>CM046660.1:3900733-6300733 GCA_025594165.1 Tamias sibiricus
GTGGGCGTGTCCTTGGGGGGACTGCCACTCTGCCCCGTGGCACGTCTGAGCTCTCAGGGTGGACACAAGACAGGGCACCAGGACCGTGATGAGGCTGGAGCTGCTGAGCCCAGGGTGGGGCAGGGAGCACCAGGATGGGGGGCACGCGGGGGCGACGCCAGCGGGAGCAGGAGGACAGCGGAGTGGGCATGGGCGGGGTGGACACGAGGGCGGGACAGCAGCTGGGCCTTCTGGAGGAGAGCACTGAGCTGGTGAGGAGCAGGCCTCCCAGACTGCGGCGGGGGAGGCAGGGAGCCCAGGCCAGCAGCTGCCTGGCCACGGGGCCTAGCATGCCCCGGCTGCTCCCGGGGCAGGACAGGAAGCGCCTGGACCCAGCCGTGCTCACAGGCCTCTGTCTGCGCCTGCGCTGCAAACCCAAGCGCGTGCGTCCACTAGCAGCTCTAAACAGTGCGGGCCAGGGCAGCGCAGCCGTGTGATGGGCACGCTCAGCCAGAAGGCAGAAGCCGCCCCGTGCAGCTGCAGGGTCCCCACAAAGACCCCTGGACTGGGAATGCGGTTCTTCACTGCGCCAGGCAGGGGGACACCCCGGGCTTGGGGCCCAGCCGTGTGAGGGTCTGCCTTGCTGCACTGGCTACCCAGGTGCAGCGGGCGAAGGTTCCAGCTCTCCGCTCCAGGTCTGGCAGAGGTGCAGGGAGACCGCACCACGGACCGGCACGTGGTGGGGCGCGGAGGGCAGCGCTGCCTCCTGTGCCGCGAGCTTCCCGCTGACGCCCCGGGCAGCCTGGAAATGACGCACCGCCTGAGCTCACGGGCCCTCAGGGAGCCGACTCTGCTCGAGCTCTTAGCAGATACTCACTTGGCACTTAACCACGCGGACCAGGCTCCCTTCTGTGAGCATCAAAAAGGCCAGCCCACGCATCCTGGCCAAGGGGGTGAGGTGGGCATCACTGCCCATCGAGCCCAGGCAGTGGGACTGCAGCACCCATGCCCCTTGCCACTAAGGCAGGCAGGGATTGCGTGCCAGGACATGCAGGGGCTCCTCAGGGGACTCTGCCATCGAACATGACAAAATCAACTCTAACTGCAGCCAAACACTGACACACACGCCTCAGCCTCTAAGCAGGTGCTTCAGGCATGGCTGGGTCCAGAGGTCCAAATGACAAAATGAGATGTCCTGCTCTCCTCTTCCCATCCCTCCTCTTCTCTCCGTTCTCTTCCTTCCCGCCCCCCCTCCCTCCGTCCCCTGCAGGTGATGTCCTGAGATCTTCTTCCTCTCTTGTCTCTGTCCCAGCCCTCAGTGCAATCTGGGGGGGGGGGGGGGGCAGATGCTTCTGTGTGGCAGCAACAACGGCTCTGAGTTGTTCTGGGCAAGCAATCAGAGGGACAGCACTGACCCCACTGGCTTAGCATCCCCCTCAGACCCTCTTAGGGTCGGCAGCAGCCCCGATGGTACCCTCGTGTGGAGTAGCAGGCTGTCACAGCCCTGCCTCTGTGGCCACCCCGCCAGAATCCCATGGAAGGATGTGGTGCATTTGCCAGAGGGTGGCCCCCGGGTGGGCCCGGGGCAGCAGCTGCTGACGCCCAGGGTGCCCGCCTCCCCAGGGTGGTGAGCAGCTGGATCGAGAGGCGCAGGGTGCAGTCGGAGAAGGCCAACCTGACCATCCTCTTCGACAAGTACATGCCCACGTGCCTGGACAAGCTCCGCGTGGGCTTCAAGCGGATCACGCCGGTGCCCGAGATCACCATCATCCAGACCATCCTGTACCTGCTGGAGTGCCTGCTCACGGAGCGGAACGCGCCGCCCGACTCCCCCAAGGAGCTCTACGAGCTCTACTTCGTGTTCGCCTGCTTCTGGGCCTTCGGGGGCGCCATGTTCCAGGACCAGGTGACGGGCGGGGCGGGACCCAGCCGTCCCAGCGAGGCCCAGCCCCCCTCCTAGCCGGGCCTTTCTTCTTCTTGTGCTTTTGGTTTTGAACAGCTCATAGATTACCGAGTGGAGTTCAGCAGATGGTGGATCAATGAGTTTAAAACCATCAAGTTACCCTCTCAGGGAACGATCTTTGACTACTACATCGATCCTGACACCAAGAAGTTCATGCCCTGGACAGACAAAGTGCCCGCCTTTGAGCTGGATCCTGACATGCCGCTGCAGGTAACCCCACAGCACAGGCCGGGCGCAGGGCGCAGGGTCCCACCCCACACGTGCTCAGGCAGCCTGTCCAAGTGCAACCAGTTTTCACCAGTAGCCCTGTGTACGTGACGCGGGGGAGTTCAGAGGTCTGCTGAGAGCCGGGGGCCCTACCGTGACCCCAGCTACTCAGGAGGCTGAGGCAGGAGGATCGCAAGTTTCAGGCCAGCCCCAGCAACTTAGCGAGGCCCTAAGAAACTTAGCAAGACCCTGTCTCAAAAGGAAAAAGGCCTGGGGTTTTGGCTCAGCGGTAAAGTGCACTAGGTTCAATCCCTAGTGCCAGAAGAAGAAGAAGAAGAAGAAGAAGAAGAAGAAGTTGAAGTTCACATCTGTAGGCTAGTGGGAGGTGGAACTGGATGGCTTTGTTGTCCGGGGCAGGCTCCCCATTCCTCCTGTTCTCCGGCCCTCTGCCCCCAGGCCTCTCTGGTCCACACCACAGAAACCATCCGCATCCGATACTTCATGGACCTGCTCATGGAGAAGTCGTGGCCGGTGATGCTGGTGGGCAACGCGGGCAGCGGGAAGTCGGTGCTGATGAGCGACAAGCTGGAGAGGCTCAGCACCGACGAGTACCTGGTGCAGGCGGTGCCCTTCAACTTCTACACCACCTCCGCCATGCTGCAGGGTGAGGCGCCGCTGGGCGCAATCCGCATGCCGGGTCCACAGCTGCCCACCCGTGTCCTGCCCCCGCTCCCTGCAGGCATCGGGCCAACGGGACAAGGCTGCTGGTCCCCTCGGGAGCATCCGTGCCAGTCCCAGGTGGCGGTTCCCGCTTCCTGCCACTCCTGCCTCCTAGGGTTCTGCTTGCTCTAGGGCTCGGGGAGACAAGGCGCCATGGCAGACCCCTGCCTGCTTCCCTCGGGGTTCCCCTGAGGGCCCCTCCATGGGCAGCTCGTTCAGTGCTCATGACCCTGGCCAGCTCCACCTGCTTCCTCCGGGAAGCAGGTAGGGCCCAGGACTGGGGCAGTGGTTGACCCTCTGCCCGCCCCAGGGGTGCTCGAGAAGCCGCTGGAGAAGAAATCAGGGAGGAACTATGGGCCACCGGGCACCAAGAAGCTGATCTACTTCATCGACGACATGAATATGCCGGAGGTGGACAAGTACGGGACAGTGGCCCCGCACACACCCTCATCCGGCAGCACATGGACCACGGCCACTGGTGAGGGCGGCCGTGGGGCGGAGCCAGGGGGCTATGGGCGGAGCCAAGGGAAGGGCTAGGGGTGGGGCCAAGGGGCGGAGCCATGGGTTGACTATAGGGCTGTGGGTGGGACCAATGGGGGCTAGGGGTGGGGCCAAGGGGCGGAGCCATGGGTCGGCTACAGGGCTGTGGGCGGGGCCAAGCGGCAGGGGCGGGACTTGTGAGCGGTGGCACAGGGCTGAGGGCCATGGAAGGTGAGGGGTACGGTGCAGTGGCAAAGCCACAGACGGGTCCCCAGGACCTCGGGGCAGACTGGACAGAGCGCTGCAGGCTTAGGTTCGCGATCTGGAGAGACCAGAACATTCAGTTCCTCTTCTCGCAAAATGGGCGAGTAGCCCCGGCCAAGCCCGGTGTTCCCGTGCCGAAGGAACCCCGGAGCCAGGCAGCGGTCCCAGGAGCCCGCAGAGGGCCTGGGCTGCCGGCTCCGGTCCCCGCGGTCCCCAGGGGCAGGGCCAGTTTCCTCGCTGGCCTTCCCCCGGAGCAGCACTGGCTCGCAGGGCGCCTGCTGGCAGACCTGCAGGACTGCCCCGGGGTCGGTGCTGCCCGCTGTCCTGTGTGGACGGGGCGAGGGGGATGGCACCTGGGAGCCGGCACTGCCAGCCAAGGTGGCCGCCCTGAGCAGGACATCTCGGAGGAACAGAGGTGGTGTGGGATGGGGAATTTGAGGGCACCAGGACAGGAGTGGAAAGTCAGAGGAAGGATGCGGCCCGCAGGCCCTTCGGGGGGGTCTCCATGAGGCTGAGGAGGGCTCAGCCACCCGGCTCCAGGCCCCTTCCAAGCCCTTGAAGTGGCCCCACAAGGTCAAGCACTCCAGTAAACCCTGCCGAGATTCTGGTGTTCTTCAGGAGGGCCCCCGTGTGGCTAAGCATGGCCACACCTGGGTCCACACCTGCCCTGGAGTTCAACCTCGAGAACCTTGGGAGGTGGGTGTCAGGCTTGAGTTTTCAAGATTCCTCTGGAGTTTCAGGTCCAGGTGGCCACATGGTGACAGGGTGGGTGTGTCAGGAAGCAGCAGGAAAAGACACTTGTGGAAGAAAAGTCAACCCAGAGTTCACCTGACCCGGACGCACAGCAGGGACGCATGGAGTGCAGACCCCAGGCGGGAGGTCAGCTGTGAGGTTCGCGGGAGAAAACACCTCTGTGACCCCAGGGAGGGCCGCCAGGGAAGGCTCTCAGGCAGAAGTGCCAGTGGGGAGAATGTGAATGCTGTGACTGACATCTGAATCAAGGAAGCTTGTTCGACAAGGAACACGTGAACAGATGGGACAGTCAACGGAACGAGAGGAAATAGCTCAGAGGATCCACATCGGATACACAAGGGCTTCCTGCAGGTCATCACGAGGCAGCACCCCCACCCCAGAGAGGAACGCATGATGGAGGAGAGCAAGAAGCAACAGGAAGCCAAAGACAGCACAGGCTTGCCTCAGAAGACGCCCCGTCGGTGCCCAGAGGTCAGGAGAGCGCGGGGCAGCAATGCTGGCAGTCACCAGAATGTCCATGGCAGGAAGCCCTGATCACACTCTGGCTGTGTCCCAGGTGCCTGCCCCAGTTCCTTTCATGCAGTGCCCAC
Organism: Tamias sibiricus; assembly: GCA_025594165.1. Taxonomy (NCBI): domain Eukaryota; kingdom Metazoa; phylum Chordata; class Mammalia; order Rodentia; family Sciuridae; genus Tamias; species Tamias sibiricus. The sequence continues at coordinate 3,905,690 of CM046660.1, forward strand.
AGGGCCCACTGCACAGGTGAGAATACCAAGGCCCTTGCCAAGCACCATGGTGCATGCCTGGAATCCCAGCAATTCAGGAGGCTGAGGAAGGAGGACTGCAAGTTCAAGGCCAGCCTCAGCAACTCAGGGAGACCCGAAGGAACTTAGACCCTGTCTCAAAATAAAAAGAGCTGGAGCTGTGGCTCAGTGGTAGAGCGCCGCTGGCTTTAATCCCTAGTACCAAAAAGAAAGAATACCGAGGCCCACAGGGGTTAGCCACCTCACCCAGCACCCTGACGCTCCTAAGGAAGGAGCTAGGATGTGACCCAGGCCTGTACTACGGGACATTCTTCTGCCTCCTGTTTCAAATTTTTTCTTGAAATGTCAGATGTGGCGGTGAATACCTGTAATCCCAGAGACTCAGGAGGCTGAAGCAGGAGGACTGCAAGTTCAAGGCCAGCCTGGGCAACCTACTGAGAACCTGCCTCCAAATAAAAAATCAAAAGGGCTGGGGGTGTGTCTCGGTGGTAGCACACCCCTGAGTTTAATCCCCAGTGTAAAAAAAAATATTGTTTTCCCTTGAAAGCATGGGATAAACTTGGCTGTTTGTCCTGCAGTTGGTATCACTGAGATTCTTTCTTCAGCCACATGTAGGGCAGTCCTGGGGGCTGGGTGGTCATGCTGGTCTGTCTGGCACAGGTACGACAGGCAGAAGCTGACCTTGAAGGATGTCCACAACTGTCAGTACGTGGCTTGCATGAACCCCACCGCCGGATCCTTCACCATTGACCCAAGACTGCAGGTGAGCAGAAACCAGCCTCATCTCGGCCCACTGCCCTGGGCCTGAGGCTTGCTCGGTCAATTGAGAATAAAAGCAGGGGTTTGGAGCATTCCCTAGCCTTTCAGAATGTCAGGAGATTGAGGGAGGCTAGAGGACGAGAGACCAGCCAGCCCTCCTTAGGACCCCTTGGGGCTGCCATAATTAGCAAATAACGTGTAGACACCCAGTTAGATCTGAATTCCAGCTAGGCCACAGTGCCCTCTCTAGTATAAATATGTCCCAAATATTGCTGAGACATACTTAAACTAAAAAAGACATCTGTATTTGTGGCATATCTAAAGCTGGGATTTAGTAGGACACCCACCATCCTGTCTGCAACCCTGCTCAGACAGCTCTCACCCCTAAATTATGGAAGCAGGTGGAGACCTGAGCCACAAACCCAGGCCCCCACTCTGAGCCACACCTCTGTCCCTGCGAACACTTCTTGACAGCAGGAAGTAAGTGTGGCCGTTTCACCTTCAGTCCATAGTTAATGCAATTTCACCTGCGAGACAGAAGAGGGAGACATCCTGCCCATGTCCCAAAGATGTTAGACAGTGAGGACAGGGTCCCCTCCCCTAAGAAGGTGGCCCCCTAGAGCTGCCTGACGGACGTCTCTGGTTCTCCGGGCAGCGCCACTTCTGCGTGTTCGCCGTGAGCTTCCCTGGCCAGGAGGCCCTCATGACCATCTACAGCACCATCCTGACGCAGCACCTGTCCTACCGCTCCGTCTCCATGGTGGTTCAGAGGATGAGCAGCCAGCTGGTGGCTGCGGCCCTGGGTGAGCTGCCGGCCTCCTCCCCCACTGCCGTGTGGTTCTTCCTGTTCCCCTGGTGAATGTCTTGTTTTATACTTTGGATTCAATGTGTCTTACGTGACGCTGCGCTGCGGCAGGAGATCCGTGAACTAAAGTGCCTCGGGGGGGAGGAGGGGCACAGAAATCCAGGACAGGGCCTCCTCGAGGAGCTGTGCAGATTTCTACTCCAATTGTCACCTTCCATGGTCCACTTGCTGTAGAAATGTCGGGCTCTGCTCCCAGAGGCCATAAGGAGCGCGTCACAACCCACGACTTCTCCCCTAACAGCCTTGCATCAGAAAGTGACCTCGACATTTCTTCCCACGGCCATCAAGTTTCATTATGTCTTCAACCTCAGGGACCTCTCCAACATCTTCCAGGTACTGCTCTCTTAGCCCCACATCACGTCACCTGTGGTCACGTCCTTGACCCGTGGGTGCCCTCTTCCTCTGCCACTCTGGGTGTGATTGATGATGGTGATGTGATGATGGTGGTGACAGTGACAGTGACTGGGTTGATGGTGGTGATGATAGTGGTGGTGATGATGGTGGTGATGCTGATGCTAATGACAGTAGTGATGGTGACAATTGTAGGAGCCCTGTTTGGGGAGATGGCTTAAATTGCGGTTGACTATGGGCCATGGAGATTTGGGTATTGTCGCCTTCCGTAGTCTCAGGGGACTTGGCCCGGGATCTCACGGGACTTGGCCCGGGATCTCGAGTGACTTGAGCCGAGATTGCTGATCGGGTCTGCACCATTTTGGTGGTGTGTGGCACGTGTTAGTCGTTGTTAGAGCCAGAGAGAAAAGTTATCAGAATAAAAAGCTGTTTGTTTCCAGTTCGCCTCTGAACTTCTTCCCGCGGCTTCGTTGCTCCAAGTGGCCATCGCTTCAGGTGACAACAGACAATGATGATGGTGGTGATAGTAATGGTGATCATGATGATGGTGATCATGATGATGGTAATGGTAGCAGTGGTGATGATGATGGTGATTTTAATGGTGGTGGTTGTGATGGTCATGATGATAGTGATGGTAATGATGGTGATGATGATGGTGATGATGATGATAGTGATGATGGTGACAATGGTAGTGATGGTGATGATGATGGTGACAGTGAGTATGGTGGTGATGGTGATGATGATGATGGTGATAATGATGGTGGTAATAGTAGCAATGGTGGTGATAGTGATGGTGATTTTAATGGTGGTGGTTGTGATGGTCATGATGATGGCATGATGACAATGGCAGTGATGATGATAGTGACAATGGTGAGTGGTGGTGGTAATGATGGGTGACAGTGAGGATGGTGATGGTGGTGATGATGGTGATGGTGATGATGATGGTGACAGTGAGGATGGTGGTGGTGGTGATGATGATGGTGACAGGATAGTGACAGTGAGGATGGTGGTGGTGATGATGATGGTGACAGTGAGGATGGTGGTGTGGTGATGATGATGGTGACAGTGAGGATGGTGGTGATGGTGATGGTGATGGTGACAGGATGCTGGTGATGGTAATGGTGATGGTGATGGTGATGGTGACAGTGAGGATGGTGGTGGTGGTGGTGGTGATGGTGATGGTGATTCGTGTTCCTTCTCATTTATTGGCTGCTTGGTCTGAGTCAGGCATTGGGTTTGGTCACTTACACTCCCATTTTCTCCTCCAAGCAACACACAAAGGCGGGACTCTTGTTCCTGTTTTACAGAGGGGAAATCTGAGGCTCAAGGAGGTTAAGTCCTGCCTGTCTCCTCCCACTTTGCCTCCGTCTCCCTGCCCTGCTGTGACATTCAGAGCACTCCTCATAGTGGGTCATTCCTTTGTCATTCTGTTTACCTGCCTCCGTGGCTCCACTAGATCATACACTTTACAAAGACAGGGTCTGTCTTGCCATCACTGGCCCCAGAGCCCAGAAGCGTGCCTCGTGAGTAGGGGACCCTCAACAAGCACTCATGAGCTTGCTGGAGGTTGCCTGGCCGGTACCTGGCAGGTCTGGGACGGGACCCAAGCTCTGTGGCCCTTGATCTGGCTCCCTATCATGCACCCCACTGGAGAACGAGTCCCTGGCTGCACTGAGGGGAGACGCCCTCCTCTTCAGCAGACAGACACACGCCCTGGCCTGGATGTGCCTGACCTCGGTGACAGGCTGCTTCCCTGGGCCCGGGTGGCAGCTGTGTGCAGCTCAGCAGGCGCTCCCGGGAAGCAGCCGGGCTGATGTCCCACCTGTGTCCAGCATGAGGCCCCCCCTTCACAAGGCAGCGGAAGAGGCTGACCGCCCTGCGGGTGGGGCAGGGAATCTTGTTCTCCACAGCAGAGATCCTAAAGGTCCCCCTGGACCTCGTCCGCCTTTGGCTGCATGAGGCTGAGCGCGTGTACGGGGACAAAATGGTGGACGAGAAAGACCAGGAAACGCTGCACAGAGTCACCATGGCCTCCACCAAGAAATTCTTTGACGTGAGTCAAGCCACCAGCTCCTCCGCTGGGCCCAGGGAGGCTCCGGAGGGTGAAGGGAGTGCCGGTGGCCAGTGGTGACTGCAGTCCTCTTGGAGGGCCCCTGGGGTGGGGATGGCCACAGGAGGTCCCCTAGGATGACTTGGTCACGTGACAGTGGACCCACGTGAGAAGGAGCTGCCCACTGGGGGTGGGACGGTGCCCTCCAGCCCCCCAGGCGGGGAGAAGGGCCCTGCCTCGTTCCTCGTGCCCTGTGTGTTTGGGGTGCAGTGTTTTTCTCCACATTTTTTTTTTTTTTTTTTTTTGGTACCGGGGATTGAACTCAGGGGCACTCAACCACTGGGCCACATCCCCAGCCCTTTTTTGTATTTTATTAGAGACAGGGTCTCACTGAGATGCTAAGTGCCTCACCATTGCTGAGGCTGGCTTTGAACTCGCGATCCTCCTGCCTCAGCCTCCCAAGTGCTGGGATTACAGGCGTGCGCCACCGCGCCCGGCTATTTCTCCACATTTTTTACTGGTGCACCGTAGTTGGGCACACTGGTGGGACGTGCTGTTACACATTCGCACACGCACACGACGCAGCAGTGTGATTTGGCCACAGTTCCCTGGTGCAGTTTCTTAGGACTGTCTGTTCCTTCCGCACACAGGGGGACTGGGCCACCCCACCAGGGATTTTTGCCCAGTGGTTCATGTAGGGCCAGCGGCAGCTGTGGTTTGGGTCCCTGCGTCCCAAAGCCTCCTAGGCCACCTTAGCAAAGTCCTCGGGACACCAGTTAACGTCGGTGCCTGTAGAGGCAAAGAACAGAAGTCTCTTGTCTGTGGTTTCTAGGAGCTTGGTGAGGAGAACATGTTTGCCAAGCCGAATATCTTCTGCCACTTCGCCCAAGGGATCGGCGATCCCAAATACTTCTACATGACGGACGTGGCTCACCTGAACAAGCTGCTGGTGGACGTGCTGGACAGCTACAACGAGGTCAACGCTGTCATGAATCTGGTGAGTGGGGCCAGAGCTGCTGCAAGGCCCGGGACCCGCGGGCAGAGGCTGGCTCCCCTGTCACCACAGCGGCGCCCCATGGCACTGGAGCCCGCGGTGCCTGGGGCCACAGAGAGCGCCAGTCCCCGCGTGAGCTCTGGTGTCCCCCCACGTACCTACGACAAGGCCTCGTTGGAGCAGGGAGTGGCGGCACACCTGGAATCCCAGCTGCCGGGAGCTGGGGCAGGAGGAGGGCAGGTTCAAGGACACCCTGTCCCAAAATGAAGAAAACAAGGGCTGGGGTACAGCTCAGTGGTAGAGCACCCCTGGGTTCTATGCCAGCACCAGAAAAAAAATAAATAAACTAGACACGGTAAGAGATCAACAGTGACAACCAACAACACAATAGAATGGTCATAACCATATACTGTGATAAAAGTTATGTAAAACATGTTGATTGATTATTTCTGGAACTTTCCATTTGAGGGCATTGGTAACTGAGACCGTGGCAAAGTGAAGCCACAGCCGAGGGGGAGCAGCTGTGGAGGTCTGCGGGGTGTCCCATGGGCTGCGTGTCCCAGCGGGCACCCAGCGTGTCGCCACGGCTGGCGCCGCCCACCCAGGGGCGGGTGAGGGTCTGTGCGGGGCGGACCCTCGTGAGCCCGGTCCCCGCAGGTGCTGTTCGAGGACGCCGTGGCGCACATCTGCAGGATCAACCGCATCCTGGAGTCGCCCCGCGCGGAACGCGCTGCTGGTGGGCGTGGGCGGCAGCGGGAAGCAGAGCCTCTCGCGCCTGGCCGCCTACATCAGCGCCCTGGACGTGTTCCAGATCACCCTCAAGAAGGGCTACGGCATCCCGGACCTCAAGGTGAGGGTCGCTCGGCAGCCGGCTGCCCTCTGGGTGTCACCCGTCCTCCCTGACCAGGAGGCGCGAGCTCGGACCCCCACGGGGTGACACTGGTGGGAACCCCTGCTCTCCCGGGGAGGCCCGCCCTGTCTCCGGAGCGGCCCACTGCCGTGCTCGAGAAGGGACCGGGACTGATCTGAGCTCGCTGGACTCCATCTCCCTGCCCCGGAGCCAGGGCTGCCTCTGTGGGTGTCCCTGGGGGCCACAGCACTCTGCCCCAGGCAGGTCCGGTGGCCCACGTGGAGCTGGTTGGAGCCCAGGCAGAGGGCATGCTCGGGGCACAGGGTCTGCCGGCCGAGGGTGAGGCAGGCGGGCTGCGCTGGGACAGCCGCGTCAGGGTGGCCCCAGCTTCCACTTCCTGGCCCCTACTTTCTGGTGCCTCCAGCTTTCCAGATAAAGGAGGTGCCTGTGTTGAAGGCCTTTAAAGTGCTCAGCTCGTCAAAGGGCACGGAATTTGAGGCTTGCTTTTGACGCCAGGCGGGCCCCAGTCAGCTCTCCCAGAGAGGAGCCTGGGCGGCACTGCTCTGAACAGAGACTCCGGGGAGTGGAACTCGCTCCCCGCAGGGGACAGGACACTCAGGTGCCACAGAGGCCCACGAGTCTCATAAAGAAAAACTGAAGCAGCCGGGCGCGGTGGCGCACGCCTGTAATCCAGCACTCGGGAGGCTGAGGCAGGAGGATTGCGAGTTCAAAGCCAGCCTCAGCAATGGCGAGGCACTTAGCAACTCAGTGAGACCCTGTCTCTAAATAAAATACAAAAAAAGGGCTGGGGATGTGACCCAGTGGTCGAGGGCCCCTGAGTTCAATCCCCAGTACCACAAAAAAAAAAAAAAAAAAAAAAGAAAGAAAGAAAAGAAAAACTGAAGCCTGGGGCAGGGGCACACCTGTGATCGCAGCAGCCCCAGAGGCTGAGGCAGGACTGGGCAACCTGGCAAGGCCCTGTCTCAAAAAATAGAAAAATAGAAAGGTCTGGGGAAGCTGCTCAGCAGTAGAGCACCCTGGGTTCCATCCCCAGTGGCAAAATTAACTAATTGGAAACTACAGATAAGCAGCCACTAGAGCCCTGAAAATTCACATCAGTACCTGGGTCATCCTGGCAGACATCTATTGGCGTGTACGCACAGGTAAACTGGCAGTTTTCTTTCAACAATGGCAGGTTGTTCATACCCTGCGACCTCTTTTCGTTGTGCTTACTCTTCCCGGAGACTTCTGGGATTAAAGTCATTGCGCCTTCTTTAGTCCTGCTGGGTCCTGGACAGGGTCAGGCCGCGCATGGCCTACTCAGGGCCGTCCAGGGCTCCGCAGGGTCGGGCACCCAGTCCCAGCCTGGGTGTGTTTGCTGGGGGCCTCCTCCAGGGTCTCCACCCGAGGTCTCGCTGGGCTTTGCATTGTGTGCGTGTGGTGACAAACAAGTCACCTTCTATCAGCTTCAGTGGCCTACAGTGGCTTCACAGTCACCGCCGCCACCTCGCCGCCGTCCGCAGAACCCTCTCCCTGTTACACAGCGCCCCCTCTCCCCTTGGCTCCCATCTCTGTGCATGGGACGCTGCAGCTCTGTCCTTGGCTGGCGGGCTCATTTCTCTTGGCGTGACGTCCTCAGGGTTCACCTGTGGTGCCGCAGGTCTCAGAATGTCCTTCCTTGTCGAGGACCACGCAGTGTGTCCATCCGTCCATCAGTGGGCACCTGGGCCGTCCCGCCGCAGGCTGTGCTCCTGGCATGGTCTCAGGGCCCCGAAGCTTCCCGGGACGGCGTGCCCGGGGTGGGCTCTGGGTGGCTCTGGAGGGCTTCCCGCCGGCCGGCCCGGCCTCCCAACACCCGCTCATTGGGCCCAGATGGACCTGGCCGCGCAGTACATAAAGGCTGCCGTGAAGAACGTGCCCTCCGTGTTCCTGATGACGGACTCCCAGGTGGCGGAGGAGCAGTTCCTGGTGCTGATCAACGACCTGCTGGCCTCCGGGGAGATCCCCGGGCTGTTCTCGGACGACGAGGTGGAGAACATCATCTCCTCCATGCGGCCCCAGGTGAAGTCCCTGGGCCTGGCGGACACGCGGGAGGCCTGCTGGAAGTTCTTCATCGAGAAAGTGCGCAAGCAGCTCAAGGTGGGCCTGGCCGGAGCCCAGGCTCCCGGTCCCCTCCCGGGTGGTCCTCACTCTGCAGGGCCAGGACCCGTCCTGCCCAGGACAGGGGCAGCTGTCGGCCTCGTGCAGGTGGCAGGGAGGGACGGCCGAAGCTGCAGCCTGGGGGCTTCCTGCCCGGGGGCCGGCGGGGACACCGCGCGAGAGCGGAAGTACTCCCGTCCACACAGAGACGCCCGGCCCTCGACACCGCTGGGGGGGCCGCCCCCGGGAGGCTGAGAGGCCCTTTCCTTCCTCCTCCGGGGACTCAGCTCGCGCGGCTGCCCTGGGGAGGGCCCGCCACAGCCTGCAGCCATCTGCTGGGGTCATCGCTGCCTCGCCTGGCGCAGGAGAGCCAGCTTCTCCAGCTCTCTCTGTCCCTTCCCGTGGGCGGAGGCCGAGGTGGGGCCGGAGTCCCTGAGGGGAGCTGCGGGCTCCTGGCCACCCCAGCGAGGCCCTGCCAGTCCCAGGGCCATCAGCACTCACACCTCAAGGGAGAGCTGGGAAGTCCGAGGAGCATCTAGCCAGCTCCGTGCAATGGCCGCGTCCAGAGAACCAACCACCTCACCCCCGAGAGAAGGGACCAGAGGACGCGGAGGGTGGCCCCTTCCCCCACTGGGGCCCCAGGAGTCCCCGCCTTGTCCTGGAGTGGGCCACTATTTTGGGACCTGCAGGAGGCTCTGTGACTCTGACTGAACCCAGAGGGATGGGGCCCTCCCCGTCCACGGGCCTCACCCGTCCAACGCGGAGGCCATTCCCTGCTCCTTCCTGGCCCTTCTTTCAGCAGTAGGCGGCGCTCAGGGAGAGGTTAGGGTTGGCCCCGCACCCTCACGTTGCTGGTGGGAGCCAGGAGTGTGCTGGCCGGGCCCGTGGACACTGAGGCCTGCTGACCACTGCGCTCTCTAAAGGAGCCATTGGAAGGTGACAGGCCCAGCCTCAGTGCTGCTGTCCCAGTGACCTGTGTCCCGCGTCCAGGTGATCCTGTGCTTCTCCCCCGTGGGCTCCATCCTACGCGTTCGAGCAAGAAAATTCCCTGCCGTGGTCAACTGCACGGCCATCGACTGGTTCCACGAGTGGCCAGAAGACGCGCTGGTGTCCGTCAGCGCCCGCTTCCTGGAGGAAACCGAGGGCATTCCGGTGAGGAGACGGGGAGGGTGCAGGTCCGGGTCTCCTGTCCCTAAGACGGGGCCCCTAGGAGCAGGGAATGCCACTAGCAGCCCCAGGGCCACCCGTGGGGGCTGACGGAGCCTGTGTTGGAGGAGCTTGTTTTCAAACTGACCGGAATTAAAAGTCACCTTGCGGGGACCACTTCGAGGGCAGGCCCAAGCCCTGCTGTGGTGCCGTGTCCCTGAATGCCCACAGGAGCCCTGGGGGGGGGGGCTTGCTCCTGAGGCTCTTGTGACGGCCGAGAGGGGCCTTGGCACATCTTGTCCAGGGCCCAGGCTGAGCCCAGGGATCCCCGCCCGGCTGACCTGCTGTGGCCAGCAGCTGTCCCTCTTTCCTGGGCCCTCAGAGCAAGGCTAGGGACCGCAGCAGGAGTGGGGCATGTGGGCGGGGCCCAGGGACGCCAGCCTGCGCCTCCCCCGCAGCGGGAGGTGAAGACCTCCATCAGCCTCTTCATGGCCTACGTGCACACCACCGTCAACGAGATGTCCAAGGTGTACCTGGCCATCGAGAGGCGCTACAACTACACCACGCCCAAGACCTTCCTGGAGCAGATCAAGCTCTACCAGAACCTGCTGGCCAGGAAGAGGACGGAGCTGGTGGCCAAGATCGAGCGGCTGGAGAACGGCCTGATGAAGCTGCAGAGCACGGCCTCCCAGGTGGGCAGCGGGGGACGCCCCAGAGGCCCCCAGGTGGGCAGCGGGGACACCCAGAGGCCCCCCAGGTGGGCAGCGGGGACACCCCAGAGGCCCCCCAGGTGGGCAGCGGGGACGCCCCAGAGGCCCCCAGGTGGGCAGCGGGGACGCCCCAGAGGCCCCCCAGGTGGGCAGCGGGGACGCCCCAGAGGCCCCCAGGTGGGCAGCGGGGACGCCCCAGAGGCCCCCAGGTGGTCAGCGGGGACGCCCCAGAGGCCCCCAGGTGGGCAGCGGGGACGCCCCAGAGGCCCCCAGGTGGGCAGCGGGGACGCCCCAGAGGCCCCCAGGTGGGCAGCGGGGACGCCCCAGAGGCCTCCCAGGTGGGCAGCGGGGACGCGCCAGAGGCCCCCAGGTGGGCAGCGGGGACGCGCCAGAGGCCCCCAGGTGGGCAGCGGGGACGCGCCAGAGGCCCCCAGGTGGGCAGCGGGGACGCCCCAGAGGCCCCCAGGTGGGCAGCGGGGACGCCCCAGAGGCCCCCCAGGTGGGCAGCGGGGACGCCCCAGAGGCCCCCAGGTGGGCAGCAGGGACGCCCCGCCCCCAGGTGGGCAGCGGGGACCCCCCAGACTGTGGGCAGCGGGGACGCGCCCCAGAGGCCCCCAGGTGGGCAGCGGGGACGCCCCAGAGGCCCCCCAGGTGGGCAGCGGAGACGCCCCAGAGGCCCCCACTGTGACGGCGGGTGTCACACACAGGCCAAGTGCTGCGCGAAATAAGATGGCGGTGATCTCTGCCTGTGGGAGGCACGTCCCCTGGACTGGGGACAGGCGTGGTCCAGCAGAGAGCGCTGACTGGAGAGGTTTCCACAGCGGGGGCCTCTCGGGGCGCCTGGCACAGCCGCAGTGCTGCCCCGCGACCCGGGAGGCCAGCTCTCAAGGCCAGCACGGCTGGTGAAATTGCCCCTGGGGCCCTTCACCCCCAGCCCGCAACACTGTGACTTGAGTGACGGTTTCGCCCAGTCACCTTGGTGGCGCCTGGAGAAGCAGGAGTGCCCCATGCCTGGGACACCAAGGGCACAAGTGCTGAACTGCTCACCTTTGAGACGTGCAGAGTCCCTGGGCGGTGCAAGCCCCCGTGCCCGTCGCAGCGCAGGCCCCGTGGCCGCCACCCACGCCCGCCCGTGCAGGGCAGCATGCTGGCCACACCCCAGCCTGCTGTCCCCCCTGTCCTCCCCAGGTGGACGACCTGAAGGCCAAGCTGGCGGTTCAGGAGGCGGAGCTCAAGCTCAAGAACGAGAACGCAGACAAGCTGATACAGGTGGTGGGCGTGGAGACCGAGAAGGTCAGCAAGGAGAAGGCCATCGCGGACGAGGAGGAGGCCAAGGTGGAGGTCATCAACAAGGTGGGCACGGAGGGCCGCGTGGCCTCCCGGGGCCGGACAGCACCACAGACACAGGAAACCTTGAGACCTGGCCAAGGAAGGTGCTTCCCTCCGCAGGGGACGCCCGGGGCAGCTCTGCCAGGGGCAGCTCGCCCAGAGGAGGGCTGACCTTAGAGACACACCCGCTCCCGCAGCTAAGACCCTGAAGCCAGGCCCAGGCCCCGAGGTGGCCTTGCCAAGCCCCTGTGAGAGGCGGAGGCCACTGGGCCTCGCCAGCTGTGCACTTGAGCAAGATGCAGACGACGTCCCCGGATGCTGGTGCTCAGACTCGCTGCTCCGCAGGGATCTGGAAAAGACCCCGGAGGCCGGGGCGTCCCTGGCCTGGTGGCGGCTGAGGCAAGGACCACTCTCTGGTGGGGAGTGTCTCTAGCAAAGACCCCCTCATGGCCTGAGGGTCCCATTGCTGGGGCTCGTGGCCCTCCCCACGAGCCTCTGTGCGGTCAGGGCCAGGTCTGGGCAGTGGTCTCCGTTAGTCTTCCAGCAGCGGCCACTCCCGCCACACGGCAGAGGCTGCTCCCGGCACGTCCAGCCTGGAGGACAGGCTGCTCCCCGGCCTCGAGGAGGCTCAGGCAGGGCAGCCGGGAGCTCAGCCCCTCCCTCGTGCTGACAGCACAGCCACAGGTCCTGTTGGGCAGACGGGGAGACGGAGGCTTCCCGGTGGTCAGTCGCCTGCCCCAGGTCGCCAACGAACAGGTGGCCTAGTCGGGGTCTAGGGCAGGACACAGGCCTCACAGCCTGTTCCTCCCAGCTCCTCTGGTCTCCACTGGGCACCTGAGGGCTCCGAGGGTCCTTGCTGACCCAGAGAGTGAGTGTAGACACACGCTCACACGTGCACACACACACACACGCACACGCGCATAAACAAACGCAGGCACGAACAGGAGGCTCTGCTTTCCAGAGAGAAGGTGAGCACAGGCTCTGAAGGGGCCACCCTGGGCGTCACCCTGTGGTCCCAGAGACAGGAAGACCTCCAAGCCAGGGGGGTTGGTCCCCCTGCAGGAGCAGACCCGGCAGGACCCCTGCTGATCTCTCCTAGAACGTCACTGAGAAACAGAAGGCTTGTGAGACGGACCTGGCGAAGGCAGAGCCAGCCCTGCTGGCCGCACAGGAGGCCCTGGACACTCTGAACAAGGTCCCGGGGGAAGCGGAGAGGCAGCGGGGGGGGCGGGGAGCCGAAGGAGACGCCCGGGCCCAGTCGGGTGGACATGCTCACGCTGCCCGTCCTCTGCAGAACAACCTGACGGAGCTCAAGTCCTTCGGCTCCCCCCCGGACGCCGTGGTCAACGTCACAGCCGCCGTCATGATTCTGACCGCACCCGGGGGCAAGATCCCCAAGGACAAGAGCTGGAAGGCCGCGAAGATCATGATGGGCAAGGTGGACACGTTCCTGGACTCCCTCAAGAAGTTCGACAAGGAGCACATCCCGGAGGCCTGCCTGAAGGCCTTCAAGTGAGTCCTGCAGCCCTCAGTGGGGACGCTGCCTGGCCGCAGTCGCCCTGCTGGAGCCAGCCCTGGGGACCTGCCCTCGGATACCAGCCCCTGGGGGTGACCAGCCCCTGGGAGGGAGACCAGCCCCTCAGAGACCAGCCCCTGGGGGACAGACCAGCCCCTCAGAGACCAGCCCCTGGGGGTCAGGCCAGCCCCTGGGGGTCAGGCCAGCCCCTAGGAGGGAGACCAGCCCCTCAGAGACCAGCCCCTGGGGGACAGACCAGCCCCTAGGAGGGAGACCAGCCCCTCAGAGACCAGCCCCTGGGGGACAGACCAGCCCCTAGGAGGGAGACCAGCCCCTCAGAGACCAGCCCCTGGGGGACAGACCAGCCCCTGGGGGTGACCAGTCCCTGGGGGTGACCAGCCCCTGGGGGACAGACCAGCCCCTGGGAGGGAGACCAGCCCCTCAGAGACCAGCCCCTGGGGGACAGACCAGCCCCTGGGAGGGAGACCAGCCCCTCAGAGACCAGCCCCTGGGGGTGGCCAGCCCCTGAGGGACAGACCAGCCCCTGACTCAGACCAGCCCCTGGAGGTGACCAGCCCCTGGGGGACAGACCAGCCCCTGGAGGTGACCAGCCCCTGGAGGTGACCAGCCCCTGGAGGTGACCAGCCCCTGGGGGACAGACCAGCCCCTGGAGGACAGACCAGCCCCTGGAGGTGACCAGCCCCTGGGGGTGACCAGCCCCTGGGGGTGACCAGCTCCTTGGGGTGACCAGCCCCTGGAGGACAGACCAGCCCCCAGCACACAGCCCAAAGGCATGTGCTTCTCTGGAGGGTGGGGGTCTCGGGGTGAGCAGGGCAGGGAGAACCCAAAGACTCAGTGACCTCTGGGCAGGCGAGGCCGCCCCTGAGGGTCAGGGTGCTGTATGAAGCGCCGCCCAGGCTCCTGGGAGCCCCGCCACCCGTCGCCCTCCCCCGAGGAAGCTGGGCAGCGGCACCACTCCCTCCCCATTCAGCTCCGGGGGGCCAGAGCACTGGCTGATGAGCTCCGGCAGGAAACCCTGGGGCCCCGCCTGACCCTGGGTCTGGCTGCCAGCCCCCACAGAGGCTGGTCCCTGGGAGAGGAGCCCACCACATGTGCACATACACGCACACACACACCTGCCAAATGTGCACGCAGGTGCATGCACACAAGAGTGGTCACTTGCAAGGGCTGTGCCCTGTGTGTCCCTTTCTTTCCCCTGGCCCTCGGTCAAGGCCCCGTCAGGAGGGAGGCCCCACAGGCTCAGTGTCCTCCTCAGGTGGCACATGGACCTGGGGACCCCACTTTATTTATGTATTTATGATATTTTCAGTTGTAGGTGGACACAGTGCCTTTATTCTATTTATTTATTTATTTGCGTGTGGTGCTGAGGGTCAACCCAGTGCCTCCCACGTGCCAGGCAAGCGCTCCACCGCTGAGGCCAGCCCCTGCCCTGGGGCCCCACTATACACCCATGACTTCAGGCAGTGGGCTCACAAGTGCCCCAGTGTGCCAGCACTCAGGCTGGTCCCCACCCCACCCCCAACCCGGGCCTCCTTGTCCACCTAAGAGGGCCACATGACCCCAAGGGACCCCAGTGCTTCCCAGCCCTCACTATGAGGGATGGGGTTGAGCTGCTGAAAGCCTTTGGGCCAGTCTGGAATAGTCTAAAGCATAAGAAGGAAGAACAGCCAGGCACAGTGGCACACGCCTGGCCTGCAATCCCAGCAGCTGGGGAGGCTGGGGCAGGAGGATCGCAAGTTCAAGGCCAGCCTCAGCAAAAAGGGCTGGGGATGTGGCTCGGTGGTTAAACACCCCTGGGTTCAATCCCTAGTACTAAAAAAAAAAAAGAAAACATGAGGTGAACACAACAGGCCCACGTGGGTGTGGCCACCCTCAGTGTTTAGTGTGTGTGTTTTTTAATTATTTTATTTGTCCTGTGGTACTGGGGGTCCACCCAGGCCTTGGACTGGGTGGGCAAACCCTTTACCACCGAACTACACCCCTAAATTCAGAAAAAAAATTGGGGGGGAGCATAGTTCTTTTCAGTCTTTTTTCTAAAGTTTTCCATGGTTCAAATGATACTGGAAACACACGATCATTAGTTCTGCTTTTGTTTTTTACTTAACATTGTTGGTAGAAAAACTTCTCCTATGCTAATGAGATCGCCTGGCAGAGGCTGGGCTGTGGCTCAATGGTAGAGCGTTGTCTAGCACCTGTGAGGCCCTGGGTTCAGTTCTCAGCACCACATATGAATAAATAAAATAAAGGTCCGTTGACAACTAAAAGATATTGAAAGGAAGAAAGGAAGAAATCGCCTGGCCGCTGGATTTGTGAGTGGTGGTGCGCCTGCCGTGGACACCTGGAGTCCAGGCAGCGGCTCTGCCACCTGTGTGTCTAGCCCACTCCCACCTGGCAGCCCGGGCGCTGCTGGTGGATGTCCCTCCTGCCCCAGCACCCCTCTGACGGCCACTCCCAGCGCCTGGTGTGTCTATAAGAAGGGGCTCGTGTTAGCATCAGCCTCAAGTAAGCCAGAGGGAGACTAGCACCTGCGTCCAGCCCGGGCCAGGTCACCTTCCACTTGACGTATGAAGCACCACTCGGGCTCTTCCTGCAGAGAGCCAGGTTGCCATATTCAACCATGTCGTCGTCATTTTAAAACACGGGTGTCTGGGGGTCCTCACACCCCTGTAGATGTGGCCTCTGACATCCCGCCCTGCAGTCTCATCCTCACAGCCCTGTGCTGTTGTCTCCTGTGCCCACCTTGGAACAAGGGGCTTTGCTGCCCTGGAAGAGGGCAGTGGCAGAGTAGGGCAGCAGGGAGGGGCTCTGGCCCTGACCCCTGACCTGCGGTGCTGTGCCACCTTGAGCGGTACACTCGACTTCTCTGGGCCTGCTTCCCCAGAGCTAGGTGGGTAGTGACCTGTGCGGGCTGCTCTCAGGACAGCCCTGGTCCTGCCACTTCCTGCTGGTGTTTGGACAAGTCCCTGGCCTTGGTGGAACCCAGGATTCTTGCCTGTGAGGGGAGTCATTGGAGAATTAAGATGACATCAGCTCTGTGACACTCAGGACGCTCTAGTTTCCTTTCCACCTAGAATACGGGGCTCAAGTCCCCACTCTCCGTCCTTTCTCCACACCCCCAAATCTTCTTCAGGGGCCGAATCTGATGTCATGTTTTTCTCTGTAATCACTAAAGAACCAAAAGAAAAAACCAGCGCCCCCTCCGGTGGCGGCCTGCCCCTCCCCACACAGCTAGGGCGGCCGTGCTGCAGAACCAGGGATGGGAGGGGAACGGCCTGGCCGTGTCTGCTGGCCCCACGCAGCGCCCGTTCCCCACAGGCCCTACCAAGGCAACCCCACCTTCGACCCCGAGTTCATCCGCTCCAAGTCCACGGCGGCGGCGGGGCTGTGCTCCTGGTGCATCAACATCGTGCGCTTCTACGAGGTCTACTGCGACGTGGCACCCAAGCGGCAGGCGCTGGAGGAGGCCAACGCGGAGCTGGCCGAGGCGCAGGACAAGCTGTCCCGGATCAAAAACAAGATCGCGGTGAGCACCCGCCGGCCCAGGGGGTGCCGCGCCGCTGGTCGGGCCCTGTTTCGGGACCGGGTGCAGCTCAGGGCGAAGCTGTGCCTGGCAAACACAGGCCAAGAAGAAGGCCCTGTCCAGACGGGTGGGCATGGCCTGCTGTCAGGAAGCAGGACGCAGTGGAGCCCCTGCGTGGCGCCTGCCACCTTCCTGCTCTGGGGGCTCCAGGCAGCCCTCACCTGGCAGGGCTGGCCCTGCTGTTGCAGGAGCTCCCCAACTTGTTTTCCCAGGAACTCAATGCCAACTTGAGCAACTTGACGTCAGCATTTGAAAAAGCGACAGCGGAGAAGATCAGGTGTCAGCAGGAGGCTGATTCCACCAACAGAGTGATCTCCCTGGCGAACAGGTAGCCGGCTCCTCCCCAGGGACACCCCTCCTGTCCCTCGGGCCCCCAGAAGGGCCCAGCCCTCAGAGAGGCCGTGAGGGAGGAGACAGTGCCGCTCTCCCTTTCTGAACTCTGGCTGAGGCCCGCCGGCCCGCCACCCGCACTCGGCCACCTTGGAGAAACCGGACCTTTCGCAGCCCAGAATGCTGGGTAGCCAGAGCTGCCGGGGACACTGTGTCCACGGGGCTCGCTCCAGGGCAGCACGCTCCCTCGCTGCCATAGGGGACTGGCCCAGGGTTTTCCCCGTGGACACCAAAGTCTCCAGTCTCTGTAAAGGGCGCAGCACACACCTACGCACATCCTCCCGCGGGCTTGACGCTGTCCCTGGACCACCCCACGGCGTGCGTGGCGGCTGTATTGTTTAGGGAATAATGACAAGAAGTCAGCCTGCACGTGTTCAGGACCGACACTGTTTTTTCCCAAATATTTTCCATCTGGGGTTGATTGTATCCGCAGATGTGGAGCCTGGGGGGTGGCGCTGACCGGCCTCGTTACAGGCCACTCTCCCAGGGAGCTGGCGGGCCAGGCTTCCAGGCACTGCCCAGCCAGCTCAGGGGTTGGGGCTCCAGGGCAGAGCCGCCCACCAGGAAGCCAGTGTGTCCTGCACCCGTCCCGGTAACACTCCAGCAGCCCCATCGGGAAAGCACAAGGAAGCCGGTGACACTGATCCTAATCGTGTGTCACTCAGCCCACAACATCTGGAACGTCCACCACGCCCGGGCTCCTCCTCCCCTTGAGCCCTGAGCCCCCTGGGTGCGGTACCCCAAGCACGTCTCCAGGTGGGCCCACCTCACCTGCCGCCCTGAGTCACCACATGGGCCCACAGTGGCCATGGTGGGCAGTGCGTGGACGCTGGGGCCTCCGCAGTCGCCTCTAGAGCCAGGCTCATTATCTTGTTCTCCCCAGTGGCCAGTGGCTGCTCAGGGTCAGCATGGCCTGGAGCCCCCCAGGGTAGTGCAGACACTGTCCCCATGGGTCTGAGGGACCTGACCTCTGCTCTGGGTCACTGGGAAGTGAGGACTGCCAGAGGACACCTCCAGCAGACCTCAGCCTGCTTCACCAGGCTACGTGGGCCTGGAACACGGACGCCACAGCTGCAGGCTCATGGGGCGCCGTCTGGGCTCAGGGATGGTCCTCAAGCTGGTGGCCTGCGAGGTGATGTACGTGCTGCAGTCTCCACTCTTGCAGGCTGGGGGCCCCTGGATGCACATGGCCCTGTAGCCACCATAGTCCCTGCCCAGACTTCACCTCCATGCACCAAGAGTGGGTGAGAAGGCCCAGTGGCATCAGCATAGACAGGCCAGGGCACGGTGAGCTGGGGAGGGAGGCCGCAGCCCAGGGTCCGGTTTTGCTTCCCCAGAGCCTTTCACTGTGGAGCCCCTGATCAGGTGAGGGGTTGAAGGGCTGCCCCCGGCCCTCTCAGGCACCGCCCCGGCCCTCTCAGCCCTGCCCCGCCCAGCCCTCTCAGCCCCGCCCCGGCCCTCTCAGCCCCGCCCAGTCCTCTCACCCCCGCCCAGTCCTCTCAGCCCCGCCCCGGCCCTCTCAGGCACCGCCCTGGCCCTCTCAGCCCCGCCCCGGCCCTCTCAGCCCTGCCCTGCCCTCTCAGGCACCACCCCTGCCCTCTCAGCCCCGCCTAGTCCTCTCAGCCCCGCCCCGGCCCTCTCAGGCACCGCCCTGGCCCTCTCAGCCCCGCCCCGGCCCTCTCAGCCCCGCCCCGGCCCTCTCAGCCCTGCCCTGCCCTCTCAGGCACCACCCCTGCCCTCTCAGCCCCGCCTAGTCCTCTCAGCCCCGCCCCGGCCCTCTCAGCCCCGCCCCAGCCCTCTCAGCCCCGCCCCAGCCCTCTCAGCCCCGCCCCGGTCCTCTCAGGCACCACCTGTTCTCACCGTTGTCCTTCCAGGCTGGTAGGTGGACTAGCATCCGAAAACGTCCGCTGGGCTGAATCGGTGGAGAACTTCAAGAGCCAGGGGGTCACCCTGTGTGGGGACGTCCTGCTGATCTCAGCCTTCGTCTCCTACGTGGGCTACTTCACCAAGAAATACCGAAATGAACTGATGGAAAAGTTTTGGATCCCTTACGTAAATAGTCTGAAGGTAAACACAGCCACCTCCGTGACTCAGGGAACTGGGGAGGCCCCGCAGCCACACTGCAACCCGCTTCCCGGCTGAGGCTGGGCTCCTTCAGGGTTCAGACGTGGCCGACGTCACTCTGGCCGTGTGGCCAAGCTGCTCCTTCAGATGATGCAAGGGCCCTCTTCTCCAGCTGGCCCGGTGTGGCCAGCGTCTGACCACGGAGCGCAGCGCTATGCAGAAAGCCTCTTCCAGTGAGTCACAGGTCACGGCCCCCCTCCCCCCCAGGTCCCCATCCCGATCACGGAAGGCCTGGATCCCTTGAGTCTGCTGACGGATGACGCGGATGTGGCCTCCTGGAACAACCAGGGCCTTCCCAGCGACCGCATGTCCACCGAGAACGCCACCATCCTGTGCAACACGGAGCGCTGGCCGCTGATCGTGGACGCCCAGCTTCAAGGGATCAAGTGGATCAAGAGCAAATACGGGAGCACGCTGAAAGCCATCCGCCTGGGGCAGAAGAGGTGTGTGGCCGAGCGCTGGCCAGGGACAGCGGGGCTGGCCCAGCCCTGCGCCTGCAGATGGTCTTGGGCGTGGCGAGTCTGTCAGATGGACAGGTGGTGGATGCAGGCACCCAGGCCCCCGTGTCCAGTGCCGGGGACAGCACCAGCAGCGGAAACCCGGGGCCCCTTCCTCCCTGCCCCTGCAGGGAGGGGGTGTGGGGCTGGCCATTTCTCACCTCATCTCGTGATGAGAAGCAGTGGCTGCAGCTGTGGGGGACAGAGGCTGCCCTGCCTGCCCTCCTGCTGTGCTCAGCAGCCTTAAAGCATCCCTTCCCCTCCGCCCCGCCCCAGGGCCCCAGCTCCCTGCAGGGAAGGGTGAGTTGCTGGGAGGAGGCCGGCTCCTTGGCCGCTGCCGGGGACCCCTCGTTTGGGGCCGCCTCTCAGGCCTGCAGCTGCTCCCTCACGAGGCCCTCTGCCATTGACTGGCCTCTGTGCTGTGCCCGTAGCTACCTGGACATCATCGAGCAGGCCATTTCAGAAGGGGACACCTTGCTCATCGAGAACATTGGTGAAACTGTGGACCCTGTGCTAGACCCTTTGCTGGGCAGGAACACGATTAAAAAGGGAAAGTGAGTCGTGTCGCCCCCAAGGTTTAGCCCGGGGAACATCCTGTGTGAGGCCTTAGGTGGGCTGCCCCGGGGTGAGCAGGGGCTTGCACCAGACGCTGCAGGTGTGAAGGAGGCCCCAGCCCTGGTGAGGACTGTCTGCACACGGGAACTGGCAATCACCTGCAGGCCGCTGCCCCTTGTCAACAGTGCCATGTTCTTTCTTTTCTTTTGCACTTTGCAAACCTTGAGACTCTCTTCCTTCTTTAGAAACTCTGGAGAAATCGACCTAGCAAAGTGTGCAATGCGGGGGCCTCTAGCGCCCTCACCATTTTGTGCAAAACTCACTTCTGTCTAGCTCCACCACGCGGTGGCCCTAAAAGGAGGTGCCTTACCCACTGGGCGTCCCTCCCCAGGTCCCCTCCCTTCCAAGCCCTGAGCAACCACTAATCTACTTCCTGTCTCTGGATTTGCCCGTGTGGGCACTTTGTGGAATGGGACCATGCACGCTGTCCTTTTTGGAACTGGTGCTTTTCACTTGGCATCGTGTTTTCAAGTTCTCCCACATTGCCACGCGCACCAGGACCCCATTCCTTTCTATGGCTGAGTGGTGTTCCGTTCTGTGGGTCTGTCACGTTCCGCTCGCCCACTCATCGGCTGATGCACTGAGCTTGCACTACCCTTATCTCAAACAAGGGACTCAGTTTTGCATGTGCCAGTGTCAGGGCTGGCAGAAGCTACCTGTTGATGCAGGGGTGCGTGCAGAAACCCGAGACAGGGCAGGTCCGCAGGCTGGTGCCTAAGGCTCTGAGGAGGGCCTGGTGCGTGCAGGTGTGCAGGGAGCCAGGTGAGCTCCACCAGCAAAGGCAGGAGCAGAGCCCGGGGCCAGAGGGAACCTCCCCGCAGAGCCCCAGCAGGGAGCACTGGTGTCCTGAAGGGCCTGGCAGTATTCCTGCCAAGGCTCCAGGTGGCCCCATGTGCAGCCAGGGTTGCGTAGACGCCACTGAGCAAGGACAGACGCGTCCAGAAGCCACGTTCCAGCCGAGCAGAGCAGAGCGGCAGCGCCTTCCCAGCAGCCAGAGGGAGGGCTGCAGGCAGCAGCTGGCCTGGGGACGCCTCCAGGCTGGTGGGAAAGGCTGAGCTGGGTCCCTGCCACCAGCTTCACCCTTGCCTCCTCTTCCCGCCAGGTACATCAAGATCGGCGACAAGGAGGTGGAGTATCACCCCAAATTCCGCCTGATCCTGCACACCAAGTACTTCAACCCTCACTACAAGCCAGAGATGCAGGCCCAGTGCACCCTCATCAACTTCCTGGTCACCAGAGACGGACTCGAGGACCAACTCTTGGCCGCCGTGGTGGCCAAAGAGCGCCCGGATCTCGAGCAGCTGAAGGTAACAGCCCCAAAGGCCGGTCACACACAGTGGCCCAGAGATGGGCCAGGAGCCGGGGACCGGCAGGGATTGGGGGTCACTGTGGCCCGAGGGTCTCCTTGCTTCTCTCCAAAGCTGCCCGAAGATGCTGGATGGTATCTTCTCGGCCAGCCGCGTCCGTCCTCCCACCCCGGCTTTCTTCACTTGGCTCCTACATTTAACTGTAGATGAGAGGAGCGCCTCAGGAGGAGCAGGCGTCACAGCCGTCCTGGGTGGCTCTGAGGCTCAGGCTGCCACCTGCACTGGCCTCGTCCCCAGCTCCGCGCAGCCACACAGCTCAGAGGAGGCCTCCCCCGCCTCCCTGTTCTTCCCCGGGTCTCCACTTCCAAGGGGCTCCCTGCGGGCCTGGTGCCAGTGCTCTTGCAGCGTGGCCTGGGGCCAGGCCGGGGCGCGGCCAGGCCCTAACTGGGTTTGCGCCGGTCTCTGCCGCTCCTGCAGGCCAGCCTCACCAAGTCTCAGAACGAGTTCAAGATCGTCCTGAAGGAGCTGGAGGACTCGCTCCTGGCCCGGCTGTCGGCGGCCTCCGGGAACTTTCTGGGGGACACGGCCCTGGTGGAGAACCTGGAGACCACCAAGCACACGGCCAGCGAGATCGAGGAGAAGGTAGGAGCGCCTCCCCGGCAGCCCCGGAGCGCCGGGGGGCTTGGCAAGAGCACCGGGCACCCAGCGCCCCGCTGTCCGCTGCAGGGGTGGGGGCACCTGGGGAGCAGAGGGCCTTGGAGAGGGTGGAGCACCTGCTGTGGCTTGAGGCTCCTGCTGCGCGGCCACCTGCTGGCCTCATCCACGTCCCCCGTTGGTGTTGAGGTGCAAGAGGCCAAGGTCACAGAGGTCAAGATCAACGAGGCCAGGGAGAACTACCGCCCGGCCGCGGAGCGGGCCTCCCTGCTCTACTTCATCCTCAACGACCTCAACAAGATCAACCCCATCTACCAGTTCTCGCTCAAGGTCGGGCTGCTCCTGGGCTCCGGGTGGGCTCCGGGGTGGGGCCTGGGGGCCCAAGGGGCAGTGCCCCCACCTGGGGCAGACCAGGTCCGGGCAGCCTGTGGGGACAGAGGGGCAGCCAGGGCAGGGTCAGTCCAGTGCCAGCACCCCCATGGAGGTCAGAACAAACCTGAGGCCACCACAGGGGTGGGCAGGGCCAGAGTCCAGCTCCGTGAGCCTCCGTGTTCCCCCAGGCCTTCAACGTGGTGTTCGAGAAGGCCATCCTGAAGACGGCCCCCGCGGACGAGGTGAAGCAGCGCGTGATCAACCTGACGGACGAGATCACCTACTCGGTGTACATGTACACCGCCCGCGGGCTCTTCGAGCGAGACAAGCTCATCTTTCTGGCACAAGTGACATTTCAGGTAACGTCCAGCCTTGCTGCTCAGTGTGGTCTGTGCACTGGCCCTGTAGGCACTGTGTTAGCCAGCTCTGAGTCGCTGTGACCAAAATACCCGTCAGGGATAACTTAGGGGAAAGCCAGGCACAGTGGCGCATGCCTGTGATCCCAGCAGCTCCGGAGGCTAAGGCAGGAGGATCATCAGTTCAAAGCCAGCCTCAGCAAAAAAGCGAGGCGTTAAGCAACTAGCAAGACCCTGTCTCTAAGTAAAATACAAAAAGGGCTGGGGATGTGGCTCAGTGGTCCAGTGCCCCGAGTTCAATCCCTGGTATCAAATAAAAGGAATAACTCAGGGGAGCTGGGCAGGGTAAGGTGCCTATAATCCCAGCAGCTCAGGAGGCTGAAGCAGGAGGATTGGGTGTTCAAGGCCAGCCTCAGCAATTTAGCAAGACCCTGTCTCCAAATAAAATTATTAAAAAGGACAGGGAGCCGGGCGCGGTGGCGCACGCCTGTAATCCCAACACTTTGGGAGGCTGAGGCAGGAGGATCGCGAGTTCAAAGCCAGCCTCAGCAATGGCGAGGCACTTAGTAACTCAGTGAGACCCTGTCTCTAATAAAATACAAAAAAGGGCTGGGGATGTGGCCAAGTGGTTGAGTGCCCCTGAGTTCAATCCCCAGTACCAAAAAAAAAAAAAAAAAAAAAAAGGACAGGGGATGTGGCTCGGTGGTTAAGCACCCCTGGGCTCAATCCCCCAGTACTATGATGAATAAATAGCTTAGGGCAGGAAAAGTTTGCTTTGGCTCATGGTTCTCGAGACTCAGTCTATGGTCGGCCAAGTCCATTGCTCTGGGCCCAAAGCGAGGCAGAATGGTATGTGGGAGCTCTGGGTATGTGGGGGGGGGGGGGCACAGCTCTGGGTATGTGGGGAGCACAGCTCTGGGTATGGAGCACAGCTCTGGGGGAGCACAGCTCTGGGTATGTGGGAGGGTGGGGAGCACAGCTCTGGGTGGGGAGCACAGCTCTGGGTATGTGGGAGGGTGGGGGCACAGCTCTGGGTATGTGGGAGGGTGGGGAGCACAGCTCTGGGTATGTGGGGGGGGGCACAGCTCTGGGTATGTGGGAGGGTGGGGAGCACAGCTCTGGGTATGTGGGGAGCACAGCTCTGGGTATGTGGGGAGCACAGCTCTGGGTATGTGGGAGGGTGGGGAGCACAGCTCTGGGTATGTGGGGGGGAGCACAGCTCTGGGTATGTGGGGAGCACAGCTCTGGGTATGTGTGGGGAGCACAGCTCTGGGTATGTGGGGGGGCACAGCTCTGGGTATGTGGGGGGGCAGCACAGCTCTGGGTATGTGGGAGGGTGGGGAGCACAGCTCTGGGTATGTGGGGAGCACAGCTCTGGGTATGTGGGGAGCACAGCTCTGGGGGGGGGCACAGCTCTGGGTATGTGGGGGGGCTCTGGGTATGTGGGGAGCACAGCTCTGGGTATGTGGGGAGCACAGCTCTGGGTATGTGGGGGGGCACAGCTCTGGGTATGTGGGGAGCACAGCTCTGGGTATGTGGGGGGGCACAGCTCTGGGTATGTGGGAGCACAGGTGGGGGGCACAGCTCTGGGTATGTGTGGGAGGGCACAGCTCTGGGTATGTGGGAGGGCACAGCTCTGGGTATGTGGGAGGGCACAGCTCTGGGTATGTGGGGGGGCACAGCTCTGGGTATGTGGGGAGCACAGCTCTGGGTATGTGGGGGGGCACAGCTCTGGGTATGTGGGGAGCACAGCTCTGGGTATGTGGGAGGGCACAGCTCTGGGTATGTGGGGGGAGCACAGCTCTGGGTATGTGGGAGGGTGGGGGCCACAGCTCTGGGTATGTGGGGAGCACAGCTCTGGGTATGTGGGGGGGCACAGCTCTGGGTATGTGGGAGGGTGGGGAGCACAGCTCTGGGTATGTGTGGGGAGCACAGCTCTGGGTATGTGGGGGGGCACAGCTCTGGGTATGTGGGAGGGTGGGGGCGGGGCACAGCTCTGTTCGTGGCAGCCAGGAAGCAGAGACAGGGGGCGGGGCCCAGGGCTGAGGCACACTCCCAGGGCATGGCCCCAGTGACCCCCTCCCCAAGCCACGCCCCACCGTCCCTCAGTCACCGCCCACCCGTCCACTCGGGCCGGGGTGTACTGACTAGGCTGCAGCCCTCACCGTCCGGTCACCTCCCCTCTGAGGACTCCTGCATCGACAGGAGCCTTTGTCGGACACCTCAGACCACAGCAGGCATCTCCCTCCCAAGGGACTGGTGGGAGATGCGGACCCCAGGGCCATCTAGGCCCCACGAGCCAAACCTGCATTTTTACAAGACCCCAGGTGATCGTAAAGCCTGCAGGCCTGTCACGGAAACTGCACGGGGCTCTTTTGGTGGACACTGAGGAGGCAGGGGGTGTCCCAACAGGAGATGCTGAGGGGGAAGTCAACACAAGGCCACTTTACAAAGAAATGTCACTTTATCACATCTAAGTGGGGCTGAGTACAAAGCACCACACTGGCCTTTGCCCAGCAGGTACAGGGCAACGTCCCTTAGTAAGCTCAGTGTGTGACTTGCAAGGAGGATGTTTGTCTTCCTGCATGTTCGGTCCTGCTGAAATACTTTTAAAATGGTTCTTTAAATATCGGTTAAAAGGCCTGTCCTAGCTGGGAGTGGTGGCACATGCCTATGGCCCAGACACTTGGGAGGCCAACGCAGGAGGATCGCTTGAGCCCAGGAGTGGACGACCAGGTTGGCGGCACAGTGAGACTCAGACACAAAATGAGAAAGTCTTAGTCTGCCCACGCTGCTGTAACGGAATGCCTGAGACAACACAAGAGTATTTCTCGTGGTCCTGGGGCTGGGAGGTTCAAGATCAAGGTGCTGCCTCTGGCCAGGCCTCCTTGCTCCATCAGAGAGCAAGAGGGACCGAACTCCCCTTTACAAGGAATGTACTCCCTCGGCACAGTGTGACCCTGCACTCCGCCCTGGTGGCCCAGTCCCCTCCCATCAGCCGCAGCTCGGACACTGTGCCCTGGGGATCAAGGCCCCTCTGTGACGCTGTTGACACTGGTGGGAAACAGCCCCATGGACAGCTGAGGCCCGGGGCAAACCAGCTGTCAATCCAGACGCCAGCCGGGTCCGACAGACCTCTTCCATTCTGAGTCCCCGAACCCCAGGTTCGCTCTGAGCCCCCCCAGCTGTGCTGTCCTCAGGAAGGGGAGTCCTCAGGGCTCCCCCCACTTTCTGGGCTGGGAAGCATTTGCTTCAGGCTCCAGGAACCTTTCGTTTAACCAAAAGGAAGAGTCTGACTTGGGGAGAGAAAGGGGTCCTTTGGACACCTGGTTGAGGAGACCGTGACCCCCGCCCCCTGCCGTCCAGCTGAGACAAGGTGCCCCACTGCCCGGCCTGCGGGGGCCAGGGCTGAATGAGGTGGCAGAGACTACGGCCCCGCGGTTCCACTCCTGGGCCTGCACCCAGAAGGACTGAAAACTGTCCAAACAGCTTCTTGTCAGCTCTCCTGGTCAGGCTTCAGGTTTGTCGCTGAGCCAAGAGGCAACGACTCCCGAGCAGGCCTCGAGCCTCCAGCAGTGTCGCAGCCTCTGAGGGAAGGAAGCTGGGCTGGGCGTGGTCGGGGCACGGCACCTGCTGAGCTCGCCCGAGGCCCTGGGTTCGATCCCAACACCACACACACCAAGGAGTGGCGTTCTGCCCAGCCCCGACATGCGAGAGAGAAGCGGGACAGGAGGCACCTGATGGGACCCTGCTCACGGGAGCCGCCCAGAGCAGAGCCAGAGAGAGCAGCCGCTGCTCCCGGGGCTGGCGGGGGTGGGGTGGGGCGACGGAAGGTTCTGGAACTAGATGGTGGCATTGGCTGTACAGTGATGGGAAGGTACTAAGCGCCACTGAATCACGTCCCTTAGCAGGACTACCTTCGTGTTCTGTGTGTTTTACCACGATTTGAAAAACACGAGGTTTGAGCCGGGCGCGGTGGCGCACGCCTGTAATCCCAGCACTTGGGAGGCTGAGGCAGGAGGATCGCGAGTTCAAAGCCAGCCTCCGCAATGGCGAGGCACTTAGCAACTCAGCGAGACCCTGTCTCTAATAAAACACAAAAAAGGGCTGGGGATGTGGCCCAGTGGTCGAGTGCCCCTGAGTTCAATCCCCAGTACCACAAAAAAAAAAAAAGGAAGAAAAACACGAGGTTTGGCCCCACCCCCAGGGCAAGGCGCTGTGAGCTCCACTGACCTGTCCTGGACCTGGTGCCCAGGGATGCCACTGCGTGGCCGACCCCACTCAGGCTGAGCCCCCCACGCGCCCGCAGGTCTTGTCCACGAAGAAAGAGCTGAACCCCGTGGAGCTGGACTTCCTGCTGCGGTTCCCCTTCAAGGCCGGGGTGGTCTCGCCGGTGGACTTCCTGCAGCACCAGGGCTGGGGTGGGATCAAGGTGGGTCTTTGCCGAGCTCTGGGCGGAGCCCTCTGGCCAGTGCTGGGGTGTGCGGGGGCGGGGGGGGGGGGGACCAGGCTGCCGGGCACAGAGGCCGGAGAAAGGGGGTGGAGAACAGGGGTGGCCACCGGAGCCCAGAAAGCTCTGCGTTCCTCTTCAGGTGTGACATCCGCTAGGGCCTGGCGGGCCTGCACGCGGCCAGCAGAGAGGTGCTCGCACAGCGAGCCAGAACAGGCCCCAGGCCTTCCAGGGCGGGACCCTCCCCCCTGCACCCCCAAAGTGCCAAGCTAAGGCTGCTCCTCAGATTCCCAGACACACTGCCCGAGACCCTCCAGACCTGGGTTCACGTCATTCTTTCCCCAGAGCCTCCGGCTCCTCCCAAGGCCACGGCCACTCCTCTGTGAATGGAGGGATGACCCGGGGTGGGCGGGCAGTCACCCGGACCCTGGTCTGCCTAGGCCCTTGCGGAGATGGACGAGTTCAAAAACCTGGACAACGACATCGAGGGCTCCGCCAAGCGGTGGAAGAAGCTGGTGGAGTCGGAGACCCCGGAGAAGGAGGTGTTCCCCAAGGAGTGGAAGAACAAGACGGCGCTGCAGAAGCTGTGCATGGTGAGGTGCATGCGGCCCGACCGCATGACCTACGCCGTCAAGTGAGTGTCGGGGCGCCACGGCCACCCTCTGCGCCTGTGTCCCTGGCGGGGCGTCTGTTCGTTTGCTCGGTCCTGGGACTGAACCCAGGGCTGCTCCACCCTGAGCCACGCCCCCAGTTCTCTTTAGTTTCATTTATTTCTTTATTTTTTGTATTTTATTAGAGACAGGGTCTCACTGGGGTGCTAAGTGCCTCGCCATTGCTGAGGCTGGCTTTGAACTCGCGATCCTCCTGCCTCAGCCTCCCAAGTGCTGGGATCACAGGCCTGCGCCATGGCACTCGGCTCCTCTTTATTTTTGAGACAGGGTCTGGCTAGGTTGCCCAGGCTGGCCCCTAACTTGCCATCCTCCTGCCTCAGTCTTGTGACCGGCCAGGATCACTGTGTGGCCACTGCACCCGGCTAATGTCGGTCCTGACGATGTAGGTTTGGTCAGTTTGCAAGTGCACGGCTGACCTTGAGAGCGTGTCTGGGAGCAGCACAGGCGCAGGAGGGCTGGGAAGGGAGCCCAGGCCCTGCGCGGAGCCGCGGCTGGGTCACTCCTCGCCTTCCCATCCTAGCAGCTGGAAAGCCAGGAGATTTCCCAAAAGACACCCACGTCCCTAACAGAATTCCCCTCTGACAAAGCCGCGGCCTGACTCACCCTCTCTGATTATCCAAGACTTTGTGATTTGCTTTGTTTCCCACACAGAGGAAGGGGGGCCAGGAGTGGTGGGGAGTGGGGAGGGGGTGGAATAAAAGGAAAAGTCACCATGACGCCGACACCAGAGCACAGAGGAGCCTGCACCCCGCGGTTTGGGAAGGACCCCGCTGAGGGGCAGGAACGCCCCCGGCCTGGCGTAGCTTGGCGTGTCTGAGTGCCAACTGGATTCCACACGTCCGCCCTTAATGGGTGTCCCTGACCGTCCATACAGGATGACCCTTTGTCCCCACCGAAGAGTTAGCAAAGGTGACTTTGGTCCAACCCACCCAGGCTCAGAGCTTAGCACACTGGGCCAGGACCTCAGTGTCTGTGGTCTGATCCCTTCCCCAGCCTGGGCTGGCAGAACTGGGGGTACCCCTCTTTCGTCAGCCTGGGTCAGGAAACTGCAGAGCCCAGTGAAGGCCAGGGCAGGTGCCACAGAGCGTGGGACAGCAGGGAGGGCGGGGCGGAGCAGCTGGGTGGGCAGGGCGTCTCCCCAGATCCTGGAGCTCCCAGGCCCTCGAAGGCCTCGGGAGCAAGGCCTCAGCCGGGGCTGGACGTTGGAGCCCTCCCGCCTCAGTCAGAAGATGGCTCCAGGGTCAGCCGGCTCAGGCCCTGCAGTTGACCTCAGAGGATCCCGGACACTAGACCTCCCACGGGAGGTCACCGAGGTGGACCCACCCTGGGCTCGCTGGGCGAGAGGTGAAGAGGCGCCTGTGTCCTAGCCCCTCTCCTTGGGTGTCATCGCCACGTCCCCCGTCCTTCACGCTCACCAAGACCACTCTGATTGCAGCGTCCTTCCTTCTCAAACCCCACCATGGCTGACCCCACGTGCTTACAAAATGGGCCGCATCCCTGCACCGGCTGGCCCTGCGCAGGGGAGCTGGCCACCAGCCCCCGGGACAAAGGGCGCCTCACTGATAAACCCCCGGGGGGAAGCAGACCACCGCCCCGCCCGCGAGGGCTTGGCTTTCCCACCCGAAGCCTCTGCTGAAGGGGGCCCAGGAGTGGCCCCTCTGCGGGCCCAGCCAGCCCAGAGCCTCGCCCTGTCCAGAGCGGGCTCCTGCCTGGGCCCGACACTGCCTGCCGCCCGCAGGAACTTCGTGGAGGAGAAGATGGGCAGCAAGTTCGTGGAGGGCCGGAGCGTGGAGTTCTCCAAGTCCTACGAGGAGAGCAGCCCCTCTACCCCCATCTTCTTCATCCTCTCCCCAGGGGTGGACCCCCTGAAGGACGTGGAGTCCCTGGGTGAGTGCAGAGGGCCAGTGAGGTCCTCCGTCACCAGGGAGGCTCCGCCCCTGCCCACTGGGATGGCTGGCAGGCACGGGTGAGGCAAGCCCTTCCTCGGGCATCGCTGCAGGGCGTGAGGCGGTGCAGCCACGGCTGGGCCAAACGGCTGCTCGTGAAGCTGCCCATGACCACCACGTGGCCCGGCCCGGCCACGGCTGGGCAGGCGCCCGAGCCCCCAAGCCTACACCCAGACCAGTGCTCACACGATAGCCAAGAGGGAGGAGCCCCGAGGCTACGATGGATGGTCAGCTAAACAGTGGCCTGTCCCCGTGGTGGGATGTTCTTCTGCCCAGGAAGACACGCTGGGGGGTGGGCAGGCTAGGCTCCGTGAAAAGCCAGGCACAAAAGCCTCAGATTGTGTGATCCCGTTCATAACAAAACGTCCAGGACAGGCCAATACATGGGGACAGAGAGCAGCCTGGGGTGGCGGGGGATGGGTGGGGCAGGACCGGCTGCCTCGGGGACGCAAGGGCTCTGGGAGATGAAATGTTTGGACCCAGGTCGGGGCTGCACAACCTGGGGTGCACACTAGGTGCCCCGTGCGCCCCGAGACGGTCTAACGTGCCAGCTGTGCGCGGTGTGCGTCCCCTGATGAGCAAGGTGGGGCGTGTGGGATTCCCGCTGTGGGCCGGGGCCCGGGCCTCGGCCACTGACTCACCCGTGCTTTTCCTGTTTTTCCTTTCTTTAGGAAAAAAACTGGGATTTACCATAGACAACGGGAAACTCCATAATGTGTCCCTGGGGCAGGGACAAGAGGTGGTGGCCGAGAACGCTCTGGACGTGGCTGCCGAGGACGGGCACTGGGTCATTCTGCAGGTGAGGGACTCCCCCAGCAGGGCAGCGGGGTGGCCGGAGGCTCGCACAGGCCGTGCGCTGAGATCCTGGTGGCATCCCGCGACCCTGAGGAGGGGCACAGCCAGGGTCAGCCCTGCCTGGGTCAGCTGGGGCACGGGTACCAGACTGCAGGGAGGAAGTGGGAGCCCTCCCGTGGGGAGACGGACAGCTACCCACCCTGGACACGTCATCTGAGAACCAACACAGTTAACAAAGGCACCCCTCAGCCCTGGCCCCTGCTCAGGCAGGTAGCAAAGGCCACACGGCCAGTGTGCTCTCCACAGTTTGGTTAAACCCCGGCTGACCACCCCACCTCGTCCTGGAGCCCCTCCAGACCCCTCCTAGCTCCAGGAGGGCTGGGGACCGTGAAATCTCCTCTCTGTGCTGGGAAGGATGCAGGGGACTCCGCATAGGCTGGAAGTCTTGAAATCACTGAGCCTAAGAATTGCTGGAAGTTAGCCGGGTGCGGTGGCGCACGCCTGTAATCCCAGCACTTGGGAGGCTGAGGCAGGAGGATCGCGAGTTCAAAGCCAGCCTCAGCAATGGCGAGGCACTTAGCAACTCAGTGAGACCCTGTCTCTAAATAAAATACAAAAAAGGGCTGGGGGTGTGGCCCAGTGGTCGAGTGCCCCTGAGTTCAGTCCCTGGTACCAAAAAAAAAAAAAAAAAAAAAGAATTGCTGGTAGCCAGGCACGACGGAGCACGCCTGTAATCCCAGCACTTGGGAGGCTGAGGCAGGAGGATTGTGAGTTCAAAGCCAGACTCAGCAATGGCGAGGCCCTTTAGCAACTCCGTGAGACCCTGTCTCTAATAAAAAAAATACAAAAAAAGGGCTGGGGATGTGGCCCAGTGGTCGAGTGCCCCTGAGTTCAATCCCTGGTACCAAAAAAAAAAAAAAAAGAAAGAAAGAATGGCTGGAGATTCCCCACGTGCCCAGCACCTGGTCAGGGTGGATGGTGGGGGAGGCCCCTGGTGTGTGAGGATGCCACTGGGGGAGCCCTGCCTATGCCAGGGGACACAGCCCAGTGCCACCTGGTCTTGACTGCAGAACATCCACCTGGTGGCCCGGTGGCTGAGCACCCTGGACAAGAAGGTGGAGCGCTACAGCTCGGGCAGCCACGAGGACTACCGCGTGTTCATCAGCGCCGAGCCCGCGCCCAGCCCCGAAGCCCACATCATCCCCCAGGGCATCCTGGAAAACGCCATCAAGATCACCAACGAGCCGCCCACGGGCATGTACGCCAACCTGCACAAGGCCCTGGACCTCTTCAACCAGGTGGGGAGGAAGGCGCATGCTGCTGCTGGGGTCCCGGGCGGGCGCACGCAGGCGCTCGCACGCACGCTGTGCTCCTGCGGGGCCGTGCAAACTGCCAGAGGACCAGGCGTGGCGGTCACTCGCACCTTGGCAGAGCAGTGGCACCGCGGTTCAGACCCGGCCCGCAGCCCTGCCACGAGTCCAGGGGAGGAGGCCTAGTGCACTGCCAGCCGGGGTCTGGGGCACGGCGCTTCCCTGACCCTGCTCCTGCCTACGGGACGAAGGCCACCCGCACCTCTGACTGCTGGAGCCCATGGCTTCCGTGCCTGTCCCCTCGCCACCTTCTCTGCAGCCTTGTCACCACTGTCCACAGGGTTGCTGCTGCTGCAGTCCCTGGGGTCTGTGTACTGCCCTTGGCACGTCACCAGACGCTGCTGTGTCCTCATCGCCCGTCTGGAGCCTGAGACTTTGAGGTTTTGAGACACCGTATTGTCCTGTGACACCTACTGAAGAGGGCGTGCCTGTGGAGGGCACTGTCCCAGAATGAACCGCTTCCATATCCAAGACATAGAAGACACTTATGCGGGGTGCAGTGGTGCACACCTGTGATCCCAGCAACTCAGGAGGCCGAGGCAAGAGGATCACAAATGTGAGGCCAGCCTCAGCAACGTAGCAAGACCCTGTCTCAAAATAGAAAATAAAAATGGCTGGGATGTAGTAGTGAGTGGTACAGTGCCCAGGATGCAATTCCCAGTACCAAAACAGATAACATAAAAAGTCATGAAAATATCTGAGCCACACACTAATAATTCCTGACCTACTTTTAAGGGCAACCGCATGGTCAGAGTGTAAAGACCCTGGGGAACTGAGGGAGAGAAGCGGATTCACAGGGTCCGTCCCTGTGTCTGAGCAGCCACCGCCACGTGCCCGGCTGCAGCAGGTGCAGGGATGGGTGATGCCCAGGCGCTGCCGAGGGGCATGGATGTGCCCCACAAGTGGGACTCCAGCGGGGTCAGCGCTGCGGGAAGCCCAGGGTGGCGCTGGTCCGAGAGCTGCGGCTGCGGTCGGGGCCGCGATCCAGAAGGTGCCAGGGGCCGCGGCCCGCTGGTGCTGCCGGAAACGCAGGCTCTGCTCCGCATCTCACCTTCGCTGTGTGTGCACACGTCTTGGGGTGACACCCAGGGGTGTGGGCACAGGAGCCCTGCACTGGGGGGCTTTCTCCAGCCAGCTCGGGGCCTCCCAAGTGCTGGGCCACTGTGCAGGACAGCGAATGCACCCGTGGCCGGCCGTACACGGTCTTCAGGAGTGACACACTGTGATGCCTGCTCACAAAGTGGCTGTGCAGGTGTGGCTCCCGCACCACCACGCGTGAGTGACACGTCTCCACAGGATGGCCGCAGAGCTGGGCGAGAGGGACTCCCCAGTCCCGTCGCCATCCTGTGGGAGCGCAGTCTGGTGCCTGGGCCACCCTTGGTCAGAAGAGTGATTTTTCTGTAGAGAGCGCCGTCAGTCCGACTTGTGATCACCACTTAAAAGCAACGAAACTGCGTTTCTGAAGGAAGGCGGGGAGGGAGACCCTGCCTGCGCCTCCCCCGCTGGGCTCTCCCGAGGCAGATGGGCCCCCACCCCACTGCTCCACGGCAGCCGCAGAGACAGGCTCTGGCCCACTCGGGGCGTCTGCATGCAACTCTCCTCCTCTGCTTCCTCCTGGTAACAGGGGACACAGACCATGTCGTCCTGTCCCCCCGCAGGACACCATGGAGATGTGCACCAAAGAGATCGAGTTCAAGTGCATCCTCTTTGCCCTGTGCTACTTCCACGCTGTGGTGGCCGAGAGGCGCAAGTTTGGCGCCCAGGGCTGGAACCGGTCGTACCCCTTCAACAACGGGGACCTCACCATCTCCATCAACGTGCTCTACAACTACCTGGAGGCCAACGCCAAGGTGAGCGCAGGCCATGTCCTGCCCGCCTGGCCCCCGGGGCACGGCCTCAGGAAGGAGGGGCCATTCTCCCTGCTTTCACAAAGCCAGGTGCCCCGGAAACCACGTCTGGTGGGCAGGGCACGGCTCCCTGGGCTCCCAGGTGGCACAGCTGGGGAAGGGACAGGGGACTCCAGCGACGGGTGGATGGGACAGTCCTGGCGGTGTGTTACACCTCCGAGGTGGGTGTCCTCGAGGGTCACAGATAAGGAGGTGGGGGGATGCCAGGAGGGACCTGCCCCACCACAGTTGGGCGGTCCCTGGGGAAATGCCAGGCACTGACGGACGTCCAGCGTGTTTCAGACCTCCCCTGGCCTCGTCCCCTCCGCGCACGCCCAGACCCCAGCCCCCAGGGGGAGGGCCCGTGGGCTCCGGTGGCCCCGCCACCCCGAGGAGCACAGCTGCAGGCTGCCTTTCCTCTTGGGGACGGCCCCCACCCGCCCAGGTCCCCAGCCTTCTGCTCCCTTCGAGGCATGGGTCACACTGTCGCCAGGCCACCTGGCACGATGTCATCCGTATCAGGGCCACTCGGCCCCCAGGAGGAGGTAGCCCACAGGGTTACCTTCCCACTCTGGCCGGAAGCCCCAAACAGCCGGCATGTTTGTCACAACGCGGCTGTCCTGCACAGGCTGGCTTCCTTGGGACGGGCCTGGTGATCTGTCCAGGCAGGTATGGGAAACAGATGGCCTCCCCTTATGATCAGTCCCACCAGCCCTCCTGCCGTGGGAAAGGACCATCCCCACCTCACAGCATAAACAGTATAAACAGAAACTGCTTCCAAAGCAGCTCAGCATTAACTCCAGATAATCAAGCAGAGAAAGATAATTTTGAAGTGAAAGTGGCAATTTAGAGGGCTGGGTGCAGTGGTATGCACTTGTAATCCCAGCTACTTGGGAGGCTGAGGCAGGAGGATCACAAGTTAGAGGTCAGCCTCAGCAACTTAGTGAGGCCCTAAGCAATTTAGTGAGAACTTGTCTTAAAATATAAGAAGGGGGGCTGGGGTGGTGGCTCAGCGGCAGAACGCTCGCCTCACACGTGCACAGCCCGGGTTCCATCCTCAGCACCACATAAACATAAAGGCATTGCATTGTATAAAAGTAAATAAATAAATATTAAAAAAAAAAACAACATAAGAAGGGGGGCTGGGGTTGTGGCTCAGCGGCAGAGCGCTCACCTAGCACGTGCGTGGCCTGGGTTCGATCCTCACCACCACGTAAACATAAATGCATTGCATTGTGTACAACTAAAGTAAATAAATAAATATTAAAAAAAAAAAAAAAACCTAAGAAGGGCTGGGGTGTGGCTCAGTGCTTAAGCGCCCCTGGGTCCAATCCCCAGTACCGAAAACACATAGGAATGATCTTCTCACTGATTACGTGTTGGGATGATCCTGTTGCTTTTCCTAAAATGGCTGTGAGGAGATTCCGGCTTACCCGTGGCTCCTGCTGCACTTCTGTTGCAGCCCTGGCAGCAGGAGCCGGGCTGCAGGGTGGGGCCTCTGTGGATGAGGGTGCTCGTGGCCAGGCTCTGAAGATGAGGGACACAGCAAGCAGTGGTGGGGGAGTGAGCGTGGAGGCCGGGGCTGGAGGGCACCTGGCCTGACCAGGGCTGTGTGCACACTGCTGGGCCTGGCCTCTGTTCCCAAAGCCCCGGGAGGCCAAGGTGAGTGGGGTGAGTCACTTGCTTAAAGTTCTCTGTGCTGCCACAACGCCCTCCGAGACAGGTGAGGTGACAGCTGCTGCAATGATGGAAAAGGGAACTGGGGACCGGGACAGGTATTGTGGGACCCGAGGGCAGATGCACCTGAGTGTTCGGCCCTCAGCCACACCCGGGTAGCCGGAGAAGAGGCCGAGGAGCACATTCCCTGGAGGCCTGCCAGGTCTGGGCACGGCAGAGGCGCCCGAGGACATCACTGTGAAGGGAAGGCACTGTGGGGAGCTCAGCCTGAGACCGGAGGGCGTCTCAGGGGCTGGCCGCTGTGCAGACTCCAGGTCCGTGGTGCAGGGCCGGGGAAGGCAGCCCTTGGCCTGGCCAGCAAGCACAGGGCAGCACAGCAGGCCATCAAGCATGGCCGGCTGCTCAGGCCCACCGCCGAGTGACAGCAGACAGGGCACCTTCTCCTGACCGCTGCCCCCCCTCCGCAGGTGCCCTGGGATGACCTCCGCTACCTCTTCGGCGAGATCATGTATGGCGGCCACATCACGGACGACTGGGACCGCCGGCTGTGCAGGACCTACCTGGCCGAGTACGTCCGCGGAGAGATGCTGGAGGGAGAGGTGCAGCTGGCCCCCGGCTTCCAGATCCCCCCGAACCTGGACTACAAGGTGAGCGGCAGCCTGCGCGGCAGCCGCGGGGACCAGCGGCAGTGAAGGGTGACCTGTCGGGGCTGCTTCTCAAACACGGCGGGCGACTGAGCCAGGCCCGGCCACCAAGACAAGGAAGGGGCTGGAACTTCCTTTCTGTAGCAGGGAGCCACGCAGGGGCTGGGGGACCACGTGAGGTCCGGCAGAGGGCAGGACGCGGGCAGCTCGCACAGCTTACCTGGCAGCCTGCCCACACCGTCCCTCTTTGCAGGGCTATCATGAGTACATCGACGAGAACCTGCCCCCCGAGAGCCCCTACCTGTACGGCCTGCACCCCAATGCAGAGATCGGCTTCCTGACCGTCACCTCGGAGAAGCTGTTCCGCACCGTCCTGGAGATGCAGCCCAAGGAGACAGACTCGGGAGCAGGCACAGGAGTGTCCCGCGAGGAAAAGGCAGGACCCTATGTCCTTCCCCAGGACCTGGGGCCGGGTCACACACAGAGCCTGGACCCTCCTTAGCCAGGCACATGCTGTTCCAGCTGGGGAACGAGCAACCTGGGGCGAGGGTCTGCAAGCTGGCTGGCGGGCCCCAGGCGCTGTGGCCTCAGAAGCACCTTGTGTCGGGCGTGGCTCTGGCAGCACAGCCTGGACACACTCCTGCTGTCCCCAGGCAAGCTCAGACGGCCACACAGGCAGACCCCACTGATGGGAAGGCTCAGAGCACAGCCCTGATGACCCTGTCCAGGCCCCCGGCCCTCTCCTGACGGCCCAGCGCCACCTACACCTGACTCGCCACACACGGGCTCAGTACAGGCGTCGCGGTGAACCCACCAAATGCAGAACACAGACTGAACACCCTGATCTCCATCCCCCACGCCCCTGCCTGCCTAACAAGTGAAACTAGAAGGCTCCTTGTGACAGAGGTGGACCTGACCACTCAGGGGGGGACCTTCATGGTCCCCATGAGGACAAAGTGACATCCATGACCACTAGCACATTCGAGCACGTATGGAGGCACCAGGCCACGGGGCCGATGCACACGGGCCGGCCACCACGCTCGGAGAGCCGACTGGCCTCTGTCGGTCCTGTGGTCCCGGCAGCCGCACATGCTCTTCCCTTTCCTCTGAAGGTCTCGCAGGCTCCCCGGCCCTGGCGCGGCGGGGAAAGGCCTCTTTGGTGAAGGCAGTTTTGGGGGCTTACTAGGGACTGGCTTCCAGGTGAAGGCCGTGCTGGACGACATCCTCGAGAAGATTCCGGAGACGTTCAACATGGCCGAGATCATGGCCAAGGCAGCTGAAAAGACGCCCTACGTGGTGGTCGCCTTTCAAGAATGCGAGAGGATGAACATCCTGACCAATGAAATGCGCCGCTCACTGAAGGAGCTGAACCTGGGGCTGAAGGTGAGGTCATGGGTCACCAGGCCCTGGGAGGGACTTGGGAGCAGGCTGACCAGGAGTGCAGGGCCCAGCCACAGCGGGGCACTGGCACATCAAGGCCTGCCCCCTCCTGCCCTGCTCTGGAGTCCAGGTGCTCCAGAAGCCGCGGGAGCTCATCTTGACCGCTCCTGCCAGGAGGAGCTGGCCTGGGCCCCACGCAGGCCGTCTCCAGGGGCCCCGGAGCCAGAGCTGATGGCTCAAGTCACAGGAGTGGGTGGCCTCCCACCCTTGTGGGCAGGCCAAAGGTGTACCGACCACATCTGCCCCAAGCCAAGCGGCACAGCCTGTGCGCCCCTAAACCCACTGTGTCCCTCAGGGGGAACTGACCATCACCACTGACATGGAAGACCTGTCCACGGCTCTCTTTTATGACACCGTGCCCGACACGTGGGTAGCCCGGGCCTACCCCTCCATGATGGGCCTGGCAGCCTGGTACGCAGACCTGCTGCTCCGCATCAGGGTAAGCAGTGTCCCTCGGAGCCACCACCTGACTCAGAAGTGGGGACCAGAATTCCAGGGCTGTGCCCACACCCCAGAGCCCTCAGGAGCAGCGCTGATGGTCCTGGAGGCCCTTGGTGGCCGGGGCTCTGCAGAGCAGGGTGGAAGGGCCTGGCCCAACCCTCAGACACCCTGACAGTGCAGGAGCCCCCTCTCAGGAGGAAGCCAAGCCAGCGCCGACCAAACGCGGTAGCCCCACTACCCAGTGAGAGCCAGGAGCCTGGGCCCCATGGTGAGCATGGTGACAGGCCAGGTCAGCCTTAAGCATTGGCCATTCCCTCCCTGACGCCACTCTTCCCACTTGTCCCCTCATTTGAAATGGAGCCAGACAGCAAAGCGAGGGACAGGCAGGCAGCGGGCCCCACGGCCGCACTCTCTGGGGCACTGGCAAGCCGGGGCCCTGCCTGCTCAGCCAGCCTGTGCGTCCCTGCAGGAGCTCGAGGCCTGGACGACGGACTTTGCCCTGCCCACCACCGTGTGGCTGGCTGGATTCTTCAACCCCCAGTCGTTCCTCACAGCCATCATGCAGTCCATGGCCAGGAAGAATGAGTGGCCCCTTGACAAGATGTGTCTGTCTGTGGAAGTGACCAAGAAAAACCGGGAGGACATGACTGCTCCGCCCCGAGAGGGCTCCTACGTGTACGGGCTCTTCATGGAAGGTACGAGGGCAGCTGTCTGCAGACGTGCCCAGGCCACTCCTGCTTGGCTAGGGGAGGCAAAGTGCTCAGCAAGACAGGCTGGGCAGCCGTGGGCAGGTGGGAGAGGCGTCCTCAGAACGGGCACCTGGGCTCACAGCCTGGAGCCACACTGGCCACTGGAGTCAGCGGGGCTCTGAGAACTTGAAGAGGGCTGGAGGCTACACAAACCCACTCCAGCCGCTGGCCTGGGCCAATCACACAGTCCTGTGAGGCCAGCACCTCCAGCCGGGGCGCGGGGCCCAGGGCAGGCAGGGCTTCTGCGGAGCAGCGTGCTCCCCGGCACGCCGGCTGGCCCTCAGCCAGGGGCCCACCCTGCCGCATTCCTGCCCCAGGCCCCTGCCAGTCGCCAAGCCGCACGGTCAGGACTTCAAGGGATGGGAGGCCTGCCCACCACCCAGCCTCAGCCCTGTGTGTCACCATTCACGTGGCCAGGGGAAAAAAGAGGGATGAGAGAGGTGAAGGCGCCCACTAGAACTGCCCCTCACCCTGCTGCCACCAAGAGGCAGGCTACTCGCTCAGACCCGAGTGGGAGAGCACCTCCCCGCCCAACCCTGCCCACTCCACAACCGCCACCACCGGGCCATGGTGACAGGCAAGGCCAGTGAGGCCCAGGAGCCCATTGCCCACAGAAACCCAGACAAGCGCAGAAGCAGCCGTTCCCCACATTTATTTTGGAACTCCAGACAAAGTACAAACATTATTGAATACGAGTAGTAGAAAAGGTAGCGGTCTGGTTAAAGGCAAATAATATCACATATGCACGCACATAATTATCCATACTGCGCATGTACACACAGGCCAGACACGACACACAGGGGAGGCGGGGACTCGCTCGCCTTCAGCTGGAGCTGTGATTTCTTGCCAGTGAAAGCGAGAAGCCGACAGACGCGGCTCTGGAAACACCAGATTTAAATGGAGGGAACCCAAGAGCGTTAGCGCAGCTGCTCCCAGTGCAGAGCGAGATGCTCGGGGCACCACAGCACGCCACCATCACCCACGGCGTCCTCCGTGGACACCTGCACCCCCTGTCCCTGGCACCTGGCCTCAACTCCTCGGGAGTCTCAGGGGCGCTGGCCTCCTTGCAAAGGTGGGGGGTGCGAGGCCAGGCCTCTCCCCGCGGGCCCTCCCCTCACTGCCAGCACACCAGACAAGACCTGCTCGTGCACCGGGACTGCCCTCACCCTCGGCCACGCTGTCCCTGCAGGAGCTCGCTGGGACACCCAGACTGGAGTCATCGCCGAGGCGCGTCTGAAGGAGCTGACGCCAGCCATGCCCGTCATCTTCATCAAGGCCATTCCTGTGGACCGCATGGACACCAAGAACATATATGAGTGTCCCGTGTACAAGACACGCATCCGCGGCCCCACCTACGTCTGGACCTTCAACCTCAAGACCAAGGAGAAGGCAGCCAAGTGGATCCTGGCGGCCGTGGCGCTGCTCCTGCAGGTGTGACTGGCTGCTGGTCGTGCCCCACGGCCCCACCCTGAGCCAAGTCAACCACTGCAATCAGAAACGTGGCCCACAACTGTCACTTGCTCCTTAAGGGAACCGATGGTTATTTTTTCTCTTATGTGATCGAGTGCTTTGTAACTGAGCGCACCTGGACTGGCCGGAGGGTGGGGCTGGGTGCGAGGGGTGGTGCGGGTCCAAGCAACTGCCGTCCCTGGGCTGCACTCGCCCAGCTGGCTCAGTGCTGCGGGCCTGCCGGAGCGGGTGCAGCTGGGGCAAGGCCCGACTCACCGCAGCCAAGGGCAAGCGTCCTAGGAACCAAGCCCCCAAACCCTGACTCCCGGGGGGCGGGGGAGGACAGTAGGGGTTGCAAGCAGTGGAGCTAGGGCGCAGCAGCTGCAGCCCGCGGTCTG
Organism: Tamias sibiricus; assembly: GCA_025594165.1. NCBI lineage: Eukaryota > Metazoa > Chordata > Mammalia > Rodentia > Sciuridae > Tamias > Tamias sibiricus. Next base: position 3,946,249 of record CM046660.1, read on the forward strand.
ACGTCAGTGCACAGCCCCACCGCTGGAGGGACCGTGTGCCGTCATAGACAGGAGTCCTCTCCTCTCCCAAGGACAAGAGGGCTTTCAGCCACCATGCCTCCCATCCTCCGCCCCAGAACCTAGAAGAGCAAGCTGTTCCACCCAGGTGCCACTTCCAGGTGGCTGGGGTGCGCCCCTCAGCTGCCCACACTCTCTGAAACCACGGGGCAAGACACAGTGGGGACCTCAGGGGACTATGGTAACTGTGAGGGTATGTCCTGTGTCCTGGGGGGTCACAGGTTTCCCACTTCCACAGTAAGGCACAGTGTGCAGAGGGTGGGGGACGGGATTCGTGCTTTCTCCTATCTGCTGTCCCCACCCCCGCCGTCCTGCAGGGCCAGCAGGAGGGTGTGCAGAACCTCAGGTACCTTGTGAACCCTACGGCCCAGGCCGGGGGATGGCTATTTCGGATGCTCAGTAGCAGCCTCCACCCCATTCCAAGGCCTAGTGAGGCCTCCCTATGGTGAACGGTGGCCCCGGCATAAGGAGAGCCACGTTCCTATTCCTTCCGAGCAGCCCTCCAGCCTATCTGAGCTTCAGATATTCACATGACATCCTAAAAACTCCCCTGAAACCTGTCAGGAGACCCACACTGCCCATACCAGGAGAGGTATCAGCACCCACCACCTGTGCTCCACATGCCAGCAACCGGCTGCCCTGAGTGGGGACAGGCGGGCAGCTACCACAGCCCCTCCACACTCCAAGAAAGCTTGCCCAGGCAAAAGGCGGTGCAGGCTGAGGGGCTGCCCTCAGAGACTTGGCTTAGTCTACTGAGCCCCCGGCTGGCAGGACTCTGCTGTCTGCAATCAGAACCTCCTCCACAGGGGAGAGAGGCAGCAGGTCCACGGGGCCCTGTGGCCACACCAAGGCAAGACATTCCAGCGATGCAGCCAGGCTGCCACTCAGGCCGACCAGGGCAGTGGGGTGCAGAAAAGAGGGGCAGACGACTATCTAGAAACCAGGAAGCCAGGGCCAGCAGGTGCAGAGCCTACAAACTCCAGGTAAGATGGATCCCAAGGGAGCGTGACATGGTGTTTCCTAAGCTTAACATTAGTAGCAAGCACTCTAGGAGTGGCGCTCTAGCCTCAGCTCCATCTTAATGTCTGGCAAGATCTTTTTCACATGTACATTCACCCAAACCATGGGTGAAGAAGCCGTGCAGGAAGTCTGAATCCCAAGGGCCACAATTAGCAAAAACTCTGGGGCCCAGAGAGGCTGATGAGAGGGCAAAGGAAAAACACCCCACAAATCCAGAAGGGAGTGCCACCCCTTGGGGTCCAAGGAAGGAAGCAGAGTTGGCGCCAATGATCCTGGCTGTCGGACACCCACTCCTGCTGGCCAGGAGGAATTACTGCAGCCGTTCATAACCAGGCCACAGGGACAGGCCAGTCCTCAGGAGAAAAGACGGCCGGCAATGGCCTGCCACAGCAGCCCATCTCCATTCCACGGTAATGACCACAAAATGTGCAGTTTTTCCAATTTTGCCTTTAGAGCCTAAAATAAAACAGTAATTTACTCCACATGTGCGTATTGTGGGTAGCTGACAAAATCATCTCCAAACGTTCCAAGGGATGATTCACCTTCGGGTTGTCCGCAGTGAGGGGAAAGCATGGTTTGGAAGAGAAACCAGGGGCCTCCAGTCTCTCTCTGCCGCTTCTGGCTGGTGAGCAAAGTGAGAGCCTGGGGCTGGGAGAGCTCCTGGACACCCTGAAGGTCATTAGCAGAGACAAGGGAGCAGGGGGCAAGGAGGAACTGTGAGGGCTGCTCAGGCCAGGCAACTGCACCATGGTGTTTACTCTGGTCCTGGAGACGCCTAGGAATGCAAAGGAGAGAAGAAGGCCTCTCACACGGAAACCCAGTGCCCTGCCATTCCTGCGTCTCCTCTAGCTCCTCATCCCCAGGGGCAAGTTAGTAACTAGCCTAAGAGCAGCAGCATTGACCATGCCACATGGGGGGCAGGGCGGCCAAGGCCACTGGGCCACCCTTTTCCCAACTTCTAAAACTGTAGCCATCCTTGCAGAGAAGCAGTACTCCCGGAACTGGAGCCCCAACACACACAGCCAGCCCGCCACTACCTTTCAGAACCCATGAAAGGTGACCCTGTGGCTGCCACGTCTCAGGAGACAGGCAGGAGCGATTGCTTCCAGAAGAAGGACTCCAGTCTACTCCCCTGAAGGACGGGCTGCCGCACCTGGGCTCTCCTGCAGCAGGCTCACGCTCTGTGCAGGTTCAAGCGCTGGACACGCTGAGACTGGGCGGTGAGCTCTGAGACCACTCCCGAGACAATGAGTGGGGCAAGCGGACTTCTATAAATATGCAGGACATGTGGATTCAAAATGCCCTGCTTGATAGAGGTGACACAAATGAGAGCCGACAGTACACCTATCAATCACAAGGTGTACAGCTTACACGGACACTGGGTCAAATAAACAAAAAATTAAAAATGAGCTGGGTGAGGCGGTACACACCTGTAATCCCAGCAACTCAGGAGGCTGAGGCAGGAGGATGGCAAGTTCAAGGCCAGCCTCAGCAACTCAACAACACCCTGTCTCAAAAAATAGAAAGGGCTGGGATGTAGCTAAGTGGCAGAATGTCCCTGGGTTTAATCACCAGTACCCCTCCACATATACCCAAGTAATTAAAATAATGAAAAAACTACAGGATTAAATGCAAATTTTTTAAAAAACGAGGTTGTCAAGAGCCAAGGAACTCTACACTTTACAACACAGAAGCATGTGCCACCACACACACCCCTATTCCTGTGGTTCCTCACTACCCTGTGCCCCCAAGCTGAAGTCCTAACCATGCCAACGAGGAGACCCAGGAGACCAACCCCATCTGGGGCCCTCCAGAATGTGCTCAGGTCCTGAGGCATCGGGAGCACAGAGGGTGACTCCAGAGAGCCCATTCCCTCTCTCAGCAGCCACTGCTCCCTGCCCAGCCTCCAGGCATCAGGGTAGCCGAGGGGTAGTTGAGGTGAGCCCTGCAGATACACCTTCCTAGGGGACCCAGCAGGTGGCCTTCTATTAGGGAGAGCATGTCTTGTCACCTAGAATATCACACCTTCCTAACTGCACGTCACAGAGACAACAGGGAGATGGCAGGCAGAGCCCCAAGGCCTAGCTCAGCTACCATCTGGTCCTGAGCTGCAGGCCAGAGCCCTCTCCACTCCCTCCTCCTCCCACAGCTGTCTCCTGCAGGGTCCTGCTCAGCTAAGAGGAGGGAAGGACCGGCTCCGTCTGCCCCTCCCCCGGGCCGCGCATGGCCCTGGCATGGACAAGCAGAAGGGAGCACACACTGCTGACCCCGGCGGCCCCAGCACTTGGTATGACTGGCACCTGATAAGAAGTGAACCCGTAAGCATCAGTCTTCAAAAACTTTGATGGTAGCTGTCCACAACCCTACAGTAACCTCCGTGTGCTTAACCAAGGGGGGGGGGGGGGAAAGGGCCCTTGGAGTTCCTTCAAAAGGGTCTCTGGTAGTTGAACCACCCCTGCCCTACTCCAAGCTCTCAGCAAAAGTGAGCTGAGAGGCGGTGCAAGAGACAGCACCTGGCGTCCTCAGAAGAAGTTCTTGATCAGTGGAGTCACCATCTTCACCCACAGCTTCACCTGCCGACTGGGCTGCTCAAAGGTGGCAGAGGACACCACACCTGACCGCACGTAGAGCTGCTCTTGCTCCTGAGGAAGAGGAACAGACAGAAGTAGTTAGAGTCCCCTTCAGGACCAGGTAACACGGCCCTCACAGCAGCCTGGAAAACACTGTGGCAGGACAGAGGTGGGGGAGTGTGCAGCAGCAGGGCACGGCAGGCCCACCACAGCGCGGCACGTTGCTCGTGGAAGAGCTATGAAACCCGTCGCTGAGGACACCAAGACACATGTGGGTCTCTACACTTCTTCAACTTGCAGTTGAGGAAACACACCTGGTGGGGAAAAGTACTGGAAGAGCTCACTGCCTCACCGTTGTATAGGTCCACGACCAGGGTCCTAACTCGAAGGAGACATGCTCCGTGTCCATACAAATATGTCAAAACAGACTCTACTGTCATGAGTAACTAAAAGGAACGGGGGAAAAAAAGCTCACTGTCACTAAATGAAGTGGTACTCATCACAACGCCAAGGCATGGGCTGGGGCAGAGTACTTGCCCAGCACACAGCGCAGAGCACCCTCGCTTGATCCCAGCACCACCAAGAAAAAGTATCTTTTAAATAAGACACAGTTAAGCCGGCGCACACTTGTAATCCCAGCACTTGGGAGGCTGAGGCAGGAGGATCGCGAGTTCAAAGCCAGCCTCAGCAATGGCGAAGCACTTAGCAACTCAGTGAGACCCTGTCTCTAATAAAATACAAAAAAGGGATGGGGATGTGGCCCAGTGGTCGAGTGCCCCTGAGTTCAATCCTTGGTACCAAAAAAAAAAAAAACAGTTTTCCTTGCATCACATTGGCAAAAAGTCATTTTGTGATGTCATTATCCTGGCTGGTGTGAACTGGGGTGGAAAGGGGCATGGAGTCACCTCTCTAGAAGGCAATCCGGCGACAGGTATCAAAAAGCCTTAAATGTAGCCGGGCGCGGTGGCGCACACCTGTAATCCCAGCACTTTGGGAGGCTGAGGCAGGAGGATCAAAGCCAGCCTCAGCAATGGCGAGGCACTTAGCAACTCAGTGAGAACTTGTCTCTAAATAAAATACAAAAAAGGGCTGGGGATGTGGCCCAGAGGTCGAGTACCCCTGAGTTCAATCCCGGTACCATAAAAAAAAAAAGCCTTAAATGCTCCACATGCAAGCTTCTCCCAAGAGAGCAACTGTGCACCCAGAACCAAGCCCTAGGATGTCTGTACACAGACACTCGTCACAGGGGCACTGTGACAGGGGAAACTGGACACCACTGACAGGCCCAGAAGCTCCTCACCAGTGCATCCACACCAAGACAGCATCGCCACGAGACAGCTGCGTCACAGGGCAGCAGGCACAGGGCACCTGATGGGAGCAGCTGGATGTGGGGCATACACCTGGCACTCCTGGGAAACAGGCTCCAGGAGCCCACAGATACCAACCCCTGGGCACGCCCACGTTCCTGGTGCTGAATGCACAGCCTCTGTGTGGACACGGCCCCTGGAGGACTTCTGAATCCCACCTCATCTGTGCATCTAGTACAAGGTACAGGCCATGTAGACATTTGCCATACTGTATGTTTAGGGGAATCTGCACACACTCAGTACAGCTGGAATTATTTTCCAACCTTTTTTGATCCATGGGTGGTTAAATCCTTGAATTCAGAACCCATGGGTTTGAAGAGCAATTATCCTAATTCCTTTTTTTAAAAAAGTTATGCCTTTCCACATGTACAGAAAGAAAGAGAATGAGCAAAACGAGTTCTGACCAGAGGCTAGTTTCTTCTAATTTTTCCAACAAAATGTTCATTACTTTCACGTCTGAAACATGCGCAGGCTTTGCCTCCGAGTGTGTGGAGGCTCTCTGGAAGGAGAAGGCCGCTTTCTTCAGCCATGTGCCCTCAGTGCTGTCCTCTCCAGACCCGGCCTCATGACCAGGCCGCAGCTGGGGGACCAAGCCCCACTGCACTCGAGTCTGCGTCTCATCTGGGAATTCTGAGCTGCACCTGCGTCCAGAGGCTCATGTCAGGATGACCATGAGCACAGTCCCATAAACGCAGGGCCGCACAAGAGGGACACTGTGTGAGGGAAGACTGGGACACCTCGGTGTCGGTAGCTGTGCTCCTCCGGCACCCTCTCTGCTGTGCTCGCTGCCTGGTCGTGAAGCACAGCCTGGAGGCCACGTCCACGTGCACAGACCCTCGTCCGCTGTCCTACCCCAGCTCCAGGTGTCACAAACATGGGGCCTAATTCTCTGACCCCTAATTGCTGCTGCTGAGCTACAAATCCCTGGTGGGAGGTGCCTGCCCAAGGAGCCGGCTCTGCTCTGGGGGCAGGTCTGCGTGAGTCTCTACCGATGCAACGGCAGCCCTGCGTCCTCAGTGAACACCCAGCCGAGGCCGCGATGAGATCAGCAGCCCCGCTTCCGTGTGCTCAGGCTCCACGACAGGGATAGAGAAGGAAGCCAGCTGGCCAGGGTCACAGTGCTTTTCGAGGGAGTATTTCTTGGGTCACAAGTGGAAAACTGTTCTCTGAACAAAGCCAGGAAGCTTTCCATTTTTATTGTATGCACTAAGTGAAGGGAGGGACTTCGGATTCTGATAAAGACATCTCCCATTCCCAGAGCTCCACGTGACACGTCCAGGGCCCCTCCCTCTGTCCCAGCAGAACACCAGCAGCAGCTGCTGAGAACAGAGACCCCAGGCGCTGGGGTTGCAGGGACTTTCTGGTGTGGCTGCACAGCCCCAGCAGCACTCGGTGCTGGGGGACCAGGCACTGTAGTCCTGGCACAGAGGCAGACAGGCAGAGAAGTCTAGAAATGCATTTCTGCAATTCACAGACACAGAAATCAATCTCTTACCACCCTCCCACAATCCAAAGCCCCTGGGATGCAGGTTTGGGAAGAAAATATCCCAAATATGTTATTTGAGAAAGCAGCTCCCAACCACAACTGGCCCAGCTTTTCTCAAGATCCAGGATGTGGGTTGAGTTCCCTGACTCAGGAAGTGGGGAACGGTCAGTACCAAGACCCTGGGCATAGGCCTGGGGCACTTACTTCTCAAGTCAACCCGGATTCCCCGCAGAACTCGTCCCCACCCCAGGCCAAAACCACCACCAACTCTATAGTTGGGCGTCTGTCTGCACACACTTCTCTCTGCACTAAAGGCGGAAGTCCAGGAGATCCTGAGGACAAAAGCTGCGATCTACCTTTCCTACAAGCTGGGCTGAGGCCAGTGGTTGCACCCTTACAATGGAATCTCTCAGCTCGTGGGGGCTTCCTTCACTATTTGCTCTATGTCTCCCTGCAGGAGGAAACCTGCTGGATAAATCCAGTGCCCAGGGGCCACCCAGGCCTGTATTACCCACTGGCAGGAGACTGCAGGAGAGGTCCAGGGAATGAGGCGGCACCTCCTCCTCACCCAAGAGCTCAGCAGCACTTCCCCAAGGCTGCAGGAAAGCTGAGCAAGGCCAGCCCCATGCTTCCAAAGCCTGGCCTGCAGCAGCCTTTGTGCACTCCTGACTCAGGAGGGGAAGCTGACGCTGCCCGTGGAGAGGTGGTGCTACTATACGGGTCACACCCTCAAGAGCCCAAAGCACTGCCCAGGCCTCACCCATATGGGGCCTCGCTTCCTTTCCAAAAGGCCATCAATATTGCTGTAGATAACCAAATGCTAAGAGCTGTGTAAAATCACACATGGACTCTTGGTAACCGTTGGTATCTAAACAAAACTCTGCTACCATCTAGGGTGGGCCAAGTCTGCTGCTGGCCCCAGAAGAGCCGCCCTTGTTCTTAGAAGAGGTAGGCCCTCTGTACAGTGTAGGACAAGTCCCCAAGACAGGGTCCACACGGTCCCACAGCTGCAAGATCAAGGGACTGATTTTCCAAGGCTGGCTCCAAGGCAGGTCTCTCTGAGGCCCCACTACCCCCCCTCCCCACTGCAGACTGGGGTGTGGGGGGGTCTTTCTCTATCCTGGTCTCACTGTCTCAGCAGACAGTGGCAGGAGACAGCTCTTGGGGCAGGGCAGTGACACGGGCCAGGCTGAGCGCCAGCTACCCCCTGCACACCCAGGAACCACTGCTTCAACCAACCTGGTGGAGCTGCTGCTGCAGGGCTCGGCTCTCCGTCACGATGGCAATCTGGGCCTCCAGGTCCCGGTGAACTGACCTGTACCCAAAATTAGGAGAGCCAATCAGCGTGAGACAGGGCAGGCTGCTCCCTGCCAGGTACAGCCAGAGGCCTGCAGGGAAAAGGAAATGGCAGACAGGAAATGAGCGCAGAATCTGCCAACGTCCACACCACACACTGTGTCGACCTAGGAGAAAGGCAGCTGGCCAGGCTCCACCCCACGCCCGGTGCTGATGCGCAACAGACACCCCAGCCAACACTGCTCTGCACTCCCCACCACTGTGCTGTGGCCTTGGGTGCCACACAGGATGAGCAGCTGGGCTCCGGAGGGAAACTGGCGAGGCTGGCCTCAAGGTCTGATCTCATAGCCCACCCACAACTGTGCCCCAGAGAGGGCAGGGCTTCCATCCCAGCTCTGTGAACTGCCTCGGCCACCTCTGGGCCTGCCTAAGTTGCCAGTGAAGCTCAGGCCCGCACGGGCAGCAGCTGCTGTCCCCAACCCCAGAGTTCCCGGGAGCAAGGGGGAGGCAAGAGAAGCAGCAGCAGGTAAGGAACAGCAACCCTCTGCCTAGGCCAGCAGCCTCGTGCTGTTACCAGGGGGGGAGACACTGGGTAGGAAAGAACAGGCCTGCCTGAGGACACACAGACCTCTGCTCTCACTGGCCATGGGACTCAGGGACTTCCCTTTCAACTGCACTCGGCAAAGTCCATCTGAGGACCCTGCAAGTTCCTGTGTCTCTCAGAGACACATGGGTTCCCATTTTTTGCTAGGAGACAGACATCTGAACTCTTCCAGGCAGGCAAGTCAAGGATCAGCAGGAAGACTGTGTGATGGGAGCTGCCAGTCTGACCACACCCTGGGGACACTTCTGTAAGAAAGGCCGTGGGTTCTCAAAGAACCCTAACCTGTCGTCCAAGACAACCAGGCAGGTCCTCTGTCCTGCACCCCATTCCCATAACCTCCGAATCCCCCAAAACCTACTCCTGACAGAAGATTCCCAAACCTGACCTCCGAGGACATGTGCTGCTCAAAACACCCTCCTCTTCCAGGGAGCGTGGATTCAGCATGGCCTCCACACTTCCCTCCTCCCCACACCCTCACTCACACCAGAAAACCCGGCCCAGCAGGTCACCACGTGCTTGTGAGCCCCTGTGGGCAACTGCACGGGACCTACTTCCCACCAGTCTCTGCCACCAGCGTGATGCTCTCAAAGGCCCAAGACCTGCACGACCACAGCGGGCTGGCATCTGCAACACACGCCACGTTCCCAAAATAGAAGACCATTTCCTAATTCTCATTCAGAGCAGGAGCATTTCCAAGAACAGCTTGGGTAAGAGGTGACGAGGCCCTGCCGCCTGTTCCTGTAATGGGCTCGTCCCCTCCTTTACAGAGGGCCACATCAAAGCCACTTGCTTGCCTTGTACCCGCTTCATCAATGGGGCCTCTGGCGGTGCAGATAATTCAAGAGGCCACAGGCGGGGCAGGCTGTCCCCTCTGCCTGGCTCTGGCAGCTCTGCTCCAAATGGCTCACCAGACCAGGGGTCCAAGGCGAGGCTGCTCTCTGCACTGGCTGCTCTTCACATGCACGGTCACTAGGCTCTGCCTCCCCCTCCCCAACGCTTCCCAGAGTATGGAGCTGGGCGAGACAAGCGCAGGACACCAGCAGCCTCAGACCAGAGACCAGAGACTCCTCCCACCTGCCACTGCTGGTCCCTACTTTTCTCATGACAACAGCAGCCTCTTATAAACACTGGGACACAGATGCAAGTCTGACCCTCAGGGAAGAAGAATGAATGGAAAAGTAGAAGTGTCGTAGAGACTAGGGAGGCTGAGACAAGAAAATCCAAGTTCAAGGACAGCCTCAGCAACTTAACAAACCCTGTCTTAAATAAAAATATAAAGGGCTGGGGGTGCAGCTCAGTGGTAGAGCACTTGCCTAGCACGTGTGAGGCCCTGGGTTCAATCCCTAGTGCCACAAAACAAAAGAAAAAGCAAATGGCAAGCCTGGTACCCATTGATGAGATCCACTGAGACGGATGTGGAAAGCACTGCCAAGGAGAAACACTGCCCACGCTACCAGAAGTGGCACAGGGCACCCGTGCCCCAGGGAGCCCTGCTGGGAAAACAGTCTTCCTCCCTCTGAACTCTTCCAGGCAGGCAAGTCAAGGGTTTTCACCACTGGTCTGCACCCTGAGAACAGCTGGGAGATTTCCAGCGGGTGGGGAAATCAAGAAAACCCCTGAAGTGCTGTTTCACCTCCTGTGCTCCTGTCAGGCCCGCACAGCTCAGGATGCCGGCTGTGCATGCACAGGGAAGACAGCAGGACTTGCTGTCGGGAAACCTGCTTCCCGGCCCAGGGCCATGAACTGTTATCAAGCACCAGCTCCTCACCCCAGGGCCTGACCTTTGGGCCCAGCATCTCTACCATTCCAGGAACCAGCAGGAACTGCAGCAGGAAGAGGGGGGAAGCACCCTGCTATGGAGAAAGTGATTTCAGGAGCAGACTGGGTGCAGGCTGTTCACAGGGCAGAGGAGTACTGCAGACCTGGGTCCCAGGGGAGCAGGGGCACGGGAGGCCAAGCTAGCCATCTCCATGCCTGCAGCCCCTCGGAGAGAACGTGCCTCCCAGCTCTGGGCCTCCTTGTCAGAAAGTGACACAGGCCTGTGCCCTTCTCAACAGTCACCCTGTCCACCTGATGCATAAGCCAGTCCACAGCACTTCTCAGTCGCCTGCAAGGCTGGCCAGCACTTTCCAACAGGCCCTAGACACCTCCTGAGGGAAGGCACAGGCCCCAGCCCAGCCCATGCAGTTCTGCAAGCCTAGGGCCACAGGGCTTTACTGTCTGCCCCTGCCTAGGTCGTCGCTCCTGGGACCCAGAGCCACTGCCTCTCTTCACTTAGGCTCTGCCCAAATGTCAGGTCCTCAGAGGGGCCGCCCTGTCTCCTAGGCGGGAGGCCTGGAACCCTTCTCCTAGCTTGATCCTTTTCACCTGACGTGTATTTGTACTAACCCTCCGCTCGCCATCTGCTTCCTATTAGACTGAAAGCCCCAGGAGGGGAGAGGTGCCTCTGGGCCCAGTGAGCTATTCCCACTGCCTTGAATGACGTGTGACACAGGGTAGCACCTCAATAAACATTTGTTTGAATAAAATGAGTAATGACGACTCTTCCAACAAAGAAAGGTTAGAGTAAGTGAAGTTCGCAAGCAGGAGCCCAAGGATACTTTAGGTCGGGGCATTCTCTGAGGATCTTTCCCAGAAACACACATGTACGCATCCCTCCTGCAGGGCCCTACAGTAGTCTGCAATCAGGCCCCGGCAAAAACAAGGAGACAGGAGCTGGGGCTGTGGCTCAGCGGCAGAGCGCTCGCCTCGCACGCGCGCGGCCCGGGTTCGATCCTCAGCACCACGTAAACATAAATACATTGCATTGTGTACAACTAAAGTAAATAAATAAATATAAAAAAAAAAAAAAAAAAAAAAAAAACAAGGAGACAGAAGATACCCTGGTCTCTGCTCCAGGGAGAGCATGGGCTGGGTCTGATGTCAGAACAGCTCTCTGAAACTCCAAGAGGCCCCAAATCTGGTGACTGCCTCAGCCTGAGGTGACAGAATGCACCAGCACAGCCCCAAGCCTGGAGCGCCCCGCAGGGTTCCAGGTGAGGGCCTTCCCACTGCTGCCCCGGCACACAGGGTGGGGCTGCCTGGCTCTCACCATCAGTTCACCTGTGGGCACCATGCCAATCAGCCTATCAGGAAGACAATAAAAATAGCGACATTCTCACAATCATTAACCAGATTCTGCTGTCAGCAGGAGCCAGAAATCTCTCAATCCAGTGGCCCTGCTCCACCCTGGCCACACACGTGGTGTCGTTAACGTGGAGTACTGAATCCAGAACAAATGAAGTCACTCATCTGCACTCACTCAACTCACTTTCTGATCCTCCCCCTAAAATGCAAGCCCAGGGCTCAGCCCACACAGGGACACCGCACCACTGGGCGCACAGCATGGGCATGGTCCCTGTCTGAAAGGGCTGCTGGCTCTCAGGACAGGGTTGGGACATGGTTGGCCTATTTCGTGCCCTCGGTAAGAAGCCAGGCAACGGTGTGAGTGTGAGCGCTCGCTGGCCTCACGCCTCCACGGGCAGGAAGCTGACAGGCTGGACCACAGCTAGACACACCTCACACTCAGCCTCCGCTGAAGCTGTGGGCTGTCACAGACCTCAAGGTGAGTTTGCCAGCATGTGGCACACTACACTTACAAGCTGACAATGGCAGACAGCTGGGCTGCTCCTCTCCATCCCAGTGCTCCATGGGGACCAGGCTGGGGGCAGCGGGCCCAGTGCCCAATCAGATGAGTCTGCTGCAGCATCTAAGGTGCCTCTGGGTAGGGTCCAGAGTCTACCCTGGCTCCCAGAACCCCGTCCTGCCACACCTACAGAGGAAGGAATGAGGGCCAGGCAACAGGAAACTGGCAGACCATGAGTCACAGGAGCAGCCGGCAGCCTGCTGCTGATGTGGAAGCCTGCCCGGCCTGCATCCCAAGGGCAGCTCCTGAGGACTCCCCTTCTGGGGACCAAAGAGCTGCAGGTGAAGGCCTCTGGCTTCAAGCTGCCCTTCACCACCCAGAGGCAGGGAGAGCAGCAGCAGCAGAACTACACCAGGCCAACTTCCAATGGCTCCACCGACAAGGCAGCGACTTTAAAAAGGTGGGCAAGGCAACATACTCCACAGGAACTTGATTGGTTTTGTGTTGGGAATGGAACCCAGGGCCTCACACATGCCAGGCAAGTGCTCTACCACTGAAAAACTCCAATTTTTGGACTTGATTCCTCCAGGAGAGCAACATGAGGTACAGGTGTAATACTCTGATGATGCTGGGCGGCAGCACCAAGCTGCAGCTCCCACAGGCACGAGTGACAGGGTGGGGACCACTGGCACTCCACTGTGTTCCTGGGGCTCAGCTGAGAAGGTCAGCAGGTTAGGCGGATCAAGTGTGTTTTCAACTCACATTATCTTCGACTTAAAATGGACTTATCAGAACACACCCCATTTAAGCTCAGCAGCATGTGTACAGGTAACAAAGCCAGAGTCCCCACACCTAGAGACACCTAGAGACTTTCGTCCAACTGTCAATCTTATCTGCTCTGAGCTAACAGAGCCCCTCCTACCCCCGGCCTTTCATGTCAACATAGCACCAGTCTCATGAACCTGGGGCACCCCTCCTGGCTTGTGCCACTGGTCATTCTACAGAAACTCAATGTGGACAGCCGGGAACTGTGGTGCATGCCTGTAATCCCAGCACTTGGGAGGCTGGGACAGGAGGATCACGAGTTCAAAGCTAGCCTCAGCAATGGCGAGGCACTTAGCAACTCAGTGAGACCCTGTTTCTAATAAAATACAAAAAAACAAAGGGCTAGGAATGTGGCCCAGTGGTCGAGTGCCCCTGAGTTCAATCCCCAGTACAAAAAAAAAAAAGAAACTCAATGTGCATCCTGCTGCCCTGCTCTCCTGATAATCCACCTACTTGACAGAAAGAAACTGAACCATTCCTTTAGCTTCTCCCCAGGGTAAAACTGAACCAAGAACCAGGGTCCTGGGCTCCCCATCTGGTAACCTCTACACTAAAGCACAGTGACACCAGTCTTCTGAAGAGATGTGTTAGAAAATGCTGAACAAAGTTAACTTAGCCGGGAACACCGTGTTAGTGAAATAAAAGGGTTTATTGGTGTGCCACGTGGGGAAGGGTAGGGAAAGGAAGGGAAGGGAAGGGGGTAGGGAAGGGAGAACAGGAAGGAAGAAGAAAAAGGGGGAAAAGGGCCGGTTTCAGTCTGGGGGAGGCTTAAATAGTGGACTGGTGGTCAGGGAGACCCCTGGGGGCGAGTGTCTCCATAGGCTGCTGGAAGTCAGGAGGCAGTGGTGAGGGCACCTGCTGGCCAGGCTGAGGTCCCTGGGAAATGTAGTCTTTTACCTGGGGAGGTGTGGCCTTCTACCTCCCTGCCCGGAATCCAATAAGATGTCCTTTGCAAAAAGTGAGACACGGACTAAACAGATAATCCACATTACAAAAGAAGTCTCTGGGGCATGATGTTAAATAGAAGGCACCTCTGGTTAGTTTACTAACATGCCACACAAACTGAGTCTATTAAGAACTTAGCCAAGTATGCTCCTGGGCGCAGTGGTGCTTGCCTGGGATCCCACTGGCGGAGGCAGGATCATATAACTTCAAGGCCAGTCTCAGTAACTTAGGAAGAACCTGTCTCAAAACAAAATATAAAAAGGGCTGGGGATGTAGCTCAGGGGTAGAATGCTTGCCTAGCACGTATCAGATCCTGGGTTCAATCCTCAGTACTAAAAAAATAAATAAATAAGAAACGAGCAAAGTCTGCAAGTGAGGTAAACCTCCAGTCGGGCTGGGGAACAGAATAAACACCGCTTCCACCACTAGTCACCACACAAGGCTCTTTCCAACAAGGCAGCTGAGCAACTGCTGGATATTCCCAGCAACATCTGATAACACAAAATACTAAAGACCTTTGGATTTCCTGCCATCAAGCTGCACTGAAACCCACTGGCACCCATTTAACTGGTGTGGTCATTTCCCACAGAAGGCTGCCTCTCCCAGCCTCGCCTTCAGGCTTCCCTGGGGCAGGGACCAAACCCACCCTCCCTGCATAGCCACCCTCACAGGGCCACAGCAGTCCAACACACAGTCTTCCAAGTTTTCTGTGGTCTGATTCCCAGGGAAGTGCTATGCTGACAGTCAGGATGGACAGTCAGGATGCTGCATGAATGTAGGGCTCTGGAATCTAGGGCCGCAGCTCACTCTCCAAGGCTTCTGGGAGAAGGAGAAGACAAGATCAGACCAGGCCTGTCCCACAGGAGAATGGGTAAAGGAATTGTGTTACTGGCCGCACAGTGATCGAAACTTTCTGGGGCTCAAACAGGCCCACAGCTCGTACCTAGCATGAGCCTTGCAGAAAATGGTCCACTGCACCAGCAATCCAAATCCACAATCACAAAACATGGGCTGCCACTCAACCCTCTCCCGACACAGGCTGCTGTAGGGAAACGACCATTAACAGGTGAGCCAGAAAGGGCTGCTGACTTAAGACCCCATAACGGATCACAGCCACCAAGCAAGGAGGGACTCTGGCCTTGCCCTTCATCATGGGGTGACCCTGGCTCCCGGCTCAAGCATCTCTGCTCACAAGAACCCCCTCCATGCACCATCTGCCCCCCCACCCACCGCCCTCTGCCATCTCTATCTCATACACACACTCTCACATGTGCCCTGGGATCTCCATGCCTCCCCACTAACCCTGTGCTCCCAGAGGGCAGAGCCCCACCCATGCCAGGGCAGGAGGGAGGGAGCAGCAGGAGCACACAATCCGGGAAAAGGCGAGGCACACTGGAAAAGCCAGTTGGGTGTTTCTGCTTCAGAGGTAACTGGGGAGTCACCACAGGCGTATCAGAGCAGCTCCAGGGAAGAGACCTGTGGCACAGGCAGCACTGGCGGGCCAGGAGACACAGGCCCGCAGGCGGAGCCAAGTGCAGCTGAGGTGCGCTGCAGCGCTGTGCCTCCTCTCGGCCTGGGCCTGGTCTGCACCTGGTACCTCTCCAAAGCTCAAAGCTTCTCCCAGTGCTCAGCTCTTCTTCTGATGCCCCACCCCAGGGCACTGTTGTGATTCCCAGAAGGAACAAGGCCAACCTGAAAATACTTTCCACACACCTTCCTGGCTGGCCCTACCCACCCTTGAAGACACCTGACCACCAGCCTAGTTCCGTCCATGACATGCTAGGATGAGCCCAACAGTACAATGGGGCAGTCACTTCCCACAGCAAGCAATGCCACCTGCCTAGGCAGGTGTGGGGCCTCAAAACACAGTGGGGCCAGTGTGGACAAGCCAGGAGCCTCACCATGTTTTCTAAGGCTAGGCAGCAAAATCTCCTAGGTATAGGGAGTAAACACACCAAGTTAAGGGCTGGGCTGCAGCTAGGAGGTAAGCACTTGCCTAGCATGTGCAAGGTCCTGGGGTCAAGCCCCAGCTCTGCAAAACATCAATAAAATAAAAATTAAAATAAATTAAAAATAAACTACCAAATTATATTTGGTTCAACACCCAGAGAGCTGGACTTGGATCTAGGATGGCCTAGATGTCAGTACTTCTTAAAACGTATCCACACTGAAAATGCTAGTTTTAGGGGATTAAAAAAAGGGCTCAACCTAGGGATTTAAGGATGTCTTCAATGACACAGGCATATGCCTATGGTGGCTTGCAGCCTGCATGGCACCCAAGAAAGAGGCCAAAGCAATAGCACCTTCCTCCCCTAACTCAGCTCTTCTAAAAGATTAAGGATGGGCAGAACAGGCCAGGATGCGCAAGAGGCCTCGGGACTGCCCAAAGAGAAGCCAGAAGAGCCATGCATAGAACTCCCAGCCCCAAGGCCCTAGGACTGTCCATTCCTCTTAGGGCACATGACCAGCACTAGGTTCAGCACACTCACTCTACTAGAGGTAGGCACACTCACAATGCCCAGCAGTCAGAGGGCAAGCCCACTGCTAGGCACGAGGTTTTTGTTTGTTTGCTTGTTTCCCAGTGCTGGGGATTGAACCCAGGGCCTCACATATGCTGGACAACTGAGCTACATCCCAGCCCTGCCTCCCCACCTTTTTTTTTCAGACAGGGTCTCACTAAGTTGCTGAGGTTGGCCTCAAACTTGTGATTCTCCTGCCTTAGCCTTCCAAGTAGCTGAGATTACAGAGCTGTACCAAAAGCTTGAGGTTTTTCTTAATACTGGGGATCGAACCCAGATGCACTTAACTGCTGAGCCACATCCCCAGTCCTTTCTTCATATTTTATCTAAAGACAGGGTCTCGATCAGTTGCTTATGGCCTTGCTAAGTTGCTGCAGCTGGCTTAAAATCTAGATCCTCCTGCTTCAGCCTCCCGAGCCAATGGAATTACAGGCGTGTGCCAACGTGCCCAGCAAGCTTGAGGTTTTAAATGTACTTCATCACAGTTCAGAAAAGTGCACATAAGAATATGCCCCCACCTGGGCTGTGCTACTAGATATCTGAGAGGGATCACAATAACAATGTGATCTGGACCAGAACTAATTTCCCACCCATACCTTTAGTATATAGAACATCCATCAATAAGGACTGAACACTGAGAGTACCGATTCCATTTTTTGAGTTACAGGGAGAAAAAGGTGGAGACTGGCACCCGGTGGGTGGGGTGGGGTGGATGGTATGGAAAAGAAAGAAAAAGGATGTTGACGGCAGACCAAAGATACCTCGTGATCCTTGCTCTGCCAACAAGCAGAAGCACCATGATGGAGACATGACTAAGTCACACCCAGTCCCTGTCTGAGGTTACAAGTACCGCATTTTTCACAAGAGTCACCAAAATGATTTCCATTTGTAAGTCTTCGGTGTATAAAAGGAAGAGATTTTCCACAACTAAAGTTTGCCTGAAGTCAGGCGCAGTGGCACAGGTCTGTAATCGCAGCAACTCGGGAGGCTGAGGCAGCAGGATTGACAGTTCAAGGCGCCCTAAGCAACTTAAGTGAAACCCTGTTTCAAAATAAAAAACAAAAAAGGCTGGGGATGGAGCTCAGTGGTAGTAAAGCACCCCTGGGTTCCATCCCCAGTACTCCCCCCGCCAAAACAATTGACTTGAGTATTTTAGCACTCACCTCCCCAGGACCCAGGACCACCACAATGGGCCTGGGAGGGCACATTGAGCACCATGGAAGAAAGGAAAGGGTGCCACAGGCATGGCTGGTGTTCCATGGGGGCCAGCACGGTACAGCTAGCCCAGTCCCTGCCCAAGCACCAAGAGTGTGGCACTCCCCACCACCACGAGCTGCCCCCCTGTGTTGGAGGAGTCCTCGGGCCAGCCACCACATACCTTTGGCATGAAACGTCCAGCCCCTCCTCCAGTACTCCTGTAGCTGAACCCGCTCCTGCTGCCCCAGGCTGCACACCTCGCTATAGAACTGCCGCTCAATGTGCACGTAGGCTGCAGGGATGGCACCTGCCACCCCCTTGGCGCCAAAGAAGCCATTCACCTCTGGAGAGGCCAGCAGGATCTGGTACTCTGCCCGCGTGCCCAAGACCAGGTCCATGTAGGCCTGGGTCAGATTGAAGTAGCCCGTTGTAAGGTAGACCCTGGCACCTCTTTCAGCCTCAGTTAGCAGGGTCTCTGTGACAATCTCATCAATCTGGATCTCAAAGGGCTTCATCTGTATCAGTGGATAAATCCAGGTGTCGGGCGCTGGTCTCCGATCACCAGCAGCTGCTGCCTCCTCCTGTGTCAGCAAGGAGTCCCCATGGAAGGTCTGGGCATGCAGCCTCTGCTGGCGAGTGCGGGCAGAGTGGATCACATCCATGACCCGCTTATTGGCTGCCTTGCAGTAGGCCGCCCGGTCACCTAGACGGAGACAAGAGGAAGAGGAGGAGAATGGGGAGTCAGGACTCTGCTGGCTCAGCCACAGCATGCAACAGGCACATGCAGATGTGCAAGCAAGAGTTTGCAGAACACATGCCTATTTTTCCTCTTGTACTGGGGATTGAACCAAGGGGTGTTCTACCCCTGAGCTATGTCTCCAGCTTTTTATTTTATTTTGGGAGAGGGTCTCACTAAGTTGCCTCAGCTGGCCTTAAATTTGCAATCCTCCTGTCTCAGCTTCCCAGGTCACTAGGATTACAAGTGTGTACCACATGTCCAGCCAGAACATGTACTGAGTGAGGTCCTGGCATGAAGCCCTGAGCAAGGCCCCGCCAAGATACAGCTACCAGACCAAGGACCTTGCCCACAGGGAGAAGTGAAAGGACACATCTACATGATCTCCAATTGCAAATAGCTCAAAATCAGGGAAGATGAATGTGGGGTGACAAATCAGGACAGTGGTTACCAAGGGGAATAACACCTGGGAAGGACCCAGGGGGGCTTCTGGAGAACAGTCCACCGTGAACAAGCACACGAGCTATATCTGTGACTGGTGGCCAATACGTATGTGAATTTCATGAGAAAGTTTGTGTATCTAAAGCCAAGTCAGGATAGCTAAAACAGAGTGGGCACACACCATGATGAGTGTACAGAGAAGCACCAGGTAGTTAGCCGCCAGTGGTGACACACGTGGACTCTTCTGAGGGCAGGCTTTGGGCTCTATAGGGAGCAACTGTCCTGGCTGAGCGGACAATGGTGGCAAGTGATTGTGCAGACAACTGGGTGGAACAATGCAACCACAAGAGCTATTATTAGAGAGGCAAAGCCTGAATGTCAATGAGCTGCTCAAAAAGTATGGGGAAACAGAATAAGAGCAGAAATACACTGCAAGGAAATGAGAACAGAAGTCAACAGAATGAAAATACAAAATGGAGAACACTGTCCAACATCACCCTCTGAAGAGACTGCTGAGACAGCAAGGCTGCTGGGGAAGGAAAGCCAACAGGGAAGGACAGCCATTCTGGTCATCCATACTTGCTCACAGAGACGGAGATGAGGACAGGGACAGACACTTGAGTGCCTTTCAGAGCTGCGCAACTAAATAGAGAAGGAACGGCCCGTGCAGGGATCCATCCCTGTTGCTGCCAGCAACTGCCTGGGCGGGGGGAGCAGGCACAGTGCCCCCCACCACAAGGGCTGCATGGTCAGGAAGGAGCAAGCAGACCACTAAGCACATCTGTGCATGCTCTGCCCCTGAGCACATCCCCCTTCCCAGGCATGACTGGCTGCCACGATGGACCAGCAACCTGCAAACATTCTCTTCAGGGGCCAAATGTACATATTCTAGGCTTTGTGGACCAAAAGACAAATTGAGGCTAATGTGTGGGCATTCATGATAACAAGAAACAGACTGATGTCAACTTTTTATTGATGAAATTCAAAGGCTAGTGGTAATAACTAAGCCTCCACTGGCAGCACACGGGGCAGTGGCACAGATCACAGCCTAGCTGGAGGGCCATGCCTCCCCTGGCACTAGGCAGGGCTCCCACCAGAGGTCCACTCGGATGCTTCCATCTTAGGACTACAGGACACGGAGAGCTCTTCTCATACAGTCTGCATTTAAGCCGGGCGCAGGGGCGCACGCCTGTCATCCCAGCACTTTGGGAGGCTGAGGCAGGAGGATCGCGAGTTCAAAGCCAGCCTCAGCAATGGCGAGGCACTTAGCAACTCAGTGAGACCCTGTCTCTAATCAAATACAAAAAAGGGCTGGGGATGTGGCCCAGTGGTCGAGTGCCCCTGAGTTCAATCCCTGGTACCCTAGATAGACAGATAGATAGATAGATAAAGCCTGCATTTAACCCCTTCCCCAAGCTGTCCCCAGCTTGTGAACGTGGCTGCAAACTCAGCAGCTGCCCTTTAAAGATCCACAAGAAGCCAGAGCCACAGGAATCCCAGGAATGCAATGCCCAGGGAAGCTGTGCCAGGACTCGACGCTCCAGGCAGAGCTGCGAGCTCTCCCGCTGCACTTTCCAGGCAGAGCCCACAGACCCCAATGGAGTGACAGCCAGAGCCTCTGGGACAGGAGGTTCAGGGAATGAGCTGAGAAGGGCGCTGCTAAGCGGCTTCTTCCTGTGAGAGCAGGGCAGGCTCCTGGCTGACCTGCAGGCACACAGCCCAGATCGCACACCCAGCTTCTCCAGCCAGCTCTCACTTCCAGAGCATGACCTTTAGCCAGCGAGCCACACCTATCTGGCTTCAGAGACAAAGGCAGAACCTGACACCCTCTCTCCTGTGCCTGAAGCAAAGTCACCCAGGTTGCTCCTGCTCTGCACCCCACAGCCCAGGAGCACAGAGCCAGGCCCTACCTTTGTAAGGATGCACCATTCCATCCACCACCTGCACTGTGTTGTCCCCCTGCAGTTGCAGGGACACGTCCCCCACTGCATCCACCAATTCTGTGAAGAAATCGGCAATCTCCGCACAGTCCTGCAAGAACACGTAGCGGTCCTGGCGGTTGGTGAAGTAGGAGTCACTCAGGTTTGCACTACAGGAAGGAAGAAGCAGGTGAGGACTCAGGTGAGAGTGTGCATCAGCATGACCCGGTGACCCAGGCCTCAGGAGAGGAGTGACAAATTCGGGTCAGGAAATAACAAGAGCAGTCATTTAACAAACAGCAGGAGACTGGGCAAGGACTAGCACCAGGGGACACAAAACAAACTGCCACCCCACCCCTACTCCAAGGAGCTGACCATCTGTCTGAGAAGAGCTGAAGTGGACAGGACCATCTACCGGGTCCCTGTAAGGACCAAAAGCACATGGATTTCCACCCTAGTGGCTTCACCTTAGTCCTCTGGGCTTTGCCTGACAAGTCACTCATCCTCTCTGACCTGTTCTTCCAGGTATAAACCAAGGAGAACTTCACAGGGTCATGGTGAGAAGTGAGTGACATGGCACACAGCAGGGCTTAGCACACTGGCCAGTGCACACAAGTGCCCAGTAAATGCTGGCTGCCCTCCAAGCAACTTTCAGGGGCTCCAGCTCCCACAGCACCAGCAAGGCCACAGAAGAGGTCCAGTGTCTGCAGGTGACACAGCAGGGCCTCCGAGAAACTAACGGACAGCTGTCCTTCCTCCTTGTCCCACTGACTCCCACCTGCAGCACTCAGGGAAGCTGATGGGTCAGACTCACCCGCTCAAGATGACACTGTTATCAAAGAGGTACACTTTGATGTGCTGGAGGCCAATGGTCTCGTTGAAGCGCTCGGGGACTAGAAGCCGGAGAAGCCCACGCAGGTCGGGCGTGTGGAAGAGGGAGACACGCACTTGCTCCGGAAACCTCTGCAGGAGTGGAAGCAACATTGTGCGAGAGTTCTTTTTGCCTAGACAGGAAGGAGCAAAGAGATCGCTGGGTGACTAAAACTGGGAAAGACATCCCACCTGCCAGGGAGGGGCCACCTCCCAGATGGGCCTCCTTTCACCTGTGCTGCTCATGGGAACCGGCCACACCAACAGGCACTGCTTCCAGCCTGAGCACCTCTGGGCTGACCTTGAGCAGGACTGCAGCGCTCTGTGCAGCAGCCATCTACTGTTTTTACCACCTGTCACCCACTTCCCCTCCTGCTGGTAACTGCACCCAACTTCCTCTGGGAGGTACCACCCAGCCTCACTCTCAGCCTTCCTGCTCTGGGTAAAGACCACTCCTCTTGACCTCTCACCCAAGGTCCACAAGAGAAAATGCAGGCCTGGGTTGAGCCCCTCAGCACACTCCAGGCCTCTGGTGACAATTAATTCAGGGCCGGGGCCACAGTCCATGGCAGCCACTCAGGGGTTTTGGCCTGAATGTCAGGGAAGGAGACTTTCTTCCAATAGCAAAGGGGTCCTGGGAACAGGGCCTCAGCCACAGATGCCATCACACAGAGCCTGAGAATGATGGCCAAGGTGTCATGGGCACAGAGCCTTAGCCACCAGAGGCCACCTCACAGATTCTGAGAAGGAAGCAAGCCCAAAGAAAGCAGGGCCAGGAGATGCATCTTGGGGGTAAATCCAAGCCCCAAATCATGAGCCACCCAAAGAGGTCAGGCACAAGAGCCAAAAAAAAAAAAAAAAAAAAGCCACATGGGGGGCAGTACTAGGGATTGAACCAGGGGTGCTCTACCACTGAGCCATATGCCCAGTCCTTTTTGCTTTATTTTGAGACAGGGTCTCACTAAATTGCCTAGGATGGTCTCAAACTTGCAATCCCCCTGCCTCAGTCTCCCGAGACCCAGGAAATACAGGCATCTTTCCCCAGCAAAAAAAATTCCTTTTTGCCTCAAGTTGTTTAGAGTTGGGTTCAGTCACCTGATGCAGAAGGAATCCTGACTAGGAAAAGTAGGTAGTTCTGAGCCTTGTCTCTGCCTGGAACCACAAGAGGTGACTATAACTCCTCAAACCAAGGATGTGGGAGAGGAAGAGGAAGGGGCTACATGTGCAACCTACCTCTTGAGCCACGGGTGAAATCCAGGAGAATGGAGACCTTGAGGTCCGATGGAAACTTGGCTTGCAGAGACTCTTCTAGAGTACTTTCCAGGCAATCCACCTATCAGGGGAAAGAACCCAAAGGAACAGAAACAAGACCAAAAGGATATTTGTGCGTTTAAAACAGCTCATCGCCTGGGGAGCACACACCCTCGCCCCCTCCTGAACACACACACACCACCAGCACTCAGGAGCACTGCTGGGAAAGCACTTCAGGGCAAGGCCTTGGGACCATCAGAATCAGCCCTGGCCCTGCTCCAACCTGAGCCCCGGGAGACAAGGACCAGAGGCGTGCTGCTCAGCAGCCTAAACTGGCCACTCTGGGATGCTCTCTCTGAGACACCATCTCCCACAGAGGTGTCAACACAGTCCTCACAGACACACAACAAATACAGGTCTACTTATGGAGCGTGCTCAGTAAACATTTGCTGAACGAGTGAATGTGAGACAGCCTGCCATTGGCCCTCCTCTGTGGCCAGGACATCTCACTCCTACCCCATGAGAGCAAACAGCCTTCCCGAGATTGCAGCTAAGAGGGTGACCTGGAGAAGGAGAAGACTCCTTCCTGGGAAGCAGGGAAGAGAAGCCTGGCCTGAGCCACCTTCCCTCTGCCACACTCCTACCGACCCTACACACTGCCCCGCTCCCACCTGTGAGTTCTGAACAAGGACAAACCAAGGCACCGAGTCATTCCCCCCCTCTGAGCAGAAAGCAACCCAACACAGGCATGACCTCACTCACAGTCCCGTCACCTCCACCTCAGAGGCTGCCAGCCTAGGCTGGACCCTGCCATGAGCAGCACCACTTGACCGCTTCTAGCCCCTGCCCACCCCGCCTTCTGAGTGACGAGTGAAGCATGCCAGGAGTCCAGGTGGATGGGGTTGGCTCAGACCTGGTATCCCACACCAGCCTGGGTGCGCCCAGCCAGCTCCACCTGCACTTGGGTTCATTTGTACAGTAAAAGGTCAGAAAATCTTTTCTGAAAAGGGCCACAGAGTTGTGACAAATGGTCTCTGTCAAAACCATTCTGTTGCTTGGGTGTGTTGGCACATGCCTATAATCCCAGCAGCTCGGGAGGCTGAGACAGGAGGACCACGGGTTCAAAGCCTCAGCAACAGCGAGGCACTAAGCAACTCAATGAGACCCTGTCTCTAAATAAAACACAAAATAGGGCTGGGGATGTGGCTTAGTGGTCGAGTGCCCCTCAGTTCAATCCCCAGTACCAAAAAAACCCCACATTCTGTTATATTGCTGTTGCACAAAAGTAACCATGAAGGATGCGCAATGAGCGTGACTGTGCTCCAATAAAACTTCATTGATGAACACAGAAATGTGAATTTAATAGACTTTACATAAGCCAAAATCAAATAGTCTTCTTTGGTTTCTTCCAATCATTTGAAAATGTAGAAGCCATTCTTAGCTCAAAGGCCACATCAAAGCAGGCGATGGGCCAGATTTGTCCTGCAGCTGCCATCTGCCAAGCCCTCGACTGGCAGACAGAAGAAGCAAGAGCCCTGCGCAGGAAGAGGACATTGGCCAGCCCATGATTAGGCCTCCTCAAGCCCTCTCACACCCTCCTGCCACATCCAACATCTGCAGCAACAGGAACAAGAGCTGGCTGTGGCAGAAGCTAAGGCAGCACTGACACAGTCCCTCAGGACTGTGACACTCAGGGACCACCTCCCCATAAACCTTACCAGCTCTTGCTCCAAAGGACCTGTCCCCAGGTAGAGGGATGCCATCACGACCCGCCTCTTGGCTACTTTTATCTGCCCCTGAAGGAAGAGAGACCATTTAAAATTCACAATCAGCATTTTCATAGTTCACTGAGAAAAATATGTTCCTTTGACCTTAGGGGCAAATCATACTCCAAGCTGAGCTACCCCATGTCTCCACCAAAACATATACAGTGCCAGGTGTGATCACACACACCTCAGAGGCTGAGGCGGGAAGAGCATGAGTTCAAGGCGCAAGACCCTGTCTCAAGAAAAAACAAACAAACAAAAAACCCACCATATATTGTGACCTACCAAATAAGGACACACAATCCTAATTTAAAGTTCTCAAGTCTGTAAAGTAAGTCTAACCCTACTACAAAATGTAAGGCAACCACTAAAATAGAATAAAGCAGGGGCTGGGGTTGTGCTCAGTGGTAGAGCGCTTCCCTCGCATGTGTGAGGTACTAGGTCCAATCCTCAGCACCACATATAAATAATAGATAGATAGATAGATAGATAGATAGATAGATAGATATGGTGTGGTGTCCATCTACAACTAAAAAAAGAATGAAGGAGGACTGGGTGTGGTGGCCACGCCTAAATTCCCAGCAGCTCAGAAGCTAAGGTCGGGGATCACAAGTTTAAGGCCAGCCTCAGCAACTTAGTGAGACCCTGTCTCAGAATTTTAAAAAAAGGGCTGGGGGTAAAGTTCAGTAACAAAGCATCCCTGGGGTCAATCCTCAGGACCACCCTCCCGAAGAAGAAGAAATATAAGAGAATGAAAGATATCATGTATCCTGCGCATGAACAAATAAGCCATCAGTATATACAACTATAATGCACCAATAAAAAATGTGGGTGGGGATGAAGGAGATCTGTGCCCAACAATGTGAATGTCCATAATGTCCACAGCAGATTGCTGAGACGCAAAAGCACATCACTGAGCAGAATGCACACCATGTTCCCACCTGCCTATGCCCAACCCTGTGCACTCAGCTGTACATGTATGTATGTACCTGCAAGAGCAGGGAGAACATGTGCCACACAGGCGTGGAGAAAAGAGGCATACAGGGGGAACCTATATCCTTTCTACTCACCACCTGCACAGCTGAGCTGCTTGTAATGAACAGGTATCACTTTCAAAATATAGACAGATACACAGACACAAAAACAGAACAAACCCACACTCAAAGACGACATACCACCAAGATGTCCCTGAAACCAGTGTACTCTCCCTAGACTCTGCTCCAGCCCAGAAGAACAGACCCTGCTTCCAAAGCTCCAGGAAGCCCTGCCCCAAAGGTAGTGGCAAGGACAGAAAAAACAGCAGTGCTGCCAAAGGTCAACCCCAGTGAAACACAAGTGTAAGGTAAGAGGGAGGAAAGCATATGGCACGGCTCATGCCCACTCCTGTCATCCCCAGCCTGCACCACCCACACGGGAAGTTGAGTACCTGAACTATACAGATGCGTGAATGCAGCACTAGGAAAGGCTTAGGCACAAAAAAAAAAACCAGCACCCAAGGTTGCGATTTCCTTTATTTTGCTACATATTAATGTAGATGCTTGTAAGGATAATAACAAAGAGAAGCAGCCAGGTATGCTGGTGCACTCCTATAATCCCAGTGACTCCGGAGGCTGAGGCAAAGGATTCCAAGTTCAAAGACAGCCTCAGCAACTTAGTGAGGCCCTAAGCAACTTAGGGCTGGGGATGTGGCTCAGTGGTTAAGTGCCCCTGGGTTCAATCCCTGTGGAAGGAAGGAAGGAAGGAAGGAAGGAAGGAAGGAGCAAATAAGGTCTGAGTCCATTTGGCTCAGGCAACTAAAGCATATCTTTCTGCTATAGGTCACCAGGTCCCACAAGACCACCTGGCTATAGGGAAGGCATGGAGACCAGGCAGAAACCACTGCTGTCCTCCCTCCCCACTATCTATCTCAGGAAGAAACACACACCACTCCATGTGATGCAAGCCAGAAGAACCTGCCCACAATCCTGTCCAGAGGCCTCAGATTTTCAACCTGCTGGGTCAAGCCACAGCCATCCTGGCAGAGGCATAGCATGGCCCAGCCTCCTGGCCAGGGGAATCACAGTAAGCCATTCACTGAGAGTCAATCAGGACACTAAGAAAAACCACTATAGAAAAGCCTGTTTCTTCAAGGCAACCAGAGAACCAAGAGCACACTGCAACATCACTCCACACAAGCAAGGATGAACAGGACGGGGGCAGGTAGTGCAGCCAGGCAGAGGGAGAACCAGAGGAGGTGCCCAGGGCATCACAAAGAAGGCCTTCTGGAATGAGCCAGCCAGAAATGAAGTGTGTACCAATGCAACAAGAGGGCAAAAGGAGAGGAAATGGGCAGGTCTTCACATGAGGGAGCGCTCACTGCTGCACCAAGCTGCATCTCCACCTCTACCTCCTACGATCCCCCAGCAATCTCCTGTCTGCCTGGCCCATCAGATCTGCATTCTACCATCATTGCTAATATGAACTCACAAAGTTCATGTTGTTAAACATTCATTAGTATTGAATTACTTCATTCCAATTAGTGGTTCAACCATGAATAACTAGATGCAGCATGTAAACCTGAGTAACCCGCTGAAAGTTACTAAAAATGCAAAGATGACATCACTAACAGGAAAGGAAAGAGTCCCAGAGAACCAGAACCCAGAGGATTGTGAGACCTAAAACCAGGGTGTCCAAGTTCCTCAGTTTTTTTTTAACTTTTTTTTTAGTTGTAGATGGACAAAATACCTTTATTTTATTTATATATGGTGCTGAGAATTGAATCCAGTGCCTCACACATGCTAGGCAAATGCTCTACCATTGAGCCACAACCCCAGCTCTTTCCAGTTATCTTGAAATGCCTTTGCTGAATGGGCACTCGGCATTGGCCACACATCAGACCCACCCTTAGGTCTCCTTATTGTGACATCTACCAAGACAACACTACTGTGCGAAGACATTTCCAAAGGCAGGGGTCCACTGTGAACAGGCCAGATAAAGTTTCACTCCTCCCCAGCTACCCAGCAGGGACATGCTGTGGGTCTGCACATCCTCACTAAATTCCCTGAGAGTGGCCATATCTACAGCACAAGACAACAAGGGAATGAATCAGCAAGGCCTCAAGAATCAGAATGGGCCCTGTCCTCACTGCTCCCTGCTTAGAGATGCTGGCCGTGCGGGGAAACTTCTCCTTGCAGCTCCACACAACCATCTGTTAGGCTGAAAAACCCAACAGGCTAGGCTGAATAGCTTAAGAAGCTTCTAGAATGGGGGTTACTGAGGACTCACCCAACCTGATCCCCTGAAGGCCCCAACTCCAACTTCTGTCCCTGGGTCCTTCAGAAACGACCCACCTTCATGAGCTGGAAGAACTCTGCTGGGGAGGACAGCACCCTGACGTGAGAGCTGCAGACGCCGAACTCTGGAACCAGGCTTCTGATCCACTGAAACCGGTGCACACCCTCTGGACACAGGCAGCAAGGTGGGGAGGTGGCCTGGGGGACAGCTGGAGATAGCAAGGGAGCCAACAGCAGCCATGGCGACCTGGCGGAAAACACACAAATGGGTTACTCTCCTCAAAACCCCTGGAGAGTCCATCTTACTCCAGTCAGAATGGCAATGAGCAAGAACACAAACAACAACAAATGCTGGTGAGGATGGGGGAGGTTCACTTGTACACTGTTGGTGGGACAGCAGATCAGTACAACCACTCTGGAAAGCAGTATGGAGATTCCTCAAAACACTAGGGGTGGAAAGACCATATGACCCAACTATCCCACTCCTTGGTATGTTCCCAAAATACCTAAAATCAACATACTATAGCAGTAGAGCCTCTTAAATGTTTATAGCAGCACAATTGACAATAACTAAATTATGAAATCAACCCAGGTGCCCATCAATAGATGAATAGATTAAGAAATTGTGGTATACATGTATAATGGAGTTCTACTCAGCCATAAAAAAGACTGAAATTATAGCATTTGCCATTAATTGGAATGGAAAATATGCTAAGTGAAATAAACCAAACTCAGAAATTCAAAGGTTGAATGTTTTCTCTCATATGCGGAAGCTACAGTGAAATAAAAAAGGGGGAGGGAAGGATAACAAAATTATAGGGAAGCTCAGTAAAGTCGAAGAAGGAGATTGAGAGGCAGAGTGGAGGGATGGCTAAGAGGTGACAATGCAGAATGAATGCTTAAATAATCACGTTATGAGCCGGGCACAGTGGCACAGCTCAGGAGGCTGAGACAGGAGGATAGTGAGTTCAAAGGTCAGCTTCATCAATGGTGAGGCCCTAAGCAACTCAGTCAGACCCTGTCTCTAAATAAAATACAAAATAGGGCTGGGCCGGGCGCGGTGGCGCGCGCCTGTAATCCCAGCACTTTGGGAGGCTGAGGCAGGAGGATCGCGAGTTCAAAGCCAGCCTCAGCAATGGCGAGGCGCTTAGCAACTCAGTGAGACCCTGTCTCTAAATAAAATACAAAAAAGGGCTGGGGATGTGACCCAGTGGACGAGTGCCCCTGAGTTCAATCCCCGGTACCACAAAAAAAAAAAAAAAAAAAAAAAAAAAAAAATAGGGCTGGGACGTGGCCCAGTGGTCAAGTGCACCTGAATTCAATCCCCGGTACAAAAAAAAAAAAAAAAAAAAAAGTGAGCGCAGGTCAAGCTCTACAGAGGAGTTTTTCCTTCAGCCTCTTTCCTTCCAACACCATGAAGTCAATGAGCGATGAAAAGTGCCAATGCCTACAGATACACCCCAAACTTTAATTCCAAACAACTCAGGGACCAAATTTAGAGGCACCACAAGTAAACTCACAAAAGCCACTGGTTGGTTGATACTGCTACCTCCTAATGAAGCTACCTCAAAGACACCTTGCCTACAGTGCCAGGCACAGTGGTACAAGCCTGTAATCTCAACAACTTGGGAGGCTGAGGCAGGAAGGTCACAAGTTCAAGGCCAGCCTGGGCAATTTAGTGAGACCCTATCTCAAAATAAAAAAGAAAAAGGACTGAGGGAATAGCTCAGCGGTAGAGCACTCCTGGGTTCAATACCCAGCACCAAAAAAAAAAGAAAAAGGAAAAAAAAATCTTGCCTACAGATACCTAAAAGGGTTAGCCTAATGAAAGTCTGAGGGTTACAACCACAGCCCCAGCCTGCAACTCATAAGATGAAGAGTTTCTGTTCAAGGAAGGACTCGGGAAAATGTGTTTCTCTTTAAAACTCAGATTTGGAGAGAAAAGCTGAAGCAGGAAAAGGTTAGGAAAAGGGGCCTATCTCAAGAGATGCTGGCAATGATGAGAAAGGCCACTTCACCAGCAGACACATCTTCCCTGGGGGTTGCCCATCTCTAGCCAGCTGCCCGCTCCCTCACAGACTGCACACACTCCCCTGAGGCTGAGATGGGAGGAACTGGTGCTGCTCAAGGAGCCACATCTCTGCTGGCCTGAACACCCACAGTCCTACACAAATCCCACCCTGTTTTGAATCCCAGTCCTACAAACAGCAGCAGGAAAATCCTCTTCAGCCTGTGACCTCCAGAGGGACTCTGGGGAAAAGATGCTCAAACACCCCAAGGCCTGAATGGCCACGAATTCCAGGAAGATGATTTCACTTGCTTGCTTCATGATAAAGCACTGAATCTTCCCAGGGTTCCTAAGTGGCCCTGCACAGATGCCAGATGGCCCACAGCTGTGCTTCCCAGAAAGCCCACCAGTCTGTCAGGGCCAACTCACTGCTAAGAAAGCTTTAGTCAATGCGGGAAGGTGCCAGCTCACTAGATCCTGGGAAGACCGGAACAGACCTCGTGACCCACTACAGAGGTGGGGAAGCAGCACTTCTCCCCCATGGTGGGGGGCAGTGGGAGACACGGACATTCTGCCATCAGCTCAAAAATAAGGGACCGCAGCCGGGCGCGGTGGCGGGTAATCCTAGCGGTGAGGCAGGAGGATCGCGAGTTCAAAGCCAGCCTCAAGCCGGGCATGGTGGCGCACGCCTGTAATCCTAGCACTTGGGAGGCTGAGGCAGGAGGATCGGATCAAAGCCGCCTCAGCCGTGGCGAGGTTCAACTCAGTGAGACCCTGTCTCTAATAAAATACAAAAAAAAGGGCGATGTGGCCCAGTGGTCGAGTGCCCCTGAGTTCAATCCCTGGTAGCAAAAAAAAAAAAAAAAAAAAAAAAAAGCCAGCCTCAGCAATGGCGAGGCACTTAGCAACTCAGTGAGACCCTGTCACTAAATAAAATACAAAACAGGGCTGGGGATGTGGCCCAGTGGTTGAGTGCCCCTGAGTTCAATCCCTGGTACCACAAAAAAATAAATAAATAAATAAGGGACCGCTGCCGCAACTTCCCAAAATATGGGCCACACACCTGCCAGGCCTGAGAGCAGAAGGCAGGCTCCCGTGACCCAACAGAAGACTGTGAGACAATGGGAAAGTTGTGTAACAACAATCTGAAACCCCCAACGGGGCTAAAATTTAGTGAATGAAATGTGACCTATTTGTAGTGGCAATGCACAGCAGCATGAGAGCAGCACGCCCTGCCTCACGGCTCTTCTTCCCACCTTTCAGAACACCCAGGAGAGAGCCAGGACTCCACCTATGCCCCTCCACGCCAAGTGGTCCGCATCATGCAGCCTCCACATGGGCTGAGAGATGCACACCAGCTCCCAGTGAGGAAATAACTCCCCGGCCCAGGCACAGAGAAGAGGGTGAGCAACAGTGCAAGCCTAATCCCAGCCCTCCAGAGAACACCTGCCGTGTACTGCAGAGATGCGGTGCACACGAAGAGCTCAGCAGTCTCCACCTCCACAGTCACAGTGGCCATTAGCTTATACACCTGGAATTATCTAAGAACAACACAAGCAGAAATGCTGAAATTAGCCAGGCACGGTGGCACACGCCTATGATCCCAGCAACTCAGAGAGGCTGGGGCAGGAGGATCACAAGGCTGAGGCTAGCTTCAGCAATGTAGCAAGGACCTAAGCAATTTAGTGAGACCCTGTCTCAAAAAAAAAAGGGGGGGGGGGTTGGGGATGTAGTTCGGTGGTAACAGTTAAATCTCTGGTACCCACCCCCCCCAAAAAAGAAACTAGTTAAATGTCAAAATACATGGTGTACAAAAGGGTAAAGAAAAAAAAAAAAAAGATGGTAGAATGAGATGGATATCATTACCCTAAGTGCATATATGAAGTCACGAATGGTGTGAATATACTTTGCATACAACCAGAGATTTGCAAAAAAAGTGCTCTATATGTGTAATATGAAATGTAATGTATTCTGCTGTCATTTATATCATCTTAGAATAAAAAAAAAAATACATGGTGTATGGTGTGTGATTCTGTGATTCAAGTGATCAAGAGGGAAGCCAGTGCTGCCTGCAGCTACTGGTGAGGACTTACAGCAGCCTACCCCGACCAGGCCTTGAAAAACTGGCAAAATTCAAACAGGGACTGCGAGGGAAAGAGGCTCCAGGCAAGGATGCACACAGCAGAAAACCCAGGAGCACCTCAGCAGCCAGTCCAGAGAATATACACACACAGAGCTCAGGCAGGTGTCAGGGTCCACCGCCACCCCTGCAGGCACCCGGGGCGGCTAGCCCAGGCAGGTCTCTTCCCTGCCAGGCAGCGCTCCCTGGGAATGTTCCACCAGGGCCTGGGTCCAAGAGTCATTGAAGGCCTTTTTGTGTTGGCTTCCTGTTTAATCTGTGTACTGACAGGTTTATTTTTGTTAGAGAGGAGAAGGAGCTGGAAGCCAATTAGATTTCACCTATTCACTATAGAGGAGGCTCAGCCTTCAAGTGCCCATTTTATTCCCCCAAAGAGGAAGGTGCCCTGAAAGGGAGCAAGTGTTTTGTAAAAAGCCCCACAGCACACACCAAGGATATCCATCTGGACAGGTGACACTCAAAATCCAAGTGAAGTGCATTAGCTGGGCAGATGACTCCTCCTCTAGA
Organism: Tamias sibiricus; assembly: GCA_025594165.1. Classification (NCBI taxonomy): domain Eukaryota; kingdom Metazoa; phylum Chordata; class Mammalia; order Rodentia; family Sciuridae; genus Tamias; species Tamias sibiricus. The sequence goes on from CM046660.1 coordinate 3,978,670, forward strand.
GCCTGCAGGGCGAGCTTCTCCAGGGCCTGCTCAGGGGCCTGTTCTTTCCTCTCACCTCAAACAGAATCCAGGAGTTCCTGGCCCTCCACAGGCAACTCCTGGGAATTCTCCCAGGCTAGCAGCAGCCCCAAAGCACAGTAATTCCAGTCTCAGCCAAACACCTGCACATGCATTTTCCCTCACACCAGGAGGATTACTGAGAAACCATGTCCCACCAAAACTACGCTCTGAGAGATTTGAGGAGGCAGAAGCTGTGGTCACCAAAATAGCCAAACTTTGTGTCACAGTTACCATTTAGAGAACTAAACCAGGCACATATAGAACTTTCCACATATAGAACTGCCCCCCCCCGCCCCCCGTGTCTTCTCTTTCTAGATACCATCTAGTACCCATTCTAGTTATAAGGAGGAAGAAGTGGTGGGAAGGGACCAGACAATAAGACTATCAGTCTTGCCTCTCTGAAGGACCACTCCTTTTCTCTGGAATGATGGGGGCATGCAGAAAACAGGGCAAGAGCAGGTGTTCCTTCCAGGTGCCAGGGCCAGAAGCTGCACCACTTCAACCTATAAACCTCAACAACAACCAAGACTGACAACACAAAGCAATCTTTGCCTACAATCCTAAAGGTAAAATGGCACTGTGAATCACCCATCTCGAGCCACGCCCACAGGACACCTGCCTGTGTAAAGATTCAGTCACGTGATTTAAGGCTTCCCATGAACAAAGCAGACAAATCCCCCTATCTGGGAATCCATTTCTTCACCCAGACAGGGCCTCAGTGAGTGGGCATGATGAGTCTGAAGGGAGGGGTACACGGGTTGGGCAGAAGCCTTCCCTCTATCTCCACAAGAACCCACATCTCAGCCACCTGAAGCGAGTGCACAGCCCTTATCCCTCAGCTCCTGGATGGGGGCAGCCACCAAACTAGGACAGTGAAGCCTGCCTAGTTTGGCCTTCCATCAGGAAGCCCCAGGAAGACAACACACTCAACACCCCCTATGAGAGGCCTGGGGACGGCAGTGAGACTGGAGTTAAGGATAATATGTGCAGCTGAGATGCCATGGAGCATACACCTGTTTACAAAAGCCTCTGGGAGGAAAAGAGGAAAAAGCATCTGCCCCTCCTCTGAGGAAATGGGTTTCCCATCTCCATCTCACCAAACATTCTAAAGCTGCGTGGGTCTCATGGAAAAACACTGACACAACTCGTTTCTCCTCCAGATGTGCAATGATGTGCCTGGAGGTCAAATGAGCCCTAGAAGTACACCTTGGGACACATATCTGCTTCCCCTAGAACTGCAGTACCTAATGTCACCCACTACCAATGGCACACAAGTGTAGGCCAATTTCTCAGGGTTTTTTCCAAAGAGGGTATGTGGGTCTTTGAACAAAGGGTACAGGGAAGCTGGAAGACTGTCTTCAGACCCATTCACAAACCCATGACAGTCAGGAGTTGTATTCCCTGTCCCCACATGGGGCATTAGTTAAGTGTCCCACTGAGTGAGCTCAGAATCATGCTCTAAGGGTCCACAAGCTCTGTGGAAACCATAGATTCGTGGGACAAACTCTGTGGCTTGGATCCCATCCAAATCTGTACAAAACGACATAAAAAGAAAGAAGTCTTTAACAGAAATTGAACTCTCTGGACTGCTGTATTTTCAGAAACTACTTTTTAAGAAAACCCCACCCCACCCCACCTCATCCATACACGTTTAAACATAAAAAGTGAACTGATGAGAAACAAGCAACAGTCATAACACTTCCTGAGAAGGACTTGAAAAACTACACCAAGGTCCTGTACTTCCTGCAACCCTAGCATCAGGCAGCCCTTCCTGACTAATGCAAGACCTAAACCCAAGTAAAGGAAATGATGTGGATTCCCGTAGGTTACCAAAGACCGAAGGCCTGCTGAACTCCCCTAGCAAGGCGGCCTGAGAGGCCAGGGCTGCCAGCACTGGGCTACAGGCTGACCAGATGACTCTCCTCCTGGCTCAGCCAAAGGAAGTCCATTCCACTGGGGGACCAAAGATCTAAAATATATTTATAACTCACAATACGCCCCAGAGTAGCCAAGAGCACCAGGCACATCAAAGTGCCCAAGTAGAACCAGTCACATGTTCTGCGACTCCAAAGGGCTGCAGCCAGGCTGACTCCCGGGCAGTCATGAACTGACTCGTTTACATTAATCAGATCATGCTATTTACAAGGGGATTATCTATCAGAACATTTTAATCCCAGGCTGTTTCCCGTCTGCCTAGCCTGCACAACTGACTGAGCCTAATTCATTCCAGCTACAATGTGCTCAGGGATACTCATGTCAATAGTAACTTAGTAAAGCTGCAGCTGAGAAAGTCAGCCAACTACTAATCTTACTTTAATGCATGGCAAGATCAATTCTGAATTATTTGAGCTGGGTATGGTGGCACACATCTATAATTCCAGCCGCTCAGGAGGCTGAGGCAGGAGAATCACAAGTTCAAGGAGAGCCTTAGCAATTTAGTGAGGCCCTGAGCAATTCAGTGAGACCCTGTCTCAAAATAAATTAAAAAGGGCTGGGAGTTTAGCTCAGCGGTAAAGCACCCTTGGGTTCAATCCCCAAGAACAAAGCAAACAAACAAAAACAAAAAATGCAAATTTGAATTATTGAGAAAATGATGCTTTGATTCCAAATTATCCCCCTTCTATCCATTCTTCTGCTATAAGTTAACCAAGTGTGGGTAAATCTAAACTTTTTTTTTTGGTACTGGGGATTGAACTCAGGGGCACTCAACCACTGGGCCATATCCCCAGCCCTTTTTTGTATTTTATTTAGAGACAGGGTCTCACTGAGTTGCTAAGTGCCTCACCATTGCTGAGGCTGGCTTTGAACTTGCGATCCTCCTGCCTCAGCCTCCCAAAGTGCTGGGATTACAGGCCTGCACCCACCTCGCCTGGTCCTCTTTCTTATTACAGACATGCACCACCTCGCCTGGTCCTCTTGCTTATTCCCTGCTTCAGTAAAGTGCCACCATCCACGCTCACTAAAGCATCCCCCACAGCAGTGCTGACTACAATCCAACCCTGTTCTACTTCCACTGCTCCTGACTTCTTTTTTTTTTTTTTTTGGTACCAGGGATTGAACTCAGGGGCACTTGACCACTGGGCCACATCCCCAGCCCTTTTTTGTATTTTATTTAGAGACAGGGTCTCACTAAGTTGCTAAGTGCCTCGCCATTGCTGAGGCTGGCTTTGAACTCAAGATCCTCCTGCCTCAGCCTCCCAAAGTGCTGGGATTACAGGCGTGCGCCACCGCGCCCGGCTGCTCCTGACTTCTTGAACCAACACCACTCAGGTCTGGAACAAGAGCAAAAGAAATCAGACTTGAGAACTAGAATTTGCCTCCTGGGTCTCTTGGCCCAGAAGACTGGCTGGCTCCTAGTCCTCTCCTCTTGCCTACAGAATACTAACATCAGCTCCTACAAATAGTGCTGAGTACCTGTGGGATCTGAGAACTGCCTGCCACCGCACTCCTTCCTTGAACACCCACTCCCCCTCTTCTTCACCTTGCCTACTCCTGCTCCTCCTTCAAAACAGCTCAATTACAGCACCAGGAAGCTTTCCATGGCCTCCAGGTGCCTCCAAGGTACCGCCATGACCTTCCACCTTAGTTTCTTGTCATTGTTCATGGGTTTGGCCATCTTGAAGGCAGGGCTGTCTTTATCATTGCTTCCCCTGGTACCTAGCACAGCAGTGCTCTGTACATGTGACAAATAAATGAATTATCCAGCGTTCCCTAATGGTAGTGAGTCAGAAGCTTGCTTAAGAGGAAATAACAGTATTTCGAGATCACTAATAAGAAATGATCTTAAGTAGAGTTCTCGGTCTCTACGGCCACCTCTAAGCCTGAAAGGAAACCACGGCAGTAAAAGCACCAAGCACCGTTCCTCTTGCTAGCCACAAGGATTCACCAGCACCCCCACCCCCAATGTTGAGTCAGACTGGCAAGCAGAAATCTAAAATAACTTGAGCTCATGACTACACAGAACTATTATCAATGAATCAATGATCAGAGAGTTACAAGAAACCACATCATTTGGGGAACGAGGAATTGGGAGGTGCAGTGGAACAATGGAGAAGAAATGAAAGTCAGCAGCCAACAGTGGGTGAGTGGCCACAACAGACATGAATAACTCCAAACACCCAGGCCACAAAGAACCAGAAAAAAAAAAAAAAAAAAATCTGCAAGCCCCAGCACAGTCTTGCACATCAGTAACCCCAGCCAAACGGAGAGGCTAGGCAGGAAGACCACAAGTTCAAAGTCAGCCTCAGCAACTTAGTGAGACCCTGTCTCCACATAAAAAAATTTTTAAAAGGACTGGCAATGTGGCTCAGTTAAGTGCCCCTGGGTCTAATCCCCAGCACCATTAAAAAAAAAAAAAAAAAAAAAAAAAAAAAATCTGCAAACTGCACAAGGCAAAGGACAAGTCAAAAACCTACAGTATCACTCAACACTGGCCAAAGCATTTATCCTCAGTTCTACCATAGGCATTATTTCCAAGGAGTAAAAAACAAGAAATTCTTCTTAGTGCCCAAAAAACTGAGCTTCTGATTGAATTGTTGACTCAGAGAAACAACTCTCTCCCTCCCAACTTAATTATGAAGAAATATGGGGCCACACAAACTACAACCCATCAACACCAGTTACAAAAAACTTTGAGAAGTCAACTAATTTAGACTCTACCAATAGCTGCACTGCCCCCCAACACACACACACACACACACACACACACACTCAAGAGAGATATCTTTTAAAAAACAATTTGTAGAAATTGCCCTAACATCCTTAAGTAATCAATTCCAAAGTCAAACAATGATCACGTAGTTAAAGCATACAGAAGGGCATAACAAAGTGACCCAAACATCCCATCTTTGAGGGTAGAACGTGTTTTGAAACTTTAAACCAAATTTCTCAGTAATTTGATGCCAGGGGTAGACATCATTTGACTTCAAGACCCAATGGAATGAACAGGTCTTTGGCTAAGCATCAATTACAGAAAATAAAGAGGCCACCTCTTCTACACTCCCGCTCCCCCTGGAGGTGGGGGAGGTAGGGGATGTCATATTGTGAAACCTGGGCCTTTCTGATCAGTAGGCTTCCAAGAGTTCCTTCCTGCCTTGATTCTATCACCTAAAAGTTCCCCTAAATCAAACTTCAGTTTTTGCTGAAAATCTTGCAGTTACTCAATAAGAACAAGTTCCTCTCCATACCCAGAATCAGAACACATAACTGAAACCCAGGTCTCTGTCCCAAAAGCAAGGAGGCCAAATCTCACCTTTAGGGGCACCTAAGACAATGCAACCTCAACTACAGGATACAGTTTGAAGATCTTTCCTTGGGGATCGAGTGTAAGGGTCAAATGTCCCTGAGTAAGAAATCTATTTGCACACAAGAGGGCCACTTTTCCCTTTCTTCAGCATCAGCAACAGCAGCAGGCCTCTCGGGCCAGCGCCTCCTTGGCCACTGTTTGCTCTCCAAGGCCACGGCCTGAGCGCATCTCTTCAAAGCCTCCTTCACCATTTACACAACTCACTTCAGTACTTTTCCAGAGCGCAGGCCCTTGAACAGCGTGACAAGGCTTCTCGAGCGGTTCCTCTTCCCTCGCCCGAGCGTCACTCACTCAGGATTGCCCAACAGCCCTCTCGGGCAGGATGTGAGGAGGGCCGCGCGCGCCCGCCGCGGGCAGCCCGGCTGATTCACTCCCGCCACGCCGGCCCTCGCCGCTCACGGCAGAGACGCCCCGGCCCCGGACGGGACCCGGACCGGGCCGTCCATGCGCGCCCCCGGCCCCCGCCGGGCTCTGCCCGCGGCCCGCAGCTCGCCGGCGCCCGGGGCGCACCCGGCGCCGCCTCCAGGCTCGCGGCCGCGGCGGGGGCCGCCCTCACCTGCGCCGGCGGTCCCGGCTCCTGCCCAGGCGGTCTGACAGGCGCCCCAGGAGCGCGGCCAGCCCCGGCCGGCCCGGCAGCAGACCCAGCAGCCGCCTCCAGAACACCGGCCCCGCCGCCGCCGCCGCCATGGAGACTCGCCGCTTCCGCTTCCGGCGCGCGCAACTTTATTGAAAACGCGAGCGCGGACACGGCGCAGCGCGCAGGCGCGGGAGCGCGGCCCCCGGGAGCCCGCGGGCGGGGCGGCCGGCGCGGGGCTGTCTGGCTGCACGGCCGCGGGCGTGCGGGACTCGAGCGCGTCCCCGGAGCGCGAGCCTGGCTCCACGCTGACCCTCCGAGCTGCACCCCTGGACCGGGGCCGGCCGTCCCCGTCGGCTGCACCTGAGCGGACTGAACAAACCAGTGAGATAAATAGTGTGTGACCCACCCTCCTAGTGTGCCCAGCGCCCTGATCAGCCCTGGACCCTGGACGTGCACGGGTTTGCACTTCAGTAAAATGAAGGAACGCAAGCCTATAAGCCACTAACACTTTTTTTTTTCTTTTTTTCTTCTTTTCTGTTTTTTTTTTTTTTTTTTTTTTTTTTTTTTTTGTACAGGGGATTGTAATCAGGGGTGCTTAACCACCACTGAAGCATATCTCTGTCACTTTTTAAATATTTTGTGACAGACTCCCACTAAGTTGCTGAGGCTGGCTTTTTTTTTTTTTTTTTTTTTTTTTAACCAGGGATTGAATTCAGGGGGCACTCAACCACTGGGCCACATCCTCAGCCCTATTTTGCATTTTATTTAGAGACAGGGTCCCACTGAGTTGCTTAGTGCCTCGTTTTTTGCTAAATGCTGGCTTTGAACTCGCTTTCTGCCTCAGCCTCCCAACTGGCTGGGATCACAGTCCTGCCGCCACCATGCCTTGCAAGCCATGAATACTTTCTACAGCTAATTTTAAGTAGGAGGAGGTTTAGGGGGGTAGGTGAGTGGTAAAGAATTTACCTAGTCCTAAATTCAATCCCCAGCACTGCAAAAAGAAAGAAAAGGAAAGGAAAAGCTTTCAGAAGAAAGGCAGGAGAGGGGAGCTCTACTCTGTAATCCTGGCTAGCATCCACGTAGGCTGGACTTGGAAACTGGAAAAGCTGTAAAACATAATCATATCCTACTCATCCCAAGGGTGCTGTGAGAATTAAATGATATGGTCACACTGAAAACAACATCCAAATTATCCCAAGGAAATTAATCACACATTCCCGCAAGAATGTTCACCTCAGTGTTTTTTATGATGTGGAACTCATGGAAGCCATCTATAGTGGGGGAGTTGGTTAAATTCACAAAAAATAGCACATAGGTACATTGCAAGGCCATGCCTCCATGAAAAGTGATGTTCCAGAGGAATATTGGTGACATTATGTGTAAAAACCAGTTACCAACGAATAGTATAGAAACTATTTCATTTCATTGAAAGTTGAGAGAGCCGGGCGCGCTGGTGCACGCCTGTAATCCCAGCACTTTGGGAGGCTGAGGCAGGAGGATCACGAGTTCAAAGCCAGCCTCAGCAATGGCGAGGCACTTAGCAACACAGTGAGACCCTGTCTCTAAATAAAATACAAAAAAGGGCTGGGGATGTGACCCAGTGGTCGAGTGCCCCTGAGTTCAATCCCCGGTACCAAAAAAAAAAAAAAAAAAAAAAAGAACCGTAGACACACTGACGGGCATGATGCTCATTCTCTCTCTTTCTCTTTCAGCACTGGGAATTGAGCCCAGAGGGACTCCACCACCGAGCTACACCCCCAGCCCTTTTAATTTTTCATTTTGAGACAGGGTCTCACCCAGTTGCCCAGGCTTCCCTCAAACTCCCAATCCTCCTGCCTCAGCCTCCTGAGTCGTGGGATTCCAGGTGGGGCCACTACACCTGGCCTGTGTGTGTGTTGATTCTAAAGAACGTTGGGTTGGAGCCGGGTTCGAGGTTGAGGCAGTAGGCTCATGAGTTCAAAGCCAGCCTCCGCAATGGGGAGGCACTTAGCAACTCAGTGAGACCCTGTCTCTAATAAAAATACAAAAAAGGGCTGGGGATGTGACCCAGTGGTCGAGTGCCCCTGAGTTCAATCCCTGGTACCAAAAAAAAAAAAAAAAAATTGAGAGAGACAAAGGTACTGCAATATGAAATACACCAAAATGTTAATGTCAAACTCTTTTTTTTTTTTTAAATATCTATTTATTTACTTTAGTTGTACACAATGCAATGCATTTATGTTTACGTGGTGCTGAGGATCGAACCCGGGCCGCGCACGTGCGAGGCAAGCGCTCTGCCGCTGAGCCACAACCCCAGCCCAATGTCAACTCTTTGATGCTGTTTAGGACTTTCTAAATTTTTTACAATCAACTGAGTATTTCACATTGTTTTTTTTTTTTTTTTTTTTTTTTTTTTTTGTGGTACCGGGGATTGAACTCAGGGGCACTCGACCACTGGGCCACATCCCCAGCCCTTTTTTGTATTTTATTAGAGACAGGGTCTCACTGAGTTGCTAAGTGCCTCGCCATTGCTGAGGCTGGCTTTGAACTCGCGATCCTCCTGCCTCAGCCTCCCAAAGTGCTGGGATTACAGGCGTGCGCCACCGCGCCGGCTTTCAGATTGGTTTTTATTTTCTTTTAAGTTCACATAGTTTTACAAACACTAGGTGGAATCTGATTCAACTTTTCCAAGTTAGAAATGGTGAATTATTAAGTGGGGCACAGTGGCACATGTTTGTAATCCCAGCAACTCTGGAGGCTGAGACTAGAGAATCGCAAATTTTCCAGCCCAGCCTCAGCAATTTAACAAGGCCCAAGCAAATCAGGGAGACCCTGTCTCAAAATTAAAAATAAGAGCTGGGAATATAGCTCAGTTGGTAGAGTACTTGCCTTGCATGTACAAGGCCCTGGGTTCAACCTCCAGCACCACAAAAAAAAAAAAAAAAAAAAAAAAAAAAAACAGAATTTAAAAAAAAAAAAAAAAAGGGCTGGAGATGTAGTTCAGTGGTAAAATGCCCCCAAGTTCCATACCAAGTACAAAAAATAAAATAACAGAAGCCGGGCGCGGTGGCGCATGCCTGTAATCCCAGCACTTTGGGAGGCTGAGGCAGGAGGATCTCGAGTTCAAAGCCAGCCTCAGCAATGGCGAGGCACTTAGCAACTCAGTGAGACCCTGTCTCTAAATAAAAAAATACAAAAAAGGGCTGGGGATGTGACCCAGTGGACGAGTTCCCCTGAGTTCAATCCCCGGTACCACAAAAAAAAAAAAAAAAAAAAAAAAAAAAAAAAAATAATGATAATTAATTGATTTTTTAAAAATATTTATTTACTTTAGTTGTACACAATGGAATGCATTTATGTTTATGTGGTGCTGAGGATCAAACCCGGGCCGCACACGTGCAAGGCGAGCACTCTGCCGCTGAGCCACAACCCCAGCCCTAATTCATTGATTTTTTTTTTTTTTTTTTTTTTTTTGGTACCAGGGATTGAACTCAGGTGTACTCAACCACTGGGTCACATCCCCAGCCCTTTATTGTATTTTATTTAGAGACAGGGTCTCACTGAGTTGCTAAGTGCCTCGCCATTGCTGAGGCTGGCTTTGAACTTGCGATCCTCCTGCCTCAGCCTCCCAAAGTGCTGGGATTACAGGCGTGCGCCACCGCGCCTGGCTAATTCATTGATTTTTAAAAAATAATAAAATAAAAAATGTAAAGGGCCAGGAATATAGTGCTTGCCTAGCGTGCATGAAGCCCTGGATTCCATCCAAAGTATCACACAAAAAAGAATAGAAAGAAATGGTGAATCATGAAATTTCCTAACTTCCAGTAACTAGGATGAGACCATCCACTGCATGGTTCCCCTTCTGCATGGTGCGGGGCCTGCACCCCTAAGCACCATCCCCCTCAGGAGCATCCTAACCGCCCACCCATCCTGAAAAGAGCTCCAAGCTGCTTCTCATGTGTGGTTCTTTGCTGTGAGAGGTATGGAGACAAACCACCAAAGCCCCGGCTCACTGGGAATTTCCAATCTAAAATAAATTGCAAGATGTTTACACGAAGGATAAACAAGGGGAATGGCACAGTCCCTCCTGAAAACCACCTGCCAAGATCCTCTGCCTTCTGGCCTTCAGGGCTGCTCTGAATCAGGCTGAGCCACAACCAGAGGGAAGCCACCCTGAATTAGTCCAAGGACGTGCAAAAATCTTGAATAATGGCTTTTAGAGATTAAGCAATTTTTAAATGCTTCCATTTACAGGATGACAGCACACACATTCTTCCTGCCAGGAGGTTCTCACCTGGGCTAATCGACTTGTTGGTTGGGGAGATAAGACTCTCCCAGATAACATGGGGCCAGAGAGCTTGCCTAGGAGTATTCCTGTGTCCCAAAGCTACTTGGAGGGATCATGATCTGGGGCAGACACTACTACCACTGACGAGGGCTCTGGAGGCACACCTTGAGGGCCCCCCGTGAGGAGGCATCTTCCTCTGAGACCCCCTGGCAACCAGGAGGCCCATCCACAGAGTCCTGGCCATCCTCCTGCCCCCACCTACGGCCTTCTCGTATTCCAGCTAGCTCCTTCCCAAACAGGAGGTACCAGGGTGAGAAAGAGGGGTTGATGGGATGGGTGACAGATACTGCGTGTTCCCAAACGGAAAAGGAAACCCATTCATTGGAGCAGAGTTGACGTCAGGAGTGGTGGGCCGCTGCTCCAAGAGCAGGCTGCTCTCCCAGGCAGGAAGCACCAGGAGGTCCTGAGCCAAGGGACTGTGCCTGGTTGTCTGTGATTCACTCCCGGGACAGAAAACCATGCCAAGGCCACAGGAAGGCACCCGACAACTTGTTGTGAGACAGGGTATCTCCCAAACACAGGGTTGCTGGCAAATTCGAGAGGAAGGAAGGTCAAGTGCTCAGGGAACTCACAAGTGCGGGCAGCGTGCCACAGGAGGGGCAGGTACTCACTAACACCTGAACGCAATTTGATAGTGATTCTTCCTGGATCAGGTTGTAGCATAACAGCTTTGATGCACCATGAAAATGTAGAAAATGGCCTATGTTTTGTCTTTCACTGTACTTCTTGTTACCGAGACCTCTCTGGCATCGCTTGACCTTTCTGTTTTAAGACCAACTTGATGAATCCTACTCCAAGATTCTTTTTCAGCTGGGCACAATGGCATGGTATGTAATCCCAGCGACTCTCAGGAGGCTGAGGCAGGAGGATCACAAGTTTAAGGCCAGCATCAGCAAGGCCCTAAGTAACTTAGCAAGACCCTGTCTCAAAATAAAACATAAGAAGGGCTAGGGCTGCTAGGCACAGTGGTGCATGCTTGTAATTCCAGCGGCTCAGGAGGCTGAGGCAGGAGGATCTCAAGTTCAAAGCCAGCCTCTGCAAACTAGCAAGGCACTTAGCAACTCAGCAAGACTGTATCTCTAAATAATGTATAAAAGAGGGGTGGGGATGTGGATCAGTAGTTAAAGGCCCTGGGTTCAATCCCCAGTACCAAAAAAAAAAAAAAAAAAGCCCAATATTCCAATGTGTAATCAAGTTTAGGAATCCCTGATTTGTAGAACAATGTTGCTTGTTATAAGCACTTTTAAGCTAAGAGACATGTCTCTCTCTCTATATATATATATATATATATATATTTTTTTTTTTTTTTTTTTTTTGTACCAGAGATTAAACTCAGGGGCACTCGACCACTGGGCCACACCCCCAGCCCTTTTTTGTATTTTATTTAAAGACAGGTCTCACTGAGTTGCTAAGTGCCTTGCCATTGCTGAGGCTGGCTTTGAACACATGATCCTCCCACCTTAGCCTCCCAAGTGCTGGGATTACAGGCGTGCGCTACCACGCCCGGTGTGTCTATATATTTTTGTAGTACCAAGATGATGCGGGGGCAGGTGAGGTGAACAGGAGGGGATTGCTATTTGAAGTTGACCAGCTGTCTTTCTCTCCCCAATCCCCGTTATTGGGGGTTGAACCCAGGACATTACTATGTGAGGCAAACCCTCTACCACTGAGCTACACCTCCAGCCTGGTTTTACTCTTTATTTTGAGACAGGGTCTCACTAAGTTGACTAGGCTGGACTTGAACTTGCCACTCTGCCCAGATAGGTGCCCCTTTTTAACAACCTAGCACACACACACACACACACACACACACTCACTCACTCACTCACGCAAAGAGGGCTTGTAGCTCAGTGGTTGAGCACATGCCTGGCATATTCAAGGCACTGTCCCATCTCCAGCACTGCAAAAATAATAAGTAAAGGGGGAAGAAGCAGCTGAGCAGCCCACCTCCTGCCCCCAGGAACACAGCTCTCTTGGTCAGTGCGACCCGGGCCTCACCTGCTCTTCTGAGGCGCATGCTCTTGGGTGGCAGGGAATGGAGTTAGGCACCCCACATGGGCCGAAGCCTGGCTTGGGCCACTTCCCATCTCTCCTCCATCCCCCCCTTTGGTCAGTGCTGGCCTCTCCAGCCTGGCCTTCTTTTTTTTTTTTTTTTTTTTTTTTTTGGTACCGGGGATTGAACTCAGGGGCACTCGACCACTGGGCCACATCCCCAGCCCTTTTTTGTGTTTTATTAGAGACAGGGTCTCACTGAATTGCTAAGTGCCTCACCATTGATGAGGCTGGCTTTGAACTCGCGATCCTCCTGCCTCAGCCTCCCAAAGTGCTGGGATTACAGGCATGCGCCACCACGCCCGGCCTGGCCTTCTTTTATTTATCTATTTGTTTTATTTACTTATTTATTTATTTTGGTACTGAGAATTGAACTCGGGCACTCAACCACTGGGCCACATCCCCAGCCCTATTTTGTATTTTATTTAGAGACAGGGTCTCACTGAGTTGCTAAGTGCCTCGCCATTGCTGAGGCTGGCTTTGAACTCGCGATCCTCCTGCCTCAGCCTCCCAAGTGCTGGGATGACAGGCGTGCGCCACCGCGCCCAGCTCCATAGGATCTTTATGCCTGCCCTTCCCCTCCGCTCAGGAGCACCCTTCCCCAGCTCTTCTCATTCTTCTGAGTTCTATCTCAATGTTACCTGCTCCTAGAAAGTTCTTCCCAGCCTGGAGAATTGGTGTATGTCCCTCCTCTTACTGTGATCTGATCACATGTGCTGGTCTGCTGATGTCCTGTCCCCAGTTCCCACCAGAATGTGAGGCCCTAGAGCCAGTGGAGCTCAGAGTATTCAGAAGAGAGCCTGGCGCAGATCTGGCCTCCACACTCACCGCAGCAGGGAATGCCTGCTAGGGAGCCCCCAGCTGGAGGAGGGCGCTCCCCACCAGGTTTCTGCTTTCCCACAGGACGGGGGGCGGGGGGGTGGGGAGGGGGGCAAGGGTGGCTTGGCCTCCTGGGGGCTTTCTGGTCTGCCCTTTCCATCAGTTTGCAGACCTCTGCAGGCTTGCTCACCTGAGCCCCACCCACCTCCGTGGGACCCAGCCCCTTTCCCGCCTTCATGTTCCAGGGTTGTGCTTGCCCCACCAGATGATATTCCTGGTCCTTTGCAGTCCTTGATACCCTTCCCCCAAAACTACAGCGTGACCCTGACAGCAGCTCTCCCCAGCACCAGGCTGACATCAGCTCCCTCCAAGCGGGGGTCAACGGGAATGTTTCTTTTCTTTGGTGCTGGAGATTGAATCCGGAGCCTCATGCTTGCTGACCCCGCCAGTCAGCGTACATTTCTCTCTTTTTTTTTTTTTTTTTTTTTGGGGGGGGGGTAGTACTGGAGATTTAACCCTGGGATTCCTTATCACTGAGCCACACCCCCAGTCCTTTTGGTTTTATTTTGAGACAGAATCCCACTAAGATGCTTAGGCACTCTCTAAGTTGCTGAGGCTGACCTTGAACTTGCGATGATCCTCCTGTCTCAGCTTCCCCAGCCACTAGGACCAGTCACCATGCATTTCTTTTTTCTTTTCTTTTTTTTTTTTTTTTTTTTGGTACCAGGGATTGAACTCAGGGGCACTCGTCCACTGGGTCACATCCCCAGCCCTTTTTTTGTATTTTATTTAGAGACAAGTTCTCACTGAGTTGCTAAGTTCCTCGCCATTGCTGAGGCTGGCTTTGAACTTGCGATCCTCCTGCCTCAGCCTCCCAAAGTGCTGGGATTACAGGCGTGCGCCACCATGCCCGGCTACCATGAATTTCTTAAAGGGCCCAATAGAAAATGTTTTACGCTCTTTAGGCCAGAAGGACTACCTAACTCTGGTGCAAAAGCAGCCAGGAACCTTGTTACATTCATTAAAACACTGGATTCACAAAAGCAGCCTGCTAACCCTTGCATCAGAAAACAGCTTTCCCTGCAGCTGTTACTGCATACCTCACACAGGCCCTGCCAGGACTGTATGGCCCTAAAACTGGAAGAGATGGGGTCTTTTGGCACCAGGAACCTGAGTCCTTTGGAGCTTAGACCTAGGTCCAGAGGAGCCAGAGTTTCCAAAGAAGAAAAGTGCCCAGATGAGCAGCCTCCTGGGTAGGGTGGGGAGCCAGGTGAGGTCCTCCCACTTCGCATTTTTAACTTCTCAATGTCAAAAACCTTGTCATCAGCAAAACAAAACACCTATTGCTCAATGGCTCCCTCACCACAAAGAAGCCCTGGGCTTTCTGGCATTTGATCAACAAGAAGCCAGAGCCCAAATTTCTGGAAATGCCTCCCGGGCAGAGCATCCTGGTTTGTTTCTCTGTCAGCCTCAGGATAAATGCAGCCCTTGGTTTCAGGGGAATCTCAGTCTCTGTGGCATGGCAGGCGGCCAGCGCCACCCCAGCTAGCAGCTGCAGCCCTCGTGATCCAGCAGCCCGGAGCTGGGGACACTCGGCAGCCGGTTATGTCCCAGGGAATCCCGGGCTCCCCAGGCCCAGCAAGGGGAGCCAGGGCCGGTGACTGGGGGGCTCCCCTGCCTACGCTCATTTGGCCACCGTCTTCCCTGGCTTCTCACAGCCCAGCCCCCACAGTGAAGCTGAAGCAAAGGTGTCTCCCCCAGGACAAGTCTGGCTGGAGACCAGGCCAAATCCAACCAGGCATGAGCAGGTGGAATAGATCCGATCTCTTTCTTGGGCCTAGGCCTGACTAATTTGCAGTCTCTGGGAATTTAGGAAAGTGACTCAAAAGAAACCCCCCAAAGTCTTGTCCTTTCACCTAGGGAACACTGAGGCCAGGCTAAGCCCCAATTCCTGTAGCTCCTCAGCAAGCAAGGAAGGGAAGGGCAGGCTGGTGGGGCTGTGCCGAGCTGAGAGCCCAGGCCCCATCTAAAGGGCCAACAGGAAGAACCAGAAGGCAGGCCCACTGCCGCCAAAGTGTCCGGTTTTTCCAAAGAAAACCCCAGATTCAGATGTGGTGTAAAATTTCCAGATCTTAAACATTGTCTCAAAAATTATTTTAGGGCTGGGGTTGTGGTTCAGCAGTAGAACGCTCGTCTAGCATGTGCACAGTCCGGGTTCGATCCTCAGCACCACATAAAAATAAAGGTATTGTGTACAACTAAAGCATATAAATAAATGTTTAAAAAATAATAAAGGCATTGTGTACAACTAAAGCAAATAAATAAATATCTTTTTAAAAATTATTTTAAATTCTGTTGTTTTTTTCAGCCCTGGAGATCAAACCCAGGGCTTTGTTCATGCCAGGCAAATACTCTTCCACTAAGCCCTCTTTTAAAATTTTGCATGGGCTAGGTGCAGAGGCACACACCTGTAATCCCAGCGACTCAGGAGCCTGAGGTAAGACGATCACAAGTTCAAGGAAAGCCTGGGCAATTTAGTGAGACCCTGTCTCAAAAATAAAACATAAAAAAAATAGAAGAGAGAGAGAGAGAATAAAATAATGGCATTTGCAGGTAAACGGACGAAGTTGGAGAGTATGATGCTAAGTGAAGTTAGCCAATCCCAAAAAGCCAAATGCCGAATGTTTTCTCTGATACAAGGAGGCTGATTCACAGTGGGGTTGGGACAGGGAGCATAGGAGGATTAGAGGAACACTAGAATGGCCAATGGGGAGGGAGAAAAAGGGAGGGGGCAAAAGGGTGAAGAAAAAAAAGATGGTAGAATGAGATGGATATCATTACCCTAAGTGCACGTATGAAGACACAAATGGTGTGAATATACTTTGTATACAACCAGAGATATGTAAAAATGTACTATGTAAGTATAATATGAAATGCAATGCATTCTGCTGTCATTTATAACAACTTAGAATAAAAAAAATAAATTTTAAAAAATAAATAAAACACAAAAAGAGCTGGACATGGTGGCGCACGCCTGTAATCCCAGTACTTGGGAGGCTGAGGCAGGAGGATCGCGAGTTCAAAGCCAGCCTCAGCAATGGCGAGGCACTTAGCAACTCAGTGAGACCCTGTCTCTAATAAAATACAAAAAAAGGGCTGGGGATGTGGCCCAGTGGTCGAGTGCCCCTGAGTTCAACCCCCGGTACCAAAAAAGAAAAAGGTCCCAGGTACCTCAGGAAGGAAGACAGGGAACAGGAGAGGAAGCTCCTGGCCACTGGGATGTGCCTTTGGAATGTGGACACATGAGGTCGTTTTGCCAGTTCACAAACTGCATTTTTGGTTGACAAAGTTCCAGAAGGGCTTGACCCACCTTCCACGGGTAGAATGAACCGGAGACCTCTCCTCTCGGTCCAGGCTGCCTCAGCTTGCGCCTGAGGCAGGAAGCCCAGGCCCTCCGTGGGTGGGGGGGAGACGGGAGCAGAGTGTGCGGAACACAGCGGGCAGCAGAGCCCTGAGCCCCCGGAGCTGGCGGCACGCCTGTCCCCAGCAGGCTCTCGCTGGTTCTGCCTGCTCTGAGTCCTCCTCTCTCGCTGTGCATTCAGGTGACCAGGAAAGAGGAGCCCGTGTTCTGGGGAAGCCCAGGAGCCAAGTGAGCAGACCTGGGCAGCAGCCCGAGTGCCAGGCACATCTGGGAGACGTGGCCCAGGCCAAGGTCTCTCTGGACCTCAGCTTCCCATCAGTCCAGCTCTGTCATTTCCTCAGGGAACCCCCCCCCCCAGAGGCCCTCCGGCTCTGCCTACTGACCTGTGTCCCCAGCCCTCTGACGCTACTTCATCCTGCCCAATGTGGCCAAAATGAATGACTCCAGTCATCAATTGTGCAAGAATCTGGTCCTTCCAGAAAGAATATAAGCTTCATGAGGAACCAGGCTGGTCGATTTTTGGCACCAAGTTCAATCCCAGATACATAGTAGGTGCTCAATAAACATGGTACAAGGAATGAGCGGGTGATTGTAGAGCAAGTGTTGAAGAGGCAAGAAATGACTCCTGCCTCCCCCAGCGATCTCAGTGATTACTGGAGAGGGGAGTTGGGGGCTTATGAAACCCAGGGACGCACCTTAGGTGAAGACACTGAACAACACCCAGGGAGGCCCCGTTTGTGCAGCATGGACAAGAGGGGAAGAAAGGCATGAAAAGAGGTACCCCAAGGTCAAGGTCACTCCCTAAACTCCCTATCCTTGACAGAGACCCTAGCCCCCACTCCTCTGGCTCACTTCTCCACCAGGGAGGCTGGTTTGGGACCTTGGGAGGCAGAGAGAGGATCTATCTCTTTCCCTTTGAACTTGTTCAAGGATCAGTGGGCAGCAAAGCACATACCAATGAGCACTTCAAAATGCAGACGACCTTCTCCGAGGACAGGGACTTAGGAGGACAGCCATTACAGGCTGCAGGAGGTAGGTCAGAGAGCACCTGACCCAGGAGCCCAGGCCCAGCAGCCAGTGCAGGCGGTTCAAGGTAGAACAGGCCAGAGAGCTGTGTCCACCTGGTCCTGCCGTTCCTGGCGCCTCCAGAGCCACCTGGGGCCCAGGGCATCCGGAGGTGAGTGCCGAGGCAGGCCTCACCTTCCCCACCCCTCCTGGGTGGGGCTTTCCTTCCTGGGCACCGCCACTTCAATTCTGGCCCGCAGCCAGGCCTCATTTGCATTGCCACCCAGATAGTGCAGCTCGGCCTGGCTTCCCAGAACCTCCGACCGACCGCCACCATTGTGTCTGTCCTCAAGGGCAGGCGCAGGCTTGGACCCCGCTTCTGGACAAGCAGAAAGTCTTCCCACCCCGGCCCCAGACAGAGCAGCGTTTGTTGGTTTGGGGTCAGGGGAGAGAACTGACTGGAAGCTCCCCCTCACCCCTACCCCCAACTCAGCACGGGACCAGATGTGGATTCCTGTGTAGCAGGCGGAAGGAAGCCCTCCCTCCTGCCCACACCACCTCTCTGCACCTCCTCAAGTCACCCCCACTCACTCACCCCAAGCACCCCTCTCGGTCCCCTGTGTCAGGAGGGAAAGGGCACCAACCAGGGCAGGAGTCCTGGCACTCAGGCCAGCCCAATCCCCAAAGGGCACCAGGAAGAGAAACAGGGTGGGCCCGCGGGGTGGGGGTGGAGTGTTGTCTTTCCCCTCCTCTCCTCAGCAGTTTTCTGGGAAATGCCAGAGGCCGGCTGGGCCTGGAATGTCAGGCTTGAAAGGACTCCTCCACTGCGCTAGCTCCAGACACCCGAGCCGCAAACCTTTTCATTAGCTCCAGGCCCCTCCCGGCGGGAACAAAAGCCTGCGAACTGGAAGACCGTTTCCCGGCGGCAGGCCTTTGTCCCTGCCCCCCCCCGGCCCGCCCCCTGGGATTGTTTGAAGCAGGAAAAGGAGACGTCGGGGTCAGCCTGGTGTGCGACCCTTGAGCCTCTCCCCCTGCGAGGGAAAGGTCATCTCGGCCACCACAGTCATCCTGGCCACAGCCCCGCAGCAGCAGGTGAGGAGAGGACGAAGGTAGAACTCAGCCCTGCGATGCCCGAGCCCCCCACCAACCCTAGACTAGAAGCTCCCGAGGGGAGGAGCCAGATTTTTTTTTTTAATATTTATTTATTTGCTTTTAGTTGTACACAATGCATTTATCTTTACGTGGTGCTGAGGATCGAACCCGGGCCGTGCACGCGCTAGGGCGAGCGCTCTGCCACTGAGCCACATCCCCAGCCCAAGGAGCCAGATTTTGCTTCCCCCTTCTATGGCATCCCCAGGCCCAGCAGGCCACTGGCATGACATCGAAGTGCTGGACCAATGTCAGGCCTCAGGGCAGTCACACCCAGGCCACCTCCTCAGGCCATACACAGCCCAATAGCCTTGGAGACAAGTAGCCCTTGGGCTGGGCACTTACTTAGTAATGTGGTGGTCTGAGGCCTGCCCCCCACCCACCCCGGCTGGCTGCAGATGAGGCACAGACAAGACAATCGCCCCTGGGGAAGCAAGCATGGCACCGAGTCACCAGGCTGCACCACTGCTGCCTGCAAGCCCCCCGTGGGCGCCAGGGTTCCTTCCCATCTGTGAGGTTTGGGGAAGTGCTTAACATTTGTCACAAGCCAGGAGTGAGTGGAGTCCCACAGGCAGCTGAAACCGCTGTGTACTTCCCCTCCACCGAGAATGGTTATCTTTATGAGCAAGCACCTTTGCCTGGAAATGGGATTCTGACCTCAGAGAAGTTCTGCAAATGGAGAGATTAGGAAAAGACCAGAGTCTCCTAAATCCCTTAGACGGGAAAAGGGCAGGGCGGAGCAGAGAGGCTGGACCTGGGCAGTGCTCTCTCCCTTGAACCACCCAGCAGATAAAGGAAGACAGAAGCCTGTTCCTGGGTCGCCTCCTGCTCCAGTCCTAGCCTGGAAGTGGGTTCCTGGAAATGTGCTGTGCACTGGCCCGAGTGTCTCCTCCCACTTTTCCAACTTGTTTGTCTTCGGATTAGCAGGCCTGGTGATCTCCCACCAACTACCCGTGGCTTCCCAGAACCCACACCCTCTCTCCCGTCTGTGCAGCAACTCCTGAGTCCTGCAGCAAGAAGCGAAGAACCAACCGAGAGCTACCCTAGAAGAAGGCAGGATGGGCTTCGAAAAACAACGGGAAGTAGACACGGATCAGTCCCTGGCTGCAAGGTTCGTGGAGCACTTTGTACATAGCAGGTTCCAAAGAGGTAAATCAGATACAGTCTGCTTCCTCCAGCTTCTCACTGGACAAGTAGTCCCAACATTTTGGACCCCATGGAAAGAACCACCAGGAAGATTCAACTGAGTACCTGCCCAACCTTAAAGGAATGTAGCAATCGGCCAGGGTATGGAAGGTAGTTCCACCCCAATGAGAGCAGCCAGCCCAGGGTACACACTCCACCGAGGAATCTGGGTTCATCCTGAAACCATGCAGAAATCAGAGAGCCAAAAGAAAGCCTAGCAGCAGGCTGAACTCTGATGACAAACGAGTTTTCTGAATGCTTCTTTTGTGGGAATTGTATCGTTCCCCAAACACCGCAGCTCACAAGTACACCCATACCCCAAGAACCCCTGCCTTCCTCCTTTGTCCAAGAAGAGGACTCCGTGCTCCCCACTCATGCTAGGGATTGAACCCAGGGGTGCTTTTACCACTGAGCTACATCCCAGCCCTCCCCCCCTTTTTTTTTTTTTTTTTGGTACCGGGGATTGAACTCAGGGGCACTCGACCCCTGGGCCACATCCCCAGCCCTTTTTTGTATTTTATTTAGAGACAGGGTCTCACTGAGTTGCTAAGTGCCTCGCCATTGCTGAGGCTGGCTTTGAACTCGCAATCCTCCTGCCTCAGCCTCCCAAAGTGCTGGGATTACAGGCGTGCGCCACCGCGCCCAGCGAGGCCAGTCTTAAACTTGCCATACTCCTGCCTCAGTCTCCCAAGTTGCTGGGATTACAGATGTGCACCAGGACACCTGGCTTCCAGGTGCTTGAAAAATGATAGCTGGACTGGGGTTTAACCCAGTGGTAGAGCTCATGCTTAGCAAGCTTGGGGCCCTGGGTTTGATCCCCAGCACTAAAAACAAACAAGAAAAAGTGATAGTTAACATGCAGGAAATGCTTAATAGGTGCAAAGTACGGTTCTCAGCACTTGGTCCATGTTAGTTCATGCCATCCTCACAACAACAGGATGAAGTAGGTGCTCTCAGCAGCCCATTTCAAAAATAAGGAAACTGAGGCCCAGCTGGTGGAATAAATTGCTTAAAGTCACACAGCTACTGGGTAGTGGAGCCTGGATCGCACTTCAATTTCCTGAGACAGCACGCAGGGAGCCCAGCCCAGCTTCCCACCTCCTGTCCTGACCTTCTTCAGCCATAGTCCCTCAAGCGAGCTTGCTGGGCCTGCCCTCCCTCTCCTCTTCAAATCATTCCTGCTCCCTTGGGCCCACTCTGAGCTCCTGACTGGCCACACAGCCCATGCTGCCCGCACCCGCTGCCGAGCCCAGGCTCCCTTGAGTCCCACACAGTTACATCAGGACTTACCTGTTTCAGAGAGGCGGGTCTCTCCCACTGGGGATTCCGGAACCCCAGGGCAGTTTCTTCCTCTTACTTCCCTTTTCCAATACCTGCACTCCACCATCACTCTCGCAGAAGGGCAATTGCGACCATCCCTTTCTCCAAGCACTGAGCCCTGGGGAGGAGGGGGTCCCCGCCTGTGGCCTCCACTCCCTGCAGGATTCACCCAGCAGACTGTCTTCCCAGCACTTCACCCAGTGCCTGGCAGAAGCAGGCACTCAAGGAGGGCTTGTGGAATGGATGAATGAACTTGACTTGTGTCAGAGCATTATAATTTACAAAGCACTTTCCCATCCATTAACTGCTATTCCCTGTGAGTCCTCCTTGTCCTCCAGGGCGCTCAGCACAGGAGCGTATGGTCATAGCTGCCACGTAATACCCCCTACAGGAGAACAAGAATGAACGGATTGTCCCAGTGACTCGGGAGGCCGAGGCAATAGGACTCTAAGTTCAAAGCCAGGCTGGGAAACTTTGCGAGACCCTGTCTTGAAATAAAAATAAAAAAGGGCTGGGAATGGAGCTTGGATGGCAGAGCATTTAACCTAGCGTTGGCAAAGCCCTGGGTTCAATCCCTGTACCAAAGGGAAACAGAATGGACTGATTGTACAGAGAGGGCAGATACATTTTGGAATCCTGGAAGCATCCGAAGGCAGTGAGGGTGTCTCGCTCGTTCTCAGTGTCCGCACTCATCTGCCCCTTGAGGGCTGGTATCTGTGAGGCATGTGGAAGGCACTGTTTCCCCTCTGCAGAGGAAACAGGATTTCTCCAGCTACTGTTCTCCTAAGAGACAGAAGGGAGAACCGGACACGCTGGGTCACATAATCTGTTCTAACCTCTTCACATCTCGGATGTCTGATGGGAGAAGGTCTTTATTCCTATTTACCGATGGCAAAGCTGAAGCCCAGAGAGGCTATGTCCTGTCCACATCTCACTTAGTCCTCCAACATCTGGGGAGAGAGGTCAGAGTTCAGATGGAAGACACGTGACCAAGGCAGCGAGGCCAAGGTGCCAGCTCTCCCTTCCCCACTCCCAAGCTACTGTGCCTGTGCCCTGGGCACCTCTGCCCTCCGTTTCACCAGCTCATTATCCTCAGCCTGTGAGATCTGGGAAGAGGGTAGGGCCCAAAGCTCACTGCCTCTGTGCCCTGAGGGGTGGTGATCTATATGCCACTTAGCTGGCTCTCAGTGGCTCCAGAGCCCTGCAGCCTGTTTGGGGACAGGTTGCAAAAACTTTCCATCCTTCATAAGATGGGCCCTTCATCAGTGCCAACGTGACCAAGAGCAAATTAACCTTTCACCTCGATTGGCAGCTCTTCTCACCCCCCGGGGAGAGTTCAGATACCCCCACAGAGGCAAGGGAGGTCACATGCTAGGCGAGCTGGGCCATCTGGCAGTGGGCTGAGTCCAGGAGAACTGCTTTCTGGAGATTCTCTCCTGCTGCCCTTTTACTTCCAGGTCTGACTGCAGCCTGTGTGTGAATTCTCCTCTCCTCTGTCCTGCACTCCAGCTCCTGGGCTATCTGGTCCCGCTGCCCCCAAGTGTTCCCCCTCCAGGGCTTGGGTACCGCCAAACTCCGCTGCCCCGAAGAGACTCCAGGGCGCCCTCTAGCGGACGCGTGCTGCGGGTTGGGACCATCACTCCCCTTTCTGCTCCCCCAGCCCACGACAGCACCTGGCCCGACCCTCCCAGGCCACGCAGATTGAGAGGCCCAGATGCTGTTGGAAAGCAGTTGTTTTGTGTTTTGTTTGTTTGTTTGTGGGGGGGCGGGGAGGCCGGCACTCATATCAGTGTCAGCAAAGAACCTGGCAGTGGGCCGATGGGCCGTGGCCGAGCAGCTGTTTCACAGGCTGCTCGCCTCCACCCCTGGGACTCCCGTTCTCGTCCTGGGACCTGCCCACAGGTGACTGTCACGCGTCCTCCACCTCCAACTTCCAAGTCGGACGCCAGCCCCGCGGCCTGGCTGCGGGATGGCCCCACTTCCCTTCTGGCTGGCTCGGGTCCCCTGGGACCGTAATCCGGCTCGGCTCGGTGGGGGCGAGGGGGTGTCCCCGCGGGGTCCAAGAAAAAGGGAAGGGGTGCTAGGCGCCTCTTCGGGTCGGCCTCCTAGAACTGCCCGCGCTCCGGGAGCGGCGCCCCCGCCTCTGCCAGAAACTGGCCTTCTTAGAAGGGAGGGGGTGGGGGGAAAGTGTGAATGAGAAGTTGGGGGCGGAGCGCGCGCGGGGGAGGGGCCGCTGCCAGGAACGCGCCGCCGGGGCTGGCGCCGCGCCCGCCGGCCGCCCTGGCCGCCTCGCGTCGCGCTTTGTCTCTCGGTGCGCCTCCGCCGGTCCTGGCCCCTGCTCGAGGCCCGCCCTCGGCCGCCCGCGGCCCCTCCCTCGCCCTCCGCGCGCAGCCTTTCATTGCTGCGAGTAGTGACTAAACATTACAAGAAGACCGGTCGCGCAGTTCCTGGAATCCAAGGGGGCGGGGCGCGGCCGCCGCGTATATACCCGCGAGCGCGGCCTCCGCGGCGGCTCCGACTCGCACTCCCCGCGCCGCCGCTGCCGCGCCGGCCCTGCGCGCCGCCCGCCCGGCCCAGCTCTCGCCGGGGCCCCTCGCCTCGTCCCCGCTCGGTCGAACCCGGGGACGGCGAAGCCCGAGGGACGCACGCGCGAGGGCCCTTTTGTGGACTTCACGACAGCAACATCTGGGCGCAGCGCGGGCCACCGCTGGGCGCCGCGCCGCCGCCGTGCCTTGGGGACCGTAGGAGGCGCAGCCCCGAGGCCGGAGACTTCGGTTCGGGACCAGGTAGGCAGGAGGGGCGCAGTGTGGCGAAGGTGGGGGCCTCTCTCAGTCCCGGGAGCTTTTCCCGGTTTCCCCTCCCCTTCTCGGGTCATTCCCGGCAGGGAGGGGACGAAGTGGGGGGCAGAGCGAATGAAAGCCGGAGATCCCAGGTTCCCGGAATACTCAGCTGGGGCCCTCGGGCTTCTCCTGTCCCCTCCCTGCCCTACCCCCATTCCTGGGGCTTCTCCCTGGGTCCTGGCTGCCCGGGGCCACCGGACTGAGCGGCGCCCGGAACGTCCCGGGGGCTCTTCTCGTTCCCCACCCGGGTCGCGCTCCTGGAGATTTCAACTTCCGCGCGAGAGTTTTCCCCTCGGCGTCCTCCCAGAGTGCTGCCGGGGAAGGGGCTGCCTGGGGCCGCGCCGCCAAGTGGGGCAGATTCGGGGCGGGCTGCACGGGGTGCTGGGTCGCAGCAGGGGCCCCGGTAGCGGGTGTCCCAGCCGCTCGGGAGAGGCAGGGAGCCAGGGCTGGCCAGGCGCGCTGGAGGGTTCCGGGCACTCACAAGGCGCGCGCCTTCCTTTCTGCAGCCCCCCGGGATGCGGTAGCGGCCGCTGCGCGGAGGCCGCCAAGCAGCTGCAGCCGCCACCGAGCAGATCCACGCTGGCTCCGTGCGCCATGGTCACCCACAGCAAGTTTCCCGCCGCCGGGATGAGCCGCCCCCTGGACACCAGCCTGCGCCTCAAGACCTTCAGCTCCAAGAGCGAGTACCAGCTGGTGGTGAACGCAGTGCGCAAGCTGCAGGAGAGTGGTTTCTACTGGAGCGCCGTGACTGGTGGCGAGGCGAACCTGCTGCTCAGCGCCGAGCCCGCCGGCACCTTCCTCATCCGCGACAGCTCGGACCAGCGTCACTTCTTCACGCTCAGCGTCAAGACCCAGTCGGGAACCAAGAACCTGCGCATCCAGTGCGAGGGGGGCAGCTTCTCGCTGCAGAGCGACCCCCGGAGCACGCAGCCGGTGCCCCGCTTCGACTGCGTGCTCAAGCTGGTGCACCACTACATGCCGCCCCCGGGCACCCCCTCCTTCCCCTCTGCACCTACCGAACCTTCCTCCTCGCCCTCCTCCGAGGTCCCGGAGCCGCCAACTCAGCCTGCCCAGTCGCTCCCAGGGAGCCCCCCCAGGAGAGCCTATTACATCTACTCAGGGGGCGAGAAGATCCCTCTGGTGTTGAGCCGGCCTCTGTCCTCTAACGTGGCCACCCTTCAGCATCTCTGTCGGAAGACTGTCAATGGACACCTGGACTCCTACGAGAAAGTCACCCAGCTGCCGGGGCCTATTCGGGAGTTCCTGGACCAGTATGATGCCCCGCTATAAAGAGCACAGGGCAAGGGTCAGGAGAGGGGCTTGGTCCCCTCTTCTCTGTGGCACATGGCACAAGCACAAAAGTCCAGCCGTCTGAGAGTCCTGTCGCTCTGGAGTCAGGAGGACAGGCCCCTCCCTGCGGCCCTCCCCCCTGCAGAATGGGGCCTGGAGTACGCTTGAGGGAGGGGGAGTGCCACCTGGGCTCCCCTCCCCCAGTCCAGCTTTTGGAGGAGCCGGCTGGCCAGGTGGGACAATAGCAATGACCAGTGGATTCTCTTCTCTCCCCTTCCTGCACTACTCTCTGCTGCTTCCCAGCAGGGGATGTCTCCAGAGAGTTGAACTTATAAGAACTGCCTCGGGGTCTTCAAACTTTCCAGCGGAACTTGTTTGCACTCTGATTTGGTTTAAACCTGAGCGAGGTGAAGGGCTTTGGAAAGGATGGAAGGGAGAGGGCAGCCTGAGGGGCCCCAGGGCTGCAGGCTGGCCAAGGAAATGGCCAGTCCAGGTGAGGGGGGTGGCTGCATGCTCCACTCCCTGGCCCTGGGGAGAAAGGCAAGGGGTGACCTGAAGGGAGCCATCTTGTGTCCCAGAGCCCAGGGCCCTTCCCTGGTATAAGGAGAAAGTGGCATTTGGAGGGGATGGATGGTCAGTCTCCTTTTCCTGCGCATGCTGTGACTTCAGCACCTAGGGGATGGTGGTGGAGGAGATGAGCCACCTTTGACCCTGTGCTCCCTAGAGAAGATGGGGGATTCAATTCTGTGCCTCCTGCCTGGCTGAGATTCGCCTTAAATGCTCCCTGTCCCATGGATAGGGGCTGGCACATGAGGAGCCACACACTGGGCCATCCAGCCAGAGAGGCCAAGGGATTCGCTGGAGGGCACCCAGCCAGCCACGGGTCAGGATCAGTGGGTAGGGGGTGGGAGACCCTCGCCTTCCAGCTGAGCACTGGAAGGACCGTCAGCCCAGCTGGTGTTGGCCAGTCATAAGCGCCTCGTGGTCAGCAGAGCCACCAGGTCCCACCATCCTCCAGGCCCTGCACAGCCCCCCCTCCTCACTTGGGGGGGTGGGCAGGAAGTCATCCAGGCGCCTGCCACTCCTTCTGCTCTGGCTCTGCAGTCGCACTGATCAGTGACAACTTACAGGAATGTAGCAGCGACGGAATTAACCTGGAACTGTTCTTTTTGTGGGGGAAACTAAACAAAGTTTTCTGTGTCAGGTATTTGGGCTGGGCGGGGCAGTTGTGCTTTGGGGTGGTTTTTTTCCTTTTTTTTTTTTTTGTTTCTTGTTTTTTAATAATGTTTACAATCTGCCTCGATCACTCTGTCTTTTATAAAGATTCCACCTCCAGTCCTTGCCCCCTCCCCCACTCAGGCCTTCGAGGCTGTTAGGAGATGCTTGAAGAACTCAACCAAATCCCAATCCAAGTCAAACTTTGCACATATTTATATTTATACTCAGAAAAGAAACATTTCAGTAATTTATAATAAAGAGCACTATTTTTTAATGAAAAACATGCTTTGAGCTTTTTTTCTCCCAGCGCCCCTACCACGCCTTGCTTTTTCTTTCACCCACACCCACACTCAGAGGAGAGGGAGGGAACCAAAGGGGGGGCTGGCTGTGCCCCATCCCTGCTGAGGTGCTCATGGTGAAATCAAATGTGCCTTCACGTCAGTGTGCCTGCCCCTGTGTGTCACTGACAAGCTAAGGCAGCACTTACTTAGACTCTTACCGAGAGGGGTAATTCCTGCTAGTCTGATTCAGATCTGACCAGAATATGCAAAGCAAGTTCAAAGGAAGCTCTTCACAGAGACTTCGGGAGCAAGCTGAGCTGTGGTCAGAGCTGTCTCCAAGCTATTTGAGGCTCTCAGGCTTCTTGGCAGGGAGGTGTTCCAAGAAAGCCCAGATAGGAGGTCCTGGCAGTGACCCCTGACCTCCAACCTCTGTACCACTAGGTTCCCAGGAAGTAGGGAGGGTGGTCCCCATGAGACCCTTGTTTGCAGATGGGACTCTGGGACCAGGTGTTCAAAAGCTTCCTGGCTACTGTTCCCAACACCTCCAACTTCCCTCCCACATTCCTAGGGGGCCCCAACCTGAGCCTTGGCAGAGCCAGACTCCTCCCAGAAATAGCAGCCTTCT
The DNA here is from genome assembly GCA_025594165.1 of Tamias sibiricus. NCBI lineage: Eukaryota > Metazoa > Chordata > Mammalia > Rodentia > Sciuridae > Tamias > Tamias sibiricus. The sequence goes on from CM046660.1 coordinate 4,006,144, forward strand.
ACTCACTCAGCTTTAGTACCTCCCACACACCCTAGGCACTTGGAGGCTGCGTGGGTGGACTCTCCCAAGCACCCCTACAGGGCAGCGGGTATTCTCACACAACTGTGCTGTGTGAGCAGGGACTTGTCTGGTCACTTCTAGTGCCTAGATAGGTGCTCAGTAAATATTTGTCAACTGAGTGGGGCCAGCGACTCAGGTTCAGGGAGGTTAAGCAACTTGCCCAAGGACACAGCACCTGGGAATGTGAGCACAACATAGCATTGGAACCCAGGAGCATTTGATTTTCAAAGCCCCGTGAACTCTCTGCCTCCCAGTATACTAAGTATATGCCCATGGTTGCTCCCAAGTGAGTACTCCCTAAAAATACTAGAGGTTAGCATCCCCCCACACAAACATGCACATTCAAGGGTTTCAGCACCAGTGTTCTGCTAAAAACAAAACAAAACAAAAAAACAAACAAACAAACAAAAAAAAAAAACAAGCCATACTGTAGAATGCACCTGTAATCCAGGCTACTCAGGACACTGAGGCAGGAGGATCACAAGTTCAGGGCCAGCATGGGCAACACAGCAAGACCTTGTCTAAAAATAAAAAAAAAAATAAAAAGTGCTGGGGATGTGGCTCAGTGATAGAGTCCTTCTGCAGTCCCCAGTACTGGGGGTGGGAACACCTCTGTGGTATTTTCCTCCTTTGCTTCCTTCTCTAACTCCCCAGACCTGACAGCTGGGTGATGGTGAATGTTATCCCCAAATTTGGGGCTCCATCTCCTTACCTGAGTTTCAGATGCCTGAAACAAAATACCAGGGCCTCTTCCTGGTCCCACAGCCCCCAGCACGGCTTCCCCCACCCCACCCCCAAGCCACCCGATAAGCTGCTCCAGGAGTCAGTGTCCAAAAGGCAACTGAGAGCAAATAAACAAAGTCATTTTTCTTTCCCACTTCCTGGACTTTTGGTGAAAATGACCTAAAGTGACGAGAAGGGGCCAGGCCAGGCATGAGACCACTGAGTGGACAGAATACGTGGGACCCACAACAGAGACCAGCAGCTCAGTAACTGAGGCTGCAGACCCAAATAGAGAGATGTTTCCAGAGCAGAGTTCAGGTGAGGGGACCCAGTGGGCAGCCACCCCCTTGTCCCCCAGGAATACAGACTCTGGGAAAACCTCTGGCGGCTCTTCCTTGCACTGGAGCCTGCTGGCTGACCATCACCTGTCTCCTGCTACAGAGAGCATCCCTTCTGCTCAAACAGTCCCTTTTGGAGCTGTGGAAACCAGGGTGTACCTCACCCCTGTCCTTGGCCCAGGGGATGACTGTTGAGTGAGGGTGTCTGTGTTCACAGGCCACTAACAAAAGAACTTGGCCTTCTCTGGCCTGGGGGAATGACTCTCTCTCCAACCTCCTGGAGGGTGAACCTTGGCTTGAGGTAAGGGCTGAGCCAGGAAGACACCCAACTCACTTCCCTACCCAAAGCTCACTGCCCACCCCACCCTTCTTCTGTTTCTGCATTTCAGATCACAAATGGCTCCTACTCTCTGGATTTGTAGCAAGGAAACTGAGGCCCAGAGAAGGGAAGCAACCTGCTCAAGTTCACACAGCAAGCTAGTAGCCACAACGAGAGGGCATCTCTCCCTCTGGAGGATCTGGGAGTCAGCAGCTCCTTCCTTTCTTCCCTCTTCATCCCATTCCTGTTACACAACGCCTGTGCTTCTCCATCCTCTCAGGGGAAGACACCCCTTCTCCAAAAGACTTATGGGGGTCCCTCCGTCCCGGTTGCCAGAGGAGGGTGCTCCTGATTCTAAGATGCACTAAGAGTGCCTGCAGGGCGTGGGGTGGGCGCAGACCCCTGTGGCTTGAGTAGGTATTCCACGGCGCAGCGGGGTGTCCCTCGCCAACTGAAAGCGGGGAGATGACTGGTCTCCGGCCCTGTGCCCCATACCCTGCTCCTAGCGTTAATAATCCGCCCCAAGAGGCCCCATCCTCCTCGTGGTGGTGTTTTTGGGCAAGGCCTTCTGATGACTTGGAGCCAAGAATGGGAAATCTAAGGCCTGCTGGGGGGAGGGAAGGAGGGAAGAGGCCACCGACAGGAAAGCCAGGGATGGAAAATAAGCCCGCACGATGCGTCCTAACCTAAGGAATGAGGAAAGATGTTTGAGAGGGGCACCGCATGGGTACCAGGCAGAGGGGGAGCAGTCAACAGGGGAGTCCAGGGACACGCCAGCCTGTGGAGGTGTGGGACCCTGGAGCACAGGGCATCGTGGGGAAAGACGTGCGCAGGGGACGGGGTCCCAAGGAGGCGGCGGGTGAGCAGAGCCCCAGGCTGGGGCGCCCCCTCCCGCGCCCCGCCCCACCCCCTCCGTTTTGGCGGCCGCCGGGCGGGCGGGCGCGTCGCTCCGAGCAGCCCTCTGCCAGGAAGAGTCACTTCCCGGACACCGCGGGAGCCCTGGCGGAGCTATGCGAAGAATGTCCGCGCCGAGCGCTGGGGGTGGCACCTCGCGAGCGGTGCAGCCGCCCCGCGGAGCGTGCGCAGGCCACGCCCCGCCCCCGCCACGCCCCCGCCACGCCCCCGCCCGCGGAGCGCCGTCGCCCCGGCAACGGGATCACAGGCGCAGAGCGCTGTTTATTCTCAGCCCAGTGCCAGGAAATTCGGCCGCGAGCTGCCAGGCGCACCTCCCTGGGCGGGGGCAGGAGGGAGCCCGCCGTGGGTCCCCGGGGTCACTGACCCCGGCAGCTGCTCAGAAGGCCCGCACTCTCCTCCCGGCGGCGAGTGGATCAGGGCTTCTTGTCCGGGGACCCGGGACCCCCGTCCATGCCGGCGGATCAAACCCACCCCCAGCTCCGTCCAGGGATCCTGTCCTTGGAGGCCCAGAGCCCTCGGTCCCACTCATTCATCCTTCCGTCCGTTCAGCGAATATGGGTGGACAGCTCCTGTGTGTCCGGGTCTGTGGTGGACCCAGGGTCCCACAAGACCAGAGCCTGTCTCCCAGGACCTCCCAGGAGTGAGCGTGAGTGGGAGGGACCAGGCAAGAAACTAGTAGATATGTAAATGAAGTGAATACGATTGTGTCAGGGAGAAGCATCATCAAATCACACTTTTATTACATGGCACATGCCGGATTTTGCACCACCCTCGGGTAGGGTAACCAGCTTTTCCCGCGGTGGGAGGGTTAGCCTTGAAATTCTGGCACACTAGGACAGTGGGTCCTTCTATCTTCAGGTCAGAACACATCAACTTTAGAGATGGAGAAACGGAGGCCCAAATCCAAGGACAATTCTTTCAGGGTCATGGGGCTAGAGGGAGAGATGGAGGTTCTAACTTAGAATCCAGGGCGCTTTCCACTGGCCCCTTTTCTCTGTCCGGTGTCCATGCCCTGCCCCCTGGCCCCCTGAAAGCACCAACCACCACCCACGGCTGATCCCCTAGGGTGAGGAGGAAATTACTGATTCCTGGACTCCAGCTCCAGCTCCTCTGAATCAGACTCCTGAGGGGAGACCTGGAATATGAATAGCTGACTCCTCTCCAGGTGACTCCAGGACCACCTGCTGCTGCCTGTGGGCCCGGCAAGCCTGGATTCTCCTCTCTTCCTGGACATGGAATTTCCTCCCGCACCCTGACTAAACAGAGCTGGGAAATCCACAGGGAGGGAAGGCCTGTAGCTGATGCCTGCCGCCCTCGCTGCTGCACGGCAAGCCCAGGCAAGTGCAGCCCTTCTCCCTGGGCTCTACCCCTGCAGGCCCTGGAGGCCCTGGAGGCCCTGGGCCCAAGGACAGTGGGGCCAGGGTGGAGGATGGGCTTCTTCCCCCAGCACTGAGGCCTCCCAGCTGTGCTGTGCTGGGAACAGGCCAAGCGTTTGTGAAATCCTTGGGTGAGCCTGACCCACTGTCATGAGGGCTGGCTGTGGAAGCTAGTGCCGGGAGGGGGATGGGGCTGTTCCCAGAAGCAGGGAGAACTCTGGACTTCCCACTCCTGAGTGCTCCGATTGCAGCGCAGCCTTAAGCAACAGCAGCAGCAGCAGCCTGGAAGGCAGCTTTCAGAGAGACCAGAGCCCCCGGCTCTTTTCCAAAACGAAGCCAGAGATCTGAATGCTAAGGTTGGGGGCTGTCTGCGCCAGCACCGTGCCTGCTGTTCTTCATAGCGATAGTCAGGCTGGACTTTAGGAACATGGAGACTTAAAAAGAAAACCACCAGAGTGCAAGTTACACAAGAAAATGTGTTTCCTCTGGCTCCCCTCCCCTCCCCCAAATCATCAGTGACAGAATCTTTTCATAACAGAAAATATTCTGTAGTATCAATAATGTCGAAGGCATTGAAAGTGTAGATGTGAACTAGAAAGTCCATGAGGACCTGGACTGCGCCATGCTGCACAACTCCAGGGGGCGCTGCTTCTGATGCGGTCTTTGTGAGTGGTGTGCTGTGAGGCTGAGGTGGGGGTACTGTCGTGTGCTCCCAGTTAGGAAGCGTCAGCAGTGCCTGACCAGCACACACAGTGACATCAATGCTGGTGGGGACACTGTTCTGGCCACCGTGCCTGGTGCTGGAGGGTAATGACAACCAGGATATATATCTGAGACTTCCAGAGGCTCACAGTCTGAAAGGGGAACCAGACTGAAAACTGAGAAGTATCCTAAAAAGGAATGGGTATAAAAATAAAACCGTTTACAGGGTACAGCTGGGGGTGCCGAGAAGGAAATGACTGAGAGTGGCTTCCCAGAAAGGGAGACTGTGAGCTCAACAGCAGGGGTCCCTTCCACAGAACGGGAAGGTTAGGCTTTCTAGATATCAGAATGAACGGGGGAAATGGCCCCGGAAAGGGAAACTTTGGGGAACTTCATGAAAACTGGCCCATCCCCATCAGACTCTTCTAAAAACACTGCCTTCAGCATGTCACAGACTAGCCTATGAGGATGGACACTGGCTCCCCTTGGCGCTCTCCACCAAGAGGGGCATCCAAACCCTCAGGCTCCGGCCACCAGGAAAGCCTCTCTTCCACTCCTCCGCCCCTCTGTGCTGGGAGACATACTTGTTCTCATCAGGGCTGTCTTCCACCTGCTCACAACATATATACCTTCCTCTGCTCACCTGAGAGCCCATGCTGGGGATAGCCCACCTGCCTAGCCAGTCCTTCCCCTCTCTTCCGGTCCTGCCTCTGTTGAGGGTGCCTCCTGTCCTGCCTCCTCCCTGAAGACCTTTCTTCCCTTCAAGAGCATCTCATATGGATAGGCACCCTGTTACTTGGTTCCCATTATTGTCTCTTTCATTTTTTTTTTTTTTTTTTTTTTTTTTTGTGGTTACCGGGGATTGAACTCAGGGGCACTCGACCACTGGGTCACATCCCCAGCCCTTTTTTGTATTTTTATTTAGAGACAGGGTCTCACTGAGTTGCTAAGTGCCTCACCATTGCTGAGGCTGGCTTTGAACTCGCGATCCTCCTGCCTCAGCCTCCCAAAGTGCTGGGATTACAGGCGTGCGCCACCGTGCCCGGCCCATTATTGTCTCTTTCTAAGTTGGACTGTGAACTCTCAAAGTGAAGAAACTCTCTTATTCGGTATATACTTATTTATTGAATAATGCCTGCTCTGTACCAGGCCTTATATTTCCCACTTTTTTCTTTTTCTTTCTTTCTTTCTATTTTTTTTTTTTTTTTTCTTTTGATACCAGGTATTAAACTTAGGGACATTCAACCACTGAGCCACATTCCCAGTCATTTTTGTTTTTTTATTTAGAGACAGGGTCTCCCTAAGTTGCTTAGAGCCTTGCTAAGTTGCTGAGGCTGGCTTTGAACTTTCGATCCTCCTGCCTCAGCTTCCCAAACCACTGGGAATGTGCCACCATACCCGGCATATCTCCTGCTTTCTTATGTTCTTCAGAAAATTCAGCAGAACAGGTGGTTCCTAGGGAAAGTCCACCCAACACCTGATCTATGGCTGTGTGGAAGAGGAAATGCTCGTTAAATAATGGATTACTTTATTTTCTTCCTGTCTTCCTTTCTTTTCTCTCTCTCTCTTTTTTTTCTTTTTCTTTCTTTCCCCATCTCCTACTCCTCTCTTTCTTCTTGGGCTCTTCCGGCCTCAGCCTCCCAAACTGATGGGATTATAGTTGTGTGCCACTGTGCCCAGCAAATATCGAGGCTTCTAGCTAGGTGTGGTGGCACACACCTGTAATCCCAGTGGCTCAGGAGGCCAAAGCAGGAGGATTGCAAATTCAAGTCCACCTTCAGCAACGTAGCAGGATTCTATCTCAAAAAAACAAACAAACATGGGCTGGGGTTGTGGCTCTGAGGTAGAGTGCTTACCTAGCATGCAGTGAGGCCCTGGGTTCCATCCTCAGCACCACATAAAAAATAAAATAAAGAGCCGGGCGCGGTGGCGCACACCTCTAATCCCAGCACTTGGGAGGCTGAGGCAGGAGGATCGCGAGTTCAAAGCCAGCCTCAGCAAAAGTGAGGCACTTAGCAACTCAGTGAGACCCTGTCTCTAATAAAATACAAAAAAGGGCTGGGGATGTGGCCCAGTGGTCAAGTGCCCCTGAGTTCAATCCCTGGTACCAAAATAATAATAATAATAATAATAAGATAAAGGTATTGTGTCAATCTACAAACAAAATGTTTTTTTTTTTAAAAAAAAGTTTTGATATAGTTCAGAGGAAAAATTGGGTTCAATTCCTAGTACTGGGGGTGCGGGAAAATGGGGCTTTAGAAGTTATAAAACATCATTGATCCCAGTGGCTTGGGAGGCTGAGACAGGATGATTGTGAGTTCAAAGCCAGCTTCAGCAAAAGCAAGGCGCTAAGCAACTCAGTGAGACCCTGTCTTTAAATAAAATACAAAATAGGGCTGGGGCTGTGGCTCAGTGGTTGAGTGCCCCTGAGTTCAATCACTGGCACCCAAACAAACAAAGAAACAAACAAAAAAACATCATTGACTATGTACAACGAGAAGAAGGAGAAGTTGGGCTTCATTTGTAAATGTGTGCAAATGCATTCTACTGTCACGTATAACTAATTAGAACAAATTAAAATTAAAAAAAAAAATCATTGATTGCTGGGCAAGTGGCATAGGCCTGTAATCCCAGTGAATCCAGAGGCTGAGGCAGGAGGATTCCAAGTTCAAGGCCAGTCTCAATAACGTAATTGTAATCTCAAAAAAAAAAAGACTCAGGATGTAGCTCAGTGGTAGAGTAGCCCACCCTCCCCCCACCAAAAACAAAACAAAAAAAAAAACAAGCATTAAAATGTCATTTTTTCAATCACAATTTTTACTTCCAGAGTGAGCAGGTTTTATATTTTTAATACCATATGTTTGCATAAATGACACTTTGGTTCTTTTTTATGAAGGGCTGAGGATCAAACACAGGGTCTTACATGGGCCAGGCAAGTGCTCTAACACTGAGCTATAACCAACATGTCTAGGCTTGGGTTTTCAAAATGCATTTTGAGGGCTGGGGATGTGGCTAGTGGTAGAGTGCTTGCCTGGCATGTGGAAGGCTCTGGGTCCCATGCCCAGCACTGCAAAGAAAACAGCATCCTGATAGGTTGTTTAATTCCATCAGCCTTCCCTGCCTCAGCGGTGAGGAGGGAAGGTAAAAGGAGCGACCAAGGTGGAGAGGGCTCGGGCCTGTCTCCACTCACAGATAAATAACCACAGACCAAACTGGAACCTGTCGCCTGACTGTGAACCTGGCACTTTCTGCTGCTGCTTGCCCCTGCGTGGGACAGCCCCACCACCCACGCCCACCATGGCCTCCACTTAGCAGCTTCCAAGCCAAATGACAGCTCTCACCAGAGCCCTGGGCAGACCTGTGGGACAGGCCTGTGCTGCCCTCCTGCCCACCCAGACCCTAAATGATCACAGGAAGCACTAAGTCAGACCACTTCCCCATGGGGGGGCTTCAGATGACCTGGCTGGCACCCCCAATGGAAACAGTTCCCACAGGAACCCCAGCAAGACCTCTGGCCGGCCTAACGTCCAGGGCTTTACTCGAAGCCTCAGAGAACTGCAAATGGCTTCAAACTATCCTTTCTGGAAGTGGAGGAGGGGACCTCTAAGTTCCTTCCTGTCATAGGTTCCTGTGAAAAGGAGGCTGGAGGGAGAGCAGCCGGCACAGGGCGGGAGGCAGGCTGGCTTCCAAGAGTGGTCCTCCAGCTAGTCACTGCCCTTTCAGTGTCCCTTGGCACCTGGTGAAAGTAGGCAAGAGGGTCTGGCAGGAAGTCTGTCCAGCCCACACTGCCCAGGGCGGGGGGAGGGGCAGTCAAAGGCCCTGGAATACTGCCCTGGGCGTCGGGGCTTCCCCACTGGACTCCTCGGGCCATCGCAGGGCCAGGGTTTGGCTGAGAATTCAGTGAGGACCCTGAGTAGGCTCCAGCCAGAGCCCTGGAGTGGGGGGAGGAGCCAGGAGCACAGCCGGGACCCTCCCTTGGGCCCTCGTCCAGGCCTCTCCAGTCTAAGAGAAGGAGCTAGAAGGTCAGCCAAGGGGCCCAGCTGCTGCAAAGACCTTGTGCCCATACAGGACGGGGACTGAGTCCGACAGTCCTGAGTGGGGAAGGACAGCAAGGCCCTGGGGCCGTCAGGCCAGGCTCTGTGGCTGGCAGGAGAGTCACCTGGAGAGGAGCCAGTTCCAGCCAGATGCTGGGTGGAGGCTGCAGGCCCCCAACAGAAAGATGGGAAGTGGCCAGAGGTGACTGGAGAATTTCCCGGAGGCGCCCGGGGCACATGAGCTGCGTGCGGCCCGCACATCCGAGCTCCACGGGTGAAGGTGACGGACGGCTCTATCCCCGGATGTGCTCTGCACATTGTCTTTCCACGGGGCGATGGATGAGTGAGTGTGAATCACCGGGTCTAGGTTCCTGCTGTGAGCAGGACAGTGTTGGCCAACCAGGATTTGAGGTGGAGGCCGTGGCCTGGGTCCCAGCTCTCTGGCAGGAGAAAGCTGCCCAGGCCAGGATCGAAAGGTGGCCTTGGCCTCAGAGGCGGGCTGGAAGCAATTGAGTCAGCTTGTTTGGGATGGAGGCAGTACTCCGCAGCCCAGGCTCGGATGCCTCCTTGCTGGTCCCGGGAGGGTTCTATTGGAAACAGATGAGAACAGAGTGAGGCGCTGTTAGCCTTGGTCTCCCCGGGCCCTCGGAGGAAGACGGATCGCCCCGCCACAGCCCTCGTCTTGCTCCTAACCCTGGAGGAAGAGTCCTTACCCAGCATGCTTTATCGATTTCACAAACATTTTTTTTTTAATATCTTTATTTTTATGTGGTGCTGAGGATCGAACCCAATGCCTCATGCATGCTAGGCGAGCGCTCTGCCACTGAGCCACAACCCCAGCCCTCACAAACATTTTTACAGCTGAGCTTCCCAAGTACCAAGCACTAGAAACATATTAACTCATTGAATTCTCCAGTAGCTCCATGAGTTAGGTACTAATATTGTTCCCATTTTTTCAGTGGAGAAAATTGAAACAGGGGTGTAGTGTCACTTGCCCAAAGTCAGGTGACTTAGAGAAAAGCCGAGATCCGAAGGCCAGCCGCCGGGCTCCAGCGCTGGGCTCTGCCTCTGGCCAGGCGCTTACTGTGACTCTCCGCCCAACCCCACTGGGGCCCTGGCCACGGGCAGGAGAGCCCTGGGCTAGCAGAGGGCAGGCGGCAGAGGTGGAGTGGGCTTTGGGTCAGGAAGTCTGGGCCTGTGTCCCACATCACTGCTTACGGTGGACGACCTTGGGCAAGTCCCCAAGCACCCTGCCTTGGCTGCAAATCCACACCTCTGAGGAGGAGCCTGCAGCATGAGCTCATTGTAGTGAACAGGGTCTCCCAGGGACTCAGCCAGATCCCGACATCTCCCCTCCCATTGCCCCTACATCCAAGCTCACACCCTCCAGCTGGGAGGAGAGCGACCACTTCTTCCCAGGCTCAGCCACTGGGTCTCTGGTTTCCTGTCAGGTGAGAGGAGGAAGGAGGAAGTTGGGGAAGCTCTCCTTCCTGTTCCCTCCTTGGTGTCTTCCAAGTCTTTTTTTTTTTTTTTTTTTTTTTTTTTTTTGGTACTGGGGGTTGAACTCAGGGGCACTCGACCACTGGGCCACATCCCCAGCCCTTTTTTTTTTGTATTTTATTAGAGACAGGGTCTCACTGAGTTGCTAAGTGCCTTGCCATGGCTGAGGCTGGCTTTGAACTCGCGATCCTCCTGCCTCAGCCTCCCAAGTGCTGGCATTACAGGCGTGCGCCACCGCGCCCGGCTCCAAGCCTTTTTTCTATGGGCCTGATACATTTCCTTCTTGGGTTCTTCACCTGTTCACTGCTTGACATTGATGGTTGTATCAGTGTCCTGGGACTGCCACAGACCCAATGGCTTAAGACCACAGAGACTTATTCTCTCACAGTCTGGAGGTAAGAAGTCCAAAAGCCAAGGTGCTGCGTGGCCACGTTATCTCCAAGGTTGTAGGGAAGAACCTTGCCTTGCCTCTTCCAGTTTTTGGAGGCTACTGGCAGTTTTGGGGAGGACACTGGCTTGTAGACACATCATTCCAATCTCATGGCTTTCTGTGTCTGTGTCTGAGTTTTATTCTTCCTATAAGGACATCAATCATTGGCTGAGGGCCCATATTAATCCAGCATGACCTCATCTTAACTTAATTACATCTGCAAAGACCCTATTTCCAAATAAGGTCACATTTACAGTTCCTCACAGATAGGATTTTGGAGGAAGGGATACTTTTCAACCTACTACAGTGGTCCTGTGGGATCCATATTAAGAACTTTGTAATGTTTTTTTTTTTTTTTTTTTTTTTTTGCTGGGGAGTAACTCAGTGGTAGAGCACTTGCCTAGCATATGCAAGGCCCTGGGTTCAATTTCCAACAGTGAAAAACAAAGAAACAAAAAAGAACAGTTATGGTAGTGCATGCTTGTAGCTCCCAGTTAGCCCAGTTAGCCTGGAGGCAGAGGCAGGAGGATCACTGGAGCCCAGGAATTTGGGGCCAGCCTGAGTAACATAGTGAGAATTGTCTCTATGTCTTAAAAAAAAAAAAAAAAAAAAATTGTTTTTTCTTTCAGGAAGAACCTGTGAGATATGCTCCTCCTCCCTCTTGGGCAGAGAAAATAAAATGTCCCTTTATTCTCCACTAAAGACACCTTGGGCACCCAGACCAGGCTGAAAAGACGCCAGGATGGAGGCAGCAGCTGGCCCAGCCAGCTGCAGGACTGAGAGGCCGTTATCCTGTGGAGGGGCACACCTGCAGTCCGCCTAGCCTGGCCTGGCCCTGCTTAGACATTGCCTCACTGAGCTGCGGGGACGCTTCCTGCTTTTTTCTGGTGAAGAGCTCCGGTCTCCGCAGCCTCACATGACCCCTCACAGGAACACTGTCCTCTAGAAGGCTTGGTCGGAGCCTCCACAGGCTCCGGGAGGAAGGTGGAGCTTTGGAATTGAGCACAGGAAATACAGACAGTGCCACGCTTCCTTGGCAATGCCACCTAGGGAAAAGCGGGTGGCCAGCAGCTGGCCGGCTCTGTCCACAGCCCTGGAGAATCTGACAGTGAGGAGGAGGAGCTGATGGTGCAGGCCTCTCTCCCTCCGGTGCTCCTGTCCAATCCAGATGACCAGGCTGTGGACAGCAGAAGAAGCTGAGGGGCTTGCCACAGCACACTACACCAGCGCACACTTATCCTGGACAGAGAGCCTTCCACGTGGCCTTTGACAGATAGCGTGGTCCCCAGGTGCCCCAAGCCTTCCTCAACCAGGCCTGCAGCCTCTCCCCCCTCACTCCACCCCCACCATAGCTAAGCACTCTGGACAAACACCTGGCCTAGAGGTGGCTGGGGGTACCAAGGTCTGCCTACAGAGCCTGGGAAAGGAGAGATGGAGGATGCCAAGAAGTCACGGGGTTACACCCTCACCTGAACCACAGGAAGGGGACCGCCCTGCCCCAGCATACCCACAGCTGCTCTTCCAGGGACAGGAAGTCAGCCGAGTACTGAGCAGGCAGCTTGCTGTGCCTGAGGTGGAGGCAGGCGGGCACCTGATGGTCAGCGGGGCCACACTGGTTCCCACGCTTAGGAGGCCAGATGGAGGGGGCTGAGAGCTGGTTCTCACCCGTTTCCTTCTTGTGGCAAGGAGACCCAGGCAGGTCTCTAAATTAGCTCCCTGTCTGTATCACGGGATAATGAAGCCCCACTTGTTGGGGGTGGTGAAGTTCAGTGAGTGATGCCCCAAACGCCCAGAGCCTACTGGGTGCTTAGTCAACACCAGCCACCCTGGTGCCCTCTGGAAGACACGGAGCACCTGCACGGCCTTTTTATTTCTTTATTTTTCCCTGCATATAATCTGGCATTTAAGTAGTGACCTGACCTGCTTAGGGACACAGAGGGTACTTCCAGGCAGCCCATCTGTCTGTACTAATCTCACTGGGAAATCAGGGACAGCACCCAACCCCCTCCCCTCCCCGGGACACACATAGTGGGCCCTGGCAATGCCATGTGCTCCCTGAGACCTCCCTGTACCCAGGGCCTCTCTGGCTGGCCTGCCCAACCGCCAGACCACCAAGCCTTAGGCCAGGAAGTCACAGTAAATCACACCCACCCTCCTTTACAGGAGGTCCTGCTTTTTCCCTGTTCCCCAGCCCTGGTCCTCACAGAGGAAGAGAAGGGGCCCTAGGGGGCCTCAGGAGGACTTCCCAGGCCAGTCCTCCTAATCCCACCCCCAGGACAGGATGGTCTTTGCAGCAATTTCCAGGGCTGCCTCATCCTGGCAAGCTACGTGCCCAGGTTGCAAAGGGCAGCTGGAGAGGCAGGTGACCTCAGGGGAGGCTGCCCTGCTCCGGCCAGGCGCCCGCCCTGCAGGTTCTTGGGCCTCAGCTGGGGACCTCTGCAGGTTCTGACAAGTCCGACCATCCTCTTTCGCGAGGTGGGGCTCAAGGTGACCCAGAGGGAGGGCTCTGGCAGGAGTGTCACTGCACCCACAACCCCAGGCTAGGGCAGGCAGCGGCAGGGGCAGCCTAACGCCCCCCAGGCTGGGTTGAGGGGGAAGGGAGGAGGGGACACGGGAGGGAGCACCATATTGTCAGGGTGCAGGGCCCAGGACTTGACTGGACAGCTGTGACTAATCACTGGCTAACTGCTGAGGAAACTGAAGCAGGCAGGGACGGGGCTTAAGGAGATCAGAGGCTGGCGGAGGGAAGGTGAGGAGGTGGTGGCCGATGGGCAGGAGGTGAGGTCACTCTCCTTGAGGGTCCCCCCAGCCTCTGTCTGCTTAGGTCAATAGGTCGGTGGGCTGCAGCCGCTTCTGTGGACCACCAGGCCCTAGGACTGCATCTGAATGAGGGAGAGGAGGAAGCAGGGCTGCGCACTGCAGCAGGAGCCAGAGCAGGCCAGCAGGCAGTGAGGGTGTCCCTTGGAGGCCAGACCCTGGAGGTCCCCACCCCCAGCCCCGGTATCCATCGGTCGCCTGTGTCGGCTGAGACAGGTGGTCAGCCGGTGACCGCTGACCCGCAAGCTTTGGTCCCCGCGCCTGGCCCGTGGCCATGACAACCGCGGCGCTGTCGCTTCCTCGCCCAGCAACGTTCCACAGGACAGGGACACGCGCTCGCCCGCCGCCGCCAGCTGCGCATTCCTCGGGGCTTCCATCAGCCCTGCCGCCCCGACGGGCTTCCTCGCGGGCCATGAGCTCAGCGCTGGGCTCTACCGCCCCGGCGCTGGCCCCACGCCCGGGATCCCGGCCCGCGCCCCTCGCGCCCCTCGCACCCCGCCCCCGGCCCGGCGTGCGCGGCTCCTCCCGGTCCCCGCCCCTCGCCGCGCCGGCCGCCTCGGCGCCCGCTCCCGGAGCCCGGGCCCCCGCGCGCACCCTCCCCCGCTCTCCGCGCCCCCGTGCCCACCCTGCGCCCAGGTCCCCGCCTCGGAACCAGCCCCACCCGGGGCCCCGCGTCCAGTCCCGGCCTGCGCCCTGCAGCCCCCTCTGGTCCTTGCGCCCAGGTCCCTGTCCCGTGCCGGGACCCAGCTCCTCGGTGCGCCCCGGAGCTGGGCGGCCCCTCTCCTAGCCTGGCCCGGCGGCGACCTATTTCGGGAGCTGGCGCTGCGGGCCGGGGCAGCCCTGCCCGGAAGGAGGCTATTCTGGGCTGGGCCGCCAGAGCAGCTGCGACTCCAGGGCTTCCCGGCAGGGTGCGTGCCCGGGACAGAGGGCACGCTAGGGCAGGGCTCCCCTGCTTCCCCACCACCCCACCTTCCTCCCGGGCCGCGCCCAGCTCCCTCCCCTTTTTGGCTAGGTCCTTGCCTAGGCCGGGAACACTCTCTGGTGGTGAGCACGCGGAGTAACTGGAGCCCATCCAGACCGGCCTCCCTCCTCATCTTGGCCCCTTCCCCCACCAGAGGAAGTGATCACCTCCATGGGTGGCCCTGCACAGGTGACCTGGGTCCCTTAGGTTCCCTCAGTGGCCTAAGGACCACTTGCTGGAATCTTCCTGGTCACTCTTTCCCATCTGGAACCAGTAGAAGAGTATTTGTGGTCTGCCCCACCTCAGTGGTCCTAAGGGGACAAAACACGTGTGACCCCATCAGAATGCTAGTTGCTGCCCTTCTCTACACCAGAGCACTCCCTCCAGAGCGGACCATCTCCCAGAGAGGACTGAGAAGGCCCGAGTGGAAGGTCACATTTACCCACACCCACCGCCTGCCAGGTGCCTTACAGGGGTCACCCTGCTTTGCCCAGTGCTTCTTGTACTGGAGTGCCAGCACCAGTCATCTGGCTGTCACTACCACACCGATGAGTCCTCAGCTCGGGTGGGGCTTCATGTAGCCAGGACTGCTGTACTAACCCAGAGCCGGCCTGTGAGCTCATTCTCCTGTTCTTCAGATGAAGAGCCCGGGGTCCAGAGAGATGAGCTCAGAGTGTTGAGGCCAGCACCCCCACCCTGCTGGCCCACAGAGTGTCCCCTGGAGTCTCAGCTTACTTGCCTGGCACCTCCATCCTCCACCCTGGGCAGTTTATGCCCATGGCTTCCTTTCTTTGTCTTGTCAATCATTGCAGTGATGCTTGTGAATTGTACTGATGTACTGAATGTACAGTTATCCTCAGTGAAAATAAACACAAATGAAGTGTGCATTAGAAAGGAAACTCAAGCCGGGCGCGGTGGCGCACGCCTGTAATCCCAGCACTTGGGAGGCTGAGGCAGGAGGATTGCGAGTTCAAAGCCAGCCTCAGCCATGGCGAGGCACTTAGCAACTCAGTGAGACCCTGTCTCTAATAAAATACAAAAAAGGGCTGGGGATGTGGCTCAGTGGTCGAGTGCCCCTGAGTTCAATCCCCAGTACCAAAAAAAAAAAAAAAAGAAAGAAAAAGAAAAAGGAAACTCAACACTGTAGAATATGGATTTAAAAAAATAAGTCTGGTCATAGTCACCCAAACCTGGCGTGGGATGGAAATCTCAGGAGAGGAGCCAGAGAGAGAGAGAGAGAGAGAGAGAGAGAGAGAGAGAGAGAGAGAGGGGCACTGAGAGAGAGAGAAGTGTGGTTCAAACAGGGGTCCTGGAAGAGCCAGGCAACCACTTTCTCCCCAGGGCTTTTCCTCCCGTCTTTCAGTGCTCGCGGGAACAGGTGAGGGGAAGCCCAGATGCACCCACACCCTCCTGGGTGACTGAGCAACAGCCTGGCTCTGACTCATTCATCAATACATAGTTTGCTTCCTGACAGAGAGGCCGGAGCCCTCACACTCACATGTAAGTGAAAGGGGAATCAATGGACGATTAATTAAAGTGGAAGTTACTGGGAATATAGAATTGTTCCTTCAAAACCCAGCAGCTGGGCAGTACTTACCAGGTGTGCATGGGCCACGGAGGCCAGACCTGCACCGGAAATATGACAAATGTGTCTTCTTTTCCTAAAAGACTAGCATCTGCCTGGCCTTTGGGGGCTCAGAGTCTGGGGCATGCAGCCTGGGAAGCCAGCTGGCCGCCACCACAGGTAGCCAGACTGAGTCAGGTCCAAGGGCCACTGCTTGCCCATCGGTTCATCTCCTGCACAAAGATGCTCACCCCGCCGCGGGCTCCAGGGAAGGCCGCAGGTTCACTGCCTGACTCCCGGCTGGCTCCCAGGTGGGGCTCAGCAGGGAGGGCTCTTCCTCTTTCTCTCATCTGCCCTCCAGCCCCCTGGCGGCCCTCAGATCTGTTCCTCAATTCAGGGGCTTCAAGGAAACTTACAAGGCTGGTTTCCTTTCAAAATGGGTATTTTGCAGACTTGGGTAATTGGGTAAAGTCAGAGGTCTCATTTCTGAGAGGGAAGGGACAGGGGGCCACCCAGGGAGTGGAGCCGTGTGGGGAGGGGAGCTGGGAATCTCACGCCCTCTCACTTCTGCTTTTGGACCATGAGCACTGAGCGGCCCTCTCTTCTCCCACCGGGCAACTTCCTCCAGGGCCCACGGGGCCATTTGCATGTGTCTGGTTGAAGTTTGTCCCTCCTCCATGTGGCCCCCAGAGGGCCTCTGGACCATTACTGGGGAACCAAAGGGCGGGGATGACCAGCACGGGCCAGTGTTGACCGTCCCTAGCCTTCCCCTGGGTGATTCACTCTTATTCAATAGACGCTCCGTTTTCCTAGAATGTTGCAACAGGGTATTGGGGTTTTTCCAGAGATTTCCACTTTTGATTACCCAACTTTGAGCCCCTCACATGGAACTGAGGGTGGCCCCCCACCCCCGCTGTCAAGGCGGGGCATTTGCCCTCTGACCTTGATGTCTGCCCCATTTGAAACCTTCTCAAGGGGTAGGGCTCAGCCTCCCAAGAGTGGCCTCACTGTGTGTGGCAGCTGGGCGCACAGTAGGCTTGGCCTGAGCTTTTCTTTCTTAATACACATTTGTTTAATGAATGGAATGACTGGAAACTACTCAGACCTGATGAAGAAACAGGAAGACAACAGGGTTTTAAATTTCTTTAAATAAACCCAAACTATCCCAACTCCCCCGCCTGCCCCCACTCCATCTCCAGTTCCTTCTCCTTGGAGGGTAAACACTCCCATCCTAGAGGCCTCAGCAGTGGGCTCCAAGCTCTTTGGGGGTGATGGGGTCTCCTTCATCTTTTCTCTGGCCTAGCCCTGAGTCCTAGGCGTAGAGCAGGTGCTTAGTGGGCTGCCTTTCTTTTCCTTTTTTTTCCCTTTTCCATGCTAGAGATTGAACCCAGGGGCTCTCTACCGCTCACAGAGCTACTTCCCCAGCCCTTTATTTTATTTGTGCTTATTTTTGTTTTGGGATGAGGTCTTGCTAGGTGGCAGAGGCTGATCCTCCTGCCTCAGCCTCCTGAGTTGCTGGGATTATAGGCCTGTGCCACTGCTCCTGGCTTAGCCATTAATCAGAAAGTCAGTCCTTGGAGGCCAGGCCCCTGCTTGGGTGGGTTTGGGTTCACTGCTCTGCTGAGGGGTCCCTAAGGGCTCTGGTGTTCTGTGTCACCTGGGTTGGCAGAGGGGACCATGGTGTTCTTCCCCTCAGTAGAGTCCATGGTGTAGGCTCCAGGGAGGGAACTTCATCCGGGGCCTCCTTTCCCACGGGGTGATTCCCTTTGGGCTACGGGCTATGGTAGCTCAGGAGAGAGATTTTGGAAATTGTCAGATGGGCATCTTAGACTTGAGGGGAATTTTTTTTCAAAAAGTTTGGGGAACTCTGGAAAAACAAAACACAACTCTAGGACTATGAGTGAAAATGAGGGAATGGCAAACTGAAGGAAAAAAGACCCACAATTCAGACCATCAAGATTCCCATGAAGGGAACCCGTGTCTTCTAGGGAGCAGCTGAAGCTCAGAGGAGAGAGGAGGGATGAAGGAGGGAGGGGGGCGATGGGAACCTTGAACCTGGGGTGGAAGGGGCTATTACTTCAGCTCCTGATGAAACCTCTAAGAAGACAGAGAGGATGGAGAAGGTTGTAGTCAGGCCCACAAGAAGGAGTCAGGTACAGAGCAGTTCCCAGAAGGCTGAGCCACACCAGGTGACAGAAGGGCAGAGAGAGTGGAGATGGGGCTGGGCATGGTGGCGCACGCCTGTGATCCCTGCGGCTGGGGAGGCTGAGGCAGGAGGACTGAGAGTTCAAAGCCAGCCTCAGCAATGGCGAGGCACTTAGCAACTCAGTGAGACCCTGTCTCTAAATAAAATACAAAATAGGGCTGGGGATGTGGCTCAGTGGTTGAGTGCTCCTGAGTTCAATCCCCAATACTAAAGAGAGAGATAGAGAGAGAGAGCGAGAGAGAGAATGGAGAGGACCTTTATCGAACACCTACTGCATACTGGTCTGCCCTGAAGTCTGTCATTTTCCCCAAAGCCTGCAGTTCGGGGGCTGTGGTGCCCTCCTACAAAGAAGAAAATAAGCAAGTCAAGGGGCCACTCTGCCTGTCACTTCTTTGTACCAGGGATTGAACTCAGGGGCACTCGACCACTGGGCCACATCCCCAACCCTTTTTTTGTATTTGATTAGAGACAGGGTCTCACTGAGTTGCTAAGTGCCTCGCCATGGCTGAGGCTGGCTTTGAACTCGCGATCCTCCTGCCTCAGCCTCCCAAGTGTGGGATTACAGGCGTGCGCCCCTGCGCCAGGCCTCCCTGCCACTTCTAATAGCCCCAGGAAGTGCACAGCTGCTCCAACTTCTCCTTGAATCTCTGTCAGGACTCAGAAATAAAGCAGGGCAGGGGAGAGGCCAAGAGGGCACTCTGACATCCAGGACAGGGCAGGATGGACTCCAGGGTGGGTGGGGGACGGGGGGGGGGTCCCGGGGCAGCTCAAGTGGGCAGGGCGAGCTCGCCCAGGACGGAGCTGGGAACGGTGGTGTGTTCAGTCCTCCCTGAGACTCAGACAGGGCTGCAAAATGAGGGCAGGAACCAGACCGGGGAGCTGGACCCAGCGTGTGAGCCGACCTCCAGGAAACTCCGCAGTGAGTCACTGAGCAAATTCATTTATTCATGCCTTCAGCCAAACTGCGGAGCATCTCTGAGTGTGACTACTGTGGCAGGTGTGTGTGTGTGTGTGTGTGTGTGTGTGTGTGTGTGTGTGATCTTTTTTGCTGTTGTTTTAATCCTCTCTTTTATTTTTTTTGAGTTTTTTTTTTTTTTTTTTTTTTGTACTGGGGACTTGAACTCAGGGGCACTTGACCACTGGGCCACATCCCCAGCCCTTTTTGTATTTTATTTAGAGACAGAATCCCACTATGATGCTTAGGCACTCTCTAAGTTGCTGAGGCTGGCCTTGAACTTGTGATGATCCTCCTGTCTCAGCTTCCCCAGACACTAGGACCAGTGCATTTCTTTTTTTTTTTTTCTTTTTCTTTTTTTTTTTTTTGTACCAGGGATTGAACTCAGGGGCACTCGACCTCGGGGCCACATCCCCAACCCTTTTTTGTATTTTATTAGAGACAGGTTCTCACTGAGTTGCTAAGTGCCTCGCCATTGCTGAGGCTGGCTTTGAACTCGCGATCCTCCCGCCTCAGCTTCCCAAAGTGCTGGGATTACAGGCGTGCGCCACCACGCGCAGCTGCTCCAACTTCCTTGAATCTCTGTCAGACTCAGAAATAAAGCAGGGCAGGGGAGAGGCCAAGAGGGCACTCTGACATCCAGGACAGGGCAGGATGGACTCCAGGGTGCGGGTGGGGGACGGGGGGGGGGTCCCGGGGCAGCTCAAGTGGGCAGGGCGAGCTCGCCCAGGACGGAGCTGGGAACGGTGGGTGTGTTCAGTCCTCCCTGAGACTCAGACAGGGCTGCAAAATGAGGGCAGGAACCAGACCGGGGAGCTGGACCCAGCGTGTGAGCCGACCTCCAGGAAACTCCGCAGTGAGTCACTGAGCAAATTCATTTATTCATGCCTTCAGCCAAACTGCGGAGCATCTCTGAGTGTGACTACTGTGGCAGGTGGTGTGTGTGTGTGTGTGTGTGTGTGTGTGTGTGTGTGTGATCTTTTTTGCTGTTGTTTTAATCCTCTCTTTTATTTTTTTTGAGTTTTTTTTTTTTTTTTTTTTTTGTACTGGGGACTTGAACTCAGGGGCACTTGACCACTGGGCCACATCCCCAGCCCTTTTTGTATTTTATTTAGAGACAGAATCCCACTATGATGCTTAGGCACTCTCTAAGTTGCTGAGGCTGGCCTTGAACTTGTGATGATCCTCCTGTCTCAGCTTCCCCAGACACTAGGACCAGTGCATTTCTTTTTTTTTTTTTCTTTTTTCTTTTTTTTTTTTGGTACCAGGGATTGAACTCAGGGGCACTCGACCTCGGGGGCCACATCCCCAGCCCTTTTTTGTATTTTATTAGAGACAGGTTCTCACTGAGTTGCTAAGTGCCTCGCCATTGCTGAGGCTGGCTTTGAACTCGCGATCCTCCCGCCTCAGCTTCCCAAAGTGCTGGGATTACAGGCGTGCGCCACCGCGCCCGGCCTTTTTTTTTTTTTTTTTTTTTTTTTTTTGGAGATAGGGTCTTGCTAAGTTGCAGAGGCTGGCCTTGAACTTGTGATCCTCCTGCCTCAGCCTCCCGAGTGGCTAGCATCACCGCTACACCCAGCTGAGACAAACATGTTTCTGGCAGGTATATAGAACAATGTTTATAGAGGCAAAAAGCAGGTCCAGTAGTCTGAGATCCGCTGGCCGGGATGTCTGGGTGCTGGAACACCCCCCCGGCCCACGGAAGCGGCGTGTGTAGCTCTGCATTTACTCATTCACATGTGAAGACATGCACTGAACAGAAGTAGTGAAAAAGGCATTTTTATGAGGCTTTGTGGTACACATAGTTTAGGCCAAATGTTTGAATCTCTGCATGGAGGGATTTAGAATGTTTTCAAATGACTTTTCACTTACCTGTACTTTGAAATTTTAATAAAAAGAATACAGGAAAATGAAGGAGCCTATAATCAAGGAGATAGCTAAAGATTGCGGTTAGCTGAGAGCCATAAAAGATGTTCTAGTTTCCACATGATGTTGATACATTATTCAAAGAATCTTTGTATGCCCGTGAACACTGCGTGACGCACCTGTAAGCTCGAGCTGTAAGCACGTGTCCTTGTTAAAGCTATATGTATATAACTGGGTGAGGTTCGTTAGTGTGTGTGGGGAAGAAGAAGGTGGTGGTTGGAGTTAGAGCATTTGGAGTGATTGCTGGAGCTGGAGAGAGGAGAAGAATAAAAGACCTTTTTTCATTTTCATCCTGCCTCCGAATTTTCCTGTGGCGTTCGCTGCTCCAAGCGACTTCCGCTTCAGGCAGCGACAGGTGGCGGCCCGTACGGGGAATTCGGCGGCAAGGTAAGAAAAAAAAAAAATTTAAAAAGATGGGAGCAAATATAACAAAAAGTCGGTTTATAAAAGCCATGAATGAAATTTTTGATATTGAGAACTCAGAGGATAGTGAGAAAAGTGAACAAGAAAGCATATCCTCTGACTCAGTGGAGACCAGCAAGGAGAGTAGAAATGTAAATTCAAAAGTAAGATCTGCAAAAGCCATCAGAAGCTTAATAAAATTAGCTGAGGAGTATGTACTCTCCTTAGAAGCTGAAACTCAGGATACTAGTGAAAGTAATAATAGTAACAAGGAGCCAAACCATGAAAGTACAGTCTCCTCTACTGAGCCGGTTAGGAATTATGAAGCTAGTAGTGAAGAGGAATCAAAAAGCGATTCGGAGAGCACAGTCTCCAATAAAAAGAACAAAAAGAAATTAAAAAAGAGAAAAGACCGTCAAATAGAGGAACCACTAGCGCCCTCTGCTCCTTCATGGATAGAATCCCTAACAGAAACAATAAAGAGTATGGATCAGAGTATACGTGCCCTTGAGGTAGAAATTGGCGGCCTTTCAGAGCGCTTATACGCTCTCGAACAACATAGACCGCAGGAGCACCTAGAACTGCCAGTATTTCAAAATGAACAGGGACAAAGATATCATGAGTTCCTAGACTTTAAAACAATAAAGAATTTTAAAGAGGCGGTAATGACCTATGGGCCTCAAGCTCCGTTCACATTAAGTATGATAGAGTCACTTAACACCCTAACCTTAGCCCCCTCAGATTGGAAAAAGTCTATGCAGAGCGGTACTAAGTGGGGGGACAATACCTAATCTGGAAAACTCAATTCCAGGAACTTTGTTCAGAAATAGCAAAGAGAAATGCTGCAGCAGGTTTCCCTCAACGCAATATAGATATGCTCACAGGGAGGGTGAGTTCGCCGAACTACAAAATCAGCTACAATACGATCCAGGTGTGTATGCCCAGGTACACACTGCAGCTGTGAAAGCCTGGAAGACAATCTCAGGCACAGGGGATCTGCAAGGCAGCCTATCAAAAGTTATACAAGGGCCTAACGAACCTTACGCTGATTTTGTAGATAGGCTCTTAAAAACAACATCTAGAGTTTTTGGAGAAATCGAGCAAGCTATGCCCCTAGCTATCCAATTAGCATACGAGAACGCTAATAAATATTGCCAGGATGCAATAAGGCCATGGAGAAGTAAAAAAGACTTATCAATTTATATCAGACTGTGCAAAGACATTAACGAGGCTGTTATCACAGGCAACGTAATTGCTGCAGTGATGAAAAATTCCTCCCCTCAAAATTCCCAAAGGTTTCAACCTAGAACAGGATATTCCAGACAAATTATTATAATCAACCAAGATATGCTAAGCAATATCCCCCAAGGGTAATAAAATCAAATTCATACCGTGCTCCAGGCCGATGCCCCAGATGCAAAAAAGGTATACATTGGGCCAATCAATGCCATTCTAGATATGATATATATGGAAATGATTTATCAAGGATTTCAAAAAACGGGGCACGGGGCCCAATGCCCCGGGGCCCACAAATGTACGAGGCACTAGAGGAGGAAGGCCCTCAGATTCAAATGATTCCTCGTCACAGTCCCTCCTACCCATTAACTCCCTTATCAGAGGGACAAGAGGAAGTGCAGGATTAGATCTCTGTTCTACTGCCCGGATGGTCCTGACACCTGAAAATGGGGGTTCAGCTGATTCCTACGGGAATCAGGGGACCTCTCCCTTCAGGAACTGTGGGACTAATCCTTGGGCGTAGTTCCAAAAGTTTATTAGGCTTTAATGTTATACCAGGGGTTATTGATTCAGATTATAATGGAGAGATTAAAATAATGCTAAGTACACACAGGGGCATCATCTCCGTAAATCAAGGAGACAGAATCGCACAGCTGCTCCTCATTCCCAGTCTCCATAATTCTTTTAAAAGCATGCCACAAAATAGAAATAGCAGAGCATTCGGTTCCACTGGTTCAGGACCTATGGCTTTCTGGGTCCAGGACTGTTCACGGAGGGCCTATGTGCAAATTAAAAATTCAAGGTATAGAGATGGAGGGGCTGATTGATACAGGAGCTGACTCTTCCATCATAAATCTACAACAATGGCCTAAGCACTGGCCTCTACAGAAAGCCTCAACCAGTTTAAGAGGCTTGGGATACAGTAATACCCCAGCTCAAAGTGCTGTAATCTTAAATTGGCAAGACAATGAAGGCCATACAGGAACATTCAAACCCTATGTTTTAAACAGCTTGCCAGTTACCCTATGGGGAAGAGATATTTTACATCAAATGGGGCTACACCTAGCGACCAAGCCTGCAGGTGTTAAGAATAAAAATCCTACTCATAATAAAAAAGGCAAAGGACATTTTTTCTAGGGGCCACTGAGAAAACAATTTTAAAAATACCATGGCTCTCTAATAAGCCAGTTTGGGTCCCTCAGTGGCCCCTATCCAAAGAAAAATTGCAAGCGGCCCATCAATTAATTAAAGAACAATTAGAAGCAGGACACATAGAGCCTTCCACCTCTCCCTGGAATTCTCCCATATTTGTAATTAAGAAAAAATCAGGTAAATGGAGACTATTACAAGATCTAAGACAAATTAACAAAACAATGCAAATTATGGGCCCTACTCAACCTGGACTTCCTAATCCTGTAGCTATTCCAAAAAACTATTACCTTATAACCCTTGATATAAAGGACTGTTTCTTTTCCATTCCCCTACATCCTCTGGATGCCCCCAGGTTTGCTTTTTCAATTCCTTCTATTAATAATAATGGCCCTGATAAAAGATATCAATGGAAAGTATTGCCGCAGGGAATGGCAAATAGCCCTACACTGTGCCAACTATATGTGGACAGAGCTATACAGCCCATTAAAAACAAATATCAAGACCTTATGTGTCTACACTACATGGACGATGTTTTATTAGCTCACCCTAATCAACAAATCTTATTTAATATATTTAGTGAAATAACAAAAAATCTAAAAAAATATGGATTATATATAGCAGAAGAAAAAGTTCAAAGCAGATCACCTATACTATATTTAGGCTTTAAAATCATGGATACTTTTGTTAAACCCCAAAAAATTCTAATAAGTAAAGAACATTTGACCACCCTCAATGATTTCCAAAAATTACTGGGTGACATTAATTGGCTTCGCCCTACACTAAGCCTCACTACTGGACAATTAAAACCCTTATTTGACATCCTTCGTGGGAACCCTGACCCATCCTCACCTCGAACATTAACTCCTGAGGCCAGGAGAGCTCTAAAATTAGTAGAACAGGCCATTGAAAGATCCCATTGCGATAGATTTGATTTTGCACAACCACTAATATTGATTATTATTCCTTCACAATATACTCCAACAGAGAGTATTTTGGCAACAGGGACCTATATTATGGATACATTTGCCTGTCTCTCCTAAAAGTACAATTGAGTCTTATACCTCCATGGTAGCTAAACTTATTCTTCAAGGACTTAAAACCTCTACTAAAATATTTGGAATTCATCCCGCTACTATTATTACTCCTTATTCATCGTCACAGGTTGAATATTTGTGCTTCAATGATAATGATTGGGCTATAGCTAGATGCTCTACTTCTGCAAATTTTAACAATCATATTCCTAAATCTCCTATACTGTCCTTTTGTATCAATCATCCTATCATATTCCCACAGGTAATAAAAAATCAACCCATTCCTAAAGCATTTAATGTATTTACAGATGGATCCTCTAACGGTACTGCTGCAGTAGTCACTCAAAATGAAAAAAAATGATTCATATCACTAATCAAAAATCAGCTCAATTAGTGGAACTCGAAGCTATAATAATAGCTCTGGAAAATTTTAAAGAACAGCCTATGAATATTTTTTCAGACAGCCATTATATTGTACATGCTGTCCCAAAATTGGAGCTAGCAGGTCCAATAGCACCACATACTCCAGCTTTTAAATTGTTTTCTCAAATCCAAAATCTCCTATGGCAACGAAAAGAACCTTTATTTATAGGTCACATAAGAGCTCACACTAATCTGCCTGGTCCTCTCCATGAAGGTAATCAAAAAGCTGACGCCCTCACTAAAACAATATTTATATTTACTACAGTACAACAAGCTACTTTATTTCATTCCCAGTTCCACGTTAACAGCACTACCTTAAGACAAAAATTTAAAATCACAAAAGAACAAGCTCGTAGAATTGTAAAAGAATGTCCATCTTGTGTAACACTTTTGCCCAATCCACATTATGGGGTTAACCCACGAGGTTTGATGCCCAATCATTTGTGGCAGATGGATGTCACACATGAGCCAAGTTTTGGAAAATTACGATTTATTCATGTCACCATAGATACATGCTCAGGCATGATTTTTGCTTCTTTACATTCCGGAGAAAAAGTTAAAGATACTATATCTCATTGTCTGCAAGCTTTTGCTGCATTGGGCATCCCC
Source organism: Tamias sibiricus (assembly GCA_025594165.1). NCBI lineage: Eukaryota > Metazoa > Chordata > Mammalia > Rodentia > Sciuridae > Tamias > Tamias sibiricus. Next base: position 4,031,823 of record CM046660.1, read on the forward strand.
AAAATGCTTAAAACAGATAATGGCCCTGCATATACATCCACATCCTTCAAACAATTTTGTACAAAGTTCAATATTATCCACAAAACAGGTATCGCTTATAATCCTCAGGGACAAGGAATAATTGAAAGAGCAAATCGGACACTTAAAAATATGTTACTAAAGCAAAAAGATGGAAACTGGAAAAATCCTAAGGACAGATTGGCAGTTGCCCTGTTTACCCTAAATTTCTTAACTTTAGATTCTAATGGACATTCGGCTGGAGATAGACACTGGAACCCACACCAACAACATAAACCTTTGGTTTACTGGAAGGATGTTCTCTCAGGTACATGGAAGGGTCCAGACCCAGTATTAATTTGGGGGAGAGGATCTGTTTGTGTTTTTCCAAAGCACGAATCCTCTCCAATATGGATACCATCTAGATTGATAAAGCAGGTACAAAGTCAAAGGGATCAAGACGAAGTTATTGAGGAGTCTAGATGGAATAAACAAGTGCAAGGTCAAGAGGACCAAAATGAAGGTATGGAGTGATTCCCTTAAAAGAGTTCTCCATTAAATTTACAACTTAAATTTCATTCTTCCCGGCCGGGACAAGAAGATCTCTCTTCAGTGTATACACAATTGTAATTTTTTTTTCTCTTTTATATATGTCTTTATGTCTGTGCATTTGTCTAAATTTCATGTTAATGTGATGTCACAAATATGTTTATATGTGCGTCTGTCTAGTGTGACGTCACAAATAATTAAGCGCTTTAAAAAAAAAAAAAAAAAAAAAAGGTAGATATAGATCCAAATAACAAATAACGTTAATTCATTTAAGCTTAGAATATTCTAATTTGATAATCAATAGATAGATAGATAAATAGATATTTATATAAGTTCAGAATATTTTTAGATAATCAATTATAATGATAATCAATTTTGATTTATAGTTGTCTCCGGGACTTCTCTTCAGCTGTGAATATGTTTAATGTTATATAACCTGATATTTTGGTATTCCGACAGAGGATCATTTATTTGTTATTGACTTCATTTGTTTAGTAGCTGATTAATTTGAATTATTTCAACAGGTATAGGATTGCTGTGTATATAGAGACTCGAGGATTCCAGCTAACAAATTATTTTTCCAAAATGCCTTTAGCTTTTCTTTATCTTTAATGCAGTAAACACCCTCAGTTTCTCTTTGATTATTTCTGAATGTGATATTTTGCCAGCTTATGTTTGTGGGAGCTTAAGCAGCAATGTGTGTGAGCAGAGATCAACTTTTATTTTCTACTCTAATAATTCTTTTTTTAGTTTGACAGCTCACCTTTTGATCTCAGTGCTGGAATAGCACTGCCTTTCCCTTAATAATGGATGCTTGAGTTTTTAGGTAGCGGGCCCTGAAGATTTGCCGGTAGAAATGTCTAGACATAAAAAAGACGGCTGCTGCTACAACTGCAGGGACCGCGGTCGCTGCAAGCATCCCTGCTGCTCAAGCATCAACAACCTCACCAGCAGTGTGGCCTCTGCTCTGCATGCATGGGGCCTCCTGAATCTATGTGTTATAACTTATGGACATTTTGATTTTCCATTATTTTGGGACATTGCGGGACAATGCCTTGCGGGTATTTGTCTAAGAGAACTCAGTGCGTTACTTGATGAAACTAAGGGCAGCTGATTGGCTTAAAGAACTTGATACGCTATGGAAACTTGGCTCGTCAGCAGTAGGCTTGCTGCCTTAAAGCCGCAGCATCTCCTAAAAATTGGACGGCTGTTAGTCAACACACAGTCGATCCTGAAGGGCTCTATTGGATGGCTGGTTAGCCTATGACGGGTAAGATCCCCAGAGGGGGACAACCTAAGACACGGCACAGTCGCACGGGACAGTCTAATGTGGCCGGCATGTCAACCTAAGCCAGGAGTCAGGACAGCCTAGACTCCCATGACGGGTAAGAATGTCGGTTGCACATGGACGTCCTAGAACATCCCCTCTTTTAAAACTAAAAGGGGGAAATGAAGGAGCCTATAATCAAGGAGATAGCTAAAGATTGCGGTTAGCTGAGAGCCATAAAAGATGTTCTAGTTTCCACCTGATGTTGATACATTATTCAAAGAATCTTTGTATGCCCGTGAACACTGCGTGACGCACCTGTAAGCTCGAGCTGTAAGCACGTGTCCTTGTTAAAGCTATATGTATATAACTGGGTGAGGTTCGTTAGTGTGTGTGTGGGGAAGAAGAAGGTGGTGGTTGGAGTTAGAGCATTTGGAGTGATTGCTGGAGCTGGAGAGAGGAGAAGAATAAAAGACCTTTTTTCATTTCATCCTGCCTCCGAATTTTCCTGTGGCGTTCGCTGCTCCAAGCGACTTCCGCTTCAGGCAGCGACAGGAAAATAGTACTTGGGAGGCTGAGGCAGGAGGATGGCGAGTTCAAAGCCAGCCTCAGCAATGGCGAGGCACTTAGCAACTCAGTGAGACTCTGTCTCTAAATAAAATACAAAAAAGGGCTGGGGATGTGGCCCAGTGGTCGAGTGCCCCTGAGTTCAATCCCCGGTCTCCCCTCCCCCCGCCTCCCCCCCTCCCCCCCCGCCAAAAAAAAAGAGAGAGAATACAGAAAAAAAAATATCATGCTTATCATTAGCAACACAGGCCAAAGTAACTCTTTTCTTCTTTGATGGGACTATGAGATTATAGAAATGCTATGGGTATAGAATGCCCCCATGCCCCTAAAACATTAGGCTTCCCATGATAGCCTTGTGGAAGACACAAAAGAAGTAGCCTACAGGGAAGAAAAAAAAATGTTGCCTACAAAACAGTACATTGAGATTATAGCATAAAGAAAGGGTTATCAGAAACCAAACAAAAAGCTACTGATAAGTAACCAATGTCCCTGTGGAGGTAAGTCCTCAGAGATAACTGCATCCTGGTGGCTTTCTGAGAAGGGGAGAAGGGAAAGAGACCAAAAGACATAGGAAGACACACGCAGAAGCCTCCCATCTCTCCCATGTAAGGCCCTGAGCCACCTCAGACTCCACCACCAAGAAGACCAACCCTAGATGCAATACTTTGCCCTTGCCCTCTGGAACCAAAAGCCAAAATGAGCCTCTTTTCTCTATAAAGTGAGCTGCTTCAGGTATTTTGTTATAGTAACAAAAAAAAAAAAAAAAAAAAGACTCAGACCAGGAGTTTTACCAGCTAGCTGACCATCAAGTGACAGTTGGCTAGTTAGGAAGATGGTTTCCGCCCAGATCAAAGGACAGGGGAAAGAAGTTTCCAGGAGGCAGATTCTAACTCAATACAAGGAAGGAAAGGAGAAACTCCTCTCATTGATGGTCCTCTGACTGCTGGATATTCAGAGCACTATCCTGTCCAGCCCTCCAAGAGCCCCCAGGCAGCATCACCACACCCACCAGACAACAAGGAGTCCCTGCAGACCATGGGAGGCACCACAGAGTCGCTGGACTCCATCACCCCAGGCTCCCTCCAGCTCCCTGGGAGCACCCCCCTCCCCGTGAGTCGGGGTTTGCACAGAGGAAGTGGGAGGTGACCCAGCAAGTGGGTCCCTGGGCCCTCATCCTGCCCCTGCCTGTGCGTGGAGGTGCCCCGGAGGGCAGCCCTGGCTGGCAAGAGGCTCTGCTCCCCGGAACTGCGGCTGCAGCCTGATGACAACACCAAGGAGGAGGAGGGGGTCCAGGGCAGGAGGACGAGAGGGGACCAAAAGGGAACTGGAGGGAGAAAGAGGAACTAAGGGACACACACAGGAGCGGGAGAGTTGTGAACAGATGAGGAAACTGGAGTCCAGAGGGTGCACAGAGGTGGGGGAGGCCGGGGCGGCCGGGCGCAGGTGAGGGGCGAGGCGAGGCCGGGCTGGGCTGGGGACAGGTGCTGTGTCCTGAGACCTCAGAGCCTCCTGCGGAGGGGCCACCTTCCCACTGACCCGCTGGACCAGCGCCTGGGTCCAGGCAGGGCGAGGAGCTCGCGGGGCGCGTTGCAGGTGGAGTGAGGGCCGGCAGGCTGGAGCCGGGAAGGCCCGAGTTCCAGTCCCCTCTTCACCACGTGCAGCCCCCTGGCCTCCGGCAGGCTCCTTAGACTCTCTGAGCCTCAGATTCCCTCTGTAACGAGGGCGAGGCCCGGACACTGGAGCACTGGACCTTCACCCCCTGACGTGCCCCTAGGATTCAAGGAAGGAAAGCTGGGGAGGCCAGGACGTGCTGGAGGAAGGACAGAGTCTGTTCCCCAGAGGGGCACCAACCAAGCTGTGAGGCCACGGAGGAGTCCTGAGCAGGGTCCCCACGGCAAGCGGACACAGCCCTGGAGCCTGAGGCGTCACTGGCTGGAAGCAGCCAGGCCGCGGGCCCTGGGCCTGCTGACCTCGGCGTGGCTGCTAGCAGACCCCGGGGCTCCGGCTGGGGGCAGCCAGCAGGCTGGAGGCCTTGGTGACAGCCGCGGCTTGCAGCGAGGAATTCCCAAGGAGCACCCAGCACAGAGCACGTGCCCACGGGTGGCTGGACAGCTCCGCAGCTGTGGGCAGGGCTGGCTGCCCGAGCAGAGACGAGGGCCAGCCGAGACCCCAGCCGCCCTGCCCCGGCAGCGCTGCGGGGCTCTTGCTCTGGGCGTAGAACCCTCTGAGGGGACTTCTGTGGCCTCAGCAGCGATCCCAGTCTCCAGGAGGGAGGGTGCTGAGCCACCCGTGAGTCACTGTGCCCACTTCCTGCCACACGGAACCCGTGGCTGAGTCACCAGCCCCCCAAAGGGAAAGACTGGCCACAAGGCCGGAAAGCTGGAGCCCGGTGGTGGCAGGAGCGGGGGTGCTGGCCCTGCAGAGACACTGCCCCTGCCCCGGGGCTGGGGTCCCTCCTGCAGGACCTGGAGCCTCCAGGAGACACTCACCACCTGCCCGCCCACCCGAAGGCCTGGCTCTTGGTGATACCATCCCCCCAGAATAATAGCCCAGGGGCACTTGACCACTGGGCCACACCCCAGCCCTATTTTGTGTTTAGAGACAGGGTCTCCCTGAGTTGCTGAGTGCCTCACCATTGCTGAGGCTGGCTTTGAACTCGCGATCCTCCTGCCTCAGCCTCCCAAGTGCTGGGATTACAGGCGTGTACCACCACGCCCGGCTTGTATCATCCTCTTAAAAAAAAAAAAAAAAACACGGAAACCCACTTTTCATTTTTAAAAATATCAGTCTTGCAGAAAAATTGCAAAAATACTACGAAGAGTTCCTGAACACCCTTTGCACAGATTCCCCAGAGGGGACGTCTTCCCACGCTGTGTCCCTCCCTCCCTCCCTCTCCCCCATGCTTTCACCTCTGACATTTGAGTGTAAGTCACAGACAGGGCCTCTCCACCCCGACATAACTCGGTGTGCTTCCTAAAAACAAGGGCATGCCTACAGCGTCACAGCGGACAGCCAGGCTCCAGCAAAGCACAGCGTCCACCGTCCCAGACGCTCCGGCTTCCCTGTGTCCAGCCAGCGCCGCGGGGCCTCACCTGGCCACACCTGGCCGGCTGGACTAATGGGAGCCGGAACCGAGGATGAATTCTCCCCTCCTCCTGGCATCCCCCCTCAGACCCAGTCTGTCCCTCTCTTAGGAACACCAAGGAGACAGCAAGCAGTCGTCTGAGAGACTCAGGGACGGGCCTGTCACTTGGGGCCCTGTGCCTCGGTTCGATGCTCTGCAGACACCTGGATGTTCTTATAATGTCATCTCTCCATCCGTGACGTGGGGGCTGGGGTGCAGCTCATGGTCGAGCGCTTGCCTTACCTAGCGTGCACGAGGCCCTGGGTTCCATCCCCAGCACTGAAAGAAAAAAAGAAAAAAAAAAAAAAAAAAAAAGCATTTGATGCCTGTAATCCCAGCACTTTGGGAGGCTGAGGCAGGAGGATCATGAGTTCAAAGCCAGCCTCAGCAATGGTGAGGCACTTAGCAACTCAGTGAGACCCTGTCTCTAATAAAATACAAAAAAGGGCTGGGGATGTGGCCCAGTGGTCGAGTGCCCCTGAGTTCAATCCCCGGTACCACAAAAAAAAAAAAAAAAAGCATTTGATTTGTGTAAGTCGAGTCCCGGGGAAAATGAGCACCGGGCTCCCGCGCCACAGCCCAGCCTCCTGCCCCGTCAGGGAGGGGCCTTCCGTCACCGGCTCCCTAGCCCCCGTCCAGGCTACCCTGCCCTATTTCCTTGTTGTGTGGGGGGTCTGGGCACAGGTGGAGAGGGTGTGGTGCCCATGCTCCTTGGAGGGTCTGCACCTGCCCAGCTGCTGCGGGTCCTCACAAGCACGGGCTGAGTCACTGTCCCTAACCCTAACTTCACTGTGAGGAGACTGGGGCCAGCAGAAAGGCCGAGCACAGGGCCAGGCCCACCCGGAGCCTCCCTGCTGCCACCAGCTGCCCTGATCCTGCCCTCGCTCTCGGCGTCCAGCTCTCCTGGGCACAGCCGCCACGGGAGGGGTGAGGAGCAGCTGGCCGGGCTCCCCCGCACTCTGTGGGGCCCCATAGCCAGATGTTACCACGAGCCACTCCGTCCCCAGCGGACCGCAGCTCTGCTTCCCACTGCACAGATGACCTCAGCGAGTCCCAGAGACGAACCCGCCCAGGGTCAGCCGGGAATCGTGGAGCTGGACTGAGAAGCAGCTCTCCCAGCTCAGAGCCGGGGCTCCGTCCCGCGCAGATGTCCACTGGACGCTTCTAGGACTCCTCTTTGGTCATCTGGGGACAGGGGGCTTGATCTCTTTCTTTGACCCACACGGGCGCCGTGGACACAGGGAAGGGCACTGGCCTTGACCTTGGACTGGGGTGTCGGTATGAGAGGCCCTTGGGGGTGGTGCTGGCATTTGGGTCAGGTGGCCCAGAGCAGGCTCCCAAAGTGGCTGGGCCAGTCCTGTGATCTTCTTGAGGCCAATTCCACCAGCCAGGGAGGCAGGGATGAGTCACAGGGTCCCTGTCCCTGGATCTCTGACTATCCTACATCACAAATTCCCGTCCCCGGCTCCCAGCAAAACCCCACTAACTTTCCTTAGTTACCCCACCTTCTTCCTGGAAATAGACCAACAACGCTTCAGGCTGGGACGGAAGTTCCCTCGCTCCTTCAGCTTGCAAACCAAAGCCCTGGGACTCGGACGGGGGTCCCGTGGTTTGCAGAACGGGTGGGCTTGCCTCTTGGGGCGGAGTCTTGTCCCCACCACCAAGCTCCTGGACAGCCCTGGACCAGGCAGCCTTTCTGTGTCTGAACATTGTCCTCAGCGGGGCCACTCCTGGTGACATCTCCCCCAGAGACCCCAGGAGCACCAGGAGCATCTGATGAGCACCTAGCTCTTACACCTGGCACCTGCGCAGGTCACCTCTTTGCTTGCTGGACGGATCCAGAAGGGAGGCCCAGCTAGACCGCCCACCTCGAGGAGGAGAGGCAGGTTCAGAGAGGCTGTGACGCAACCCGACAGCAAAGTGGAGCTGAGGTCCGCGAGAGGACTGGGCACCGGCCACCGAGGAGCAGAGATCGCCGGCCACGTGCCCAGGGCTCCAGTGTCCAGGCTGCAGCCATCCAGCACGGGCCAGCCCTGAGAGGAGCGAGGAAATGAACCCCTCCAGATAAACAAAGCATTTCCTCCCAAGCCCCAGCCAGAAGGAGGAGGTGCCCCGGGCCAGCGCACAACTGTTTATGGAGACAGATGTTTGGGATGGAAAAAGAGAGAAGGCCCTCCTCCATCCCCATGGAGACAGAGGAAGTTTGTGACTTGGGCAGAATCAACTGGAATTGAAAAAGGAGAAGGGAAAAAAAGGGAGGGACCTGGGTCTGACCCACCAAAGAAAACGGCTTGACATTTTCAGATGCTGGTGTCTAACATAGGGGCGTCTCCAGGGCAACGGCTTGCGGGCACAGGGCTGCCTCTGCCAGCTGGATCCAGGGCCAGTGCCAGGGAGATGGCAAGGAGATAATGAGCACTAGAGGTTGGGGGGGTCCCACGGAGAGCAACGGAACAGGCAGATGCCCACAAAGGGACCCTCTCCCTCTCCTTCCTTCCATCTTTTTTTTTTTTTTTTTTTTTGGTACCTGGAATTGAACTCAGGGGCACTCGACCACTGGGCCCCATCCCCAGCCCTTTTTTGTATTTTATTAGAGACAGGGTCTCACTGAGTTGCTAAGTGCCTCGCCATTGCTGAGGCTGGCTTTGAACTGGCGATCCTCCTGCCTCAGCCTCCCAAGTGCTGGGATGACAGGCGTGCGCCACTGCGACCTGCTCATCTTTTTTTTTTTTTTTTTTTTTTAATAACTCTTTTTGTAGTTGTAGATGGACAGAATGCCTTTATTTTGTTTACTTATTTATTTTTGTAATGTGGTGCTAAAGACAGAACCCAGCGCCTTCCAAGTGCTAGGCGGGCGCTCTGCCACTGAACCCCCGCCCCAGGCCTCCTTCCTTCCGTCCTTCCTTCCTGCCCCTCCTTCCTTCCACCCATCTTCCCTCCTGTCTTTCTTTTCTCTCTCTCTCCTTCCTTTCTCCTTTCTTTCTTCCCTCCATGCTTCCCAAGTGTTCAACGTTGCCCCTGCCCCTGGCCTGGGAGCTCTGGCCACCATCCTCCTGGTGCCCAGCACCAGCGGGCTGCTTCCACCCCTTGGGGGAGGGGGGGAGGCCCAGCTTCCTCTGGAGACCCTGGGAAGCTGGGCTGCAGTCGCAGGGAAGGGGAGAGGAGACAGAGGACAGTTTCCACCTCTTTGAACTTCTCTGCGTGGGCTGCCCCAGCAGAGCCCACCATGGTCTTCCTGTGGCTGGGCAGAGCCCCCTGGAGCCCTGGGATGATGCAGGTCTTGGTGACTTGGCACTTCCTTGCCTCGGGGCTGTGCCGTGCACTGCTGGATTCCGCCCCGTGGCCACCCCCACCCTGACCTTCCCCAAGACCCTGCTACCTCGCCCCCATTCGACCCCCAGATTTCTCCTCCTCCTCCAGCTCGGTGATGACCGTGGCCTCTCTCCTCCTCCCCTTCCTCCAGGGGACCAGGAAGGGGGTGGAGGGGAACTTCCCATGAACTCTGAACTCTGCGAGGTGATGGGAATCCCTGGAGCCAGGATGTTCTATGGGAAAGTGCTAGAAGGGAGGGCCCACCGGCCGGCAGAGGAGGAGCTGCCTCCCACCTCCCACCTCAGAAGCCTCCCCAGACACCCCACATGGAAGGCAGACCACAGCGGAACCACATGTTTATCCAGCCCCAATTCCCAGGCTGACGTTGGGAGTGGGACGGTGTCAGGGTGGCTGTTCCCTCAGACACACAGGGAGAGGAGCACTTGGCAAAGAAGGGCAGTGGAGGCCAAGGGAGGCCGGGTGGGGGCCTGGAGACCGTCGTTCCTGCCTCAGGTTCAGACGGGAGGGGGGGGGGGAGGGGCGGGCAGCTGCAGGGCCTGGGTCCAGAGCCACAGCGGAGCCGGGAGACCCACGGCCCCAAGCTAGCCCTGGGAACGGAGGACAAGGGACATCCGCCCACAGAAGGACCCCTTGCACCTCTGGGTGGAGGCAGGCTGGGCTTCCCTGGCCCTGGCCATGTCCGCTGGAGGCCTAGTGCCCAGAAGGAGGCCCAGCACCAGGGCTGCACCACGTGTGCACAGTCTGGACTCCTGCCCCTGTCAGCTCGCTGGGTGCCCTTGGGCAGGTCACTCAGCCTCTCTGGACTCCCGCTACCTGTCTATTAAACGAGGGTAGCGGCGACGCCTTGCCGGAAGGTGTGGAGATCAAGGAGCCAACACAGAGGAAGCACGCTGGGGTTTGATGGGCAGCTGCTGGGCACGGAAGGTGCCCAGACCCCAGCCAGGCTGCAGCTGGGTAGGGGGGTGGCGCGCGGGCATGAGATCTATGTGCTGTGCTCCCCTGGTCAAGGGGGTGCATCTCTGTTCCTTGAGCAGGAGTTTGCCCAGGCGGCAGCCTAGACCAGGCCTCAGCAAGCCACAGGCTGCATCTCACCCGCTGCTGCCTGTTTTTTTTTTTTTTTCTTCTGTCCACAAAGAATGGTTTTTACACTTTTATTTATTTTTGGTATTGGGGGTTGAACTCAGGGGCACTCAACCACTGAGTCACACCCCCAGCCCTATTTTGTATTTTATTCAGAGACAGGTCTCACTGAGTTGTTCAGGGCCTCGCTAAGTTACTGAGGCTGGCTTTGAACTCAAGGTCCTCCTGCCTCAGCCTCCCAAACCTCTGGGATTACAGGTGTGTGCGACCACGCCTGGTGGATTTTACATTTTTAAATGGTTAGAAAACAAATCAGCTGGGCGCGGTGGCGCACGCCTGTAATCCCAGCACTTTGGAAGGCTGAGGCAGGAGGATCATGAGTTCAAAGCCAGCCTCAGCAATGGCGAGGCACTTAGCAACTCAGTGAGACCCTGTCTCTAAATAAAAAAATACAAAAAAGGGCTGGGGATGTGACCCAGTGGTCAAGTGCCCCTGAGTTCAATCCCTGGTACCACACAAAAAAAAAAAAAAAAAAAAAAGAAAACAAATCAAAAGGAAAAGGATATTTCATGACATGTGAAAATGATATGAAATTCAAGTTTCAACGCCTGTAAATATAGATTTTGGGGGACACAGACACACTCACCTGCTCATTACCGTCTGGGGCAGCTAGCTCTCTCACTACAAAGCCAGGGACCAAAATATTTATCAGCCGGCCCTTTTCAGAAAAAGCCTGTGGGCTCCTAGCTTGTTCCGACCCCGAGGGAAGAGAGAGCGGCACTTTCCCTGCCTTGGCAGAAGGCCCTGCCACCCGGCAGAGATGGGCAGGCATTGTGTGGGCGGGCGGGAGGCTGCGGAGGCCACCACATGCTGACACCAGAGAGGGCCCTTGTCATTCTCACCCTCAGGAGGGCACACGTGGAGGGCAGGTGGGCTCTGCTTGGTTGCCACCAGCCAGGTGCCACCCTGCCCAGGCCTCCCCAGCAGGGGAAGGAGAGGAGGGAAAATGGGACCAGAGTATCCCATCTGCGTATCCCAGCGAGCCAGAGCCACAGAGGGGCCTTGAGGGCTCGGAGACCAGGCGCTGCCCACCCTCTCCAGGGAGACGGAGGAGCTCTCCTCTCTTCTGTGGGGCCCGACCATCCCTGGTTCCCCCAGGAGCCAGGATGGGCTTGGGGAGGGACGGGTGAGGTGACCAGGGGCTGCTGTCCTGACGGGACCCCGGGGCCTCCTGCAGAGATGCTGACACAGCAGACTGGGCGGGCCCTGGGGACACGAGGCCCACGTCTGGTTGAGGGTGCCCAGGTCACAGCTGAGCCCCACGTGGCCTCCATGAGGGGAAGAGCTACCTCGGAGGAACGCATGTCAGGGGTGCCATGGGAGGCTGGGGCCACAGGGGGCTCTGGGGGCGGGGACACGTAGGCACTCGCAGGTGAACCATGCCATCTAGCTGGGCAGCATCCTCGCCACGGGCCTCGGGCTGCCCGGCGGGCCATGCACCCTGCTCCCTGCACCGGGCTACCCCCCTGCCGGGCCTCCTCCACCGCCCAGCTCTGCACACACTCAGGGCCAGGGCCGGCTTCTCTGAGCTGCCTGAGACCTGCCCCCAGGATCGGCCCCGGGGGTATCTGGGACAGTTAGAAGGACACTAGGAACAGAGGCCGGGTGTGGCTGCTGGGGGGACCGAGGAGGAGAGAAGGCGTGAGGGGACCTTGAGTGTGCGTCTGCACAGGCGCTGGGGCCTGCTCTCGGTGTCCTGCTGTGAGCATGGACAGACAGGAGGATGTGTCCGACCCCGAGCGGCTGAGGGAGGCCGGCTGGGCCTGCCCAGGCACAGTCAGTGAGCAGGTGTGTCCTGGAGCAGGGCAGGTCCTGGGAAACCACACCCGTTCCTGGCCAGGCCTGGCCCGCGGAGCAGACTGCTCGCCAGTGGGGTGAGCTTGCCCGCAAGGCCTCCTGCAGAGGCCGAGCCTCCAGCCAGCGGGGGCTCCAGAGGCTCCCTCCTTCCTCCCTGGCCTCCTCTGGGCCACAGCTAGCCCCAGCGCCCCTCCACTGGCCTAGACTGCAGGGGCGCTCCGGGGGCTGGGGGCCTCCTGCAGGGCTGGTTCTGGGCCTGGCTCCCTCCTCAGGCAGCCACAGCTGGCTCTGGGCTCTGGCTTCCCACACAGGGGAGTGGCCTCCACGTCCAGGGCTTCCCACAGGTCCAGGGCTCCAGGACCCAGATTCTGCAGCCCCTGGGGGTGGCCTCACTTCTCATTGAATCTTTTTTTTTTTTTTTTTTTGGTGGTACTGGGGATTGAACTCAGGGGCACTCGACCCCTGGGTCACATCCCCAGCCCTTTTTTGTATTTTATTAGAGACAGGGTCTCACTGAGTTGCCAAGTGCCTCGCCATGGCTGAGGCTGGCTTTGAACTCGCCATCCTCCTGCCTCATTGAATCTTGCAGACTAGGGCCCACGGGGCCCTTCCCCTCCAGTTCTCCCTCTCTGGACCTCCCAAAGCTCCTCCCTCCCTCCCTGCCTGCAAATCACCTGACTGGGAGGCCCCAGCTGGCCCCACCCAGAGGCCTCCCCCCAGTGCTCAGTTCTGCCCTGCAAGCCCCCACTCAGTCCCAGCCCACGTGTTCCCGCCGCGCCCCCAGATGCCAAGCCCCCCCCATCCCTGACACACACATCCCTGACACACACGTGCGTGCCCACGCGGGGCCCGCTCCCGGGCCTCACGCCTGCGCACGTGTGCCCAGCACGCACTGCCGCTCCGTCCGGCAGCTGCACACTGGTGCCTCTCCCACCTGCTCCTGCCACGCCCCTTCCCCATCCAGGACCCCTGGGTCACCTGGGGTCACCAGGAGCTCCCTCAAGGCTCTCTGCAGGACAGTTGTGCTTCCTGCTCCGAGCTCTGACCTCTAGCGCCTCAATCCATTTCTCATAGCCAACATTGTTCTGATAGCGACTGCCCACTAGTGTTGGCTATTGGCTGATGGTTGGGGTGGGGGTGGAGGGGGAGAAACCCCCACCCACAGGGCTCAGTTTCGCTGGGAAAGGGACTTTCCTCAGAAGGAACCCGGGCGTCTTATATCAGCTCTTAACGATTTGGGAAGGGAAGCTGAGGAGCTCTTTACTGTAATTCGAACAACTAAATTATTCATGGAGAGCTGCAGACGGAGATTGGACAGTGACCGGGAGACGGGAGACCCCAGCCCAGCCCTGTGACCCAGGCCTGGGCCGCCTCCCCTGGTTCCTGAGGGGCCTGGGGGTCTCAAGGAGAGTGGCAGAGCATGGCCTCTAGCTGGGGAGATGGGGGCGCTGAGGGAAGGCTCGCGGCCCCGGCAGGAGAGGCATCCAGCCCCTCGGGGACTAGTCCTGACAGGAGGCTCTCACCTGCTCCGGCTCTTCCCAGCACAGGGCTACCCACAACCTCCCCTGCTGACCTCCAGTATCTGGGTGCTGATGGGAAGGCTGGAGTCCCCCCAAAGTGGGGTCTGGCCTCTCCCACAGGAGGCTCAGGCAGAGAGGGAGGACAGCAGAGGAGGACAGCAGAGGAGGACAGCAGGGGAGGACAGCAGAGCCTGTTGTTCAGATTCTAAAGGCCCTCAGATTCAGTCCCTTAGGCCCTGCCCTGGGCAGCAGAGGGCCAGTTCCAGAGAAAGGCCTCCTGGAGCCCAGGCCCTGCGCTGTGGCCTGGGAGGGTGGCAGGAGCAGGGGCTTCGGCACCGTCCTCTGGGGCTCAGCTCTGCTTCCCCAGGCGGGCCCAGGGCCGGCCGCTGGTGACACCCCCTGGGTGTGTGTGTGCAGGGGGGGTCGGGAGGTGGCGCTTTCTCTGCCTCCCTCTTTCCCTGCTGGTACCAGTGCCCGCCTGGTAGGTGCCCTGCAAACACTGAGGGAGGATGAATGAAGGCAGCCCTGGCGGGAAGAGGCCAGGAGTGGGGACAGGGACGGCGCTGGAGAGAGGAGGTGGGAGCTTGGGGGGGGGCAGGAGGGACAGAGGCGTTTGGAAAGCGGGCCCCTGGCCGCACGTGCTGACTCACCGCCTGCCTTCAATTTTCCCTGTTTCCTGGGGATTCTCCGTTTATTTTCGGGAAAGCTGCCTGCTCTGTGACTAATTTGTTCTTAAACAAACCAAACCCAGGCAGCGGGGAGGCTGGGCGGGGCCTGAGTCACTCTCCGCCCAGGGGGGACCACACCTCAGGGGGTGACCACCTGGCTATGGGCCTTGCCTGGGCTGGGCCTCCCCCTGTTCCAAGGGCCCCTCATCCCTGGCCTGAGGATGACAGTGCCTTTGATGGGGACACCCTGGGCTGCAAGGGACCCCAGGCTCCTTAGGGAGCTCCTTGGCCTCCACTACCCAGGACAGCACCTGACAGAGTTGACTGGCTCTTCTCTCTCGATAGTCCTTCCTTGAAGCCCCTCCAGCAGCCTCCAGCACACGACACAGACCTGATCAACAACCCTTCCCCATCCCCCCACAACTCACGGGCTCTTTCTGGATGGTGTGGCCACTGAAGGACCCTGCTGGGGCCTTTCAGGTGTGTCCCCACCACTGTGCCATTCAGGTTGACCAGATGGCAACAGCGCCAGGTCACCCCCAGAGCCAGCCAGCCCACTGCCTGTCCCTCTGCCAGGCATGAGAGATGCTGCTCCTTCCATCTTGCAGAAGAAACTGAGGTTCAGAGAGCCCCAGGGTCACTGGGCCAGTAAGCCGCAGATGCAAGACTTTTTTTTTTTTGGTACCGGGGATTGAACTCAGGGGCACTCGACCACTGGGCCACATCCCCAGCCCTTTTTTGTATTTTATTAGAGACAGGGTCTCACTGAGTTGCTTAGTGCCCTGCTGTTGCTGAGGCTGGCTTTGAACTCGCGATCCTCCTGCCTCAGCCTCCCACTGCTGGGATTACAGGCATGCGCCACCGCGCCCGGGGAAGATGCAAGACTTGAACCAAGATCTCTGAGGACCTCCCAGTACTCCCTGTCCTCCCTACCCTATGCTGAGGGCAGTGAGGCCAGGGCTCAGACAACCCCGCCTTGGGCTTGTGGTGGGGGGCAGGATCATAGGAACACATAGGTAGGTGTGTTTTCTCCAATTCCGGGCCCAACCAGGACGCAGCCACTGAACCCAGGTCTCCAAGAGGGGATGAAGGGAAGCTGGGGCCCAACCAGGACGCAGCCACTGAACCCAGGTCTCCAAGATGAGATGAAGGGCAGCTCGTCGGCACATGGAAAGAAACAGCCCTATTGCTATTTTTTATCTCATCCTCTTTAAATTTCAAGTTTCATGGATACATAATATATAAACCCAGTAATAAAGTGCCTGTGCTTTATAAATAAATAAATACGCGCGCTCTGAAACATTTTCCTGAAAGGGGAGAGAAACTGCCCCTCCCCGCCCTGCTCTCAGGGCGCCTCCCAGGGTGCAGTAGGTGCTCAATAAACGCTTTGTGACTGTGGGCGTGCAGGCCCCTTGCTGGGGTCGGGAGGCAGCCTGCAGAGGGTCCTTCCCACGTCAGGAGACAGCCCGCCCCGTGCACCATTCCCTGCCGGGGCCACCTGCACCCTGGGCAGGGCGCGGCCGCAGGCCGGGCTCTCGCCTCCGCCTGGCCTTGGCGCGGCGCCACCTTCCCCCGCGCGGCGAGGCTACCGGGAAGGGAGGCGGCTCTCTTTGGAGCCGCGGACCACCCGCCCCACGGATTCCCCGGCCGGCCCCAACTCCCTATCCCCCCTCCCCGCCCACCGGGGAGCGAGGCGCTGGAGGCCCGGGGCGCCCCGCCGCGGCACGGTCCCCGGAGGTGGCACGCGCCCAGGGCAGCCCGCAGGCGCCCGGGTGCCCAGCCCGGCCCTGCCCTCAGCCAAGGGCGGCCCCGGGCTGCAGCCACCCAGCCTCTCCTCGCCGGAGCACGTTTCCAGTAAGCGCGAGCGAGCCGAGCCCGGCCGAGTTCCCGACAGCCCGGCCGGGCGCGGGCGCGCAGAGCCCCGGGCCGCGCCGCCGCGGCTGCGTCTCCACCAGCAATCAATGCGCGCCCGCCCCCCGCGGCGGCTGGGCCAGGGCGGCGAGCCCTCGGCCTGCAGGGCGCCGCGCCCCACCTCGCCAGGCCCAGGTTCTCTGGGACAGGACACCCCCGGCGCTCCTCTCCACGGGCTGTGAGGAGCAGCGTGGTGCGCCCGGGGCCGCCGCAGGCCACACCCAAGGCCTGCCTGGCTCTTGCGACAGGCTCCAAAGGTCTGGGTCTGGAGTTGGAGCCAGCCAGCTCCTCTGTCACCAGCACTGTCGAGGGAGAGCACGTCTCCGCACCCCAGCTGTGTTTGGGGGTGCCTTTGGGAAGGTGCAGGAACAGCACCTCCACCCGGCAGGGCTGAGCCCAGGAGGGGCAGGTGCAGGGGCCGCTGGCCTTCCCCCTGCAGAGGCCAACTGGGCTCAGGCCCCCTGCAGCCCCTAACTGCAGCTCAGCCAGCAGGGGCACTGTCATGGAGGAGGTGGCAGAGTCACAGGGCTGCCCCCTGCCGGGGTCTCCCCTCATCCCCTCCCTGGGGGCTGGAGGAAGGTGCTCTCTGTGCTCTGGAGGAGGAAGACCCCAGGCTTCGGGAGAACAGCTGCCCCTTCAGCTGCCTCAGCTCCCACTGGCTTGGGCCTGCCTCCTCGGGGGATGGCAGGTGGGGAGATGCCCGCTGATGGCCGGCAGGCAGCCTGAGGAGGGCCACCCCGGCCCCTGGGCCCCCAGTCGCCCTACAGCCTGAGGGGGTGAAGGCCGGCAGGAAGCGGGGAGCACGCTGGGCAGGGGCGCGGGCCAGACCCTCCGAGGCCAGACCCTCCTGTCTCAGCCTTGCCCTGGGCGGGGGCTGAGAGACCCACACGGGGGCAGCGTCAGGAGGAAGAAAAAGGTGCGTGGGATGGTTGGGGACATTCTGGGGTGTTTGGAATGAGGCCGTGAGAAGCATTGCGGCCTCCCACCCACCTCGGGTGTCTGAAGATGTGGGGCTCGGTTGGGACTGCGGGGACTGGAGTCTCTCTGTGGTACTGGCCACCAGGCAGTGTTCCCTGGAGGGGACCCAGGTCTCAGGCCAGGCAGGTGGCCCGACTTTCCCTGAGGCTGTCCTGCTCCAAGGTCCAGGGGGAGTGCCCTCTTGCACCCCCCCAGCATGCCCCTCCTGCTCCAGTCCCTGGCTGGTCCCACCTCTGCTGAGCACCCCGGGCGCAGCAGGCAGTGGTCCCGTGACAAACCTGGGCTGTCAGAGCGCCAGGGAGCAGTCCCTAGCAGGACTTTCGCATTAGATAGGAGTTTTTTCTACTGCAATTCTTTTTTTTTTTTTGGAACTAGAACTGGGGATTGAACTCAGGGTCACTCGACCACTGAGCCACATCCCCAGCCCTATTTTGTATTTTATTTAGAGACAGGGTCTCACCGAGTTGCTTAGTGCCTCGCTCTTGCTGACGCTGGCTTCAAACTCACGATCCTCCTGCCTCTGCCTCCCAAGCTGCTGGGATTGTAGGCATGCACCATGGCACCCTGCTTCGCTGAAATTCTTATCAAAAGAATTGTGGGGTGTCTGGGGCTATGGCTCAGCAGTAGAGCGCTCATCTAGCGTGTGAGGCCCTGGGTTCAATCCTTAGCACCACATAAATAAAATAAAGGTATTGTGTTCACCTACAACTAAAAAAAAAAAAAAAAAAAAAAAAAGAATTGTGGGTCCTTGTGTAGTTTTAAGAAGTCACACAGAGGATGGGGACACGCTCAGTGACAGAGTGCATATTGTGCATGCAGGAGGCCCTGGGTTCAAATCCCAGTATTGTGAAAAGAAAGAAATGTCAGATTTCATGCATTCTTGGCTTAGTTCACACCAGTGGTAGCTCTCTTCAAAACTAGTACAACGTAGCTGGGCAAGGTGGCACATGCCTGTAATCCCAGCACTTGGGAGGCTGAGGCAGGAGGATCATGAGTTCAAAGCCAGCCTCAGCAATGGTGAGGCACTTAGCAACTTCAGAGAGATCCTGTCTCTAATAAAAGACAAAAAAAGGGGCTGGGGATGTGGCCCAGTGGTTGAGTGCCCCTGAGTTCAATCCCCAATACCACAAAAAAAAAAAAAAAAAAAAAAAGAAAGAAAGAAAGAAAAAAAAAACCTGGCTTAAGCAACAGAAGGGGGTTGTTTGGCTGGGCCACATGACAGCCACACACGGGGCTAGATCTGAGCCTCAGGCACGGTCAGATCAGGGCTGCCAGGGTGGACCTGGAACTGCTTCCTCCCACCTTCCAGGTGTACTTGCCTCTGCCTACTGGTGCCAGAATGGCTGCAGGCCACCCGAGGAGTGAAGAGCTGAACTCCCACCCAGCGAGGGGAGGGACTGCCGAGCAGGGAAAGGAGCAGAGCCCAGGCCAGTGCAGTAGCCCTTGGAGGCCTCTGGGTCACCAGGGTTCCTCCCGCGGGATCAGACCGAGGCCTCTAGGAAGGAGGCTTCGCTCAGCCATCAGCTCCCTCTTGTGCCTTCCGTCCTCTGCCGCGCGTGCGGGGACACAGCTCCTGTCTCCTCGGAGCACGCAGCCAGGCGGGGAAGCAGAGAGCAGCCTCCCCAGACCCTGAACCTGCCAGCCTCTTGGCCTCCAGAGCTGTGGGCGGGCGGCCGTGACTGTGGTGTATAAATCCCCGCCTCAGGGGCTTTGTTATAGCAGCACAAGTGGACGGCGACACTGACCAGCCACACCACAGGTGGGAGGAGCTGATGGCCGCTGATAGCCAGCGAAGACCCTGAGTGTTGTGGCGTGTGTGCGTGGGTGCGTGTGTGTGTGTGTGTGTGTGCGCGTGTGTTGCTGTTGCAGGGGACTGAAGAACCCAGGGCCTCGCACATGCTGGGCAAGCACTCTATCACTGAGCCACATCCTCGGAGCTTTTTTAAAAAAGTTAAACTCATAGATGGACACGACACCTTTGTTTTATTTATTTATTTGTTTATTTATATGTGGTGCTGAGGCTCAATCCCAGCACCTCACACATGCCAGGCAAGTGCTCTACCACTGAGACACAGCCCCAGCCTAAGACCTTTCCATAATTTACTTTGAGACTGGGTCTTGCTGAGGCTGAACTGGAATTTGTGATCCTCCAGCCTTAGCCTCCCATGGAGCTGGGATTACAGGTATGTGAAACCACGCCCACTGATACTGAGCATCTTCATGCCCTTGTATACACGGAATCAAAAGCAGAAGCAGCTTCCACCTAATGTAATGAAATTTTGCCCCAAATACACATATACCTTCATCCTCAGAAAACAAATCAAAACAAAAAAACTTGATTCTTATCGGTGGCTCCTCTTTTGAGCAGAAATCCCACCAGACTAAATGATAAGGTCACCCACCTCCAATACACCCAGGGCCCCCAGAGGCACAACTGCTCTGGTATCATCCACACTACAGACTTTACAACAGTGCCCTCTTGGAGTTGTTCAGTGTGCAGCCTGCACAACACAACACGGTATCCCTGGGTCACATACTTTATGTAGAATGGTAAAGAAAGGAAATAGAAGAAAAGGTTAGTGATGTAGCTCAGTGACAGAGCCTGCTTTTTGCATGCACAAGGCCCTGTGTTCAATCCTCAGCACTGCCAAAAAGAAGGGGAGGAGGAGGAACTTAGTTGAGAGAAATAAAAAATGAGCAGAATGCAGAAGAAGGAAAAGCACAGGTGGTCCTTTTCGCTGCCACAGTTGGTATTGATAACCTCCTCCTTCCACTCACTGTTCATGTTCCCTCTGCCCTTGGCCGTGGTCCCCGGCTTTGGGGAAACCTAGTCTGAATAGGGCCCCTCTCCCAGCCTCAGGGGCAGGAGCCGCCAGCCCCTACGGCAGCTCACAGTACACCTCTGGGTGAAGAAGGCCCAGGTGGAGGGAGGTGGGCGTGGCAGAGAGATGGGCGTGGTATGGAGGTGGGCGTGGCTAGAACAGGGCAAGGCCGAGCCCCTGCTGGGCTTCTCCACTGGCAACACAGGAACGAACCGTGTAAACCAAACACACTCCAGAGGAGTCCAAGGAAAGCCTGGCAATCTGAACAAGGCTCTGGACTCCGAGCCGGCTGTCGCGTTGTACTAGTTTTTTTTTTTTTTTTTTTTTTTGTACCAGGTTTTTTGTACCACTGGGTCACACCCCCAGCCCTTTTTTTGTATTTAGAGACAGGGTCTCACTGAGTTGCTAAGTGCCTCAGCCTTACTGAGGCTGGCTTTGAACCCGTGATCCTCCTGCCTCAGCCTCCCAAGTGCTGGGATTACAGGCGTGCACCACCACGCCCGGCGCTTAAGCCAGTTTTGGTTGGCTTCTAACAGTCCTGACTAATAGCTGACCAGCTGATGCCTGGCCCCAGGTCTAGTCAACGGGAACAATGCCCGCTCGCTGGGCTGAGTGACGGGGAGCTAATAAAGTCAAGGTCCTCCTAGGGTCTGGCGCTTGGCAAGCCCAGGTGGTGTGGTGAGCGCTTACGTCACAGGAGCTGGGTTAGAACCTTGGCCCTACGAGCATCACGGCTCCCGCGAGGGGCAGTGCGGCCTCCAGGAACTGGAAACGGCCTCGGCCCTGGCTGATGGGCACAAGCGGAGGGAGCCGGAGCCTCCACTTCAGGGCATGGCCGGCTGCGGCAGAAGGCCTGGGTGCCCCCAGGACACCAGCCTGCGTGAGGCTCTCTGTGAGCATGGTCAGAGCCCAGGACCCGCCTCTGAGCGATGGCCAGGGCAGGTTAGGTGGCCCCAGGCCCCGCCCCGCAGCCTGGAGTGGCGCAGAACTCCCGCTGGCTCCACTAAGGCAGCGGCTGGGCCGGGGCCCAGGGGTGAGGAGCAGTCCTCGGAGCTGCGGTGGCCCCCGCCTCCCGCCGCCGACACCCAGGGCCTGCGGTCGCCCGGCCCCAAGGGAATGGGCTCTCCACGACTGGCCGGGGTGGAAGCAGAGTCCTCCCTGGTCGAGGCTTCAGAGGAGAGCGCGGCCTGCCCACGCCTCCAGGGCACCTGTGGGAAGTGGGTGGCCACTGGGGCCCCAAGTCCTGAATCTGCGCCGGTGGGTCACACCGCACCTCGGGAGGCGGAGGCTCAGAGAGGAGGTGCACGGAGGGCACGAGGCCAGGGCTCCTCCCAGGAAGCGGGGTGCTCCCGAGGCTCGAGGGGTCCTTTGTGGGCACTACAATTCGCCCCAAGACTCGGAGGTTTAAAGCAATGCTCGTCATTTGTTAGTCACGCGGGTCAGAATCCGGGAGTGGTTTGGCTGGGTGGTGCCGGCCCCGGGTTGTTCCGGAGGCTATAGTGGGAGGCGGCGGGGCAGTGTTCATCGAGAGGCCAGAGGCCCTGCCCACGAGGGGGCCTCCGAGGTGTCGCCTGGTGGCCTCAGCTCTCCCTCACCTGAGCCTCTGTGAGAGCGGCTTAGGCTCCCGTGGGGGAGTGGTGGCTGGCCTCCCCCACAGCAAGGGACCAAGATGGCAGGGGTGACACTTGTGCCCCACCCACGGTCCAGGGTCCACATGGGTCAGTGAGGGTCTGGCGCTTGGGGAGGGCCTACATCTGCCTCCTCATTGTCCAGCGAGCCTTGTCCTCGGTGATGGCTGGTGGGGGCACAGGGACCTTCCAGCCCACCGCCGGGCAGGAAGGCGGGCTGGCTGCCCCGGACACGGCGTGATCCGCAGGAAGGTGGGGAGAGACGAGGGCGGCCCCCAGAAGCCCCCCACACCTGAGTGTGCAGCAGGGGCAGGGCAGGGGCAGCGCTCTGCGGCCGATGGCCCGGCTTCTCCCCGTCCCAGCCTCTGTCTCAGCTCCCGGACGTGGGGAAGCTGGTCCAGCCGTTGCTCAGCGCCGGGGACTCGGGGACTCGGGGACAGGGAGGGCGTCAGGTGCTGGTTGCCGCTGGGGCCCAGGCTTCCCACAGCCTCCCGTGGGCCTGGACTGACCCTGCCCTGGAGCCGCCCACCCGCGCCGTCCAGGTGAGGAAGCCGAGGCTCGAGGTGGAGTCCCGTGGGCCCCTGGGAGGAGCCAGCTGATGGCCTCAGGTGGTCACACCGGGGCTCCTGCACCCGGGCCTCCCTCCCCGCAGAGCTCAGAGCAGGAGAGGGGAGAGGGAGGGAAGGGTCTGGGGAGGTTTGGGTGTCCCGCAGAAGGGCGTGGTCCAGCTGCCAGGACCGGAAACCCTGCTCAGAGCCACCCAAGCCCCCACCTGGGGCTGCTGCCCAGCCTGCTGGTGGCCACCTTCCCGCCACTGGTCTGGGGAGCGGCCTGGGCTTCCGGAGCCTTCCTACCGTCCCCCTCTCGGGGGTCTGACCTGGCAGCAGAGGAGGTCCCAGGTGAGCAGGGGTGGCCGGTGCCTGAAGCGAGCTGGACGCTGGCCTCTCCTGCTGCCAGAGGCCCCGGCAGGCCACGCTCAGGATCCCGAGGAAAGACCCCGGGCCGCGGGGAGCCAGGGTGAGCAGAGGACGGCGGCTGGCCGCAGTGCAGAGGGCAAGGACAGGGGCCCTCCAGGTCAAAAGGCCAGGCAGACCTGTCCACCCTGAGGGGGGTCCGAAAGGCCGGGTGGGGAGCCCTGGGAATGGTGGCGGGTAGGAGGCGACACAAAGCCGAGTCGCCCCGACAGAGCCCGAGGGGCTGCTCCTGCCATTGCCGCCGGCCCTCACCTCCCTGGGCCACGGCCCACCCACCCTGAGCCCCGCTGTGGCCTGCTTCCTTCAGCTCCTCACAGCCCCTCGTCCAGGCGGTGAGTCGGAGTCCAGCCCAGGCCACCCCTCCTGCTGGCCCAGCACCCAGCACCCGGCACCAAGGCTGACCTTTGGGAAGACCCTGGCCTCATTTAAACACCGGGACTGGAGCTGGGGGTAGCTCAGTGACCAGGACCTGGGTTCCATCCCCAGCATCAAAAAAAAACCTCAAACGACAGCAACCACAGAAGCACCCCAGGGACTGCCCCGCGCTCGGCTCACAGACCAGAAACCCCGTCTCAGAGGCTCAAGGGAGCACCGTCCAGTCTTTTTTTTTTTTTTTTTTTTTTTTTTTTTGTGGTACCGGGGATTGAACTCAGGGGCACTCGACCACTGGGTCATATCCCCAGACCTTTTTTTTTTTGTATTTTATTAGAGACAGGGTCTCACTGAGTTGCTAAGTGCCTCTCCATTGCTGAGGCTGGCTTTGAACTCGCGCTCCTCCTGCCTCAGCCTCCCAAAGTGCTGGGATTACAGGCGTGCGCCACCGCGCCCGGCTACCGTCCAGTCTTGAAGGGGAAGGGCTTCCCTGCCACAGCGGGCTGGACCCGGAGGACGCCATGCTGTGTGTAGTTGGCCAGGCACTGAACACACCTGCGAGGGTCCACTCACGGGAGGTCCTGGGACAGTCTACTCCACAGAGACGGAATGGGGAATGGGGTGGCCAGCGGCTGCGGGCAGGAGACGGGGAGCTGCAGTTTAATGGGGACCGTTTTAGCTTGGGAAGATGAAAGTGTTCTGGAGGTGGGCGATGGTGATGGCCACACAGCACTGTACACCCACAAATGGCTAGGAAGGGAAGTCGCATCTTAGGTATATTTTAGCACAATAAAAAAAAATTAGATAACCCAGGTGCAGTGGCGCATGCCTGCAATCCCAGTGACTCAGACTTGGGAGGCTGAGGCAGGAGGATCACAAGTTCAAGGCCAGCCTCAGCAACTGAGTGAGACCCTGTCTCAAAATAAAAAATAAAAAGAGCCGGGCGCGGTGGTGTAGGCCTGTAATCCCAGCACTTGGGAGGCTGAGGCAGGAGGATCACGAGTTCAAAGCCAGCCTCAGCAATGGAGAGGCACTTAGCAACTCAGTGAGACCCTGTCTCTAATAAGATACAAAAAAGGGCTGGGGATGTGACCCAGTGGTCGAGTGCCCCTGAGTTCAATCCCTGGTACCAAAAAAAAAAAAAAAAAAAAAAAAGCCTGGGGATGTGGATCAGTGGTAGAGCAGCTCTGGGTTCAATCCACAGTGTTCCCCCCCCAAAAAAAAAGGAAGGAAGAAAGAAAGAACAAACCCCCAGGCACTGACCTTGGTGCCCATGGTGTACCTCCAGAGAGCATGGAACAGGCTGTTGGCTGGCCCTGCAGGCCCTGTCCTGGGCAGGGGGAGAGGGGCTGGGCTGGGGACAGCCACTGTGCTGGAACCTGAGACCCTCGGTCATCGTGGGACAGACCCTCTGGATGGCTGCGCTGGGGTTGTGGGTTAGGTGGGCAGGCACACCACTCAACTGCCCAGGGCAGCCCAGAGAGCTGAGGGGCACACCGGCCAACCCCCACGCTCCTCCAGCCTCCTGCGCGTGCACACCGTGAGCACACGCACGCACACACCTGTGCTCACACACAGCCCCAGTCACCTGAGCCCCGGGCCGGCCAGAGAAGAGGTGCTCCTTGCCCCAGCCCCCCAGCCCAGCTCCCCTGGGCATCTTCCTGCAGCCCCGCCCACCGACCTAGCCCCGCCCACCGACCCAGCCCCGCCCACCGACCCAGCCGCCAGCCAGAGCAACGGCTCAAGTGACCCCCAAACATGGCACCCAGGCTGGGGGCAGGCCAGGCCTGGGACCTATCCCAGAGCCTGCCTGGAAATACGAGGCCAAGGAATGCAGTGGGCAGCTTGGCAGAGAGACAGGCAGCCGGCCTGGCTTCCAGTAACGCGCTCGCCCTGCCCTGGCCAAGCCCACCAGCCCAGGGCCTCGTCCAATGGATGCCCAGGCCCGGGCTCCTGCCCCCAGAAGTGCCCGGCCCTGCACAGCTGCTGCAGGGCCCCAGGGCCACCCCACCCCCACCCCAGGGCGGCAGGATGAGGGAACTGGATCCCTGTCCTCTTGGGGACCTGACGGGAAGGGGCATCTCAGCTGCCCTTCCTGGAAGCCCACTGGCTCCCTTCCCGCAAAGGACTAGCCCACTGCCTCCAGCCCCGGGCACCTTGGCATCGACCCTCCAGGAGGGGGCTGCTGGCCCAGGAAGGCTTGCTAGGCCAGCTTGACCCAGACTCCAGCTCGGGACCCTGTGCCCAGCCTGGGCCGGAGACGGTGCTGACCTCTGTTCCCCTCTCCCCACTCCCCCTCCCTGCCCACTGTGTGTCCTCAGCCTGTCCCATAGCTACACCCTGTCCCTTGCCTCACCAGAGGAGCTTTGGTAGTTGCCAGGTGAGGCCCTTTGGGCCAGAGGAGGAGACAGAGGTCTAGAGAGGGGAAATGAGCTATGAACAGACAGCCCCAGGACAGGAGGGCTTGGGGGAGAACCTGGAGCCCCCAGGGGCAGGAAAAGGTGGGGACCAGGAGGAGGGACGCCACCCGCAGACCTGGGGCAGGACTGGTAAGGAGCTGAGGCAGCCCCAGTATGCAGAGAGGACGGGGGTCCAGAGCTGGGGCAGCCCTGGGGCCCGTGGAAGTGAGTGACCCAGACATGGGCGAGGCCACGGAGGCCCTGGGCGCAGAAGTGGGGTGGGTCGAGTCAGCCTGACCTCACTGCAGGGTCCAGGGGTTTAGTGGTCAAGCCAAGTCTGTGGGCCACTTGCCATGCGGCCCCTAGACTGTGACGGGGACAGATGGAGAAAGCCACGCTGGCCAGTTCCTCCAGGGCGTTGAGCTTTCTGGGTAGGGGGAGGCTGGGCAGGGAGGCCAGGAGAAAAGCTGTGAGCCCAGCAGTCGCAGCTCCAGGCAGAGCATGAGAAAGGAGGAGGGAGAGCAGGAGGGGGGAAGGAGGAGGGGAGAGGAGGAGGGGGAGGAGGGAGAGCAGGAGGGGAAGGAGGAGGGAGAGGAGGAGGGGAGGAGGAGGGAGAGGGAGGGGGAGGAGGGGGAGGAGGAGGAGGGAGAGGAGGAGGGGGAGGAGGGAGGGAGAGCAGGCAGGGAGGAGGGAGAGGAGGAGGGGGGGAGGAGGAGGGGGAGGAGGGGAGGAGGGGGGAGGAGGAGGGGGAGGAGGGAGAGCAGGAGGGGGAGGAGGGGGAGGAGGAGGGAGGAGGAGGGGGGGAGGGAGAGGAGGAGGGGGAGGAGGGGAGAGCAGGAGGGGAGGAGGGAGAGGAGGAGGGGGAGGAGGAGGGGGAGGAGGGAGAGCAGGAGGGGGAGGAGGAGGGAGAGGAGGAGAGGAGGAGGGAGAAGAAGAGGGGGAGGGGGAGGGGGAGGAGGGGGAGAAGGAGGGAAAGGAGGAGGAGGAGGAGGAGGGGGGAAGGGGAGGAGGGGGGAGGAGGGAGCAGGAGGGAGAGCAGGAGGGGAGAAGGAGGAGGGGAGGAGGGAGGGGAAAAGGAGGGAGGGGAAAAGGAGGAGGGGGAGGAGAAGGGAAGGGAGGAGGGGGAGGAGGGGGGGAGGAGGAGGAGGGGGCCGCACATTGGCCCCAGCAGGGGAGATGCTCTGCAAGCCCATGGGAAGGAGGCCCGTTAGCCAGGCTCCTGGCTGGGTGAACTCAGTGTCCATAGCAGACGTGGGGACAGGGGCTTGGTGACTGGAAATTTCGAGGTGGGAAAGGAAGGGAGGTGAGCAGCCGTCAGACCTGTGACTTCAGCTGCAAGGGACAGAGACTTCCACCATGAGGACATTCACTGCTGTGTGGAAAACTCTGGAGGTTGGGTGGTTGGCACGGGCCCAGTCCCTCTCTGCCTTCCCACGCCACCAGCTCAGGTTGATCAACCATCTGATTTGCCCAGGATTTCTCAGTTTTAGTGCTGAAAGTCCTGCATCCCGGGAAAACAAATCCAGACTTTTGCTCTTCCCGGGCGTTTTAAAACAACTGCCACAGCTCCAACCATCACGCCTCAAGAGCAGGGAGCAATGATGTGCGAGCAAAACAGACTTCTTGGGCTTCTCAGAAGTCCACCAAGGACTGGGTCACACAGTCACCTGAGACCGGGCTTGCAGAACAAGGTGTGACCGGCTTAGACCCTCGGCTAGTCCTCCCTGGAGCCAGGGCTCGGTTCATGAAGCCAGGCTGGGCCAGCCCTGCGCGGCGGTGTGGAGCTGACCTCCCAAGCCTGCCGGGAGTCCAGCAGGCCTCAGTCTCCCAGCAGGGAGGTGTGTGGCCGGCTTCTCACCACTGGGACCAAACGCCTGACGAGGCCATCAGAGGGGAGCTGACTTTGGCTCTCGGATCCAGCGGTTCCGTCCTCAGGGACCAGCCATCGCTGGCCGGAGTGAGGTCGAACTTCACGCAGAAGGATGTGGGAGCGAAAGACCGCAGCTCCTGGCATCTGGGAGGCCGGGGGTGGGTGTAGAGAGAGAGAGGAGAAGGAGGGAGGGGCCCAGAGGCCCCCTTCAAGGGCGCCCCCCAGTGACCCCTCTCTTCCTGCCGATCCCCACCTGCCCAGCTGCCAGCAGTGAGTCCATTCAGGCGAGGGTGGACGGATGAGGTCACAGCTTGCACAGTGCAGCCACGCACCTCCAAACATTCCTGCAGTAGCAGGGGCTTTAGGGGACCTCACATCCACACTACAGCAGAGGGTGTGCTAGAGGGTGGCTCACAGAGAGCCCTCTTGGGGACCCTCAGTCTGTTCCGTGTCCCTGTACAATTCTTTTCCTTGTTTAGGATTATTTCTGTGGGGCACTTTTCCAGGAGAGCAAATACTAGAGCAAAGAGTTTGACTTTGAGTCGGCGCGGTGGCACATGCCTGTAATCCTAGCACTTGGGAGGCTGAGGCAGGAGGATCACGAGTTCAAAGCCAGCCTCAGCAATGGCGAGGCACTTAGCAACTCAGTGAGACCCTGTCTCTAATAAAATACAAAAAAGGGCTGGGGATGTGGCCCAGTGGTCGAGTGCCCCTGAGTTCAATCCCCGGTACCAAAAATAAAAAAAGAGTTTGACTTTGAAAAGATGCTTTTTTTTTTTTTTTTTTTTTTTTTTTTTTTTTTTTTTGGTACCAGGGATTGAACCCAGGAGTGCTTAACCACTGAGCCACATCTCCAACCCTTTCTATTTTGAGACAGGGTCTCCCTAAGTTGCTGAGGCTGGCCTTGAACTTGTGATTCTCCTGACTCAACCTCCCAAGTCTCTGGGAATACAGGTGCGAGCCGCCGTGCCCAGCTGAAATGGTGCTTTACTTGAGTTATGTAAGTATTACATACTCCTTGTAGAAAGACAGAAAATGTACAACAGCATAAAAAAGTCAAGATCACACCCAGGTGTGGTGGCACACACCTGTAATCCCAGTGACTAGGGAGGCTGAAGCAGGAGGATCATGAATTCAAGGCCAGCCTCAGCAAATTAGCGAAACCCTGCCTGTCTCAGAAAAAAAAAAAAAAAAAAAAAAAAAAATTAGAAATGGGCTGGGGATGTGGCTCAGTGGTCAAGTGCCTGAGTTCAATCAATCCCTGGTACAACAACAACCAAAAAAAGAAAGAAAGAAAAAGAAGTCAAGGTCACTGAATGACATTCTACTTTTTTTTTTTTTTTTTTTTTTTTGGTACAGGGGATTGAACTCAGGGGCACTCGACCACTGGGTCACATCCCCAGCCCTTTTTTGTATTTTATTAGAGACAGGGTCTCACGGAGTTACTAAGTGCCTCGCCATTGCTGAGGCTGGCTTTGAACTCGCGATCCCAAAGTGCTGGGGTTACAGGCGTGCGCCACCGCGCCCGGCTGACATTCTACTTTTTTGAAAATATTTTTTAAGTTGTAGATGGACACAATATTTTTTTTTATTCATTTTTTTTGTGTGTGTGGTGCTGAGGATCAAACCCAGGGCCTCATGCATGCCAAGGCAAGCACTTAACCCCTGAGCTACAACCCCAGCCCAACATTCTACTTTTTTGAAAAAAAAAAAAAAAAAAAAAAAAAAAAAGAAAAAGAAAAGAAAGGAAGAAAGATCATTTTTATTTTTATTTGTCCATTTATTTGGGTGCTGGGGATGGAACCCAGGGCCTTGTGCTGAAAAACTAAATGGTTTCCCAACACAGTCGCCTTGCCTATTTTGGAAACAGGTTCCTGGTGCCTCACCCCAGCCCTGATGGGGGCCCCAGCCTGACGGACATCTGGGAGTGGCCGGGTGGGAGCTCTCCCCAGTGCGTGCAGGAGGTCCTGAGGGGGCCTGGGGGGGCGGGCGAGGAGCGACGCAGGCAGAGCAGGGCCCGAGACGGGGCAGAGAGGGGCGGCGCTCTCCAGGGCCTCAAGCTGCCACCTGCGTGAGGCCAGAGGAGGGGGCTGCACAGAAGAAAGGGCACCCTGAGCTGGGCCAGGCTGGAGGCCAGGGTGGTGAGGCCGGCACGGTGGGGAGGGGCTGGCCCGTCCCACGCATCCCACATGGGCTCAGAAGCGAGTGCAGGGTGGCAGGGAGAGCTTGGTCTCTGCCACCCCCACCCCGTATTAACTCTCCACTGACCCGTTTGGAGTGAGGAAGGGATGCCAGGTGGGCAGGGCCGAGGCGGACAGGGCAGGGCTGAGAAGGGCGGCGGGGGAGGTGGACAGGGCAGGGCTGAGAAGGGCGGCGGGGGGGGGGGTGCTCGGCGCTGGGAAGGCAGAGCTGTGGGCTGAACCTGGGACGTCAAGAAGGGGGGAGCCCAGGAGCAGGGCAAAGTGGGGGTGCAGCCGCTGTCGGGAAGGCGCTTTCTCCTGAGCCGAGGGACGGTGTCTTTGAAACAGGTGGCAAGCGGGCTGCACGTGGCCTGCAGGTGGCCCGAGGCAAGGGCTGTGTGGAGCAGGTCCAAGGTCAGCACCGCTCCGGCCATGGGAGCACCACACCAAGAGAAGACGGGTTTTTAAGTCTTTAGTTGAAATCCACCGAGCCAGCGCGGTGGCCCACGCCTGTGATCCCAGCACTCGGGAGGCCGAGGCAGGAGGATTGCGAGTTCAAAGCCAGCCTCAGCCATGGCGAGGCACTTAGCAACTCAGGGAGATTCTGTCTCTGATAAAATACAAAAAAGGGCTGGGGATGTGGCCAGTGGTCGAGTGCCCTGAGTTCAATCCCCGGTACAAACAAAAACAAACAAACAACAAAAAAAAACACACCAGAGTCACGCATCACGAGGGAGAGCATGTTCCTCTGTGGCAGCTGCCGTGACACAGTTCCAGAGTGGGCATCCTGTCCACCCACCCCCAGGCGGGAGCCCCCGTGGCTCCTTATCTTCATGATCCACAGTGCACTAGCCCCCTTTCCATGGGCCCTGGGGCACCCTCTTTTGCAAATGTCCTGTTCCAGTCTTCTGCCCCTTTTCCTTTCGGGTCTTCTGGTATTTAGGAGTCCTTCCTCTGCCTGCCGTGACTGTTTGCTAAGGTCTTCTCCACTCCGTGGCTCGTCCTTCCCTCCCTTCCAGCCAGGTGTGATGACACAGGAGGGCTCGTCCCACATCGAAGTCGGGCAGGCGCAGTGGTGCCCACCTGTAATCCCTGGGGCTTGGGAGGCTGAGGCAGGAGGATCGCGAGTTCAAAGCCAGCCTCAGCAATTTGTAAGACCTTGTCTCAAAAAGGCCTGGGGCCGGGCGCGGGTGGCGCATGCCTGTAATCCCAGCACTTTGGGAGGCTGAGGCAGGAGGATCACGAGTTCAAAGCCAGCCTCAGCAATGGCGAGGCACTTAGCAACTCAGTGAGACCCTGTCTCTAATAAAATACAGAAAAGGGCTGGGGATGTGCCCAGTGGTCGAGTGCCCCTGAGTTCAATCCCCAGTACCACAAAAAAAAAAAAAAAAAAAAAAAAAAAAAAAGGGCTGGAGAAGCCCCACTTCCCCAGCTCAGGGCGTGGTAGGGCCACTGCAGCCCCGCAATTGACCTACAGCCGGAGCCAGAGCCAGGGCCCAGCACGATGCCAGAGGCCCTGGATGGACAGCAGGTGAGTGCTGATGGCCCCACGGCGACCAGCTGGTTCCCGGCGCTGGCTGTCCACGCTACTGCTGGACAGACGCCAGTTCCACGCTCCTTGACCAGCAAGATCAAGGGCAGCTGCAGGAATCCACTGGGCTCAGGGGACAGCCAGCCCTGCTGTGCCCCTCTCGGCTCCCTCAGCACCGGGGCTGCTCGACCTGGCTTGGTGAGAGCCTAGGGCTGCTGACTGGGCCGTCCCATAGCTGGCTCAGACCTGGGCCAGTAGGTCCCCAGGAGCCCCATTCCTTTCCATGTCTGTCCCTCACCGACTCAGCCCCTTGTGGCCATCCCACAGCTGCAGACACCTCTCTCCCCACACCACCCTGCCCCTCATCCCTGAGCAGAGCAACACCAAAGCCACCCTACCACGTGGCAGGGCCTCCCCACCAGCCAAAACCCGAGCGCCTCCCGCCTGTGGCCTGTGCCTCCCCTGTGCTGGCCACCTCCTGGCACAGCCCCTCTGGGCCCGGGATCACCCCTTCCCTGTCAGGGCCACTCCTGCTGTTGTCCCCCTGGGCTGCACAGCTGGCCAGGCCACCAGGCCAACAAGCTGCATCATCTCCATCTCAAAACCCTTCCTGGGTCCTGTGACCCTCCGCTCGCGGCCTTCAAGCTCCCCTCGGTAACCAAGCCCCTCAAAAAGGTGTTTATTCTCGTGACGCCCCCCCCTTATTCTGGATACTGGGGATTGAACCCAGGGCTGCTCTACCCCTGAGCCACATCCCCAGCCCTTATTTTGTGAGTCAGGGTCTCACTAAGTATCCTGGGCTGGCCTTGAACTTGTGGTCCTCCTGCCTCCATCTCCCCAGCAGCTGGGATCGCTGGGCGGCCACCGAGGCCTTCCGAGGTTTCACCTCCTTCCGGAACGTTCCATTTTGAGAACAATGCACACGTGCCCCTTTTCCAAATGGAAAAACCCACACAGCACAGGACGCTCTGGTTTCAGGCAGGTGAATCCCGAGGCACCCCCGGAGCAGCTGCCTGGCGGGTGCCACAGGTGCCGCTGCAGGGCCCGGCTCCTCCGGCCCTGCGGTCACCTGGGGAGGATGGGGCAAGGCCAGGCCTCGGTGGGAGGGACAGACTGGGAGCAGGTGAGGGAGGGGCTCGTCTTGGTCCCTCCTGGCCAGTCTTGGTGATGCTGTGTGTCCTCACCTTGTGCACAGGGGATGCAGGCTCCCTGAGCCTCTCTCTGGAGGCCACCGAGCCCACCCCTGAGGGTGGAGTCCCGGTGTCTTAACTGCCTCCCGAGGGCCCAGCGTGGTACACTGCGCACCGTACCAGACCCCAGCGTGGGGACCGGGGGAGGGTCTGTCGACACTGAGCCCAAGGCGAGAGCAAAGCCGTGAAAGAGGGCGAGGGGACTCAGGGCAGCGGTCTTGGTGCCCCAGGGCCTCTGTGGTTTGTTGACTGACTGAGGGATCTGGTGCCCTAGGGCTGGGGGATGAGACAGTCAGACTGGCCCCGGAAGCCAGGGGAGCCCCAGAGGGAGCGTGCACCCCAGCAGAGCTGGGGCTGGGGGCGTGTCTGGGCGGTGCCGCTTGCTGAGCACTCTACGGAGACCCTTCCTCTAGCTGGTCTTCAGGCCCCCCTCAAGATCCGGCTCCTCCTGCAGAGCCCTCAGGCCCGGCGCGTGGGGGGAGGACTTTCTCTTCTGAATCACTTGGATCGTTTAATGTGTAAGGCGGGTTGTGTAACTTGGAAGGGAGATTTAGCGACTTGAATTTGGATTAAGAATCACCATAGGTAGCCGGGGCGCGGTGGCGCACGCCTGTAATCCCAGCACTTTGGGAGGCTGAGGCAGGAGGATTGCGAGTTCAAAGCCAGCCTCAGCCATGGCGAGGCACTTAGCAACTCAGTAAGACCCTGTCTCTAAATAAAATACAAAGAAAGGGCTGGGGATGTGACTCAGTGCCCCTGAGTTCAATCCCTGGTACCACAAAAAAAAAAAAAAAAAAAAAAAAAGAATCACCATAGGTGCTTGGTGGGTGTGCTGGCACATGCTTGTAATCCCAGCCGAGGCTCAGGCAGGAGGATCGCAAATTGGAGACCAAGCTCAGCAATTTAGGGAGACCCTGCCTCTAAAATAAAATTAAAAGTGTTGGGGTGTGCCTTAGTGGTAGAGTACTTGCCTAGCATGTGTGAGGCCCAGGACTTTATCCCTAGCACTGAAAACCGAAAGAAAGAGAAATAAATATATCCCTGGGTGTGGTGGAGAATGCCTGTAATCCCAACAATTTGGGAGGCTGAGGCATGAGGATCACAAGTTCAAGGCCAGCCTGAGCAGTTTAGCCAGATCCTGTCTCAAAATTTAAAAAGGCTGAGGATGTAGCTTAGAGGGAAAACACCTCTGGGTCCCATCCCCGGTACAAAAAAACAAAACAAAACAAAACAAATCAAAAAATTGTTGTTGTAAATATCGAAAACCTAGCTTTTCTTGAACCTCAGAATCCAACTTGCAATCCAAATCCAAATCCACTCTTTTTACAAATCCAATTTTAATATGAACATATGAATATTCACTTTCACTCAGCGCCGTGTTCATTATCTCATAAATTTAAGACATTCATTCCTAAACCGGGCATGGTGGCCTCGCCTGTAATCCCATCGACTCAGGAGGCTGAGGCAGGGGGATCGCGGTTTCAAAGCCAGCCTCAGCAACTTAGAGAGGCCCTAAGCAACTTAGGAGACCCTGTCTCAAGATAAAAAAATTAAAAGAGCTGGGGAGTGACTCAGGGGTTAAACGCTTCTGGGTTCAATTTCCAGTACAAAAAAAAAAAAAAAAAACCTCCCTGAGCGCTTAACCACACATACCTTCCTAGCTAACACCAGGGCCTCAGGGGCGTCCATCTAGAATCCCCACTTCCCCCATGCTGTCCCATCCCCTCGGGCACCAGGCAGGACACCTGCAGATCAACACGGCAGAGTTCTTTCTACACACCGAAGCTGCTCTGGCAAGTCTAATAAACCAGGCTTGTGAAGGTGGTGACTCTTGCGTAGCCAGACAGAGCAGCCTTCACTTTGCAAATGGTTGCGACGTCTGGGAAGCAACCCCCCTTTCTTTCATCTCTTGCAAAGTATTCGCTCAGCCCTGGAGGCCTGCGTCACCAGTCAGGGCCACTAAGCACCTAAGACTGTTCAGGTTGTTGACCTGGTATTCCCGCTCAGGACCCCGCACTGGCCTGATTTCTGGGACATTCTCTCCCTTCCTGCGGGCGGTGGCTGTGTTGGCCTGTCTCCTCTGAGGTGGGGTCATTTGTAAAGAAGGGACGTTTATTTGGCTCCGGGTCCTGGAGCTGCGGGGTCCAAGAGCAGGCCCGCATCTGATGTGGCCTCCCACAGGGCAGGATGGAGCAAGCAGGGCCAGCCCAGGCCTCTCTCCTCTAACAGAGCAGCCAATGCCTCCCTGGGGCCACCTCGTGACCTCATCCAACCTGACCTCGCAAAGGCCACCTTCAAACACCGTCCACGGTGAAGTGGGGATTCAGTTTCCAACGTGTGAACATTCAAACCTCAGCGATGGCCGTGGTCCTCAGAGGAGCCCCGGCTGCTGCAAGACCGTCATGCACAGCACACCTGCTGCCCAGGCCCCTGGCTGAAGGGCAAAAATCACACCAGGGACAACCGTGCAGCCAAGAGATTTATTCACCAGCCTTTATGGCTGGTTGGAGGTAGAACAAGTATGGGGAGAGAGGAGTCAGGGAGAGGGGAGTGTGCAAGCTCTGAACAGAATGTGGGTGCCTGGTCGTGCTGGCTGTGGTCTCTGGAGCTGTCGGCTGGGGCAGCTGCCATCTGGCTGGAGACCGTGAGTCTGGAGCAGTTGCAGTGGCTGCCTCCTCTCAGCAGGGTCGAGCTGTTGTGTCTGAGCTCCGGGCAGGCAGGAGCTTTAAGTAGGGATTTCTGGTGGGGAGTGTGCCAGAGCGACCTTTAACACTATTGGCTCTTTGCCCAGGAAACAGGGTGACCTTTAAGCCGATTGGCTTCTGCCTGGGGAACAGAGCAACCTTTAAGCTGATTGGCTCCTGCCTGGGGAACAGAGCAACCTTTAAGCTGATTGGCTCCTGCCTGGGGAACAGAGCAACCTTTAAGCCGGTTGGCTCCTGCCTGGGGAAAATGAAACCAGGTTGCTTCTCATGGAAATTTCCATGGGGGAGGTGGCCCATCGCCCAAGCCTATCTGTCACTGGCCTTTCAGCCTCCCGGGGTCCAAGGCCTTCCTGTCCCCAGCAGAGTCCCACCAGCGAGGGGGAGGGCGAGGGGCTCAGCTCCCTCTGGCCTACAGCTCCTCGGTCTCGGTGGTCAGGTCCCTCGCCTGTCTCCCTCCCTCTCCATGGACTGACCCCTGCAAGGCCTCCAGCCCCTGGAGTGTCCTGGGGACCTCTCAAGCCCTCCCTGAGGCACCACCACCTGTGTGCAGCTCAGCTCCCGCGAGTGCCCTGGAGGCCGGTCAGCGTCCAGCAGGACACTGTGTGTGGCTTCCAGAGGAAGGCTGAGAGGAGCCGCCCGGGACGAGGGCTCGGGCGGGCTTCCCTGGGCAGGGGCGGCAGAGCGCGGTGGCCAGGGCCTGAGCACACGGCGCCTGAGGATGACTGGCCCGAGGGAGACCCAAGGGTAGAGAAGTCAGAAATACCAAAGGGAGACGTGGCTCCGTCTCTTGAGGCAGAATGTTCCAGACATCAGGGGGCCTCTGTCTGGACCCCCAGAGCCCAGCCAGGCGGGCGCTGTCCCCACGGCAGTGCGCTGCTTTGTGAGGGAGCCAGAACCAAGTCAGCCCGACTCGCCCACGGAGGGGCCTCCCCGGCTCCACCCCGAGCAGCCCCGGGTCCTGGGACGGCTCTTCTGCTGGGGAGAGAAGGAGAGACCGGGCAAACCCGCCTTCCAGGGACAAAGGAGCCGCTCAGCTGGGCAGGCGCTGCCCTCGCTCAGCCCCAGTGCCTCTGCGTCACGTCCAGCAGAAAGCCACTACCTCCAGCTAAAGGGTCTGTGGCCCCAGGTGGGACACACGCCCCCTGTGATGGCGACCAGGGCGGTCAGCATGCAGATGGGCCTCAACCAGTCAGGGCTCACCCGGCAGCTGGGGCGGGGAGAAGAGGGTGGCGGGGAAGAGAGTAACAGGTGTCCCCCAGGACATGGCCCGAGGGAGCCCCGAAACCCACCACTCGAGGCCCTGGAGGATGGCCACGGCAGCGGCACGTCCCCGGATGGATGGTTCAGGACTGACCGCGGCAGCAAGAAAGGAAGGAAGAAGCTGCAGACAGGCAGGTGCCCGGCTCCGCGGTCCAGGAGCCTGGTCCAGGGGCACGGAGCCCAGGCACCTGACGGGACAGGGGCAGGTCGGGAGTGAAACATCGCAGCACAAGGAACTAGGTCCCTTCCAAGAGCAGCGGTCCACCTGGCCCTTCCCGGGGAGCAGAGGCCGGGTCAGGGCAGGGAGCAGGCAGAGGGCCAGGCTCCCAGGAGGCCGTGGCTTAGACCATGAGCCAGCGGTCAAAGAAGAGGGGTGAGGCCGGGTGCAGGGGGGCCAGGCAGGCTGATCTCGGAGCAGCTGCCCCCAAGGCCCCTGGACGTCCGCTGCGGCAAGCTCTGCAAGCCTGGAGGGACTCTCCGGAGCGAGCGAGGCGCGAGGAACACAGCCGGACGCGGAGCCGGTGGACTCAAGGTGGAGGGAGCAGCCCTGTGCCGCCCTACCCAGTTACCTTCTCAGGTCACTTGAATGTCTGCTAACTGGCAACAGAGTCCCCGCCTGGGGAGGGCTTGGTGGACCCAGGTGAACCCTGAAGAGGTCCAGCTACCTCTGGCCCTGGCCTCGCCGCTGGCCAGGACACAGCCCATTCCCAGAACATGGCCTGCCCCGGAGGCCATTCACCTTGCTGGGCACAGCAGCCGGTCCAGGAGCCTGGAATCCGGGATGAGAGATGCCAACTAGAGGTCACGCGTCCCCCCACTCAGGCGTCACCTGTGACGTCTGCTTGATGGAAGAGCCGATGGTCCCCGAGGGGGTGCCGGGGACAAGGGCTCCTGCTCAGAGGTGCAAGGATTCCCCCCAGGCTGCAGCCCTGAGACGGGGGTCCAGGCAAGTGTGCTGGAGCTGCCGCTGCCCAGAGGAGGGGACACAGGGGCCCAGGAGGGAGGGGGCTGACCAGCCGGAGTGGAGCCCCTTCCCGGGGGTCCTGCTAACCATCTGCGTGGACACGTGGGCCCGGAGACCACCCCACGACTGGGGACCGCAGAGGTCGCGACCTCAGCCCTGTGTTGGGGTAACAACTGACCCAGAGGCCAAAGGAGCTGTGCCTGAGAAGGGACAGGGTCCGCGCGCTCCCTCTGACGTGGCGCCAGCCCCCTCGGTTCCTGCCCGGAGGGGCAGCTCCTTGCGCTGCAGCTGGCGATGTGGGGTGAGGCTGGAGCAGCCCGTGGGGCAGACGCCACAGCAACGCCCTCAGCACGTGGGGGAAGACGACAGTGGGGGCCACCCACTGTTCAGAACTGAACTTCAAGACAGAGATGATAGGGGACCATCAAAACACAGCACGCGTCCTTCTGAGTGTGGCCACTGAGTGCTGCCATGGGGCACTGGTCCTTGCAGCAGGGAAGGAAAGGGCACGGAGAGGGGAGCAAGAACTCTGTAACGGGCACCTCGGCACATGCATGACATATGCAAAGGCCCTGTGGCCGTGGGCCCGGGCTCCTAAAAGGCCCTGAAGCCTGCCTCCCTTTCTGCCCCATGTCTCAGTTCAGCCTCTAAGTGGCCCCGAATGACAGGTGCTGTTGGGTCTGTCTTATAGAGGACACGGAGTGAGGCCAGAGAGGAGAAAGGACCTGAGGACACACACCTGGCAGGTGACAGGACCATAACCCAAAGGCAGGCCCCAAGCCTCAGAGGGCTGGTGCAGTGGCCCTGGCGGTGCCACGAGGTGGCTCCTCCTCCCAGGGGCAGAGGTCTTTCGCCCAGTGGCTCCCCCTTCTTGGGTTCAAATCCTAGCTCCTGCCGGGCGCGGTGGCGCACGCCTGTAATCCCAGCACTTGGGAGGCTGAGGCAGGAGGATCGCGAGTTCAAAGCCAGCCTCAGCAATGGCGAGGCACTAGCAACTCAGTGAGACCCTGTCTCTAATCAAATACAAAAAAGGGCTGGGATGTGGCCCAGTGGTCGAGTGCCCCTGAGTTCAATCCCCGGTACCAAAAAAAAAAAAAAAAAACCTCGCTCCAGCCTTCCAGTTCCGGCAAGTTACTCTCCACCCCAGAAAGCCAGGCCACCGGGCAGGGTGTGCAGGGCTCTGGGGCTGCCCCCTGCCCAGGTAGGACAGGAACGCACGCGTGCACACGCACACCTTGGCCCTGTGTTGTGCCCTTGCCTCTGTGGCCTTAGTCCAGCGGCAAACCTGGGGCTGGGCCGCCAAGGTCGCCCTCTAGCGGCCCAGGCACGGAGCGGCTCCCTCGGGCCACGGTCGCCCCGGGAGCCAGCAACGGGAAGCTCCTTCCTGGGCAGCAGCACCACCCAGGGGCCTCCACTGCCCCGGCTCTGCGGCACCTGGACGCCTGCCTTTGTCCCCTCACTCCCGAGCGGCAGGAGCTGGCGCTTGCCCGCAGCAGCCCAGAGCAGAGCTCAGACCGCAGAGCATGACCGGGAGAGCCCAGGAGCTGGGCGTTGGTGGACAGGCCCGGGGCTGGTGGGGCTGCGGGGAGGGCAGGGAGGACTGCAGCCCGACGGCAGGACACAGGCGGAGGGCGAGCGCTTGCAACCCCAGGCGGCCGGGGCAAGCTGCGGGGGCGTCTCAGCGGTTCCCCACGCTCAGGGTGAGTGGCCAGGGATGACGGCTCCCCGGGCGGCAGGAATGCCCGCACTTCCTACCGCCACATTCCAGGGACCCCTCCACGATGGGCTCGGGGGACCCCGCTCGGGGACGCCAGGAGGCCTGCACTCCAACAAGCGGAGCCTGAGGAGCTCCGCGGGGCACCCCTGGGACTGGAAACTGATCAACAGCCGGGCCAGGCCCCAGGCCCCGAGATCCTGCCATTCTCTGCGATATGCACACTGGCTGGGGCCCAGGGGGACATCAGGGCCAGGCACTGAGGACCCCGCACCTCCTGCAGAGGGGACACACTGTCCCAGCTGCCTGGAGAGGAGACTAGGTGGGCGCCTGCTGCCCTTCAGCTGCCACAGGACCCGGCAGCCATTCCCCGACCGACCCCAGGGCCTGTGTCACCAGAGGGGCCCGCCAAAGTCCTGGTTCTTCACGTTCTGTTTTAAACAACTGTAGTGAATACACACAACCGACACGCGCCATTTTAACCAACTGGTGACCTCAAGCTCATTCGCACTGTTGGCAAACATGGCGTCATCCATCTCCAGGACCCGCACCTTCCCAGACAGACGCGCTGTCCCTTCAACACTAGCTCCCAACTCCCCTCCCCAGCCCCTGCAGCCCCACTCTGCTGTCTGCCTCTGGGATTCAAGCACCTCAGGTACTTCCTACAAAAGGGATCGCACAGCCTCTGCCCCTTCACATCCCAGCTTCTTCAGTTGAGCACCATGTCCCTAAGGTTCTTCCATGTTGTAGCATGCGCCAGGATTCCCTTCTTTTTCATGGCTGGGTAATATTCCATTGTAGGGCTGGACTGCACCATGGCTGTGTGGGACTATAGCTGGGAATGTGGGTGCATGGGTGTCTATTCAAGTGCCTGCTGTCCACTATGGAATCATGGAGACAAATGACAGTCCTACTTTTAATTTCTTTCTTTCTGTTTTTTTTTTTTTTTTTTTTTTTTGTTGGTACCGGGGATTGAACTCAGGGGCACTCGACCACTGGGCCACACCCCCAGCCCTTTTTTGGTTTTTATTAGAGACAGGGTCTCACTGAGTTGCTAAGTGCCTCGCCATTGCTGAGGCTGGCTTTGAACTCGCGATCCTCCTGCCTCAGCCTCCCAAGTGCTGGGATTACAGGCGTGCGCCACTGCGCCCTGGCTTCTACTTTTAATTTCTTGAGGAACCGCTGAACGGTGTCCCTTGGTGACTGGTTGAGCCCGGGGCCTTGTGCATGCCAGGCGCACGCTCTCATCCTGAGCCCCACCCCGGCCATCCTTGCGGGCTTGTAGCCACGCCCACCAGCTCTGTGGCCGGCGGGAGCCTGCTGTCTGGCGGGTTTGCTGTGGCGGTTGGCTCAGGTCACCAGCCAGCCCTGCTCCCCACCCGGGCTCAGCGGGGCCGGGGCGAGCTGGGAGGTGGTGGCCTTGCCCTGGCACCTCTCCCCACACGTCCCTGCGCCCTGCTCCAGGTCCTGTCTCCATCCCGTCTTCAGATGCCCTCCGTGCCCTGTGCGGTGCCCTCTGGAGGGCAGTTGCAGGCGGCACCTCGATGCCCGAGCTCCAGCGACGCTCCGGGGAGAGGCGGGCAGCCGCAGGGACAAGAGGCGGCTGGCCAGCCAGGAGCTCGCCCGCCAGGCCCCATCCGTCCCAGAACGCCAGGCCACCACCTGCAGGGCTTGAACAGCTGCTCCCTGTGCCCACCAGCTTCCTCGCGCCCCAGACCACTGACCCTGAGTTACGGGGTCTCCTCAAGCCCCGTAGCTCCACCGGCCACTCTGGCTGCTGGCCGTCGCCGACGAAGGGGGCTTCCAGTCGCCGTTTCTCTCCTCATCTCTC
Source organism: Tamias sibiricus (assembly GCA_025594165.1). NCBI lineage: Eukaryota > Metazoa > Chordata > Mammalia > Rodentia > Sciuridae > Tamias > Tamias sibiricus. The sequence goes on from CM046660.1 coordinate 4,072,114, forward strand.
AACGTGTGACCTGCGTGGATGGCCCCAGGGCCCTGGTGCGTGACGTTGTCCTGAGCCGCCTCAGGGGCAGAGGCTCACCATGTCACTTCCGGCCCACAGGCCTGGCCACGTCCTCTCTCCAGAGGAGACCGTGCGGTCCAGAGAGGGCACGGGCCCTGCCAAGGTCCCCGTCGGTCAGCGGCTCTGCCCGGGTGTGGACAGCAGGCGCTCATTTCTCCAGTTCTGGAGGCCAGAGGCCGAGGTCGGGGAGCAACGTGTGGGAGCAGCGAGGAGTCCCCTCGCCGTGCGCTCCCGTGGTGGACAGAGGGGCTCGAGCTCTCCGGGGTCTCCTCTCAGCAGGACGCTGGGCCCGACCCAAGGGCCCCACCCCACCACCCATCGCCTCCCCACCTCCTAGCATCCCGTGGGGGTTCAGGGCATTTGGGGGACACGATTCAGCCCACGGCAGTTCCAGAGGAGGGGAGGCGTCAGGCCCAAGCCCCCCCCCCCCGGGGTCCTTTCTCACCCCACCGCTGTTGACGGAGCCCCCCCGCACATGCCTCCCAGAGTCCCAGAGCAGCAGGAGGCTGGAGGACCGGGTCCAAGCCCCAGCTCAGCCCTCACAGCTCCACCCCAGCCGTGGGCAAGACCTGCCATCTCCTAGTGGGCAGCGCCCACCACGCCCCGCTGTGAAGCCGAAAGGGTGGTCCCCGTACCACCCGCGGGACGGCCACTCTAGCCGGGCCGCTGCCTTGCCTCCGTTTGTGTCCCGTCAGGCAGGGTGACGCAGGCAAAGGTCACCGCACGGCTGCCGGGTGGGGGGGCTCCGTCCAGCGGCCCCACGCTGCGGCCGCGGCGGCCTCCCTGTCCTGCTTCCTCCGCGCTCCTCCCTCCCTGGCCGTCCTCTCCTGAGATTGCCTAACATGCCCGCAGTGGTCTTTCTGGTTTCAGGGTTGCGACACTCTTCACTCCGTGGTGGACGTGGGGGCAGCACAAAGCAAGCCCCAGGACAGAGGCCCCGGGTTCCTCCATTCCCCAGTCGACGCCGGCTCCAGGGGTCCGGGACGGGAGCCCAGGAAGCTGAGTGTGCCTGGCAGGCCCCGCCTTGCCATGCCTACCCCTCCAGAGGCCCCTCTGAGGAGTGTCCGGCACCAGCTCTTCCAGTCCAGCAAGTAGGCCTGGGACTGGGCAGTGGACGTCGAGGCAGCCAAGGCTCCCGGCCGGCCGGGCTCCACCAGGGTCCCCAGCACCCACAGGAGGCAGACGGTCCCTTTGGGCATCTCTGTTGGGACCCACCTTGGGGCTTGGGCTTCTCTGTCTGACCTCCCAACTACCACAGAGGGTTGACTGGCCCCAAAGACCCCTTACCCAGGGCCTGTGAAGGTGACCTTACCTGGAATAAGCATCTTTGCAGATGTGACCAAGTTAAGGATTTTGAAATGGGAGCAGGCTGGATTGGGGTGGCTCTATGCCCATGATGTCTCCTTTAAGTGACAGAAGACATGAGAAACACCCAGAGAGGCAGAGATTGCAATGATATGGCCACAGTAAGGGACGCCTGGAGCCACTAGGTGCTGGAAGAGGCAGGAGGCAGCCTCCTTTGGAGCCTTGGAGGGACACGGTGGTGACAACACCGGGATTTCAGGCTTTTTTTTTTTTTTTGGTACTGGGGATTGAACTCAGGGGCACTCGACCACTGGGTCACATCCCCAGCCCTTTTTTTTTTTTTTTATTTTATTAGAGACAGGGTCTCACTGGGTTGCTAAGTGCCTCACCATTGCTGAGGCTGGCTTTGAACTTGCGATCCTCCTGCCTCAGCCTCCCAAGTGCTGGGATGACAGGCGTGCGCCACCGCACCTGGCTGGATTTCAGGCTTTTGCCCTTAGAACCGTGAGACAATCCTCTCTACTGTTTTGAGCCACCTGGCCTGTGGCCCCAGGTGATGGACATGGTAGCCACCGTCTTTCCCTACTCAGGCCCAGACTCCCACATTGGGTCTTTCTGGCCCCACATCACAGACGGCTGAGGCTCTGGAGGGTTAAGTAACTGGCTCTCCCGTGGCCTGTCAAGAAGTTACTTCATCCTTTTGAAGTTGGCCCAGGAACCCCAACTCCTAGGCCAGGCCCCTGCCACCAGTCTGGTCAGGGTGAAAATGGAGAGCCCACTTTTTCCGAGAAAGATGTTTAGTGTGTTTACAGGCATCCCGTTATTATGTTTATTATTTACGGTCAGTTTTAGGGACATAAAATTGCAGCTGTATTGTTAGAAGCAAATTTTATTTCCATGGCTTTAAAACACACACAAACAAGAATAATAATCCCATTAGTAGCTGAATACTGTCGTAATTCTCTATCAATTTCACTGCAATAATAACTGTGAAATATCAAGAACCCAAGAGCCCACGACAGCAGGATTACTGCTGGGCCCAGGACATGAATGACCATGCCGTTCATGGCTGCAGAGAGGTCCCATGCTGGGGGACATAAATAGGCTGTGTAAGTGACCACAATTCCCCAAAACTGCAGTGGGATCATTGGGAGTCCATTTATGATGCTGATGAGGACACGAATAAAGCTAATGATTCCCTTTGTCGTTTTTTTGTTTTGTTTTTTCCTTTTGCAGGGTGAGGGAGAGAACCCAGGGCCCCTGGCATCCTAGGTAAGCGCCCTGCCACTGATCTGCACCCTCAGCCTGAAGTTGCATTTCCAACCATCCTGCTCACAAGAATGTGAACTGCGGCAACTGCAGAACTGCACGCTGTGAGAAGGAAGAGGAGCCCCTTCAGCCCCAGGAACGATGAGATGATCAACACACCTTTCCGTCTGTGAGCAACAGATGTCCCATCCTACATCCGGGACAGAAACATAGTTCTCATGAATGTGAAACTAGGCTGGGTGTCCAGGGGCACACACTCGTAATCCCAGCGGCTCTGGAGGCTGAGGCAGGAGGATCGCGAGTTCAAAGCCAGCTTGAGCAACTCAGTGAAACCCTGTCTCTTAAATAAAATACAAAAAGGGCTGGGTGTTGCTGCCTGAAGCGGAAACCGCTTGGAGCAACGAACGCTGCAGGAAAATTCGGAGGCAGGATGAAAATGAAAAAAGGTCTTTTATTCTTCTTCTCTCTCCGGCTCCAGCAATCACTCCAAACGCTCTAACTCCAACCACCACCTTCTTCTTCCCACACACTCTAACCAAACTCACCCAGTTATATACATATCGCTTTAACAAGGACACGTGCTTACAGCTCGAGCTTACAGGTGCGTCACGCAGTGTTCACGGGCATACAAAGATTCCTTGACTAATGTATTACTATCAGGTGGAAACTAGAACATCTTTTATGGCTCTCAGCTGACCGCAATCTTTAGCTATCTCCTTGATTATAGGCGCCTTCAGCTGGGGGAGCTGGGAATATAGCTCAGTTGGTAGAGTGCTTGCCTCACATGCACAAGGCCCTGGGTTCAATCCCCAGCACCACACACACACACACACACAATGTGGGGGCTGGGGATGTGGCTCAGTGGTCTAGTGCCTCTGAGTTCAATCCCTGGTGCCCCCCAAAAATGTGAAACCAGGGAGGCAGGACTAGGGTTGCCCCACAGAATACAGGATACCCTGTTAAATTTAAATTTCAGATAGAGAATAAGTTCTTTCAGTGAGATATACTTATGCTAAACACTTTATTCATTGCTTATCTGAAATTCAATTTTAACTAGGTGTCTTGGTTTTAGATTGGTTGGTTGGTTTTATTAAATTTGGCAATGTTGGGCAGGCCTGCAGGACAAGGGTGAGCCTCCCACTCCTGTAGGAGGAGTCAGAGTGAGGAACCGCTGGGAACGTTCCCAGGCTCAGAGACAGCTAGGCAGGGCATTCGTGGTCTCAGTTGGCTTAACCATATCCCCAAGTGTGTTAGTCAGCTTTCCATTACTGTAATAAACCCCTGAGATCATCAAGTTATAGAGAGAAAAGGTTTATTTTGGCTCACAGTTTTAGAATATGTGGTGGAACCACGCTGCTTGAATCATGGCCAGAATGCAAAAATAAAAATAAAAAAGGAAAAGGAAAAGGAAGGCACTGGGGTCCCTCCATCCCCCTCAAGGGCAGGCCTCCAGGGACCAGAAGACTTCCCACCAGGCCCCACCTCCTGAAGTTTCCACAGCCTCCCAAGAGCACCAAGCTGGGGACCACGCCTTTCATACTGGAGCTTTGGGGACACTCCAGATCAAAGCATAGCACCAGGACTTTGAAGGAGGAGAGGAAAGGGGTCCCGGGTGCTGCCACAGCCTTGGTGAGGCTGTTCAGGTGTGGGGCTGGCAGGTGTTGACCCTGAGACGGATGCCCACGGTGCAGCTAAGGCTCGCAGCTGTGACGGGAGGCGGGGCTGTGATGGCGATGGCGTGAAGGGAGTGGAAGGCTGGCCCCGGCCCTCACAGGTCAAGGCGCGGCCCTGGGAACTTCGGAGTCCAGATTCTACCCCCACCTGCAGGGGGGCCAGGCGGAGGTCTGCGAGGGCCTTCGCAGTCAGGGCTGCTGCAGCCGCAGAACCTGGAGGCTGGGCCTTTGGGGCGTCCCTGCTCTGCGGGAGGCTGGGCTTCCTGGCCAGCCTCCCAGTGACCCCAGAAACAGCCTCAGGACCGAAGTGAAAACTTGCATGACCCTGCTTTGATGGCCCACTCTGGGACTGGGCCCAGGAGCGAATGACTGTCTGCAGCTGCCAAAAACAAGCCCCCTTCAGAGCTGGGTGGCTTTGCCCCTTCCCCCACCATCCAAGACCAGGTGAGGACCCACAGGGTTAGGAGAAGCCCTCCAGGAGTCGGCTGGACCCCAAGGCCTCCTCCGTGGCTGAGCTGGGGTGATGGCTTTCACAAGCCGCCTGCCGACCCCGCCCAGTCCCCCCTCGAGAGGTCACTTGGTTCCCGTGGTGGCCAAGAGACGGTCGCTGTGAAGTGCTGAAGGAGAACGGAACCAGCTCTGGGTCTGCAGAGAGCCCTGAGGACGGCTCCCTCTCGGTCCTCCCCCATCACCGCCCACCTCCCCTTTCAGGTGACCACAGGCTCCTGTCCCTAAACACAGAACACACAGGTGTTTGTCTTCCTTTCATGCAAATAAGATGGAAACGTGACAGTATTCCCCAAGTATACCTGGAGGCCAGCCCCTTCCCAGCATCTCCACCGGGGGTCCTGGCCAGAGCCCCGCCCCCTGGCAGCAGCCCTGGCCCAGGGTCTCCTGCTCCTCCCACGACCTCCCCAGCTCCTGGGCCACGCACGGGCCCTGCCCACCCTCTTCACTCAGGGAAACACCAGAGGCCTCCACAGCCACAGGCCCCGCCCCTGCGGCCTCCCCCTGCTGGCTCCAGCCTCACCTCTAGAAGTGCATGCTCCCATCTTTCCCGCCCTCACCCACCACCTTCTGCCCTCCTGCCTGCTCCGGCAGCCATGTCTTCAGCAATTCTTCTCTCCCTCTACAGGGGCTCAGGCTCCACGGAGCAGGTGTCCTTGACCCCCAGAACAGCATCTGGCCCATCACAAGCACCAACCAAGGATTTGCCAAATAAGTGCTGGCTGGATGGATGGGTAGATGGGTGAGTGGATGATGGGTGGATGGGTGGATGGGTAGATGGGTGAGTGGATGATGGGTGGATGGGTGGTGGATGGGTGGATGGGTGAATGGATGATGGGTGGATGGGTGGTGGATGGATGGGTAGATGGGTGAGTGGATGATGGGTGGATGGGTGGTGGATGGATGGATGGGTAGATGGGTGAGTGGATGATGGGTGGTGGGTGGATGGGTAGATGGGTGAGTGGATGATGGGTGGATGGGTGGTGGATGGGTGGATGCATGGATGGGTGGATGGGTGGATGGGTGGTGGGTGGATGGGTGGATGGGTTGATGGATGATGGGTGGATGGATGCATGGATGATGGATGGATGGTGAAATGCGTGGATGCGTGGATGGGTTGATGGGTGATGGATGGATGGATGGGTGAGTGGATGGGTGGATGGATGGATGGGTGAATGTGTGGATGGATGATGGATGGATAGAAGGATGGGTGGGTGGGTGGGTGGAGGGACTGATGAGTGGATTGGATGGATGGATGTGTGAATGTGTGGATGGATGATGAATGGGTGGATGGGTGGATAGATGGATAGATGGATAGATGATGGATGGATGATGGATGGATGGGTGAGTGGATGATGGATGGATGGGTGAGTGGATGGGTGGATGGATGGATGGGTGAATGTGTGGATGGATGATGGATGGGTGGATGGGTGGATAGATGGATAGATGGATAGATGATGGATGGATGATGGATGGATGGGTGGATGAGTGGATGGATGATGGATGGATGGATGGATGGGTGAATGGATGATGGATGGATGGAAGGATGGGTGGGTGGGTGGAGGGACTGATGGGTGGATTGGATGGATGGATGGATGTGTGAATGTGTGGATGGATGGGTGGATGTGTGAATGTGTGGATGGATGGGTGGATGGATGATGGATGGGTGGATGGATAGATGATGGATGGATGATGGATGGATGGGTGGATGAGTGGATGGATGATGGATGCATGGATGGATGGGTGCATGGGTGAGCAAGTAGACGAACTATTAGACTTTGCCATGAGCCATCTCTTCTTATTGTGCATGTCTGTAGGGGTGGATCTCTTGGCTTTCACCTCTCCATGGGAATTAATCCTCTGAGGCTGCCTTCTGCCCCATCCCCCTCACCCTCCCTAACTGGTTGGGGTGGGACCTCATCTGCATGTGCTTTGCATAAACTCAACTAGCCCGGCCCCCCGTAGGAGTTTAAAGACCCTTGCTCTTGCCCACAGGTCCCACCTGCCACCTCTCTGGCCCCTCCTCTTGCTGCAGGACCTTGGAGGTCACGGAACTCAGGAGAAATGCCTTCTTCTGCAGCCTAGTCAGGGGCAGGGGCGTGGGCCTTGACCTGCAGGAGCACAGATGGGCAAGGACTGCACCCCAAGATTGAGGGCCGAGGGCCACTAGGAGGCCCCTGGAGAGAAGCCCCTCAGAGCCTGGGAAGGTGAGGCGCAGAGGGGCGGACCCCTGCACCACGGCAGGGCTGAACCCCACAGCTGATGGCCTCCCTGGGGGCCTGGAGTCCGGCAGGGGCCAGGGAGGGGTGGAGCTTGGGCACAGAGGGTGGGGACGGGGCTTCATTCCCCAGATATGCTCCTCCCTTCCTTCTTCTGGGAAAGGCTGGGCCACCCTGCAGGCCCCAAGACCTGCCCAAAGGCCGCCCTCAGCCTAGGCCTCGGCTCCCTGCATCTAAGTGGATGGGATGGGGACACATGCCACCCACACCCTGGAGTGCACCCTCCACCCTGGGAGACACCAGGGAGAGGAGCCAGTGGGGAGGGTGAGGATGTCACCTTAGATGGCAGCCCTGTCCCCAGCGTGGAGGCCAGAGGCACAGTTGGTACTCTGGAGGACGCAGGGCAAGTGGGGTGCAGCTTCCCCACCCCCCACCAGCCAACAGAGCAGCTGGGCCACGATCCCGGCCAGCAGGCTGCAATCACCAGATGCTCGTGACAGCTGGGAAGGTGCCTGGGCTGGCAGCCAGGCTGGGAGGGGCGCGTTAGGTGTCCCCCAGCCCTCTGTGGGCCGCACCCGTGGCCGCTGGCCTGCTGTGCCCTCAGCTCTGCAGGTGACCTCAGCGGTTCTGCACCTGAGCTCCCGGTGGCCCAGCTCTCCGCCCTTTGGGGGAAGAGTTGTCAAGCCTGGGCTGCGAGGGGAGGGGGCCCAGGGGGTGCGGGGCGGGGGGGGAGAGCAGGTGGGAGGCGCCGGGGAGGAGGCCGGGCCTGGCTGCAGGCAGCAGCTGGCACCCCAGGCAGCGCCTCCCCCCTGGTCCTGTCGTTCCTGGAAGTGAGGCGGCCTCCTGGGGTCCTGCAGAGCTGCCTGCTGGTAAGTCCCTTCCCCAGCGGCCCCTCCACAGCTCCCGCAGGCCCAGCTGTGCCCAGCCCCAGCCTGGGCCCCACCCCTGCTCCTGTTCCAGGTGGCCTCCTGAGGCCCTGGGGGTGGGCAGGGGAGGCACCGCTGCCCAGCTGGCTCTGCCCTTGTCTCAGGGCCCTCCTGCTCCTGGGCGTCCTGGGGGGAGGGCCTCCTCCACCCCAACCCTGCCCTGAGACCCTCTTACCAGCCACTAGGGGAGGAGCCAAACTCCAGGTGGGGGTGCAGGGGAGGAGGCGGGAGGCGGGGGCCACACAGCCAGCCCCCCTCAGCGCAGAGCAGATGCTCACATAGGCCTGTTGGGAAGTGGCTCAGTCTGTGGGCCTCAGTGTCCTTCCCTGTGAAAGGGGACATGACCCTTGTCCACCTGCTGACTGAGGGGGGTAGAAGAAGCTAGTGAGAGCAGCCCGCCCCCCCCCCCCCACGTGGGCGCAGGCCCAGGAGCAGGCTTTACTGAAGTCTCCCTGGACCCACCATCAGCAGACCGCGGGGGGCTGAAGGGGCTCCTTCACAGAAGTGAGGAAGCCCTATCTTAGGTGCCACGCAGCCCTCTGGGGCAAGAAGGTTGGCCTTTCCAACAAGCTCTGTGTCCCCAACTGGCCTGTCCAGGGCTGCCCAATCTTGGGGTCCTCCTCCCCACATCAGCCTTCCCAGTCTGGGGCAGAGGGTAGGGACAGGCCTTCCCAGGCAGTGACCTGGCAGGTACCTCTGGGCCAGCCTCCTGTCCACTCTGACCTCCGTGACCCGACCCTGGGTGGGCCTCATGGACACACCGCCCAGGGCCCTTGGGAGGTGAGTGGGGCAGTGTGTGCCGAGCGGAGCCGTCCCGAGCGCCCGGCATCCTTCAGCCAGGCTGAGAGGGCGTGGCGGCCAGAGCTGGGGGTTCCTCCACATGCAGGGCCAGGCTGGGCAGGACCCCCGGAAGCTGGTAGGTGGACTGGTCCTGGCCATCAGCCCTCCAGAGGGCTGAGGTCCAGTGGTAAAGACCGAGACCCTCCAGGGTCCCCAGGACACGGATGTCAGGAGGCCAGGCCTGGGGGGAGCGGCCGGGCCCCGCCTGGTCTGATCAGCTGCTGGCCTGCCAACTCACAGCCCTTGGCTCGCGTAGACCCACGTCACACGTTCATCCATTCTGACAGTGTTTGGGAGCACGGCAGTGCTCCTGTCCTGTGGGGCACGGGGACCCAGAGGGGCGGGCACGCGCCTGCCCTGCTACCTGGGGCTGGTTGGGGGGAGCGCAGGACTCAGGGAGCCCTGCCAGAGGGGAGCTGAGGACAGCCAGCCAGGGAGGCTGCTCTTCAGGCCGGGAACGGAGGTCTGGGAAGTGGGCAGCGGCGACCAGAGCTGCCAGCTTCATGATCAAGCGCATCCTGAGGGCTTGCCGCGAAGGCCCAGGGCCTGGGGGCCAGGGCGGGGGAGCAGCACAGTCCCCCAGGGAGACCCAGCCCTGCCTCCCCGTCACCACCAGACCCACCAGGCCCTGTGGTTAGTTAGGCTCCAGGTCGCTGGGGTCAGACAGCCGGTCCCAACCACAGGCACGTCCCAGGAGGGCCGTGTGCTCTCCAGGTGCCTGCGTTCTCCTCTGTGAGCAGGACAGCATAGGGCCAGGTAGGGACTCTTAGGCAAGGGCAGAGTCCTAGAAATGTCAGTAGAAGAAAAACGGAAGAGAAGGAAGAGCGGGAGGCGGGGGCAGCTGCGGCCGAGCCTTCCCCAAACCTCCCCTCCCCTCAGTTCCCTGAAGCCCCGCCCCCAACGAACCTCCCGCAACTCAGGGTCTCCCCTCCCTCCTGCACCCCCACCTGCTCAGTCTCCCCCTCCAGCCCCACTTCTGGGACTTCTCTCTAGAACTGTGAGAGGCAGACAGAGGGCCCCAGAGTCCCCTTCCATGGCCTAAGGGACTGTGCCACTGTGAGGAAGAAGGGTCTTGGGCTGGGGATGGAGCCGGTGCGAGAGCCCTGGCCTGGTGGGCCTGGCGTGCGCAAGGCCCTGGGTTCCGTCTCCAGCTCTGCAATTAATTTTTTTTATTTTGATTTTTTTCATAAGGATCTTGATGGGGAGATGTTCTGGGTGTCCAGTGTGGCTCAATGCAGGTATGAGCGTCCTTAGAGAAGGGGACAGAGGCAGAGGTCAGGCAGAAGGGACAGGAAGATGCCACAGTCCTGGCCTGCATGTCACTGGACAGGGTCAGAGGAGGTCCTGGAGATGGGGCCCTCAACTCAGGACAACAGGGTCCCTGACATGTGACATAGGAAAGAATTCCAAGGCGCGGCACAATGGCCCATCCTGTAATCCCAGCAACTCGGGAGGCTGCGACAGCAAGATTGAAAATTCAAGACCAGCCTTGGCGACGTAGGGAGACCCTGTCTAAAATTAAAACATGAACAGCTCTGGGATGTGGCTCAGTGGTTAAGTGCCCCTGGTTCCGTCCCCAGTACCGTAAAAAGAAAAAGGAGAGGACGGGTTTCCAGGACACGTCAGGAGGGGCCTGAGCAGAGATGTAGCAGGACACAGCCCGGCCAAGGAGAACGCCGGCCATCCGGAGAGGGGGACGGCGCTGGGGTCTCAGGCTCCTCTTTCAAAGGAAACCGAAAGGGATGGGCATCACCTGGTGACCACTGGCGGTCACTCTTCTCAGGATCTTTGAAGTCGTCTCCATTATCTGATCAGTAGACAGCGTTGGAGGGTACCCTATGTCACAGGCCCCAGGGTGATGTTCATGAGCAACTTTAGGTTGTGAGTGAGGGTCTGCAGGCTTCCCAGCAATTTGGGGTTGACGGGCCTGGGAGAAACAGGCTTGTGGAGAAAAGGCATTGAAAATGTCAGCACCAGGGGCTGGGGTTGTGGCTCAGCAGTAGAGTGCTCGCCTCGCACGTGTGTAGCCCAGGTTCGATCCTCAGCACCACGTAAAAATTTAAAAAACGCATTGTATACAACTAAAGCAAATAAATAAATATTTATATTTATTTATTTATTTATTTATTTATTTATTTATTGGTACCGGGATTGAACTCAGGGGCACATGACCACTGGGCCACATCCCCAGCCCTTTTTTGTATTTTATTTAGAGACAGGGTCTCACTGAGTTGCTAAGTGCCTCGCCATTGCTGAGGCTGGCTTTGAACTCACGATCCTCCTGCCTCAGCCTCCCAAAGTGCTGGGATTACAGGCGTGCACTACTGTGCCAGGCTATAAATAAACAGTTGCTTTTTTGGGGGGGGGGGTACCGGGGATTGAACTCAGGGGCACTCGACCTCTGGGCCACATCCCCAGCCCTTTTTTTGTAATTTTTATTAACTCAGGGTCCCCACGAGTTGCTAAGTGCCTTGCCATTGCTGAGGCTGGCTTTGAACTAGTGATCCTCCTGCCTCAGCCTCCCAAGTGTTGGGATTACAGGCGAGCACTACTGTGCCAGGCTATAAATAAATAAATATTAAAAAAAAAAAAAAGAGGGGCTGGGATTGTGGCTCAGTGGTAGAGCGCTTGCCTAATGTGTGCGTGGGGCCCGGGTTCGATCCTCAGCACCATGTAAAAATAAAGGCATCGTGTAAAACTAAAGCAAATAAATAAATATTTAAAAAAAAAAAAAAAAAAAGAAAGAAAATTTCAGCACCAAGTTTTTTTTTTTTTTTTTTTTTTTTTTTTGTGGTACCGGGGATTAAACTCAGGGGCACTCGACCACTGGGCCACATCCCCAGCCCTTTTTTATATTTTATTTAGAGAGAGGGTCTCACTGAGTTGCTAAGTGCCTCGCCATTGCTGAGGCTGGCTTTGAACTCGCGATCCTCCTGCCTCAGCCTCCCAAAGTGCTGGGATTACAGGCGTGCGCCACCGCGCCCGGCAGCACCGAGTTTTCAGAAGAGGTTTCAATTTCCTTTTCCTTCCGTTCGTCTCCTCTTTCCCTATCATCTCCGTTGCTTCTACCCTATCTTGGGAAGATGCAGGAAGGGGCCGCAAGCCAAGGAACGCAGACGGCCCCGAGAAACCAGCAAAGCCAAGGAGGATGGAGGACGAGGCCTCCAGGGACCGGCCCTGAGGAAGCCTGATCCTAGTGCAGGTCCCTCTAAGATCGGATGAATGTCTGGGGGCAGCCCCAAGACTCAGGTCAAAGGAATTGTGCCCCAAGTTCTCCAGAGCTTGCATTCCCAGTGGCTCGCGAGGGCTGTGGCAGTGGTCGCTCTACTGACCACCAACACTGCCCTGCAGCCTTCTGAGCCAGAGGGCACCTCCGTGATGGAAAAGGGCCACCAAGCTTGGTTTGTCAGGGGCTTTCCTCCTCACGACAGGGATACCATGTGGCCATGCAGGAACCATCTTCCCTCCAGGGGGACAAAATGTCCAAAGAGAAATACAAACACCCCAGCACCGGCGCACAGGCTGGGCAGGGGCCTAGCACCAACTTGGTCCCCCCGCCCCCTGGTGCAGCCCCCCAGAGCAATGTGGGCCTCATGAGCGAGGGTCTCCAGCCACACGCATGCCACAGCCTCCTGCCCCCCAGAGCTCGCTCTGAGCACACTGGCTGGGGGGCAGGGATTACAGGCGTGCACTACTGTGCCAGGCTATAAATAAATAAATATTAAAAAAATAAAAAAGAGGGGCTGGGATTGTGGCTCAGCGGTAGAGCAGGCTGGACACTCAGGCTCCTAAGGTCCCAGGGGGTCCTCCCTCCTCCTGGGAGCTAGCGGGGCAGGAAGGAGTGGGAGAGAGAAGACCACGCAGCGGGTCCGGCCGCCGGAGCTGTCTGTGTCCTGTGAGAAGACGGTCCTGCTGGCCGTCCCCCCATCCATTCTCTCCTGTGAAAGTACGAAGGGGTGCGGCTGCCCGGCCAGGGACTGGCTGTCACAGCCCCTCTGCGGTGGGCATGACCCTTCACGAAGCTGCTCTGATGACACGTGAGGGGAGGGCTCCCCCTGGGCCACCAGACATACAGCAGTGGCTCCCACTTGGTCCTTGCCTCCCTCCTGAGGGCTGAGCGGTGACCCGCAGAGCCACCTTAAACTCCAGGTTGAGATGGCAGAGTAGCCATCTGCCAGGTCCCCAGAGGGAGGAGGGCTGGGAGGCCCCCCCCCCCCCGGGGTTGGTACAGAGGAGAAATAAACTTCTCATAAGCCACAACTGCTATCATCAGATCTGATGCTACAGCCGCGGAGCTACACTAACTAGCACCAGTTACGAGAAACAGAAACCCATCTCAAACCCGCCGGGGTCAAAAGGAGACTGACATGCAAATCAAAACCACACTGAACACACATCACTGGCACCGGGCAGCTATGACTTCAAAAACAAAACAAAAACGACAGAAAACAGCGAGCGTTGCGAGGGTTTGGCGGGGCCCGAGCCCGAGCACTGGAGTCTAAGGTGGTGAATCCGTGGAAGACGGGGTGCTGGGTCAAAGCCGAACACAGGTTTACCATAGGGCCAGCAATGCCACCGCGGGTACAGGCCCAGCAGAACTAAGAGCAGGTACACACACACACACACACACACACACACACACACAACCCACACACGGCATGATTCACGACAGCCCAAGGCAGATGCAAGCGGGTGTCCATCAACAGAGGAGTGGAGACGCAGCACAGGGGGCATCCGTACCGTGGAATTTTATTCAGCCTCAGAAAGGAAGGACATCCTGACCCCTGCTAAGACCTGGAGGGACCCTGGAAGACACGCTGTTCAAAACAAGACGGTTGCTACGGGACAAACACTGTGCGAGTCCTCTTACCTGAGGTCCTCCAAGTAGCCAGACTCAAAGACAGAAAGTAGCAGGATGGTCACCAGGGCTGAAGAGAGCTAGCTCAAAGGGGAGAGTCTGTCCTCACTGCGGACAGAGTTGCAGTTGCGGAAGACGAGAAACTTTAGGCGACGTGTGGACTGTTGTCCAACAGCATGAATTACTTACTGCCTCCGAGTTGTACACTTGAAAATGGTTAGAATGGTAAATTTTGTTATGCTTATTTTACCATGCTAGACAAAGTTTAAAAGATACCTTACCAAGAAAAAAAAAGATTAAAAAATATGAGAAAATATGAATAATTGTGAAATCCAGGCAATGTTCTATGTGAATTCATAAAGCCCTTTTGCCTATTAGAATATTTTCATGATAAAAATTAAAAACAGGGGCTGGGGTTGTGGCTCAGTGGCAGAGCGCTCACCTCGCATGTGCGCAGCCCGGGTTAGATCCTCAGCACCACGTAAACATAAATGCATTGCATTGTGTACAACTAAAGTAAATAAGTAAATATTTTTTTAGAAAATTAAAAAACAAAAAAGAGGGGATTGGACTAAATTGTGCTCTTCACTCCCTTGTGGAAAAGTTATGTTTGTTATGCAGCCTAATCATGGCAATAGCTGACTGATACAAAAAGTTTCACATGGAACCCAAGGGAAGTCACTAGTCAGTATTGCAAATGATAGAGGCATTCTGTAGTTGACGAAGGCAGGAAAAAGAATTTGGTGGTGTATTGATTAGCACAGAATGACCTGAATATGATGTCACTGCTGGGCCTTCAGGCCTGCTGCCTCAGCCCCTGTGAATACTCCTAATTTTCTCTTTATTTTTATTTTCTTCATGCCACAAAGTGAATCCACACCCTTGCACATGGTAACCACGACTCCATCACTGAGCCGCACCTCTAGCCCCTCGGTTATTGGCATTTCTGCTCAAGACTTAAAAATCCAGGTTGCATTGGTCAGCTTTTAGTTCCTGTGACAAAATACCCGACAAAAAACACTTGAAGGAGGAAAGATTCGTTTTGGCTCGGTTGCAGAGGTTTCAGTCGGTGGTCAGTGGTCCACTGCTGCGAGCCTGTGGCAAGGCAGAGCACTGTGACAGGAGCGCGTGGGGCAGCAGAGCCGCTGGCCTCATGGTAGCTGAAAGGTGTGGGGGACCAGATATATCCTTCATGGACACACCTCCAGGGCCCACTTTCTCCACCTAGGCCCCGCCCCCTCAAGTTTCCACCCCCTCCCAGTAGAGCCACCAGATCCCAAACACACCAAGGTGCAAGCATCTGTTTGGTTGCTTGGGTGACGTGCCCAGGCGTTAGCAGGGCACAGGCTTGCCTCCCGGCTCT
Organism: Tamias sibiricus; assembly: GCA_025594165.1. Lineage (NCBI taxonomy): Eukaryota > Metazoa > Chordata > Mammalia > Rodentia > Sciuridae > Tamias > Tamias sibiricus. Next base: position 4,087,134 of record CM046660.1, read on the forward strand.
CGTGGGATCCCTGCAGAGGAGAGAGGATGTATGGTCACCAAGCACCCAACAGGACAGACGTCCCCCACCATCAGGAATGCAGAGAGGGGACGAAGACAGGCTCAAGTCCCAGGCTCTGCCGCACCTCGGGACCAAGACCCCTCCTCTGCTCCTGGCCTTGCCTCCTGTGGCTGCCAACTCTCTCCGGCTCTGTGCGCCCGGAGTCACCCTCCTGGAGAGCCTGGCCTCCCTCCCTCAGCTCCAGCTGTGACTTCTGAAGACAGACGGAGGCCCGCAGCCTGTCCATGTCCATTTAAGTGTGCAGAGGGAGGGGAGGAGCAGTCCCCGGAGGCCCGCAGCGGGCATCGGTGTGCTGCCCCGTGGGGTCGGGCAGACGTGGGTTGGGGTCTTCCCTCCTGACATTTATTAACCTGGCAACTCGCGGTAGCTGTTTAAGTCCCAGCTGTGAACCAAGGTGGGCGTGCGATCACCCGCCTCGTAGGAGCACTGGGACCGCTGGAGACAGGGCACGTGGGGTGCCCACGTGCCGACCGCAGCCTGGGAAGAGAGGCAGGGAGAGGGCTGCCCCCCAGGAACTGAGGGTCGTGGAGGGTGGTGACGGGGAAGGGACACCCCCGGCTGCACCCTCCTCCACCTCCCAGGTCTGCAGCGCCCAGGGCTCTGAGGAGCCCAACAGAGGCAAGGAGGCTGCCGCCCTGGCCCTCCCTGGGTCTGCCTGCAGGGAGGGGTGAGCCTGGAGGCCGAGCGCCCAGCTCCTGGCTCCTTGTCCCTTCCTCCCCTCCCCCTGGGTTCCATCCCCCTTCCTCACACACCTCAGACCCTCAAGGCCCCTCTGCCCCCTGTGCCATGCCAGGGCTCTCTGGGGCAATGGGCGCTAACTGGCTCCTGGGTAGGACTCCCTTCCCAGCCCCTGCGCCCGCAGCTAAGGCCCGGGGTTCCTGCTCTCTCTTGTCAGGCAGGGGCTGACTTGGAGCACGCCCCAAAGGACCAGCTCCTCCTGTCCTCCACAGGGCCCCCAGGCTGTGCATACCTTACCCCGTGGCAGTCACGCTAGGTGGAATGGCGTGTCGGCCCAGCCTTGCCCCTTGGTTGCTCCCTCCCACTCGTTCCCTCGCTCACTCATTCACTCAATAAACCCTTCCCCGGGTGCTCCGTAGCCCCAGCTTAGAAACATGCCCCCCCCCGACTTTGCGGGGCCCACATGGGCTTGGTGGAAGGAGCCACTGGTCAGCACATGGGACACGCCTAGAGCTGGGCCTGGCGGGGAGGACGAGCCGTGGGGACAGAAGCGACGGGTATTACTAGCACCCACCAAGCAAAGCAGCGCTTCCCGGCCAGCCAGCCTCTCTGCAGACCCCTCTCCCACCAAGACAGGGTGCTCACACAGCCCACCCCCAGCCCGGGGGCAGAACTTGCCTATTTTCCTGTCATTCCTGAGTTTCCAAAAAGGGGTAGGGGCACAGTAGGTGGGTGGGACTGATGGAGTCCCCAGCAGCGGGTGCCTCTCTCTGAGGTTCCGGGATCCTGCTCAGAGCCAGGCCTCTGGACTTGAGCCTCACCTACTGGGCAAGGTCTGGCAAAGGTGACACAGGTCCTGTCCCACTCCCTAGAGGGCAGGGAGCCCAATCTAGCCTCTTGGGAGACAGATGGAGCAGGCGGTGGCTGAGCAGGGCACAGGGATGCTGTCCCCGAACCAGAGGTGCAGGCAGAGCTACGGCAGGGTGCAGGGCAGGGTGCAGCCCGCCCCTCCCACGCCAAGGGACCAAGGGCCAGGTGCCAAGCCGAGGCTGAGCCCCAGGTCACTGAGGGAACTGTGGAAGTCATGTGCAGTGGTGCCCCAGCCGGACCCCGGCAGGCAGCAAGCCTTCCTTCATCATCTGCAGCAAGCATTTACAGTCAATAAGCGGCTAATTAATTCTCTTCAAAGACCTCTCAATTATTCATCCCCGCTACTGAGAGAACAATTAGAGCGCACCCCACTGGGTCCGCAGCAGCAGGGAGACCAGCCTGGGCTGCTCCCCCGACAGCCTGCAGCCTGTCCCTGGGGGGCCAGTGGGATCCAACCTTCCAGGAGCCTCTTCCCAGATCCTAATCCCTGTCTGTCAGGGAGGACACGGGCGGGAACCTCGAGTGGCCAGTGACTTCTGGGTCCCACAGCCCACAGCGCACTGGCTCCTGGAGGTGGCCCTTTCCACCTCCAGGAAAGGGGTTGGTGCAGGAGGGGCAGCGCTGCGGGCCTAGCTGGGCAGGACCTCTGCCCCACTAACTGCGGAGAGTTGCTCCTTCCCTCCCGGAGGCTGGAGCCCTGGCTCTGTGGGCCCCAGCCGGGCCTCCTCCCAGGCAGGAGGGGCCGGCGGCTAGGTCCCAGCGGCTCCCATTCTCCTCTCCAACTTCCTGGAGTTGCTCAAGTCACTGGCCAGAGCCTGGAGGGACTGGGCAGGCGGTCTGGCCCCTTGTCCACCCTCTCTCCTGCCCAAGGTCCCCAGGCCAGTGGGGCTCCCCTGTCTCCCCCAAACAGCAGATGCCGGCATGCGCAGGGTTAACTCCGGGCCGCTCAAGACCGCGCGATGGGGGTGGGGGCCGGGGGCGTGCCTGTCGGGAAGTATGGATTTCTGCAGTGGTTTTACTGGAAAAGCTGTAGCTGAAGGTGGGAGGGGGTCACCATGGCAACTTCTGGCTGTGGGAACAGGTTGGCTAGTGGGAACCAATTCTTCCAAGGGCCCAAGGGGGCCGGCAGGCCGTGGGCATGCGGGGACGCTACGCAGGTCCCCGGGGATCCTGGCCGCCTTGGGGAGGCCCGAGGCTCTCCCTGCCTGGCTCCGGACGTCTCCCCAGGGCTGGGCCCCTGACTCAGCAGTCCCGCCCCCACATCGGAGCGCCCCTACACTGAGCTGCTAATCGATGAGCCAATTACCAGGCCGCTCGAGGGAATCTCCCTCCTGTGAGAGCTTTCCATCGCAGGCGCTGGGCTCTCGGCCTGGGGTGAAGTTCAGCGGATGCCACATGAGTCCCCACGCCAGCCAGACCCACCTGAGGGGTCTGGGGTGAGGGAGACAGGAGCTCGCCCCCACCCAAGCCCTGTGGGGAAGATGCCGGCCAAGGAGCAAGTTCAAGTCTTTTCCACCCCAGCATCACGCACAGCCCTGGCAGCCAGCGAGACCCGGGCCTCTGGACCCCTGGTGAAGGGGTGAGGGGCAGGGACCCAAGACTCAGGTGCACCTCCAAACCCCAAGGCCCACCCGCTGTGGGCACCTGGGGCCTCCCTGCCCAGCGCCCTATCCGGTCTCGGGCTCCCCCAGGCTGGACCTCCTGCGACGCCCCACTCTGATTCTGCAGCGGACCCCTGGGGCTTACTGGGCGCGGGGTGCAGGGGACCCAGGCGTGTGGCCAAGCGTGCACGGTGCGGTGCGCACCAGAGAGGACCATGCCAGGAGAGGCCCAGGCTGGCCTTGGGGCCCCTGCAAACCATGCGGGCTGGTGGGAGGGTCAGGACTGTGTGTGTGTGTGTGTGTGTGTGTGTGTGTGTGTGTGTCCGAGTCCCAAGACACTTCCAGGAATCTCCAGGGGGGCGCTGCGGTGCCCAGACCCAGGCAGAGCGCTGGTTGGGCAGTGATGGGGGAGGGGCCACTGTGCTCAACTTCTTGGGAAGTTGCCCAGAATGACCACCCGCCCCTGAATGCCCCTGAACACCAACCCCTGCTCTGCTGGAGATCCTTAGACGGGTAACTCCTCTGAACCTCAGTTTCCTCATCTATGAAATGGGCATGATAGGACCACTCCTGTCTCCAGGAGGTGGTGAACGCTAAAATGAGACCAGGAGATGCTGGGGAAGTCAGTGGAGGCCGGATGCCGAAGTCCCCCACCCCTTCTCTCCTTCCCGCTCCTACCAGGAAAGAGCCTGCGGTCTTAAGCCCTCCTGCGGACACCCGTGGCTCCGCAGGCTGGCTCCCTAGGGACGCACCCCCCAGCGATGGCCTCTGGCCATGGCGCCCCCTACCGGCGGTGTCTGCGCAGACCAGCCGGAGAGGACCTAAACCTGCCCCACGCGTTGGCTCCCGCCCGCCGCAGGCACAGGTGCGGCTTCCCAAGGCCGTGGGTGCCGAGGCAACCTGCGCCCACCGCCGGGTCTCGGCTGCCTGGCTGATTTGGGGTCGCCCCGCTCCCCCGGCCCTCCGTGCTCCCGCCCCGCTGCTCCCTGCCCCGCGCCTGCCGCTCCCGCTCCGGATCTGCCTCCCGATACAACATTTGGGGGAGATAAGTGCTGCGTATAAATAATTAAGGCCACATGCACATTCGCCAACGACGACAACAAAAAAGTTGAAAACCCCCATTCCGGGAACAGCGGCCTCACTGCGGGGCCCAGGGCGGGGCTGCTAAGGCCCACCTCACCGACTTGCTCCTGGGAGGATCAGCCGGGGTCCTCCCCTGCGCGGGGGTGGGGGGGCTGCCTCCCTGCTTGGCCTAGAGTGCGCATGTAGAGGGTGGCAGAGGGGCTTCCAGCCCGGGGGCGGGGCGAGGACTCTGGCCCTGCCATGGAGTGGCCTCAGGCACCCAGGCCCAGCTCCTAGGCAGGGTTTGCCAAAGCCGATGCCAGACAGCCCCTAGGCAGCCAGTTGGTTCCCAGTAAGCACACCTCAATGAAGGAGAAGGAACCACTGAACTCCGGGGAGGGCTTCCTGAGCTCTTGCTGGGGCCACAGTGCTGCCCCGCAGAAGGCTGGCACAGGGAGTCAGCGGCCTCCACTCCCTCCTCCCCTGCAGCAGGGTCAGCACCGGATTGCCCCTGCTGGAGGAAGGCTTGCTCGGTCATGCCCCTGCTCGAGGACTTGCCGGGATCCTGTTGACAGCAGTGTCTAATCCTGCAATGGCATTCACCTGTAATCCCAGTGACTCAGGAGGCTGTGACAGGAGGATGGTAAGTTTGAGGCGAGCCACAGCAATTTAGCGAGGCCCTAAGCAACTTGGCAAGATCCTGTCTCAAAATAAAAAAATTAGCTGGGCGCGGTGGCGCACGCCTGTAATCCCAGCACTTTGGGAGGCTGAGGCAGGAGGATCACGAGTTCAAAGCCAGCCTCAGCAATGGCGAGGCACTTAGCAACTCAGTGAGACCCTGTCTCTAATAAAATACAAAAAAAAGGGCTGGGGGTGTGGCCCAGTGGTCGAGTGCCCCTGAGTTCAATCCCCAGTACCACACACAAAAAAAATAAAATAAAATAAAAAATAAATAAATTAATTAAAAAAAAAAAAAAGGACTGGGGATGTAGCTCAGTGGCCAAGTGCCCCTGGGTTAGATCCCCAGTACCAAAATAAAAGTAAAAAGGAAAGGGAGTTGTATCTTGGCAGAGGGGTGGGTCTGTCGTGGGAGGCTTCCTGGAGGAAGAGGCTGAAAACCAGATGAGACCTCTCCAGGCACAGAGGAAAAGGAGGGCTGCGCCCTGCCTCCAGCCCTGCTGGCGCGGCCTCCTCCTGGCTCCGCACAGGGGTGCGCGCAGCCACAGGGGTCCTGCAGAGGCCTCCGCAGCATGGGCCCCGATCTTGGCTGTGCTACTTGCCGGCAAGTTCCTCGACCTCCCTGACCTCAGTCTTCTCACCAGTAGAACAGGGGCCACGGCCCCAGCTATACTGGCTCCTGGCTGTCTGTCCAGGGTCCTGCCCTGGGCCAGCGACAAAACGACCCAACCCTCGCACCGACTGGTGGCAAGCGGAGTGGGTGGACCGAGGACCTTGAGGGCTTTTCTTCCTGAGTCCTTCTGGCCAGCAGCCGTTCACCAGGCCCACGAGGCGTGCGCCTGAACTCCCGGGCTGGCTGGCGTCTCGGCCAACTGCCCACCAGGTCAGGAACGCTCGGCAGCGCAAACTACATTCTGCCCCTGGCCGGGGCCCTGGCAGGAGTGGGGCAGTGGTGTCCCTGGGATTCAGCTCTCCAGAGTGAGCCTCCCAAAGGGGTTCCTGGGCTGGTTGAGGGGTCCTGCTACAGCTGGTTCTGCGTGTTGCCCACAGTAAGGGACTCCTGGCATCCTGGTCAGAAGCCCCAGCCCTGGGCTGCCCCTCTCTTACACCCCAGGGCTAGGACTTCGCCCTCCTCCCAGGGGGGACACGTGCCTGAGCCCTGCAGTGCCCGCGGTAGCTGGGTGCGCTGGTCTCCACCTGATCCTCCATCAAGCCATCTTGGGACTTCCCCCTCCAGGCAGCCCTCCAGGCTCCTGAGAGTGGGGCCTTCCTTCATCCTGCCCCTGGACAGCAAGCTCGGGATAAGAAATCAAAGAGCCAGGAAACAGTGACCTACAGAACTTCACAGTTTGGATCATGCATCTGCCAACAAGAAACACACAAACCGAGCGCAGTGGCACATGCCTATCATCCCAGCAGCTCAGGAGGCTGAGGCAGGAGGATCACAAGTTCAAGGCCAGCCTGGGCAAGTAAGGGAGACCCTGTCTGAAAATAAAAAAGGCTGGGATTTAGCTCAGTGGTAAAGCACCCCTAGGTTCCATCCCTGGTACCAAAATACATACATACACACAGACAGACAGACAACATAGGCATAGCTATTTAAGATCACAAGTTTCAGCCGGGCGCGGTGGCGCACGCCTGTAATCCCAGCTCTTGGGAGGCTGAGGCAGGAGGATCGTGAGTTCAAAGCCAGCCTCAGCAATGGAGAGGCACTTAGCAACTCAGGGAGACCCTGTCTCTAACAAAAAGTACAAAAAAGGGCTGGGGATGTGGCGCAGTGGTCGAGTGCCCCTGAGTTCAATCCCCAGTACCAAAAAAAAGAGATCACAAGTTTCCATGGCTGTATGTATATATTACTTGTATTATAAACTATTCACAAAAGATAGGCATTTGAAAAGGGATAAATACTAAGTGTAGACTCCTCTGCACCCCCCTACAGGTCCCCATTTTGGAGAACCGTGTGAAGGAGACACCCCTGTACTTCCCCACTGTGATAGGTCCTGGTACCTCACGTTCCAACCTTGCTTCTCCCCAGAGATCCCCCCCCACTCTGCCATGATGACAAATGTTCTTCTGGCAGTCTCAGCTGTTCTTTGGCTGCTGGGGTCAGGCCTGGGATGCCCCAGATGTCCCCCAACAATGGCGCCGTCCATCCCTGCAGGACTTCCAGGGGGAGATAAACTAGAATTGCCTGTGGTGCAGGAGACAAAAATAGGCCCTGTGGGGACGAGACCACCGATGGGTTGGGATGTAGAAGGCACATGCGCCTCAGAGCCAGGTAACTGAGGTTTGAATCCCGGCTCTGGGGCTGACAGCCTCTCTCTGAGCGGAGAACCAGCAGCTGGAGGGCACCACTGGGGTTGCGTGCCGTGGAGCCGTTGTGAGTGCCCCCGGGTTCACAGTGGGTCGTGGTACCCTGCGTCGATCGGGATTGTGGGGAGTCAGGCATGCACGAATCCACCTGCCCCAAGGAGCTTCCCAGGGGAGCCGTGTCACCGGGGTGTCCGTGGTCTCCTCTCACTATCTTGGGGCCCACAGAGCTGCAGGGCCCGGCTGCTGCCCAGCATCTCAAGACAGCAGTGCCTCACCCGCTGCTAGTCGAGGAAAAGGTCACATTCACAGTGCCCTCCTACCGGAAGCTCTCACACCACAGCAAAGTCCAAAGTCCCAAGCTGAACTCCTGAGTCGGGACCCACCTGTATTCCCTGTCGGGAAACGGCCTGTCCCTGGGTTCAGGCCCTCAGGGGGCTGGGCACCATTCCCACCCACACCCCTGTCACTGAGATGCCAGGACCCCACTGCGGCCGTCGGGGAAGCCCAGCCAGGTGACAGGGAGCGAGTCCTGGAATTCTGCAGCTGCAGGGCAGCAGAGCCAGAGCCTCGGCTTCTGTCCCCGGGAAGCCCACCCACGTCTGTCTCCCGGACCTCCTTCGCTCTTTCCCACGAGGACTCTGGCCCCGGTGGCTGCAGGAGCAGAGGAGGGTGCAGGGCAGGGCCTCGGGGGAGGGTGCCCTCCGCGGGTACGCTGCCAAGCAGGCAGGAGGAAAGGAGGGGCACTGCCCTGAGCTGGGCTCGAGCTTGTGGCCTACTCATCCCGGGTCCCCTGTGCCCAGCACGGGGCCAGTATCTGAGGAACTGGATCTACTCCTAGCTGGCTGCCGCAGGCTGTGCCCAGCGTCTGACCCTCTGTCCTCCTGCCCGGTGGGCTGAGGGGCCAGAACAAAGGCCCCTAACAGGCGAGGGCATTGCAGGCAGGGAGCTGACCCCTGTGCCTGGGTCCAGGCCCGGCAACAGGAAGCAAGAGCCCTGGTGCCGGTAAACGAGATCCGAGAGAGATTAGAGGTCGCTGCCTAATCAGAAGCTGCCTGAAGTTGGAGGACAAGTTACTGGAAGGAGGAGGAAACTGCAGCGGTAAATAATGTCAAGCTGAGCACGGCCCAGGCTGGGGGTGGGAGCAGGCGGGGCAGAGGTGCAGGGGCTGGGGATGTGGCCTGGAGAGGGGCTTGGACAGTCCCTGGGCTCAAGTCTGCTCCAGAGCTCTGCAGGGGTCCCCAGGCCCTGCCCCCAGGGTCCATGCACATCACAGCCTCCACCCCCCAGGGAGGCCCTTGAGTCAGGGACCCAGCTCTGGGGCTTGCTGGGGCTCCCTCGATGTCCTCTCTGCCCCCACCCCAAAGCCCAGATTCCTGGAAGGCTGGCTGCTTCCCAGCTGCGCAGAGGAGCCCTGGGGCCGCGGTCCCAAAGGACCTCCCGAGTTCCAGCTGCTCCACCCACCCTGCGGTCAGGCCTTCAGACTCCCTCCTAGGCTCCAAATCTGCTCTGCGGCCCTGCAGGTCTACAGCTCCCTGTGGCTACACCCTGGACCCCAAAGTGTGGGCGCCTGGCCCAGCGGCTCCAGTCCCAGTATGCAGAGCTCCAGCCTCGGGAGGAGGGCCCAGGGCAGTAGCTGTCATGTGCCAGGCTTCCTAGGGCTCCAGGGGGTTCCCAGGCTGGCCAGGGGCCACCTCTGAGTCCCCTTCAGTGGTGGTGGCGTCATGGTACCCCTGGCCTCTCTGGCCCCCTGTTGCCTCCCACCCTTCTTCAGACCTCCCTCAACTGTGCACCCTTGGTCTCCACCCTGACCCCGTGACCCCGCCAGCCCGAACCAGGGCAGCTCAGAACAGAGGGGTCGCCCTGTGTTGCCAGACTTCAGCAAGGACAGCCTCAGGTGGGCAGGCAATGGCTGCTTCAGTGTGCAGGGCACAACTTCCCCAGCGCAGGAGAAGACACAGGAGCGAATCACCACGACCTTGAGGTGGGGAGAGTGACCTTCACAACATGCGGATCACAGAGCGGGGGCACGGTCACTCTGACTATATGAGATGAAGGGATCGAAAGGGGGGTTCTGCAACCCTCACAGCCAGCCGGGTGTGAGCAGCAGGTCTAAGCAGATTTCAGCTTGGCCTGTCGATGAGAAAAGATGCTGGGCACGGTGGCACGCGCCTGTTATCCATGTGACTCTGGAGGCTGAGGTAGGAGGATCTCGTGTTCAAGGCCAGCCTCAGCAACTTAGCCAGACCCTGTCTCAAAATTAAAAGTAAAAAGGGCTGGGGATGTGGCTCAGTGGTTGAGCACCCTTGAGTTCAATCCCCAGTACCAAAAGTAAAAGGAGAAAGAGAGAGAGAGAAATGACATGAACAGGTTTTTACAAACAAGGACCACACACTCACCAGGATGGCTCAAGCTAAGAAGTCTGATGATGCTAAGTGGCTCACGAGGTGTCCTATGACACCAGTTCCACCCCCAGGCTTGTGTCCTGCAGAAGGCAAGGCACCTGAGTCCAGGAAACAGGAACAAGAATGTGACCAAGTGTGGTGGTGCTCTCCTGTAATCCCAGCGACTTGGGAGGCTGAGGCAGGAGGATCGCAAGTTCAAGGTCAGTCTCAGCAATTTAATGAGTCCCTAAGCAACTTAGTGAGACCCTGTCTCAAAATGAAAAATCAAAAGGGCTGGGGATGTGACTCAGTGGTTAAGCGGCCCTGGGTTCAATCCCTGGTACCAAATAAAGAAAAAAAAAAAAAAGAAAAAAAAAAAGAATGCTCTTGGCAGCGTTGTTTGTAAAGAGCCAGTGTGGACACAGCCCAGAAAAATGGAGAAATAAAGAGTGTCACAGGCAACAGTGGAGAGGTCCGTGGTGGTGGCAAAGCAGGAACTACAGCCACAGACAGACGGCTCTTGGGGAAGTGGTGCCTGCTCAGAGGAGCCAGACCTGAAAGAGTGCGCACTAACTCCACTCACGCTGGGAGACGCAGACATGGAAAGGCACAGAAAAGCAGGGGATGGGCATTAAGAGCAAGCAGCAACCCTGGCAGAGGCAGGGTTGGATGGGAAGGAAGTTTCTGGAACCGGGGCCATGGTCTGTTCTTGATGCGAGTGGCCACGTGTAGGAGCACGTTTGATATTTATATTTATTTGTAACATTGTACCAAAATGCTTTGTGCCCTTTTATGTAGGAGTGTTACATTTCATGATTTAGAAAGAGAAACAAGTGTGTTTGTGCAGAACTCTGGGATCTGGCGCTCTCCCAGCCCAGCCCCCGAGCTCACCGCGGCCAGAGGATGGGGCAGGGGGCGGGGGACATCATCCTTAGCGGGGTAGGGGCTCCCAGCTCCACGAGCAAAAGCCCACTGTAACCGGTCTGTAGTGGCCTGCTCCGTGCCCGCCTGCCCCTGCCCGGCCTGCTGGCCCCTGCCCTTGGAGCGCACCTCTGTAGACTTCCTGAGGTGGTGCAGGGCAGACCCCTGACCTGCCCCCAGAAGCTTGTCAGTTTTTTCCCTTCCCAGCCGGGGAGATGCAGGGCTTGGGGAGCTCCAGCCCTTTCCCCTTCCCACCCTCCCAAAGCACAGATGGCCTTGACATGGGGTGGCCCCCACATGCACCAAGCCCATGCCGCCGCCACGCCCAGCCAGGCCCCCAGGCCCAGTGCCTGCCCTCCTGCCACCCTCCCAGGCTGGAAATGATGCTAGTGGTACAGACACTGTCCCCAGACTCACAGGCTATTGGGTCTGGGTGCAGGCCAGCACCCTATAGAGGGCGCGGAGCCCAGGGGATGGGATGGAAAGGACATTTCCCCGGCCCTGTTTACAGGGACCGCTATCTGCAGCTCCAATCTGCTGCCTCTTTATCTCTGCGGGGCCAGCCCGGTTCCCAGCAGCCTCCCTGCCGCTCACTTCCTGCCAGTAGCAGCTTACAGGAACATGCACACTGAACTCAGCGCGCCTGTGTGTGTGTGTGTGTGTGTGTGTGTGTGTGTGTGCGCGCGCGCGCGCGTGCGTGCGCACCCATACCCCAGAGCCAGCGCCTGCCTGGGCAGGTGCCAGAAGCCAGGGGTGTCATGGAAGCAGCCCCCCCAGGACTCCCATCTTGAGCCCCTTGAGCCCGCGCAGTCTCCCACAGCCCTGGGAACTAACAAACAGTACTCAGCCCTCTATAGGGTGCTGGCCTGCACCCAGACCCAATAGCCTGTGAGTCTGGGGACACTGTCTGTACCACCAGCATCATTTCCAGCCTGAGAGGGTGGCAGGAGGGCAGGGCACTGGGTCTGGGGGCCTGGCTGGGCGTGGCGGTGGCATGGGCTTGGTGCATGTGGGGGCCACCCCATGTCAAGGCCGTCTGTGCTTTAAGAAGGTGGGAAGGGGAAAGGGTGGAGCTCCCCAAGCACCTGCATCTCCCTGCTGGTAAGGGAGCAGGAGGCGACCCAGGAGGTCAGGGATGGAGGCCCTGGGCCCCTGTGTACTTAGGCAGGAGCTGACAGAGTAAACCCACAACTGTGACCTCAGGCAGCAGCGGGAATCGAAGGAGCTACAGGCCTCCCCAGGAGGGCCACCTCCCTCCCCTGCTGGAAGAACAGGCCTCTCAGAGCCTGGAAGACTGAGAAGGGGCTTCTGGGTAGAAGGAATGCAGGCACAGAGACCTGCAGAACAGAAATGTCACAGGCCAGAGTCCAGGGACAGCCATGGAACTTTAAGGGCCAGAGACAGTGGCAGGAGTGGGCTGGGCTGCAGGGCCAATCCCAGAGGCCAGGAACCTGCTGGGCCATCAAGAGCCCTAGGAGGCCGGGCGTGGTGGTGCACGCCTGTAATCCCAGCACTTGGGAGGCTGAGACAGGAGGATCACGAGTTCAAAGCCAGCCTCAGCCATGGCGAGGCACTTAGCAACTCAGTGAGACCCTGTCTCTAATACAGTACAAAAATGGGCTGGGGATGTGGCCCAGTGGTCGAGTGCCCTGAGTTCAATCCCCGGTACCAAAAAAAAAAAAAAAAAAAAAATGCCCCAGGAGGCCTGGCCAAGCACTGGCTGTGGGGACAGAGGAGACAGCTGATGCATGGAGGCAGGAGGCGACCCCATGACCTCTGGTGGCGGGAATTCTCCTGCTGAGAATTACAGACAGGACAGAACTACAGAGACTGGGGAAGGTGGGCAGCACAGAGCCAGAGCAAGAGGACAAGAAGACTGGCTCTGTGGAGGCTGCTTAGCCCAGCCCGGGAGCTGAGACCTGTCCCCAGCTGCCACCAGAATGACTCAGGTCTCAGGTGCAGCCAGGGACACACACGCATACTCATGGGTACACACATGTATGCCCACCCCTGCAGACACGTATGCCCATGGGGTGAACACAGCCCACACACCTGCCTGTGCACACATGCACCTTACACACATACCCCCGCACTCACGCATGCCACACCCACATGCACGCTCATAGACACACCCACACGTGTGAACCCACAGATATGCACGCCACACACACACACACACACACACACACACACACACACACACCGCATGAGCCCAGACGACCTCCCGGGAAGAGCCTGGGAAAGCCCTCCCGGCAGGCCTCCCCGCAGCCACAGGACCCCGCCTTCCCCCACGACAGCCCACCCTTGCTGCTCCCTCCACCCTGCAGACCCCAATGGGCCACAGTGGGGCTGGTGTAGGCACCCTGGGGACCAGGAGGACCTGGCAGAGGGAAGCTGTTCTGCCCACTGTCCCCAGGAAAGGGTTACTCTGCCTCCTTGCCCTGTCCCCTACCCAAGCCTGCAAGCAGGGAGACTGCCAGCCAGAAGGCTTGCAAACCGTGAAGGACCTGCAGACAGGAGGCCACGCTGAGGTCCTGCCGTGGCTAGGAGATGCCTGGGACCCACTCTTTTGTCTCCCAGCTCCCCTGAGAGCTGCCATGGTTGCTGCAGCCCATCCACCTCCCTTCCTTCCCACGGAGGCCCCTGCTCCCCACCCCCTACTTCCCAGCAGAAGGGCTGGAGCCAGACAATGAGATAAGGACCTTGTTTTCTAAGGGCCGGGAATTCGTGGAGAGTCAGGCCAGGCCCCCCCCACCCCTGCTGTAAGGAGGGCAATGATCCCTTTCCTTCTATAGGGTTCCTTGGGGTCCCAGACCTACAGGGACTTGCCATCCCACCCTTTCAGAATGGCCCCGCCAGGCCTGAGCCCTGAGAGTGGGGCTCCATCGCCTGTCCCTCTCACTTCTCCAGCCGCTCTCGACTTCCTTCGGGGCCTGGGGCTTGCCAGCACCAGCCTGCCCAAGGCTTTGCCCATGCTGTTCCCTCCTCCTCCTCCTGGTGAATGCCCTGCTCTGTCTTCAAAACTGGACCCCGTTGCTTCTCCCTCCAGGAAGCCTGCCCTGGGGCCACGACCAGCTCCCCCTCAGCTCCTCACCCCCAGGCCTGAGCAACGCAGGCTGTGTCTACTCTCCTGAAGTCCCCAGGCCTGGCCTGGAGGAGGCCTGGTGGGTGGCTGAGGGAGGAGCCTGCCCGTCACCTGGGGGCTGCCTCCCCAGCTGCTGTGGTCCTCTCAGACCCACTTTTCCCCACCGGAGACAGACACCACCTGAGGCCTGTGCCCCAGGAAGGGGAGCTGCTGGGCGGGGCAATGAGGGAAGGTCACCCATGGTCCAAGCTGAGTCAGAGCGCACCCCCAACAGCAGCACCAAGCCCCAGAGCCTTGGGCCTCTAGACCGTGACCATTATCAACAATGACAGTCTCAGAGTCACAGCAACACTAGAAGGATCCCTCCTGACGCAAAGCTTCCCAGGAGCCGGGCACGGGGCCATCACGAGACACACGCAGCCACTGATACCCACAGCAGCCCATTTTTCAGTTGAGAAAATGGAAGCATGACTTGTCCAAGGTCCCACAGCTGGCAGAAGGAGTTGGTTTTTAGATATTTGTTTGCTGCAGTGCTGGGGACGGAACCCGGGGCCTCACGTGTGCTAGGCTAGTCAAGTGCTCTAGTTCTGAGCTGCTCCCCAAACCTGAGTGGAGCGGCCAGACAGCCACTGGCATCCTGCACTACTACCCTGCCTCTGTGGAGGCACCTGTCCCCCAGGGGCAGGGCTGTGTGGAGGAGGGTTTTTTCTAGACATTGTATTGGCTGTCACCCATTATGCCTGGTGAGGTTGTATGCCTGGACCCAGTACCATCCTATGTCCCCTACTTGGCACCTCCTAGACAGTACTTGACATATGGTAGGTGCTCAGTAAAACCATATGGAAAACAGTAAACCATGGCAAGCTACTTTTTTTTTTTTTTTTTTTTTTTTTTGTGGTGCTGGGGATTGAACCCAGGGCCTTGTGCATGCAAGGCAAGTACTCTACCGGCTGAGCTATATCCCCAGCCCGTGAAGCTACTATTTAGGGGCAACGTAACACTGTGCTTCAGAGCTATCCTCTGAAGACAGTTGATCCCTGGGTCCCAGCAATTGACCTAAGTGACCTTAGACATGTTCATTAGCTTCTGGAGTCTCAGTTTCCACATCTGTTAAACGGGGACAATAACAGTGTTTCCCAGAGTTGTTGGAAGGTTTAATTGAGTTATATTCGTAGTTTCTGGAGCAGTACTGGTACACGGTGAAAGCCGCAGGAGCATTCCCAGTTCACTTGGTCTCCTCCGCGACGGACGGCGAACTACAACTCCCAGCATGCAACGGGCCCCGCCCGGGCTCGCGCATACTCGCCGCAGGGTAGCGTGGACTACAACTCCCGGCGTGCCCAGCGGCCCGTCAGGCCCTGGGTCAGCCAGCCACCCAAGTCAGGGACGCCCGGCGAGCCAGCCCGCTGCTCCTAGACGCCCTCCCCGGGAGGAGAGAGGCCAGCCGCTCCCGCCAGGGTGGGAGGCGGGCGCTGCCCCCGCCATGCTCTACGGACTGGCCCGGGCCGCGGCCCTGAGGCTCGGGGCGCCCTGCGCGCGATGGTTCGGGAGCCGGGCGGGGGTCCCAGCCCACGTGGTGGACCTGCGCAGCGACACGGTGACCAGGCCTGGGCTGGCCATGAGGCGCGCCATGGCCGAGGCGGTCGTGGGGGATGATGACTACGGCGAGGACCCCACCGTCCGCGGTGAGCCGGGCATGCAGGCCCGGGGCGGGGGTCCTCTCTGGAGGACCCCAGGGCGCTGTCCGTGGTGCTGGCGGGGAGGGCGGCCAGGACTGGGCGCTCAGCTGATATTCAGGGAGCACCGGCCCAGGCCGAGCATTGCGCTCTGAGAGCTTGCTGGCCCATCACCCGGGAGCCCGTTGGAAATTCAGGTCCCACACTGGGCCTGGCTGAGCCAGAATCTGCATTTTATTAGGTTAACCCGGTGAGTTGTATGCACAGTTCATTGTCACCCAGCTGCCATATCTAGTCAATGGTAGAACCAGGGTTTGAACCCAGTTCTTTTTCTTTCTTTTTAAAATATTTATTTATTTGCTTTTAGTTATACAATGCAATGATTTATGTTTACGTGGTGCTGAGGATCGAACCCGGGTCGCGAATGTGCTAGGTGAACGCTCTACCGCTGAGCCACAACCCCAGCCCCCCCCCCTTTTTTTTTTTTTTTTTTTTTTTTTTTTGTGGTATCGGGGATTGAACTCAGGGGCACTCGTCCACTGGGTCACATCCCCAGCCCTTTTTTATATTTTATTTAGAGACAGGGTCTCACTGAGTTGCTAAGTGCCTCGCCATTGCTGAGGCTGGCTTTGAACTTGCGATCCTCCTGCCTCAGCCTCCCAGAGTGCTGGGATTACAGGCATGCGCCACCCGTGCCCGGCTCCTTTTATTTCTTTTTTGTTGTTGTTGCAGTACTGGGGATCGAACCCCGGGATCTATACCACTGAGCTACGACCCCAGCCCTTTTTATTTCTTCTTTTAAAAAAATATTTATTAGTTGGACACAATGCCTTTATTTATTTTTATGTGGTGCTGAGAATGGAACCCGGGCCGTGCACGTGCTAGGCGAGCACTCTACCGCTGAGTCACAATCCCAGCCCCTTTTTTATTTCTTATTTTAAGACAGGTCTAAGTTGCCCAGCGTGGCCTCAAATTTGCAATCCTCCTGCCTCAGCCTTCAAAGTCAGTACGATTACAGGTGTGCGCCACCATGCCTGACTTGAACACAGTTCTTCTGACTCTAAAATCCATGCACCCTCTGCTGCCTCCATGAGGACAAGCAAGACCAATCTGGGAAAGGGGTTCTCCATAGACTGCACCTCCCTAGGATTGGGATCTAATAATCTAAAGAGTGGTTTTAAGATACAGGGCAGCCGGGCACGGTGGCGCACGCCTGTAATCCCAGCACTTGGGAGGCTGAGACAGGAGGATCTCGAGTTCAAAGCCAGCCTCAGCAATGGCGAGGCACTTAGCAACTCAGTGAGACCCTGTCTCTAATAAAATACAAAAACGGGCTAGGGATGTGGCCCAGTGGACGAGTGCCCCTAAATTTAATCCCTGGTACCAAAAAAAAAAAAAAAAAAAAAAAAAAAAGATACAGGGCCCCACAGCCCATCCTGGGCTGAGAGTTGTTTTATAGTGAACCACTGCTCTGGTTCTGCTGGGCTGGGTGCAGCCCTTCACTGGGGCCAGGAACAAGTCACTGGTTAAATTCCCAGGGCCTGCGTGCAGGGTCAAGGGGTGATTGGGACTGGTCGCACATCCGGCAGACACCTGCTGTTACCAGGAATTTCAAAGATGCAGGGGCCCTGTCAGCAGGCAGCTGCTGTGTAAACCAGTCACCACATCAGAGCCAGGGAGGTGCTGTGTTGCCAGCTGCCTGTGAAGGGTTCCTTGGGAGCCTGGGGGAGGTGCATGGTTCACAGGGAAGGGGGACTTCCCCAAAGGAGCGCTCCTTAAGGACGGTGGCTGTGCCCCAGACAGGGAAGGGGTTTCTGACTCCCAGGCAGCAGGGCTGCAGAAGCACGTGCTCTGGGGAGAAAGGTGGAATGCGGCTGGGGTGTCAGGCGCTGGGGCACTTTTCTCTTGGGCTGGGGCAGAGGCCAGATCATGCTGGCCTTGAATGTCATGCCAAGGGCCTTGGACCTGATGCCATAGCCAGAGCACCAGCAGGGGCTGTGAAGCAGGAGCCCCATTGTCCTCCAGCTGTGCCCTCTGTCCCTTTCCTGCTCCCCAGAGGCTCCCCGCCTAGGGGTAGAGGAAGTCAGCCGAGAAACCACAGGGCCCCACCTGCTGGGGCTGATGGGAAAGGAAGCCAGACAGGTGCAAAGTCGGGGTGGGACAGAGGGTTCAAACCACAAGAGAGTTTCAGTGGCCTGGTGGGGGAACCATGGCCAAGGGTTGGCTGAGGAGCCTCCAGACCCAGCTGTGGGGTTACCCAGGCCACAGACTGTGCAGCTGGCAGACTGGAGCTCCGGCCCCGCCCACTCGGCCACTCACCTTGGCCTTGGGCAAGGGGCTCACATCTGAACAAATGTACTTTGAACTGTGCCTGTGAGGCCAGTCCACAGTGCTCTGTGGGTAATTGTTGATAGAGTTTTCCCTGCCCCACCCACCCCTTCCTCCTCAGAGCTGCAGGAAAGGGCTGCCCAGCTGCTGGGGGTGGAGCAGACTCTGTTTGTGCCCACCAATACCATGGCCAACCTCATCTGTGGTGAGTCTGACTCCCAGGTCCTCCGTTTACCCACTGCCCCTCTGTATGTGGGGCTGTGACATTCATGAATAACTTTCCTGGATTTCTGCCAGGTGCAACCACTGGGGTGTCCTGGTGGGAGAGGGGGGCAGAGGGGAGTGAGGTTGGCTGATGCCTGCTCCTCCCTAGCTTCTCACCCTGGCCCCACAGTTCCTGTAACCACACCATCGTCACCCCTTTAGGCTTTCCTGTGACATCCCTCCATCTGCCTCACCTTGTAAGCTGTCCGTCATTAAACACCCCTCCGGGTTCCCCGTGTGCATGTGCCCTCAGTTTGCTGCCAGGGCCTGGTGGCTGCTGGTCCCCAAGGAACAACATAGTGGCCAGCTTCTCCCTGCAGGAGCGGGTCTGCAGGTGGGGTCACAGCATTCACAGCATTCAGTCCCCAAACTGTTTTTTCCAGCACGTGGCAGTAAAGTGTCTTGGAGGGGTGCTGTTCCCTAATTGGCATATGGTGCTTGTGAGCTTGCTGTGGCCCTGGGGCTCAGCCTGGATAGAGCTGAGAAGGGGCACGTGGGCCCCCTAGGACTCAGTGCCAAGTCCTGCCCTCCTTCCGTTTGTCTCAGTGATGGGCCACTGCCGGCGCCGGGGCTCCCAGCTCCTCCTTGGGCAGGAGAGCCACCTCCACGTCTATGAGCAGGGTGGGGTGGCTCAGGTAAGGACCAGGCACCATGCCCCGGGGGCCCGGACATCCTCTAGCCAGTACAGGTGGCCTAGGCAGTGCTTCCTAGGCCCCTGGCTGGAACCTGCAGAGGAAGGGGGAGAGCTACAGAGAAGCTGGTGGGGAAGGTGGGAGGGAGAGCTCCCAGCTTGGCACGTGGGCGCAGAAGCAGCTGCCTGCCTGGTGCTTGGTGCCCTGCTGCCCCCTACTGGGCACTTGGAACACTGGCACTCCAGGAAGGAGCCAGAGGCAACAGGAAACATCTCAAATGAAAAGCCGGACAGGGGCCTGGCACCTTCCTCACCTGGGATGCTGTGTCTGGATGCACAGAGCAGGGCGAAGTCCTGGAAGCCCAGAGATGGGGAGGAGCAGGCACAGGGTCGGGGTCTGGCTCCCTGTTCCAGAGGACCCCTCCCTTCTACCAGGAGGTACCGCTGGAACCCTGGACCTGCCTGATCCTTCTCCCCTTTCCTCGCTGCAGATTGCTGGGGTGCACTCCCACTTGCTCCCAGACCTGCCCCATGGGACCCTGGACCTGGCTGAGCTGGAGAGGGTGATCTCTCGGGGCCTTGGGAGCCCCTACCACCCAGTCTGTGAGCTCGTGTGCCTAGAGAACACACACAGCAGCTCAGGGGGCCGGGTCCTCCCCATCGACTACCTCCGCCAGGTAGGCTCAGCCCCGCCACTGCCCCCCACCAGCCTGCTCTGGCTTCCTGTGTCTCCTGAGCCCCCATCTGACAAGTCGTGGGTACCTGTTAGTGGGCCGGCTATCATGGGGGAACACGTGTCGGCCCTAGGCTAAAGATGCAAAGGGAATTACTGTCCCCGTTTAGGGGCCCTAGTCCCTGGACTTGCCCAGGAGCAAAGATGTCACTGTGTGCATATGTGGGCACGAACACACAGGCCCCGCTCACACACACTCACCCTGCCAAGAGCCAAGTTCCAGAGCAGCACTGAGGACAGCTGGCCTGGCCTGGCCACGTGCTCCTGGTGAGGCCATGGAGCGAGCAGGCGTTGAGGGCACTGGCCTCCAGCTTCCCCCGTCCTTAGCACTAGCAAGGGGCGAGGAGGCTGCTGGGCCGAGTCCTGCTCCCCATGTGATCGATCGGGTGGCCACCTACCCCTACGCCTTGTGCTCCTTGGGCTCCCCCTCCTGGTGCTGTCATGCAGCTTAAATCAAATGAGACTTGGTGTCCTTGGCTCTTGGCAAGTGCTCCCTGAAGAGCTGAGTGGGCTCAGCCCCCGTCCTGCAGGGAGCTGGCACACGCAGCCCCCGTCCTGCGGGAGCTGGCACACGCAGCCCCCGTCCTGCGGGAGCTGGCACACGCAGCCCCCGTCCTGCGGGAGCTGGCACACGCAGTCCCCGTCCTGCGGGAGCTGGCACACGCACGGCCCTGGGTTCCGTCCCGGTAGAGCACCGCCGAGGCTCAGGCAGCACAGTGGGACCGCTCTGGTGGCTCCAGACCCCTCAGCTCTTCCAGAGCCTCGCCCAGGAGCCTCCTGGAGACCTGCCCCACCCTCCTGTCCCATTGACCTCTGCCTGCACTTCGCCCAGGTGCACCTCCTGTCCCACTGACCCCTGCCTGCACTTCACCCAGGTGCACCTCCTGGCCCAGTCCCATGGGGCCCGGGTCCACCTGGATGGAGCTCGCCTGATGAACGCAGCCGTGGCCCTGCGCGTGCCCCCCGCCTGCATTGTGGAGCACTGTGACTCGGTGTCCTTCTGTCTCTCCAAGGTGGGGAAGCCCCTGGGCTGGTCTTCCCGAGACGCATGGGTGGGGGCGCAGGAGGAGCCGAGTCCCCGAGCTTCTGTGCTGGCACTGGTGGCCCCAGGTGCCCTCCCCTGCGGGTGGGTCAGCAGGCCTCCTCTCTTCCCGCAGGGCCTGGGGGCACCAGTGGGGGCCCTGGCGGGGGGGGCCCAAGGACTTCGTCCAGGAAGCCTGGCGCCTGCGTAAAGCCCTGGGTGGGGGCATGCGCCAAGCTGGGGTGCTCGCTGCAGCCGCCCTGGTGGGACTGGCTGAGGCAGAGGAAGTGCTGCCCAGGGACCACGAGAACGCCCGGAGGTTTGCCAGAGGTGCCCGGCTCCCCACCCCCTTTCCTTGGCTCCGTCCACCCTGGGCAGGTCGGGGGTCTCCTGCAGCAGGCCCACACCCAGCAGGTCTTCACCCTCCTAGCTTCTAGAACACTGATTTTGCCGCTGGGTCTCTAGGGCGGGACCCAGGCCACTTGGCTCACCCACCCTGCTCCACGCAGCGCCTGACACTAGGAAGCGCCCGGTGGAGTCTGCAGAGCCAGGAGTGCCCTCGAGCTCAGGCTTCCCTGCACGAGCTGGGTCCTCATGGCAGCCCACTTCAGCAATGAGAAAACAGGCCCGAGAGGCACTGATCTGTCTAAGGTCACATGACCACACAGCCAGGTCCCTGTGATCCCAAGGGCCAGGTCAGGACTGGGTCCTGTCCTGCGGCAGCTGCTTGTCCCTCCACCCTCCCCAGGTGACAGTTCTGGGTGGTGGGGCCCTGGTGGGGTCCTGGGTTGGGCTCTACTCACTGCAGGACCTGGCCCAGGACTCCAGGCCCTGGCATCGCCCATCTGTTCTGTGGATCCTGCCGCTGTGGAGACCAACATGGTGCTGGTGAAGGTGGCCGGGCTGCCCGCTGCGGAGCTGTGCCAGCGCCTGCAGGCCGTGAGCCCCGAGGAGGTGGCCCAGACGGGCCACGCCGTGCGCGTGCTGCTGTTTCCCTGGACAGAACAATCCGTGCGTGCTGTGTGGCACCGTGACATCTCCGCCCAGGACACCGAACGGGCACTGGGGAAGTGGGAGTTTGTGCTGCGGCAGTTGGGGTCCTGAGGACGGGCCCGGGCCGCTGGGCCGCTGGGCCGCTGGGCCCCGGCTGGTGCGGAAGTGCTGTGTGGAAGTGCCCGGATGGAGCCCAGAAGTACAGGCCAGCCTCTTCTCACAGTTATGCATATGTGACGTCCCCACTCAACCAGAGACAACCAGGCAAGGGACGGGACAAGACGTGACTGAAAATCAAGAGAAAAACACAGACAAAAACAGACTCCTACCTGGTCACGATGATGGACTTGTTACACACAGGCTTCAAAATAAAATGTTTAAGAAATCATAAGGCAAGAGCAGAAAGTTTGACAGAGAACTTAAAATTATAAGACTACATGGAAATTCTAAAACCGAAAAAGGTAATAATTTAACTCAGCCAGGCATGGTGGCACATGCCTGTAATCCCAGCAACACGGGAGGCTGAGGCAGGAAGATTGCAAGTTCAAGGTCAGCCTCAGCAACTTAGCAGGACCCTGACTCAAAGTTTAAAAAAATAATAAAATAAAAAGGGCTGGGGATGTGGCTCAGTGGTTAAGCATCTCTGGGTTCAATCCCTGAAAAAAAAAAAAAAAAGCCAGTGGGTAGGTTTGATAGCAGATAAGACATAGCTCGAGAGAAGCATGGAAGGGGAAGAAAAAAACAGGAAAAATGTACCTGCATGCACAGACCCTAAAGCCATTCTGTGAAGAGTAATCAAACTGAAAAACCCTGGTGAAGCTGACCAAGAACAAGAGGGGAAGCACAGGTAGTTTTTGATAATATAAAAAGAATAAAAATTTAAATCGCCTGTATTATACCCAAGACTGACCACCATTAATATGTGTGTATACTTCTTCCTGGGATCAGTACGTGTGTGTGTGTGTGTGTGTGTGTGTGTGTGTGTGTGTGTGTGTGTTGGCTTCCGTCACTATTAATAGCAACCACCTGAGGTAATCAACTTATAAGGTGAAGAGGTTTATTTTGATGCCCAGTTTTGCAGTTCCAGTTGGTGACTATTTGGACCTGTGGTGAGGCAGCCCATTGTAATAGAAGCCTCTACCCCCTGGATCTTTGGGGGACACCTAAAATCCAAACTATAACATTACACAGTCACCTCAGGGTTCAGAAAGCTCTTTGCAGGAACCCAGGAGGAGACTGGCTTTGGAAAGATAAAAGTATTGGCGCTGGCTTAAGGGTGCTTGGTTTGCTGTGCAGAGACTCTCCAGTCAGACTCCAAAGCACACAACTTATCAGCTGATTGGTCTGCAAAGGGAACTTTTTGTAAATTATGTTAGGGTTTATTCTTAATATTCTACCACCAAAAAAGGTATGAAATAGGTACCAAATGTGATTGCAATCCTGATTAATAATTTGGATAGCCTTTTCAAAATTATATATTCAAAGAAAAATATTAACTAGTCACTAAATTCTAGCACCATGTTGAGATGGAAAAAATAGTGACCTGGAAGGCCACTCTCTAGGGAATGTTTTCACAGAGAAGGACAGTGGGGTGGGTTTCTTAAAACCCCCTTAAAATGATCCCTTCCACCTGACGCGATGGCGCACGCCTGTAATCCCAGCACTTGGGAGGCTGAGGCAGGAGGATCACGAGTTCAAAGCCAGCCTCAGCAATGGCGAGGCACTTAGCAACTCAGTGAGACCCTGTCTCTAATAAAATACAAAAAAAAGGGCTGGGGATGTGTCCCAGTGGTTGAGTGCCCCTGAGCTCAATCCCTGGTACCACGAAGAAAAAAAAAAAAATATCCTTTCCCCAGAGTCAACACTTTTGTTTAAAAGTCGTCTTAGTCCATCAGGCTGCTACAGCAAAGTGCCAGACCCTGCTGGCTCATAAACACAGTGTAGCCCTCGCAGCTCTGAGGGCTGGAAAATTCAAGACCAAGGTGCCAGAAAGTCAGCGCAGGGTGTTTCTAGGGCTGGTGTTCTTCGAAGGTTCTCTGTGGAGAAATGCTGCAGGAAACAGAGCCTGGGCGGTGAGCGCAGCCTGGGGGTCTGCAGCGTGTTGCTCTGAAGGACCCAAGGGCGGCTCCTGCAGGAAGTGCTGCCTCAGGAGCGCACGCTACCTGGCAGGTTGTCAAGAACACCTTGAGGACGTGCTGAGAAGGCAGCACCAGGAGAGGAAGGCTTGCCGCCCCGAGCAGCCTGTGCCCGGCTCCAGTCCCCTCCAGAAACAGGGCGGCCTCCCCTCTCAAGTCCCCCCACCCCCAGGTGCAAGTGGAGCAAATGCAGATGAAACTCCATCCTCCCGAGCCCCAAGGGGTGGCGGGGGTGGGGGGCGGCGGGGGCTGTAATAAGCCCTGGATTTCTAGGTCCCTTTTACTTATCTCTAATGAATAAGCCCATTCACTCAGAGGGGAGGAACAGGAGTGCCTGGTGGAGACCCCAGTGGGTGACTAGGAAGCTGCCAGACGTAGGCACAGGGCACTTGTGCTGTGGGAGAAGAGCAGGGGCTGCCGGGAGGGCCTTCCCTCGTCCGCGCCACCCCAGACAACCCAGCTCTGCAGTCTGGGGCTCCAGCATCCGGGGCGCTGGAGAACTGCCCTTTGGTGCTGGAGGAGGAAGCAACTCAGAGAATCACAGAAGGCCAGCACCCAGCTGCCGCCTCATCTGCACTGCTCTGGGACGAGTGTCCGCTCACTGGTGCTGTGCAACACAGCGGCACCTTCAGGTGACAGTGACTCAGGACTTCTCACCGTCTCTGTGGGTTAGGAATCGGGAAGTGGCTGAGCCAGAGGAGCCCAGAGGTCCTGTCTTGGGCGCTCCCCCGAGGTTGCAGGCGGGACATGAGCTGGACCACACCATCTGACGACTCTGCTTCCCTGGTGGCTCACCCACGTGCTGGCACATGGCAGCTGGCTCTAGTGGAGGCCACGTGTGTGTGGCATCCGCTCAGGGCTCACAACACAGCAGTTGCCCCCCCACCACCAGCAGCAACTAGGAGATGGAGTGTGATGGTTTGGAGAGGAGGTGCCACCCAAGACCTCCTGGGTGAGTGCAGAGGTAAAGTGGTCAGACTCTGAGAGCTGCGACCTAGTCAGGCAGGTGGGGCGTGGCTGGAGGACAGGGTCACTGGGGCGTGCCCGGGAAGGGTGCATCTGCCCTGGAGCCCCTCCCCCCTCTGCTTGTTGGCTGCCAGGAGTGCAGCAGTGTCCCCTGTGTCCACCCCCACCCTGCAGCCCAGAACAATGGAGTCAGCTGACCGCGGACGGAACCTCTGAAACTATGGGCCAAAATAAACTTTTCCTCCTCTAAGTTGTTCTTGTCGCGTATTTGATCACGTGACGTGAAGCTGGCTAACACAGGCAGGAGCTGCAGTGTGCTGTGACTTCACACCTGACACCCCGGGCAGCTCTGACTCAATGTGGCTGGGGCACACCAGGGTCCCCGGGGCCATCATGAGGCCGGCTCCTGCACCTGTGGCTGCTGGCTGGGGTGGGGCCTGAGCTCAGGGAGCCTCCAGACTCACAGCGCAGGCCCTGGTCAGGGCATAAGTGGCATCAGAGGAACAGAGCCAGCTACAAGATGGAGTGGACGAACGGCCGCAGGGAGGAAGCAGAGCGGGACCACTGCTGGGTGTGAGGAGGGGACGTCCAGGCTGGCAGCAGGGTCTCCTCGTCAGGCCTGGCGTGGGGCTGTGGGAGCAGAGGCGGGCTCACGCTCTCCTGCCCTCCCCGGCCGCTTGCCCTGAGTCACGGGGCACCACTTGAGCCTGTCATTGGTTACCTGTCCCCAGCAACCCTGAAGCACCACTGACGCTTCCCTGTGGCTTTGAGCTGCCTTCTCACCTTGGCCACAGCCCGGCCACCCGCTGGACTGTGAAACAGGGGCAACCCAATCACCACAGAGACTGGCCCACCAGAGCGGGCGTGGAGGCCAGGTGTCCTGGCTAAGCCCCATGCCCACCCCCATGTGCATGCAAGCCACATACATGTCCTTACGCAAACCTGGGGTCCCTGCAGGATGCCTGTGGGGGTATTCCTAGTGTCCTAGCCCCGGAGCCCAAGCCCGTCTACAATCAGAGGGGCCTGGCTAAGCTCACCCCCTCAGCTCCCCAGCAAACACAGGCCCAGAAACCTTTCCCGCTAAGTAAGAGAGCTGCCCCGCCCCAGCTGCGGGCCCAGCTCCTTCCAACCCGGGCCGACCTGGGGAGGAGGAGGTCCTTGTGTGCAGGAGACGTCGCTGGGTGTGCACACACACGCACACGTGTGCACACAGGACTCTGGCTAGACAGGGACCACCGTGCGGGACATCACTGGGGGCGGACAGACACACGCACACACCTCTGGTAACCGTGCTCCTTCACCCTCGCACCGTCTGTGGGACATGGGCAAGCATGGCCTATTTTGAAGATTTTTAAGAAAAAAATACAGAGCTCCCCTGCACAGAGCACAGCTGGTTTATTCAAGGAAAAATCGGTGCAGTGTTCCTGGAGGGAGGGTAGCAAGGGAAGCCCCATCCACCCCCAGCTCTGCGTCCTCGGCGGGCCCTGCCAAATCTGCGCCAGCATCATGTCCTCAGGAGCAATAGAGGACAACTAGGGGTGGGGACCGAGCCTCTAAGGTGTCATGTTCCCTAGCACATGGCCCAAAGCTCGGGAAAGCCCTGCACCTGAAGGGGCTGCCAGGACCTTCCCCTGGGCCCTTTTCCTGCATCTGCCCAACTGTCCACCTACCTGTGGCCCAAGATGACTCAGGTGGGGACTGGCTGACCCTGTCCTCACACGTCTCGTCCTTGGATCAGCCCAGGCCTGTGAGCAGGCCCCACCCAGACAAGCCTCTGCCTACTGCTCAGCAAGTCAGCAGCCCAGACTCCAGGCCTGGGCCCTGCCACCCTGGGCAGCCCAGCCCCTCTGGCTGAGAAAGAAGCCCCTTCATCCAGCTCACTCACAGGGCAGGCTAGGCACAGCTCCAACTCCCCCCACCCCATCCCGCCGTGGTGGAGATGCCCCCCACCATGGCACAGCATTCCCTATGCCCACCCTGCCCTTCTGGGACCTCCACGCCTGTCGGTCAGGCTGCCCCCAGGGCCCTGCAGTCATGAGCATTCCCAGGTTGCTGCAGAGGGGAAGGGTCTGGAGCCAGCAGGAGCGATGGCCTGCAGCACGTGCCCACCTGGGTGCACGCAGAGAGCCACCCACCTGGTGGGAAGACGGGGAGGGGCAGGCACGCGGGGCGGGAGCAGGTCTGCCTACAAACCAAAGGGACCTCAGCCCTGCCCTGCTCTCCTCCCCACCAACCCTGCTCTGCAGGACGGGGACAGAACAGAGGCCTGGGGTCCCACCAACCTACTAGAACACCGGGCTCTGCCCTCGGCTCCCGAGTGATCTGGGCCTCGGTCTCCCCAGCAACACAGGGTGAAAGGTGGCCACTGCGCAGGGCTGTGAGGGCCAGGGAGCAGGGGCGCTCAGGCTGGCGCCTAGCCAGCCGTGTTTAACACACACCTGTGCTCTCTGACGCCACCCCCGCGTCATGACTGTCCCAGGTCACTAGGAATGTGGGCAGCTGAGGGCAGCACAGCAGGACTGATGAGGAGGGCCAGCCATGGCCCAAGAGGCAACAGCACCCCCAGAGTACCCAGGAGCCCAAGGCACCCCACCCGACTGTGCCACCCAGAACCCAGCGTGCCATGCAGGTGGCTTAATGGGACTCCCAGGAGATGCCAGGGGAAGCCAGGCACCGCCCCACCCGCCACCCGCCACCTGCCAGGGCTCAGATGACCACAGAGTG
Organism: Tamias sibiricus; assembly: GCA_025594165.1. NCBI lineage: Eukaryota > Metazoa > Chordata > Mammalia > Rodentia > Sciuridae > Tamias > Tamias sibiricus. The sequence goes on from CM046660.1 coordinate 4,114,254, forward strand.
GGGAGCACCTGGGAGCCTGCTCAGGCTGAGGGCTCGGGCGGCGGCCAGCAGGAGGGTGCCACTGAGCGCCTCCAGGGCACAGGAGCCCCAGGCCAGGGCCAGCGACCAGCCGAAGCTGGTGCGGACGCCCTGCACCTGCTGCAGGCCGTACTGGCGGGCCGTCTCCGTGAAGGCCAGGTGTGAGTAGCTGACATAGAGGCTGACCCCCGCCAGGGTCAGGGCACCTGGGGAGAGAAGGGGCAGGTGGCTGCTCAGGGTGTCCCTAGAGGACCCCTGGCCCACAGGTCCTGCCGACGGAGCCCAGCAGGCCGCTCACACAGCGCCCCAGCCCTCTCCTGGTCAGCGCTGACGGACACTCAGCGGGGCCCTCTCCCAGACACTACCTTGCCCTCCCTTCTTACAGTGCGAATGGGTGCGCTGGCCTCAGGTAGGTCCCTGGGGCGTGACGTTCCTGTCTCAGAGCCCAGCACTGCTGTCCACAGCTGAGCCTCAGCCCTGCAGCCTGGGAGCTGGGCCAAGACTCAGGTGGCTCCCGGAAGTGACATGCATCTGGTGTGGAGTGGCCTGAGCAAGGGAGCTGCAGGGTGTCCTTTGAGCCATGCAAGCCTCAGACCCTTGCCCCTCTCAGTTCTCCTTCCTTGGAATGGCGCACCCTCCGCCCAGGGAGGCCGGAGCCGCCGTGGGCCTCCCCCAGAGCTGCCTCCAGCACCTCAGCCCGCACCCGCGCCTTGATCCAGGCACAGCACAGAGGTTTCCTGTCAGCACAAGGCTTCCTGGGGACAGTCCCAACCCAACTCCTCCTCTCTGGGGTTCCCAGGGTCCTCTTTTTTTTTTTTTTTTTTTTTTTGGTGCCGGGGATTGAACTCAGGGGCACTCGACCACTGGGCCACATCCCCAGCCCTTTTTTGTATTTTATTAGAGACAGGGTCTCACTGAGTTGCTAAGTGCCTCGCCATTGTTGAGGCTGGCTTTGAACTCGCGATCCTCCTGCCTCAGCCTCCCAAGTGCTGGGATTACAGGCGTGCGCCACCGCGCCCGGCTCCCAGGGTTCTCTTAATTGGATCTCAGACCCTCACAGACTCTGACCCTGGTCAAGGTCCCAGCTGACACTTTGATTACTCCCAGTTTCATTCTCAAGTCAAGGAGACCTTGCCTTCCATGTTGGTCTCATAGGCCTGTGGCCAAAACCAAGGCTGACAGCTCCCCAACCTCAGCCCTAGTGAGGCCCACCACCCGCTCCTGAGAAAGGTCTACCAGAGTCCAGCGTCCCCTGGGGAGGGAAGCAGGCCTGCCCGGGAGGGGACCCCAGCCCTATATGGTCTGGTCTTTGTAACCAAGACAATAGAGCTGGCCTAAGATACCAGACCCAACACACATCTGACCCCAAATGACAGGGGCCACTGAGGACTGACCCCAAGAAGCCACCAGCCCCACCTTCAGTGACAACCAGCCTAGGCAGGAGAGGCACTGGTGGCCGGGGCAGACAACACCAAAGCAATGAAGGGGCCTAGGACCAGTTTCCTTCTGACCTTAGAGAGGCCTCAGGTCTCTCAGCGGTTAAGGTGGCACTGAGGGCCTCGGGGGAGTGCTGGCCCAGTGCCCAGCACCATCTGCCCCGTGGAGAAGGCCTCGGCGTCACCCTGGGGTGCTCCAGCCTCCCAGCTCCACTCTGGCCCGCCCTGCATGCAGGTCCCAGCCAGAAGCTCTGCCACCACTGGGGTCCCCAGGCTCAGCGCAGCGCAGAGGGGCACAGGATGGGCAGGGGCGCAGGGAAGCGGAGCCCCACTCCCAGCGTCTGCAGTCCCAGCTGGCTCCCCCAGAAACCCTGGACTCACCCCCCAGCAAGAAGTAGCAGCCGGTGAGTAGCAGCAGAGACACACTCCGGGCCAGGGAGCTGAGCAGGCCGCAGACCCAGCCACACACAATGAGGATCAGGCTCAGCGGAAGGACCACCATGACCGCACGGTGCAGCGCTGTGGGAGAGGGGGCTCAGGCGCAGGCCCACGGGGACCCTGCCCCCAGGAAGGTGGAGGCCAGCCTGCCTGGAGGACAGTGATGCTCGGGCCGGGGGTGGGGGTGGGCTGAGCTGATGCCTGTCTCCGTGGCAACCACAGGACCCTCCCAGTGGTCACCTCTCCTCCTGTGCAGCCTTCCTGAGGCCAGGGTGAGGGAGGCTCCCGAGTGCCCTCCCCACTCCCACTCTCGGGTCTCTCTGGGGCAGCAGACACGTGCCCGCTAGCCCCCCAGGCAGGAGATGTGTGCGGCTGGCCAACTGTCCATCTGGAAAGATAAAGGAGAGTCCGAGAAGGGGAGCTCGGGGCCCCACCAGCTCCCACCACGCTCAAGCCGTCTGCTGCCCCTGACAACGAGGGCTGGGCCGCCACCACTGAAAGGGAACTGGGCACAGGGAGGCCAGGCAAGCTGGAAGCCGTGCCCGTAAGGACCCCCCTGGGGAGCAGAGGAACTGTGGATGGAAGGGTCCCTTGGGGACAGCAGGCCACTGGAAGCAGTTCGGGGTGAGCTGGGGAGGGGTGGCTTCTGTCCCGGCCCTGCCCGAAGAACCGGGGAGATGGCAGGGATGGCATGCCAGGACTCACAGAGGAGGTGCCGCACCGAGGGGGAGACGTCCAGGCCCTGGCTGCTGAAGGGGTCGATCAGGGGCACGCAGCTGTTCTGCCCTGGAAAGCCCAAGAGCAGAGCAGGGGCTGGGACGATGGGCACCCAGCAGCCCCCAGAGCCACTCGGACAAACCGTGGCCCTGGGGCCCTACTGGAACCTCTCCCCTGGAACTCGGGGGACTTCAAATGGGATTAGAGGCCCAACGCCTCGTTTGAGGTATTTCATTAGATTATTATTTTTTTTTAATGTGGTGCTGGGGATGGAACCCAGGGCTCATGCATGCTAGGCAAGCACTCTACCACGGAGCCACAGCACCAGCCTCCTCTGGCTTCTTTTAATGGACAGGTCATAGCCGTGTGGATGTGTGTTTAAAATCTCTAACACTCCAGCCGGGCGCCGTGGTGCACGCCTGTAATCCCAGTGGCTTGGGAGGCTGAAGCAAGAGGATCAAAGCCAGCCTCAGCAAAAGTGAGGCATTAAGCAACTCAAAAAATACAAAAATTAGGGCTGGGGCTGGGGCCCAGTGGTTAAGTGCCCCTGAGTTGAATTCCCAGTACCCCCCCCCCCCCAAAAAAAAAAAAACCTCTCTAACACTCCAGACAGGCTTCCCTTGGGACTGCCCAGTGCAAGGTCGCTGTGACACACTGCAGTAGGAAGGCCAGAATCCGCCCAGCAAGGAAAAAACGTGTGCAAAACGGGCTCGATGGGGCCTCACATTCCAGCACCTTCATGACTGGGGTCCTGTGGGCTCTGACTCACACACTTGCACACCACATAATGCACGTGTGTGTGCACACACACCCACCGTCAAGTGGATGAACACAGCTTGGCCTTTCCTCCTCACACACACTCATACACACAGTGCTCACTCAGCCACATGCATGTGCACACAGCCCGCACGCTCTATTCACGCACCTTCACACCCATGCCCCCACTCACACTAGCATGTGCTCACACAAGCCCACGCTCACACTCATACACTGATGGGTGCTGACACATTCAGACACACACGCTTCACACCCTCCCACGGCCCCAGCCACCCTGGGCTCATCCCGTGCAGGGGAACCCCCAGGCTGGCCCAGAGTGCTGAGGTGGGGCGGGAGGCCGGACACAGTAATCACCGAAACAACTCCTGGTCACTTGGGGGAGGATGCGGAGCCTTCCCAGAGACCCCGGCAACCCACATCCGGGCTTCCCACACTGGTCCCCATCCCCTTCCAGCCCCACTCCTCCCCTGCAGGAAGGCCATGGGGGGGGTCCCTCCGACCTCCTGTCCCCTTCGGGAGGAGGCCTCGGTTTCCTCCCATCTGAAGTTCCAAGACTTGGAGGTCCCAAATTACCCAGGGACCCGCAGCAGGGCCATGCGCTCCTGGGGGTGCCCTGCCGGCTCCCCCCTGATGTGCCACTCTACCAAAGGCAGGTTCCAGAGGAAGGTCCTTGAGGTCCTCGTGGGGCCGCACAGTGCCAGCCCCTCTTCCTCCTCTGGCCCCGCTGCCCCTGGCGTGGCCCTGGGGAGTCCCTTCCCCTCAATAGCCCAACTGTCACCCAGAAGTTTGAGGGGGGCGAGGGGGCGGGGAGGGGGCGGAGAGGCCCCTGCGGGGCAGGGCCTGGAGGAGCGGCGGGTCGGGACGGGGCGCGGGCGGCGGGGCGCCGCTCACCTTCGCAGGTGCGCCAGAGCCCCGAGTGCGAGGAGAGCTGCTCGGCGCGGCCGGCGCGGCCACCGGCGTCCGCCACCTCCAGGATGTACCAGTAGTCGCTGGCGACCGCGGCGGCCAGCAGCGCGAAGCTGAGCAGCGCGCCCAGGGCGGCGGCCAGCAGCAGCGCGCCCAGCCGGGCCATGGCCGGAGCGGGCCGGAGGGCCGGGGCGCGGGCTGGGGAGCGCGGGGAGCAGCGGCCGCCGCGGCTGGCAGAGCGCCGCGAGGTGGAGGCGGAGCAGGGGCCGGGGCGGGGGCGTCCCGGGAGCCGCGGCTGGGCGTGGCGGGGCGGAGCAGGGCAGCGAGCGGGGCGGGGGCGACGCGGGGCGCAGGAGGGTCCGCCCGCCGCCCAGGCGCTTCTGCGCGGAACCGCTTTTCTGCGCGCTCGGCTGGCCGCGCGGTGCCCTCAGTTTTGCGGGGAAATTGACGCCACATCTCTCTGGTCGCCAGGTTTGTCCCTAAGGGAAAGGAGGAAGAAGTCGCAAAGGCTGAGGTTGCAGCGGAGCCACAGACCGGGGTTCAAATCCTTGCGTCCCACGAGAGGAGCTGGCCACACGTGCTGGGGCACGTTTCTTAGTCTCTGAACCTCAGGTTCCTCCTGCTTGACCCGGCTGCCCGGTGATTGAGGGATGAGGGTCAGCCTGAGACCTGCCCCAGGAAGCTCCTGGGCTGCTGGACTACTCACCCATAGCTCTTAGAAGCATCTGAGCCTAGAAAGGAAGATGCCTCCGCTGGGCACTGGCCCTGGTCGGCCCTGGAGTCCTGGTCTTAATCAGTCCTGAGGACTAACCAGGTGGGATCGGTGGAGTGGGGCCAGGGTGAGTGCCAGGGGTAGCCTTGCTCCAGATTGGCTCCTGGCTGCAAACACCACATCCGGCAAGCCAGTCTCCACTCAGCCACTCACTAAGTAAGCATGCATGAAGAACCTTCTAGAACAAGTGTCAGGTGGTAGTGAACACAGGAGGCAGAGGAGCCACAGAGTCCCCCAAACCAGGAGCAGGCTCTCATGGGGAACCCAGGCATGGGCAGTGGCATTATTGAGAGGGCAGGCCAGATTGGGTGGCTTTCCTGGGTGGCTGGCTACCTGTAGGCTGGACAGGCTTGTGGAGAGGGGAGAGGTTGGGGTTGGCATCTCCACTGACTGTGCCTCTTGCTGAATGCAGTAGCTGCATGGCTTATGGTCAACCCAGGCCTCTCAACTCCAAGTGTTTGGGCCATTTTTTCTCAGGACTAGGCTCCTGGTGGTTTGTGGAACATGGGCAGGAAGTAAAAGCAATTCCAGCAAAGTTATTGAAACAGTCTTTTGAAAGGAGTGCAGAGTGGCGGGGAACGTTTCTGGGATTGTGCAGGCTGTTCATCCTTCCACACACACCCCAGATTGGTACCCCACTGCATCAGCCAAAGGGCCCACTGTGCCGACAGCCCCTCGGTCTGGAGCTGCCCTGCCCACGCCTCTGCTCCGGAGCCATGTGGCAGCCCATAGCTGATTGGACCCAGAAGGTGAGAGAATCTAACAGGTGCTCAGAGGGCTGCAGCCCCCAAAAGCAGGAGAGGGGAGGGAGAGGAGAGGGGCAGCCTCACCTGCTGCCAGGGCCTCCTTCTAGCCCTCCACTCTGGTTACAGTAGGAAAAAGAGTGGTGAAGAATGAGAACCTGAAGCTGGGCGTGGTGGCGCACGCCTGTAATCCCAGCACTTGGGAGGCTGAGGCAGGAGGATCGTGAGTTCAAAGCCAGCCTCAGCAATGGCGAGGCACTTAGCAACTCAGTGAGACCCTGTCTCTAATAAAATACAAAAAAGGCCTGGGGATGTGGCCCAGTGGTCGAGTGGCCCGGGTTCAATCCCCGGTACCAAAAAAAAGAACCTGAGGCTCCCCAGCAGTTACAGAAAAACAATACAAGAGTCAGTGTGGCTTTGGTTGAGTCAAAACCTACGCGTCGCACGTGCCCGTGTGTATAAGACGTGAATTGACTGGCGGGAACACTGTTTTGTGTCTTCATGCCTCCTCCCAGTGAGCTCCCCAGCCTTGAGCCGAGGAGGTTCGAAAGGATCTCTGTTCTTGCACCCACTACAGCTTGGGCAAGGAGGGGGCAGCTGTCTGGGCGGGGACAGTGGTGCCCAGAGGGAGGTTTCAGCGAGAGGAATCCAAGCCACAGGTGCTCTCATGCTGCCGGGCTGGGAGGCGGCCAGCCGGCAGTCCACACCCGCGCTGCTTTCAGACCTGGTTCTGGGTTTAAACCCAGATAAGCAGCTGGATCACTGTCCCCCAGGCAGTTAGGCACCCAATTTTGTTTTATTTTTTATTTTATTTACTTATTTATTTTTTGGTGCTGGGGATTGAACCCAGGGCCTTGTGCATGCAAGGCAAGCACTCTACCAACTGAGCTGTATCCCCAGCCCAAGGCACCCAACCTTGAGGGGCCACCTGATGAGTCCTGCCAGTGTACTTCCCTTGAAGTGGACCCAGCTATACCCAGCCCAGGCTGAAAAGGAACTGCTTTAGAACCACCCATTACCTTCCATTTTCCTCCTCCCTCCATCAGCTTGGACCCCACTCTAACCAACGCCATGCCTCTCCCAGCTCTTCTAAGTCAGCATCAGACCACCACTGTTGAAATTGGGGGCAGGAGCAGGCTCGTGATGGGGACATTCCAGTTTTCACTGACAAAAATAAGGCTGCATCTAAGCTTCTGTTCTTCTAGGCCCCATTTAACTACCTAGCGCCACTGGCCATTGGGGGAGGAGCAGGATGGCTGGCCCCATCCATGGCCATCTGGCAGGCAAGCCTCCTCCTCCAGAATGACCAGCTACTGTTCCCAACACGGGACTGAGGAAGCAGCTGAAACCATGGGCTAAATTACACTCAGAGCAGCTTGGCATCAGTTCCACTGAAAGCAATTTCACTGCACTTGGCGGGCACCCTGCAACAGAAAATGAACCTCCCTAAATTACCCTCCCAACAGGTCATCTCGCCCACTCGGGGCAAAATTGAGCTCATTTATCCTGGCAGACTGGAGGCTCTGTTCTAATTGACATGGAACATTCTACAGGATTCTTAAATGGTGGGGAGTAGGTTGCAGAGTGGTCTCCTCCCATTGAAACACTGGGGCTGGGAGGCTGTTGCCGGGCTCCTGAGGCCACACCCTCTCCCCACACCTGCAGGGCCCCTGGTGCATTTGCCATTTCTTCCCCCAGCAGCTGTCCCTGCCTAGTCCCTTTGGCAGCCTCCCACTAGGTTGGACAACAGAATGCTCAGTGATGTCTTCTCCTGATGCCACCAAGGCGGTTAATCACTTGCCTGGAGTCCTGGCTCACGCTGGCCCCACTCAGGGCTTTGTAGGCCTTTTTCTTCCCACCTTCAGAAAACAAGGAGAAACCCTGTGGGCCCTGTGCAGGAGAAAGGTTTGTGGGCTTCAATTCCTGAGAGTGGTGCCTGGCATTCAGTAGGTGTCAGACAAACATTAGAGTGACTGGATGAATAAATGTCACCACTCGGGAATTAGGTGGAAGCAGCTGTGAAGGCCAAGGCCCGGGTTTGATCCCATCCAGTGGAAAACATGCAGACGCTGGACTAAGCCCAGAGGGAAGACCCCCACAGCTGAGCTGGTCCTCTGCTCTGTGCAGGGTGAGATTCCCCTGAGCCGGGCAGGAAGCCCTTCCTGGGGGGAGACTGGCTTGGAGCAGGCTGGCCGCCCCACTTGCCCTCTTCTCAGCTCAGCCCTCCAGTGTGTAGACGCTGTCCTGTCATTACAACGGGGGAGGCAGGGGGATGGTGCCCAGAGTCCTCTGTACCAACTTCACGACTTCCTGCAGACCTTCATTTCAAAATAAAGTATGGGGCTGGGGTTGTGGCTCAGGGGCAGAGCGCTCGCCTAGCACTGTGCGGCCCGGGTTCCATCCTCAGCACCACATAAACATAAAGGCATTGTGTACAAATAAAAAATATATAAATATATAAAAAAAAAAATATATATATATATATATAAAGTATGGTACCGAGAAGTCTTGGGAGGCAGGTGTCATTTCCCTGTAACCACAGCACTCTGACAACTGAAGCCATCTGAAAGTGGATGGGGACACTTTTCAGCCACTCCTCTTCCCCTGGAGTCAGGCATTTGACCTCAGCCGTACCCGAGCCTGGGCAGTGTCATCTGGCCTTGAGGGCCCACCTCTGGGGCTGGATTGCCTGGGTTCAAGCCCAGCCCCAGTGCTCAGGGGGTGTAGACCCCTGGACGAGGGTTTTGGATTCTGTACTGGGGAGGGACCCAGGGCCTCCCACATGCCATCCAAGTGCTCTACCCGAGGTACCCTCTGCATTTGGCACGTGGGTCTCTGGTGGCAGGAGGCCAGTGCTTGATTTTTCAGTGCCTTACGGTTTCCACTCCCTGGAGACGGTGGAGGGTTCTGATGCCCAGTGGGCCGGTGGTGGCCACAGCCTGGCAGCTTGAGAATCTGCCCGCCCAGCACCAGCCCTCAACTTCCCGTCACAACCGACTCCAGACCAAGTGACCACCCGGTGGAGGCTGAGGCAGCTGCTCTGAGGGCCTGAGGCTTCGCTAATCGGTGTTGATCAAGCTTCGGACGTGGTGGTCACTGAAGTCTGGTGGTAAATGTACTTTAGCAAATAAGCTTCCAGCAGAGGGAACCTGTGTGGTGAGACGGACGGGGGGGGGCAGCCACAGCTGCAGGGCTGACCACAGGAGAGCTGCACTGCTGCCCGCCAGCAAGGAACAGGATAAAGCACTTTCTTTTCTCAGTTACTCTACAAACCATTTGTAAGCACCAGTTATTAAAATCTCCTTTTATAGATAGGCACGAATATCAGAAATAGGCAGCTCAAGTCAACGAGGGAGACTTTTTATTTTTTCCCTAACAAATCCCTGCAATATTAACAGGGAAAAAACAGACCCCACTCTCACTGAAATGGGCAGAAATAATTAAATCTCAGGGACATTTTCTCATAGCTGTATGTGCACACTCAGAATGGGTCTGGGGGCTGGGGTTGTGGCTCAGCAGTAGAGGGCTCGCCTAGCACGTGCGTGGCCGGGTTCGATCCTCAGCACCACGTAAAAATGAAGGCATTGTGTACAAGAAAAGAAGAAAAAAAAAAAAAAAAAAAAAGGGTCTGGACATGCCCACGGGTCTGTGGCTCTTACAGAGCACGGGCTGCCTGTTTCTCTGCCAGGACCCTCATGCCTCACCAACCCTGCTATGGCAGGGAAGCTTGGCTCGCAAAGAAGGAATTGTCATAAAAACAGACAATATTTTAAAAGTCCAGTAGGGTCTGCAGTTACAAATGACAACCAAGACAACCTCCAGGTGTCCAGTGGGACTGTAACCACCCACCCTGCAGCCTAGCTTCCCGAGGGCGAAACCAACCCAGCATCTTACTACCAGGCTTCAGGGACACAGCGGCCCGCCCAGCAGGGCCAGAGCATTAAGTCAAGCAGCACAAAAAAGATCCAGGCCAAGCCGGGCGCGGTGGCGCACGCCTGTCATCCCAGCACTTTGGGAGGCTGAGGCAGGAGGATCGCGAGTTCAAAGCCAGCCATCAGCAATGGTGAGGCACTTAGCAACTCAGTGAGACCCTGTCTCTAATAAAAAAATACAAAAAAGGGCTGGGGAGGTGGCCCAGTGGTCGAGTGCCCCTGAGTTCAATCCCTGGTACCACAAAAAAAAAAAAAAAAAAAAAAAAAAAAAAGATCCAGGCCAGTGCCTTTCTGGCCTGGTGGAATAACAGCATGTGCCCCTGGGCTCACTTAGCCGTCTCATGGGGCGACAGTTTCAGAAGGAGCCTCTGGAGTCTCCAGACCCACCTGAAGAGGTTCCACCAGGGCAGCATTCACCGCTGGCTGTGCAAGGGCAGTGGGATAGGTTGCCAAGAGACCAGGGAGACACCCCGAGAGGGGATGAGATGCATGGTTTATCGAAAAATGTTTACAGGGAGGGCCATTGGTGGCGGCTGGACAGATGCTTTGCAGGCAATCTAGTGCCCCTCCAGGTCACACCTCCTCTCCCTTACATTGCTTTGTCCAGGGACAGCCACCCACATGAGCACTTTCCACTCCACAGCGCTCTGATCCGCACCAGTTACCACAGGGAGAGGCTTCAGAGGCTGGGCACGGTGGCCACACCTGTAATCCCAGCAACTCGGGAGGCTGAGACAAGAGGATTGCAAGTTCAAGGCCAGTCTCTGCAGTTTAGCAAGACCTGCCTCAAAATAAAAATAAAAAAAAGGCTGGGGGTATAGTCCAGTGGTGGAGTGCCCCTGGGCTCAGTCCCCAGCACCAGAGGCAGGGACATCATCGATCAGCTAGTCTCCTCTGCTCTCTGCATGAGCAGCATCCTGAGGAGCAGCTGTCCACAGGTAACACCAACTTGCCCTCGTTCTCAGCACCCCGGGAAAGCCCGTGTCCTTCAAGACGATGCGTATCTGCACACTGCAGCCCAGACTTGCTCTTGTTCTTCTCTTGACCTAGCTGGGTTTTGGGACTGGGAAGGGGAATTCAGGGACATGGTATTTTACTGTCCCCTTCTTTTCTTCTTCCTTTTTCTTTGGTACTGGGGATTGAACGTAGGGCACTTTAGCAGTGAGCTACAGCCTATCCATTTTATTATTTTGAGACAGGGTCTCACTAAGTTGCCTAGGCTCGCCTTGAACTTGGAATCCTCCAGCCTCAGCCTCCCGAGTGGCTGGGATTATAGGTGTGCACCATCATGCCTGCCTGCCTCACTTTTCTTTAAGGCTGACAGAACTGGTCTTTCCAAGGCCTTGGGATGGCTTTGGGCTTCCTTTTTTTGAAACAACACTAAGGATTAAACCCAGGGCCTCGAACATGCTAGGCAAGGGTTCCACTACTGAGCTACATCCCCAGCCCTTTTTAAAATTTTTTATTTTGAGACAGAGTTTCATTAAGTTGCCCATGCTTGCCTTGGACTTGCAGTCCTCTTGCCTCAGCCTCCTGAGTAGCTGGGATTATAGACCATCTTGGGCTTACTTTTAATTGTAGTTTATGATTTGTGAAACAATAATTCAAAGAAATTTTTAAAAACTCACAGTAAAACATTAGGAAGAGCGAGGGCTTTGTCTCAATTCCTCTCACCACACAAAAAGCATGTGTCTATAGGAAAAAAGCACAAGTGAAGGTGGGAGCAGCCCAGGTGTGATGGAGGAGAAACTGCGGCTCAGAGCACCTGGCTGAGGCTGGAGGCAGTACCGTGGAGGGCTCCAAGCCAGGCCGGGGGGACCCCGGAAGCCCTTCTATCCCTATCGGCCAAACTCTGCTTAGTCCATGCTGAGGTTGACGCTCCAGCGTAACTGAATTTATGACCCTATAAGATTATAAACAATATAAACAAGCTACTTGCTTAAAAAACAAACATAACCAGTTTCTTTGAGAGAGGTTTTTAAGTCCATTTTTAAAAATTAATTTATTCCATCACCCTGTAGGAGGAGTCACACTAGAAAGACAGGTGAGTTAGGAGCAGCCAGTGGCTCACAGGATATCGGAAACACCAAGACCAGCAACTCCTGCGCAGGTGTTTGCCCTCCATGCTGCCCATCAGGTCTAGTCATGGGACACTGCCCTCCTCCTCCCAGCTCTCATCTCCAAGCCCAGGCTCAACAGAGCAAGAGCCATCTAGGAGGGACAGGCACAGCCAACTGTGACGGGCAGCACTGCCGCACTGGCGGAGAGGTGTGATGCCACTTCAGGAAAGAAAACAAAACTCAGTCTAAACTTCCAATTTCAAAATTTTGGCATTTTCCTTTCCTGAGGTACCTCTAGGAGTTCCACAGAAAGGCAGTAACACCAGGAACATGCCTGGGAAAAGTCGTGTCACTCTGGGACTAGGTGACCACGGCAAGGTTCACTCTAAGGTGGCCAGCTGCTCCATAGCTTGCCGGACTTTCTTGGCAGTTTCTTCAAATTCTTTCTGTTTGCTGTTGGTTTCCTTTGCCTAGAAAGAAAAAATAGATACACTTAAGTGGGGACTGGGGCTCAGCAGTAGAGCATTTGCCTGCCTCATGCAAGTTCCTGCATTTATCCCCAGGACCACAAAAGAAAGGGGGGGGGGGGGCAGGGGCAAGGAAGAAAAGACACATTCATATGGAATTAACACGTCTCAATCACACTGTGGAGAAGGTCCGGCAGGGAACACTGAGCACCTACACACTGGGCTCCGTGCTGGAGAGACCCCAGCCACAGGGGAACAAGTATCCAGATTCACCTCGCTGCTCTGATTCAGGCCACTTCCTACGGGTTCAATGACAGCAAGCACTGAGGCAAGATCTGCGCACCTGCACCCTTCCTCCTGCTCCCCACTGACGGCTTTGTCACTTACAGCTCCTGCCCTCCTGGGCGGTAGGGACTATCAAATCTGTTGTGCAAAGGAAGCAGATTGAGGTCACCCGGCCAGTCTGGTCAGAGCTCTACCTGCAAGCACCATCCACCTAGCTGCTGCTTCTATACGTATGCACACATACATATACAGATATATGTTTTTAGTTGTGGATGAACCTTTATTTTTATTTACTTATTTATATGTGGTGCTGGGAAGCAAACCCAGTGCCTCACACATGCCAGGCAAGCGCTCCGTCTCTGAGCCACAGCCACAGCCTCCACTCAGCTTCTCAATGCCTCCAGGCAGAGTCCAGAGTCTCCCTGCCAGCTGCCATTCAACAGACCGTGACAATACCAGTTTACCCCCAGAGAGAAGGCCTTCCACGGGCAGTCCCTCCTTGAATCTGTCTTCCAACCTCCTTGTTCTGCCAACACTGCTGTCTCTAAAGGGGCAAATGGCAACCACACTACCAGGTTCAGGGGCCCCTTCCCTCTTCTGTTCTGCATTCTCCCTAATCTCTCTGCTATATCAAAAACAAAAGCTCTTTATTGGGTTAAATTTGTTTTTGAATAAGAAAAGTGATTAGAGGTTAACTTTTTTTTTTTTTTTTTTTTTTTTTTTTTTTGGTATTGGGGATTGAACTCAGGGGCACTTGACCACTGGGCCACATCCCCAGCCCTTTTTTGTATTTTATTAGAGACAGGGTCTCACTGAGTTGCTAAGTGCCTCGCCATGGCTGAGGCTGGCTTTGAACTCATGATTCTCCTGCCTCAGCCTCCCAAAGTGCTGGGATTACAGGCATGCGCCACCGCGCCCGGCATAGGTTAACTTTTTTTTTTTTTTTAATATTTATTTTTTTGCTTTAGTTGTACACAATGTGTTTATCCTTACGTGGTGCTGAGGATTGAAACTGAGCCGTGCACGTGCTAGGCGAGCGCTCTACCGCTGAGCCACATCCCCAGCCCAGAGGTTAACTTTTAAAGTTACTTTTTCTCCAGTGCTGGGGATGGAAATCAGGGCCTTGCACATGCTAGGCCAACGCTCTATCACTGAGCCACACGACCAGCCCAAAAGTAACTTTTTTTTTTTTTTTGGTACTGGGGATTGAACTCGGGGGCACTTGATCACTGGGCCACACCCCCAGCCCTTTTTTGTATTTTATTTAGAAACAGGGTCTCACTGAGTTGCTAAGTGCCTCGCCATTGCTGAGGCTGGCTTTGAATTCGTGATCCTCCTGCCTTAGCCTCCCAAGTGCTGGGATTACAGGCGTGCGCCACCGTGTGTGGCCCAAAAGTAAATTTTTAATATGTACTTTTTTATGTATATTAAACTTTGTCCCATGTATAAGTCCTTCTTAGTATAAAATTATTAATTAAAAGAAAAAGTAATTAAAAATTTTGAGCTAGGCTCAGTGACACACATTTGTAATCCCAGCTCCTCAAGTTGCAGAGGCTGGAGGCCAACCTGGGCAACTCAGCAAGGCCCTACACAGTTCAGTGAGACCCTACCTCAGAATAAAAAATAAAAAGGGCTGGGGATGTAGCTCAGTAATAAAGTGCCCTTGGGTTCAATCCCTATTACCAAAATGTGAACAAACAAAAATTTAAAAGGGTTGGGAATGTAGCTCAAAGGTAGAATGCTCCCTTATTTAATTCCCAGTATCATAAATAAATAAAATAAAGTAAAACAAAACTAAATTAAAAGAGCTGGGTGGGGGGGCTAGGATTGTGGCTCAGTGGTGGAGCACTCACCTAGCATGTGCGAGGCGCTGGGTTCGATCCTCAGCACCACATATAAATAAATAAATAAATAAATAAATAAATAAATAAATAAATAAATAAATAAATAAAGGTATTATGTCCAACTACAACTAAAAAAAAAGATGTGTGTATGCATGTGTGTTTATATATATATATATATATGTGTGTGTGTGTGTGTATTTTAATGTTCCCCTCTTCTCATGCACCCTTAAAAAAAAAAAGAGCTGAGAATGCAGACCAGTGGTGTAGTACTTGCCTAGCACACACAAGCCCCTGGGTTCAATCCCTGGTACCACGATAAAACACAAAAATGAATAATAACAAACTGACAAGAAAAACAAAAGCACCTGAGGAATAATGGTCTGTCCACCTTATCACGGGCAGCTCCACAGCCCCTAGATCCTCACCTTTAGTGATATGCAAATGTGACCACAGCCTTAGGATTTGCCCCCCACCCCAATCCTAAAACTAATCAAGCCCTACTTGATTAGTACAAGCTGTAACTTAACCACCACAATGAGGAGGTCATTACCTGCATTTTAGGCTTTTGCTTTTTTTTCCCCCTTCTTTGCAGTGCTGGGGATGGAACCCAGGGCCTACCGCACGCTAGGCAAGTGCTCTGCCACAGAGCTATGTCTCCAGCCTTTTTATAGTTTTTAAAATTTTGAGACAGGGTCTTGTCAAATTGTCCTGCCTCCCAAGTGGCTGGGATTACAGGCATGCACCTCCATGCCCACTCTATACCTTTTTTTAAAATAAAGGGATAGGTGAAGAAAAATGAGAAATTTGCTATTGAAAAACAATACTTCTCTGGGGTTCAACTCTGTGCCCCTTCTTCTAGTGCTTAACTTATCCTTGCCGGGCGTGGTGGCACACCTCTGTAATCCCAGTGGCTCGGGAGGTGGAGGCAGGACAATCAAGAGTTCAAAGTCAGCTTCAACAAAAGCGAGGTGCTAAGCAACTCAGTGAGGCCCTGTCTCTAAATAAAATACAAAATCAGGCTAGAGATGTGGCCCAGTGGTCGAGTGCCCCCGAGTTCAATCCCCAGTACCAAAAAACCAACCAACCAAGCAAGCACAAGGTCTTGCAAAAAAGCAAGTCTCTGTCTACCCTCTCATTCAATTTATCCCCATGGACTGATTCATCTGCTGGAATATTCTAGGCAGGGTGGGCTTGGCTTTTCTGCCTCCAGGGTACCTGCTGGCATCCTGGGAAGCCCAGACAGCAACCTTACCCTGAATCTGGGACCTGAGAAATTCCCAACATCTTCTCCTATTTCCTGTGTTTTATATCACACACCATTATCTGGTGTGTGTGTGTGTGTGTGTGTGTGTGTGTTTCTGGGGATGAATCCAAGGCTGTGCCCATGCTAGGCAAGTGCTCTACGGTTCACCTGCACCCCAAGTCCCTACCTGGTTCTTTATAAAGGATGCCTGATAAACCACTGCTGTCTTCAGTTGTGAACTGTAGTGATGAGATGAGCTATACATAGCGTAGGGCCATGCTCCCAACCCTCCTTCTACTTGCAGTGGCTCTCACACCACTGCACCTCCACAAGTGACAGGACCCAAAGTGGGGATGCCTGGTGCTCTGCAGAAAGCAGACCACCTGGTCACGCCCATTCCCTGCACTGCAGCTCCCACCTTCCCTTCACACAGGAGTGTGCAAACACAGCGGACTTCATCTTAATTATAAATTATTTGCAACAACCTCACAACTGATTGACACTCTGCAGTAGCCCCATCCAATAAAACTTTCTGCAGTGACAAAAACGGTTCTATTACCCACATTGTTCACTGGGCACACATAACAGCTAAGTCTCCGCCTATTTTTTTTGTGGTGATGGGGACTGAACCCAGGGTCTCACTCTTGCTAAACACACATTCTGCCACTGAGCCAGATCCCCAGGCTATTGAACACCCGAATGGTGAGCGCAACTGAGGAAGTGCACTTTAAATCTAATTCTAACAGCCACGGGTGGCTAGAAGGCACAGTACTGGATAGCACGGTCCCAGAACATCACAACATACAGTGTGTGCCACTCGGCTTATGCAAAAAAAATCCCTAGTATGTAAGTTTTATAAACCAACAAAGGAAAGTATGAATAGATTGAGAATTTTATTCTTTTTTTTTTTTTTGTGGTGCTAGGGATTGAACCCAGGGCCTTGTGCAAGCAAGCCAAGCACTCTACCAACTGAGCTATATCCCAAGCCCGAGAATTTTATTCTTTTTTTTAAATATTTTTATTTATTTGCTTTAGTTGTACACAATGCGTTTTATTCAATGTATTTTATTTGTACGTGGTGCTGAGGATCGAACCTGGGTCGCCCACGTGCTAGGCGAGCGCTCTACCACTGAGCCACAATCCCAGCCCGAGAATTTTATTCTTATAACAAGCTGAACCCCCTTGTCTTCCCTAGCACTCCCTAAACTGGGCTCTCCCCAGATGTCCCCTAAAGACAAGCTTATCTTCAATCCACAGTGGTCAGCACAGCAGGCCTGTTCAGCTAGCCCATCATGAGCTAAGGATGTGTGGCCGTGAAGGCTGGCACTCACTACCTGTGGTCACTTTGCAGAAAGGAAGCTGGCCCCTGACCAGGAGGGGTTCTTTAGCCCACCTCCCCAGGCCTGGTGCATCAGAGTTTCGCTAACCACTGGTCTCTTCCCTCTTCCTGAGGTCAGAACTGTCACTGGCCTCAGCATGTCAAAGCTGTTACATTGGACAGAATCATTTCTTTCTGGTTTCTGCATGTGCACAGCCCTGGATTCATCCCCAGCACTACACACACACACACACACACACACACACACACACACACACACACAGAGCCAGATGATTTTCAAGCTGAAAAGGCACCACAGGTGGAGGGTGTGGGAACAGGGCTGGAATTCAAAGTCGTTGGGCAGCAGACACAGCTGGGATACTCCCAAACCACAGCACTTTGCTGCAAGGATAGTAAATCTCCCCCCAGATTCATCCTCTATAGGACTGCCAAATTCAGCATATAAAAAACAGGCCAGCAGGGTGCGGTGGCACACCCCTGTAATCCCAGCACTTTGGGAGGCTGAGGCAGGAGGATCGCGGGTTCAAAGCCAGCCTCAGCAATGACGAGGCACTTATCAACTCAGTGAGACCCTGTCTCTAATAAAAAAACACAAAAAAGGGCTGGGGATGTGGCCCAGTGGTCAAGTGCTCCTGAGTTCAATCCCCAGTACCAAAAAAAAAAAAAAAAAAAAAAAAAAAAAAAAAAAAAAAAAAAAAAAGGAAAGAAAAAGAAAACAGGAACAGGCTGCCTGGTTAGATTTGAACACCAGATAACAATTTTTAGTAAATGCTGACCCAAATGTAGGATATACTCATACTCAAAAATTATTCCTTGTTTATCTGAAATTCAGATTTAACTAGGAATCAATCCAAATTCTCCATGCTTTTGGGCTGCTATAAACCACCTTTTTGTGAACTCAGGGTGGCCCCATGTGAGCGCACAAGTGGCGAAGCTCAGCTGTAGAAATCCCTCCACCCAGCTGCACTGTCGCCTCCTCCTGTGCATTCATCATCCCAGAGCCTTGTCTACCCCTGCTGCCACATGGCACACATCCACATGAAGGACTGCCCACACTGGCTGTCACCCAGGCAGGAAGGCAACCTCAAGCGACTCAGGAGCACACACTGAACACCTTCTACTGCACAGCCCCAGATCCATGCTCCAGGACGGCCGCTTCTGTCCCTCTGTCCCGCCACCCCCCCACACCCTAGGGCTTTGAGTGCCTCCTAAGATGACAGTCCCTCTAGTGCTTCTGAGGGCCTGGCTGCTTTAGTCCTACAAATGCTGAACAGGGTTTGCTCTCAGTTCTCTCCCCAATAATACATACAATTTTGTTCTTGGCTCTTTCTTTGTCCAGTTTCAAAAATTCACCAAGGGTTAATTCTTCAAGCTGCTTCTTGACAGAAAGGAACGCACACCCAGACGAATGCTTTTTATGTTCCTCTCTAGAAAGATCAATACATGACCACGTCAACCAAACAGCAGCGCTCCATGACCAGCAGCATTTCCCATCACCACTGGCCATCTCTCAGGATGTGCCCTGCTCTGCTTCAAGAGCAGAGTCAGGCCCAGAGCAGATGGACCCAGTGCCGTCCCAGGCACATCCCACACAGCTCGCTTATTGCCTTTTCTCTCTCTGTAGATGTCTGCCCCACATCCCTGTGGCTAAAGGATTTATCTGGAATCCTTTACAATTAGTAGGAGAAGAGCCGTGTGGTTCATGTCCATAGGAATTACACGTCAAAACCCTCTGAAATCCTCAAGGCACTTTTGGAAGTAAATTCATTTCACGGAAATGCTTACACAGCCCACTGGTTCAGGATAAGGGCTGCATTAGCCAGGCTTCCCAGGGGGGACTCCTCTCCTCACACCCTCATTCTCTGCAATGGGAACATCCCTGGAGAGTGGAAATCACTGTAACCAGCCCAGGATTAGGAGAACACAGCCACACAGAGTCCAAAAGGACAGCCAACAGTAATCATAATATAAAAATATCATAACACTTAGAAACCCCCTCTAAAGAATAATGCTATTTAGGGCTGGGTGCAGTGGTGCACGCCTGTAATCCCAGGAGCTCAGGAGGCTGAGGAAGGAGGATTAGGAGTTCAAAGCCAACCTCAACAAAGGCGAGGTGCTGAGCAACTCAGTGAGACTCTGTCTCTAAATAAAATACAAAATAGGGCTGGGGATGTGGTTCAGTGGTTAAGTGCCCGGGTTTAATCCCTGGCACCCCCCACTCCCCCCAAAAGAATAATGCTTTTCAGGGATGGGGCACTACAGTTAGTCATTTTGGGCTGGGGGGAGTGTAGCTCACTGGTAGAGTGCTTTGCTTTGCCTAGCATGGCCAAGACCCTGGGTTCAATCCACAGCACTGCAAAACCAAAAAAAACAAAAACAAAAACAAAAACAAAAACAAAACAAAACAAAAAAAAAAAAAAAAAAAAAAAAAGAAAAAGAAAAAGAATAATGCCACTGATGTTTCTCACTGATCCCTAGTGTGGCCACCACTAGCCCATTGCATTCAATGCTTGGTCACAATAGAGAATGAATTAGGAAAAAACAGCAACACCCTTTTGGCCAAGAAGAGAAATAACTCAAGTAAGTAATTCTCTGGGGTAGAAAATTAAGGTTGTGGAAACAATTGATTCTGACAAGAAGAAGAGGTGGGAAAAGAATATGGAAAGACATTACTCAGGGCTGGGGACAGAGCTCAGAAGGAGAGCCTGTGCCTATCATACGCAAGGCCTGGGGTTTGATGCCCAGCATGGCAAAAAAAATAATCCTGAAAAATATGGCATATGTATTTATACCAATTTTTAAAAATAACAGTGTCTTGAAAAACAAATAATAAACACTGAAGTGTAACTTTAAAAAGGCGTTTTTGGTGATATGTGGATTATATCTCTACAAAGCTACATAAAAAAAAAAAAAAAAAATCCAAAGTAGCAAAAGCATTTGGAGATTCCTGGGAGTACACAGGGCTGAAACGGACCCTCTATTCTGTTGAACCTGGAAGGCATGGAGGAACCTACACCAATGAGCCATCTTTCAACATCCACCCTAAAGGACGTTTTGGTCAAACAAGATGTGGTTAGGTGTAGGCGTCACCAAGGTATCAGCAGGCAGAGACGCATCCATTCACACAGCTGTTTAAAGCCAACATGAGGCTGGGAAGGCCATCGCTCCTGCACTAACAATCTTAGTTATATTCAATCAACTTTTGTGGATCCCAGTTCAAATCAAAGCGTCCCGGTGGGACTGTGCATCTCAGCCACCCTCTCCCCCCACCGAGGCCCCTCTGGAGGGACTTACAAGGGGTTGTCACTAGGCTCCCAGCCTTCCAGCTCCTTGAAGCAGAAGAAACACTGGGCCAAGTCGGGCTCATTCTCAGTGGGGCAATGGATGAAGCCGGCTTCGGCCATCTGCAAGGGACAGGGACAGCTCGTGAGCGGATACGAGGTCGGGCCCAGGCCCTGGTAGGGCCGGCAGCCCCCAGGAGGGTCCTTCGGGGGCCCCAGGACGGACAGGCCTGCTAGGGACGCGGAGGGGCGAGCCGGGCTGACGGCCGAGAGGCCGGGGGTCTTACTCGCTCCGGGGTGCAGGCGCAGCCCTCTAGGAAGGGCCAGTTCTTGAACGTTGAGACTCGGTTGTCCTTGAGATAGAGCTGCCAGGCCGGTGGCAACGACTGAGCCCCCATGGCGCCGCCGCCGACGGACCGCGCGATTCAAATCCCGCGGGTAGCGGCGCAACGCGGGGCATGCCGGGATTTCCCCGCCCCCGAGGCCCTTGTGGGTGTGGCTGGCGCGGGACATGCCGGGAACGCCCCGCCCCCGACCTTGTGGGACTGTGAGGCGCGGGGCATGCCGGGAACGCCCGGCCCTAGGCGCGAGCCCACGGCCTTGCGGTAGAGGCCGTCGCTGGGGGTGAGGGTGGGCGGGGCCGGGCGGCGGGTGCCGGTAGTTGCCGGCGCCTCGGCGTGAGCCCTGTCGCCCCGCCGGCTTGTCGTCGGTCCTCGCCGGTGCCGTCGGGCGCACACCCGGAGGCGCGGCACTGGCTGCGGCGAGAGGCCGAGCTGGGCACCCGGAGGTGCCTCCTAAACGTGGGGACCCGCTGCCTTCAGAGCCCTCCCTGAGGTGCAGGCGGGTGACCGTGGTGGGGGAGGACCCTGTGGAGACAGTGGTAGACCCGGGTCGTCTCGGAGGCGGGACCGTAATGTGACCACAAAGTAAGTGGCGCAGAGAGAAGGCCAGGGCGCGGGCACCCCCGGGGACCGCGAGTCTAGGCCAGGGCAGGGCCACAGCGCACAGATGTGGCCGCCGGCTTGGCCTGAGGCAGGTGCTGCACCTTCCGGCCGACCCCCCTTGCCACGGGTCTGGGCATACCAGGCCACCTTCTGTGTCTGCAGTGACTTCTAAGCAGCCACTTGCAGGGAGCAGCCCGCTGAGCGTTCAGCGCCACGGCCCAGGGTGCACGTCCCTGTTGGCACTGTAGGCAGATCCACCGGCTCCTGTGTTGGGCGACAAGTCCCCTGGGTCAGTCCCCTGCTGCTGGGATATGGGCAAATCTGTCCCATAGAGTGGGTAGGCGCAGAGCTGTGGTCAGACAGCTGGGACCGGGGGCTTTTTTTTTTTTTTTTTTTTTTGTGGTACCGGGGATTGAACTCAGGGGCACTCGACCACTGGGTCACATCCCCAGACCTTTTTTTGTATTTTATTTAGAGACAGGGTCTCACTGAGTTGCTAAGTGCCTCCCCGTTGCTGAGGCTGGCTTTGAACTCGCGATCCTCCTGACTCAGCCTCCCAAAGTGCTGGGATTACAGGCGTGCGCCACCTCGCCCGGCTTTTGAAGGGGCACGGGGCAGTGCTATTTACCAACCAATATGGTAAGGCAACATTTTGATAAGGCAACAACGGCGTGACCTGGGAGGTCTAACTCAAGTTATTTTGGTTTGCACAACTTGACTGAGTTTCCTGAGATTCCTCTGGCCTGTGTCACAGGTGGTGACTTGGGCTTGCATTTCTTTCTTCCCCGACACTTCGTCTGAAAGAAGCTCAAGCCCCCTGTCCCCCCACCACACCTTTGTTCTGGCTCTGCCGGCCCTTCAGCCTTTGCCAGGATCTTTAAACACCTGCAGGAGTGGGACTGTAAAGGAGGAGAGTTTTGTCAAGGCAGAGGCGGAGTGCCTGCCTCCTGAAGTACACACCATCCAGTCCCAGCCCTGTGTGCAGGAGCCCTGTTTGGGGATTGGCTTGAATTGCAGTTGACTATGAGCCGTGGAGATTTGGCCATTGTCGCCACCCGTAGTCTCACGGGATTGTTGCGGGATCTCGAGTGACTTGGCCGAAATTGCTGATCGGGTCAGCGCCATTTTAGGGTGTGTTTTGGCGTGTGTGAGTCGTTGTTAGAACCAGAGAGAAAAGTTATCAGAATAAAAAGCTGTTTGTCTCCAGTTTGCTTCTGAAGTTTTTCCCGCGGCTCCGTTGCTCCAAGTGCTTCAGGAGGCAACACCTGTGGGCTGTGGATTTTCAAGAAAAAAATTGCATGTCCATGTGAACTCTGGGTTTTCAGGTAGTTGACAGCAGATTCAAGTTCTGATCAAACCGGTCTTGAGGTGGTTGTGTTAGACATCACCTCACTTACTCATCATGTTCATCCAAACATTTTATGACAGTTTTCTCCTGTATCATAAAGTTTACACATCAACATTGCAAAAGCAAAAAATGGTCCAGTGAAGTCTTCCTCTAGCTGTACTATGCAGAGAGAAGCTTTTTAGCAATTTCTTAAATGTCCTTCCAGGTGTATGTGCATCTATAAACCCTTTTAAAAAAGCAGACAAGTAGCCGGGCGCGGTGGCGCACGCCTGTAATCCCAGCACTTTGGGAGGCTGAGTCAGGAGGATCGCGAGTTCAAAGCCAGCCTCAGCAATGGCGAGGCACTTAGCAACTCAGTGAGACCCTGTCTCTAATAAAATACAAAAAAAGGGCTGGGGATGTGGCCCAGTGGTCTAGTGCCGCTGAGTTCAATCCCCAGTACAAAAACAAACAAACAAACAAAAAAAAAGCAGACAAGTGGGACCATCCCCCACACCCTGTTTGGTGCCTGCCCTTCTCAGATGGCAGCGCATCATGAGAGTCTTACACTTCTGTAGTGTCTGCATGGTACTCTGTATGGTATATCCTGATCTTTTTTTTTTTTTTTTTAATATTTTTATTTATTTGCTTTTAGTTGTACACAATGCGTTTTATTCAATGCGTTTTATTTGTACGTGGTGCTGAGGATCGAACCTGGGTCGCCCACGTGCTAGGCGAGCGCCACAATCCCAGCCCATACCCTGATCTTAGTAACCACTTTTTCACTGGCTGGCTTCAGTTCTTTTTAACACTGTGAACTGTAGGGTAACCAACAGGCACATGCTCCTGTGAAGCTCTGTCCCTAGACATGTGCCTCCTAGTGAGATCCCCCAGAGAACGTGTTTACCTAGCCAGTGTACCCTACTGCAAACAATCTCAGTCATGGGGGGAACACGGTTTGATCTGTGGTTTTGTCTCTGTGGGTACTGACCCTGCCTAGGATACTCCAAGGGTTAGAGTCCCACCAATATTAATGACATTCATCGAAAAATTATTCTCTGGCAGCCAGCTGTGATGGCATGCACCTATAATCCCAGCTGCCGGGAGGCTGAGAGGAGGCTCACTTGAGCCCAGGAGGTCAAGGCCAGCCTGTGTGTGAGCTTTTTGTTGTTGTGACAGAATACCTGAGGAAAGCTCAATGAA
Organism: Tamias sibiricus; assembly: GCA_025594165.1. Lineage (NCBI taxonomy): Eukaryota > Metazoa > Chordata > Mammalia > Rodentia > Sciuridae > Tamias > Tamias sibiricus. Next base: position 4,137,986 of record CM046660.1, read on the forward strand.
GGAAAGTTCTGGGCTTTTTTTCTTTTTTGCTTATGGTTTCAGCCCATTAACAGCCAACTCCACTGTTTCTGGGCCTGTGACCAAGCAGAACCTCATGGTGGAAGGGTGTGGCAGAGCAGGATGCTCACTTCTTGGGCTGGGGACCTTCTTTCTCCAGTGAGGGTCCTTGCAGTCCATTCAGTTATGAGCCCTCAGTGGATTAGCCCATTAGTGAGATCAGAGGCCTCTTGATGTAATCAATCCTGCAAAAGCCCCACCTCTGCACATTGGTGCATTGGGAACCAAGCTTGCAGCACATGAGACTTTGGGAGGCATTTCAGATTCAAACCTTAACACCTGGGCAACAGCATGACTCCACCTCAGAGTACAAAGAAGAGCTGCTCAGAGGTAGAGCACTTGCCTAGCAGGCAAAAGGCCCTGGGTTTAATCCCAGTACCACCAAAAAAGGGAAGGAAGAAAGAAAACATCTTTTGGTGTCATCTCCATCAAGCCATTGTGTTTCTGTGATTCATTTTCTATTTAGCATAAACAAGTTCCAACTTTCTTTTTCAATGTAAAATTTCATTTTACTGAAAACTTCAGATGCTTAGATACTTTCCCTAAGATTTCAAAAATACTGTATTGTTACTGCAGCATGGGGTGGTACTTGTAATCCCAGCCACTCAGAGACAGATAGGATGTCTGCAAACTCAAGGCCGGCTTCAGCAACTCAGCAAGACACTGTCTCAAAAATAAAAAGGGCTAGGGATGTGGCTCAGTGGTTAAGCACATCTGGGTTCAATACCAAAAAGAAGAATACAATGCACAGTTCAGTGAGTTTATCACATTCATATTGTCAGGCAACCATCCCCACTGTCCCATCTCCAGAAATTTAAAGTTTCTCCACTGAAACTATCCATTAAACAACTCCCCATTTTCCATAAGATTTTAAAACAAGTATCTAAATCATAGACCAGGTTTTTATTATATCCAATTTTACCTGTAATACCTTCTGCCATTTCCAGCCTTCGACTTTATTTCTACCTAGCTCCAGTTGACTGGGGTGAAAAGTAGTTTTTTTTCCCCCTTTGGTACTGAGATTGAACCCAGGGGCACTTAACTACTGAGCCACATCCCCAACCCTTTTAAAAAATATTTTATTTAGAGACAGGGTCTCACTTAGTTGCTGAAGCTGACTTTGAACTAATGATCCTCCTGCCTCAGCTTCTGGAGCTGCTGGGATTACACCCATGTGGTGTAAGCCATTGTGCCCAGCTCAAAACTTTTTTTTTTTTTTTTTTTTTTTTTTTTTTTGTGGTACCAGGGATTGAACTCAGGGGCACTCGACCATTGGGTCACATCCCCAGCCCTTTTTTTTGTATTTTATTAGAGACAGGGTCTCACTGAGTTGCTAAGTGCCTCGCCATTGCTGAGGCTGGCTTTGAACTCGCGATCCTCCTGCCTCAGCCTCCCAAAGTGCTGGATTACAGGCGTGCACCACCGCACCCGGCTTCAAAACTTTTTAACATAAAAAGTTAGTAGGGGGTGCTGGGGTTGTGGCTCAGTGGTAGAGTGCTTGCCTAGCATGTGTGAGGAACTGGGTTTGATTCTCAGCACCATGTACAAATAAATAAAATAAAGATCCATCAACAACTAAAAAATATTTTTTTTAAAAAATTTAGTAGCAGGCTGGGGTTGTGGCTCAGCTGTAGAGCGCTCGCCTAGCACGTGTGCGGCCTGGGTTTGATCCTCAGCACCACGTAAAAATAAAGACATTGTGTACAACTAAAACAAATAAATAAATATTAATAAAAAAAAATTTAGTAGCTAAAAAATCTTGAGGTACTTTCCTTGTCTGGTAAGGGGCTGGGTTTCACTTGTTCTATCACAGCCACCCCCATCCCTGCATTTATTGTCTGTCTTTTGACTTGGTACTATGGTTTTTTCTCATGACAATGTAAAATGTTGGCATTCCTATTGATCACTTTCTTTCTGATCTTTGTTTTCTATCTCTAGCTGGTTTGTTTTGTTGTGTTTGTTCTTATGCTTGGAAAGGCTCCACTCCGAGATGATTCATAAGATACTCCCTAAGGTTTCTTCTGGTTTGGGTTTTGTGTTGAAGTCTTGGCACCTCTGGGAAGCGTGGCTCTAGAAGGGTGCAGATGTCACCCAGACCAGCTCTTGGCAGCAGATTTGGAGAGTTACGGGGCCAACTCTGCAACAAAACCCCAGACACGAGGAGGCCTGAGTCAGCAGACAAACCTGCCTGCCAAGGCCTGGATTTTCAGGAGGGCCACCTTGTGGAACCCCGGGGTGGGGGCTGGGCCACTGCTCTGCTAAGCTAAGTGGAGAGTCACAGAAAGACCAGTGCAAAGTGGGGGCCCATCCACAGGGCCAGCTCCCCCTTCCCTCCTCAAAGCAATGGTAAATCCTGCCATTACTTTTAAAAATCTGCTGTAAATGGGGCTGGGGTTCTGGCTCAGAGGTAGAGTGCTTGCCTAACATGCATGAGGCACTGGGTTCGATCCTCAGCATCACATAAAAATAAAATATTGTGTCCCCCTATAACTAAAAAATAAATATTTTAAAAAGTCTGCTGTAAAAAGAAATCAGCTATGTCATCTGTATTGGAACAGGGGGTCTGGGAATCATTTTCCAAGCAAGGCTGGAAGTAACATCTTGTTACTTCAAGCCAAAGATAAGAGGCCTTGCCTTCCAGCCTTCCAGCCCCACACTGGGCTGCTGACTTCTCTTCTTTGAAGGTAATAATTTTTTGGAACTTTTAAAAAAAATTATTATTATTTTGGTGCTGGTGTTTGAATACAGGGCCTTGCACATGTTAAGCGCACACTCTACCACTGAGGCACACCCCAGCCAATTTTGATATCACTTTAAGTACTGGGGATTAAACCCAGGAGAGTTCTACCACTGAGCTACATCCCCAGCCTTTTCTCTCTTTTGCTTAGGATCTCGATAAGCTGCTGAACTTGCGATCCTCCTGCCTCAGTCTCCTGAAACTCTGGGATAATAGGCATGCACTACCATGTCCAACTTGATTCCAGTTTAAAGAAAAGTCAAAAGACTAGCTGAGCCTGGTGCTGCACACCTACAGTCCCAGCTTTTGGTGAGGCTAAGGCAGGAGGGTTGCAAGTTCAAGGCCATCCTGGACAACTTAGATCCTATCTCAAAAAAAGGGCAGGGTGGTGGTGCTGGGATTTGTCTCAGTGGTAAGAGTACCCCTGGGTTCAGTTCCCACCAAAAAAAAAAAAAAAAAAAAAAAAAAAAGAAAGAAAGAAAAAAGATAAAAAGGCTACAAGACTAGTACAACGAGTACTCCTATGCTCTTCACCAGGTTTTCTTTTACATTGGCCCTTTTGCTTTATTGTTCTTTATAGATATGTATATATTCATGTATGTGTGTATCTACATATATGGGTTTTGGGTTTTTTTGGTACTGGGGATTGAATCTAGGAGGGTTCCACCAGTGAGCTACACCCTAAACCCTATTTATTTATTTATGGTACCAGGGATTAAACCCAGGGGTGCTTAATCACTGAGCCACATCCCCAGGCCTTTCTATTTTTTCTTTCGAGATAGGCTCTTGCTAAGTTGCTTAGGACAACTTAGTGAGATCCTATCTCTAAATTGCTGAGGCCGGCCTTGAATTTGCAGTCCTCCTGCCTCAGCCTCCCTAGCTGCTGGGATTACAGGCATGTACCACCACACCCAGCTCTGGTTTAGTTTTTATTGTGAGATGGGGTCTCACTAAATTGTGCATGCTGGCCTTGAATTTGTGATCCTCCTTTGTCGGCCTCCAGAGTTACTGGCATTATAGGTGTGCATCACCACATCCAGTGTGTATGTAGGTTTTTTACCTGAACTATTTATGAGGAAGTTGAAGGCATTATGACACTTTACCCCTAAATATTTCATTCTCTTATATAACCACAGGGTAATTGTTTTAGTCAGCTTTTGCATTGTGGCCAAAATGCCTGACAAGAACAACTTAGGGGAAGGAAGGTTTATTTGAGGCTCAAGGATTTCAGAGGCCTCAGTCTGTGGACGGCCGACTCCTCTGCCCTGGGCCTGAGGTGAGGCAGCACGTGATGGGGAGGGGGCAGCAGAGGACAGCTGCTCAGCTCATGGCAGGGTCAGGAAGCAGAGAGGAGGGAAGGGGCCCAGGGCAGATGCTCCCTTGCAGGACACAACCCTGTGACCCACCTCCTCTAGTCATACCTCACCTGTCCTTTACCACCCAGTTTAGACCATTCAAACTAGGGTGGACTGATTAGGCTACAGCTCTCATAATCTAACCATTTCACCTCTGAACATTATCGAAATCAAGAAAATCAAGAAACTTAACAGTGATAGTGATCAGATCCAGTTTTTTTAAGTGCTGGCAGTCAAACCCAGGGCCTCACATATACTAGGCAGGTGCTCTACCACTGAGCTATGTCCCTGTCCATTCTATTTAATATATCTTTTACATTTAAAAAGTTGATTCAAGGGCTCAGTGGTTGAGTGCTTGCCTCACATGCATGAGGCCTTGCATTCCATCCTTAGCACCGCATAAAAAATAGATAAAATAAAGACATTGTGTCCATCTACAATTTTAAAAAAGTGAATCAAGTTTGCATTAATGTGAAGATTTATGTTAAATAAAAGGAAGAAAATTTGTCCACTATAGCCGGACATGGTGGCACATGCCTGTAATCCCAGTGATTTGGGAGACTGAGGCAGGAAGGTGACAAATTTGAGGTCAGCCTGGGCAACTTAGCAAGACCCTGTCTCAAAATTAAAAGGGCTGGGTTATGGCTCAGTGGTGGTGCACCCTTGGTTCCATCCCCAGTAGTAAAGTAAAATGTGCCCACCACTTCACCACGTAGGCTTGCTGCTGCCAACGTGTGTACCCGCCCAGTCTTTTATCTGTGCCTACGGATGTTTTTCACATAGCATGTCACATGCGTGTACGTATGTCTGTGCATTTCTTTCACGTTCTGTCACTTGCCTGCTTTAAGGCACAGCCTCAGGGAGCACTCTTAACCCAGGCATGGGGACAGCATGGATTTCCTGCCCACAGCTATGAGGTATCTCATGGGAATTTGTGACAAACATTAAGTGAGATCCTATAGTTTGAGTCATTTCCTTTAAAACTCTAATTAGAACAAATTTTAAAAATGATTTAAAAAAACCTCTAGAATGGATGCAGGTTACACCCACATTCTCCTTTGCCTATACCCCTACAGCTTTTGAATATTGTTTCTAATCACATAGTACATTTAAGTCCTCATCCAAGCTCCCAACCCCCATACTGACGATTAAACCCAGGGGTGCTCTACCACTGAACCACATCCCCCTGCCTCAGCCTCCCAGGTAGCTTAGGATCATAGGTGTATGCCACCATGCCAAGCCAGAAAATATATTCATTTGGTGAGCGTGTGTTGAAAGGATGAGTGAGGCTGTGCCCTATCATTTTGTTGGGCATCTTGCTTTTTGACATGTAACACATATCTTGGAGATTTTCCTGTGGGAAGCAGATCTCCAAGTGACTACCCACCAATGCTGCCTGCTGTCTTAGGATGGGCTCCATCCCAATAAGCCCATTGTAAATTGAAAATACCCACAGTTCGATAGACCTAAACTGCAAGCCTCCCCGCCTAGCCCAGCCTGCCTTAAAGGTGCTCAGCACACTGGCATTAGCCTGTGGTTGGGCAGAGCATCTGACAAAGCCTGTTTGATAACAGTGGCGGCTGTTTCCTGTGACATATTGAATAGTGAACGTGAGCGGTTGTGTGGGCACACTTGGCGCCACCATACACTTGAACCATCCCCCGGGGACTGTCCACTTAGCCCTACTGGCCAGCATTCAGGTTTGTTTTCTTTTTTCAGATCACCAACATGGCCATTCTTGAACCGCTAGAAATTTGGAGAGGGAGAAAAAGGGAGTGGGGCAGGGTGCGGCAAGCGGTGTGTGGACCCCGCCAGCCCCTTGCACAGGTTCCTGGGGGGCAGTGAAGGCTGAAGCAAAAGACAAGTTTGGGAAGCTGTTACACAGGGTTCTGCAAACTTCTGTGCAGGGCCAGAGAAATACTTGAGGCCCTGAGGGCCAGGTGGCCCCTTGTCACAGCACCCCACTCTGCCACACAGCTTGAGCTGCCAGAGAGAGTGGGAAAATGAGTGGGCCGGGCTGTGTCCCAACACAAATTTATTTATGAATACTGGAATTTGAGCTTTATGTGATTTTTACATCTCATGGCATTATAGTCATTTTTCACTTATCTAAAAATGTAAAACCACTCTCAGTTTCTGGGTCTGTCAACCTGAAATGAATGACAGAGACCAACCTTTTTTTTTTGGTGGTATTTGGATTAAACCCAGGGTACTTTACCACTGAGCTACACCCCAACCCTTTTTAAATTTCTTTTTTTGAGACTGGATCTCACTAAATTGCTGAGGCTGGCCTCAAACTTGTGGTCATCCTGCCTCAGCCTCCAGAGTTGCTGAGATTGCAGGTTTGGTGTGGGGCCCAGGGAGAGTGTTTTTTCAGTTTACTTGGAAACAGCTGGGGATTACAATCCCAGATACATGCTGCGGCAGACCCTAGGTACATCTGAAGAGGTTGAAGGGAGGCTTTTTTTTTTTTAACCGAAACATTTGTCATCTTTAGGCAAAAACATGTTTTCATTGTAGGTTTCTGGTATGTTTTTGCCTTAGATTTTTTTTTTTTTTTTTTTTTTTTTTTTTTTGTGGTGCTGGGGATTGAACCCAGGATCTTATGCAAGTGAGGCAAGCACTCTACCAACCAAGCTACATCCCCAGCCCCAAGAGATTTCTTAACTCTGCAGCAAAGTCCAGTGACCAAGCAGTGGCAAGAGAAACCACTCCATCTCAGCACCCTTGGTTCCTGTCGAGCTACTTTTAGGGTCACATCTTGGGATTTGGAGGAGATTAATCAGGTACTGTATAAATGGTGAAGGGGCATTTAAAAGTGAGAAAGGACGAGTCTGCATAGACTGTTCTGAGATAACCCAGATCACAGGGCTTGTTGCAAGAGCTGGGCTGCTCAGTGGTGGGCATGTCACAGGTGTCCTGTGCAGGATGCACAATTTGAGGGATTCCTCACAGTGGCCTTGGAGACATGTGTCAGAGGGTTCCTTCCTAGTGACTCTGGTTTCTGTTGTTTGTGAGCTGCTGGGGGCGGGACCAAGGGTCTTGCCCATGCTAGGCAGGTGCTCTACTGCTAAGCTACATGTCTGGCCCCAGTGACCCAATTTGGTACTTATGACTGTCACAAACTGCAGAAAACAGTGAGCCAGAGGTAAGTCAATTTTATCATACCCTGGCAGCAAGTAGAGGGGCCAGACTTGGCCAAAAGGTGGCTGTGGGTATCTCGGCACTGCTGGGTAGCTGGAGGACATGGAGGTTTTTGCCAGTTAGCAGCAGTGAGAGACAGGGCTGGGGCAGGCAGACAAGCCTGGCTCCAGGGGCTCTCTGCTGGTGGGCCAGGTGTGGTCAGAACTCCTGCAAGATGGTTTTCAGAATGATCTGTAGCAGGGAGAGAAGATGCAAAAGAAAGCCTCAGGACTGTTGTGGCTACTGCAGGATTCCATTCAAGAAACAGGCGGTCTTCCTTAGGTCGTGTGTGTGTTTGTTTCATCTGCAGCTTGTAGGCTGGGGGTGCGGCTCTGTGGTGGGGCACTTGCCTAACATGCCAGAGGCCCTGGGTTCCATCCCCAGCACGAAAGGCTTTAAAAAAAAGAAAAGAAAAGAGAAAAAAAAAAAGCCGGACCCCCTGGGGTGGGAGTTAACTCTATATCTGCCATGTTTGTGACAAATATTTTTCTCAATTTGTCCTTTGATTTTTAACTGTGGCATTCTCTACATTAAAGTTGCAGTAAACATTTACGGAGCTGGCTTTTGCTTTCCTGCCTAGACACAGGCCAGTGTTTCTCCTACCCGCCCCTCTGCAGCCTCACCATAGCACGTAGCTAGCGCTCCCCTGGTGCCTGGACCTTCCCAGGAGATCCCTGGGGCTGTTTCAGAGGGAGGTGACATATAGATGATTCCCATCATCAGGGCCCAGGCCCCAGCCTTCTGGATGCTAGAGACCCAGGCAAGGTGGCTTCTCCGTGCAGCCCCTCCCACCCCCTCAACAGCACCCATGCAGCCCACGGTAATGGGGGGTGCAGGCAGTGGGAAGGGCTGCGGCCCACCTGGGTGAGTGCGTCATCCTTCTGGGTTAGGTTCTCAATGATTTCAAAGTGGTCCACATCGCTCAGTTCTTCAAAGGAGGCTCTCCAGCCTCCTCGGCACAGTGCCTGGGTGGGGGAGCAAGGAGGAGGTGTGAGGCTGCGGGAGGGGAGGGGGACGCATGGGTGCCTGGCATGTGGCAGTACTCGGGAAGCACTTGTCGGGTAAATGACATGGTCTTGGGGTCCATCTGGGCAAAATGAAGAGGGAGATGACGAGGACCGAGTGCCCCGTGACTCCAGACGCAGACTGGGTGCCGAGTACCTGATGAAACTCCCTGGACTGTCGGTGGAACTCGGGGGAGTCATGCTGACCCACAGCCACGAGCACAGGGCAGGCTGGATCCACAGGCTGTGCCCGGGCCACCTCCAGGTGCCACTGGGGGCTGTTCCTCTGAGCATCTTCCCTGGGGCAGGGTGCGGCAGGGGTCAGGACAGAGGGCAGCCAGGCCTTAGGCTGGCAGGGCAGCGGGAGGGCAAGCAACTCACGGGGTCAGGCAGAGAGGGGCATTCGGTGAGGTGAACACGATGGGCTGCAGGTCATAGACCCCACTCACCAGGAAGAAGCCTGCAAGGGAGGAACTCAGGCCAGGGGCCAGGCGGGGCAAGACCAGGGTCAGGTGGACAGAAGGCCGAGAACGCCCCCTCCAGGGGACAGCCCTCCAGGTCAAGCTGCTCCTGGCCATTAGGATTTTGAGCAGCTGGCCCAAACCCTCAGCCCCCCTGGGGAAGGGGAAGGCTGCCCAGTTAGGCTGCAGTCCCCGCAGATACCTCTGAGGTTGGGCGTTACTCCGTGCTTGGTCCAGTTGGCCAGGAGCATCATGGCAGCCAGGTGGGCCCCAGCAGAGTGTCCACACAGGTAAATTCCCCTGGGGTGGGTCAGACAGCTGAGTTTGCATTCACTTTCCTCAAAGCATCAGGATCCCAATTTGCCTTCCACTCCACAGGCCAAAGGGGCAGCCAGGCTGTGCCCAGTGGGCCTGGATCCACTGTCCTCCCACCCAGTGTGGTCCAACCAGAAGAGCGACACCCACTTATTGCAAGGATACCGCTTCTGGACAAAGGCAACGCTGCGGGCCACCTGGTCCACCATCTGGTCCAGGGTGCCTGAACAGGAGCACAGGCTGGGTCAGCACCCATGGGGGCTCTCCTCCCACAAAGCCCACTGGCCTCTCCTGCAGCGACACCCTTATTACCTTTAGGGGCAATGTCATATGCCACTATCACCACAGCCACTCCCTGTGCTGTCAGGGGGTTGACCATGAAGGCAGATTCGTCTTTACTGCAGAAAGAGACAAGAAGTGACACCTGGAGGCCACTCAACCCCACACTGCTTCTCCTGCACCCTGGACACACCACACGCCAGAGGGAAGAGCGAACCTGGGCACTTCAACCTCTACGTCTGGTTCCCTCACCTATAAAATAGGGGCAAATATGTTCCCTCTTGGCAAGCTGCTGCTGCTGCCTTTTTTTTCTTTTTTGGCACGGGGGATTGAGCCCAGGGCTCCTCTACCACTGAGCCACACCCTTGGCTCTTCCATATTTTATCTTAAGACAGGCTCTGGCTAAATTGCCAAGGCTGACCTTGAACTTGACATCCTTCTGCCTCAGTCTCCAGAGCAGCTGGGATTACTACCCTGCGTCACTGCGCCTAGCTAAGCTGCTTTTGAGAGCCGAAGGTCAGAAGTGTGGCAGCTTTGCATGTCACAGACACTCGAAGTGTTGCCGCCTGAAGCGCTCGGAGCACCGGAGCCGCGGGAAGAACTTCAGAAGCAAACTGGAGACAAACAGCTTTTTATTCTGATGACTTTTCTCTCTGGTTCTAACAACTAACTCACGCCAAACACACCACTAAAATGGCGCTGACCCGATCAGCAATTTCGGCCAAGTCACTCCAGATCCCGCAACAAAATCCCGTGAGACTACGGGTGGCGACAATGGCCAAATCTCCACGGCTCATAGTCAACTGCAATTCAAGCCAATCCCCAAACAGGGCTCCTGCATCGAAGGGCAGCAGATCCTGGCAGACAACTGTGACAGGGTGCTAGGGAACGGCAGTGTGCTCCAAGTCCCAAACACCCTTCCTAGCTCATGGTGACCAACTGTTCCAGCGGCCCTGGACCTTCCTTTTTATTTTCTTTTTCTTTTTTTCCAAGCACTGAAAGCTCCACATCCTGGGAGATCTCTCTGTTCCAAGCAAATTGGGACAGTCAGTTTCCCTGGCTTTTCCCTTGACGTGAGCCGCCCAAACACGCTTCTCACTGGGCATAGTGGGTTGAATTGTGTGTGTGTGTTTTTTTTTTAAAATATTTATTTATTTGCTTTTAGTTGTACACAATGCAATGCATTTATGTTTACATGGTGCTGAGGATCGAACCTGGGTCGCGAACATGCTAGGCGAACACTCTACCGCTGAGCCACAACCCCAGCCCATGAATTGTGTTTTTTTAAAAAGACACGTGCTCATCCTAACTCCCAAAACTTGCAGATATGACCTTATTTGGAAATAAGGGTCTTTGCAGACAGAACCGAAAATCTTGAGCCGAGATCATCCTGGATTAGGGATCCAATGACTTAAATCCAATGACTGGCATCTTTTTAAGAACAAGCAGAGGGAGATTTGAGCCAAGACACCAACAATGAAGTGAAGCTGCAGGCAGAGGCTGGGGTGATACAGCCACAAGCCAAGGGACACCTGGAGCTACCAGAACTGGGAAAAGGCCAAGAAGGATACTCTTTCCTGCCCTAAAACCTCAGAGAACCCAGGTCCAGGGGCACCTTGAATGCCAACTTCCACCTCCAGCAGCTTGAGAACAGATTTCTGTGAGAACGCAGTCTGTTGCAGCAGCCCTGGGACACCAGAGAGACACGAGCCTCCCTTTGCTCCACTTATCCAAATCCCCGACTCACCTTCCACTCTGCCAGTACCCTCCGTGAAAAAACACGAAGAAAGGCAAGGCTGTAACACAAAAGAGAGTGCAGGGCAGAGTAGGGCTGGGCACTGCGGCCTGCTGAGGACCACCAGCCCGCCTGGCTCACCTTCAGATGCCTGGTCAGGAAAGTAGATGTCCACTCTCTCCCCGTCGCCATCTCCATAGGGGACGTGCAGCTGGCTCCTACAGGTGCTGCGGGCTTTCCTGGTGGCTGCCTCAGGAAATAGACCAGTTGTCAGTAGAGCCCAGATCACAGCAATTTCTTCTCTCTTTTAAGATATTTTGTGGTGCTGGGGATCAAGCCAGGGCCTTGCCTATACTAGGCAAGTGCCCTACATGGAGCTACATCCTAGCCCCTTCTTTATTTTGAGACAAGATCTTGCTAAGTTGCCCAGGCTGGCCTTGAACTTGTGATCCTCCTGCCTCAGCCTCCAAAGTCACTGGAGTTACAAGGGTAGGCCACTAAGTGGGTAGCAGCAATTTCTATGTCAGGTTGGGTTGACAAGCAATTATCAGCTGAGAGTCCCTCCCGTGAAAGAGGACTCCCCAGTCTTGGCTGTCACCTGTGGTTCTGACAGGCAGTGTCCTCCCTCTACTGTACTGCATGCTGGTCTCAGGCACTGTGCTTCCCTACACACCGTAAGAGGCGCAAACTATCCCAAACCTTTGGGAAAAGAAGCCTCTAGAGAAACAAGACTAGAGACAAAACTAAGAGATTTCTTAGTGATGAGACCCAGGTCTAAACATGAAACTCACTGATGTTTCATATGCATTTTATACATGCAATCTGAAGGTAATTTTATGCAGTATTTTTTTGGTGAGTACATTTTGACTGCAACACCTCCCCATGAGGTCAGGTGTGGAATTTTCCCATTGTGGAATCATGTTGGTGTTCAAAAAGCTTCAGGTTTTGGAGGATTTTGGATTTCAGGGTTTTTTTTGTTGTTGTTTGTTTTGTTTTTTTAACCAGGGATTGAACTCAGGGGTAATCAAACACTGGGCCACATCCCCAGCCCCTTTTTTTTTTTTTTTTTTTTTTTTTGGTATTTTTATTAGAGACAGGGTCTCACTGAGTTGCTAAGTGCCTCGCCATTGCTGAGGCTGGCTTTGAACTCGTGATCCTCCTGCCTCAGCCTCCCAAGTGCTGGGATTACAGGCGTGCACCACCAGGCCTGGCTTTTTTTTTTTTTTTAAACATTTATTTATTTGCTTTAGTTGTACACAATGCCTTTATTTTTACGTGGTGCTGAGGATCGAACCTGGGCTGCACACATACTGGGCAAGCGCTCTGCGCTCTCTGCCGAGCCACAACCCCAGCCACGGATTTCAGGTTTTTTGAATAGTGTATCCTATATCAATTAGTGTTTTATGCCTGGTGTGGTAGTGCATGCCTGTAATCTCAGCTACTAGGGGAGGCTGAGGCAGGATTGTAAATCAGAGGCCAGCCCAGGCAACTCAGCAAGATCCTATCTCAAAATAAAAAATAAAAAGGGCTGGGTTTGGTGGCACACAACTATAATCCCAGTGGCTTGTGGGGTAAGGCAGGAGGATTGCAAGTTCAAAGCCAGCCTCAGCAACTTAGCAAGACCCTGTCTCAAAATAAAAAATAAAAAGGACGCCGGGGCACGGTGGCGCACACCTGTAATTCCAGCACTTGGGAGGCTGAGACAGGAGGATCGCGAGTTCAAAGCCAGCCTCAGCAATGGTGAGGCACTTAGCAACTCGGTGAGACCCTGTCTCTAATAAAATACAAAAAAAAAAAAAAGGGTTGGGGATGTGGCCCAGTGGTCGAGTGCCTCTGAGTTCAATCCCTGGTACCAAAAAAAAAGAACTTTGGGGCTGGGGTTGTGGCTCAGCGGTAGAGCACTCGCCCAGCACAGGCGCAGCCAGGGTTCGATCCTCAGCACCATGTAAACATAAATGCATTGCATTGTGTACAACTAAAGCAAATAAATAAATATTATAAAATAAAATGGGCTAGGGATGTGGCTCAGTGGTTAAGTGCCCCCGGGTTCAATCCCTGGTACCAAAAAATAAAAAATAAGAAGGCCAAAAAAAATAATAAGAAGGTCTAGGGTTGTGGCAGCCCTAGATTTAATCCCTAGAGCCACACACACACATAATAAAAGTATTTTGTACACATTTTTTACACATATGTATTAAAATGATATAAAATATTTTAAAATTGTAGAGAAATATAAAATTTACCACTTCAATTTTTTTTATTCTTGGTAGATGGACACAATGACTTCATTTTTCATTTATTTAATTTTATGTGGTGCTGAGGATCAAACCCAGTGCCTCACACATGCTAGGCAAGTGCTCCACCACTGAGTCCCTGCCCAGCCCTTTAATCGTTTTTAAGTGCAGAGCTCAGTGGCATTAAGTTCATTCACACTGTGCAGCCATGTCTGGAACTTTTCCATTTCCCTAAATTGACAATGTTCCCATTACACATTAACTCCGCATTCCTTCCTGCCCCAGTGCCTGGCAACCATCCTCGTTTTCTTTTGACTACCCCAAATCCAGCGCCTTTAAGAGGAACTGTACAGTAACTGTCCTTTAGCACCTGAACAAAATATACATACTGCATTTTGTTTAGTGTATAATGTGTTTTTACTGAAAGTCCTGGTAAAACAAATTAAAAGACCATTGGTGAGGAAATAGTTAAGCCCCCACCTGCCAGCCTCCTGTTCTCTGCTCGTGATGGGTCTTAGCAGGTCACAGGGCAGCTGATTCTGTCCTCCAGTGCCCAGCCCTAGGAAGGCCAGGACTTGGAGAGGGATGAAGGCAATCGACTGATTAGAAAAGAACACACCCCGCTGCGAGTTCCTAGGTCAAGGCTGTGGGGTGGATAGCAATGAAAAACAAGGGAGAAAGGTTAATTCTCCCTGGTGCAAAAAAGGAAAAGTTTAACCCTCTTTTATTAGAGCTTTTATTTTAGGAAACCTACCAGTGTAAAACCTTTTCTCTACCCCTTTGAGAGGTATACAAATATTTCTGAAAGTTCAATATGCGTCTTGCTGGTTTTACTACCTCAAGGACCTGGGAGCCATCTCTTGGGACTGTAATCATCAAGGAAGATGACACCTCTATCCCTCAGATTCCTGGGGAGGGCGGGGGAAGCCACCCTCTGCAGGCACCTGGCTCTAAGTTGCAAACCCTCCTCTTGTTGTGAAATATGGAATTTCTTCCCCTTTGAATAAAGGCAACCAGCAAACAATGATGGCCACTCTCATTTCCAGGTGGAATTAGGGGTGTGGCAACTGGTGTTGTCAGGGCTCTGAGGCAGGGCAGTGAGGGGCTTCCGCCTGGCTCCGGGAGGGTGGGGTTTTATCCTGGATCTGCAGTCTCTCTGGTGGATCACCTGCAGGGTGTTCTAGTGAAGGGTGGTTGAACCCTTACTCAATAATAACCCTTCTTCTTTTCTTCTCTGTGTGTGGAGAGGTTTTCTGGGCTGGAAGACTTCATTTTTCACCATTTCTCCAACATCGTCTGCTTTACATCCTCCTTCCATCTCCTGGAGGTTTGATTCCATTGAGGCAGCCTCTGAGTCCCACAGACTGCACTGGAGTCTGGGAACCAGGCAAGAGGCTGGGCACTCAGCTAACATGCCTGACCGACACCACCCCTTGTCCACCTGCCCCACTCTGATGCGAAGCTTGGCTGGGGAAGTGGCCCCGGTCACTGGCTGCATCAGCTTGGGTAAGCCATTCAGCCTCACCCAGCAGGCAAGTCAGACACACGTCTCGGCACCAACTTTAAGCAGTGGGTGGGGAGACTTCCAAAAACTTAGTAATCAAGGTCAATATTCTAATATAATGCTTTTGTGTGTGAGTGAGGTTCTGAAGACTGAGCCTAGGGGTGTTCTGCCACTGAGCAATATCCTCAGCCATTTTTAAATTTTTTTTGAGACAGGCTCACTAAGTTGCCCAGGCTGGGCTTGAACTTGTAATCCTCCTGTCTTGGCCTTCAGCATACTAGGATTATGGGATTAATAAAATACTTTTTAAAAAAATGTTTATTTATTTGTTTTAGTCGTACACAATGCCTTTATTTTCATATGATGCTGAGGTTCGAACCTGGGCCGCGCACATGCTAGGCGAACGCTCTACCACTGAGCCACAACCCCAGCCCCAATAAAATACTTTTTTAAAAATCAAAAAGTCCCTTGTCAGGCACAGTGGCACACACCTATAGTCCCAGCAGTTGGAGAGGTGAAGACAAAAGGATTGCCAAATTTGAAGCCAACCTCAGTAGTTTAGTGAGGCCCTGTCTTAAAATAAAAAAATAAAAAGGGCTGGAGAGGGGCTGGAGTTGTGGCTCAGTGGTAGAACACTTGCCTAGCATGTGTGAGGCACTGGGTTCGATTTTCAGCACTGCATATAAAGAAATGAATAAAATAAATGTCAATCAACATCTAAAAAAAAAAATTTAAGCCGGGCGCGGTTGGCGACGCCTTAATCCCAGCACTTTGGGAGGCTGAGGCAGGAGGATCGCGAGTTCAAAGCCAGCCTCAGCAATGGTGAGGCACTTAGCAACTCAGTGAGACCCTGTCTCTAATAAAATACAAAAAAGGGCTAGGGATGTGACCCAGTGGTCGAGTGCCGCTGAGTTCAACCCCCGGTACCAAAAAAAAAAAAAAAAAAAAAAAAAAAAAAAATTTAAAAAAATAAAATAAAAGGGCTGGAGACACATCTCATGGTAGAGTGCCCCTGAGTTCAATCCCCAGCAATAGGGGGATTGAACCCCCCCCCCACCACCAATCCACGGTGAATAACCTATCAAAATTTTAGGGGCCAAGGCTATGGCTCAGAGGTAGAGGGCTTGCCTAACATGTGCAAGGCCCTGAGTTCAATCCCCGACACTGCACGGCCCACACTTGGAGTCCCAGCTATTCAGGATACTGAGGCAGGAGGATCCTTGAGCCCAGGAGTTCAAGAGCAGCTTGAGTAACAGAGCAAGATCTTGTTTCTTTTTTTAAAAGTAGAGACAGGGTCCATCCAACTCAGCACATGCACAACCCTGCTGTATTCACCACACTCTTTTATGGGCTCAGGATCTGCATCTGTGAAGTGGATTAGTCACACCTGCAGCTCTGCTGGGTCTACTGGAGCCTTGGAAGAGGGGAGGGAGCAAGAGCTTGTCAAGGTACACCCCCTCCCAGGGCTTGTGGAGAGATCTGCAGTTTCTGAGCACTGGCAGGGCACTCCTCTTAGCTCTGGCTTTTGAAGTCCAACCCCCTTTCTCAGTAGGGCCAGCTCTTTTATCCCTGCAGGTCATTAAGACAGGCAAACAGGTCTTCCCAAGCTTGCTCTCTCTCTCTCTCTCTCTCTCTCTCTCTCTCTCTCACACACACACACACACACACACACATACACACACACATTTACTGAGCAAACTGAGGTACATATAGCACAGAGCTGGGTACAGTGAAGGACCCTGATGTGCCCAGGAAACAGTACACCTGGCATCTGAGGACCAGGAGGAGGATGGAATGTATGGAGCAAACTCCCCCAAAGCCCGATTCTCCTCCTGGTTATTTCAGTCACCCACCCCAGGAGCCCAGACAGCTGCCTCCATAAGGCAGAGGCTCCTGGAAAGGTTCTGGCCAGCACGCAGGAACAGGCAGTTTGCCAAAGTCCGGTTTACCCCACTGAGCAGACACACCTCCTTGCACCCCTTCCTCGTGGGCTGCCCCTGCCCAGCATGAATGCTTTGCCACGTTGGCTTCCTGGCCCAGCATTCTGCAGGCACAGGGAAGAGAGGGCCCATGGGGACACTCGCTGTACAGTTTCCTGCACCCTGATTTATTGATTGATGTTTATTTTTTGCAGCACTGAGGGTTGAACCTGGGGATGTTCTATCACTGAGCCACATCCCCTGCCCTTTCTCTTTTTCATTTTGACACACCCTGATTTCTTTAAAGAAGAAAAATGCTTGTTGCTTTTTATAAATAAACACCACCCGCCCCACCAGTGGGGTAGGAGACTTCCTTTTTTCACTTCGCCTCCCTATGCCAACTGTGGCATGTGGCCTTTAGGGCCTAGGACAGTTGGCTGAGCAGGAAGGGAGGCCATGCATGCTCAACAGAGCCATGGGCATCACCTGCTGCTCCCTGCCTCCACCCACCCTGCAGGGAGGGTCTGAGCACCTGCCCCCTACCCAGAGCCTGGTATTTGGCAAATGCCCCTCGAGACTCTGGGTTCGGCTCCTCCCTTCCCCCAGTTTGCCAAACCACTATCCACATGCTAACAGCCACCCAAGGTGGCCATGGAGAGACAATATGGTACCCTCAATTCCTATCTGCTTGTAGGTCCTCAGGGCTTCCTCTGCTCCCAGTCGGACGACCCATCTGCTGGGCACATACTGGTTCTCCAGCTCCTACAGGACAGAAAGACTCCATGAGACCCTTGTTCTCAACTGAGCGTGCCCCCCACCCCTTCCATTCCTGAGGCTCCCCTCTCCTTAAGAAGCCCCCAGGCTCTCCAAGATGCCTCAGCTTCCTTCATGCCCCTCCCACCTCCAGCCTGGCCACTGCTCCTCACTCCCCACTGCTGCCCCTTTAGTGCTTCAGACAGACAACGAAGACACCCTAGGCTCCATGGTCTGGATCCACTGGGGACGGCTGTGCCTTTAACCAGCTGACAGCCTTATGGGGAGATGCGGTCCCATAAAGGCGTCCAGTTAATGGCACCATGGGTCCCACTCCTTCAGCAGCTGAGACCACCGAGGCCAGGCAGCAGGGTGTCTATGCAGCTCATCTCCCCAGGAGAGTGCAAAGGGACAGAGGCGAGGAGGGAACCAAAGGTCAGTTTGCACATGCTGCCTGGCCAGGAGACTAGAGCAAAGGGAGGCTGGAAAGCTGGGGCTAGAAGCCAGAGGGTCTTCAACATAGGGCCAAGACGGTCAGACTTGATGCAGAGACTAACAAGGAACAAGGTTTGGAGAAAGGGCTCAAAGCCATCATCATGGAAACCTGAAGACAGTGTCCTCACAGAAAGACCTAGCATCAAATGCCATCTGAGCCTCATCACTTGCTGGCTACTTTTTTTTTTTTTTTTTTTTTTTTTTGTGGTACCGGGGATTGAACTCAGGGGCACTCGACCACTGGGCCACAAGGTCCAGAGAGAAGGCATGTAAGTGAAGTAAAGCCAACCACTAAACCGTGGGCTGCCTCCTCCTCCCGTTGAATGGAGCTCTTGGCCAGGGCTGAACAACCTGTACCTATATAGTCATCACCTGTGGGATGCTCACGGCCCCACCTGGCTCCCCATGACTGCTGCCATCATCTTCACCATAACGTTTATGATAATGCAACAGGTTTCTGAGAGTGCCTCGGTATTGTAGGCAGGCGCTGTGTGAGAGAGGAGGAGGAGGGGAGAGAGGAAACGGGAGGAGCCTGGGATTTCGGGTTCAGGATCCCTAACTTTCACCAGGTTCTCTTTTTCTATGACCAGAAAAAGAAATACTGCCTAAAATGCAGGAAAACTAGCCAGGAAATTACAAGCGGATGATAATCAGCGAGGGCCATTTGCACATGTCCTCTCTGACCTTCACCCCAGCCCCGCAGTGAACGCCGGCTTTCCCTAGCACCTTCTGCCCGGCTCACCTGCACAGCCCCGAACCCCTGGCGCAAACTCGGATTAAGTCCGGAATCCGCGCTCCCCGCCTGCTGCGGGCCTAGGAGGCTGACTCAGCCAGGGCCGGAACTCTCCTCTCCCTAACCTAAGACAGGGCGACCTAAAACCTGCCTACGGCGCAGTAAGACCCTCCCGGGCTCCCGCCTTCGGGACCCGCACCGAGCGCCCGCGGCAGTGGTCCCGAAGGCTTCCGGTTCTTCCCCAGCCTCCCAGTCCAGCCTCCGGGCGGGACTCCGCGGCGCCGGTCCGCCTACCTCCGCTGACAGCTTCTTCCAGGGCGCCTCGCCGCCGCCGCCCACGCCCGGACCGTCCATACGCTGGTCTGCAGGAGTAGGGCGCCTTCGCCCCGAGTCTGCCCGCCGGGGGCGGGGCTCCGGCAAGGCCACGCCCCTCGCCCTCCGCCCTCCGCCCTGTTCCCGCCCCGCCGGGTCCCAATTCTTGCGGTACTGACTGCGGTTATCTCTCCCGCCGGCTCCGCCGGGCGCTGATTGGCTGCGAGGCGGCGGCGCCGGCTCCCGATTGGCCAGTGCGCTGTTTAAAGGTACGGGCGCCGAATCGGCGGGAACTTGCGGGGGTGTAGTGGAAGTGCAGCTCGTTCGCTGAGAGTGGTGAGGGGGTCTCCGAGACGCCATGAGCTGTGTCAACCTACCCACCGTGCTGCCCGGCTCCCCCGGCAAGGCCCGGGGGCAGATCCAGGTGCGGGGCCCGGGGTGCGGGGGTCGGGGCGGTGGCTCCCGCGTGGAGCAGGCCCACAGTGACTTCTCCTTCCCTCCCAGGTGATTCTCGGGCCCATGTTCTCAGGAAAAAGGTAATGGCCCTTCGGGGCGGGCGGACCTTCTCCCCGGGGACCCCCGCGATCCCGGCCGGCCGCCCCTCTCGGAGGTTCCCTCCAGAGCGGCTTGCACGGCCTGGCCTGTGCCTTCCCGCCCGCATTCCTGTCCTTCCTGGAATCCGTTCGCAGAGGAAGCCTGCGCCCTCCCGCCAGATCCAGCCTTCCTGCAGCCGGCCACGTCCTCAGAAGGGCATCCACTTGTGGCCAGGCAGTGACTGGACGCCCCCTCTCTGTAGCTGTTTCCTTATGTGGCCGAGGAAACTTTGTTACTTCCCGCTCTGCGTGGTCTGAAGCCAGGGAGCCTTGCTCCCCCAGGCAAGGGACCATTCCCAAGCTTCTGCCAGAAGGTGAAGGGGGGGTCGGAATTCATGGACTCAGAATCAAGCGCTTTCCATGTTGTCCAAAAGGCTTTGCGAAGTTAACTCAGAAAACCCTGTGTTCACTCTGAATAGCTCTGGGTTGAAATGACCCTGGAATGCAGCCAGCCTCTGCCCACAGCCCCCCCTATCCCTAAGAACCTGGCACCTCCAGCCCTTCCTGGGACCATCTGGCTGAGCACCTTTCCTGGCCATAGGACGCTCTGGCCTCCAGCCCCCTGCGGGTGTTACTGATAGCCAGACCCCCAAGTGATGCCCCGCACCCTGTGGACTCCCTGCCTTTCTTCCCACGCTCTGCTCTTGGGCGGTGGTGCGGTTCAGGCTGTGCACCACAAGAGGGCGGTGGGGAGCTGCCTTGCAAGCTGGCCTCTCCTGACCTTCTTTCTACTCTTGCAGCACCGAGCTGATGAGGCGGGTCCGGCGCTTCCAGATCGCCCAGTACAAGTGCCTTGTCATCAAGTATGCCAAAGACACGCGCTATAGCAACAGCTTCTCCACTCACGACAGGTCAGTCGCTGCTCCCTCTGATCCTGTCCTGGAAAATCCCAAGGCGCAGAACACACTGTCAGCTTTGTTTAGTGGGGATGGTTAGTGATTCTGATTCCTGGATTCCAAACTGGCATGCCCTCCAGGGTGCCTGGCAAGGCGGCCTAGGACTGGGGCCAGTGGTTCTCAGCAATGGTGAAGAGATTCCTGCCCCACCCCCCAGGCTATTTGACAATGTCTAGAGACATCTTTAGTTGTCACCACTGGATAGGGATAGGATGCTTCTAGCCTGTGGTGGATAGAGGTCAAGAGTACTGCTAAACATCCTGCATTGTCCAGGACGGCCCCTACCACCCAGAAAGACCAGGCCCCAAATGACCATTGTGCCCAACATTGGGAATCCCTGCTCTAGAGCTTGCACCCGTGCAGAGGCTGAAGACGGGTTTTGTTAGGTCTGCGCACTGATTTTTGTTTCGTGTTTCGGTCATCTGTCCTTAGCTGGCTCCCTATCATCTTGTGGCCTTCACGCTTCCGGGTGTTATGTTTATCTGCCTAAATCCTGTGGACACTTCCGCCTGCAACCTTGGGGCAGAAGTTAAATTTAGTTCCTTGGCAGCAGAGCGGGGCTGGTGTTGTGAGCCAGAGGTACCCTTTCTCCAGTCCTTTGGACTTGACCCAGTGACAGAGCTATGCTGAACCGCATGTAGGTCCTGGGGCCACACCCCCTGGTTGCTCGTGGGTGTCTGAAGAACAGAGCTGCCCAGTGCATGGCCTTGGGTGGGAGGTGGTGCGGAGGATGCCCAGCCTAGAGGGAAGGCCAGGGTCAAGCAACCTTGTGGCCAGGCCAGGCTGGCTGATGTGGTCATTTATGTCTCCGTGTTTGTTTCCTGGTGGTCCCTAACCAGGATGGGGTGAGCATCCAGGAGGACAGTGAAAGCAGTGGAGGTGAGAGGCAGTTGTCACATGTGCCTCCCAGACAGGTCAGATCACAGAGCCCTGCCAGGGGCCACAAGTCACTCTCACAGGCTGGTGGCATCGACAAAGCTCCAGAGATAGCACCCTGGCTGAAGCTACGGCTGGCTTGCTGCCTGTCCTCCCTCTAGTTTTGTCTGCTTGGAGAGGGAAGAGGGAATTTATTTATTTTTTTTTTTTTTTTTTTTTTTTTTTTTTACCTTTTTTTGGATTGTTGATGGGCTTTTATTTTTATGTGGTGCTGAGAATCGAACTCAGTGCCTCACACATGCTAGGCAAGTGCTGTACCACCGAGCCCCAGCCCCAGCCCGGGAAGAAGGAATTTAAAATGCACAAAATACTGTTTCATGTTTTTCCCAGATCTTTAAGGTTATTATTGAAAGATAATAACTAAGTAGTAGTCGTGAAGTGCTTTATTTTTTTATAGATACAGCTACAAACTGCTGAGCCTTCAGGAAACTACCCTCTCTGAAGTATAGTTCAGAAGATTAGGCATAAATGAGAACAGAAGAAAACAACATTGTAGAAAACATAGAAACTATTTAGAAAGGCAGAGGGCAGGGCACCACGTTCCTTTCCAGAAAAGGCCCTGCTATGGGGAAGGGAAGTGCACAGTGTCTAAAGGCGCTGGAACATTCCCACACATGCCTCTCACAACACAGCCGGGTGGGACCCTCCCAGCCGGATGACAGCAGGTCCACACTCCAGGCCTGGAATCAGACTAGCTGTATCCTGGTCTGCCAGCGAGGAGCCACGTGATCCTGGGAAGGTCCTTAGTCTTCTAGAGATGCCAAAGGGAGGGAATTGTGGGTCACTGCCCTGCTGCTGGTTCTGAGCTTACCTCCTAGCCTGAGTTGGTGCTTATGGGCTGCCCAGGGCCACATGGCTTTCTTGGACCCTGGACACTTGCATTTATAGGCCCTTTCCTCCAAAAGAAAATATTTTTTTTTTTGGTGCTGGGGATCAAGATCTTGCACATGCTGGACATGTGTTCTGCCACTGAGCTACACTCCTAGCTCCTATGTAAAATTTTGAATTGTATTTTAGGATAGCAGGGATATAAAAAATAAATATAATCCAAGCCAAGTTATATTTACTTACTTATTCTGAATTTTTCTTTGCCTTCTCCTATCCCCCCCCCCCCCCCCCCGCCCCTTTGGTACCAGGGAGTGAACTAAGGGCTGTCGGTGAACTCGACCACTGAGCCATGTCCCCAGCCCTATTGTGTATTTCATTTAGAGACAGGGTCTCAGTTGCTTAGTGTCTCACTGTTGCTGAGGCTGGCTTTGAACTCTCGATTCTCCTGTCTCAGCCTCCCATGCCGCAGCCTGGGATTAAAGGCATGCACCACCTCGCCCAGCTATTCTGAATTTTAAAAGAAATGAAAACATTCTGTTGGCCCCAACGCTATTGTGGGTATTACCCCTGCTGGAGAAGTCTCCCTTGGGCTGGCTCTGTGGTAGAGTTCCTAGCATGCATGAGGCCCTGGATTCCATCCCAGCACCTCAAAAAGACAAAAACCAAAGTTGGCCTTGTCTGTCCCCACCCAGGGCACCAGAGAATAGAGCTTTGAAGCCTCCGCTGAGCCTCATCTTGGTCTTTGCTAGTTTCTTGAGTAAATGACTTGTGTTAAGTAGATGGTCTTCTGAACAGGGCCCTGTATTCGCCCAGAGCCCTTCCCCTCGACTTCTCAGAGCTGCCAGGCAGTGGGGTTGCTCTGCAGGTGGCGTGCCAGACAGGGCACTAACACCCCCCCACACACAGTCTGGTCCCGGGGCTCCTCCCCCTGCCTTGCCCACGCTCTGGCTTTCTCTTGCCAGGAACACCATGGATGCACTGCCGGCCTGCCTGCTCCGGGACACGGCCCAGGAGGCCCTGGGTGTGGCTGTGATCGGCATTGACGAGGGGCAGTTTGTAAGTTGCTGGTCCCGGCACCCTCTCCTGGGCACGCCCTCCCCTCTTCCCCTGCCGGCTTAGAGGTCATGCCTCCCTCTCCACAGTAACAAGGTTAACGTGCTTCAACTCGCGGCCGAATACCTTGGATTCCCTTAACTGGCTTCCATATTAGACTCATATGGGATTTTTTTTTTTTTTAACCTTTAAAAAAAAAATTTAGTGAACCAAAAATTAGATCTCAACACTGGTGTGTGGGGAGCGTTGCTTGGTTCCTCGTTGCTTCCGCTTGCTCCTTGCAGGTTTGTCTTTCTCCTTGCTGAAGTGTGTCCGCCAGGATGTGAGGGTGGGAGGGGAAAGCGTGTCACCTCCTGGCTTAGGCTGGGTCCTGCTGCTCTGCGAGGCGTGAGTGCGGCTGCCTTCTGCGGGAAGACGCTGGCCTCCGTGTGGTCCCTGAGAACCAGGTGCCCAGGGGAAGCTTCACAACTGACTCTTCGGGTCTGGCCTTTAATCTCTTGTCCGTCTGCAGTTTGTCTGAAGAGTCTTAAGTCTTTCCAGCTGACTGCATCTCCACTTCCTCAGAAGCGTGTTCTCTGATGGAGTTTGCAGGCTGTCCTCGGTCGCCGTTTGTCCCCTTCCTGAGCTCCGGGGGTTTTGTTGTTGCAGGCTTATCTTGGATGAATGACGCTAAAGCCCTCTATCAATGGGGCTTAGTTTAATTAATCCCCTAAGCGGGTTTGATTTCACCTCCAGTCCATTAGGGAGGGCAGTGAAAGCTACTACAAAAAATGCACCCCAAATTCCAGAGGCTAAGAGGGATGGACATTTTTTTGTTTGTTTGTTTGTTTGTTAGTTAGCAGGGGATTGAACCAGAGACGCTTAACCACTGAACCACATCCCCAGCCCTTTTACATTTTATTCAGAGACAGGGTCTCGCTGAGTTGCTAAGTGCCTTCCTTGTTAGGTTGATGAGGCTGGCTTTGAACTCACAATCCTCCTGCCTCAGCCTCCCAAATCACTGGGATTACAGGTGTGTGCCACCATACCTGGCCAACATTTTTTTTTAATCGTCTGGTGAAGATGGAATATATTCAAGGTATGCCACATGGTGGTTTGATAAAAGCCTGACACACAGTAGGAACTTATTTCTCACTCACGTGGTCCTATGTGGCTCCTACCCGACTGATGGGGAACCTGCCCATGGGGCTGGCCATTGTCAGTGGGGGGTCCCATCCAGAATGGAAAGGAAAATTCAGAGGACACTTCGGGTGTGGGTTTTCACGGGCCAGTCTAGAAGTCACTTACCTCTGCTGACTTGAGTGTGGCCCCTTAACCAGGCACAGCCCTGCTCTGTTCCCTGGAGGGCGAAGTTGGGCTGGTTGGTAAGTCACAGGGTCCTGCTCATACATGTGGGGCCTCTCCCCTCTGAGATGGACTCAGAGCTGCTGCCTGTGCCCACTCTGGGTTCCTGACCCCTGGAAGCTGACATCTGCCTGCCCGCCTTGGGCATGCCAGGCACACTTCAGATCCTCGATGTGCTTTTGAGAACAGTGATTCCAGGCAAGAAGGCGAGCTGGGTTGGGATGGGGCGTGGACCTGAGGTCCCAGAGTCAGCTTTGGGGAAGTTCTCCTGGTGTTCAAGAGCCCTGGATTTCAACCCTCGAGTAATTATCACACCACTGTCAAAACATCACCAGGCTGGAGACAGCTCAGTGGTGGAGTACCTCTCTAGCATGCACAGGGCCCTGGGCTCAATCTCCAGCACCACAAAAGTAAATAAATGAAAAACATTTCCATTCTGTCCCAGCCTCTGGGCCCTTTTTTTTTTTGTTCTTTATACCGGGGAAGTCCAGGGCCTTCCTGCCCATTTTTGTATTTTATTGAGAAGTCTCACTGAGTTGAACCACAAACTCGCGCCCTCAGCCTCCCAAAGTGCTGGGGATTACAGGCGTGCGCCACCGCGCCCCTCTTGTTCTTTATGTGCTTCCTGTGTGAAGAGAACCACAAAGGCAGTGGAGGGCAGTAAGGGTCTGCTGAAGCCCCCAGCCAGGGTGCTGTGCACAGTGCGGGCAGCAGCTGCGTGGCAATAGTGGAGGCCATTTTTTGTTTGTTTTTTTAACGTTTTGTGTTTTATTTATTTTTTTTTGCTACACACATAACAGGCTTAATCCAGGAAGAGTTAGGCACCTACATAAGAGTTCGTCGATTGCTCTGTCAGTGTCTTCCAGCCAGAGACCACCAGGAACCCCCCTTAGGTTGACAGCCTGGCTCTCTTGCCTGCCGTGGACAGGGACTGGGCCTCGGGGAGGGGATCTGGGCTCCTGTGGGGTCCATCTGAAGGATGGCTTTGATGCTGAGCAGGTGCCCTGGGGAAGGTGATTCTAGATCCCTTTGCGCTCAGCTGAGGTGAGGTAGTGGGAAGGAGTATCACACCACTGTATGAGTAGGTCGGCTGCTAGCCAGGGGGCATCGACTGCTTTCTGGTTCAGACATGCTTGGGGAGGGTCTTGTCTCTATCTTATTCATGCTGGTCAGAGTGGCCTTACCTGATTTTGGCTCATAATATCAACTGTTTAACTAGGTGGTAGTCACACCTATAATCCCAGCAACCTGGAAAGCTTAGTCAGGAGGGTCACAAGTTCAAGGTCAGGCTGGGCAATTTAGCTGGTCCTGTCTCAAATAAAATAAAAGGGGTTGAAGTGTACCACAGCACTAGAGTGCCCTGGGTTCAATCCCCAGTGCAAAAAATAAAAATTGACTGTAGCCACCACCAGGTCCCTCTAAGTGCCAGGCCAGCTTCTGCCTGTTGGGGGCTGCTTTTCTCTTTCTCACTGCCCAGAAAAAGAAAAAAGATGTTGATCTAGATCCTTCTAATCTTTATGGGTTCATGTTTTTACAGAGTGGGTGTTTTTTTTTTTTTTTTTTTTTTTTGGTACTGGGGATTGAACTCAGGGGCCCTTGACCACTGGGCCACATCCCCAGCCCTTTTTTTGTATTTTATTAGAGACAGGGTCTCACTGAGTTGCTAAGTGCCTCGCCATTGCCGAGGCTGGCTTTGAACTCGCAATCCTCCTGCCTCAGCCTCCCAAGTGCTGGGATTACAGGCGTGCCCGGCTACAGAGTGGGTTCTTGTCACAAGCTGTGACCGTTTTGTGTTGTGAGTTGCAAGGCCAAGGCGCGAATCTCACTCAGTTCTTAAGCTTGTCCTATGGGGCAGCAGCACTGGGTGCTGGGGACACAAGTCGGAGCCCTGCCTGAGCTTACATACACCAGATGGTGACCGCTGTGAGGAAGTGAAGGGACAGGGCCTTCAGGGACATAGGGAGTTAAGGTGGGACATGCCTTCTGGGGATGACCAGGGAGGGCCTGAAGGAACTTGGGCGCTCCTGCAGTGGGGAGGGCCCTGCCCGTGGCTGTCTTGGGAGCAGGTGTGACTGGAGCCATCAGGTGGCTGCAGGCCAGCTGCTGGCCAAGGCTTGGACCTTAAGCCTGAAAAGAATCAGGAGTGTCGAAGGGTGGCCTGGTGGCCTGGAGAGCGGAGGGCGGTGAGGCCTCCTGGTTGCATTTCTCATTGCTGATGCTAACGTGGCTAGCGCTTTTCCGCGTGTTTCTTTGTTATCTGTATTTATTTCTCTTGAGAATTGCCTTTTTAGGGTTCCGCCCTTTTCTCTTTTTCCTCTGATCACCTATAAATCTCTCTCCCGCTAACCTGCTTGGAATTTTGTCTGTGGCATTTCATTTAGTATTTTACCATTTGGGGACTTTGTTTCCCCCCACACACACTTTGTCACGTCCTCTACTTCTGTCTTTGGTGGCCTTTGCCCTGAGCCCCCCAGCTCCTAGCAGGTGTGGAAGAATATGAAAACCCACCTCCAGACTCCTAATCTGTCCCCCATCCAGACACTTAGTACGGCTGGCTGAGCTGGGTGGTGTCTGCACGCCTGTGATCCAAAGGCCTCAGGAGGCTGAGACAGGAGGATCCCAAGTTTGAGGCCAGCCTCAACAACTTAGCAAGGCCCTAAGCAACTTAGTGAGATCCTGTCTCAAAATAAAAAATTGTAAAAGGGCTGGGGACTTGACTCAGTGGTTAAGCCCTTCTGTGTGTTCAGTCCCTGGTTATCAAAAATAAAGGAATGGCTGGCTGCAGGTTCCCCAGAGATGCAGAAACTGAACCAGGTGGGCAGGCTTGTCACTGTCGGGTTTCTTGCTGCCTGACTTCCTGACTTCCTTGAAGGTCCATTGTACGCGTGACCCGCACTCGGCTGCTGGGGCCCCTCAGGACCTTAAACAGCGCAGCAGCTTGATTCTGGTTCTGGAGGCCAAAAGCCAAGAGCGAGGAGGTGCAGGGCTGGATCCTTCTGAGGGCCACGAAGGAGGGCCACGGCTCTGTCCTTCATGTGGAGCTGCCCGCCAGGTGCAGCAGTCCAGTGCCAGCTACTGGTGCCTGGCTACTGCTGTGCTGTGCAGGGGCTGGGCATCCCCAGCTGGGAGGGTGTGTAGGGCCCTGGTCCCCTGCTCTGGGGACCCTGGAGGCAGTGCTAGCCGAGGCGGCCCGCTTGGCATGAGCTCACTCTCCACGTCCCTCCAGTTCCCTGACATCGTGGAGTTCTGCGAGGCCATGGCCAACGCCGGTAAGACCGTGATCGTGGCTGCGCTGGACGGGACTTTCCAGAGGAAGGTGAGGCCTGGCCCAGGTCTCGGGTGGGGCCGGGAGGGCGAGGGGCCTCAGTGGGCACAGGGCAGCATAGAGACCTCTCTGCCTGGGAGAGGTGCTATCTGCCGCCGCAGGCGCCGAGTTGGCAGAAGGGCCCAGGGTGTGGCACTGGGGAAGCGAGGTCAGGACAAACGTTCCTGGCCCCCACGCTGTGGATCAAAGGGTGTGAGGCGCACCTGGGGTGGCTGAGTGCTTCCCGCCCCGCGTCGCAGGCTTTCGGAGCCATCCTGAACCTGGTGCCCCTGGCCGAGAGCGTGGTGAAGCTGACGGCAGTGTGCATGGAGTGCTTCCGGGAAGCCGCCTACACCAAGCGGCTGGGCCTGGAGAAGGAGGTAGCTCCCGCCTCTGCTGGGCCGTGGGGGAGGGCAGCGGCCGCTCCCTCCAGGTCCCGCCCCTCCTCATCCCTGTCTCCCCGGCTGCCAGGTCGAGGTGATCGGAGGAGCAGACAAGTACCACTCGGTGTGCCGCCTCTGCTACTTCAAGAAGTCCTCCGTGCAGCCTGCCGGACAGGACAACAAGGAGAACTGCCCGGCGCTGGGGAGGGCTGGGGAGGCCGCTGCCGCCCGGAAGCTCTTCGCCCCGCAGCAGGTCCTGCAGTGCAGCCCCACCAACTGAGGGCCCAGGACCTGCCAGCGGCCCGCTGCTGCCCCTGCACACTGCGTGGCCTTCGGAGGAGCCTGGGGAGGGCAGGAGGGTCCTTGCCTGTGCGGCCTGCCATGTGACAGGAGTCCTGGTGCGCCTGGTCTGCTGTCACACACCCCCCCTCCTTCACTCCAGGGCCCTTCTCAGTTCTCCCAGCTGCCGGGAAGGCCCGCCCTGGGCTGGAGCCCGCGTGGCTGGTGGCTTGGGGTCGGGCTGCTGCAGCTGAGGGCAGACGCATGCTGTGGTGACACGGGTGCTGCAGCCAGCTTCTTCCTCCTTGGTGCTGTCACTGCTGGGTTTCTGTTCTCCTTGGAGAGTCTGCACCGCACCTCAGGCGCAGCCCCACAGAGACTTGGGCGGCTCCTCTGAGGGTCACCGCACTCCTGACCTTCTGCTGCACTTTGGGCTGAGAGCCCTTCCTATGCTCTGCAGAGTGACGTCATCTTTCACGTGGGTGGCACGAGCCTACTGGGGCTCAGACCCCAGGGGCTTGATTCTTAAAGGGGGGAGGGACGGGAGGGAGAGAGCCATGCATTTTCTCGCTGTAGTGTACATTATTAGCTAATATTAAAACCCACTGTCTGGGGCTGGGTGTGGCTCAGCAGTGGCACTCCTGCCAGCTTGCACAAGGTGCTTTACCCAGCACAGGAAAAAAAATCACCAGTGGCTGAAGAAATCTCCGGCCTGGCCCCTGGGATTGTGAAGCCAGCTGTCACATGACAGGCAGGGGACTGCCCCCACCATCAGTACTGCTCATCTCTGGCCACAGAACATGTCCTAATACTCTGCCTGCTTGGCTGGCTGGTTTCAGGACAAAGATGGGTGCAGGAGCCTGGGTCCCAGATTGGAAAGGTGTGACATGTTGGGGCTGCCAGCTGGGGCCCGGAGGCCAGGTTTTGTTTGAGACAAGACACTGCTAGAGCAGGCTGTGGGCAGCTCCTTTGGAGGCCAGGGCCCAGTGTGTCCTGGCTAGGTCTGGGCCGCTTACCACGCACACAAGTCCCTGGTGTCAGCAGGGGACTTTGCTTTGTCCCAGCCGTGAGGGTGGTCGTGGTCCCTACAGCTCAGACCCTGGGAGCGGGGCCTGTTGGTTTGGGCTTGAGGTTTTGAAACTGTCAGCACCGACTGCCGACTTCTCTAACAGCTCAAAAGGGGAAGCCAGGAGTTGTGTCTCCTGCCAGAGATGGGCCAGCTCCCCACCATGTCCCGAGGGGTCTGGAGGCTCGGCCCTCACCTGTGGGCAGTGGAGGCCCCGGCCCACCACCCTCCCATGGCAGCCTCAGCTGTGGAGCAGGTGGAGGGCAAGGGGCAGCTCCCGGGTAACCCCCAGCTCTGGCAAGGCAGTCCAGAAAAACCTGTCTTGTTTACCAGCTGGGCACGGGTGCTATTTTGGGTGCTGAGGAGGCAGCGTGCAGACGGGGGTGCGTCACGGGGCCCACAGGAGCCACTGCCAGGCCGCACTCAAAATGCAAGCCCAAGAGCCCAGGCCCGGGGCAGGTGCCACACCAGGATTCTCCCCAAGGCTGAGAGCCAACCGAGGACAGTGGAAACTGAAAGAAACGTTTATTTCATCTCCAGTCCAGTCTCAACCTGAGGGCAAGGGCCTCTCCCCCAGGCTTCTTGGTACATTCGAATAGTGCAGGGTGCCCTGCCCTCCCGTGCTGCTCAGCTACAGCTGCAGGATATTTACATAAAGCTGGGTGTCTCATCAGGCAAAGTCCCTCCCCCCTGCTGCCCTGGCAGGAGCAAGAAAGAAATGCTGTCCAGTCCTGCCTGGGGTGGCAGCAGCTCCACCCTTGTGGCTGTCAGGGAGGGAGCCAGCCCAGAGGTGGGCACAGTGGTGACCCCAGAGGGTTCAGCAGTGAGCTCGGCCCAGCCTGAGGCCAGGCAAGGGACAAGGGTGGCAGCCCTGAGTGAGGAGGCAGGAGCCTGAGCCAGCACCAGACACAGATGTGAGGACTCCCAGCCTCTGTCTTTGGCAGAAAACCCAAATAACTGGCTACTGCAGCCGGGGCTGGGCTGGGCTCCTGCAGGATGGGGGATGTTGGGGCCCTTGGCAAAGGGGCACATCATCCACACTTTCCTGCTTCTGGCTACTCCAGTGAGGTTAGCAAGCCATTAAAAGCATTGCGGGCTGGGGGTGTAGCTCAGTGGTAGAGCACTTGCCTAGCACGAGCAAGGCCCTGGGTTCAAGCCCCAGCATCGCAAAAAAAAAAAAAAAAAAAGCAAGGAGAAAACATCTAACTAAAAACCCTGTCCTAAAAAATGCCCATGTGGGACGGCAAAACCCTTTGGGTACAGGCACCCCCCCCCCCCCCCCCCCCCCTTGGGTGGGCTCTGCCAGCTACAGGCAGGCGTGGGAAGGCCAGGCCCTCTGGGCTGTCAGCTGCAGCAGGTGTAGGCCAGAGGAGGGGCTGAAGCTCCAAGAGGCAGGCCTGGAGGAAGAGTCCAGGGCAGGGGCAGGTCCCGGGTGCCCTCCCCACCTCTCTCCTCCCTGGGCCACTCAGTACACAGCGGGCGGCTGGTAGCCCTCAGTGGTCTCCGCATTCTGAGTGAAGGGAGGCTGCTGGTAATTATCCACTGATGCGCTGGGGTAGGAGGCATAGGCCGTGTTGGGGTCTGGGGTGGGGTCCACATAGTTCTGGATGAAGGCATCCACTCCAGCCTTGAAGCGCTGGTAGGCCAGGGAAGCCAGTGCACCCTGCAGGGAGACCCAAAGTTTAGGCAGGACAGGGACCCCTGACTCCCCTCAGTCTTCCCTGAGGACCAAGACCTGCCTGCCGCCCAGCTACCTACCCAGGAGAAGATGGAGAAGAAGCTGAAGGTGATCGCTGCCCGCGCCGAGTCAGCCCCCACCAGCACGTTCTCCAGCTTGGTGGCTGCCCACTGGTTGGTGAGGAAGCAGAAACCAACAAACCACAGGAAGGTCCAGAGAGCTAGGGAAAGGACGGGAGGTGAGCCCAGGGAGAAGCAGGGGCTTTCCAGAGAGCTGGGGAGGGGAAGCAGAGGGACCTGAGCTGGAATCTCCCAAAGCCTCAGACTTGAGAGCCCAGGAGCTGGAGGCGGAGCTAAGGGGGTGGCGGTCTGGTGCCAGAGCCCCGACTCCAGGCCACCCACAGGATTCAGCAGACAATCTGAAAGCCTGCGCAGGCCAAGGGACACGGGACACAGGCAAAGCCTGCTTGCTCAGGTGGGGATAGGGCCCCTGAGCTGCTCTCTGTCCCCCCCAAGTCTCTCTCTCTTTGGTACTGGGGATTGAACCCAGGGGTACTCTACCACTGGGCTATATCTCCAGTCCTTTTTATTTTTTATTTTGAGACAAGATCTCGCTAAATTGCAGAGAATGGCCTCAAACTTGCCATCCTGCCTTGTCCCCTAGTTACTGGGATTCCAGGCAGATGCCACTATGCCAGCCCTTCCAAGTCCCTTAATCCTAAAGCCCTAGGACACAAAGGCCTCTCACTCCTACAGACTGATACCTGAGAAGAGCAGGTCGCCAATGACCAGGTACTTGCGGTCAGTGACATTACTCATCTGGGGAAAATAAACATCAACCACGAGGAAGAAGGCAGAGGCCAGGAAGGCCAGCACGCCGATGGCACAGCCGTAGCGGCAGGCGTCCTCGTTGTGATTGAACACACACTGCAGCTCGGAAGACTCGGGGGTGTTGCTGTAGCCCTCGCCAAAGATGCAGGAGAACACGATCAAGGCGAAGATCTAGGGAGAGAAAGAGGCCATATGGTGGGGTGGCCCCAGATGAGCCCCTCTGGGGGCACAGCCAGTGAGGACCCCTTCTGAGACCCACAAAACAGGGATCCTGGCAGGGTATGTGGACACATGTCTCTCCTACTACAGCTGACCCCTGAGGCTAGCATCCCCAGCCCTGCCTGGGGACTCCTGGACTGGGGAACACCCCTGCCCAGCTGCCTGCCTGCCTGCAGGGGTCATCTCAATTAGTCTGACATGAAGACACAGGGCAATCCGCCCACCCCACTGTGAATGAGTCTTAAACAAGACAGAGTCATAGCACCTGAGCTTGGAGTCCCCTGCCCCCATCATCTTGCACCCCCACTGGGCCAACCTCTGCCTGGGCTCCCCACCTCTGGAAAGCCATGCCAGTGTCCCTGGGGGTCCAACCTCCCTAACCCCCTCCAGCAGTAGCCCTGGCCCTCTAACTCTTCCTTGGTCCAGACTGAACTCCCTAGTCGGCCAGCTTTCTCCCTACAAGGACTTCCGGGCTTTTCAGCATCCTGGTCCCTCCCCTCCCAGGGCGCTCTGGTCTCCCGCCCCACAGTGTGCCCTGCCTGCACCAGGTGCTCCAGGAGGTCTGGCCCATAGGCCTGGGTCAAGCCCTGTGCTCAGACCCTGGAGAAATTGGGCAGTGTGGGGAAGGACCAGCTGGAACTGCCAGAGGGACCCCCGCCCAGTGGGAACAGCTCCACCTCACCTCACCCACTCAATCTTCAATGCCACTGCCCATGCCCAGCCCACCTCAGGAGCATGTGGGTCAGTCAGGGGGCACCTGCCCTGCAGGTCCTCCCAGGGAGCTCTCAATAGGCCTCTGGAGCTAGAAGTCACGGCCCTATCCCCAGCTGGAGATGGAGGCGGATCCCTGGGTGCTGGGAGCAGAGTGCCCGCAGGACTCCTGGCACGGCCATCCCGACCCACAGAGCATCTGCTGCTTGGGCACTTCCCAGGGCAGCACCAGTCAGACCTCACAGTCAGGCGGGAGCCCCCCCCACTTCGGGTTCCAGTTTCGGTTGTCCATAGGCAGGGAACCTGGAACCACAGGGCCTGCCCGGGCCTCGGGGAGGGCGCACATCTCGAGTCCCCCGGTCTTGGGAGGGCAGCAGACTCGTGGCCTGTTCCGGGGTGGGGAGGAAATAGTTTCGGGGCACCGAGCAGCCCTCTCCCTGGCCCCCCATGTGGCTCCAGAAAGTCCCCTCCCGGTGAAGTCCCAAGCCGGGAGTCGCGCTAGCGGCCACCTGTTCTGGAGCTGCCCCAAGACCCTCCCACTGCCAGCAGGGCGACAGGCCTGCGCCCCGCGGCGCCTCCGGGGCACCCCGCGCCGCGCTGGCGGGGCAGGGGGTGCGGGGTCTGCGGGCCCGGGACCCAGGGGACGGCGGGCGGGGACCCGGAGGGCACGCGGGCCCCTGGGCGCCAGCCCCCGCGCGCGCCGCAGGCCCGGGACGCCGGGCGCCGCCACCTGTCGCGCTCGCGGGCGGGGGTCGCGCGGCGCCGCCCGCCCCCGGCTCACCATGCTCAGGGCGCGCGCCACCACCTGCGGCTGCGCCAGGAAGCGCCACAGGTCGAAGGAGCCGCCCGCCTTGGCCGCGCCGTAGGCCCCGCTCTCCATGTCGCCGCCGCCGCCGCGCCGCGGAACGCCAGGAACCAGCCGGGCCCCGCCCCGCCCGGCCGAGGGGCGTGGCCGGCGCCGCGGGACCGGGGACAGGGCGCCGCCCCGGCGAGCGGCGGCGGCAGGTGGCGGCGCGCGGGACGGCCGCGGAGGGCGCGGGACAGCGCGTCCCGGGGCTGGTCGCCTGCTCTGCCGGCCGGGTCGGAGCGACGAGTGCCCGAGGAAGAGGGCCCGCCCTCCGGGCCTTCGCGGCCCTCCTCCAGGAAGCCCGCGGGACGCCGCCGGCCCCGCCTCCCGGACCCGTGCGACGCGCCCGCCCTGCGCTCCTGGCTGCCCCGCCCTCCTCCCCCTCCTCCCCGCTGACCCCCCCCCGCCCTCCTCCCCTCCCCCTCCTCTTGGCTGCCCCGCCCTCCTCCCCCTCCTCCCCGCTGACCCCCGCCCTCCTCCCCTCCCCCTCCTCTTGGCTGCCCCGCCCTCCTCCCCCTCCTCCCCGCTGACCCCCGCCCTCCTCCCCCTCCCCCTCCTCTTGGCTGCCCCCGCCCTCCTCCCCCTCCTCCTCGCTGACCCCTATCCTCCTCCCCCTCCCCCTCCTCCTCGCTGCACCCCTATCCTCCTCCCCCTCCTCCTCGCTGCCCTCGTCCTCCTCCCCACTGACCTCCGTCCTCCTCCCCCTCCTCCTCACTGACCCCCGCCCTCCTCCTCGCTGCCCCGCCCTCTTCCCTGCTGACCCTCGTCCTCCTCCCCCTCCTCCTCGCTGATTCCGGCCCTTCTCCCCCTCCTCCTCACTGCCCCTGCCCTCCTCCCCCTCCTCCTCGCTGCACCCCTATCCTCCTCCCCCTCCTCCTCGCTGTCCCCGTCCTCCTCCCCACTGACCCTCGTCCTCCTCCCCCTCCTCCTCCCCCTTCTCCTCACTGACCCCCATCCTCCTCTCCTTCCTCCTTGCTGACCCCCGTCCTCCTCCCCCTCCTCCTGGCTGCCCTCCACCCTCCTCCCCCCTCCTCCTCGCTGCACCCCTATCCTCCTCCCCTCTCCTCCTCACTGACCCCTGTCTTCCTCCCCTCCTCCTCGCTGACCCCCGCCCTCCTCCCCCTCCTCCTCGCTGCACCCCTATCCTCCTCCCCCCTCCTCCTCACTGACCCCTGTCTTCCTCCCCTCCTCCTCGCTGACCCCCGCCCTCCTCCCCCTCCTCCTCGCTGCCCCCATCCTCCTCCCCACTGACCCCCGTCCTCTTCCCCCTCCTCCTCACTGACCCATCCTCCTCTCCTTCCTCCTTGCTGACCCCCGTCCTCCTCCCCCTCCTCCTGGCTGCCCCCCGCCCTCCTCCCCCTCCTCCTCGCTGTACCCCTATCCTCCTCCCCCCTCCTCCTCGCTGACCCCCTCCTCCTCCCCCCTCAGGGGTCGGGGAGCCCCTCTTCCTCCTTCTTCCTGGGCTGGGCGGGGTGGCCGCAGCTCCCAGGTACCAAGAAGGTGTGCAGACAGCCCCGGTTCCCAGGGAGGCAGGCAGGGGGCCGAGATTAACTCAGTTCTAGCCTCTTCCCCGTCCCACACCAAAAAGAGGTTCAGAGCCTCTGAAACCGGGAGCCGGAGAGCTGGTGCCCAGCTAGGACCATGGGAACGGAGGGGCGTCTCTGGGGCCATGTGCTGCCTTCCAGGGGGGAATTACAGGCTTTGCTAGTGGCAGGTAAGGATGGTGAGGGCGCCTGTACCTCGTGAGCAGGCCAGAGAGGTGAGCCAGGGGCTGGGTGGGCCGCAGGGCAGAGGAGAGCAGGGGTGGGAGGAACTGGCCTGTCCCCAGCCGTCCTCACCTCCTCCCCATACTTGGGTAGACACTCGGATGGATGTGACCAACTGCTGGGAGGCGAGCACAGGTCCCACACCGATGGCCTTCCGTGGACCCCTAAAATGCTGAAGGCCCTGACACCCTAGGAGCCCTTCATCTTCTTTCTTTCTTTTCTTTTCTCTTCCTTTCTTTCGTGGTGCTGGGAACTGTACCCGGGGGCACTTTACACCTGAGCTACATACCAGCACTTTTTATTTTTTATTTTGAGATAGGATCTTGTGCTAAGTTGCTGAGGTTCTGTCACCCAGGTTGGGCTTTTGTGATCCTAGTGCCTCAGCCTCCGGAGTGATTGGGATTACAGGATGCACCACCATGCCCAGCCGTTTTTGTATTTTAATAAATTTTATTGTTTATGTTTAACATGTTGTTGTGGGATCCATGTAGACAGTTAAAAGCAGGCTGGGATGTAGTTCAGTTGCAGAGCATTTGCCTAGATAGTAAGAAGTTTCCTAGCCAGGCACAGTGGCACATGCCTGTAACCCCAGTCACTCAGGAGATTGAGGGAGGAATATTTCAAGTTCACAGACGGTCTGGGCAATTTAGCAAGTCCCTGTCCCAAAATAAAAATGAAAAGGGGGGCAGGGGTTGTGGCTCGGTGGTTGAGCGCTTGCCTAGCATGTGTGAGGCACTGGGTTCGATCCACAGCACCACATAAAAAATAAATAAATAAATAAATAAAGATATTGTGTAAAAAAATAAAATAAAAATGAAAAGGGCTTGGGCTGGTCCCGTAGCCCAGTGGCAGAGCATTTGCCTAATATATGTGAGGCATTGGGTTTGATTCTCAGCACCACATAAAAACAAATAAAATAGCCGGGCGCGGTGGCGCACGCCTGTAATCCCAGCACTTGGGAGGCTGAGGCAGGAGGTTCAAGAGTTCAAAGCCAGCCTCAGCAATGGCGAGGCACTTAGCAACTCAGTGAGACCCTGTCTCTAATAAAATTCAAAAAAGGGCTGGGGATGTGGCCCAGTGGTCGAGTGCCCCGAGTTTAATCCCCGCCACCAAAATAAATAAATAAATAAAATAAAGGCATGCCGTCCATCAGCAAATACAAAAAGAAAAAATTTTTAAATATTAAAAGAAATGAAAATGGCTGGGGAAAGTGGCTCAGTAGTAGAGTGCTCCTGGTTTCAATCCCCAGAACCACAAAAACAAACAAACAAACAAGCAAACACAAAAGGGAGGTGGCCTGTAGGGAAACAAATGAGCCCTCCGCCATCTCAGTTGCTGTGTGTTCCTTTCCTTTCCTTTTCTGTTCCCACAAGTCAGTGCGATTCATGGCCTGCGGTCCTGCGGCTCTCGGGATCTCTTCATCCCAGTGTCCGGTGCTTCCTGTCCTCTGACCTTCATCCCCGCGTTCCTCCCCGCCAGCGCTGTTTTCTTCATTCCGATGGTGGTGGGTTCCCCTGCACGGCAGCAGGGCCGGGGACGCTCCTGCCTGTGTCTTCTGGTCACCACCTTTGTGACAAAGGAGATCTAGGTCCAGGTCAGCAGAGCTCGCCTGTCAGCTGCCCCCTCCAGCGGCCTCTGGGAGTTTTGTGGTGCCAAGCTTCAGTGCCCGGGCAGGAGGAGAGGCAGGAAGCCTCCTCACCCCACCAAACCAAGTGGGCCGACTCCCCAGGAGGGTGAGGGTTGGTCCCTGCACGGTCAGCGGGCCAGTCTCTATGCCCCACGCTGAAGGGAGCACTGAAACTGAGGGAGGTGGCCTGGCTGCCCCTGAGCCTGGCCTCTGGACAGGACAGACTTGCCAGAAAGAGGCCCCAAGGACAGACAGCAGCCAAGGCCCGAAGTCCAAGGAGGCAGGAGTGGCCACCACCAAAGGCATGCCACGGAGCATGCAGAGGTCTCCATACCTGGGGCAGATAGCACAAAGGACGCGTCACTTTACCTGTCAATATAGTCCCTGCTCCTGTCACCACCTGCAAGAGACTACTGACCCATGTGGTTCCCATGGGGGGCAGAAGCTCCTGGCTCAGCCTGGCCCCTGGGAGGCATCATCTGAGTCATGAGGAACAGAAGAGCGTGGCCCAGCCAGAGGTCAGCTGCCTCCACTGCAGGGGTCTGGGGTGCCGGTCAGGGTCGGGCGTCAGGGATGCTCGAGCTCAGCAGACCCTTGGCACACAGCAGGCTCTTCACACCTGCCCTGGAGTTGTGCCTGTTGGCACAGCCCTTTCTAGCCTTGGCCGCAGCTCTGCCCTACAGCCCACCGCCCACTGCCCCCACGCAGGGCCCAGCTGTCCACAGGTGGCCGCAAGCTCTCCTCCTCCCTGCGTTGAACACCCACTGCCCACTTTGTCCAGCCAAGCATCCTGGAGGTGACCGCTGCGCTGGAGATGAGGCTGCCAGCCAGCACGAAGGTGGTCCCAGGGACAGCTCACCTGTGGGCAGTAGAGGTGGCAGGTCTGGGCTTCCTTTAGGCAGGGGCTGGGGTACGCACGGCCACCTCCAAGCCCTTCCTGCTCTGCTTCCACCCCCCCACAGTCTAGCAGGGTCCTGTCCCCCACGCAGAGTGCCAGCCTCCCCTCTGGACACCAGAAGGCCATCTTACCTGGGGGCGCGAGTGCAGAGGTGCTGCTCTGTGCACTGCTTACAGCCTGGCACTAGAGCCAGCCCCACGTCCGGGATGGCAGGAAGGAGGAACTGGCAGGTTGCCCGTGCAGCAGCGTCTGCTACCTGGGGCTGTGCCCGCCTTCCCAACCAGGCTGTGGGTGCTAGGTGCGCTGCCCAGGGATGACTGGCAGGACAGCGCCACCCTAGGGCCGGACCCTCCGTCCTGCAAGGTGAAATCAGCCTGCAGCTGGGACACCCTCTGGCAGGGTGGGAGAGAGAGGAGTAGTCCTGGCTGGGAGGTCTTAAACCCCCTCCCCAGTGCATCTCCTCCTTACAAAATGCCTAACCAACTTGGAGGCTTAGCTGTGACCGCTGCCTCCTCCAGGGAGCCTGCCAGGGTACCCACTCCCGCCCTCGGTCTGGGCTTCTAGTCTACTTGCAGTGTGTACCATGAAATTTCACTTCTGGTTTTATTCTTGTGTAGTATATATTTCAGTTGCCAGACTTAACAAATGAAAATACAAAGCACTCAGTTAAATTTGAATTTCAGCTGGGTGCAGTGGTACTCACAGGTAACCCCAGCAATTTGGGAGACTGAGGCAGGAAAATGCAAGTTTGAGGCCAGCCTTAGCAACTTAGCAAGACCCTGTCTCAAAATAAAAAATAAAAAAAAAGGGCTGGTTTGTGGCTCAGTGGAAAAGCGCTTGCCTAGCATGTGTGAGGCACTGGGTCCGACTCTCAGCACCCACATACAAATAAATAAAATAAAGGTCCATTGACAACTAAAAATATTAAAAAAAAAAAAAAAAAGAAGAAGAAGAAGAAGAAAAGGGGCTGAGGGTGGAGCATCTGGGGTTCCATCCAGTACCCCCCCCAAAAAAAAAGATGGATTGTTACACCAGATAGTTGTAATTTTGTCCTTTACACAGTCCTGTCTTGTTCACTGGGAGCCAGCTTAGGAACAAGAACTGCCTTAGAAGACTGTGGATTCTAGAATCTGCAGCCCGATGCTCTAAACATCCTTGCGGTTAGTCATGATCCCAGGCTGGTTCATCCTTGCCACCTGTGAAAGTTCTCACCTGACCCTTTCTTAGGACCCCTGGGATGGTTCGGTTCTCTTTGCAGATGAAGCAAGTGAGGCCCCGAGTTGAGGGTCTCCTCCCAGA
The DNA here is from genome assembly GCA_025594165.1 of Tamias sibiricus. Lineage (NCBI taxonomy): Eukaryota > Metazoa > Chordata > Mammalia > Rodentia > Sciuridae > Tamias > Tamias sibiricus. The sequence goes on from CM046660.1 coordinate 4,177,619, forward strand.
CTCTGCAGCCAGTGGCCTGGGAACCAAACCTCCACCTGTGGGGTTCCAGGCCCTGGGTGCCCCTGTCCTCTAGGCTGCCTCACCCTGGGTGGTGGTCTTCTTCCTTCTTCCTTCCTCCTCCTCCTCCTCCTCCTCCTTCTCCTTCTCCTTCTTCGGACTAAACCCAGGGCCACTTAAGCACTGAGCCACATCCCCAGCCCCTTTTTTTTTTTTTTTTTTTTTTTACTTTTTGAGACAGCGCCTTGCTAAGACGCTGAGGCTGGCCTTGAACTTGCAATCCTCCTGCCTCGGCCTCCTGAGCTGCTGGGATCACAGGTGTGGTGGGTCTTCTTAAGGTGTGGGGCAGAGAGTGGATGGGGGTCCCGGTCCCCCCCAGGGAGGTAAGCCACAGGTCCTGGTTCCCAAGGACACCTGAGTGAGGATCAAGCTGGAGGAAGGCAGGATCTGCAGCCTGACACAGAGAGGTCTGAAACCAGCCCTGGGCCCTGGTAAGTGGCCCAGGGTGACCTCTTCAACCTCCAAGGGCGTGGGCGTCCAGCTCTGCAGCGGGAGCCTGGTGCAGCTCCCTGGCTGTGAGGATCTCCCGCTGGACCTGGAGAGGGGGCCTGGCTGCTGGAGTCGGGCCTGGTCACCTGCACCCTCCCACCCTCCCACACCTGCCCTGGTCCCGGGGGACTGAGGATGGCCTCGGGGAGGCAGCCTGTCTCCTGTCCCCGCTTCCCTGCCTGGCCCTCTCTGCCCACCCAGAGGTCCCCATCACCGGCTCCGCCTGCCCCCAGCCCCACTCTCCTGCTCGCTCCGCCCTCAGCCCCCAGTACCTCTGCAGCACAGCGCCGGGCCCCGCGGGTGCCCGAGGCAGAGGCCCCCTGGCAGGATTTGGCGAGCAGGTCTGGTGTGGATGTTTGGGTCTCCACCACCTTCTTGGCCACCTGGATGACCCGCTGGCCAAGAGGAAGTAGGTGACAGGCTGGGGCGTGACTCGTGATGAGAACTCTGTGCCTTTGGGGAGAGACCTCCAGGACTCTGTAGGCCGTGGAGGTCTCTGGGTGATGCCTGGTGTGAGGAGAGAGAGCAAGACCATCCAGCACCGCGAGGAAGTCCTGGCTTGGCACCTCTTCACAGAGCCCCAGGACCGCCACCCGCCAGGTGACTCACTTCCGCACACACCAGCAGCTGCGAGGCCACACACACGCCCCAGCTGCGCCCTTCACCGCCCAGATGTCCACCGGCAGGAGAGCGGGTAAACAGAAAGCGCTCAGACTGTGTCAGAGGACTCTGTTGCCTGGAAAGCAGTGCAGGCTGGGGTGTAGCTCAGCAGGACAGCCCGGGCTTGGCAGGTATGAGGCCCTGGTCCCGCCCCAGTGTTGCCGCCTGAAGCGCTTGGAGCAACGGAGCCGCGGGAAAAACTTCAGAAGCAAACTGGAGACAAACAGCTTTTTATTCTGATAACTTTTCTCTCTGGTTCTAACAACGACTAACACACGCCAAACACACACCACCAAAATGGCGCTGACCCAATCAGCAATTTCGGCCAAGTCACTCGAGATCCCGCAACAATCCCGTGAGACTACGGGAGGCGACAATGCCCAAATCTCCACGGCTCATAGTCAACCGCAATTCAAGTCAATCCCCAAACAGGGCTCCTGCATTCCCCCCCTTTTGTTTTAAAAGAGGTAATGCTCTAGGACGTCTATGTGCAACCAACATTCTTACCCGTCATCGGATAATCAAGGCTGTGCCCTTGACTCCTGTCTTAGGTTGATATGTCGGCCACATGAGACTGTCCCGTGCGACTGTGCCTGTCTTAGGTTGTCCCCCTCTGGGGATCTTACCCGTCATTGGCTAACCAGCCATCCAATGGAGCCCTTTAGGATCGACTGTGTATGATGACTAACAGCCGTCCAATTGTGGGGAGATGTTGCGGCTTTAAGGCGACAAGCCTTTTGGTGATGAGCCAAATTGCATAGCATATCAAATTGTTTAAACAAATCAGCTGCCCTAAGTTCCATCAAGTAACACACTGAATTCTCTAGACAAATACCCGCAAGGCATTGTCCCGTAAAGTCCCAAACAATGAAAGATCAAAATGTCCATTTGTTATAACATGTTGATGTAGGAGGCCCCATGCATGTAGAGCAGAGGCCACACTGTTGGTGAGGTTGTTTGATGTTTGAGCAGCAGGGATGCTTGCGGCGGCCGCGATCCCTGCAGCTGTAGCAGCAGACGTCTTTTTTATGTTTAGACAATGCCACCGGCAAATCTTCAGGGCCCGCTACCTAGAAACTCAAGCATCAATTATTAAAGGAAAGGCAGTGCTATTGCAGCACTGAGTCAAGAGGCGAGTTGTCAAACTACAAAATAGAATAATTAGATTAGAAAATTAAAGTTGATTTTTGTTCACATACATCGCTGGTTGAGCTTCTACAAACATAAGTTGGAAAAATGTCATATTTAGAACAAAACAAAGAAAGACTGAGGGTAATTACTGCATTAAAGATAGATTAAAGAAAAGGTAAAGGCACTTGAGAGAAATAATTTGTTAGCTGGAACCCTTGAGTCTCTGTATACAGAGCAATCTTTTATCTGTTGAGATAATTGAAATTAATGAGCTATTAAACAAATGAAGTTAATAACAAATAAACAATCTTATGTCAAAACACCAAAATATCAGGTTATATAGCACTAGTCATATTGTTTGCTAAAGAGAAGTCCTAGGGACACCTATAAATAAAAATTGAAAGTACCTTCATTTATAAAATTATTTACCTAAATTGAATACTCTTAACCTAAAATGAATTAAAGTTATTTGGATCCATATGTATATATATATATATATTTTCTTTTTCATAAGCGCTTTGTTCTTTGTGACGTCACACTGGACAGACGAACAAACATACAAACATATATTTGTGAAGTCACATTAACATGAAATGTAGACAAATGTACAGACATAAAGACATGTATAAAAAGGAAAAAAAGAGAAAAAAAAATACAATTGTGTGCACACTAAAGAGAGATCTCCTTGTCCCGGCCGGGAGGAATGACACTTAAGTTGTGAAATATTTTGAAGGACTCTTTTTTTTTTTTTTTTTTTTTTTGGTACCGGGGATTGAACTCAGGGGCACTCGACCACTGGGCCACATCCCCAGCCCTTTTTTGTATTTTATTAGAGACAGGGTCTCACTGAGTTACTAAGTGCCTCGCCATTGCGGAGGCTGGCTTTGAACTCGCGATCCTCCTGCCTCAGCCTCCCAAAGTGCTGGGATTACAGGCGTGCGCCACCACGCCCGGCTTGAAGGACTCTTTTGAGGGAATCATTCTATACCTTCATCTTGGTCCTCTTGATTTTGTACCTTTTTTATTAATCTTGATTCTTCAATAACTTCATCTTGATCATTTTGATGTGGTACCTGTTTTATTAATCTAGATGGTATCCATATTGGAGAGGATTCGTGTTTTGGAAAAACACAAACAGATCCTCTTCCCCAAATTAATACTGGATCTGGACCCTTCCATGTACCTGAAAGAACATCCTTCCAGTAAACCAAGGGTTTATGTTGTTGGTGTGGATTCCAATGTCTGTCTCCAGCAGAATAACCATTAGAGTCTAAAGTTAAAAAATTTAAGGTAAACAGGGCAATTGCCAATCTGTCCTTAGGACTTTTCCAATTTCCTTCTTTTTGTTTTAATAACATAATTTTCAGTGTTCGGTTTGCTCTTTCAATAATGCCCTGACCCTGAGGATTGTATGGGATGCCTGTTTTATGGAATATATTGAATTTTGCGCAAAAACTCTTTGAAAGATGAGGACGTATATGCGGGGCCATTATCTGTTTTAAGCATTTTGGGGATGCCCAATGCAGCAAAAGCTTGCAAACAATGAGATGTAACATCTTTAACTTTTTCTCCAGAATGTAAGGAAGCAAAAATCATGCCTGAGCATGTATCTATGGTCACATGAATAAATCGCAATTTTCCAAAACTTGGCTCATGAGTAACATCCATCTGCCACAAATGATTGGGCATTAATCCTCTAGGGTTAACTCCGAAATGAGGATTGGGCAAATGTGTCATACAAGATTTACAATCTTTTACAATTGTTCTGGCTTGCTCCTTTGTGATTTTAAACCTACGTTGCAAGGTGGTGCTGTTGACATGAAACTGGGAGTGGAAATAAAGTAGCTTGTTGTAGCACTGAAAGTATAAATATTGTTTTTGTAAGTTCATCAGCCTTTTGATTACCTTCATGGAGGGGACCAGGCAAATTAGTATGTGCTCTAATATGGCCTACGAATAGAGGTTCTTTTCTTGCCCACAAAAGTTTTTGTATTTGATAAAACAATTTAAAGGCTGGAGTATGAGGTGCTATTGGTCCTGCTAACTCTAATTTTGGGACGGCTTGTACAATATAGTGGCTATCTGAAAAAATGTTTACGGGCTGGTCCCTAAAATTTTCCAGAGCTCTTACCACAGCTTCCAATTCCACTAGTTGAGCTGATTTGTGTGCAGTTATGTAAGTCATATTTTCTTTTTTAGTGACTACTGTAGCAGTACCATTTGAGGACCCATCTGTAAATACATTAAATGCCTTAGGAATAGGTTGATTTTTTATTACCTGTGGAAATATAATAGGATGATTAATACAAAAAGATAATATAGGGGACTTAGGAAGATGATTATCAAAATTTGCAGAAGTAGAGCATTTAGCTATAGCCCAATCATTATCATTGAAGCATAAGTATTCAATCTGTGATGATGAATAGGGAGTAATAATAGTAGCAAGGTGAATGCCAAATATTTTAGTAGAAGTCTTAAGTCCTTGAAGAATAAGTTTAGCCACCATGGAGGTATAAGATTCAATTATACTTTTAGGAGAGACGGGCAAATGTATCCATAATAAAGGCCCTTGTTGCCAAAATACTCCTGTGGGTGTATATTGTGAAGAAATAATAATCAACATCAGCGGTTGAGTTAAATCAAATCTATCACAATGAGCTCCTTCGATGGCTTTTTCTACTAACTTTAAAGCTTTCCTAGCATCAGGAGTCAATGTTCGCAGTGAAGATGGATCAGGGTCTCCGCGAAGGATGTCAAATAAAGGTTTTAGTTGGCCAGTAGTGAGATTTAGTGTAGGGCGAAGCCTACTAATGTCTCCCAGTAGTTTTTGGAAATCATTGAGGGTGGTCAAATGTTCTTTATTTATTAGAATTTTTTGGGGTCTAACAAAAGTATCCATGATTTTAAATCCTAAATATAATATGGGAGATCTGGTTTGAACTTTTTCTTCTGCTATATATAATCCATATTTTTTTTAAATTTTCTACCACGTCACTGAATATATTAAATAAGATTTTTTGATTAGGGTGGGCCAATAAAAATATCATCCATGTAATGTAGACACATGAGGTTTGGATATTTATTTTTAATGGGTTGGATAGCCTTGTCCACATATATTTGGCATATGGTGGGGCTATTAGCCATTCCCTGTGGTAAAACCTTCCATTGATATCTCTGATCAGGGCCATTATTGTTCATAGAAGGAATGGAAAAAGCAAACCTGGGGGCATCCAGAGGATGTAGGGGAATAGAAAAGAAGCAATCCTTTATATCAAGAGTAATAAAATGGAAATTTTTTGGAATAGCTACGGGACTAGGAAGTCCAGGTTGAGTAGGGCCCATAACTTGCATGGTTTTATTAATTTGTCTAAGATCATGTAACAATCGCCATTTTCCTGACTTTTTCTTGATCACAAATATGGGGGAATTCCAGGGAGAGGTGGAAGGTTCTATATGACCTGCTTCTAATTGTTCCTGAACTAGTAGGTGGGCCGCTTGTAATTTCTCTTTAGATAGGGGCCACTGAGGGACCCACACTGGCTTATCAGAAAGCCATGGTATTTTCAAAATTATTTTCTCAGTGGCCCCGAAAAAAAATATCTTTTTCCTTTATGACAATGATTACTTTTAGGATTAAGATTACTCTGTACTTTTTGATAATGAGTTCTTTTATGGTTAAGATTACCCTGTAGGTTTTCACATTTAACACCTGCAGGCTTGGTTGCAAGGTGTACTCCCATTTGTTGCAAAATATCTCTTCCCCATAAAGTAACCGGTAGATTAGGTAAAACATAAGGCTGAAATGTTCCTTTATGGCCTTCATCATCCTCCCATTTTAAAATTACTGCACTTTTTATCTGGGAGGTTATTATATCCCAAGCCTCTTAAACTGGTTGAAGCTTTTTGCAGAGGCCAGTGCTTGGGCCATTGGCGTAAATTAATAATGGAAGAGTCAGCTCCAGTATCTATTAATCCCTCCATTTCTATTCCTTGGATTTTTATTTTACACATAGGCCTCCTTGAACAGTCTCGAACCCAGCAAGCCATGGGACTTGAGTCAGTGGAACAAAATCCTCTATTGTTCCCTTCTTGAGGCATACCCATTTTAAATGAATTATGTAAATTGGGAAGGAGAAGCAACTGAGCAATTCTATCTCCTTGATTAACAGAAGTTATACTTTGGGGTGAGCTAAGCATTATTTTTATTTCCCCTTTGTAGTCTGAGCTTATTACACCTGGGGTCACTTGCAAACCTAATAAGCTTTTAGGACTACGCCCGATAATAAGTCCTACAGTCCCTGAGGGAAGAGGTCCCCTGACTCCTGTGGGAATCAGTTGAACCCCCATTTCAGGTGTTAACACTATTCGGGACGGTGGAACAGAGGTCTAATCCTGCATTTCCTCTTGTTCCTCTGGCGAGGGAGTGGATGGGTAGTAGGGATTGTGTCGGGGAAGCATCTGAGTGGATGCTTGAGGATACTCCTTCTGCAATGCCCCATACATTTGTGGGCCCCGGGGTACTGGGCCCCGTGCCCCGTTTTTTGAATTCCTGAACAAAGGATTTCCTTGGATGTCAAATTTTGAATGGCATTTATTGGCCCAATGATTTCCCTTTTTACACCTGGGGCAGCGGCCTGGGGCACGGTATGAGCTTGGTCTTATTTCTCTTTTGGGATTTTGCCTAGAATTGCCTGATTGATTATGATAATTTTGCCTGGAATATCCTGATTGATTATAATATCTACGTTTAGCCTTTGTGAAATTTCGAGAGGAAGCACCTCTCATTGAGGCTGCAATCACATTTCCTGTGACAAAGGCGTCATTTATATCTTTACATAGTTGTATATATACGGAAAGATCCTTTTTAGTTCTCCATGGCCTGATGGCTGCTTGGCACCATTTATTTGCATTTTCATAAGCTAATTGAACAACTAATGGCATAGCTTGGTCAACATCTGCAAACACACTACCTGCAGTTCTCAAAAGTCGATCAGCAAAGTCAGCATATGGCTCATTAGGTCCTTGAATCACTTTTGACAAGCTACCTTGTAGATCCCCAGGTCCTTGTACAGTTTTCCATGCCTCTAAGGCAGCTGCATTTATCTGAGCATATATATCTGGGTCATAATCTGTTTGAGCCTGTAAGTCTGCGAATTGCCCTTCTCCTGTGAGCATGTCTATATTATAGTTTTCAAACCCTGCAGCCGCGTTTCTTTTAGCCGTTTCTATACAAAGTTCTTGGAATTGCGATCGCCAAACCAAGAATTGCCCCCCGCTTAATGTTGCTTTACATAGACTTTTCCAGTCTGAGGGGGTTAAGCTAAAGGTGTTAAGGGACTCCAGCATACTCAACGTGAAAGGAGCTTGGGGCCCATAAGTCATTACTGCCTCTTTGAGATTTTTTATTGTTTTGAAATCTACTAACTGATGGACACTCTGTCCATTTTTCTTTTCAAATGCTGGCGGTTCCCAATGTATCTGTGAGTTGTCCTCGAGAGCGCATAAGCGATCAGAAAGACTTTTTATTTCTGTTTCTAGGGTATGCAAATGCCTAGTCATACCCTTCATATTTTCTGTAATGGATTCCACCCATGGGGGAGTAGAGGACACAAGTGGCTCCTCTACCTGACCGTCCTTTTTCTGGGTCTTTTTTAGTTTCTTTTTCCTCATTTTCTCAGGATCACTTTTACTAGATTCCTCACCACTGCTAATTTCACTGACAGCAATATCCTGAGGCCCAGGTTCCAGTAAGAGCAAGTATCCTTCTGCTATCACCAATAACTCCCGAATAGCTTTAATAGCTTGGATTTTTGTCATTTTTGGGTCTCTTCTAATACTCTCTTTACTGGTCTTAGTTGGCCCAGTGGAAGCTACACTTTTTTGATCACTTTCACTTTTTTCTATATACTCCTCACTGAGAACAGAGTCAGGTATATCAAGGAGTCTTTGCATAGCCTCTATCACTTGGGATTCAGTTATATTCGAACCCATCTTTAGAGACCTTTCAGTTCTTACCTGTCTGCTCCGAAGTTCCCCGTACGGGCCGCCACCCCCCAGAGCCAGAAAAGAAAGAAGCAGGGGACAGAGCAGCGCGCTGTGGCCCGGACGGGCCTGCCAGTCCCAGGAACCGTCTAGAGCAGCGTCCACAGAGAAAGCAGACCCCAGGTTAGTAGGGTCTGGGCGGGGCCGCAGGGGGCAGGGGGGCCTGGGGTTTCCTTTTGGGGTGATAAACACGTTTTGGAACTAGATAGACACGGTATTTGCACCACACCATGAATGCACTAAATGTCACTGAATTATCACTTTAAAATGATTAAATTTTGGGCTGGGATTGTGGCCCAGTGGTAGAGCACTCGCCTAGCACATGCGCGGCCCGGGTTCGATCCTCAGCACCACGTACAAATAAATGCATTGTGTACAACTAAAGCAAATAAATAAATATTTTAAAAAATGATTAAATTTTGTTATGCAAATTTCACCTCAAAGGGCTGGGGTTGTGGCTCAGCGGCAGAGCGCTCGCCTTGCACGTGTGCGGCCTGGGTTCGATCCTCAGCACCACGTAAACATAAATGCATTGCATGTGTAAAGTAAATAAATAAATATAACTCAGAGGCATTTGACCACTGGGCCACAAGCCCTTTTTTGTATTTTTATTAGAAGCATCAAATAGTGCCTCGCCATTTTTTTGAACTCTCGATCCTCCTGCCTCAGCCTCCCAAAATTACAGGCGTGCGCCACCGCGCCCGGCTAATAAATATTTTTTTTAAAAAAAAATCTCACCTCAAAACAAGAACATGTTGGGAACATCCTGGGTACAGACTCTTCCTGCCCAGAATGTTCTACAGCAAGAACGCCAGGAGAGGCGGGCGGGCGCGGCGGTGCAAGTCTGAAATCCCAGTGACTTGGGAGGCTGAGTCAGGAGGATGGCAAATTCAAAGTCAGCCTCAGCAGCTTAGCAAGGCTCTGAACAACTTAGCGAGACCCTGTCTCAAAATTTAAAATACACACTGGGCTGGGATGTGGCTCATGATCGAGCAGCCCTGGCTACAATCCCTGGTACCAGAAAAGAACGCCTTGAGAGTGGGGTTGTGGCTGAGTGCGGCCTTGCATGTGGCGTAAAGAATAAATGCATTTGCGTAAATAAATAAATATTTAAAAAAAAAAAAAAAAAAGCAGGTGGGGTCTGAGGGGGAGGCAGGAGAGGCGAGGGTGCAGGTGAGGACAGCTCCCCCACCACACCCAGCTTTGAGACTCACAGCTGGGCCGAGACACGGTGTTGTGTTCCTGTGTCACTGTGTTCCTGGCCTGCTGTGGAGGCCAGACACGTACCGTTTTGTTGACTGAGTGACTCAAATTAAAAGGCCGTCACTCTCACGTGGCACCTGAAGTGTGGCCTAGGCTATGGATCTGGGGATCTCCTCCCATGATAAAGATGTAGACCTTGAGTGATGCGGTCGAAGTGCTCTTTGAGGATACTGAGCTGGGGCCATCCTTACAGGCATGGGGACAAGTAAGGCACAGGTGGACGGGAACCTGACAAAGCCGCGGCGTGTTCAGGACAAGTCTGGAGAGCAGCTGAGGAGCTCACATCCCGCCCCCCCTGGCCTGGTCATGCCAGACCCAGCAAGGCACCTGGGATGCAGGGTGCCCGCTGCCCCGGAGAAGTCCACATCTGGTTTGAAAGGGCGGTCAGAAGGCAGGGGCGGCAGGTGTCACCCGGACACGGGAGGCATGACAGGGCAGGGATGGCAGACTGGGGGGAGCTGAACCAGGGAGGGAGAAGCAGCCTCACGGAAGAGGGCAGGCCAGCATGTCCCCAAAGCCCCCTCCCTGCCTGGCGGGGGCCTCGGGCTGCCCTGACCCAGCAGAGCGGCCTGCGCTGACAAGCCTCTCCCGCCTTGCGGGCAGGTCTCTGTGCCCAACCAAACTGCGGGGCCTCCCTCCTGGCTCCTGCTGCCCTGCTGATTCTGTCGACCTCTGCGGGCGGCCCGCAGTGACGCCTGCTGGACGGGGGCTGGGCAGAGCGCTGTGTGACTGGCGGGGTCCTGGGGTTGTCCCCAGCATCACCAAAAAAGAGACAGAAAAGAAAAAAAAAAAAAAAAAAGAACAGTGAGGGCTGGGGCTGGGGCTGGGGCTGGGGCTGGGGCCCCTGGAGGAGCGCTCGCCTCGCATGCAGGAGGGCCGGGCTCGAGCCTCAGCACCACGGAAAAATAATAGAATAGGGGCTGGGGTCGTGGCTCAGCAGCAGAGCGCTCGCCTTGCACGTGCGCGGCCCGGGTTCGATCCTCAGCACCACGTAAACATAAGCGCACTGTGTACAACTAAAGCAAATAAATAAATATTTTAAATAAACAAATAGAATAAAGATATTGTGTCCATCTGCAACTAAAAAAAGAAAGAAAGAAAGAAAGAATAGTGTAGGGGTGCGGTGCTTGGGGGCGGGCAGAGAGGGGAGCCCACGGAACCCAAACACCATGCAGGGCACGAACCACCCTCGCTCTGCGCCGCTTCCTGGAAGCGGGGAGGGTGGTGGTTTTCAGAGACGTTTCCTGGGAAGCCCGAGGCCCCTGGCCTTGCTTCCCTCCAGAGCAGCTGTTCTCAGCCGGCCGCCGGGCCTCCTGAGGACCTGGGGGGGACGGGGACTTCCGTGTCTGCGGGCATTTTTGGCTGTCACAGTGGGGGTGCTCCTGGCACCTAGGGGGTAGAGGCCAGGGATGGCATTAAACACCCCCCAGTGCACAGGGAGGCCCCTGGACGGAGAATGCTCCAGCCCCACATGTCAACGGGTTGAGACTGAAGTGGAGAGCCCGCAGCCGCCCCCTGGGGAGCTCCTGAGTGGACTCCAACAAAGATGGGCTCACCTGTGCCTCTTTCAGAGCTTCAGATTCTTTTTTAGGTGGGGGTGGGTAGGTACCAGGGATTGAACCCAGGGGTGCTTGACCACTGAGCCACACCCCAGCCCTTTATATATTTTATTTATTTATTTATTTTAAAATATTTTGTTTATTTGTTTTAGTTGTACACATGCCTTTATTTTATTTTATTTTATTTTATTTATTTATTTTTTTTGTGGTACCGGGGATTGAACTCAGGGGCACTCGACCACTGGGCCACATCCCCAGCCCTTTTTTGTATTTTATTAGAGACAGGGTCTCACTGAGTTGCTAAGTGCCTCGCCATTGCTGAGGCTGGCTTTGAACTCTCGATCCTCCTGCCTCAGCCTCCCAAAGTGCTGAGATTACAGGCGTGCGCCACCACGCCCGGCACATGCCTTTATTTTTACGTGGTGCAGAGGATCGAACCCGGGCTGCGCACATGCTAGGCGAGCGCTCTGCCGCTGAGCCACAACCCCAGCCCCCAATTTTTATTTTGAGACAAGGTCTCACTAAATTGCCTAGGGCCTTGCTAAATTGCTGAGGCTGGCCTTGAACTTGCTATCCTCCTGCCTTAGCCTCCCACGTGACTGGGATTACAGGTGTGCACTACCATGCCTAGCTGAGAACCCCCATTTTGAAGGGGTGGGGGTGCTTTTCTCTTTTCTTCCAAACAGGCTTCCATGCAAAATCTTATTTGAAGAATGTAAATCTATGGCTGGAGTGGAAGTCACTCTCTGGGGCACTGATTTACAGATCTCTACTGATACTTTCGTCATTGCAAACTCTAGAGCCAAGAGACCTTCTCAGGGCCTGTAGATGGCCTTGGGCCAGAGGCTGCCACTGGTGTGGAAACCGGGAGTCCAGGGCTCAAGTGTGGCTTTGTGTTTCTGGCTCCCTTCCTGAAGGGAAATGATTTTGACTTAAAAGAAAGTGAAAAGAAAAATGTCCCTCTTATTTCCATTTCAAGGCCATGAATAGAAGCCTGATTTGCATACGGCCTCTGAGCAGACCATTTATAACATACAGTTTCCAGTGGCTCACGCTTTTTTTTTTTTTTTTTTTTTTTTGTAGTAGGAATTTAACCCAGGGGCACTTTACCACACTGAGTCACATCCCCAGCCCTTTTTACTATTTATTTTGAGACAGGGCCTCAGGACCTCGCTAAACTGCTGAGGCGACTTTGAACTTGCCATCCTCCAGCCTCAGCCTCCCCAGGTGCTGGGAATCCTGGGGTGTGCCACTGTGCCTGGCAGGCACTCACTCTTTAGTCTAATAAGATGCGTGTGTTCTTTTATTGTGTCTGTTTAGTTTATGGAGCTAGCCCACCAATCAAGGGTGGTTGAAGGAGCCCTAATTAGGAAGGGCTGTTGTAGCTAGCTGGAAGCCATGGGTTCCACCTGATATGTATGTGACGCACCTGTAGGCACCCGCAAACCTGAAGGTATATAACCGGGTGAAAGCGGTCCGAGTTAGGAGAACGGAGAATTCAGTCAGCCGGGCAGTCACTCGGTCGGTCAGAAGAATCAGAGCGGCCAGAACGTAGGCAGAGCGGTTACAGAAGAGAAACCAGATAGAAGAAGTAATGACTGGCCAGAGTTAGGCCGAGGCTCCAGAGGACTGGTCAGAGTTAGGCCGAGGCTCCCGAGGAAGACAGAAGACAGAAGACAGAAGAAAGAAGAAGGAAGAAAGAAGAGAGAAGAAAGAAGCTCTAATCTTTCTCTAAGCTAAGCTCTATCTTTCTTTAAGCTAAGTTCTATCTTTCTTTCTCTCTAAGAAAGCTCGCTCTAATCTTTCTCTCTAAAAATCTTTCTTTCCCTCTCTAAGCTCTCTCTAAGAAAGTAGAAGTAAAGCTTAACTCTGCCTCCGAGAGTTTTTCCCGGGTTTCGGTACCAGGCAGCTTACAGGTGGTCTCTCATTTAGTTTAAAGTCCAGCTTCTATAACAGGATATTGAAATGGTGAAATGGAACATTTTGGATTTAATAAAGTGACATCAAGGTTACTCTGGGAACTGGAGGCTAAACCAAATGGAGATTAAAGGAAGAGGGAAGCCGGGGCTGGGGCACAGCTCCATGGTATAGCCTGTCCTCAGCGTACACAAGGCCCTGGGTTTGATCTCCAGCAACAGAAAAAAGAAAAGAAACAGAAAACAGGAAGCTGTCTGGGGCCTGGGCCTGGTGCCCAGCGAGGCTTGGGGCCCTCAGGATGACCCCACCCCCCAGCAGACTTGTCTCTAGGATAATTGGAGGCTTGGAAATTTGAGTCCTATCCCCAGGAAGTGCAATCCCTCACACCTGAGGCCCAGGGGTCTGGTTTTGAGCAAGACGACCATCTGTCCAGGGTAAAATTATGTCATCCAAAAAGATTACATTGCAAGCCCGGTACTGTAATCCCAGTGACTCGGGAGGCTGAGGCAGGAGGATCACAAGTTTAAAGCCAGCCTCAGCAACTTTGCAAGGCCCTGAGCAACCTAGTGAGACCCTGTCTCAAAATAAAAAAAATTAAAAGCTGGGCGCGGTGGCGCAGGCCTGTAATCCCAGCACTTGGGAGGCTGAGGCAGGAGGATCGTGAGTTCAAAGCCAGCCTCAGCAATGGCGAGGCACTTAGCAACTCAGTGAGACCCTGTCTCTAATAAAATTCAAAAAAGGGCTGGGGATGTGACCCAGTGGTCAAGTGCCCCTGAGTTCAATCCCCAGTACTAAAATAAATAAACAAATAATTAATTAAAGGGGCTGGGGATGTGGTTCAGTGGTTAAGCATTCCTGGGTTCAGTCCCCAGTATAAAAAAAAAAAAAAAAGATTGTGTTTGAGCACTTCTGAATGGGACTTTATTTGAAATTGGAATCTTTACGGATGCAATCAAGTTAAGTGATCACTGATCCTCAGTAGCCCACGCTGGGGCAGGGTGGGGCCTAACATGAAGAGGACATGGAGAGACACAGATGGACAGCCAGCAGAGGCCAGGAGAGAGCGAGGGACAGGGGGAGACGGCCTGCCTGCAGCTGGACACAGGCTGGCCCCCAGCACCGGGACAGAACACATTCAGGCGCCTCAGCCTGCTGCAGAGACAGCCCCGGGGCCCCTGCCCGGGCCCCACCAGGGCAGTTCTGTGAATCTTAGACCCCCACGTGAGGGTACAAAACTGGCTTCAGAGCCACCTGGAGGCCACCATCAAGGATCTTTCGCTGTTGCTCCGGGGATTTAAACTCTGTTTATTGGTAGCCGGGACTGAATCTAGGGGCCTCGACCACTGGGCCACACCCCCAGCCTATTTTATTTTTCATTTTGAGATGGGACGTCTCTCTCTCTCTCTCTTTCTTTCTTTCTTTCTTTCTTTTTTTTTTTTTTTTTGGTGCCAGGGATTGAACTCAGGGGCACTCGACCACTGGGTCACATCCCCAGCCCTTTTTTGTATTTTATTTAGAGACAGGGTCTCACTGAGTTGCTACGTGCCTCGCCATTGCTGAGGCTGGCTTTGAACTCGCGATCCTCCTGCCTCAGCCTCCCAAAGTGCTGGGATTACAGGCGTGCGCCACCGCGCCCGGCTCTGAGATGGGGCCTCTCTAAAAGTTGCTGAGGCTGGCCTCAAATTTGTGATCTCCTGCCTCAGCCTCCCAAATCGCTGGTGGTGTGTGTGCCACTGTGCCCAACAAACTGTAGTTTAAATTTGTCTTCACCCAGACATTCCTCCCTGTGACCTTTGTAACAGCCCAAGTCACCTCATCCCCCCCGCTCCACCCTATGGTTCCTGTCGGTGACCATCTCTCGCCCCCCCAGTCCTGACTCCTCCTCGGAACCCAGGCACCTCAGCCAGCTTCCTGCTGTATCTTATGAGAACCGGATCCCTCCTGCCCAGGCGCCATCTTGGGTGGTGGCACGTCCCCCGCAGCCTCCATGGTGCTGGGCTGAAGGCTGGCATCTGCTTGGTACTTCTGGACCGTTCTCCCTCCCCGTCCCTGAGCACCAGTGCGGGCCTGGTCTTGGCGCGTGCCCCCCGCTGCCCGGCCGCCACGCGACCATCTCCGCTCGCCCCTTCGAGGCCAGCCTTCATCTCCCGCGTCTCTCCAGCACCACGGCGCCTCAGTTTCTAACGCCCCAGCCCCGGTGCCCGCCTTCCGTGCCCCCGACACGGTTCCTCCAGCAGGCTGCGCCCAGACCAAACCCCCGGAGTCATCCTCAGTGACCTGTCCCACCCCAGCAAGTGCCGACGGCTGCCAGGAGGGCGGCTGGAGGGCAAGAGCATCGGGCCCCGGGAGCCCTCAAACTGGAACCCCCTTCAGAACGTGCCTCTTACCCAGTGTCCCCCAGGCCCCAGTGGAAATAGTGCCTGCCACCAAACAGGGGCTCAGCTCTGTGTGTGGGGGTGGGGGGCACTGGGAATAGAACTCAACTCACCCAGAACTACATCCCCAGCCTCTCTCTCTCTCTCTTTCTTTTTAAATTTTGAGACAGGATCTCACTAAATTGTTGAGGCTGGACTCAAACTTGCGATCCTCTTGCCTCAGCCTCCCAAGTAGCTGGATTTCAGGTGTGCGCCACCAGCCACAAGTATTTGTTGAATGAAGGAACGAATGAGATATGCCACTCGGTCTCTCAGGGGTTTGGTTAACAGGCGGTGGTCACCAAAGGTCTGAGCAGAAGTCAGGGGCCGAGACTGCCGTGGGAGGCAGGACCGGCCGTCCAGGTACTTTCCTGAGACCCAGCCGCCAGCTCTTTTTTTTAGCGGCAGCACCAACAAAGTGTTTGTTTCTACAGCAAATGAGGAAATGGCATCTCAGCCTGTACCTCCTTCAAGTGAGGCCTGCGTCATCGCTGCCCCTCCCCGCCCGGGAAGAGGAACACAGGGGGATGCCCAGTGACACGGGTCACGAGGACAAAGAGGAGGCCGACCACATCACCAGCAGTGGTGTGGCCTGGCTGGTGGCTGCAGCGGGTACAGAGATAGGTGGGTGAGGAGGGCCTTCCAGAGCCCTAGGCCAGACCAGGGCCACACCCCTCGGGGTCTAGGGGCACAGATTGCTTTGGGAGCAGATGAGGTGGGGACCAGGATCCACGACCCCCGTGGGGGCCACTGGGTCCTCCCTGCCCACACAGCCGGCCCTCTCACCCGAGCCCGGATCTGGGGCTGACAGACAAGCCAGTGTTTTTTGTTGTTGTTGTTTTCTTTTCTTTTTTGGTACTGGGGATTGAACTCAGCAGCACTTGACCACTGAGCCACATCCCCTGCCCTTTTGGGTGTTTTATTTAGAGACAGGTCTGCTGAGTCGCTTTGCACCTCACTAAGTTGCTGAGGCTGGCTTTGAACTCGCGATCCTCCTGCCTCAGCCTCCCAAGTGCTGGGATTACAAGCGTGCGCCACCGCGCCCGGCCTCCCCTCTTGCCATTCTTAGGGGCTCTGCTGAGGCCTGTGAGGTCTGGTGGCTTCAGGAGCTGGTCTGAGGGGTGGCCCTGCTGTCCAGGGAGCAGCAGGAAGGCCGAGGGGACCTGTAGTCGCCTGAAGCGCTTGGAGCAACGGAGCCGCGGGAAGAACTTCAGAAGCAAACTGGAGACAAACAGCTTTTTATTCTGATAACTTTTCTCTCTGGTTCTAACAACAACTAACTCACGCCAAACACACCACTAAAATGGCGCTGACCCGATCAGCAATTTCGGCCAAGTCACTCGAGATCCCGCAACAAATCCCGTGAGACTACGGGTGGCGACAATGGCCAAATCTCCACGGCTCATAGTCAACTGCAATTCAAGCCAATCCCCAAACAGGGCTCCTACAGAGGGGGAGAGTCAGTGTGGGCGTCCCCGGAGCTGTGCTGGCCCTTGGTGGCACCCTGTCTCCCCAGCCGCCTTGAGTCAGCTCTGTGGCTTGCCACGCCTGGTCCTGGGATGGAGCCTGTGCCTGCCCACCCCCCACCTGCAGGCCCGTCATTTCTCCAAGGTACAAGGACATTTTTTCTTAGTTCCCAGCAAAATCCCCTTCCACAAGTCTGCTCTTGCTTCTGCTGGGGGTGTGCTGGGGGAGGCAGCGAGGCTACAGGGAGACCCAGGCCCCTAGGCAGCAGCCTGGCCTCCCCACGTCCTGCTCTGGGGAATTGATCCCGCTCCTGCACCCTGCGGAGTCGCCGCATCTTCTCTGTATTTGGGAGTCCAGGTCAGTGGAGGGCCGCGGGCAGCTCCAGGGACATCTTCCCTGGGCCCCGGGGGGACCCGTGCCTTTCCTGCCCCACCCCAGGCCTCTGTGGGGATCACCTGTGTGTCCTTTTTTTTTTTTTCTTTTTTTTTTTGTGGTACTGGGGATTGAACTCTGGGGCACTCGACCACTGGGCCACATCCCCAGCCCTTTTTTTTTTTTTTTTTTTTTGTGGTACCAGGGATTGAACTCAGGGGCACTCAACCTCTGGGCCACATCCCCAGCCCTTTTTTGTATTTGATTAGAGACAGGGTCTCACTGAGTTGCTAAGTGCCTCGACATTGCCGAGGCTGGCTTTGAACTCGCAATCCTCCTGCCTCAGACTCCCAAGTGCTGGGATGTCGCTGCCTGAAGCGGAAGTCGCTTGGAGCAGCGAACACCACAGGAAAATTCGGAGGCAGGATGAAAATGAAAAAAGGTCTTTTATTCTTCTTCTCTCTCCGGCTCCAGCAATCACTCCAAACGCTCTAACTCCAACCTCCTCCTCCTCCTCCTCCTCCTCCTCCCCCTCCTCCCCCTCCTCCTCCCCCTCCTCCCCCTCCTCCTCCCCCTCCTCCCCCTCCTCCTCCCCCTCCTCCCCCTCCTCCTCCTCCTCCCTCCTCCCCCTCCTCCCCCCTCCTCCTCCTCCCCCTCCTCCTCCTCCCCCCTCCTCCTCCTCCCCCCCCTCCTCCTCCTCCCCCCCCCCTCCTCCTCCTCCCCCTCCTCCTCCTCCCCCTCCTCCTCCCCCTCCTCCTCCTCCTCCCCCTCCTCCTCCTCCCCCTCCTCCTCCCCCCTCCTCCCTCCTCCTCCTCCTCCTCCTCCTCCTCCCCCTCCTCCTCCTCCTCCTCCTCCTCCTCCTCCTCCTCCTCCTCCTCCTCCTCCTCCTCCACCTCCTCCTTCTCCTTCTCCTTCTCCCACACACTCTAACCAAACTCACCCAGTTATATACATATCGCTTTAACAAGGGCACGTGCTTACAGCTCGAGCTTACAGGTGCGCCACGCAGCGTTCACGGGCATACAAAGATTCCTTGACTAATGTATTACTATCAGGTGGAAACTAGAACATCTTTTATGGCTCTCAGCTAACCGCTTTTTTTTTTTTTTTTTTTTTTTTAAATATTTATTTATTTCTTTAGTTGCTGCAATGCATTTATGTTTCCTTGATCGATGAGGCCCTTTAGCTATCTCCTTTCAGGCTCCTTCACTGGGATCACAGGCATGCGCCACCGCACCCGGCTCTGCGTGTCCTTCTGTTGGGTGTCGTTTCCTGGGGGTGCCTCTCTGTCCACGCGCTGAGCCTCTCTCCAGCTGGCAGAGGGGAACAGGGCTGGTTAGGGGGCCCCAAAGTTACCTGCAGGCCAGCTCTCGAGTGGCGTGTAGGGCGGCCTGAAGCTCTCCAGTTCCTCACACACTGGCACTCTGGGACTCTGCCCGCAGAGGCCAGCCTCCCTGCAACACAAGGCCCTTCCACTGCCCCCTGTTTCTCTCACATCCTGTTCCCAGAAGGGCCCCAGCAGGCTGCCCGGGCCCGCAGAGATGGGGAGAGGCCTCAGTGCGGGCAGGAGTGTCCAGCAACGGCCAAGGTGGAAGGCGCTGGGACTCCTCCCTCCTCCTGCAGGGGCTCTGCGCCTGGGGGACCTGCGCCTGGCTTGCTGCAGTATCCCCAGAGGGTCTCGCCCCAGGTGCTGCTGGCAGCGTGGGCACCTCCTCTCACAGCCCCCCCCCCCCCCGCATCTACAGGAAATCACTGCAGCCCTGTGGCACCAGCTGCAGGTGCGCCGGCTGTCTTCCCCCGTCCCTCGCCGCCCCGTCTGGAGGCCTGGGAGTCCACTTCCCAGCCCGCCCTGCGGGGCTCCGACGCCATGCTTTGCTCAGACCTCCTCGTCCCTCATCTCCGCCAACCTCCCCTTTCCAAGGCCCCACTGGTCACCTCCTTCACGAACCCTCCTGCTGGAAGCGGCCCACCCCCTGTTGCCCCCTCGTGGTCTTCCCGATTGCGAGGGGTCTTGGCTCCCACTCCCACTTCTCCCTGAGTGCCCGTCTAGCCACCGTCCATCAGGACTTGATGAGGTAGATTATTATTTATTTATTTATTTTTTTGGTTCCGGAGATTGAACTCAGTGTCACTGGACCACTGGGCCACATCCCCAGCCCTTTTTTTGTATTTTATTAGAGACAGGGTCTCACTGAGTTGCTAAGTGCCTCGCCATTGCTGAGGCTGGCTTTGAACTCACGATCCTCCTGCCTCAGCCTCCCAAAGGCTGGGATTACAGGCGTGCGCCACCGCGCCCGGCTAGGACTTGATGAGGAATTGCTCACTGAATCCTCCCAGCCACTCAGGGGTAGGACCTCGCCAGTCTTGGATGAGCAAGCCGAGGCCCACGATTGGCTGCTTCCTCAGGTATCCAAGCTTGTCTCCACGGTGCCCAGAGTGCAGAGCACGCAGTGGTTGGGCTCAGTCAGGGGTGGATGAAGGGGTGAGATGTGCTGAGGACAGGCCTTGACCTGCCCACACAGAGGTCCTCACGCTTTCGCACCCTCTCAAGGGCTCATCACAACACATTCTGGGGCTGGGCGTCTAGCTCAGTGGTGGAGCGCTTGCCTAGCACACACAAGGCCCTGACTTTGACCCCAGCAGTACCCAAACAAGATAACAACAACAACAAACAAAAACAACAACAAAAAACCATTACTGATGCTCAGCGTTCCTGATGCAGGTGGTCTGGGCCGAGAGTGTGCATTTCTAATCTGTTTCCAGGTGTAGCTGCTGGGGTCCAGGGAGCTGCTGATTAACATATGCCACTTTCACCTGGGCCAGGCTGTGGCCCTCCCAGACTGAATACAGTTGGTCTGTTTTCCTCTCAGTCTCGTGGCCAGCTCGCAGCCCAGGACCCAGCATCTAGCACCTGATCTGTGCTCCCTCGTGGGCTGCTGGGTCAAGTGCAGCCGGTGAGGCGAGGTCAGCAGCAGCAGAGGCCCACGGGTGAGCCGCTCAGGACGGAGGGACTCTGGCCTGGGAGAATCGCTCGGGGCTGGCTCTGGGAGCAGGAGAACTGAACTGGCCAAGTTGTTCATGATCACATGAGGAGCCCCCAGCCCCAGGGGCATCGGGCCAGAACTGCCTGGAAGGTGTCCAGCCAGAAATGCAGGGAGAAGCTGGAGGGTTTTCAATCAAGTCCTGGGCCTCCTCCGGCCTTCCCTTCTCCACTTTCCATCCCAGCTGTCGGTGAGAGACACCTGCATGCTTTAGAAAGCCTGGAGAGCTGGAGGTGTGGCTTAGTGGTAGAGCCTATGCTTAGCTCGTGGGAGGCCCTGAGTTGACCCCCAGTACCTAAATAAGTGAATTGAAGCCCCGATGCCCCTGGCTGTGCCTGGACCAACACCTCGGAGCTGCCGGGAGGGGCCGCTCCTGACAGCTCCTCCCGGGTTGTGTCCTGCGAGGCTGGGAACTGTGGATTCAGAGCCAGTGCAGCACAGGTGGCCGCAGGAAGTGTGGAACAGGCTCAGGAATCTTGGACACAGCTCTGGACAGCATCGCAGCCCACACAGCACGTGGCTCTCACAGTGCAGGCCTGCGCATGCCCCTAAGGCCCTGGCTGGGCCTCACCCCATGGGTGCTGGAGGTTGGTTCAGGGACAGGCTGGGAGGACAAGGTTTTGTAGAAGGCTTGGATCTGGTTTCCTGAGGCGCCCTTGTTGACATGGGCTTGAGAGGATGGGACAGTGAGGAGCCTTCAAGGGAGGGGCTGACCAACACCCTCTCATTGCAGTGAGCCCTTGTGGTCAGGGTTGGGATGGCCTCTCAGCCCCATGTGGATATAGTGTGGCCTTGCAGCCCATGCTCCTGGGTTCACGTCCCAGTTCTGCCCCTTGTTGACTGTGGCCTTGACCTTTGTGGGCTCCCTACATGTGGAGGGCCAAGCAGGTGGCATGCAGGAGGCACAGCATAGGGAGAGGTTCCAAACTTACCACAGCACACACTTCTTGGGTAAGCAACTTCTGAGCACTCCCAGTTGGTGTATATTTGTAAATTGCATTCACCTGCCACTATACTAATATACGTGTGTATTATAAAACTTAAAAAAAAAATAGAAAACTTGAAGGGATAAGATAAAAATATAGATGATAGAATTTTCCGTATGTTCTTCCTGCTGGCCCTCTCTGGGGAGTCCTGCTGCAGGCCCGGGAGCCAGGGAGGGGCAGTGGTCACCAGGGCTCTGGAGCATGGGCTAAGAGGGCCTGGGGAGGAAGGGCGTCCAGGCAGGGCAGGTGGGGCTCCGGGCTACAGGGCCGCGCCGCTGGGGAAGCGGAATCTGGAGGAGGGGCCCGGGCACCCGGGGCTCAGCCCGGTGGGAACAACGCGGGAAGATCCCGGTCGGGGGGTCCTGGGGCCCGGGGAGCCTGGGCAAGGGAAACCGGGGCAGAAGGACCGTGGGCGCGAAGCTCGGGAGAGAGGGGACTCGGGCGCGGGAGAATTGCTCGGAGCCGCCTCTGGCAGCAGCCGCGACAGGTCCTCCACCAGGTGCCACTTCTCCTGGACTTGCTGCGGGGGAGCGAGAGGCGGGTTGCGGACCGAGGCCGGAGGCCACGCCCACCCGTCCCCAGCCCGAGGCTCGGCCCCGCCCTCCCCTAGGTTACTCTCCCAGGCCCGCACGCGACGTGATCTGAGGCCCCGCCCACAAGCCCCACCCGCAGCGCGACCGGAGGCCCCGCCCTAGGCCCCGCCCAAGGCCCGCCTCCGACGCGCTCCAAGGCCCCGCCCCGCCCCCAGGCTGGAGGGTGCACAAGCTTCCAGTCCTGCTCCAGCGGCCTGGGGCCGCCTATGGAACCGGTTCCCCCCTCCTCCAGGAGAAAACCCCCGACAACCGCGGGTCTGTCCCAGGCCTCGGGCCCCACACTCCTGAGAGGGTGTCCTCTGAAGTCCGCGTCCCCTCCCCAGTCCCGCGGACACTTACCCACACCAGCTGCTTCCGGAGCTCATGGATGGTTTTTGCGTTGGCGCGGGACTGGGACACGCACACAGTCAGGACCAGGCTTGGGGGGGACAGGGATGCGAGGTCGGCCACCCTTCCCACCACAGGGGCCGCTCTCCTTAAGGGGAGACAGCTCTCTCTCTCTCTCTTTTTTTTTTTTTGTACCGGGGATTGAACTCGGGGGCACTCGACCACTGGGCCACATCCCCAGCCCTTTTTTGTGTTTTATTTAGAGACAGGGTCTCACTGAGTTGCTAAGTGCCTCGCCATTGCTGAGGCTGGCTTTGAACTCGGGATCCTCCTGCCTCAGCCTCCCAAAGTGCTGGGATTACAGGCGTGCGCCACCGCGCCCGGCTTCTCTCTTCCCCTTCCGGAGGGGCTCTACAGACCCGTTACACAGGAAGCTGGGGCCCAGGGGCTCCTGCTTTACAGAGGAGGCCTGAGGACCCCCAGGTCACCTGTCTTTGGGGAACTTGCTTCCCTGGGCAACTCTTGTCTGGTTTCTGGATCCCATGGGACTGGGCAGTCCCAGTCCTGTTCCATCCCCAGGGAAAAGGGACCCTCCCTGGGGTCCTCCACCGAGGCACCTGAGCAGGATGAGGAGGGGGAAGCTGAAGGCGTGGGAGCTGAGGTAGTGGAGGGCACGCTGGCCGTGCAGCGGGAGCCGCAGGGCCACCAGCTCGGGGACCACCTGCCAGGGGGCTGAGTAATTGGTGAAGAGTCCGCAGTCCCAGGAGGAGTGGGTGCTGGAGAGACAGGTGGAGGGACAGTTGTCAGGCCGTGGAGGAGCTGCCCCTGCCGGCCTCCCAGCCCTCCTCTCACCTGCTGACCACGTAGCCCAAGGGCACCGCGGCCAGGAGCAGGCCCAGCAGCAGAACCAGCTGGAAGAAGAAGGTGGAGCTGGAGGCACGGAAGAGCCGCGGGGAAGCCCTGGAGTTCCTCAGGAGGGTGTACTGGGGGTGAGCAGGACGAACAGAACGGTCGGCGCAGCGGCCCACGTCTGAGGCCAGGGAGTGAAGGAGGGGAGACGGCCACAGCCCCGCTGTCCTGGTCCCAGGGCTGCCCAGCAGGACGCACCCACCCCATGCTCCCACCCCACCGGGTGCCCTCACCTTCTTGATGTAGAAGGTGAGGAAGAGGAAGACGCTGTTGAGCAGGGGCAGCAGGGGGCAGAAGAAGAGGCCCATCCAGATGACCGTCTGCCCCGCCACGATGTCCAGCACATTCTTGGGCACCAGGAACTCCTCTCGGCCCAGCCAAGTCCAGAACCAGCCTGAGAACCGCTCTACCAGCAGCCTGGCAGGGGTGTCCAGGTACCCACCGGGCAAGAGGGGTGTGTGGGCCACATGGCAGGGACCATTACTACCTCACCCCCACGGAAAAGCCTGGCTGACTCTTGGCTGTGTCCACTGGCCATCCCCAACCATGCCCACGGCACCCCCTGAGCATTCTCCCTGGGGTGCCCCCACATGGCTCACCTCCGAGGCAGGCTGACCAGGAAGGCGAAGGCCACGGTCAGGAGGAAGTTGAAGATGGTCAGCTTGTACAGCTCCTCACCCACCGCGTTCTCCCAGCACTGGGGTGCAGGGGGGAGCGGTCACCATCCACCGCCACCAGCTCCCCTGCCCTCGTCCACTCACTGAGGGGTACAGGAGCCTTTCCTCCAGTCTGACATGACCTTGGGGTCAGCCTGGAGCTGGGTCCCCCAGCCAGGGTGGCCGCACGGTGTGCGCAGAGTGTGGTGCGGGAGTGTCCCCTGGGCGCGTGCAGCTGCACGGCAGCTCTGCTCACAGCTTCTCAGAGGTGAGGCCTGGAGGGGGACAGGGGGACCCCAGGGGCAGGGACAGGGCTCTGCCTGGTTTTGGAGGGGGGCCTTGCTGAGAAGAACGGGAGGGACAGGCCCCAGGCCACAGCCACCTGGTAGTCACAGGCGTTGTAGCCGTAGGCCTCGCAGCTGGTTCTGTTTCTGCCGATGCACAAGATGCTCTGGCCCAGGGAGAGGGAGAACATGCCCAGGCTGGCCAGCTTCAGCACCACACACCTGGGGGCGGGCACTGTGTCAGGGGCTGGGCCCAGGGTGGAGTCCCCGAGGGACCTGGCCCTCCTAACTCCAGGGCCCAACCTGCTCCATCCACAGCAGTGTTTCCCAAAGTGTGTTCCCAGAATCCGAGTCCCCAGTTCATCCACGGGAAGAGGTCTGGGAAACAGCAGGATTCAGCTACCCCACCCCTCAGCTTAGCAGCTCATGTGGGACAAGCCCTTGGGACAGAAACCTCGACCTTTCAGGATCCTCAATACAGGTGAGACCTTCCTTATTTTATTTGCAGTGCTGAGGGTCAAACCCAGGGATTACACATGCTAAGCACAGGCCCCACCAATGAAGCTACGCCCTGGCCCCAAGATCTTCCTTTCTCTCGCTGCTGGGCTGCTCATTGACGTGCTAGCCCACTGACCTCATCTCACATGTCATAGCACATGCAGTGCGTGCTTACTACATGATGCTCACTGACCTTATAGGTCTGATGACCTAAAACCATTGCATGCACGTTAATTTTGAGGGTGTGTGCTTGCAGTACCCATGTGTGGCCAGAAGGGTGGGGAACTGTGGTTCTTCAGTTGGGAAGGCAGGAGTGGGCAGAAGCTTACTTTTTAATCGTTTATCTTTTTGAGCATTTTGGATTTTTTTTTTTTTTTTTACCATCTGTAAATGTTTCTTTTCTTTCTTTCTATATTTTTTTCTTGTTTTTGGTGATGCTGGGGATTGAACCCAGGGCATCACGCATGCTAGGCAAATGCTTTACCACTGAGCTACATCTCCAGCCCCCGTGCGTACATTTCTAACCTACTACAAAAATAATTTTCAAGGCCAACCACAGTTGACATGGGGGGAAAGCAGAGGGGAAAAGCAGGGCCCAGCCGGGATCGGTGGCGCACGCCTGTAATCCCAGCACTTTGGGAGGCTGAGGCAGGAGGATCGCGAGTTCAAAGCCAGCCTCAGCAATGGCGAGGCACTTAGCAACTCAGTGAGACCCTGTCTCTAAATAAAATACAAAAAAGGGCTGGGGAGGTGACCCAGTGGACAAGTGCCCCTGAGTTCAATCCCCGGTACAAAAAAAAAAAAAAAAAAAAAAAAAAAAAGCAGGGCCCAGTGAGGGTGGGGTAGCAGGAGGGAGGAGAAGCTGCTGGAGCTCAGGGGCCTGTACAGGAGGGTTCCTGGGGGAGTCTGGAGACAGGACCAAGTGCTGAGATAGGAGGGAGCCTGGGCTGGGGAGGGCTTGCATTTGAACCTGTACCCAAAGGCACCTTGAAACCAGGCCTGGCTGTTTCCTTGCCCATCAAATGGAGATGAGGGTGGCAGGGACTCATCCGGCTGAGGGAGAGCTGTCAGGTAGGGCTGGAGCCCTCAGGGCGCTGTGTGCCTGTGCTGCTGTGTTTTGAAGTGGGCAAAGGTTGTTGAAAGGTCCCCGTGAAAAACAGCCCCGGCCCCTCTAAATGGCTGGCGCTTGGTCCAGTATGGAGGCTCCCTCCTGGCCGAGGCCCGCCTGCCTTCCCTCTGGTGGAGCGGTCGACACAGGGAGCCTCCCCACGTGGGAGCCCTGGTGCCAGATGACAGCCAGGACAGCCAGGACACACACTCGTCCCACAGGCCCTCAAGGAGTGCTCACCAGATGAGGGTGAGGTTGACCTCGGTGCTGGGTGGGTAGTTCTCCAGTTGGACCAGGAACACAAACAGCAAGGGACCCAGGAAGTTGACCAGGGCAATGACCCCCGGGGGCAGATACTGTAGCACCACGAACAGGTCCTCCTGCGGGGAGCAGCAGGTCAGGGAGCCTGCAGGGCAGGGCCCCGCCCGCTCCCCAGCCCTCGGGCCCTCAGGCATGAGGCGGGTGCGGGGCAGGGATGAGAGCTCAGCCAACAGGGCGTCCACAAGGTCATGGCCGCTTTGACCTCTTTGGGCCTCAGTGTCCAGTCTGCACGGTGGGACCCAAGTCCCCTCCCCCAGCTGGCAGAATGACAGGAAGGCAATCGCCAGGCACCTCCTTCTTGTCCTGCGAGTACTTGGTGGCCCAGAAGATGGCACTGATGGCCCCGGCCACCAGCAGCCCGATGAGCACGTTGACCCGCAGGAAGGTGAGCAGGTGGCAGGCCCTCTGGGTGGGGGACCGCTGCTGGGCCAGCTGGAGGCGCTGGCCCTCTTCCAGCTCTGCCTGTGAAACACACGCTTGCTCACACCTGCCCTCACGCACACACGCGGTTCCCTCGCACACTGCTTCACACTCGGGCTCCCCCTTGCACACACCTTGAACTCATTGCTGATCTCGTGGTTCTTGATGGTGGCCGCCTCCCAGCCCCGGATGCAGAAGTCCCAGGAGGAGAAGACCTTGGCGCTGAGAGGCGCCCTGTAGCCCCGGCCCAGGTGAGGCCTCTGTGGCAGCCCCTTCACCATCCTGGGGGCACAGACTGCTGTGGGAGGGGCCTCCCCCCCAGCCTCAGCGGTGCCAGCTCTGGGCCCGGCATGGGAGGCCTGTGTGTGGGGCTGGGGATATGGCGGCCCCTGCTCTGAGGTCTGCATCTGGGGCTGCCTGAGCTGGGGCTGAGGAACCACCAGGAGCCTTACTGAACAGGAAACAGGGATCCCTCTGCCTGCTGACTTGTGTCCCCACCACAGGAGGGGTGTCAGGGAAGACGGCCCTGGGAAGGGGCAGGGTCTGCTCTCACCGCCGCAGCGTCCCACAGAAGCAGAGGAGCAGGCAGGCCAGTGGGCTGAGGAGGTAGGCCAGGCGGATGCTGTACGCAGAGCTGCTCTCGGGCGCTGCCCGGTACCCGCCGTAGAAGAGGTAGGTGTTGGTGAAGGCCTGGGGACAGTGTTGGAGACACCTGAGCAGGGTCAGTCCGGGCTCTGTTCTGAACCCTTCCTGGGGGAGCTCGTTATCCCACAGTAACCCTCCTGGTGGGAACATCCCCACCTAGCAGAGGCTCAGGGGTGAGGGACCGTGCTCAAGGTCAGCTCTGGGGAACAGAGCCAGGAGTCGGGCCTCAGAGTCTGCACTTGATGGCTCTCAGTCCAGAGGCCTGGACTTTATCCTAGGGGCCTCTTGTTTCTTTTTTTTTTTTTTTTTGGTGGTACCGGGGATTGAACTCAGGGGCACTCGACCACTGGGCCACATCCCCAGCCCTTTTTTGTATTTTATTAGAGACAGGGTCTCACTGAGTTGCTAAGTGCCTCGCCATGGCTGAGGCTGGCTTTGAACTCGCGATCCTCCTGCCTCAGCCTCCCAAAGTGCTGGGATTACAGGCGTGCGCCACTGCGCCCCGCGGCCTCTTGTTTCTTGAACCCCCACCCCAGCTGTGTTCTGAGGGCCACAGGTGTCCGTCGTGGGTCTGTGCTGGCATGTGGCTGAGACTCTCTCTGACCCATCACGGGCCCCACCAGCCTGTGTAGGACCTCTCTCTAGAAACCAAGAGTCCTTGGATGGGGGCGGGAGCCTCCCAGGACCCCTGGGTCACTGCCAGGGCGACCCCACTCACCCTGCCAGTTAAAACATTCCAAAGTTGATTGTGGAATTTTGGACTGCCAGTCTGGGGCTGGTGGCCGGCAGGGCACTGCAGGGCTGTTGAGGAGGGAGAGGGACAGTCGCGAGGCGTCTCCATGACAAGGGCAGCAGTGTGCCCTTCTGAGTCTAGCCCCAACCCTGACACTGTGGATGTGTCTGAAGTGTGCCATGCCAAAGGCAGGGCAGGGGGAGTCCAGACTGGGCACCGGGAGCATGCCAGGGCGTGCCCGGAGGGTCAGGGGGCTGCTCCAGTACTCACTCAAGTTCTGGGCGGAGCCTGGGTCCGGGGGGCGGAGCCAGGCCAGGGGCAGTAGCACCACGCTGGCAGTCAGCCCCACGGTCAGCAGGTTGAGCAGCAACAGGAAACGGAGGAAGGTGAAGTAGGACCGGATCCCGGTGCCAAAGAGGCCTGTGGGGAGAAGAGCAGGGCGGGCGCGGGATTGGAGTGCTGACCAGCCCAATAGGGGTGCCCAGCTTCGCGGACCTGCACGAGGCTTCCCCGGCAGCACCTCCGGTAGCCACCAGAGGGTGCTGTCATTCGTCGTGGTTTGCACCTGCCTTTGGGGGGCTGCGGGTGGGTGTGTGTGCGAGGATGGAGGGGCTGATCGTTGCGGGCGGACCCCGGTAATGACCGGAGGGGTGGTGTCCCCTCCCTTGCGGAACTGGATATCGGGACCCCAGAGATGGGAGGTGGGAAGCGGGGGTCGGCGTGGGGTCCTACCCCCGATTTCGTAGAGAGCCTCCTCCCAGAGCCCGAAGCCCTGGGCCAGCCGGTGCGCCGCCTCCCCCAGGCGCCGCCGCGCGATCTGCCGCCTGCGCTGCCACCGCTGCCAGAACGAGCTCTGCTCGCCATCGGGCTCCCGCCGCTGCCTGGGATGGGGTGG
This sequence comes from Tamias sibiricus, assembly GCA_025594165.1. Taxonomy (NCBI): domain Eukaryota; kingdom Metazoa; phylum Chordata; class Mammalia; order Rodentia; family Sciuridae; genus Tamias; species Tamias sibiricus. Next base: position 4,206,406 of record CM046660.1, read on the forward strand.
CGAAGGGGGCGCCCCTGAGTCACCCGCCCTGCCCGCCCCGCCCGGCAGAGGGCGCCATGGGCCGGCGCAGGCTTCCTCCGACTGGGCCGCCCGGGGGCCTCCTCCTGCCCCGCCGCCGCCCGGCGGCCGGCCACCCACCTGATGAAGCGCTTGTCCACGATGGCATAGGGCAGCGTCCGCACCGGCGCCCGGGAGGCCCAGAGCCGCTCCATCTCCTGCTCCCACAGCTCCCCGCCTGCGGGCTGGGGTTCCGCCTCCCCCGGGGCCTGCCCCGACTGCCCCGACCACTGTCGCTGCATCCCGGCTGCGACCCCTGCTCCCAGGAAGAAGGTGGGCAGCCCGTGGGGAGCCTCAGGGCCCGGAATGAAAAGAGGATCCTGCAGGGTCAGGATGGGGATTCAGTCCTGCTCCACCTCTCAAAGCGACACACGGCTAGGGCCTGTCTCCCCATCTGTCAAATGGGGTGAAAGGTCAGAGCACACGGAGAGGGGCGCCATCACAAGCCCGCTCTTCCTACCCCCTGGTCACCTGCGGCACAGGCCTTGCCGGGCATCCTTTGCAGAACCACGTTCCCGCCCTTCTGCACATGCCCCTCCCCTTCTGGAAGACACCCCACTCCAAGCCCCGACAGCTCCTAGCCGCGGGAAAGTGCAGCACCCCACTCTGGACGTGCCCAGAAGAGGAGGCGTGGCTACAGCCCCAGCCGTGGGAAAGGGAGCAGGGGACCCCAAAGCCGCCTCTGCAGCGGTTGTGACACCCCACTCCAGCCTTCCGGACTCAGTTCTTTCACCCCCACTTCCCTCCTCCGCCAGGCTCTGCCTCCAGCTCACCTGGGGACCGAGGAGCCCCTCCTCGGGCTGCCGCCACCACTCCAGGGGACGCTGGGAGGGAGGGAGGGTGGGGTCACATGACAGGAACCCTGCCCTCCCCCCGCCCCTGCCTCTCTTCCCTCCGCTCGCCCCCGCCTTCCCCGCAGTTTCCTCGGCTCTCTACTGAGGCCCAGCAGGCACTTCCTGCGGGCCGTGGGGCGCGGGGGCGCAGGTGAGAGGCGGGACGGCCCGGGTGGTGGGCAAGCCCGGTGCGCGCCGGCTGGGGTCCGGTTCAGCTCCCTGCCGGCGTCCCGGCTCAGCTGCCCTCGGGCCACGCTCGGGTGAGGCACTGTGGGGGCAGATACCCCGACCCCTGCTACTGCCGCGCGTGCTTCTTCGGGCCCCCTTCTGGCCTGGGAGCCGGGCGACCCTCGAGGCAGCGGCAGCGGGCTGCAGGGCTGGGCTCCTTATCTGCCTGCCGCAGGTCGCCCCGCAGGGCCAGATAGTGACTTCACGTGGGAAGCTGCGCACCAGGCCTCTGGCTCTTCAGAGGCCTTGGCTTTATTTCTGAACTTCCCGCCTCTGTCGTTGGCACCACCCTGTGCCCAGGCCCCAGGAGGGGCCTGGCTTCTGTCCCATCAGAAGTCTCAGGAATCCTCATCGCTGTGTCTGCCTCTTCGCCCCCTCCACCCCACCTGGCACACAGAAATCGCCAGAACTCGCCCCCTCCACCCCACCTTACCAGATAAACAACAGAAACCCCGCCCCAGCAGGAGGGGGCGATAACCCCTGCGCGGCTGGGGGTGTGGCGGGTGTCGCGCTGGTGGCTCGCGGGAGGAAGGGGTTGCCCAATACGGTGCGGAAAGGCGCCACACTACGGGACTTCGCATCGTCGGGTCTCAGGATCCCTCACCCTGGGAAGTGGGTGGGTCTAAATAAATGATTGTCCCCTTTTGAAACTCGGGGAGACCGCGTCTCACGAAAGTTGGGGACTTGGACCGGAGATGGCATAGAGGCAGACGCTCGGGCTCGGCCGCCCTCACCCTGCTCAGACTTCAGGGTGGGCTGCGAGGAGGGTGGGAAGTCGGCGGGCAGGGGCTGGGCACAGCCCGGGAGGGAGCCGGTCACGTGACCGTGGAAGCCCGCCGCCACGTGGGGCTGGCGGTGCGGCTCCCTCTGCCCGCCAGGCCTGCGACAGTCACTGGTTGCCCCCTCCCCGGGGCCCTTTGTCACCTGCTCCCACTGACCCTCCCCCAGGTAGTGGAGCCCAGAGCGCCGTTCCCGGCGGCCCTTGCGGGACAGGTGAGCCACTCGCGGGCCCGAGCCCCGCCTCCCGGCGCCTCCAGGTGAGTGGCCCGAGCCCCGGCGCGGGGTCCCGCGGGGCCGCAGCCCGGGGTGGCGTGGGGCGGGCGGCGCCCTGGGCCTGCGGCGGGCCGCTCGTGGGGACCGCGCTCCCCGCGGCCTCGAGGCCACTTGCCAGCGAGTTCCCGAGGGGCCTCCCAGGGCCGACTCCGGCTGGCACCGGCGCCGGGAGCCCAGCGCGGGCAGCGGGCGGGCGGGAGGCTCGAGGCGGGGCGGCCTCCTCGGTAGAGTCGCTGTCCTCAGGGTGCGGGTTCCTGAAAGCCGCTCGGCCGCTCCCCACCTGCTCGGCTCAGGAAGCGCCGCGGGCCTGGCCGGGCTGGGGCGGGGCGCTGGGGGCCGCCGCTGAAGTCCGGGCGCAGGGGAGGGACCGGCAGCCCCGGGAGGGACTTCGGCTCTAGGGGCTGGCTGTTTTCACGTGCGGCCGGTGGGGGCCACCTCTGGAAGGCCTAGGCTGGCCTCCCCAGTTGTGCTTCTTCGGGAGGGAGGGCAGGACCTGGACTGTTCAGTCCTGGGTGTTGTGGACGCTAGGCTGGGCACAGTGTGGTCCCCAGTCTGGAGGGACTGTGCTGTTGCTGGCCGGGAAGCTTCTGAAAGGAACCGACTTTCCTGAGTGCCCTGGGGGAGGGCAGGAGGACTGAGGCCAGGCCTGGCCCAGCGTCCTGCCAGAGCTCTGCCGAGTCAGCCGGCGGGCAGCAGTGTTCTGCACCCACTCCCACAGGCACTAGGCCCAGAGGCCCAGCCCCACACAAGGCCACTTGGCTCCACTTGCCTGGGTGACGGCAGAGCCAACACAAAGGGGGCCTGTTTGGGTCCAGCACCTCCCCCATGGCCGCCTGTGGTGATGGAATGCAGGGAGTCAGTCTCCTGAGGACCAGAGGACCTTGGAGCACCCAGAGAGGAGCCGCTGGGGTGGGGGTGGGGGTGGGGGCGGGGCGCCCTTCTGAGTGCTGCTTCCGCTGGGGCTGGGGGCAGGGTTCAGGCGGCTGCCTGGCGGGATTTCCTGCTAGAGGAAGCACTTTGGGGTTACAGGGCGGGCACAGGCAAGGCCTTTGAGCTGCCCTGACCTTTGTCCAAGAGGGAGGTGTCCCTGGGGCAGCACCCTGGGAACGGAGGGCCTGAACAGGGCAGCGTCCACAGGCACCCACCCCGTCCCCATTTTCCAGGCACTAGCCACCACTGACCACTGACGACATCAGGGAAACTGATGGGAACTGCAGGTCCACACCCTTCCTTCCTCTCTTCCCTCTCTCCTTCCTTTCCTTAGCCCATTTTGACATGAGGGTTACTTGGGGTCACTCTTCTGACCATTTGTTTTTCAGTGGGAGGTCCGGGGTCCAGGGGGGCAAGGGAGGGGCTGGCAGCTTGTCCTCCCCCACCAGGGGAGCAGGCCATTTGGATGTGTGCCAGGCATTCGTCTCTGTCTCATCAGATGGGCAGTGGGAGGCTCCGGAGGTGGCGTCCAGGCTTTGAGCTGTCCCCCTAGGTCTGCAGACATTGCTTTCTTTTGTGGCTGGGAGTGGACCGCAGACATGGCCCAGCCACTGGCCTTGGTCCTATGTCCTCGTTTTTGGCGTTGACCCCCGCCCTGGGCAGCTGTGCACCTCAGAGCCAGGCCCTTTCGGCTCCTGGCCCACCCTGCCTGCTGCCTGGAGGTCCAGCACTGCCCCACGCTGCCTTGCTGGGTTCTAAAGATGACTGCAGAGTCATCATGGGGGTCAAAAAGAGGCAGTTTGAGCCGGGCACGGTGGCGCACGCCTGTAATCCCAGCACTTTGGGAGGCTGAGGCAGGAGGATCACAAGTTCAAAGCCAGCCTCAGCAATGGCGAGGCACTTAGCAACTCAGTGAGACCCTGTCTCTAATAAAATACAAAAAAAGGGCTGGGATGTGGCCCAGTGGTCAAGTGCCCCTGAGTTCAATCCCCGGTACCACAAAAAAAAAAAAAAAAAAAAAAAAAAAAAGAGGCAGTTGGGAATGAGTAGATCCTAGGGTCTCTGATAAAGGAGTTTTCTTGGGCCCCGGGAAGAACTGAGGGACGGGGAAGCCTGGTGCTGAGAACCGTCCTGGAGGCTGGCAAGGTCGGGCCTGACCCTACCCTGCCCCGCTTGCCACCCGCCTTCCCAGGCCGCAGCCGAGGGGCCATCATCTCCCAGTACTACAACCGCACGGTGAGGCTGCGGCGCCGGGGCAGCCGGCCCCTGCTCGGAAACACGGTGCGCTCGGCCCGACCCAGCCTCCGTCTGTACGACCTGGAGCTGGGCCCCGCGGCCCTCGAGGAGGATGGTGAGAAAGTGGGGTGTCGACGGCAAGCCTGCAGGGGTGTGGGCAGGAGGTCCAGCTGGGGAGGGGGCTGGGGCGCAGCCGAGTGAGGAAGCCTTCTTCCTCGAGGTCCCCCCTGAGGGACACTCAGGGGCAGAGGAGTGGGGTTTTCAGGTTGCAGAGAGCGCGTGCCCTGCCTAGCAGGCGCTGAATAGCATCTGCCACATGCCCTGGGCACTGGAGTGTGGCTGACAGAGGGCACAGTTTGACACCGGGCAGGCAACGCCGGTCAGTCGACCAACGCGGCCCTCGTGCACCCGCTTCTGCCCGGTGAGACGGACGTGAGCCAAATAAACAGAGAAGCAGATGGTCAGTGCTCAGAGAGGTGTCTGAGAAGAGCACGCTGGGAACCAGCCCGGCCTGGGGGTCCAGGGAAGCTTCCTGGAAATGACTAGAGCAGAGGAGACAAAGACTGAGGCAGGAACCCCCGGCCTGTCTGAGTTGCTGAGGCTGTGGGGCGGGTCCGGCAGGTGATGGAGCAGCGTGGGGTGGTGTGGGCCCTGGGTCAGGGCAGAGCCCGTCACCATTTACTCTGGTGCCTGGCCATGTTTCCGCTCCCCAAGGCCCATTTCTTTCTTTGGGATTGGGATTAAGGCAGCGCTCACCTCCTTGCTCGTTGTAAGGATGCAGGGAGGCCGCCCCCAGGCTTCTGAGCCCAGGTGTGGTGACTGGCTGGCCCCTGACCTTGCGTGGCCTGTCTGCTGCTCCTGGCCTGCCATCACGGTGGGCTTTGGACCTCTTAGATGAAAGACCTCTTGTGGGTCCTGGAACTCCCCCGTTATTTTTCTTTGTCTGTGTTGCTCGGGATGGACCCCAGGGCCTTGCACACGCTAGGCCAGCGCTCTTGACTGAGCCACACCCCAGCTCCGGGTCCTGGAACTCTTACTGTTGAGGTTCCAGAGTACCCTGGCCAGGCCTTCTCAGAAACACGTGTGTGGGCAGTGGGCGTCAGGGCTGGTGAGCACCGGGCTGGGCCTTGCCACGACTTCTCCCCAGCGAAGGCTGAGCACGGCGGGGAGGTGGTGGGAGACTGTGGGGTCTCGCTGGGCCTAGAGGGTTCTGGAGGCCTGAAGGAGATGGGAGAGGGGCTCTGGGCTCCAGGGGGTGGAGGGAGGGAGGGGAGGGACGGTGCTAGCAGGAGTGTGGTGTGGGCTGGGTGGTAACTCAGACTGCTGGCCGGGGTCTGGCTTTGGCTGCACCATGGAGAGGAGCCAGCCAGGCCCGGCAGCGGGGTACAGAGCTTGTGTTGGGGTGATAACCTGCCCAGGACCCTGGCCATGGGCAGAAGGGAGGGATGCTGGGCATCAGCTGGGCTTCCCTTGCTGCAGAGAAGCGAGGCCTCCTGGTGAAGGAGCTTCAGGGCCTGTCGGTGGCCCAGCGGGACCACATGCTCCGGGGGATGCCCTTGAACTTGGCTGAGAAACGCTGCCTGCGGTGAGTGCCCATCAGCCCCGCGTGGCCCCAACACCTTCTTCCTCAATTAGGCAGAAAGTGGCCGGATAGAAGGGTCTCAAGTCTGTGTGCAGGTGGCCCCCAGGAAGGAGCCAGCCCCCTCTGAGGTTCAGTCACTGACGGTAGCCTCTGTCGCAGGGAGAAGAGCCAGACACAGAGGGGGAAGTGGAGGGGCCCGCAGGACCGTGGGGGTGTCTTCTGCTGCAGCCGGCTCAGATACGCCTGCCTCCTGGTAGGAGCCTGCGGAGCTGAGGCCTCCCTGCGCGGTGGGGCCGGGGTGGGTGGGGGTGGGGCAGGTGACCACTCCTCTCTGCCACTGCTCTGGTGGTGGTCTCCTAATCCTGGCCCTGCCTTGGGGTCATGGGTGTGCTGTGTGGTCCCAGCCCTCAGAGCCTTCCTGCCGCTGTCCCCACAGGCCCTGCATAGCCTGGGGCTGGCGCTGCTCTCGGGCTTGCACGCGGTGAGGCCGTGGCGCCACACACTGAAGCAGATCGGAGGCCAGTTTGGCTCCAGCGTGCTCTCCTACTTCCTGTTCCTCAAGACCCTGCTGGCCTTCAACGCGCTGCTGCTGCTGCTGCTGCTGGCCTTCCTCGTGGGCGTGCAGGCCGCCTTCCCGCCCGGCCCGCCGGGCCCTGCCCCTGCCTTCACAGGGCTGGAGCTCCTCACAGGCGGGGTGAGGCGCCCTGGGGCCCCTCTGCCTCTGGAGGCCTGAGGGCGGGTGGGTGGGAGGGAGGGGGTCCCTGACGTGGCTTGGCCTCCTCACAGGGCTGCTTCACCCACACTGTCATGTACTACGGGTACTACAGCAACACCACGCTGAACCAGCCGTGTGTCCCCCCACGGCATGGCCACCAGTGCAGCCCCAGGGCCAGCAGCCTTCCCTACAACATGCCCCTGGCCTACCTCTTCACTATGGGGGCAGCCTTCTTCACCACCTGCATCACCTTGGTATACAGGTAATGGCCTTCTACCACAGGACCTGTCTCTGAGCACCACCCATATGCCACTGGTGCTTCCTTCCACCCATCCATCCTCCCATCTGTCCACCCACACACCCATCCATTTATTCACCTGTATGTCCGTCATCGATGCATCCTTCCTCCACGTATTCACTGTTCCTCTACCTCTTCATCTGCTTATCCACCTACCCATCCATTTGCCCATCCATCCATCTTTCTACCTATCCATTTATCATCCACCCTACATCTATTCCTCTTCCTTTCATCCATCCATCCATCTCTCTATCCATTGATCCCCCTGTGTACCCACCCACCCACCCATCCATCCAGGCATCCATTCAGCCATCTTTCTATCCCTCCATCTACCCATCTATCATTCCATCCTTCATCCATTCATCCCTCTGCCCTTTCATCCACCTACCACCTACCCACCCATCCACCCATCCATCCACTCACCCACCCATCTACCTACCCATCCATTAGCCTATCCATCTACCCGTCTATCCATTTATTCACCCTTACTTTCATCTGTCCATCCATGCATCTGACTACCCATTTGTCCATCCACCTGTCCATCTGCCCACCCATCCACCTATTCCTTCATCCCACAAGTGTTCACTGTGCTTAGCTTGGGCAGGAAGGTACCCAGGTGTGATACCTAGTCTAGAGAAGCTTGCTGTCCCTGGGAAAAGAGAACAGTAAATGGGCTGGGACAATCCGGGTCCCTAGGAGTGTTTGCACAGGTGTTACAGAAGCACTGAGTTGGGAAGGTTAAGAGTGGGCAGAAAAGAAGCCGGGGAGGTGCTGGGGCTGTGTGGTCACTGGGTGAGCACTGCAAAGGCCCTGAGGTGCGTCCAGTGTTCTCCATGTGATGTCTTGGTGGGGGCTGCCAGCTGTTGATGGTGAATGAAGCCCTGGCCCATCTTCCTGTGGGTGTGTGTCAGACAGGGCTGGCCTAGAGGGGCCAGCAGTCCACACCAGGCGGGAAGCTGAGGGCACGGGCTGCCCAGGGCCAGGCGAGAGCGGGAGGCCGTCTTCCTCCTTGGCCTCTGCTCCCCTGGGCTCCCGCTCACTCCCGCCTGTCTCTGCTGTTCCCAGCATGTCGCATGCTTTTGGGGAGAGCTACCGGGTGGGCAGCACCAAGGGCGTCCATGCCATCACCGTTTTCTGCTCCTGGGACTACAAGGTGACTGAGAAGCGGGCCTCTCGTCTCCAGCAGGACAACATCCGCACCCAGCTGAAGGTGAGCGGCCACCTGCCTGCCCCGAGCCCCAGGACCCACACCAGCCCACCGGCTCCCTGCAGGCCAGCCCGGGCTCCTCTGTGTGAGCTGGCCTCGAGGTGCCAGGGTGGGCGGCGTGGGGGTGGCTGCCAATGGTGCGGGCAGAGCCAGAGCCAGTGCTGCCGACACCACTCGCGTGGGCTCTCCAGGCTCTGGTGGGTGAGCAGGGCTGGGCCCAAAGCCTGCAGCAAGTTAGGCAGGCTCCCTCCCTGGGCCTTTTCTGCGGCTGCCCACCACCCTCCTTCAGCCGCTGAATGGCTGCAGTGGCCCCACAGGTAAGAAGTACCAGAGAGAAGCCATGCACAGAGGTCACGTCCTTTGCCCAAGGTCACAGGTTTGCTGGCCTTGTGGAAACCCTCTGCCATCCTGGGGTTTTGTGCTGTGGAGAGCTCAGTTGTGACCAGCCTTGTGGCAGCTCTGTGGGGGCACGTGTCCTCACCTGGGGCCCCTAGGGAACAGAGGGCAGTGGCACTCAGGAGGCTTCCTGGAGACGAGACTGGGCAGGCGAGACGGAGCAGGGAGCAGGGGGGGTCGCCTGGGCAGGCGCTGCACCCGCAGCAGGAGGTGCGGGCAGCACGGGAGGCGGGGCTGGCCGCCGCCTGTCCCTTTGTCCAGCCTGTGTGCTGCACGTCATGCTGCCCCCACAGGAACTGCTGGCTGACTGGCAGCTGCACAGGAGCCACCAGAGCCTGTGTGGGAGGCTGCGTCGGGCGGCCCTTCTGGGGCTGGTGTGGCTGCTGTGTCTGGGCGCCATGCTGGGCTGCTCCGTGGCCGTCTTCGTCTTCTCTGAGGTCACGATCCAGGTGCGGACAGGGGCCAGGGGAGGGTGTGTCTCAGGGACTGGGCTCTGCCTGGTGGCGGCTGGCCCACCCTCCCTCAGGCCAGGCTGCAGCCCCTCGTCTTCCCTGCCCTCCCCTGTTCCCTTGTCTGGGCGCCCCCCCCACTTCCCGTACGTGGGAACTGAGCCTGGTGGGCACTCCTGGGCATGAGGTGCTGCCTGGCTTTCTGCCCTGGAGCCCCTTCCCAGAGCCTCTGCCCCCTCAGGGCCCGTCAGTCAGTGGACATGGCCCTGTTGGTGGGGTGCCTTCGGTGACCCCCATCCCTCCCCTGGTGCCTTGCAGGGCCCCGTGTCCGCTGGCCAGGAGGCGCGGCTGCTGGCCCTTCCCCTGGTGGTCTCCCTCCTCAACCTGGGGGCCTCCTACCTGTTCCGTGGCTTGGCTGCCCTGGAGCAGCACGAGTCCCCGGGGCTGGAGGTGTACGTGGCCATCTGCAGGTGTGTGGCTGGGCGGGGGTGGGCTCCGGGGTGTGCCTGCTATTGCTGGCACCCTCCCTCAGCCTTGAGACGCCCTCCACCCTTCTCTGCAGGAACCTCATCCTCAAGATGGCCATCCTGGGCGTTCTTTGCTACCACTGGCTGGGCCGCAGGGTGGCGGCCCTGCAGGGCCAGTGCTGGGAGGACTTTGTGGGCCAGGAGCTGTACCGGTTCATGGTGATGGACTTCCTCTTTGCGCTGCTCGACACGCTCTTTGGGGAGCTGGTGTGGAGGTGAGGGGGTCTGGCCAGGCTGCTGGCCCGGGCAGAGTGGAGCAGGCCTCAGGTGGGCGGGGCCTCCACCCTGGCACGTCTGCAGCAAGCCAGGGCTCGCTGCCGTTTCCAGAGGGTGCACCAGGTGGGATGTAGTGTGTCTTATTTGTATATTTATTTTTAATTTTTTGGGTTTTTTGGTACTGGGGATTGAACCCAGGGGCCCTTAACCACTGAGCCACGTCCTCAGCCCTTTTTATTTTTTATTTAGAGACAGGGTTGCTTAGGGCCTCACTAAGTTGCTGAGGCTGGCTTCCTGCTCGGCTTCCCAGGTTGCTGGGATTACAGGCGTGTGCCACCATGTCTGGTTTGGGATGTGTTTTTAGATTGGAAAGGAAAGTGAGGTTTCTAAGAGATATGTGTGTCAGCCGGGCGCGGTGGCGCACGCCTGTAATCCCAGCACTTTGGGAGGCTGAGGCAGGAGGATCGCAAGTTCAAAGCCAGCCTCGGCAATGGCAAGGCACTTAGCAACTCAGTGAGACCCTGTCTCTAAATAAAATACAAAAAAGGGCTGTGGATGTGGCCCAGTGGTCGAGTGCCCCTGAGTTTAATCCCCGGTACCAAAAAAAAAAAAAAAAAAAAGAGATATGTGTGTCATAGTATCAGCCTTGTTCAAGGGAAAAGAGGAAAGAGAGAGAGAGTGGAGAGCATCTTCAAGATGTTGCTGGTGGGCTGTTGAGGAATCTAGCACTTCAGATGATTTTTATTTCCTTTTAAAAAAAATCTATGAGAGCCGGGCGCGGTGGCGCACGCCTGTAATCCCAGCACTTGGGAGGCTGAGGTGCAGGAGCCCTGTTTGGGGATTGGCTTGAATTGCAGTTGACTATGAGCCGTGGAGATTTGGCCATTGTCGCCACCCGTAGTCTCACGGGATTTTGTTGCGGGATCTGGAGTGACTTGGCCGAAATTGCTGATGGGGTCAGCGCCATTTTAGTGGTGTGTTTGGCGTGAGTTAGTTGTTAGAACCAGAGAGAAAAGTCATCAGAATAAAAAGCTGTTTGTCTCCAGTTTGCTTCTGAAGTTCTTCCCGCGGCTCCGGTGCTCCGAGCGCTTCAGGCGGCAACACTGAGGCAGGAGGATCGTGAGTTCAAAGCCAGCCTCAGCAATGGCGAGGCACTTAGGAACTCAGTGAGACCCTGTCTCTAATAAAATACCAAAAAGGGCTGGGGATGTGGCCCAGTGGTCGAGTGCCCCTGAGTTCAATCCCCAGTACCCCACCCCCCAAAAAAAATCTATGAGTTTGGTAGTAAAAAACAAGATTGCTAAAAAGCGGTGCAGCTTTTGATGGTGCTACCGTGTGCCTAGGTCGGTGTATCCTCACCAACTCAGAGAAAGGCTGAGTGGGGCCAGCCACAGTGTCCAGTCCTTGGGTGGTGCAGGGTGGCCGCTGCTTCTCCTTTACCTGCTGGGTGCCTGTGTCGGGAGGCCAGGTGTCAGCAGCCTGGGTGCCTTCCCAGGGGGTGAAGGTCCTCTACCTGCCACTCAGGCCCCTTCTCTGTCCAGGCTCATCTCAGAGAGGAAGCTCAAGAGGAGGCGGAAACCTGAGTTTGACATTGCAAGGAATGTTCTGGACCTGATTTATGGGCAAACTCTGACCTGGTGAGGTGCCCCCCGCCTGCCTGGGCTGCCCAGTTGCTAGGGAGGGCAGAGCGCTGTGTTCCGTGCCCCTTTCCCTGGGGCGCACGCCTGCCCTCCTGGGCCACAGCTGGCCCTAGCCGCCCCTGCAGCAGCGGGCTGGTCCGGAGCAGCAGCAGAGGGTGCGGGCAGCTTGTCCCCATCTGAGCCAGGCCCACGAGGGCTGGGGTGCTGACTACTGCACTGTGCCCCCCTCCAGGCTGGGGGTCCTCTTCTCACCTCTCCTGCCGGCTGTGCAGATCCTCAGGCTGCTGCTCCTCTTCCTGGTCAAGAAGGTACTGTGGGCTGCGCAGTGGGTGGTTTCTGGGGGAGCAGTTGCTGGCTGGCTGGGGCAGTGGGTGGGCACACAGCTCTGGTAGCCCATAGGTGCCCCTGCTGGGCAGACTCTTCCCTATCCAACTCTGTAGGGCCACGGCCTAGGGCCAGGCACTTCCCCGGTGTCCCTGCCTTGGGCAGGCTGGGCTCTGGGTTCAAAGGTCTCACTGGGGCCTGTGTGCTACGCTGGGGTGCTCAGGGGCTGAGAACCAGCGACTTTGCCCACGCTCGGGTTCTGCGCTCTCCCTGAGCCTCCATCCGCTCACCTGCACGGTGGGGCCAGCGTCCTTGCTGGGCTGGGAAAGGTCAGGTGTAGAGCTGGGCACAGTGTTGGCCTTCAGTCAGTGGAGATGGTGCTGGCTTCAACCCTTTTGCTGGCTTGACCTTGGGCAGTGTGTCCCATGTGCCCCAGTGCCCCTCTGGGCGAGGAGGGAAGCCTGCTGGCTCTTCCCAGCCTGTGCTCGGATTCCCAGTGTTGGCCTCTTTGCCATGCTGCCAGTCCTATAGAAGCCCAGGCCCTGTCCTGGAACGCATGGCCGCCCGCTGGGCCGCTGCCCTGCCTCCCTTGAGGCCCTGGGCCTGGGGAAGGGCCCTCCGCAGGTGCTGTGGCTGTGGCAGACTGCAGTCTTTCCCCCCAGGCCAGCCTGATGGCCAACTGCCAAGCTCCCCGCAGGCCCTGGCTGGCCTCGCACATGAGCACCGTCTTCCTCACACTGCTCTGCTTCCCCTCCTTCCTGGGTGCCGCCATCTTCATCTGCTATGCCGTGTGGCAGTGAGTAGGCACGGGACAGGGTGGGCAGGAGGCCCGGCCATTCTCTGTGCATTCCTGGGTTGGGTGGTGGTGCCGGGCTGGAGGGCCCGCCTAGGATCCGGGGCTGTGTGGAGGTTGCCTTCCTCTGAGGCTGGGAGGGAAGCAGGTGCAGGCCCCGTTGCCCAGAGTGTTCCAGCTAGCCTCTTCCTCCAGGGTGAAGCCCTCGAGCACCTGTGGCCCCTTCCGGACCCTGGACACCATGTATGAGGCGGGCAGGGTGTGGGTGCGCCACCTGGAGAGGGCGGGCCCTGGGGCCTCCTGGGTGCCCTGGCTGCACCGGTACCTGGTGGAGAGTACCTTCTTCCTCTTCCTGGCGTCTGCCCTGCTGCTGTGAGTGCAGGGCCTCTGGGGACCTCCTGACGGAATGCGGCCTGCCATGGGGCCCTGGCCTTCCCTGCCACTCGCTGCCAGCCTGACCCCTGTCCCCTGCAGGGCCATCATCTACCTCAACATCCAGGTGGTGAAGGGCCAGCGGAAGGTCATCTCCCTCCTCAAGGAGCAGATCCGCAACGTGAGTGCCCCTCCCTGCCACACTGGGGGATGCCCTGGTCACCTGCCAGCTCCCTCAGGCCCTCCACACCTCCCCTGGGCATCTTGGGCGTTAGTTTCCATGGATTCACAGGGGGATGTGGTTAAACAAAGGCGTCGCGGCGACCCGGCCAGGGCTTCCGGTTTGCAGGGGCCCCATGGGGACTCCAGTTTGAGTGTGTGGCCCTGCTGTGGCGCAGCGCTGGGAGGGTTTCTGAAATACTGGAAATGGCGTTTGGCCTTCTCCAGGGACACATGCTGGAACATGGGCCCTGGTCAGAGCCTCGTTGGACAAAGAAGCGCGGCGAGGCTGAAAGACGTTTCTTTATTAAGGAGACTCAGGCACTTTCCTGGCTGGTCACTCCTGCTGGCCTCTTCTAGGAATGCTCCGGCCTGTGGTGGGGTTGTTTCCTTCAGGGTGCTGGACTGTGGCCCCTGCAGAGGGGAGGGATCAACGAGCCCTCCTGAGCTCCGCCCTCCCCGGGGCCATTCTGTTGAGCCCTTGGCCACCTGGGCCTGCTGGGGCCTGTTTCCAGGTGCCTGGCCAGGACTGGGCTGGGGCTTCTCTCAGCGCTCGCCTTGACGGAGGGCAGGGGCTGGTGTCTGCCGCTGGTGTCAGGAGCAAGGGTTGCAGCTGCTCAGGCCGGGGGGCGGGGGGAAGCTCTCAGGCTGGCTCCTGGGTTGCCGGGGTGGCAAACAGTGCAGCCACCGAGACCCAGCTCCCTGCCTCTCACACCAGAGGCAGAGCTCAAAGCCAGGCGTCTGGCCACACCCTTCAGAAGCAGGCTTTGGTGAAATGGCGCCTGCCCCCCCATGCCGCCTTTCATGCCTCGGGATGCTGCGTGGGGAGGCAGAGTGGCGCTGGGAGGAGGACCCCAGCCGCCCTCCATTTCTCTGGGATTAGAGGCTTTTATCCGGGTGACCCTGGCTGCACGGTGTACGCAGGCTGAGCCCCCACTCCTAGTCTGCCTCGGGGCTGCAGGGTGGGCGTGGCTGCTCTTAGTGGCCTTCCCTGGGTCCACGCTGGTGGCCTGGAGAGTGCACATCTTTTCCTTTTCTGGTACTGGATCCTAGGGCTGTTCTACTGCCCAGCCACGTCCCCAGCCCTTTTGTTTGTTTTTGTGACACATCTTGCTGAATTGCTGAGGCTGGCCTGGAACTTGCCTTCTCCTGCCTTAGCCTCTGGAGTGACTGGGATGACAGGCATGGCCATGGCGTCCAGCTCCATCCTCTCCTTTGCGGTCAGTGCTTGCTAGAGGAGGACGAGGTGCCACGAGGAGCCTGTGGTCCCTCGCTGTAGACATTGCAAGGGTGCTCTTGGGCACAGCCAGGTCACAGGCACCTGGGACCAATCTGCTTGGCTAACAAACTTGCTCCTGGAGCTGCCGACTCCCCTGGTGAGCCCCACTGCCTGGTCGGGAACAGGCCAGCTCTGGGTGACCTGGGGCGGACACCTTCTGCTCTCACCGCTTGTGTCCTGGCCTTCCTAGGAGGGGGAGGACAAGACCTTCTTGATCAACAGGCTCCACTCTGTCTACGAGAGGAGGGAGAGGAGCAGGTGAGGGGCTGGGGAGGGGTGGGGCCTCTGAGAGCCGGTGGGAGGGGCCGGGGCTGGGCAGCCTGCATCTCCCTGGGCCGCTGAGCCCAGGTGGGTTGGGAGGAGGAAGCAGGAGCCAACGCCTCGCACACCCTCGCCCCGTGCCCTCTGCCTCTCCTCATGGGCCATGAAGTGCCAGCCCAGCTGGTCCACCTCCCCATGGAGTCAGCCTCTGCTGCGGCTGCCCTGCAGCAAGGACGGGCTGGCCACGCGCAGACACGGTTCCTTCCTGTCAAAGCCCAACAGCCCGATGGCTCAGCCCTTCCTCCAGCCTTCAGCCTTCATTGTCACCTGGGGCAAAGCAGGGAAGGCGGAGGGCCGAGATGCAGCCCCTCACGCAGCTCACACATGCACACAGGCCCTGGCCACAGGAGGGTGGCCTCACACTCCCTGCTGACTGGGCGACAGACACCAGTACATACGTGCACAAGTGTGTACAAGCCCAGAGACACGCACGCCTGGCTCTCCCCCTTCCTCCATTGCCCACCTGCTGGGGGAGTGGAGAAGTTGGCCCAGAAGTCACGCCTGCAGGTCTGTGGCTGTGGCCACCAGGACTCTCCCCAGCAGCAGAACCCACAGAAACAGGCCTGTGTTTGGAAGCATCTCAGAATAAAACCCTCACTGTCACTGAACAAACATGCAGGCCCCTGAGCTGGCCTTGGGGACCTGGAGGTCATGTAGCTCCTGCCCTCTTGGCCTCAGTTTCCCCAGGCAGCGGAGGGACTGGCATCACCCAGTCGCCACTGCAGGCAGAGGCGTGGGGAACAGCCTGTGCGGCATCACACAAAACTGCTGACCTGTGACAGCGTTTGACCAGCAAAAGTGGAACTTTCACATAGTTCAGACCCCCTCCTGTAGCCGCCTGAAGCGATGGCCGCTTGGAGCAACGACGCCGCGGGAACAAGTTCAGAGGCAGACTGGAAACACACAGGCTTTTTATTTTGCTAACTTTTCTCTCCGGCTCTGACAACAACTCTAACACGCACCACACACACCACCAAACAACCAACAACCAAATGGCGCCGACCCACCCCGATCTTGGCTCAAGTCTCGTGAGATCTTGGGCCAAGTCTCGTGAGATCTCAGGCCAAGTCCTGTGAGACCACGGAAGGCGGCAATGTCCAAACATCTCCATGGCCCGCAGCCAACCGCACTCTTAGCCATGTCCCAAATCAGGGCTCCTGCACCCTCCCCCAAGCAACTCCATGGAAGGTGAATCTGGTGGCTGTCTCCGCCCCGGCCTGCTGCCACCCACCTCCATTCTCCTTCAGCCTCGGGAGACCAGGCAGTTCTGGTCTAAGAACCTCCTGGAAAGAATTCTGGCATTTGGCCATGCTGTTGGGCTCTGCCAGCTGCTGTCTGTGGGGCCCTCACTGACTTTCCTTTCTGGCAGGGCTCGTAGAAACGAGGAGGCCACGACGCCCCCTGTCCTGCTTGCAGACGGAGGGGACAGCTGGTGTGACAGTGAGGGGCCTTGCAGGTTCCCCCAGCACCCCCAGTTGCACTCTGTCACCAAGTCCCGTCAGGCAGAGACGAGGACCTGAGACCCCGTGGGACACTAGGATGGTGGAGTGACCCTGCCTCCCCCTTCCGTAGGCTGAACTGAGAGTGGGCGAATGGGGCCTGGGTGCCTCCAAGGGCCTTGCCCCTTCTGGGACTCTTTATTTATCTAGATTAAATGGGTTTTGCAAAATGGGTTTGTCTTGGGAGGCTGTGCTTGGAACCTGGGCCTGGCCAGGGATGTGCAGGGAGGTTCCTGGGACTCGCGGTGCTCAAGGCGTGTGCGTGTGCCAGGGTGTTGTAGAAACTCGGCCCAGGGGCAATGGGGTTTCTGGGCTGGAGGGGGCCCTCTGCTGGCCCTGGAGCCCCTGGAGGCAAGCTTGAGACACTGCCCCTGACAGCCTGA
Organism: Tamias sibiricus; assembly: GCA_025594165.1. Lineage (NCBI taxonomy): Eukaryota > Metazoa > Chordata > Mammalia > Rodentia > Sciuridae > Tamias > Tamias sibiricus. Next base: position 4,222,963 of record CM046660.1, read on the forward strand.
GCCTGTGTCTGGGAGAGGACTTGTGTCTGCAGGGTGGATGGGCGGGTACAGGCTGTGTCCAGGGCCATAAGTTGACCGGTGGGGGGAGCAGGTTTAGGGAAGGACTTGGAGGAATGAGAGGAGCCGCCAGCACCCAGGCCCTGCAGTGGAGGGGCTCGACGTGAGAAATGCCCAGGGCCTGGGGCAGGCCTTGATTATGGGGGTAGGGGGCTGGGGGGAGGGGTGGGATCTGGCAGGCTGAGCTTGAGAAGCCTGTGGGGTGCTGTAGACTCAGCTGCAGGGAGTGGGCACAGGGAGGAGGGGACAGCTTTCCACGCCTAGCCCCAGCGTCCTGATCTAGATGCACACAGGGTCAGGGCAGCAATGGGCCCCACACTCATCATTCTTAGTGCACCCCAGAAAAGGGCCAGAGTGGGGTGCTGTTGGCTACCAGCTGTCCCCATCTGGGCCCTTGCTCGCCCAGTGCCTTCCCTCCCAAGGACAGTCCTGGCGGCGCTGCTGTGTCCTGCAGACGTCCAGAGGCAGCTGCCATCGCTCCCGTCAGCCTGCGCTGGCTGTCATGGCTGACCTGAGCCGGGCAGTGCTGAGGGACATCCACAAGTAGCTGGGGCCGACTTTAGGGAGCAATTTCTGGCTCCATCTTTGGACATGGTGCTGCGGGTGAAACCCAGTGCAGAGTCCAGAAAGTGCGCAACTGACCTGGGGTCTCTGGCCTCCGTCCAGGAGGTGCTTTCCCCCATCACAGCCCTCCTGTTGGGTGGGGGAGCACAGGTGGGTCACCACTGGACCAACAGCACTGCCGTCAGGCTGAACTGCTGAGCCACTTCACCTGCCTCACAACTCCGTGAGACCAGGACGAGCAACTCTGATGCTTAAAAAGCTGACCGTGGCGTTTGTGGCATTCCCTAGCATCCTGTCAGTCGTGTGTAGTCAGGCCAGCCTGTAGCACTAGTGACTTCTTCGGATGTGAATCCGGGTGTTGCTGTAAGGGAAGCTGCAGGTGCGGTTAGCAGTCAGCTTTGATAATGTGGATGGGTCTCATCCAATCAGTTGAAGGCCTTAATGAACCAAACTTGGGTTTCTTGGAGAGGAAGGAATTCTGTGCCCATTCCTGCCTGTCTTCAGCTTGCTGTCCGCCTGCGCACTTGGGTTTTGGTGGCTCCATGACTGTGTGGGCTGCTTCTCTTCCTTCCCCACTTCCCACTGGTTCTGTTCTCTGGACTCACGATGTGGCCTTAGGTGTCTCTGGAGCAGTTGGATGGGCTTGGGCATGCTCTGTGACCTCTCCTACTATGGATCCTCACCTCTTGGGACCATTGTAGCAAATGACACAGCTCCTGTAAGTGCTCAGCACCGTGCCTGGCAGTGCTGCAATTCAAACCCAGGGAGCTACTCCTCAGCCCCTGCACTTGAGGATTTACTTAAAAACAAACAAACAAAAACAAAGAAGAAGAAAAAAAGCTTCCTATATTTGCCAAATGAGATCAAGTCAAGACTTGGAGACTGCAAGCTGCTATTCCAGTGCAGGGGAGTGGCCACAGTACTCAGGCTAAGGACAAGGCGACTTTGCCTCTGCTTCTCCACCTTGGCTGCACAAGGGAATGACGGGGAGATTTTAAGACTGGAGTTGCCACCCCAGGAACTCGGAGTTGGTTTGGGTGTGTCTAGCACTGGCATTCTAAGCATCGCCAGGTAGTTCTACCCCTGCTTTGGGCCTGACCAGCTCCTGAGGCCAGCTGTGCTGCACTTGCTCCATCAGGGGACATTCCTCATAAGGGTGGCTTGTCAGCAGCAAGTCAGTGGAGAAGCATCGATGTGCAAAGCTGGAAACAGCGCATGTTCCCCTCTGACCCTGTGTTGGGTATTTCTCTCGGTCCGGTCCATCCACAGGTTCTCTTTTGCAAGGAATCTTCTTGAAATGCTTGCTGCCTCTGTTTTCCCTCTTCCCACAAAGCACAAGTCAGCTTCTGGGCACCTCTGACCTTGTCTTCCATCCATGTTCTGGGCTCCCTTTGCACCCCTTCTCCCAGCCTTCTCTGACACGCCGCTTCTGTTGAGCACGTCCCTCCACCATCCTTCCACGCTGGTGCAGGAACAGCTCCAAACCCATTGTTTCCTTGACTCCAGAACCCAGGCCTCTTCCCCTTGGATACCAGGAACCCCTGTCCAGCCCTGAGCCCTTCACACAGGGTCCCACTCTGCTCTGAACCTGCCCCTCATCCTCTTCAGACTCTCAAAATTCAATGGCCCTGCAGGCCAGGGGCAGGTGCCCCATCCTGCACGAAGCGTGTTGCTCCTGCTGGGCAACCTCAAGGCCCTGGACTTCTCCTGGGGCAGAAACTCAGGCGCATCCGCCCGCTGCAGCTCAGCTGCCAAATGAGATCAGCGACCCCGTGCTGGAAGTCTGCACACAGGGCTGGGTTGCAGCTCCTGGGGGATGGAGTACAGGATGCCAAGTGCACTCTGAAGGTCCCGTTTCTGAACCCCATTCCTTCCTCTGCTTATGGCCCCTTAAGGCCCTTCTCAACTTTCAGAAGAGGTTGGTCAAGAGCCAGCGGCTGACCACCCTCCCAGGGGTACCAGATGACACTAGGTGGAACTGAAGCACAGAAGCCAGGGGAGTCATTCCTCCAGTCCCTGAGGGGTCCCGACGGGCACTTGGCATGTTGTCCAGAGACACTCTCAGCACTGATCAAACAGAATCACCAACACATCAAGCTCAGGCTGCAGGTATTGCAGGAATGGAGTGAGAAAACAGTGTTGAATCTGCCACCTGAGATTCTGTGGCAAGGCTGCTGCTGCTTTACCCAGCACTGCAAGTCCCACCACACTGGTACAGAAAGCTTGGTAGAAGTTAGCTAAGGCAATTTTTAAAAACAGATGAATAAAATGTCTAGGAAACACAAAAGACTTTCGTTGCTCTCTTCTCTGATGCTTCCCAGGCTGGCCTTGAACTCTGGGGCTCAAGCGATTTTTGCTGAGGAGCTGGGACCAAGGGCGTGCAGTACTGCACCTGGCTTCTCTGATTGTTATTTTTTGGTGCTGGGGATTGCACCCAGGGGTGCCTTACCTCTGAGCCACATCCCCAGCCATTTTTATTTCGAGATAGGTCCTTGCTAAATTGCTGAGGCTGGCTTTGAACTTGCAATCTCCTGCCTCAGCCTCTGGAGTGGCTGGGGTTACAGGTGTGCGCTACTGTGCCTGGCCTTCTCTGATAATTTCTGATGCTCACACTGGGTCCTGGAGACAGTGTTGGTCCTCAGTGCACCCCAGCAGACCCCAGCCCAGCCTGCTGTTGTTCCAGATAGAACTGTTTCTCAGATGCACCAGGCTGACAGGCTGCTGGCAGTGGAGAGCTTGAAAACTGTTGTGTTTCCCAACAATTATTAAGATTTAAACATTAATAGCAAAGCCAGAGAACAAATGATAAAATATGTCAAACAACCAAAATTCTGAGTGTAACTATATATAAACCTTGATGACATCATAGAATTTATCCTACACAGGAAAACTCCCAGTTTCAACATACAAAATGAAAGTTGATGCTATCTGTTTTTGAAAAACAAAAACACATTAACTTGAACAGCCAAGAAAAAATTGCAATTTATTAAGATTCAACAAAGCGTTGTACTGTTGAAAGCAACTTGCGGTGCATGTTCTTCAACAATCACATTCTATGAGGAAAAACATTAAGAGCCACAAACTTGTCTTTTTATTCTCAGAGTTACAGACATCTTAAATTCAAAATAAAAGGTCAAAAAAAAAAGGGGGGGGGAAACAAACCCCAACAAAACCCCCAAATAACCAGATTCTTTCTTCCATTCCCCAAATTTAAAACATTGGGAGTTTTCTCTACGACTCAGGGCTAAATGGCAGCACGGGAGCTGTATGTCTGAGTGCTCACGCGTGCGCGCACACACACACACACACGCACACGCGCGCGCTCACACACACGCACATGTTTGATATGCATAACAAATACGTAGGATGCATGTCCTGGCAGCGCGACGCTCACTCTGAGGAGGGATCCTCAGCTAGATGCACTACTAAGCTTGAGGGGAGTTCTGAACCCAGGTTGTGCATAGTTCATGATCCTCTGAAAAACCAGCTTTTGTTGATCTGCAATCTTGCAGGACTTTTTTTTTTTTTCTATTTTTTTAAATTTTGTTTTTTGTTTTGATAAAACCATTAAAAAGCTAATTAAAAAAAATGTAATGCACAAGTTTCCTGATCGAGCAGGCAGGGAGCACAATGTTCATATACTTTTTTTAAAACATACTTGAGGGTATGTTATTCCATTGTCTTTCTTCCTTGCAAAACAATCAAAACATTGATCATTTTTAAAACATAAAGCAATTTTTAATATATAAAGCACTCTTCAAACATCTATTTCTTTTGAGTCCATTATTTGGTAAATATGTAACTGCTACACATTAGAGATTAGGTATTTTTCATCTTTGTGGTTTTTTTTCTTTTTTCTTTTTTTCTTTCTTTTTTTAAATTTTTATTTTTTTTAATAACATCTTCAGTGCTAGGAGTTGGGTTTAAAAATACATGAAATGGTGTGGAGCTGCCCTCGGGAGCCCTGGCTTTCCTGAGAGCGCGTCCGGCATGTGCAAGACAGTGACCACAGCGCCTCGTCACCTCGACGAAGGGGCGAGAACAGTCGACAGAGTCCACGACGATGGCCGAAGGGGGACGGCACTGTCCAATCCCAGAGCTCTGAAGTAGCGGGTCTGCATTCTGAAAATAGGTTTCTTTACGACGGAAGTCTTTTTTTTTTTTTTTTTCTTTTTCTTTTTTTAAATTCCTTTTTAAAATCTTTTATTTTAAAGTCTGAAGGAGAAAAAAAGGTCTGTAAACAGGTGGGAGCCCAAACCCTGGGCTCCGCTGAAAGCAGTCTCAACCACGTCCAAGTGCTTGTCCCGCTGCTGCCGCGGAACCGTCGCTCTTTACAAGTATCTATGGCCACAGTTCAACATCAATTCTTTCTCTTTAACTTTATATTCCAAATGGAAAATGGTGCAATACTCTGGTAATGACTTCTTGCATTAGTCCACAATAAAAAGCTGCTAAAGGTAGAGATACATATCATTTCTCCAGAGATATACACTGCAGTTTTAGATGCAATAACAGAGTCCTTGAGTAAACATTTACACGTGAATTGTCGCCAGCCCTGTCCTGTGAATTCTCTTTACTGTTTAGGATTAGCTGAAGGAAGGGCAGGGACACCTCAGTGCAAAGTTAGAAGCTAATAATAACAAACGTTTGACCAATGCGCCAAATAAAAGCATATACTGAATAAAAGGGAAAACCCACAGTTAAATCCCTTGCACTCTCACCACACACCCAGGAAGCGTGTACTGTGCAGAAGCACACGCGCACACACACCCACGCCATTTCACATGCACACTCGCACACATAGGCTATGAACTTAAGAAACTTTTCCTAGAGCCTGTTTCTGTGTACTGATGTCAACCTGGAAGTGTAGAATTAGACTTAGAAAGTGTTCACATTTCATTATTGGCCTGCTGGATTCAAGTATTTGCATGTTTGATATGTCTTTTTTTTTAACTTTTAAAAAATATTTTTTGGGATTAAAAAAAAAATGACATGAAAAAGTAATGAAACAAGGGTAATGTGCATAGGCGGATCCAGGGGAACAGAGGGCAGATGGCAGACGGCGCCCGCTCAGCTCTGTGCCAGCGATCAGTGCCCGCCCCTGCCCAGCCCCGCCCGCCGCCTCTGGTATAATGTGCATAATCATCACAGGCTCACTTAATAGGCTTCCATCTCCCTCCCTCCCTCCCTCCCTCCTTTCCTCCCTCCCTCCCTCCCCGTGATAAAATAACCCTTTCCAGCCCACAATCTGAAAAGTGCCCTTCATGATAGAACTATTCTAAGCAGCTTTTATACTTAAAAACTCAAAATGACAACACACCATACAAACGTAAGACGACACAAAATAAAAAGCTATGAGGAACATCCTGTCGTTAGCACGTGACACTGACCAAACGCAGCCTGCACTGTTTAGGAACAGTTCACAAGGGCTGCGGAGAAGGTTCGTCTTCAGAACTGGACAGAGGTACTTGAAAGGGCCACTGCGGGCTGCTTGTCCTGGGGCCACAGTGCCCGGGACTGGGAAGGTCAGCTCTCCTTCTGGCGCCGGTGACCTTGACCCTAGATGGACTCCCCGCTGAGCAGGTCCCCAGGCAGCAGCGTGTTCAGCGGGGTGGGGCTGCCAATCACCCTGCCATCCTCGGTGCTGGGCGGGCCCCAAAGGCTACTGGAGTACTGGGGCACCCCGCCCCACAGCAGCTCGCTGCTCCCTTTGCCGCTCAGGCAGGGGGTGTTCCAGTGGGCCGCGTCGCTGCGCACCAGCCCGTGGGTGCTGCCCGAGGCGCCCAGCCGGGGCTGGCTGCTCCCACTGCTGGACTGCCAGCTGGACGTGGGCGGCAGGGCTTGGCCTTGGGCTAGGAACCGGTTCACTTCCTCTTCACTGGCGAACTCAGCCAAGATGGTAGTGTTTCCCAGTACGCACCTGCACAGGAAACAAGGTCAGGTGAGTGTGCTCCAAGAGACCAAGGCTACGCCATGGGGAAAGGTGAGCCCGGGGCCCGTGTCATCCTATGGCTGTGCTTTGCCAATTCCCAACCAGATTCTTCCCTTGCCTGGACTTCTGGCAGCCATGCACTAGTGTGCACGTGTGTGAATTAATGAGTGACAACACCATGAACCTAGGGCCACTCAGCATCAGTGCCATTTGCATACTGGGCTAAGACCAGGAAGAACTGATACCTAGGCCTCATATCTCAAGGGGTGCTCCTGAGTGGGCCAAATGCTCTGTATCAAATGCACAATTTAAGGAGGCATAGGGGCTGGCTGTGAGGACCGCTGACGGTGCCCTCTGAGAAGTGTGAGGGTATTTCCTTTCTCTGGTTGGGACTTGAAGTGGTCTTTGGGGAGCCTTTTCTACTTCCAGCAAGAACCATCAGTAGAAACCCACTCATTACAAGACACCTGTGATGAGCTGAACTGAGTCCCCACCCCAAGCTCACACACTGAAGTCCTACCCCATGCTTCTAAATGTGTGTACTGAAAGACAGGTCTTCAGAGAGGTGATTCAGTTAAGTGAGGTCACGTGGGTGGCTCTCCTCCAACATGACTGAGGCTCTTATATGGGGAGACCAGGACACTGCCACACACAGAGGGAGAACCATGTGAGGACACAGAGAGGACGGCTGTCTACAGGCCAAGGAGAGAGAGGCCTCAGAAAGAGCCAACCCTGGTGACACCTTGATCTCAGGCTTCCAGGTGCCAGGACCATGAGAGGCTGAGCTCTGTGGCACACAGGCCTGTGGGGTGTGTGGAGGCAGCCCAGGACGTGCCCCCCAGGTGCCTGGGCGCTTGAGGCCACCTGGCAGTGCAGGGCTGACGGAGGAGACATACATGTGCAGAGACTTCTGGGCCTTGGCCGCCTCCTCCTTGGAGCTGTAGCGGACCACAGCGTTGCCTTGAGTCAGGTTCAGGTGGAATGTGATGAGAGGCCCGTGCTGCAAGCACAGCGTCCGCAGTGTAGAACCATCGATCTAGGGAGGAAGCACAGGACACGTCACGACCTCCTTCAAAGGCACTGCAAATGGATGCACTAGACGCCAGGATAACGTTCTTTCCTTGAAGAGGCTCACTGACGCGCAGCTTTAGGATGCTGACATTTGCTACTTCTGGCACACCTGGAATGCTGGACACCTCAGTTGTATTTCATGAGTTAAACTAACCAGAGGAAGGAGAGAAATTCCATTTTGGGTTCTGCTTTTACCAGGGCACATTCCAGTCTGTATCAAATGCATAATTTAAGGAGGCATAGGGGCTGGCTGTGAGGACCGCTGACGGTGCCCTCTGAGAAGTGTGAGGGTATTTCCTTTCTCTGGTTGGGACTTGAAGTGGTCTTTGGGGAGCCTTTTCTACTTCCAGCAAGAACCATCAGTAGAAACCCACTCATTACAAGACACCTGTGATGAGCTTGCAGGTGTGTGCCTCAGGTCAGGAATGGTGACTACTAGCTGGTCACAAGGCCTGAGCTGGCCAAGTCACTCTCGAATGGGCAGTTAGAAGACAAGCAGTTCTGTTTACAAAGCCATGCTTTTTGAGCCCCCAAGAGGTGAATGGATAACCAGGCGCATGGCTAAGAGCAGCTCACTGCAGCAGGAGCCCGGCTCCACCTGCCCTGTGTGCTCCTAAGCTGAGAGGGTCTCTGCCATGCTGCCTGCACCAGGGGCCAAGTGGCACTTCTGTGGCTGTGCTGTGTGTCCCTGTGGGTATGCAGGACACCCCTCCTGTCGTGCCGGGGCCTTACCTGGGGAGTGAGGTTGCGAAGAACGAGCCAGCTGCTTGTTCTTCCTGAGGTGTCAGTGCTCCAAGCAGAACCTGTGTGACGAGTCCAGGGCACAAGAACTCAGTGACAGGCTGCAGAGTCAGGTGGCACAGCCCTGTTCTAGGTTTCTAAGCTTATCTAGAACATATGGTAGGCCCTAAGCCCGTCAAGCCAGGGAGGCCCAGGGCATCTTCTCATCAACCCAATCTCACCATCCCTGCAGACACCTGTCCGTGACTGTGAAGACCCCCACTTCCTGGATGCTCCCACCAGCTCAGAGGCCTGTGCATTCCCGCCTGTGCCATGAGGGATGGGACGTGACAGGACAGGTGAGAATCACCTGGGAAGTTCTAGTCTGCCCTGGGCCCCCAACTCACAGTCAATGTGCTAAAATCCTGCCTGTTAATGAAACAAAGTAAATCCCTGTTGCTGCCTGAAGCGGAAGCCGCCTGGAGCAATGAACACCGCAGGAAAATTCGGAGGCAGGATGAAAATGAAAAAAAGGTCTTTTATTCTTCTTCTCTCTCCGGCTCCAGCAATCACTCCAAATGCTCTAACTCCAACCACCACCTTCCTCTTCTTCCCTCACACTCTAACCAACCTCACCCAGTTATATACATATCGCTTTAACAAGGACACGTGCTTACAGCTCGAGCTTACAGGTGCGTCACGCAGTGTTCACGGGCATACAAAGATTCTTTGGATAATGTATTACTATCAGGTGGAAACTAGAACATCTTTTATGGCTCTCAGCTAACCGCAATCTTTAGCTATCTCCTTGATTATAGGCTCCTTCATTTCCCCCTTTTAGTTTTAAAAGAGGGGATGTTCTAGGACGTCCATGTGCAACCGACATTCTTACCCATCATGGGAATCGAGGCTGTCCTGACTCCTGGCTTAGGTTGACATGCCAGCCACATTAGACTGTACCGTGCGACTGTGCTGTGTCTTAGGTTGTCCCCTTCTGGGGATCTTACCCGTCATAGGCTAACCAGCCATCCAATCGAGCCCTTCAGGATCGACTGTGTGTTGACTAACAGCTGTCCAATTTTTAGGAGATGCTGCGGCTTTAAGGCGGCAAGCCTACTGCTGACGAGCCAAGTTTTCATAGCGTAAACAAATTAGGTGGAACTTATGGCTTCCAGCTAACCGCAATAGCCGTCTCCTTGATTGGGGCTCCTTCATTTCCTCCCTTTTGGTTTAAAAGGTGCTTTAATTCTATTTTCTATATTTTATTTTCTCTATTTTCTATTTTCTATATTTTATTTTCTTGTCCCTACCTGGCTTTTCACCTTTTGTTTTAAAAGAGTGGATGCTTGAGCCCTTTTTGAGGAGATGCTGCGGCTTTAAGGCGGCAAGCCTACTGCTGACGAGCCAAGTTTTCATACATACTTAATGTATGATTATTATCAGGTGGAACTTATGGCTTCCAGCTAACCACAATAGCCGTCTCCCTGATTGGGGCTCCTTCACTTCCTCCCTTTTGGTTTAAAAGGTGCTTTAATTCTATTTTCTATATCTATATTTTATTTTCTCTATTTTCTATATTTCTTGTCCCTACCTGGCTTTTCACCTTTTATTTTAAAGGAGTGGATGTTTGAGCCTTTTTTGAGGAGATGCTGTGGCTTTATCAGGTGGAACTTATGGCTTCCAGCTAACCGCAATAGCCATCTTTTGTTTTAAAAGAGCCATCTCCCTGACTGGGGGCTCCTTCAAATCCCTAAGTACCATTACTGTTACTATTTTTTTTTCTTTCTTTCTTTCTTTCTTTTTCTTTCTTTCTTTCTTTTTCTTTCTTTCCTTTTCTTTCCTTTCCTTTTCTTTTCCCTTCCTTCCTTCCTTCCTTTCCTTTCCTTTCCTTCCTTTCCTTTCCTCCCTCCCTCCCTCCCTTCCTTCCTTTCTTTCTTTCTTTCATTTTGGTACTGGACTTTGAACCCAAGGGTATTTTACCACTGAGCTACACTCCCAGTCCTTTTATTTTTTGAGACAGGGTCTAAGTTGCTCAGGCTGCCCTCTAACTTGCAATCTTTCTTTCTCAGCCTCTCAGTTACTGGGATTACAGTTTTGAATTACCACACTTGGCTAGTGGCCACTATTTTTTTTTTTTTTTTTTTTTGGTACCAGGGATTGAACTCAGGGGCACTCAACCACTGGGCCACATCCCCAGCCCTTTTTTTTTTGTATTTTATTAGAGACAGGGTTTCACTGAGCTGCTAAGTGCCTTGCCATTGCTGAGGCTGGCTTTGAACTCGCGATCCTCCTGCCTCAGCCTCCCAAAGTGCTGGGATTACAGGCGTGCGCCACCGCGCCGGCTTAGTGGCCACTATTAATAGGCCTGAAACAGTCATTCTCAAACTATCTGCTGCTGACTTAAACCTTCAGTTTCTTAAGTCCCCTGTACCATTCTCTCATCCCTCAGGGTTAGCCTGAGGTACCTGCAGGGAGCCCACAGAGCCCCAGTAGCACCAGTGTACTCTTCAAGCTGTTGGGTTGTTTTTGGCCTAGAAAGCCACTGTGTTCCATGAGATCTTGTGGAGAAGCAAACACAAGAAGGAGACATCAAGACACTGGTGCTGGTTGGTGGGGGCTGATGGGAATGGGAAGCTAAGGCCAAACGGGCCTCCCTGGGAGACCAGCACATGGCACAGCAGGACAGAGGACAGACATTGGACCACCTGGGACCTCTTGGCCCAGAGCAAAGCTGCAGTGAACTCTAACCCAGGGGTTGAAAGCCGGGCTCAGCCAGCCAAAGCCCATGGGGAGGGAGGCCTCAGCTCCCTCCAGACCCCGCCCAGTTTCCAGGGAGCAGGGATTCCTGATAAGGGAGGGGACAAAACCACAAGTACAGCCCCAAGAGAGGAGTAAAGTGGCTGGGAAGAGAAAGGCATTTACCAGAGGAGTAGGAGCTGGTCCAGCCAAGGGGGCTGGCACCCCAGGTGGAGGAAGGCTTGGGATTGGCGAGCCCTGGAGGGGGCCTGGTGGGTGCAGTAGTGTTTCTCGGCACCTTCCACAGCTCATGAGACAGAGAGGCTTGCGTGTGGGAGGCTGCTCCAGAGGACCACGTTGATTTAATGTCTGACAGTTTACCTAGAAGAAGGCGAAACGGGGCATGTTCACTCTGCAGTCAGAGAGGAAAAGCAATTGCTGGGTTTGGGGAGCAGGCACACACACTCTGACACCAGCAGACTGGGAGGAAAAGAAACACCAATACCACATCCTGAAGGAAGGGCCGAGGCACTCTGTTTCTTCCAATTCTTTTTTTGGACAGGGACTTGTTATGTTGTGAGGCTTGTTTTGAGCTCCTGGGCTCAAGTGATCCTCCTGCCTCAGCCTCCCAAGTAGCTTAGACCACAGGCATGCGCTACTGCACCTAGCAATGCTCTCTCTTCAATTTCTGCTCACAGTCTGCGTGGCCACTATAGACCTTGCAAGTGTTTCGACACTTCATCAATCTGCTAACATTTGCCACCAAGAAAACAGCATTTCTGAAATCAGCATTGAGGATAACTGGCCATGGAAGCCTACCAGGACACATCTAGTAATGCAACAAATCAGCGAGGTCAGAGGCCACAATGTCCACGCGTTCTTCCTTATGATATTTCTTTAGGTAGCAGTCCCTTGTTAGAGCAATGCTCCTGACGTGCCACCTTCCCCAGCTGCCACTGCAATCTCCTATAGCTTCTAGAGACACCCCTCGTGCACCTTGCCATAGAAACAGAAGCAGTCCAGCTGCCCTGAGGCCAAGATGCCACATCTGGCATGCTGGCTGGGGAGGTACTGTTTCAAAGCTCTTTGGGGGGAAAAAAACAATCAGTAATGGCCATGAGCCCCAGCTGTCTCATCTACCCAGGGCTGGGTGGGGTGAGCAGAGCCCTGGGCACTGCATGCTCCTGTGTCCAATATTCATAGCCCGAGTGTGGTTCCCCAAGCCTGGCCCCAGGATGGCTGTGACTTCACAGTGAACAAACGTTAACCTTGGAAAAGATGTCAAAAAACAAAATGCCATGTAAGACTGACTCAGAGATAGGGAAAGTGATTGTTTTGCTCTTCTTTTTAGCCAAATGACTGTGGAGGTTTTAAAAGTCTAAATGTATCCCTCCTCTTTTTTGGTACCAGGGATTGAACCCAAGAGGCTCCACACAGAGCCACATCCCCAGCACCACCCCCCCCCCTTTTTTTTTTTTTTGGATACCGGGGATTGAACTCAGGGCCACTTGACCACTGAGCTACATACCCAGCCCTATTTTGTATTTTATTTAGAGACAGGGTCTCACTGAGTTGCTTAGTGCCTTGCTGTTGCTGAGGCTGGCTGATCCTCCTGCCTCAGCCTCCCAAGTAGCTTAGACCACAGGCATGCGCTACTGCACCTAGCAATGCTCTCTCTTCAATTTCTGCTCACAGTCTGCGTGGCCACTATAGACCTTGCAAGTGTTTCGACACTTCATCAATCTGCTAACATTTGCCACCAAGAAAACAGCATTTCTGAAATCAGCATTGAGGATAACTGGCCATGGAAGCCTACCAGGACACATCTAGTAATGCAACAAATCAGCGAGGTCAGAGGCCACAATGTCCACGCGTTCTTCCTTATGATATTTCTTTAGGTAGCAGTCCCTTGTTAGAGCAATGCTCCTGACGTGCCACCTTCCCCAGCTGCCACTGCAATCTCCTATAGCTTCTAGAGACACCCCTCGTGCACCTTGCCATAGAAACAGAAGCAGTCCAGCTGCCCTGAGGCCAAGATGCCACATCTGGCATGCTGGCTGGGGAGGTACTGTTTCAAAGCTCTTTGGGGGGAAAAACAATCAGTAATGGCCATGAGCCCCAGCTGTCTCATCTACCCAGGGCTGGGTGGGGTGAGCAGAGCCCTGGGCACTGCATGCTCCTGTGTCCAATATTCATAGCCCGAGTGTGGTTCCCCAAGCCTGGCCCCAGGATGGCTGTGACTTCACAGTGAACAAACGTTAACCTTGGAAAAGATGTCAAAAAACAAAATGCCATGTAAGACTGACTCAGAGATAGGGAAAGTGATTGTTTTGCTCTTCTTTTTAGCCAAATGACTGTGGAGGTTTTAAAAGTCTAAATGTATCCCTCCTCTTTTTTGGTACCAGGGATTGAACCCAAGAGGCTCCACACAGAGCCACATCCCCAGCACCACCCCCCCCCCTTTTTTTTTTTTTTGGATACCGGGGATTGAACTCAGGGCCACTTGACCACTGAGCTACATACCCAGCCCTATTTTGTATTTTATTTAGAGACAGGGTCTCACTGAGTTGCTTAGTGCCTTGCTGTTGCTGAGGCTGGCTCTAAACTTGAGATCCTCCTGCCTCAGCCTCCCAACTCTCTGGGATTACAGGCGTGTGCCACCATACCTGGCCTCCCCAGCCCTTTTTGAGACAGGGCCTTGCTAAATTGCCTAGGCTGGACTGTAACTTGTGATCCCCCTGCCTTAGCCTCCTGAGAAAATTGGATTACAGCTGTGTGCCACTGTACCTGCCTTTGTTTTTCTTTTTTTTTTTTTTTGTGGAACCGGGGATTGAACTCAGGGGCACTCGACCACTGGGTCACATCCCCAGACCTTTTTTTGTATTTTATTTAGAGACAGGGTCTCACTGAGTTGCTAAGTGCCTCGCCATTGCTGAGGCTGGCTTTGAACTCGCAATCTTCCTGCCTCAGCCTCCCAAAATGCTGGGATTGCAGGCGTGCGCCACCACACCCGGCTTGTTTTTCTTTTAATAAGATGCTAAACTACATTGAAAGTGCTTTTCTCCCAAGGTAATGGAATTATAAAAATTCTTATTGAAAAAAAACGCTAAATGCTGTCCTCATATGGACACAATACAGTGGTTAAAAAATTTGATAGAATAAAGAAATATGACATAATTTATGAATACAATACACAGTTTTTGTGTCTAGTTCTCTTTATATCCTTGTCTTTGGAATTTCAGATCCAAATTCTTTCTTTCTTCTATCCTACCCTAACCCTAAGAAAATGCTTTGTTTGAAGGACTTGTACCTTCTGTGGGAATATGGGAGAGCATCAGATACCAGGTGGATCTAGGCAGTGGGAGGTGGGCACCCTGCGGATGCCAGGACTTAACACCAGGACCTGCCAGTCTCCTCCACCTCTCTTGGCAAATTCAACTAACAGCAAATTCCCAGCTGTTGTCTGCCTGTGAGTCTCTCAAGACTCACATACTCCCTGTCTTGTAGTCATGGGGGAGGAGAGAAGGAAGCAGCTCCACTCAGGATGGTGCTGTGCAGGTCTGCAATGGTGCCTTGTGTATCACCTGGTCTTCACAACCCCACGTCCATTCCACGTGTGAGGACTCAGATGTGCCTGAGGTCCCGCAGTCACACGGGGCAAGGCTCATACCAGGCTCCATCACTCAGAAGGAGAGTAAGTGGACCAACGGGAACAGCTGAGGCCTGTCACAGTTTTGTTTGGGGAAAGAAAGAAAATGCTACCTGCAAGTGGAGAGGCCAGTTCGTACCTGCAGCACTAGGTGTGGAGGCAATGCTGCTCAAAGAGCCACTGTAGCTGGGGGCACTGAGCGGCCAGGCACTCGAGGAAGGCAGTGTGGCATTCTGAGAGGATGGTGGGGAGGACCCTGCAGAACCAAACATGGCACTAAGAAGGGGTGGCAGGCATGCAGTCAGCAGCTCTGGTGGGATGAGGGGCGGCACATGGATCGCCTCCTGAGCTGCTGTTTGGGCAGAGGCCTGGCTAGGAAGGTGTGGCGCCAGGAGGCAGATATGGCATGCCTCTGAGTCCGACAGCCCGTGAGAAGGCCTCTGCAGGGTGCTCCTGAAGGCTGAGGAGACAGCTTGAGCTCTGAGGTGGGCTACATCAAGCCGTGGGGGAAGAATCGCCACCAGAATGTTTAAAATGCCAGGTCAGAGTTGTAAAAGGTCACATGACTGCCCCTGCACAGTAACAGTTAAATGCAGGGCATCCTCACCTTTTCACGGTCCAAACCACAGCCACAGAAGTAAGAAACACAAACCCCAAGCTTTTCATTACAGATCCTGCCATGCAAACTGGAGCATTTTCTGACCCCTTATCTCTCTTCCTAGTTCCCTCCGGGGACATAGGCACAGTGGAGACACTATCCCAATAACTGTGCCCCCTCTAGGTATGGTGCACCTGTTGCTCTGAGGAAGCCCTGTCCCTGCACCCTCAAGACACCTGGTTCAGCCAGGTGCGGTGGCGCACGCCTATAATCCCAGCACTTGGGAGGCTGAGGCAGGAGGATCGCGAGTTCAAAGCCAGCCTCAGCAATGGCGAGGCACTTAGCAACTCAGTGAGACCCTGTCTCTAATAAAATACAAAAAAGGGCTGGGGATGTGGCCCAGTGGTCTAGTGCCCCTGAGTTCAATCCCCGGTACCAAAAAAAAAAAAAAAAAAAAAAAAAAAAGACCACCTGGTTGCTCGGGACGGAGCTCAGCTCCATGTGGCCTTGCACACTGTCACTCTCACTCAAGTCTGGGATGTAAGCAAGAAGCTGGGAGGGGTGGGCGGGTGGAGCAGAGGACACTGCACAGAAGCAAGAGCTCTTCTGACTTGGGGACCTAGACACAGATGGACTGTTGCCTTCATCACCACATCACAGAAGACAGGGCCAGATGGTGGATGGCACTAGCAACACTCCTGCTGCCACCCAGAGGCCAAAGGGTTATGCGCAGCTCCATCTGCGCCGCTCCAGAAGCTCTGCTGTGTACCACGCAACCTTGATTCTTTCAGATTCTAATGCCCGGATCAGCACGACCCATGTCACACTTACCCACAATTGTCAAGAGTTCGCTTTGCCTGCTCTGCCACACACAGGTGTGACTTGCACTCAGGCCATCCCTGCCATCTCATGCAGGTTCCTCTGTTCTGACCGCAGGGACACCTGCAGCACTGAATAGGAAGGGTGGTCTGTAATCATGTGGCCGTCCATCCAGACCACTGACATGTTTAGAAGTCCATCACTTCAAAAAGCAGAAAAGCAAATACCTCACTCCAGCAGGCCTTATTTTAAGTGGGAAACCTAAGTTAACATTTTGGGAACTATGTGAGAGGCCTACTCAGTGATGACAGATGTCTCTGGAAACCTTGCTCTTCTTTCCACGCCCTAGAGTGCTGCTGATGAAGCCATGGGAGATGGTTCTTCAGGCCTTCCCTTCACAGGGCGCGCCTTAGAAAGGGAGGCAGTGCCCTTCTCAAAACTGCCCCTCAAGTCTATGTGTGTTTCCTGAGTCCACAGCTCAGCCCAGCACTTCTTGCTCTGGACCCTGAAGTCTGACAGAGGGTATGCTAAAAATTGGCATTGAGATTTGTGCCAGGAAAAACAGATTGAGATCCTTTTCAGTTTAAAGAGATTTCAGGTGGAAATTTTTTCACTAAAAAGCCAGAGGTTAAATGTGACTTTATAATGTAGTCTTTTTTCTGGTACCAGGGATTGAACTCAGGGGCACTCGACCACTGGGCCACATCCCCAGACCTTTTTTGCATTTAATTAGAAACAGGGTCTCACTGAGTTGCTACGTGCCTCGCCACTGCTGAGGCTGGTTTGAACTCGTGATCCTCCTGCCTCAGCCTCCCAAGTGCTGGGATTACAGGTGTGCCCCACCATGCCCGGCTTTATAATATAGTCTTAAAAAATGCTATGATATGATGTACAGGTTGAGCATCCTAAATTTAAATAAATTTCAGTGTCATGTAGTTGGCACACTATAGACTTTGCATTTTTGGACTGGGTATGTTCAACCACAAAATCTCTGTAAACATTCTAAAACCAAAAAGCTCTGGAATCCAAATCACTTCTGGCCCTAAGCATTCTGAATGCAGGATACTCAACCTCTACAGATCAAGCAAAACCATGTACCCCAAATCAATCTTCTTATGCTGCAGCTGACAGGTGACTAGAAGTAGCCCAGCAGTTGTGTCTCAGCTGGCCTGACCCCCAGCCTACACTGCCAGCCAGCATCTCTGAAGGAGACTGGACCTTCCTAGGTGAAGGCAGGTTGGGGGGCCCCTCCTCACCTCCACTCTTGAGGAGGTAGCGGTTGACATCCTGGATGGTGGTGTTGATCGTAGGCCCAGTGGGGACGCTGCCAGGAGTGGCGTCAGGGTCATTCTCGGGATCGATATTCTGAAGTCCTTTCCACGGAACTCCAGGATGGAATTCTGTTTGTGGAAATCAAATGAAGTTGCATGCTAGAGCACCTTCACATTGCTTCCTGACATTTAAAAATATTCTTTTTCTGTTTGTGGAAATTTTTTTTTTTTGTGGTACCAGGGATTGAACTCAGGGGCACTCGACCGCTGGGCCACATCCCCAGCCCTTTTTTTTTTTTGTATTTTATTTAGAGACAGGGTCTCACTGAGTTGCTAAGTGCCTCGCCATTGCTGAGGCTGGCTTTGAACTCGCGATCCTCCTGCCTCAGCCTCCCAAAGTGCTGGGACTACAGGCGTGCGCCACAGCGCCCGGCTATTTTTGTGGAAAATTTTTATGATCTGATAATTAAATTTAGGCATGTGTTAGACTCTTTCATTAAATCACTCACTCCTTTGGAACAAAGCAGGACCAGGTATTACAGCCAGCACACTAAGGCCTGAATGTTCTTCCCAGTTGGTATCCAGTGTCCCTTCCCCACTGCCTTGCTGACCCCTCCACTCCTGACATTGGACTAAAGAGCCACAGAACAAGGCTTGATACCCACACAGATCTGACAAATGGATTCCCGGCAGAAATGGCAGAGTGGTGGGCTCGAAGCTTCCAGGACATGTGGCCTAGGTCCTGCTCCTCCTAGGGCCAGGGCATGTTCAGATCTGCTGCTGCACAGTGCTGTGTGGTCTTACCTGGGGGCCAGTTGATGCTGGAGCCATTTGAGATTTTATCACTGTCAGATTTGGCACGTGACCAGCTATGGGGCACAGCTACAGGAGGCTGGCTGGTGACTCACTGTTCTGGATTAAATCGTACCGGCCATAGGAGTCATCAATGGAGGACTTACCTGGAGGCCCAATGCTTAGACCTCCAGGGATAGCACCTATAGGAGAGAGAAATAGGATCCCAGTGAATACTCTCTGCTCAAGACCCAGCGGCAGCCAAAGAGCCTTCCCTTCCAGGTTTGTCAGAGTAACGTGAATCATAGACCTCGTCTGTTCAGGATTCTCAAGAACAGTGACTGGTCTGGTTAGCCCAAACTTTGTCCTTGGAGGACCAAACTCTTTTTTTTTTTTGGTACCAGGGATTGAACTCAGGGCACTCGACCACTCCCAGGGCCACATCCCCACTCGACCACTGGGCCCTTTTTTGTATTTTATTTAGAGACAGGGTCTCACTGAGTTGCTAAATGCCTTGCCATTGCTGAGGCTGGCTTTGAACTCACGATCCTCCTGCCTCAGCCTCCAAAAGTGCTGGGATTACAGGCGTGCGCCACCGCGCCCGGCCCCAGCCCTTTTTTATGTTTTTATTAGAGACAGGGTTTCACTGAGTTGCTAATGCCTCGCCATTGCTGAGGCTGGCTTTAAACTTGTGATCCTCCTGCCTCAGCCTCCCAAGTGCTGGGATTACAGGCGCGCGCCACTGCGCCCGGCCCCAGCCCTTTTTTATGTTTTTATTAGAGACAGGGTTTCACTGAGTTGCTAATGCCTCGCCATTGCTGAGGCTGGCTTTGAACTTGTGATCCTCCTGCCTTAGCCTCCCAAGTGCTGGTATTACAGGCGCGCGCCACTGCGCCGGGCTTGGAGGACCAAACTCTTAAAGATCCATTTTACTTAGTCAAGTGGGAAGCATTTTTTTCTTAAGCCAGAGTCTGTTTTCCTGGCTGTCCCTGAGCTCCTGGGTTCAAGTGATCCTCCTGTCTCAACCTCCCAAGTAGCTGGGACCATAGGTGTGTGCCACTGGGCCTAGTGAATATTTATTTCTTGTAGTGCTGGGGTGGAACCCAGGGCATGGCTCTGCCACTGAGCTAAGCCTCCATCTATGCTGGAAGTCTTTATGACACATGAGGCTGCCCATAATAACCCTTTCTAGGGACAGTGTCTGAGCCTTTGTGGTTAGCTGTCACAATGGCTGCTATCTGTGTTCTTCATTCCTGCTCTCAGCCACCCTCACTATGGAAGAACAAACTGGGTGTTAACTTGACACAGACTAAACCAACCAACCACAGGTGGGGGCTCCCTCTTGCCAAGGAAGGTGCACAGATGTCATGGAGAACATCCCAGGAAGTGTAGAGCTATATTTAATGCTTAACAGTATGATTACCTCTGATGGTTAACATTTTGCTTCTTTTGCCCTTCTAAGTATTTGATTTTGTTTGTGTTTTATTATTTTATTGAAAGAATTTATTTTCAGTAAACTTTTGTGGTTTAGGAATGCAGATTTAAAAAAAAAAATAGCAAGCATACAGGCTCTGGGGTATTTTCAGTGATTTCTGGGTTTGAAGCTAAGATCTGACGGCTGAGCTTCAATAAGTTTGATCCTTGACTAGTTGAAATCTTACGTATTCTGTGACATTGGGCGTGTAGAAATGTACAGAATGAGATTCCCTACAATGGGATAATCAACGAATGAGCCAGGAGTGACCCCTCTGTGGGTGTGCTGACTACAACGTACCGTGCTTGCTAGGGTTCTGATCCAAAGGAGAAGCAGCACTGGACAAGCTGTCCATGGAGTTGGGGTGTGTCCACTGAGGGAGGCGTGACTGGGACTGAGATGGGTCTTTCACCGACAAACCACTGGTAATGTCCATGCTGCTGACATTCATGTTTGGGTTCAGTCCAGCTGAAAACAGAGATGCCATTAGGCCCTACCTCCCCTCCCTCTGCACGATCTCACCCCAGGCTTCAGTGACAGCCAAATACACTGTTAATGCTAGTGAAAAATGCTTCTCTTCCAACCAACATTTTTTTTTTCTTTTTAAGCAATATTATTCCTCAATTAAAGTGAAAATTCCAACAATGAATGTACAGGTTGAGCATCCTAAATTCAAATAAATTTCAGTGTCATGTAGTTGGCACACTATGGACTTTGCATTTTTGGACTGGGTATGCTCAACCCCAAAGTCTCTGCAAACATTCCAAAATCAAAAAGCTCTGGAATTAAAGTGAAAATTCCAACAATCTTCAACTAAGTACATCCCACAATTCTCCTCATTTTGCTTGTTTAATTGCTTAACATGGTCCTGAGGCTGCTCAGTCAGAGCCTACAGAGAAACAGTGAGCCAATCAAGGAGGAAAATCCTTTCGAATTTCAGGGCACCTTTTGGGAAGCTCCAGGTCAAGAAAACTTTCTCCTAACCCACCACCTACAGATCAAGCTGGTCTGAACAACTAGATCTACCTTCAGAGAACTTCTCTTACAGACGTATTCTTTGAAGGAGTGTGAGATGCATATCAAATGGCTTTTCAGGAACTGCCATTTGCCCCAGGAACTGCCATTTGCCCCAGCTGGAATGGTGAGCTGATGTTCCTGGGGATCTGCCAAGGTCTAGAACTCCGTAGGTTGATGAAGATGATGGGGACCATGACACAAAGGCTGAAGTGAAGAATTCCTGACAGGGACACCACTAATGGTCAGGCCAGACATCTGGGCTGGAAGGGAGCCACCTGTGGCAGGGCAGCCCAGCTTATCGGATCACTCAACAGCAGCCGCCTGCATGCCATGTGCACCCACCAACCCACACACTGTGTGGCATCCAGCGAGGGAACCCTATTATTAGGCAAGGCGCCAAACATTTTGGTTCTTAACTTTATAGCAGTGGCTGCAAATTCAAATGCCTACCGGAGCCAGGTGAACAATGCAAATGAAGGTGAAGGGGGCACGAGGGACTGCAGCTGGACAGATAGGCTCTGAACTGTGAAAGCAGGTGCTACTGGGCAGCCAGATACTGCCATGTGGAATGCTGACCGGTGCAGCCACTTTTTTTTTTTTTTTTTTGTACTGGGGATTGAAGCCAGGGTGCTCTACCACTGAGCTGCATTCCCAGCCTTTTGTTTTTGAGACAGGGTCTCAATAAGTTGCTCAGGCTATCCTCAAACTTGCAATCCTCCTGCCTCAGCCTCTTGAGTAACCAGGATTATAGGTGTGCACCCTTGTCCCTGGCCAGCCAATTTTACTGGCTGTTTTTTTTTTTTTTTTTTTTTTTTTTGTGTGTGTGTGTGTGTGTGTGTGTGCGGTGCTGGGGGTTGAACCGAGGGCCTTATGTATGTGAGGCAAGCACTCTACCAACTGACCTATATCCCCAGCACCCCCTGGCCAGACAATTTTAAAAGATGCCAGGAGTCATTTTTATTTAATAATTTCCCAAATATTTTTTTATTTTGTGCTAGGGATTGAATCCAGGGGTGCTTAATCACTGAGTCATATCCTCAGCCCTTTTTAATTTTATATTTAGAGACAGGGTCTTGTTAAGTTGCTGAGGCTGGCTTTGAGCTCGTGATCCTCCTGCCTTAGCCTCCCGAGCCACCGGGATTACAGGTGTGAGTGCGCCAAAGTGCCCAGATGACAATTTTTCAATTTTTAAATGTTACTAATTGATAGGGGGGTGGGGGAGGGCGAGACAGAAGACAGATACACACTTTGTAGACGTAACAAAATAAGCCGGCGCGGTGGCGCACGCCTGTAATCCCAGCACTTTGGGAGGCTGAGTCAGGAGGATCGCGAGTTCAAAGCCAGCCTCAGCAATGGCGAGGCACTTAGCAACTCAGTGAGACCCTGTCTCTAATAAAATACAAAAAAAAGGGCTGGGGATGTGGCCCAGTGGTCTAGTGCTGCTGAGTTCAATCCCCGGTACCAAAAAAAAAAAAAAAAAAAAAAAAAAAAAAAATACCTCTGCAAGTTTGATACTACCTAGAGGACGCCTGCTTGTAGTCTACTTTCTTGTTTTCACTTCCATTTGTACAGATCTGTCAGATGAGGGGCCACAAGGCAGGGGCTCCAGCCTGGCCAGCAGAGCATCCAATTCCCACAATTTGGCCCCAACCCCTCTTTCAACTCTTCCTTCACAAACAGCTAGAATGATGTGGGCCAATATGAACTGTCCCTGGAAAACACCAGAGCTCCTCTGTAAGGCCTCTGTTTGGACAGGCTTCCTCTTTATTCATTGAAATTCTACCCATTTGAGGCTCAAGCTTAAATCCTACTCTCTGGTTTTTCTTTAGTCATCAAGGTGAAAGTCAACTCTCTGCTCAACAGTTCTGAAAGCCACTGGGTATACCAAAGCCACTTCTTCCTGTAGGTAGGCCTCACCTTCTTGACTAGGTGGTTGGCGCTATGGGGGAAGAGATGGAACAGCCAGGGAGGCTGGACATGCAGACAGAAAGTGGACAGCTCCCGGCCCAGCAGCTTGGCTTCCAGCAGGCTTTTAGTATGTGCTGCCGCAGAGAGATGCTGACAGTCAACAGGAAGGTGAAGTTTCCTGTATCTTACTAATTATTCATTTTCAATACATTTACAACTTTAATGTGAATATCAGAACATTTCATCAAAATAATTTTCATCAGATTTTGAAGATCCACTGCATGAATTCTTTCATTACACTAAGAAAGAGATCTTGCAGAGCAGAGATGAGCGCACTTTATTCTCCAAAGCAGGTTAAGAGGATAGGTGAACACTAGAAGCTGGATTTAGAGCTTTTGAGGATGACAGGTGGAATGGAATTAGTTTCCAAAACAATGATTCCTAAACAGAAGAGCCTATCTAAAAAGCAAATGTATTATATGGTGTTTGCCACATGCTATGTATTGTGTAAGAACTTCACATATGAACTCATTTGATCTTTAAAGAAACCCGATGTGGTAAACAGTTCCACTTGATAGAGACAGAACCTGAGGCAAAGAGCAGTGAGACAAGTTGCCCCAGCTAGCAGTGGGCCAGCTGGTCGTGGGCTGGGACTCAACCCAGGAAGCTAATTCGTAGGTTAAGCATTAACTATCAGACACCACTCCTTGGACATCAGGGGCATTAATGGACAGGACAGGAATGAAGGGACAAGAAAGTCCAGTCTAACACTTGTCAGCTTCATGTTAAAGATATACCATGTTTGTTACGTGTGAAGCAGGAAGTGTTCCTATGACTAGAACTTGCCACTTTTCTCAAGAGACTTGTGCACAAGGGGATGTTATCAGTTGGTAGCAAATTCTCTTGTCACTCAACTGGCCTTTGTCCTTTAGGGGTATATTTTCTTAGCTACTGATTTCCTTTGTCCTGTGTCTGCAGATTCTGACAGCAATAGACAGGCCTGAAATGCAGCCCCTTGCTCCTGGTGATGTCTCTCCTCTGCTGCCTTTGGTTGTATAAACCCTGTCTTTCCTGGCCAGCCCATTATGACCTGGAGGGCGGGAACGGTGGCTCTGGAGACTTGTGGGCTTGACATGCTGGGCATGCTCTGGCAGGGCAGTTCCCATTCTGCACTGGAGGTGCCATAGGGACAGCAGCTGCTCTGTAAGCAGGGCCTGCTTTTTAATGAGTCTGAACATGCTACTGGCAGGACTACTGTAAACTCTTCCCTGCAGTTGAAGCTGGAGGACAGTGGCTGGTAAGGAATAGCAGAGGGAAAATAAACCAGGAATGAACAGGTTGTGCTGATGCAATAACGGAAATGGGAATATCTTTGGGGCTTTGAGAGACTTTATACTCAAAGTACTTGAGGCAGTGGTCAATAGCTTTGTTTTGCATAAGGCAGCTGGTGTTGCTCCCTCTGTAGAGGCCTCGGGAGGCCTGTTCTAGGGGTCTGTCTGGGGCTGCAATCCTGGCATGCTGTTTCAGCACCAGCCAGCCATGCCGCTCACCACAGTGCAGTGCTGGTGGCCACAGGAGACTCACCGAGAGGGTAAGGAGCAAAGGTGTTGGGTGAAGACTGCTGCTCTTTGGTCTGCAGGTCAGGTAGGCCGGGAGCCTGGGGGTGAGGAGGGAAGTTGTCCATGGCCGATTTGCCTGCAGAGGGGTGCAGAGACAGGTGCGGCGGGGGGTGGTGGCGGCGGAGGCTGCTTCACAAGCAGGGCCTGGGCCAGCTGGCGCTGGTGCTGTTGGATCTGCTGCTGCAGATTAGTGATTGTGCGCGCAACCTGACAGGAAGAGACACATGCACGTTAGCCAGTGTGAAGTGACGTGCATGGCTTTTCTACACTCC
The DNA here is from genome assembly GCA_025594165.1 of Tamias sibiricus. NCBI lineage: Eukaryota > Metazoa > Chordata > Mammalia > Rodentia > Sciuridae > Tamias > Tamias sibiricus. Next base: position 4,247,462 of record CM046660.1, read on the forward strand.
AAGTGTTTCATATGTAGGCCTCCAATGGCCGGGTCAACCCCCTCCCAAACCTAGCTAGTCCCAGGACTTTTCAAAGGGAAGGTTCAGCTGGAACAAAAAAAACAAACCAAGGACAATCTAATAGTTCATCAGTTACTGTCTCTTCTATCAGGGACAATCAAGGCTAATGACAAAAGTCAGGCTGGGTGACACCTACTTGCTGCTCCTGTTGTCTCATGGGTCCGGAAACATTACGCTGGGCCTGTAACATCTGCTGCTGGATTTGTAAACGTTGGTATGCCTATTGGCAGAAAGAAAAGATAGAATGTTATAAGAAAGCCATCAACAAATGGTTCAAGTTTCTTTCAACTTTATTAAGCAAATAAAAAATAAATTTACTCTTATCATGATCGAGACTAAAGTCCAGAGTGGCCAGGGTATAGAAACAGGCTTCCCCAATAAAGAATGAGTCTGAACAGTTCCTGAGCACCTGGAGGCCACGTGATCGCGTCAGACAGTGCCATGGGAACTAAAGCCGGGACAGGACCCCAAACACGGGTCTGTGGGCCCTTTCAGCAAGTGTACCTGTGTCCAGAGTGGGCTGAGGTGATCCCATGGTTCAAGGGTGCTGGTGCAGACCCTGCGTTCAGCTGACTACTTCAGAATGCTGGTAGAATGCTAGATTTTTTTTTTTTACAACATGGATTTTGGGAGATCTTTTTGACAAGTGGTCTCAACTAAAATAGAATCCAAATACCAGTAGAGATTAAGCTCTTAGAAATGCCTCATTAATCATGGATTCACTTAAGTGGATCCATCGATGCCCTAAAACTGAATGTTAGGAAGCAATGAACTTTATTTTTCCAATTTTTTTTTTTTTTTTTTTTTTTTTTTTTTGTGGTACCGGGGATTGAACTCAGGGGCACTCGACCACTGGGTCACATCCCCAGCCCTTTTTTTTTTTTGTATTTTATTAGAGACAGGGTCTCACTGAGTTGCTAAGTGCCTCGCCATTGCTGAGGCTGGCTTTGAACTCGCGATCCTCCTGCCTCAGCCTCCCAAGTGCTAGGATTACAGGCGTGCGCCACCGCACTTGGCTTATTTTTCCAATTCTTTTGGGAAAAAATTTGAGAACGGAATACACTAAACATAATGCAGCATTTTCTTGATGTTCTGCACCCCGGGGCCCAGAGGAGTCACCAGGTGAAGGAACAACTCAGGCACATCAGGCACCCAGCACTGTCCAGGGCTGCGTGTCCTTGCTCTATGGCACTGACTCTAAATCCCTGTGCTTTATAGGGTGTGCCTGGTTCTCACAGCACCCGTCTCCTTCTTGGGGTAGGGTCTCCCGCTGCCGCCGCCAGCAGTGAAAACCACAGGCCTGCGCAAATGCATTGCCAGGAACCCAGTACTGCCAGCTTCCCCGATCCCCGCTGCAGACCAAGAAAGAGCCTCAGGGTGAGGCCACCCTACTCTATGTCTTGAGCTCTGTGATTTTCAGGAAAGTCAGAACACCCACAGTGTCTCTAGGACACTTCCCCACTGGCTGCCTCACCCTCCCCTGCTACTGATTGAAAAGCCAGATGTCCATACTTCATAGACACGTGCTTAAAAACCACGTCTTGAAAATTGTGAGGCGGAGGCCTCAGGGGCCTACAGACTCCTGGATAAGCAAAGGTCTCACTGGGGTGCCATCTATTAGAGGCCCTTGATGCTCCTGCTGTTCTGCTGCCTGTCCTACAAGGCACCAGCCAGGACTTCTAAGTACACCAGGTGCCCATATATCAAAGAACAGAATAACGGACTGGGCCCCGTAGTGTACGTCAAGTTGGTATTCACCTAGGGAATATAACAACATGGTCTTTTGTGGTAAAAGCAATAAAACTTTAAAAATTAAAAATTCGAGATATATTAGATTATAGAACTTTTAAGAATAATTGGGTCATAGCAGCCATACTCTTTTTTTTTTCTTTTCAGTTCTGGGTACTGAACTGAGGGGTGCTCTATTACTAAGCTATACCCCTAGTCCTTTTTTATATTTTATTTTGAGACAGGATCTTGCTAAGTTGCTGAGGCTTTTCTTAAACTTGTGACCCTCCCGCCTCAGGCTCCTGAGTAGCTGGGATTATTGGTGTGCCCCCAACTCACATCAGCCACTATCAAAGGGGGTCTGTGAGAGAATCAAGTTCTTAGCTCCAAGGCATCTAGCACCCACGATGAAGCGACTCTCACCTGTTTGTAGAATGGGTACTGTGCAAACCACTCTTGGGAGAACTGAGGAAAGAGTCACTCAAATGAGTTTTTGTGTTCTGTGGCTCAGATGAGAAGCTAAGAGCTCAAAGGGTGAGATGGCCTAACTGGCTCTGAGACTCCTTCTGAACACGCAGGGGCCAAAACACAAAGTTTAGTAAAAACACCCTTAGTGAAAAGCTTCGTAACTGACGAACAATCTCGATGACACAGGAAGAGAAGTGTCACAGCGACCACGGCTGTCTGTGGTGCGTGTTGCTTAGCTACAGAGTGTGTGGGATACTCCCCTTCACCTGTGAACTCACCAGCTGCAGCTGATGGAGCTGGTTCAACATCGTCATATGCTGAGGGTTAATTGGCGAGGTTAATAGTGCAGGGTTGAGACCAATGTTTTTTGCTGCAAACTGCAAAAGCTGTGCTTGAACCTGTTTGACATAAGACATATGGTTAGCGCCATCTCTGTGAGGACATTTACTTGTCTGCAGAGTGTTTCTGAGACTCAAAATGTATTAAATGATAATTATATTTGTCTAATGGACTTCAAAGACCATTAGAACATATATGGACATTTTAACATTAGTAGTTAACATGTTGAGAATAAAGAGGGAAGAAGGAAGGAAGGAAGGGGGAAGAGTCTTCAGAGATTTCTTTCCCTAAGTAATTCAGTTACTCACTAGCTTCCCATGTGTGGTTCTGGGTTATTCCTTTCAGTGACTGAGTTCATGTTCTGGCAAAGTGAAAGCCTTAAGGACAGGAGACAGGAGCAAGTCTCTCACACAGGCCCCTGGGCCCAGCCCCTGCATGAGCTGCACCCCCAGGAGGCTCAGCAAGCCCCTCTCCTGTGTGCACACTCCAGACGCTGCCACTGCTGACACACAGCAGATGTGCCCTTGGCTGGACACCACTGCCCACAGTCTCCCTGTGGCTCTCTGCAGACCTGACCTGGATACACATCTTCCTCCCACTCAGGGCAGTCCCTTCAACTGGAATTCACTACTCTGAACAAAGCATGGCTAACACTGGCTATTTTCAACGTTTTCCAAAGTGTGAAATGGACCTTCATGTCACAGGCAGGCATGCAAGATGATTTTAGGTATAACATGGTTGAGGAATTTTTACTTTAATAATTGTCTATGGGCTGTGGCTGTGGCTCAGTGGTAGAGCACTTGCCTAGCACATGAGGCACTGGGTTTGATCCTCAGCACCACATAAAAACATACATAAGGGCTGGGGTTGTGGCTCAGTGGTAGAGCACTCGCCTAGCATGTGCACGGCCCCGCGTTCGATCCTCAGCACCACGTAAAAATAAAGGCATTGTGTACAACTAAAGCAAATAAATAAATATTATTAAAAAAAAAAAAACATACATAAAATTAAAGTCATTGTGTCCATGTACAACTACAAAAAATTGTAATTGTCTAATATTTATTAGAAAAATATTGATTTTTCTACTTATGGTAAATATGTGAAGTTTTCCTTAAAAATAAATGTTAAAAAGGGCAAGTCTATTTAAAGAAAAAAATACCACGTAACAGTACAAGTAATAGGAGACCACATTGGAATCCACTGGGAAAACAAGACAGCACAGCGATGACTGACACTGGAGACCTGCTCCTCTGCTCAGGGTGGGGCAGACGCTGACTGTTCTCAGGCTGGGTGTGGCTGTGGTGCTGGCTGTGGGCAGAAGCATGAACTGGGAAGCGGCATACACAGCCTCCAGGTGATCCACACAAAGGGCTGTCCTGGCCCTCTCTCATGTCTTCTTTCTGTGGTTGGCAAGTAGCTGTGGCAGAGCTGCCCCACAAGGTCTTAGCTGTTTCTGTCTACACTGTCATGAAAGAGAGGAATGCCTGTCTTGTTTGAGCCACCATCTTTTGAGGCCTGTCTGTTATAGAGGCTTACCCTGCATCCTAACACATTTAACTAGCATTCTGCCAAGTTCTAGACATCTCTGTAGTGCACAGACTTGGACACAAACCATTATAGAATAATGCTGGTTCCCACACATCCTGCACGCTTCTGTATACAAACACTGTCTTCTCACATGCCATGGTCTGAACGTTTGTGACTCCCAAGTGCCAGTGTTGAAATCTAACCCTCCATGTAGCAGATTAAGAGTTGGGACCCTTGGGAGGTGGTTGAGTCAAGAAGGCAGAGCCCTGAGTGGAATCAGCGCCCTCATCAAAGTAGGCCCAAGGGAGTGTGGCTGCCCCTGCTTGCATGTGAGGACGCATGAACTCACCATCAATGAGGAGAGCCCACACCAAACACCAGATCCTCCGGTGCCTCGATCCTGGACTTCTAGCCTCCAGAACTATAAGCAGTGAGCCCATGCTGTTTATTACTTATCCAGTCTAAGGGATTTTGTTACAGCAATCCAAAGTCAACTGGAACTTAAATTTTACAAATAATGGAAGACTAATGGGTTAGTACATTCTCTTTTGGGACAGATTAAACATAAGGTTCTTCAGGAATCTCAAATATTTTCCTGGTAATAGAGGTCTCTCAGGGGAGAAAGCAGTTTTCCCTCTGCTAGAAGAATGCCAGGAGGTGGTAGGGACCTCAGGATGCTTTTGCTCCTTCCTGGGAGGGCACAGCCTCCCTCTGCCCCAGAATGACAAATCAAGTAGAGCTCTGATGTGTTATCAATATAAAGCAATCAATTACTAAACATTCTTTTGAGGGTAAGGACTATCACATTGTGATTAAAAGCTTAGTCCAAAGCCTGAAATTATGGAATGTTCTACGAATCTGTAACACACACACACACTCTCTCTCTGTGACTGCCTTTAGCTTGTCACCAAAGTGTGGCAGTCCTGGGTTGTTTGGGATCATTTCCTCTGTGGCCTAAGCTGCTAGCAGCGCAGCCTGCCCTGCCCTGCTCTTTCCAGCAACCCAGGACTACCATCAGGTTCATCAGAGTAACTTTCTAAGGTAAGCCCACGACAAGACCGCACCACTAGTGGTGTGCTGACTTGTCTTCCTTCAGAGCTGCTCTGACCAGAGGATGCCTGTAGGCAGGCTGGGTAGCTGAGGCTGCCTGAGTACCAGGCTCTGAGGATACTCCTGAGGCAGCAGGGCCAAGCTGCTTCCTGAAGGGTTAGGATGGCTTTACAGGTTTAAAACAGAGAGAACTCCTCTTAGATGTGGATTAACTTAGCTCTCACTTTAAAAGAGTGTCTCAGATATGGCCAAGATCCCACCAAGCAACTGCCTGTGTCTTGTGTCTCCCACTTGGCACGGGGCTCACCTGAGGGGATAGAAACTGAGGCACTTGAGCACGGAGGCTGGGCTGGGAGGAGTTAAGAGGCTGCACTGGTGGCTGCGGTGGCTGCTGCATGGTCCTGGCTTGTGCTGCTCCACTATTGCCAAACACACCCAGATTGCCACTCGGGAGCTGTAGGGAGACAGGATAGACTTTAGGGAGCAGGTTGCATGGGTGGGTGAGGTAGTGTCCTTCCCACCTATGAATGCAAGGCGGCTTCTGCTTCTCTACACTGCCAACCTGCTCCTATCACACCCGGGACTGATACGGCCTGTGCTGCTGACAGTGGGTGGACAACCAGCCACAGAAGCAGCTGATGCTTTGAACTCCAGGAGCTGTATGATGACAGCCACTTTTCTGGCAATACTAAGGACTGAACCCAGGGGTGTTCTACTACTGAGCTATACCTGTGGTCCTTTTTATGTATTTTTAAAATTTTGAGACAGGGTCCCACTAAGTTGCCCAAGCTGGTCTTAAACTTGTGATCTTCCCACTTCAGCCTCTGGGATTACAGGCCTGTGCCACTGCACCCTGCCTGACAGTGCATTTTAAAGTGTCCCCATCAAGGCTGTCAACCTACAGAAACCATAACAAAACAGCATTTCAGAAAACAGCAATGTAGACATGGCTGTCTGAATGACAGACATTTCTAGAAGGCTATCTCTATGGTCAGAGTTAAAGGGCAAGAGTGTTTGGTGATTACTACTAACCCAGAGAAGACTGACGTTTTCAAATGGGAAATATAGCTATTATTTCAACAAACGCTGGAATTGAATCAATTGGCAAATTTGGGTAGTTAACCTTGTGTTGAATTCAGTAAGTCTGTCTGGGGTGCATTTTCCATACTTTGTCATGAGCTACCTAGCAAAGAGGTGCACCAAGATGCTGTCTGCCTTCTCTTGGGAGAGCAGTCTGGGAGGCACCGGAAAGGAGACCCATCCTATGCCCACACTGCTGCTGGGCTGCTGACTCCCGACAGCAGAACATCTGGAAGGGAGATGTCCTACCAAACTCAACAAAGCTAGCAACTCCAAGAGCCAGGATTGTGCTGAAGATCAACTGGGAGCTCTGAGTGGACAGGACACTGTTGATAATCCCATGGAGACCACAGGCACAAAAGGGCCTGCTCAGACTCCCTAACACTAGGTGTACTTCAAGAAAGGGCAAAGGTGTGTGTGGGCCTTTTCCCCACAAAACCAGCCGGGAGGGCTGGCCTGTAGCCATCAGGATGCTGCTTGTCTGAATACCATCTCTTGTCTGAATCCACAGGAAGGTGGAGAAATGGAGCAGCAGACAGCCAGGCCTCCCAGGTCCTCGGGGGACCTCCTTGCAAGACAGGCCCCCTCTGCTTCTAATGGGAGCGGAGTGCCTGGGTTCTCTTCTAGCTGAGTACTGCTTGGCAACACATCAGCATTTAAATTAGCAGGAAGTTGGTGCCCAGGGCATGGGAAGACTCAAGTATGTTTCGGTTTAGTGTAAAAGTAACAAGCATTTCTTGTTGCATTGTTAAATTTCAAGAACGGTTATTCAGTTCCGGATCCCACCAAATCACCTGAGAGAAATTCTTATGATATTTCAACTACTCTTCCATATTTGATTGTATTTTAAAATAAAAGTATTAATGGAAAATATGAGCGTTTCCGTGGAACACATCTTTCTAAGGGGCAGGTGAACAGAGACCACCGTCAGCTTTCTCTCCAGCCTTACCTGTCTGGAAGAGTTCAAGTTTTGCATGCCCAGCCCTGAGGCAATCCCACCCAGGGCCTGACTGGGGAGTGCACTGTTGGAAAGGGGGAGCTTCAGGCTTGGGGAAGGCAAAAACGGTGAAGTCGTGGGCTCTTCCACGAGGCCGCCATCCTGATTGGAGAAAGAAAGGGTGAGCTGTGCGCAGCGTCCACCAGCAGACAAAGCACCGAACAGTTTCCCAAGGGAGGAGGAAGGGGACGGATGGAGAGAGTTAAAAGAACGAGAGTGTGGACAGTGAGGGAATGGACAGCATGGGCGAAAGAAGAGGGGAAAAGAAAAAGAGAAACAGGATTAAGATGCTGTTTTCATTGAAAGCATTCCACAAACACATACATTAGCTTCTAGTACTGCTCTCAGACACTGCTGACCCCTGCCTGGGGCAGAATGAGGAGGAAGGGCCAGAAGTGCTGGCTGAGTCTGATCTGGAGAACACGGTACAACCATTTTCAAACAAACAAGTTCTTTTTGAGAGGGTAGGACCAAGGCTCTAGGCATACATGGGCTGAATTCTGACATTCACCAGCTATGACCTTGGCATTCAGAAATTTCATAAGGTTTAACCTAATATGAGTGTAAGTTATAAAACATATGGAATCCTATTAGTTTTTTTCCCCCTTATGTTAACTGAGGGCATACTATGCACTAAGCCCTTAACAAATATACCACCACAACCAGTTTGCAATATTATTCTGTTTTAAATATAAGGAAATAGGTCAAGGTCCCATTCTTAGGGTTGTCATATTTAGCAAATAAAAATACAGGATGCTGTGTTAATTTGGAATTTCAAGTGAACAGATAATTTTTTAGTTTAATAAATTCCTGGTTCACTCCACCGTCAGTTTTCTAAAGTGAAGTGTGAGTGTATTGGGGAGGCTCTGAGAACAGAGACACAATCCTATCAGGTATGGCAAGAGCCCTCCTGGGAGACTTTCTGTGTTTTCTAATGCCCATCCCTTCTTGTTTCAACTTTATTTTCAGGGTTGGGTCATTCTGATCAACTCTAACATGATGTTTCCCTGCTTTGTAGTTCCACCAATCTGGAGGGGGACATCACTCCATGATAACACTAACTCCATGATAACACTAAGAGGACCGAGATGACCTGGACTGCAGGGAGCTGCCTACAGGGGCTGTGGGTGTCACGGAATGGGTGGCTGGCCAGGGCTCAGCCCCACCACTTCCCTTTCTCCAAGGCTAAACTTATCATTTCCAAATGGAAGAAGTGCATATTTGAAATTAGACAGTAAAACAAATTTGATGACCCTTGCATATTGGGCAAACTGAAGTGGATAGCCAGCTAAGTTCACACAGCAAAATGAAGATCAGGCTCAATTCCAGCATTTTTCATATCTAGTAACATCAATTGTGAAACATATTATGTCTTTGAATTAAATTTTCATATATTAGGGGGAAAAAAGTTCAAAGTCTAGCAAAAATTTAATCTGACTTGCATTAAGGACACAGTTTAAATGAACATACTTCTTTAAAAACTGCCTAAATCTATTACCTTGTCAAGAAAGGTGGGGCGGTCCATGGAAGACTCTTTGGAGATTGGTGGGCGGCAGCCGAGGGGTTTGGTGACCATCCCATTATAGTCAGTCACTCCCAGTCCACGCTTGTCCATGTCCACCTTCTTTTCCAGCAGAGCGCCTGGGCACAAATACAGAACAACATTAAAAGCAAATGTGGCCATGGGCATTGACACAGGATAGGTGCTGGCTCCAGCCTCAAGGAAGAGACCCCTGAGCCCTTTAGAAAGCATCAGGGGCATGACAAGCCCTCAGGTGCTGGTCCACCAGCCCTGGGCCTGCTTGGCACCCGTGCTGCCTCCCTTTGGATGAGCCCACCCACGGCTGCCCAGGCTTCACACGCTTGCTTCCTCCCTGAAACCACCAGTGTCAGGGCCTTCCTGACCGTCTATGGGAACAGTTCCTCTCACTCACCTGTGGCCTCAGTTCCCATTACTGCCGTCTTATAAAAATAAACTGTTTCTGTACTCCTGGAAGCTTCTGGCCCAGTGGCCAGCATTTGTTTGGGTCACTTTTACTTTGTATTAATTCACAACTCTAAGAAGCTGGTGCTCACTGCTTCCGCTAGCCCAAGCTTCCCTATCCTGACAGTCTCAACCTCACCTGGTCACACCATCTACCACTATTATTCACAGATTCTGTAGTTGAAAATCTACCTACTCACTAAAGTCTGTCACCCCCAAATCAATAATTATGGCATCTTTGTGGTCACTTGTGAGCATGTGCAGATTGGCAGGAAACGTGAGTCACCCAATAATCAATCTCATGTCAAGCCCAGGTCACACACTGTACAGTGAGTGTGAGTGTGTCCTTCCTTCCTGAGGTCCACTCAGTGCCCCATTCTTTGTATTTCTGTGCTTTTTGCTAGTGGTTCTGGTGAGTGCTGCCAACGCCCTCACTTACTCATGGCCTGGTCCAGGTTCATGCTGTTGCTCTTCAGGGCCTCCTCGGCTGGCTCTCTCTGCAGAGGAAGCAGAGTGCTTGTCAGTAGCACACAGTGGCAAAGGGAGGGCTAGGAGCCGTATGGTCACCACCAGTGTGGAGAGTGCTGTGATGGCTAGGGTTTGGACCCTAGCTTTTCTCCACTGTTGAGGTTACAGACATCTTTTAAACAGAAAGCACCCATGATTAAAAATGACTGCGGATCTTGGAGAACTTGTATTTAATATCTTAGGAACACAATGTAGGTTCCAGGACAGCCTTCTAAGTTTTCCGCCAAGTGTCTTCTGGTCTTCTAGTAATGATTCAGCAGGGATGCCACCTGGGCCCATACAGCAGAGCCAGACATTGATGCAAGAAGACCCTGTCCCACCTGCCTCTCTAGCACCAGTGACTGTTAAAAGTCACTGGCAGTTAGCCTAGGGGTTGTTTTCCATGCCATGAGCTCTAGGCTCTGCCATCCAAACTTCCCCCCAAGAAGCAGAAAACAAAACAAAACAAAAAACCCCACCAAAAACCCAAGTAGGTTTATCTTGGTTGTTATCCCTCTGATTGGAGCAGACTGATCCAGTGGACAACTGCAGCTCTAGGGCGCTGTGATGACCACAACAGCTGGGCCACAGGGGCAGTGCCCTGCACAATGCAGGTATGCCTGGCCTGAGGCACCAACCTGTAGGATCACCCAGAGAAGATACTCATCTGAATAAGGATTTGGAAAGAAGACATTCAAAGGGACTACATGGCGACCATGGGTGATAGCCCTGGCTCTCTGAATCCCTGTTATTTCCCTTAGGAAATGAACAGACTGCTAAGATTTCAAGGAAACACACTGAGATCTGAATTCTCCCTATACACGTCATCAGAAACCCAGGAACTAAACAGGCTTGGTTAGAATGCCTTTTTTAGGGATATGATGTTTTAGTATTTATTTATACCAAGCTTTCTCTTGTAATCTTTTTTAATCTATTACATTAACATAATTCACTTTCAACTATAAATTATAAGAAAATAAAAACCTGTATAAACTATGGAAGTTACAAATCATGTAGTTTCTACTCTATGAAAAAGTTCCCATGCCTTTCTTTTTAAAATATTTTTATTTATTTGCTTTAGTTGTACACAATGCATTATTTATTTTTAAAAATATTTATTTATTTGCTTTAGTTGTACACAATGCGTTTTTAGTTTTACGTGGTGCTGAGGATTGAACCCGGGCTGCGCATGTGCTAGGCGAGCGCTCTACTGCTGAGCCATGACCCCATCCCTCTCATGACTTTCTTTCTTCTTCTTCTTCTTCTTCTTCTTCTTTTTTTTTTTTTTTGTAATATTTGTGTATTTGCTTTTAGTTGTATACAATGCATTTTTATTTTTATTTTTTTATTTTTTATTTATTTATTTTTTTTTGTGGTACCGGGGAATGAACTCAGGGGCACTCGACCACTGGGCCACATCCCCAGCCCTTTTTTGTATTTTATTAGAGACAGGGTCTCACTGAGTTGCTAAGTGCCTCGCCATTGCTGAGGCTGGCTTTGAACTCGTGATCCTCCTGCCTCAGCCTCCCAAAGTGCTGGGATTACAGGCGTGCGCCACCGCGCCCGGCTGCATTTTTATTTTTACGTGGTGCTGAGGATCGAACCCAGGTCGCCCGCGTACTAGGCGAGCACTCTACAGCTGAGCCACAACCCTAGCCCCTCTCATGTCTTTCTTGATGGAAACTGAGTGAGTCTTTTGCTGCAGTTCAAACCCAGCCTAAACTGCCCAGGCCAAAGGGGATTTAGGAGCTAATGACGTCAGTAACCTCATCCTCATAGCCTTCCTCCTGTAAGAAACAATTACAGCTATTCACTTGGGGAAACTGGGGGAGTAGTAACAGGACACCACTCACTGGGAAGCCCATGTCCGTGAGTTGTTTGATCAGCCGACTCATGATCCAGGCCTCGTCCTGCTTGCCAGATGTCTTCATGCCCTGGAATGAAGTGCAGGCAAGGTGAAGGGCTAAGATTGCATTTCTCCTAGAAACAGGAGGCAGCTAAATCTCTTGATAATTTAGAAGCCACAGGATCGTTATTGTTAGCGATGAATTGTGCTGTACTCCATGGGGTCCCTGACAGTACTTTGTGACAAATACTACAGAGAACTGCAGGGTGTAGCACCAGGTTGGTTAACATGTGTAACTTATGGACTTACAAAAACCAGAGTAATTATTTCTCCTTCCTAGGGAATCAATTTGGCTTGTCACAAAAGCACACTACTTTCATTATTAAATAATCACAAGGAATGCTCCAAATTACATGGTTTTATTCTTTTACAAACTTTGCTTTCAATGGAAATGCAGGGGGTTTGTTGCAATGAATGAAAGGGCAAGAAGAAAAAAGAAAACAAACCTTTTAATTGTATTAACTATTCATTGTTTGCAGCTCTCAGGTGAGAAGAAAGGAGGAAGGAGGGAAATGTCAGGAAGAGAGAATAAGAGAAAAGGGGGACAGGTCACCTACAAGAAGAGAGCCCAGCAGGAAGGCCCAGAGCCTGGAAAGTAACTTCCCTCTGAGTCTGCACTGACAAAGGCTCTACTGATAAATCAAGACACTAAGCAAAACAAAAATCCCGGTGTGGTCATGCCTGCCTGCAGTCCCACCACTGGGCAGGAAGATGATCTGGGCCCAGCAGTTCAGAAGCAACTGGGTGACACAGTGAGACTCAGTCTCAAAAAATGAGCAAGCAAAAAAAAAAAATGCCCCCTCTGATAATGCACCTCACTGTGTGTTTAGGAACAGGAGCCTGCTGTAACTGTGACAGAGCATGTGGAGTGGGCTTGCTGCCTTCTAGCAAGCAGTTCGTCTGGGGCTGTTTCCATCATTACCATGTTGCTGGAGCCACATCAAACGAGAATATATTTTATTTCATTTTATTTTTAATTATTTTGGTACCAGGGATTGAACCCAGGGGGTATTTAACCACTGAGACACATACCCAGTCCTTTTAATGTTTTATTTAGAGATAGGATCTCGCTGAGTTGCTTAGGGCCTCACAAAGTTGCTGAGGCTGGACTTGAACTTGTGGTCCTCTTGCCTCAGCCTTCCAAGATACTGGGATTACAGGCATGCACCAAAAGGCCCAGCAAGACTATATTTTAATTAACCAATTTGGTTATTTCTGGTCCCATTGTAACTGATTACCTGGCAGCCCAACTGTAAAAAGACTTCTTTTTGATGTCTGCAATCACTTCTACTGCTGAAGAACAGAGCCTGGTTCTAGTTTCTGGGTTCTGCTTACTGCTACGTTTTTCTAAAATGTTCTTCTATACTAAATTTTTTTTTTTTTGGTACCAGGGATTGAACTCTGGGGGCACATGACCACTGGGCCACATCCCCAACACTTTTTTATATTTTATTAGAGACAGGGTCTCACTGAGTTGCTAAGTGCCTCGCCATTGCTGAGGCTGGCTTTGAACTCGTGATCTTCTTGCCTCAGCCTCCCAAGTGCTGGGATTACAGGTGTGCGCTACCGTGCCAGCTAAACTAAATTTTCTTAAAAGTAATACATTCACATGATTTACAAAAGAGATGTAATGAGAGTCTACCTCCCATGCCACTTCATCTGCTTAGTTCCTTACACAGGAATTAGAACATTCTACAGAACCCAGTATGTGCACATACCTGTGACTTCCCCTCACAAAACTGCAAGTATACTATTTATCTTTTTCAGTACCTTGCCTTTTTCATTGAACAATGTATTTTGCTGATCTCTTCATATTAACATACCTGAACCCTAAACTACTTATAGATTTTTCTTTAAAAAATGTGCAGTTTCATACCACACCTGGTGGCGCATGCCTGTAATCTCCCCAATTCTGAAGGCTGAGGCAGGAGGATCTCAAGGTCAAGTCCAGCCTCAGCAACTTAGTGGGACCTTGGCTCAAAATAAAAGATAAAAAGGGCTGGGGATGTGGCTCAGTTGGTTAAGCACCCCTAGGTTCTACTCCTGGTACCAAAAAAAGAAAAAAAAATGTTTAGTTCCCCATACTATTAATGTGGCATAATTCAACTGGTTACTGTATGTCTTTTCATTTTTTCTTTTTTAACTACAAAAAAGCTGCAATAGAAAAGCACAAGCCATACTTGTTATGGCTTTAATGCACAAATCAATAACAACTCATGTGTTAGCTTTTTTTCTTCCCAGACTGAAACACATTCATTAAACTCATGAAGAAATGAAGTGTGACAATTTGGGCTGTACCACAACAAGTGGAGGTGCTGTGTCAAGTGCTCATGTCCATCGTTTTGACAGATAAATCACACTGCCCTCTTTTTGGGTTATACTGATTTATATTTTTGCCAGCAACCTAGAATACTGGTATTTTCACACTTTTGAGAACAGGATGTGTTTATTTCTCATTTTATTTTTTGTTGCTGGGGATTGGATCCAGGGTTACTGAGCTAACTAATACCCCCAGCTTCCAGAGTGTAGTTTACTAAACTTTCGGATCTGTGTTGCTCTGAGATGAAAAATGGCACCTCTCAGTAATCTTTTAAATTGAATTTCCTCCTGCCCCCCCCATGCTGGGGATTGAACCCAGAGGTGCTTTACCACTGAGCCAGGCCCCTAGCCCTTTGTCCATTTTATTTTGAGATGGTCTACACTGCTGAGGCTGGCCTTGAGCTTGGAACCCTCCTGCCTCAGCCTCCTGGACCAGTTGAACTTCTTTAAGCCAGGTTGATTATCTTCTCATATCCTTAAGAGCCACTGTGTTTTTTTTTTAAAAAATATTTATTTATTTGCTTTAGTTGTACACAATGCCTTTATTCTTTTTTAAAATGTTTATTTATTTGCTTTAGTTGTACACAATGCAATGCATTTATGTTTACGTGGTGCTGAGGCTCGAACCCGGGTCACGCAAGTGCTAGGCGAGTGCTCTACCGCTGAGCCACAATCCCAGCCCCAGCCACTGTGTTTTAACACATAATCATTGCACCAGTTTTTCATCCAAAAATTGGCTTGTGATCTTTCATCATATAATTATCACACAGTATAAATCTCTTCATCACACCTTAAAAGGTAAACAGAACAATGTATTTGCCAGTGGCACAAAAATGCACACTGGTCTTTTCTCCCTATGTGAGCCTAGAATTCTCAGCACATGCATTGTCAGCATAACTCCAAGGGCCTGACTTGCAAGGTCTGTTTGGAGGTGTAGTGCTTACAGTGTGGCACTGAGGATGGTGGTCAGAAAATGAAACCAATGACAGTGGAGCAGAATCTGCATGGATTCAACTTTGCAAGTCCATACTTTGCAACACTGTACTAAACTAAATTTAAAATTTTGACTATAATGCACAAATCAATAACAACTCGTGTGTTAACTTTTTTTCCCAGACTGAAAAACGTTCATTAAACTCATGAAGAAATGAAGTGTCATGATTTGGGCTGTTCAACTTTTTTTTGGTTTTGAGGCAAGGTGTCACTAAGTTGCTTAGGGCTTTGCTAAGTTCCTGAGGCTGGCTTGAACTCACTATCCTCCTGCCTCAGCCTCCTGAGTCACTGGGATTACAGGCGTGAGCTATTGTGCCCGGTAGGGCTGTTCAACCTTAATGTCTATTTATCAATGTTCAAAACATTCTAATATTGCACTGAAGTCAGTTTGGTAATAAATGTTTCTAAAGTAATATCTGTACTTCTTCTTCTTCTTTTTTTAATCTAAGGTTTTATATGATGGTCACACTCTACTCTTTTGCAAAAAAATAAATAAATAAATAAAAAGGCATAAAACCTGACACTATTATGCCATGAAATTGTCTGTCCTACAGATCACTTCTTGTTCTCCTTCTTTGTTGTTTTTTATTGGTCTCTAGTTGTTTTTCTTTTTGTTTAGTTTTTGATAGATCTTAAATTTATTTATATGTGGTGCTGAGAATCAAGCCCAGTGCCTCACATCTGCCAGGCAAGTGTGCTGCTGCTGAGCCACAACCCCAGCCCCGGTCTCTGGTTGTTGTAAAAACCATTTTCTAGGACTTATATTAAGTATCAAAGAGATCAATTCTATGATGTGAGTTACAATTTCTTCCCCAGTCTGTTATTTGCCCTTTGTCTCTGATTAGGCTTATTTTCTGTCATGTATGGTTTTTGTGTTTACTGTTGAAATCTAAAATTCTTTTATGCTTTGAAGATTTTAGTCATAGTTAGAAATGTCCCTCCAACTGCAAGATTATTTTTACAACAATCACGATTTTATATTTAAATTTGTGATGTAATTGGAATTTATCTTGGTGTGAGTTGTGGGTCTCAGTATTTTCCAGATGGCTTCTTATTTAATGGTACACTTCAGCAGTTATCAAACTTTTTAGTTTTGGAACTCCATTACACTCTCTTAAAGATTAAACATCCCAAAGAACTTTTGTTTATAGATGTGTGTTTATCAACATTTACTGTATTTGAAGTTAAAGCTGAGAAATTAAAAAATTATTTATTAGTTTTATTCAAAAACAGCAATAACAATAACAAAACATTACATGTTAACGTAATTTTTTTTGGGGTACTGGAGGTTGAACTCAGGGGTGCTCTACCACTGAGCTACATCTGAACTCTTAATTTTTTTTTTTTTAAGATTTTGAGACAGGACTCATTAAATTGCCCAGGCTGGCCTCAAACTTGGATCCTCCTGCTGAGTTGCTGGGATTACGGGCATGCACATGGTGCCTAGCTATAAATAACAATATTTTAATAAAATTTAATTACATTTCTAAAACACATTTCCAGTGAGAAGAACTGGCACTGTGTTGCCCCTCTGTGACTCTTGAGAGGAATGACTGGGTTCTTACATTTCTGTCTGTGCTCTTCCTGACAGCTCCACCTGTGTCCCCTACAGGCCCACGTGCTGAAGGCTGTTCTCCAGAGTGGCATTACTGGGAGGTAGGCCTAGAGGGAGGTTTTTGGATTGGGGGCTGGGCTGTGCCTCCCTCCCTGACCCCTTCTTCCTTCTCTGACTTATTGGCCATGAGGTGTGCAGCTCTGTTTCACCACGAGCTTTCACTATGATGTGCTGCCTCACCATAGGCCCCAAGCAATAAGGACAACCAACCCAAACCTTCAAAATGGCTAGCTCTCTCCTGTAGAAGCACTGAACTTACCTTTTGAAGTCCCTTTTTGGGGGCGTTGCCCCAGGAGCTGCAGGAGGAAGTGCTTTCTTGGGAAGCAGCATTGTTCCACAGGTCCCCTTCCTCATCCTCCCACTGGCTGGGGCCCAGGTTCACTTCATCCCCACCACTGCCCCAGCCTTCTTGCATAGATTTGGAAGCTGGAAGGACAGCAAACAGGAAATATCAAACTCCCTCCCTAAGGCACGCAGTGTTTTGCTCTTATGAAATCCAGGGAGGCAGGGAAAAGTGGGTGCAGTGTGAACCACCTTCTCACACTTCCTTTCCCCAGTAAAGAAGGGCCTTTCTCCTCCCATCATGGGTGATGCAGATACACGTGTGTGTTTTCTCCTCTGCACTCCAGCTATTTGCAGTCCATGCTGTTCCAAATTTCCTTAACCAACTGCACTACTACTGTGAAACAATGTGAAAGTAACCCTGCAGCACTAAGGAGAGGGTGGAAAAGGCTGCTATGAATGCGGACTCCTAAAAATGTCTTTGGCCCCACATGGTTCTCAGCTGTAACTTGATCTAAGCCTGTGGGCAATATGTCACATGGCCAGTGCTTCTCAATCCTCACCACAGGTGGCAGTCATTGGGATCACGGAGGGGGGGGGGAGTGGTGGTGGTGGGGAGGGGGGCTGCTGGCCTAGGGTCGGGTTAGCCACCTGTATTTCTGACAAGCTGCCCAGGAGATGCCCACAGCTCCAGGATAGAAGCCTGGGGCTGGGGAAGCTCAATATTTCAGGATGTTACTTTTCCATCTTTTTAAAAATAGAAAATGATTTTTGGTGTCAAAGCAACCCTAGTTTCTACTCTTTGGAAGAACTGAAAAAGGCCAAACTAGGTGTCTGTGGATACCCAAAGCGTTTACAAGGTGGACAGGCACCTAACTTGACCTCATGGACAAGTTCTAAAAACAAAATACATTGCTTCAAAATGGCATATGAATTAAGACACCCAGAAGTTCCCTTATCCTTTAGCTTTGTAACCAAAAGCAACAGGAATGGAATAAATACTTCTAGCATAACTGGTGAATATCTGGAACATACCATCCACTGTCAAAAAAAAAACCACAAAATCAAATGGAATTGTATTTTAAAATCTAGGACATCTAATGACATACAAAGAAAATAAGACTCTTTCTGCAGCCATGTGAACAATTTTCCCCCCTGGTATTGAGGACGGAACCCAGGGATGCTGTACCACTGAGCTATGTCTCCAACCCTTTTTATTTTGAGACAGAGTTCAAGTTGCCCAGGCTGGCCTCAAACTTGAGGTCTTCCTGCTTTAGCCTCCCAAGCACCACCATGCTGGCCTAAACAATTAATTTTCACATCAGATTTAAGTCAGCAATCTTTTTTTTTTTTTTTTTTTTTTGGTACCAGGGATTGAATTCAGGGGCACTCGACCACTGGGCCACATCCCCAGCCCCTTTTTTGTATTTTATTAGAGACAGGGTCTCATTGAGTTGCTAAGTGCCTCACTTTTGCTGAGGCTGGCTTTGAACTCGCGATCCTCCTGCCTCAGCCTCCCAAGTGCTGGGATTACAGGCGTGCACCACCACACCCGGCTCAGCAATCTTTTTTTTTTTTTTTTTTTTTGTGGTACCGGGGATTGAACTCAGGGGCACTTGACCACTGGGTCACATCCCCAGCCCTTTTTTGTATTTTTTATTTAGAGACAGGGTCTCACTGAGTTGCTAAGTGCCTCACTTTTGCTGAGGCTGGCTTTGAACTCGCGATCCTCCTGCCTCAGCCTCCCAAGTGCTGGGATTACAGGCGTGCGCCACCGCGCCCAGCTAGCAATCTTATAAGACGCAGGGCCTCACCTATGCTGGGCAAGTGCTCTGCCTCTGAGCCATACTCCAGCAGTCCCATCTTTTTTCAAGTTATTTTAAGTATGAACAGGAAGACCCAAAGTGAAATTTTGTTTACAAGGATGAAAATAAGGCAAGAAGTTTCAGACCACTATGAATATGTGTTTTTAAGACTCATCTCAAGAAAAAAACCAACTGCTGTATTTGTCTTGCTTGGTGAATAAGTTTAATCAGCAGGCACAAAATACTGCAAAGGAAGAGTGAGAACTGCAGCTGGAGCCCTCACTGAAATGCTGGGGAATAGAAGTGTTTCTGATCATTTTTGGATTTGGATTATTTCCATGTACATAAATGAGTTATGGGGACAGGACCCATATCTAAACTCAAAGTTCGCTTTATTTCACATACACCTTATTCATACAACCTGCGGGTGACTCTGTATTATTTATTTTCTGTGCACCTGCGGGACTCAGCACATGAAGTCAGGGATGGAATTTTTTCACCATGTTGCCACATTGAGGCTCAAGGATTTTCAGGTTTTAAAGCACTTCGAATTTTCAGATTGAGGGTGCTCAACATGTAGTAGTACTAAACATACATGCTTGATTGCTTTGATTTTTTTAATATTTATTTTTAAAGGGAGGAGAGCATGGGCTTCTGCTAAAAATTCTTTTATGTTCATGTATTAGATGTGGTAAATATTTCTTTATAGTCTTGGTTAAAGTTAGTCTAAGAGTATAAATAGATTGAGGAAAAGTGTCCTAATACTTTAATTTTTTTAAAATAAGTTTTTAAAAAAATATTTATTTATTTATTTACTTTAGTTGTACACAATGCAATGCATTTATGTTTACGTGGTGCTGAGGATCGAACCTGGGCCGCACATGTGCGAGGCGAGCGCTCTACCGCTGAGCCACACCCCCAGTCCCATACTTTAATTTTTTTTTTTTTTTTTTTTTGGTACCAGGGATTGAACTCAGGGGCACTTGACCACTGGGCCACATCCCCAGCCCTTTTTTGTATTTTATTTAGAGACAGGGTCTCACTGAGTTGCTAAGTGCCTCGCCATTGCTGAGGCTGGCTTTGAACTCACGATCCTCCTGCCTCAGCCTCCCAAAGTGCTGGGATTACAGGCGTGCGCCCACCGCGCCCGGCTCCATACTTTAATTTTTTTTTTTTT
This sequence comes from Tamias sibiricus, assembly GCA_025594165.1. Classification (NCBI taxonomy): domain Eukaryota; kingdom Metazoa; phylum Chordata; class Mammalia; order Rodentia; family Sciuridae; genus Tamias; species Tamias sibiricus. The sequence continues at coordinate 4,267,299 of CM046660.1, forward strand.
TTTTTTTTTTTTTTTTGTGGTACTGGGGATTGAACTCAGGGGCACTCTACCACTGGGCCACATCCTCAGCCCTTTTTGTATTTTATTTGGAGACAGGGTCTCACTGAGTTGCTAAGTGCCTTGCCATTGCTGAGGCTGGCTTTGAACTCGCGATCCTCCTGCCTCAGCCTCCCAAAGTGCTGGGATTACAGGCGTGCGCCACCACGCCCGGCTCATACTTTAATTTTTAAAATTCAGTTTGGTCTGGGGCTAAGTGGTAGTGTGTGTGCACAGCATGTGCAAGGCCTAAGGTTCAATCCCAAGCACCAAAAATATAAATGAACAAAACAAGTGTGACAGCTTAAAACAGGAAAGTGTTCTCAAATCTGATGAAAAGCATCTGTCTACATAGAACACTTTGCACCATTTCTACATCCCTAGGTCAGGGCCTGCAGAGTGCTGGGCTCACCTGGCTTGCACAGGGCTGGGGTGGCAGTGGGAGCACTGGCTCTTCCGAATGTCCCCGTCGGCTCAGCAGGGTGATCTCCCCACCCGCTGCCACTGCTGGGTGGCTTCCCCCATGCCGCTGTGCCGTTGTCCACCAGGGTGGAAGGCGGGGATGGCTCTCCCCACGAGTTTTCAGCCTTTGAGTGAGCACTGGGCATTTCTCCCCAGCCTGAGGAAACTGAAAAAGGTGCCAGAGAAGAAATAAAAGGAGTGAAACAGAGAGAAAAAGTAAAATTGTAATCCAATTTCCAAAATCAACTCAATGTTCATGATTCTACACCTGCCATAGTTTGTGTCACACTGCTGACAGCTCCTACCAGTTGTGATTTTCACAGAGGTAGGTTATCTCAGGAAGAGAGATAAGATTCCAAACAGTAACTGAATATTAGAAAACACCAGCCTTTACATGCAAGAAAAAGCTTAGGGTATAAAAACAGTTAAAGCAAATTTTAAATGATTTGGTCTCAGTGGGGGTATTACTATCTCAATGATAAATTTATTAATTTTTTTTACTAAAGGCAAAAGGAATCAGTTCCCTTGATATTCATTATTCTGATAACATGCAATAATATTGATAACAAAAGGACATGCAACCTATGAATCACTTTAAATTACAAGCTCTAGGATGAGAAATAGATTATGCAAATTGTTACCAATAACATGGGAGCCATTCCTGATCAGTTATTACCGGCAACTGCTAACAGTAATGTTGCCTATAATCATACAGAAAATAATGCATATTGGAGAAAAGTTTTACAAATTGCAGGGACAGAATTAAATCAAGAAAATTAACATAGCTGATAAAAATTATGGATGCTCTGGGAAACTAAAAAATGTAGGCATTGCTAAAGACCAATCAGCTATAAATGTATTGATTCATTGTAGGTAACTAAATAGTGAATTCACCTAGAATTTGTCATTCTTATAGTTTCAACTCTTTGAAAGGTCAACATTACAAATAAGAATTTTTTTTTCCTTTTTGTACCAGGGAATGAACCCAGGGGTGCTTAACCACAGAGCCACATCTCCAGCCCTTTTTAATATTTTGTTTAGAGACAGGGTCTCGCTGAGTTGCTTAAGGCCTTGCTAAATTGCTGATGCTGGCTTTGAACTTGCGATCCTCTGGCCTCAGTCTCCCGAGCCACTGGGATTACAGGAGAGCGACACTGTCTGTCCAAATTAGATTATTTAAATGAGTAAAAACTAATAAATATTGGGCTGGAGTTGTGGCTCAATGGTAGAGAGCTCGCCTAGCACATGTGAGGCACTGGGTTTGATTCTCAGTACCACATAAAAATAAATAAATACAGGTATTGTGTTTACCTACAACTAACAACAACAACAACAAAGAAGTTAAAAAAAAAACCAACAAATATTGAGACTATGGTAATTATAGCCAGCTGGTTTTTATGGAATGTTTTTAATTTCTGTTAAAAGCAGCTGCAAAGTCTATGGAGTATTTTTATGTAGAAGGTAAATGATTCATAAGCTTTATATGTCCCAATGTTAGACATAAATACAAAAGCACTTGTGTACTCAAAAATCAAGACTACATTTTTTTCTATCTTAATACACACATAATGCAAACCCACATGTACTTCAGGGTGAGCACAGCATCGCCATCCAAGGTTCTGGAAAGTGCTGTGCAGTGAGATGCAACAGACAATTTTGGTGCAAACCAAGTATTTTCAGTAGACAAAAATCAACTGTAAATATGTAATATTAAAATAAACATAATCTCCATAGTTTAGTGTTTGCTGCTAGAGAACATCTGGTATACTTTTTGTTAATGATTTATAAGGAGTATTTTAAACTTGGGTTGATGATGCAGAACAAATTTCTACTTACATTTAAGACACAATTGTCAAAATTTTAAAAGTGACCCTCCTGGGCTGGGACGTGGCTCAGTGGCAGAGCACGAAGAGCATGTGTGCTTGGCACACATAGTTCCTGGCTTACATCCCCAGCACGCAAAAAAAAAAAAAATCCTTCAAATAACTACCATTTTTGCAAAAACACTTCTATACTGTGGGCTCTGGGATCACTGTTCCTTTCAGTTCTTTGATCAAACAAATAGTTGGGAATAATAAAATAACAAACCACCACCAGGACATATAGCTTTCATTTCATATTAGAACATACTCCCCCCCCCCCCCCCCCCCCCCGGCCCCAACCCTTTCTGCAGTGCTAGGGATGGAACCCAAGGCCTCCTGCACATTAGGCAAGCATACTACTTCTGGCCCCAAACAGAGATTTTGCCTTTCATCAGATTGGAGGAAATGAAATGCCCAGGAGGCCAGCACCAGGAGGCTGGGGTAGAAATGAACTCAGAAAAGGCACAGGGCAAGAGCTGCTCTTCCCCTCCTTCAGAATGCCACTGTGTCAGTGGCCTGCACTCTGTCTTCTATGAAAGCAGAAATCAGTTCTAGCTTATTCCATAGTTCTAAGTGTGACAGGCAATACTTCTTGAGAAGAGAGGTTTAGTTAAAAAGTGGCCAGTCATAATTAAGTGGAAAAAAAAATAAAGAACTAAAAATTCAACTGACTAGCATTTATTGAATGCTTGTGATGTACCTGACATTAACAAAGCCTCTTCCTCTCTGAACTTCATATAAATGTGCGCAGCACTGGGTGGTGACTGGCTGAGGCACAACATTTCCTATCTGAAACCAAGATGGCATTGATGCCTTCAGCAGGTTACTCTTTTTTTTTAGTACCGGGGATTGAACTCAGGCGCACCCGACCACTGGGCCACATCCCCAGCCCTTTTTTTGTATTTATAGAGACATGGTCTCACTGAGTTGCTAAGTGCCTCACCATTGATGAGGCTGGCTTTGAACTTGCGATCCTCCTGCCTCAGCCTCCTAAGTACTGGGATTACAGGTGCGCGCCACCGCACCCGGCCCAGGAGATTACTCCTTATACACAAAGGCTAGTCAGGTGCAAAGCATCCTCCTTTTCCAAATGCCTTGTCCTGTGGGCATTTGATGTTTCTGTTCCACATCAGGGGATGCTCTTGGAGAGCCTATTTGAGGGGACACTATTAGAGTGACAGGGGTCCTGCTGAAAAGCCAGTCCCTCTGGGGCACCATGTCGCACAGGCATTAGCAACAGAGACTGTCTAAGCCTTGATTTTAGCACACCAGTACAGGTTTCAAATTGCTCTTTCTTGTTGTTACTTGGGAGGTTGCACTGTTTTCAACGGTCTTAGTTATCTATTTAGAATTGAAGGTACCCACGGCTAGAGCATTTGTGTAAGTGGTTCATGTGTTTCATACATTGATAAGCATCCTTCCTAAGTCTGTAGCAGGACTGCTCATTACCTGGCCTCATTCAACTTCAGCCCCATGTACCAAGCCCCTCAAAGCACAGGAAAGCTAAAAACAACCCAATGCAACCCCACATCCACAAAAAGCATAGATCATGCAAATCATTGCATGTTGCTTAAAATGGAATTACTTCTGCCTGGTAAGGTCACTAGAAGCTGTTTCTGGATTTGTGGTGTGAAAACAGTTAAGCTGTAAGAATACGTTGCTGATTGGTTCCATCTCTAGGTGACAATAGTTTTTTTTCTTTTATTTTTTTTTAATATATATTTTTTAGTTGCCAATGGATCCTTTTTATTTTATTTATATGTGGTGCTGAGGATCGAACCCAGGGCCTCACACATGCAAGGCAAGCGCTCTACCACTGAGCCACAACTCCAGCCTGACACTAGTTTTGGTACCATTTTTACACCAGAGAACAACAAAACTTTCTAGGACAGGGGGTCTGAAGCAAGGGGATTGTTCTCTGGCTTCTGCTACTGGTGAGACACATAACTAGGGAGAAACTCCCCTAAATTCCATTTCCCCAGGTTTTAATTTAGCAAATGGAAGTCATGCCTCTTCCCTGGCTATTGCACATGCTCTCTGCCTTTATAATATATAGTTTTTGGTACCGGATATTGAACTCAGGGGCACTCGACCACTGGGCCACATCCCCAGCCCTTTTTTGTATTTTATTAGAGACAGGGTCTCACTGAGTACTTTAGCGCCTTGCCATTGCTGAGGCTGGCTTTGAATTGACAATCCTCCTACCTCAGCCTCCCCAGCTGCTGGGATTATAGGCATGCGCCACCACGCCTGGCCTAATATTTTATAATATGATTTAAAACATCTGCACTAGGCTGGGTTTTGTGGCACATACCTGTAACCCCAGCAACTCGGGAAGCTGAGGAAGGAGGATTGCAAGTTTGAGGCCAGCCTTGCAGCAACTTAGCGAGACCCTGTCTCAAAATAAAAAAAAAATAAATAAAAAGGTCTGAGGATGTAGCTCAGAGGTGAAACAGCCCTGGGCTCAACCCCCAGCACTATAAATAAATAAATAAATAAATAAATAAATAAATAAATAAATAAATATGTCTGTGTCAGGAAACTAAATTTTCGAGTAATTATCACTAGACTGCCCAAATGCAAAGTCAAGTATGCTTCTGGCTCCAGCCCTTCCTGACTCACAAGCTCACCATGGTGGTCTTTACCAGCACAGCTGTAATGCCTGATGGCTAACAAGGGGCGCTCTGGAGGAGCTGAGGAAGGTCTGGATACAAGAAACACTCTCCAGGAAGACCAACACTCACAGTCCTTTCCCTCTGGTTTTCTGACTGCCGTATGGAACTAATACTTTATTCCTATCCAGTATTGAAGACAGGTAAAATTCCATGACACCACTGGGCTGCTGGCTTAGCTTGGGTGGCGTTTACCCTGGCTTCCACAGTTGACCTTAGAGAGTCTATAGGGTTTTCTCTTCTCCACACAAATCCCTTTCAAATTATCTGTGCATTTTTGGGGAAACCTGATAGAGTTCAGGGATGAAAGAAATAATCTCTGGAGGTTCTCCTTCTATCCCTGTTAGATTCAGAGTTACCTGTGAGGTAACTGTGCTAAACAGCTGTATTAATAATTACCGTTCTGTATGTCTGCAAGTTGATTTTTAAGTGTCCCAGAATATTTATTTCTAAATGTTCTGGGTAATCACACTGCTAAGTAGTTTTAGGATCTTTTTTAATTCCCTCAGAAACACAAGTAAAATGCTGCATTTGTATTTTCTTGCTCGGGCCCTTCCCCACTAGTGGGTGACACGATGGCCTGCTCCTATTAGGCGTAACAGCTTCAGGGCCTGTTTCCACTCGGGTCAGACTAAGCCACTGGGGTCATGTCACCAGGAGGAGTGCCTGTGGGCCAGGGGATACAATTTGGCGTCCTGCATCAGTGGGCCTTTTGAGCCCTCCTTAGGTGGCTTATAGTCCCTGACAAAAAGACAGGCATGGGAAAATTTCTGTAGATTGTTACTGTTCTACCTCCAGAATAGGGTTGAGCCAGGTCTTAAGAATCCAGTTATCTAAGGTATACTGCATTTCTTAACATGATTATCAGTTTTCCTCAGGTTCGAGATAACTAATTAATATCAACACAAGAATGAGAAAAATATGATTGACATATCATTTGCTCCTATAAAACTGGAATGCAAAATATATTGAGAAACCATACTTTGTAAGACAAGAGCGTAATACCCATAAGTGATAATGATCAACACTTAAAAATATAAAAGGCAATTACATGAAATTAGCATAGACAACAGCAAAATCATAGAATACCTATAAAACACCAAAATTTATAAAAGCAGAAACTTCATTAGGCAGACAAGTGGGAGGCTTGGTTCGGAAGGGGGATCCCAGTGGAGCTAGGGAATGGTATAGCTGCTCCAGTCAGTGGCTAACACGCACCTGGCAGGTGCTGTGACTGCTGGACAGTACAGTTCCACACGAGAAGGGCGGCACATGCACGGTGTTGTCACTGGCAAGAACTGGTGTGAAACTGTGCCTGTTACTTGAACAGGCTCAAAGAATGGATAGGCATAATAATATTGCAGAGTGACAGGTTCTGAGCACTTGGAATTCCCCAGAGTGGAAAATGTGGCTCTCACTGAAAAAGATGGATTGGCTCTGGTCTGAGGCTTGAATACCCCAGGTAATGTGGAGCAATGATACATCAGTGCTGCTACTTTGCACCCGTGGTAGAAAAAGAGATTAATCTTATAAGTGAGAAAAATTTCTAAGTAACTCTCTTCTGTGTGTGTAATACACTGAACTAGGCAGTTTTTGTACAAGGTCTTACCACACAGAAAAAAATAATAAATCTGTAACTCTTTGTCTTTGTTAAATGGTAAAACTAAATCCATAACTGCTTATACGACACTGCTTCATGCACAGGGCTCAGGAGCTGGCAGGAGAGAAGGAACACAGACAAAGCTACAGGGTTGGGATGAAGTGAGTCACAGCAGTATTCTCTTTACATTGTGAAACTACATTGTGCAATTTATTAAAAAAATATAAGTATTTTTCATATAAAAGAATGATCTTGGTCCTTCTAACTAAAAAAGAATGCTTTGATCAGGGTAAAGTTCACATTCTTTGTCTATTAAAAACCAGTTTAAAAGTGTTTTCTAGGTCGATGCATGGAAGGGAACAATCGCCATTAGGTGCCATGTGGCTTCCACCTCTGCAGGGCGTCATGGTGTGGTATTTCCGAGCAGTCTGCAGGCTGAGATGCACATTACAGCGGGACGTCACCACCGCCTCAGCACACAGGTGTTGCTGTAAGCTGTGAACCCCTAGGTCTTGGCTGTAAAAGGAAGCGGCGCATGAAGACCCTCCTGGCACAAGGCCACAAGGTACCAGGCCACCTGGGAGTGCAGCTGTGGGACAGTCCATGGTGGTGGCAAGTGACGGTGATAGCATTTTAAAAGACCGATTTTTCTCAGAGGACTTTTAAGCTGTATTAAATTTGGCATCACTGGCTTCTCTCACTACACTATATCATGTCTTCATTTTCAGATTCCTTCTTTTTGGCAATTTTTTTTTTCTTCTTGATTTCCCTTATTCTCTCAAGCACTTCTTAAATTTACATGCTTTAAAATGACAGTTATATATTAGTAGAAAACAGTGATCACAAATTCAAATGCCCCAAAGAAACAGCCAGTTACTAAAAACTGTCCTGGTATAAGGTGGACACAGCACAAGCTTGATGACTAAAGGCTACTGCTTGAAAGCCACGGGTCTGGGACCCTCAGGCCCCGTAGGGAGAGGGGCAAAAGGAGCACACACTCTAGTTGATTGCTGCCAGGAGTCCAACATGTCAGGACCTACAGGTTTCCAAAAGGAGTCAGAAGTCTGCAATTTTTATATGAAAATTTTCATTAAAAATGCTCATTCACGGGCCGGGTGCGGTGGCGCACGCCTGTAATCCCAGCACTTTGGGAGGCTGAGGCAGGAGGATCGCGAGTTCAAAGCCAGCCTCAGCAATGGCGAGGCATTTAGCAACTCAGTGAGACCCTGTCTCTAATTAAAAAACACAAAAAAGGGCTGGGGATGTGGCCCAGTGGTCGAGTGCCCCTGAGTTCAATCCCCGGTACCAAAAAAAAAAAAAATGCTCATTCACGGGCTGGGGTTGTGGCTCAGCGGCAGAGCGCTCACCTCGCTCGTGCGCGGCCTGGGTTCAATCCTCAGCACCACATAAACATAAATGCATTGCATTGTGTACAACCACAGCAAATAAATAAATATTAAAAAAAAATGCTCATTCAGCCAGGCATGGTGGTGCACACCTGTAATCCCAGCAATTCAGGAGGCTGAAACAGGAGGGTAACAAGTTCAAGGCCAGCCCCTGCAACTTAAGGAGGCCTAAGCAACTGAGAGAGACCCTGTCTCAAAACATTAAAAGGGCTAGGGATGTGACAGTTGTAAAATAGCCCTGGGTTCAATCACTCATACACAGAGAAAACGTGCATCAAAAGGACACATTTGTGGGATCGGTGGGGCCTGTGATTTGGATGGCTGGTGTAGTGACACTGAGCTGAAGGTGGATCCACACAGGATACCTTACCATGAAACCCAAATAGCCGCCAATGCCTGGCTGCCTTGTGCAGCCCCCACCCCCACCCCACCCGGGCTCTCCCCAGCATCATCGCTGCTCAGGTGCAGTCTGCCTACTGCAAGTCCCACAGGCAAGGGGCTTGGCTGCTTTGCTCCTTGCTGAGCTCTAATGCAGCGCTGTGCCCTGCGGTCTCTGGGACCTGATGCTGCCCAGCCCTTTGGGCTCTGGCCAGCTACTGCTGTTCTCTGCACAGGCTCCCTCTTCCTCTCCACTCTGGGCTGGTGCTGGTGCACTTGAGCTGTCACCCACTGAACACTAGCCTGCCTGCGTAGCTGCCCTTTTCTCCTCTACGAGATGAACCAGGAGCACCTCGCCTTTGGATGAAGGGCTCTCCTCCCTTCCCACATATCCTCATTCTCTCTCCTCACTTTTTTAAAAAAATTGATTTCTAGGGGCTGGGGTTGTGGCTCAGCGGCAGAGTGCTTGCCTCGCACGTGCGCAGCCCGGTTCAATCCTCAGCACCACGTAAACATAAATGTGTTGCATTGTGTACAACTAAAGTAAATAAATATTAAAAAAACTGATTTCTAACTGTGCTCAAAACTCTATACTCCCATCTGCTTTTCCTATTGACCTTACCCCTGTGCTCATGGTCACTCTCCCACAGCTGCGCCTTCAGCCAGCTCTGTGCTAAGACCTGGTCTTTATGTTCAGTTGGGGCACTGGACACTGTCTGATTTCTGTGCCTTCTGCTGTGCTCACAGATATGCCAGCAGATGACACAATCATCTGTCCCTTGCCAAAGCGCTGAGTCCATCTTCCTTCTTGGCTTCCACATCCAAACAGTCACTCATTTTAAGCCCCCTCCACCCACTGCTGTCACCTCTTCTTCAGCATGGCTTCTTTTTACATTCACTTTACAGCCAGGCTGACTGACTCCACAAAAAGTAAGTCTAAGAGTTCAAGTTCTGCTCACAACGGTTCCTTATTTTCGCAGACCTCTGGATATAGTCCAGACCAACCCACCCCTCAGCCCCACTCCAGTTGCTGCTCTCTGCAAAGCCTTCCCCCCATCACGACCTCGGACTACCTGGAACTCTTATTTGTTTATTCTTTTTGTTTCCTGTGCCACCTCATGGGAGCTACGCAGGGTGCAGAGGGAGGCAAGGAGCCAGCTACAGCGGGTTTCTGGGTTGTGGGGGCCGTATGGAGTGAGGCAGCTATGGAAGCATGTTCTCCACTCAGGTCTGTCCAGCAGTGTCTGCTGGTCAGGATGGCTTTTTAAGCCAACATGTCTGCACATGATAGTCAACTGGTACTCAGTACTACTCTGCTGCCCGCCCCCCACCCCCCATGGGCCTTCTGGAATCACTAATGCCAAGAGCAAAAACGACACTGTGCAGACACTCTCACAGGCGGGGTTCTGGATGACAGGTGCCATCTATAAGATGACTGATTGGCCAGAGACTATCCTTAGTCTTGTCTTCATGGCATGTTTATAAAATTTAGGGACAGCATAAAGCTGAAAGGAATACCTATGAATACCTACAGAATCGGGGGTCAAAATGCTCTCAAGAGGCTGGAAGCCCTGATCCTAACAGCTGACCAGGGACGGGGCTCTCCACTTGGGGCTGAGCAATCAATCATGCAGCAGAGGAGTTCTGAGGGAGAATGTGAGGGTGGCTTAATCATGGCCTTAGGAGGAAAGATGTGATTTTAAGCTCAATTTGAGGAAAACTGCATGTGATAAGGCTCAAAAAGCTAATGGAAACTTAGAATGCATTTCTAGGAGTATGGTTTGGGGGTGAAGGAGGTTATAATCTCAGCACTGGTTAAAGTGTACTTAGAACAATGACATCAGTTCTGGGCACAAGGACTCTCAGGGAAACAGCTTCCCAGATGACCATGAAAAGGACTGAAAACTATGGGTTTAAGGAAAGCTTTTAAGGAGCAGGAACATCTCCTGGTTACAGGTCAGTGAAGTGTGATAATCACAGTCAACTGCTTGAAATTCTGCATGCAGAAGAGAAACTAATTCTGGTATCAGGAGACAAAACTATAAGCATAATTACTAAAGCAAGAGGGAAGCTGACTCAGGAGCAGTCCAAGAAAGAGCACAAAAGAGGCAAGAAACAAGTACACTGGGTGGGGTGGGCAGAGCCTTGGCAGAGGCGCCTGGTTCTTTACTAAGTTGGCAAAAGAGACTTCAGAATGCAACCAGCCCAGGAGCTGGATCATATGCTTTCTAGTGCCTCTCACCTCTAAGTTCTGAATCTGGTGAGCAGTCTCCTTCATTGCTTAGGCAGATTCCATGCCTAACGGAGAGTGATACTTTGCACATGGACCAATATTCCAGTTAGAAATTTGGGACTATTGCTAGTTGTGCAGTTACGAAGTCCAGCTGAATTTTATTTGCACCCCACACAGAAAATGCTATGTTTCTCTTTTCTATTGTAATTCAAGCTCTCTGAGGGAAGGCTGAATTATCTCTTCATCTTCTCTTCCACTTGCACCATGCAGGAACTCAAAACAAGTCTTAGTTTGATTTTAGGATGTTTCAACTGAAATAAAAATATGACTGGTACAATTGTTCTTCACATTTTACAAAAATTTTTTTCAGTACGAACCACATATCAGAAACACCTGTGGAGCTTTAACACTACCAGTGAATTGGGCTTCATTCCAGACAGACTGAATGGTACTCTCTGGGACTGACATCCCCTCCACCCCACCAAGTTCCCAGGTAACTCTAAGGAAAGCCAGGGCTAAGAACCACTGGCTGATCTGAGAGAGTTGAAAACATTTATAAATTAACACAAACTAATACAATGGGCCCCAACCTTTCCTGAAGAGGACATGGGTCTCTTTTCCTCTCCCATCTTATGATCATGGCTTGCCAATGACATTGAGGGGGTTTGGGTGTGTGGCATGGGGGTTGACCTGGACTATCTGCACAGCACATGGTACAAGAATGTGGCTGTACTTCAAAACTTGCAACCAACTGTGATTATAAGACTGATTACTTTAAAAGGCTCAAAAAACTGGGCAAAGGCTAAATAAATTATGGTGTGAACATGACAAAACATTGGGCAACCTCTAAAATGATGTTTAGGAAGATAGAAAGTAGCACTGAAAAATACAAGAATGAGGCTAAAATGAAAAAAGAATTCAAAATCATTCCTGTAAGAAGATACAATCTATCCAACAATTATATAATTTATGAGGAACCCAGACAAATAGAGTCACCACATAAATATAACTTCATATAAGTGCTCTCTGGTAATCTGAACAAGAAAGGAAACAGCTCCATTCCTCCCATGGATAGAAAGCACGAAGGGATTCTGCCTTATTTATTCTCTTTGGATGATATTTATATATGACACTACAAGGCCAGGGCACAAAGTGATTTCACTGTCATCTGCTATAAGACCACTATGCATAAGTAATGAGAATAAACTACTTTTTTACTCATAATGCAGCTTATAGCACCTTCCATACCTGGCCCAAGCAATGGCGACCGATTCAGCTGCGTGCTGGCCTGGTGCGGGGGTGGTGTCCCGCCCCGGTGTGCAGGGTGGCTTGTGGAGGGGGTGGTGGTGGTGGTGGTGGTGGTACTGCTCTGGATAACTGGGTTGTTTCTATCCCACATGTTTACAGTTTTATTGTTGTAGTTGCTTGGGTCCCCCCAAGCTGAGGTACCGTCATCAATCTCCATTTTGCGGCGGATGGACGGTGGAGAGGGTTCTTCCCAGCCAGTCGCCTCGCTGCTGTCCTTCTGCTTCACTGGCACTGGCCCTCCAAGCCAGCCTGTCCCGGTCTGTTTAACAGAAGCAGCTCCTCCCCAGTTACTCACATTGTTGTCTTGGGGCTTGTTTGCCCAGTTCTGTTGGGGACCAGGTTTTAGGGACTCCCCCCAGTTGGTACCTGGATTCACCTTTGCATTTGTGCCGCTGCCCCAGCCACTGGTCCCAGATCTTGTGGCATCATTCCAACCAGACCCTGATCTATTACTCTCAGCATCCCATCCAGAGCCATTTTTCTTCCCATCCCCCAGGTGTCCAAGGACAGATGATGAATCTGCCCAGTCTCCCCCTCCTGCACTCCAGGATGGATTTGATCTTTGTCCATCTCCCCAGTTTTGGGATTTGGGTTTTTGAGGCTCACCCCAGGTGGGTGACTTGTCCTCCTGATTCACGGTCCCACTCCAAGCATGGCCGCTCTTGGCAGCAGCAGCATTATTAACAGCAGTAGAGCTTATCGAGTCCCCCCAGACCCCAGGGCCACTTGGTGCTTTGTTGTTGCTGTCTCCCCAGCCTGTGTTAGCTGGCACAGCAGCAGGCGGTGAGCTGGCCCACCCTGATACTGAAGAGGTATTTGTACTGTTCATGATGGACCCATCGTTCTTCCCCCCTGAGTTTGAAGGCTGAGTAGCTGCACAACCCCAGGCCTCTGTCCCATTGTCATTTTTTCTTTCCGACCTAGGGGATTCTTCAAATTCCCAGGCAGTGTTTTGCTTTACAGGAGTCTGTCCCCAACCAGTATTGGACAGAACTCTTGGGTCGAGATCATTCCTTGGCAACTGGATATGTCCCTGGTCTATTACCCCTTTATCCCGCCTCCGGCCCTCTCCTGCTCCTTCCCTCCCGGGGCCTCCTTCATTGTGATTGCCAGACCCATCGTTACTTCCTTCACTGGCTGTAGTTCCAGAAGACGCAGCTTTGGCCCAAGAGTTCACATGTTCACTGCTAGGCTGCAAGGCAGGAGTCTGGCCGGCAGAGCTGGGGCCGTCCCACCCTCCTGGTCCTTTCCCACTGATGTCGCTACTGGAATGCTGGTTTGGGAGCTTCCCCCACTCCCCATTCACACCATTAGAGGAGCCTCGGCTGGGGTGGCCCCATGCTCCTGAATGGATGTTACCAATGCCACTGCTGCTACTGCCCCTCCCCCAGGCAAGAACCCCTGGACCTGCAGGAGGCCCCGAGTCCCAGGCGCTCCCTCCCCTCTCCTCCTTTTGCACAGCACTGCTGGATCCATTTTGTTTAGCACTTAATGCTGAGTTCACAGTGTCTGCATTCCCCTGACTGAACCCAGAACTGCTATTTGCTGTGGCAGGGTTACCGGGGGTCAGTCCCCACACAGAGTTGCTTATCCCTTCACCCCCACCCCCACTGCCTTGAGAAGCCGATGATCCGTTAGCACCAGGAAGGCCTTGCAGATGGGGAGGGAGGATGGCCCCCATGCCCACAGCCACGCCCCAGTTGGGCAGTCCATTTGTCTGCATTGCATTGACAGGGTTTGGTGAGGAGCTCATGGGGTTAGTGTTATTTGGTCCATCAGTGTTAAGGTTCTGAGGTTGTAGGCTGAAAGACACATTCTGAGACGTGGACGTTTGTGGTTCTGTGCTCTCCTGTGGCAGCAAGTTTCCCCACGCACCTAGAGTGCCTGTTGGATTCCCATTCTGGCTGCCCATATTCTGACCTATGGCACTGACTGGACTGCAAATACTGGAAGGGTTGCCCGTGGCCACAGTTCCTTCATGCCCAAGTACAGGCCAGGCAGCTGGGTTGGCATTAGGACTAAGGTTAAGGTTAATGCCGGCACTGGAGTTGGAAGCACCCCAGCAATTCTGACTTCTCCCATCGCCAATCATGGTGTCCATTTTCCCATCCCCACCACCGACAGAGCAGTGAGCCAGGCCAGAGGTGGAGCCGGTGGCTATTCCCCACGCTCTGGCTGTGCCTCCACTCCCGTTCGCTCCTGCTGCCCCAAGGGCACTCTGATGAGAAGGGCTTTGGACCAGTGCGCCGTTGGTGCCATTATTGCCATTTGTCTTCTTGGTATGTCCTGTGAAGCTGCTCTGGGCACTCCCTGTAGCCATGCTACTGTTCTCTGAGCCACAGTTGGAGACAGAGTCAGTGTCTGTAGGACATTCTGAGGCAGATTCAGTCTCTGTTCCTGTGATGGAAGGCCACGCCTCCTGGTCAGTCCTATCTATTATCACTTTTTCCCAGCTGCAGTTGGCTTCATTTCTGTAAGAGGGCTGCTGTCCCCAGTGGGAATTTTCATAATGATCTGTCAGTCCACTGTGACCAAGATCTAAAAAAGATAAAAGAAAATTAAAAATTAGATTTTCCTCCCATTTGTTAATGAATCAACCATCAACTATTCTTTGGGGAAGTTCTTTGTTTCAATTCTAAATGAAAAATGCTAAAAGTGACATGGAAAAAAAAAAAGGCTGTGTAAAGGTTGTGTGTCTTCTTAATGGCTCCCATTATAAAGAGAGTTAATGTCTCTAAAATCACGTTATTTCTCACCACCATGTCATATTATCGCCCCCTTGTGCAATGCACGGGAGTGGCTTCACTTGACAGTGGCAGCTATGGAAATTTTGACCATGAAACTCCTATGAACAGGTGGACTCTGGGGAGCACTGGAGAAGACACTGTGCTCACGTGTGGTGCTCCTCTTCCGGACTTCAAGTTAGAGTTACGAGAAGCCACACGAAACTCTTTTAGTGGAAGAACTGTAAATGTTCTACAGTCACATAACAGCCAATATTTTGGGAAGAGGGGAAGCAAGGAGAGAGAAGCCATATTAGAGACCATTACCTTCTGTTATCCAAGATACTGTTAAAAATGTTTAATTATATTTACTACTTTATCTGGTCTAATCTGTGCTTTGGTTTATCATGGTTTCCTGTGCATTAATTTAAAAATTTCTCGGCTCTACAACTGGTATCTTTTTGGATTTCTAGGGATTCCTTCTGAACTTGTTTTCTTTTTTTTTTTTTTAAATGTTTTTATTTGTTCTTTTTAGATATACATGACAGTAGAGTGTATTTTGATGTATTATACATACATGGAGTATAAATTTATTCTAATGAGGATTCCATTCTTGTGGTTGTACATGATGTGAGTTTCACCGGTTGTGTATTCATAAACAAACTCCTATACTTGTTTTTTACTTCCTTATTTATTTATTTAAATTTTTCATACCTTTATTTATTTATTTATTTTTATGTGGTGCTGAGGATCGAACCCAGCGCCTCGCATGTGCTAGGCAAGCGCTCTACCACTGAGCCACAATCCCAGCTCCTATTTCCTTATTTTATACTCTCTTCTTTTGAGATTCTCAGAATAACTTCATATGCTATCTTCCTATAATATTTATATATCATTTCACTCTTTTGATTCTCTAAAAGAATCCATCATTTCATATCTGCATTTTATCTCCTGTGATTTCCTAATTATTTCCAATGTTGTAATCAAACTTACATTCCGATAAATTTTCTAGTAGGCTTTTCAAAGTATGTATTTACTATAAAAGTAATGTTTGAAAATCATTAAAACAAAATATACAACAAACACGTTAGATATCCTTGGTAGAGTTTCTTTAAATACACTGCAAAAATATTTCCTTCTCTTTTAGATTCTTTTAATTATGTTCTCTTCAAATTTATTTCAATAAGATCTGTGGAGAGTTAAAGCATGGCCTTCCCAAGGAAATTCTCCTTTAAAGCTTGATGAAATTAGCTGGGAGTGGCCACACCTGTCATCCCAGCAACTCTGGAGGCTGAGGCAGGCGATTGCAAATTCCAGGCCAGCCTAAGCAACTTAGCAAGACCCTGGCTCAAAATAAAAAATAAGAAGGGCTGAGGGTGTAGCTCAGTGGTAAAGAGCCCTGGATTCAATTCCTAGCACCACAAAAAAGGGAGAAATAGTTTGATGAAGCTAGAGGAAAAAAAAGAAAGTATGTAAAAATGATCATACTTGCAAAAGATCATTCTAAAGTTGATATCGACCTTAAAAGAGAGAGCTTTGTCGCCTAATTTAAAAGTAATATGATGAATTTAGAATTATGCTCCAGGTCATTCCAAAGTAGGTAGGTAATTCTAGGTGAAAATGAAAACAGGTAACAAAGAATTTTAAGTACCTAAATTCCTATAAAACAACCAGGTTTTCTATTGGTAAATGTTAGGGGCCAACTCTCTTAACTCTGACTTATGACAATTTCCCCTCTTGGTTTTGCATATATTCTTAAAAACTAGCTTATGCAGTAACTAACTGAAAGGGATCAACGAGCCACTCATCACTAACACAGAAAACAAGCCCAAGCTACCAGACTGCAATCATGGCTTGTAGTCAGCAAATTCTGCTGGAGTTCATTTCACCATGTCCTGTTTCCCTTGGGGACAGGCTCTGCCTTGAGGCAGGCCACTTACCTCTAAACTAGGACAGTAGGAGGTCAGCAAACTGGATTACCCAGTTGGAATACACAGTATCATCATTTCTGCACCATAACTGTTGCACTGTGGAAGATCGGCCTTGCCTTAAGGGTCTGCTGCGAGAATCTGTGTGAAGTGATGCCTGAGGCTCGCTCAGCCCACATTTAGAGTGGTCAAACGTGGGATGAGTGACAGGCTAAAGAGGATAGCACCAGGCTAACAGAGAGGGGAGAACCAGCTACTGAGTGCTGCTAGACAACTGCCTGCCCACATACAAAGAAGAAAAGGAGAGTCCCTTATTTCATACCATACACAGAAACACACTCTACATAAATAAGATCTAATCAGATCTGGGTGCGGTGGTGCACGCCTATAATCTCAGAGTCTTGGGAGGCTGGGTCAGGAGGATCAGGAGTTCAAAGTCAGCCTCAGCAACTTCACGAGACTAAGCAACTTTGTGAGGCCCTGTCTCAAAGCAACTTTGTAAGACCTTGTCTCAATTCCTGGTACCAAAAAGCAAAAACAAAAACAAAAACAAAAACAAAAAACCAAAACCAAAACCAAAAAACAAAACCCCGCAAAAGCTTTTAAAGCTTAATAAGGAAATACAGGAAACTTATCTCTGGGATCTCTGACATTGTATTTCTTACAGAAGACATGAAATGCATAACCATAAAACATTGGTAAATTTGGCTACATTAATATTGAAAATATCTATACAACAAATGACACCATATACTGGAAAACAAAACATAAGCTACAGGCAGGCAGTAACAGATGAAGGACAATTATCAGAGCAAAGAACTTTTTCAAAAAAGACCAAAAACTACAAAAAATGGGGGGAAACCCAGGAACAGGCAATTTAGAGTGGAGTGACTAAAAATCAATCTGATCACTGGATCAAAAATCTAATTTCTCATGGCAAGCTCCTCAAGGGCATGGATAGTACCTTTTTAGTTCTATATCCATAATGCTCACCACATTTTAGTCCAATGTCTCCTGGATGAACAAAGGCATAAAAGTTTGAGACCAAATCCAAGTTCTTGCTAACACTACCAACTGGGTGAACAGTCTGAAGTAAGTCACTTCTCAAGTCTAAAAAGATAATGTTGATCTATATTAATCCCTGAGGTTCTTGGCTCCAAAACATGCAATTTCTAGAGCTTATGTACAATTCACATTAACATGAGAATCACATATATACAAAATCAAGCTGCATATATGGTATGGTTAATCTCAACCATGATATGAAATCAAAGATGTTGTTATTTATTTTTATTTATTTATTTTTTTTTGTGGTACCGGGGATTGAACTCAGGGGCACTCGACCACTGGGCCACATCCCCAGCCCTTTCTTGTATTTTTTTATTTAGAGACAGGGTCTCACCGAGTTGCTAAGTGCCTCGCCATTGTTGAGGCTGGCTTTGAACTTGCGATCCTCCTATCTCAGCCTCCCAAAGTGCTGGGATTACAGGCGTGCGCCACAAAGCCTGGCTTCAAAGATGTTTTTAATGCGATAAAATATACATAACACAAAATTTACCATTTTAACCCCTTTTGAGTACAGAATTCAATGGTATCAAGTGTCACCAGCATCACCATCTATCTCTAGAACTTCCCCATTGTCCCAAACTGAAACTGTTCCCACTGAATGATTCTTCTGCACCCACTCCTCCAGCCCCTGGTAACCCTCCTATTCTGTCCTCTGTGAGTTTGATCATGCCAAGGGCCTCCTGCAAGTGGAACCACTCAGCATTTATCTTAGTGTGTCTGGCTTGCTTCACTTGAGTAGAATGCTTCTAAGGCCCACCCATGCTGGGCAATGAATTCGCTCTCCATTTGCGTTGGTGTTTGATCAATGTTCCATTGAATGGACAGCCCACATTTTGCTGCTTCTTCCTTTTGGCTTTTTGAGAACAGGGGCTCTGAGCACTAGTGCACAAGGATCTGCCGCAGTCCCTGTCTTCATTCTTCTGGGCACTGCCTAGAAGTGGAACTGCTGCTCTCCAAGGAGCTGTCAGTCCTCCACACTGACCACACCACCCCATACTCCCACTAACAACATGTTCTGATTTCTCCACATCCTTGACAACACCTGTTATCTATTTATTTATTTATACATACCAGGGATTGAACTCAGGGGCACTCGACCACTGGGCCACATCCCCAGCCTTTTTTTTTTTTGCATTTTATTAGAGACAGGGTCTCACTGAGTTGCTAAGTGCCTCACCATTGCTCAGGCTGGCTTTGAACTCGTGATCCTCCAGCCTCAGCCTCCCAAGTGCTGGGATTACAGGCGTGTGCCACCGTACCCAGCTAATTTTTTTATTTTTTAAATAACAGTCATCCTACTGGGTGAAGTGGTATCGCATTGTGGTTTTGATTTTTGTTTCCCTGAAGATTAGTGGTGTTGAACATCTCATGTGTAAAGCAAAGATATTTTTATAATCAAATTTGTTTATTCTGTTTAAAATGAACAGGGTCAAAGACCAGGAAATAGAGTGTTTGCATGTTCTGCTCTGGAAGGACCTGCCACAAAGGCAGTGAGTGCACTTGTGCAATCCTTCCCAGGCTGAGGTGCAGACCAACGGGGAGGAGCTGAGAGGAAGCAAAATCCCTTCTACGCAGGCCAGGTGTGTAAGAATCCCCAACACCCAAGACTCCAGAAGAGCAGGAGGAAGCCACGCCTGTTGATTCACACATGGGCGTCTCCAGAACCCTTTCACTGAAAACAAACCCAACCCCCCTCAAGACACCCTCTTGTCCAGGCGGCATGACGGCATGCCTGGAAGATTACACCAGCTTGCCCAGTCTCATCCACCCCTGATCCCTACAGCTGTCTTCAGTGCTGCACCAAGATTCTTCTCCAAAGCACCCCCCATGGGTCCTGATGCCCACCCAAGCACTTCAAAATCTACCTCTCTTTTGAGGCCTCACCTTGTGTCACTCCTTCCCGTGCTCTGGGCTCTAGCTCAGCCAGTTCCTCAAGGCACTGTTTGTACCCTGCCCTCCCAAGACAGGGCCATTGGAGAGGTGTCCCTGCCTGGACTCAAGATCTACTCTGCTTTCCTATCTCAATTCAATGCACATTCACTTTGAGAGGCTTTCTTTCTCCAATTAGAACCCTTGGCCATATTATTATTCTTCCTTTCCATTAGCCACTTTAGACCAGGTTGGCAAAAATTTCTGCACAGGGTTAGAGGTTGAATATTTTATGATTTCTGGGCCATTGGTCTCTGTTACGACCACTCAGTTCTGCTGTGGTGGTATAAAAGCCACTACAGATAATGCATAAATAAACCAGCGTGGGTGTGTGTCCAACAAAACTTTATCTACAAAGACAGGTGGTGAACTAGAGCGGACTCATGGGTCCACAGCTTGCCAACTTCTGTTTAAATGACACCTTTCCTGGGGTCTTTTATGAACGAGCATAGTTCTTGGCTCAGTGATGAAGAAAGACAACACCTTTTCTCATGGAACACCCAGCCCAGAGCCAGCTACCAAGCAACTGCTGGCTGCTCTCCCTCTAGGTAGCAACTCCAGGAAGGCAAAGCCTGCCTATGCCTGAACTATTTTTACCTCCAGAGCTTAGCAGATCGTCTGCTACAGGACAGGCAGTGAAGAAATATCTGCTAGATGAGTAAATGAGTAATTCTCATAAATACTTCAAAGCAACTTGCTTATAATAACAGAAGAATGATGCTTATATCTTCAGTGGTTTTTAAAGGCAATATCAAGCTTTGCTGCCATGTTGCCTGGCAACCAACTTAACTGACGTCATTTGTAAAAATACCGGATTGTTGGGGGCTGGGGTTGTGGCTCAGCGGCAGAGCACTTGCCTTGCACGTGTGCGGCCCGGGTTCGATCCTCAGCACCACGTAAATATAAATGCATTGCATTGTGTACAACTAAAGTAAATAAATAAATATTAAAAAAAATACTGGATTGTCTATTCAGAAAAACTAGTAGAAAAAGAGCCCGTAAGAAAGTTCAAAAAGTCATTTTTATTTAGGAAAAAAATTATAACCGAGACTACAAATCTGTATCTAAACATAGTTCCCTTCAAGAGAAACCACACTACAGAAGTCAGTTTGGTAGGAATGGTGACATTCACTTAAAAGAAACACAGTGAACAGCTGTACTATCTCTCCCTCCACCTCCAGTCTTCTGGGGCTCCGGGTAGCCACAGGAGACAGTGGGGCCTGGGAACTGCCCAGTGCAGTGCCCATTACCTCCTCCTCTCAATTTCAGCTGTTCTCTTGTTCCTTACTTGTTGGTTCTTCAACCCTATCAAAACCTGAATCTCCCAAAATCAACTTCACTGAAAATCCAATGGAGGTACATGGAGACAAACAACATAAAAAGTGAACTAAAATTGTGTTCCGTTTATTTTATCACTTAGAAGTTCTCTAAGGGCAGAAACTAGGTATTTCTCTAAAAATTTCTCTTCACTCCGAGTATATCACCCTCAAGTCCCTTTTCTTCAGCTGATGGGTGGGAGTTATAGGTAAGAAGATCTGACCTAAGAAACCTCGATGTTTTTGTTTCCCAACTGAATAGCACCCACCACCCTCTTCTCTCAAAGCAAGATACATGTGCAACTGGTGCCAGCCAGGACCACAGCTCAGAGGGGAGCAGGCTGCTCTGGAAACAGAATGCACCCGACTGGAGGCATCTCAAGTCCACTCTGAAATGAGGACTTCTGTCTTCAATTCAGCCAAGAATGGTAAAACTCACATATGTAACTTCTGAAGGGGCTTAAAATGAGGCCAGGGTTAAAAAAAAAAAAAAAGAGGCCAGGTTAATTTGCTATACATTTTACCTATGTGTAATACTTACTATATAAGCCACTAAGAACATTTTTAAAGTATGTTTTCATTGTCATGGAAACAGTAAATAAGGACAAAAAGAGACAATTATAAAATTTTCCATTGTGATTAAGCTTTAAGAACTCCAAAATACACACATTTTCCCAGGAAAAGTATTTTTGAGGTGTTGTAAGGGTCAAAATGAACATTAAATATGTGAAAACCAAGAGGTGAAGCATGAATAGTAAAAATTACTCCACACTGCAGTCCTTACAGTTCTGATTTTTGGCCTTACTGCTGGGTCTTCCCAGCTTGGTGCCCTAGGAAATTTTCTTACAAACTTCTCTTTTCCTACCATCTAGGGCCCCATACTGTGCCTGCCCTCATGTGACTTCTGGTCAGTGTCCTCATCTGAAAGTTCCCCGACACATCCACATTCAACAACAGCATATTCAACAGCTGCTCTGTGACAGGATCTCAAGACTGGAAAGATGGGCGGGACCTGTTCCTGCTTAGAGAGCTTTCTACCCAGGACATAGCCAGGTCTGACACACAGAAGCTTCATTCTTTGCTTTTGTTTTTCCTTATGTCCCTTCTTTCATTTTTACCTTGTTCTACCACTTTTTTCTTCGAAGTTTTAAAATGGGGATCAACTGTGTTTTATCTACTTGTAGTACTATGCACCTGTAGTCCCACCTACTCGGGAGGCTGACAAAAGAGGATCACTTGAGCCCAGGAGTTGGAGGCCAGCCAGGGCAGCATGGTGAGACTCCATCTCAAAAACACAACCAGCAGAACACAATTGGAAAGGCCTTGAAAGCCAAAAAGCAAAAAGGCATGATTCTAATTCAATATTTCTGGTTCTCAAATATAGACTCAAGTTGATTTGAAAATGTCACTCAAATATCTTACTGTTCTTATCACTAGGTAAGAACTGTTAAATGTGGATGTCTAAGAGAGCTTCCAGGAGGCACATTAGGGCAGGCACATAATAATGCCTTAGCAGACTGGTAAAAACTGAACAAGCAACAGAAAACCAACAGCATAATCTCTGTCCTCCACGTGTGAGTTAAATTTAAAGCCACTTTGTAACCCGGGCTCTCCCCACTCACCACAACGCCTTGCTCTTCTTTAAGACCCTCTTCAAGTCCTCAATGGGACTCTGAGGAGTTTGAATAGCAGTATTCTGTCACATCCCTGAATGCCTCCTCTACTCCTTCACCACTATCATCATCATTGCTGTCACCACAACTACCATTATAATCATTACCATCACTATGGTTACCAATGCCATCACCACTACTACTACCACCACCATTACCATCACTGCCATCAAAAAACTATCACAATCACACATTATAAAAGAATGGTTTCCATGTATGAAAACATGAATGATGTGACTCTACTTTGTGTTCAACCAGAGACATGAAAAATTGTGCTCTATGTGTAATATGAGTTGAATTGCATTCTGCTGTCATATATAACTAATTAGAATAAATAAGATTTAAAAAATTCAAAAAAATGCAAAAAGAAAAAGAGAGAGAATGGTTCCTTCCCAGTGCTTTTTTTAAAAAATATTTTTATTTATTTACTTTAGTTGTACACAATGCGTTTTATTCAATGCATTTTATTTGTACGTGGTGCTGAGGATCGAACCTGGGTCGCCCACGTGCTAGGCAAGCGCTCTACCGCTGAGCCACAATCCCAGCCCCTTCCCAGTGCTTTTAAAACATCTATGTTCACTAATGCTTACTGACAACACAAATCCCTTGCTACCTGATGGTCAGGGACAGGCTAAATGTTACTACTGTTTTTGGCTCTTGAGGACCCAAGAAACCTCTCATTCAACTCTACTCACTGTGTACAAAAAAATCTCAGGGAGAAAGTACTTTGCAATCAGTATTCTGTGGTTGAAAAGACTTCCCAAGCATCTCATCTCAATTGTTGGAAGCATAAGGGATTACAAATGTAGACCAGAGTAAAAGGATTACTGGAAATAGTAATGAAACTTCTAGAAGAATCAGCTTGTTGCCTTGTGTTTTTCTTGAAAATGGCTATAAAACGAGATTGTTTTCTCAAGGTTAAGGAGTTGGGAGATGGACTGCTGAGCAGGACCCTGGATGGCTTCCCTCCAGGGGCCATCTTATCCCACCCAGTTGCAGCCAGGAGCCAGGGCCAGTTCTGCTCCACACTGGAAAATTCAGGTTGATTCAGGAGATGCAGCTGCTGCTTGCTCAGGGCTTGCTCCACCTCTCCTGCTCTACCGAGAAATACCTGTTCTGCTGCAGGAGAGGAAATACCTGCAGCAGGTGCTGCCCACCTCCCAGGGGATGCCCACGGGCGTAGAGTGGGCCCTCTGATGTCCTGGCTCCCCAGGGCTCCAGCTCCAACATGTCAACAGGTCCAGCTCGGAGCCTCCTGCAGAGCTGCCAGGGCACCCTGGCCCAGGTAGGTCCAGGTGATGCCCCTTCCGTTCACTCCAGGAGGAAACCAATGGATGGAGGCACCCACGGATGGGCTCTTCACACTCTGATTATCTAACTGCAACTGATACTAACTCTATCTTCCTTCCTCTTCAAATTCTCTCAACCATCACAAATATTTTCACTTCAGGACCCAGTGACAATTAGCATCACAGCCACTTTTCTTCTGTTTTTTGAAAGCCAGCCAAAAGAGCAGCAGCATATTGTCTCCTGGCTACATGTCTGAACTGCCACTCCACTGCTCTGCCTTTGCTTTTCATCCCTTCTTTCTCTTCAGTGTTCCACATACCAACACTAGCTGTGATATTCTCAATGAGCCCATATGGAAACTGGAGAGTGTTCATCTTCCTAATTACTTTTCTGATTCTATCTAAAAAGGATCTAAGTAGCAAACATTGCCAAACTAGGAAAAAGTTTTTATTTTTTAATTTTTAAAAATAAAAGCTCTTGAGTGTTTCAAGTTGGAACATAATCTCAAGAGAAAATAACATGATAAAGTGTCATTCTTTGGAATCCTGGCAGTATAAATCAATATATGTGTATGCTAACACTTATCCAGCCAGGTCAATTGGCCAAATGAGATCCTCCTCACAATCAAAATATGAATTCAAACACCAACTTTCCCCTGGATTATTCTCTGAGAAGACTAATGTTATATTTTCCAGAAACAGTCTCTATTCAAAGAGAATCCAGTCCAGACTGGGAGGTGTCCTGGCCCACTGGTCTGGCAGAAGCCCTTCCACAACAGGCAATACCTGGCTGTGTCTCTGGTTACTGTCAGTGACAGGGAGGGAACAAGTTCTCCCACAGGCTGTACCCTGCCCACTGTCAGAGCTAGCACCACTCCAGTCCACCTGTGCTGCTCTGGGACCTCTGGCCAGCCTTCCTGTGCCTGAAATGCGTGTAGGCTGCCTCCTCCTTTTCCTCCTCCTCCTCTATGGCTCTTGGTTGGGCTCCTCCAGCCCTTGGAAGACATTTCTTGGCCTTTGTCATGCAGGCTCCTCTGGGAGCTTAAGAGCCTATTTTCCACAAGTTGCCCATGGGATATATACTACTAACGGGAACAGGCTTGGTCCTGGAAACCTCTTTTGAATTGGTAGGCCATTACATAAAGTCTGTTTTTGCCTTAAACTTCAGTGAGTTTCACTGTAACATCAGATTATTAAACCTTATATGTGTCCAGGACTTATTTACCTGCAGTGCCAGGGATAAAACATGCAAGGCAAGTGCTATACCTCAGAGCCACATCCCAAGCCTCCAGGACTAATTTTTACATGTAAGTATTAGGATCTTGTTTATAAAATGGAATAAATGTTGATTTCAATAAAGCTGCAAAACCAATCAAGCCTCTCTGTGATATCCAAGGTCAGTAGTGACAATACAATGCTGACACTATGCCGACTGAGGGGTGCCTGAACCTGAACTCTGGCAGGAAATGGAGGAAGACTAAAAGGCTCTTCTCTGGGGACCCAGCAGATGCTCAATTGGTTCTCAACACAGGCTGTTTTTCATCATCATGGTTAAAGCAAGATGTTGGTCACTGGAAAACCAAAGCTACTACACTTGTAACTGCTGCTCCAAAGAAGCAATAGTCAATTCCATTTCTGTCCCTACAGCCTTGCAGCACAACTCAACTGGCCCACCACTAGTCATGCTCATGGGGCACAGAGCCATGAGCCTGGCTGGAACAAGGGGCCATGCTCTCAGGTGTCTGCAGGATGTGTTCTCATATCTGCAACAGCTGGGTCAAGATGTAGCCACTTGAAATGCCGACAAATCCTGCCCAATGGCCCGCTACAGAGGTTGGCCTATTTACTGGCCAATCCACAGAACATTGGAGCCACCCTTCCCCCATATTCTCTAGTTGCCTGCAGTGGTTCTGGCGTCTGGGGGGCGTTAAAAACAAATTAGCATGTGATAGGCACTTGAATCAGCAAATGGTAAGCACCCATTCAATAGTAATACTGCTATTATCCTAACAGAGGAATATGAATCAGATTTTAAAGTTTTGACAATTGGGTAAGTGAAAAGTGGCATATCACTGTTCGACATGTTTAGATCCCATGTATGATTCCATGATCTTCCGGTTCATATTTTTTGCCCAATTTCTATTGGACTGTTTCTTTCTTTGCTGATTTGTAGACCCCTTTGGTTTTTCTGAGCTATTTACCCTTTGCTATATGTACATTATAAACATTTCCTCTCAGGTTTTATTTATCATCTTGTACAAAGTTTTAAATTATTATATACTCAGATTTGTCAAACTTTCTCTCCATGGCATATGGTTGAAAGAAACTTTCCTAACAGTATCTGGAAAATACTCTCCTACATCATCTTTGGTGGTTCTTGTATTGTTTTGCCTATGGTTTTTTTCTAGCATTCAATAGAGAGTTGATTCATCATGTTCACAATGACCACACTGACCATCGTCTGATCTCTACTTCTACATGTACTCCCTGTCTCTCCACTGTTATTTCATTTATCTATTTGTTTACCCTGCCCCAGCAACACATCAAGATTACAATAGGATCATAATTCTGACAGCTTTCTTTTGATACCAAAGATTGAACCCAAGGACACTTAACCACTGAGCCACATCTAAAGCCCCTTTTTGTATTTTAGATACAGGGTCTTGCTAAGTTGCTGAAGCTGGTTTTGAACTTGTGATCCTCCTGCCTCAGCCTCCTGAGCCGCTAAGATTATAGGCACGTGCCACCATGCCTGGCTGACAGCTCTTTTCTTTTTCAAAATGTCTTGGCTATTCCGTTTGTCCACATTTTCCCTTCTAGATGAACTTCAGAATTAGCATATCAAGTTCCAGATGCATCGTGTTAGCTCAGCTCTGAATTACCACAACAAGCTTTTGAACTGGTTTTTTGTTTCTACTTAGTAATGCTAACGGCCAGCTTATTCAGCCTACAGATCCCTGCAGCCTGCTCACATCTGGCTCTCAAGCCACACTGACCCCCTGCAGGCCTATGCCTCTGCATACAGGCTGCTTCCTTTTACCTGCTCTGTAAAGCACAGATAATCTCAAGATCAGCTCCTGCCACTTCTACCTTTAGAAAGCCTTCCTTGGCTGAGAGCAGTCTGATTTTGTTGTGCTTTTCACATGTGCATGGCAACCTACACGGATGTCTGTCACAACATCCCAACATAACTTCATTCATGAATTGAGGGTCCCTAATGCAAAGTGGGCATTCAACAAACGTTTTTGTTCAGTGAATTAGAGCGTGATGAAACTTAAGCTTTGAAAGACCAGTCCTGCTCTCCTCAGAGGCGTGCACGCTCAGTGTGACACTGCGGTCTCAATGCTTTGCTAGAACAAGAAATGGAAAGAGATGGTGGGAAAGTACTAAGCTAGTACACTGGTTTGTCTAAGAAATGGCAAAACTTGGGGTTGCAATTTTTTCTATATACACAAGCTTGACAAATTAATGTAAAGCACTAGGTAGGTCATAATAGAACTTTGGAAGAGGCAGACCAACCTACTGACATACATTTCATTAGGAAGTACATTGTACATAAAGAATGATTAAATAAAAATTGTTAGGTGAGGTCCCTCTTCTGATTCCACCAGTTGTCTTATACTACAACAGTATATAAATTTTATCTATACTCTACAAGGCCCCAAACCCCTATGCTTTCAGCTTTTAAAAGTTTCCCACTTCTGCATTTGTACAGTTTAATTTTTACCCCAAAATTCTGTTTACCTAATTGGACAAGTAAGTTTCCTACTAACACGGTAGGTAGGAACTGCAGCAATCCACCTCCAATTGGAAGAGGCAGCAAATGGCCACTCAGATGTGAGGAGACCAGGATGCCCCTCCTGGGCTACTAGCAACATTTAAAAACTATGATAAAGGTGACGTGAACTCCATAAATTCCTTCCAGAGGAGATTCCACCTTCTCTAAACTTTCCAAAGAACACTAAAACTTGAGAGAGAAAAAATTTCACATACTGACCCACTTGGGAGAAACACAGCAATCAATGTGCTAGGTTGAAAAAATTCCCAGGTTTGCTTTTCTTCTCATTAGAAGTGGTGTGCTGTTAAAATTCCTCAGCATCAGTTACTCACCCTGCCTACCTGCCTTGCTCTTAGTTCTGCTGACCTGGCATTAATACTTTCGATTAATGTAACCTTAGCGTTAGAGGAATGTACTCATGAAAGAAACTGTCATTTTAATGCAGGAATGAAAACCTGCTTACAAAAATATCATGAAAATAACTTTAAAAAATTATAAGAGCTTTTATTTTAAGCAGTATCTAAAAAAAGTTTCACTGCAACTGATTATGCTTCTGGGAAGTACTATTACAATTTCATCTGGATTGGAATTCATTAAGTGACTTCTACCATGAAAAGGAAAATTTTATAGAATATTCAACTCTAGGGAGAACAGCTGAAATTCCAAAGTACCATGTGAGAAAGCTTCACTGCACTGTTTTTCTTTTTCTTTTTACTACAGTATTTTATAATGAGTCACTTCCAAGATGGGTATGTGCTCGCTGCGCATCTCCAAGTGTCACTAGTCCCAAGTCTCAGCTGCATTTACTGAACTCCTCAGTAGGCAAGGCCCTACATGGAGTATGAGATGCATACCTCATCTTCCAAATTCTGCCAAGTAGGGATCTCTTCATTGGCTAGAGGAAGGGTTCAGAGAGTGAAAGTGACACGGAGGATGTGCTTGGTCTCTTAATGCTCTGCATGCTGCCTCCATGGATGTGCTGCTACGATCTCGAGGCTGAGCCCACAATGCAATGGCAATCCAGCAACACCTACCACAGACCTCAAATATGCTCTCCAGAATAGTGTTTGAGTCATAACTTAAAAGAAACGGATCTTAGACAGTGGAGGTCACAAGAGATGCAGACCTTTCCTTTCACATGAGATGAAGTCTAAGAGCCTTTGATGAGGTGGCGCTTACTTGTTTGTCAGAAGCAAGGCTTTGTTTACTACAACTTACACCTGACCTTTCTGTGCTCGTGGGCACTGCGTGCTGCACCTGTAAGTTGAGCTTGTGAGACACGTGTATGCTTATTAAGAGAACTAATGCATCTGTGATGGGTAAAGAGTATTTAACCAGACGGTAGAGAGGAACAGGGGGCGGAATCAGAGAGAAGATAGAGAAGGAAGGGAGAAGAAGGAGGAACAATAAAGGAACCACTCATTCCCAGTCTGCCTCTGATTTCTTTCCCGCGGTCTCGTTGCCTAAGGCAGCAACAATGAAGTACTAGTTGGGGGCATCACCAGTACTAGCTTCTTCTTTTTTTTTTTTTTTTTGGTACCGGGGATTGAACTCAGGGGCACTCGACCACTGGCCCACATCCCCAGCCCTTTTTTGTATTTTATTAGAGACAGGGTCTCACTAAGTTGCTAAGTGCCTCGCCATTGCTGAGGCTGGCTTTGAACTCGTGATCCTCCTGCCTCAGCCTCCCAAGTGCTGGGATTACAGGCGTGCGCCACCGCGCCCGGCAGCAATACTAGCTTCTAAGTCTCACCTATAGTTCAGAGCCTCTTCTACTCAGTAAGCTAGTCACACAATGGGAAATTCAGATACTTTCTTTACAGGGTCTTTTTGATTTAGTTGAGAGGTGAGACTAATGAATTAATCAGCAAAAGATGCAGGTTATACAGTATATGCTGCAGATCCAGGGGAAGCCATGAAGGCCAGAGACTTAAGAAGCTGGGCAGTGAACTAGTCGGGGGAAGATGTGCCAGCACCAGCCTCCATACAGTGCCCACAAATAGTCTGCTTAGGATAGAAAGTGGGCGTGTAGAAGAGGAGGGAAGGGCTGACCAGACAAGCTGCAAGGGCAGGAAAACTGAGTCTGTGCATTAGGAATAGGCAGGGTGCTGAGGGGATGTGTCAAATCAATGAAAGGTGAACTGTGAGGTTTTTTTTTTTTTTTTGTACCGGGATTGAACTCAGGGGCACTCGACCACTGGCCCACATCCCCAGCCCTTTTTTGTATTTTATTAGAGACAGGGTCTCACTAAGTTGCTAAGTGCCTCGCCATTGCTGAGGCTGGCTTTGAACTCGTGATCCTCCTGCCTCAGCCTCCCAAGTGCTGGGATTACAGGCGTGCGCCACCGCGCCCGGCAGCAATACTAGCTTCTAAGTCTCACCTATAGTTCAGAGCCTCTTCTACTCAGTAAGCTAGTCACACAATGGGAAATTCAGATACTTTCTTTACAGGGTCTTTTTGATTTAGTTGAGAGGTGAGACTAATGAATTAATCAGCAAAAGATGCAGGTTATACAGTATATGCTGCAGATCCAGGGGAAGCCATGAAGGCCAGAGACTTAAGAAGCTGGGCAGTGAACTAGTCGGGGGAAGATGTGCCAGCACCAGCCTCCATACAGTGCCCACAAATAGTCTGCTTAGGATAGAAAGTGGGCGTGTAGAAGAGGAGGGAAGGGCTGACCAGACAAGCTGCAAGGGCAGGAAAACTGAGTCTGTGCATTAGGAATAGGCAGGGTGCTGAGGGGATGTGTCAAATCAATGAAAGGTGAACTGTGAGGAAGATTTACATGCTGATACCAGAGAGTGCGGGGAAGAGAGACGGTGTAAAAGGAACACTTTTGTTTGGAACAAAAATCAGTTTTTTTTTTTTTTTTTTTGTACCGGGTATTGAACTCAGGGGCACTTGACCACTGGGCCACATCCCCAGCCCTTTTTTGTATTTTATTAAGAGACAGGGTCTCACTGAGTTGCTAAGTGCCTTGCCATTGCTGAGGCTGGCTTTGAACTCTTGATCCTCCTGCCTCAGCCTCCTAAGTGCTGGGATTACAGGCGTGCGCCACCGCTCCCAGCTTGGAGAATCAGTTTATTTTACACTTGTTGTATAGATCAACTCAATTTTCTGACATATTTTTATCCACAAAAAGGATCTATGTTCTCAAATCTTTATTTATTCATACTTTGCGGTGCTGTGAACACAGGCCTTGTCCTATGCATCCTAGGCAAGCACTGTACCACTGAGCTACACCCCCAGCTGTGTGTGTAGATGTATGTGAGTATATATGTGTGTGGAGATATATATATATAAATTAGTGTGTATATATATTAAAAGGACTATAAACTAGAAATGTTTTCTTGGATAAAGTTATTATGTTTACAGAAAAAGTGTGTCTTATAATTCTTCATTTCTTCTTTATTTGTGGTGCTGGGGACGGAACACAGGGACTCATACATGCCAGACAAGTGCTCTATCAATGAGTTATACCTTCAGTCCTGAGTTTATTAAAGAATATTTTTTG
The DNA here is from genome assembly GCA_025594165.1 of Tamias sibiricus. Taxonomy (NCBI): domain Eukaryota; kingdom Metazoa; phylum Chordata; class Mammalia; order Rodentia; family Sciuridae; genus Tamias; species Tamias sibiricus. Next base: position 4,298,475 of record CM046660.1, read on the forward strand.
CACCAAAAACTTAAGGAATTAATCCTTGATGATGTTCTACTTTTTATGTAAGAGGTACCAGGAACATCCTGCACCAACAGCATTTGAGGAGAAGAACCCTGATGCAAAATGGTCAAGTAAGTGCATCAAAGTGAGGTGCAGAGAAAGGCTATTCCATTTCTTGTCCAGTTTTTCACACTAAACACCTTAACTTACTAAGATATTTAGATCTGACTACAGATCTTGGTTAAGATTATCCTGAAGATGGCATTTCAGTGTAGAAAGTAATTTGCATGTTTGATTTTAAGTGTTTGCAGCTAGACAGATGGGACTATGGTCAATGAACATACTTTTTCTTTATTGTCTTGCTTTTTGGTGACAATCATAGGTCTACCTCCCCTCTACCAGATGCTTAGCGGATAAAAGTCAAGGCTATTGAAGAGATATGGCAGAGTTATCTTAAAATGTTCATTTCAAACATAATACAGTGTCACAGTTTTGAAAAACACTGCTATAAATACTTTTAGGTTATGCTGGCATTATTCCCTATATTACAAGGTGGCACATGAAAGGAAATGAGTATTAATATGACTTGTGACTTTTTTTTTTTTTTGGGTACTGGGGATTGAACTCAGGGGCACTTGACCATTGGGCCACATCCCCAGCCCTTTTTTGTATTTTATTAGAGACAGGGTCTCACTGAGTTGTTAAGTGCCTTGCCATTGCTGAGGCTGGCTTTGAACTTGTGATCCTCCTGCCTCAGCCTCCCAAGTGCTGGGATTACAGGTGTGCACCACTGCGCCCGGCACATTTTTTTTTTTTTTTTTAAATCCCAATCATGAAAGCCAATTTGCTTATCTAATTATAGACCTGAATTTCACAACTATCAGCAAGTTTGGTGTCCACTATAGAAGGGGCATCAACTAGCTTTTAAATTACTTTTTTAAAAAAGTTAAGAAAATAAAAGAGAAATATGGCAGTTGAACATAAATACTTTGCTCTCTCCCCAAAATTCCCTAAAACTATAGTAAAGAAATTTCTCAAAAGTACAAATCCATAAAATGCACAAGACTGGAGAAGGAGCAGACAGGCGCTAAGACAAGGAACAGCTACATCTTGGCAGCTGGAAAGCAAATGGACACATGGCAATATTTCCTGGGAGTCAAGAAAAAGCTGCCAGACAACATGGGCAAGGAAGCAACATGACGTAGTCAGAGTAGAACCTGTGGGCCACAGCTCAGGCCATGTGCACATTCAGAGACAGCCTCACTGAAAAGGGAAAGGTTTTCAGTGCATGGGTTTTCAGCATTGCCTTGACAGGGTCACATGGACCCTCAGCTTCTGGTGAGAGACCAGCTGAGCTGAAGCAGTTAATATCATCTTCAGATACAAGGGAAATATCAGGATAAAGATGGGAAAAAACCAAACTTTCAAATCTGACACCAATGAGTCTATCTCTATTAGTAAGTATGTAGTGAACATACACCAAAATATGTCTATTTTTATTTCTCAGGAGCAGAGTTCTCACATATAAAGTCTCAGGCTTGGGGCTGGAGTTGTAGCTCAGTGGTAGAGCACTTGCCTAGCATGTGTGAGGCACTGGGTTTGATCCTTAGCACCATGTAAAAATAAATAAAGAATAAAGGTATTAAGATAAAAGAAGTCTCAGGCTGAGGGTGTGGCTCAATGGTAGAGGGCGTATCCAGCACACACAAGGCCCTGGGTTCAATCCTTAGTGCTGCAAAAATAAGAAACTCATTCTCCCTGGCTCTTTACCTGGTTGGAGCTTGCTGGGATGCTGCTGAGACCCGGCTCCAGGGAGGGGAGGAGGGCTTGTCCCTGCAGGCCCAGCAACCTGTGCTGGGCTCACACTGGTCAGAGTCCCTGTAGGCAGCGGCTGGCCTCTCTTTAACAGCTGCTTCTGTTCTTGCTGGCGGAAGCGTGGAGGCACCTCTCGAGGCAGGTAACGGGATGCAGCTGGCTGCTGGCCACTGGCAGATGCACGTTTGCCATTGCTGCTGCTGGAGACAGTGCTGGTGGAAGTACTGGTACTGGTACCGGCAGGTTGGAGCTGGCTTGAACAGGTCTTAGTAGGTTCTGGCACTAAAAAGAACAAAAGGAAAAAGAACCCAAAGCTTTGATGATATCTAATTAAAATGCAACCCAAACCAAGGAAAACAAACAAAACAATACCAAAGGAAAAAAATGACGATGCAGTGCTTTGGAAATAGAACTGAACTAAAGTCTACAGTTGCAGTTTTGAACCCAGTTTTCCTACAAATGAACCGTCATCTTGAGATTTTGGGCTAGCTGCTCTTGGGCCTTAGTGTCCCCATCTGTAAAAGGAGGGCGATAAAAGTTAGATTAGAACAGCAATTGAATTCTCACTCTTGCTTTCAACAGAATCACCTCTACAGGGTGTTAAAGCCCGGCCAGCTTGCCCTCTACCCCTACCCCTGTCACAGACCTTCCGATGCAGTAGGCTGGAGGAGGGGGAGAAACTGGGCACCTGAGCTTCTGGCAAGTTCTGAGGTGATGCTGCTGCTGGCCTGCAGATGACCCTTCAAGAACCACTGCTAGTTCAGTGCTTACACAAATCACAGGATCCTCAAGGTGTCTGTGAATTTATATGTATTTTTGTTTTAATTCTAATAATAATGAATAAGTTATTGTGCATTCTAAGCTATATGAACAATTAAAACTGAATAGCACTGGATTTCAGTGTCAGCATTTGTGGGAATACCATCTACAGCATTGCCAGATTTGCTGGAAAAGAATACAGGTGGCTACTGTGCGAACCATGCTAATAACAACAAGCACAATAAAGGCAAAGGTGGATTGTGTAGTGGTGTGATGACCTGCATGCCCATGCTATGCACAAAAGAACCTGAGCCTTCACAGCTGGGCCCATCTTCATCCTGAACGTACAACACTACTATCCAGGACATTACATTTTTTCATGTCATTGTCTTTGGTTTTTTTTAAAAACAGATCTGGGGTTGAACTCAAAGGCACTCACTCTGTCACTGATCTACACCCCCGGCCCTTTATTTTATATTTCAGACAAGGTCTTGCCGAGTTGCTCAGGCTGGCTGCAAACTTGTGATCCTTCTGCTTCAGGCATGATTACAGGCATGAGCTACCACACCCTGCTAAACATCCTTGGTTGTGTGGTTGAGTAAAGTAAAATCTCATGTGCAAAATGAGTTTATAATAGTTCAGTGTAGATCTTTAATGAACAAGTAACATTATAGGAATATCTAAGTCCACAGTGGGGGGGTTCTGAGATGTTACTGTTTTTCTTTATATCACCAGCTCCAGTGAGTCTGCAGTTCTTGTCTCTCAAACACCCACGGTCCATCAGATGACTGCTACACTGCCTCAAGAGTTCTTCAGATCTTTGCCCATCTTTCTGTCACTGCTGCCTGGCATGTCCTTCATCCTGAAAGAAGTCACTGTCTGCTACTCTATGTTGACTCAGATTTCTCCAAGAAAGCCAAGCCACCAAGCAGTTTGGTGCTGCTCTGAAAGCATGGTCCATGCCTTTTGTGCTTCCCCCCAATCTTGTATGCTCCTGGGTCAACAATTCACTCAAAACCTTCCATTCAAGCCTCTCATGACTTTACCCATCCCTCTGTCCAGCCTCTTTCCATGCCCCATGATAAACTGACTTTACACTAGAGAAGCCAGCCAGCCATCCAGCGGAGACCTCCTCAAGTGCTGCCACCACAGAACATCAGTCCCACGTGTCAACTCCCCTTTTAGCTCTGAAGCTGAAGCACTTCCTCCTTCACTCACATCACTTATGCTGAGATGTGTCTTGTAATCCATGACGAGTCAGTTCATTGGCAGCATTTTTCTTCTTTCTTAGTGGTATGTGGGGTACCAGTACATCTCGTAACCCGTTTGCGTCAGGAAGGCAACATGTGCTCCAGGATTCAACTCACAGCTACCTCCAGAGCAGACACAGAGACCCAAAGCACAAAAGTGGGTCTCAGATTTACTCCTTCATAGTTTTTCTAGCCAGGGCTTTAATGTGATGGAGATGTCACCGTGTGTACAAAAAAGAATCCTATCACTTGTGAGTGTGTGTGAAGGAAACACCCTCCCTACCACTCACTGGTGGGGGGCTGTCTGTTGATTGCAGCTGGCTCTTTCTCATAAGCACTTCAACATGCTCAAATCTAATCTCTCCAACAGCAACAACTACCATGCTCCTCAGCTCCAAATTCTCCCTCCAGCGACTTCCCAATTTCTCTGTCTCCTACAGTCAGCCTCCCTGGAGTGTGTGCATGCAGCTTCTTTCTGCTTCCTCACTTGCCATTCTCCCTTCATCCAGTTCCTCATGGAAACCTCATCATGCGGGGCCAAATTATTTCCAATGCCCAGTCCAGTGCTGTTCTGATCAACATCATCCCTTCTGACCTCTGTCTCCAGGAGATTTCCTGTGCTCAGCAGCTCTTTCCTGCTCCCCTAAGCAGACTTCCTTCTTGCCTCCGCTTGAGGTTTTGATGCAGATATCCTTTTTTTAAAATTCATTTTTTTAAAAAAAATCATTATTTTTTATTTGTTCTTTTTAGCTATATTTGACAGTAGAGTGTATTTTGACATATTATGCACATAGAGTATAATATATATTCTAATTAGGATCCCATTCTTGTGGTTGAACATGATATGGAGTTTCACTGGTCGTGTATTCATATATAAACATAGGAAAGTGTGTCTGATTCATTCTACTGTCTTTCCTATTCCTGTCCCCACTCTCCTCCCTTCATTTTCCTTTGTTTAATCTGATGAACTTCTATTCTTCTCTCCCCTGCTTATCATGAGTTAGCATCAGAGAGAACGTTCTCTAAAACCCAGTTCTACCCACCCTTCACTTAGCATGATAGTCTCCAGATCTATCCATTTACTGGCAAAAGTCATAAAGTCATTTTTTATGGCTAAGTAATATTCCATTGTGTATATATACCACATTTTCTTTATTCATTCATCTGTTGAAGGACACCTAGGTTGGTTCCACAGCTTAGCTACTGTGAACTGAGCTGCTATAAACATCAATGAGGCTTCATGTAGGCACTCTTTATACTGACACACTCATCCTGGTCATCTCCAATGGCTTTATTATCAATCTTATGACTGTGCTTGGAACCCCAGATGGCGACTGAAGACCTGCACCTGCATTTCTTCCTTTTTATTTTTTGTGATACTGGGGATTGGGCCCAGGGCCTTGTGCATGTGAGGCAAGCACTCTACCAACTGAGCTATATCCCCAGCCCCTGCATCTGCATTTCTTACAGGCATCTCAAAATCAACATGTCCAACACCATGCAGCTTTCTCTCCTTGCCCTTCTGAGTCTTTCAATCTCTCTAGAGATTTGCTACAAAATTCAAAGTAGCAGAAGAAAAGCAGAAGGAGGAAGACAGGAATAAAGAAGAGAACTACTATTGCACTGCAGAAAGTTCCATGCACCTAGTCTCTCTGACACTGTTGGCCAGTCACTACCAACATCAAGGTCTGTCCACTTGTTAACTTGCTTTTTAAAAGGTTAGAAGAAAACCTACTGAAGGAAAATTGGCAAGGACTTCAAAGCAAAGAATTCATGCTAATAGGAACCTCAGAATTGTCTCACCTCTCCATTACCTGTATCCAAGAGCAGAGGGGACTGAGTCAAGGGAACGCAGCTGACGTGTCAGGACCAGACACCACTGCTCTGACCACCAGCCCAGAGCTCTCCCGTAACACTGCTGCTTGCTTTTTTTTTTTTTTTTTTTTTTTTTTTGGCACTTCTAGGGATTGAACCAAGGCCTCATCTGTTAGACAAGAGCCCTATAACTGAGCTACATCCCCAGCCTGCTGCTATCTTTAAAAAAGATCAAAGGGCTAATTCAGGGCTATTTTCCATCAAATCTATTAGAGGAAAAGGAATTCATGCTGTAGTAATGAAACACATTATCAGCCAGTCACTCTTTCTTCAAACTAAACCATTGGATTCTAAGATGTTTGTGTGTGGAATGTTTGGCTCTCTTGTTACCTGTTGTATTATGCCGAGGCCTCATTTTTTAAAAAAAAATTTATCTAATTATTTAATTATTTATTTGTTCTAATTAGTTATCCAAGGCCTCATTTTAAAGGCCCAAGCATTCTAAGCTGGTCTTCCCTTTCCTCCTTGAATGACTGTTTTCTAGGCAGGGCGGGGGCTGGCAGGTAAACTAAAAATGCTTCTTACATTTTCACAGGGTGTGTAAAGGGAATAAAAGCAGTGACTATGTAACAGAGACCAAATATGACCTGAAAATTCTTAAACGTTTACTATCTGGCTCTTTTCAGGAAAAGTTTGTGACTACTGGTGTAGGGTACTTCTTGAAGAAAAACCCTGAGTAATGTATCCCAAAGTCTTGTGCGTTTTTATTTTTAAAAATATATGGGCACAGTGGCGCACACCTGTAATCCCAGCTACTTGGGAGCCTGAGGTAGGAGGACTGCAAGCTTGGGCCAGCCTTGGCAACTTTGTGAACCTGTCTCCAAATAAAAAATTAAAAAATAAAAAAAACTGGGGATATAGCTCAGTGGTACAGTGTCGCTGGGTTCAATCTCCAGGACCAATAAATAAATATAAAAAAGTAAGTGAATTGTGAGCTCCATGTTTCCTCTGCACCTGTGAGGATGTTCTTACTAACTGCTAAATGAAAAGGGAGGAGGCAATGCTCTTCATCAAAAACACACAGGAGCATGCGTTTGGCGATGTCAGGTCTTCTCCTAGAAACCCAGGCGCTTCACTCCATCCCAGTGCTAAGTCCCATGCAAAGAGAACAGCTCTTCCTCAGACACGTCTGGAGGATTACCCACCCCTTCCTATGTCCTTCAAAGACTCCTTTTGCTTCAATGGCCCTGCCACCTTTGTTCTCATCCCTGCCCTGGGTGACTCAGGAGTGGGCATCCACACTCATGGTTCCCACCCTCCTCTCTGTGCCACTGAAGCCCACATACTGTACCAGAGTTGCCTCCCTGTCTATGTCCAGCCTCCTGTGCTGCTTGGAAGTGTTTCTTTTCAAACCAAATATATTGAGATTGAACAAGAATGTCCTGCCGCTAAGCCAGGACCATGCTGGTTGCTGTAGGAAGGATCTGAAGCAAGAGCTATGGCTTCTCACCTAAATGCACCAACAATTAATTGGGAAAATAAAAATTAAAAGACACATAGAGAGCTGGGCATGGTGGCGCATGCCTGTAATCCCAGCACTTGGGAGGCTGAGGCAGGAGGATCGCGAGTTCAAAGCCAGCCTCAGCAATGGTGAGGCACTTAGCAACTCAGTGAGACCCTGTCTCTAGTAAAATACAAAAAAGGGCTGGGGATGTGACCCAGTGGTCGAGTGCCCCTGAATTCAATCCCCAGTACCAAAAAACAACAACAGCAAAAAACAAAACCAAAAACACGTAGAGTTTTCAAAACATGAATAACTGACTGGAAATCTTGAGACTTTAGAGAAGAAAGGTGACCATGCAATGGCCATTAACCATACATGGCTACTAATAGTGCTGGATGTCCACCTTGAGATGCGCTGCAAGTATGAAATACATACTGGGTTCTGAAGACTTAGGACCAAAAAAGAAAAAAGAAAAATGTTGAATATACAAATAAATAAAAATGTATAAAATATTTTTCACATTGATTTAATGCTAAAATGGTAGTACTATGGATATACTGAGATTAAAAAAATTATATTAAAAGTAACTCTAGTAGCTCAGTGGCAGAGTGCAATGTGCAAGGCTTAAGCGTCCTAGGCTTAATCCCCAGTAAAAAAGTAACTTCTCCTGTTAATTTTTAATGATGCTACTAGACTCACCTGGCTCACTTTTTTGAGGGGATGGTATGTGAGACAGGGTCTTGTTATGTTGCTGAACTCTCCTGGGTTCAAATAATCATCCAGCTTTAGTCTCCCAAGTAGCTGGGATTAGAGGTGTTCACCACTGCACCCCGCCTTTTCTCTATTTTCTTCTTCGTAGTGCTGGCGATTAAACCATGGCCTTGCACATGCTAAACATGCACTCTACCACTGAGCTTCCCTTTAGCCCCTCATATTATATTTCTGTTAGACAGTGTCGCTCCAGAAATGGCAGTTGGTTTTTTATTTTTTGGTACTAGGGATTGAACCCATGGAAGTTCTACCACTGAGTTATATCCCCAGCCCTTTTTATTTTTTATTATTTTGAGACTCTCACTAAGTTGTCCAGGCTGGCCTTCAACTCACAATCCCTCCTGTGATTACAGAAGTGCACTACCATGCCTGGCAGCAAGGTATTCTTGAAAGAGATCAATTGAGCTGGTTTCTTAGAAATATGTTACATTTAAATAATTCTGTTTTTCTAAAGGTTGCCTTGAAGCAGAGGCTGAGAATACAGTAGCTGTGAGTGATCACACTGTTTCAGGTGAGAGGTTTTCCTTACAGCTGTATGTGCCACACCAAGCACTGCATATTGTCTCACAGATAGAAGAATGTTTAGTTAAATTAACAAAAAGACCAAGGGCCTCTGGGGCACAACACAAGCACAGTATGCCAAATCTCCCTCACACCACCTCATAGTAGTGTCTCCAGCTGCCCGAGTGCTAGGGCTCCAGGATGGCAGTATGGAAGTTCTTTTGGGCCCTGAGAAAATGGAAGAGACCCCTCACTCAGTAAAGCAGTGAGCAGGGACCACGAATCATGACCTGGTCTAGCTGTACCTCTGGGGTCTCTTCTATGTGATCAAGTTATAAACTTGCTCTGATTTAAGCCAGTACTTTTCAGACCTTTGAAACTAGAAGCCACCTAACACATCTCAAATGAAAAGTGAAGCATCTCAAAATTTGGGTCTATTCTCATAATGCAGATAAATCAAATGAGTGATTTTAAATTAGACACATACTCTCTGGATCCAAATTTCTGAATCTATTCCTGCCCAAAGAAATAAGATATCCTATAATAAAATTCAAAAACAAGAAGAAATAGGGTATCCAAGCAATCCTAATGTTTCTCTTTTTCACACAAACATGGATCTAAGGCCATGCTTCAGTGAGGAAGGCTCACACTGTAACTATCTTTCTACATATCAGTGTTTCCATGCAGCAGAACACAGCAAAGCTGTGGGAATCAATTTAACTTGACTATGTTTATGGATGGTCAACAAACCATTTGTTTTACTTAGAAAAAAATTAAGATCACAACCATTTACTAATTACATAGTTCAAAAAAAACTTTCAGAGAGCTGGAAATTTTGTTTAGTCTGTTTTGCCTAAGCTTTTACCTTTTTTTTTTTTTTTTTTTAAAATGAGGGCGACACCTGCTGGTGATATTAACTCTATATTTTAAGAATCTTTTTGCTTTCAGCTAAAATATTCAGGTACCTTGTCATAATAAGGCCAAATATTCTATATTATACACTGCTATTGATTTTCCAAAACCCCAGGTGACAGCATGGACAGGAAGTCCAGACTGTTCCTGTGGGGCTCCAGAGGACTTCATTTAGGAGCTCCTTTTCAAACTTGTATATATCATCTCTTAAGAGACCACAGAAGGCCTCACTGATTCATGCCCCTGTAATAGTTACTTTGCAGCCTCCCCAACCACTAGTCACAGTCCTAACTTCTCCCCTACTTCCCATCATTCGCCAGGCCTGAAAAGTGGCCTGCTGTCCTTGGTTCCCAAAGCAGCTTAGGAACAGCTGTAGAGTGGTAAGGGTAGAAGACAGAGCTTCATGGTGTCACTTCGACACCACCATCTGCAGCATCTGAGGCTTTTGATGGGCTACCATGCTCCTGTACATTTAGCCTATCCTTCACTCTGGCTTCCCGACTGCTTGGCCCTGCCTCAGCCTCAGCAACAGGGAAGGCACTTACTGTCTACTTATTCCATCATAAGCCCCAGTGCTGTGAAGAATTCTCATTAGCCTAATGTGAACTGCCCTCTACTGTAATTGTTTAAAACATTACAGGATATCCTATACCTTTGAAATTTGGATACTCCAGCTCCCTTCCTCTCTCAATCTACGCCCTTGACTTCTGTCTGGTTTACTGAGGTAGTAGGTACTCATTTACTCCTTCATTCAACAAACACCAAGACTGTGCCCAGTAGCTGGGGATCAGGCCCATGAGTGCAAGCTGGCAGTGCTGGCTGGCTGTGGGTGCAGTTGTGAGGCAGAGGAAGTTCCTGGAAGGGGGCCATCCCAACTGCTTTCTTTTTGGCTGTGAAGACCAGGCTGATGCTGCAGCAGGCCCTGTGCCTGGAAGCAACAAGGCAGCAGGGCTCCCAAGTCTTTCCCCAGGTTGCAACTCCTCAGCTCCTATTGGGGGAGTTGTTTCTGGAGGCACTGCAGTCCTCCTCAACCCTCTCCATGATTTCATAAGCACTCAATCCCCTGTTCTCAGTCCATTTCTGTTTGAAGTAGAGTGGTAAGCAGGATATTCGACTCTTTCACCTACCTCAACAACATTACGGCATCTGGTGTGAGCTAGACATGCAACTGCTTCCTTCTGATGGAAGTAACTCAAAGGCACCTGAATTAACAATCTCCTGGGCCACCATTAGTTGCCTCAAGTACACTGACAGGGTAAAGAGGTATGTTTGAAAAGTTGCTTTTTTTATAGGTAAATGCTAATCTAGAGGGATGTTTTAATCCACACAGTTTTAACACATCTTATTTCTAAAATCTGGATGTACTTTACAGTGACTAAATAGAATACATTTAACATGGGTTACCAATTCATCCTCCAACTCCACTAGTAAGACATTTAATCAACAATATGATAAATACATTTTTTTGTTTTCATCTACAGTTCCTGGCTCATGACTCCCATAGCCCTTGTTATGTCCTTGGTGACTAGAACACGGAGCATATCTTTTGTTAAAGTGTTTGGCCTGCTGTCCTTGGTTCCCAAAGCAGCTTAGGAACAGTGTAGAGTGCTGAGGGTAGAAGACAATCTCCTGTTACAGCGCGGTTGCTTCTGGCCTCAGGGAGCTCCACCTCTCCCTCTCTGCCTCCTCCTGCTCCCTGCCACCTGCTCCTTCTCAAGGTAGGGCACAGAGACCAGAACGCCTCTTTCCCAAGGTGGCTCACAGAAGCTAAAGAGACTTTCATCTTCCCTGCCTTTCTGTCTTGGAGCTGGTCACAGAGTTCTCTGCCTTGCCTTGTCTGATAGTAGCAAGTCCCAAGACCCTCCCCACCCCCTGTTTCTAAGGGGGTCTTTCCTCGGACCCAGGAGGAAAGAATGTGCAGGGGCAAGAAGAGCCTGCACACAGGCTTCGCTGGGGTTCCCTGACGACCTGTTAGCACTGGATCATGGCCTGGGGTCCTGTCGCCTTTCCACACAGTCGTCCGTGCCCCAATCGTGCCTGAGCAATGGAGCCTCCACAAAACCCCAGAAGGACAGGGTTTGGGAAGCCTCTGCAGGAAGCTGAGCAAGAATGCATCCACCTGCAGGAGGGGGGGCTCGGGGTCCTTCAGACCCCATCCTCTTCACCTCAACTGGCTGCTGATGCGTACCATTTAAACTACCCACTAAAATAAACCAGTGTTTGTGAGTTCTGAGAGCAGCTCTAGCAAATCAATCAAGCTTAAAGAGGTATTATAGGAGTTCCAAATTGTAGCTGGCCACTTGCAAATTCAGAAGTCCCTGACTTGCGCTTGGGTCTAAAGTGGGGCAGAGCTCTCAACCTATGGGGGTCTTACACTGTCCCAAAACTAAAGTGAACTGGAGGACATGCAGCTGGTGGCCACTGCAGAATTGCTTGCTTGCTTGCTGTGGGGAGAAACCCCCACAACTTTTGGGATCACAGAAACCATGTGTGTTGAGTGCATAGTAGGAGAAACTGAGTTTGTATTAATCTTTTCACACAGATAGCATCTCAGAATTTCAGAAACAAGTTTTTGTATGATACAGCAAAGAAACTTCTCTCATGCACAGGCACTACACAATGACAAAAAATAAAAATACTAAAACATCATGCATTAGAATTGCAAGTTTGAGGCCAGCCTCAGTACCTTAATGAGGCCCTAAGCAACCTGGAGAGACCCTGTCTCACAAAAATAAAAATAGGGCTGGAGATGTGGCTCAGTGGGTGACTATCTCTGGGTTCAAGCCCTAATACCAAAACAAAACAGAATATATATTCAAAGATTCAGAGTTTTAAAAAACATTTTACATTTAAATTTGCTCAAATATATATGATTAATGTTTGCAAGTATGACTATATGACAGAACTATTCTCATATGCTAAAATAATCAGATTCCAAGAAGTGTTTTCATGATTACAATTTCTCCTGAAACCTATACAGCAACTCACATTGTGGGGAGAAGTAGGAGACAGCTCTGAGTAAAGAGGGTCCATCTGTTGTGTTTATCAGCAATACCGGTGGGATACAAAGCTCTGGCCTTCTGTTTGTTCAGTTGACAGATTCTGGCTCGTCTATCACCATGGTAACATTTGGAGCCCAACTCAAAATAAGCAAAAACCCATTAACTACAAACTACATTAACTAAGTGTCTATTGCCAATGGGAAATGCTGTTTAGAGGTATTTTCTATTCTAATGTATTATGGTGATCTCTAAAAGGTATTGAAATTAAATTAATGCTATGCTTAATAGATCAGATAACATCAACATTAAAAGAAAGTAAAATTATTTTAGTAATGACTACTAACAGTATGACTCATTTAATTAAAAGGTTACTTGGCTCTTGGATTCTTCTACTCTAAGAAAATGTACTATTTATGGTATAGGCAAGTATTTCCGAATTTTTTTTTAAAAATAGGCTGATTTAGAAAAGCCAAACAGAAAATGGTGGTAACAGCATCTGTTAAAGTCACCTACCAAAATAGTATCAAAACATATTGCTCCCAAAGCAATGTAGGGAGACCCTGTCTCAAAATAAAATATAAAAGGGGTTGGGGATGTGGCTCAGTGCTTAAGTGCCCCTGGGTTCAATCCCTAGTATCACAAACAAACAAACAAAAAATGTAGTGGCTTTTCTATAATCTCTCTTGTATCTAATTTTAATTGAAATACTCCCTATACAAAGGAGGCAACACACTGGACCAGACATTGGGGTGAAGAAAGCCCATCAAATGTGCAGCGGGCCATTCTTCCAACCCCTTTGTGACCTCTTCTCTTTCCATGCAAAATCACCCTGAGCTGATTGAGTTCTCAGCAGACAGCAAATCCTACAGCTCAGGAAACACAATGTTAAATGGAATCATGTCTCAAGGGTGTCCTAGGACATGAATATTTCCTGCTGTGGGACTTGTGTGTTTTCTTTAATATAGTAAATTAATACACTGCGAAGTAGTAATCCTGGCATATTCCCCCCCGAGTGCAGAGTCCTGCAGTCTGCCAGAAGGGTGCCCCCACGTCAAAGCACTGCAATACTAGTGGGAAGGTTGGTGAGGGAGAAGGAAAACTGACCCTAGGGCAAGTGGGTTGAAAGGCTTCCTATTCTCTAACACCTCTGCTGTGTGCCAGTACGTGGAGCGTCACCTGCCCTGCCAGACTTTTGTTTGTCTAGACCCTGGAAAATGCTACACTCCTCTAGCCTTCGAGGCCTACATTTGTCTGTAGGTGGACATCCTAATCTCTCTCTCTCCTTTCCCACGTTTACCTATGTGGTCACCGTTTAGATATCCAGCCAGTGTTACCTACAGATGCCACCTGTAATTCCCAGGCTCCTTCAGGTCCTCTGATCTATGCTCTCATTCTACCAAGTTCCCTTCCTGCACAGTGGCCATGGCAGCTGGCAATGATACAGGTAGCACCGTGACTTGTATTTATATCTATTCCCTACAAAACTCAAAGACCTACAAGAATGGAAAGCATATATATTTTTAAATCATTTTCTCCCCATAGCAACCAGCACATTATCAAGCAAATAGTAGGTGTTCAATAAATATCTGCTGCATAACAGTAAAGACAGAACCAGAAACTAATCTTCCCCTTTTACCTGGAGCCTGAACTATGCATTGTTCTAACTGCACCCACTGCTTTCAGCCCCTCCCCACTAAACCAGTTTACTTCAGTTGTAATCCTGCATGTTCAGTGGGTTTTCTAAAATATACATCTCATGATGTCATTCTTCCACTTGGAACACTTCAATGGCTTTCTTTGGTTTAGAAAATCACATCTGAATTCCCTAGTTTCAACTCCTTTTCTGAGTCGGATAGGCTGTTGAGAGCTCAATTCTAATAGCCTGATGGCTGGGCTTGGGATGACCTGGAAAAGGCATGTCTCTTTGTCCTTGCTTTCTTAGCAAACTCAGGGCACAACTGGACAAGTGTCCAAGCTCTAGCATGCATTTATCTCACTCTTGTCAGTATTTTCCTTTCCCATTCTCTTATTTAAAAATATTTTTTAGTTATCAATGGATCTTTATTTTATTTATTTATATGTGGTGCTGAAAATCCAACCCAGTGCCTCACACATGCTAGGCAAGCACTCTACCTCTGAGCCACCACCCCAGCCCCTCTCTCATTTATTTTTAAAAGTAGGTAATTATGTTTTATACACATATAAACATCTAATGAAAAGATGACCATTTAAATTTTTTCAGATAGAAGGTGTGGGATAAATGAATCATAGTACCCAGAAATTAAACTGCATTCACTTGAATATATAAAACATCTCTTTGAGAACAGGAAACTTATCTATCTCTGCTGTCTAGTAGGTATTTATTAACTGTTTAATTAATGAACTAACCAGCCAATTCTAGATAACTAACACATTGCAATCTTTTGGTGTGCTAAAAGCTAGATGTAACTGTCATATTTAAAAGTGCATGTTTCCTGATATTATCACATGACAAGTACCTGCCTACCCAGAAAGAGAGGGAAGCACTGTGCCAAGCCAACAACTCTACTGCGGTGTGGCGTCTCTCTGCCCAACTAGAGAGGCCAGTTGAGTGTCACAAATCAATTTGGAATAAGAAAATAAATAACTCAATAAAGACAGGCAAACCATTTGAACAGATACTTCACTAAAGAAGTTATGAAGAGGGGCTGGGGTTGTGGCTCAGTGGTAGGGTGCTCACCTAGCACATGTGCGGCCCAGGTTCAATCCCCAGCACCATGTAAAAAAATAAAGGCATTGTGTACAACTAAAGCAAATAAAAAAAGTTTAAAAAAAAAAAGAAGTTATGCAGATGGCAAAAATTATATTAAAATATAATTTTATATGCTTATTTAGTCATTAATAAAATTGGGGACTGGGTTGTGGCTCAGTGGTATAGTGCTTGCCTAGCATGTGTGAGGCACTGGGTTCGATCTTCAGCACCACATACAAATAGATAAAGTTATTGTGTCTATGTACAACTAAAAATATTTTAAAAAGAAAATGCATATTAAAGTCTTAGTAAGAAACCCTACAAATCTATTAGAATGGCTGAAATTATACTATGTGTTGTGAAGTACAACTATGAAATAGTTTCATCACTGGAAAACAGTTTTGCAGTTTTTTGGCAAATTAGACATGCAGCCATCATTATGACAGGTGCTACACTGACTGTGGCAATGGTTCCACAGGTGTATCTATGCCAACATGTGTTGATCTGTATTACTTAACCATGTGTACTGTAGCCAATAATGACTCAATAAAGCAGTTTTAAAAAAGAAGCCAAGCTGGGTTAACAAGGGCCTATTTCTCAGAATGCAGTCTGTCAGCTTTTTCTTTCTTTCTTTCTTTCTTTCTTTCTTTCTTTCTTTCTTTCTTTCTTTCTTAACTTAGTTATGAACTATAAACTGCTTTTGTCTAAAGTTTTAGTTTAGAGTTATATTGTACTTTCATGTCATCTGAGACTAAGTGAAGCAACTGCAGGAAGATGCTGTGATGGGACTTAGAATGAGGAAGCAGAGCATGCTTATCTGACACCTGTTGTCACCAATGTCACTGCCTTTCTTTTAAAATTTGATCAGGAACTTATTCATTCATGTACCTGTACCTGCCTAGAGTTTGGTTTTGTGCAATACATTTTCATCCTTTTAAATTACCTATATGTTTTAAAACACCTCATCTTAACGCTCTTGTTCCCATGAAATAAAATTAATACATTTATTATCTTCCCCTTAAGATTTAACAGCAAATTGGTTCCTTTAAAAACAGAAAGACAAACCTAATATTTAGAAACTTAAGATAGCATCCCTTAAAGATCCCTCATATAATAAATCTTGGAGCGATTTCTTTTAGCCTATTAATTAATTTATTTTTTGGGATATTGGGGATTGAACTCAGGGGCACTCAATCACTGAGCCACATCTTCAGCCCTATTTTGTATTTTATTTAGAGACAGGGTCTCACTGAGTTGCTTAGCGCCTTGCTGTTGCTGAGGCTGGCTTTAAACTCACAATCTTCCTGTCTCAACTTCCAAAGCCGCTGGGATTACAGGTATGTGCCACCGTGCCTAAGAACTGAAGTTCCTTCTAGAGTGACCAGGTCTACTGATAACAGGCATACAACACCTGTGTCTCCCATCTTGCTACATGGTGGTAAAAGAAAACCTGCACAATTGATTACCAGAAGATGAGGGTTCTAATCCTTCTGTTACCTAGCTGTCAAACCTTGCACAAATCACTTACCCTCTTTGGATCTCACTTCCTTATCTGAAATAGGAACTGGGTAATCTCCAAGGATCCTTCAAGCTCTAAGATTAAATTTTGTAGATAGGTAAATAAAATACCAAATAAGTACTGAGCATGTGGAAGATTTTTAGCTACTGTCTTTAGAAGAAATGTATACACTTAAATATTTGAATATGATTGTGAATACTTATAAATTCTAGGATTCTGGCCAATTTTATCACTCTGTATAACACAGGAAAACACTGATCTGATGCTTTAAAAACACTAAGTTCTGATTACTGTATTGAGACCCCTGAAAGACGGAGCGAACAGTGACCACTGCCCCAACCAAGCAGAAAAAGTGCACCTACTTAGTCAAGAGCAGAATGTGAATGCTCCTCTCTGTTAATCTCTAAATCCTACTATGAAACCGGGAAGCTTTACACTTCAATTCTTACTATTCTTTATTTATGTAGATAAGAAGTTCTGTGTGTGTTTGTTTTTTAATATTTATTTATTTATTTATTTTAGTTGTACACAACGCCTTCATTTTTACGTGGTGCTGAGGATCGAACCCGGGCCGCGCATGTGCTAGGCGAGTGCTCTACTGCTGAGCCACAACCCCAGCCCGAAGTTCTGTATTTCTATGACGAGTCTTTTTTTGTTTGTTTGTTTGTTTTTTAAATATTTATTTATTTGCTTTTAGTTGTACACAGTGCCTTTATTTTTACATGGTGCTGAGGATCGAACCCGGGCCGCGCACATGCCAGGCAAGCGCTCTACCGCTGAGGCACAACCCCAGCCCCTTTAGGATGAGTCTTAATAGTAGTACAGCAACCTGCATGTAATTTGTGACTCCAAAAACCTTATTGTTCAATGTGAGGCTATTAAAAGAATATGGTTTCAAATGATTTACACTAACGAAAGCACAGAAAGTTTCTCTTTTTCTTTTTTAGTACTGGGGATGGAACCCAGGGGCACTTTACCACTAAGCTATATCCCCAGCCCTTTTTATTTTCAAACAGACCCTTATTAAGTTACTGAGGGTAGCCCTGAAACTGTGATCCTCTTGCCTTGGCTTCCTGAGTCACTAGAACTACAGCTGTACATCATGGCACCTGGAGAAAGCACATAAAGGTTTTTTGAAAGTTAACAGTTACAAACTAAACATGTGCCAAAGTTCAACACTTGATTCCAAAATTTAAATTATACTCCTTACAAGCAAGATTAAGAATACTAATTAAATGTATGTCCACAGCAGTGCTGTAACATACAAGTTAATGGCCTTTCACAGCAGGATTTTATCTGATCGCACCTCAATAATGAGCTCGTGTAGGCAAACCCAGTGATTGTGTTCAGCTGTTGTTCTTTGGGCACCAATGCAAAATTTACAAGAGATTATTTTGTTTGTGAGCACACTCACAGGAAGGTTCTCAGATGGCTCAGGGCAGTACTTCAAGGGCTGTGCTTGAGGAGTATGGATTGGAGGGAAGTAGCAGAGTCCATACAAACATATTTATGTCTGTGAATTCATAAGGAAATGCATTAAAGGATGGCTGACAAAATGTTAACTGGTAAATATCTCAGGATAGAGGGATTTCAAGTAAACTTTAATTTCTCTTTAGATAGTGCTCAAATTATTTTCAAAGAAAATACATTACTTATGTTCTTCATCACAGGAGGAAAAATAAGGAAAGGTTAACTACAACAACACAAGACTAGAGGCAGGAAAAGGAGGAAAAGGATTCCAAAAAATAAACACGCTAAGATTTTTCAGGAGTGTAGGACATCACCCCACTGATGATCTGCAGACTCAGAGAAGAATCAGAAGAGAGGAACAACAGTGAACACAATGTCTGAATGAAAAGTCCCCCAGAGCTGATGAGAGTGTGTCCCCTGGCTGCAGGGTAGCCTGCAAAACGCTGGTGGCATGGTATTTCACACACTGACTCTGCTGTTCTGAACCTTAAAAAGAAAATGGCCTCCACAAAGAAGGCACAGGTCAGGATGTGAAAAGTCAGCCAGGGAGAATTTTCTGTTTAGTTGTGAATCTGCAAAGCAGACTTTCTGGAAACCTTGTTTATAAATGTATGGGGTGGGGTATGCTATATATTAGATTACGTTTTTCAGAAAAGATATGCTTTTGGTTAGACTCAGTTTGTATCAGTCTTTATTTAAAGTGAAGCTTCCCAGTTCAAGTTAAATGATTATAGTCAGATGTGAAAAAAATTTTAAGTAATACTCTAATGAAGACTGATTTACCAAGATTAGTTAAAATTCTGTGGTAGAAGACAGTGGGTATAATCTATGTGTGTACATAACACACTCTAAAAAGTTCTCTGAAAATGTTTAAAATAAGTCAATGGGGCTGGGTTTGGCTCAGCAGTAGAGCACTTGCCTAGCGTGTGCGCGGCCCTGGGTTCAATCCTCTGCACCACGTAAATAAATAAATAAATAAATAAATAAATAAATAAATAAATAAAATAAAGGTATTGTGTCCAACTACAACTAAAAAAATAAATATTTTTTTAAAAATATTTATTTATTTGCTTTACAATGCATTTATTTTTATGTGGTGCTAGAGGATCGAACCCGGGCCGCACACGTGCTAGGCGAGCGCTCTACCGCTGAGCCACAATCCCAGCCCTAAATATTTTTAAAATGTTTAAAATAAATCAAAATTTAAGGGCTGAAGTTGTAGCTCAATGGTAGAGCACTTGCCTAGCATGTGTGAGACACTGGGTTCAATCCTCAGCACACATAAAAAGAAATAAGTAAACAAATAAAATATAAAAAGGCATTGTGCCCATCTACAACTAAAAATATATTTTTAAAAAATCAAAATTTAAAGAGATCACATTTCAGTTATTGAGAAAATTAAGTCAAACGCAATGCTAAGTAACAAAGGCACTACTTTCCTAATGCTACTAGTTGAATGGTTTTCTTTGAGGCATTCACACATGCTAGGCAAGCACTCTACCACTTGAGCTACAGCCCCAGCCCTGAATGATGTATAATACTGCAGAACAAGAAAATTAGTAATTGATTTGATCGAGTTTGATGTAATTATCAAGACAAAAACAATTTAACCTTCTGCAAAAAAACTGATTTGCCATATTACACAGTCTATTTTATAGCTATAGCTTCTCTCTCAAGTATTCAACTCCTGAACTCATTCAATGTTAAACTCTTCCTATATTCAAATGACTTGGGCCCTGGACTTCAGAGTGCTTCCCTGGGATACAGCAAGGTCTCCCTACTCCTGGTGATTCTGTCAGGCAGGCTATCTTGGCCCTGGAGTCAAAGCATACCTAATAGCTAACTCAAACTCTGCCAATTGCTGCTCTTGGCCTCTGAGCATCCTCCCTGCGACAGGTGATGCTGGGCAAGTGTCTGCTGCATGTTTTTCCTGCAGGCTGTATGGCAGAAGATTCTGGGGACACCAGCCACCGTTCACTTGCTCTGCAGTCACCAGGACATGTAGCAAACTTCCAGTCATCTGTCCTCTGGAGAGAATGCCACTAACAATGCAAAATACTAAATGTAAGGGCCTAGTACAGCATCTAGCATGTCTAGGAGTTGCTGAGTGAAGGTGCTGGGAGGAAAGAGGGAGCAGGCAAGTGGAGCCCCTGCCCTGTGGACTACAGGCTAGAACAGGGGAAACAGACAGGAATGCTGGCTCGAAGCAGATCGACTTCATGTTTGAGCACAGATGCTACTATAACAACCTCACAGGGTTGTGAGGTTGTGGCTTAGTAGAAGGGCACTTGCCTAGCACATGTGAGGCACTGGGTTTGATCCTCTAAAAATACACAAATAAATAAAGACATTGTGTTCATCTACAACAAGAAAACAACCTCACTGATTCAGTTGAGCCAAATCTGTGTTATCTGACACTAGGGTCCAGTCAGAAAGTCAGAACCTTCAACTTGCAGCAGCCAATTTTGATTTGGCCTGGTAATAATGGAGAATTAAAGTAATACTCTTTAGTGAATTACCTAGTAGTACCATTAAAATTCTTTACAGTTCAAAAAGCAATTGTTTATCAGTTTGTGAATAATAATTACTATGAACCATTCTAAAGCTAGTTAGTAGTTACTGGTAATCCATACCCAAAGGAACAGTATTTTTTAAAAAAATATTTATTTATTTTCTTTAGTTGTACACGATGCGCTTATTTGTACGTGGTGCTGAGGATCAAACCTGGGCCGCGCACGTGCTAGGCGAGCGCTCTACCGCTGAGCCACAACCCCAGCCCCAGGAACAGAGATAAAAACCCCAATGGAGTGTGGAAGCAGTAATGAAAATACACATCAGCACAGCAACAGAAAATATTAAGTCTGTGTAAAGTGGCAGGCCAACTATAATTCACAATTACTATACACAAATAAACAATCTGTTACCATCTGAGGGGATAACAATTACAATGACAGTGAAAATAGAATACAGCTAGGATTAAAGCAGAATGTAAAAAAACTCTTCAAATGTTAAAAAAAGAAAATGAATGATTCATAAAAATAATGCTGTATTTTAAGAGACAATTATTAAAATGAAACCATTTTTTAAAATTTCAGATCATAAGTTCAAATACAACTAAGTACCAACCCTGAGAACCCTTCTGAAATTCACAGTGCTTCTAAGAGTAGAAGAAAGAAAACTGTCCTTTTTACTTTGCTGCCTTTTAATATTCATTTTATGTTAAATTCATCTTTTAATATGACTCTAGTTTAAGGCACAGAGGCTGAGTGCACCAGGGTCAGAAGCCCTGGGCTCCCTCAGTCCTATCTTTACCACTGTCAATCAAGAACAAGCCACTTAACTCACCAGGAGCATCATCTATAAATGAATTCCTGTCCTGCTCAATTACAAAGTTCAATGAGATAACATATATAATCTTTTCTCTGAAAACTATAAAATGTCAAACTGAACTAGAGTGTATTGGTAGTGATGGCAGCTTGAGTGAGTGTGCTCATAAAAAAGGTCTCAGTGCATGTGTCTGCACAGACAACTGTGTACATATAATGGTCCAACAGAAAATAAGAACCTAAGAACGACAACAATTAGAGATGTCCTTTACTGAGCACCAACTATATACGAGGCATTGAGCTGTTTTTAAACACTTGCATGATTCCATTTTGTCATCACAACAGCTTTATGAGGCAACAATAATTCATTACCTTTCTCATTTTATTTTATTTATTTATTTTGGTACCGGGGATTGAATTCAGGGGCACTCGACCACTAGGCCACATCCCCAGCCCCCCCGCCTTTTTTTGTATTTTATTAGAGACAGGGTCTCACTGAGTTGCTAAGTGCCTCACGATCCTCCTGCCTCAGCCTCCCAAGTGCTGGGATTACAGGCGTGCGCCACCACACCCAGCTACCTTTCTCATTTTAAATATGAGATACCTGAGATTTAAAGAAGGGAAGTCACTTGCCCCAAATGAAACAGAGCTGGTGTATATGACACAAGTATATGCCATTAACCATAGGAAACCACCTGCACACATCAAGCATGAAATGAAGAGGCTGGAAGTGTGGGTTGCCTGTGTTCATTCTAAATTTCCAACACAACCCAGGGATGCTGGAGCTATGGTGAGAACTGTGTGTGTTTCCAACACCCCTTAAGACAAGAGCAAGCAAGCAAGCTCAGGACTTAGATGACACAAAAGAAACCTCTTCTGTATCAGTAAGAAAGATGGAACACAGAAAGCTTACACCTACAAAGAATAGCTGGCAATGAGGAATTGGGAGCTTTTTTTAAAATTCAGATATCTTTGGTTGTTCTTATTCCAACTCAATCAACTCAATCAGTTCGATCCTTATTTGGTGGAAATCAAACCAAAAGAAAATTAAAAAGCATTCTGTAGAAAGCTAATGTAACATTCTTAAGGCATTTTTAGATTAATCAAATGCCAATGAGATGCAGATGTAAAACCAGTGATAAACGAAGAATTTCACAATGAATAATAAAAAGTAGAATCACAGACAGGCTTATATTCTTTGTTTTTAGACATTAATTAAAAAATTTTAAAAAATCACCCTCATTATAAAAAGTTTAGTAGTACCATAAAATGCCCCCTCCCCCCAATATAAACAAACTTACCTTTGGTTTTTTGATCAGCAGCCTGGAAAAAAACAAAAACAAAAACCAGAAACTCTTTAGGAACAATAGTGTGTAGAATGTGTGCATATATAAAAGTTTATAAACAGAATTTTAATATTGGACATTTTGAAAGCAAGTTTTTGCCCAGTTAATTTATTATAATTTATTACTGGGAAAAACACATATTTGTCTACATGCTATTGATTACATACCAATATTAACCTAAAGACAAAAAAAAAACAACAACAAAAAACAAACAAACAAAAAAAAACTATACAGAAGCTCACTTGAACTCTGTATTTTAATACAGTGTAAAAGGCATATGGTTTTAAACTATAGGATACATGGGCAAGAATGAAGACAAATGGTATACTTTGTATTTTAAATGCCATGAAATTCAAGCACAACTTCAATGATTACAGCAGAATTTTTGATTTTTAATATTTACTAATAGGATTTATAAAATAACATATTCCAAAACTACAAAAAGCATTTCTAGCTTTTCTAACAAGATCAAGTTTTGTGGTCCTTTCCTCGTTGCTTAGAGATGGTTGTTCTGGACAGTTCTCTTTATCACAAACAACTAAAATCAAACTTCTTGAAATACAGCTCTAATATTTCTAGTTTTTTAAGAGACTGTGCAACTGTCACCCTATGTGTATTTTACTAGCACAGTATCTATTACTTGCTGGTTACAGATTTAGCATATTGATTTAAAGCAGTAATAGAATGAAACTTGGTATTAGAATGGCTGTGACAATGCAAATGAGACACAAAGATTACACAGACAACGAAGTCAGTAACTCGGGCCAAACCTTTTTCTGAGCACCTTCCTTCTTTTTCTTTTCTTCCTGCTTTTTCTTTTTCTTTTCTTCCATCAAACGCTCCTCTTCTGGTGTTTCTTGTTCTTTCTCCCTGTCAAAAAGAAAAAGAAGTGGTATTAGTATAATGGCTATTTTAAAATTAAAAAAATGAAAAAGCATTAACTGCAAAGTCTTAAGCCAGGCACACATGGGAAAAAGGAGGCCACTCAGAGAGAACATCAGAAATGGACATTTATCCTGTATTGCTGGGTGTACTTTCCTATTACTAAAGCAAGCTGCCCTATCTTTTTTAGTGGCTTACGTGTCTTTCATTCAGCCCACATTTACTGGGCACCAAACTACCACCAGGCATTGTACTGGGAATGTGGGTACAGTAGGGAGTCCCTTCCCTGTAGCCCCACAGCAGTGTTTCTCAAAGTGTTGCCTCTGGGATCACCATCATCATAATCAGTGGATTCCTAGGTTCCACCCTGGCTCAACACACCAGAAACTCTGGAGGTGATTCCCAGCATACTATAATTACTTGCGTGTTTGATAAACCAACTGTTTTCTTAAACAGGTCCCATATGGCATGGTGAGTTCTTATAAAGATACATGGGTATGCGGCATAGAGGAACACACCTGGAAGAAGTCACAGCAGCCTAGGAGCTGGGCTGCAAAGCTGAAAGGAGTTAGCTGGTGTAGGATGGTCTCAATGGCCAACAGATTACTGTCAGCTCCAAATCCACCCTTTAGCACCTGGCTGCAATAGCTGACAGGGCTGCTTGAGGCATTTCCTTTTCAGTGAGCACAAAGAAGAGCTTTCTTAGTAGAGGGTACTTGAGGGACACTGAAAAGAGGAAGAGGCCTCCCTGCTGTTTGAGTGGCTATGCTGTGGGGTCAGCATGTGGGTATGAGGCCACTGGTGATGGCTCCAGCCCTGGGCCTTGGCACAGGTAGCCCCTCAGCAACCCTACAACTCTGATATAATCTACAGTCACCTTCCCATGACCTATTCAACACGGACACTGTGCTTCAGGCCTGCTGCTAACCCACCCCAGATTTGTCTCTTGTGGTCTAATAGTATGGTCCCTCCCAACTAGAACACAGGTACCCCAGGCCTGATGCACTAATACCCTACATCTCTGCCCCATGCCCAGGCATCAGCTTGCCCCAGAGGGTTGCACCACGGTCCCTACTTCCTATGTGTGCCCATGCAACTGGATATGACTGCTCTGGGTCCTGCCTGTACTCCTGCTGGAACACAGAGGGCTAGGAGTGCTTCCTGCTGCCCAGCAATGCGGGCCAGGCCTGGTCTGGCAAAAATGCCAACTGCTGTGCAATCTAGCGAGCTGCAAACACACCTTCTTCAATGAGTATGCAGTCCAGCCTCAGAAAGTGGGCTTCCTTCCAAGTCCCTTCCTTGGGTACTCTCCTTCAGCCTAGGGTCCACATCATTTTCTACAATTACACTTTTATCCCCATTTATATCACTGTGTAGTTTCTAGCTCCTGGTGGGAAGGGGAATTTCACAGACATAGCAGGAAGAATAACATGTCCAAAAGCCTCAGTAAAACATCTTCAACCATCCATAAATGCTGCCTTGAATGTATTAATTTGGAGGTTTTTTTTTTTTTTAAATAATCTTTATGTTTAAAAAAATATTTATTTAAGTGCTGGGGATTGAACCCAGGGCCTTGTGAATGTGAGGCAAGCACTCTACCAACTGAGCTATATCCCCAGCCCTGGAATTTGTTTTCGATTTGTAACATGCTTTTATGTACAACTACATGAACAAGGAATTTGAACTGAATGTCAGTTTGTACATATTATATATATATATTATATTTATTTTTGTACCAGGGATTGAACTCAGGGGCACTCTACCATTGGGACACATCCCCAGCACCCACCCCCCACTTTTTAAAAAATTTATTAGAGACAGGGTCTCACTGAGTTGCTAAGTGCCTCACCATTGCTGAGGCTGGCTTTGAACTTGCAATCCTCCTGCCTCAGCCTCCCAAGTGCTGGGATTACAGGCGTGTGCCACCGTGCCTGGCTAGTTTGTACATATTTAAATGCTGTCATGATAAAAATAATTTACATCAATAACGGAATGTGGAGTGTCTTTTTGAACACTCTTTTTTCAAAACCATGGTCCTCAGTCTCTGGCTGCCCATCAGAATTACCCAGGAAGCTTCAGAATTTAAGGTTAAGGTCATAACCCACGTCAGGAAGGTCACTAGGAATCTAACTCAGGAGTAAGCAGTGTTGAAAGCTTCCAGATGACTCCAACTTCAGCCAAGGCCGAGAAACACTGCTTTTAAAAGAACTCTACATATTTGTCAAGTTTGAAAAATAATTACTCACTATTCTAGATGATACTTTCCAGGCATGGTTTTATGATAAAAGGTACAAAGACATTAAGAAATTTTCATTTAAAAAATTCTTCTAAGGAGCAGGCAACCCCTGGTCTCAGATAAACAGTGGCTACCTACTGCCATTGTTACATTTTCCTGATCTACAATACAATGAGACCCTTAAATTATCTTCAGAGAGTAAACTGAATAAAGCAGGCAGGTACAGGCTACATTTTCAAAAGGTATTCAACAAAATGAGTAAAAATGACTTTTGCAGCCAGGCGTGATGGCGCACGCCTGTAATCCCAGCACTTGGGAGGCTGAGGCAGGAAAATTGCGAGTTCAAAGCCAGCCTCAGCAATGGTGAGGCACTTAGCAACACAGTGAGACCTGTCTCTAATAAAATACAAAAAAGGGCTGGGGATGTGGCCCAGTGGTCGAGTGCCCCTGAGTTCAATCCCTGGTACCAAGAGAAAAAAAAGGACTTTTGCTTAGTTCTGTCTGCAAATTACATTAATTAGAGCCAGCTATTCCCCAGCAACACAATTAAGATTTTACTATAATAGTAAACTAAATTATGTAAGTAAAGAGCCCATGTAGCCATGAAATCTCTTACCAGGTCCTGCTGTGCTCATGTTCACAGGACAAAGCATAACTCAGATGTTAGATATTTAATAAAATTTCATCTAATTTCCTCCAGCTAGCAGTAATGGTTCCTATCACTCTTGGAGTACAACTTCTGCCATTCTTCATTAATAATTCTAAAAATCAACATTTAATCATACTTTTATTTTATAAAGTAATATAAGCTCATGGAAATGACACACAGTACATAAAGATTGGTAATAAAAAGGAAGCATTTTTTCCCCCCAACATCCACAGGTCTTCTCATAGAGGTTGTCTTTTAAAAAATGCTTTCTCTCTAGCTGGGTGCGGTGGTGCATGCCTGGAATCCCAGCTACTCTAGAGGCTAAAGCAGGAGAACTGCAAGTTCAAGACTAGCCTGGGCAATAAAACAAGTCAACACACCTCAAAAGAAAATGCTCTCTCTCCATGGCTACACACCTATATTTAAAACCACCACCACAAGTGGAGAGCACACCATCCACATTATTTTGTTTTCACTTAGTAATGCACTCCAACATGCGTGGGGAGGCTCGGCTCTCTCCCATCTCTACATGGTATGCACAGATTGTGATTTCTTAATGTACCAATTTGAGACGGTAACAGCTTAGTTCCCATAAACATGGCCATGGATTCAGCTCCTCCATCACTCTCATCACTACATTCAATTAAATCAATAAACGGCATTTGCTTTGTAAGAATATGTAAATGTTAGCTACGGAGCTATGTAGTACACTGTGCTCACTCTTTAGTTTGTGGAGCTGGTTTAGAGTTCCTAATTGGTCCCCCCCATCCCCCCGCCGGCCCTTGTAAGATGTTTGTGATTTTATACCCTTCCCCTACTGAATTTAAAACATGGCTCTTTAAAATCCCAATTCCAGAGCCTTCCATTCTGCTCTCTCTGGGCTAGGAGCACCCCTTGTGAGAGCTAACAGCCTATTGTTGAACCCCTTTAAATTTTTAAAAATTGTATTAAAATATACACCACACACAATATTCCCTTTTAAGCATTTTTGAGTTCACAGTTCAGTAGTGCTCTGTTGACAGTGTTGGGCAGAACTCCACCTTGCAATGCTGAACTATCCCTACCAAAACACCTCTACTTCCCCACCTCCCAGCCTTGGGCAACCTCCCTTCTAGTTTCTCTCTGAGAATCTGACTACACTACATGCCTCATTTGCTTTTGATCTACATTTACCGAATATTCCTGGGTGCTGTCTTCTCACAGGCTGCTGGCCATGTCTTTATCTTTTCTGGAGTCTCTTGTTCTTGTCACAATTTTAACTATTGTTTTGCCTTGAACTTGCTAGGTTCTGAACTTCAGGATGATATACCTGCACATCTTTTCTGCCCACGTATCTGCTTAGCATTAGGCAGATGCTTTCAACAAAGGCACACTTCCTTCAGCTATTTTCTTGAGAACATCTTTCTTGGGTTTCCTGAATAACATATTGAACCTTTTGGATCAACATTAATTTACCTTTTATATGTTTTACTTTTTTTGCTACTGTTACTATTTCCTGGGCTCTTGGCTCAACTGCATCTTCTTCCAAACCATCTACTGAGTTTGTTTCATGACATTTAAATTTTTTAGTGACTTTCTCTCTCTTGAATGTTCCTTTTCCACAGCACCTTCCACAGCTCTTGTTTTCTGGATGAAAACCACCTCTATTCCAGCTGTGAACATGAATCAGAGTTTTTCTGAAAGGCTTCTGCATTTCCTGCAACTGTCTGTGTTCTTCCTTTGGAGACTTCTTCCTCTGGGCTCTGACAGGAGAGCGTTTCCTCAACTGTCTAGTAATCCCTGCTTGACCATTCAGGCCTGAATGTGAAGCAACAAAAAAACCAATCCAGAGCTTTGTGCGCATGAGTGGACTTGTTTCATGATAGGCTTTGCTTTAGAGAACAGGCAGGGTGCTGGCTATTTTGCCAGAGCAGTCTCAAATGCCAAAATATGACATTTTTCCTGATTACCATATCTATAGTATCAGGGACCATCCAGATTACTCCACTGCTGGGATTTTTTGATCCCTCTTTCCAACATCTGGATGTGACTTTTATCTTATTCCCATTTCCTTCTAAATTGTTTTTATCAATTACTTTCCTAGAGAGCCTAAACCTCAAGACCACCCTTTATGGCCACTAGTTGAATTTCACAGGAATGAATGGAGGGAGGGAATGATTCATTTAACATGTGTTTTCTGAGCAATGGCTTTACAAGTGCTCTAGAATTACAACCATGAAAAAGGCAATGTATACATATGCTCAAGGACACTCACATAAATGATACAAGTGCAGCAAATGATCAGAACCACTGCAGAGACGTGTGCCTGTGAAGTCAGCGCATGGCAGGATGAGCAACTGGGCTTCCTCTCATAGGATCTTTCTGGAGAGGGAGGAGACATCATGTCCTAGCTCTAACTGAAAGCAAGAGCTTCCTCTGTCCTCGGGCTATGAGTGCTTTGGTGCAGGACTCTGTTCTGTCTCTGTGGCCCCCCAAAACACCTGTTACCATTCAGGGCATTTGTTTCCAGTGTCTGGCAAGATCTCAGCTGAAGTCAACACGGGACAAAATCTCCATGCAAACTTTCTTTTCAAGGCACCAACTTTATTTTCTGATATGATCAAGTAATACTTAGAATTATATTTACATATACATGATTTAATGTACATTTATAAATGTAATTTTTTTCTTTATTTTTTGGGGGGTACTGGGGATTGAACTTAGGGTCACTTGACCACTGAGCCACATCCCCAGCCCTATTTTGTATTTATTTAGAGACAGGGTCTCACTGAGTTGCTTAGCATCTCGCTTTTGCTGAGGCTAGCTTTAAAACCCGCAATCCTCCTGCCTCAGTCTCCCGAGCAACTGGAATTACAGGTGTGCGACACGGTGCCTGGCATTTTCTTTTCTTCTCAGTAAAATCTTTGCTTTTCTGTTTGATTTTCTTGGTATCCCTTTACCTATTTCTCACCTCCCTCCGCATCCACATCAACTGTCCACTGTTATACCACCACTAGATAACCTAAGTTAACCAATCAGTTCAGATCCACCTGTTTCTTTCCATGCTCATGTAATGATATGAAAATACACATACATTTTTACAAGGGATTTTTATTTGATCATTGTTTTGCAAAACTGGGATATTATATTAGCTTTTTTGCATCTTGCTTTTCTCATTCAATATAGGTGGGTGAGGGAATCTCCCTCCCAATCTGCAACTGACAGATCCAATCTATTATTTCTAATGGCTCCATAATATACTATGGTATGAATGTTATAAAGTACTCAATCATTCCTCTATTCATATGCATCCACTCCACTTCCAGTTTATTGCCCCTACAAAGAACTCCCACTCTCCTCCCCAGCTTCTGGGAAAGAAAATAGCATAGGTTAGACAGGCAGTATGGCTTATGTTTCAGTGGTAGTGGGAACTAGGTAAGAAGAAAATCTGATGCACCCTCAACTTCAGGGCCTGGAGCAAGTCTGAAGGGCCCAGACCACACAAAGTACCCTTCCTTTTATACAACAAGATATCCTGTGGTGAGCCCCTCTGGCTGGCTTTTTAAAAATTTTTCTTTACTAAGGAAAAGTTTATTTTGATCATCCAAGTTTTTAATAGATATATCTCTTACATTCTCAAACAGTTGTGCAATCTCTGGATTAGAAGGCACGGGTAGAGAACAAAGCAGCTCTGTCTCAGGCAGCTCCGGAAGGAGTGGGGGGCAGAAGCTTCTCCACAGGGCCCCACTAGCATGCACTCAGTGCTCCTCATGAAGCTCACATTTTCCCAAGGAAACAATGATTTGAAAGATGAAATTATGTAGGCAGACTGGGAATCCAGTCCCCATTCTCTATTAAACTATTATGGATGGAGAATATTCCAATTTACGGTTTTTCTGTTGACTGCTGTGGATATTTGTTAAAGAAAGCGCAAGGTGAACTGCTTTTGCCTTGAGGTTTAGTTAACAGAGGTTTAGTTAACAGAAACTGAAAATGTTTCTTATCCTTAGTTTCATCTACAGGATACACCAGATCCTATAACCTGAAGTTACACTGGTTACACTCCAAACATCTCATCAAAATATTCTCTACTTTTTTCTGTGTGAGGCTGTGTGTGTGTGTGCACGCCCATGTGACTTTTATTTTAAAAGTCTGGCTAATTCAATAACAAGTCCTTGTGGTGTTTAAGTTAGGAAGGGCTGGTAAAATACTAGCAGACAAAATTAAAGGAGAGGAAGGAAATGGTACCCTGATCAGCTGTCATAGCAATATGTAAGGTTCTTTATTTATTCAACAAGTTTGAATACCTGCTTTGTATGGGAAATATTTGCTACACCCTGTAGGTAGCACAAGTGGACAAAATAATCTTAGATCTCTGGGGCATATAATCTAGTAGGAAAGAGACAGTGAAGCTTGAATTATATTTAATACTCCATGTACTATGAAAAGAAATAGTAATGGGGAAGAGTGAGTGGGATTTAGAGTCATGAGAATGGGTTCTGCTGTACTGTTCAGTTATGAGCACATGGGGGTGGTGAAAAGCTGTAGGCTAAGCTGGGCGCAGTGGCACACACCAGAATCACAGCTACTCAGGAGACTGAGGCAGGAGGATTGCAAGCTCAAAGCCAGCCTTGGCAACTTAGCTCAAAAAAAAAAAAAAAAAAAAAAAAAGAAGGGGGCTGGGGACATAGCTCAGTGACAGAGTGCCCTAGGTTCAATCCCCAGTACTACAAAACAAAACAAAACAAAACAAAACAAAAATAACCCTACCATCACTACCACTTAGGTCATCTAGCATGTCAGGAACTAGGGGCAAAGAAGAGAAACACACACCACGTGGCTCTGATGTACAGCATCAGAGGAGGATCCTGGGGTGATGTGGTCAACAGAATTCTCAGATCTTCTGAGGTTTAGTGTGTAACCCTTTTCCCTTGGGTGTGGAAGGGACTGTGACTTGCTTCTAACCATCAGAGGGCAGAGGAGTAAGCCATTCCATTCCCTTGCTATGTGATAGAAGACTCTTTTCTAGCACACTGGCTTTAGATTCTCCCTCTTGATTGCTGGCCTTGAAGAAACAAAACAATTATGCATTCTGCTACTATAAGAAACTAATACTGCCAGTGGCCCGAGGAAGCATGGACAGCAAGCAACCCATCCTCAGCTCTCCCTGTGACTGAGGCCTTAGGAGGACCCAGCTGCATCCAGCCTCCTGACCCATGGAAACTGAAGTAAGAGGTATGTGTTGCTTTAAGCCACCAAATTTATGGTGATTTGCTATGCAGCACAGAAAACTAATACAGATAGTGATTTAGGATTTCTGGGCCTGCCGAAGAAGGGGGGAAGTCTATTATAGTTTCTTTCTGCTGATTCGCAACAAACAACTGGACAAAGTATAATACAATACAAAAAACACAAATAAAGGAAAATAAATACAAGCAGGTGGCTTAGGGAGAGGAACTGAAACGTAGGAAGCCAACCAGTAGGGGGATGAATTTCTTGTTTCCCTCTTCTCTTAAGGCTTTGACCAGGGTATGGGCTGCAGTCACAAAGTCATGCTGTGGCAAGGGTGGCACAGGCAGCTAAAATGGAGATCAACTCACCTTTCTCACAGAGGACTAGAAAAAGGAGCTCCTGGGAGTTAGACGGTATAAGGGATCCCAGAGAGGAATCACCTGGAAAAGGGAAATTCCTCATTTCTGGGTATGGGCTATCACTGTCTGGGTAGGCTCTACTTGGTTTTGCATGTGCACTGCTGACCCCAAACAGCAGAGCAAGAATGTGAGAACTGAAGTACCAAATCCATGTATATTGCCCCAAGTCTATTGGCTGTGTGCCTGGGCCAGGCCCAAAGCAGCACAGTGAAGGCCTGGGACTTACTGAAGGCCCTGGATCCCCTGCCCACAGAAGGTAAGGTCGACCGTGGTCCCAACTTTTACTTTGGAGGGTGAGGAAGAATTCTGGAGATCTGAGAGGCATAACAAAACCAGCTGGCCTCAAGCTTTCAAAGGAACCCTGAATTATTTCCATATTAGTGCTAATACAGACTTCAGACCCAGGATTTAGTTAAGATTTACTATTATGGCTGAAACAAAACAATACAGGACCCCCTAGCAACTCTCATTATGGAGCTCCTGTACCCTGAATTTACCTGACTTGTCAAGAAAGAGCACCGCCTATTTCTTTTTTTTTTTTTTTTGTGGTACCGGGGATTGAACTCAGGGGCACTCGTCCACTGGGTCACATCCCCAGCCCTTTTTTGTATTTTATTTAGAGACAGGGTCTCACTGAGTTGCTAAGCGCCTCGCCATTGCTGAGGCTGGCTTTGAACTTCGTGATCCTCCTGCCTCAGCCTCCCAAAGTGCTGGGATTACAGGCGTGTGCCACCGCGCCCGGCACCGCCTATTTCTTGCCTCAGAAACCAACACCTCTGGGGCTTGTTGCCTGGCCACTGACACGTTTCACCAGTATTCTCCTGTATTCTGTTTTCTTCTTCCACTTGGCTTTTTTTTTTTTTTTTTTTTTTTAATATTTATTTCTTTGCTTTAGTTGTACACAATGCGTTTATTTGTACATGGTGCTGAGGAGCGAACCCGGGCCGCACACGTGCTAGGCGAGCACGCTACCGCTGAGCCACAACCCCAGCCCTCCACTTGGCTTTTTAATCATGGAACAAACCTCATTTCTCATATTGGTTGGCTTTCCTTTGGAAAATAAGGTTAGTCACCTGTATGTTTCACTTTGCCACATGACATCCTTTCCCGCATAGGTAATCCTGATTCTCCACAGAGAACAACTCTTTCCCACACCTGAATCCAGTGACTTTTAGGGACAATGGCTTCAGGAACCCACTGTGTTTGGCTAATCAAAAAGCAGTGCATTCCCTGGGCCACAGTGCTTAGAATCAGGGAGGGCCCTTGATATGAACCAGAACCAGAGGTTGGAAGCTGTGGAAGTTGCTTCTCAATTGCAAAGATTTTGAAAATGAGGCACCACCAAGGAAGAGAGGCCAAGAAACAAAGAGCTGAGTCTTTGAGATGTGGCCTGAGTCCAGGAAGAAGTAGTTTCTGTAGCTCGGTATATAGTGCCCTGTGTTCCTCAGCAGGGTGTAGCTAGGTAGGTAAAATAAAAGAAAATAGAGAAAATAAAATAGAGAAAATAGAAAGCACCTTTTTAAACTAAAGGGAAGGAATATGAAGGAGCCCTAATTAGGAAGGGCTGTTGCAGCTAGCTGGAAGCCATAAGTTCCACCTGATATGTATGTGACGCACCTGTAGGCACCCGCAAACCTGAAGGTATATAACCGGGTGAAAGCAGTCCGAGTTAGGAGAACGGAGAATTCAGTCAGCCGGGCAGTCACTCGGTCGGTCAGAAGAATCAGAGCGGCCAGAACGTAGGCAGAGCGGTTACAGAAGAGAAACCAGATAGAAGAAGTAATGACTGGTCAGAGTTAGGCGAGACTCCTGAGGAAGACAGAAGACAGAAGAAAGAAGAAAGAAGAAGGAAGAAAGAAGAGAGAAGAAAGAAGCTCTAATCTTTCTCTAAGCTAAGCTCTATCTTTCTAACTCTAACTCTAAGAACTCTAACTCTAAGCTACAAGAAGAAAAGCTCGCTTTAATCTTTCTCTCTAAAAATCTTTCTTTCCCTCTCTCTAAGCTCTAAGAAAGTAGAAGTAAAAGTAGTGAAAGCTTAACTCTGCCCCCGAGAGTTTTTATCCCGGTTTACGAACCAGGCAGCTTACAGGGTGTGAGCACAAAAGTGGCACGGGCCAATCATGATGCTCCTTGGAATTAAAGGAGCATCATCCAAGCACATGGCTGGAGCAGACTCACCTCACTCACTGTCCCTACAAGGTTTGTCCTCCTCTCCAGGTGGCTGGTCTTTGTCCTGGCTTGTCAGCTTTTCCTTCAATTTTGTCAACTACCTTGTATGGGTCCAAAGTTCTTTCCCAACCTTAGAGTACAGTTACTTTTCATTGCTTGTAACCAAAGAATCATAAAAAGTATCTGTGCTTGCTCAATAAAACTGAGTGCAGAACAGCAGCAGCACTTTTAATTATGACTGATCTTGAAGGTGATTATGTTCAGTAAGCATTTCTTCCACTATAAAAGTTCTATAAGTATTATTGTATTAACATGTCCACTACAAGTAGAGAAATTACAAATACCCTTGTATCTTGTGAATACCTTTTATTTCATTTTTGAGTTTAAAGTAGCCTCAAAATTTTAAAATAACAGTACAATTTTAATGACATTCCATTTTCATAGACAATTATACACACCACACACACACACACATTTGTTGTTGTTGTTGGACATATTTAAAGTAATAGGGAAAAAACCCTCCAATCTGGGGCTGGGGTTGTGGCTCAGCGGCTGTGCGCTCACCTAGCACGACTGTAACCTGGGTTCGATCCTCAGCACTGCATAAGAATAACGGCATTGTATACAACTAACTAAATAAATAGATACTAAAAAAAAAAAAAAAAAAAAAAAAAAAAAAAAAATTTAAAAAAACAAAACAAAACAAAAACCTCCAATCAGTCTCAGAGACAGTAGTCCTTGCTGGCATGGCCTGGTGTACATGCTACAGAGTAGTTACCAACAGTGATCAGAATTTCATTGTTTGCTAGAAAATTTAAAAATATGTACTGTGTAGCATAAAACCATACCCCAAAGTGTCCAATTCCAACTGCTGAGGAGCCTGGAGGTCAGGAATTGTGCTGGTTATTGATTTACTGCCTCTTAGCACTAACGTCCGCTTCTTGCCTGTTCTGTGAAAATGGATCTGTGGCCTCTAACTATTTTTCCTTTGCCAGCTGGCCAGGTATCCAGCTTTTTTGGTAGAGGGCGCTAGAGACAGTGGGAGGTGAGTTCTCTGTGGGCTGGGTGCTGCCAGCATGGTACCTCTGGTGAGGCCTTTTCCCATGAATGTTTTCACTGCAGATGGCAAACTGCCATGCACATGGTATCACAGCAACTTCTTGCCATGCCCTGAACCAAAGCTTTGGCCTCTCCCGTGAGCCTGGGCCTCAGCCCTGTGGGCTCTTACTGGGTGCTCCATATTAGCCCTTCAATCTGCTGTTCTATACTCTATAAGATTTTTTTTCCACCTGACCTTCAATCCCTCTTCATTCTAATCCCTGCTACTGGAAACTATTCTTTATAGTAAATGTACCCCATTTACAATGCCATATGGTTTCTCTCTCGTGACAGATAAGAGAAACCCTTAAATGAGAGCCTATTTCAATTCTGCCGCTCAACTGGAGACCTTTTTATACTGTCACACCATCATAGCTGTGCCTAAATGATGAATTTAACTAACAGCACACAGACCTGAAATACCAAACCTGAGAGATGGAGTACAAGAGCTCTTCTGCCTGAATTTGCTAGTATCACTTGCCCACTTTTTTTTTTTAATCTCCATAATATCGGTATTCCAAAACTTGTGATACATTAGGCAGGTTTAGAAAAGGGCCTGTCTCCTCATGACTATGAAACAGGAAAGAATGAAGTCCCAGCACCATGGAAAAGGGTGGGTGGGTGGGGGCACAGGCAGTGACTGAAGTGATAAAAGAAGTCAGGGCAGTTGTCAGTGTGGTCACTGGACTGTAGGTGATCTCCAGGAACCTGTCCTGTTCAAAGAACTGGCAATTCTGTGAGCTAACAGGGCTGTTAACTGGAATAGATTCAGCTTCAGGAGCCACTAAATTAACTTGTGCTCAAAGCTGGATTCTAATTTGGGAGAGCAGGCAGGCGTACAAACCTGGGCAGAAATAGCCTGATGACAAACTGTGCAAGGCAAAAATCAAATAAGAAAAGAGATGATCCCACCATCTACCCAGTCCCTTGATCCAGAAACATCTGAAGTTCAGGGATAGTATGGGAAGACAGCAGGAGAGAGGCTTTCAGAGAGGTATGTGCTATAGTAATATGCTGATAAAGGAGTACAGTATCTGCCTACCAGTTTCTATAATGAAACTTAAGTAGAAAAAAATTACGTGACTAGTTATATTTGTGCAGGGAAAAAAAAAAACCCACAGGTTTTTGGTTTGTTGGTATTTCACATTAAAAATGTGAAATGTATGGGAAACAGTGAGGAAGAAAACATCTGAAAAAATATCAATTATAGAAGAAATTTAATTTTCTATTTTATTTTCAAGCACGGGGTTCAGACGGGGAGGGGGAAAAAGCCTAAATAGAGACCTTAGAAAAACTACCTAAGAAAAAATGAAGTTTAGCTATAAGTCATTTGTTCAACCAACACAAAGCAGCATACTGCTCAATGGACCCACTGAGCTCACACCAGAGCCCTGGCCTAGAGTACCCTACTGAATGCTAGCAAATGTTTTCTGTCCATAGGCTGTTGTTTCTGCACCTGACAACTATCTGGAAATTACTGTCTTACATCCGAACTCTAGTATTCAGAGTATATAAACCTGTAGGAGCCATGTGTCTAATACTATGCTATTCTAATACTTTAAATGCCAATTTGAAAAGGCACACGTTTCCCATTACCCTCATAAAAACAAAGTACTGCTAGTTGCCACTAATTTGGCCTTCTGGTTTCTGAATCGGGAAGAAGCACAAAAAAAAAAAAAAAAAAAAAAAAAAAAAAAAAAAAAGCCTAGAGTTTACCTCCTCCGAGGACTTTAATGGAACCACACTTAGTAACAGATTAATAGATACTCAGAGCTAACCTACAATTTGCCCCGTAGTGAAAGCAATTAGCAATTCCCCAAATTATTTTATCATTTATGATTCAGTTCCTTTCTCTATCCTTTGTGGGTTCTCATTAAGCATGAAAACACACTTATTCTGCAATGGAAATAAAAGTTTTCCTAGCAGTTAGGTGCAAAAATAAGTTTCCAGAGAGTGCACCTCACAGAGGGCAACATAATGCACTGGATAGCTTCTTTTTTTTTTTTTTTTTGTACCGGGAATTGAACTCAGGGGCACTTGACCATTGGGCCACATCCCCAGCCCTTTTTTGTATTTATTAGAGACAGGGTTTCACTGAGTTGCTAAGTGCCTCACCATTGGTTAGGCTGGCTTTGAACTCGCAATCCTTCTGCCTCAGCCTCCCAAGTGCTGGGATTACAGGCATGTGCCACCGTGCCGGCTGGATAGCTTCTTTAGAGCACCAGAGTGTGTGAAGGATGGGCTTCCTTAAACCATCTCTTACAGGCAACATGCATAATGGGAAAACTCAGAATGCTCAAAAAGTCAGCAAGTCTCTGGGGAGTTCAGGCAATACAGTCCATGTTTCTGATGGTTGTGCTTAGTCCAAAGATGAAACTTTGAAAATCAAACTATCCTCCAAAACACCAAGTTCCAAATGAAAAAATACTAGGGTGGTGGACAGTTTGAGGTTATAGTTCTTCAAACTCGCAATAACAAGAGCTGCCATTTATTAAGCACTGGGAAGATCTCATCTAATCCTTAAAACATTCCCATTGAAATGGGTATCACCAACATCTTAAAGCAGAGGAGTCTGAAATTCGGGAGGATATTTGTGAGTAGCCCAATGTACTGATACTGACAGTAAGTGGCAAAGCTGCCATTCAAGCTGAGGGCTGATCGAGAGAGTCTCAAGCATACACTGCATGCATCACCCCACACTTCATCCCTGAAGAGCACATATTCTTTATTATAGTCCAAAGTGAGAGCCATATGCTTCAGACTTGAACTGATAGGAAGGTGAATCTCACAATGTGGAAACTGAAGATCCTAATCAATACCATCTCTTGGATGGTCATTAGTTAGAGTACAGGTGAAGCTGCTATGAAAGAGAGACTCCAAAATACAACATCTTCAAGATGTTCCCCGCCCCCCGTCCCCATCCCCATAGTCCAGAGGCTGGCCAGGCACCTTTGTTCCATCTTGAGGTCATCGTGGGACTCAAGTTCTTTTTATTCACTAGAGGAAGAAAGAGAGGAATCGGAGAGCAAATCGTGTCCATTTTGGTTCATGTCCTAGAATTTTACATGTTATTTCTGTTCATATTCAATTGACCAGAACTTGCCCAGATTCTAGGCTGGGAAAAATGTCTGCAGATACTTCATGAAAACTCCTTGCAAAAGAGGACAGGCCAGGGATGTAGCTCTGAGATAGAGAACTTGCCAGCATGTGTCAGCCCTGGGTTCAATTCCAATACCACAGGGAGAGGAAAAAAAAAAAAGAAAGAAAGAAAGAAAAGAAAAGAAAAATAGGGAGAATGTATTCAGAGGGTCTGAGTCCAGGTCTCTGGAACTGAGGGGATAACCTGACCAATTTTTAAAAAAATGATAATTTTTTCTAAAACAAAACAGATATGTACACACAGACACAACTTAAGTTTATGTCTATAATATACAAACTAAGCCCCCAACTTTCAACTCTATAGATGTGACCAAAAGAATTATAGTCAGAAACTTCCTCGAGAGAGCAACCAGTGGCATATATGGTTGTAACTGCATGCCAATCTCAAGATATGTTACAATGGGTGAAATGAAATTTCTTAGAACAAATGAAATACTGTCTTTTTTTTTTTTTTTTTTTTTTTTTTGTGTGGTACAGGGGATTTAACTCAGGGGCACTCGACCACTGGGCCACATCCCAGCCCTTTTTTTGTATTTTATTAGAGACAGGGTCTCACTGAGTTGCTAAGTGCCTCACCATTGCTGAGACTGGCTTTGAACTCACGATCCTCCTGCCTCAGCCTCCCAAAGTGCTGGAATTACAGGCGTGGGCCACCGCGCCCAGCTGAAATACTGTCCTTTTGAAGTAACAAGTCAAACTGATCTGCCCCATGAAATTTCTGGATAAAAATCAACTCAATTTTGGAAGACAACTTTTTTTTAAATTTTTTTTTTTTTAATTATTTTTTATTCTAAGTTGTTAGACATGACAGCAGATTTATTACATTTCACATTATACTTACAGAGCACATTTTTACATATCTCTGGTTGTATACAAAGTATATTCACACCATTTGTTACTTCATACATGCACTTAGGGTAATGATAATGATATCCATCTCATTCTACCATCTTTTTTTTTTTTTTTGTTCACCCTTTTGTCCCCTCCCTTCCCCTCCCTCCCCATTGGCCATTCTAGTGTTCCTCTAATCTTCCTATAATCCCCATCCCAACCCCACTGTGAATCAGCCTTCTTATATCAGAGAAAACATTTGACATTTGGCTTTTTGGGATTGGCTAACTTCACTTAGCGTTATATTCTCTAACTTCATCCATTTACCTGCGAATGCCATGATTTTGTTCTCTTTTATTGCTGAGTATTACTCCATTGTGTATATAAAGACAAATTATTGTAATTGCTATTAGGCCATTCTTTCTGGTGATAACATAAATAAATATACCAAAACCATACCTACATTCATAAGTTACACATACACTCATATAGGAAAGAGATACAATTCCCACCATGATCTATTAATTACAAGGTGCTAAGAAGTGCAGGTGTTGTGAGCACAATGTAGGGGAGGGGCTTGTTGGCCAGGAGGTCACAGATGTTCCTATAGCAGTGACCTTATATTTTGAAGGAGAGCTGGAAGTGATATCATGCATGAAAGCTCTATGGTGAAAGGCACAGAGCATACTTAATAAACAGCAGAAGGGGTTCAGGGTGCAACCTCAGGGACAGAGCACTTGCCTAACCTGCGAGGCCCTAGGTTCAATGACCAGCACAGCCAAGGAAAAAAAAAAAAAAAAAGGGAAACAATAAGATGACAGGTAGGGCTGGGCACGGTGGTGCATGCCTGTAATCCTAGCACTTGGGAGGCTGAGGCAGGAGGATCATGAGTTCAAAGCCAGCCTCAGCAATGGTGAGGCACTTAGCAACTCAGTGAGATCCTGTCTCTAATAAAATACGAAAAAGGGCTGGGATGTGGTGCAGTGGTTGAGTGCCCTTGAGTTCAATCCCAGGTACCAAAAAAAAAAAAAAAAAAAAAAAAAAAAAAGATAGGTAGATAGGCCTAAGGGATGGGGAGCAATGGAAGAAATAGCTAGAGTCTGGCAGGTGAGGCGGCCTTGGGTTAAATTTTTTGGCCTTTATTCTCAGAGAAATGAGGTAAGCAAAAGAATAGCAATTGTATTTGTGTTTTTAGGAGTATGTTCTAGCTACCCTGTGGAAACTGGATCATGGGAAAGTTGGTATGAACTAGTGAAACCCTCGAGCAGGCAGGCTACTAGAGCCAAAAAGAGTTGAGACTCTACATTTGGGGAGCAGTAGAGAATCTGGGGCCAGAAAGCAGGGTTTGAAGATTATTTAGGAGACAAAGTGAACAGGATTTGGTGATGAATTGAATATGGGCATAAGTGCCACTCTCACCAACATGCCCAAGTTCATGGCAGTACCCGCCACTGAAGCAAAGCTTGGAGAGGGACATGATGAATTTGAGATGACTGAGGCAATAAATTGGGGAAGGACTGGCAACTGGATATATAAATCTCAAGTTCAAAGGAAAGATCTACATTGGATAAAAACCTTGGAACTATCAATGTAGATATATAAATTGAAGCTAGGGTTGTAGCTGAGTTCAGGAAGGGAGGGAGTTTCAGAGTACATACAAAAGTGGGGTGGGGACCAATGCTTCAGGAATATTAGCCCTTGAAGGTCAGGCTCATGAGAACAGTTCATTCATTCAAACATCCATCCATAAGTTATGCATCAAATATTTATTAATAACTGGCCACAATGTGTCAGACTTTGAGGAACAGGGATACTCAGTGACAAGATACATAAGATTGCTATTTTCAAGAGCTTACAATTTAGCAGGTACATAAATAAAAAACATAAATGAATAAACAAGGTGATTTCAGTCTGTGATGAGTGATAACCAAGAACATAAAATTGACACTGTAACTCAAATCCATGAGTGGCACTGATATCAATGAGATTTCTAAAATGATGACTAGCCACTGAGAAAGTTCTAGATAAAGTTCAATCTTCCCTGGATGTGTACGAAAATTGCTTTCCTGGAAAAGGAAGCATACCGTACAGCAGCATACACACAAAGAAACTGTATCCACATGAAATGGGTTCTGAACTTAAATAAATGAGTCTCTCACACAGATATCCAGAGGAACATCCAACAGCCACAAGGGGTGCAGTAAGAGGTGTCCTGTGTGTCATACTAGTACTAGTCAGTGCCAGTCCTAGGCACTGCACAACATCCAGGACCCCTGGCTCCCACCCAGCCCCAACCATGTGACATCCTAAACACACTTGTACCTTTCCAAATGCTCTCAGAGGGGCTTGCTGGTCCACGTCCTGTAAGGCAACAAGCTAGCACTGTGCTGAAGATAGATTCTGAGAAACAGAGACGCTCCTCAGGTTTCCACATCAAAGAGTTTCAATTGTAAAAACCTGTCAGAGTTGGAAACACAATCTTTCATTCGGAGTGTACTTAGTGTACCATGTGCCATACAAAGTTCTACAGGAAACATAGGTGATCTAGAATGGGGCTCTTGACAGGGTCTAGCTAAGTTGCTTAGGACCTAGCTAAATTGCTGAGGCTGGCTTTGAACTTGTGATCCTCCTGCCTCTACACACACACACACACACACACACACACACACACACTCTGAATGCTTAGTTTAGAAAGTTTTCTAAACCTAAAAACAAAAATACATAGTTGGCATACCTTTTTTTTTTTTTTTTTTTTTTTTTTTTTTGTGGTAGAAGGATTGAATCCAGGGGTGCTCCACCTCAGAGCTCCCCAACCCAGCCCCTTTCATTTTTTTATTATGAGACAGGGTCTGGCTAAGCTGCCCACACTGGCTTTGAACTTGTGATCCTCCTGCTCAGCCTCCTGAGTAGTTGGGATTGCAAATATGCACCACCACATCTGGCTGGCTGACATAATTCTTTACATAAAATTTCATATTTTGCTTTTTCATTCCATTTTTAAAGTATTCTAAATCATTTTAAATCATTTTTGGTACTGGGGATTGAACCCAGGGGCACTTAACCACTGAGCCATATCCCTACCTTTTTTTTTTTTTTTTTTTTTTTTTTTAGTTTTTTAAAAATTTTGAGACGGGGTCTTGCTAAGTTGCTTAGGGCCTTGCTAAATTGCTGAGGCTGGCTTTGAACTTGTGATCCTCCTGTGTCAGCCTGCTAAGCAGCTGGGATTACAGGCATGCGCCACTGCACCCAGCTCAACTAAATTTTAATACACTTTCATTGTGAAGATGGACCACCATTTACTAAAAGGCCCTGCTGTTTCATTCTGGTATCTCCACTGAACTCAATTTTATTGCTGAGTCCTTTAGCTGGCAGTCTGTTCTGCATTTGTGATTATTGTCTGCAGAGATGTTTCCAGAAGCAGACTTTTTAAAACAAAAGAGTATAATTAAAGGTTCCAGCACTTATTACCAAACTGTTATCCAAAAGCATTTTAATAATCTAATTAAAGGATTTTTATTAGCCTTACAAGCACTGAATATAAGTTTTAATCTTGGCTAATCTGATAGAAAAAAATTCTATCAGATTCTTAATTAGCATAGTCTGATTCTTAATTAGCATATTTCCTCATATTTGTTAACCAATATGAATTTATTTTCTGAGAACCACCTATTTATCTCCTGACTCATCCTCTGAGTTCTTAGTGAATTTTTTTTCTCTATTCATTGATAAGAGTTTACATTAAACTGGTTAACCTTTTACCATGTTGCCATAATCATTTCCTCATTTTCAGTTTGTGTTGTTTTGAAATTTTTTTAGTTGTATATGGATAGAAAGCCTTTATTTATTTTTTTATGTGATGCTAAGGATCGAATCCAATGCCTCACTTGTGCTAGGCAAGTGCTCTGCCACTGAGCTATAGCCCCAGCCCCTTGTTTGTTTTTGATAAAGATAAAAATTATACAAAAAAATAAAATAAAATTTCATGAGATTTTACTTTTATGTGCAGAAGCTACTCAAATTTGCTATTTTTATTTTCTAGATTTCTTCAATTTTTAAATTTTATACAGCTGACACTT
The DNA here is from genome assembly GCA_025594165.1 of Tamias sibiricus. Classification (NCBI taxonomy): domain Eukaryota; kingdom Metazoa; phylum Chordata; class Mammalia; order Rodentia; family Sciuridae; genus Tamias; species Tamias sibiricus. The sequence continues at coordinate 4,341,911 of CM046660.1, forward strand.
TGTTTAAAATTAATTTAGGTGTTTGGTCAACACTAGGTTCTACCTTGCTTTCTTTCTTAAGACAGTTTACTTAGAGTGCCTGAGTGTCATTTATTGCCCCAGGACTAAACCCTTCCTTTCTCTACTGATTTGTGACACTCTTTGTATATCAAAGTCATATTCAACAGATGGGCCTGAAGATCATTCTGCTCCATGAAGAGTTGTACATTTCTGCAAGGACCACACAATTCTCATCATTCCAGTTTCATGAAATTTTGTTATCTGCTACCGCTAGCGGCTATTCACTACTACTCCTTTAAAAACCATTTATTCTTTTATCCTTCCAGATGCAATTTATGATAATTTCTCATGTTCAAAAATAAAAAAAAATTATATATGTGTGTGTGTGTGTATAAATTAGAACTGTTTTAAACCAATAAATTAATTAAATTGAAAGCCTCAGGATTTTATTTTCCCCTTTAAAAATACCTCTCATTTGTTTTTCCCCTTCAGTGACACCATTGTTTTTTCTTTTTCGGTACTGGGGATCGAACTCGGGTGCTTAACCACTGAGACACATCCCCAACCCTTTTTTTTATATTTTATGCCATATTGATATCCTACTGTTCCTTAAAAATAAAAAAAACAAAAAACAAACAAACAAACACCCAGGGACAGTGATTTATCTTTTTCTTGTTTTGATTCTGTCATTTTTTTGGTCTGTTATCATTTAAACTGACAGCTTACTACTAGTGAACTTTAGTCACCTTTTCTATGTCCTTTTTGTCTTCTTTTGAGCCAGCTGATAGTTCTTATTATTTTCTTTTCTTCTCCTTTATTAGTTTATTACTACAAAAAATCTTTCTATTCTTTTACCCTAGAGCAGCTTTTCTCAGTTCCACCAGAGTAATGCCCCAAGTGACTATTTTAAATAGTTTTTTCACCATCCTACATGTAAAGAAGGTAATTCATTATAGACAATATAGTCCTAGCACAGATATGCTAGTTCTGGATCCTACTAACAAAAGCACCGTAGACTCTGTGCCTTAAACAACACAAACTTCTCACAGGTCTGCAGACGGAGAAGTCTACGATCATTTAAGGGCCCTTATCTTGGCTTGGGGAATGGCTGTCTTCTGTGTGCCTACATGGGGGAGAACATAGACAGGAAGGAAGCTCTCTTGTTTATATTCCTAACAAGGACACTATTTCCACTTAGGAGAGCTCCACCATCAGGACCTAATACCTCCCAAAGGCCCTACCTCCTAATGCCATCACATTGGAGGTTAAAATTTCAAAACACATGAATATGGGGAAACAAAGACATTCAGTCCACAAAACCTAAGGGATGGCAAGCTCTATCAAGGCTAGACAGTAAACGATTTTGAGATTTGTGGGCCATCCAGTCTCTGCTCCACCTACTCAGTTCTGGTGTTGAAGTATGAAAGCAGCCATGGAGAGTCTGTGCATTAACTGGCATGGCATCCCGAGAATCACAATTGAGTAAAGCAGGTAGCAGGCTAGACTTGGTCCAGGGCTTGAGGTTTGTTGAGTTATGTCTTTGGCATAAGGATGTGATTCTGTCACTAAACTGGGTGGGAAGGACTGCTTTAGATATGACATCATTTACCCCTGACTCACTGAAATCTAGTACAAACTATTAAGGCCCTTGGGTCATGTAAATTGTATTTACCCTCTTTCAGCTTTCTATGCTGTTGTCATTTGCCAGTTTTGCTGCTTTAGAAGTTAATATTACATTAGATTTATTCATTGATTTACCCTTTCCAGTGCTCTTCATTCTTTCTTGCATCTCCAACTTCTGTCTGGAATAGTTTTCCTTTTACTGGAAGAACCTCTTTACAGTTCCTTTACTTTGGATCTGCTGGTGATGAATCTCTCAAGCTTTTGTTTTTCTGTCTGAGAATGTCTATATTCTACTTTCATTTTTGAATGATATCTTTGCTTGATATATATTTCCAGTTGGCAGCTATTTCTTTCCACTTCCTCTGAAAAGCAGACCATCTGTAAAGAAAATGGGTTTTTTTCTCCTTCACCTGACTTTTCTTTTTTATCTGTTTGAGACCAAATCTCGCCATCTTACCCATGCTGGCCTTGAGCTCCTGGCCTCAAGTGTTCTTTCTGCCTCAGCCTCTGGCTGGGACTACTGGCAATATTTCACTACACCAGGCTTATGCCTTTGGCCAATTTTAGGATTTGGGTTTTTTGTTTTGGCAATTTTCTCTTTATTCTTTTTCTTTCTTTCCTTTCCCCCACTTTTGTTATTTTTTCTGCATAGATGTACAGTGATTTGTACATTTGTGGCTTGACAGTCTGTTTTAGTTTTGGAAGATTCTCAATCATTATCTCTTTAAATATTGCTTCTGATCTATTCTTTCTGCTCTCCTGAGATTCCAACTGTACATATTCAGACTTGTAACAGGTCCTATTTGTTTTCTTGTGTATCTTTGTTTTCCTTTTATTTTCACTTTCCATTCTTTTGTCCCTATGCTTGGGCATGGATATTCTCTTCTAGTCTATCTTCCAGTTCACTAATTCTTCCTTCAACTATGAGTACTCTAGTTATACACTTTCCTGTTGAATTCCTATTTTGGGCAATTATACTTTTCAATTATAAAATTTCCATTAAGCATTTTTTACAGTTTCCAGCTCAACTTCTCCATGTGCCATCTAATTTATTGACCATATTAATCAACATTCCCTTAAACTCCACATCTGATGACCCTAATATCTGTTAGCTCCTGTAGATGACCTTCCTGTCTTTTTTTTCATGCTTAATCTTTTTACATGCCTGTTATTTGAATGACTGTTGGTCTTGCATGTGAAACATTATATAGATAGTGTGAGGTTCTGGATAATGTTACCGTCCTCTAGACAGGACTGAGTTTTCCTTCTGATAGCACTTAAGAGTAGGGTCCACTTACTTTAGTCTCTTCCAGTTGATTCAATGATTTCAGGATCATTTTTAAATTCCTCCTACTCTGAGGGTAAATTGCTTTTTGGAGGGGTGGGGTGTTCCAACTGAAATCTGCAATGTATGCCAAAGTCCTTCCTCATTTCCAAGTGTGGCTTTGAGCCTCATGCAACCTGCTGAAATCTCAGCTTTCTGTTCAGCTTTTCAGCCAGCTTTGGGGAGGCAAATGAATGCCTTGGAAGGGCCGTGGAGCACCAAACATTTACGGTCTCGATCTCCCTTCTCTCAAAAGTCCCTGATGTACTACTGGACCATCCAGTGCCTTCTCACGGTTGCCGAGTTCTCTTTCTAATTCTCAGCAGCAGGTTGGGCAGCCACAGGTGGACTGCCTTGGCCACAAGCAGACATCTAAACTGAGGCTGACTCAGTGAACAACTCCCTAGGAAGCAGTGGGATAACCTTGCGAATTTCTTTATTTTATTTTATTTTTTTGGTACTGGGGATTAAACTCAGGGGCACTCAACCACTGGGCCACATCCCCAGCCCCCCCCCTTTTTTTGTATTTTATTAGAGACAGGGTCTCACTGAGTTGCTTAGTGCCTCGCCATTGCTGAAGCTGGCTTTGAACTCGCAATCCTCCTGCCTCAGCCTCCCAAGTGCTGGGATTACAGGTGTGTGCCACCGCGCCTGGCACAAATTTCTTAATCTACTACTGTAGAGAGTATCAGCAGAGTTCTGTGCATTCCAAAGACAACCCTTACTTGATTTTAATATTATATTTTTAATGTTGTATTTATCTCAAATTCCCTTTAGAAGGATGTTTTAAAGAAATACTGATGAATTATATTTTCTGATAAATTATATTAATCTCAAAACAAACCCAAAGTTATATTTTTGGCTACCATCTTTAATGTTTTTAATATCACAATTAAGCTAGATTCATTAAATAAATTGGATAATTATCCCTCTAAATTCCAAGACAATTTAAAAGTAACTACAAAAGGTATGAACATCCGAATAGGAGAAACTCTTAGGAGATAAATTCTTTTCTTTTTCCTTTTTCATGGTGCTGTGGATGGACCCTAAGGTTTCACACATGCTGAGCACAAGCTCTACTACTGAGCTGCACCCTCACATGCTAGGAGATGAATTATTTTATAATTAAAAGTCTGTCCTTGTTCTACTTAGGTTTTTCTGTATTGTCAAGGGAAGTGTGACTATTTTTAAAGTTAAGATCTGGTCCTTTCAAAGTATTGTTGGATGGGGGTACATAGGAGGATTAGAGGAACACTAGAATGGTCAAGGGAAGGGAGGGTAAGGGAGGGAGCAAGAGGGGAGGGAGGGGGAGAAAAAAAAAAAAAAAGGTGGTTGAATGAGACGGATACCATTTTCCTTAATGCATGATTGAAGACCTGAATTGTACGAATATACTTTGTATACAAACAGTTGTATGTAAAAAGATACTAAATATATGCACTATGAGTTGTACATATTAAAAATTATAAAAATAAAATTAAAAAAAAAAGTAAAAAAAAAAAAAAAAAAAAAAAAAGATCCGGTCCTAGCATAAAGCTAGAGCGCAATAAATATTGGTTTCCTTTTGACCTAAACAAAACAAAACTGTCTTTTGTTTTTCACTATGCTATAAAAACATTTTATTTTGGGGCTGGGGAGTTCCTTTTTATTATTCGAAACTTTAGAATTACTGGAGATTAGAGAGGTAGAAAAGTTGTTAATAAAACTGAAAATGGGGTATTTTTTTACTCACTGTAAAAATTACCCCAACTTATCAAACTTTGAAGAGAAACTTGATATCAGAAGACAGTATAAGTAATCATTCAACTGAGTCTCAATCTATTATGTATCAATCAACAAGCTAAGTTTTATCAAAACTGCATTAAATATGAATCCTGCCTTCAAGGAGTTTATCATCTAGTGGAAGGAAGAAAATCTATACAAATATAATCATTATAAAGTGTAGAAAGTCTAAGTACTACAAAAAAGATGCTACCTAGAAACATTGGCCATATGATTCATACAATCTGTATTCTGAGTAGCAATGTTAAGCATTCTATTTTACTTCTTCCTCTTTAACCTAACTCTAAAATGAAGGTGAAAACCAAGCTATAAGTGACTGCGTATCTCTTATGCAACTGATCCTACAGAATAAATTCAGTAATGAAGAACCAACATTACCACATTATGATAATTAAGTGCCAAAGGAGACAGTTTTATAAGCATTTCTGGAAACTCGACTGGCTTCTCTGTGTGAAATAAATTGACAATGTGGTCACAAGAAGATATCCTAATATTCTTAACAAAGAGTATAAATCTGATATCTATATCCCTCATCTTTTCTCAAACAATAATTTTTTATCTATCAATCCATCTATCCATTCGTCCGTCTTTCTTTGTGGTACTGGGAGATTAAACCCAGGGCACTTTACCACTGACCCCCAGCTCTTTTTATTTTCAGACAGCATCTCACTAAGCTACTCAGACTAGCCTCCAATCTGTGATCCTCCTGCTTCAGCCTCCTCAGTCACTGGGCTTACAGGCATATGCCACTGTGCTTGGTTTCAAACAATAATTTTATAATCCAGTACTTGTGGATGTTTTCAGGCTAAAACAACCTCCATACCTTACAAATTATATCAAATTGATTATTATGGTCACGTTCATGATAGGATTAAAAAACATATCACTTGAATGGCTCCTTTGAAGTTACAGCTATGAAGGCACAAGGAAGCACAAAGTGTGACAGCGAGGATCTGCTGTGGGCACACCCACAAAGCAAGGCTCTTATACTCTCTTGCCTAGTCCCGACAACAACCTGTGACGGTGCCTATTATCACCCACCTCTTCCAGCTAAACAAATGAAGCTCATGGAAAACAAAAATAACCCTGATGTCATCTAGCTGGTAAGTGGCATTCTTAGAAATCTAACCTAGAATTGACAAGTCCCAACACCACACTGCCACAGTAGTCCTCAAATACTGGATATTGGCTGGTTAGAAAGTTTTATGACTCTACAGGATGAGAAAAGTAAGGATGATGAGGTAAACTTTCATAGGTACATTTACTTAATTTATAGGACTCTTCTTAAGATGACATCCTTTCTATAATAACAGTTAGTGGTGGTAGTTTTTTATTCAAATGTCTTATATGCCAAGACTAAAAAGATGGCTACCAGATGTTGGTTACTATTCTTATTGTTAAAATTTTACCTGTATATGAAATCCCAAAGTCTAATAACAACCCTGCTTCCCTCCCTCCCTTCCTGTGGTACTAGGGACTTAGCCCAGGGGCGCTCTACCAATGAAGTATATCCCCAGCCCTTTTTATTTTTATTTTGAGACAGGATCTTGCTAGGTTTCCCAGGCTGGCTTCAAACCTGTATTTCTTCCTGCCCCAGCCTCCCCAGTAGCTGGGATTTCAGATGTGTGCCACTGCACTGGCTACCATGCTTTCCTACATTTTGAAAAGAACAGATTTTATTCAAAAAAGAAAAAAAGTTTGATTTATAAAACTAAAAACAAATAAAACAAAAACAAATTACCTTCTTATAAGAATGATAAATATTTTGAAAACTGCCATGTGTAGCTACATTTATAGGCAAACTCATGAAAGGCCCCCTGTTCCCGCCATCATCTTTCAAGTGATACCCAATTTTTAAAATGTTGTTTCTGTTCCCCTCAACCACACAGTTCCTCATATTTCCTCTCACCAACATACTTAAAAACTGAACATTGACAGATATGTTCATGCGGTGAAGGTTTCACAGGTGTAGACATATATGAAGGTATTATTAAGCTGGGCATGATAGCACATGCCTGTAATCCCAGAGACTTGGGAAGCTAAGGATCCCAAGTTTTTTTTTTTTTTTTTTTGTGGTACCAGGGATTGAACTCAGGGGCACTCGACCTCTGGGCCACATCCCCAGCCCTTTTTTTGTGTGTTTTATTTAGAGACAGGGTCTCACTGAGTTGCTAAGTGCCTCGCCATTGCTGAGGCTGGCTTTGAACTCACGATCCTCCTGCCTCAGCCTCCCAAAGTGCTGGGATTACAGGCGCGCGCCACCACGCCCGGCTCCCAATTTTGAGGCCAGCCCAAGCAACTGCATTTCCTGTCTCATGATAAAAAAATAAAAAGGGCTGGGGATGCAGCTCAGTGGTGGAACACCCTTGGGTTCAAACCCTTGCAATGCAAAAGGAGGAAAAAGATGCCTTTCTTGTGTTATTGGCAATATAAACTTAAAAAAAATTTGCTATTTTAAAAATTGTCTTTCTTTTGCTCATTTACCTATGATAAAAGACTTAGAACTAGTTTTCTGCGAGATCTGGTTTTAAACCCGGGGCTCTCTGAACTTGGCAAGTCATACCGCCTCTCTGGGTCTCAGTTTTCTTTTCTGTAGACTCCCTACTACATAATCAGCTCCCCCCGCTTGCTGGGTATCAAATCCGTAGCCTCCTGCATGCTAGCCAAGTACTCTTCCACTAAGCAACACCCTCATCCCAGAATTATGAACTTTATTGTTCCTACATATTTCATAAAAACAAAACAAACAACCCAGAACTATGAACTTGAAATAGCTTAAATTAGTTACTCTTATTCTTGGAAACATAGCAGATAAACAGAATACTATGCTTATTAATAATACTGTTACTGCAACCAATTATCACCATTATGCAGACATGACATAGCGGTGTAATATGAACCCCCCCCTCCAATCAAGCAAATACAGGCACCCTCCTATTTTTAATTTAAAAAAAAGTTAAAATGTCTAATAAGTATATCCATTTTACTTTTTTGTGGTGCTGGGGATCAAACCTAGGGCTCTGTGCATGCAAGGCACGCACTCTACCAACTGAGCTATATCCCTAGCCCAAGTATATCCATTTGAATGTGCACTTTCAAATCACACCAATTACACCTTTAAGATAAAAGGCTTTTTTTCTTCCTTTAAAAAAAAAAAAAAAAAAAGATTCATAGTTGGGCACAATGCTACATGCTTGTAATCGCAGCAGCACAGGTGGCCAAGGCAGGAGGATTCCAAGTTCAAAGCCAGCCTCAGCAACTTAGCAAGGCCCTAAGCAACTTGGTGAGCCCATGTCTCAAAATTAAAAACAAAAGGGGCTGGGGATGTGACTCAGTGGTTAAGTAACTCTGAGTTTTATACCTGATACAAAAAAAAAAAAAAAAAAAAAAAAAAAAAAATTATAGTGAATTTACAGAGTTATGTGGTCATAATCATCATCCAGGTTCAGAACATTTTCATTACTCTTCAAAGATTTCAACCCATTTGTAGCCAATCTTCATTATTGTCAGTCCTAAAATACCACTAATATACCTTTGGTCCTTATACATTTGCTCTTTCTGAAAATATTGCATAAATAAAACCTGGCTTCTTTCACTTAATATGTCTTTGAGGTTCATCTTTGTTCCAGCACATATCAGTACTTCTTTTATCACTGAATACCCTTTCACTGTATGCACATATGATGACACCTCCTCTATCCATTCACCAGCAGGTGCCATTTGGACTCTTTCCACTTGCTGGGTACTATGAATGACATTCATGTTCATGCTCTGTATAGACACATGTTATTTGTCTTGGGTTAGAGAAGGAGCAGAGGAACTTACTGGATCATATGATGAATTTATGTTTAACTTTTTTTTAGTGCTGGGGATTATTTACTAGTTCTGGTAACTTTTTTTGTGGATTCCTTAGGGTTTTTCTTACATGCTGAACCATGCCATGTGTAGGTAAGGACAGTTTATATCTTTTCTCTAGGTACCTTTTTGTTAACTTTTCTTACCTGACAGCACAGCTATAATCTCCAGTATAATGTTGAAAAGATGTAAAGAGAATTGATGTTTTTGTCTTGGTCCCAATTTTAGGAAGAAAGCATTCAGTCATATGCCCTTTAGTATGATGTTAACTTGCTGTAGTTTGTATGTTTTTGACATTTGCCTTTTATCAAGAAGAGCCTGGGTAGTCTAAGCTGGTGATATTAAACTTGGGAATCTTCAGTGTGTATGTGTGTTTAAAGTCACAGGACTGAATGAGATCACCAAAGGAGCAGAAAAGGGAAAACTTCCTAGGAGTAAAGTTAGGAGAAGCTTTCATAAAGATGACTGGCTCAATGTTAGGAATTTTTGGAAATTTAGAATTTGACAAGAACAGAAGTCTTAATTTAAGCACTCTATAAGCCAAAGATGTGAAATAAGTATTATCACATGATAGCATGTCACAACTGTGACCACAATGATACCACCAACAGATTAACTTAGGGAACAAATTCAAAAGACCTAAGTCTCCAGGTAAATAGACATTTATATAGACATTTTACAATATGGACATATTCACATTAGGCTTATTATTCTATCTATGTTTACTAAAATTATAAGATCCCTAAATTTTCTCCTGCTAAAATTAGAGCTGTACTCCCATGTCACCTGTTTTTTTTTTTTTTTTTTTTCTATATCCAAAAGCCTCTCTACCTTTCTCAGTCACTTTTTTTCTATATCCAAAAGCCTCTACCATTCTCAGTCACTTAACATATATCTCTTCTGAAAACTATGACATCAAATAAAATAAAATCACTATTCTTCCAACCCAGACAGCCAAATAATGAAACAAAAGATAATATGCTTATCCCAAACCAGGTACCTGAATCTCCTTATTTAGTGAGTCTTTAAGGTAGACACATGGTTCCTTCAAACTTTTTGTGTTGAAGAACCAGAAGAAAGATATAGTGCAGAAGAAAAATGGGTCCAATGAGGGAAATTGCTTTCCAACTGAGATTTGAGAGTGAATAGGAAGTGGCTGAATTAGAAGAAAGGCTGCTATCACCCATTCACATGCTGCTCTTATATATCAAAGGCGGCTTCCTTCCAGCTTACCCCATTAACTTAAGCACTCTAGTTTCAAGGTGACACAGATTTTTTTTTACAGAAATGTCTTCCCTCTTTTTATAACTCGGAACAAGACTAGAATCCTCTTAAATGGGCTTAAATTTTTCAGTAATGTTAATTTTCAAATAATGCTCTAAGAAAAACTTGCTACTGGGCAGAAAAAAACAAAAACCAACCCATGAGTTCTTTTTTTTTTTTCTTTTTTTTCTTTTTTTTTTAAATATTTATTTATTTGCTTTAGTTGTACACAATGCGTTTATTTGTACGTGGTGCTGAGGATCGAACCCGGGCCGCGCATGTGCTAGGCGAGCGCTCTGCCGCTGAGCCACAATCCCAGCCCCAACCCATGAGTTCTGTTTGTCTTCCAGGCACACTCCTGCCTAAGCTGCATTCCTAATGCTAGGGTTAGAAATTGGGGTGGGGGTGGGGTTTACATAGGGTTTTCAAACATAAATAACGTTTCTTGTAGACAAATCAAAGTAGTGTTCTCTTAACATTTCTTTAGGGTCTCAAATGATATCATCTAGGTGGTAAACTTCCAAACCATTAGAAATATGTAACATCTGATAAAAGGTTTTTATGAACAGTTCAAATACTACAGATCAAATTTGGGGCCCCAAAGATTTCTCAGATTTTTAAAGGTAATTAAAATCAGTCTGAATGTGGTGACAGAAGCTGTGGACTGACATTTTCAACCAACAGGCTTAGCAGCATACAACACTGAAGGGAGGAGAGCACCCTGTTCACCCTATGGCTGCCAACCAGGCATTTATTCCCATCTCTGAAGTGAAAAGCTTCAGGAGAACAAATGGAAACAAGGGGGACGGATGTGGGAAAGATAAATAAAAAGGAAGAGAAACTAATGGCTATCCTTTTTTTCAAGTGTTCCTGCTAGCAGAATACTGAAACTGATGTTCACTAACTGAAGATTCAGTTGGCAAATCACTAGTTAAAGGGAAAAAAAAAATTTCTTAAGGCTCTAGGATCTACCTAATCAAAATCTTGCCTGCTAAGGTTAAATAGGCATGTGTAAGGTACTTAATAACTACATCTACAGGCTGGGGTTCATTGCAGTGGCAGAGAGCTTGTTTAGCATGCATGAAGCCCTCAGTTGGATCCCCAGCATCATAAATAAATAAATATTATAAATCAACATAAAATGATTTCAAGAAAAATAATTGTGACAATATTGTTTAAAAAATACTCTTACTTCCACAATCCTTCCTAAAGAATAGAATAATGAGTTTATGCTAACCAGACAATTCAAGCCTAAAGTTGTTAATGTGTAAGAAATGTCATATATCATTTCTTCCCAATTTGGATGGGGACACTTGCTGGTAGTGCCAGAGGCCTCCAGGAAAAGGAGCTGCACCCTTACAAAAAGCTGCACAAGTATCTCCAGGACGACTAAGATGGACTAAACTCCTCTAAGCTGCAGCAGCCTCACATGCTGAGCTGACTAGCTGGAAATATGGTTGGTCATTATTCCAAAGGACTAAAAAACAGAAAAAGCATCAGATGATCAAGCTTCCTTCCCCCATGATCATTTGTGGAAGCAACATCTCTGAAGAAACAGATGGCTCAAAACTGAAAATTTTTATTTATTTATTTATTTATTAAAAAATATTTATTTATTTGTTTAGTTGTACACAACGCCTTTATTTTTACATGGTGCTGAGGATCGAACCTGGGCAGCGCACATGCTAGGCAAGCACTCTACCGTTGAGCCACAACCCCAGCCCTAAAAATTTTTTACTTTGCTAGCCACAAAAACTATCAATTATACAGGGATTATAAAATGTACATATTATCCCTTCTAACAGTAACTCAATCTAATAAAGAAAGAATAGTGAAGATGTTTTGCACTAATCTGCAAGGATCTATGCTGGGGTTTAAAGTCTAAGGTGAATAGAAAAGATAAATAATAATGCTCAAATTATTATTTAAAATAATTAAATATGAAACTCATATACAAAAGTAAAACAGTGGCTAAAATCGTACCACCCAACTGTGGTAAAATAAAAACTACTTTTATCTGTTTGAAAGCTTTCCCACCCTACTCCAAAAGAGTAAAAAAGAAAAGTCCACTTAGTTGTTTTGATTTTTTTCTTTGTTAAAAGAGAATCTATTATTCCTGGGCTGGGAGTGTAGTTCAATGGTAGGGTACTTTCCTAGCATGCATGAGGCAAAGTTTGATCCCCAGTACTGGGGTAAAAAAAATAAAAAATCTACTCTTCAAGTTTAAAGAATATATTAAACTTGTCAAATCTTTAAAAAGTACTAGTAAGCCGGGCGCGGTGGCGCACGCCTGTAATCCCAGCACTTTGGGAGGCTGAGACAGGAGGATCGCGAGTTCAAAGCCAGCCTCAGCAATGGCGAGGCACTTAGCAACTCAGTGAGACCCTGTATCTAAATAAAATACAAAAAAGGACTGGGGATGTGGCCCAGTGGTCGAGTGCCCCTGAGTTCAATCCCCGGTACCACCAAAAAAAAAAAAAAAAAAAAGTACTAGTAACTTCAACACAACTTGTTACTGATGTTGCTATGCTATCTATAGTTCGCTCTTACATTTCCTTGCAACTTTGAAGATTTTTTTTTCCTGTCAATATTCCATATCCATGAAGTTCACTGTATATGTGGGACTGTTATATAAAGTTTGGGTTAAGAATTTTTTATGAGCATGATACTAAGAAAATTTAATTTCATTGAAAGTATTAACCATAATTCACAGCATAACCCTGTTATTACATGCCTCATTACATGCTTGGATTGCTGTGACTCAAATCTCTACCTGGAATACAATCTCATATAATAAAACTCTCCTAAAACTGCTATCTTATGTGTCATCTTTCCCTGGTTAGTATCTAATATTAGGGTTTTTTTGTTTTGTTTTTACAGTGCTAGAGTGCTCTACCACTGAGCCACATCTCCAGCCCAACATTAGCTTCCACAGGACTTAATTCAAAGTCTGGCCCAGTTTAGGAAGAACAGCAAGCACTAGCTGACTTGCCTCTTAGAACCCAATCCTTCCAACAACCGACACCATCCACTGTATATTATTTTGTCTTGGAGAGTCTTCCTAACACTTTTTCAATTCCACCCCACCATTACGCTTGTCCAAGCTTGCACTGCCTCACCAACAGTTATAACAGACATAATTTCAATGCTGTACCTCCGCTCAGAGGGAGTTTCCCATCAACCACTTGGGAAGTCCATCAAGCCCATCAACAGCCACTCACAGTTCCCCAACAGACAAACTATGGAGGCCCTACCCAATGTAGCCCCTTCTAAACCTCACTCCAATACAAAACCCTCCCTTTACAGTGAGCCCTCAGTGCTGATTTACTCAATAAATATACTGACCCATACTATGTCCCAGTCATTGTGTTAGGCATATTCCAAGATAGTGCCCAATGTGGCTTGACCATTTTTCTCCTTGTAGAATATCCTTTTCATCCAAGCAAATGCTTTCAATCTCTCATTACCCATTTCAAGCCAAGTTTTGTCTGTCACACTGACCCATAAATCCTCTATTCTGAATGACTGACTGAGCACTCTCTCCCTGCATTTCTCATTTAGTTTTTAATGAAACTTTTAGTTCTACTGAGCTAAAAGGTATGAGGGAAAACCATGCTCAGTGGTCATGTAAGTTTGAGAAATACTGAGCTAATAAAGGCAAGCATATTTACTTTTCAGCTAGACTTCCCCAAGTGTCTAATATTTTGATTTGCATCCTCAAGTGGAAGGCTATGTCATTACATACTACCTTACATTTTTTGTTAAATTGCTATGTATATGTGGTTTCCTTCAAACATTTACTGCTGGCTCTCTTTTTAAAACTTGTTTTAAAAGCTTGTTTCGTACCCATCTCTCTCACCGTCACTGGCAGAACAACTCCAGGAGAACAGGAAAAGAGGATCTCCTTCACTGTGGCTGCTGCAGGCAGAAGGCATGTAGTTTTGTGGAGTTTGTGACTAGGCTCGGGCTTTAGAAGGCAGCACAGTGGAATGAGAAAGAGCTCAGGCTCTGGCATCAGAGGACCTAGACACACTTATCAAGGCTCCACCTAATTATTCAAGCTCATCAGCCTCAGCTTCCCTGTATATAAAATGAACAAAATACCAGTACCTACACCTTACAAAATGCTGCTGAGAAATGGATGAGCTAACACATAGAAAATGCTCAGAAAGCATTCAGTTAATACTAGCAGCTAGATTGGTGGGACACGGTGGAAAAAAAGAAAGGTTAATTAAGAGGTTATTAGAATAAACCAAGCTATTTCTATGTGTGAGGGCTTTGAGATATACTGAGTTTAAATTCTGGCGTCACCTCCTACAAGCTGTAAATGGAAATTACTTCCTTTTTGTGTTTCTACTTGCTCATCTACAAAATAGGAATAATAAAAGCAACCACTTTAGAGAGTGTTGTAAGGATTAAATGATACCCATGTTCTTGGCACACAGTCATAAATACAAAAAAGGGCTAGTAAATGCCCCTGAGTTCAATATTAAAAAAAATTTGTACCTATTTGAGGATTATTTTAAAACAAATCTGATTATTTTAAAACAAATACTCTCACCCAACCTTGCAAATGCACTTCCTCCCACATGACTATCACCTTTTCCCCCCACTGTGCTTCCTACCAAAAGAAACCCTGTCCAAAGCATCAGTCCACAGCCTCCTGAAAAGCAGCCTGTTGAGTTCCCCCAACTGCACCCTTTCCTTGCTCTCAGCTTTTCATATTTCCTATGCAGTGTGAGAGAACATAATGCAACCCAATGAATAATTTTGCATCCCCTCTCTTAACTTCTGAACTACCCTTGTTGACATCGTTTCCAAACAAGAATGGTTGTAAAGGCATAGGCTGTGTCTGTGCTGCCATTTCCCAATTTTAGATCTTAGTTTAATTCCCAGTTGCTATTTTAACTTAGGTTTTCCTGGCTTATTAAAAGAGCAATTAAAAAGAAATTATCCTTGGGAATAAAAAGTAAACAATACCTTTGCCAGGCTCAAGCCAAGCAAATGATTTTAGCTGTGAGAGATCTTAGTGTTAATAAGCTAGACTGTACACATAAAATGAATTAGAATGATACACATTTTCAATAACCATTTTGCCATAAATTTGCATTTGACATCAGTCAGTCATGTTAAAAGACAGTTTGCATGTTGGTAAAGGACTCAATCATAGACAAGAGTTATCCAACTGCTCAGGAAAATGACTTGATGTTATGAATCACAGGCCTGCAGTCAGAGGAAAGATGTTACAAAGGTATGAAGAGGATTCATTTCTAAACGGTCCAAAGAAGGAAATTAGAAGGTTTAGAGTAAAGAAAAAAGAGCTGTTCAAATATTTGTATCTTAGAGGATCACAGGGATCACTTGTAATCATACAAAGAGCTGCTGGTCACAAAAAATCCTTAGGATGACAGCAAGCTAACATAATTGTACATTCTATTTCACTTCCCATACATGTAAAAAAAAAAAAAAAAAAGGAAACTTTTTGTTGTATCAGAAAAGTTTACAAAAAAGTGAAGTGAAAACTATGCCCTGTCTGACCAATCCATCCTGCAGCTCTCTGGAAGCCAGCTTGGAGATTCCTTGGGCCATGTGGCCCATGATCATCTATGTTTCCTCTTGTCTCCAACAGGAAAGATGTGTTGCAGCAAACAGGCAAAAAAGGAGGAAGGTAGATGGTGGGACAGGCAACTCAACACTCCTTGGAGCAAATACTTAAATTCAATGGCCCACAAGAGGCATATATTCAGAAGCTGTATTTTTGCCCATCCTTATATATCATAGAAAACCAAAGTCCCAACACGCAGCTGGAACTCAGAGGGCCGCCAAGAGTATTAAAAGTTCAAAACAGCAGTGAAGGCTGCTTTACCAAGGCTGCCCCTCTTGTTGAGTGAGGTTCACAGCCACAGAGGGCTCAGGAGAGTGGACACACTATCTGTGCTGTAGCAGGGATGTTTCATGGCTGGACGCCCAGATTGTCCAGCTCTGCACACATCTCTGTAGTCTTTGGAGGGCTGCATGGGAGGAATGCATTCTTAACAAACAGCTCTCCATCCTTGCAATAGCTTCTTCATTCTCTGAAAACATCTGATGCCAAGAAAATAATTCATTTCAGTATAATTCTAAAAATGACACAAAGGGTATAGACTTAACCATATTTTTAACATGTAAAACCTTCTTATACTGCATCTGGAGAATTTTAAAACACATATTCTACTTTTCATTAGACAAGTTAACAGTTCAGATGCAACAGAACCCTTGTATTAAAGAGGTACTCGATGCATTCTCTGGGTAAGGGTTACACATTGCTTGGTTTCAACATCACACACTCTCTATCCAAGGTTAGACAGTTATTTCTGGCACATAATCTTTATAATTTTAAGTAATTCAATTCCCAAAAGAGTTGTGTATAAGCTGAAAATCTGTAAATAGGAACATTTATTAAAGTCTACTTCAAAGAAGCTTACTGTATATTATTTTGTAAAAAAAAAAATGTTGTCCTCACAACAGCACAATTAAAAAACTAGTTTGTAAAATTTATATAGTCACAATGAGACAAAATCTAAGACCTACTTTCCACAAAAATATTGGCCAGTTTTCATTTGACATTCTGCTCTCCCTATTGCAATCTATGGCATTTTCAAACCAAAATGATTAAGCTGTTAAGTATCTTTACTAAAAAAACTAAAATATAGTCACCTTTGCTGTGAAGACAGCGGTTGTGTGAGAGACTACATCATCTGTACTTTTAAGATATTTCACCACTGCTCATCTAAAATATGGGAAGACCCTCTGCTACAGAGTTTGAAAAAAAGGAAAACAAAAACCAAAAAAACAACATTTAATTGTCACAAAACTGCAAGAAAGAAGCCAATGCACTTTCAAAGGAAACAAAAACAACACAAACCAAACAGACAAGAACAAAGTCACATGGCTCTTCAGGCTTCCTCAGAACCCTCCTTGCTTGCCTGTTGGGGGCTCCGCCTGTCCCCTGCTCCCTACCATTTTTCTCCTGGCCATCCATAAATCTGTCCCTGACTCCTTCTCCCTGTTTCTCATGCTTCCCTACAAGCTTTAGTTCTCTGGCTGAGTGAGTGATCTTTGCTTTCTCCATCCCCGGATCATTACTGTCTCGTACACTATACTGATCTGTGGATCAGCCTCAGACTCATAGCCAACCTATTTTTCTTTTAAATCTTCTCAAATAGTACCTTTGCACAATAAACCCTAAGTGGTAAATAGTTTTCTAAAACATACACATGCAACCTAATGGATCCAATTCCTGCTGGGGAAGACCACAAAGATCCATTAAAAAAAAAAAAAAAAAAAAAAAAAGCCCCTTTAAAATTAAAATGTTAAACTGTTAGGGAACTTGTATAGTGTCAA
Source organism: Tamias sibiricus (assembly GCA_025594165.1). Taxonomy (NCBI): domain Eukaryota; kingdom Metazoa; phylum Chordata; class Mammalia; order Rodentia; family Sciuridae; genus Tamias; species Tamias sibiricus. The sequence continues at coordinate 4,359,141 of CM046660.1, forward strand.
AGACACTCTTATCAACTCAAATCAAATAATGGACAAACAAATTAGCTTTGACTTTTTTTTCCTTTAAGTCCAGTTAGCATCTCTTTCCTGGGTTCTAAAAGAGCAAGTTTACATTCAGGACCACCTACCCTTCCTTGCTGTTGAGGAAGTGATAAAAAACACCCCATTTGAAGACAACACTGCAGGAATTTTATCCTTCAGCTTTTCCCAACTGAAAGCTGTCCTCACGATGGAAATAAGCTGTCCAACTCCAGCCCTGACCTCCTCAGGCTTGGTTTTGGAAGAGAGCCAAATGACAGCATTTGGAAAAGCACAAAATTTACCTCAGTAAAGCTGGTTGTTTAACAAAAAGGTGGTATTGGTGAGAAATCCTATAATTTAAAGTCTCATATACTCCCCACTGAATGATTTTTTAATCTTCCAGCATTCAGAATATGAAATGAAACAATTCATCTCCCTTCCCTCTTCCCCATAATCAGCCCTCTAACAGCAACTACTTATTCCAGAACTCCTGAGCCAACTAAGTACAAATACAAACCTGTTACAAAATAATCTTTGTTAAAGTGTTAAAACATATGCCACTTGTGGGGGGGGGGAGGGGAGGATACAATAATAAACATTGTAAAGAAAAAATTCTAAAATCAACATTCACATGTATCCCAAACTACTATCAGAACATTTAAATGCCAGAATCCAAAATGAAATTAAGTCTTATGACAGACTAGTGTCAAATCTTACTTAATTTCATAGCTTACTAGTAAAACCAAGGCAATGGTCAGATTGGTTTGGACAAGAAGCATGGAAATAGAGTTCAAAATCAGGTTCTTATAATTAAATCAAGAGTGTGTGTAGGTGTGATGTATTTATTTTATCATTATCATTTGCTCCCCAGTACTGAAAGAAAAAAAAAAAGCAATTAGTGAAACTGAAAACAGAAAAACAAACAAAAAAATCAACGAAACAATTATTTGCCTAATTACCAATTTCTTATGACTCAAAACGTGAAAGAAAAAAGATTTTAAGAATATCTATTCTTTTGAAAATACAAATACTAAAACTTTATTTAGAAAACACCCTTTCAGTACAGGTAAACAAAGTTACAACTAGTCAGACCACACTTTGCTCTTTAAACACAAACAATAAAATTAATTCAGATAATATAACAACTAATTTTTAAAACCTTACTTTGTGTTATTTTCCCCAATAATGGCACCCTAAGGATGCCACACTGAAGTGTTTAAAGCCCATCACCACCTCTGTTGTTCTGGAATAACGTAAATTTCTTCAAGGTGCCCTCTGCCAACCAAGTTCATCTGGCTTAGGGCTAAGTTTTATCATTTATCCTTTCACTTAGTACCGAAAGAAGTCTGGAAAGTGAATTTAATAGCACTTCCTAAACAGTTCAAACCGGCCATCGCTGTCCTCTGAAATCATTTAGGCCACATTCCATTCAGCATATCCATTCAGTTACCCCAGTCTAAATGTATGAAATAACTCACACAAAATAAGCTTTTTGCTGGGTCAGATTACATTCAGAGAGGTAAAAGCCTCTCAAAGTGATGACCATAAACTGACCGACCACCTATACTGGCCCAGGACATCAACTGAACACCAGCTACAGTGAAAAACAACCTCAGTAACACAATGGATTAAACCAGCCAGGAGGCTCCAACTTGCAACTCCTAGACACTCTACTTGGACATCCACAGAGCACCATTTTGAGTTCAGAATCTGCACTTCACGCCCATAAATCACCGAGAAGACCACTCAAATGGAGGTTTCATCTGGTAAAGGTCTGAGACAACTGCGTACTGTCAGATACCTTGGAACGCAATAGGTGCAGCTGAGACCCAGCGGCTCCTCCTCCCTCAGCTCCCGCACAGCATCCAAGTACAATCCTTCATCTTCGCTAGGATTCCTAAATCCCTGGGCAGCTTGAGCGCCAACAGTCTCTTGACCGGGTTAACGCACAGGGACCTCGTATATTCACATCTGCACACTTTATCAGTTGCAAATCTATTAATTAAATCCCGTCCACGAGGCAAAGGTGCAAATGAGGCATCCCTAAAAGCAGAGGTGGCGACGACACGCTCGGGTTTCGTTATCTGATAACGCGGCAGATGTGGTGCGGCTCGTTCTCCTCGGACGCATTACTCCGCAGTCCGCAACACCGTTACAAATCCACCTGGTTTCAGACCCGCACGACGCCCCCGGGTCCTGTTCTGCTCACCCCCAAAACGCCGCGGGGGTCCCGAACCCAAACACTGAGGGCCCCTGCATGCCATCCACCGGGAATGCAAAACCTGCGTGCGGCTGTCGGCGCAGGACCGGATCTTACCCACCGCAGTCGTTTAAAATACAAGGGGACCGCGGTGCTCGCGACCCGCGCATCCCACCACGTCCGCCGCGGGGCACACAGGGTCCGCACACCCTCCTCCCGCGGCCCTGCGCTCGCGGGCTCCCTCCCGCCGGCCCGGCGCCCCACGCGGGTCGCTCGGGGCACGGCTCCGGCTCGGCCCGGCCCGACCGAACAAAGGGCGGCGGACCTCGGGCGGCGGCGCGCTCACCTGGGCTCCGTCCCCGGCGGCGGCTCCGCGGGGCTCCGGCGGTGCGGGCCTGGCGGCGGCGAAGGCGCACTCGGCCGCCCAGGGACCTCGGGGGCGCTCGAGCGGCGGGGGCCCGCTCAGCGCCGGCGCCGCGGACTCGGGTCCCTGCGCGGGCGGCGCGGACGGGTGGGCGGCGGCGCGTCCCGGCAGGTCCAGGTCCCGCGCCGGCGACGCCGCGACGCGCCCTCCTCCTCGCGCCCGGCGGGACGCGGCTTCGGCGCGGCCCGGGTCCGAGGCGGCGGCGGCGGCGGCGGTCGGGGCGCGGGGCCGCTCCGCTCCCTCCGCCTCCGGCTCCGGCTCGGACGGGCCTGTGGCGGCGGTGTTGGGAGCGCGGAGGCGCGGGGCGGCCTGTGACGGGGCGGCGGGGACGGACCGGCAGCGCTCAGGGCAGCGCGGCGGCACGGCCGGCGGCGGCGGCTGCGGCTTCGGAGGCCGTCGCGCTGAGGTGCGGAGCTGCCACCGCGGCCATCTTGTTGCTCTAACTGACAAGAACCCCCCTCCCCCCGCTTCAGCCAGACGGGGCGCTCGCGCCCCCTTCCCCGCCCCGAGTCGGCCTCCAACAGGAAGTCGTCCCGGCCCCTGCCACGTGACCACACTGTATCTGCATACCGGAGGGCCGGCTGGCCAATCGGCGCTCTACGCCTCAGCTCCGCCCCCGCGCGCCCCTCCGTGGCCCATTGGCTCGTCTGTACAAGCCACGCCTCCTCCTTCCCCCTTAATACCCGCCCGCGCAGTAGTTGTCCAGACCGCGCGCGGAGCGCGCCAGGTTACGAGCTGCGCGTACTCTCGCTGGCTCGGACGCGCGCTGGTCCTGGGAGCTTGCGCTGTTCTCGAGGATGCTTGGAGAGCCGAGCTGTGGCCTTCCGCATCATCGCCCGCCCTCCCGCCTCTGAATACGGTAGCTCCACATAAGTGCGCTGGCCCGAGGGGTGCCGACCCAGGTTTGCTCATCCAGTGGGTTCTCCCGGCCAGCGCTCCGCGGCGCCCCAGCCCAGACTTTACGCTGTATTTTCGCCCGGCGGCGCTGGCCCTCTACGCAGCGGCTCCCAAGTCCTGGAGCTTGCATTGGCGCGCGTCCGGCCCGTGCCGTGCACACACGTACACGCGCCGGCTGGGGACCGGGAAGCATCCCGCTCTCTTCGCGCCTGAGGGCCCGCCTCTGCGCGCCCCAGCTCCCGGGGGAGCGTTCCGCAGCAGGGCAAACAACCCATGTTCGTCCCCCCCAACCCCCCAGCCCAGTCCCGGGAAGACGTCCCTTCCCTTGGCGCGAACGCCACCACCCACGCCGTGCACACAGCCTGTCCGGACCGAACCCGGGTGCTTGGTCTCCTACACACCCCACGGTTCCTTCCTGGTGTTCAGTAACCCGCCGCGATCCTCCATTCTGCGGCTCCTCTTCGGTATACATTATTCATTCATGGTAGGCAAGGTCAGACCCAATGTGCAATCTGAAGAATCCCTTTTAAGTTTCGGTTCAAACCACGAGAAGATTTTGAAACCAGGTTTTTCTCCATTTTTATGAAAGGACGTGGAAGAAAGCCGGCTTTTCCTCCCGGGCACGCTGAAGATTCGGCTGTGCTATTACGGAAAGTTGCTGGTGCTGTAAGAGGCCATTCTCTGTCTACGTGTCCCCATCTTGAAGGGGAGATAATAACACACGGATACTCCTTTCGCAGTGCAATTTTGTTACCGCAAGTGTCGCGCTTTGAAACGTCTGTGGATGAAAGAAACAACAAATTCCCCACTCTCGTTTTCCTTCAGGGTCCCAGAAGCTGCCTACACTGCTTTCTTCTTTCTGCCATGTTTTAAGCCCTCAGGTAGTCTCGTTCCAAGTCACGCTCTAAAGTCGTTTTCAAATGTGATGCTGTGTATTTCCCTTTCCGAAAACCTACATCCCATAGGTGGATCCGAAGGCAGTCCAAGTTTACATGGAGAACTTTGCCCAGATTTATTTACATTAATTGAGGAGAACCAGCATCTTTTCTATTTCTCAAAGGTAGAGGCATTATCACAGGATCCAGGAGGGAATCAATATAACATCTTGCAAATATACAGCACCCACTGATAAATCAATGAATCCAAGTATCTGGGTGGACCGACATTGTAATAAGCACAACTTCACTTTTTGAATTATTGAACCAAAATGGCAGTATTTAATATTTGACTTTGATGTTGGTTTTGTGACTATGTCTTTTCAATTCCCGTCTGTTTGGTTCCCTTCATTATTCCCCTTCATCATCTTAACCAGGCAAAATAGTTCTCTCTTAGACTGGAGGAAAGGCAGGCTGTCCTTTCTGAACCCAAAATTAAGTCATAGTTTGGCATATGGACCTGTGGCAATAGAAAGAATATTCAGATCAGGGTTGACCAAAAAATGAAGAGTTTGGTGATCATGATCCTGGAGATTGCAGATCACAGTGTTAACTGGTGGCTGGACAGAATAAAGTATGAGTTAGCCCAAGCAAAGTTGTAAAATGGGTAATTTGATACTTGGGGTTTGTCATCCTCTTATCATCCTGCCATGACCACCTCATAACTTAGGAATGAGTTAATGTTTTATTTTTTTTAAATGGGGAAAGCCAACAAAAGCACATATAAGAGGAGTAAATGCTAAATGTAGCTCTTAAAAAGCCAACTAATTAAGGACAGATGGACAATTCCTGAGTGGATACAAGTACATGTAAAACTTTAGTTCAACAAGCCTAAATATATGAAATTTTTTTTGGGGGGGGGGGATGTTTTTTAGTATACAGTCAGCTAGGCATGGTGGTGCATAACTGTAATACCAGCTACTCATCAGGCTGAGGCAGGAGGATTACAAGTTTGAGGCCAGCTTCAGTAATTCAGTAAAACTCTGTCTCAAAATAAAAGGGGTGCAGTTCAGTGCTTGCCTAGCATGTGTGAGGCCTGGTTCAGTCCCCATACCCAAGACATAACTAAACAAAAGAGCCCAATCAGCAGGGGCAGTGGCACTCACCTATAATCCCAGCTACTCAGGAGGCTGGGGCAGGAGTATCCCATGTTCCTGGCCAGCCTGAGCAACTTAGTGAGACCCTGTCTCAAAATAAAAAAAAAAGGACTGAGGATGTAGCTCAATGGTAGAGCACTTGCCTAGCATTTCTGAGGCCCTGGGTTCCATCAGCAGTACCAAAAACCAAAACCAAAACAAGTCTACTCTAAAATAGTGTGCAGTTCAAGAGGCTGCTCTGAGCTGGTCAGATCCTGAAGGGAGTACTGAGCCAGTTCTGAGCACCATGATGTAAAAAAGAAGTTGACAGCTTAGAGATTCTCAGAGATCTGATTGATTATTGGTGGAAGTCCTCCAGTCTGAGCAATGACTGAAGAAGCAGAAAACATTTGTGTAGGGAAGAAGAAACAGATAGGTCAGGTGTTGATCTTCAAATATATATTTTTAAAAATTCCCTTATACAAGTAGGTGCAGATGCATTCTTTGAGAACCTAGAGGGCAGACCTGGGATCATGAGTGAAAGGTATTCAAGGCAAATTTTGGTTCAGCACAAGAAAGAACTTTGATAATTATCCATAAAAAAAAAATCCCATTTCAAAATGTAATAAGATCCACATCTGTGGAAGAGTTTAAGCAGAAAAACAGGGAGATGGGATTTCTCTGTGGATATCACAAAATAGATCATTGCATTGAGCAAAACGATTCACCAGCTCAGAGGCTCCCAAAGCATGCTGCTTGGACCAGCAACAGCAGCAGCAGCTGGAAGCTAGCTGACCTACTGAGTCAGGTCCCCGCATTGTAACCAGTTCCCCAGGTGATTCTGAGATGCACTAGGATGTAAAAATAAAAACAAAGGGCACCGTGGGGTTTTTTTATGTGTGCTACTTAACTTCCTCTCCACTTCCTACTCCGTATGGTTGTCTTGCTTCCTCTCCAAGTCCCTACGTCCACCCTTTCATCCCTGTCAATTCTACAAGTATAGTCTGCACCTTAATGGTGGCCTCTTAAAGGGAAAAGCTTTAGGGCTCCAATGATCGCTCTTCAGTGAAAATGTAATGAAGTGAGGCTTAGTTCTCCTGCTTGTCGCCGGTATATAGCAACCGCGTTGGGCCTGAAAAGATATGATCAACTCAGAAAGGCCATTCAGACAGTCAGCCAGTCAGCTGATGTGGTTCTCAAACTTTCTGTTCAGAAGACTCACCAAGGTAGCTTGTCCAAAATAGAGATTCATCGTAGGTCCAGGTGAGGCCTGTGGATCTGCATGTCTAACTAGCTCCCCAGGGATTCTGATGCACTTCTCCTCTCACTATGCTGAGAATAATCCTGGAATAGAGAAAAGAGCCCTACAAGTGGAGTAAAGGTGTGGCTCGCTCAACTCAGGAGTTGTTAGATCTTAGGCAATTTACTGGGTCTTAGATTTTTTTTTTTTTTTTTTTTTTTTTTTTTTTGGTACCGAGGATTGAACTCAGGGGCACTCGACCACTGGGCCACATCCCCAGCCCTTTTTTGTATTTTATTAGAGACAGGGTCTCACTGAGTTGCTAAGTGCCTCACCATTGCTGAGCTGGCTTTGAACTCGCGATCCTTCTGCCTCAGCCTCCCAATTGCTGGGATTACAGGCATGCGCCACCATGCCCGGATTGGGTCTCAGAATTCTTTATGGGCCTCATTGAGTTGAAGATATTCACTGAACCTTTGTTGAACACATATTATCTACTAGGCTGCAGACTAGATGCTGGGGATTGAAAGTTGCAAGACAAACCAGGCATGGTGGTGCATGCCTGAAATCCCAGCAATTTGGGAGGCTGAGGCAGGAGGATTACAGGTTTGAGGCCAGCCTAGACGACTTAGTGAGACTCTGTCTCAAAATAAAAATAAAAAGGGCTGGGAGTATAGCTCAGTGGCAGATCACACCTGGGTTCAATCTCTAATACAAGGGCCAGGGGAGCGGCAAGCCATGGTTATGAGATGAGCCTCACATGCAAGTTGCTGAGGGAGGTGGGAGAGTCCTGGAGCACTCTGGAGGGCTTAGGGCATCTTCCCAGGAAGCCTCTGGTCTGAGTCTTGAAGGATGCCAGGGAAGCAGTAATTGTCAGAGTGATGAAAGGATATTAAAAAGGGAACGGCTGGTATTACGATTTAGGTATGAGGTAACCCCCAAAAGCTCATGGGTGAAACAATGCAAGAAAGTTTAGAGGTGAAATGATTGGGCTATGAAAGCTTTAACCCAGTCAGTGCATTAATCTGCTGATGTGGATTAACGGGGCGGGAACTGCTGGCAGGTGGGGAGTGGCTGGAGGAGGTAGGTCACTGGGGGTCTGCCTTTGGGGGTTCTATTGTGTCCTTGGTGTGCAGATCTCTTCCCCCCCCCCCCCCTCCCTCCCTCCCTCCCTCCCTTCCTCTCTCTCTCTCTCTCCCTCCCTCTCTCTCTCTCTCTCTCTCTCTCTCTCTCTCTCTTTCTCTCTCTGACTACCATGTCCTGAGCTGTTTTCCTCTGCCACATCCTTCCCCCATGACACTCTGCCTCACCTCAGGCCCAGAACGGTGGAGTCGGCCATTTATGGACTGAGACCTCTGAAACTGTGAGGGGTGTTGTCCAGAGTGCGATAGCTCAGGAATAAGGGGAAGAGAGAGCTGAGCTGGGGCCAGATTCCAAGGTGCGTCTCATGTCCTCCAGAGGCGTGTGAACTTTATCCTGAATGTCGAGCCCTTAAATGATGTTAAACATTATTACACTTGGTCATCGGAGAGCTCTCTGGAAACAGTGCTGGTTGATGTGGAGGAGGATGTGAAAGGTTGCGGCAGGTAGGGGTGATCGCATGGGGTGGGAGCCCTGTAAAGTAACCCAGGCAGGAAATTAGGAGGGATGGAAAGTACCCGGGTGGCGATAGTCATCATACCGAGAGAGTCCATTTGAAAGGCGGTTTTAAGGTGGACTCTGGGAGACTTGGGGACAGTTACGTGTGGAGAGTAAGGGAAATGGTGAAGGATATGGCCAGGTTTTCTTGCTTAGTGAGTGGTGGCCCTACTACAGGAGAAGGTCGAACCAGGGGCCTTAGGTGTATGTGGGTGGATCTTATGAGATTCCGGTGAAAACCTTGCAGGGCCTCTGGGCACAGAAGATGACCAGTGAAGTCATGCTGAGGGTATCGACTGGACAGGGGTCTCAGGTACTGAAAACAACCTCACTTATCTGAGTCCTGTGACGCTGGGTGGATGGCTTTAGGGACACTGCAGTTTCTTTGATCCAATTCTGCCCAAATCGGCAATCTGTTGTAACAGGGGGAGATAAGGGGTTCAGGTTGCAGAGTTTCATTTGGGAGTAGGAGAGAGGATCACTCTTGAGCTTTTACCCAGATGGGTTCTCTGTAGTCTCAATTCTGCTGACAGATCTGGTGATCAACCAGGAGTGAGGCTTTATGTCAGCTGCCAGTGACTCCTGGATTTGCTGTCTGAGTGAACTCCATCATTCCAGGGCCAGCTCCTTCATAGTTGCTTTGATTAAGCAAATATTTGCAATCCCCAGAACAGGCAATGCCCCATAGTCATCCCAAGATCACCTGCCTGCTGCCCTGTCCACCCTCCTGAGCTCCTGACAGTTTCACCAGGACACGATAAAGAGATAAGCAGCAGGGTAAGGTGGCGCACACCTATAATCCCAGCTGCTTGGGACGCTGAGGCAGGAGGATCGAGAGTTCAAAGCCAGCCTCAGCAACTTATCGAGGCCCTAAGCAACTTAATGAGGCCCTAAGCAACTTAGCAAGACCCTGTCTCTAAATAAAATACAAAAGAAGGCTGGGATGTGGCTCAGTGATTAAGTGCCCCTGGGTTCAATCCCCAGCACCAAAAATAAATAAATAAATAAATGATTTTACCATCCTGTTCCAATATTTTTTCCCCCTCTGTGCCATCACGTTGTACTTGTTTCTATCCTAACTAGAATGTAAGCTGCCCTGTACAAGGTCTCTGTGTGTTCTGTGTGACTGATGTGTCAGGAGCACCTGCCACACATCTGGTGCTTGGTGCCCAATAGATATTTCTTTGTTGAACTACCACATTAAGACAGACTATGATGAGTATCATGAGAACATTAACATCAAAGAACTGTAGGAGAATATGAGGTGGATATGAGGTGTAAGGGGTAGATCAGGGAATGTTCCATAAAGAATATGGGATTCAAGTCATCTTTAAAAAATGGATAGGGGTCATCCTTCTTTCCTTCCTCCTTCCTTCCCTTCCTTCCTCTTTCTCTCTCTTTCCTTAGTAGCATACCAATTATTTGGAGACTTAAGACATTATATAGGAAAGATACCAGAATGTTTGATGTTTACAGCAGATATTTCCTGAGACCTTTGTAGACCCTGATTTAAAAACAAATAAACAAAAAAAAAACTTTAATGTATAATTTTCAATTTTATCCTTCTCCCAAGTAAACCAAAATGCATAAGTTATCATGAGTAAACGATGAAAAAGATCATTTTACTTATCTGTTGCTGAGAAACAAATTATCCCAACATTTGGAATTTTAAAACAGTACCTGTGGGTAGACCACAATTGCTAGGAGTCAGGAATTCAGAAGGAGCCCCCCTGGGTGCGTCTCCCCGTGGCTGGGGTCAAGCCAGGTCTGTGGTCCCTGGAGATGCACTGGGGCTGGAAGAGCTGCTCCTGACCGCCTCATACAACTGTGGCAGGGGCTCAGTCGCTTGCCTTCTGCACCTCTTCACAGGGCTGTGGTAACATGGATCACCCTAAACTGAGTCAGCCATCCAGGAGGGAGAGCCCACCGTGAAACAGAAGCCAGAGTCCTTCCTGATGTGACCGGGTATGGTGGTACATGACAGTCATCCCAGCCTGGGCAATTTAGTGGGACCCTGTCTCAAAATAAAATAAAATAAAATAAAAAGGGTTGAGGATGCAGCTCAGTGGTACTGGGTTCAATCCCCAGTACTCCCTCCTCATCCCCACTCCCCAAAAAAAAGAGAAAACAAATAAACAAAACATCAACCTAAATATCAAATGAGAGAAATTTTTCAAAATGCAGTGCAATTATTTGAGAACGAACACTACCATGGGGAATACACATTGGGGGTGTGACAGGGGAAGACCAGAATTTTTAAAAAATCAATTAATTTATTTTAATCAGGTATATATGACAGCAGAATGCATTTTGATTTATTGTACACAATTGCAGCACATCTTTGCATTTCTCTGGTTGTACACAATGTAGCATCACACCACATGCGCGGTAGCACATGTACCTAGGGTAATGATGTCCATCTCATTCCACCATCTTTCCTGCCCCCATGCCCCCTCCCTCTTCTCCCTCCCCTTTGCCCAGTCAAAGTTCCTCCATTTTTCCCAGGCCTCCTCCCTCTCCGTTATGGATCAGCACCCACTTATCAGAGAGAACATTGGGCCTTTGGTTTTGGGGGATTGGCTGACTTCGCTTTGCGTGATATTTTCCAATTCCATCCATTTACCTGCAAATGCCATGATTTTATTCTCTTTTAATGCTGAGTAATATTCCAGTGTGTGTGTGTGTATCCATTTCTTTATCATTCATCTACTGAAGGGCATCCAGGTTGGTTCTACAGTTTAGTTATTGTGAATTGAGCTGCTATGAACATTGACGTGGCTGCATCATCATAGTAAGGACCAGCATTTCTGAAGGTGAAATGAAAAGGGTTTGATGTCAGAGGAAACATCCTATCAGCTGTGTTGTGGGTCCCACGTGTTGCCGCCTGAAGCGATGACCGCTTGGAGCAACGAAGCCGCGGGAAGAAGTTCAGAGGCAAACTGGAAACAAACAGCTTTTTATTCTGATAACTTTTCTCTCTGGCTCTATCAACGACTAACATGCGCCACACACACCACCAAAATGGCGCTGACCCGATCAACAATCTCGGCCAAGTCACTCGAGATCCCGGGCCAAGTCCCACAAGATCCCAGGCCAAGTCCCGTGAGACTACGAAAGACAGCAATGTCTAAAACTCCATGGCCCATAGTCAACCACAATTTAAGCCATCTCCCCAAACAGAGCTCCTACACCCACGGACCACTTCTGGCCCAGAGTGGGAGGGGGGGACGCCACAGGGTGTGGATGCCTGGAGGTAGAGCTCGTGGGGTCCCCACCACCACAAACCTACGGTCCCAGCACATACAGTTCAAGTTCATGGCATAGCAAAATCCAGATCATGGCCTTGGAGATTCTTGCTAAGTTTTTGGCAAGCAGAGGACACAGGTATGCCGTGACTGCCAGGGTTTGGGATTCTCTCTTTCCTGAGCCTGTTTCCCTTATGCCAAGGGGACTTCCATATTGTTAAGGGATCATCCAACCTCCAGACTCTACGACTCAAGAAACCCAGTTTCTGTGTTGAGTCAGCGGCTGGCTGGCTCTAGAAATGAAGACGTCTTCAAAGAGGAGATGCATTTGTACCTGGAAAAGGCCACAGTGTTTAGATGGATGGAACATGTCCCCTTGAATGCAGAGAGCTGAGTGGGCAAGATGATGGTGGCCTGAGGCTGGGGGTGCGGAAGGCTCCTGTTTGGGAAGTAGAAAGGAAGCAGGCTGGACAAGTGGACCATGGGGTCAGGGCCCTGTGGTGAGTGGGGCAGAGATGTCTCCTCCAGAATCTATATGGCTCTCCACAGTGTTGAGTTTTCACTGAAAGAGGCTGTCCGTGCAGGGACATTTTCCAGAAACCCCTTCTCTAGCTGGACAATGCACTAGGGGCAGAAGCACTGGGATTCACATCTACACGAAGGCCACTGAGGTGGGGCCTTCTCCTCTGGCTCTTTTCCCTCATGCAGATGACCCAGGGGATGGAAGAGCCTCGCGAGCAAAAGAGTTGGGCTGGAGTGTGACTCAGTGGTACAGTTCAAGCTTAGTGTATGCAAGGCCCTGGGTCTGATTCCTACCACCACTAAAAAAGAAAGAAAGAAAGAAGGAAAAGACAAAGAAAGGAAAAGAAAAGGGCTCATGCTCCTAAACCATCAAGGGAAGGAAAATCGCCTTCCGTCCAGGAACTCTAGATGAGGGGAAAATGTACTTGCCTCAGGTGACACCGGTGAGAGTTTAGGGTCTATTTGTTATAGCCGCTGCTACTACCCCAACCCACAATAGAAAAACTTTGTAAGAACTTTGGGGAATCCAAAAGAAAGGTCATCCTAGGAAAATGCATATGCCATAGCGGGAATGATGTAGTAGAGGAGCCACTGAAGGAAGAGAAACCAGGGGGCTGGTTGTGGCAGGGCTCGTGACATGATGAAATGTGAGGAAGCTCGGTATCCCTGTCCCTGCGTCGGCTTCATGGCAAGGCTCATAAATGAAACTCGAAAGTGGTTCTGGCCTTTTACTCTTTGCCTCTTACATGCCAGATGCTATGCACTTCATACACATTACCTCAGTTAGTGTTTTTTAGTTCTTGTTGAAATTTTTATCTTGTTGCATTATTTGTATTAAAAACAATTTTAATGGGATAAGGGTGTGGCTCAGTGGTAGAGCATGCTTGAGGTGTTGGGTTCAATTCCCGGCACCCCCAAAATAGATACTATTTATTTATTTATGATAAAAACAATTTTTAAAAAAGTAATCCAGGTATGCAGTTTTAAAAGGCAATTGCAAGCCGGGCACGGTGGCGCATGCCTGTAATCCCAGTGACTCAGGAGGCTGAGACAGGAAGATCATGAATTCAAAGCCAGCCTCGGCAACTTAGTGAGGCCCTAAGCAATCAAGCAAGACCCTGTCTCTAAATAAAATGTAAAAAGGGCTGGGGATGTGGCTCAGTGGTTAAATGCGCCTGGGTTCAATTCTTGGTACCCACCCTCCATGGAAATAAAAGGCATGGACAGACTATCAGTCTTAAAACAAACAAACCTAGTCTCATGCCCCACTCTTTGCTTTTTTTAGTACCAGGGATTGAACCCAGGGGTATTTAACCACTGAGCCCTATCTCCCTTTTTTTTATTTTTTGAGACAGTGTCTCACTAGGTTGCTTATAGCCTCCCTAAGTTGCTGAGGCTGGCCTTAAACCTGTGATCCTCAGCCTACTGGAATCACAGGTGTGCACCACCACACCCCTCAGCCTGCTTGCTCTTGATTTCTAATCCCCAAAGGCAACCACTTTCAAGTCCTTCTGCTATTTACCTTTGTGTTTCTAAGTAAAATTCTTTATTTTCTTCCTTCTCAATTTTTCTCTTCTAACATCATGGCTTCCTACTGTCCAAGAGGAGACTGGCTCTTCTACCCCACCTCCCACTAACCTACGCCCTTTCCCTCCCTTACATGGATAGGATTACAACATCAGATTTAGGGGTGAATTTTCTAGACAGGTAAAATAAACATACATTGCAATAGTCAGCATAATACATGGGCTATCCTTAGAGGGTTAGAAGGAAATAAAGCTAGAAAGGTAGGTTGGAACCAGAGCATGGAGAGCCACCAGGTGGGGCTGGGGCAGCTCAGCAGTAGAGCACTTACCTAGCACGCATGGAGCCCTGGGTTCAATCCCCAGCACTAGCGGGGAAGAAAGCCAGTAGGCTAGGAAGTTAGAACCTAAACCATTGTGCAGTAGGAAGCCATTTAAAGTTTAAGGTAGAGAGAGGGGTGACTGGCTTTCCAGCAACACTATGGATGGGATCATATAGTAGTCTAAACAGCTGGTCATTCGTTCATCCATCCATTCATTTATCCTACCCACTCTTTCATTTCCATTTCGGGGTCAACCTGGGGTACTGCCTGTCTTTCCCTCTGGTCTCTGCCACATCCTTGATCTTCTTTTTTTTTAAAAAAAAATTTTATTTATTTGCTTTAGTTGTACACAATGCAATGCATTTATGTTTACGTGGTGCTGAGATTTGAACCCGGGCCGCGCACGTGCTAGGCGAGCGCTCTGACGCTGAGCCACAACCCCAGCCCCAGATCCTTGATCTTCTGATTGATGTTCTTGCCCATCACTGGCACACTGTCTGGAATGTACACAGTAGGTGTTTAATAAGTATCTGTTGAAGGAAGGAAAGACAGATGTTGGCAATGCAGACATAGGGTGACAGCTGTGGTCAAAGAATCAGAGGCATTTTAGAGAGACCTGGTCTTGGCCACTAAATGAAGGGCAGGGCTGGGGGGGGGGTGTCATTGTGACTCCTGCTCAGGCATCCTAGTGAATGTAAGTTCCAGGAGCCACAGTCAGAGGCTTGGTGCACATTCTGATGATGGTTCATCTTGAGGAATATCAGATTAAACAAAGCACACACTACTCGTCCGACATTCGCTTTTAACCAAGATATTTCTGGTCTTTGCCACCCCAGTGGTGTGGCGGTAAGCTCCGCAGCCTGTTGTGCTGCATTCCCCCTGGTTTCCCCGTGGCTGTATTAGGAAGTGTCCAGCTGATTCCATGTGAGAGAACCACGCCTAACGGCTGCTTGTTGGAGTCTCTGGTGTGTGGTGCATGACAGTGCTCAACAAATCGTTGAGCCAGGCAGGACTGGCTTACCTCTGCCCAAGGTGTGGGGGGAGGGGGGAGCTCCATCAGGGAGACCCTAAACCTCAAGAGGAGGCACAGGTCCGAGAACAGGCAGACATCAGCCTTCTAGGCTCAGGGGTTCATGTATTAGACATGGAGAGGCCAGTTTGGTTAATAAAAGCAGAGTCCACTTGGCAGTTTGGGGGAATGGAAATAATTCAGACACTTGGCTGAAATTCTGGCTAAAACCAACAAGTCGAATACTTAGAAATGCAGGATCAAAGACATAAATCCACTGCGTAAGTACAGCGGCCCCAAACTTCAACCGGTTGGTGCACTGGGGA
Source organism: Tamias sibiricus (assembly GCA_025594165.1). NCBI lineage: Eukaryota > Metazoa > Chordata > Mammalia > Rodentia > Sciuridae > Tamias > Tamias sibiricus. The sequence goes on from CM046660.1 coordinate 4,374,520, forward strand.
CGAGGGCGACTTACCTGGAGCCAGTCCCGGTCTGTGTCAATCTCTTGGGATACGAATGTGTGCTCCCTTCCAGGGGACAGGCTCTGGCCCCAGATCCACAGGGGGGTGACCTGTGTGTTCTCTGGTGCACGGCTTCTGTCTTGGAAAGCTGGACTCTGGGAATCGCCACTGAAATCTGTCTCATGTACAGGGTCAGTGTGTCTTGGAGAAGAACAGAATGGGCCCATTTTCTTTCAAGGAGACTGTGTTATGGTCTCTGTAAACCTGTTCCTTGCAGGGTGCCACCCATGTTGATTCCCAGCCACCAAAATGAGTGCTTTCCGGTGCACATGCACGCATAGCTACAGCCAGAAGACGGGGAAAGACAAATCCCAGACCTGGTGACATTCAGAGGTTGCCAAACCTCTCAATTTGGCATCTGGTGTGGTCTGGAGTTGACCAAAGGTCCTGTATGTCATCTCAAGTAGCCTGGGCAGGGTTCCCAGCGGCCAGTTGTCGGATCGTGAGTATAATGTGACACTGGGACAAGGGAGTGGCCAGATAATGAGGTCTCCCCCCTTTCTTCTCACCGTGGCAACCATTTGTTTGTTGATTTTTGTTTATTTTATTCTTCTCAGCTATAAAACACTACACCCACTCTTTATGGAATAATGTCGAAAAATATGGAAAGAAAAACAATGGCAGGTTGTCCTCGTCCTAGAGCCCAGGCCCAGGAGAACACGGAAGAGCACCCCCTTCCAGACTCGGACCTCGGCAAGGTTTTCAAAATCATAGATGTGGCTGGGTGTGGTGGCGCACACCTGTAATCCCAGCAGTTCAGGAGGCGGAGGCGGGAGAATCGCAAGTTTGAGGTCATCCGCAGTGACTTAGTGAGGCCCTAAGCAACTTAAGTGAGACACTGTCTCAAAATAAAAAACAAAAAAAAAGGCTGGAGATGTGGTTCAGTCGTTGAGTGTCCCTGGGTTCAATCTCCAGTACCAAACCAAACCATACCAAAAAAACCCCCCCAAACATAGCTATGCTCATGTTCCAAGTTGTTTTGAATATTCTGGGAGGAAAAGAGAAACATGTTTAGTCTAGGGGTAAGAAACATTTTCACATTCAAGTTTTTCATGTATTACAGTAACTTTATACAAACTTTCTTATTTTTAAAAAAAAAAATATTTATTTATTTATTTGCTTTAGTTGTACACAATGCAATGCATTCATGTTTACGTGGTGCTGAGGATCGAACCCGGGCCACGCACGTGCTAGGCGAGCGCTCTGCCGCTGAGCCACAACGTCAGCCCACAAACTTTCTTTATTTGTTTGTTGTCATACTTTGGGTGGAACCCACGGTCTTCCCCATGCTAGGCAAGTGCTCTACCACTGAGCTACATCCCAAGCCCTTTTGTTAACTTAATTTTGAGAAAGGGTCTCACTACATCATCCAGACTGGCCTAGAACTTGTGATCCTCCTGCTTCAAATTTCTGAGCAGCTGGGATTACAGATGTGTGCCACCACACCAGCTTTGCCAACCGTCTTAACGGCAGGCGTGTTGGTTTGCTGAATGAATGTGCAAGCTCCTTCTAGACTTTAGACCTAGGATGTGAACTCCATGTTCTCTTCTCTGATAGGACTTCTTTTTTTTTCTTTTCTTTTTTTGGTACCGGGGATTGAACTCAGGGGCACTCGACCACTGGGTCACATCCCCAGACCTTTTTTGTATTTTATTTAGAGACAGGGTCTCACTGAGTTGCTAAGTGCCTCGCCACTGTTGAGGCTGGCTTTGAACTCGCGATCCTCCTGCCTCAGCCTCCCAAAGTGCTGGGATTACAGGCGTGCGCCACCGCGCCCGGCTGATAGGACTTCTTGAGAGGATGGATTTCAGGCAGTGGTGCTGGTGACCGTGGCAGGAATGGCGTGTAGCGGTCGGCTCTGCCACACCACAAATATGTTTGAGAAGAAGTCTCCCCTTGCCTTTTCCCCACCATTTAGTTGTACACAATGCCTTTATTTTTACATAGTGCAGAGAATCGAACCCGGGCCGCGCACGTGCAAGGTGAGCGCTCTACCGCTGAGCTACAACCCCAGCCCTTTCCCCCACCATTTAATAGCTGAAATTCACCCCTGAGGAGTAGGTTTTCTTTCTCAATAATGCTTCCATTTATTTGGGAAAATCTTGTCACTATCAGTCCTATTTTTTAATGCAGATGGAATGAGTGAATCAGCTTTCTTGAAAGAAGTCAGAAGGAAGCAGTTCCACTGTTGCCTTTGGGGGCCTCTGTCAGGGAGCAGAGCTGTCTTCTGGGGCCCCTGGGCCCTGAGCCTTGGAGGGCAAGGCGAGCTTCGGGGCAGCAATAGAGCTGCATTGATCAGAAGCATGACACATTGCCTCAGGCAGGCTAATTTCCCTGTTGCCCCTTCAAAATCCCGCTCCCTTCTCCAGCTCTGTTGGAGGGGACACCACAGGACCTCAGGGACAGCACACTGGGTGTGCCTTGAACGCCCGTCCGGACATGGCGGCTGTCAGTAGAGCGATGCCATCAGAATCGGCCTTAGGAATGGCAGTGCTATCGGCAGCTTGGAGAGCACGAGGAAAGGGCCTTGCAGCCCCCTGCCAGTGGCTAGCCGTGATCTCTGTGCCTGAAGACCTGTGTGGAGAGGTCCTGCACGTTTCCCTGTGCGGCTGGGCACAACTGGGCCTTTGTGTGCTAGGGTCAAGCATGGTTCCTAATTGGCAGCTTGAACAATGGGCCTGTGTTTGTTCCCGGAGGACAGCACAGTCCTACAGCAGCGACACGTGTTTCAAAGTACAAAAAAAAAAAAAAAAAAAAAAAATGTCGGAGTCTGACATTTCAGCAAAACTCTCTTAGGAGAATCCGGTACTTATCACTAAGAGACCTTGTTATGTGCATGGCACCAGTGGCTGCGGTGTAGCGCGTGAGCACGAGGAAAGGGCCTTGCAGCCCCCTGCCAGTGGCTAGCCGTGATCTCTGTGCCTGAAGACCTGTGTGGAGAGGTCCTGCACGTTTCCCTGTGCCTGGCACAACTGGGCCTTTGTGTGCTAGGGTCAAGCATGGTTCCTAATTGGCAGCTTGAACAATGGGCCTGTGTTTGTTCCCGGAGGACTCTTGTTATGTGCATGGCACCAGTGGCTGCGGTGACATCCTCTACCACCCGGCAGGCCACAGTCCCTTTGAAATCCTGTGAACACTGCAGAGCGCTGCGCGCACACAGCGTCGTACAGGGAGGTGATTGGCAGGTTTTGCTGGGCTTGATTTAAGGGCCTGATCTGCCACAAAGTGCCCCTACCCTGGGGTCCAAGTCAGACCAACGCGGTAACAGCCAGAGAGGGAGCGAGCGCCGTCCCCACCAACACACCACGGCAGGCGTCAGCAAGGCTCAGCGGGAGGGGGTCTTACGCAGGGAGTTCTGGAAAGAGGCCAAAGAGAAGGAAGGTACCCTGTACAGGGCGTTGGCACAGGCAGGGGCAGCGTCCTGGGCTCAGTGGGTCCCCTCCTCTGCGTCTAGATCTAGCCATTATTTGGGAGCAGGGAGGATGGCTGAGCCAGGAGCTGCCCCTCGTCCTGCTGTGTTGGGGAGGGAGAGGGAAGGAGAATGTAAGGAATTGATTTATGTGACCACGGGGCTGGCGTGTTTCAGAGCGTGCTGGCAGGCCGGAGCCCCGGGGAAGAGCTGATGTCTGGCGTGCTGGGTCCAGAGGTTGTCTGGCGGCAGAATTCCTTCTTTCTTGGGAGACCTCCGTCTTTTTTCTTTTTCTTTTCTTTCTTTCTTTCTTTTTTTAATTGCATGGAAGAAAAAAATGTTAAAGTTTTAATTCTTCTATTTCTAAGCTCTTCAATGAATTTTTACATATTATGTAAATATGTAAATTCTACATATTAATGTAGTATGATGTGATGTTTTGATATACATATACATTGTGTAATGTTTAAAGCACATTAAAAGTATCTATTGCCTCAAACATTCATCATTTCTTTTTTTAAAAAAAATATTTATTTATTTGCTTTTAGTTGCACACAATGCGTTCATTTTTACGTGGTGCTGAGGATCGAACCCGGGCTGTACACGTGCTAGGCGAATGCTCTACCGCTGAGCCACACCCCCAGCCCCATCATTTCTTTATGGTGAAAACTTTCAAGGTTCTTTAACTTTTTGAAATAAACAGTACATTACTGTTATCTAGAGTCACCCTATTGTACAACTGCATACCAACCCTTTCTAGTTTCTTTGGATTTTTATCATGAAAGGGTGAGTTGAATACGATATCCAAAACCATTGCCTGGAGAGTGGTCTCCTTTACTAGGTCTCCACTGATGTAAACATTAATCACATCTAAAAAAGTCTGAAAAATACCTCACTGCAACACCTAGACCGATAGTTTACCAATCAACTGTGTACTGTACTCCAGCCAAGCCACACTGAGAAGCAAAATTAGCCAGCACATAGCCGGGCCGAGTGGTGCACACCGCAATGCCACCTTCTCGGGAGGCTGAGACAGGAGGATCTCAAGTTTGAGGCCAGCCTGGGAAACTTAGTGAGACCCTGTCTCAAAATATAAAACAAAAAGGACAGGGGACTCAGCTCAGTGGTACAGTGCCCCTGGGTTCAATTCTTAGTACTCCAAAACAAAACAAACTGCCAGCCAGCACAACCTCCTTTAAAGGTGGTGGCACACAGTGGGTGGTCACTTGGCATTTGTAGACCCCGCAAGTGAGTGAGTAGGTGGCTCCGCCTCCTTTTCCTCTATGGCACCCACTCCCTCTGACATGGGTATACTTTAGTTAACTATTGGCTATTATCTAGCAGAATTGGGTCTGGGCTGTCTCCAGTGCTTAGAGGAGAGCCCTGCACATAGTAGGCACTCGATAAATCTTTGTGGAACAAATGGATGAATTGGAAGGGTAGTGACACCCACCAGCAGAGCATCCATCCACCAGGTCCTTCTACGTGGGGCCTCCGTGGGATGGCGCAGGTCCTACACCTGCAGGTGCACAGAGCTGGCCCTGCTAGCTACGTCACTAATAGCACTCTTATCTCAAGGTCATTATTGGGCTGTAGACTTCTCCTCCCACACAGTCTGTGAGACCCTGGCAGGGGCTGATTTGGTTACCTGGATTATCACAGACCAGCTGACTCAGTAAAATGCTAAAGGATGGACTGAATCAATGACCACGTAGTTAGTAATTCCTCACAATCCTTCGCATTCTTGACAGTCTCCAAATTCCCATTCCAACCTTTGCTTCTTGCCCCTCCCCGCAAGGAGTAAATATAATTTGATGATGCTCCGGCCGTTCAAGGGAAGCCAATGTCCCCTGGTCACTCTGAAGTCATACCTATTTCTGCCAGTTGCCTTTAGCCTCCTGAGCTGGGGGCTGGGCAGGCTTTCTCTTGAGCTTCTCTGCAGCCCCTTAATCAAGTGGAGGACCTCTTGTGACTTATAGGGACTTATAGACACCCACCCACCATCCTCAGGACTTTACAGCAATACAGATCCACGATATGACTGTTCAGAGAGAGGTTCAAATAGGGAAGGAGAGGAGACCTTCCTGGTCTACCTCCACCATTCATCTGCCCTGGCTCAAAGACAGAGTCCTCGTCCCAGAGCATTAAAGGAAGTCCTCAATTAGACACTGGGTGAGGGGTCGGGGGATGGCACCCCAAGGAGAATGGTCACAGCGCAGCCATGGCCCTGCAAGGAGCATGTCACTGGAGAGTCCTCCAGAGGGATTCCCTGGGTGAAGCCGGAAGTGCCTGGTAGGCCAAGCCAACTGCATCATTCCCCACTCCCTCAAGAATCGCATCTCATTCCCATTTTGAACTTTTAGAATGCTTCAGGCTGGGGCTGGGGCTGGGGCTGGGGCTCAGTGGTAGAGCGCTTGCCTAGCACGTGTGAGGCACTGGGTTCCATTCTCAGCACCACATGCAAATAAGTAAAATAAAGGCATTGTGTCCATCTACAACTAAAAAACATGCTTCAGGCTGCATTTTTATGATAGCACATGTTTTAAAGCCATCTATTATAAAATTATTAATACATTAGTGGATTAATATGTACCATTTCAGTGTGTTATCATTACTATTATTTGTACTGGGGATTGAACCAGGGGCACTTTTCCATGGAGCTACAACCCCAGCTCTTTTTATTTTGGGACAGCGTCTCCATAAATTGCTGAGGTGAGGCTGGTCTTGAATTTACAATTCTCCTTCCTCAGCCTCCCAAGATGCGGGATTACAGGCATGTACCATCATGCTTAGACATTGTTAAAAATAATGTCTTCTACTCTCAAAATCAACAGATCTGATATGCTGTATCCCGGATTTCATTTAATAAAGTATAAACTTTCAAAGCTGGAATTTAGCCAGTTCTTTTTTTTTTTTTTTTTTTTTTTTTTGGTACCAGGGATTGAACTCAGGGGCACTCGACCACTGGGCCATATCCCCAGCCCTTTTTTTGTATTTTATTAGAGACAGGGTCTCACTGACTTGCTAAGTGCCTCGCCATTGCTGAGGCTGGCTTTGAACTCGCGATCCTCCTGCCTCAGCCTCCCAAGTGCTGGGATTACAGGCGTGCGCCACCGCGCCCGGCTTAGCCAGTTCTTAACGTAGGGTTGTTTTGATAAAACTAATAACATTTTTTTCCCACTATAGTCTTCATTCCAGTTTAAGACTGAATGACTGTTGCTCATAAAATCCAGGTGGCCTTGAAGGAGCTGTTCCTGGGGCTGGGGTGGGGACTGGCTGCTTCCTCCTGGATTCTTGTTTCCTCTGCAGTGGCAGCCACCCTGATGGTTGGGGACCTGAGGCTTCCAGCAAACTCATTTGCTTGACATTGTCACACCAGGATGAGTTTCCAGAGGTCATGAAAAGCTCAGACGTTCCCAGCTGGTGTCAGGGGGCTCCTCTGTGGCAGCCGTGCTGTTTGCCTCATTTTGGTTCAACAGGGGTGGACTGATACTGAAGCAGGAGTCAGGCCGTGCACGTGTCAGACGGTGGAGACTTCGTGGCTCAGCCCCACTCTTCTCATGATAACAGTTCCCCCACTTTTTGCTTAAGGACCTACCTCCTACTTTCAGACAACTAGCAATTAGACATTATTATTATTTTCATTATGTGGTTCCAGCAAACTTCCGGTTGCAGTCAACACCTCTCACCTTCCCAGCATCAAGGACTAGTTCTGGGACGGGCATCTGATCTAGCCAAGTCAGTTAAGCCCAACAAGACTGTTTTGTGATTCCTCCTCGAACTCCGGGCAGACTAGGCCTCTTCCCTGCTGGATGGGAGCTGAAAGCTTGTGAGGGTCAGGCTATCTGGGGAGGAAGTTGGGGGAGCTAGACCGGGGGCTGGTGATTTTGTGGGGCTCCAGCATCGAGCCCCACCCAAAGCCAGCTCTACCTGCGGCCTTCACAGCCAGGACATGTCTCTTGAGCTCAATCCCACCGAGTTGGTTTCCTGTCGTGGAGGGTGCCCTGACAGGTGCTTTCCCCAGTGCACCCCGTTTGAGGCACCGTCGGACTCATCAGGGACATAAATAGATAGACAAGGAGACAACTTGAGATGAGCGTGGGGTGGGATGGGGCCTGGGGGAGTGGGGACCAGGAGCTGAGCCTGGGCTCTTGGAGGTTTCATGGAGAAACGGATACCTGAGCTAAGGTGGCACAAGGAGAGGGTCCGAGGCGGCAGGCCACTGGTGCCTCCGTTGCCAGGAGTGTGTGGTATTGTCAGCCAGAGGGGAGCAGGGAGGAAGAAGGGGGAGATGAGAGACGGGGGCTGCTGTAAAAGGCCCCTGACCAGCAGCTGACCCGAGGACTCAATGCCCATTGTGAGACGTCATCAGGACATTAATGCCCCCCTTGTGGGGAAAAGCCACACAAAAAAAAACCCATCTTAGGAAAGTGGGAGTCTACTCGGACCATACAACGTACCTTCAGTGTTCCCCACATTCCAGAAAGCGGCCCAGCCCCCTCCTGTAGATTTAGGGGCACGCAGCATGATCCTAAGCTGCTCCAAGTGCCAGGCCAGAAAGGGCAAGGTGGCCCAAGTTCGGAGAAGCACGCCTCAGTTTTCACACAGCATAGGCGTGACTTTCCCCTGCCCTTAGCAGCTGCCCAAACGCCGGACCCAAGAGGCATGGCCACCTGCCACTCCTGGGTTTAGCACAAGGCGAGCTCCACTCCCTTCCCAACAAACCAGACCTGCTCATTTCAGCAAATGCTCTGCCTGGCTTCTGTTCCTGTGCTGAAGTGATTGTCCGAATCTTTGGCATGACACCCCAGGACCAGGATCCCGCCACATTTGACCCTCAACCTCCGGTAACAGTGTGGAGGCAGGGGGAGGCTGGCGGCTGAGGCAGGGCAGGGTGTGGGTGGCCTGGGTGCTGGAGCGAGCTTCCTGGGAGCCCCTGGGAGTCTGAGGCAGGGGGACTACGTGCAAACCTGTCGCGTACAGACTCTGAGGCCAGAAGAAAGCCGAGCTTCAGGCAGGAGGTGACAGAGGCCTGGACCCGAGCGGTGAGGAGGAGAAAGCTGGAGATGCACCCAGGATGTGACACCGGCATTGCGCTGGGCTCTGGGTTTGGGACTGAGAGAGCCAAGCTGGGAAGAGGAAGCGGGTGGTGAGAAGACTGAGTTCAGCCTGTGGCGTGGGGTGCGGGGCAGGCAGCCCCGGGTGCTGCTGGCCCACGCTCCCGTGGGGCTGACGAACAGTGCTTATGTCACGGTCCTGTCTACCCGTCCTGGGGGAACGTGGAGGATGTCCCTTTACCAAAGAGGGAAGCCAAGGGTGGGGCCCGCCCACACTGGTGCTGGGCAGCGGAACTGTCCCCCACACCCTGGAGGCCCCAGGAGCACAGACGGGCTCGGCTCAGAAGCTCGTCCCGCGCACGCGCGGAAGCCCGCTGCAGGCCCGTGTTCCAACCAGAGCATCGGGTCCAGCTCAGCGGCGGGGGTGCCAGGAACCCGTCTTCCACTCGGGGCCCGCAGGTTTGCTCTCATTTAGGGGACGAGCTGGTGATGGAAGACCAGAGTCACGGACACTGGGGAGCCCCAGGTCTCGGGGGTACGCCCCTGGAGGGCGTGTGGGGCCCTGGTCTCTTCCCCTCTCTCCCAACTTCCCAGTCACCCCAAGGGGAGCAGCCCCCTGCACTGCAGCCACCCCTCCCCAGGACCTGCTGCCTTGCCACAGACCCAGAGCAACAGGGACAACCCACCCTGGACCGAAAACTGGGAAACCGTGAGCCAGACTAGGCCTTTGCCACTTATCAGCCGGTTATCGCAGGTCTCTGTGATCGCAAGGGAAAGCTGACCAAGGCGGGCGGCTAATGCCGATGGCCCGAGGCAGCTGCGTGTGGGGTGGGCCCAGGCCCGGCCGTGCAGATTTGAGCCTTGTCTCCACAAAGGTGCAGGTCTAGCCGCAGGAGCGAGGGTTGTTCAGGGAGAAGTTTCAAGGAGTGATGGCCAGGGCCAAGGCTGCGGGACCCTGAAGAACTGTGGTGTTTAGGGGCTGGAAGACGGGGTGACCTCCAGAGGGAAGGGGTGGCAGGAGAGTTGGGGAGGAGTGTGCCTGGGAAGACAGGAGGAGAGAACTTCCACGGATGTCTCATCAAAGGTGCCCGTGCCCTGTGGGAGAGGACTGGAATCAGAGAGTAGGGGTCAGCGGCCACCTGGCCAGGGCAGTTTCCAGGCAGCAGCAGGGAGGGGCCTCTGAGTCCGAGAGTTGGAGAGGCAGTGGGCTGTTAGGAGGAAACGGCACCACCCTTGGGGAGGGACAGAGGGTGGTCAGGGCCCGTGGCTCAGGATGGCAGAGCTGGGATTTGCCGCTCTGGTTTAGAGGGGTCTGGGGTTGCCGGTGGCGTGGACATTGTTGAGGGAGGGGCTCCGGGCAACGGAGAGAGGACGGACCCTCTTCTGACCTCTCCAACCAGCATCCAACATATGCAGCGTGGGCTGGGTGGGGGCCTCTAGCACCAAATGAAAGTTTGTATCAGATTAGTATTTTCCAACCATGGCCTACCAAGGTACCACTTACTCTCCTTTAGTCCATGGGCCCCATGTTTGAAAAATTGTTTTAAATGAATTAATTTAGTTATTTTTTTTGGTACTAGGGATTGAAACAGGGGTGCTCTACCACTGAGCCACATCCCCCGCCCATTTTCTTTTTTATTTTGAGATAGGCTCTTGCTAAGTTGCTAAGGTTGGCCTCAAAATCGCCATCCTCCTGCCTCAGCCTCCAGAGTCACTGGGATTACAGGCCTTTGGCAGCACGCCTGACTTGTTTTTTTTTTTTTTTTTTTTTTTTTTTTTAGAGGGTGGGTGCTAGGAATTGAACCCAGGACCTCATACATGCTAGGCAAGTGCTCTACCACTGAGGTACGTACCAGCCCTTGTTTTTGTCTTTTAAGAGATGGGATCTTACTGTGTTACCCAGGTTGACCTTGACCTCCAAGCCTCAAGTGACCTCCTGCCTTAGCCTCCCAAGTAGCTGGGACTACGGGTATGTGCCACTGCACCGGCTAGCTTTCTTACCTCTGTACCTCATTTATTAAGAAATAATCCAGCCAGAGATAATGGCACACACCTCTAATCCCAGTGACTCAGAAGGTGGAGGCCAGAGGATCACAAGTGTAAGGCCAGCCTCAGCAGCTTGGTGAGACCCTGTCTCGAAATAAAAACTAAAGGTACTGGGGATGTGGCTCAGTGGTAAAGCATCCTTGAGTTCAATGCCCAGTACCATAAAACAGTAGTAATAATAATGATTTCCTTTTACTAATAAATAACTTGTTGGGTAACAGCAGCCTGGAAAACACGAGATAAACCATGTCACCACACTGGGTTACTTGTCTTGTGCAAAGCCCAGGAGGAGATACTTTGGTTACTTTGGGCGGCCTTATTTCTTGTTTCTAACTCTGTGAGGTTCACCCGTGTGTCTTTCAAGAACATAGGGGCCAGGCCCAGATGTCATTGCAAATGTACTCAGCCCTCCCTGGCACTCAGAGGGTGCTCTAGCAGCTGATGCTGTTACAGATCAGGGGAGGACAGGATGTAGTTAATTCCTCTGTGCCCAAGACTCCACCCACCTGCTCCCTGGAAAGCCGTCCTGTTCTGGGCAGCATGACGGACCTGTCAACAGCCAGCCTTGAATCTCTGTGTGCTCCTCGGTACCAAGACCCAGGGCCTCAGAGGTCTGAGGGACCAAGGCTGGCACCAAGCAGCCTGCACTGAGGGGTAAGGGATAGAGGGCTAACCAGCAAGACCTGCGCCTCCTGGCTGCAAGAATGGAGGCTTCGTGGTTCACGGGCAGAGAATTTTGCCTAAAGGAAGAATTGTGACTATCACATCTGTCATGGTCTTGAGCTGCCGGAATATCAAACACGGAGCTGAGGCATCTGGGGACAAAAAGCAAACCTAGAACCCAAGGCGCCTGGGGGAAGACATTATGGTGTATTTGGATGGTTTGGGATTCACAAGCAAAGAACTGCAGAGGAGGGACTTTGAGCGGGGAGGAGCTAGTCCGCATTTTCTCTATACTTCCGGTAAAAACGTATCTGCAGTGGAAGCGCTGTTCAATAAATAAGTAAGTAAATAATGAATAAACCATCACTCAGTGCTTTGGGCTTCCACTGACAGTAGGAAAGAGAAGCAGGTTCAAGGAGATCATCAAAAATAATAAGGACGGTCCCGACCGGAGGAGGAAGACAGCCCTGCACTTGACTGAAGTTGCCAAGGGGCATGGAGGCCGGGTCACGGAACTGTCCCTGGGTAAATACCAGGCGGGAAGGGGGGCTGCTGGCTTGATGCAGAGATCAGAAGGGAGACTCTCGACTGACTGAGCCCCAGGAAGATGCAGGCACTGCGACTCCCAGGCGGGCTCCGAGGGACGGCGCTGGAGGGTCTCATTTTATTGAAAATTGGACCGTGTGAAACAGGGTCAAATTAGGGGACCTTTCTCAGCGGTTACCTGAGGGGCCTCTTCTCGCTAATTACTAGGATTCTGCAGTTAAAACAACCCCCATTGTTCTGCCTGGCAGAAAAAGCAGCCTTCTCTCCGAAGGGGCAGGGATGCAAAGTCCCATGCTTGTCTGGCATTGTCTGAAGTGGCTCATCTGCATGCAGAACACTGACGAGGTGGTTTATTAAGTTAATTGCTACTGCAAAGAAAAAAAAAAACACGCTGGGGAGAGACACTGGGAAACACATATAAGACTGTGCAAATAAAAGTAAAATGATTGTGACCACAGAGTTTCCTTCCCCATGAACTTGAGAGGGTGAAAGTATGATAACCAGCCTCTGCTAAGCCCTCGAACAGTACTGAAAGTGCAGACGGACCTACAGTCGGCACAAGGTGCTTCTGGCTGTCCCAGGGGAGGTCTGCCTTGTAGGCCAGGGACGACCTTAACCTGCGTTTCCCCCTCCCTGTTCCAATTCGTTTTGACTCCCAGACGTACCACTCACCGACAAGCTTCTTTTGACATCAATTAGAAGATGCTCCGAATCTCGGGAAGCTTAGATGGTGAAAGCAATGTTTATTTTCAAATGGGAAAAAATACACTCAAACGCATGATCATGGTTTCCTCGTTTCTGTGTTTTTGGTGCCGGGGACGGAACACAGGGCTTTGCCTGTGCTAAGGGCATCTCTAGTTCTTCTCCTCAGCCTCTCTCCCCTTCCTCCCCTCCCCAGCCTCCCATTTCTGGTTCTGTAGCAGGCTGGGAATGGTTGGCTTAAGCTTGGAAATTCACAGCTGGGAGGGATGCGGGGAGGCAGGAAGAAAGAGCGGCCTGCATTCATTTAGTAAAGACAATCCCCTGTGGCCGGGAGCCTTGTTCTGCCATCTGAGCACCAAGCCCCGGGGAGGCCATCTCCCCAGCAGAGAGCTCGACTTTGCTGTATCCACAGGCCTAGGTGTGGCTCGTCCCCCCTCGCCCCTCCCCGCCCAGCCAGCATTCCCACGAGCCTCGCGTAACTGACTTCCCTTGCCCGCGTCTCCCTGCCGGACAGTGGTCATGAAATCCTGCTTCGTCGGGCTCCTGGGAGCAGAGCAGAAGATGACACCAATCAGGACTCCAAGGAGAGCAGTGGACAGACGGTAACTGCTCCTGTCCCACCTGCAAAACCCTGGCTGTCCATTGAGGGTGTGTCCTTGCGGGCAGGAGTAGAACAGTCCAATGCCAGGGTTTCAGGTGGATTCTTTACATGGACAGAAACTAGATTTCTGTCCCACCATGTCCGAGGTAGTGGGAACCCCAGTCTTGTTCTCTGTACAACAACAGAGTTCAGAAAACTGGGAAGATCCCAGGAGGACAGAGGCTTCGTGGAGGCAGGGAAGAGGCTGGGCAGGAGTGGAGGGCAGAAGAAGGCCGGCATAGCACCTCAAAGCCAAGGTAGGAATGTTCTCCTGGACCATCTGGGGTTGTGGATTCTGTCAGCAGCCCTGTGAGCCTGAACGAGCCCCCCGAGTCCGAGAGGCGACCCAACACCTGGGCTGTAGCTTGTGAGGCAAAGGACCTGGCGAAACGATGCCAGACTGACCTGTGGAGCAGGAGGATGGCAGAGGCAGGCGTGGGCAGGTGCCGCCAGCACAGCTGCCTGCTGTCACTGGGAAAGGGACAGTGGCTTCCAGAGTGCAGGAGGACACTCAGTAGTGGGTGAGATCAGGTTGTGGGAAAGTGGGCTATAGAATGGAACCAGTAATGTAAAAAAGAAAAGGAAAGAAAACCAGGAGAATATAATGAAATAAAGTAAGAGTGCAGGGCCCAAGTGAGCGCCTCTGTGACAGGCTTATTTATTTATTTTTTTTGGTACCAAGGATTGGACTCAGGGGCACTCCGCCACTGAGCCACATCCCCAGCCCTATTTTGTATTTGATTTAGAGACACGGTCTCACTGAGTTGCTTAGCACCTTGCCATTGCTGAGGCTGGCTTTGAACCTGTTATCCTCCTGTCTCAGCCTCCTGAGCCGCTGGAATACAGAATGTGCCACCGTGCTTGGCTTATCCTCAGCCCTTTTTATTTTTTCATTTTGAGGCAGGGTCTTGCTGAATTGCTGAGGGCCTCACTAAGTTGCTGAGGCTGGCCTCGAACCCGCAATCCTTCTGCCTCAGCCTCCGGAGCCTCTGGGATTACAGGCTTGCACCAGTGCGCCTGTCCTTTCCTGTGTCTCTTATTGGGGGTCTTGGCCCTGAAAGCCCAGAAGGAAAGGTATCCTCCAAGAGGAGCTCTTGAAGAGCAGATGCAGGAAGAAGGGAGCCCGGAGTTGAGCTGGGTGCTGGGATCCAGGTTCTCCTACGACTAGACCTGAAAGAAAGGCCAGGCCCTGGAGGATGAGACTCCCCGGCTTGAAGGCCAGCCCAGGATGGCCACGTGGGGGACGCATTTCTTGTGGAAGCCTTGTTCTCAAGGTGGCTGGGGTCCTGGCTTGGCTCAGGGGTAGCTGAATCGCAGCCCCAGATGGGACACTGCAGAACCCGACGCCCTGCCTTGGTTCTTTGGAAAGCGGAGGACGTGGGTCCAGCTGCAGCAGGGCACCCCGGGGACCCCAATTCGTTTTCCTCTCTGCCTTGCTTTTGCTCTCCCAGGCTCTGCTCCAGCAGCAGGGCGAGAGAGAGACGAGACAGAGAGGAGTTCTGCGCTGAGCCGGTGACCGCCACCCTTGTGTGCAGGGGGGGTCGCTGATGGCCAGGCCCAGAGCCCTGGTTTCATCCAGCGGCAGAATCACTGGCTCCGGGACACAATGGGGTGGGTTTCCCAGAAAGGCCGGGGGCTGGCAGGGGCGATTCTGTAGGCTGAGGGTGGGGTGGGAGAAATGGCCCAAGACAGTCCAGAAAAGCCCTCCTGTCCTTGTGTCTGTCTGCCATGCACACTCTGGGGTTCGAGCCCGCCTCTGCCTCCGACCAGAGCCCAGGGGGGGAGGTGTGTGGCCCAGGGGCTTTTCAAAGCCTCTCAAAGACCTCAACCCACACGGACAGACACAGCTGTACCCTGCCTCCTGACCACTGCCCTGACCCCGGGAAGGAAGGCGTCCAAGCAGGAGTCTCGGGTGGAAGGGACAGCCTGAACCAACGGGGGTGTGTCGGTCCCCCAACTTTTAAAATGAGACCAGGAAGGAGTGGAGGCAGCAACTCTCCAGGGAGATGCCCCCTTGGCTCGGGGTGATCAGAGGTGGACGGCTGAGTGTGGGTCTCTGTGCGCCCACCGAGAAGCCACGGGAGGCTGGCAGCCTCTGAGCAAGTTTTCCTAGGACAGGGAGGCCACCTCTCCCAGGGCTGTGTTCGGAACGCCACTCCTCCATTGCAGGCCCCCCGTCCTGGGCCAGCCCCACTGAGTGTGTGCATTAGAGTGAGAGAGACAGAGGGGACAGAGGGTGTGTGTGAATCAGAGAAACAGAGGGTGAGGATGGGGGGGCGTGTGTGTGTGAGTGTGCGTGTGTGAGTGTGTGTGAGTGTGTGTGAGTGTGTGTGTGTGTGAGTGTGTGTGTGTGAGTGTGTGTGTGAGTGTGTGTGTGTGTGTGTGTGTGTGTGTGAGTGTGTGAGTGTGTGTGTGTGTGTGTGTGTGTGTGTGTGTGTGTGTGTGTGTGAGTGTGTGTGTGAGTGTGAGTGTGTGAGTGTGTGTGTGTGTGTGTGTGTGTGTGTTCATTTGCATGTGCACATGCCCAACAAAAGCACTTGCCAAGCCAAAGCAAACCGGAAGAGAGCAGGAACATCTCTCTGTGTTATATTCTCCAATGACCCCTTTAAATATATGACAAACAGTTAAAACAAAAGCCCATTTAGCTTTTATGCCTCCAATTCTCAGTATCCATTCCAGTTAATTACAGTGATTTAACAACATCTGCATTTAATAAGGAACCTTCCTCTCCCCCTGTTCTCAGACCACCCCCACCCCGATTTTTCTTCAGGCCACTGGGCTAACGCAGTAATTATGATCTCCACCGAGCCAGCCATAGCCGGGGCCGAGGGATGTGCAGCAAGGTGAGACTTCCTCGGGCAGAGAGGACAGAGTGGGGACAGGCCACAGAGGGGGCTGGGGCACGTGGGGCCTGGGCAGTGGGAGCTGGAGCCAGAGGGAGCGGGACCAGCCTTTCCTCTCCAGCACGGGAATCGCGCACTGGGGAGACTGAAATGCAGACGGAAAGAGATTCTCAAAGCCCTTCATTCATTCTGGGCCATCAGCTTGTTCAGGTGACAAAAGGGGAGAATGAGGGGCTGGGGTTGTGGCTCAGCGGCAGCGCGCTCGCCTACCACGTGCGCGGCCCGGAGCTCGATCCTCAGCACCACGTAAAAATAAACGTATTGTGTACAACTAAAGCAAATAGATAAATATTTTAAAAAGGGGTGGGGGGAGAAGGAGGCAGGGCAGGGGCTTCACCCTTAACCCCGGGCCTCCGTTGCTCCAGAGGCCAGTAGGGTGCAGAGAGAGGGCAGGAGGCAGAAGAGCAAGCGGGGGGAGGGCCTCCAACCTGGCCTCCAGTGTTGAGTCTGGAGCCTTCGTTGGAAGTGTGGCAGCCTGGACCCCGGCTCCCTTCTGTTGCCTTGGTGCTGTGATTGTGGCTCCTGCTCAGGGTCATGCCTGTCATCTATTACGCTGACCTCTTGGTGACACGAGGAGGCTTGGGAGCCCCCTGGACCTGCTGGGCCTTGGGTGAGTCCCAGCCTGCAGCACAAGCAGAGCCAGTCTCGGCGGGGGGCCGTGAGTCTGGGGCCTGTGGGGCGTGGGCCCGGGGAAAGGAGGTGGGCCTGCATGCAGGAGCCCTGTTTGGGAAGATGGCTTAAATTGCAGTTGACTATGGGCCATGGAGATTTGGGCATTGTCGCCTTCCATAGTCTCACGGGACTTGGCCCGGGATCTCGAGTGACTTGGCCGAGATTGCTGATCGGGTCAGCGCCATTTTGGTGGTGTGTGTGGCACGTGTTAGTCGTTGTTAGAGCCAGAGAGAAAAGTTATCAGAATAAAAAGCTGTTTGTCTCCAGTTTGCCTCTGAACTTCTTCCCGCGGCTTCGTTGCTCCAAGCGGCCGTCGCTTCAGGCGGCAACATCTGCAGGCCTGCCTGAGGACTCCTGGCCCTTTGCCCAGGAGTGCAGGCTCCCACAGCTGCCCACCACTGTGCAGGGCACTGCCCCTCCCACAGTGCCTGAAAGATCACCTACAGCCCGGAGGTTGCTGCTGACCACCTGACTTCGGAGGAGATCTGGGAGATTTGGGGACCCTGTGAGGGGAAGGACATGGCCGGAGCAGGGAAGGGAGAGGAGAGACCAGCTTTGGGGGCTGGAGAAGAGCGGTGAGGTCTAGGTGGCTCTAGGGGGCCTTGTGGAGTGACACATTCTCAAGGGACATGGGCTGTCAGGAAGCAGGATGTGGGGCTGGGGGTGCCTGGACTGTCCCCAGGGTCCTCAGTCTATCCTCCTGGTCTCTCTACCTCCAACCAGGAAGTGACTCCTGCCCTGTGTCCCAGCCCACAGCCCCCTTTCCTCAGCTTGCTGGCACGGCAGGACGGACCCTCCGCCCCCACTGCTGCTGCAGGACTTGGTGAGGTCACTGGCAAAGGCCAGCTGGGCGGACTGTCATGCACGCAGGGAAACTAGAGCTTCCGGGGGCAGTTAGGAGCAGACTTTCCAAGACCCTCAGCCCACTGAGGATGTCGCCCAGCCCAGCTGGGCCATGGCAGCAGAGAGGCCTCTGTACTCAGGCTGGGCCTGTCGTTGCTGAGGGAGAACTGTCCGGGAGCCGTGCCTCTCCCGAGCTGGAGCTGAGGTGGAGCTGAGGAAGAGCCTTGTTTCCTGAGCTTGCTTTCTCCCCCGAGCCCGAGCCCTGCCTCAGCCTCCCTTCTTCGCTGGGAGGCGAGGTCAGAGAATGCTCTCTGAGTTCAGGTCACCCTGCCTGGCCCCAGTGCTACCTGCCGGGACCAGACTCAGATAAGCAAGGGGTCAGATGGCAATTAGAGGGGGTTAGAGAGGAAGGAGGGGGAGACACCCCAGGCTTTCTGAGAGGTAACTGGGGCTGAGTAACCTTGTCAAGCAGGAGCACCCTCAAAACCAGCCATTCCCTGTAGGAGCCTTGTTTGGGGAGATGGCTAAGATTGTGGTTGACTATGGGCCATGGAGATGTTTGGGCATTGCCGCCTTCCGTAGCCTCACAAGACTTGGCCTGGGATCTCGAGAGACTTGGGCTGAGATTCCTGATCGGGTCGGCGCCATTTGGTTGTTGGTTTTTTGGTGGTGTGTGTGGTGCGTGTTAGAGTTGTTAGAGCCGGAGAGAGAAGCTGGCAGAATAAAAAGCCGGTTTGTTTCCAGTCTGCCTCTGAACTTATTCCCGCGGCTTTGTTGCTCCAAGCGGCCATCGCTTCAGGCGGCAACAATTCTCTGCTACCCCTTCGTGGTGGAGGGGTGCCCCTGCCTGCACGTGACCCCAGGAGGGGTGGAAGGAGACTTGGGAAAGCCAGTCCCTCAGAGGCCACTCCCTCTAAGAGAAAGGAGGCTTTCCGTGGGTGCTTGAGTGCCAATTTCTATCCTACCCTCCTGTCCCCATCGGCCCCCACTCTCCCGTAACCCCTCCCCCTTGTTATCTCCACCTATTATCAAACTCAGGCTTCTCATTTATTTACTTAATATAGTTTTCAGTTGTAGATGGACACACATACCTTTATTTGTTCATTTTCATATGGTGCTGGGGGTTGAACCCAGTGCCTCACACGTGCGAGGCAAGCGCTCTGCCACGTAGCCACAATCCCAGCCCAGACTCTCCCCAAGTAGAATGTCAGCGCCAAGAGGGCAGAGGGTGCGCGATGGAGGCCCAGGGCGCTCAGCGCAGCGAACCTCCACTGGGCACGCGCAGGGGCTGACAGGGTGCCGTGGAGCTGTGACGGGGTGGGCAGGTGTGCTGGTGTGCACGCCTGGACTCGGCACGCGGTGTGACGTTCAGGGAGCTGGCACGGTCGTGGTCCTCTGGTTCTTTTTGTTTTGGTACCGGGGATTGAACTCATGGGCACTGGACCACTGGGCCACATCCCCAGCCCTTTTTTGTATTTTATTAGAGACAGGGTCTCACTGAGTTGCTAAGTGCCTCGCCATTGCTGAGGCTGGCTTTGAACTCTCAATCCTCCTGCCTCAGCCTCCCAAGTGCTGGGATGACAGGCGTGTGCCACCGCGCCTGGCCTCTAGTTCTTATTCTCAGGAGATTCCTTTGCCACCTTCTCCACCTCGGTCCTTCTTCACCCTCCCCATCTGGGCCTCCTGCCGGCCCCTTCCTCGCCCCTGTCCTGAACTGCGGGCCCTGGCCACATCTTCAGTGTTTCCTGCACGGTGCCGATGAACACTTCCTTGGGTGGACACATGGCTCTGGAGGGCAGTGTCCTTCAGGAGAGGCCTCCTGGGCCTCACCTGCCCCTCTCGTCCTCCACGTCACTTCCCTGCCTCCTACCCGGGTCCCAGGCCCTCTTCCTTTGAGGAAGTCACCAGTCCACTGCTTGCTGTCATTTACTGGCCCTGCCTCCAGGACTCTGGCACCCTGCTTACCTTCTCTTGCCGGATCTTTGTGCTTTGCGACCTGACCCCTTGCTTGGCGGTGGTGCTGACCCCTGACCTCCACGGCCACCTCCCGTCCTCACGCCCCCTCTGTCCTCCACTCTGGTCATGGCAGTTCTGACCCTAAGAACCGTACATGCCTCAGACAGGACAGGTGCAAGCCCTCCTCTTCCGTCACTGCTCCCTCCTCCCTCCTGACCTGTTTTCCCTCTCCCTGCCCTGCCACCTTCCAAACCAGGGGCAACAGAACCCTCTGGTTGTATTTACAGGCAGCAAAGTTTAGCTAAAGCCAACAAATTCACTAGCCTACGACTCTGACCTTGGGAGCCTGGATTCCCTCATCTGTACAATGAGAGTCCTGCCTCGCAGGCTCATCCTGAAAGTCAACGGAGCCTGTGGGACGCCTAGGGCAGGGGCCAGCCCCGGAGAGCCTGGAGGGAGCCCAGGTTGCACGGGCACCTCTTCACACAGCCGGGATTACAGGCATTTGTGTCTTGTCCATGTCTGTCTTTTCTCGATCGGTCCCTGAAGAAAAGGGACCAGGTCTTTTACATCCTTGTATCTCTGGTGACTTCAAACATAGGTCCTTGTGCATAGGCAGTGACTAGGAATGTGTCATTGAATTGAATAGAATAAAATCTGCCTGTCTGGAGTTTTCCCAGATTTTGGTGGTGGGAGGCCTCAGTGTTCTCATGGGCCCTCAAACGAGAGATGCAAGCCCCCTCGCCCCCTCCCATCAGGATCGGGACGGGCTCTGACAAGGGGGAGGGTAGCGCTGGGTTTCGGCCAAGGCGTGTCATCTTCTAGAAGGGTTTATGTGGAACTGCAGACCACCCGTGAGCTCACGGGCTGCTTGTCAGATGTGTGTCCTGTGCAGAAGCCCAAAGGTCTTCTATGGGGTCAGCAGAGCCCAGCAACACCTGGGGTTCGCCAGGAGCCAGGGGCCGTGTTTACGGGACTCCTGGCCACTGTCAGTGGAGCCCACTTGTTGGCAACCCATTGTGTAGTGCCGAGCGCCTAGTGGGCTCAATTAACAGCTCCCGGCGATCGACACGATCGACACATCGACACATGCGTGTGTGAAGGAAGGAGTGGAAGAAGGCCCGGGAGGGGCGGGCCTTCCACAGCAGGCGTTCAGCCCCCACCGCCCACGAGCTTTCTCTCCTTCCAGGACCAAGTCTGGGCCGCGGAGTCCTGGGAAGGGCTTTCTCTGGTCGCTTTTGAATTCATCCAGCAAATATCCACGGAGTAGGTTTTGAGCTGGAAAGGGGGTGGCTCCACCCAGCCCGCCACCACTCTGGAAATCACCTCAGAGCTCCGAAGCTGTGCCAAGGTGCCCTGCCAGCCCTGGTGAAGGGGCCGCCCGTCTCCCTTTGTCATCTGCTCCCGGGCAAGCGAGTCCTGCCCCACATGTGGTTCTCCATCCTCTGCCCTGAGACCAGGGACCCGAGGATGAAAGGGTGGGAAGGTTTGGGGACTGGATTCCTGGCAAGTTTTGAAATCTCCATAACTAATTGATTCATCTAGCCTTTATCAGCTGTTTACGAAAGAGCCTGTGGGGGCCAAGTGTGACGCACATTTCCGCCAGGACATAACCTGGCTGACACTCCTGCTCTGTGCCAGGCCTGCTGGGCGACTCCCAGACATTGTCGGGCTCTGCTGACATCATGGAAATGCTTCGCTGTGCAGACACAGGACACGCACTTGTCAATTAGCGGAGAGAAAGAGGCTTGCGGTTTCAAATCGCCCTTCCCGGAGACAAAGGGCCCCAGGACTGCTCCCCATGCACGGTGCCGGGTGGCCCCCTCTGTGGAAGATGCTTCTTTGTCCCGGGCACCTGTGCCCGGCTGAGCTACCTAGGTGGAGGGAGGGCCCTGGAGGGATGGGTGGACGCTCCCCAGCTCACTCATCAGAGTAGAAATGACAAATGGCTCCCGCTGGGAAGCCTGCCTGCTATCCTGCCAGATCATTTATCTCAGCAGTGAGTGATTTGCATACCGACAGGGTGGGAAGTGCTTCCCTGCCCAGCCCTCCCCTCCACCACCCGGTCCCCACTCCAGCCCAGCTCAGAAGGGAGCAGTCCCCCAGCAGCCCCTGGAGTGTCCCCAAAAGCCCTTGAATTCCTCCCGCAGCATTGCTGAAAAATGACCGTCTCTCCAGAAGTCTCCTGTTAAATGGCCCAAGTTGCCTCTCGGGGGCAAGCAAGACCCCTCCTGGTTGTGGGGCAAGGGGAGTGGGGTTGCCTTGCCCTCTGGATGTGCCACGAAGCCTTCGGCCGGGAGAGGAAAGATTGCCCTTCCCGCGGTGCGGTACAAGTCCTTGCCCGGACCTGCAGGCACGGCCCTGCTGCCCCAGGCTCAGCCCTCCAGCCCTGTCTGTGGCCGGAGCCCTGCCCAAGAGCGAGCAGCTCAGGGAAGCGGGTTTGAATCCAGATCCTCTAACCCAGCGCCCACCAGTACTTCCTTGTCCTGTTGTCATGAGGTGGCCATCTGCGGCCAGGCACCAGGGGAGAATGTGGTGACCAGTGACCAGGGCACACGCCTAGAGGTGGTGGCCAGGTGGAGGGCAGCTGGAGAAGCACGCAGGGTGGCCTGCTTTCTCATTCCTTTCTTGGTCCTTTTTCTCCACTTCTGGTGACCCCAGCCCTTCACGAGCCTCCCATAGGCACCTGTGTGGGGACAGCTAGATCCCTGGTTTGCAGGGCCAGCTGCTCTGGACGCCATGTGGCCACGGAGCGAGGCACTGGCTGATGATCAGCCCAGCAGATGAGGTCCTGGTCGAGGGCCTGTCCCCCAGGGGCAAGGCCAGTGTGGGGAGCTCAGAGGACTGGGGAGGGCTGGGCAAGGCCCTCTGGGACACCAGGCTCGGGACGGGGCTACACAGAGGTCCCCCGGAGTCCGTGCTGATCTGCCTGGGCCGGCCCTTCCCATGGGCCCCTGGCAAGCTGTCCTGCCTGGGGACAGAGGAAAGCTTCCTTCCACAATATGGTGGCCTCTGTGAGCGTCCTCCCTCCTCCTGGTCCTCTACCTGCAGACTGCTCTGCACGGCCCCGGAGGTTCCTCCGGGCTTCCTGGCACCGTGGAGCCAGAGGAGGGCTTAGCTTCTAAGCCAGGAGAGCACCCTCCCTTCTTCCTGAGCCACAGGAATCCAGCATGGCGCCACGGGAGCTGTCTGTTCCGCCTGCGGCAGCGAGGACATAAAATCCCCCTAGGAAATTCAAAAATAATACCAACACCGGCCAAACGCTGGTCTGTTTTTTATTCACAGCGGGCACCAGCAATTCCAAACAGAGTCCCCGAAAAAATTTTTTGTTGTTGTTGGTTTACATCCGAAACAATTTCTGTTCCTGTGGGTTCTGCTCAGATGTATGTGAACGTCATTTTAGCACATTTATCACTTATCCTCTGATAAGCATCGTGCTCTTTGTGGAAGTTCACCCAGCTCCAGCGTGGCCACTGTGTTCAGTTGGAGAGGGGCTCGGTAGGGCTTGGGTGGCTCCAGATGGCTCCCGGTGGGGTATACCTGCCCCGTCTTTGCAGGACTACGCTCCCCTGTGCCTCACAAGTAGGCCCGGACACCAGCGATGATAGCCCAGCGCTGGAAACGGTGAAGAGACAGAGCGGCCGATGTCAACCCTGCGGTTCTGCATGATTACGCACAGCGTTCGTTTGTGGTTAGACTCGAAACCACGAAAGAGCATGGACTGTGGCAAGACGTGCTCACGTTTGGTAACGCAATTTTTAGTGCATCCATGAAACAGTAGACTGAATCTGAATCATTTCTAAATGAAAAATCATTCTACCAAAATTACAGCTTTTAAATCACAAGTCAGGAAAAGAACGACTGTATTAGTGTCCTGTGGCTGCTGTAACAAAATTACCAAAAACTTGGGACTTAATACAACACTAATTTATTATAGTCTTACAGTTCTAGAGGCCAGAAGGGTAGGTGTGTGTGTCTGCGGCGCTGGGGATTGAGCCCAGGGATTTGCCCGTGCCAGGCAAGTGCTGTACCACTGAGCTAGCCCCCGGTCCCTCAGAAGTCTTGCATGGATTTCACCAGACCAAAATCAAGGTGTTGGCAGCCCTCACTCCACCAGAGGCTCTAGGGGAGACTCCCCAGCCTTGCCCTTTCCTGCTCATGGAGACTGTCCTGGTGGGTGCCTATGTGAGAAATAAAAACTTAGAATTCTCTAAGTGTAGGAGCCCTGTTTGGGGAGATGGCTTAAATTGCAGTTGACTATGGGGCCATGGAGATTTGGGCATTGTCACCTTCCATAGTCTCACGGGACTTGGCTCGGGATCTCGAGTGACTTGGCCAAGATTGCTGATCAGGTCAGCGCCATTTTGGTGGTGTGTGTGGCGCGTGTTAGTCGTTGTTAGAGCCAGAGAGAAAAGTTATCAGAATAAAAAGCTGTTTGTTTCCAGTTTGCCTCTAAACTTCTTCCTGTGGCTTCGTTGCTCCAAGCGGCCATCACTTCAGGCGGCAACATCTAAGTAAATATGTCCCAACAGGTCACATAGAGGATTTTGTTGTTGTTGTTGTTGTTTCCATATTGTTTATTGGGGTGATGCTATTGTTTTTCTTTAGAATTTCCTCAAATCTTAGAATCTGAGTTAAAAATGGATCCAAGTCGAAAATCTTTCTTTTTTGTTACTGGGGAGTGGACTCAGGGGTACTCTACCACTGAACTATATATATTGCCAGTTCTTTTTAATTTTTAGTTGAGACAAAAATCTCCCTAATTTGCTGAGGCTGGCTTTGAACTTGCAATCCTCCTGCCTCAGCCTCCTGGGTTCTGGGATTGTAGGCATGCACTGTAAGCTGCCTGTCGTGGCCAGCCACAAACGCCGCGGGAGGAAAACTCTCGGAGGCAGAGTAAAGCTATTACTACTTTTACTTCTACTTTCTTAGAGAGAGCTTAGAGAGAGAAAGAAAGATTTTTCTTCTTCTTAGAAAGAGCTTAGAGAGAAAGATTAGAGATAGCTTTTTCTTCTTCTTCTTAGAGCTTAGAGAGAGAGATAGAGCTTTTTCTTCTTCATCTTCTTAGAGCTTAGAGAGAAAGAGAGAGAGTTTGAAAGAGAGAGATTTCTTCTTTAGAGAGAGAGAGAGAGCTTAGCTTTTAGAGCTTCTTTCTTCTTTGTTCTTTCTTCTTTCTTCCTCGGGAGCCTCAGCCTGACTCTGACCAGGAATTACTTCTTCTATGTGGTTTCTCTTCTGTAACCGCTCTGCCTACGTTCTGGCCGCTCTGATTCTTTTCTTCTTCTCCGACCCGAACTCTTCTTCCGACCCGAGCGACTGCATGACTGACTGAATGAATTCATTCTTCTCCTGACTCCGACCGCTTTCACCCGGTTATATACCTTTAGCTTTGCGGGTGCCTCACGTGCATTTACAGGTGCGTCACATACATACTTATTATCAGGTGGAACTTATGGCTTCCAGCTGACCGCAATAGCCATCTCCCTAATTGGGGCTCCTTCAATGCACCACTGTAGCAGGTGGCTCATTTGCTGTTTTGCTTAGATACATGCTAAGTGTCATGGAGTCAAATGGGATTGAAATTGCGGACTTAGAAGAAATCATTTCCCCCAAGTCTTTGGATCTGAAAGACCACCGTTTGCACTTGTTTCTAAAGTTCCTCTTTCCCTAAATGAGACAGGCATCCCTGTAGCCTGGGATCACTCTCCAGCACCCCTGTCCGCAGGAGCGTGGGAGTGAAGGCCCAGGCAGGCGGCTGCTCCCTGCCCACCTCAGCTGGGATAACTAACTGCCTCCATTTCTGTGCCAACCCTGGTCTCCAGGCCAATCCGGTGTGTGCCTGAGACTTCCTTAGGCGTCCTGCTGATTTCCTGTAGCCCGGCAGGAAGGGATGAACGGGGCCTCATATTTCGCCCCAGCTTTTATGATTCAATTCAAAATCTTTCCAACTCAGAGGGAACAAAACAAAAACAAAATGGGGAGAGTCTCCGGAGAAGAGACCCGGGCAGCCGGACTCCCAGGATTCATGCCCGTCAGAGGTGCGGCGATGGCTCCGAGCGCTGTGCCCTCTGTCTCCAGGGTGGAGTGTGGAGGAAGAGCGTCCGAGTTCCCAAGGACAGACTCACGACAGCTAGAGACAGATGAAAGGAAAAGATGCTAAAGAACACGCATCTCCTCCCTGGACATAAATCACAGCTGAGATGCACACTGCTTGTTCTGATGACACAGACCAGGAGAGCAAAGCTGCAGGCGATTTTTAAATGTCATCACCAGCTTCTCCGTGGAGTTATAGCTTTGTTACTTATCACGCACCAGCAGGGATATGTAAATTCCTGGTGCTTGGCAGAGCTGGCCGACTTTCCGGCTGCTGGCCTGCTGGGCTCCGCACCAGGCCCCGCAGCTCCGCCTCCATTTGAAGGGTTGATCATGGAGTGGCCAGAAGAGGGAGGGAGGAGGACTTTTTCTTCTTCCTCCTATTCCTCCCCCCGCCCCCCACAAGATCGCGACAGACTAGGAAGAAATGCCAAGAAGGCTGAAACAAAGAGCGTCCCCGCGGGTCAGCCCGGCCAGCTGAGGACCACCTTCCGTGGCACTCTGTCCAAACCCCCACCCGCTCCCCGGGTCCCCGTGGGAATCTGCTTTCGCTCTGTGAGCTGCCAAAGCCCAAGTGTGTGCCGCCAGTAGGCGGGCGCTCCTGGCAGCGGGGCCTCCGCGCCGCCGTGTGTACCCAAGCCTGAGCCTCCAGCTGCTCCTCTGCAGGCCGAGGGGAGAGACGCCCCGGGCGCGGTGGCAAATCTGCATGGCCACCGCCTGGCCATATTTCATGGTCACGCCTGCCGAGCTTCCTTCTGCTATCAGAATGGGGAAACTCGGGCATCAATCTGAGCTTTCCAGGAAGTTTCGGTTCCACAGTTTTGAGGACGAGATGAGGCCCACTGACAGATTTTGCCCACGCGACAACATGCAGGGGACGGGGGTGAGGTGACCAGAGCCTTGGGGGCGGTGGGCCATGCCTGGCTGGGGCTCCCTGCCCTCCCCCGCAGTCTTCTCTTCTTCGCCAAACTCCTCCCCTCCCGGTCACAGCTGTGAACTTTTCAAGGAGGCCCCGCCCCGCCTCATTGTGCGACAGCTCAGTGCTGGGAAACTGCACGCCAGTGACACAGGCCGTGCAAACTCAATTCTGTAAAAAATATTCTGTTTAATTGATTTTCTTAAAAAATCTATTATGTTTCTGTGAGCCTATTGATCTGCAGCCCCACCAAAGTAATGAAGAAGCTTTGTGATCAATGAGGGCAAAGTGTATCTTACCCCATATCTGCTTTGCTCCTCCGCCAGGGATGTGACCGCCGGATTCCCAGACGGCACTGGCAGGGCGAGCAGCCTTCTTCTCCATGAATGCTGAGATTTATTTCTATTGGCATAAACATAACAAATGAAACCCTGATGACTTTTCTTGCTCTGAAAGCCAAGAATACATCACATCAGTCATCATGAAACGCACGAAAACACAATTTGCAAAAAGAAAGAAAGAAAAACCATGCATGCTTAACCTTGGCGGGCGGACTCCACCCCCAGGACTCAATCAGGGAGTCTCACTCCTTGGCTCCCGCACAGGCTTTCTTGTCCCCACCCCCCCAGCTCAGGTTGGTTTCACAAGTCTTAGACGGTTTATCCCACTTCCACGGTGAATACAAAGTACAGGTAGCTACAACTGCAGACTGATAATTCTGAGCAGAGCTAACACTGCCATCTTATCCTCTAAGAAGTAATAATGTCGAAGGCGATAAGGCACCTGCAATAACACACCCGCGCTGGGAAGGGAAATGCGGTGGACACTGTCCAGCGGCATCTGCTGTGGAGAGAAGGAGCTCCCTGTATCTGGGAAGTGATCTTGGTGGCTGTTAATTTCAGAATTTATCATTTGCATTTGGCCCTGAAACCAGAGGACGCCATCTGACATGGGTACTGATCATTTGCTGCCAGCTCAACCAGCCCGCTGCATGGATGTAGGACCGTGCTGTCCTAACCCTGTGCTGATCCATTGACCGGCTCTGTCCATATTGGCTGGGGCTGCTGGCTGGCTGTGTGTGGGGGGGTGTGGTGCAGAATGAGGTTGCCAAGGTCAGTAGGACCAGATCTTGAAGGCTTTTGCCAGAGGGCACTGGGGAGCCATGGAGGGATTTTTATGAGGGGAGAGAAGTGACCCACGGAGCAACTTGACAACCGTCACTGGTTTACAGTACAGAACTGTGGTTCTCAGCATCCCTTTTAGTACACACACACACACACACACACACACACACACACACAAATGATGGTGACAATAATAAGGGCTAACCCAAAGAACAAGGCTCTGCTCCAAGTCTTACAAATAGAACTCACTTAATCCTCCGCATAAACAGCCCCATCAGGGAGGTACTGGTGTCCTCCCATTTTACAGATGAGGAAACAGGTGCATAAAGAGCGGTCCCCACAGCAGGTGACCATCACGTGAACACACTCCCTAGGCCAGGGTGGAATGTTACCTCATCATCCTTTCTCAGCTCCCCAGGAACAGGGAAGCAGAGTGGGGAGGTCTTTAACAGAAGGGAAAATAAGGTTCGCATTTACGCCCTGACAACCAATCGTCTGGGAAAAGGGCCGTTCAATTGTTAGTGAATGCAGGAGCCCTTTTTAAGGAGATTGCTAAGATTGCGGTTAGCTGTGAGCCATAGCATTACCACCTTCCATGTTCTCGTGAGACTTGGCCCGGGGGATTGTGGATCGGGTTGGTGCCATTTTGTGGTGTGGTTGGAGGAGTGTGGACGGCGTGTTGGGGTGTTGTTGGAGCTGGAGAGAGAAGCTGGCAGAATAAAGAGCCTGTTCGTTTCCAGTCTGCCTCTGAACTCATTCCCGCGGCTTTGTTGCCGCAGGCGGCCATCGCTTCAGGCGGCAGCAAGTGAATAACTACAACTGCACATTTTTCAGTGGGTTAAGATGGACCCAATTTGGAGAGTGGAGCGGAGGCTGGGGCAGCTGCCGAGAGGACAGGAGGGTGGTGTGACCAGCTCTGGAGGGATGGCCCTGCCCCGGACGGTGGAGGAGCATGGGGGAGGGGACTGTGCCCACAGCACCTGGTGGGAGTGACCAGGCGGATGGTGCCCGTCACCGCGTGCAGGTGTTCACTTCATCATCCCACAGGTAGGCACTGCGCGGCCCCTGGCAGCACTCCTCTGGACAAGGTGCTGGGACGCAGCGGAGGCAGCTGGGGACCCTGGGGAACAGAGAAAGAGAAGCTGAAGAGGCGGGTGAAGGGCCCAACAGGAGGGACAATGAGTTCAAAAGAGAAACCCGTGGGACCCGGCCTGATGGTGCCACTGAGCATGTCCACAGAGGTGCCACGCACGTGCACGAAATGGAAAGGCCGCGTGCATTTCGTGTCTCATCGAATCCTCGCGTCTGGCACGGGGTGACGCTGCAAGTGCCCAGTCCCCAGCTGCCCATCCAGACCCTTGGGCTGGCCTTCGGGGAGCTGGGTGTGGGAGCTCTGTTTTCCACCCAGTGGTGCTGGGGATGGAAACCCCGGTGCTCCACACTGAGCCGCACCCCAGCGGTAGCCAGAGCACAGGCTTCGGGCCTGCCCTGCTGGAGTCTGAGGCGGGGGCGGGAGACCTGGAGCCCAAGGGCAGACTTGTTCTTCGGGGGCAGCCCTTGCCATCTCAAGCCTGGGTGTCGCCCTCCCTGCTCCAGACCATTTAGAACCTGGAGTTCCGTCCTGTGCCGGGCCGGGCCGGGAGGCAGTTACCGCAGCACCTGACGCGGGCACCTTGTGGCTTCTGGTGCCTGAGCTGTACAGCTGCACCCCGGGGAGCCCTTTAAAGCCACGGGAGACCAGGCGCCTCCGTGGGCGTGTTAGGTCAGAGTCCCCAGGGTGGGGCCGGGCACCAGCAGTGGAGGCCCCTGGAGACTCTCACAGTTAATTGGTGCAGCAGAGCTGAGACCCCGGGGACTACCCACAGTCATGCTGGAACATCTCCCTTGGTTCTTCCCGAGAACACAACAGAGCAGGCAGGAGGCACAGGAGAGGGTGGGGTGCAGAGGAAAGACAGGTCTCCTCGTGTTGGAGGAAGCGGGGCTGGGGACCTCTGAGGGATGAGGGTCATGTGTGCCTGGCTCAGAAAAGGCCCCTGCGGCTGTGAGCCAGGTGTGCGGAGGGACAGGGGCTGGGAGGTGGGGAGGTGGGTGGCTGGTGGGAGGGAGGCCGGAGGCCACTTGGGCGTCCTGGCTGGTGCTGTCACCCCTGGGGTGGAGCTGTGGGGTGTGAAGGGCCTGCAGGGCAGGTGGGAGAGCAGGACAGGTGACACTCACTGTGCCTGTTGCCTTTGTCACCCCCACAGCCTAAGTGCTCTTGAGTTTCACAAGAAACACTTCTAGAAGATGAGGACAATGACAGTGTGGGTTAGTGATGTGACTGGGGACAGTCTGGTCACTGGTTCTCTGGGTCCAGAGGGGATCTCTCAGCTTGGCAGATTCTCAGCCAGCTTTCCGGTGGATCCTGCTCCTCCAGGCCCCCTCAAGGTGGCTTCCTGGCTCTGGAGCCAGCGCCCTGCATGGTGGGCCGTGGCCAGGACGCCCTTCCCAGGCCTCAGTTCTGCCCCCCCACCAGTCCCTCTGGGCCTGAGGCCCCTCCCTCCTCCTGCCTCCCCGGTGGCTGGACTGTGTCCCTAGACATGAGCTCCTGAATCACTGGTCCCGGGCTGGTGCTGGGACACGATCAGAGGCAAAAGGAAAGGAACAAGGGCTGAGTGGTGGGTTTCCTACGGTGGGTTATGGTTGTACTAAGGAGCCGCCCTGCTGGGGCAGGGACAGCTCAGTGGTGACCTCACCTAGCATGTGGGGCCCCAGCCCCAGCCCCACCAAAGTCAAGAGCTGCTCTTTTTTTCTGGAATCATGTCCTTTCTGCCTTTTGGCACCAGAACACCTTGTGTGTGTGTGTGTGTGTGTGTGTGTGTGTGTGTGCACGTGCGTGCGCACGCACTGCTGGGGATTGGATCCAGGGCCTTGTGCATGTGAAGCAAGCACTCTACCAACTGAGTTATGTCCCCAGACCCTTTTATTTTATGAAACAAGGGTGTTGTTGGAGGGCAATTGCTTTACAAATTGTACTCAGAACCTAAGCGGGCCACTGTGCCAAGTCCCCACTTTGTTTTGAAATTTTCCCACCTGGAGGGATCCAGGAAAAGTGGGAGTTAGGGTTTCATCTCCAGGTGAGGCACGGCTTCCAGGCACAGGGGACAAGGCACAAGGCAGGAGAGGACCCTTCTGGATGCCTTGATTTCCATCTAGGCCTTTGGAAGATGTCCTCCCAGCAGAGTTGACTGGGCACCGGCTGCATGGACACCCTGGGTTGTGTCCCAGGGACAGAACCATGAGGCACAGTCCCTGCTCTCAGCTGGGGAGCTAAGACAGGGCAGAGAGTGTCACGTGTTGGGAAACACAGTGCTGAGGGACTTCAGAGTGGGGCCTCTGCCGGCATCCCCCGTCCCTCCAGCTAACTCCCAGGGTGCCTTGAGCTAAGTAACTGGGCCTGAGTTTCTGTTTCCTGGGGCCAAGCAGCTACACCTTGGGGACAACACCTGCTGACGGCATTGGCACGTGCAGATGCTGCCTGTGTGTATTCCATGCATGGAGCCGTGTCACCAGTATTTTGGGAATGTTTTGTGGGTTTGCGTGTTGGTTATTTATTTATTTATTTTTGTGGTGCTTAGGACTGAACCCATGACCTTGTGCCCGCTTGGCGAGCACTCCACCGCTGAGCTACTCTGCTGGCCACCATTGTTTAAAAAAAAAAAATCACACGTTGGCAATAAAGAACGTGCAGGATGACACGGAAAGGTGTGGAAATGTGTGTGTCATTTTGAATCTTCAGTCCTTGCTTTTTATTTATGGCTGCTGTGGGTGTGTGTGTGTACAAATGAGGGAGAGAGAGTGAAGGAGTGGGGAGAGAGAGGGGAGAGAGAGAGAGAGAGAGAGAGAGAGAAATGGCCTGGAATAGAAAATGACTCTCAGCTGCCTCATATTCTCTTGGCCCGCACTTCTGGGGAGATCAGCCAGAAGATAAATCAGGACAAAGAGTTCTGGGCTGTGCTGTGTTGTTCAAGTGCTGGGGCCTGAGTTCTGGGACGGGATGAGGCTCAGGATGATGGGGGGCTTGTGGTTCCCGGTGCCCGGCCTTTCCAGTGGTCAACATGGCATTTGCCGGCTGGAAGGCCCCTGGGGCAGGGACACAGCTCTTCCGGGGCCCCCTCTGCCTGGAACCTAGGTAATGGCTCTGTGAGCAGACCAGCTGCACTTTGCAAGTGCAGGGACAGGTTTCTGGGGGCTGAGTCCCTTCCTTACTCAAGGCCACCCTTGGGATGCTGCCAAACCAGTGCTGGAGCCATCTCTGCCCAACTCCAAAACCCGAGCTTGAATCGTGCCCCACTCTGCCCCCAGGACCTGCGCTGCACGGGCAAGTTTCTAACCACACGTGCACACCGGCTTTCCCTTATAAGACAAGGGGCGTGTGTATCCCACAGAGAAAACAGAACGACCCTCTAACCGATTCCCGGACTCGGCCCGTCGAGCAGAGACGTGAGAGCAGCGACTCCCAGAGCATCAAGCCCACGGCAGCCAGCACCCTTCCGCCAACCCAGAAGCGAGTGACCAGCTTACTGAGACAGGCTCACATCACTGGGGCTCCCCGGGAGCAGCCACAGGCAGGACAGAACCGCTGGTCTTGCCCTGAAGACTCTCCTCGCCACCTGCTGTCCCCTTCCTTCTTTGACAGGGCAGGTGGCCCTTGCTTGGTAACCTGGGGTCAAGGAGGCTCTTTTAACAAAGACCAGGAGCTCTTCGGGTGGCAACCCCAGGAACAGGCGGTCACAGCCGGAAGAAGCCTGTCAGTCTCCTTTTCCTGCTGTCCTCAAGGCCAGCTCTGTGGTTTCATGCTTGCCTATTGAGGGTGGTGGGTTTGGGACAGGGAGGAGGGGGAGGAAAGTTAGTGGGGGGTTCTTGAGGAGAAGAGTGGCTGGGCCCCAGACCCTCTTAAAGGTCCCTTTCCTCTTAAAGGACAAAAGATGACAGGGACCAATGATGAGGCAGAGGGGAATGCATTCCTTCGCGCAGCTGAAACTGGCCCTG
This sequence comes from Tamias sibiricus, assembly GCA_025594165.1. NCBI lineage: Eukaryota > Metazoa > Chordata > Mammalia > Rodentia > Sciuridae > Tamias > Tamias sibiricus. The sequence continues at coordinate 4,407,178 of CM046660.1, forward strand.
TGTGATGTCTATGTAGACTCTGGGAGGAGGTTCAGGAGCAGAAACTGGGTGGGTCTTGATTTTTCGATAGCGTGGATTGAACCCAGGGCTTAGTGCATACTAGGCAAGCACTCGGCCACTGAGCCACATCCCCAGCATGGGTGGTCTTTCAAGTCTGAAGATGGTCAGTCTCTGTCCTGTCTCCTGGTGGCATTGGCCAATGGGACACAGGTCTTTGAGTTGGCCAGGGCCTACTTAGGATGTGGGGTCTCTGCCTTGGGGTGAGGAGGCCAGCTGCTGTGAGATGCTCATGGTCAGGGCTATATCCCCGTGAGCAGCTGGGGGCCAGGCTGGGGATCTTGCTTCACAGAATCTTATTTTGTCTTCTGGCCTCTGCAGGCTGGACACCATCACTCCATTTGCTGGATGGGAATGGATGCTCCGAGGGCAAAGGTGCCTGTTTGGGGCACAGAGCTGGGCAGAAGTGCCTCCCTCTGCCACCATGCTCCGCATGTGCGCCTCACCTGGGGACTCTGACTTGTGTCTCTGAGAAGCTACGTCCTCCCTGTGAAATGAGGGGAAACCAGTGAGCCCTTTGAGAGGTCGTAGAGAAGAAGAGGGGGCCAGTGTCTGTGAAGCCCTTGGTGGAGTGCTGGCCTTTGTCGCCCAGAAGGACATGGCTACCCAGGTCTGGGATATGTTTCCCATGGAAGCTTTTCTCAAAGAAGGGAAAATCTAGCTGGGAGTAGTGGCGCACGCCTGTACTCCCAGCACTTGGGAGGCTGAGGCAGGAGGATCGTGAGTTCAAAGCCAGCCTCAGCAATGGCGAGGCACTTAGCCACTCAGTGAGACCCTGTCTCTACTAAAATACAAAAAAGGGCTGGGGATGTGGCCCAGTGGTGGAGTGCCCCTGAGTTCAATCCCCTGTACCCCTCCCCCCAAAAAAGAAGGAAAAACCCAAACAACACAAGCGCATCTTCACGGTCTACACATGTAGGCAGCCACGTCTATGTAGGGATGTATGTGCACAAATATTCCCATGTTCACATGTGCCTGTCTCCACACACACACACACACACACACGCAGCCCCTCCACCGTGTGGGTCCTGGACCTGCAGGTTCAACAAACCTCAGAGTGAAAACTCAGGGCAACACTCTGTGCCTGTAATGAACATGTTCAGAGGTTCTTGTCATTTCGTGAGCAGTACAGTATAGGAATAGCCACGCAGCATTTACGTCCCACTAGTGATTGTAAGTGACATAAAGATGATGAAAAGCATACAGGAGAATGTGCATCGTTATATGCAAATGCTGCCTCATTTGATATAGGGACTTGAGCATTTGCAGCTCTTGGTATCAGTCGGGGGTCATGGAACCAATCCCCATGGAGATACCAAGGGTCAACTGCATTCACGTCTATTTACACACACATACACAGATATTCATGTACATGCATAACATTCATATCTATACATGTTCACATTAATTTGTACAAACATGCATATATTCATAACTATCCACACACACACATATATATGTACTTGTTTATATCAGTCTACATATTTATGTATATTCATGTCTATACACACATATATGCAGATAATATATGCATGGATAATTATACACATACATAAACACATACACATTTGTATCTATTTAAACACACATATGCACAGATATTCATATATATCTAAATATATATAGAGAGATATTCATACACATGCATATATATTTGTATCTAAGCACACATATAGCAACATGTATGTGTAAGCATGTGCATTTATATCTACGAGGCTGCTTCTATAGATATTCATAAATGTACATGTCTAAACACATACATGCACATAGATTTTTCTGTCTACACAAACATGTGCACACAGGCTCCTTTTGATTTTCTTTCCTTGGCTGGAATGTTAGAGGTTTTTTCCTCCCTAGGAATGATGACATCACAATAACTTTTGTGTGTGTGGGTCTGCGGATGGAACCCAGGGCCTCGGCCTGCTAGGCATGCGCTCCACCATGGAGCCCCGCCCCCAGCCCTGCCACCAGTCCCAAGGTGACTTTTGAGAAGAGATGGGTGGGGGCTGGGAGAGGCCGGAGGCCTGTGTGCTCTTCCCTTCCTCCTGGAAGCAACCCACCTCTGACTTGTCAAAGGGCAGATTGATGGGAGAATTCGGAGAATGATAAGCCTGACTCACACCTATGAGGCTTAAAAATATGGTAATGCAATTAGCAGCCTCTGCAGCCTAATGAAGCCTCGTGAAAATGCAGACAAAATACTGAAGGAAACTGCTCAAGAGCCTCTTCACACTTCCCAAAATGTGAAGTGCGTCCTTATGGAGAAAACGGCAATCTAGTCCTCTTTCTCCAAGGTGCAAGATTAATTAGGGGCTTATTTAGTGCATGAATGAGGAGACAAATGAACTCTTGGATTGCAAAGCCTTGAAACCAATTTTTTAATCATTTTTTTTTTTTTTTTTTTTTTTACAATTACATTCCTATCATAAAAGTCTTCGTTAGATATTGTCACTGGCCTGCTTTGTGTTAGGGAAGCATTACTGTCCCAGGCTTCTGACCGCACTTCCTGCCTGCTACAGAGAACTCTCAGAACAAAAGCCATTTTTTCTTTCTTTCCAAATGCTCAGGGCTGTGGTGTGGAAGGTATCCTGGGCTCCAGGGGCGGATTCATCCGCTACCTGCCCTCTGAGCTCACCTGTGTTTTCAGACCAGTGAGGCCCGGGAGGATTTGCCTGACTCCCAGGATGGCTCATTCACCTCCTGAGCTGTTTGTGATGAGAAGACAGTGCAGGCAAAGGCCAGCAGCGCACACCTGCCTGAGGCCTGGCCACAGCCCCAGGCTGCCTCGCCACCCCCCTGCATCCCCCAAATAACCATTTGGGTGGAAGCCAGTCCCATCAGCCACCCTCCTGCCGTCAATCAATCCATCTGTTTCATTTGGCAGATGTTGACGGGACGCCTGGTGGTCCTGTGCACGGCTAGGTGCTGGGATGCAGCCCAAGGAAAGCTTTTATTCTGGCTCACGGCGCTAAACATCTAGGGCTGATTGCCTGGATATTGGCTATTTGCAGGATACCTTGGTCATTTCTTTCCTTTTTTTTTTGTGGTATTGGGGATAGAACCCAGGGGCACCATACCAAGTTAGCTATATTGCCCGGCCTTTTCTTTTTTACTTTCAGTCAGGGTCTCATTAAGTTGCTAAGGGCTTCTCTAAGTCATCCAGTCTGGCCTTGAATCTGTGATCCTCCTTCCTCACCCTTGTGAGTTGCTGGGATTTACCCAAATCTCCCACAGGACGCCATCTGCAATGGCAAGCATGGGGTGAGCCCTCAGCCACCTACAGAGCCCTCTCTGTACCTGATGCTGTCCCAGGTGTTCTGACAGCAAGGACGGTACCAGGAGACAGCAACTGAGAGATGGGGTCTGGAATCAAAATGCCCGGTTGATCCCAGCTCTGCGTTGCCTTAGCTGTGTGGTGATGGATGAATGATCTAACCACTACCTACCTGTAAAATGGAGGTGGAGGTGGTACCTTGCTGTCCTCATAGAATGAAAAATGAAACAGTGTGTGTGAGAGTATTGAACTAGGTACTTGGACCATAGTACTCAGTAGCCCACAGTTTTAGTTATATAGCGGTGAATGGAACCTATACAACGAGGCCCCAAGGTGTGGTTCTCTTGACTTTATGGATGGGAAGAGAAGTCCAGAGAGATCAGGAGGAAGTCCAGGGTCACACAGTCAGTCAGAGGGCCAGCTGGACTAAAAGTCCACATCCCACCTCTGTAACAGGTGCCTGCAGCCTACCTTTTCGTAATGGCACAAAGGGCCGCCTTGGTGGGCCTGCGTTTGGGGCCTGGGTGTGTGGCGCAGGCTTCCTTTGCTAGTTCTTCATCTGACTCATACAACTCCGAGATGTCCAGGACAGGAGAGCCCTGTGTGCAGGCCAAGGACACTCATCTTGGGGAGTGCCCCTGGCAGGCTGACTGGCAGCTGCTGGCCCAGACAGACCAAGCTGTGGGCACTTGGGATAGGGGCAGGGAAGGCACGTGCTTTTGGCAGCACACAGGACACCTCTTGTCCTAGTCCTGTGCAGATTGGACTCTTGTTCATGACTTCTGTTTTGGGGACCTGTTTGTGACCTCTGGGACAGCCCTCATTTCCATATCTGTGTTGCTTAGCTCTAAAAGTGCCCTTGGCTAAGTGTCTCAGTCTGCTCAGCTGCTATAACAAAACAGCCTAGGCTGGACATGCATTTTCTGGAGGCTGGAAGTCTGAGATGAGTGAACCGCCGTGGCTGGTTCTGGTGAGGGCTCTCTTCCCGCCTTGCAGAAGGCCTCCTCCTTGCTGTGCGCTCCCGTGGTGGAGAGGAAGGAGCAAACTCTCTGGTGCCTCTTCTTTGGAAGACTCTTGTCCTAGCCCATGGTCCCACCCGCAAGACCTCAGCTTCCTTAATGACCTCCTAAAGGCCTGTCCGTGCACAGCCACGCTGTGGGGCTGGCCTCCACGTGTGGATTTGGGGGACGCACTGGGTCCACAACATTCGGCTACTTGCAGCTTTGTCCGGAGGGGCTTGGTGAAGGCCGAGGCGCTCTCGGGGTAGAAGGCCCTGGGTGGCAGGACTTCAGTTTTCCCTTCAGGTTGAGGGCCATCCTGTTCGTGCCCAGGGAGTTCCTCCTGCCCTGGGTCATGCTCACTCGGGAAGTCCTCACCTTGAAGCCACAGGGAGCCCGAGCTGCCCAGGGCCACCAAGGGCTGAGACGTGCCAGAGGAGTCTGGCCCAGGCCGGGTCCGTGGGCAGGGCCACCAGGCCTGGACATGCCACCAGGAGTTGTACTGGGGCTTCCCCCGCCCACGGTGCCCTTTTCCAGGTGTTCTTCCTGGGTCGGCTTTTCCTTGCTTCCAGAGCCCTCCCTCTGTGGGCCTCACGGTCCTGGTCCTGGGAAGGGGCCACCCCTCTGGCTTCTCTTCTTCTTCGCCCCTCCCCCACACTGTGAACTTGGCCATGAGTGTTGGCTCCTTCTCTAGTCCTGAGCCCTGCGGCTCTTGGATGCACAAGAAGTGCCTTCTAAGCAGGTTCCAGGTGCCCCTGACCTCATGGAGGCCCGGTGGGGGTCAAAGAGGCTCTCCGGACGTGCACTGAGGGTGGATTTGGAGGCCCTGTTGTGGACAGGCAGGAAGGGCATGCTGCCTGCTTGACCCTCTTCACTGTGGCCTGAAACAGCTCTAGGACATCCCAGGACAGCTCCAGGCCTGGACATCCTGGAGAACTCCATGCCCAATGCAGCAGCCAGGTGCAACGCTACCCTTTGCAGCTGAAAGAGAGGCGGGTCATTGGGTCCCTGCAGTCTCTGAGTATTGGGGCATCCCCTGGGCTTGGTGTGTACCGCTTAGATCTCGAAAGGAGGGCTGCAGAGAAGGTGGCAGCCCCGGAACCCCAGGAAACCTGGCATTGGGCTTGGGCATCCCCAAGAGTTGTCACACCTGCAGTGGGTCAGCAGTGTGGCCTGGCCCCGCCCTTTCCAAGGCCCCCTGCTCACCTGCTCCGTCACTGGAGCCTCCTGTCCTTGAGGTACATAGGACTGAGTGGCCTTCAGACTGCCAGGAGGGCTTCTGTGGCTCAGTCACCAGATGACACCTGGAGGTTTGGAAACAGAAGCTCTGATTTGCATATCACTTTGCATCTCATTTGCACGGAGGCCCAGCCTGTCAAAGCTGCTTCTCCGGCCGGGCGCGGTGGCGCACGCCTGTAATCCCAGCACTTTGGGAGGCTGAGTCAGGAGGATCACGAGTTCAAAGCCAGCCTCAGCAATGGCGAGGCACTTAGCAACTCAGTGAGACCCTGTCTCTAATAAAATACAAAAAAGGGCTGGGGATGTGGCCCAGTGGTCTAGTGCCGCTGAGTTCAATCCCCAGTACCAAAAAAAAAAAAAAAAAAAAAAGCTGCTCTCCGGCCTGTCCCTCTCCCTTCTCCTCCAGGGTGCTGGGGCTCCCTGCGCTCTCTCTTTGGAGAAGCAGGGCCCTCCACCTGGCTGGGAGGGACAATGCTCCGGGTGGCATCAGATCTCCTGAGGTCCAGTTCTTCCTGGACACCCTGCCGGTGGCACAGGGGTTTCCCGTGCTTGTCTTGGAGGTCTTGTCTGGGTCCCCTATGAGGCCAAGAGCTTGCTGGGCTAACAAAGGGGCCATGTAGTTTTATCTCTCTCTGGGTCATTTTCTGCAGATCCCTGAGCGCAGGTGGAGGCTCTGGCAAGTGGGGGCTCATCACCCTGCGTGCAAATGCACCGCGAGGTCTCTTCACCGAGACATTTTCAGGTGGCCACGAGCTTGGCTGGCCACTCTTGTCTCTGGCTGGCTGGACTCAGGGCCTGGGGCCTTCGGTGAGTCCCCCGGGACATACCCTGGGCCTCTGATGAAGGCCGTTCATCCCTTTACTGAAGGGGGCACACAGCCGGGAGAAAATCGGTATGTGAGGGATCCCAGACGGGGTTTGACTGTGCCATCGTAGGGCTCCTCCCCCTCCTCACTGCTGCATTCCAGAAAAAGGAGACAACCATGCGGCAAGGCCGGGCCTTTCTCATCTGCTCACTCCTCCAACCAGCCAACTCTGCCTGGCTGCCTCCCTCCCTCCCTCCCTCCCTCCCTTCCTTTCTTCCTCCCTTCCTCCCTTCCTCCCTCCCTCCCTCCCTTCCTTTCTCTCTCTCTCTCTTTCTTTCCTTCTTTGTACTGGGGATTGAGGGGGTTGAACCCAGGGGCATTTAGCCACTGAGCCACATCGACAGCCCTTTTTATTTTCAATCTTGAGACAGGGCCTTGCCAAGTTGCCGAGGCTGACCTTGAACTTGTGATCCTCCTGCCTCAGCCTCCCAACTGGCTGGGATCACAGGCATGTGTCTCTGCTTTTTCATCCTTTGAACCCAGCAGTGACTGACATGGCTTATCGCAGCCAGCCTCTGGCATCCAGCAGAGAGGAATCCCATCACCCTGTGGAAGTACCTAGTCCTGTGCCAAGTGCTTAGATCAAATCCCAGCTCTGCCACTTATTGCTGTGTCACCCTGGCTGTGTTCTGAACCTCTCTGAGCCTTAGCTTTCTCTCACCCCTAACCACAGCACAATTTTGAAGTGGATGATTATTATTATTTTTTTTTTTAAGCAAATCTGTGGTCCAGGGCTTCATGGGCATCTGTCCTTTGTGAAGGGATTTCTCGGGGCAGACACCTCCCTGTTCCCCTTCATCACCCCCTCCCCACTTTGGTTGACTCTGCAGTTTGGTCTAAAGTCAACCCCCCACCTCCCGAGGATCTAGCATCTGTCAGCAGCAGCCTTGTTCTGCCGCCTGCCAAGCTGGGCTTGCTGTCCTGCTGGAAAGAGGGGAGCTCTGGGCACAGTGTTCATCCCAGGGGTACCCACAGCCCCAGAGGAAGCCACAGTCCCCACCCCCACTCAGAAAAAGGGACAGAGGGCGTGATGGGGAGTGGAGACAAATGAGAGAGTGAGATCTGAGATACACTGGCAATAAAGGACTTTAAAATAGATTTACTTTAATTATATACTTCGGTAATTTGCTGTAGTTTTCCATCCCATTATTAAATTACAACGCTAACTCATCTAATGGATTTTCGCTGAGAAAACATTCATTTTATTTTATTGTGTTTTTTGTGCTATAATCTATAATGAAGGCAACCAAGTCTGCCCTGAACCCAGAACGGGCCAGGAACGGGACCAAGGAACAAGGGGGAATCCGCATGCCGCTCGCTGACTCCCCCGGCCACCAGGAGCTGCAGGTGGCGGGCTGGGCAGGAGGGGGCGTCTCAGCAAGAGGGGGAGGCGGGGGCTCTCAGGGGCAAGGGGAGGGCGCTGCGGGGAGGCTGGTCCACCTGCACAGCGTGGGCCGGATGGGCCAGCAAGGGCCACAGCTTCCTGCTGGTTCTGCACAGGCCCAAGTGACAGTGGGAAGGACCTGCCATGGCTCTCTTTGTCCCCACGGTCCACTTTCCGAGGTGAGCTGAAGCACCAGAGTGGGAGGAAGGAGGGCAGGGACACCCCGAGACAGCCCTGGGCCATTTCCTCTTCTTTGGGAAGGAATGGAAGTCTCCGGTGGGCCCCAGTGCTGCCCGCCTGGCCCCTCCAGCCCGAGCCTGGTCCCTGCCTGTGCCCTGCAGTGGCCTGAGGGGCGGGAGCCTCCTGGGTGTGGTAGGACCATCCTGTTTCTTGGCCTCCTTTTGCAGGCCCCTCTGAGCTGGAGTCACCGGCTCTGCTCTAGCATTGCAAAGAGAAGGTGGCTGTGTTGTCCCTGCGCTCCTGTGTGGCAGCACTGGGGTTGTCACTAGTAACAAGGGCAACCACAACGTGAAGACCCTCTTCCGCACTTGCCACCTGGCCTGGTGAGAAGCTGGGCACCTTGCCCGTCACAGCTGCCCGGCAGCCTCCGAGGAGGCCTTACCCGCTCTGCTTCCTCGTGTACGTACAAGGACACTGAGGTTCAGGCCAGCGGATGGGACAGATTGGTACTCAGCGCCTGATGGAGAACTCGAACCCAGACATGACCCTGAAGGTCATGCTGGCCACCTCTGGTTCTCAAAGGCGAGTGTACCTAGGAACCCCTGGGACAGACCCCACACCCGGAGTTTAGCAGGGCTACAGCTGGCGGTGACTGAGGGGGTACCTTCACAAAACACCCCCATGAGAAGCCACCTAAGCTGTCCCCAGCCGCCCCTCGGCCTTGCTGACACCCCAGCCTAGCTCTTCTTTTCTTCCTGCTCCGGGGCTGGCCCCAGCAGGGCCACAGGAATGGGAGTCGACCCGGCCCTGCCCTCCAGCCCGGGCTTCCTGCTGGCCCTGCTGGCCCTGGTCCCTCTGGAGTGGGCGCCTGGCCTGCTGGGTGTGGGCAGAGGCTTGGTGCTGGACCAGGGCCGTGCCTGGGTTTCCCTTGCTGTACCCTACGTGCTTGGTACCACAGTTCCTTCCGACAGGGACTTAAGGGATGCTGCCTGTCACACCAAGGGCTCTCCCTGTCTGAGCCCCATCTCTGCTCCCCCAGCCCCCACCCCCCGTCTGCTGGTCCCCGTGACCCTTCTGCTTTGTTCCCAGTTATTTCCAGGCTTCCTTGCGGCCTCGCTCTCAGGTTTCAGGGCGACTGGCTGGCCACTTTAAACCACCCGAGACAAGACTCCTTTAGCCCCTAGCCAGCCCCCACCCCTCCTGCCAGCGCAGAGCGGCCCTGGAGGGGCTCCCACCAGCCTCAGCCCAGCCGTGAGGGCAGCTGCCAGGGTGTAGTTCCCCAGCTGCTCTGTGCCCAGGCAGGAGCCCCTAGGCCCAGCCCAGTGGTGGGGGGAGGCTCCACCTGGTTCCCCCTCCCCTAAGACCCCGCCAGTCCCTGGCCTCCAGTCCCCTGAGGTCTGACAAGGAGCAGGAGGCAGGGAGCGGAAAATGCGTGCTCACCTGCACATTGTCATGGGAACAGGTCATCCCTGCAGGGACTAGAATCTGTAAGCCATTGTCACATGCCACCGTTAGAATACCAGGGGACAGAATGCTTTCTTCTCTAAGCTGCAAATGAAGGTAGTCAGGCAGGTCAAAACAAGTGAAGGAAATACCACGGCGCTTTATTTAACAAATCCCTGGCAACTAAGCTTCCCCGTAATAAGCAAGCCAACGGGCCCAGTTCCCAGCACCCAAAGCCGGCATTAGGGCAGCGCCCCACCACAGAGGCACGCGATGGGTGTGGAAAGAGGGGAAATCGGCTTGGGGGAGGGGGTGATTACCCGACAGACTCAAGCACCCATGGCAGATGACTGTGTGTCCCACTCGGTCTCCTCCGCCAGGGGCTGGGGGCAGGGGAGGAGCAGGAGGCGGGTCCTGCTCGGGACCTCCTGCTCCGAGCCCTGGTTCCTCAGGTGGCTGGCCGTGTGGCCGGAGCCAGCAGGGTGAAGTGGGCAGCAGGCTGTGGGCTGGAATCCCACCCGTTGGCATGCCTGCAGCCCTGTTGCTCTTTTAGGCGCGCTTTTGGAATATTCTGAACGCCCCTGTCTTGGTGCCTCTACTCAGGATCCTGGGACTGTCCTTTTGCTTGGCTGTGGCAATGTGGCTTTGCGCGGCAGGCCCACCGTGGCAGTCCCACCCGAAGGCAGTGCCCGCCAGGTCAGAGTCCTGGCTTAGGAACCGCAGGGTGTGGAGGACCCAGGATTCCCCGCGGCTCCCTGGGAGGTCCCGGCCTCCTCCTCTGGTCTCCAAGGAGGGACTGTTGGAAGTAGAGAGTCTGTGCTGGGAATTTGGGATGGGTTCGTGTTTCCAGGGGCCGGGGAACCCTATTTCTTTTTCTTTCTTTTTTTTTCCTTTTAAATATTTATTTATGTTAGTTGTACACAATGCAACGCATTTATGTTTACGTGGTGCTGAGGATCGAACCCGGGCCGCGCACGTGGAAGGCGAGCGCTCTGCCGCTGAGCCACAATCCCAGCCCGGGGAACCCTATTTCTGATCTGGGGCATTGACCACGCGTTTCGACGACAGCCTCCCCTTCACTCCCGGTTGGACTGCGGGTCTGGCCTCTCAGGAGGCAGACGGAGCTGCTGGATGGTTGGTCCGGGAGAACAGGGGGCTGGAACGTGCCAGGGCAGCCCTGGAGTAGGACGCCCTGGGAGCTGTGCTGAGCGAGGCAGTGATGGCCAGCCCTGACCTCCACCCACAGGCCTTTGGCTGTGGCCCCAGGGGAGGGCGTGGAAACAGCAGGGGCCTCCCTGAGCTGGCGGCCAGCAGCAGGCACCTCATCCACACGAAAGCCCAGTGTCCAGTGCTGTTCTGTTGCTTGGGGCTGCCCTGGACTGACCCTCTAGGGCCACCAAAACCTCAGCCTTGCCACCATGTTCTAGCCAGTTCCTTCAGGCTCCCTTTGTTTGCGTGGAGAACTCCTATTCATACAGCAAGACCCCGATCACAGGTCACCTCCACCATCACCTCTCCAGCCGTGGGCCTCCACTCCTTTCTTCTGGCCCATCCCAGAGTTAACTTCTATCCTGCTGAGATGATTTCTTGCAGGCAGCCTTCCCTCCACCCCCACAGGTCTCCCCTGGGGCCAGACACTGTCTTGTGTTTCTGCTTCCATCCCAGCCTCCAGTGTCCGGCCTGGAACCTGCCTCTGATGAGGGACTGTGGGGTGTGAGGGACTGGCGGGGGTGGGGCCACCCCAGCCTGCTTGCAGGGCTGGCTGGGAAAGGTCCCTGTTGTCAAGGTCCCTGTTGTCAAGCCCCCCGTGGCAGGGGACCCCTGGGAATTCACACCCGAGAGGCCCAGTGGCTCACGCTGACGTCTCTGTTGGCCTCCTAAATCCTTGGAAGGCCCCTGGGTTCTTGGCAGCCTGTGCTCTGTGGCCTGATGGGTGGGCTAGGTTCACAGAGCTCATCCTTCTTCTTTTTTTTTTTTTTTTTCTGTACTGGGGATTGAACTCAGGGGCCCTTGACCACTGGGGCACATCCCCAGCCCTTTGTTGTATTTTATTAGAGACAGGGTCTCACTGAGTTGCTAAGTGCCTCGCCATTGCTGAGGCTGGCTTTGAACTCGCAATCCTCCTGTCTCAGCCTCCCAAGTGTTGGGATGACAGGCGTGCGCCACCGAGCCCGGCTGAGCTCATCCTTGTTTCAAACTTTCTCCCCTCTGTGACCGGGGAGTCAGGGAGAAACAGGGCGGCAGTGCTGTCCCCAGGGCGAGGATCTCCAGCTCTCCCTCCTGGGCCGGCCCCAGTCCTTCAAAGGTTAAGTGCATTTGTGTGGCACCTACAGGCAGTTGCTGGGGCCTGACAGAACAGGGAGAAGAGTGACAGATGGCTGTGTCCACAGGAAGAGCCGGCAGCTGCCTCGGGGACGGCCATGCAGCTCTGACTCTGCTCTGCCCTCACCAGGCAAAGAGAGGCTGGGGGTCCCCAGGGAGGCACCAAGGTTTGCATGGGCCAGGACCTTCCCACACTGCTTGGCGGGGTGTTCCTGCGGCAGAAGGGAGCAGAGCGGGGACCCCGGCTCTGGCCTCGCAGGGGAAGAGCCTGGAGTTTGTGACCCAAGAGGCTTGTCTTTAAATCTCACGAGACTTTGCATCCTGCTCCATAAGCTCCGTCTCCTGCCTCGGTGGAGCAGGGGGCATTTTGGATTGCTTACCAGGCGAAGGACTCAACTCGCCCGCCCCCTTGCTGAGTAAAACCATGACCCCAGCAAGACGCCCGGATGAGGGACTGTGTCTCGGGACCTCTGATAGCCCCCTGCCGCTGGCCCATGGGGACCTCGGTGCACAGGATCCCTGGGAGGTGGCAGGGGCGGAGGTGGGGCTGGGGAGCAGTGAGGCCTCGGGTCCCTCACCTCACGTGATGCCCGAGTGCCGGGCAACTTCGTGCAGTCGGGGACAGCGCCTGTCGTGTTGGGGCTTCATTGTGGCACAGTGTCAGGCGCAGCCTGGGACCTCAGAGTGGCTCTGTCGCATGAACGGTGGGGTAGATGAAGGGGGTCTTGGGACAGAGTTAAGAGGCAGCCGGTGTCAGGAGGGAGTGACAAGATCCTTGCCCAGGAGTGAGAGGGTCTCACGGGGAAGAGGGGCAGGAGAGCGGGCACGTGGTCGCAAGGCGGCGCTCCTGTGGGCCATGGCCTCTGCCGCCTCGTGCAGCCACCAGCTGCCTGGGAGCACCATCAGGGAAGCCCTGCTGTGTCTGGGACAGTTCCAGGTGCCGCCCCACGGTTAGCCACCTGATGGGGACGGCCAGACTCGTCCTCGAGGCTGAGGAGTGACATTGGTGGCATCTGAGCAGGGTGAGACCTTCACTGGGTCACCGAGGAGCCCACAGAGCACCCGCCCTCAGGTGAGGGGACAGAGCTTGGGTCTGCACAGGGCTCTGACGCCAAGTCCCGCCACCTCCACTGGCCACACTGCCCCCTCCACAGTGCTCCGGAGAGAACTCATCTCATGTGACCGCAGCCTCATTTCCTTCTGGGGACTGTGGAGGCTCGGGGAGGGGGACGCTGTGTTCAGTTTCTGTGGCTTCAGTGACAGATCCCCACCGACTGGGGGGCTTGAAACCACAGCCGCTCATTCTCTCACGGTCTAGAGGCCAGAATCCAAGAGCAAGATGCAGGCGGGGCTGCTTCCTCCGGAGGCTCCGGGGCGCGGCCCTGCCTCTTCCCTGGCTCCCACTGCTTGCTGCAACCTTGGCCTTCCCCAGCTTCAGACCTGCCCCTCCAGCTCGGCCTTCCCGGTCTCCCTAAGTGTCCTCCTCCTCCTCCTCCTCGCCTCCTCCCTGAAGCAGCCCCAGTCAGGGAGATGGCTATTGCGGCTAGCTGGAAGCCATAAGTTCCACCTGATGATAATCATTACGCACGTGACGCACCTGTAAATGCACATGACGCACCCGCAAAGCTAAAGGTATATAACCTGGTGAAAGCGGTCAGAAGGGTTTCATTTAGTCAGTCGTGCAGTCGCTCAGTCGGTCGGAAGAAGAGTTCAGGTCAGAGAAGAAGAAAAGAGTCAGAGCGGTTAGAAGAGAGAAGTAGTTGTTGCTGGTCGGAGTCAGGCCGAGGCTGCCGAAGAAGAAAGAAGAAGCTCTCTCTCTCTCTCTCTCTCTCTCTCTCTCTCTCTTTCTCTCTCTCTAAGCTCTCTCTAAGAAAGCAAAAGTAAAAGAAAGTGAAGAAGAAAGAAGAAAGAAGCTCTCTCTATCTCTCTTTCTTTCTCTCTAAGCTCTCTCTAAGAAAGTAAAAGCAAAAAGTAAAGAGTCAGTAGTCAGAAGAAGTAAAGAGTCAGAGAGGTTGCCGAAAGAGCCAGTGTTAGAGTTTTGAGAGATTGCTAAAGCCGAAGAATAAAAAAACCTTCTTTCACCTTCATTCTGCCTCCGAGTTCTTCTCCCGCGGCGTGGTTGCTCCAAGTCAGGAAGCAACAGTTCCTCTTCCTTTTCTTCTTCTCTTCACTGGGGACTGAGCTCAGGGGCACTCACCACCGAGCAACATCCCCAGCTCCCTCCTTTTTTACATATATATTTTTAATTGTAGATGGACACAATATCTTCGTTTTATTATTTATTTATTTGTGTGGTGCTGGGGATGGAACCCAGTGCCTCACACAGGCCAGGCAAGCACTGTACCACTGAGACACATCCCCAGTCCCTTTAAATGTTTCATTTAGAGACAGGGTCTCGCTGAGTTGCTTAGGGCCTTGCTTTTGCTGAGGCTGGCTTTGAACCTGCCATCCTCCTGCCTCAGCCTCCTGAGCAGCTGGGATTACAGGTGTACACCACTGCGCCCAGCCTTCCTTCTTCTTTGAAGAATGCCAGTCATTGGCTCAGGCATCCCCCCCCCCCCCAATACACATGCCCTCATCTCAACTTGTTGACATCATCAAAGACCCTCTTCCCAAATAAGGTTCCATTCTGAGGTACGACGGGTTAGACCTTGAGCATGATCCTTTGGGGACACAGTTTGACCCACTAGAGATTCTTAGCTTTATGCCTGCTCCCAAGCCTGGTCCCAGACTCTGCTTTTGGAGAGACCTAAGCCGAGGTTCAGGGAGTTTGTCTGCAGTGGGTGGTTCGGGGGCTGTCGCACCTGCAGGATAGCCGCTGTGCAGGGGGCAGAAGGCATTGCGAGCAGACCCCAGTGGGGGGGGACCAGGTGGGGCAGGACTCGGGTCTGCGGGTCGGGTGGGAACCTTAGATCTCAGTGGTGGGAGGGTAGGACCAGCCCGAGAGGGAAGCAGGGCTCTCCGCACTGCGGGAGGCGCCTAGGAGGGGGCAGAGGCGCCTGAGCTGGCCCTCCGGCACCCCCGCCCCAGGTGAGTGTCTGGCCCTTCCTGACCCCCGCTTTCCAGCCGCCCTAGTTGGGAGAACAAGTCCTTCCCTGTGAGACAACAGGTGAGAGGGGGCTTGGGAAATGAGAGCACTCTGGGTTAAAGGTTTTAGGACGTGTGTCATGACCGCACTGTCAACCATTAGTCACAGCTGGTTTTGGAGTCATAATAATGACCAATGCCCCTGGGACTGTTAAGATGCCCTCACAAGGGTCCACAATGTCCTCTCGGGTGAGCCGAGCTTGGAAGGGAGAAAAAGGGAACTAGAAAACTGACGAACTCCTGAAATCACGCTGGGCTGGCAAGAATGTCCTCTCCCCGAGAGCGACACACTCACGAAGGGGGTCCCGACTCAGGTCACTGTCCCCAGCAGTCTCTCATGTGACACTGACAGTGGCCCTAGGGTAGATGGACTTGGCATATTTATATCTTGAAATTGAGTCTTTTGGGGGGAAGTGGGGATTGGGGTGGGGGGAGTGGGAGAGAGAGTATCCTCATGACTCCAATCCCAGCACACATAGCCAGGACCTGAGGGGCTAGCGGTTCCCCGGCCCCATTTTTCCTATATCCTAGAAGCTTTTGAAGTGCCGGCGCCAGCTTCCCTCTGCCTCTCCTGGCCCCCAGTCGGTGGTTCTCTGAGGAGCAGCTGCTGGGGGTGGGGGGGCAGTCTGCAGGAGCTATGTTGATGAGCCAAATCCCTCTGAGAGGTGGGTCCCCCACCTTGTTGCTCAGGGGTCCCTCTGCCCAGCACCCTGCTCCCTTCTGTGAGAATGAGATCATTCATGGCCTCTATGTGGTTGCAGCGGAGGGGACATTGGGTCATGAGGACACAGGGTGATGCGTTTATCAGTTGCTTTGTCGCTGACAGCACACTCTCAATGCATCTACTCACAGCAGCTTTCCACCCGGCAAGGGACATATTCTTTTTTTATTTTTCCCATATGATACTTTGTGGCAGATTGTGGGTTCTTGTTTCCTAGTCTTCTTTCCCTTTCTCCCTGGAATAGATTTTCACATTTGTGTCCTTTGTTAGGTGGCTTTGCCGCCCCCCCCTCCGCCCCCTGGAGTGGACGCAGACCTTCTCAGGCCCTGCTGCTGCTGCGTGTGGCTGTGCCACCTGCAAATGCACCTGGAGCAGGGCCCCTGCTGACCTGGGCCCAGGAATAAGGGAAATGAGTCGACGTTGTTGTTCCAAGTCGCTGAGGTCTCTGGGACGGCTTGTTAGGCAGCGCGGTTGCAGTGACCGCTGACTGGTGCACAGGTGCAGGTCCTCCCTCTGGGAACGCGGCTGAGCTCCCCCTGCCCAGGAGCTGGATTGAGGTGACCTTTTGGGGGAAGGCGGTAGCCCTGGCCTTCCTGGTGGTCAACTCCATACCAGGACTCGTGTGGCTGTGGAGAGCTGGAGAGCAGCTTTCTTATGCCCAGGGCTGGCTGCTGCACCCTGACCTGTCCCCGCCCAGCCCTTCAGAAGAGTGACTGTTTAAGGCCACCAGGAGCCAGGGTGTCCTCCCTCCCCCAACCTCACTGAGACCCCGAGGCTCCTCTGCCAATGTGATGCCTACTTAAGTTCTTCACGAGCAGGGCTGCCACCCTTAGAGATTAGATCATTACAGCAAGTGGGCATGGTGGCAGCCCAGGCAGCAGGGTAGTGACCCTCAGAGCCAGGCCACCTGCAACGTTTGATTAGCATCCCTGTAGGTGTCCTTTGTTTGCAGATGTCACACAATATCTTTTTGTGCTGTTTTGGGACAGAGCCTCTCTTCCTTCCTCCAGCCCCACCTGAGTTAGGGGTGGGGTGGGGGAATTGGACACATGGGCTGGGGACAGAAACCCTCACACAGTCGCAGAAAACTAAGGCAGAATTTAACGCACTGGGATGACATGGTGACGGTCTCGTGCCGTAAAGGCTCAATTCATCCCTGTGCAAGAGTGAGGTTGGTAGCCTCATCTGCATTCCACCCAGGAGGCTCTGGGAGAGAAAGTGACTTGCCTGAGGTCACCCAGCTCCAGGAAGGAGAAGGGGTGGGTGGGGACCGGTCCTCCCAGACCTGTCTGGGTAAGAGACACACGCTTCCCCTCGCTCAGTGGGTTCTCTCTGGGTGCAGCTGGCTCTACCTTTGCTCTGCCCAGCCCCTGCAGCGGGAGGGCACGGAGCTGACTGCTGGCTGGTCTCCATGGCAACGGCTGACGAGCCTGCATCAGATGATGGCAGAACCGCCAGCCTCCAGCTCTGTCTTGGAGTGTGAGCTTGGCTGGCTGATGGCGGGGGGGCCGCGGGGGGAGGAGCTGCAGGGCTGGGGGATGGGGTGGATGCCGCTCGGGCTTCTCCCCAGCAGCCCTTCGGAAGACGGGAAGGTACTGCCATGCTTCCGGTTGGCGCTTGGTCAGTCCCTAATCCTGGGGCTTGGGCTTTTGCTCTCTGCTGGGAAAGTTTGTTCATTTCACATTTATTTCCTGGGCATCTACCATGTGCCAGGCACAGGGCGCACAGTGGTCTTGCTCCCGAGCGGGCTTTCTGTCCAGGAAGGCAGGTAATGCCAGTCCACCAGGATCGACATGAAGAGGGAAAATGTTAGGGCACCTACCCCAGGGTTGGGGGCAGGAAAGTCCTCCGAGAGAGGGATGTCTACGTGGTGTCCCGAAGGATGCAGGAGTTGGGGAGGTCAGAAGGGTGGTAGGGCAGCCAGGGTGTGCGTGTGTTGGGGGAGACAGATCAAGAGGGCGAGAGGGACAGGAGGCTGAAGCCAGGAGCTCTTGAGGAGGAAGGCATGGGAGGGGTGAACTTGTCCTGGGGTACAATTGGGAGGGGCAGAGGAGGGTCTGCTCCGGGCCAGGCTGTGGGCAGGGGGACAGATTTGGTCCTCACTGCCCTCCCGACAGATGAGGAAGCTGAGGCTCATGTAGCTGCTGTTGGATGGAGGAGGAGGTGTACCCGGCCCGACCTTGGGGCTTGCTCCAGCACAGACCCCTCCTCCCTGCAAGCCGTGGTTCCTGAACCAAATCTGGGGGTCCTGGAGTACAGTGGTGGGTCGGGCAGGACATGGCTAGCTGCCTGTCTCTGGAGACTCCCAAGGACAGCCCCGTGACCTTGAGGATGGATGGCAATACAGGGAGGATACCTGGGGGCCGTGCAGGGACCCCTTGGAGGGGCCCAGGGCACAGCCGACCTGCCTGCCAACGTGCCTGCCAGCCCTTCCTGGGCGAGGGCTTCTCCGTGGCTGCGGGGACCAGCACCGGGCCCTCTGCTCCCTGCAGGACAGGGCATGGTCTAGGCTGTGGTGTGGTTCGTGCTGTGGAGTCTCTCGCCCCTGCAGACTTGGCTCCAGTCCCAGCTGTGACAGCACCACCAGCCGCCCAGGGGCATCTGGTCTGAGAAGGAACCTCGTCTTGCCAATCTTCTGCAGGGCTCTGCTTCTCGTGCCTTAGAATCCAAGGGGAGTGCTAGTCGGGGCTGTTCCGAGACACCAGGTGGACACAAGCCAGCTCGGCTTGTCCCCAGAGGCCTCTGCGTTTGGATACATGGAGGCCTGGACGGTTCTTTGGCTCAACACTGGAAAACAGCTAACGTCACAGCCCCCCCCCCCCCCCAAGCTGTCAGGAAATCCTCTGGGTCTTGGGTGAGGACCCGGCCCTCAGGGCGTGGTGACCTTGAGTGGGTGACACCCTGGGCGCCCTCCTGGGCTGGGGGAGGTGGGCCTGGGGGAAGGGTGTTCGCTTGTGAAGGTGAGGGAAGGGACCTGCACCAGGAGCCCCGCAGCCACCCTGCTGTGTGACCTGAGGACCTGCCGAGCCGGTCCTGGGGTGAACTGAAGAGCCCCCACCGGGGTGCCCCCCCCCCCGACGGAGCCGTGTGGGTGTTCTGCCCTCTCCCCCCTCTCCCTCCCGCTCTGCCCAGGTCCCCTGCACACGTACGCCCGCACACTCGAGCACAGTTGTGCACACGCATGTTGGCATACACACGTGTCCCTACACACCGTGCATTCACACACATGTGCACACGTGTGTGCGTGTTGGCCTGCGCTGCCTCTGCAGACACACGCACACTTTGGCAGCACACCTGCACGTTTGCATACTGCACACCATTCACACCCAAACACCCGCACAGGGGCATTTGCACACGCTCTTACACGCCTGCATCACATGAACACCTGCACGTTCGCACCCACCCGCAGCGGCTGCACCCCTGCCTCTGTCTCCCAGTCGCTGTCCTCTCCCTGGGACTCTCCACCTGGGAGCCTCCCCTGCAAGGGGCTGGCCCTGTGCCCCGTGTCTCTGGCTGGCTGTCTCCCCTATGCAAGAGGCTCCTGAGGACAGTGTGACGTCCCGGCTTGAGGTGGCCGCGGCTGAGCAGACACAGCAGAGGGGCAAGGCTGAGAGGAAACCGCGCGTGCTCGGAGCCCCGAAGCCCCTGCCCCGGGGAGTGGTGGAGCCGTGTGGGTGTGAGGTGGCTTGGGGGGGGGAGTGCAAGAGGCCATCTCTCCAGGTCCCGTGGGTCTCCAGGACAAAACGAAGCTTCCTGCTCCGGGAGACGGGAAAGCCCCGCCCCGCTGGCTGCCCAGACTGGGCTCCCGGCGCCCTTCCTCTGGCCTCAGCCTCTCCCTGCTTGCGCTCATCCTCTGGGTCCCATAAATAGCATCTGGTGGGCAAAGGCCCCTCAGGTGAGCCCTGACCTGCCTCTACCAGGGCTTACCCCTTGGCCCTGGGCACCACTGATGCAAATGGCGCCCCTGGAGTTCCACGGTGTGGGTTGGCCCAGGAGGCAGCCGCCTGCCCGTCCAACAGCTCGGGCCTGTCAGCCCAGCTCTGCCTCCGTCCCAGGGAGGAGGCCACGGCGGAGGCCACAGGCACCTGGCAAGTCTGGCTGAGCCATCACTGTGCCCTGTCCGTGGGCCGAATGGTTGTGGCACCCCGG
Source organism: Tamias sibiricus (assembly GCA_025594165.1). Classification (NCBI taxonomy): domain Eukaryota; kingdom Metazoa; phylum Chordata; class Mammalia; order Rodentia; family Sciuridae; genus Tamias; species Tamias sibiricus. The sequence continues at coordinate 4,426,897 of CM046660.1, forward strand.
GGACGGCCTGGCTGGGTAACAAGGCTGACCAGAGGACACACGTCTTTGCTGTGGGCCCGGCCCGGCTCCAGGGGTGTTCCTGGCGGAATCTGATGCGGTGATTCAGAGACAGTGCTGCTACTGCCCCGGCCACGTCAGGTACAGCCCCGGCCACACAGCTAAGGAGCACCAAGCAGGTTTGATCTGACTTGAACTCAGGCGGGCAGACTCCAGGACCTGCAGTCTAACCACTTAGCCATCCAGCCGTTCACAGAGACTCGAGGCTTGTGGGCCTCGCACCTCTCTGTCTCCCGGGGACACAATTGCTAGCAGCCCCTGTAGGAGCCCTGTTTGGGGATTGGCTTGAATTGAAGTTGACTATCGGGGAGATTTGGCCATTGTCGCCACCCTCCCGGGATTTTGTTGCGGGATCTGGAGTGACTTGGCCGAAATTGCTGATCGGGTCAGCGCCATTTTAGTGGTGTGTTTGGCGTGAGTTAGTTGTTAGAACCAGAGAAAAAAGTTATCAGAATAAAAAGCTGTTTGTCTCCAGTTTGCTTCTGAAGTTCTTCCCGCGGCTCCGGTGCTCCGAGCGCTCAGGCAGCAACAAGCCCCCTCTGCTCAAGGGCACTGGACCCAGACCCTTTGCCTTGGCCTTGGGCAGACAAGGACCCATTTATCTCCCAGGAAGGGGGTTGGGTGGGTCTTCTCCAGCTCACTCCCTCGGATGTGGTCCTGTGGGTGGAGGGAGGCGGCCAGGAAGGCCAGTTTGGGATGGGTGGGGAGGTGGCTCAGATGAAGGCCTGTCGAGGCTTGCTTGAACCCTAAGCCTAGCGGGGTGCTGGGGCAGCCCTCAGCTGGGGTCTGACTGGCTCTTCTATAGAGCATGTGTCCAACGGGAGGGACGAATCAGCGAGTCCCTGGGGTGACCAGGCCTGGAACCTGCCCCACTGGGGCCACGCCACACGCGAGTCCAGGCCCCTTCCCTCCACCCGGGGCCGCAGGCTCTCGCCTCCAGGCAGGGGAGATGATCCTTTCTCCCGTCTCTAGCGAGGTTCCAGCAGAGGCCAGCAGGGGCCTGGAGCCAACCTGGCCTCCGAGGCCCGGATCTCACTTGCTGCTGTGAGGCCAGACCCCCGCCATCTCCCACCTCCGTGTGCAGGAGGGAAGCAGGAGGCGCACCTCCCAGCCCCCCGCTGCTCCTAACCCTGCTGCCGGCGGGTGTCACAGGACCCTGGGGACCCTCCAGCAGGGAGGTTCCCGGGAAGAAGAACCTCACAGCGAACAAATTGCTGCACATCAGACACGTTCTTTCCCAGCCTCATTTTTCTCTCCTTTCATGTGAACTTTCCCACTGTTAAGAGCAGTCTGAAAGAGAAGATGAAAAGAGAGAGAGAGAAAAGAAGGAAGAGAGGGCGAGGGGACACCTGGAATCCTTTCCGCGCCTGCTGTTGCTGAGCCTGAGCTGAACAGAGGACTGGAGGACAGGGAGGGAGGCTCCCTTCAGTCCTTCCTGTGGGGCCGAGTCAGAGGCGGGCGGAGAGGTGAGGGGCGGGATCCGGCCGGCGCTGCGGCCCTGGGCTGCCCCTCTGCCCACTGCCTGGCCTCTGGCCTGTGCCGGGCACCTGCTGGTACTCAATAATTTCTTGTTGAATGGGAAAAAAAAAAAAAAAAAAATCAACCGATGGAGGTGGCTACAGCCTTCTGGGGGGGCCACCACACCCCCTCCATGGGGTGCTAAGGCCAAGACAGAACAGACCTGGTGAAGGATCAGGCCAGGGGGCTGATAAGACATGCCGGAAATTGGAAGAAGGTCGTGAGCCGGTGACGTCTGTGCATGCAGTGACAGTGGCAGGGCCAGCTTCACAGGAGCTGGGAGTGAGCCTGGGTCGGGGCCCGCCTCTCCTCCTCCTGCCTCCCCTTCCCTCTCTCTCTTCCTTCATCAGCACTGCTGGGCCCGGCTGAGGAAATCCAGGAACTCGCCGAGAAGACCCGACGGATGATGCCTATGGGAGGGTCCCAGGGAGAAGCGGCGGGGGTGTGAAGGTGGACAGGAGGCCCCGTGAGCAGAATCACATCCTGGAAAGTCACCTGGACTCCTGGTGATGGAATGTGACCCAGAGAGGAAAGGAAACGGACCGCCCACAGCGTGGTGCGACAAGGCGGGTGTGGGGAGAAGCCGACCCTTCGCCAGGCATCCTAGAACTCACCAGAACTCAGGGCTAGTGACCCACGCCTGAGGCCAGGAAGGGCAGGGGTGGGGGCACTGACTGCAAAGGGGCAGAAGGGAACTTTGGGGGGCCGTGAAAATGAGGGAGTGTGGCTGTAACTTCACGGCCACATCCAGGTGTCAAAGCCCCTCAAACAGACCCCTAAAGCTGGCGGGTTTATTTATTGCATGTCAGTTGTGCCCCGGTGGAATTGTGGTTCTTGAGAAGCAACCATTGACTGCAGCCCATGTCCCAGGCACGAGCCAGGCTGTCAACTCAGGGTGTGGGCTGTCATGGCAGCCCTGCCCCTCATTTCAGAGATAAGGACGTGGAGAGGCTCAGCCACGAGGCTCACATCCAAGTCAGGGAGAAAGGCTGGACCTTCTCAAGGGGTCCGAGCTTGACCACAGGGGACTGCAGACCCTGCTCCCATGGCCTTGGGGCTCTGCACCCCCTCCCTGCCAGCAGCCCCGGCCACCCGCGCCTCTCAACCCAGGGCGTATTTGATCTAGGGGGTTTTCTAAATTAGAATTTGGTCAGGGGGCTGGGGTTGTGGCTCAGCGGTAGAGGGCTCACCTCGCACATGCGCGGCCGGGGTTCGATCCTCAGCACCACGTACAACATAAATGCATTGCATTGTGTACAACTAAAGTAAATAAATAAATATTAAAAAAAAAAAGAAAGAATTTGGTCAGGGCCAGCCCGAGGGCCCTCAGAGTGCTCAGAGCCCTAGGCAGGACCTGTCACTGGTCCTGGAGGGAGGCCCTGTCCCCTTTCTCCATCTTCCCTCCTCCCCGTCTCCATCTCTCTCCCCAGATCAGTGTATTTGTCACACTTTCTCATTTCTCCTCCAGCTTGGTGACACAAGGTGAGTGGAAGGAGAACTGTGGGGCGAGAACCATGAAGGCGTTGAAACCATGGAAACCACGCGGAGGCCCACGCTGCCACGTCCCCGCAGCCCCCACTGCTCGGCCATTTGCACCCTCTGTGATGTGCCTGCGACTTCTATTTATTTTCCCCCTTGTGCCCCTCACCCCTCTCTGGGCTCTCCTGGTTGCGCAGAGCCCCAGGCGGGAAGCAGCCAGGGGACACAGCTCAGGACACTCAGGTGCTGAAGACTTTCTTTCTTTCTTTTTTTTTTTCTCTCTTTCACTTTATGGAGTTCCCCAGGCTGCCTCCCTGGTGTTCCTTCCTCCACCCCAGATGTTGGGGGTGGAAGGTGTGGACTGTGGCAATGGAGGGGCTGCCAACACCTCTGGCAAGGTCTGTGAAAGTGGCCCTGGTTTTTTGGCCGTGGAAGTAAACTCCCACTCGCCCTGCGAGTCTGCAGCGCCCTGCAAAGGGGCTGAGGCTGGGCAGCTCCCCCCCCAACCCCCCAGGGCAATGCGCAGACCGAACCTCCCTGGAGTTTGCTGAGGTTGCTGGTGACCCACACCCCCATCTCGTCCCTCAGCCTTAGGGCTCCATGTTTGCATATGGCTTGCTCAGGAAGAGTCACACGCCCCAGGCTTGGTCCCCAATGGAGTGGTATGAAGAGGTGGTGGGACCTTTAAGAGGCGGAGGCTTAGTAGGAGGCCACTGGGTCCCCAAGACTTTTTTTTTTTAATACATAAACACATAGTGCAGGTCCAGCATCCCTCGTCCAGTGCTTGGCACTGGACGTGCTTCAGATTTCAGAGATTTTCTGACTTCAGGAGATTTCCATAGACTGCCCGCTGAGCATCTCTCATCGGAAAATCTGAAAAGTAGGGGTGTTCCACCTGGGGAGTTGCCAGGGGGCAGCTGTACCTCAATCCCCTCCTTCCCTTGAGTGGCAACGATGAGAATTCTGCACATCGGCTTTCCCCGAGTCATTTTTATAGCCTGCATTTTCTTTCTCCCCAGCCATGGCCCTGGAGGGTGAGCAGGTTAGCTGACTTTCAGGCCCACGTTACTGAGGGGAAAACAGAGACTCTGGGTTTCGGGTGGCAGGCCTGAGACCGGGGCCCAAGCCTGCTGCTCGCTGTCCAAGCTGCTTGGACCCCCCAGGTCCACGGCTCTGGTTCATCCGACTGTGAAGGCTGTGGGTGGGCCTTTCCTGGTTGACTCACCGCCTGACACCTGGCCAAGAAGCGGCTTTCTACGCAGTCGAGCAGAATGTGGTCCCCAGCTTCTCTTCCTTCCAGGGCTCGTTCCTGCTCAACCAACAGCTTCTGAGCACATCTACTCCCTGCACACACACGTGCACGCACACACACCTGCTGCCATCTTGTCCCTCTGGGTTGGGCTCCCTCCCCACTGCCGTGGTGCTATGGTTTGGACATGGTTTGCCCTGACAGGTTCCTGTGCTGGAGGGTTGGTCTCCATGATATTGAGAGGACCTTGAAGAGGTGACTAGGACATTGTGGGCACCACCTCAGGAGGGATCAATGCCCGAGTTTATGAGTGAGTTAGATCTCCTGAGACTGGATTGGTTACCCATGGAGTGGGTTGTTATAAAGTGAGTTCAACTCGCTCAACTTTCATCTCGCGCCCCCTCTTACCACGTGACCTCTCGCACCTTCTCCTTTCTGCTGCACATCTGAGCCATGCCGATGCCGTGCTCTTGGACTTCCAAAACTGTAAGCCAAATGAACCTCTTTTCTTAATAATGGCCAGCACTGAGTATTTTGTTACATCTACACAGAATGGACTAAGACACCCACCGAGCCATGGCAAAGCCTCTGACAACGCTTTTTTTATTTTTTATTTTATTTTATTTTTTGGTTTAAAAATGACCATTTTATTGTCTTGTGATTCTGGGTTGCCTAGGCTCAGCTGCCAGGGTCTTCTGGCTGGGGGTGCCATCCTGTGTACCTTGGCAAGGTCAGAATCCCCAACATGCCCCGGTTAGGCGACGGCCATTGGACACTGACTCTTGGCTGGTGGCCAGGGTGGGAGAAGGCGCTCTGCACACCCCACGCTGGAAGCTGGTGGCAGGGGGTCTTGGCCCAAGAAGAAGGGTCCCAAAGAGGTCATTGCAAGAAAGAAAGTGGAAGCTGTCTGTCTTCTTAAGACTGGCCCCACATTGGCCCCACACGGCCGGCCCTGCTGTGCCACAGGTCGTCTGATGAGGACTCCTTGTTCCAACTCCAGTGGACCAACCTCCTTTAAACAGGCTGCCCCGCCCCTTGCTGAGGCCCCTCCCCCTGGCCTGGCGGCCTCCCTCTCCTTGTTTTTCCTCCTCTTCTTTCCTTCAGACTTCTCCGATGATCTTTTCCTTCGTTTCACCCTCACCCTTTTCTCCTGACTTCACTGTTGCCCCAGAGATCTCCTAAAAGATGTCCCCACCGAGCCATGTCACTGGTGCCTCCCCTGTGCCAAGGGTCTGCCCTGTGGCCCACCCCTGAGAGCTGGCCCTGGGCGCCCAACGCTCCCCCAGCCATTGCGGCTGGAGGTAGGCTTAGGAATTCCAAGCTGGGCCTGGTAGTGCATGCCTGTGTCTCCAAATTAAAAAAAAAAAAAAAGGCTGGGGATGTGGCTCAATTTAATGGGGGGGGGGGGGGCAGGGAAGCCACTCACTCTGCTCATCCAGAGAAGAATTTATGGTCCTTCTCTGCAACTTGCCTCTCCTTGCAGGTCCCCAACTTTTGTCCCCAAACCCTGTCCCCCCAGGTGTTCCCAGAAGGACATTCAGAAAAACAAAAACAAAACAAAAACAAAAAAAAAACCCACCCAGAAGTGGGAGGAAGGCGTGTCTGCTGTCCCTCCAAGGCTTTCTGTGCTTCAGAGGAAGCAGAGAGGCCTGGCTGACCAGCTGGGGAGCGGCCCTGCGCAGTTGGAACACCACGCCGGGTAGCCTGGAGAGGCCTCTGGAAGGCGCACGGCTTCTCCCTGCTGGAAACCACCGGGGCTGCCTCTCCTAACCACAGGCTGGTCTTCTGGCAGAATCAGCGAGAGCGCGTGGTCAGGGCGGCCAGGCTGAGGCCAGCGTGCCTCCGCAGTCTGCGCCCCCTCCGCGCTGACGAGTGGGGCTGGGGCTCGGGGAGCGTGCGGGTGCCCGCGTCTCCAGCGCGCCCTGCGAGGAGGAATGGGGGTTCAGCCCCAGCCCCCGGAGCTCTCTGCTTTACCAGGAGCCGGGCAGAGGACAGCGTGGGGAGGAGACAGCAGCCAGTGTGCTGCCCAGCTCCGAGGGAGGGATGTTCACATCCATCATCCCATTCAGTCCCCCAGGTCCTGGGGCCGGTCCTTAGGGTTTCCACCTCTCCAAGAGGAGACAGGCTCAGGGCAGTTTGGAACCTGCCCAAGGTCACAGAGAGGAGGCCTGCCTGCTTGCACGGGGCTCTGCATGCTGTGAGAACAGGCAGGTCCTCAGCCAGGGTGGCCCAGCTGGGTCCCCGCGGAGCAAGGCTCAACCCCTCATTATGTAAGTGGGCGCGGCTTTGCTGCCGAGGCCTTGGCGGGAAAGGAGAGGGGGCCGGTAAGGCTCTGGGTCTGTGGGGCTCCTGCCCTCTGTGGGGCTGGGGAGGGCCCTGAGGCCATGGGCGGATAACCTGCCGGCCTGCCCAGACCCTGCCAAGGGTGGCCAACGACTGCACACAGTCAGTCCTGACTGCACACAGTCAGTCCTTTCTGCTGTCAAGTCATTTCTGCTACATGTTTGCCTGATTGCTTTATTTAAGTAAAGCGTATGTAGGAGCTATAAACAAAAATAGGAACAACTGAGAGTAAGTTTTCTAGAAATATGATGCCAGTCATTTTAAAAAAATCATCTTGTAGTTGTGGAGAATTTTAAGCATGCACAGAGCAGAGGGAAGGCCTCTCTCCAGGTGGGAGGGTGGATCTCCTGGGACCCTGAAGGAACTCAGGCTGTGGGGCCCTCTCTCTTCCTGCAGGCATCCAGGAAGGACTCACCTGGTGTGTGGTTTTGTTTCCTTTTATGGTGCTGGGGACTGAACCCAGGGGTGCTTTACCACTGAGCCACACTCCAGCCCTTTTTGTGTTTTATTTTGAGACAGAGTCTCCCTAAGTTGCTGAGGCTGGCCTCCATCCTACCTCAACCTCTCAGGTTGCTGGATTTTTTCAGGTGTGCGCCAATGTGCCCTGTACCTGTGTGTTAGAAAATTTGTAAAAATAAGATTATCAAAGCTCTCTCTCTCTCTCTCTCTCTCTCTTTTAAGGCTCTCTTCTTCAAGGCCCCTACATAGGTACAAGCTTCAAGTTCCAACTTGGTGGATTTTAGCAAGAGCAGCGGCACCCCTCCCTCCTTACCCTCACCCTTAGGTTGAAGCCAGATAAGCTGGCCTGGGGACCTGAGGTTGCTACTTGTGGCCCAACAAATTTCCCAGGACTTCCTGAGCTTGTCTGGCCTACAGTGCAGGCCCTGGCCTTGTCCTTGTCCCTAGGGCCAGGGCTGACCCAGGGCTGCCGTGGAGACTGGCTTTCTGTGGGTGCTCCTTGTTCTGTCCCTTGCAGGGCCCAGTCCCGTACAGCTGCGCCACCCACCCCACAGGGGGAGGAAGAGCACCACCCTGTGTTCAGCCTCGGTGGGCCACGCCCACGTGTGCCTGGCCCTGAGCTCAGTGTGAGGGACGAGGGGCTCAAGGAGCATGTGACTCTGCCTTCAGGAGCTGGCCCCTCCAGGGGAGGAGGTACAGGACCCCTCGCAGGCCTCGACCTGCCTGGGAGAGATGGACGGAGGCCCACTGAAGCTCCGCGGGTTGTTTCTGTCCCCTCTGTGTGCTGTCCTGGGGCTTGAAACCTACGCAGGCCACCAGGTCGACTCCTCTCTGCTCTGGGGAGGATGGCAGCCAGTGGCTCTGATGGGCCTGGGTACAGAAGCTGTGTTTTTAAATCTTCGGTGTCTACAAATGAGGCCTCCAGTCAGTCATTCCTGTAGGTTTGTGTTGGCCTCCATGTTCCAAAGCAAAGCTGCACTTGGCCTTCTGAGGTCTAGCACCTCTGCTGCAAAAAAAGACGAGGGCTGCGGTGCCCAGGTCCCGACACTGGCTTACTCAGGCAACTTGGGCTCTACAGACCGACTCCCTCAGAGCCTCGCCCTAAACTGCTTCTAAAGGGCTGAGACCGGCCCCTCCCTCTAATCTCTGAAAGACGCATTTGGAGGGCGATACAGAGAAGAGTGAGCCCCCTTTCTGGTAGGGTCCTCTACGCTTTGGGAAGTCCCGGCAGATGGGCCCATCAATGCGTTGGAGGCCGTGTGAGCCTCTGAGTGGTGTCTACATCGCGGGACGGAGGGGTGGCAGCAGGGCGGGGTCTGTGTCCCCGTTGTGGCAACATCTGGAGTCCTTTCCCAGATCCACCAGGTTACATGACCACAGGGACAGCCAAGCACGTGAACGTGATGCCCTTCAGTGCGGTGGGGGAGGGCTTCCCGGCCAGTGGCCAGTGAGCTTTTGGGTTCTCTGCTGATGTTCTGTAAGTAGGGCCTTGGACTGGACAAAATGTCAGCAGACAAATTTCCTCACCTGGCATTTGTTGACTGTGCTTGGTGCTGGGGACACACAGGGAGGGCAGGGCTGCCGCCCTCCTGGAGGCTGGGCCCTGAAGGGGAACGAGGATCTGGCTGGGAGGACGCTGGGCGAGTGTTTGGGGTCACGTGTTCAAGACTGAAGGCCAAAGGAGCTGCCCGTGGTGCCTGGGGGAGGCGGGCGGCGCCAACCTCTGCAGAGCTGTGGCTGGAGGGCAGGGTCGGGAGCAGGCACCCCTGGATCGTGAGAACAGGCTGCTGCTTGAATGAGGGGTTTCCGAGGAGTCAACTCCACCAGCTCTCGCGAGGCACGGAGACCCCAGAGGGGCCCCGGCTTCCGGTTGAGCAGAGTGGGGGCACCGTGTGCGCTGCCTGTTGGGGAGCCGCCCACCTTTCCAGGGGACGCCCTCTGGAACATCCCGGCATGCAGTAGGCCTGTCCTTGGACACGTCTGGCGTGGAGACAGGGCTCCTGGGCACGTCCCCGGGGACAAGGCTCCCCTGCGGCCACTGCTGTGGGGAGCAACAGGGCCATGTCTCAGCCTGCGTGCTGGGCGCAGGCCCACTCGGTCCTGGGCTCTGCTGCTGCAGGCACACAGCCGGCCGGCGTGCCACTTCCCGGAGCATCCGTGCCCCTCCTACCCCTTGCTATCTCTGATCTCTTTCATCCAACAGGATGGCGATGGCTCGGCAGAGCAGGAACTGCCAAATCAGATGCAGCCTTTCAGGGATGACATTTTGAAGTCTGTTTACTCTACAAAAATTAATCTCTGTGATGCCTGGAGGAGGGGAGATGCATATTAAACACAGCCCAGCTCTGGATCCCGCTTGCTCTCCAGGTACGAGCTCAGGAAACCGGCTGCGTGGGCGCTGCGTGCACCCCTCTCCGGGAATTTGCATTTGAGTTTCCACTTCTGCACTCCCCGCTGCTCCGTCCTGCAGAGCTTTTGTTCCAGATTCCGAGGCTTCTGCAGGGAAGAAGGTTCCCGATCTCCAGAAGACATAACCTTTCACCCTAAATCGGAAGAGCGGGGGTGGGGCCAGGGCACACCACCAAGCTGCTGGGAGGTGTCGTGGCAGGGCGTCCCTTTCATGTGCCACTTTCCCCTTCTGCCCGGGACACTGGGCAAAGCGCATTCCTCTGGGTGCCACCGTGCTGGGAGCAGGGCCCTGGCAGCCACCCAGACGCAGGCCTCTCCAAATGCCTGCCAGTTTGGGCTGAGTTAACTGGGTACCGGTACCAGGGCTCAGCTGGGGACCTGGGACGTGTGCCCGTGGGGAGAAGAAAAGCCACCGGATCCAGGCGCAGCACCATCCATCTTGACGTGACCTGTGGAGGCGGCAGGAGGAGTGGGGGTCCCGCTCGGGCCCTCGGAGCTTATCACGGTTATTGGCTCAGAGGGCCTTGGAGAGCCGCGGTCTTCAGAGTGACATGGAATTTATTACTCCTTCCGTCGCGCGACAGCCTTTCCCCTGGCGCTTTTCTTTCGAAAAATGGTTCCTGCCAATCTTGCTGTTTACTTAAGCGGTTATTTATTTATTTCTCCCGCTGCTGGTCTGAGCACTTCTTGATAACTTCACCTCCTCTTCACCCACGCAGAGGACCCCGTGAGGAGAGCCCCACCCCCGCCCAACACACTCACACACAGGGGGCGTGGGGGCTCCTGGGTCCGGGCACCACCCAATGCATCCCGTCACCTGGGGCGATTGCCGGGTTCCCCTCTCTGCGCCCCTGGTCAACCTCCATCAGGCTTTGGAGGTGGCTCTATGTAGGAGCCCTAATTAAGGAGATAGCTAAGGCTGCGGTTAGCTGTGAGTCATAAAGATGTTCAAGCATTACCACCTTCCATGGTCTCGCGAGACTTGGCCCGGGACATTGCAGATCTGGTCGGCGCCATTTTGTTGTTGGAGGAGTGTGGATGGTGTTGGAGTTGTTGTTGGAGCTGGAGAGAGGAGCTAGCAGAATAAAGAGCCTGTTCGTTTCCAGTCTGCCTCTGAACTTATTCCCGCGGCGTCGTTGCTTCAAGTGGCCATCGCTTCGGGCGGCGACAGCTCTAGCCACATTTGGGCTGCACGCAAGCATGGGCTCCCCCAAGGCCTCTGCTTTCCAAGGCTGCTCTGCATGGAGTGTCTGCTTGGCTTTGTCCTTCCAGTGGGGAGGGGAGGGGCTGAGTTGGTAGGCGGGAGGGGACCCTCTTACCTGTCAGTGCTAAGGTCCCACCTTGCGCTCTCCTGAACCTGAGGGCTGGCACTCTGGAGACCCCGAGGCCTGGGGCGGGGAGAACAGGACCCTGAGGAGCAGGTGGGAAGTGGCCTGCCTGGCTGGGGCCGGGCCCTCTGGGAGCTTGAGTGAAAATGGGTGGCCGTGGAGGGCTGGACCTCCTCTCCCCTGCCGGGAGGTGGGGCCGGGGACACGGCAGTGCTCCTGTGCTCACTGGCCCGAGGCCTCGGGCACAGTCTCCCCTGTCTGGGCCTCAGTTTACTCACCTGGGAGTGAAGGAGGGGGCTCTGTCCCTAGTCCTGCGGTCCAGGAAGGCAGAGAGCGCGGGTCTGGCTGAGCCTGCGGTTGAACCCCCTTCTCTTCCTTCCTCTGGACAAGTTCCCAAGTGCTGGGCCCTGGGGTGGCCCTGTTTACCATGTAGGTCTGATTCTTGTGTAGATATGATGAGGCCAACAGACCAAGGGGCCATTGATGAGGCAGCTGGCCACTCAGCTCAAGAGGGGGCCCGGCCGCACCACACAGGCCACGTGGAGACGGAGAGGCCGAGGGAGAGGGAGCAGGGGCAGCCGGGGTGAGGGTCTTCACCGTGTTTCCATGGGAAGGAAGGAATGGCAGAGGCAGGGTGGGAAGCTTAGAGCTGGCCAGCCTGAGCAGCCGTAGTGGGCTTTGGGTGTGGCGGGCCGCTGGAGGTCTGTACGTGGCCCTGGGGTGATTGGGGACAGGTGGACAGTGGCCCGGTGTGGGCTTGATAACAGGTGTCGGGATGGGCTCTGGATGGTTTGCGTCTGAGAGTCCCCTTTGAAGGTGAGTGAGTGGTTTCTATCTCTAGGGATCAGCTAGACAGGTAGCTGTCATCTGAATGAAGAAAACAAGAAAATGCAGTTCATAGAGACACAGTGAAATGTGTGCTATGTGTGACTTTTGTTTGGTCTTTTTACTTTTTATTTTGAGACAGGGTCTCGCTACATTGCTGAGGATGACCTCAAACTTGTGATCCTCCTGCCTGAGCCTCCCAAGTCCCTGAGATTTCAGGCATGCACCACCACACCTGGCTGTGTGCAATTTTATTATTATTATTATTACTATTACTATTTAGTGAATAGACTTTATTTTATTAGAGTGGTTTTAGGTTTACAGAACAATTGAGCAGACAGTGCAGAGTTTCCATACGCCCTCCCTCCAGCACACCTGTTCTCCCCTATTATTAACATTTTGCATTCGTGTGGGACTTTTGTTCCAAGTGACCCAATTTTCATACTTTTTTTTTTTTTTTTTTTGGTACCAGGGATTGAATTCAGGGGCACTGAACCACTGAGCCACATCCCCAGCCCTACTTTGCATTGTATTTAGAGATGGGTCTCACTGACTTGCTTAGTGCCTCGCTTTTGCTGAGGCTGACTTTGAACTCCTGATGCTCCTGCCTCAGCCTCCCGAACCACTGGGATTGCAGTGCACCACCGCACCTGGCTAATCTTCATACATTTCTATTAGAGTCCGTAGTTGACGTTTAGTGTTCATTCGCTGTTGCACACTCTATACGTTGTGACGAACGCATGACATTATTTTCCACCATCATTACCGTATCATAGGGGAAAATCTCCCTGCCCCCAAATGCCCTCTGCCCTGGAAACCCAGGCAGCCACTGAACTTCCTCCTGCCCCCAGCTTTGGCTTTTCCAGAACGTCCTTAGCAATCTGTGTGTGTTTCCTCTTTGTCTTTACATATCTTGTGGCTCGTTTCCTTTTCTCTCTCTCTCTCTCTCTCTCTCTCTTTTTTGGTTGTTGAGGACATTTTTTTTTTATTTATTTCTGTTTATTTCTATGTGGTGCTGAGCACCGAACCCCGTGCTCACACATGCATGCTAGGTAAGCGCTCTGCCGCTGAGCCCCCGCCCCAGTCCGGCTCATTTCTCTTCATCTCTGAATAATATTCCATGGCCTGGATGGGCCACAATTTGGGTATGAAGTCCCCCCATTATCATTAGTATTTGAAGAGAGTGGCCCAGCCTCCGAGGTGCTGGCGGGGCTCCCTGGTGTGTCCACAGCAGGGTGGAGCCCCCAGAGACCACTGTCCTGGCGCTCAGGCGCGGGGTCAGACGGTGGGGACGGGTGGAGTTCTGGGCTTGAGCCACCTGGCCGTGTTTCAGTTCGGCCGTCCATGTGGCTGTGTGGGCAGTGCTGGCTGTCCCTGGGCCTCTCGGGTGTGGTGACCCAGGTGCACTCTCCTTTACCCACAGGGCTGCAGGCGGCAAAGTCCCAAGCAGGCGGGGTGGGAGGGCTCCCGGCCAGCCGTGTCCTGGCATCGGCACGCTCTGCCCACTGGGGCGATGCAGACAGACGGACACCCAGGGGACGGGCGCCGCTGGGCCTGCGGGGGCTGGAGGCTTCCTGAGGCCCTTCAGGGCAACCGGGGCTGGGTGCTGAGCTTCCTGGGTCCCCAGGGTGGGCTCTGTGGGATCCTTTCACCCCCGCCCCCTCCCAGACTGAAACCCTGTCTGGGACAGGGCTTGCTGCTTCCTAAGGCTCCCGGCCAGTGTGCTCTAGACAGGGCGGCTGCCTCCTGTCTGTTGGCCTGGCCTGCTGGGACGCTCTGTGTGTGCGGGGTGTCTGCTGAGGTGGCCGGTGCCATGGCAGCCCCTCCTCCCAGAGGCGTGGCTCAGGACCCAGAGCTCTGTGTGGGGAGCCAGGCTGCCAGCTGACGTGGTGCCATGACCAGCGAGCTGCCAGGGGAGAGTGCCCACTGGCTGGCAGCCTGCCAGGCGGCCTCAGCTCCTGGAGTCTCAGGACAGCTCGAGGCACCCCAAAGGTCAGGAGCCAGGAGTGGCTCCTCTCACCTCCGCGACAGGGCTTGCCCCCAGCGGTCCCAGCAACTCCGGAGGCCCTGGAACATGCCCGGCGGGGTCTGCCCTGCCCAGCAGCCAAGTAGGCAGGACGGGCGCCTCCCTTGCCGGCCACGGCCCTCCTCTCCCAGGCAGGGGCTGATTCCACGCCCCGCTGGCTGGAGAGGACGGAGAGGATGCACTGTCTGATGTTCTCTGTGCCCTGCTGGCTGACCCTGCCCTGGAGGGAGGGTGTGGAAAGGTCTCGGTGCTGCCCACACTGGCATCAGCAGGGCCCTGTGTCCCCGACCCGGGAGCCTGCACAGGGCTGTGCGTCCACACGCGGTGGCCGGTGCCCTCTCTGTGTCCTCAAGGTCAAAGAAGAGAAGCGACCAGGGTCTGAGCCAGCCGTCTGTGGGCTCCCAGGGTGGGCGCCCCGCGAGGCCAGGGGCCAGTCCCTCACCCTCTGCGGGTTTCCTCCCGGGCTCGGAGCCGCCGAAGGTGCTGGGAAGGCAGCCGGGGAGGATCCACACTGGCGTGTCCGATTTCTGACGTTTGTCTGAGCCCTGTAGGCTCCGAACAGCAGGGAGGCTGGGAGGGACCGGGCACCCCGCCTGCCCAGAGGCCTCTGCAGACGGGGGGCAGCACCGGAGCCCCGGGGAGGCCCACGCTGGCCAGGGCAGAGGTCCCCACGCTCCACGTCGAAGGCGGGAGCTCCCGTCCCCCCACGCCCTCCCTGTCCAGTCCTGGCTCGGATTCACGTCTTTTCTGGCAGCTGCTGGCTGCTCTTTCTGCAAGGTGGGAAGAGAGAGCAGCCTTCGCCCCGAGCAGGAAACAGCAGGACGTGTGCTGGCAGCTTCTGCGGCTGGCCGAGGTCTTGGGAGGGAGGCTTTAATATCTCCTGGGTGCTCATTTTATCTCAGGTCGTGGGGACAGGAAGTAGTTCCATGGTACTTAGTCTGGTGGGCAAATCCAAGACTGGAACTCAGAACCCTGAGAATCTCCCGCTGCTGCCTTGCTGTGTGTCTTGGGTCCAGTTGTTTTGCTTCTCTGAGCTCATCAGGAAACAGAGGGAGAGAGGGCTGGTGAAAGTTTCTCTGGTCCTTCCCAGGGAGGGGCAGCCCACTCCTGGGGGGACGAGAGGCACCCCAGAGGGAATCTTGTCTCTACCTTGGGTGCTTAATCTGAGATCTGAGTCTGGGCCAAGCAGGACCCACTCCCAGCCCCCTTTCCCTGAGAACATTTGAAAAGACCAGAGTGACCACCTGGCGTCCCCTTGAGCCTGAGGTTCCCTTGGCCCTTCCTCGAGGTGGGCTGAATCCCAGCTTCACGAATGGGCTGGACGTTGGCACGGGCCTGAGTGGTCTATTAGTTAGCTTTTGCTGAAAATAGAATCATACTGTCCCCTGTTTAGTAAAATGCAAATAAAAGTGGTGATACTGTCTTTCTTGGGCCCTGCTATTCACCTTGTCTATGTTTTTCTTTTCAGTCCTTGCTATAACCCAAAGAGGTGGGAGTGACATCATCATCTTTCTACAGACTGACAACACTGAGGCAGAGAGGTTAAGTAACTTGCCCAGAGTCACACAGCAAATACACGGCAGAACAAAACTTGAGCCCAGGCCTATCAGAGCCAAAGTTCAGGAGATAACCTCTAGGCTACGCTGCCTTCTTCTCACCATAATCGTAGAAGTTCTGGAGGGACGTTTACCAAACAGCTCTGCCTCAGGGCCCTTTGTTGGAGGCTGAGCTGGTGAGCCCAGCTGGCTGTGGTTGACTGAGCCCCACAGAGGCCACTTTGAACTTCATGCTTAGAAAAAGTAGAAACCACCCCTGTGGCCCTGGCCATTCGTTCTCTCTCCAGCATCCTGCCTGGCCTGACCACATTGCCCAACGATGAGGGGGACAGTCCGGAGACTCAGCAGGGCAGGGGGTGGCACACCAGCTTCTGGGCCTTTCATTAGTTCCGTGGAAGCTCTGGGCAGGGGCACGGAGCTTGGGCAACATCTGTCTTGATATTTTTCTTCCTTTCTTAGGAAAAAAAAAAATGATGAAAAGAGTTTAGAGCCCTCGCTCCCACAATTTCGGGCCATGGTAAGAGGACTCAAGGAGAATCGGTTCTGGTTCTCACATAAGTAAAAGCCGGAACTGCTCCTCCCCTGCCTTGACTCCAACCGCCACCACCCGTGTCAATCATGCCCTGATAGTGCCAGGCCGGTGGGAGATGGCCTAGCCCGGGGACCTGGCACCATTGAACAGAGGAAGGTCCGCAGCTGAGTCAGGAAACTGAGGGTCCTCGGGGACAGACGAAGGCAGGCTGGGCTCCCAACCACCCCAGTAAGCTCATTCATGAACCCACCAGACAGAATCCTGTAAGTTGTTTACTCACACAAAAAAAGACACTTCTAGGGGCTGGGCTTGTGGCTCAGCGGTAGAGCGCCCGTCTAGCACAGGCACGGCCCGGGTTCGATCCCCAGCACCACGTAAAAATAAAAAAAACACATTGTGTACAACTAAAGCAAATTAAAAGAAAAAGACACTTCTAGGCGGTGATGACTGGGCTCTGCCGTCCCCTGTCCTGTGTTCCCGGTAGGGAGCTGATGGGCTGGTTCTTTGCTTACAAAAAGAACCCTGATTTTACCCAAGCACTTGCTCTGGGGTTGGCTTTGCGGAAGGACCTGCAGCTTCAGTCAGTAAAGGGATTTGATTTTCAAAATCAGGCATGAGCAACGGACACTGCGGGGACAGGTTTTTGCATAAAGCAAAGGCTGTGTGGATGAGCAGAGGGCGTGAGACGGGAGGCCCTGCTCAGGCAGCACAACCGTGGCGTGGGCGTGTGTCCACGTGCGTGCAGGTGTGGCTCCGGGGGCCTCGGTCCTGGTTGCCCGGGGGAGCGAGAGGCAGCACCGTTCAAGGCTGCGCGGCCGGCCGAGCTCTGCAGAAGGAAGCATATGGGGATCTGGGAGGCAGGAGCCAAGAAAACAAATGCGTAGACCAGCAGCCCAGATCATGAAAAGATGCAGGCTCGGGCAGCCTCCTGCGCCTTGTCCTGGCGGGAGCAAGGCACAGAGCCAGAGAGAGGGACAGGAGAGGCCCACCGACCTTCACCCATGGCCAGGCCGGGACCCCAAGTCCTTCTCCGAGGAGTCCTTTCTCCAGCCGCTGCCCACCTGGTGGCGTCCACTGCCACCAAGGCCGTGTCCTCCACCACGAGGGTGGCCTCCTGTGGGCCTCCATTACTCAGAGCAGTGAGAGGCCGGCTCCCGAGGTGGCTGGAGGCGTGCCGAGCTCTCTCCGCCTCCCAGTGTCCCCAGTCCCGTCTTCAAGGCAGCACCGACTCGGCATGGCAGAGACACCAGATCTCAGGACGGCTGCTTGGTCGTGTGAGTCTCCGGACTCGACATCTGGCGTGGGCCGGAAGGGTGGGACCTGTCTCGTTCTTGTTTTGTGGTCCTGGGGATATAACCCAGGGGTTAGCACTGAGCCACATCCCCAGCACTTTTTTATTTTTTCTTCCGTGACAGGGTCTCGCTACGTTGCTTAGGGTCTTACTCAGGTGACGAGGCTGGCTTCAAACTTGTGGTCCTCCCACCTCAGCCTCCCGAGTCTCTGGGACTGCAGGTGTGTGCCTGACTTGGGCCTGTCTTCTTGACCCTCTCACTTCACCCCTTTGTCTCTGCTGTTCCGGGGAGCATCCCAGGCACAGTTGATCTGTCTGTCCACCCGTCATCCGGATCCCTCCCTCCCTTCACGTCCATCAGTCCACCCTTCCTAGGACCCGTCCTCCCGAGAACATGCTGACGGCTCTGCCAGGCACCGGTGGGCATGGTGAGCTGTCACTCGGGTTCTGACCCTCTTGGCCTTCTGCTTGGTGCAGGACGCAGGCTCAGGCGCAGGACGCAGGCTCAGGCGCAGGAGGTTCCGCAGTGCGGAGCTGCTAGCGGAGAGTCCTGGCTGCTGTGGGAGCCCAGGGCAAGGCTGCGTGCCAGGGCTGTGGCTTCTCAGTCTCATGTGGCCAGAGCTCCCAGACCACACTGCTGCTGGACTAGGAGGGGTGGGTGGCAATGCACAGGGTTGGCATGGTTTAGGTGCCAATGGAGAGTGCCCGAGGCAGGGAGGCACCGTGACAGCAGGGACAGTCATTGCCCACTTTGTGCCCGCCATGTGCTGGTACCCTCAACCAGGCTCTGCCACCACCTCAGGCTGAGAGACTTTGGCCAAGGCTCTGAACCCCTCTGAATTGCATTCCCTTCATCAGAAAGGAAGAACTTGAACCGGAGTGGTGACGGAGCCTGTGATCCGGGCGATTTGGGAGGCTGAGGCAGGAGGGTTGCAAGTTCGAGGCTCACCTAAGCAATTTAGTGAGACCCTGTCTCAAAAGAAAAATGGAAAGGGCTGGGGATGCAGCTCAGGGGCAGAGCACCCCTGGGCTCAATCGCAAAAAAACACCAAACAGAAGCAAGGAATCACAGCGTTCTTCCCAGGCCTGTGGTCTGCATGTTAATGTCAACCCCCTCCATGTGCCGGTGCTTTTGTGTTGAGGAGTCACTGCTTGAGAAAACTCACAAGGACAAAAAGCTGCTTTGAATTCAGCGGTGGTTTAAAATCAATCTATATTTGGTTATTCAAAGCCGCATGTATATGCATTTGAAAACTAGCCCCGGCCTGGGCTTCGTTCACTCCATCTGCACGCCAAGGGGGAGCGTGAGGATCTCGGTCCGTGTGTGACAACCCTGCCGCCCCCCAGGGGCCGGGTCCTCGGGCCACGCCTTCCGAGCCTGTGTCCTGTCATCCACACAGGGCTCCACCCCTGCTGCCCCACGGTGCTCGGGGAACAGGAAGGAGACAGAGCGGCAGGGCAGGAGCCCAGGGAGCCGGCTGGATGGCGTCAGCGGCGAGGGAGGCAGAAACGGGCGGGGCGTGAGGTCCACGGTGACCCTCAGCTGGGCTCCACGATGCGGCCGGGCCGTAAGTGCCCTCAGTCCCCCGTCCCAGAAGCAGATGTGCCGCAAAGGTGCTGGCCTCCCCTGTCTCGGCCAGGGGTCCCACCAAGCACCGTGACTGGTTCCGTGCTGAGACCGAGTGCGGGGCAGGCGGGGAGCCGGCCGGGAGGACTCCCCCAGCCACGCGGGGCCAGGCAGGCTGCCCCTGGTGGTGGGCCTGGGGAAGGGACAGGACAGTGCTGCCCAGGGCTGGAGGTGGGGCAGCCTCCAGGGAGTCTGACCGCTTCTGCTAGAGCTGGCTGGCACCATGGGCTGGGCCAGCCGAGCTCTGGAGACCTCCTCTGGATGGAGTCCCTTCTGGAACCCAGCCAAGGACCTCAGAGGAAGGGACAGGGGACAGCGGCTTGCACCACAGAGCTAAAGGCACGGGTCCTTCTAGGCTCCCAAACAGAAAATGCGAAGGGCTGGAAAGCAGGCCAGACCTTTCCTCCTCCTCCTCCTCCTCCTTCTCCTCCTCCTCCTCCTTCATCTTCTTCTTCTTCTTATTATTATTTTTTGGTACCGGGGATTGAACTCAGGGGCACTTGACCACTGGGTCACACCCCCAGCCCTTTTTTGTATTTTATTAGAGACAGGGTCTCACTGAGTTGCTAAGTGCCTCGCCATTGCTGAGGCTGGCTTTGAACTCGTGATCCTCCTGCCTCAGCCTCCCAAGTGCTGGGGTTACAGGCGTGTGCCACCACGCCCAGCTTCTTTTTATTATTATTATTTTTTAAAATCGTCCCTTTCTGAGATCAGATTTGGGCTGACTGCATACATCAGCACTCGGGCTTCCCCGGGAGGGAAGCAGAGCTCGCCCCGCCCCTCCTGCTCCCCTCCGTTTCTGGCATAGAGGGCTCAGCCCATGATGCAGCTGCGGGCAAATGAGGCCCTGCTGGGGCCGCCTGAGCTGGAGAGGGCACCTCTGGCGGGCAGCGAGCCCGTCTGCCTGGGGGAGGGAGGCCCAGCTTGATCGTGCCCAGCTTGGCCTTCTGGAAGCTGCTAATGAGCTCAAGTTTGACTTTGGGTCTTGCAGGCCGTGTACTGAATGGGTTCAGGATCACGCAAGCGATCTCATAAAGCAGGGAACAGCTTCGACTTTACCAAAGGCCCCGCGAGCTGGCTGCCCCTCCTATCGTCCAGAGCAGCCCCGTGGACCCACAGATCCTGGTTCTTTTCCTTCCTGCACGTCTCACAGCTTGTAGTCATTTGTCTCTCTGTCTGTGAACGTCACTGTCCCTGACTTGAGAGGAGTGCCACCCGGGAAGCATGCATACCTGCAGCTCTCCAGGATCAGAGGTTAAACACTGGGCGTGTGGGTGGTTGGTCGGATGGGTGGGAGGGTGGGCAGATGGATGAGGAGTTACTGGATGGGAGGGTGAGTGGGTGAGGGGGCGGGGGCTCAAATGATTGGATAGACAGGCAGGTGGAAGGATGGAGGGGTGGAGAAGAAAGCTGCTCCTCTCACTGTGGGCCCTCTGAGTGTAAGCATGAAAGGAACTTCATTTGGAAGGTGTTCCTTTAATGCTCAAAGGAACAAAACGCTGAGTCTAGTTGGAGATGAGGAAAACTCACTCTGAAAAGTCACAGGCATGTTTGAGACGTGTGCACGTGTCAGTGTGAATGCCAGGGACACACAGAGGACAGCAGGGCTGGGTTCCCCATGCCAGTGAGGGGTTATGGAAACGGTTCTGCCTGGCCGGGAGGTGAGGACAGTCCTGTGTGTCTGCCGAGGGTTGAGGAAATGAGCGAAACCCCCTTCAGAACTCGCCTGGCAGATGCCACCAAGCCCCAGCTCTGGGGACAAGCTGCAGGCTGAGGTTCATCGCGGAGCCTGGAGCTCTGAAAGACGGAGGCCTGATGGGAAGTGGCAGAGTGATGTTTTGGGACTTCTGAGGCTAGGGCAGAAAAAGCTCTTTAGCTTCTGCCTGGGCAGAGTGTTCACCACCCAGTCTTCCTGGTGTGTTGACCGTCGTCCCTGTAACACAGCCGGTTAACAGTCAGTTTGGGTCCTCTCCCCTTCCACCCTCCCTGGAAGTCCTGGGGCCCCTCCCACACCTTTGATGGTCATCCCTGACACCTGGCCATCATCACTCCCGGCTGCCATCTTGGTATCTTGACATGCAGCCTGGGCCACTGATGCTCACTTGCTTTCTTTGGAGGGTGGTGACATTGCTCAGCCCTGCTGTGTTCTGTAGTTTTGGGGGACCCATCGAGGGCTGCCTGGGCTCTGAGGGAGGGTAGTGGCAAGCGTAGGAGGGCCACTAACTGGGCCCACACTCGCTTTCTCCCTTCCGGGCAGGCACGTATGAGAAGCAGAGGGGTTCCACGTTCTGTCTTATGCCCCGTGACTGCATTAACTTGGGGATCAAAATTCTTCTCAGGGCTGCATCCCGCCCACCGCCCGTGTCCTTGTTTCCTTTAGTCTTCACCATGGTCAGTTTCTCAGATGCCAGCAGCCGATTGGACATGGGCCAAGTTCCCCTCCTGGGGGGTCTGCCTAGCGGCCCTGTAAGCAGGTCCAAGCTGGGACCCGCAACCTCAGTGCCCCTGCGCGGCTCTCAGCACGGCTCTTGTCAACCTGCTAGGTCCTCTGGGCATGTGTGTGTGCCTCTCCCCTCGGACAGGAGCGAGGGCTTGTGGGTTGGGAGTTAGATCTTAGCTCGTGGCCCATGTCCCGCTGAGGTGACCCGGGAAGGGTGGACGCGCAGAGGAAGGATGCAGGGTGCATTCTGCAGCGCAAGATACGGGGAACTCTTCAGAAATCAGAAGGCGGGCGTATGCCCAGGCTCGTAGAACAGCCAAGAGCCCGCTTTCCTCACCGTCTGATGCATGGGTGCAGCCTGGTGCCCCTGGACAGGCACCCGTCCTTACCCCCACCCCACACGGACCCCTGGCCCCACAGTCACGTGGCTGATAAGCAGCCGTATCCACCCAGGGTGTCTGGCGCCAAGCCCCGGCACCAAACCACTGTGGCACACTGCTCGGGATGGAACCTGGGGCTTCAGCAACACTCCTGCACCCCGCCCCTGAGCCGGGCACCCGTGACCCTGCGCGCTCTGCCTTGCCGACTCTGGGGAGGAGGGTCATGGCTTTCCTCCAGTAGCTTCTGTCCCACCTGCTGGGCGGGCCGCAGGGAAACCAGAAACCCAGTTTGGATCCAGACGCTGAGGGTGCTCTCCCCGGGGTCTTCAGACCCTGAAGACACCTGCCAGTCCAGGATACGACAGAAGCGGTGGGTGCACCCCGAGGACGTGGGGCCCAGAGAGGGCAAGCGAGTGCATCAGGGACCCCAGGAGTAGACCGCACCTGGGACTCCTCCCCCCAAAAGCCAGGCCAGTGCTCCCGGAGCCACACCAGGCTGGGCCACATTCAGAGCCTCTGAGAGAAAGAGTCGGGTTTATATATAAAGAAACGACAAGGAGCCGGACAGCCGCGCGCATGCCCATAATCCCTGTCTTGAAATAAAAACTAAAAGAGGCTGTAAGCTCCGTCGAGGAGCACGCCTGGGTTGAATCCCCAGTGCTGGAAAAAAGAAAAGAAAAGAAATAATAGCCTCAGTTGCCCTAGCTGACGCTTCGGGCTGCCCACTCTGTCTCTTACTCAGGGTTGGCTGAGGACCCGCCCCATCAGCAGCCTCTGCTCGTCACCAGCCCTGCCCTCTCTGCGGTCCCCTCAGCTGGGTTTATCTTCCTGACCTCAATCCCTCAGAAGAATCTCTAGGATATTAACTGCATCTGCAGAGACCAGCTGGGCGCTATACTGGGACGGACCTCCTGTGTGCTTGACACCTGTCACCTTTCTGCTTCTGCACACATTCCAACCCCACGTTCGTCATACATCTGCCCTGCGCCAGGCCCCGCCCTCTTCTGGGACTAGACAGGCAGAGTGGGCTGAGGTGGTCCCTGCACTTGAGAGACCCTGTGTCTACAGGGACACAGCAAATCCCTTTGCTGTCTCTAATCCTCTCAGGAGGCTCACTGGAAGGGGCTGTGGGGAAAAGTGAGGACTGAGCAGGAGGTGCGGAGGGACCGGCAGGGTGAGCCCAGGAAGGGCGAGCAGCTCTGAGGGCCCTGAGGGTCTGGAGGGAGGACGCAAGGGGAGGCAGGCCGTGGGCAAGCTGGAGACGGGAGCCAGGGTCTGGCTGTGGGACAGGGAGGACAGGGGAGCGTGGAGGACACGCAAGGCTGCTCTACACCGTCCCGGCCACGCAGCAATGCAGAGCTCCCTCCCCCAAGGCAGCCTTTCCCTGAGAGTCACGGCTCCTGGGAGGCTCCCGACACCAGGCTCCCGCCTGTTTCCTTTGGGGCCATCTCCGCTCCCTGCTCCTCCCCAGAGAGTCCAGGCCATAGGACGTATCTCCTTCTGCTTCTGGAGGCTCTCCTGCCCACAGTCTTCCCTCTACTTCTTGGCCAAACCCACCCTGTCCCTGTTCCATGCCTCAGAGGATGCGCGATGCAGCGGACAGCTCTAGGGCCCGTGGCCCAGCCTGTGACGTTGGAGCCCACCCTGCAACTGCCCACTCCCGTGCCCATGTCTGACCTGTGAATTCACCCCTGGTCAGAGGTGCCCATGGACCCAAACTGTGCCCCTGCATTTTCTTTCTTGAGTATTTGGAATGGGCATTATGAAACTGCCGTCGGGTGAGGCTGCCGTCTGGGACAGAGGTGCTGAGGAAAGCCACCTTCTGCCCGGTGATGTGGGAAGCCAGGAGCAGAGGAGGGAGAGAGACCGAGGGCTCTCCTGGAAGCGTGGGCCTTGCCAGCCTGCTGCTCGCCCTCCTGCAGGGCCAGCACACCTCTGCCATGGCACCGCACGGCCCACCCACTCCCCGGGAGCAATGCTTTTCTGACCCTTGCTTCCCCTCTTTCCTCACCTTGCTGCCCGCTGCCCACCATCAACTGGGCAAACTGGTTAGGACGTGTACTTGAAATCAGGTGCCTGGACGGAGGCAGAGGAGGGGTGCTGCTCTGTTGACCAGATTCAGGTCAGGGCCCGTTCTTGGGCTCCAGGGCCCCGACTGAACCCTGGGATGGGAGTTCCTCCGATCATGACGCCTCCCTCGGGGCCTGAGGTCACAGGGTTTGTTCCCCGGTCCCTTCCCCAGCAGCCTGCAGCCTGGGGCCTCAGTGTTAGTGATCCCTTCAGGTGGCCGCCATCCCACCTGGGGGCTGTGAGTGAGATTGTCACCGTCATTCTCATTACTGTGATCAACAGTAACGGTGAACACAACTTCTGCTGAGAGGCCACCAAGCAGTGCCAGGCTGGGGGAGCCCCTGGAGACCCCCTTCAGGACCCCAGGAGCTCGGCCCCCATGCCCTGCAGTCTGAGGTCTCCAGGGGCTCAGCACTTGCTTCCTTCACCCAGACCCCGGGGCTGTGGAGGGCTGGCCTCAGCATCTGGAGAGACGGCTGCAGCGCTGGGGCAGAGCGAGGCCTGGCCCCCCGGGCTCACAGGGCTCTGTCCCGCTGCCTGTCCTTGCAGGGCTGGGTGTGCTGGACCAGAGGCCAGTGGAAGAGGGACAGACTGTGGCACAGGTGGCATGTCTCCTTGCCAAACGTGCATCTCACCAGCCTCTCCCTCTGGGCCCTGTTGGGGTCTTGCTGAGGGTGGCCAGGGTGGCCAGGGGTGCTGGTGCAGCTTGTGGGCAGGGGACAGCTGTGAGCCAAAATGAGGCTCCCAGGTTAGAGCTCGACTGGACACATCTGGAGGAGGGAGGGTCCTCCCCCGGGGACCACTGGCTGTTGTGAGCCAGCAGGGTCCTGAGGGGAGGGTCTTGAACATGGCGTTCCAGTCTCTTCCCCAGCAGGCACCAACCCCTGAGCTCGGGGGTCCCTGGGCACATCCGTGCCACCCGCGGAGAGCTGTGCTTTCTGTCAAGCACAGGCAGGACCTGGTGAGTGCAGCTGCTCCCTGGCTCACCTTGGGTAGGCAGACCGGACCTGACCAGAGCAAAGCAAAGCGAGCCTGGAGGTGGCCTCCAGCCGGCCCAGCCTGTTTGTCAGCATCATGGCGCCCCTCCCTCTCAGTGACGATCCCCCTCCTCCGCGGCGGGGGAAGCCTGCTGCCCGGTGCGGGCCCACACCAGGGCTTGCTCTAGGATTCTGGACCCTGCCAGCCTTCAGCGCCATGGGGACGCAGGGGGGCGCTCGGCAGGGATGCATCCCCTGCTCCCCAAGGCCCTCAGGCAGGCGACTCGCACTGTGGGCGTCTCCCTCACCCCAGAGCTGGAGGGGAGGAGCGCAGGCCTGGAGGGGAGGAGTGAGGATGGGGAGGAGCGAGGACCCGGGAGGGGAGGAGCGAGGGGGGGGAGCGAGGGCCCAGAGGGGAGGAGTGAGGACCAGGGAGGAGCGAGGACAGGGGGGTGGGGTGGGGGGGAGGAGCGAGGGCCCGGAGGGGAGAAGCGAGGACAGGGGTGGGGGTGGTGGGGGTGGGGGAGGAGCGCAGGCCTAGAGGGGAGGAGCGCGGGCCTGGGGGGGAGGAGCGAGGAGGGGGGCAGGAGCGAGGACAGGGGTGGTGGGGGGTGGGGGTGGGGAGGAGCGGGCCTGGGGGGGAGGAGCGAGCGCCTGGGGGGGAGGAGCGAGCGCCTGGAGGGGAGGAGCGAGGAGGGGGGTTGGTGGGGGAGGAGAGCGCTGCGGTGAAGGACCTGAGAGCAGAGCAGTGCCCCGTGTTTCAGAGGTGGGCGCTTCCCTGGGTGCGCCCAGCACAGGGGAGGGGTCTGTGGATGGTCCTGGCCGGGGAGGGGAGAGGTATAGGGGAGGAAGCGGCCTAGAGGGAAGGGAAGCTGTCGGAGGGTGAAGAAAGGAGGGCGGTGGAAGGCTCTAGAAGAAGGAACAGGAGAAGGCGAGCCCTGCTCCAGGTGCAGCCCCTGCCCTTGGGTGGGGCATGGCTCATGTGAGACCCTCAACCTCCAGCGGTTCCTCACGCTTCTTTCTGCCCAGTGAGTCGGTGGAGGAGGCCACAGTGGCTGGGCCTCCAGACATGGCCCCAAGCCCAGCGAAGATGAGGTGTGGGGGCGTTCCCCACGGCCACCAGGAAGTGTCCACAGACCAACCTTATAATGTGACCAGGCGGCAGCAGATTCCCCCCCTCCCTGGGAAGAGAGTAGACCATAATGCTCTTCTCTCAGAAATATTTGGAGTCAAATTGGTAAAATAATGTTTATTCAAAGCCAGCTTTGAAGGAAGATGGAAGAAACTTCATTGTTTTAAAAAGTCCATCTTTTGAAAGCTTTTAAGAGGGGAAGGGGTGCACTAGGACAAAGGGCAGGAGTTTACCGGTTCCACCTCCTTCCCAGTCCAGTTGGCCAAAAGGAATTTCTGTAGCTGCCTTTTAGATAAACATGTTATTTTTTAAATATTTATTTATTTGCTTTAGTTGTACACAATATGTTTTTATTTGTACGTGGTGCTGAGGATCGAACCCGGGCCGCGCACGTGCTAGGCGAGCGCTCTACCGCTGAGCCACAATCCCAGCCCCAAACATGTTATTTTTTTTAACTGAGGAGAAGAAAAGGTATTACAGAGGCTTTTCTTTAGAGTTTAGAACCCCCAAAGAGAGGATGTTTGAGATGGCGGAATAGATTGGACAAATGTTGGGAGGCAGTCCCAGCCTCCTTGGCCTCCACTCTCAGCACAAGGAGGCCGTTCCCAATTTCAGATGGGGGGGACCAAGTTCAGTCTGTGTCAGTACCAATTGTTGAAGGGACAGGGAAAGAGGGTGCTTCTCAGCTTGTTTCAAGGGGCCATCCAACCTCCGGCCAACCGTGGTACCCAAACCTCACATAGACAGGTCCAGAAAGAAAACCAGAGGCAGGCCGTGCTCATGTCCATCAGTCCTTCATCAGACGTTAGCAGATGAGACCCAGCAATGTGACAGGGGCCCAGCCTCGTGACCACGCCAGGTCTATTCCTGGAATGGAGAGGTGGGCTCACAGTGGAATTCTACCCAAGTGCCTCACAGCAATGACGACCGAGGAGAAGGGTCACGTCCGCAGAGCTGGAAGGCACCTCTAAAATCCATACCCATGTTGCTGTGCGGGTTTAGTGTCCAGCATGTATAAAGGACTTCGACAGTGTCAGCGTGAAGAAGACAGATGACCTGGGGGCGGTGCCCACGGCCACCAGGAAGTGTCCACAGACCAACCTTATGATGGGACCAGGTGGCACCAGATTCCACCCTCCCTTCCCTGGAGAGAGAGTGGGTGGGCTCACTTGGACTCAAAATTCCTGAAGTTGGAACATAGTATACACAGCACATAGAAGAAGGGCTCGACTCAGTAGTCGTCAGGAAATACAAAGTGACATCACGCCTCCCCCCAGACAGAGCCGCCAACATGAGGGACGGACCTCCCGCACGCTGGGGAAGGGCGGCCCACGCGCGGCTTCTGCTTTGGTGGGCGTGGGAGTGGCAGGACCCCATTAGGAAGTGGGTGCTGCCCTCTGGGGCCGTGCATGTCCACCCCGTGGCCCAGCAGTCCCGTCCCCAGGCGTGCGCCCAAAGCAGGGTGGACCAATGCAGCCAAAGCTGTTCACAACCACGCTCTTCATGGTGGCCCGGATCTGAAGACAACTCCGGTGCCCGTCCACCGAGGAGTGGACGCATAGATGGAGGTTTGTTCCCAGATGGGTTACGCCCCGCCGGCGGGGGTGAATGAACAATCACGCCACACAGGAGCAGGGCGAGCTCGCCGAGGACGCTGGGCGAGAGAGCCCCACGCCAGAGTGTGCGTGCTGGGCAGTGCCCTTCAGTGACGTGAAAGAGGCAGGCGGAGCCTCCAGGGTCAGGGGTCAGGTGAGTCGCCTTGGGGGAGTGCCTGGGGCACAGGCAGGGGCTGGGTACCGACTTCACGGGTGGCTCCCTTGGACACAAAATTCCTGAGGTTGGACACATAATGGTATTCTTTTCTTTATTTGTATTACTTTAGTAAAAAGCTAACTTTAAAAAAATTAACGTGGCTGGGCCAGGTGGCACACGCCATTGGTCCCAGAGGCTCAGCAGGCTGAGGCAGGAGGATCGCGAGTTCAGGACCAGCGTCAGCAACTCGGTGAGGGCCTAAGCAGCTCAGGGAGGCCCTGTCTCTAAATGGAATATAAAAAAAGGGGCTGGGGGGCTGGGGTTGTGGCTCAGCGGTAGAGCGCTTGCCTAGCATGTGTGAGGCCCTGGGTTCGATCCTCAGCACTACGTAAAAATAGATAAATAAAATAAAGGTATTGTGTCCAAGTACAACTGAACAATAAGTATTAAAGAAAAGAGGGGGAGTTGTGGATGTGGCTCAGTGATTACGTGCCCCTGGATTCAATCCCTGGCACCAAAAACAAACAAACAAACAAACAAACAAACAAAAGCAACAAAAAACTAATGTGCCTGAAAGAAGCCTTGCCAAGGACCTCCAAGGAGGGGTCCCCGGGCTCGGGGGGGGGCTCCCTCTGGGTCTGTACACATGCCTTGGCGAACCCCTCCAAATGGGGTTCGGGCCACCCTGTCTCCAGAAGGCCACCCAGCCACGGCATGTCATAGCCGCTTCAGAAGACGCCGCGTTTCCCCTGGTCTCCGAGGAGGACACCCGCGGTGGAGGCCGGGGGATGACCTGTTGGGTGGGGAGGCAGAGCTGCCTCCGGAGGCCGGTCCTGCGGCCACGCTGGGAAAACAGGAGGTCGAATGGATCCACGTGACCCTTGGAGCCTGGCCTTGCTGGACACGGGAGGAGCCGGGTCCCGCGGGCCCTCGAGGTGCAGCCCAGGGCGCTGCTCTGGCCTTCACGGAACCTTCTTGGTGCTGCCCCAGGTGCCTTCAACGACCCGGGTGTTCCAAGATAGTCTCTGAGAGGGACGAAGCCAAGTTCCAGCCATCGGGGTGGGACTTCACTGGAGGAGTGACGGGCAGCTACCGCAGCGACCAGGCAGACGCCCCCTCCTCCTCCAGGAAGCCCCCTGTGCCTCTGGGTGGGAACTGCTTCCACACTCCCTTTTGCTCAGTCCTTCCTGCCACTCTAGAGGGAGGTGGGAGAGTGAACCCAGGACCCTGGACCTTGCACCCACCAGTAGTAGGAACTGTGGCCATGCCCTTGCCCACCCTAAGCCTAGGCTCACTCCTTCACTGGCCAGGAAGCTGGCCTCCAGGAGGCCCAGCCCTCCACCAAGAGGCTGTGGAGACTGTGTGGCCATTCTCGGCTGGGTGTGAGGGCTCTGGGCGAATGTGGTTAGAAATCCTTCCCCCACCTGCAGGGAAGGTGACCCAGTGGTCACTTCGAGTCCTCCTTCGTCTGTGCCACACAGGCTGGGAACGGGAATGATTCTCCAGCCTGCAGAGGAGCATGGGGACCCACCGCCAGCCTCTCCCTGAGCTGAGCCCCCACCCGCGGGGACTTGGGCGCTGACCTAGAGGAGAAAGGAGAGGGACACTGGAGAGAGCAGCTCAAGGCAAGGCGCCTCAGCGGTGTGAGTAAGTGGCCCGTGTGTGCGCACCTGGGTCCTGTCCTCCCGGGGCAGAGGTGGGCTTTTTTAAAAAAAAATATTTATTTATTTGCTTTAGTTGTACACAATGCAATGCATTTATGTTTACGTGATGCTGAGGATCGAACCCGGGCCGTGCACGTGCGAGGCGTGCGAGGCGAGCGCTCTGCCGCTGAGCCCCAGCCCCAGCCCAGCAGAGGTGTGTTTTACATCAAGGCAGTTTGCAGTAGTTTTGGGGAAGATGGCAAATAGTCCCAGTGGTGGACACTGGACTTGCTCAGTGGATGACCCCAGGTGACCAGCACAGGGGTGTTGGCTGCAGACGCCTGGCCACAGAGGCGTTCTGGAGAAATGTGCCCGGGGGAGGGGAAGCTGGCCAGGGCGCAGGGACTCTGGCCCTGGAAGGTGGGTCCTGGGTGCACAGTCCAGGGGCTGGCTAGACCTTGTCCCAAGGCCAGCTCTGTGCCCTTCAGTCCGGTGGCGACTTCTATACAGACACCCCGTGGCTTGTTCTGTAGGGGCTGCGGAAGGAAGCTGCAGGCACAGGGAGGAGGGGACGGCTGGTGGCGGAGGGTCCCCTCACAGGCAGCGTAGCAGGCCGCAAGGTGTCTGGACACATGGGATGCTTTGTAGTTTTCCCAGGAGGGAAACGGTCTGGCCGCTCCTGCCTCTCCAGAGAACTCTCCACGTGTCCTCGGCGCTGGGCTCAGAGCTGGGCTGCACCGGGGGCTTCCTGGGACGCATGAGCTTTCTTTCTGCCTCTGCTGTCACTGGGTTCTGGTGGGCTCTGCCTCCCTCTGACACCCCCAGCCGAGCTCCCGGCTCCCTCATGCTCAGTCTTCCCTGCAGTGCTCTGAGCGCCCCGTGGACCAGGCCTGGCTGTGGCTACCCTCTTGAAGGACTTGGGACCCCTGACGGAGATCTAGAGCAAGTGGACTCGACCACCAGGAGCCTGGCAGCCTGAGGCCCCCAACACCCCAGGAAGCACACCCAGCGGTGGTCGTTCCTGGGGAGACACCTCCTTCTGGAGTTCAGTGCCACAGCATCCCCCCGCAGTTAAAGCAAGCAGCCGCAACCCAGGGGGCCCCCGCGGCCCACTAACGCCCCCTGCGCACCGTTTCTGACATGAAGATCCTGCATCTCAAGGCGGTTCCCAGACAGGGGAGAAGGAGCCTTGGGTTGCAGACTCCCAGGACACAAGGCCAGGGCTATCTGGTATCCTGGGCTCGTGTTCAAGTCCACGCAGAGATAAAGGGCAGAGGGATGCTTGGAGTCAAGAGGCCTGGCTCCTGATGGAGCTTCTGCCATTTGCCAGCCATGTGACCTTGGGCAAGTCACACTGCCTAGTGACGGGGTTGGGCTAGAGTCTCTTAAAGTGCCAAGTCCCTGAGCGTCCTCAGGAAGGCTGTGAAGGTCTGAACCAAGACCCTGCAGGGAGCAAGCCCCCAGGCGAAGCTTCCCTGCATCCGACACCAGCTGTGAGATGACTCCCGGAACCACTCCGTTCCCCTCTTCTCACACGTTTACTGAACACCTTTAAAAAAAATTATTTATTCGTTTTAGTTGTACACAATGCCTTTATTTTTACGTGGTGCAGAGGATCGAACCCGGGCTGCGCAAGTGCAAGGCGAGCGCTCCACCGCTGAGCCACAACCCCAGCCCCAACTGAACACTTTTGATGCACCTGGAACTTTCCCCTAACCCTGCCTCTGAGGATGTAGCAAATCTCTACCCTCCTGAGTTCAACTTCTGCCAGATTAGGCTTTTTCTGTGTCTTTCCAGACTGCAGGGCCTGGACCAATGAATAAAAGTCATGGGGAGGAGGGTTTGGGTTTGTTGCCAGAAAGGGAGGACTTTCTAACCACTCAAGTGACATCAGAGGGGAAGGACTGCCTTAGGAATAGTGACAAAGCTATCTCTGGAGATGTTCAGAAAGAGATGGAAGACCTAGCAGATTGTGGTGGGTCCCCATGATCCTGCCAACTGGTGTTGAGCCTTGTACATTCTACTCCTGTTGTTACCATAACAAAACACTTGAGGCTAGGTAATGTGTAATGAAAAGAGGTCTATTGATTCACAGTTTTGGAGGCCCAAAGTCCAAGATTGGGTGATCCCATCAGTTCAGCCTCTGGTGAGGGTCCAGTGGTAGATGCATCCTGGCAGGAGTTTTGCAAGACAGAGAAAAAGAGAGATAGATAAATAAGAAGAAGGAGGAGGAGGAGGAGGAGGGTAGAAAAGAAGAGAAGAGAAAAGAAGAGAGAGGTATCACGTGGCGTGACAGCAAGCGAGAGCAAGGGTCCTCTGAGAACTATGTTAATACTGCCTTCTAAGAATGCACCCAGTGATCTACTGACCTCCCACTAGGCTCTGCCTGGCTAAGGCCTCAGCACCATGCTAAGGTCAGAGCCTCCAACCCATGAGCCCTTGGGGACAAAACAAAACAGAGTGCCTCCTCTGAAACGTGGGCAGAGCCCCTGACTTGCTTCTGACTGACAAGATCACAGCGAGCGACTGGGCGATGACGTGATACAGCTCCGTCACGTTTGTGTTGCTGACAGACTCTCTTGCTAGCCTGATGGTACGAGTGGCCATACTGGTGTGGCCCACACGGCAACGGGTGGAAAGCAGCCTCCAGCCAAAGCCAGCGAGACACTGGGGCCACCAGCAACCCATGCTGCCGGGCCCCGTGAGGACTGGGGCAGATCCTTCCACAGCTGAGCCTCCCGGAGGCCTGCGGCCCGAGGACTGCCCTGCAGCTGAGTCTCTGAAGCAGAAGACCAGCTAAGCCACACCCACTCCTGACCACAGAAACCGAGAACAGGTAGGTGTGCGTTGAGCTGCTGAGCTTGCAGTGACGTCATTACATAGTCAGAGACCGGCGGTACGAGATGCGCAGTGGCCAGGTCAGGCTGGCTCCCAGAAAACTCATCCGACCCCGAGTCTGTGGCCATGTGGCACTAATTTTTTTATCTTCTGCACTGTGCTTAGTTCAGTCCCTTGCATAAAACGGGCCCGATGCCATCTGAGTTGTGCTCTGTTGCCCTGGCCCTGGTTCAGTTCACGCACCACAGACGCGGCTAGCTCAGGAGCAGATCCTGCCTGCGCAGCTCTGGGGTGGGGGCCAGGACCCTGGATCTGGGCTCCCTCCAGCTGCTGGCTCCCAGAGTGACCCTGGGCATGCCTGCCTGGGGTTGTGCACCTCATGGATCAACCCTCTGACCTACCCACGCACAGCTCTGCGCAGGTTGAAGGAGCTAATATGGCAGCCTGGGAAGAAGCCCGCGGAGGGAAGGGGTTGGCATTGTTTGTTATGAAATGTCACAGGCATTCCTGCTGGCTGACTCACGAGGCCCCAGACTTGGAGAGCTCCCTTCCAAATAAGGCACGGACGGGGCTTTGTCTTTGAGTCCAGCGTGTCCAGGCGCTGGCCTACGGGCTTTGCTGGTCACCCCTGCCACTGAGCTGAGTGCAGAGCGCGAGTCTGCCGGTCCCAGGGCTGGCCTGTCCTGCCTCTCCCGAGTGGCTCGGCTGCGGTGCAGCGGGCGAAGGGCCCTGGGAGCCGCCTGCTCGGATCCGGGTGGGGGCTGTGGGCCGAGTCAGAAGACGAGGAAGACAGGAGTGGACAGCCGCCGGGGGCCCAGCAGATCTCTCGGCGGGATTTCAGAGATCCAAGCCTTCTCCCATTGATCCGCCACCCTTCACAGCAAACCACGGTTAGTAGCAGGACCCGAGTCCCACTTGCAGTGGCGAATTTGCTTTAATCGCTGCCAACACTTCTCCGCTCCTGAGTTGAAGCACTTGTGACTTTTCAGGGCTACAGGCAGAGTCAGGGAGGAACCAGGTGCTGGCCCCGGCCGTCCAGGAGGGCCAGGTCACTGGGGCTGCTCTGTTGGCCTTTCCCAGGTAAACAGGGGAGAGAAGCACCAAGTCCCTCCCTGCCTGGCCCAGTGGCGATGGCCACCGTGCTCCCAGGAAGGACCCCACCTCCCCTTCACAATAAAGGGGTCAGGACTCGACTCTGAAACTGGGCTTGCCTGGTTCCACCACTCCTCGTCTGTGAACTTGAGCACGTTAGTGACCTTTCCACGGCTCTTACTCCTCGTTAGCTTGGCAGAAAGTCACCTGATACGAGGTCACCATGATGGTCTGTTGCTCTCATTAAATTTTAAAGTCTGTGACCTTTTTATTTATTTATTTTTAATGCACGGGAGCGATTATCCTGTGCAGACGCTGGCTTAGGTTTTGGAGCTATAGCAATGAGCAAAATAGAGTCTGTATTCATGGGGACCCCTGTTCCAGTGTGGGTGTGGGGGGGATGACACAGAGGCAAATATCCACATCTTCACATAGCATCGAGTGGTGTCAAGAACAACTAAGTTGGGCGCAGTGGCGCATGCCTGCAATCCCAGCACTTGGGAGGCTGAGGCAGGAGGATCACGAGTTCAAAGCCAGCCTCAGCAATGACGAGGCATTGAGCAACTCAGTGAGACCCTGTCTCTAAATAAAAATACAAAAAAGGGCTGGGGATGCGGCCCAGTGGTCGAGTGCCCCTGAGTTCAATCCCTGGTACCAAAAAAAGAAAGAAAAAGAAACAACTAAGTTGGGGGAGATGTGGGGGTGGCAGGAGTTGTTCTTTCAGATCAACCATTGGTAAACCATGGCCCTCTGTCACTTGCATTTGTAGATAAAGTTTTATTGGAACACGGCCTTGCTGCTCCGTGTGTGTGTTGGCTAGGACTGCTTTTGATTTGAAGGTTTGCCAAAGAGACTGTCTGGTTTGCAAAGCTGAGATTGTTCACTGTCTGGGTCTTTATAGAAAAAGGTTACCAATCCCTGTTTGTTTATTCATTCATTCATTTATTTTTTTTGGTACTGGGGATTGAACCCAGGGACACTCTACCACTGGACAATATCCCCAGAGCTTTGAATTTTGAGAGAGGGTCTTGCTAAACTGCTGAGGCTGGCCTCAAACTGGTGATCTGCCCACCTCAGCCTCCAGAATCTCTGATACTGCAGGTATACACGGTGACCCTGCCGGACCCATTTAGATGTTGGGGACAGGGAGAACAAGGGGTTGGGCAGAGCACATGGCCAGGGGAAGAGGTTCAGAAGAGGAAGCCACAGCCTCGGGGACCTGATGGGGAAGAGCAAGGAGGCTGCGGGAGTGCGTGCGGGGTCTGGAGGGCTGGGCTTCCCTAGCAAGGACATGGAGGCCCCTGGGCTTGCTGAGCCGAGGAGGCCGCTGTGCTCGACTGGCCGCAGCAGGTGCTGCTGGGCCGGAGCTGGGGGAGGCGGGGGCCTGTCAGGAGGCCGCTGCTGTAATCTAGCCGTCTTGGAGCCCAGTGAGGATTTGAGGCAAGGGAAGAAATGTTTGATTCTGGATAAATGTAGGAGGCAAGACTCCCAGGGCCTGCCGCAGCACAGACCATGGGTGTGTCTGGCTTCTTAATGCCTTGGGGGGTGCGAGGCAGGGACGGATGAAGTGACAGTTCCCGGGTCTGGCCAGTGCCCGAGCGGGGCCAGCACCCCCCTCCTGGTCCCCGTGACCCGCCTGTCCCGGCTCTCTTCCTAGGGTCCTCCGGCACCCAATGAGCCTTGCTGGAGCCTCAGGGGGGTCACGTGTCCCCTGGACCCTCAGCGGCCATCGCGAGTGGGTCCACAGCTCCTGCCCCCTGTGCTCCAGGCTGGGTTTCCTCTTGCGCAGTCACCGTCATGGGGTCCTTCTGTCGCCTGGTGGGGACGGGAAGTGGCGGGACCGGCTCCCCAGGCCCCAGGCCCACGTCACCGCTGTCTCGGCGATGAGACCGGACTTGCGGGGAGGCTGGAGCGGCGCGTCCTGGGAGCTCTGGGAGGGCTTTCGTCACCTCTGATGATCTAATGTCGGCAGCAGCCCGCTCACAGGACCCTGCACCACTGGATTGCACTCGTTGGTTAACACCCATAGAGTGCCAGTCCCGGCACGGTGGGCGGGAGGGCCACTCACAGCCCAGGGAGACACCCAGGCCCCGGGCCATCGCCTCCTGCGTGTCAGTGGGCGGAAGCTCCCACGCGCAGCCTGGTGGTGAGGGTCCTCAGGGAAGGGAGCTGAGCCCCTGGGGATTGCCACAGACCCCACTGGTGGCAGCCAGCCGTGGGGACCCCTGCCCTGCCCTGCGTTCAGGTCGGGTCTGCGAGGGAGTGCGGAGAGAGCTCAGTGCCCAGCCCACCGGCTTCAGTCCTGCTCAAGGCTGGCTCAGCCTTGTGGGGGTGTCCTGTGAGCTGCCTGGGGTCAGGGCGATCCCACCCGGTGACGCCCCAGGCAGGCGTTGGGGACCTGGTGGGGACGGGGACTTGCGGCGCATGCCCTGCTCTCCTAGCGTGCCCCCCCGCCACGGGGCTGGGCTGGACCAGAGAGACGCCTGGCACCTGTGGGCGGGGGTGCAGCTCTGGAGCGGCGGTAGCCCTGGGGAGTCCGCTCCGCGCGGGCCGCGGCTCTCTTCTGGTGCTCGGACCGCCCATCTCGAGGGTGGGGCAGCTGGACGGCGAGCTTGGGAGACACGGAGGAGGTTCAGTGGTGGCCGTCCTGGAGAGAAGTAGGGTCCCTCTTTGGAGAGCGGGGTGGAGATCTTCTGCTTGTTTTTGAAAAGGCAGTTCTGTCGATGCGTGATTCACATACCGTAGACTGTGTCCCCCCAGGTTCGTGTTGACGTCCTCGTGCCGGCAGCTTCCTGGGAGACAGAGCCTTTGGAGGCTGATCAGTGGCCGTGAGACCGTTAGGGTGGGCCCTGATCCAACCTGACAGTGTTCTCACAAGAAGAGGGCACTGGGACACACACGGGGACCTCGGGGCCCTCACAGAGGAACGATGGGGCACGGAGAAGAGGCCGTGTACAGCCCCAGGAGGCGCCAGGCGGAGTCCCGCTGAGGACTGTGGGAAGACACAGCTTGTGTCCCGGCTGCTTGACCAGAGTCACCGGGCAGGGACAGAGAGGAGCCACGCTCCACACCACCCGCCCACGGACCGTCCAGTTCCAAGGCTCTCGTATGTTCCTTGGCATCTGGGGCCATTGCTTGTCACCTTCGTCCCCTCAGAAATGCTGTGCCTTGAGCTGTCGCCCACTGTCCCCGCACCCTGCCCCTCACCCCACTGGAGCACCACTGACCTGCCTTCTGTCTCTGGGTTTGTCCATCCGGACATTCCATACAAACGGAAGCACACAGCGGTGGCCTTTGTGACCTCCTGTCCCCAGCACCGTGTCTGCAGGGTTCGTCCATCCTGGCCTGTGTCGGGGCTCCCTCTTCCTGTGGACCAGTGGCGCTCCGCTGTGGGATGGTCCGCACGCTGCCCCCCATTCGCCGGCCGGTGGACGGCTGTGCTGTGCCCCCGGTCTGCGGGAGGAGCGCGCTGCGGCTCGCGTGCGCGGGCTTTTGTCGAACACGGCACTTCCGCTTTCCCCGGTACCCAGAGGAGCGGAGCCCCAGGTCCCGTGGGGCTCTGTTCACAGGTGAGGGGTGCGTGCTGCAGGCCACTCCAGGGGAGGGGCAGTGGCACCACAGCTGCAGGGAGGGAGGGGCCGTGGCAGTCCTTCCAGCCAGAGCCCTGGAGGGGTAGGCTCAGAGACCAAGTGAAATGGGCAAGGCCAGGGGGTCTGGGGGAGAGGGGTGCAGGGCAGAGGGTCCTTTGCCCTCCCCTCCTGAGCGCGATGTTCCAAGTGCAGAAACCTTAGAAAGCAAATCTTATCCAAGAACTTGAAAGTCCACCGATCAGAGATTCAAACTCATGAAAGGACAATTTTTTCTTTCTTTTTTTTTTTTTTTTTTGGTACTGGGGATTGAACTCAGGGGCACTCGACCACTGGGCCACATCCCCAGCCCTCTTTTGTATTTTATCAGAGACAGGGTCTCACTGAGTTGCTAAGTGCCTCGCCATGGCCGAGGCTGGCTTTGAACTCGCGATCCTCCTGCCTCAGCCTCCCGAGGGCTGGGATTGCAGGTGTGCGCCACCGCGCCTGGCGACAGGCAAGATCTTCATGGGTCCTAGGCATGTGGATTGAGTCTGTGAAGAGTCACTCACTAACAGAGGCGCCAGGAGGGAGCTGGGAGTGCAGCGGCTCCACATCGTGCAGCGTGGCCAGTGTCCACAGGGCAGTGGCCAGCTGCTTGGTGGTGGACATTCCAGCCAAACAGCTCAAAGACGGCGGAATGTGAAGAGACGGCCCGCGGGTGTGCTGGGCGGGATGCCCGTGAACCTTTTTCTCCCATTCCAAAGCCTCCCGCTGTCTTCCCTGACACCCTGGAGACGGACGGGCTGACCCTAACCCAGCCTCGGGAGCTGAGATGGGTGAAGGAAGGGAAGGGGCGAGGGGCAGGACAGGGGCTCTCGGAAGGAAGGGCTGTTAGGCTGTGGGCTCAGAGAGGCCTTGGGATGGGACTGTTTGCACAGCAAGAGGGGGGAGGGGCTGGCAGGAGAGGAGAGGCCGCGAGCTGCTGTCCCTATCTCTGTCTCCCCTGTCCAAAGGCTTG
Source organism: Tamias sibiricus (assembly GCA_025594165.1). Taxonomy (NCBI): domain Eukaryota; kingdom Metazoa; phylum Chordata; class Mammalia; order Rodentia; family Sciuridae; genus Tamias; species Tamias sibiricus. Next base: position 4,464,507 of record CM046660.1, read on the forward strand.
TCCCCGTGGGGCCGGCGTGTTGAGGACAGGGCGAGTGAGCCTGGGTCCTAGCGAAGCTGGCGAGCTGCTCCGAGGACAGGGTTGCCCAGCGCCAAGCAGGACCCAGGGCGGCTTCCTTCTGCGGGCAGGCGGGCAGCAGGGAGAGCCTCAGGGCAGCTCTGTGCCCTGATGTCCCCGAGGGCCAAGCAGACAAGCCCCAGGGCTAGTCGCATGAGGCCATCTCAGAAGCTTGTCCCCTCCTTGGCGTCCTCCAGATGGACTCTGGGGCTGTGCGTGGAGAGTCCAGCTGGTGAGCAGGGCCGGGTGGGGGGACGCACACTGCTCAGCCAGTTTGGGCCCTGGGACTCCGCTGTGATTGAGAGATGGGTGACCACAGGACCCCCAGTTTCAGAGTTGGGGACACTAGAGTGTGACATGACCAGGACCTGGACTCCAAAATGCCGCAACAAGAAGGCCCTCTCGGGAGCAGCGCTGTGAGTAGCCAGATGTGTCCTCATCAGCTGCTCTGGGGTGGGCGGGACGGGCAGCAGGGACCCCAGGTCCCCAGCGAGCAAGGCTCTGGTGTGGAGGGCTGCGCCACCTGCTGATCCTAGAGCAGAGGGGCCGAGGCCCCCCACTGCCCGCCCCTCCCCCCACACTGCCCTCGGCTGCTCTCCAACACACGCCAGTGAGTATCATTCAACCTTCGACGGCAGGGGTGGCAACGGGTTGGCATCTCCCTGGTGCCAGGTTAACACCTGCGTGGAGGGGCCAGCCGTGGTCTGGTGCTTGAAAACGTCTCTGCAACGTTCTCCACGCCTGGTTCAGCAGCGTTTGAATCCCTCCAGTAACGGGGACCTCAGAACCGTTCAACAGCGACCAATGCCGCTTTGAGGCAGTAAGGGCTGGGACAAGAGTCTCTCACTCGTGAGACTGAAAGTCTGTTCCTGGAGCTTCGGTGGCACTGTTCCTCTTTACTCTGTGTGGTTATATGTTTTTGTGGTGCTGGGGATTGACCTAGTGGGTGCTCTGTCACTGAGCTGCACCCCAGGCCTGTTTAAAACCTTTTGTGTTTTGAGATAGGGTCTCACTAAATTGCCCAGACCGGCCTCCGACTTGTGACCCTCCTGCCTCGGCCTCTTGAGTGGCTGGGATTACCAGCCCGCACCTCTGCTGCCAGCTGCAGTATTCATCTTAATCTTATCACCTGGGGCCCGTGGTGTTTCGAGCGGTGGCATCCCCCCAAAACTCACATGGACGCCCAATCCCCAGTGCGGACGGACGTGTTTAGAGGTGGGGCCTTCGGGAGCCGTCTCGAGGGCTGCATCCTCACAACTGGGGTCAGCATTCTTAGAAAAGGGCTCAAGACCAACGGGGCACTCTCTGCCCTTCTGCCTTGTGTGGGCGCAGCAGTGAGGCGCCATCTTGAAGCAGAGAGCAGCCATCACCAGGCGTCAACACCGGCACTTTGATCCTGAGTTTCCAGCCCCCAGAGCTGTGAGGAATAAGTTTATGTTCTTTGAAGATTACCCAGCCTCAGGTATTTTGTGATAGCAGCACAAATGGACCAAGTCCATTCTCCTTGTAGCAGCACAGCACCCCACATTCTCGAAGGAAGGTTTTGTTCCTTCCAAGTTTGTCTTTTTTCAAGGGGCCTGATTTCAATTCTTTTACCTATCTGGTGAACTCACATTAATTTGGCTTAGTCTCTGCCCTCTTCGCTGCCCACACCCAAACTACACAATAGGCCAGGGAGTATCAGGACAGGGTAGAAGAGAGAGTTATTATCACCTCCCTTGTTAAGGAGATAATACTTTCTCAATGAATTCTGTGATTGTCAGCTTCCTGTCGCTATAACAAAATGCCTGAGACAGTTAACTGCTAAGGAGAAGAGGTTATTTTGGCTCACCGTTTTGGGAGTTCCAGCCTGTGCTCAGTCGGCCTTGTCGTCTGGGCTTGTGGTGAAGCACTGTGTCACCGCAGGACATCAGGGAGCAAAACGGCTCAGCTCCTCCCAAGCCAGGCAGCAAAGAGAAAATGAGAGGAGGTCCCCACGGTCCCCTTCAAAGGTGCACCCCCAAAGACCAAGACCTCCCACTCATCCCCACCTCTTGAAGTTCCCACCATCTCCCACTAGTGCCACCCGGGACCAAGGGCTCCCAGGGGATCTTTGGGGGACACTCAAGACCCAGCTACAGCAGAACCCAGTGTTCCAGTCGGGGCTTCCAGGGAAACAGGACCAGCGGCTGGACAGTGGCACCGGCACCACGGGGTTGTGGCCAACGACAGGCGGCCCAGCCCAGGGCGCCCTGCGGGACCGAGTTACCTGGTGACGTCCCAGCGGCCAGACTGTGTGAGCTCGCTCTGTGCTCCCACGGCCACGAGGTGCTGAGCGAGGCGTTTCTCGGAGCGTGACCGCGTGGCCTCCCTCAGGGGACATGTGGCTGCTCACTGATGCATGAGAGGAGCCCGACCATGGAATCGGCTCAGGGGACCACGGAGGCCGAGGAGCCTCAGGAAGTGCTGTCAGCGAGCCGGACACGCAGGACGCCGTGGTGTGACTCCGGCCGGCCGAGGAGGGCCTGGGAACACGCGGGCGGGGGGCGGGGCCCTGGCGTGCATCTGAGCTTGAAGGCTCGGGAGCGCTGGTGTCCTCTGGGGGTCCCAGCCCCGGCAGAGAGAGCACACGTGCCCTCCACCACCAGTTTGTCCACCCAGCCCTCAGTGGATGGGCCCACGCCCACCCACCTGGGTGAGGGCGGGTCTTCCCTCAGTCCCCGGAGTCAGGGGCTAAGGTCTTCCAGCAACGCTCAGAAATAAAGTCTGGCGTCCCTTAACCTGGCAAGGTGACACCTAAGGTCGACCGGCACACCAGCCAGCCCCAGCTCTGCTAATCCAGAACGGACCCGTTTAGGCCAGACAAGCCCGCACGGCCACTGTGCCTCCAGCTGCACACTGGTTTCCATAGGAGGCTGACCTGACCCTCGGGGACACATCCAGTGCCCCCAAGCAGTGTGTCAGGAATCAGGACATCGTGTGTGGATGGGGACGGAGGACGGGGGTGGTGTTGCCTCTCCCCAGTTTATCCTGGATTCCCTCGGAAGCAGCCCTGACCCTGTACCGGGGTCCACACAGCCATCCGCCTTGTCGGCAGCTCCGCCCTGCACCATCAACCAACGGCAGGTGGAAGATATCTGGGGGTAAAACCCCCACATGGATAAAAAAGAACAATACAACATCAAGAAAAGTATGAATAAAAAATCAATATCAGCCAGGGCGCAGTGGCGCACGCCTGTAATCCCAGCACTTTGGGAGGCTGAGGCAGGAGGATCACGAGTTCAAAGCCAGCCTCAGCACTTAGCAACTCAGTGAGACCCTGTCTCTAAATAAAATACAAAAAAGGGCTGGGGATGTGGCCCAGTGGTCGAGTGCCCCTGAGTTCAATCCCTGGTACCACAAAAAGAAAAAAAAAAATCAATACAACTGTCTACACAGCATTTACACCGTGTGAGGTATCACGAGTGATCTGGGGGTTATTTAAAGTACAGGCAGGAAGTGGGTGGGTTCTACGCAAGCACAGCTGTAAGGGACTTGAGCAGCTGCAGAGGTGGGTGACCGGCGGCCTGGAGCACGTCCCCTTTGGATCCAGGCCCCTCCCCCAGGAGCGAGGTTGCTGGGGAACTTTCCCGCCAGATCTTGGCGGGGTTGAGTGAGGACTGCTCTGGCTGCTGTGCTCAGGCCCGGGACAGAGGCTCGGTGCGCCCACACGCACAAAGGGCAGAGGGGCTGCGGGTGGGTCATTGCCGGCATCTGGCACCCACTCCCTCTCTGCTGCCCCCGGACAGGCCGTGCCTGTCACTATGTCCTCCCCTCCTGGGGTTTCCCCACAGCTCTCGGGAGGTGGTGGCTGCCTCCGGCCCTGTCCTTTCAGGGTGCAGAGGCACCCTCGTTTCCGCAGACCTGGGCCCAGCTGCCAGCCCTACCCCTTCGTCGGGCCTCCCCAGCAGCAGGGATTGGTGCTTGAGGACGCTGCCCCCTGGGACAGGCAGCCAGCAGGACGTGCTGGTCTGGGAGGGGACTTGGAGCTCCGACAGGAGCTCTAAAGCAGGCCACCCTGGGCCTCCCAGGGAGAGGCGAGGAGAACTGCTTCCAGGAACGGCCTCCCCTCCCGCTGCCCCAGCTCTGTGACTCAGAGGAAACCAGAAAGGGACATGGAAAACCCACAGCTCCATGGGGTTCCCTGGGGTCACAGGGTCTGGGTTTCTGCAAGGAGGAGGCCCTGCAGCTGGGCCCTGGGGACCACGGGACCTCACTAACGGTTTCCATAATGGCTGTGGTCCCAGGTCTGCCTTCTGGGGGCTGCTTTTCCTTCCCCCTCACGGCCACCCTGTCTGGTCCTGCCTGTTATGGCTTCTGACCCCATCATCGAGGGGCCTGGGCTTCTGCACAGGGAGGCGGAGGCCGCCCTCGCCCACGGACGGGGAAGGTCTTGCCAGGCCGGCATCGGGAGCGGTCGGGCCTGGCCAGAAGTTTTAATGGAGAGAGCAGCAAGCGGCAGGGAGGGGCGGGCCTCTGTGATTTCGTCTTTTCCCTTTTGGCAGAAACTAACTTCTCTGCAAGAACAATGAGAAGCCAGGGTGGAGTTTCCCCTGCCATCAGCACCCCAGGGAAGCTCCGTGGCTGGGAGGGCTGGTGGGGGCTGTGGAGGGGGTGCCCTGCCGAGCAGGCCTGGAGGGCTGGTCGGTGGCCTGCCAGGCTCTGCTGCCTTGCCTGTCCCCGCTGTCCCGAGCCCCTCCCGCTGCGCAGACCGCCACACTGTGGCCTGTACCACAGCATTTATTGTGTGAAGGCTACTGTTCCCCTGCAGGGCTGGTCTTGGTGACGCGCTGGGGTCAGCAGAGAGGCAGGCTGGGCAATGCTGGCCAGGCAGGGGCTGGGGACACGGGACAGTTCCTCTGTCCCGGGAAGGAGGGCTTCTTTGAGCAGGCCCACCCCACTGGACTCCTGCGTCTGGCACAGCTGCGACCCAACTCCAGGTGGTGGACACGCAGCGTGCCCGGAGCTGGCTCCTCACTGGCCGCATGGGCCACCTGGAGCTGCCTTTCCTGTAGCCACCGGTCCCTCGGGGCTTCCTGGGCGTCCAGTCCTGCCTTACGCAGCTGCTCTCAACTCCCATTCAGAGACCCAGTTCCAAGCCTGGCTGGGCCTCCGTGTGAGGGGCCGGGGACACGTAGGTGTCCAGACACTTGGAAACAGCTCCGCTGGCCTTTGTCAGAGGAGGGGCCGGAGCGGGCCAGTTGTCATCAGGGAAAGCTCGGCATAAAATCCACGGGATAAAAATGATCCCCCCTCCTACACAAGCCTCCGAGAGTGGGGGTCCCCGAGCAGCTTGTGTGTGTGTGTGTGTGTGTGTGTGTGTGTGTGTGTGTGTGCATGCCCGCGCCCGTGCCCGCATGTGCCCTCCTGCAGCCCAGGCCCTGGGGCCTTGGGCACAGCTGACTCAGCAGTGGGGAAACTGTGGTTAGGAATTTGGGAGATGAGGATCTGGAGTCAGAGTTCATGGGCAAAGAGGCCTGAGCTGCCTGGGAGGGCGGTGCTCCCCGAGGACAATCCTGGCCCGGGCAAGACCCTGCAGGCAGGTCGCGGGGCCACTCCGTCTCACCCCCTCTCACCGCAGGGTCCTGGGGTTGGGGCCCAGAGGCGAGGCCTGTCTGCCAGCGTCCTCTGTGTTCTGGATACTAAGCCCCATGTGCAGCGGGTGCGTCTAGAAGGAGGCTCTCAGAGGATGGGGATGCTGGACGCCTTCCTCCTGGTGACAGGTAGAACACACCTGCCCACGACTGTGATGGAGTCACGGAGAAGAGGTTGGGCATTCTGTGCCAGGCTGAGCTGAAGGCCAAGGGCTGAGCTCGCTCAGCATTTTACAGGTGAGGAAACCGAGGCACGAGAAGGAGGCCTGCCCAAGGCCGCCCCCTGGCTGCGGGTGCAGAACTGGGCTTCCCCAGACACCACCCCGGAACAGGGGGGTCCGCCAAGGGGCAGATAAACACGCACATTCACGCCCACGCCCACCCGGCCGCTCCCCGATGTCAGGGTCACCAACTGGAGAGCCGGGCGGAGGGCAGAAGCCCCCCCCAGGCTGCGGGTCCCTGGAGGCTCAGAGAAGGCGCTGCCAGCAGCCAGGGGCCCAGAAGCCAAGCCTCTCACAGACTCTCTTTGTTTTCATTAGGGGAAGATCTCAATTAAAATAATTACAGTTACAACAAAAAATCACTGAGGAGAGAGAGGAAAAGGAGTTCAGTTAAATGCAAATATATTCAGAAGGCTGTTATGAACTGGCTCACCCTCTGAAATCGCCCATCAACAAGTCCACGCTGATTACCCACCTTTTATTGTTTTGTTGGAGAGGAAGCGAGTCCTCCATTCCCGAGCTCGTTGGATACCTGGGAGAGGAGGGCATTTCACAGTGGAGGACACCCCACCCTTGGGTCACAGCTCGCTGGGGGCGGGTTCGCCTTACAACAAACAAACAACGACAAGCCTTGGTTTTCCATCCCCCAAGCGTTCCCCCCTTTCTCCAGATACGGTGACTTGTCGTGGGACCCAGGCTCCCGCTGGGAGCAGCTGTGGAAGAGTGGGTGTTTTGTCTGCACCTTTTGCTTGGGCCTGCCCCAGGGGCTGCTCCTGGCACAGGCTGCAGGACGTGGAGGCAAGACAGCAGCAGGGACGCTGCATCTGGAGCCCCCCCGCCCACCCCCAGTGACCACCGTGACAGGTGAGGCAGAGGATGAGCACCGCTGGGGTCAGGTGCAGCCTGCGTGTCTGTCCAGGATCCGGACTCCTGGGACTGTCCCGCCATCGGTCAGCTCTACCTGCAGGATACGCATTTTCTTTCTTTTTTAAATACATATGATTTTTAAAAATATTTGTTTATTTGCTTTGGTTTACACGTGTTTATTTGTACGTGGTGCTGAGGATCGAACCCGGGCCGCGCACGCGCCAGGCGAGCGCTCTACCGCTGAGCCACAACCCCAGCCCCGGGTTGTGCATTTTCTGCAGTGGTGCTGTTCAGACCACATGCCTCAGCCCCCCGTGTCTCTAGCAAGAGCACCAAGATCCTGTTGAGCCACATGGCTCTGCGCTGGGTGAAGAAGGACCCTGGCTGCCCAGGACGGGGCTGTGGGCGGGGGGCTCTCTCCCCAGCCTGTGTGTGTGGCGGGAGGGCCATCAGCTCTTTGGTCCCTGGAGGTGGCTTGTCCACTTAGCTGTAAGTGCTGGTTTTCAAACACAGGTCTGTGAAACCCCGAGCTCATGGTTTTGCCCCTCCAGAGTGCCTCGGAGGAAGACCGCTGTGCGGTCTGGGGAGCTGGGGGGGAGCTGGGGGGAGCTGGGGGGGCTGGGGGGGAGCTGGGGGGCTGCCTGAGGCTCTGCGTGTCCTGGCAGAGCAGGGGCCAGATGCCACCCACACAAAGTCCCCAGAGTCAGCACTGAGGTCCTGGTTGTGGGGGTGGGGTGGAGGCGCTGAAGACCCCAGGTGTGCGTGGGATTTGGGGATCCCTGGAGAGACAGCCCTCGCTCCCTGGGTGGTCCCTTGGGTACTGGGGCAGTGCGGAGGGGGCGCTTCCTGACGGAGCCCCTCTTGAATGCTCCCAGGGGCACTGACCGCTCACCCTGCAGGAGTGACCCCCGCCCCTTCCACTCCCTCGGTGGAACCTCAGCCTTCGTGCCCGCGTGCCCCCAGCCTCTGCTCTCTGCCTCCAGCCATCAGCCGCGGTGATCGACCCCACCTGCACGCCCGTGTCCTGGTGCGCGGGCACACCCAGCTCGTCCTACACCCCTGGCCACTGTTCAGCTCTGCAGTGGCCGTGATGGTGCCGTCGGGTCTTGGCTGAGGGCTCACGCGGGGCTCTGCGCTCCCTGCAGAGAAAGGCTGGCCACTAGGGGGACTGAGGTGGCTCTAGGGGTGGATCTGAAAACCCGGGAGCACCATCGGTTCTCAGGAGCCCCCGTGGGTCTCCCCGTGCCCGGCACTGTGCCACACGCAGGAGGAGGACACCAGGAGCATGAGCGTGGCCGCTCCTGGGCGGGGCTCAGAGCCCGCGGGAAAGCTGCACTGGGTGCCCTCCTGACTGCCCGCTGTGAAGGGCTGGCCGCCGCTGGCCGAGGGGCACTGAGTGTCAAGGGAGGCCACTTCCTCAGGTCTCTCCAAGACAGAGCCAGGAGTAGGGAGGCCCTGGTCTGTTGGGGGCCACCAGGCACAAAATCTATGCCATGTCCAGAGATTCGGGAAGCTGGAAGATGGCCTCTGTCCCCAAGAAGTCCCATCACTCTGGGTCAGTAGCACACCTGAGCCAGGATCAGTGCCCCAGCGGCACGGGCAAGGTGACGGAGGCCAGGCCTCGTGCAGGGCGGGGACGAGGGCGGGCCAGACGCTGGCTCAGGCGAGTTCTGCACGTTGGGGCAGGCCTGGGCGTGCAGAGGGACGGCCCCAAGTGAGTTCAGACCCTCACCGCCCTGCTTCCTGGGCTGGGGCCTCGAGCTGGGCCCCTGGCTTCCGGACGTCGCTGGACATCGCTGCTGGACATCGCTGGTCCCCGCGGACGTGGAGAGCAGCCAGGGCGGGAGACGAGGGGCCGCGTCGCAGGCACACTGTCCTGGGCTGGGCGTGGAGGGTTTCCTGGGCAGGCCCAGTGTCTGCCGGTTCCCAAAGGCGCAGCCGGCTTGTCCTTCCCCCACGCAGAGGCGGTGGGCGCCAGCAGGAGGGAGGTCAGAGGTCAGACCCCATCGCCCCACTCCCCTGGGCCTGGTTCCTGGGGGCGTGCGTTTGGGGGGGGAGCCTGGATCCCGCGTGCCCCCATTTCCCGGGTGGCGTGTCGTCCCCGCTGTGACTTTGTTGCTTCTCCTCAGGTGCATTTACTTGTGTTCTGCCTCCCCTGACGCTGTGGGTATGTGGAGGAGGGCAACAAGCTGGCCTTCACCCTGCGGGTGCCGGGAGGTCCCAGGGCCTTACAACCCCCCCCCCGGCCAGCACAGTTCTCTGAGCCAGCCAGGGCTGCAGGAGGACCCAGGCCCGGGACTCTGGACCATTGTGTGGAGTGTGCTGACCTCAGTGAACCCTCCTAAGGACCCAGCCAGTGGGGGTTATTTCACAGAAGAGGAAACCGAGTCTCAGAGAGGTTCGGCACTTTTCCTAGGGCCACACAGCTGAGAATCAGCGGCACCTGGATTTGAACTCCTGCACTCTGGTTCTGGACCACCTGACCACCGTCCTGCCTATCTGATGCCAAGTGGGTCCCTCCTTCTCAGCGTGACCCCACCTGACCTCATTTCCATCCCCAGACCTGCCCCTCTTCTGCTCCCCAACTTGGTCAAAGTCATCTCCAAACTCTCTCCCCGGTTGAGAGCGGCCTGGGCTGATCCTAGTCTTTTGCCCAACGTGGGCCCCAGCTCAGGCTTCTCCTCCTCCCGTCTGGCATCCCCATCTCTGTCCTGCCTGCATTGCCCAATGCCGAGCTGGGTTCTTCCCACTGCCTCAGAGTCGAAAGCCAGACTCCGCAGGGTGTCCTGGCTCCCGGCCGCGAGCGCCTGTGGCTGTGGTGGCACTCTGCAGCCTGCCCTTCTCATGGCGCCCTTCTCTGTCCCGTGACTCCACCCTTACTCCTGCTTCCTCGGCTCAGAGTGCCCGCACTCACCCCTGCCGGCCTGGCAGGCTCCTATTCACACGTCACAACCCCGCCTCCCCGTTACCTTCCTGCATCCTGTCCCTCCCGTGAGCTATCTCTAACTCACCCGAACTTTCATTTTTCTTGTCATTTACTGATATTGCTCTCACCAGTGCCCAGCCCCTGTTGGACTCTGGGGTCCCTGTGGAAGGTACTGGAAGCATCTCGCACGTCTCCCTCCCAGCATCCGCAGAGCCTGGTCCTGGGTAACGCGGGTGGGCAGCAGCGACCTTTCCCACCCGCCATCTCCGGGGCCTTCTGCAGCCTCTGTGGCGTCTCACGGCCCAGGTGCCCTGGCCTGCAGCTCCACGTGAAGCCAAACTCCAATGGGTGGTGTTTGCTCTCCAGCGGGAACACGCCCGGCCACGTGGCGGGAAGTGGTGGCTGCAGGGAGGACTAATGGACCAGTGTTCCCATGGCAACGGGGCCTTCCTGGAACCGCTGGAGGGGAAGGCGGGAGGGGACAGCGCTGGCTCTGCTGGCGCTGCAGGGGCCTGGGCTGAGGCCAGGCGGAGGCCAGGGCGCCGCCCCTGCCCGCTGTCCCTCTAGGCCACCCCTCCGCTCAGGCCTGCTTCCCTGGGCCACGCGGGCAGAGCTGCTGTGCCCTCGCAGCTCCCAGACTGTCATCTCTTGCCGTGTGGTAACAGAGAGCGTGCCTTTTGGCGCCAGGGGTTTTCATGCTTGTGTGAGCCATCTGTGAAATGACCCCCGGAAGGCCACGCACACGCCCATTTTACAGGTGGGGCACCGAGGCTGCCGCTGCCGCGCAGGCACCACTCTGCAAGTGGTAGCAGAGAAGCCGGAGGTGCAGTGGGGTGCAGGCGGGTGCCAGCCCAGACGCCTGGGCACTGTCCTTCCCGGGGAGGCCAGCAGGGGCAGTGACCTTCCCCTGACCTGCCTGCTCCGGGCAGCAGGCATCCCGGGGCGGGCAACTCCTGGCACAGGCGGGAGGAGGGGGCGGGCCCGGGCTAACGAGCGGCCCTGGGAGACGCCAGCGCGGCCTCCCGCTCGCCCGTGGTCTGGGAGAAGCCCCCGAGTCCGTTGAGCAAGAGGCCCCGTCACGTCTGCTGGGAAGGCGTGCACACGTGTGAGCAAGCGTGTGACCAGCCCAGCGCGGACCACGCGTGAGAGCTTGTGAGCTTGCTCGGGTGTGAGCATGAGAGTGTATTGCGGGTGTGAGTGTGCAAATGCACGTGTGTGTAGACGGGAGGGCACGTGTCAGTGTGTAAGGCCGGAGCATGTGTATGTGTGGGTGTGGGTGTGGGTGTGGGCGTGAACGGGGGTGCAAGTGAGGGTGAGGCAGGAGGCGGGGCTGGCCGCTCCTGGGGGGCGGGGAGGTCAGCGGGGGCTCAGGCCTGGGGAGCTGGCCGGGGTCCCCTGCCTCCCACAGCTCTGTGGGGCTGAGGCCCTGCTCAGAAGGGGGACGGGGACCCACACCTGCCAGCTCTCTCTGGTGTCTCTTCTGTGCATCTGTGTCTTCCCAGCAGGGGCCACAGGTGTCAAAGGACACCCGCGTACTGCGACATCGTAAAGGGCTGTCCTACACCCAAGTCAGGGCTGGCTTGTCACGCTGCCCCGGGGGATGAACGACCCGGGCACTGCCGAGGTCCGTCCCTCGAGGCCCAGGCGAGCTCCCGGGTGCGTATGCCCCCTGCTACCCCGAGTCTGCCACCCCTGAAGTTCTCAAGCACGGGGGACCTTCCACAGGTGGTCAGGCCAAACTGGAAACCCTGGTGGTGACCTTGAGCACGTTTGACCAAGCAAGGCCCTGACCGCTGACAGGCGGGTGACTGCAGAGTCGAGGGACATGGCTGGGGATGGCCCAGGTGCTCTGCGGACCTGGGAAAAGAGTCCAAGATGTGGCCCAGGCTCGGATGAGGCCGTGACCTTGTCTGAGTGCTGCCCTCTCGTCACCGTGGTAGCAGACTGCTTCCGCTGCCCTTCCACGTCCCCTTGAGGTAGGACAGGTCACGTGATGTGCTGTGGCCACGAGATGGGAGAAGGCGACTCCTGCCCCGTCCTGAAGGAGGCACGTCCTGGGTGGGACGTGCCAGCACTGTGGGGGCAGGGCCAGGTCACACCCTAGGTCACCCACTCTGCCTACTGCTCCTAATGTTTGTTTGGGGTTTTTGGTACTGGAAATTGAAGCCAGGGCTGCTCTACTACTGAGCCACATCCACAGCCCTTGTCCTTTTGTTATTTTGAGACAAGGTCTTGCTAAATTGCTGAAGCTGGACTTGAACTCACCACTCTCCTGCCTCAGCCTCCCATGTAGCTGGGATTACAGGTGTACACCACTGTGACCCACTCTGCCTGGTGCCGTCATGAGCCAAAAATAAACCTGTGTTGTCTCTCTCTCTCTCTTTTTTTAAAAAATATTTATTTATTTGCCTTAGTTGTGCACAATGCATTTATTTGTACGTGGTGCTGAGGATCGAACCCGGGCTGCGCCCGTGCCAGGCGAGCGCTCTACCGCTGAGCCACAACCCCAGCCCCTGTGTTGTTTCTATCCTTTTACTTCCAGCATTTCCGTGATGTTATAAGGAATATACAGTTTATTTTTTAAAAAATCCAGTCCGCCTGGGCGTGGTGGCACATACCTCTATTCCCTGCTACTCAGGAGGCTGAGGCAGGAGGATGGAACATTTGAGGCCGGCACGTGCTCACGTGTGTGTTGGTCCTGCTTGGGGTTCTTGGTGCTTCTTGAATCTGTATCTTGATGCCTTTTGTCAGGTTTTTTTTTTTTTTTTTTTTTTTTTTTTTTTTTGGTACCGGGGATTGAACTCAGGGGCACTTGACCACTGGGCCACATCCCCAGCCCTTTTTTGTATTTTATTAGAGACAGGGTCTCACTGAGTCACTAAGTGCCTCGCCATTGCTGAGGCTGGCTTTGAACTCGCGATCCTCCTGCCTCAGCCTCCCAAAGTGCTGGGATGACAGGCGTGCGCCACCGCAGTTTTGAAAATTCTCAGTCATTATCTCTTCAAGGGTTTCGTCTGTCCCCCCTCTCCACCTGTGTCGACATTAAACCACTGGGAGTCTCGAGAGAAGTGGCCCAGCAAGCCCAGCTTCCCTGGGCTTCCTTCTTTTCTCTCTCAATTTCTTACGTCTTGGCTCCCTAAATAGCCCCAAATTCCAGTTTGGGGGCATCCAGCCCCCGACATGGCTGGACTACTGCTTGGCCTCTCTAACAGGCCCTGCTCTCTGCTAAGCCCCTGAGCCCCGTGCACACCGCCTCAGGAAGGAAAGAAGCCGTGCGCGGGATTACCCCCAGTCTCTCTTCTCTCTGGGGCCATGGCCTCTCTGCTCCAGTCCCACTGCCTGGACAGCTCTTTGACATTGTCACGTAAAGAAATAGTCTTTAGTTCTCTACGGGAGGACTGGGTGTCTGCGAGCTAGTCTGCCCTCTGAGCCTTTGTGGTTTAGGTCGCTGATTTGGGGGGTTGTTTATTACAACGGCATAACCTCGCACATCCCAAGTAGTGGAGCAGGGATCCTTGGTGGGCTCTCCCATGGGGATGTGGCTGTGGGTTACCTGACACCCCCAGGAGGCCCCTGCAAGAGCTGCTAGTCTCTGAGGTCTGCGTCTCCTCACGGATCAGTCCAGAAGCTCACGATGGAAATATCTGCTTTCCAGGAATGAGTGCAGGGCCTTCAGTGGCTCCTTTGGTTTGTAGAGAGGCTTGACCTCTGGCTTTGGCCATCCACTTGATTTCCTGTGGATGTGCAGGAGCCCTGTTTGGGGAGATGGCTAAGATTGCGGTTGACTGCAGGCCATGGAGATGTTTGGGCATTGCCGCCTTCCGTAGTCTCATGGGACTTAGCCCGGGATCTCGAGAGACTTGAGCCAAGAGACTTGAGCCGAGATTGCTGATCGGGTCTGCGCTTTTTGGTGTGTTGGTTTTGGTGGTGTGTGTGGTGCGTGTTAAAGTCATTGTTAGAGCCAGAGAGAAAAGTTATCAGAATAAAAAGCCTATTTCCAGTTCGCCTCTGAACTTCTTTCCGCGGCTTCATTGCTCCAAGCGGCCATCGCTTCAGGCGGCAACATGGATGAAGCAGGTACTGTGCAAACTACACGACTACTTATTCAGTCACACATATTAAGCATCATGCCATCTATTATATATATATCTGATGAGCTGTTTATGGCTGGTAATTTTAGAATTGGCATAATAATTTCTTTAAATTTTTCCATTTAAAAAGGGAATGCACATTCAATGATTCAAAACTTTTAGAATAACAGCAAGGTGTAAAGTCAAAAAGTAAAAGCTTATCTAATCCCACTGTTCATGGGGGGGCTGAGGTGTAGCTCAGTGGTAGGATGCGTGCCTAGTGGCCAAGAAGCCCTGGGTTCTATCCCCAGCACAAAAGATGAAGAAGGAGAAGGAGAAGGAGGAGGAGAGGAGGACAAAGATGAAGAGGAAGAAAATAAAAGAACTGTTAATGATTTGATGCATTTAATCTACATCATATATGTCGCCGCCTGAAGCGATGGCCGCTTGGAGCAGCAAAGCCGCGGGAATAAGTTCAGAGGCAGACTGGAAACAAACAGGATCTTTATTCTGTCAGTTTCTCTCTCTGGCTCTACCAACTCTCACACGTACCACACACCAGCAAACAACCAACAACCAAAATGGCCCCGACCCGCTCCGCGCTCGGCCCAAGTCTCTCGAGATCCCGGGCCAAGTCTCGTGAGACTACGGAAGGCGGCAATGTCCAAAACTCCATGGCCCGAAGTCAACCGCAATCATAGCCATCTCCCCAAACAGGGCTCCTGCACATATATGTGAATCATAACATAAATCAACATTTTAAAATAGGATCCTACTGCATATCTTGTTCTGCAATTAGTTTTTTTTTATTCAGAAATATTTTGCAGATGTCCTTCTGTGTCCATGATCTATCTTATTCTTTTAAAATGTCACGCAGTCTTCATGGCATAGACATTTATTGGGTATGATTTTACACATAATCACACATGCACTTTTTTTTCTCCCATCCTGGAGACTGAACCACTGAGTCACATTCCCAGCCCTTATTTTAGTTAAAAAAAAAAATTTCAAACAGGGTCTTGCAGGACTCAAATTTGCCATCCTCCTGCCTCAACCTCCCAAATTGCTGGGATTACAGTCCTGCACCACCACGCCTGGCTTAAGGCAGGATTTTTTCAAAGTTCCCTCAGAACATAGGAATTATTTTACATTTGCTCTCTGAGATTTCAATCAGTGCTGTTGTAAATATCTTTCCTGCTTTAACTACCACTCTAAAATGTAGCACAGTGAGTAGGTACCTTATGGAAATGGTGACTACCTCCCTATAGGGTGAAGGAAGGAACAGAGCCCATAGGAACACATTCCTATAGGCTGTGAATGGTCCCTGGGCCAGGAGGGAACTTCCACTGAAATAGCAAATTCTGAAATTATGCATTGACCCGAAAGGTGAGCTAGTGGTGACAAGTACTCTCAGTTGAAGACGAATGAGAAGAGGTTATTTCACAAGATATATGGGTTGAAGAAACCAATGTTTCTAAATTATCATTTTTTATTATATTTAAAATATATAACTAAATAAAAAGTATTATAGGTAATATGTGATCTGAAAAATATGTATATTCTTTTTTTTTCACTTTTGAATCATGTATTTAATATATTAATTAATGCAAAAATACTTCATTAAAAATCTAATGAGTGTCATGTGTGCCCAGTGTTTAAAGAGTTTTTTTAATTCCAAGTTGTATTTATAATAGTAGCATGAATTACAATTTGTAATACATATACAGAGCATCTTTTTACATAACACTGTTTGTATACAAAGTATATCGGTACTATTCAAGTCTTCAATCATGCATAAAAAAATATGTATATTCTAATTGGCCCCAAACCAAAGCAACCTCTTTCTCTTTTTATTTATTTATTTATTTGCTGCTAGGAATTGAACCCAGGGGTGCTAAACCACTGAGCCCCATACCCAGCTGTTTTCTTTTCAAATATATATACTTTTTACTTGTAGATGGACACAATGCCTTTATTTTATTTATTTGTATCTTTTATATGTGATGCTGAGGATCGAACCCAGGGCCTCACACATGCTAGGCAAGCAGTCTACCACTGAGCTACAGCCCCAACCCATCCCCAGATCTTTTAAATTTTCATTTTGAGATAGGATTTCACTAAATTGCTGAGGCTGGCCTCAGACCTGCCATCTGACAGCCTCCTGTCTCAGCCTCCCAAGCAACTGGGGCTACAGGTGTGGACCACCTCTCGTTTCATCCCTTTGGTATTGGGGTCTTGCCTTCCTCGAGAGACTTAGATGCTCCCAGGATCTTCTGCTATTATAAACAGTACTGGAGGAGCGTTTTTAAATGCTACATACTTGAGAATAAATTGGGGAAAGTGCTCTGCCTGTGGACGGCT
This sequence comes from Tamias sibiricus, assembly GCA_025594165.1. Lineage (NCBI taxonomy): Eukaryota > Metazoa > Chordata > Mammalia > Rodentia > Sciuridae > Tamias > Tamias sibiricus. Next base: position 4,480,621 of record CM046660.1, read on the forward strand.
GCTCAAGCTTTTGTGTCTGCTGGCAGACCCGCCCTGGAAGCTCATGGTGCACTCCTGAGCCAGCCTGCCGCAGCCCCCAGAGCAGGCTTGGCTGAAGTCAGAGGCTGCGAGCGGTTCTCAGGGAGTTGGGTTTGGCCTTCAGGGCTGGGAGGAAGCGGAGTCATTCAGGGTCCTGGGTGTTCGGGTGGGGGGCTGCTCCCCGACCTGTGACCACCAGGCTGGAGGCATAAGCCCCGGTACAGGAGCTGGGGTGCAGCTCAGTGGCAGTGCCCTTGCCTGGCATGCCCGAGGCCTGGCTTCCATCGCCAGTACTGCAGAGAGCAACCACAAAGCCTGGTGCAGACCCAGACGCGGGCGTGGCTTCTGTCTGATCTGCCCATCCCTAGCAAGCAGCCCCGACCTTGGGCCGTGAGCTCCGAGAGGCTCTCCCTGTGAGGCAGGGACTCAGAGCCCGGGAGGTGCAGGGCCAGGTGGGGCGGGGGCGGGGGCAGGTGCTGCTGTTCCTCAGGCCGTGAGGACCTCGCACAGCCAGCACGCTTGGGGGCGTCCACTGGGTGGAAAGAGGCGGTCCCTGCACCGTAAGTCCTGTGCTGTGCCATGGGGCCTGGTCGGCCGCCCTGAGACCTCCATTGCCACCCGCAGTGTCACTGTCTGTGGTCTCATGGCCCAGCCGAGAAAATGTCTGAGAATAACTGAGAAAATGTTGAGTTCTTCACCGGCACCTGCCAGGCACTGACGCGGTGATGGAGTTTCCCCGCAGGAAGCCGCGTAGGGTGACTCGCCATTCATGCTTCCATGACTCACCCAGAAGGCACATGACGTGAGAGACGTGTGTGCTCATACTTGTGTGCACGCGCACGAGTGCTCATGGGGGCCAAGTATTCATGCCCACGCATGTACGTGCGCATACCTGTGGTGCGCATATCAATGTGCGCACACAGGCAGGCAGACACAGGAGTGCCCACACACCCATGTCCATGCGTGCATGCAGGGCATGTGCACACGCGTGTGTGTATGTGTGTGTGTGTGTGTGTTTCACTCAACCCATTGTGCTATTCCAGGCACGGACATGCAATTTTCAATAAAACAGAGTCTTAGCCCTCTAGCACCCCACGGCATGGTAGAGGCTGGAAGGTGTATTAATAATAAACTACCTCAAAATGTCAGGGCTTGAAGCAGCATTTAGTATTTCTGTGTTCCACGGATCAGCCAGGCAGTTATTTTCTGGGCCCGTCTGCCTGACCTGCAGGTGCAGTTAGTGGCTTGGCTGGAGCTGGGGCCTGGGAGGCCTCGCCTGGGCTCTGGTGGGTGGCAGAGGTGTTGGTCGTTGTCTCTGCTCCCTGCGGCTTTTGTCCCCAGGAGGCCAGCGAGCCTCTCACACGGTGGCCTTGGGGCTGCAAGGTGCACAGGCACCTGATAAGCCTCTGATTGTGTCCCAGTTGCTGTCTCATTGTCAAAGCCAAGAGGGCGTGGGTACAGGTGGGCACCAACTAATGGGGGCGTGTGCATTATTCCAATGATCTACCCCAGAGAGGCAAGAAGGTAGCGCCTATTTGAGCAGATAATAAGATAAAAATAGAATTCTGAGAGTCTATTACTTTAATGAAAAAAGTTGCACTTAACTCCCAAGTTGGGAGGGGCCCCTTTGGGAACTGGGATGCTGCCCTCTGTGACTCACAGGTTTGATGACAGGCTCTGCTCCCTGCCCCCACCCCAGAGGTGGGGGGATGAGCTGAGCCCGGCGATCACGAAGGGGGGCCCGGTGGTGGCACTGGGGGTGCACAGCGCACCCAGCCAGACCTCCGCCTGGTGATCTTGCCCCTCAGCGTGGCTTCACGCTGACCCTTCCTCTGAGCCCCTCCTGGTGTGCTGGAGGGTCAGGGAGCTGTTGGTCCAACTGCCAGGCCCTCACGCCTGCGGGCTGGGTGCCGTCTCGTGCAGCGGGGCCCTTGCCGGCTGTGGACACTGAACACAGAGGACAGAGCGGGCAGCAGGCAGGCTGCAGGTCCCACACGCGAGCACGCCTGGAGTCGCGGCTCCTGCACCGCGCCAGCTCCCGGGAGCGCTCCTGCCCGAGGGCTGTGCCCAGGGGACGTGGCGCAGCGTCCACAGCGAGGAGCCTGGACGTCCAGTCTGTGCTTCCTCCGTTCTACACTTTCAGAAGCCGAAAAAACACGTTCGGGGTTGTCTGCCCTCCTGAGAATCTGCGGCTGCCCGCCCCGCCCCTCCCCCTCTGTAAGCTACCTGGTACCGAAAACCAGGAGGAAAACTCTCGGAGGCAGAGTAAAGCTATTACTACTTTTACTTCTACTTCCTTAGAGAGAGCTTAGAGAGGGAAAGAAAGATTTTTTAGAGCTTAGCTTAGAGAAAGATTTTTTTTTTTTTTTTTTTTTTTTTTTTTTTTGTGGTTACCGGGGATTGAACTCAGGGGCACTCGACCACTGGGCCACATCCCCAGCCCTTTTTTGTATTTTTATTTAGAGACAGGGTCTCACTGAGTTGCTAAGTGCCTCGCCATTGCTGAGGCTGGCTTTGAACTCGCGATCCTCCTGCCTCAGCCTCCCAAAGTGCTGGGATTACAGGCGTGCGCCACCACGCCCGGCTAGAGAAAGATTATTTTTTAGAGCTTCTTTCTTCTGTCTTCTTTCTTCCTTGGGAGCCTCGGCCTAACTCTGACCAGCCATTACTTCTTCTATCTGGTTTCTCTTCTGTAACCACTGTGCCTACGTTCTGGCCGCTCTGATTCTTTTCTCCGACCCGAACTCTTCTTCTGACCGAGCGACTGCACAACTGACTGAATGAATTTCTCCGTTCTCCTAACTCGGACCGCTTTCACCCGGTTATATACCTTCAGCTTTGCGGGTGCCTACAGGTGCGTCACATACATATCAGGTGGAACTTATGGCTTCCAGCTAGCTGCAACAGCCCTTCCTAATTAGGGCTCCTTCACCCCTCTTCCAGCCCCTACCGACGCGTAATTAAAAGGTGATCATGACATTAAAAAAACGACAACCGCCCTTAAGAAACATCTCTACATGTCCCCAAATAGAGGGAATCAAAAGTGAAGAGGTGCAGAGGCCTGGACAGAGGCCAGATGGGAAGGTCGGGGCAGGTGTGCGGAGGACTGCGGGGGAGGAGGCCACAGGCCAGCACGGCTGCCCCGAGTCAGGGATCGACGAGGCTCAGGACGCCTCTCCCTGGATCAGACCTCCGTGCCCTGTGAGAGGCTCCCCAATACCTAGGGATTCCACAACAACAAGTATTTGTTATCTTGCAGTTTCTGTGACTTGGGAAATCCTGGAGCCCCTGACTGGGAGGTTCTAGACTGGGCTCCCCACCAGGCCGTGTCCAGTTGCCACAGGGACAGTCGCATCCAAAGGCTTGGCTGGGTTTGGAGGGTCTGCTCCCAAGAAGGCCCATTCCTGCTGCCAGTAGTTCTGGCTGTTGGCTTGGGGCCTCAGTTCCTCCCACGTGGACTTGCCCACAAGGCTCGCCAGCGTCTCACAATATGGCCAGCCTCCCCCAGAAGCATGCAAAAGCAAGGTGGAGGCTCCGATGTCTCCATCACCCCGCCTCAGACGCCACACGCTGTTGGGGTAAAGAAAGCTCAGGTGGCATCTCCAGGCACGGCCCTTAGACACCTCCTGCCCCAAAGCCCAGCTCCTTACTAGGGTCTTGCTCCCTCCTCCTGTGTTGTTGTGGGTACCCCAGACTCCCTGGCCCTGATCACCCAACCAGGATTCCATGACCTCCAAGATTCAAGTATTCAGTGACACAGTCCAGCAGCTGAGCGTGCTGAGCGTCCTCCGGCATGGACACCAGCCAGGTGAGGAGCTTGCCCTCAGGCTCTCAGGGCCACGCTGTGGGTGACCAGGGGAGTCTCTGCTGTTTCAGGCTGACACTGAGGACCCAGCATGCCCCGCAGCCATGCCTTCCAGGGACCTGGTGTCTTCCTTCCTTGACGTCGCTGTCCCTGCTACTTTCTGCCCTTGCTCAGGTCAGGAGTGGGACTACTGGTGCACTGTCTTGTGCCTCATCACCCAGCGTGGCCTGAGTGCTGCACCATTCATGCGGTAAGAGCTTGAGACTTTTTTTGCAGGATGGATGAACAGCACCCCAGAGACCCCACTGTGTGGGGTGACGTCATGCTCATGTGTTCCAGTCCCACTCAGCCCCAGGCCCCTCTCCAGGTCCCCCGCTCCACACTGAGTGCAGCTGGGTATGATTTGAGGGAAGCCGAGCATTTGGGGAGGGGACACCTCAGGAAGGAGGAGATGGTGACCGCAGCTGATGCTCTCCGTGCACGTGGAGTGACGTCCAGCCCCTGGGCTCCAGCCAAAGCAGGACAGATTTCCCTGGGAGCCTGAAGGACGCGTCCGCACCTTGTCTCTGGGTCCAGCTCTGGTTGCACTTGCTCCCCTCCTCCACGTGCCCATTCCCGTGCCCTCCAGCCCAGCACCCAGAAGGAAGGTGCAAGAGGACCCAGAAGGTGATCAGGAAAGGCCCCCCCCACTCAAAGGAGGGCTGGGCTGCCCACATGATCCTCTCAGATGCTCCCCAGGGGTGGGAGTTACAGAGCTTGGTTTTTGCGACCTTTCTCAACGTGTGCTGAGACACCCAGGAAGGAGAGGAGCTGGAGACCCAGATATGGGGGAGGGTGGGCAGGTGTGGTCCCCACATCTGGGAGAGCATAGTAGGGTCCTGCCTTGTTGCCACCTGAAGCGATGGCCGCTTGGAGCAACGAAGCCGCGGGAAGAAGTTCAGAGGCGAACTGGAAATAGGCTTTTTATTTTGATAACTTTTCTCTCTGGCTCTAACAACAACTTTAACATGCACCACACACACCACCAAAACCAACACACCAAATGGCGCAGACCGGATCAGCAATCTCCCCTCAAGTCTCTCGAGATCCCGAGCCAAGTCCCGTGAAACTACGGAAGACGGCAATGCCCAAACATCTCCATGGCCCGTAGTCAACCTCAATCTTAGCCATCTCCCCAAACAGGGCTCCTGCACTGCCATCTCTGAAGTGGGAACATGAATACATGATCATACCAATATGTGCCAATCAACAATGACACTGAGCCTGCTCCTGGGCCAGGCACTGGGCTGACAGCTTGGCCCCGCCAGTCACACTGGGAGGGGCGTCTGCTGAGCCCCCGGGGACCACAGGAGGCAGAGCTTGCATGCGCCCCATCTGTCCGGAGTCCGTATCTTCGCCGTCAGGATGTGCTGCGTCTAACCCGGGCTCTGCCCTCGAAGCCAGTGGAGTCCAACTTCAGAGCAATGAGGGCCACACAGGCCCTTCCCAGGGTTGGAACTGCTGGGGCATTGGGCTGGCAGGGCTGGGAGGAGCCCATGTGGCCCATCTTGGGGGAGGCCGGTGCCCTCGCCAGTGGATTGACCTAGCAGCCTGCCTCCCTGGTGCCAGGTTGTGGGGACGTGGGTGTCCGCAGGCACGAAGGCTGCTGCGAGCAGGCAGGAGCTGGGATACAGAGACCCCACACAAGAACCTACACCTCAGCCTTTCACAAGATCATGCCCCAAACAGACGAAGCCACTAAGTGGGGACGGGAGGAGCCTCGTGGCCGCTGCAGCGCGGGGCCCTGAAGCTGGAGCCCACAGTGACGACGCCTGTGACACTGGAGCCTGGGGTCCAGGTTCCTCTCCCTCCTGCAGCTGGGCGCGAGTTCCTCGGCAGGCCCTGGACCCTGGCTCGCCTCCAAGGAGCAGGAAGGCCACGTGGTGCGCTTGGCTTCTCGGATGTCAGAAGCCACATGAGTCATGTGATCTTATTTTTAGCAACAGGCAGGAATCTGCTTCTTGACAGAGAATCAGAGCGGACACTCGCCCAATTACCATAACAAAGGCAATTAATTTGCTCTAACCCACGGGATGGAGCTGCCAGGCGGTGCTCTGTGATCCAGGAAAGGAAAGGGAGAGGGGGTGCTGGCGGTGAGGTCGTGGTGCCCAGGGACGGAGGGCCCCGGGAGAGGGCTGCCTCTCTGGGGGCCAGTTGGCCTGGTCCTGGACCCTGGGTGCTGAGGTGCTGCCCTGGCACATCACGGCCAGTCTGCTCCACAGGGACGGTCAGAGAGTGTGGACTCCTCCCCTGGAATCCTCACGCATCTCTGGGTCCCCCACAGGTGTTTCTTCACCCTCCTCCTAGGAATTCCCCAGAGTTCTGGGGTGCCCCAGTTTCAATCATGGCCTTGGTGGAGCTAAGCAGGGGGTGACCACAGCAGAGGGGCCAAGGAAGAGGAGCAGAACATTCCTAGAACTTGGGACCCGCCTCCCAACCTCCCCCGACCCCTATTTTCATTTTTCCGGTAGATTCTTTTTGAAAGAAAGAGGTTTCTTTGGAGTCTTTACTTGACTGATGAGAGTCAGGAGGAAGTAGCTGTAGATCCTGAGGAGTAGAGTCTCTGTAGGGAATACATGGGGGGCCGGGGGTTGGGGGCCACAGTTCCTAGTTGCCTGGGGCCCTTCCAGCCCCCTGGAGCTTGGGGAGAAAGACCAGGCCTGGGGTAAGGGCACCTGGGCTCACCAACCGTGTGACCTTGGGCCAGCCCAGAGGCTAGCTCCTCACCACTCCTGGAATGTGGGAATGGGGAAGCCCATCAATAAAGCCCATCCCCAGCCTCTTAGTTTACTCTGTATTAGTGTCCTGCGGCTGCTATAACAAGTTAGCACAACTGTGGTGGCTTTAGACAACAGAAGCTTATTCTTTCACAATTCTGGAAGTACATTCTGGAATCTGGCAGGGCTAGTGCCCTCTTGGGACTCCAGAGGAGAATCCTTCCTGCGCCTTCCTGCTTCTGGTGGCTGCTATGTGCTTGGCTTACGGCCGCGTCACTCCAGTCTCTGCCTGGGGGACCACACGGTCTCCTTCTCTTCTGTCTGTCCAATCTCCTTTCTGCTTCTCTCTTATAAGGATGCCTGTGAATGGATTTAGGGCCCATCATAATCTAGGATGATCTCATCTCAAGATTCACAGTGTGATCACCTCAGCAAAGACCCTTTATTCCAATAATGTCACACACACTCACAGGTTCTGGGATATTGAGATGAGGAAATAGTTTTGGGAGGTCCCCACTCAACCCACCGTCCACTCCTTGCTGGAAACACTGGTCCTGGGAAGAGTTGAAACTTCCCACCTTGGCGTGCAAGAGCCTCTTCAGTCTAGTTCCCGACCCCACTTCTACGTCATCTTGTAAACTTGAACCTCACACAAGCCATGGTCTTTACCACCATGGTCTTTGCCATCATCCTTAAGCACGTCTTCTGGAAGATGGCATTGGGCAAGAAGCGTCCACCTCGCTCAGAAGTTACTGACCACCTTTTTTGAATCTGCCCTGCCCCTGGTCTCTTGGACCCTTGGTCTACTGGTTCTGGGCCTCAGTTTCCCTCTGTAATCATTTAGCAGTGAATTGGCTGAGTGTGGTGCACACAAGGGAAGGAAGGGGGCCGTGTGTGTCCCCCTCTGAGCCTCCAGGGCTGTAGTGAGGACAAATGAGATGGAGGGCAGGACGGCACGCTGCAAACCAAAAAGCATGAGGCAAGTGAGGACACGTGACACTGAGCCTTGGGGCTTGGCCACCGGATGCTGCCCAGCCCAGCCTCCTGAGCTGGGCTCCCTTTGCTTCTGTAAAGAGCGGCAAGTGGCTTCTGAGGGCCAGAATCACACAGAGAGGCTGTGGCCAGCTCGGAGCTGTTTCTCTCGGGCTGCTTGGTACTCTTGGGTGTCCAGAAGACCCCCTGAGTGCCCAGCACACACTCAAGGGACCAACCCTGTCACAGGGTGTCCCACCCGACGTCAAGGTGCTGAGCGAGGAGAGGCTCAACCTCTTTGCCCTGGGACAGGCTGATGGAGAGGGCAATTGGAGAACCTCCCAAGCACCCCCAAGCCACCAATTCAAGATCCCCTCAGTCTGTTATTCAGTGGTATCAGGAACTTCAGGAGCAGTTGACAATTGCCCATGACTCGGCTAGGCATGACCTAAATCCCCAGGAGAGATGAGGAGGCATGGCCTGGATCCCTGGAGAGATGAGGAGGCATGGCCTGGATCCCTGGAGAGAGGAGGAGGCATGGCCTGGATCCCTGGAGAGAGGAGGAGGCATGGCCTGGATCCCTGGAGAGAGGTGGAGGCATGGCCTGGATCCCTGGAGAGAGGAGGAGGCATGGCCTGGATCCCTGGAGAGAGGAGGAGGCATGGCCTGGATCCCTGGAGAGAGGAGGAGGCATGGCCTGGATCCCTAGGAGAGATGAAGAAGCAAGAGCCATGGATCTTGCCAAGGAAGGCCATGTTGTGTTGTCCTTAAAGAAAAGGGGTGTGGTAAAATACCATGTCCGTGAAACCCCTTTCAGCTCCCAAGCCCTGGTCAAGTTAAGGGAATAATTAAGGGAATAATGAAACTGGGTCTGGCCTAGAATGTCCAGGTATACACTCTCTTTCTCTTCCTTTTTTTTTTTTTTTTTTTGTACTGAGGAGTGAACCCAGGGGTGCTTTAACACTGAGCCCCATCATCTCCAGCTCTATTTCTTCTTAAATATATTTTAGTTGTCAATGGACCTTTATTTTACTTACTTATATGTGGTGCTAAGAATCAAACCCAGTGCCTCACACATGCTAGGCAAGAGCTCTACCACTGAGCCACAACCTCAGCACCCCCAGCACTCTTTATTTCTATTTTGAGGCAGGGTCTTGCTCAGTTGCTTGGGGCCTCACTAAATCGTTGAGGCTGGCCTTGAACTTTCAATCCTCATGTCTTAGCCTCCTGAGTTGCTGGGTGCGTGCCTCTGTGCCTGGCCAGATACATATGACCTTGAAGAACGCTGGCTGTCTCTCCTGTATCCTTGGGGTCAGGGGAAACGGGTGTTCTCTGTAGAAGGCAACTTCCTCTCACGCCAGCCAGGACAGCTGCTCCTCGGGGTGCTGGCCATGCCGTGGGACAAGGCAGGCTGAGCTGATCTGCTTCTGTGACCTAACCTAGAAGAGTCCTCGGATCAGAGCACGGTGGCGAGGAACGCGTGTGTCCAGCCGCTGCCCTGGGCAAAGCATGCCGCGGGAGAGGAGGTGCCCCTTCCTGGCCAGTAGCGCAGCAGGGCACGCCTGTCCAGCGTGGCCACCCGACCTCCTCGCGAGTGCTTCTCAGTGAATGCTGTATCTCACGTCCCCTCTCCGGTGTCCTCCCCGGTCTCCTGGCAACCTGCCCCACTGACCGGGCACAGCTAACTGGCAGTTGGTGCACACGTCGCGACACCATGGTCGAAGAGGGGAGATCCAGGATGGGCACTGGAGCCCCGGGCGGGGTGGGTGGAGACTGGGCTGCTCGGGTCCCACCGTCCCTGGCCTCCCCCCGGCCTGCCTTGGTCAACCCTCAGCCTCCGCCCAGTCCCCTCAGTTCCCCCGTTCAGCCCCTCAGCATCTCACGACAGCCCTGTTTTGACGGCACTGAGGTTTTGTTTTGCTTGCTTTTGTGAAAACTGCATATTAAAAGCCCTTGAAAAAGACTAAGCCACCCTTGAGCCTGAACCTTCAACGGCCATTGCCATCTTGGCCTCTTCCTCCCCCTCCTATCGGCACCCACCCATCTTCTCGCAGCCCCTGCGGTCTTCTCTGATGGGAACAAATTAGACTTTCCCAAATATCACCTCCCGGGCTCTGAGACACCCAGGTGGCACCAGAGCCTCCCGACCGTCTCCGAAGGCAACTTCCCTCTCCCTCTTCGTGCCTTCTTTTCTCCACCTGAACTCGGGGGTGAGTCACCAGGGAGCCTGCTGGGTGTTGCCGCCTGAAGCGATGGCCGCTTGGAGCAACAAAGCCGCGGAAATAAGTTCAGAGGCAGACTGGAAACAAACAGGCTCTTTATTTTGCCAACTTCTCTCTCCGACTCCGACAACACCCGACAGGCCGTCCACGCTCCTCCAACAACCACAAAATGGCCCCGAGGACGACCCACAATCCCCCGGGCCAAGTCTCGCGAGATCATGCAAATGGCTCCGACCCGATCCACAAGGTCCCGGGCCAAGTCTCGCGAGGCCGTGGAAGGTGGTAATGCTTATGGCTCACAGCTAACCGCAATCTTAGCTATCTCCTTTATTAGGGCTCCTGCAGCTGGGCGCAGACCTCCCTCCAGCCAGCACCGAGGCTGCCCCACGCCCAAGCTTCCCGGCTCCCTCCTCTGTGGCGTGGCCCCAACAATCCCATTCATTCCCTCCAATGCCCACTCTCGGCCAGCGCTGCCAGGTGCCGTGGGGGGGCCATTTCAGGGTGCCTGTGCTCGCTGCACTGCTCTATAAAGAGTGTCAGAGAGGGCCGTCTGCGCTGTGGGGTCATGAACAGCACCTTGCTTCCTTCCCTCTACTTGTTATCCAGAGTTGAACTTATTTTTAATCCTTTAAGATCCTTTAAATGGCTTTAAAGGAAGCCATTTGAAATGGGGTCGTGCCCCAGCCGAGCGGTTTGGTCCTCATGCAGGGGGTGTCGTCCTGCCCGTGGCTGCACCTGCGGGGTCGGGGTGGCGTCCTGCCCGTGGCTGCACCTGCGGGGTCGGGTGGATCAGGGCGGCAGGGCTGTGTGCTCCAGGGGCCTCTCTATCCCAGGAGGGCCACCGCCAGGACAGGGAGACACCTCCTGAGCGCCCACTGTATTCAGAGGACCGTGCCAGGTGCTGAGGGTTCGAGGCAAAGTCCCAGTGGTCATGGAGTCCTCAGCCTGTGGGGCAACAGGACTGTGCCCAAACCCGTGGTGGATGGGCAGCAGAGGGCGGGACGTGGAACGGAGGGCAGGTCAGCCTGGGGGGGTCGCTCGCTGGGGCGAGGGGCGTGTGCTCGGCTGAGCAGGGACGAGGCAGAACCTTCCAGGCCGAGAGCATGGAAGGTCCGGGTGCCTCAGGACTGCGAGGTCGGAGGGCAGAGTACAGACAGGCAGAAGCGCTGCCAGGCTCCTGGAGGGGCACAGGGCCTGGGCGGTTCTATGGCAGGAAAGAGCCCTCCGAGGACAGCAGCCCAGCCGGTGGGGACACACATGGGGACGGGGACAGAGAGGGAATGCAATACCCAGGAAGCCTGGTGGGTCAGGGGAGGGGCCGGGAAGAGGGGCGAGAGCTCGCAGGAAATAGGACCCAGAGGCAGGTGGGCTGCCAGGGCCAGTCTGGGAGAGGACCGTCCGGTTCTGAGTCTGCTGGGCGGGATGGACCGGGGGGGGCACCTGAGGGAGAAGGTGCAGAGGGAGACGGCAGGCCTGAAACTCAGGGGAGAGGTGGGGGCCTCACCAGTCCCTGAAACGGGACAGGGACACGGTTAGCGGTGCAGATGGTTAAAGCTGGGCAAACAAGTGGCTAAGAACCCGGTATCCATGGCAACCGCTACTCATCCCGGTGCAGATGTGGTGGTGCAGGGTGCGTCCCCCGGGCCGAGCAGCGGTGTCTGCAGGATCAGGAGCCTGGTAGACGGAGGCTGTGGGTGTGACCTGGGCCAGGCCTGCCCAGGAGAGCCAAGGCGCCCCTCACTGGCCTGGGGGCAGTGATGAGAGGGAGGGGGAGACTCAAGGGGCGCTGCTGGGGGCTCACTAACGCACGAGGCGTGATTCCCGCTGCTTCTGCGGGCCGCCCTCTGAGGCCCACCAGCTGCCCCCACCTGCGTGGTTAGGCACCCCCTCCTCACCACACACACTTACAGGTGCCCACGCGTGCAGGCCCAGCCTGTGTGAGGAACCCACAGCTTCGGGAAGGTCCGTGGGTGAGTGGCCAGTAGCTCTGTCCACCCGACGCCACCAGGTTTCCCGAGAGCAGGGGCCGCCCCACCCTGTCTGCCTCAAGCTGCAGCTGCTTCCAACCCCGGCATCTCTGTTCCCCCTGCCCAGGAGGCAAGTGTCCCCCAGAAACAGGAACCTCCATAACCTTTGCCCAAGGCTGGTCTGCGTGGCCGGGCCAGAGGCCTCTCCCACCCCTCCTGGAGAGTGTGGCCCCCCGGCCGGCCTCAGTCCTCCTCCGCCCCCGCGCCTCAGTGGGGTCCCCAGGCTGAGGCCTGGCTGCGGAGACCTCTGGCCTCACCGGAGACACAGGGAGGCCCGTGGGGCCCGGGGCCAGGCAGCTGCTATTTTGCACCTGGGGAGAAACTCAGAGCCTCCAGGAAGGCGCCAGGTTTGGCCCAGAGCAGGGCGAGGCTCTCCAGGGCTCTCCCCCTGCCTCGCTCGCCGTTACCGGTGGCCCCTTCCCCGGCTCGCCCACTCCAGCCCCCTCTTCTGCATTGTCTTGCTTTTTTAAACCTCTGTGCTGGGCTCCCATTATAGAAAGTGCTGTTTACGTCCAGGGCGCCATAAAAAGGCAGCTAACGGCTCCCTGGCTGCGGTCCTCTCCGCGTGTTGCCCTGGCAACCGGAGGCAGGGAAAACAGAATCTGTCAGATGGAAAATGTCAGTTACAGCAGATCTGGAGAGCAGGAAGAGGGTGGGCAGGGGAGGGGAGGGCGGGCTGGTGGGCTCAGGGCGCCCTGCCCTCCCCGGGCTGGTGTCCTTGCCCCATGGAGACAGGCTCCTTGAGCGACAGGGGCTGGCCCTGAGCAGGGGGCGGTGGGTTGGGAGGGGAGGGGGTGCCAAAGGGAATTAACAGGACGATGGCCGCAGCCCTCCCCACCCGCTGAGGATTATGTTGTTTGAGAGGTGGTTTGGGCTGCGCGGGGCCTCAGGAATGCACTCTAGAAGCCCAGCTAAGGGTTTTATGCTTCAGGGTCTGGGCAGCAGAACAGGAGGTTCCAGGGAAAAAAAGAGCAAATGCTAGCTGTCCAAAGCCTCTGGAACCTGCCTGCCTCTCCCCCTCCATACTGATCCCCTCCCCTGCTTTCTATTAATTGCTCAATGCCCAGCAGAAAAGAGGAATTGCCCTTTAAAATGGTGGGGAAGCAGGTGCTGACGGAGTGTTCCTATGAATCCTCTCTCAGAGGGACCTGGGTAGAGGGGACAAAAGGAGGAGGTGGCGGGATAGCTGTCAGCTCAGGCACCTGGATGCGGTGAGCGTGAGGCCAGGCGTGAGTGTGCTTGCGTGTGCAAGAATATGAGTGTGTGGGCCCTGGGCTCCCTGTGGTCTCCGCTGTTGTCCTTAGGAATTCCTGCAGCCCCCCCAGTGTCCCCGTGGACCCTGGGGAGTGAGGGGCAGATGGGCTGCTGTGGCGTCAGCTGAGACCCCTGTGCTCGGGGCTGGGGGCCAGACGGAGGTTATTTAAAATAAAAACCGCAGCCGGGTGCGCATGTGTGCACGCCTGCGCGTGGGTGTGCAGGGCTCCAGGGAGGAGGCGTCAGAGCTGCCTCCGTCTGCTCCTCTCGGAGGCCTGCCCTGAGCCCCGCACAGGGAGGCAGGAGGCAGCAGAGGAGAGGCACGGGCACCGCGCTGGGCGCTCTGGAGTGGGCGCTGGGAGAGCTCCGCCAAGCCAGCCATGGACACACGGGGGGGGGGGGGGGGGGGTCCTGCCGCCAGGGTCCTTCTAACGCCAGGCTTTTCTGATTCTTGGCTTTGAAGGGTCTGAAAATGTGACCTTGGCTTCCTGGTTTGGCAGTGGTGTGTGAGGGGAGAAGGGGCCCCCAAAGCTGCCTTCCTTGGAGGCAAGGAGGCCTGCAGTGCCCCTGGCCTCTGGCAAGAGGCGTAGAGAGCTTCCTGGAGCTTTGACTGGTCCAGGTCAAGGGCAGCTTCCTGTTTCTGGGTTTCCAGGGCAACCTCAATACCCATTTTCACCGAAGCATCCTTGCAAAGGAAACAAACAAAGCCCCAGGTAGAAGGCAGAGGCTCACCAACGCAGCAACGAGCCACACGCGAGGGACTCCCAGGCTCCTGGACCTCGTCATTATTATGAAGGGTTAAGGTCAGGCAGTGGCAGGCAAGAGAACCCCAAGTCAGTCCCGGTTGTAGCCGGGGCCTGCCCTCTGCCATGGTCTCTTCCCCCATCTTTTCCCCTGGGCCACGGGGACTTTGCCAGGACCCCAGGGCATAGGCATCATATGGCCAGGAGCTCTGCAGCTGTGGAGGGTGACCCAGGGACTCTGGCCACTGAAAGTGACCCAGTGGCCCACACAGGGTCCTGGAATGTCACAGAGAAGGCCGCCTGGCGGGTGACAGTGGAAAATCGCTGCTCCACGTGCTCACTTGGAGACGGATGGTCCTTCTTGTCACGCTGAAATACTACGTTTTACATTTTGATGGACAGTCGCCTTCCCCTGGAAGCTGGGCGACGGGCTGGCTGCGATTACATCCTACACAATAAAGCGAGGGAAAGAAAGGGGGTCATCATTCTGTGAGGATGGTCCCCGGCAGTTGGCGGAGGAGGTGATCTGCATTCCCACCGCTCCCGCGCTTTATTATTTCATGAAGAGTTAACTCTCAGTTATCCACATGTGAACCCAGAGAGATGGTTGCATTCCCACAGCTGTTAGGTCTTATTGTTTTATTGTGATTAGTTTGGATTTCCCCCAGGCTCCTTTCCGGCCAGAAGAAAGCATCCCGCCTGCTGGCCTGTGTCCTAACTGCCCCTTTTGAGGCACGAGCAGTAAACGTTTATAATCTCAATATTGCTTCTCTGTTCTTCTGGGGTTGGGGCAGGGGCTACATTCTGCATTGGGAAAGAAATACACATCACATAAAATCTAACCATTTTGAAGCGGCACGTCAGCAGCTTTTAGTGCATTCACGGTTTTCTGCAACTCTCACCCCTGTCTAGTTCCCAAACACTTTCATCACCCCCAAAGGAGACCTGTACCCTCGGAGCAGCTGTGCCCGAGTCCTCCCCTCCCAGGGCCCACAAGCCCCAGGCAACGCTGATCCGCTTTCTGTCTTTGACTTTGCCCGTTCCCCACATTTCACCGTCTTCTTTCACTTAGCAAAACGTTCCAAGGTTCTTCCACATTGTGGCACGTATCGTACTTCCTTTTCATGGCTCAGTAATATTTCACCGTACACTATGCTGCAGTTCATCTATCAGTCTCCTGTCCGTGGCATTCGGGTCATTTCTGCCATTGGGCTGTTGAGAATACTGCCGCTACCCACGGCGGTGTGCAAGTTTCCGTTGGAATGTCTGTTTCGTGTTTGGAGGAGGGGTGTGTTCCCAGGAGTGGGGTTGTTGGGTCATCCACTGATTGCCTATTATCCGTTGGGGAGCCCCCAAACAATTCTCCACTTTACAGTGTGGTGGCTGCGCCATCCACAGTCCCACCAGCAAGCGTACGGGGTCCAGCTCCTCCTCTGCCTGCTGAGCTCCTGCCGGCTGGGCGTCTCGCTGGGTGGACTCTTCTTTGTACCTTTGCAGGAGCACAGGACTCTCGAGGTCAGCCTCGCGGCCCTCACCTAGTGTGTTGTGCTTTGGGTCTGGCCTGTCCCCAGAGGCTCGTGCACTGAAGGCTTGGTCCTCAATGCAGCAGTGTCCAGCGGTGGCCTTTGCCAGGTGACTGGGCCACGAGGCTCTGACCTCACCAGTGGGTTAATGCTTGCATGGATTCGTAGCTTACTGGGTCACTGGGGGGCCGTGGGAACTGCAAGAACTGGGGCCTGGCTGGAGGGTGTAGGTCCCTGGTGTGCCCTGCAAGGGGGTCTCTCGCCCCAGCTCCTTCCTCTCTTTCTCTTTCTGCTGCCTGGCCCCATGAGGTGAGCCACTCCCTGATCTACTCCCTCCCTCACCACAGCACAAAGCAGCGGAGGCGGGCGCCGCGAACTAGGACATCTGAAACCACGAGCCAGAGTGAAGCTTTCCTCCTTTAAGTTGATTATCTCAGCTATTTTGTTACAGCACCCGCGAGCTGACTCACACACTAGCCTTTGCCAAGGTGCTGTTGAGGATGCCCACTCCGTGGCCCCTCTCCACTGGGGCAGGGTGCGGGCAAGGGTCTGCAGGAGGAGGGGTGCAGCTCCCTCCACCCAGGGGCGGGCTTGCTGGGAGAGTCACTGGGCTGGAGGCTTTACACCAGGGTGTTGGTGGGGTTTGGGCCTTGGGGCTGGAAGCCCCTGTCTGCCGACCTGGGTGGTCTTTGCCAAGCTGCCTGGTTGAGCGTTGCTAGTTGAAATGCATTTTTCCAAGGCTAAATTGCAGACAAGCAGGCCTCCCCTTGGGGTACCCCCATTTAAGTGGAGAGGGGGGGCTGTGGAGTCCAGCTGTGCGGTCATGCTGGTCTAGAAGCAAACATCGGCTTTAGCTAGTCCACAAAATGCATGCCCCACTGTGGACACGAGGGCACTGTGCCTGTTTAGAGCCACCCTGGAAGGGACCGTCACTGGAGGAAGCAGGGGCGGGGGGGGGGGGCCGGGGTGGGATGAAACCTGCCCATGTGGGTGAGCCAGACCTGGACACTGTAGGAGGGGCTCAGTGGTGTCCTCAGTGGCCCCCTCCCAGGATGCAGAGGCTGCCGGCCCAGCTGAGGGCTGTCAGGGGTGCCCACTACTGCTCTCCTCCGTCCCCCAAGGGATGTGACCCACCTGTCGTGTGTCGACCACAGTATCCTTGGGACCTGAATTGAGAGGGCCCTGCCTTTTAAAGTTGGGGCGTCTTCAATAGGGCTTCCAGACCTCGTGCTTCTCGGCAGCTTTCCACCTTTGGTCCGAGACAGAAGTCGGGTCATCAAAGGAGAGCAAAGAAGAACAGTGGGCTAGGTGTGGTGGCCTCGTCTGTGACCCCAGGGACTCAGGAGGCCGAGGCAGGAGGATTGCAAGTTCAAGGCCAGCCTCCACAACTTAGTGAGACCCTGTCTCAAAATTAGACAAAAAAAAAAAAAAAAAAGCCTGGGGATGTTGCTCAATGGTAAAGCACCCTAGGGGTCAGTTCCCAGTACCAAAGTAACTAACTAACTAAGTTAATTAATTAAAGAAGAGCAATTGTTCTCTTTTTACCCAATTTTTTATATGGGCATTTTCAGGGGGAAGGACT
Source organism: Tamias sibiricus (assembly GCA_025594165.1). Lineage (NCBI taxonomy): Eukaryota > Metazoa > Chordata > Mammalia > Rodentia > Sciuridae > Tamias > Tamias sibiricus. The sequence continues at coordinate 4,497,523 of CM046660.1, forward strand.
CAAGGCGGACCGGGTGGTAGGAAGAGGACAGAGGGGTCTGAATGGCCGAGAGCTGACCAGTGGCACAGAGGCCTGCGGTATCTGAGCTCGCTCTCTCCCACTCCCAGTGGCTTGTGTGTGGGGCTGTGCATCTCTTGCCCGAGGGGACGGCCCAGGGTCGGTGTCCTTGGCTACTTACTCTGCCCTCCCACTCCCTGAACCCGGGGCGGGTGGGGGAGCCTGGAGCGCCCGTCCCCCAGAGCTTGGCAGCGTCTCTAGTGAGAGGAATAGACCCGAGGTCCCAAGTGGGCCCTCGTCCTGGCCCTCCAGCTGAGCCCCGTCCAGCCCTGGTCCCTGCTCAGACCTGACCAGGACCCACCCTGGGTCCAGCCCACTTGTTGGTCATTTCCCCTCATCCTCCATGGACAAGAGTGTGCCCGTCACTAGCTGCCACCGACTGGCAAAGGCGTGGGTGTGTGTTGGAGGGTTGGTGCTGCGGGGAGGGAGGGGCAGGGCTGGGTCAGCGAGCAGGTGGGGTGGGCCGTGCCTGGGCTGCCAGGGCAGTGGGTGGAAAAGGCCCGGATTTTTGCCCATCCCTGGGGCTCCTCATTCTTCCCAATTTCTGCATCCAGGTCCCAGTGACATGCACTTTAAAACCATGAGGAAGAGGACCTGGGCTCCGGGCCCGTGGCCTGCCTTCCAGAGGCCCTGGGTGTCTGCAACTGGCCTCTCCGGGGTCAGCATGGCGTCCTGGCGACCTGGCGTCAACCTGTCTGCTCTTGCTGGCCGGGAGTGTGATGTGCTGGGCCGACTCCTCCTCCACACTTTCCCTGAGTTCTTTCTATAAACACCTGCTGCCCGGCCGACACCCACTCCATCACAGGGGCCCATCCAAAGAACCAGCCGAGCCCATAAATTATTGCACAAACCATTCCAAACAATAAAGGCAATTTTACTTACTGAACCATTAAATTTACACACTTAAATTAGACCCAACCAGACGTGGCAGACGCAGGATGTCTTGGGGCCAGCAAACAATGAGTTTCGGGGAAGTGCCGTCTTGGGTTTCCCACCTCTCACATGAAATTAATGAGGTGCTTCTCTCTCCTCATCGCGGCCGGCGCGTCCTCATTGAGCTAGTCGTCTGGGCCTGACCTGCTGTCTCAGCCGGCCCCGGGTGTCCTGCGCACCAGCGTGTGGTCAGCAGGGAGCTGGTGGGCGCGGGGAGGCTGCTCTGGCCCCGGAGGCGACGTCCATCCCGGGCAGCTGGGGTTTCCTCCCACCTAGAGACTGGAGCTGACTCCGGGAGGCCCGCTGTGCCCTGACCGCCACGTTGCCCGTGTCCTGGTTCTCTGTCTCTTCTGTTCCTAGCGTCAGCGCGCGGGTCCCAGACCGTGCCCCACTGATGCTCGGCCTTCCGTGCCCTGGCCGACCGAGCAGTTTGAGAGGAATCGACATCTGACCCGTGGGCCCCGCTCAGAGCCCAGCGGTGGCGCCCATTGCCTGCAGTGGGGGGAGACCACCCCTGGGCGCAGCCCGAGGGCTCCTCCTGCCCTCCCCGCCCCCACCCGCTGTCCAGCTGTCTCCTGCCACTCCCTTCTGTGACCTCTGCAGCCCACCATCCTGGCTGTGCCCCTCCCACAGTGACTCCTCCACCTGCCTCGGAGCTTCCTGTCTGGGGCGTCCTTCCCACCTCTGACCCCCTGAGCCGTCAACACCTGGCCTTTACAAGAGGTGTGCCTCCAGGTCCTCAGGCCAGGCCGACTGCTCTCAGCAGGCCAGAGCTTCCTCGGCCCTTTGCACTTATTTGGAGTGGCCCGTCGGTGTGCCTGGAGAGGACTGAGTCGCTCTCCGGGGGAGCCTCAGCTCCGAGCCCAGCACTGCAGGGATGGGTGCTCAGAGTGGCCTGCCAGGCAGGTCTGCCCGCAGCTGCCCGCAGTGCCTCCCTCTTGGCCTCCCTGTGCACATGCATCCTCCTGCCCTCCCTCCCCTTTTGTGAGATAGGCCCAGGATGGCTCTGATGGAGGACAGGGAGGGAGATGTGAGTCCCCCTGCCCCGCCATGCAGGTGGGCCCTGCCGCTTGTGTAGGGGTGAATGCCCACCACTGCTCCCTGCTGAGGCCCCCAATCTACTTGCTCAGAGGGACTCAGGGACCAGCGATACAATGGCATGTGCATGTGTCACAGCCTCTCCTTGCCCTGGTGACAGGCTTGGGAAACAGGAATGGTCCCTGAGACGCTGGCTGCACAGGTGCTTGTGTGAGCACGGCCCCCACCCCCAGAGGTTGGGCACCCATCCCCAGGGCACAGATGAGTCTTGCCCTTTGTCCCCTGCACCCAGGCAGGTCTGCGCAGAGGCAAGGTGGGTGTCTGGCCTCTAGCTGCCCAGCCATAGGAGGAGGATGCAGGCCGCAGCTGAAATACGAAGTCTCCTAGGAGCCACGTGGAAAAAAAATAGAAACAGGGAAAGGTACATTTATTTTAACCTAATACATCCAAATTATCATTCCAACGTGTGGTCAATATAAAAATCATTGAGTTAGTTTGTATTTTTCGTGCCAGGCTTTTAAAATCTGGCGTGTATTTTGACGAGCCTCGTTTCAAGGGCTCTGGAGCTGTGGGTGGCTGGTGGTTCCCTAATTGGGACAGTGTAGGTGTTGGCTGGGTGACACTGGAGAATGTCCTGGTAGAAACGCCTATCCTGAATCCCGTCGCTTGCCCTCCCTCTAATTGGGCTTGCAGCAGGACGCGGGAAACGGCAGCTCCAGCCTCCAAACACCACCCAGGGCAGGAGCAGGAGCGGGAGGAGAGGGCGGCGCAGCGCCCGCCCCAGAGGTGGTTGGTAGACACTAGGTCCTGCAGACCCAGCAGAGGCATTGCCAATGAGTTCTTTATCAGCTCTGGGGACACAGAGGTACCGTAGGACAAGAGGTCCATGGACACTCCTGTCGAGGATGCTGAGAAGGCAGGCTTGTCCCCGGGTCCCAGGGAGAGCCGTGGCCCCACCCATCACTGCACAGCTGAGACCCGCCCAGCCAGCAGCCAGCCGGGGTCTAAGGAGGGACTCGAGGATTCCGTGGGCAGCGTCCACGGCACTCACACGCATCGTGATTAATGACTGGGCGCCTGTTGCTTCCTGACTTGGAGCAACAACGCCGCGGGAGAAAATCTCGGAGGCAGGATGAAGATGAAAGAAGGTTTTTTTATTCTTCGGCTTTAGCAATCTCTCAAAACTCTAACACTGGCTCTTTCAGCAACCTCTCTGACTCTTTACTTCTTCTGACTACTGACTCTTTACTTTTTACTTTTACTTTCTTAGAGAGAGCTTAGAGAGAAAGAGAGAGAGATAGAGCTTCTTTCTTCTTTCTTCTTCACTTTTTTACTTTTACTTTTTTAGAGCTTAGAGAGAAAGAGAAAAGAGAGAGAGAGAGAGAGAGAGAGAGAGAGAGAGAGAGAGAGCTTCTTCTTTCTTCTTTCTTCTTCGGCAGCCTCAGCCTGACTCTGACCAGCAACAATTTCTTCTCTCTCTATATCTCTTTGGTTTTCTTCTTCTGACTACGTTCTAGCCGCTCAGACTCTTTTCTTCTTCTCTGACCCGAACTCTTCTTCCGACCAACTGACCGACTGCACGACTGACTAAATGAAACCCTTCTGACCGCTTTCACCAGGTTATATACCTTTAGCTTTGCGGGTGCGTCACGTGCATTTACAGGTGCGTCACGTGCGTATGATTATTATCAGGTGGAACTTATGGCTTCCAGCTGACCGCAATAGCCATCTCCCTGATTGGGGCTGCTTCAGGCGCCCTGGTGTGAAAACCACTTAAAACATGGCATTTCTGTCACGGACAGCGCCCCACATATCGTAAGGGTCACACGTGATAAGAGCACCACCCACATTTCTTGGGCAAACACGCTTGACCTTGCACAGCACGCTCCCCGCGGATCAGCATCAGTCTCCGGCACCCAGAGGGCCGGACGGTGAGGACTCTTTGCCAACAGGGATGAACGACCAGGGCATTGGCCCCAAGCTGGGCTTCAGACGATGTGGTGCACAGGCTGCCGGTCCCCTCTGCGTGAGGGCAGAGGGCATGGGCCCTACGGTCCCTGGCCAGCTCTGAGTCCTCTGGAAGGCTGGAGGGCCTCCCGGTCAGGCGGGGGTCTGGAATGAAGGCGCGCTCATCTCCAGCCTTGGCCGCCTGCTCGAGTGCATGCGTGGCCTCCGAGGGAGCTCAGACGTGGCTTCGGTTTGCCCGGGAAAGATGACTGGACAGCTGGTGTCCCTTCCCTGCCCGGAGTGGAGGCTGCAGAATAAGGTCTACTCTAGGTCCCGGGGACTCACGGCACTGGTCTAATCAGCCTGGGACAGCGAGAGTGGCCTCCTCCACCTGAGCGAGGGAGCTCCGGCCCTTACACCGCAGGCCGTGCACCCCGGGCAGCGAGCCTGGGCAGCCGCCCGCCTCGTGGCCTCTGAGCCGCCCCCAGCGCCCTCCTGTCTGCCACCACACTGCACACAAGCCTCGTGGGGCACTTCCCAGGCCTCTCGCTGGCCCCTGCCTCCCCGCTGCGGCCTCCTGTCTCTTCACCTTCTATCCAGTGCCTACAACCCCAGCGCAGTGACACATCGTGTGCTTTCAGCCCAAGCCAAGGGCTGTGTCCTCTTGACCCAGGGTGAGGTTGGCACACTGATGTGGCTCTCAGGCCATGACGTGCTGGCAAATGTCTGACAAACAGCTGTCTGAAAAACAAATGTCTGGCCGGGCGAGGTGGCCCACGCCTGTAATCCCAGCGGCTCAGGAGGCTGAGGCAGGAGGATTGCAGTTCAAAGCCAGCCTCAGCAATGGCGAGGCACTAAGCAACTCAGTGAGACAGGGTCTCACTAATAAAATACAAAGTAGCACTGGGGATGTGGCCCAGTGGTTGAGTGCCCCTGAGTTTAATCCCCAGTGCCAAAAAAAAAACAAAAAAAAAAACAAAAAACCCCACAAATGTCTGTCTATCATTATACCTTCTACTGATACAAAGATGTATGGCACAAATTTGCAAATGATCGCAAGATACACAATATTCCTTACTGCAAAGTCCATGTAGCCAGCTGTTATTCACAGGATGCTTCTGTCGATTTCTGCTAACACTTATAACAGAAGCCAACCCATGGTAGTGTCAGGGGAGAAGAGATGTCTCTGGAGGAGGGTCCCGGGGCGTTCCCAAAGACTCAGGACAAGCAGGGTCCTCGACATAAGTGTCGGAAACAGATCTCGGCGTGTGTCAGTAGAGGCACAGAGGGACACTTAGGAAAGGAAGCGATACACATTCAAGGGAGGTTGTGGGCCTTCCTGGACAGGGAGAGGCATGTTCTTGGGATTCCTGCCTCCTCTTTCTGTTTTTGGTACTGGGGATTGAACCCACAGGTGCTCTACCACTGAGCCACCTCCCCAGTCCATTTTTATTTCTCATTTGAGACAGGGTCTTACTAAGTTGCCCAGGCTGGCTTTGAACTCTGGCTCGTCTCCCAAAGGAAACTTGGTGAGAGGGTGGGTATGAGAATACAGGCGGGGTGACCTCAGTCTGGTGAGGGTTCATGGAGGGCTGCTCACCAAATCAGAGCCTTAGGTTGAGGTGAGCGCCATGGTCTGCTTGGTAGGTTGCAGGAGCCCTGTTTGGGGAGATGGCTTAAATTGCGGTTGACTACGGGCTTTGGACATGTTTGGGCATTGGCGCCTTCCGTAGTCTCACGGGACTTGGCCGTGAGATCTTGCGAGACTTGCCGGAGATCTCGAGGGACTTGAGCGAGATTGCAGAGGAGGTCTGGGCCATTTTGGAGGTTAGAGGAGCGTGGACGGCGTGTCGGGGTGTAGTTAGAGCCAGAGAGAAAAGTTATCAGAATAAAGGGCTGTTTGTTTCCAGTTCGTCTCTAAACTTCTTCCCGCGGCTTCTTTGCTCCAAGCGGCCATCGCTTCAGGCGACAACAGTAGGTAGCGTAGGAGAGTCCCCTAAAGTATAAGTTTTGCAAAATATTCCGTGTCTCTTGGCTTAATCTATTTATTGGGGGGGGGATAATTGAAAAATGCTCAAGGTAATTGTCATAAGTGAGTACATTTATGGTTACCTTTAAGATTTACAGGTTTCCCAGGAACGTGGGGCATCAGGTCTGGGGGAGAGACTGGTTTGGGAAGCAACAGACATAGAGAAATCTGTGGAAACTCAGATTAAAATGATATTTCCTTATCCTTCCTTGACATCGTCCTTCTACCTGTTACTTATTTCTTCTCGCCCACCTCAGTAGCGTCCAACCATAATTTGACAATTTGTAGCCTTTCACCCTCTCTTGGCAATGAGCCTGTCTTAAGTTGAATTGGCATTGTTTACTTTGGCGTCATCGTTCTCCTAAGTCTAGACAATCCACACAACTCGACGAATCCAGCCTGGACTCAGCTTGCCGGTTTCCAGGGTGCATGGACTGCGATTACCGCCGGCATCAGGTTGACAGTGGGATCTCTGACCGAGGAGTTGGAAAGAGAACAGCAGTCACCACGTTACAAATACTCCCCATCTCACTGATACCAGAAACAGAAAGGACCCCAAGTGTGCAGTAACAAAATGCAGCACGAATTCTTAAAAAGTGAAGTTTTGAGTTTTTATTACCATCGTTTTGAACAAAATGTATTTCATTGTAAGTTAATATGAATTAAAAATTTCTTTGTACTGGGGATTGAACCCAGGGGTGCTCGACTACTGAGCTACATCCTCAGTCTTTTTAATTTTTTGAGAAAGGGTCTTATTGCTGAGACTGGCCTTGGATTTGGCATCCTCCTGCCTCAGCCTCCTGAGTATCTGGTATTATAGACTTTTTTTTTCCTTTCTTTTAAGTGGCTGTTTTAACCACCAGTTCTGAAAATGTCTTTTTCTTTACTTTTAATTTTTTCAGCACTGGGCATTGAACCAGGGCCTTGTGCATGCTTGGCAGGCACTCTACCACTGAGCTACACCCTAGCCCCAGATCATAAAATTTCAGAACATTTCCTGCTCAGATCTTAGGAGTGGGTGGGAGCTGGCCTCACCAGGCCTCGTGGGACCACCTCAAGTGCTTACCTAGGTCCACCTGTTACTCCAATTCCTTTTCAGCCATAAACCCAGCTGGGCTGCTGTCACCAGGTTCAGGAGGCTTCGCTGACTCCCCTTGGCCCTGCCTCTGATAAGAACCCTTTCTGTCTGCATCCTCTGAGCCAAGTCCCCACTCCCTCCCTGGAACGTGGCCACTGACACCTCCTCCCTGTTCTTGTCTTCATCACTCGGCGCAACTCGCAGGGGACAGATGATAAATGCACATTGAACAAATGCAACAAGACCTTTTGGGGGCAGGAGCCTTGCTCCTGTGCAAGGCTCAAGGCCTGGAGCATGGCAGGGCTCTGCCGGTGAGAGAGGACCTGGGCATGCGCCCTGGCGGGCGGGCGTTAGGGGCAGTGCGGCCGCCTTGGTGTGGGGGCTGCAGTGCGGCTGTGGCAGATGGCCAGGTGTGTGGCTTTGGCTTGCAAACAAACATGCTCGTCCTGCTCGCTCGGGGCGGGCGCTGACTCCCTGTGCGCTTGAGGGTGGCCCCGGCCTCTTCAGAGCCTGGCAATTTTCTGATGCTGCAATAATTGTTCTGGCTAATTATCGGGAAGCAGCAAACGAGAGCTTTCTTCTCCTCCTCGCTGGATTTTGTTATACTAATTAGACTTTGTAAGCGGTTGCTCTTGAACCTGGAGAGTTAGAAAAACATTTGTGTGGATACCTGGGAAGCTGCCCCAGAGGCCGGTCATTATTTTAATGAGGTTCTGGTGTGGAAGAGCCGTTCCTGCTTGGGGGCTGACTTCAGGTGTGCGAGCTGGCTTGGGTGTGCACGTGTGCGCGCGCGTGTGTGTGCATGTACGTGTGTGTGTGTGTGTGTGTGTGTGTGTGTGTGTGTACGGCCTCCATCCTCCCCTTGCTGCAAAGCTCTGTGCTTGGTGAGATGGAGGGTTTTATGGCAACCCTCCGGGGGTGACTGGGACAAGAAGGCAGGAGGGGACTGACCTCTCACATTAGGGTCCTCGCTTCTGTCCAGCACCGACCACCCTATCCTAGTTTCCATGTTGGGAAGGGAAGGGAAAGCCGTCCCTCTCTGAGCCCCTGGGAAGCGGATGGATGGCGAGGAGAGGGCCTGGGGTCTCAGCCACCTGCCCGGGCTTGCCCTGCCCCCCACCTCTTGCCCCTCCGGGCTGTCTTGAACCTGCATGGCCCTGGCGTGGCTCTGCTCCGCGAGGGAGACTTGGAGGGGGAAGTGAACATTTTAGCAGGCGCCAGCAGGAGGGAGGGGCTCTGCTGAGGGAGGAGCCAGTGTGTGGCATCCGGTGCTATGGCAGGGACCCTTCAGGGAGCCACAGGCCACCTGGCCGTGCCCTGCCCCACCTGCCCCAGGTGGACCTTGGCTGCTGGAGGTGGACTGCAGGACACAGTGACTTTCACCTTAGGGTTGAGCACCCCCATTCTGTCCTTCCCTCCCCTCCCTGGCCCATCCCACCCGACACACCCAGCGGCAGCTTCAGTCTGAAGACCAGGCGACGGGGAGCGCAGGGCAGATTCTGAAGCCTCCCGGAAGCCCTGGCTGTCAACCGCCTGGTTCTCTCATCCCGTCTCCTCCCAGCTCTCGGGATGCTAACGTGATTAAGTTCTTCACACAATTTATTAGCCTCATGTTGGGAATCCAGTCGTATATCACACTCTCTGAGTAATCCAATTAGCAACATGTATTTATTTAATGGAGATATCAGCCACATGCCACTCTGCTCCAAGTCCTGTCCGGCCCCCGTGCTGGGCGTGTGTGCCCCTCGGGAAAGGACTTCATGAACATGGGACGCCCTGACAGAACACTGGGTGGTGGCCTGCAATGGGGGTGAGGAAGAGCTCGGGTTCCAGCCCCAGTAGGGCGGGGCCCCGTGAGCGCAGGCCCCCAGGCCGCCGTCGCAGTGGGAGGAGAGGGAGGCGCAGCAAGTCCTCCAGATCCCGCAGGCTGGGGTCCCGGCCTCCTCCGGCCTCCCACTCACGTCGGCACCCTTCTCTGGCTCTCGTGACTTCTCACGTGGAGGCTGCCTGCCCTGCCCGAGGGCCGACCGCGCAGGCCCTCCCGGCTCTTACGTGGACCCCGATGGTCGTCCCTTCCTGTGGCTCAGTGGGGGGCCCGAGGTCAGCTGAAAGGAGCCAACTTCTCAAGCAGGAGGGCAGTTCGGACAGAGCAGGGCCCCAAGTCAGCTCGTCACGGCCCAGAACTGGCCTCTGGGCAGGCGTGGAGGGAGGAGGAAGAAGCTGCATTCTTAACCCTAAGCCAGTTGCCCGGAGGGACACTCCACTGCCACAGTGCCACCGCCAGTCACCCCACCGTCACGGCCACCGGCATCTGTCCTGGGCACCTGCAGCGCACCTGTGAAGCGCATTCTCTGTCACCAGTGGTGATCAGCCACCAGGGCCCTGCTGCAGGCTGGGGATGGCCGCCCTGGGCTCTCGGTGAACAAGAGGCCTGTGCTGCGTTGGAGGCCCCGCAGAGGAGGGCCCCTGCACGCAGCCTGCCGCGGCCCCAGGACACGGCTGAGAGCACCGGGCTGTGCAGGTAAGGGCAATGGAGGCCCAGGGTTAGAGGACCCCAGGTGATCGGGTAATGAGGGTCCAACATGTCGGGCCCCCATCATCAGGCTGGCTCACCCAGCGGGAGACCCTACTCACCATTTCCCGCTCTCCAGGGAGGGCGTGGGCGCTACGGTGCCGCCACACACCAGCCATCTTCAGAACCCTGGAAGAGGGGCTGGCAAGGACCCCGACCTCCCAAGTGGACAGCGGGGGCTCCGCAGCCTCCCCGGGCCATCTGGCTTCTCCCCAGGGTGCACAGAGCCGGTGTCCCGGGAGGAGCAGGCGGCTCTGGAATAGGTCAGTCTCACCTGGCCAGGCTCCACCTCAAGCCCCTCTGCCTGTGGGCCACTCTGCCCACCCCAGCCCCCTCTCCCCGTAGAACCCAAAGCACCCTGAACCACCCACTTGGGGTTCCCAGCACCTCGCAGGCCCCTCGGGCTCCCTGTCTTTCCCAGTAGCGCTCTGTCACCTGGTGTGACTGAGACGTCTCCGCCACACACACCCCTTCCCCAGCCTAACAGCTGCGACGTTGTGACTTCCACTCTGATGACAGGCTTGCAGATGCAGGCGGCCTGCCTGCCAGGGCCCGCTGACGTCCCACCCACTCAGAGCGAGCAGCGCAGCCTGAGGCAGCCGAGACCCTAATGGGCTCCTCTGCCCGCCGCAGCCTCGGTTCTGACACCAGCACTTTCTTCTTCCTCCCCACGGCTCGCCTCAGAACTCCGTCATTGTCATTGATTTTGACTAAAAGAGAAAAAAATCCTGCTTCTGCTATTACCATTCTAAGTGAGAGAGGCAGAGAGCTGGGGGGGGGGGGGGCCGGGGGTCCAGGTGTGAGGGGGATGGGGGCCTTGAAGACCCTCTGCAGGGGGGGGAGAAGGGTGGGGCGGGGGCCTGGCAAGACCCCAGGCCCCTGCAGGTCCTCCCTTCCTCCTCTCCACTGGGACTTGGGGCTTCCGTGGGCACTGCCAGGGGGAGACCCCACCAGGATGCCGATGATGAAAGAGGGGCAGCGTCACCTCCCAGCACTTTGAACCCAAGGCCTGGGCCACACCCACCTGGCTGGGCACGCGAGGTCCTGGACACACAGAGGCTCAGCTTGTGTGAGAATGGGTGTCCTCCAGGGCCCCGGCCAGTGGAGCCTCCTTCCCCAGAGGGGAGCGCCCGTTCCTCCTACCAGGACCCACCACAGGACCGCCGGGAAGGACAAAGAAGGGGAGAGGGAAGACAGAGCAAGAAAGCCCAGGTAGAGGGGGGGAAAGAAGGAAAGAGAGGGCGGGCAGAGGAGAGCAAGCGGAGGGGAGGACGTGGAGGAGAGAAGTGGGGGGGAGGAAGTGGGGGGAGGAAGTGAAAGGGAGGAAGTAGAGGGGAGAGAGGAAGTGAAGGAGAGGAAGTGGAGGGGAGGAACTGGAGGAGAGGAAGTGGGGGGAGGAAGTGGAGGGGAGGAAGTGAAAGGGAGGAAGTGGAGGGGAGGAAGTGAAAGGGAGGAAGTGGAGGGGAGGAAGTGAAAGGGAGGAAGTGGAGGGAGGAAGTGGAGGGGAGGAAGTGGAGGGGAGGAAGTGGGGGGGAGGGAGTGGAAGGGAGGGGTGAGGGAGGAAGTGGAGGGGAGGAAGTGAAAGGGAGGAAGTGGAGGGGGGGGGGAGGAAGTGGAGGGGAGGAAGTGAAAGGGAGGAAGTGGAGGGGAGGAAGTGGAGGGAAGGAAGTGGGGGGGGAGGAAGTGGAGGGGAGGAAGTGAATGGGAGGAAGTGGAGGGGAGGAAGTGAAAGGGAGGAAGTGGAGGGGAGGAAGTGGAGGGGAGGGAGTGGAGGGGAGGAAGTGAAAGGGAGGAAGTGGAGGGGAGGAAGTGAAAGGGAGGAAGTGGGGGGGAGGAAGTGGAGGGAAGGAAGTGGGGGGGAGGAAGTGGAGGGGAGGAAGTGAAAGGGAGGAAGTGGAGGAGAGGAAGTGGGGGGGGAGGGAGTGGAGGGGAGGAAGTGAAAGGGAGGAAGTGGAGGGGAGGAAGTGAAAGGGAGGAAGTGGAGGGGAGGAAGTGAAAGGGAGGAAGTGGGGGGGAGGAAGTGGAGGGAAGGAAGTGGGGGGGAGGAAGTGGAGGGGAGGAAGTGAAAGGGAGGAAGTGGAGGAGAGGAAGTGGGGGGGAGGGAGTGGAGGGGAGGAAGTGAAAGGGAGGAAGTGGAGGGGAGGAAGTGAAAGGGAGGAAGTGGAGGGGAGGAAGTGGAGGGGGGAAGTGGAGGAGAGAGAGGAAGTGAAGGAGAGGAAGTGGAGGGGAGGAAGTGGAGGGAAGGAAGTGGAGGAGAGAGAGGAAGTGAAGGAGAGGAAGTAGAGGGAAGGAAGTGGAGGGAAGGAAGTAGAGGAGAGGAAGTGGAGGGGAGGAAGTGGAGGAGAGGAGAGGAAGCAGAAGAGAGGAAGTGGAGGGGAGGAAGTAGGGGGGAGGAAGTGGAGGGAGGAAGTGGGCTGGGGCAGCTGCTGCTGCTCTCTGCCCGCCGTGCCCTGGCCCACCTGCCACCGGGCTCAGAGCCTCCTGGGTCAGACAGGCGGCCCTCTCTGTCTCCAAGGTGTGCCTCCTGCTGGCACCATGCACCTTCACTGGACTCTTGGGGGCCGGCTCAGTGCCCTGGCACTGTCCAAGCCCACAAGCACTGAAAGAATCACCCACCCAGGCCCTCGGTCCTGCCTGAAGTCAAGGCCACCAATACCCTCCTGTTGGGTGACAGTCACCTCACCAGGACAAGGAGCGTGCCCCACAGTGCTGACCCACAAAAGGGAGGCACTGGGGAGGCCGAGGCTTGGGGACAAGGCAGGTGCAGAGGGAGGGAAGAGCAGCTTGCTGGGTGTGCCTCCTGCAGCCCGAGTGGCCCTGGGTCATGCTCCTTGTCACTCATCAAGCCACGTGCGGTCCCCTCTCTGGGTGCCCAGGAAGCAGCAGCTGCGGTGCATGCGGTTCCTGTGTCACAATGTGGCCGGTGTCACTGAACACGCCAAGGGCGTGTAGCTGGAATGCCTTCAAAGTCGTTTCTCATCCTGTTGAGCCTCTGACCACCAGTGGAGCCCACTTTCTGGTTTGGAAAGCAGGTCTCCAGGGGGGGCGGGGGGCACCTGCCAGTGACAGCATCTTGTTCCCCGTGTCCAATCCTGAGCTCCCCAGGTGGTCCTCTGGCCTTCTGAACTCTTTGGAGGGAGCCAGGCTGAGGGAGGCTAGGCTGAGGGAGGCTGGCTGAGGGAGGCTGGCTGGGGGAGGCCAGGCTGAGGGAGGCTGGCTGAGGGAGGCTGGCTGAGGGAGGCTGGCTGGGGGAGGCCAGGCTGAGGGAGGCTGGCTGAGGGAGGCTGGCTGGGGGAGGCCAGACTGAGGGAGGCTAGGCTGAGGGAGGCTGGCTGAGGGAGGCTAGGCTGAGGGAGCCAGGCTGAGGGAGGCTGGCTGGGGGAGGCCAGACTGAGGGAGGCTAGGCTGAGGGAGGCCAGGCTGAGGGAGGCTGGCTGGGGGAGACTGGCTGAGGGAGGCTGGCTGGGGGAGGCCAGGCTGAGGGAGGCTGGCTGAGGGAGGCTAGGCTGAGGGAGGCTAGCTGAGGGAGGCCAGGCTGAGGGAGGCCAGGCTGAGGGAGGCTGGCTGAGGGAGGCTGGCTGGGGGAGGCCAGACTGAGGGAGGCTAGCTGAGGGAGGCCAGGCTGAGGGAGGCTGGCTGAGGGAGGCTGGCTGGGGGAGGCCAGACTGAGGGAGGCTAGCTGAGGGAGGCCAGGCTGAGGGAGGCCAGGCTGAGGGAGGCTGGCTGAGGGAGGCCAGGCTGAGGGAGGCCAGGCTGGGGGAGGCCAGGCTGAGGGAGGCTGGCTGAGGGAGGCTAGGCTGAGGGAGCCAGGCTGAGGGAGGCTGGCTGGGGGAGGCCAGGCTGAGGGAGGCTGGCTGAGGGAGGCCAGGCTGAGGGAGGCTGGCTTTCTTGTTTGTCTTTAAACCTCCAACCTGTGGGGGCAAAGCTGTCCCCCAGAATCTGACCACCGCTGGTGCAATCATAAAATCAGGCTCCAGAGGGTATAAATTTGAGGGTCTGTTCTGCAGCCCTGGCTCTAGACCACCCGCAACCCAGAGGCGAGGCCCAAGGCCTCAGCACCTCCACGCCCGGAGCAAGTGTGCCCAAGCTCGCCCGCACCCTCCAGCTCTGTGCCCGGGACCCGCATCTTGGAGAGCTGCCTGTTTCGCCCTTGCTGTCTCTGCGGCCTCTCTGGGCATCTGGCTGGAATGCGTGTCTTTGAGCAACTGCTCTGGGAGAGAATGGAGGGACAGCGAGGGAGGCTCTGTCTGCCTCTGGCCTCCAAGGGGGGACTCAGCTTCCTCGGAAGCATGGGGGGTTGCTGGCAAACAAGGCTCTGGTCCTGGAGGGGGGCGATTAGGGCAGGTCCCCTCCTGGCGGCTCCTGGCCCGCGCTCTGCCCGCAGAGGAGGGGTCTGACTTGGGCAGGCCTGGAGCAGCGTCCTATAGATGGCGTCCTGTCACGTGGGGACAATGGAGCTGCTACCCACCTTCCTAGGCACTGGGCGGTGGTTTCATTGCACCCTGAAGCCATGACTCCCAGGGGCTATGCCCAGTGTTTCCCTTGCGGGCTCTGGTCAAGGGCATGCCCTGGCTGCATTTAAGTCTCGCTTCCCCACAGGACAGCATGCCCCACGCTGGCCCGCTGCCTGTCCGAGGCAGCCCACAGCTTCCTGCAGACTTGCCCCGAGGGAATTGAGTGGGGCTGGAGGATTCCTGTTTGCAGAGCCAGGGCACAGGGAGGAGGTGGGAGGGGCAGTTTCCGGCATCGCGGCCGCTGTTGCCAGGCAAGAATCGACTCTCACCTCGGCCATTGGTCCTTCCCCTCTTCCTGGCAGAGCAGGGGTGATGCCAGCAGGCGGGGGCTGACCCACCCCATCGCTCAGGCTGCCCAGCAGAGACAGCCCCTCGGGCTCGGTGCCAGCCTGGTCAGCCCCGCACAGGACTGAGCGGGGAGCAGCTGCGGCTGCTGCCCCGTGGTGGTGTCCCTGCCCCGTGGTGGTGTCCCTGCCCCGCCGCTGCCCGCTTGGTGGACGCGCTCTCTCTGCCCAGGGCTCACCCTCCCCTGGCTCTAGCTGGCGGAGCAGGCTGGTCTCTTGCTCCTGGCTTTCCCGCTGTCCTGTCTCCTTGTGGGTGGCACGTGGTGGCTTCAGGGACCTGGGCATCCTTCAGACAGGTGAGCTCCCTTGGGCGGGACCTGCCTGGACGGTCCCCGGCTGCACACCCAGCACCAGCACAGGGCCTGGCTCCCAGGGAGGGGTTAGAGACGTGATCGGGAAGATGAGGACACCTGCCTCTGCCCACAGCCAGAACTGCCTGTTGGTGCACTTCCTGTGGGGACAGAAGCCTGAGCCTTGGGTCCTGGAAGAGGAAAGAGCAGACACTGGGGTGAACTGGCTTGTGTTCAAAGCAGAGCCGGTGCTAGCGGGAAACAGCTGGGAGGCCTAGTGGGGCGGGGTGGGGCGGGGCAGGGAGTGAGGGCAGGAGTCCAGAAAGGCGTTTCCACAGAGACCCAGAGGCCCCTCCAGTCAGGGGCCCGGCCCAGGCCATCAGAGAGTCTCTGACGGTATTAGGGTTGGGGTAGTGTAGTGTAGTGGGTAGAGCACAGGTGTGCAAGGACACAGCCCTGGGCCCAGCTGGTGGTGTGAGCTTGGGAATCCCCACCCTTTCTGCTCCCCTTCTGTTAAACAGGAACAGGTGCTCTGAGGGCGGGATGTGATGATCATGACCGAACTCCCGGAGCCAGCGAGTGCACAAAGCAGGACTTCCACTGGATGAGCCCAGAGGCATCCTCTAGGGGGCCCTTGAACACCCGTCACTGGACCAGGCCCCGGGGTCATGGAACTCTTTTGCTCGGCTGGGGAGAACCCTCGGGCAGAGGCTAGGTCCTGCCTTCCAGGCAGACTGTGCCCACCCTTGACCCACGATGGCCCCGGAGATGCGGGGAACCCCCCTCAGGTGCAGAAGTCCCTCCCCCTCCCCACTGGGCTTCTAAAAAGGGAACCGTCTGTCTGGGAACACTCCCCAGGAATAATTGCTAAAAGGCCTAATTTTGGAGATAACCAGCGTTATAAACGTCTCATTACTTTAATTAAAGTCTCATCCATCACTGCTGTGCTGCTCCCTGAAGCAAGGCGGGGGGTGGGCAGGGGGACGCAGCAGCAGCCGGAGCGAGGGGCAGCGTGTATGGTCACCCCTGGGCCTCCTCGCTGGGACGCTGGCCGCTCCCCCAACCACCCAACACCCCATTGCCCCCTGCACCACCCAAGTTCTCCACGCCCCTCCCGACACCCTCCTCTGCCCAGAGGCACAAATGCCATGTCCTCGGGCACGAGGCAGAGCTGGTCAAAGCTGAGGTGGTGTCTGAGGAGCAAAGAGGGACTGGGCACAGAGGCAGCTGCGAGTCTCGGGAGAAAGCCACAGGGAAGGTGCAGCTGTGAGCCGGGGCGGTGGGGCTCCCTCGGCCCCAGGGGGTGGGGAGTCAGCCTCCTACCCGCAAGGCCCTTTATGCCCAGCAGTGCCCTTGCCCTGGAGAAGCGTAGGTCCCGAGATCCCCGGAGAATGCCTAAAACCACAGGTAGCGCCAAACACCATATACAGGGTGCTGTTTCCTGTATGTGCAAGCCTAAGAGGAAGTTTAATTTATGAATTAGGCATGGTAGGAGATTAGCAGTAATAGCTGTTAATAGACCAATTATAACAGTGTACTGTAACAGATCATGTGAATGTGATATCGCTCTCGAGAAATGTCGTGTCCTCTGCTCGCCCCTTTTCTTGTTGACCTCGTGTAACCGGCGAGGCGACCTGGAAGGCGTGGGTGTGCAGTGGCCTGTGGTCTCCCAGCTGTCCGGGGATGGGGGGGTGCGGTCAGAGGGTGGGTGCACCCGCGGGAGGTCTCTGGGCTCTCCAGGACCCATGGCCAAGGGGAGGGAGGCCAGGCCAGAGAGGCCTTGCTGGAGGAGGGGCCGGGAAGCTGGGACGGGTCAAGGGTGGGCTAGATGCTGGGCGGGGTGGGGGGATCGGGACGTCCTGGCAGGAGGGGACAGGGGAGGGTGGCCTCTGGCGAGGAGGGGGATCAGGGTGGTCCCCGGGATCAGGGCCAGCCAGACAGCCGCCCTTCCAGCATGAGTTTGCTGTGCCCACGAGGTCTCGAGCCCACAAGGCAGGAGTCCAGGACACAGGTGGGGCGAGGGCAGACTCAGGGAAAGGCAGGACTGGGTGACTGGGAAGGGCCAGGGTGACTTGGGACTAGGGGCGCGGGGTCTCAGATCCCAACGGGCTTGGTGTCCTACTGACCCAGCTCTGCAAGTGCCTGCCCCGAGAGCCCGGCCGCGGCTGGCTCCGCGGGGACACACAGCGGCCTCTGCTGGAAGGCCTGGGAACGGCGCGTGGGGCAGGTAGGCACATCCCTCCAGCGGGAAGACCCCTGTGGCCTCCTGGTGGACCAAGCCCAGGAGACCTTGGACTGGGCCAGGTGGGCACAGATGTCAGCTGGCATCATCCTGGGACCCAGGGCCCAGATGGAACGGACTGTGCTTCCTTTCCTGTCCCGGGGAAGCCTGCCCCTGCCTAGCCCTGGCAGCTGACTGCTCTCTGGGACTGCGTAGCTTTGCCTGTTCCAGCGTTTCCTAAGACGGATCATGCGCAGGTGGTGAGTCCACCCTGGGAGCCTGGCTTCTTTCCTGTAGGAAAATGTCCTCTGCCTCCACCTGCTCTGTCGTGGTCAGTAGTTCGTGTCTTTGTATTATCCAGGTGTGTGGATGGACCTCAGTTCTCCCGTCGATGGACGATTGGGTAGGTTCCGTGTTTTGGCTCTGATGAACTAAACCACTGTGAACATCTGCCCACGAGCCTTGGCACGAACAAGTTTCCTGTTCTCTTGGGTCAATGGCGAGGAGTGAGGTTGCTGGGTCACGTGGTGAGCGGAGGTCTGCCTTAACCGGGGCCGCCCAGCTCTTTCCAGACTGCACGTCCCCACAGGGGGTGAGGCCCACTGGCCGCACCCCGCTCCTCAAAGGAAGAAGTTATTTCCAAACTGGAACAAGCGTGCTAAATATTTCTTTTCCTTATCCTGAAAAGGCACTTTTGCTATGTAGGACAGAAACTGTAACACACACGTTAAGTGGCAAAGGTGACTTCGGGTGGACACCCGGAAAGCCCTGCGGCTGCAGAGCGAGGCCTGCTGTCCCCTGTCCTCTTCCTGCTCTCCCAGGCTGACTTCTGCCCTTACCATCCGGTCCTTCTCAAAAGGAGAATTTCATCTTAGACGTACCCTGGCCAATAGGATGATGTTCATTTTTCAAGTTTTTTTTGTTTGTTTTGGTACCAGGGATTGGACTCAGGAGCATTTTAACATTGAGCCACACCCCCAGCCCTATTTTGTGTTTTATGTAGAGACAGGGTCTCAGTGAGTCACTTAGCACCTCACCTTTGCTGAGGCTGGCTTTGAACTCGTGATCCTCCAGCCTCAGTCTCCCGAGCTGCTGGGATTACAGGAGTGTACGACCATGCCCAGCATTTCAAGCTTTTTAAATAATTTAACTGTACAACTTTTTTTTTTTCTTTTTTTCCAATTCAACATTTTCTTTCAAAGGAATCATCCAGGCCATTGCGTATAGCAAGAGTCCACAGGTTGCTCAAATTGTCCGACCAGCCGTCCACTGGTTAGACTGTGGTAATCCATCCACTCTGTTACTGATGGACATCTGAATCCCCCTCACTGGCGCTTTGCAATGACAGCAGTCTCTCCATATCTTCAGGGGACACATTCCAAGATGCTCCCCAATGCCTGAGACCACAGGCAATGTCAAGCCCTATGTGTTCTACATCTTCCATATATCTACATATGCTTTGTGGTGCTGGGGTAGAACCCAAGGCCTGGCATCTGCTGGGCAGACCTCTACCATTGACCTGCCAGCCCAGATCCTTGTGCTTTCTTCCTACACAAATGCACCCATGATGGAGTTTAATTTACACTTCAGTTTCAGAAAGTGATCAACAATAACTACCAATAAAATAGGATAATTGTAACAATATGCTGCAATAAAAAGTTTGTTAAAATGGAAGAGTTGTTTATTCTGGAATTTTCCACTTAATAGTTTTGGGCCTCATTTGATTTGTGTAACTGAAACCGTGAAAAGCACAATCTTGAGTAGGAGGGCCACTGTGCACACACACAGCTACAGACGCTCCCAAGATGCTCCCAAGATGGTATGGTTTGCCCCATTTTACAGACCAGGATCTGAAGCCTCAGAGACATTAAGTCACTTGCCCAAGGTCACACAGTGAAAGAAATAGGGACAGAGCCAGGAGTAGTGGCAGATGCCTGTAATCCCAGTGACTCAGGAGGCTGAGGCTGGAGGAGCGTAAGTTCTGGGTCAGCCTGGGCAACTTAGTGGGGACTTGTCTCAAAAAAAAAAAAAAAAAAGCAGGGGTCTGAGGATGTAACTCCGTGTCAGAGTGCCCCTGGGTTCAGTCCCTAGTACCAACACAAATTAGAGACAGGGTCAAACCCTCAACAGCACAGGACAAATTCCTTGCTATGAAGCAACGCCCCCCATTCCCATTCCCACCCAACACCGGTGTCCTGGTGCACATCTCTAGAACAGTAGAGGCTGTCTTCTGTTTGCTCTTCTTAGTCACACAGGACAGCAGGGTGCACTTTGACGTACCATACATACATGGAGTGAAACTTCCCATTCTCGTGGTGGGACATGTGGAGTCACACTGGTCGTGTATTCATATGTGAACATACGGAAGTGAGGTCCGATGCCTTCTACTGTCTTGTAGAAGGTCGGCTTTGGGGCCACCATCCACTCAGGTGGCCCATGGCAAGCAGGGGGAGGTTGGTGTCCAGCTGTGGCAGGCAGGGGCCCCTCCATGACCTTGTGCTTCTGGAAGCTGCAGCACAGGGCGGCCCCACTGCCTTGCTCCCGGCTCACTTGCTGTGAGTGGCCGTGAGTGACATCATTTCTCTTCAGTCGCAGAGCCTGGCTCCATCCGACCGTCCCTGCAAACGGCCCATCAGCTCAGCCCGTTCACAGGCAGCAGGAGAAATGAATCGGAGGAGGCTGGGATCATTTTTCCTGGGGTGGAACACCCATTGAGGTAAAGCACATTCCTCGCTAGGGCCTACCTCCTGCAGCTGAGCAGGGACAGGCCCATTTAATCAGATGGTTTCGCAGTGAGTCCAGTTAACAAGGGGGGAGCTGGGCAGCTCGGCACTTGCTGAGGGCCGGCTCTGGGCACCCACTCCAGGCTGGCGGCCACTCTGGAGGCCAGGGCACGGCATCAGGTGGGATCCCCTGAAGACATGCAGGGTGCTGTGCTCAGTCCTTTGGGGACCACATTCGCGGTCAGAAGGAGGCACCCTGGGCCTCTGCCTGGGGCCCCCAGTAAGCTGGTGAGTGGAGAACCAAGCCAGGAGGGGCCACATGGACTGAGGACATGGAGAGCCTGGGACAACCAGGGCCCAGCCCGACGGGGACCCAGCACCTCCCATACCCTGCAGGAAGTGGCATCTGGGGACCCACTGTGCCAGCATTTGTGACGAGTCTGGCCAGCCCGTTGTCTCCCACCTAGTGATCTGGCTCCATCCCTCTTGCTTCAGACTTGGCCACTGGGTGAATCCAGCCTCTGCAGACTCTTGTTCCTGAGCTGCAGAAAGGGGAGGGGAGGGAGGGAGGGAGGGGTGAGAAACGGAGGGAGGGAGGGAGGTAGGGAGGGAGGGGTGAGAAATGGAGGGAGGGAGGGAGGGAGGGAGGGGTGAGAAATGGAGGGAGGGAGGGAGGGAGGGAGGGGTGAGAAATGGAGGGAGGGAGGGAGGGGTGAAAAACGGAGGGAGGGAGGGAGGGAGGGGTGAGAAATGGAGGGAGGGAGGGAGGGAGGGGTGAAAAACGGAGGGAGGGAGGGGGTGAGAAACGGAGGGAGGGAGGGGAGGGAGGGGTGAGAAATGGAGGGAGGGAGGGAGGGAGGGGTGAGAAACGGAGGGAGGGAGGGGTGAGAAATGGAGGGAGGGAGGGGAGGGAGGGGTGAGAAATGGAGGGAGGGAGGGAGGGAGGGGTGAGAAACGGAGGGAGGGAGGGGGTGAGAAATGGAGGGAGGGAGGGAGGGGGGGGGTGAGAAACGGAGGGAGGGAGGGAGGGAGGGAGGGAGGGAAACAGAGCCGGCCAGCCTCCTGAGCGGCCACCCCACCTACGTGGGTGCTATAATCCGCAGAGACTGGAAAGACTCTGCCCCGGTAGGTCTGTCACAGAGCCCGCCCTCCCTCAAGCCTCTGTTCCTGTGGGCACGGACACTGAGAGGCCAGCTTAAAAACCGTGGGAGAGGCGACAGGGGGGGCATGGGCCCCGGCCCCCACACCACAGTGAGGAGGAGGCCCAGGCAGCCTGGCGCCGGCTGAGACCTGGAGGCGCCAAGCAGGCCCTGGCGGGGGTCTTGCCAGGAGGCCCGCTGGGCTTGGTGCTGGAGCCGCTTTGAAGCACGTGTGGCCCAGAGACTCCTGGGACCCTGGCTTTGCCCCGGGCCGCGCCCTGTGGGTCCCTGTTGCTCTCCGTGCCTTGCGCTCACTCTGTGGCTCCTAGGTCTCCGCATCCTTCCTGTCGCTGCTGCGGGTCCTCACGGCCAGCCCTGAGCTCCCTCCTCCAGGAAGACCCTGGCATCCCCTCCCCAGCTTCTTGCTGGAGGTCCTCTGTCCACGGGCAGGTGCCCGGGGCTGTGGTCTGTCTCCCTGCCCGGCGGGTGGTGTGCGTCTTTGCAGTCAGGCCTCACACACTCCTTGTCACCCCCAGGCTGTGCACCCTGCGGCACGCCCCTGGCACCCACACTGCATGCTCACGCTGAGTGAGCGCCTGCTGTATGCCCTGCGCTTCAAGACGTTGGCTTGTTTCGTTCTCACCACGGCCTTCTGAAGACAGTGATTGATCATCACCGCATTTTGCAGATGAGGAAACCGAGCTTCCGCCGCTCTTCCGGCAGGCCACCAGCTTTAGCTTCCCCCTGATGAATGGATCCCTAGGCCAGCCACCCCATGACCTGGTCCAGGGCTCCGGCGTGGCCATGGCTGGGCTCTGCTGGGCTCCCTCAGCCCTGTCACCCTGGGCTGGGGTCAATGGGGCTCTCAGAGAGCCCTGTCTTGTGGACAGTAGGTCCTTTCACCTTCCACCAGCAAAGGCCATTGCTGCATGTGCTGTCTCTCTAGCAGAAGACCCTGCTCTTCCTCCCGAGCACTCTCTCTGCTGTGCTTGTAGCAGAAAAGGGCGGCAGCCAAGCTGGTTGGTGTGGTGGTGGTGGTGGTGGGGGGGGTCTCCTGCAGCTTCCGGACCTGACAGCCACAGCTGGAAATCAGCCGTGGTGGGGATATGGACACCATGGGACCCGCGGGCTCCGCGGGCCAGGGGTGGGTGCTCTCCCACGCTGTGGTGACTAAAACGTTGACCAGGGCAACCTGGGGGCCCTCTGGAGTCTCTTCCCAGCTTAGAGGAGAGCGTCGTTGTGGCTGTGTGACAGGGTGCCTGGGCTGCCTGCTCCTCTGCTCAGGGCCCCTCCCCTCCTGGGGCTGCCACGGTGGGTGCGTGACCGGAGGCACGGCCCGCAGGGCTTGGAGCTGGCTCAAGGGGACTCGACTCCCTGCCAACACAGGCCTTGCCTCAAAAACAAATACTAGTAAATGGAAGGAAACAAGGGTCCCACACAGAGCTAAAGGTGGCTTCCTGGCACAGTCACAGGAGAGAGACCTGGGCGGTGTGGCCATGGGCCAGGGTTGGCCCTCTCCTCCAGCCAACCTTCCTGGAAGTCGGGGGCCTCAGGGATCCCCGGCAGGGAGTGTGCGTGTGGGGAGGGAACTCTGCCAGCCAGCATGGGTACTCTGCCATAGGCCCAGCCGCCAGCTCTCCGTTGACACAGTTGCATTAAAAATTCAGGATATAAATTTGAACAAGGGTTAGCCGTTCCCAGAACAAACAGCCCTGCAGGCGCCCCCCTGCACACAGGGCCCACTGCATTAGCCAGAGCAAACAGGCCCGCCCCGCCCCTCGCCTGCTCCCCACCTCCCTCCTGGAAGCCAGTCTTCCGAGACAGCGCAGCCCGGGTTGGTGGGTCCTGAACTTGGACAAGGCGGCCTGTGGGGGTTAGTCCTGGGGGTTTGCTTGGTGGGGCTCAGGCTGCCCAGATACCTGGTAAGACATGGTCTCCCCGTGTGTCCACGGGGTTCCCAGAGGAGGTGAGCATCGGGACAGGGAACCTGGGCACAGAGGTCCGTCCTCACCCCTGTGGTGGGCGGCTTGCAGTCTGCTCTGGCACGTGGGCAGGACTGGTCCTGGGGCCTTGGCATCGGACAGATCACACCAGCCTCCCAGGTCCTCCGGCTCGGACTCCGGCCCCCGTAGTCACATGAACGGGAATCTCTCTTCTGCCTGCCCGTTGCCCTCTCTCTCCATGTCGCCACCCCGGGTGTCCTCTTTCTATCACTGACTGACACGCAGCCCAAGTGGTGGGGAGCAACGGGGGACTCTGACCCACCCCGAGGGGTAGGAGCGGCCAGGTGAGGCCTTGTCCCTAAGCTCTCTAAACTAGAGGGTGGCACAGCTTGGCCCACGTAGCCCTCGCTCACGTCCCGGGTGTGAAAGCAGAGAGCTGGCCAGGATGGACGCCGTGCCCCCCGCCCCTCTCTTTAGATGAAGCCGAGGGGCTGATGGAGATCTGGAGTCTCCCGCGTAACTTGGATGCGTGAAGAAGACGGAAGGAAGACAGGTGGGCTGGTCCCCGTCTTGGGGCCCGGCGGTGGGCGCGGGGCCCAGGCAGGATCCGGCTCTCTCCTTTCTGCATCTTGAGCGGGCTTCTTCCAGGGCTGCCGCCCTCCCGGGTGATTTGATTCTGCTTTTCTCGTGTTCCTTTGATCCTCCGCGGTTGCCAGGCACGGTTACTATTTTATTTGCAGGCTCTGGTGGCGGGAGAATTAGTTCTGAAAGCTGCAGTCTGAAGAGGGGAGCTCCCTCGGGGCTGTTGTCAAGTCAATTTTCCACGGTCCCCAGGGCTGACGTGGAGAGCACTGCCCCGGACAGAGACGCCGCGGAGGGAGCGGGCCCGGCGCTCCCAGGGCCTCCGAGGGCGGCCGCGATCCGCTCGCATTTGCCAGACGGGGAGAGCCAGGAGTTGGCCCTCGCGGGGCTCTGCCATCCACCCCTCCACCGGCGCAGCCTCCCTGGGCGTGAGTCAGGGCCACACTGGGGCCCAGGGACCACGGTGGCGGTGTCCCCTGCCTGCCTGCACGGAGACGGCTCTCTTTTCTCCCTGATGACACACTCTCTCAGCTGACGCGAGGGCACGAGGCTCCGGAGCCCAGCCCACACCCTGGGAGTCGGGTGGGATAGAAGCCAAGGATGGGCAGGGAGGAGACCAACAGGGAGGGGGAGAAGGACTGCGATTCCATACCCAAGAAGCGCCTGAGCACCCCACCTTTACTCCCCGGGCCTGATGTCCTCCCGCACTCCATTTTTTAAAAAAAAATATTTATTTATTTACTTTAGTTGTGCACAATGCAATGCATTTATGTTTACGCGGTGCTGAGGATCGAACCCGGGCCGCACACGTGCGAGGTGAGCGCTCTGCCGCTGAGCCGCAACCCCAGCCCACCGCTCTCAATTTTTAAAGAGCCTTTGCATCTTAAAGCATCCTGAGCCCAGGTGCCTAATGCCTGCATGCGTTGCTAGTTTGTTTGTTTGTTTAATATTTATTTGTTTTAGTTGTACGCAATGGCTTTATCTGTACATGGTGCCTAGGATTGAACCCTGGTCACGCACGCGAGGCGAGCACTCTACCTCTGAGCCACAACCCCAGCCCGTGTTGCTAGTTTATACGACATACTTTCTTTACAGTGATGAAGGCCGAGGGAAAAGATTGTCACACACCTATGAGGTGGCTGGTACCAAACGTTGTCTGTTGACTGGATGACGTCAACCTAGAGACCCGGGAAGAACCAGACCCCCGTGGCCCCAGCGCTCCTCACTGTGGTTAAGAGAATGGAGCTAGCCGGGCGCGGCGGCGCACGCCTGTAATCCCAGCACTTGGGAGGCTGAGGCAGGAGGATCGCAAGTTCAAACCAGCCTCAGCAATGGTGAGGCACTTAGCAACTCAGTGAGACCCTGTCTCTAAATAAAATACAAAAAAAGGGTTGGGGACATGGCCCAGTGGTCGAGTGCCCCTGAGTTCGATCCCCGGTACCAAAAAAAAGAGAATGGAGCTAGTCAGGCTAGGTCCCCCCCCCCCCCCCCGCACGTCATTCCCTCGTTACAAAGTTTCCTTTAGAAGTAGAGCCTGAGACCCCCAAAGTGCATCTCGCTCTAGGGCGCCCCCACCCTCCCACTGCGCCTGCTGCCTGGTCTGTTGCTGGCTTTCCTGGATAAATCTCTCGTTGCTTTCTTAGATAAGTCTTTGTGCCTTTTTTGATGCATCTGAAAATTCCTTTTGGTGGTATAAGTCAAGACCCAGCCAGGGCTGGGTTGAGGTCCCCTTCTCCCTTCTGGGGGACCTCCTCAGATCCCATTCTGGTGACATGAAGAAGACTTCACAGGGAAGTTCACATACAGGCTTTTTTTATTTTTTTGCGGTGTGTGGGGGGGGTACTAGGAATTTAATCCCACATCCCCAGCCCTTGTTTTTTGTTTTTATTTTTAATTTTGAGAGACAGGGCCTCATTAAGTTGCTGAGGCTGGCTTTGGACTTGTGATCCTCCTGCCTCAGCCTCCTGGGTCCCTGGGACTGCAGGTGTGCGCCACCACGCGTGGCCAGCCTGGTTTTGAAGATGTGCAGTTGGGATCTACACAGAGGGAAAGACAGCTATTTCCAGGGGCAAGCGGTGGGTAGCACGAGAGAGACAGGATCCTCCCCGAGCCCTGCAGACTCTGGGCAAAGAAAGAAGTGGACACACACAGGGACACCCTTGCCTCTCCCGTGGGCCTGGCAAGGAGATGGCCTGGGGTGTTTTGTCTTTGGCACAGAAAGTGTCCCCTGCAGGTGGCAAGCCCGGTTGGCAATGGGCGGACCAGCAAGGGGGGACATCAGGAGCGTGAACTACCTCAGAGCAGGCTACCAAGTCTGCACGGACTTGCTGGAGACAGACACCTCCTACCTGGGGCTGGACCTTCCCTTCCTCCCAGCCAAGTGCCCCTGGCAGCTTCCGTCTTCATAGGCTGCTGTAAATGATACCACCGAGGCTCTCCATCTGCCCTCTAGTCCATGGTGTGGCAATGTCGTGCCCCTGGCTTCAGGCTCTAAGGGCCCCTTGGATGCCCGTGAACACTCTCTGTTCCCGAGGCAGGGCTGTTTGTCCCCACGGAGGTAGCTCCCTGCACCTCCCTGGTACAGGAGCCCCCAGCCCTTCTGAAAACAGCCCTTCCTGTCCCCAGCCCTGCTGCACGGGGTCACTGTGCCCAGCTGCTGTTGAGATGTGTCCACTCCCCCTGGGCTGCTCATCAGTACCCTCTGGCTACCTCCTTGTGGCCACGGTGCCTCTCCTTCTCCAAAGTTCTCTCCACCGTCGGCAAATCCTGCTCTGCTCATTAGTTCTGGGGCCTGAGCCTCGGCACCTGGCTTACCTACTGCAGGGGCCCAGCGAGCCAGTCTCCGAGCCCAAGAGGCTGGGGCTGTTTTCAGGGCAAATAAAGGAGGAGAAGGGAAGGCAAGGCCTTTTGTCCCTTCCTCAAAGCCGAGGAGGGTGGCTATCCAGAGAGGTGCCACATTTGAAGGACGGAGGGAGAAGGAGGTCCCCAGGTCTCACCCCGGCACTATTCCTTTGTGGACTTTCTTGGAAAAGGTAGGAACTAGCTCTCCTGGCTTGCTGCTCCCTGGGGCTGAGCTGTGGGGTGGAGCGGTGGCTTTTGGAATTCTCTCTGCACAAGATTTGCCTGGGCTGGAGATTTATCCCAGCCCCCACCCCAGTATCTTGTGACCTTGACTATATCTCCGGGCCTCCGTTTGCTCTTCTGTAAAGCAGGAAAATGTCTCAGGCTTTGGCAGACAGGAAGTCTCTGTGGCACCTTTCCACCTCTGCCATTGTACAAGGAAAGCGGCAGAGGCAATCTGTACATGAGTGGGTAGAGCTTTGTTCCAATAAATCTTTATTTACAAACGCAGATGGTGGGCCAGATTGCCATAGGTGCTCATTTGCAGTGAAACATTTACACCCAATGGCATTTCACCGGAAATTCCACTAAGTGGAATAGATAAGACAAAGCGTCTCACACTGCAGCACAGAGCCTGGCACCCTCCCTAACCGTGACCCCCGCAGCTCCTGCGGCCTTCACCCACCCCACGGACCCCAGCACTGGTGCCTGGGATGGAGGCTGGGAAGGCTTGGCTGACCCCAGGTCTGGCAGCTGCCGGGGATCTTCATTTGTCTGTTTTACCTGCATGGTGCCAGAGGCAGAGCTGGCAGCCCCGAGGGGCACACAGCCTGTGGGCACCAGGTCTAGTGCCTTTTTTATACAATGTCATTCTTTTTTAGTATGACTCCAAGAAGTTCTGTTTTGAAGACACACAGATGACTCATTAAACTAGTATAAATACCCCACAATCTCAGTGTTGCTTTTAGAAACTTCTATCCAGGAGTCAGTCAAATCCCATGCATGCATGATTTTGTCAACATGAGCCCAAGGACCATGTAGAACTATAACGCTCTAATAAGAAAAAGAAGAAAGTTCCATCCAGAACTGGTTGCACAATTTGCTGAGGGCGGTCATGGTGGAAACACAGGCTCCTTTGTTCAAACAGGACGGACATCTCAAGAGAGCAGGCACCCAACCCCCAGGCAGCACCCTGCGCGGGCCAGCCCTGAGCCACGTCCCCACCTAGGCAGTGGCCCACCTCTACACAGAGATGTCCCCCAGAGCTCTAAGGAGGACACCTCCAGGTGCCATAGAGGGGACTTTTCTCCTTCACGCTTTTCTGCCACTGCCCGCCTTGCCGTCATCAGAGGAGAGAAGGACAGGCCATGTTTTAAGACCAGTGGGAACCCCAGGACAGCCCCCGTCGCTGGCTGGCAGGAGGGCATGGCGGGGGCTTCTTGCCGCGTGGGGTTTGCCCATGGAGACTCAGTTTTCAGACTCCCTCCTTTGCTGTCTTGGGGAGTAGAAGCCAGGCAGGCATCTGCAGAAGGGCACAGCCAACAGCTGGGTAGGACCCAGAGGGAATGGACAGAGAAACACATGGGCCCGAATGGGTTCGGACCCACGGCAGGGCACTGTGCCCTGGCCTCGTGGCTCAAAGGGGCCCCAGGAGCCCCCAAGACTGACCCTGGACACTGCCCCCTCCCAGGACGCCCTGGGCCCCCTCCCCTGCTGGGGGCTTGCTGACCACCCTCCTGGCCATGGAGGTGTTGGGGTGGAGGCTGAGGGAAGTGTGGACCCCTCGTGCACTTTTAATGCATGGCTTTAAGGAGAAATCGGGTTGACGGGGACATATTCCTCCCCGAAGGTCCTGATTGCAGCAGAAAATTACCAGGAGCTCCCTGAGGAGCGTCTCTGGACACGCAGCAACACACAATGCAGATCCAAGAAGCATGTCCTGCTACGCCAACGGCCACTGAGAGGAATTAGGGACGCCGCGGCCTAGAGCCCTAATCTTTTCAGGGAAGTGTCATGCTTTCCCCCAGAGCACCGGGTGTGAAGGACAGAACCAGGCTATGGGGGCGTGGGGAGTCACCATGGCCTGTGCCTGTTGGCCCTGCCAGCCTGAATATCTCCAGTGGCCTCCTCGATTCCTGCCCCTGCCTCAGAGCCTGGGTCCTACTGCCCTGCCCGCAGCGGGCATCCTGCCCCCTGGGCTCCCAGCCCTGCCCCAGGCTTCCCCCTCCCCGACCTGTTTTTCGGCAAATTGCCGCCTAAGGTCGATGCCATGTCACCATCCGCCCTCCTCCTCGATGTCCCGCGCCACCATGTGGCTTTAACTCTCTGACCCCCAGGCATGTGGGGCCCCTCCCCATAAGCTGGGGCACGAGGCAGAGGCATTCCGGAGGGGTGTCTGGGCTCCTCCCGTTGTCTGGCTGAGGGAGGCAGCAGGGAGGGCCTGGCAGGGTTTGGAGGCGCCGCCTCATCCACCCCTTTCACTCGGGTGGAGTGAGACTCCCACCACACAGGGGTCGTCGTACAGGGTGCAGTTCAGTGGCACTAGGGAGTTCACGGTGCCGCGTGACCACCCCCTCTAGCCGCTCCCAGCACCCCTAGGGAAGCCCTGTCCCCACTCGTGGCCCCTCCCACGCCTCCCCACCTCGGGCAGCTGTCTCAGTGCGTTTCCCTCTTCTGGACACTTCCCATAAATAGCACCACACCAGAATACGGGGTCTCCGAGGTCAGCCCTTTTCGCTTAGCGTCACAGCGCCTTCGCTTGGTTCACCGAGACCCCGCGATGTGAAGCCACCTGTCCAGGCTCATAGCTCAAGGTGGGGCAGCAGCCAGACCTTCTCAGAAATGGGGGAGCTGGAGTAGGAGGACATCCCCCAGGGTCTCCTGGAAATGCGAAGCAGGCTATCGACTTCTCATTTAACATGCACTTATTGAGCACTTGCTGGATACAAGGCACATCTGTGCAATTCCTCTTTTCTTGGCGCTTCCTGCCTGGCTGGCTCTGGACACGGATCTGGGTATGAGCCGGCGGTGGGTGAGCTCCCACCCCTTCCCCGAGCTCTCGCAGCGGGACCACCTCTCCAACGCATGTGTCCCCGCGGTTCACACGGCTGCTCCTACAGGGGCTGACCCGTGGGGCTGGCGTCCTCAGTACTGCCGCACCTTGCAGGGGCATTGTTAGGTTACACAGGAACCGAGCTGCCTCCTTTGGGTGTCTCTGTCTTATCAATGAGTCTAGAACCCCCAGCCCTGAGGCCCTCGTGCCAAGGTGAGCTCTGCCCCTCCCGCCCCATGCTGCCCAACCCTGGGAGAAAAACTGTGTGAGGGTCTTCCTGGTATTTGTTGCCATTTCCAAGAACAGGCAGGGGACAGTCAGGCGGGGCTTATCTGTGTCCCTGCCTCCTAGTCTCCTGGGTAGCCCCTAAGCCAATCCCAATTACCTACTTCCCACGCCCCTGCCCCTGATGGACCCCAGCACACTGGCACTGGAGAGGAGGCTCCGGCTCCGGGCAGTTGGGACCCTACACACGCGACAGCTCCTGGTGTAAAATGTGTCTGCTCCCTGCCTTGGCGAGGGTGTCGATCACAGAGCCAGCTCCCGGACCTGCTGGAGAGCCCAGCTTTATTTGTTTGCAATCAACTAGTCAAAAGCTGAGCTGAGCTGGAGGCAGACACATTATTTACATTTAGCGTTTATTTACCCAGGGAAGCCTTGGGACATACCCCAGCGGCAACACTCCATTACTCAGAGCCTAGATGAACTTTGCGCAGTCAGTGAGAGGCGAGAGGGGGGCAGGGCAGCCCTCCACCATCAAGGTGACCAGCCAGCGGAGCCTGCTGCCTCCTGCCTCTGGGGCAAGGCAGCAGCTGGAGCCTTCGGCTTGGACACTGGAAAAGCAAGACACCGGACCCTGCAGCCTGCAGGGAGGCACTGGGCAGCTCGCAGATGCCTGCTGGCCCACCTTGCTGACGGGCACAAGTGGCCCACATCTGACAGCCTGGTCCTCTCCGCTGCTCTCTGTTGCAGGTGTCACCTGCTGAGAGGCTGGCTGCCCCTTCCCGGGGAAGGCTTCAGGTGCCTCCTTGGTCTGTTTCTGGCCAGGGCTGGGCGTCAGGGGCTCTCCCTGCCCCCTTCTATCGCCCACCGAGTGGTCCTGCTTCCTGCAGGGCACCTGGGAGGCCACTGGCTCCTTGGCTAGCCTTTTTCTTTCTTAGTTTTCTGGGAGGCTCACGCTGGGCCAGATGGAGGCAGAGAGGCCGAGCGGGGCGGTGGAGGCTGTTGTGATTTCCACCCCGAGGGCTGCAGCCAGCCAGGACTCCTGCAGCCAGTGTCCCCGTCTCCCTCGGTCCTTGCAGGATGCCTGAGACTGGTGCTTGCGGGGGAGGCGGTGGGAGAATTTGAACTCATATTCGCTCAGGTCATGAGGAAATGAAGGGACAAGAGGCCTGTTTGAGCTCAAGTGGAAGATGGTTGTCTCCTTTTCCTTCCCAGCTTGGAAAAGCAAGGCCCAGCACCGCCAACGACCAGAGCCAATATCCATTAGCGCCTCCCGCAAGCCGCAGAGACGGGCGGCTTACGGGGCTTCACCTCCACCCCCAGCGGCGTTATTTACATAATAGCCTGGCCCCGGGTCACCTTTCATTAACAAACACGTGTGCGAACACCAACGCAGCTGGTGACAGCTCATAAATATATATTGTTAACCCCGTGTAGGCAGATCTCACTGACTCACAGAACACCGAGGGCCCGGCTCGGCCCAGCCACGAGGTCCCGGAAGGAGCGGCCCAGTGAGAGAGTTCCATGTTCAATCCGTTTGCCTGCTCAGGCTAACTTGAGGGCTTCCTGGCAGGCCTACCTCCCCGCCTTGGTCTTGGGACTTGGAGGGAGACCCAGGGATGTGCACTTTTGATTCTGGAATTCATACACCAGGCCTCCTGCGTCGCCTTGACCTGTGCTTCAGAGCCTGCAGGGAGGGCCATCTGGGAACTTTGGTTCTGAGGGACTGAGGTGATGTGGTGACGGGGTGATCTCAGAAGTGTTCTCCTGCCCAGGGCCTTGCGCTGCTCCCGGGAAGCAGGGAGAGAGCCACCTGCGCGGGAACACCTGAGGCCTGCTGGGCTGGGCCCAAGCGGGGAACAAAGGACTTCCCACTCCCATTCCATCCTCGGGGCTCTGCTCCTTGCAAAGCGTGGACTCACCCAGGGGCCCCTGGGCAGCCCCTTGAAGGCTCAGGGCTGAAGTGTGGACACAAGGTGACATATGGTCCTGCTGGAAAGGCCCTCTGTGACTGGCAAGAGACTCCTCCGCGGGGGCCCGCAGATGGACATCCAAGATGAGAAGCCAGTCTCTTCATTTGCAGTGAGAAGGAGCTGCAGAGTCTTTCCCTGGGGCCCAAGGCCATGGACACAGCCAGAGGGGCTAGCACTAGCTGCACACGTGTATTAGTCACCTACTGATGAGTAACAAATCACCCCAAAACTTACTGGCTTAAAAGAACAGACATGTAGATCTCACAGAGAGATGATGAACACTTGTTGTCTAATGAACATTTATCATCTCACATACCTATCGTGAAGCATCACGACCTTGTTGTATCTTCTTCAACATTAGGGCTCGTCAGTAACCCCAGGCAAGGGGTCCCATGTATAGGTCCTCAAGGAAGTTAGGGTCAGCTCTTCAATTACAGGATCATGGGATTCCGGTTTGAAATGGTTCCTGGGGGCATTAATTCTACAGAAGAATTCTCCAAAGAAACGCAGAAAAATACAACCCAGGATGTGTTCACCTCTTGGCTTCGGAATCAAGATCTTACGTGAGATTGCCACAACCCAGGCTGTGGGCTGGGGTCAGGCTTCCTCTGTGGCTGGGGGTGGGAAGCCTTAGCAGGCAGATGCTCAGCTACTTGAGCATCCTCGCGACACGGCTGCTGACCCCCTCCAGCACACAGGATCCAAGAAGAGGACACAAGGTTGTGCCTTCTATGAGACCTGGTTTTGCAAGTGACATCGTCACTTCTGCCACATTCGTTAGAAGTAAATCATTAAGTTTAACCCACATTAAAGAAGAGGGAGATTAAACTAGGTGAGGTGACAGGTGCACACCCTGTGTGACGTCACAATCAATCCTCAAGACAAGTCTCATCAGTCCCACCTTGTAGACCCCTATCCAGTGACGCTCTGAGTAACCACGGTAAGCACTAGGATCACCACCACAGAAATGAGAAAATGGCTCCAAGAGGTGTGGCCCTTGGCCTCTGCCCCACGGTCAGCCTGGGAGGAAGGCTACAAACTCTGTTTGCCCCTGCTCTGCCGAGTCAAGGAAATAGAATGTTCCCAAGTCAGGGAGTCCCAGAGTTGCCCAGTTCTTCTTCCAAGCTGAGACCATTAAAGCCAAAGATGGCATAAAATAATCTGATGTGGAATTGCTTATGATTATTATCCACCCCTGGCCCAGCACATTCATAAAAAATTGCCATCTTGGAAGAAACCAGCAAATGGCAGTTTTCCTGCCATTGTGCTGCTGCCAACCCTATAGATGTGTGCAGGAGCCCTGTTTGGGGAGATGGCTTAAATTGCGGTTGACTATGGGCCATGGAGATTTGAGCATTGCCGCCTTCCGTAGTCTCACGGGACTTGGCCCGGGATCTCGAGTGACTTGGCCGAGATTGCTGATCGGGTCAGCGCCATTTTGGTGGTGTGTGTGGCGCGTGTTAGTCGTTGTTAGAGCCAGAGAGAAAAGTTATCAGAATAAAAAGCTGTTTGTCTCCAGTTTGCCTCTAAACTTCTTCCCGCGGCTTCCTTGCTCCAAGCGGCCATCGCTTCAGGCGACAACAGATGTGATGTATGCAGATTTTTAAAAGGCGGTGACAACTTTATCGTCAAGGAGTCTTCTCCACGATTGAGCCATGATTCTGCAGCATACCCTGACGGATCCACTTAGTGCTAATCACAGGGCAGCTGCTTCCCCGGCAGCAGCCACCGCACGAGGGCGTGAATGCGGGTGTGCGGAGCGGGAGCCCAGGTGTGGTGCAGGAGCAGGGGACTGGGGCCCCTTTGCTCCCAGAGCCGCTACCATCTTAGTACCCAGAGCACAGCAGAGGAGCTGGCTCTTCAAAGGCACAGCGTGACAGAGCTGCACGACTGTCACCATTAAGAAAACCTTCCGGTGTCACAGGCATTCTGTTGGCAGCTGCACAATGGCGGACACAGTGCCATTTGCTCATTTTTTTTCTTAAGGATGCCAATTTTTATGAACACGCTGGGCTGGGAAGTTGCTGGTGTGGATAATCATCTTCAGCGATTCTGCAGGGAAAAAAAAGAGTCAACTTGTAGATCCTAACGAATTACATTGTAGGGTTGAGAAGGAAACAGGGAACTAGTGCTCTGAAAGCCGTCTTTTAACATCAAGTTTAAAAAGCAAGAAACAATGCGGCACATTGTTCCCCAAGTTTGGCTGCCCCCGAGATTCATCTGGGGAAATTTGGAAAGGTCATTTAAAGAGATGGTTTTCCAGCCTGCGTCTCAGACACAGAGAGGCAGACTCTTGGGGACAAGAATGTTTACATTTTCAAAGGTCTCTGAGGACTCTTTGGTAGCTTCATGTTTGGGGGCTGCAGCTAGTCACTGGGTAGCTCTATTGTTTTTAAAAAAAACTGTGTGTAAAAAGGAGGCTGGGAGTAAGTACACTGCAATTTTCTGGTTTTAGCATAAGGGATTTTTTTTTTCTTATTACTTTTTATGTGTTTGAAATTTCTATAATTTTTTTTTGGGGGGGTGATGGTGCTGGGAATTGAATCCAGGGCCTTGTGTCTGCTAGAAAAGCCTCTATCTACCACTGAGCTACAGCCCCAAACTTTTAATCACAAAACAAGCAATGAAAGAGCGATCACATAATTGGAAGAGACAGTGGGGAGGTTTCCAGGCTGTACCTGACTTTGGTCCTTGAGGCTCGTTGCAGGAGCCCTAATTGAGGAGATAGCTAAGATTGCGGCTAGCTGTGAGCCATAGCATTACCACCTTCCATGGTCTCGTGAGACTTGGCCCGGGACATTGCGGATCGGGTCGGTGCCATTTGCATGATCTCGCGAGGCTTGGCCCTGGGGATTGTGGACGGGGTCAATGCCATTTTGTGTGGTGTGGTGGTGGTTTGGAGAGTGTGGATAGCATGTGGGAGAGGCTGTTGGAGCCGGAGAGAGAAACTAGCAGAATAAAGAGCCTGTTTGTTTCCAGTCCGCCTCTGAACTTATTCCCGTGGCGTTGTTGCTCCAAGTGGCCATCGCTTCAGGCACAACAGCTCGTGACTTACTTGCAGGGCTCCGATGTGGGAGAAGGTCTGACTCCTTCTCTGCCCCTGGCATCTGCCTTGGCCTTCTGAGAGCAATTGCTGAGCCAGAAACCTGGCCCCTTTTGCTCAGTCGCTCTGAACCCGGGGCTCAGAGTTGCCTCAGGTACAGGAGGAGCTGGGCTTCCCACCACTTGCCCTCTAGGACACTGCACATGGTGGCTTCAGGCCGTGGTGGCCCTGCTGGTGAAGGCTGTCGGTCCTGGCCTCCCACTGGCCCTGCCACTCCCTCAGAATCCAGTCCCCGAGGCATCCGGTCACTGACCACCTGCTGTGTGCCTGGCACAGTGTGGGTGGGGCCTCATCTGAACAGTGACCGGGCCACCTGTGTGCGTGGCACCCACCACAGTCAGTGGTCTCCCTGTATCCGGTCTCCATGACGACTCACGGGAGTCCTGTCCCCACTTCACAAGTGAGCAAACCGAGGCTCAGGACCGAGCGTGACTTGCCTGGAGCCACAGGGTCTTGAAGAGCGTCGGTGGGACCCAGCTCCCCTCTGGCCTGAGTGGTCCCTCTTCCCTGGCATGCGCGGAGCTGCCGAGGCTCCAGGAGAGGCCTGCCTCAGGGCCCAGGAACTCACCGAGGCAGGTGCAGGTGTGCCCTGAGCCTCATCTGTCCCGGCCCCGCGGTGGGGCCGGGCGGGGGCGAGGCTGTGGCTGGCATCTTCCCAGGTTCCTAATGCAGTTTCTGTGCCACAGGCTGAAGCAAACTGTGCCTGCTGCCACCTCTGCCCACGCACAGCTCCGGTGCCATCAAGGGGACGTGTTACTTGACGTGAATCCCCGGAAGCCTTTTCAACTGCTCACTCAGTATTTCCAAACCAATTACTGGCTTGGAGTTCGCAAAGAAGGTGACACTTGGGTCTTCCAGCAGGGACTCCCTCCAGCCCCAGCACCAATCTGAGGATGACGTGATTCAGCAAAAAGAGAAAAGCAGATAATTTTTTTGCTTTGGGGAGACTAGAGGCAATCACAAATACCCCCCAAGCAGAGCCAGAGTCTCTGGTTTAAAGAGGCCACGTGTCCCTCACGTGTCCCCTGCCATGATTGGACTTTAGAGGCCCTTTAATTTGAAAGGAGGATGGTGGGGGTGGCTGGAGACTAGGAAGTGTGAGAGGCTGCAGCTGCAAGCGCAAGACTTTGGGGGAGACATGGGAGAGGCCTGAGCTGGCTCTGGGCTCAGTTCTAGAGCTGAGCAGGTCAGGAGCATCGAGGGATCTGCCTGGTGGATGAGCTGAGGGCCCCGTGTCTGCTTCTGGGATTGGAAACAGGACACGATGCACCTGGCCTTCTGGCCTCCCAGCCCCCTCCCTCCTCCCTCCCCTGAGCCAGAGTAGGAGGACATCCTGACCCCGCTGCTCCAAGGCCCTGGGCCCAGAGACTCCCTCTGTGCTTGGAAGAGCGACTGAGGCACAGCCCAGGGCTGGAGAAGGAGAAGGGCGAATCTCCACGTTCCTCTCCTCTCAGCCCTGCAGGGCCTCCCACGGTGGGAGCCCTGGTTTAGCCTTACTCAGGAGCCCCCCTCCCCTTGACTTGGGCAAGTAGGGAATCTGCAACCCGGTCAGAAGCACCGAAGTCCAGCTGCAGCACTGAAAGACATGCACCCGCCTCTCCTCTTCCCCGGTGCGAAGTGCCAGGCGGGGGGGGGGGGGGGGGGGGGGGGGGGGGGGGGCGGGGAGGGGCTGTGCCTTGGGATGTGGGAGGGGCACCGCACAACGGTGGAGCCCTGTGCTGGCCAACTCTGAACAACGGGCTCTCCAGAAGGTAAGGCCTCACGGTGGTGCTCGCCAAGTTCCATGGTGTAGGTGTTCCCAAGTTCAAGTCACCAACGCAAAGTCACTACTTGGAGTTCGAAAGACACATGCGGGGTTGGCTCTGGCGCGCGGGCACGGGCCGCTCTGGCACAGTGCTGGGCGGGGGCGGGAGAGCCGTCCTGGACCCTTTGCCCCAGAAGACCCCTGGCCTTCTCCAGGCACCCCCTGCCTTGTGCACGGAGGCCTTTGCCCCTCCTCCTGGTGCCTTTGGGGAAAAGCAGGGGCTTGTCTGTTAGCCGGGGGGGGGCCAGGGCTGGGGACAGGTGAGGCTCAAGACGTGAGCAGAGCCAGGATGGCTGGGGCTGTCCTGAAACATCCCCTCCCTTCCCTGAGCCCCTAGAAGTTTCCATAAAACAAAAGGGGAGCTGGGGATTACCCTACCTGAGGATCAACAGGGCCTAATGAGAAGGCAGGTTTCAAAGCAGGAGAGGTTCACGCTGACCCTCTTGGAGCCAGAAGGCCACTCTTACGGGGGATCTGATTTCTTTGCTTATTCTTGAATCCCTTGGCTTTAGGGCACCTCAAAGCATGGAAGGCAAAAGGGAAATGAAAATAAATCCTGTCTCTTTCATGAAGGCACAAAGGCCAGGCCTCTTTGCAGCAGATGACTTGCATTTCCCAGTCAGGAAATGCAAGGGAGGGCGGGCTGCGTGCGGGTGGGGCCGGTGGGGAGGGGGCTGAGCCCTGCCTGGGAACGGCCCTGGGTAAACAGCCTCCCGGGCTCAGCAGCCAACCTGGAAAATGCCCTCATGCATCTTTAATCTGCCTGCTCCTCGCCGAATAATGGCAGTGAACATCATGAGGTTTGACTGGCATTTACAAGGAGCCTCTGAAGGAGGCTCTAGCAGGAGAAAAGGAGCTGGAGCCAGAGGGCTCGGCGCTGCTCCTCTCCGCTGGGCAGCCTCCCGCCCCTCAGAGAATCTTCTGTCTCCTGCAGAACCCCCTGCCCCGGCCTCCCTACAAAGCCCCGCACCGCTCCCCGTCCACAGCGCTCCAGAAGGGGACATTCTCTTGCACCGAGGGGCTGATCAGAACCAGCTGGGGGAGGGCAAAGGGAGCCCAGGAGATTGGACGAAGGGCCAGGGGTGGACCTGGGTCTTGGCCAATGTCCATGGTGTAAATGTTTCCAGCAAGGCCTACTTTAAACTACCAGCAGATACTGCTGGAAAGACGCACGCGGAACGGGCTCTTTGAGGTTGGATCCTGGGGGTGGGAGGCGGGGTGGGGGTGGGGATCAAGGGGCTTTGTGGGTGAGGGACAGAGACCTGCCTGGGAGCTGAGCGGAGGACCCAAGGGGGCAGCAGGACAGCTGGGGGGTCATGAGCCCCCCGGTTCCCTGCCTCAGCTTGGAGAGAAGAGCCATTGCCCATTTATTGCTCAAAGGTGTCGGGAGGTTCGGATGAGGTCCTGTGCAGGAGCCCTGATTAAGGAGATAGCTAAGACTGCGGCTAGCTGTGAGCCATAAGCATTACCACCTTCCATGGTCTCGTGAGACTTGGACCGGGACATTGTGGATCGGGTCGGCGCCATTTGCATGATCTCGCAAGACTTGGCCCGGGGATTGTGGATCGGGTCGGTGCCATTTTTGTGGTGGTTGGAGGAGTGTGGGTTGCATGTTGGGGTGTTGTTGGAGCCGGAGAGAGAAGCTGGCAGAATAAAGAGCCTGTTTGTTTCCAGTCTGCCTCTGAACTTAATCCCTTGGCTTTGTTGCTCCAAGTGGCCATCGCTTCAGGCGGCGACAGTCCTGCGTCTAGGAGTCATAGCTAGAAGATGAGAAGAACACCCCTCCCCAGCCACACTACCACAGGAAGAGTGTGTTGTCTTATCCCCGCTGTTAAATAAGGCAATAAAGTGATACAGCAAAAACGCACTTCTGCACAAAGCATGCTAGTGAGAGAAAAGGACCCACCTGGCTCTAAGTAGGAAGTGCCTGTCCCTGTGGATACGCACGGTGACATCCTTCCAACCAACGTCCTGGTCTGACGTGTCCTGTGACCGGGGGTTCCTTCCTTCCTTCACTCAGCATTTACCCAGTGGTGACTCTGGTGGGTGTTGAAACATGGACTCGCTACTGTGCACGGGCTAGGAAGCTTCGTGGAGTACTTGGGGGCCGGTCACAGAAACACAGCTACATTACAGTCCACGGGTGCCAGGACAGAGGCCGGAGCCGGGGCTTAGGGAGTGGGAGGGCTCACCTTGATCCATCCTCAGCTCTGGTGATGTCCCCCAGGCCCTGCACACAGCAGCCCCTCCCAGGAACTGGTTCTGAGCCTGTGGGCCGAGCGGCTCCGTAGAGGAACGGAGCTGGATTCAGGGCCTTGGCCTGGAGCTGGGTCTACACCTCCAGGTGTGGGCGGGCGTTGGAGAGGTCAGAGGCCGCAGGCTCCCACAGTGGTCTGTGATCCAAACAGAAGGAAAAGGTGGGCAGGAGTTCGTCAAAGAGAAGGTTGGGGAAGGACACATGCCAGGCAGGGTGTGGGGGCACAGTGTGGACGGAGGCGGGGAGGCGGGTGCCGGGACTGGGGAGAGGCGAGCCAGGGCAGCGGTGGGGAGCTGAGGGCCGGGGCGGATCCAGAGGCCTGTGGAGGGGAAGGGAGACGTCGCGAGAGGAAGGGAGGCTGCTGGGGAGAGGAGCAGAGGCCCAGCTGCTGCTAGAGACGGGACGAGGAATGAGGGACGAGCTGGACGGAGAGGGCAGACAGCCTCCTGCCCACCCGGGCAGAGCGGCCGCCTGGCCACCTCGGGGGTGGAGGACTCTCTCCTCCCAGGCCTGTTCCAGGCTCAGGCCTGGGTTACCCTCAAGAACTCTGAGACCATTTCACAGAATCAAAGTCTTGGCGTTTCAAAGTAAAGTGGGGGCTTTCTGCCCGGTGCCCGCGCATGCAGGGACCTTCTGCACTGTTGGGCTCCAGCCCCCGGCTCCAGGCCTGGAAGCTCTGGGCCCCTGGAACACCTTCCTGATGAGTGTCTGCCCACTGGGGCCTTGGGCCACCCCAGGCAGACTGGGCTTCCACGTGGCGCATGCTGGGGCCTCGGGCTACAGGTGACGGCTCAGCCTCTGGAAGGCTGCGGACCAAGGAGGCCGTGGAGGCGTGGTCCTGTCCGTGTGACCACCCCCAGGGAAAGCCCTGGACGCCCAGGCTCCGGGGCTCCCACGCTCTGCTCTGTGCAGCGGTCATACCTGGGTGCTGGGAGAGACGGCGCTGGCCACGTGACTCCGCTGGGAGGACAAGGGATGCTCTGCTGGCCTTGCGGGCCTGCCCTGGGCCCCTTCCCCTGGCAGATGCCACCTGTGTCCCTTCACTGTGATCAACTGTAGTGTGGCTGTAACGGCCGTGGTGAGCCCTGCGAGTCCTTCTAGAGCACAGCTGGACACGAGGGTGGCCTTGGTGACCTCTGAACTTGCACTGCCTATGGAGAAGAGGTGACCTGGGGTCAGATGGCGCCTTCCGTGGCCTCAGGTCCCCTCCTCATTGGTGAAGTAAGAGGCACTTCAAGTTCTTCCGCACAAACACTCTGGGCTCTGAGGGTGTCCACGCCCTTGGAGGGGCCAGGCTGGTCACCAGTAGAACCAGCGAGGTCCATCTCCCCATCCTCCCAGGCAATGGCCAGGGCGGCACCTCAGGGCTGGCCGTGCAGGCAAGGAA
This sequence comes from Tamias sibiricus, assembly GCA_025594165.1. Classification (NCBI taxonomy): domain Eukaryota; kingdom Metazoa; phylum Chordata; class Mammalia; order Rodentia; family Sciuridae; genus Tamias; species Tamias sibiricus. The sequence continues at coordinate 4,537,572 of CM046660.1, forward strand.
GGGGACTGGGCTGGCTGCGGTGGCCATCGGGGGCACCGGCCCAGGGAGTGATGGGAGAAAGAACAGGTCTGAAGGGGAGGGCTGGCAGCCTGGGGGGTGCAGGAGTGAGAGGGCGCGGGGAGCCTAGGAAGTGGGGGCTGGCCCCCCAGGGGCAGGCAGGCTTCCCGCGTCTGAGCACGCGGCCACGGACTTAAAGGGATCAGAACACGGTGGAACACGCTTGGCGCACTCGGTCTTGGACAATTTGGGGGCCTTTTGAAATCAGGCCGGGCTCCAGGGACGCTGCCGACGGGCAGCCAGAGCCCTGCCCAGACCCTGCCCCTCAGCGCCTGGTTATCTCGAGTGTCAGGAGCAGACGCTGGCCCTTGTCGGGAGAGCCTCTGCCGTGCTGCTAGTTTCAAAGCACTGCCTGCAACTCGAGTGAGCTCCTGTCTGGAGGACAGCCATGCTTTTGGGTCCCCTGTGGTGGGGACATCACCCTCAGTACAGAGGAGACGAACCGTTGCGATTCAGGGCTGATCTTCCATGAAGACGGAGCTCTTCCTTGAACCCGAGCGCTCTACTTGTGAGGAAGCCCAGAGCACCCTAGGATATTTTATTTTCGAGATTTGGAAGCTCGCTCGTAGGTACGATTCGTCACACCCAAGCCTGCGGTTCAGAGCCTGGGGCTGCCTTTGAAGCGCTCTTGTCTGTCTCTTCATTTTACAGACAGGGAAACGAGGCACAGAGAGGCGGGCTGGCTCTTTCAAGCCCACGTAGCCAGCGAGAGGCCCAGACAGATGTCAGAGTTCAGCCTTCCGTTGGCCGAGGCAGGACACACTTAGGAAAACCATCCCCTTGAGAGCTACCCTCGGCGGGGTCTGTGGGGCGATGGGGCATTTGGCCAACTTCTTACCTTGATTACCTCGTTCAGTGTTTACAGCAACCTTATGAAAGCATCTATTTCTACTCCAACTGGGGGGACCACGATTCCGTCTGGCACTGACCACACATTGGGCAGCAGACCCCTCAGGCCAAGGACTGGGTCCTTCACAAGACTGTCCTTCACCACAGGGGACCCCAAAGCAAGAGTTCTGTCCAGTTGAGAGCTCACTCAGATTGCAGACCCAGGGCTTTGAAACTCTCCTGTCACCTAGGTGACGGTGCTTAGGAGGGCCAGCCAGGGGTCCCCGGCTACTCCCACTTCTGACCAGTCAGGTACAAATTCAGAGGTTCTCGTGACACTCACAGACCCTGAGAAGGACTCGCAGAACTTGGAAAAGCGCTACCCATATGATTGTAGTTTTAGGATAAGGGACACACACGGAGCAGGTCTGGGGTCCTGACCTGCGTCGTCTGTGCCCTCTGCCTGTGGCGTCAGGATGCGCTGCCCAGAACCATGTGGATCAGGATCACAAAGTATTTCACCAGGAAGCTCCACTGAGCTCCAAGACTTACTTCAGAGCTATGGTGATGCAGTGTGGCAGGCAGGCAGGCAGGCAGACCAAGAAGAGAGGAGAGAGCCCAGAGAAAACCCTCACAGATGTGGCCAAATCATAACGGACCCAGAGGCTGATCTTGCTAAAAGCCCCGACTCTTCACTTGGGCCTGCAGATGCCCAGGGGAGACTGAAAGCAGGACCACGGCTCCGCAGCTCTGTCCCCACCTGGCACTGGTCTCCTTTGCTGTGAGTCATTCTCTCCTGGATTCCAGGAACAAGGGACTGACGGATAAGTATCTTGTGGCAAGGGTCGACACTACCCCCCAGGCCACAGCAACTTTTTTGTGACTGCTGCAGGCAAGGCCCCACCTGACCAAGACTGCTTAGGGGTGCGTGATTCCTGCCCCCTAGTCAAGCCTGAAGCTCCAGCCAGCTCCCCAGAAGACAGAGCGGAGGATGCTAGGTCCCCTTGTCCTCCTGATACAGCTGTAGTGAATTAAGTCCTTTCCTGCCTTTTACCATTGCCTTTTCCTTTTGGTTTCTGGGGCAGATGGCTGGATGGGAGTCACTGGCCCTTCTGGTCCAGGACTCCAGTAACAAAGTGATTTTTTTGCAGCGGGGGGGGGGGGGGGTGGGTACTAGGGATTGAACTCAGGGGCACTCGACCACTGAGCCCCATCCCCAGCCCTATTTTGTATTTTATTAGAGACAGGGTCTCATTGAGTTGCTTAGTGCCTCGCCATTGCTGAGGCTGGCTTTGAACTCTCAATCCTCCTGCCTCTGCCTCCCTAGCAGCTGGGATTATAGGCGTGCACCCCCATGCCCAGCTGGTGATTATTTCTTGGCCATCCGAAGGCACCGACAACAAATGACAAAAATAGTCAACTTGGATTTCACGAAGAGTAAAATTTTGGCTAGATCAAAAGACATTATCCACAGAGTAGCAAGAGGAGCCCCCAAATGGGAAGAAGCTCTTACAAACCACAGATCTGATAAAGGATGAAAGTCCTCCAGAGAGTCCGGTGTCTTAGCTCCCATTGCACAGGCGTGATTGATAGACTCACTGGCCACAGCATGGACTCAACCTCAGCCCTTCTGCCCTCCCTGGACCCTGGGTGGCCCCTGAGTTCCAACCCTCTCATCACATGTCTGGTCTTTCTGGTGACCAACCCCCATGGAGGGGGCTGCCACTTGTCACATCATGAGCACGACTCATCAGGACACTCCCACCACTCAGGAAGTTCCAAGGGTTCCCAAACTCTATGCCAGGAACCAGGGCCAAAGTCCAGATTCATTCAGAGGGGGTTGTCATTGCCATTTTGTCAAGAGTGTCCTGGGAGAGGCCAGGTGATGGGCTCCAGGTCCTGCAGATGGCCACTGGCAGACAAGGAGCCAGGGCTTAGACCTATCGGGCTCCGAGTTCATGGGATTAACCCCTGAGCAGACCGGCCGCCACGGTTACTGGAGTCCTAGGCCCGAGACTCCATTCTGGGGATCTTAACAAATCAGGTCCAGCCGCTTGCCCTGAGAACCAAACAGAAGAGACCGTGTGAGAATCAGAAGAAGAACTGTAGTCACCACGGCCACACTGGAAGGCAGAGTGACATCCAGCATCTCCTACCTGTCTTCGGGGCGGTTGACACGAGCTTCAGGCTCCCGCAGAGGAAGGACTGGGGCAGGAGCGAGAGGGTGCACCGCAGTCCCGGTCCCACACTGGTCCAGTTGACCCTCCTCTATCCCTGGTTCTGCAAGGTGGCTTTGGGGAAGTCCTTAGCACTTGCCGCTGAGGGTGTGTAGCTATCAGACCTGCACTGGGAAGGGGCAATTCAGTTCCATGAGGCGACGGCTCCTGCTTGAGGGGACAGACTCATATGGGGTGATGTGCCTGCCGGGTTCACAAAAAGACACCGAGCCTGTCTCCATGAAGAACCTGTGGAAGCCACAAGTCATCGTCTGCCCTGCCGAGTTTAGTTCCAGGCTGGAACTGTTCTCAATCCATCTCTCCCACCTGCCCCACTCCAGTTCTGGCTGGGCCAAGTTCAGAGGCGTATGAAGACTCACGCCAATTACAGGAATTGATCAGCCAATGCAGAAACCACCCTACGGCTCGCTTCTCTATCAAACCCACTCGTTAAGGCTAACAGTGTTCTACTTTTGTCCCAGTTGTACTCTGATTTTTTTTTTAAAGTTTTACAGCAGGCTAGATCAGAAAATGATGCTTTGGGAAAGATTTGGATCTCAGAATTATGAGTTCTCACTAGATGGTTATTCATGTGTTTGGGGACAAGGCCAGGGAGGTGGGTCAACTCCTTCTCTAGGGTCCTTTTAACTCTATAATTCTGGAAAGAGATAGTGAGGTTAACTTGGCGTTGGTGGGCCCTCAGGTCCTAGAAACACAGCCCTCAACAGCATGTGGCATGTGTTGACTGTGTCGTGTAAACCAGATCTATTTCCCCCCGGGGAGGTTGGGAGCTGCAGAAATAGCATGTGAGCCACTTGAGTCATTTTCAATTTCTTAGCAGATAAGATAGAAAGAAACAAGTAGACTCAAATTTAATAATGTATTTAATTTAACCCAATATAGCCAACATATTATCATTTCAACATACAATGAATATAAAAATCAGTAATGAGCTCATCTTTCACTTGTACTGTCTCTGAACCCCAGTGAGGTCCAGTGTGAACTCAGCGGTCTCAGCTAGCCCCAGGTGCGTGCCAAATGTTCAGGAGCCAGCCACAGGTGGCTTGGGGACCATCGTATTGGACAGGTCGTGGCTATGGCCTCTGGCATATTCCCAGAAGAGACCTGTGGCAACCCGCACAAGGTCAGTCTCTGCTGCTCGGTGTACAGCGCCCCTGCGGCTCCACCTGCAGACAGAGCAGACGCCACCCACGCGGCGCTGCCCGCCCGCCCCGCCCGCCGGGGCTTTGATGTTCTGTGTTCTGATGTGACCTCTGGGGCTTTGCTGGCCCTGGAGAGAGCCACTCTCAGGGATGATTCCTACAGATAGTAAACAACCTGTGGGGGAGTGTGCTCCTCAAACACAAACCAGCCAACCCGGAGCCCACGGCCCCCCGTGAATTCCTTTACTAGGCTCCCACACTCTGGGCCTCACGCACCTGCCCTAACCCCCCCAGGGCCAGGCACCAGACAACTAGGGGTGCCCCCCCACCCCCAGAGCTGAAACTGCTCAAACCAGCCAACCCTCAGCCTGCTAGTCCCGCCGTGCCCCACAGAAACCACTTGTCTCCTTTCTCCCTCTTGCGTCCTCTGGGGTCCTTCTGGGTGTGGCACTTCCTTTCAACTTGGGAACTCTCTGAGTGACAAACTTCTTATTTACTTATTTATTTATTTACTTATTTTGGCCTCTCTAGACCTCAGACCTTCTAGGAGGAGTGCGCTGTGTTTCAGAGCTCTGTCTCGGGCTCTGGGTCTGGACGGTGGCCATGTGTCTTCGTGAAGCTGGCCGACTTCCTCCTAGAGCCACCCGGGCAGACCTTTCTCCGAGCCAGTTAGGGTGCGTCTGGAGAAGAGTCTTCCTGCAGCCAAGCCACCATGTGCCGGAGCCTGAGAAGGCACAGGGGGACGCCGAATCCAGGAAGAGCAACCATGGAGTGGGGGGGAGCTCAGAGAGTCAGAGGCCACTGCCCTCCCGGGCCCCGTGGGCGTTCGGGGAGCGAGGCCGAGGTAGTCAGGCTGCGCGAGGCGGCCCAGAAGGTGTCTGACCTCGTGAAAAATCAAGGCACCTCTGGTTTTTTGTCTCCTGAAATATTTCATCGGTGATGATCTTTCCCCATGTGACATCATCTATGACAAGGCACGTGGCAGGCCCTGGTGGCTTTAGGCACTGCCTGACATCCTTTCCTGCCGTTACGGAGGAGCCTCACCTGTGGGTGGCTCGCACCGAGCCTCCTGCGGCCCTCCCCTGCCCCGGGTAGGAGCCCTGGCTCAGCCCCTGGCACGAGCCCAGACACAGCTCTGGGCTGGCAGTGAGGAGGGGCCTGGCATGTCAAAGCTAACGTCGGCGTCTGGGCCACCCTCCCTACGCAGGTGAGGAACCGAGGGCCGGAGGAGAGGGTGCGCTGCGTGGTCAGGAGGGGCAAGAGCTGGGACTCCGGCCCCTGCCGTCCCGTTCGGTGTTCTTCCTGCTCCTTCTGACTTTTCAAAAGGACTCCTCTCCCTCCCTGCCTTCTCCCCTCCTCTCTCCCTTCCTTCTTCTCTCCCTCCTCCCCTCCCTCCCTTTTTGCAGATGCTGGAGAGCCTTTCCTGCTCCTGCTCCTCCCTTGTGCTAACTTCTGCTCAGCCCTGGGGTGCAGACGCTCTCCAGGGGCCATTTAAGAGGGGAGCGGAGGACTGAGAGGGAGGAGACAGGCCTCCGCTCTATGCCGCCACGGTGGCTTGGCAGGCTGGGTCTCCCTGTGCCCAGTAAAGCAGGGCCTGGCCCGAGAAGGAACAGAGCCTCCTGGTCACCCGCAGGACCGGCCAGGGTCAAGGTCAGCAAGTGTCAGCGGCTGAATCTGCAGCTGGAGGACAGGTCGAGCTTCCTCTTTGGAGCTGTTAGATAACTGGGGTGCGCGGAGCGGGTCCCCCTCCTCAGCAGGCCCCTCACCTCCCCGTGTTTAGGGGAACAGGAGGGAGTAGGGGGCTCCTCCTGCTGCCTCGGGACTCTGGGTGTGAGGTGTAGGGACACGCAGAAGCCCCCATTTCCTCTGGGCCACTGTCTAACCGGCTGCCGTGGGCCCTGCTGACCTGTCTGTACTGTGGGGGCCTGGACAAGCTGAGGGGGCTTCCCTTGCAGCCTGAAGGCTGCCTCCCTGGGAGAGTCAGGGTGGCCAGCCCAGGACGACCTTGGGCTTGTAAATGTGGAGATTCCTGGGCTGTACTCCAGGTCTTGGGGCTACAGGAGCAGGGCTCGGGCCTGTATACAGAGGAGCCCTGCCTGCCCTAGACCAGGCCTCGCTGGCATGGACGGGCAGCTCCAGGGTCAGCCAGGCAGGCCAGAGACCCCTGTCGATGGGGAGGCTCATCAGTCTCCCCTCCCCCCTCTCCTGCAGGGAGCTCGTTACCCTTCAGAGATTGGGGTGGGGAAAGAGAGGGCCAGGAGCCTCCTCCCTCCCTGTCTGCCACGCAGTCCCTCCCCTGGGCTGGGGGCCAAGCCTTCCTGGGATAGAGACATCCCTCAGCCTCCGTCAGATCCTGGGGGACGCCGGAACCCAGCCAGCAATTACTCAGTGTATCTAACTAACATGCAAATCCTGGAGTCCGGGGCCTGTCCTGTCACCCGGCCAGCAGGGGCCTCCCCAGAGATCTGGGGTGCTGGGGTGGGGGAGGCTCCCAGCCGCCCAGGGAGGGGGTGGGGCCGGGCTTGCACTGGCATTCACTTCCACTCCAGGGGCCGGCGCAGGCCAGGGGGCCGGCTCCTGGTCTTGGCAAAGGAACGCAGAGTTGCTGCTGCTGAGTTAATTAGGGAGGGAGGGAGCAGGCGGGGAGCTGGCAAGCAGAGAGGTGGGCTGTGCCAAGCCTCCGCGCCACGTGCCGCGTCCTGGGGGGGGTGGAGGCGGGCAAGGCCAGCTCTTAGCGGTCGGCTCACCCCTGCCCTGCCTGCCCCTGTCGATTCAACAGATGGGGATACCCCCCCACTCCCACCCCCCGGCATTTACCCACCTCCAGGAGGAGGGAGACCCCCACACACACACCCGTCCCCCGGGAGCTGTGGAGGACGCGGCAGCCTGGGACGCCACGCAGCTGTTGCCCGTAGCCACGTGCAGCTGTTGGAATGTCGAAGAACTGAAGTGAAGTGACGCTTAGATCAGCTCCTCCTGTGCACTAGCCCCGCCTCAAGTGCTCAACAGACACAGGTGTCCAGGGCTGGCCACACTGAAGCGCGCAGGTATCGGATGTTGTCGCCATTGCGGAATGTCCTGCTGGCAGAGGTGGCTCTGGTCCCCACTGGCCTAGCACTTCCAAACCTGTTGCTGTGATGTGTGCGCCTCTGATCGTTTTGACTGTAGCTTAAATCCACGGATGTTGTTCTTCTTGAGCCCCAGGAGAAGAAAAAACACAAGCCCTACATTGAGACTGTCCATCAAGGGAGGCTCATCAAGTCCCTGCTATGATGTGGCAGGCCCTGTCCAAAGCCCTGGGGTTGCTCAGACTGTTCCCCACTGTCAGGGAGCAGGGCGCACAGACGTGCACACACATGAAGTCAGAATTGCTTGGATGTGGGCGCTGAACACTTGGAACGCTCAGAGCGAGGCTCTCTGGCCAGCCTGAGGTTCAGAGGCAGGCTCCTGGAGATCTGCATCCACCCTTCCTGTCTGTGAACAGTAAGTCTTTATTTTATTTTATTGTTTCAAGGTCCTACTCTGCTGGCCCTGTAGTTGCTTTTCTGATATAATTACTGAGAAAAATCCCTGTGAATACTGTTTGAGTTCGCGTCCCAATTTGGGCTGCAGAGCCAGCTTTGAATTCATAAAACTCTCCTCTCCCCAACTCAGCCTCTCTCAACCTCTTGTGTCTCTCCCTCCCTCCACTTGACCCCTCTTCCAGGAGAACCATCTCTGCCTTTTACCTGGTGTGTTTAGACTGCTCGTGTTGAAGGTGACGATTACTATGGTTGGTACCACTCCGCCACTTGCTCTTTCTCCCACCTGGTATTTGTTTACTTTTCCCGTCTTTTCTACCTTGTTTTTATAGTGAAGTGGTTTTTTTTTATGGTTCCATTTTATCTTCTTGTTGGCTTACTAACTATATCTCTTTAAAGAAAAATCACTGATTTAACGTTTCCCTTGTCCACGTTTTTGTCCATATCTTCCTTCTACCCAACCATAGTACGTGCTCCCATTTCTTTTTTTTTTTTTTAATATTTTTTATTTATTTGCTTTTAGTTGTACACAATGCGTTTTATTCAATGCGTTTTATTTGTACGTGGTGCTGAGGATCGAACCCGGGTCGCCCACATGCTAGGCGAGCGCTCTACCGCTGAGCCACAATCCCAGCCCTGCACTCCCTTTTCTCACCTAGCTCTTGTGACGTTGTTGCATTTTGCTTCTACATGTGTGCCAGAGCAGTCCAACAGAGAAAGGGTAGCTTCTCAACAGTGGTGCTAGGTCAATTTCACGACCATTGACAGCACCGATTCCTATTTTACACTATATGTGAAAATTAACTTCAAATGGATGTTAGATCTAAATATAAGACATAACAACCATAAATATTCCCGAAGGAAACAACCTTAGCAACTTTGGCTTGTACAGAGATAGGTCACATAAAACACAAGCTACAAAAGAAAAGGGTCCATAAACTGGACTTCATCAAAATTAGAAACTTTTGCTATTCACTGGTAAGAAAATGAAAAGTCAGGGGATGGGGGTATAGCTCAGTTGGTAGAGTGCCTGCCTCGCATGCACAAGGCCCTGAGTTCAATCCCCAGCACCACACACACACACACACACACACGCACACACACACATGCACACACACACAAAAAAATAGACTTGGAGAAAATGTTAGCAAAACCATGTCTGATAAAGGATTTGTGTCATGAATGTATGAAGAACTCTTACAACTTAATGGTAAGAAGATAACAGCAGTCTTCCTATCCACTATTTCCTTTTCTTTGATGTCAATTACCTAAGGTCAATTGTGGTCTGAAAATATTAAATGGAAAATTCTAGAAATCAACAAATTTAAATTTTAAAAAATTGCATGCTGTCCTGAGTAGCATGATAAAATCTTGTACCATCAAGCTCTGTCCTGCCTGGGACATGAATCATCTCCCTTTTCAGAGTATCCACATTGTATACACTACCCACCTGCTGGTCACTCAGTAGCTGTCTTGGTTATCAGATCAACTGTGTGGATAACAGTGCTTGAATCTGAGTAACCCTATTTTACTTAATAAAGACCCAAAATCACAGAGTGAGGCCAGCAACCTGAGTATGCCAGGAAAAAGTCATAAAATGGCTTCCTGTAAGTGAAAAAGTAAAAGTCTTCATTTAATAAACAAAGAAAAAAAAAAACTGTGCTGAGGTTGCTAAGATCTATGGCAGGCTATGTTGTTAATCTCTTACTGTGATGAATTTGTAAGTTAAGTTTTATCGGAGGCATATATGGGAACAAGCATGAGGTTTGGCACTACCCACGGTTGGGGTATCTACTGGGGGGGTCTTAGAATTGGGTCCCCCATGGACAAGGGCAGCGACAGTGAACCCCCCTCCCCACGTGTGAAGGAAGATGGAAGCAGGCTCTTCTGTGCCCTGTCTCCTCTCCAGAACTTCGCACCCCAAGCTCAGCTGCCGTGTGGAGTGGGTCAGCTGTCCGCCCCTGACGCTGCTCCTGCGATGATCAGCTCTATCGGAGGCTCACCGCCACCTGCGTGGCCCACAGCTCCTCACACTCCCGGTGTCCAAAACAGAATGCGCCTGTGTCTTTCCAAATCCTGCACCTCCAGACTCCCAGGCACCAGTGAGACCCTGCAGGACCTGCCACTTCCCCTTCCACCAGGGGCAGCGCAGGCGCCTCCCGGCTCTCCCCTCCCCTGCCACCATCACGCGGCTCTGCCTTCCCTGCTGTGCACCTGGCTGTGGTTTGGGTTTTAGTCTCTTGGGATCCCGTGAGCCCCTGGTGTGCAGCGTGGCCTGCACCCCAGGCCTCCCTCAGCAGGTCCAACGGACACCCAGAGACGGTTCTCCAGACAGCGTCACACTACCTGGGGTTGGGGACCCATGACCCAGTCGTGTGGGAACGAAATCTGAACCCAAGAATGCTCCTAGGCTCAGTCCCCAACTCAGGGTTGCGTGCAGTTCCTCGAAGGGACAGGAAGCGAGGAGGACGGTTCTTTAGGTGGGGCCTGTCGCCGTGCCCGTCCCTGGCAGACGCACTCTGGGGGTGCACGTGTAACACTCGCTCAAGAAAACAGCCCGGGCTCCGTGAGGCGGTGGCCAGGGTGGCTCCCTCCCTCCCCAGCAGTGTGCTTGGTTCCTCACTTTTAAGGCACTTTCCCCCACCATGTTTGCCAGGGAGGCTGTGCCCAGAGCAGGGGCGGGTGGGCAGGGGTGGGGGAGCGGAGCCCTGCGGGCGGACCTCCTAAACTCTCGCAGAGCTGAGGGAACAGGGGATGGGAGGTTAGCTGAGGATGCTCTGGAAATAAACAGCAGGGAGAGACTAGTCCCTCAAATGTGCCCACATGGAGAACAGCTTCCTAGTTCTAGCCCCGCGGGGCTAGCCACAGCCTGGGCCCCCCTCTGCCCAGCACCCCTAAGCTTCCGGGAAGAACCCCAGCCTGGCCCTGCCGCCTCTCCTGGCTCAAGGGTCCAGCTGAGACCGTGCGTAAGCAGCGGGGCTGGACACCTGTGAGCAATTAGGGTCCCCTGGATTCTGGGCCCAGAGGCCAGGCCCCAGACAGGAAGCAGCGCTGCTGTTTCTTTGTGTGGGAGTGAGCTGGGGAGGGCGGAGGGAGGTGGTGGGCTGAGGAACAGAGATGGGCAACAGAGGAGGGAAGGTGACTGGAGGTTTTTTACCCTAAGATGGAGGTGGTTCCAGAAGGTTCTGGTGGCCGGGGCGCTCCCACCCCGACCGGCCTCCTCCCTTCCCCGTTCTTGCCACGTTCTGAAGCCAGGAATGGGGCTCCTTCCTAGACCTGCCTCCCCTCCCCCTAAGAAGATAGAGGGAGGCCTTGAGTGGGGGGCACTGCTGGGCGGCAGGGGCGGGGGCCACCCTGTGCCAGGCACGCTGCCTGAATCACTGTTTTCTAAAGTCAAACCCCTCCTTGGGCTCCCCCGCCCGCCCCCAGCGCTCCTCCATTATCCTTAGGCCATTTGGTAGGCGTTGCCATGACAACCACAAGCAAAATGGCATGCATATCAACAGGAGAGGTGACAGGGGCAGGGCAGCCTGAGAGGCTGGCGTTGGGGGGCTGGGGGTGCGGGAAGTGCCGCCACCCGCAGCACCCACGGAACGCGGGCTGGAACACAAGGCTCCTGGGGGTCCCGCGGAGGATCTAGAGGGAGGCGCAGGACACAGAGGCCCTGTGGCAGCTGTGGGAATGGCTCCCCCAGGGAGCCAGGGCGATGTGAGGGGCTGCTCGCCCTCCGGCCCAGCCTCGGCATCTGCAAAGGGCAGGTGCTAGGGGTGCAGTGGGGTGGGGCAGGAGAGAGCAGGCTTTGGGGAGGGTCCCCAGACAGGGCCAAGGTCGTCTTGGCCAGGGACCCCTGGCTTACAGCCCCTTTGGGACAGGCAGGCAGGTCAGCCCTCCACACCCAGGTCCAGGGGGTGGCCCAGCCCTCCCTCCCCTTGGCCAGCCTCTGCTCCAGACCTGGGGCCTCAGCCTCCCTCTGGGGTCTGACTATGCACAGAGGCGACGGAACAGCTTAATTTCTAAGAAAAGCCGCAGCTTCCAAGAATAAGAACACATGAAACGAGGCTTCTTGATTGAAATAAGGCCTGACTGTGGAATGGAGAATTTGGGGGGATTCTGCCCTCTTTCCTGGAGGTTTTCCCATCGAGGCTGATCAAAGCCACAGCAAATCGCTCTGTGTAAATAGGCTCTTTGCACACAGAGCCTGCGGTCTGCTCGGAGCAGGGGGGAGGGCGCTGTGCCTGCCAAGGGCTCCGCGTCCTGAGCCAGGAGCAAGTGCGAGTTGTCTTGGAGGCTCTGGTGCGGTGAGCCTTGGTCTGCTGTCCGAGCATCAACCTGGCTGCCAAGTTCTCTGAAAACACAGTGTTTGCTGGAGGGACTGGAACCCTGGGCTAGAGAGGGCCTGCCCCTTCTCCACCAAGGATCCTGTGTCCCCGGCTGTCCATGCACGCGCAGTTCAAGCCTTCCATTTGATGCCCACCCTTTGGTCACAGGGCAGCTCACGCTACCAAGGGGCCCTGCCTTCCTCTGGGCCACCTCCCATCTCCCGGCACGGTGTGATACTTAGGGATGCGATGCCAGGTGGCCCCTGTCACAGAAGTCAAGGGCCTGCTCTCCCCTCCCTGCTCTGGGACTGACCGTGGATGGGTCCCGAGCTCAGGAATCTCCTGGGTCTGGGTCTTTGGCCCCTGAGGAGGCCACTCAAGATGGACAGGAACTGGGCAAAGAGCCCTCATGAAGGTGAGGCCCGAGCCACAGGACGGCTTCCTGTGTCCCTGCTGCGGTCTGATGTGTCCCCAGAAGTCCCCCAGGTCACACGTTAATGGAGCAAGAACCACCCCGCTCAGCCACCGCACTGTCCTCCAGACGGGAGCACAGGGGGTGCCTTCTGCCAAGGGGTTACTTCCTTGGCAGGGGACCAGTGGCTAGGGCTATTTGAGCCAATGGTAGCTTTTGACAAGTTGGCAAGGGGCTATTTCCAAATTAGCTCACCCGGGCCAGCCATTGACATGCCCTTGGGGGGACAGAGAGTGGCCAGTTCTTACACTTGCAAATGGCAAACAGATGTAAAGCCCCAGGACACTTGGCCAGATGGGGCAGGGCGGCAGGCCATGCTCTCGGGGGACCAACAGCCTCTCCCACATTCTATTTGTCATAGCGGGACAGAAACTAGGTTGCAGACCCCCCCCCCCCCCCCCCCCCGAGAGCCTGGCCCCGGGTCCAGGGCTGCAGTTGTCATCCCATCCTCAACGACCTCTCTGCCCTCTTGCCCCACGGAGATGAGGCCAGACACCGAGTGGGGCCCGTTAGCTGCAGGTACGGGGACATTCAGGGCAGGCCGCATTTGGCTTAGGCGAGAGTCCCTGAGCCCTGTGGTCTCCCGAGCTTCCTGGCCCACAGGACTGTTCCTCCCACGCAGGCTGAGGGGGGAGAGCACTTGGGATTGAGCATCAGCCCGGGCTGGATGGACCCTGTGTCAGGGACACTGGGAGGAGAGTGGTCCTGTTGTGAGAGTCCGGCCTGGGGTGCCCCATGGCTGAATGGGGTTCAAAGTCTGACCTCAACTGCAGAGTGATCTCAGGCCTTCCCCCGGTGTTCTCTTCCTGGTGGCTCATGTGGCGCGGTCCTAGTTTCACAGAACATCACGTTGGCAGTGACTCCCTGAATGCTCACGCCACTACTGTGAGGTGCGGGCGGAGCTTGGCTTCTCGGCTCTGCGGATGAGGAGCAAGGGGAGGAGGGCCCCTGCAGAGGGGAGTGCAGAGCCAGCCCCCGCCAGGGGCGGGCTCTTCTCCTGGCCCTGAGCTCATGTCCCCAGTAGAGGACCCCTTTATCACTCTCTTCCCTCCCACCACCTCCCCGGCCTGGGCTCCACATTGCGAAATATGTTGTCAACAAAATGAATGGATGACGTCAGCGGGACTGCGCTGCCCTCTTCCTCTTAATCAAACACACACGGACCTGCCACTCTCAGCTCCTGAGCGGCCCCCAGCCCCCAGGCGGAAGCTAAGCCTGGGGGCTCTGACCTAGTAGGTTCATCATCACCAGAATCTTGGGACCCCGCTACGTGCCAGGCACTATGGGAGGTGCCTGGGCTACATCAGTGGGTCGAAGACCCCAGAGCTGGGGTTACGGCAGGAGGGGACAGAAACGATGGAAGACATAGGAGTTGTGCACATTCTGTAGGTTGTGCTGGACGAAGATTACTACTATGAGACGTGGACAGAAGGGGCAATGCAAGGGGGATGGGAAAGGGAGGGGAGAAGTTCAAGTTTAAAACAGGGGTTCAGGACAGACCTGCAAACATTTTCAATAAGCATTAAAAAAAGCCGGGAGCGGTGGCGCACACCTGTAATCCCAGCACTTGGGATGCTGAGGCAGGAGGATCGCGAGTTCAAAGCCAGCCTCAGCAATGGTGAGGCACTTAGCAATTCAGTGAGACCCTGTCTCTAATAAAATACAAAAAAAGGTCTGGGGATGTGGCCCAGTGGTCGAGTGCCCCTGAGTTCAATCCCCGGTACCAAAAAAAAAAAAAGCATTAAAAAAAAATACCGAGACTAACCCAAAGTTGGTGCTAACTGGACCAATAAGCCGGCTGGGCCTGGCGTCTGGAATGACATCAGGGCAAGATGCCCTTGGGCTGGGTGGGTTAGTGGCAAAGTGCAGGAGCCCTGTTTGCGGCCATCGCTTCAGGTGGCAACAGCGAAGATCACGCGCTCCCCTTCTGCTCCGGGCTCCCTCCAGTAGGGATGTTCCAGTCACAGAGGGACACACACTGCAAGGGATGCGTTGAACTGGACTGGGCACTGACCCAGGGCGGCCCCAAGCAGCCAAGCCAGAGGGACAGACCAAAACCAGGATGGAAAATAGACTTTGTCCCTCACACCAATTCCACATGATTGCCAGAGACTTCCTGGAATTCTTTATTGAGAAAAGACTTGAGGGCTTGGGGCGCTGCTCCATGAGCCAGGGTGCTGGGATTGATTTGCCATGTCTGCTGTGGTCAGAGAGGTGGAGAGTGGCTGCAGGGAACGGGATTCGGTCTAAATTATCTGTGAGCGCAGTGGAAGGTCCCAGCGGGTCTCAGCGTGCGGGCTCACGGGGCTGAGCGAGAGGGTCAGACTGTGCAGAACAGTGTGAAGGCCTGAGGCAGGTGGGCCAGGACACAGCCGCTGCTGAGGCCAGGTGCCAGGACTCCATTCTGCCTGGAGTGCGCTCCTGCCTCTGCTGTGGCCTGGGACACTGGCTTGGACGGGGTGCGCCCCTGTGTGGGGTCTACGCCCTGTTCCTGCCTGCTCGCTGCGTTTTCCACCCCATCCAAGTGTTGTCACTGTAATGCACGGGGCTGGTCGGTCGGGAAGCCTGGGCTCAGATCCTTGACCTTGAGCAAGTCAACTTGACTCCTAGGATCTCCATTTCTGCCTCTATGAAGCATAGACTATAATCACACCTGTTCCAAAGAGTCCCGAGGAGTTAAAGAGGCCATGCATGTCAAACTCCCAGCACAGTGCCTGGCCCACAGTGCCCACCAAAGGGACAGAGAGTAATAAAAATGGCAACAGAAGTTATCACAGCTCCCGTTAGAAGGATGGCCCGCAGAGTACCACGGACTCTTGGCATCCCCTACCCCAAGTCCACTTGTTGCAGCCTGGTCCCCGGTGAGACAGTTAGGAGGAGGGACCTTTGGGAGGACACTGGCTCACGAGGGTGGAGACTCATGAATGAGACTAGCATCCTTGCAAGAACCTACTCCTGAGAGCTGCTTCCTCTCTCTCTGTTCTCTGCCATGCCAGGTGCAAGAAGACAGTGGTCTTCAAGAGGGAGAGGGCCCTCACCAACACCAGATCTGCTGGCACCCTGGTCTTGACCCCCAGCCTCCAGACTGAGAAATGAGCATTGGTTGCTCCCCTCACCCTGGCTAAGGCATATGTGTTTCAGGAGCCCACGCTGACTGAGAACAGGGAGGGTATGGTCAAGGGGACCTGGCCAAGACCAACTTTAATTAGGTTCCTTAGGTCCATGCACCCCCCCCCCAGAGGACATCTTTCTGCCCCTGAAAGTGTTATTAGACATGGCTGATAATTGGTAGAACCTCCTTGGAGTTTCTAGGCCTGTGGACTAAGAACTGAAGAGGTACAAAGATAGACTTGTAGAAGGACTGGGGATGTGACTCAGTGGTAGAGCACTTTGCTAGCCTGTACCAGGCCCTGGGCTCAGCCCCCAGCACTGCCCCCCCCCCCCAATAAACCAAGATAAACATGTGGCTCAACATCAAAGCAGAGTCCGGGAAGAGAGCCACACATATACGAACTAGTTCTTTATGAAGTTACCAATAACTCAACAGGAGGGAGGACTGCGTTTTCAGCCCATGGTGCTGAGACAACTAAACATTCACACGGGAAAAAGCAAAACTCAGTCTTTAACTCCACATACAAAATTAGTCTGTAACCAATCACAGATACAAGTATAAATGCTAAAACGGTAAAATATCCAGGAGAAAACATAGAAGATAACAATTAGGGAAATGTTTCTTAGATAGAACAAAACAAGTTTTAAAACTCCCCAGAAACTACAAAAATGGACAAATTAGGTTTCCCCAAATTGAAAACTTTGCTCCGCGGGACACTTAGGAAACTAAAAAGGCCACAGCCACAGACTGGAAGACAACATTTGCACATGCACAATCAGAGGACTTTACCCAGGAGGCACAGCTCAACAGCACAAGCAACTTGATTTCTTTAAATGGATGAAAATTTTGGACAAATGCCTCACCACAGAATATGTAGTGGGGAATTGAAATAAGCCAATCCCAGGAAACCAAAGGTCGGATGTTCTCTCTGAAATGCAGACACTAACCCACAATGTGGGGGCCAGGGGAGGAGGGAAGAGAAGTACTCTGGATTACACAAAGGGTATGAGGGGAAGGGAGGGGGTGGGAACAGGAAAGCCAGTAGAATGAATGAACGGGACATCGCTTTCCCGTGTCCATACACGAATACACAACCAGTGAAACTCCACGTCACGTACAACCACAAGAATGGGAAGTCACACTCCACGTATGGACAATATGTCATCAAAACGCACTCTACTGTCATGTAAAAAAAAATATGTAGCGGGGGCCAATGAGCCCTGGGAGACAAACTCCACACATCAGTCATTAGCGAAATGCACGTTACAGCCACGAGGGACACCGCCGACTCGGCCAGTCTCGGTGGGAACCCGGAGCACCAGGGAGCTGGTGGGGGCGGGGCCTTGTGGCAGACAGCTTGGCGATTCCTTGAAACGTCCAACCACACTCGGATGACCCAGAAACACGACTCCTTAGGCTAGGCACTCAGCCTAGAGAGACGGAGACACACGTCCAAAGACTTGTAGTGGCCATTCCCAGCAGCCTTCTTTGTAAAACCCCCAACCTGAAAAAAAAAAAAAACCAAAACGTCCATCAGCTGGTCAGTGAATTAAAAAACCGGGTGTATCTGGTAATGCTGTTGCAGGCATCAGTAAAAAGAACCAGACTGGTGCCCGCCTCGACGGGGGCCATCTCCAGGGCACTGTGCTACGTGAGGACAGACAGATGGAAAGGACTGCAGATGACGGACTCCATTCATGTAAAATTCCAGAGGAGGCAGAACTACAGTGAGAGGAAGCAGATCTGTGGTTCCCCGGGGCTGGGGGCAGGGAAGGAGAGGAAAGCCACTGGCTTGGCGTCCCTGTCACCGGGAGGCTGAGGGAGGCTGCTGATGGCCTGGGAGGTGTGTTTTCATGGGCTCATCTGTGAGCTCTCCTCCATGGCCACCTCAGTTAGGTGGCTTCCAGGGAGTGCCCCCTGCTGCACCGTGTGTTCCCGCCAGCCGCACCCAGACCCGACTGCCCCCCAAGGTAGACAGGGGCAGTGACTGTAGTGTCGCTGGGCTCGCAAAGCCGGGACAGGAGCCCAGGCAGGCTGGATCCCGGCCGTTTCCCCGTGTGGGGAGGTGAGAGACGGGAAGACCCCGGTCCAGCCCAGCCCCGGCCACTGGGGGCTCACCACAGGCAGGACCTTCCAGGACCGAGCCCCCACGACCCCAGCCCCAGCCTGGCCTTCGCAGACTCTTAGTGTGAGGGAAGCACAGGGAGCGGTGGCAGGTAGGGAGGTCCCTGATGCTCCTCTGGGGACACTCTTTGGACTTTCAGCAGATGGCCTCATGGACCGCCACCCCAGGCTCACAGAGTGGCCATGGCATCACTCACGACCTGGCCCTGAGAGGGGAGGTGGCCGCGTCCTCCAACTCCCGGTTACCCAGCTGGGTCCCTCTGTCGTCCCCAGATGCACCCCCTGCTCCAAGGAGTGTTCTTTGATCCTTTCCTACGCCCCGCTTCCCCCAGTCCCTGGGGACACAAAACCTGAACCAAGGCAGGGGTCTCTGGCAGAGTCCCCAAGGACGAGCAGGGCTAGGGAACAGTTCTGTGGACCCGGACAGTCCCTGGGCCCACACGGACACCTGTCCTTCTCTGAAGGCAGGACAGCAGGGAGTTCCAACCTCAGGGGCTGAGGGAGCTCCTCACACCCCGCCCCCTAGCCCCCGCCTCCACCTTCTGCCACCCACCACACATGGGCAGGCACACCCCTGCAAGAGCACGCCCCGATACTCCCAGACCTGGGGTGCGCCTGCACACAGATGTACGCTCCTGATAAAACGAAAACAGCAAAGGTGCCGTCAGAACCTCCCCAGTGCAGTTGCCTCCCTGTCAGCACAACGGTCTAACTGTCCCTGGCCACCCGTGCACGTCCCTGTGCTTCCCTCCCACTAAGAGTCTGCGAAGGCCAGGCTGGGGCTGGGGTCGTGGGGGCTCGGTCCTGGAAGGTCATGCCTGTGGTGAGCCCCCAGTGGCGGGGGCTGGGCTGGACTGGGCACCCGTTCCAGCTGGCACGGCCAGCCTGCAGCGTGGACAATCCCTGGGCCCTGGTGATCTGAAAAATTCCTCCTTCTGAGCCGGGCTGCAGGGGACTCACCAGGCCATGATAGCATCGTTCCTTTGTGTCTTCACTCACAGCTCACCACGAGCCAGAGTCCTCCGTGTCCTGGGCCAAGCCCAGGGGACACAGAGGTAAAACACCCTTTGTCCCGTGGAAAGATGGCCCTGTAACCTGGACAGATGACCAGGTGAGAGAGGAGGGGAAGGTTGGGAGCCCCCCAGGATAATCACCAATACAGCAGCTCTTGCCTGCTGCCTGGTCATATCATTTCCCCTTAAAACTTACTTTGTTTTGGCTATAAGGGAATAAAATATAAAGAATAAAATAAAATTATATTCTGGTCATCTACTTAATCAGAGATAAAATCATGAAAATATCAGCATATTCTTTCCCGTTTTTTTTTTTTCTTTTTAGTGTGCTTAATCTTCTATTTAATTCATTTGACCACATGAATAAAAATGTATCTGGAGAGATAAAGAGATAAAGAGAGAAAACACAGGGCCAAGGTGGCACCCCCGAGTAGCCCCACTGCCATCTGAGGTACAGAGAAAACACACACATGAGGTTAGAAAACAGACCTCAAAGGGGGTCCCCAGGAGACTCCCTGCTATGGTCTGAACAGCCCCCCTGAAGTGCACATGTTGGAATCTTGGTCCCTAAAGTCATTAACAGCACTGGGCGGTGGGGCCTATAAAGGCGTGGCATTTGCACAGAACCCACCCCACGCTCCTGGGGCTGGAGGCCTCTCTGAATGGCTAGGGCTTTTGCTAGGAGTGAGAAAGAAGCTGATGGGGGTTTGATTCTTGTTACAAAGAATCCTTCTGGTCACTGAGAGAGGACCCAGGAGAAGTGCAGATGAGGGTAGACTGTCGGAGGGCCACTGGCAGGACTGCAGGAGAGGCTGGGGTGGCTGGGACCAAGACCCCTCGGTCCTGGGTGACTGGGCGACTGGCTCCGGTCCGGAGAGTCTGTGTGTTTGTGACACGTGCTCGTGGTTAAGGATTGGACTGTTCTCCCTCCCCTCGAGGAAAATCCACAGGCTGAAGTCTTAACCCACAGCCCCTCGGAATGTCACCTTATTTGGAAAGAGGGTCATTGGGTCTTCCGGTTTCCGGTTCTGCAGGTGAGGGGCTTCGACGTCATGCTCTGTCCAACAAGGGGCAAAGAGCTGAACAAACTGAAAAGCCAACAGCTCTTCTTAGATTCCCGAGAGCTCTTCCTTAGATTCCCAGACTGGACAGACAGACGGGCAGACGCACGATCCCAAACTGCCAGAGCAGACGTCCACCAGAGAAGCCACCAGGGGGGAAAAGCTGGTGCAATGCCAGAGCCCCGTGTGGCCAAGTCTGAGAGCTGGAAGCCCCAGGGACTCGTCATGAAATTCTTATGAACTTCACCTCCAGGAACTGAACCAGGTCCTCACCGTCCACACTGGAGGAACAGCCCCTCCTGCAGCCCACGGGGGCGGGGGACTCACGCTGCCGCAGTCAGAGCACCCCGCTCTTCTCGCTGTGTCTGTCCTCGGGAGAAGCTGGCTAACCAGCGCCTGGCCTGCTACGGTCTCCCCGGAGCCCTGCCAACTAGGGGAAGGGAAGACCCAGCTGCAGCCACCTGCAGCCACCCTGTCCCACCAAGGCAGAGGAGAGGCTGAGCCAGGCTTGTGAAGGTCACCTTCCAAGCTGCAAGCCCTCTGAGAGACTGGGGCTCAGTCCTGGGGTGGCAGAGCCCTCCTCTCCGCACATGCCTCCCACCCACGTCACCAGGGCACTCCCCGCTGCCCCCGCGTCGTGTCAGCAGCGACAGACAACCACAAGGCACGCTGAAAGACAAAGAAACACAGCTGGCAGCATCAGAACCAGGCGCGGCAGGGAGGCTGGGCTCATCAGACAGGAAACTGGTAACAACCGTGACCGACTCGCTGAGGGGTGCAGCCGGGCGCACCTGTGGTCCCAGCTACTCAGGCAGGAGCGTCGCTTGAGTCCTCGTGTTCGAGGCCAGCCTGGGTAGCATAACAAGGCCCCATCTCTAAAGGGAAAATTAAAAAAAAAAAAAAAAAAAAAAGCTAAGGCTTTTGATAGATCAAGTAGCCAGCATGCAAAAACAGACGTGCAATGCAAGGAGAGAGGTGGAAATTCTAAGAACTAGAGAGAAACGCTGGAGGTCAAGAGCACCACCGGATCCGAACGAGGAATACCTCTGACGTGCTTCCGTAGGCTGGGCCTGGCTGAGGAGAGGCCCTCGGAGCCAGAACACAGGACACTAGACTCCTCTGACACAGAACGGGAAAGCTACTGAAGACCAGGAAACCAGCAGAATCCCCAAGAACCAAGGGCGTGAAGACACAGCGGGAAGGAGGACCGTGCACGTCAGACAGCAAGCCACAGGCCCAGGAAGCTCAGAGAGCACCCAGCAGGACAAAGGCCAAAACCACAACAACTTCACCCAAGCATGTCATTTTCAAACTATAGAAAACCAAAGACAAATTTAAAAAATCTTGAAACAAGTCGGGGATAAAAAGCCAGTCAGTCCCGCAGGGGGGAAAGGTAAGACTCCATCCAGCGTCTCCTCAGAAAGCACGCCAGCAAGCACAGGGCGCAAGGAGCTAGCTAGCGATGCCAGGAAAGATCCAGCCACCTGGGGTTCTGCACCCTACTAACGTGCCACAAGTGAGGGACGCACTCAGCGTCACTCGTCACTAGAGAAATGCCATCCAAACTGGAATGAGAGGCCACTGCAAGCCTGCTGGGGTGGCTACTATGAAAACAAGGAAAGAATTAGCACGCGACGGCGAGAGAAACTGAGGCCCTGGGACTGCGGGTGGGATGGGAAAAGAGTCACTGGAAAACATCGTGGCGGCTCCTCAAGAACCTCAAGGCAGAACCGTCGTGTGAGCCAGCGAGTCCACTGCTGGGCATAGACCAAATAGGGGCAAACCTACAAGAGAACAGCATTCAGCTGCCAAGTGAGGAAATTCCAGCACATGCCCCAACGAGGGCACACTTTGAAGATGTCCCACTGAGGACACAAGCCAGCAGGGGCAGCCAGGGCTGTAGGATTCCACTTAAATCCCACTACTCAGGGCCTCTCTAGTAGTAGTCGAGTCACAGAGACAGAAAGTAGGGTGGGGGCCGGGGGCTTTGGAAGGGGCCGGGAAGTTGTTATTTAATGGGGACAGGGTTTCAGTTCTACAAGATGAAAAAGAACTGGAGACGGCTGGTGGTGATGGTCACACAGCAATGTGACTATATTGAATTCCCTGAACGGCACACTTGAAAAAGGTTCAGATGCTCAGTTTCACATTATGTGTACTTTACCACAATAAAATAAATAAGGGTGGGGGGGAGTGAAAGGGAAACAAAGACTTTCTCAGATAATGCTTGAGGGAATTTATTGCCGGTAGACCTGCCTTACAAGAAATGCTAAGAGAAGCTGGGGTGAAGCTGCGTTTAGAGCACTCGCCTACTGTGTGCGAGGCGGTGGTTTCAACCCCGGCACTGCAGAAACGGAAAAAAAGAAGTGTTCCAGGAAATCTTTCAGGAAGAAGGAAAATGATGTGGGTCAGATACTCGGCTCAGGTCCACACATGGAAAGGAGACACGCTGAAGGAGTAAGTGGAGGCGACTTAAACCTGCTGCTTTTCGTGGTCTTGATTGACCTAACAGGTAAGATTCCATCAAATTACTAATAGCAACAATGTATCAGTCCTAAGTCCACATTGCAGCGGCTCACCTGCAAGTCAAGTGCACGGCAGGGAGGGAGAGAGGAGTTGGGATTATTTTGTTACTATAAGGTACTCTGACCTCTGCAAAGCAGTGTAGTGTTATTTGGAAGAGACACAGCCCAGGAAGGGTCCTAAACCAGAACCTTCCTCACCACCCTGAAGCCACAGCCCCGTTCTCCTAACTGTGGTACAATACTATTCACTAAACTACAGGGTTTATTAGGATTTCTCTGGTTTCCCACTGATGTTGGATTCTGAATAGATTTTGAAGGTGAAGCCAAAAGGACTTCCTGACCCATCAGAAAAAAGTAGGGGAAAAGGATGACCCTGGCATTTCTGTCTTGGCACTGGAAGGGTGGAGATGCCATCAGCCGAGGGGGAGCAGGCAAAGAGGGGTTCAGTTTTGACCTTGAACTTGAGACACCACCCATGTGGCCACGTAGAGCAAGCAGTTGGATACACAAGTCAGGAGTCTGGGAAAGTGGTCTAGGTTGAAATAAACACAATGAAACGGAAGTGATCACCCCTCTGGGCACCTAGGCTTAGAGAAAGGGGGCTTTAGGGAAGACTTCCTTCTGTCCCCAATCTGTAGGGTGGCCAGCCAGGCAGCCGACTCCTACAACTCCTCACAGGCCCCTCCCCAACAGGTGCGCCAAGTGCCCACAGGGAGATGAGGACGGCCACAGCGGGCAGAGGGCAGGCAGCGAAAGCAGGAAGACAGCAGCTGGCACAGCGGCCGGGGCTCGCAGCCGCCCGCATGCGCACAGGGCCACTGCACTCCCCGCCCCGCCCCGCCCCCCCCCCTTCCCCAGCAGGCACCAAGACAATCCGCCAGGCTCCCTGTGCCCTGCCAGGCGGCGCGCCTGCGTGGGTTTCCGTGCCTTCTCCCAGCTGTAACATGTCCTTCTGCACAGCGACCTGTTCTGATGCAGACCCAGGTCAGCCCAGTTCCTGCCGGGCCCCTCGCAGTCACTCGGAGTATTTATGGGTAGGAGCACACGGAGCGCACGTGCAAGGGATGAGCGAGCCCCGTCTCACAGGGGGAGGGCTGATATTTATCAAGAAAGGTGGCAGATGTGTAAGCCGGTGTCAGCCCCCTCCGCAGCAGTTAGCTGCTGTTCCTTTCTCCCAGGGATACCAGGCTGTGCCTTGGGGCGGGATGCCGTCCAACCCCTGCATGTCTCCCACGAGGACCGGCAGCCTGGTGACCCTGGACTGGGACAGGAGCAGGGCTCCTCTGGAATGGATTAGCTTGTCTTTCTCTTATGACGCACCAATTAGAGTCACTTCTGAAACCCAGAGACCCTCGGCTCTGGGGAAGTAACCTGTAGCTGTCCTTGGAGTTTCCTGGGATCAGGGCTGAAGGGCAGCCTCTCGGGGCTGGAGTGGGGATGTGGCACCCTCTTTGAGACTGCTCTGCACAGTGTGACTTGCTTCCTCCCTGGTAGCAGTAGCAGCCAAGTGAGCGCTAACCGTCCCCTGAGGTTGGTCTCTAAGATTGGGTGTGGCTACTCTAGAAAGTCCATTTGGGGGTTCCTCCCCAGTACACACACACACATGCGAATGTACATGCATGTGTGCAGACCACACATGCAAACAGGTGCACGTACACACATGTATGCAGAATGCACAAACACACACATGCACATGCGCGCGCGCGCACACACACACACACACACACGCACACACAAAACTACAATGCAGCAGCTTGTAGCCACTTGGCCACTTGGATCATGGCAGGCTGCTGTGGCTCCCGCTCCAGCGCTCTGTCCCCAGGGAACCAGCAGGCCCTGCGGTTTGCAGTGAGGTGTGGAGAATGAAGGGGGCTGGGCAGGGTTAGTGAGGCAGCCCGCGCTCCCCAAGCAGCTTGAGCGAACTCGATCACTCTTTAATTATCTGGAATGAGAGTGCCGTCCGCGCCCTCTTTACATTATGGTGGAGGAAATCGGGCCATCCGTTAATTACCCGATCCATATGTAAAGTGTCACACATAATTTTTCCAGAGCCAAAGGGTCTTTGCTCCAAGACCTGCGTCATCCCTTAATGATGACAAGGAGTGAAGGGAAAGAGGACCCCAGAGCCAGATACTGCCAAGGCCAGGTGACAGCCTGCTGAGGGCTTCACCCAGGATCCCAGGGGAGCAGCCCTGTGGGGTGGGCCTCCCCCGCAGCAGAGAAGGATCCAAAGGTCCAAAGACAGAGTGAGAGCTTGACAAAGGGCCCTGCTCCTTCTATCCAAGCCTGTTAAATAGAGGAGGAGGTCACTACTAAAGGCAGAACATGAATTAAGATATAGCATGCAGGATCTAGGTTAGATGAGAACAACTTTCCTCAGAGACAGGGCACTTTGTGACCAGGCTGGGGAGAAATTCTCTTCTGGAGGGAATTTTTGGGCTAGAGACTAGACAATTGCCAATAAAGCAGGTGAGGGGCTGGGGCTGTGGCTCAGCGGCAGAGCGCTCGTCTCGCACGTGAGCAGCCCGGGTTCGATCCTCAGCACCACGTAAACATAAAAGATGCATTGCATTGTGTACAACTAAAGTAAATAAATAAATATTTAAAAAAAAAAAAAAAGAAAGAAAGCAGGCGAAGACCAAATAACATAGAGGTCACAGCCTTACCAATAGATTCAGAAAGAGCCTTGTGTGTGTGGTGTGTGTGTGTGTGTGTGTGTGTGTGTGTGTGTTGGGGGGTAGAGGAAGAGGGAGTGTGTTGTGTGTGTGTGTGTGTGTTGTGTGGGGGGGATGGGTAGAGGAAGAGGGAGACTGAGGCAGAGAGATGCCAGTGCTTACTTTTTAGGCTGCACTGTTGGTTTTGTTAACCAAAATCTAAAGCCACGGTGACTGTCGCTGGGTCCCCAAGGCCCAGCCATCTCCCAGGGGCCTCATGAAGTGCTCCATGTCTTTGTGGCTGGCTTTGGGGAGCTTATCAGTGAAGCAGAAAAGGCCAAGGCAGCCTTCCACTCCCCTCCGGTGAGCTTCCTTGAGTGGGGGTGCTCTTGCACTATGGGGGTGGGGGCTGTCACGGGGCAGGGGTGAGAGACCCTTTGCAGCCTCAGAGACCCCTCCTGTGTGTCACCTGTCCAGGTCTCACGGTCACCCAAGGTGGGTCCTATCCCTGGCTCCATCTTACGGAGGAGGAGACTGAGGCCCAGGCCGCGCCTAGAGTGGGTGGTGGAGCTGGTCCAGGTGTCTTGGCTCACCTGCCCTTCCGGTCCCCACAGAAAGCACTGGGTGTCACTCACTGTGTCTGGGGAGTCCCCTGCCAGGTGCTTGGTGGCCATCTCCGGTCCTCGTTGGCCAGCTTTGTCTCCTGGAGCTTCCAGTCCCCAGGGCCCCACAGCTGGCGTCCAGCCGTCCAGCTGGGCCACACATTCTGCTCCTGCCTCCTGACCCTGGGCCCAGCCCCTGAAGAGGGGAGGAGAAGGCAGCAGCTGTCTGTCCTGCTGCCAGAGATCAGCCAAAGAGCGAGGCGTGGGACCAGGAGCCCGCAGCGCTTCTGCCCGGCGGGCCCTCCGGTCCACTCCTACCTGCATGTGGCCCTCTCCAGGGTCCCAGATCTCAGGATCCGAGTTGGCTGGGACCTGAGCACTATGTGAAGTGAGGCCCACCTCCCTGGTGGCTGGCTGGCCGCCCCGGCAGGTGACATGGGACCTGTCTGGTTCCCCAAACATGGATTATGGTGGCAGGGGGGAACCAGCTTCTACCACCCACCCATGCACCCTGGCATTGACGCTCCACTGAGCTCCCAGCTGATAGGACCAGGCTTCCAGCAAGTTCCAGGGAGAACCACAATTGTTCCACCTTGGATGGGTGGCGAGGACCGCGGAGCTGATCCCATCTTAGTGGGACCTGAAACTTGCGGGATTTAGGAAAGGGGTCTCTTTAAGAGAAAGAACACAAAATTACAAATGGAAAGAAGATGAAGGCAACTTCATTAGCAGGGATGCCCTGCTCAGGGTCCAGGAAGACCTGCGCACCTGGCACAGGCCTGGCTCAGAGGGAGGCCAACCTGGGACCCGCCCACTCTCAGCTTCTGTGACAGCAAGTGTTCCAGCCAGCCACCTCCTCCCACTGGAGCACCCTTGGCACTTCAGAGATCTGATGCCCACTGCAGGCATAGTCCACTCGCCTTGGGACCAGGTGAAGGGACCCCCTGGGCCTCGTTCCTGGACCAGCCTCTGTGCCCCCAGGGGCACACACCTTCCCCAGCCCCAGGCTTCCTGAATGGGATGGCAGGACTCTGGGCAGCTTACAGCCCCAGCCTGGGGCACTGCGGACCCTGCCACGCCCCCAGCCCCAAGCTTTGAGGACCCAGTCTTTCCTTAGCTGCTCCTAAAGCCAGCTCCCCCCATCCCGCAGGCCGAGGCTGAGGCTGCAGGGAGGGAGGCGGGGAGGCGGGGAGGCTCTTGTTTACCTCCCGCGCTGGCTGCCTGGCTCTCCTTCGCCCATCTCAGAACTCTCCAGCCTCCCCTCCGCCACCCCCCTGTTTTTCTCCTCCATTGCATCTGCCTTAGATCTCCTGGAATAAGAAACCGTCCTCGCCTGCCCCCTCCTTCCCCCTCCCAGCAGTTTAAGGCCATTATATTAAATAATGATAATCACAAGCGTCTCTCAACAGCCGCCTGTTCGCTTTAAAGCTCTCAAGCCCAAGGTCACAGGCCCCTCCGCTCGCTCCGACAGATCTCGCCCGCCGCGGAATTCCGACAAATCCCCGCGCCGGCCCTTTGTTGTGCGTCCTTTGTTTGAAATCCTGCACGCGGCGGCGGAGGCGCCCAGCCCGGCTCTCCACCTTTGCATATTAAATCGAGGCTTGGCTTCCCGGGAAGGGAAGGCAGGGGGACCGCGGCGCCCCCGCCCCGCCCCGCCGCGTCCTCGCCCCCCCCCCCCCCCCCCCCCCCCGCGCCTCCCACGGCGGCAGTGTCCCTTTGTTCTCCGCGGCCTGCGCAGCGCAGGATCACCTGCCCAGGAAGAGCCGCAGTCATTCATCCTTAATCACCTGATTAAACCAGAAGATGCCATCACGACCCTCCTTCAATGGGGGAAATGGGTAAATGGGGGTGGTGGAAGGCTCTAGAAGGGGGCTGCGCTAAGGGAGCTGGAGGAAGGGGTTGAGGAGGCTCACCTCCCTCTGGACCCTCGGGAGCCGGCGGTTCCCTGCCGTGCTTGGGACACAAGCTGGTGCCACCTCAGGCCTGGGGTGCTCCGGCTCTACCCCATGGCTGAATACTGTGCCCCCTAAGCCGTGCCCACTTGGAACATGCGATCATGACCTTCTTTAGAAAAAGGCTCTGGAAATGTAATTAAGGAGCCGAAACCACTGTGGATTGCAGAGGGACCTACAGCAGTAAGAGTGTCCTAAGAAACAGAAAAGAAGGGACGCACAGAAGGGCACTCCAGGGGAAGCGAGGGGCAGTCACTAGCGTGGCGGTCACACCAAGGACTCCAGGTACCTCCAGAAGCTGGGAGAGGGGTAGCTGCTCCCTCAGAGCCTCCGGAAGGAGCCGGCCTGTGGCCCTGTGGATGCCTTTATCTTGTGCCTCTGGCTCTAGAAAGGACGCGTCTGTCTTTAAGCTGCTGTGTGGTGCTTTACTGTGGCAGCCCCAGAAAAATAACAGCTTCCTCCCTTCCTCCAAGGAAGCCAGCAAGAGCTGTCTGCAACCAAACCCAGAGCGGCCCCAGCCCAGCAGTGACCATGAAGACTCCCAAGCACAAAAGGGCCCAGGCCCAGGCCCAGGGTACCTCCTTGCGGATTCCTGAGCGGAGAAAGGACAGACGCTTCCAGAACAGTTGCAGTTTCTCTCCCCTCTGTCTCCACTGGGCACCTGTGGTGGCGGGTCTGCTCACCCCGGGCGCACCGAAGAGAGCCTTCAGCCCAGGACCTGGCACGTGGCCTCAGGTGGCAGGAAAGGACTTTCTTCCTCCAGTAGGGACCTTGGATCACTGAAGCCAGAGTAGGGCTTGCTGGTCACAACTGTCCCTGCCTTAAGTGCCTGTACTGCCAGCAGGTGGCTGCAGGGTCTTCTCCAGGCTTGGCTAGGACTCAGCTGCCTGCAGACCAGGCAGGGAGCCCTGCCCTGCCCGTCCCCTCCCCTCCTCAGCACCCGGCAGGGTCTCTGAGGACCCAACAGGTGACAACTGCTCTCAGAGGGTTGAGGTCTGGGCTGCCCCTGTAAGGACAGGGCCCTAAGCTGGGGGTCCCTACTGGGGGGAGCAGGTGGAGGCGGGTTGGCTTCCACCGGAGGGGCTCTGGGGCTGCCCTAGGAAGGAGAGGGGAGGAGGCCTGGGGCTGGGGGATGAATCTCAGCTGCTGCAGAGGGTCTCTGCAGGAGCCCTGTTTGGGGAGATGGCTAAGATTGCGTTTGACTCCGGGCCATGGAGATGTTTGGCTGTTGCCGCCTTCCGTAGTCTCATGGGACTTGGCCCGAGATCTCGGGGACTTGAGCCGAGATTGCTGATCGGGTCTGTGCCATTTTTGGTGTGTTGGTTGTTTTTGGTGGTGTGTGTGGTGCGTGTTAAAGTCGTTGTTAGAGCCAGAGAGAAAAGTTATCAGAATAAAAGAGCCGTTTGTTTCCAGTTCGCCTCTGAACTTCTTCCCGCGGCTTCGTTGCTCCAAGCGGCCATCGCTTCCGGCGGCAACAGGTCTCCACCAGCTGATAGGAGGCCAGAGCAGAGAGTGGCCCAGCTTAGGTGTCCCCCAGCCCAACAGCCCCTGCCCGATGTCAGGTCTTGGCTGGCACCATCTGGGGGCATGGCCTCTGGTGGACAAGCCAGTGCCCAGCTGGCTGCAGGGTCCCTCTGGGCAGGCGAGTGTGGGGCACTCCTGCAGCTCCTGCGAGGAGCTGGGGAGAGGGGCTGGCGGGGGCAAGGGGACCTCTGCTTTCTCCTGCCTGGCACGCTCCGGGGCAGGAGCCCCCCTCCAGGGGCTGAGGGGGTGGGTCCCAACACCCTCCCTGCCTGCGCCCCAGCGCCGCCCGTGCTCCTCCCCCCTGCTTCCCCAGGTGTGTTTCGCAGGTTTTTTCTTCTCCAGCCTCACTTGTTATTTCAATTTCCTTCCCTTCATCTCCCTCATCTCACATACTTTCAGACCAAGTGGAGGAAATGAGAAACACCGTTACCTTCAACATGCGTACTCTGCTGGGGACGAGGACAGGGTTGTTGGGTTTTCCTGCGAGAGGCTGGAGAGATTAATGAGAAAACTTCTGTGCTCTAAACGCCTGACCCCCCCCCCCATGAGCACGGCCCCTTCCTGGGGCCCTCTCTTCCATCCGGTCAAGCCCCTCCTGAGAGTGGACCTGGAGGACTTCAGCTTCTTACAGATGAACTGTCCTCGTGCCCATGGCTGGCGGCAGGGCCTTGCTCCGGTCATGACTCACCTTGGCTGGGTGCTGGTGGCAGTGAAAATTGGCACCTACCTCAGGGGAAGGGGCTGGCCACCCAGCAAGTCCGGGTTCAAACGTCTGCCTCTGCTGGCCACGGGAGCAAGGCCAGCATTGGCATAAAACAGGGTGGAAAGGGGACGGTCCCAAGAATCTTTCTCCCAGCCTGCTGCTAGGCTGATCCATTGGGGTCTGGAGGTCGAGGTGGGGGGTGAGTGGAGGGTTTCCTGAGCCCTCACTGTGGTCTCAGGTCGGGATAGCAGAGTTTGGTCCACCAAGAACAAGGCTCAGAAGTGCTCCCCACAGCCCTGCTTGGGGAGGGGCTCACAGTCGTGCTGAGGTTGGGGAGGGGGCACTGCAGGTGTTTCCCTGGGCCCTTGGCAGCACTCACCCCAGCCCACATGGGTGACTTTGAGCTTCCGGGACCTGCAGCAACAGTGGGCTTCAGTGGGCTCCCAAAGGCACGTGAAGGAGGGGAAGGGAGCAGAGACCCCAGGGAGGGGCTGCCAGGGGGTCAGGGATTCAGGACACAGCAGACTCTAAACCAACACAGCTGACTGGGGGCCCAAACAACTTGTCTGTGACACTTTTCCCTGAGTGTGGCCTCTCTTCTACTGTCCCCAGGAAGCTGTCATTAACCTGTCCCCAAACAAGACCGAGGGTTGGAAGAAAGATGGCGCCTTCCTCAAATACTTTAGCTGGGCCTGACTTCTGGCCTCCTTCCCTCTGCCTCCTCCTGTGAGGTCCCACCCTAACCACTCAGGGCCCTGACCTTCACCTCCAGCGTTATAGTCATTTGTTGGCACAGGCACAGACTCCCGGCCCGATGTCCACCCACGCCACCCTTCCTCCTCTGAGTTTCCTCCCCATCCTCATGACACCTGTCTGGGTGCCACCTCATCCCGCGTCTTGCTGGACCCAAACCCAGCAAGTCTGGGCCTCCCCGGAGGGACCAGGGCTCCCTCACCTCCTCCCCCTGCCAGGCAGCCTCGCCAGCCCCTCCCCACCGCTCTCCTTCTCTTCTGCTTGTGACACAGAAGCAGTAGAAAGAGCCACAAGCCTACCAAGACCAGGCGCACCCCTGACGCGCACTCCCCTCTGTGGGTGGCTCCTTGCTGCAGCAGGAGCTTGGGAGCGTCACATTCGCCCCCTTGACCTGGTGTCTTCACTCTGGCCAGAGGGACCTGTCCTCGGCCTGTGGACGTGGCAGCCTCGGGGGCACAGCCTCGTCCTCCTTCCCACCTTCCCCTGCTCACCCTGCACCGCGCAGGGCAGAGGACTTCGGGGAAGGAGTGACCTGGCTGGCATTGGGCTCAGGAAGGTGCTGAGACCGGGCACTGTGGGGGTCTCTGACTCCTCCTAGTGATGAGAAGCTCCTGCCCACCTCTGGCCCTCCCACCTCTGCCCTCTGACTCTGGGCTCCCGATGGAGGGCTTCCGGGCCGCTTGCTCAGCCGCGGAGCCCCCCACCCTTGCAGATGAATATTCTCTCCCCACCCCCATCCCAAAGGTGAGATTTACGCCCTAGTTGGGGAAGAGGTGTCCCAGAGGCTTGGGGGGGTCTCTGAGCCATAACTCCTAATTCAGAGCTTCATGCAGGGCAGCAAAGACAGGGCGTCCCCACTGGGGCCTGCGGTGAGGGGAGGATCCGAGCGTGGGCTCGCATCTGCGCCACACCCCTGGGGACCACGAGGGCTGCCACACACGAAGCCAGACCGAGCCTCCAGAGTCTGCATCCCCCAGGGGGGCGGGGGGAGGATGGGTTTCTTAGGGACACAGATTTAAAATGAAGCTTTAAAACTGTGACCGAGCAAGATTTAATACCGACAATTAGCCTGGACAAACAGTTAATGGCTTGTGGGGTAATTTATACACGCTCCACGCAGCTGGGGGGCCTGCGGAACACGGCACCGCAAATTAGTGCAGACCGCAAGCTCCGCCCCACAAGCTCCGCCCCACAAGCTCCGCCCTGCCTCGCAAGCCCCGCCCCTCGCCAGCCCCGCCCCACAAGGCCCTCCTAGCCCTGGGGTCCCCGGGGCCTGACACAACAGGAGCCCCCTGTGTGGGGGAATCTCTGCCTGGCTGACATCTACCCAGAGCTTTAGACCCTGGGCCCTGGGCAGGAGTGGCGGCTGCAGTGTCTCAGGCTGGGACAGGGGAGGTCTGGTGCCTTCTGGGGAGGGAGGTGGGGAGAGTGGGTAGTAAATGGAGCTGGGAATTTCTGGAGGGTTGAATGCTGCTCTGCTCCGGGGGGGGGGGCTAAGTGGGCTTGTTGGTGACTCCTCCACTTAGCCTCAGTTTCCCTCTCTGTGAAGTGGGGAAAGACTCGACGGCAGGGTCCTTGGGGGATGGGGTGGGAAAGCGTGTGGGAGCGTCTATCCTGGTGTGTCACCTCAAGGGGTTCTGTGCTCATCCCCTGCTCCCTTCCCGTGGAGAGCCCCCTTGCACTCTCGGCACCCCCAGGTGCTGGGTCCCCAGACTGTGCCCACAGAAGCATTTAACAGCTGAGCCCAGCCCTTGTGGCAGCCCGTGTTCCTCCCGGACACCAGCAGCCCTCCCCCTGGACACCAGCAGCCCTCCCCCTGGACACCAGCAGCCCTCCCCCTGGACACTAGCAACCCTCCCCCTGGACACCAGCAGCCCTCCCCCTGGACACTAGCAGCCCCCCCTGGACACCCTGGACACTAGCACCAGACACCAGCCCTCCCCCTGGACACTAGCAGCCCTCCCCCTGGACACTAGCAGCCCTCCCCCTGGACACCAGCAGCCCTCCCCCTGGACACCAGCAGGACACCAGCAGCCCTCCCCCTGGACCACACAGGTCTGACAGTGGCAGTGTGCGCCCATCTTTCACGCCACATTGGCAAGACTTTTCAGGGAAACACCCTGGCCTCTCCGCGCAGGCCCGGCCAGCTCCAAGCTGCAGCCGTTTTTGTTGCGTGCCTCTCAAGACCAGGAGCCGCCCCTCCACTCCTGCCTCCGGTGGCCCCTCCACCTCTGCCTCCACCTGCTTTATTCCCCGTGTCCCTGGTCGGGAGCTGGAGGCTGCGGGCGCCAGGGCTGCTGGAGGACCCAGGAACTGGGCAGCAGGTGGGGCCCTCTCCATGCCCCCGCCTCCCACTGGGGATCCTCTGGAGCCACCTGGGAGCCCGAGGGATGCGGTAGCAAGGCAGTGACCCCCGCTGTGCCCGCACCAGGCCGAGAAGCCAGGCAAGACAGCAAAGAAGCAGTTAGGGTGACGACAGCCTGTCACCGTGGGCAGAAGGCGGAGAGAGCCAGAGGAGGCCCAGAAAAGAGATGGCGGTGCAGCCCTCCTGGGGGCTGGGGGGCGCAGGGGCATCACGCCCAGGGAAGGAGCCAGACGCGAAAGGCCCCGGCCCGCTTCTGTTGACTGCTGACGTGGAATAGTCACGCTCCTCAGGCGGGGTCAGGGGCGAGAGGCGGGCACGGGACGGGGTCAGGGGCGACAGCGCCCACGGAACACCTGGCCGTGCTGCTTTCTCAAGGACAGAGAAGGGAAACTGACCCTCCCCTCCAGGCCACTCCAGCAGCCCCCCAGGGAGTCCTCCCCACGTCCTACCGGAGACTGCTCCAGAGAGGCCACGGTCCCCGGGGCCACCTGCTCCTGTTCTCTTCATGGACAACGTGCAGGAAGAGCCACGGGCATGGCGGCCGTGATGGGCCTCGCAGGCTGCGAGCAGCACCGTGCAGACCCTCGGGGCCTCGCCTGCCTCTGTTGGGTCCTACCTGCGCTTTCCCAAGGACCAGGCACGTGTCCCCTGCTGGTCCGTGACAGCACAAACTCACGACTGCAGGAAGCCAGGCACCAGGCGGAGCAGGCTGCACAGTGGACTCACTATGTCGTCCTCTCACGACGCAGAGGAGGAAGCAAGTGGGGAGACGGGAGCACTGACCGCCTCAGCTGCCTCAGCCCCAGAGCCACCATCCTGTCCCCATGTGACCCTCCTCCCAGAAGGACAAACAGAGGGCGGGTGGGTGGTGGGGGAGGGAGGGAGGGAGGTATGCAGGAATGGCGAGGGCAGGACTTCCCTGCTCTTGGCCCCTGGGGCTGGCCTGTCATCTCACTCTGCAGATCAGTTCAGGTGAGCAGACTCCAGCTTCGAGCAGAGACTAACTTCCATGAAAAGCAGCCTGTGGCTCCCAAGTAATCGCCTCCCATCAGGCTGTGTTAAAACCGAGGAGTAACCAGGGCTCCAGTGCCTGAGGATTGATGGCACCTGACACCCCATTCTTTCCACCACAACACATTTGCATAACACGCTTATAGTACTGCAGCTTCATCGGACCTGAAAATGCAGTATGATCCCGACAGCGTCTCTCTGGAGGCAGACGATGGGCTGAAACGAAAACACTGGCTGCCTGGGCGCCGCGTCTGTATCAGCAACATGCCAGGATGCGCTGCGCGGCTGCGCGGCGTGATGGCACGAGGCCCACCCCCTCTCAGGGTGGCTCTGCAGCCCCCGCGATCCGTCTTTCCATCTCCCCAGTGTCAACGCGCGGCTTCAAGTAGGCAGTAAAGCCCGCAACTGCGAAGCTAGCGTGGCTGCAGTCGACCCCCTGGCCCGTCCTCACGGGGCACAGTCGGCGGAGGCGTGGGCCGGGAGGTGCTAGGTCTGCGGCATCCGGGTTCTTTTTACTGAAGGCAGTTCCGTGTTGGAAGACGCCCTCGTGAGGCTGGGAGTCGTGGCTCCCTGGGCTCCAGGCTGGAATAGAGCAGAGTCCTGCTGGAAGCAGGGGCCGGACGGCAGGGCTGTCCACACCCTTCCTGCCAGCGAGGGAACTGTGCCACTGGAGGGTGGGCAGGACTCGGGGAGACGGCGCTGCCACCTGATGATGCTCCTTTACTCTCCTCCCGCCCCTGTCTGTCCCTTGAATATCTGGTGGCGTGAGAGCTAAGACTGAGGCCAAACGTGGGAAGATGCTCTACCTCATTCGTAATTTAAAAAAATGCAAATTAAAACCATAAAATAAAGATTTTGCCAGCTGGAGAAACAGCAAAGACTTAGATGGCAGCCAGCTTTGGAGAAGGGGTGGAAATGGAACCTGTTCCTGCGGATGGCACCTGCAAATGGGAGTGATGTCTTTAAATCCTTGCTACCCCAAGCAGGGTCCAACCAGCAGGGCCTTCCCTGGAGCTGGCCAGAACGCAGATTCCCAGGCACCGACCTGGTCCTGCTGAATTGGAGTCTGGCCGGGCCCAGCCATGGGCAGTGTGCCAAGCCCTCCCGGCCATTCTGCTACAGCCCAACGTTTGAGAATCATTGCTTCAGAGGGTGTCTGGGCCCAGAAACCCCCCTCCTTTCTTGTGCTATTACATTTTCTAACTGGTTACTGCTGGAGTACAGGAAAGCAATTGATTTCTTAATGTGGGGCCTCTATGTGGTCATCTTGCTGAATCCTCCTGTTCGTCCTGATAATTTCTCCGCTGATTCTATTGGATATTCTAGGTAGGAGATTCTATTGTCTGCAAATAATGACAGATTTGTCTTGTCCTTTCTAATTCATGTAGCTCTTATTTCTGTTTCTTATCTTCCGTTCCATTTGCCAAGACCTTCAGAGCAATAATGAAATCTGTTCTGCTCTTAGAAATCATCCCACAAATAGGCCTATTTGGACATGCATGCCAGCAGGCCTGGGCAGGAATGTCTACTGCAGCTGCAGCCACAAGAGCAAAACACTTTAAGGTGCCCAAATACCCATGGGTATGGGGCTGGTTGGTTAAACCAGGACTTAACTCAGGCAATGAAGCATTATGCAACCAATAAAAAGGCTGGGCAGATCTAAATGCACCAACATTAAGAGGTATCACACCTGTCACGACAGGGAGGGTGCTGAACAGCAGGAGAATGGAGACACTCAGACACCTCATCAGAGGAGACAGGAAGTTCCCTGCACTTGCTTCTGAGGAAGAGCTCTGCGGGCCTGAGGTGAGGCAGGAGGTGCTTTTAATCAGATGCCTCTGTTTACTCTGTTACTTTTTATCTTCTGCAAGCATTGCTTTTCCAGGAAGAATTCAAGTGCTTCTTTTCCTTTCTTTCTTTTTTTTTTTTAAAGTATTTATTTATTTGTACACAATGTGGTTTTTTTTTCTTTTCTTCTTTTTTTTTTTTTTTTACACGGTGCTGAGGATCGAACCCGGGCCTCACACGTGCTAGACGAGCGCTCTGCTGCTGAGCCACAATCCCAGCCCTCTTTTTCTTTCTTTTTAAACAAATTAGCTCAGGCCCACAGAGATGTGTGCTTCCCTGTTCCATCAGGCTCCTCAGCTGGGCTGCGCCCAGAGTCCCCAGGTCTGGTGTCGGGGAGGAGGGTGGGAAGATCCTGATGTGGGTGTCCCTCCGGCTGGTGTCTCTCTGGCCCTGGATGCCCCCTCCAGGTGGGCCCACGTGCACTCAGGAGCCTGAAGTGGTGGGGCTCACGGGCGCCCTCTCTCTCTCTCTCTCTCTCTCTCTCTCTCTCTCTCTCTCTGAGTAGCTCCACAGCCAGCGGAGTGTGCTGTGCCCAGAAAGCTCCGGCAGCTCGCACCGCGCCCCTCGGTGGAGGGTTAGCGTTTACCTCCTATGACCCCCGGTCAGGGGATCCCAGGCACGAATCCCAGCACCCCCTGCAAGCTGCGGGACTCGGCGCAGGCCTCCGGACCTCAAGGAGCAGCTTCCTTGTCTGTGAAGAGGGCAGGTCGGCGCCAGCTTCCAAGCGACGTTACCAGGATCACAGAGGACAGAGTCCCTCGAGGACTGCACCGCTGTTCCTGGGGGAGCGTCCTGGGACTCAGCTCCTGGGCCGCCAGTCTCCCAGGTCAGCTCTGCAGCTCCTGTCAGGTCAAGGTCACGGGCAGGCAGCCTCCTCCTGATGCCTTTCAGGTGCCCTCTGCCTTCTGGCTCTTAGTCCAGAGCTGGGACCAGGAGGACTTAGGACACGGGGAAACCCAGGACGCAGATTACGACCTGGAAGAGGCAGAGGCAAAGGGGCCATGGGCCTGTGCGCCCGTGAGGCTCCTTCTGCCCCCGAACCCGCCCCTCCCCAGCTCCGGAACATTCTCATCAAAGAGCCTGACCCAAAGTGGCACGCTCTGTGTCGCATCTTTCCACGTGCAGAGGGAAGGGGGAGGTGGGAAGCTGGTGGAGCAGCCAGCCACATGGAAGGACCACAGACACCACCTCTTCCTGTCTTAATTTTCTGGCATTTGTACAACAAAGACGGAAATGCCTCCTGTAGATGCATGGCACTGATTTTTTTTTTTTTTTTTTTTTTTTTTTTTTTTTGTGGTACCGGGGATTGAACTCGGGGGCTCTAACCACTGGGCCACATCCCCAGCCCTTTTTTGTATTTTTTATTTAGAGACAGGGTCTCACTGAGTTGCTAAGTGCCTCGCCATTGCTGAGGCTGGCTTTGAACTCGCCATCCTCCTGCCTCAGCCTCCCAAGTGCTGGGATTACAGGCGTGCACCACCGCGCCTGGCGGCACTGATTTTTAAAAACACATTAAGTATCGATACACAGAACATGGAAAAGCATAAACACTCCTGCAAGATAGCGACGGCATAATGTGAAATAGCACAAGCACAACACCAGGTGTGCCTCTGGCCAGCCTGCAAAGCCCGGGACGGGGTGGTAGCTCTCAGAGTGACAGAATGTTCCGATCGATCGTCTGTGTTTTCTGAAATGTCCACAATGATAAATACTACTTTTTAAAATGTTCAGATGTCGCCTTTTCAGAGGGAACTTTTCTAAATACTATACTAGAAACCACCTCCTGCCCTCGGAAGAGAAAAGCATCTCTCTTCCCTTCTCCCACTTAGTTCTACCCGCAGCGCTCACGGCCACCCTGGAGTGTGCTGTGCAGGCAGGTGGCTGGCCGCTCGTTTGCTTGTGTCAACCGCGGGGGGTGTCAGCTCTGAGGATGGGTCCTTCCCCGGAGCAGGGTGTGCACAGGGCAGCCTTCAGTTAGAAGGATGGATGGAAAGACAGGGGAGCGGGCGAGGGGAGTTCCCCTAGCCGAGCAGACCGCCAGGCAGACAGGCTGACGGATCCCCAGACCCTGCCCCGTGCGGGGCGTGGGTGACAGACAGACATGGTCACCGCAGGGGCTGCCCGGTACTCGGGCTGGCATGTAGTGCCAGGGTGACTGGAGACAGGCGCAGTGCGAGCGTCC
This sequence comes from Tamias sibiricus, assembly GCA_025594165.1. Taxonomy (NCBI): domain Eukaryota; kingdom Metazoa; phylum Chordata; class Mammalia; order Rodentia; family Sciuridae; genus Tamias; species Tamias sibiricus. The sequence continues at coordinate 4,575,577 of CM046660.1, forward strand.
TCATCCCCACACACATGTAGCCCCAGTGATGTGCCCGTCTCTGCTGGGTGCCCGAGGACAGAGGACACGTGTCGCTGCCTGAAGCGATGGCCGCCTGCAGCAACAAAGCCGCGGGAATGAGTTCAGAGGCAGACTGGGAATGAACAGGCTCTTTATTCTGCCAGCTTCTCTCTCTGGCTCCAACAACATCCCGACACGCAATCCACGCTCCTCCAACCACACCAAAAAGGCACCGACCCGATCCACAATGTCTCGGGCCAAGTCTCACGAGACCGTGAAAATGGCACCGACCCGATCCACAATGTCCCGGGCCAAGTCTCACGAGACCATGGAAGGTGGTAATGCTTATGGCTCACAGCTAGCCACAATCTTAGCTATCTCCTTAATTAGGGCTCCTGCAGACACGCTCATTGTCCAGGTCCCCGAGGAATTTGGCAGGAGTTCAGGGGGGCATGGGAGAGAGGGAGAAAAGGGCAACTTATAAGAAATTTATTATATGCCGAGACTTGCATGTATTGTCTCATTTAATCTTAAGGACCTACAAAACAGAGAGTGTGGGAGCGGCTTCCCTATGAGAACAGCAGTGAGGAGCGAGAGGTCTGGGGTGGGGGAGTTGGCGTGCACTGAGGGCTAGAGCCAGTGCTTGACACCCACCCTCACAGCACCTTCACGGAGCAGGGAATCACACTACCAAACCAAAGACCAACCTGGGGTGTTCAGGATTGAGGGCAGGGGGGCTGAGTAATTTGGCAAAGAATGGAATTAGACTCCTACCCAGCATGTATCTATAAATACCAGGTATTGGCTCACAGGGTACTCTGAGGGGTAAATAAGAAGAGAGGTCTGAAATGCATGGCAGGTAGTAGTTGCTCAATAAAAAAAAATGAGTTGTGTGACTGACAGATGAGGAAACTAAGGCTCCAAGATGTTATCTGACTTCCCCATAGTCAAGAGACGTAAGTGGTGGAACTAGGATTCAGATGCGGTTCTCTCTGGCACCCAGGCCTCTGCCCTTTCACGTCCCCAGTCTTCAGAGAATGACTTAAATGCAGAGAGACAAGGACTGTTAGCAGGAGCTGCAAGCTTCTCTGTGAACCGAGGGCCAGGTGAGGTTCTGTCCAGGAGAGGCAGGGAGGCTGGAGTGCTGGGGAAGCGTCCGGAACACTGAGAGGCGCTGTTCTGCAGACAAGACGGCAAGGGAAAGGCACAGAGCCCTGGAGTGGCCAAGGCTCAGTTCTGATGAGGCCTGAGTGTGGGACTGGGAGGAGGACAAGGCAGGGGTGGGGAGGCGAGGAGCTGGAAAGAGGGACCTGGGCCAGGTCAGAGACATGTGGAGGGGGCTTAGCTTCATCCCAGAGCTCCTGGCTCCCAGCAGGCTGCACACTGGAACCTAGGGGTAGCTTACGAACACCCCGTGTGACTCAGGAGGCAGAGGCAGGAGGATGGTAAGTTCGAGGCCAGCCTGGGCAACTTAGTGAGACCCTGTCTCAAAATAAAAAAATAAACAGGGCTGGAGATGGAACTCAGTGGTAGAGCACCCTTGAGTTCAGTCCCCAGTACTGGGGGAAAAAGAAAAGAGAATTCCCCAGTGGCCAGGGTGCTGGAGAGAAGTTGACGTAGGAATGGGCCCAGGCCTGGCAGGTCCCGGGTGGCCACTGTGAGGACCTGGGCTTTTTCTCTGAGGTTTTAGCAGGGTCTCTTGGTCCCTGTCACCCACGTCCTTGGGTGAAGGGGAGGCTTAGAGGAGGCAGAATCTGCCCAAAGGGAGAGAGGTCACCAGGCTACAGCCGAGTCCCCCTAAGAGTTCAAAGTCCTGACTCAGCCTCTGTGGCAACAGGAACTGGGGAAAAGCAGAGGGAGATTCCGGAAATAGCTGTGGGGCAGGAAGGTCCTCAGGCCCGGGTGCTCAGTCCTGGCGGAGACCAGGCCTGGTGGCACCCCCGCCGCCATGGCTCCGCACCCCAGACACCACACACATGGTCCAGCTGGTCCTGGACTTGGTTATCACCCGGCAGGGGTCACAGCAGTGACTGGGGTGGGGGACCGTCAGGGAGGAGGGAGTTGTAATCAAGGACAGCAGCTTTGGCAAAGGAAGCCTTGCCTGGGCAGGGCTGGGGGTTGGGGGGGAGCCCACGTGGGGAGGGGAACCCCCAGGCTTCAAAGGAGGCTGGGCGCAGCTGGGCCTCTGGGGCCTGGCATCTTGGGGCCACGGCACAGTGTGCCACCAGGTGTGGGCTCCAGAAGCTCAAGGCCCAGGGGCCCTCCTAGATGGGGAAGCAGGAGCAGAGGGGCTGGAGACTGGGGGCGTCCCTGGGCATCGGGTCTACCCAGGTTTCGGTCCTTGCTGGAGTCTCTCCATCTCTCCACCTCCATCCATTTCATATTTCAGTTAAAAAATAATGACAAAGGCCAAGGGTTAGGAGCAGCCTCCCCTCCTCAGTAATTACCGAATTAACACATTCCGGTGGGCCGGCCCCGCGGCTCGCGGTGATTAATGCAGGAGGACAATTGGCCTCCGCAGAGCCTTCCCTCCGTTTAACCTCCGGAAACAGCCGAGGCAGCGCGGGGGTCTCTGGGGCAGCCCCTGCACGCGCTCCTGCCGAGGCTCAGCCTCCCCGCCAGGTGCCCATCCCGCCCTCCCTCTGGGCCTCACCCGCAGGTCAGGGAGGCGGCCTCCCCACAAGCAGGAGGCCGGGAAAATGAACCCCAAATTAATGCATTCAGCCAATCCATCAGGCAGGGCTCACGGAGCGCTGGCTCTGCCCGGCCCAGCGCCCGCTGCAGGGAGATGCTGGGGGAGCCCGGGTGGACACCCCCTTCCTGGGCTTGCTGTCCTGCTGGGGACCAGGGTGAGCACTTTGAGGGGGATGAGGAAGTGGCCCAGGTGACGCAGACCCCAGGTTCCTGAGGATTCCCGGGAGAAGGCGCGGAGGAGGGGTGGGGAGGACAGGCCGTCGTGGGCATGCGCCTGGCTGGACCCGCGCCCAGTGCGCAGCAGGGGCTGGGGCGGCAGCTGAGGCGGCTCCGCTGGGAAGACGGGAGGACGGCCCTGGCCGCGCAGGGTCGGGGTTAGGGTCAGCACGCGGCTCCGCAGGCGTATGCTGGTGGGAGGAAGCCCAGGAGGGTGGGGACCTGCACGTGTGCGCGTGTACACGTGTGTGCGTGTGCTTGTGCGTGTTGGGGGCGGGGTCAGCCAATGGAGCCCACCTGGGCTTCTAGCCCCAGGTAGAGGGAGGGCAGGGAGGGAGCTGCAGAGCTCGCGTCTGATAAGGCCAGGCCTGCAAGTTGGCCAGAGGAGGACCCCAGGAGGCCCCGCAGGGCTGGCGGCTGGAGGAGAGGGGCCGGGGGTGGTCCCCGCAAGGGGGTTCCAGGAGGCACTGGAGACCTCTCCTCGGAACCAGCAGGTTCTTGAGACGTCACAGAAAAGATTTGAGGGCTCATCAAGTTTTCGCCGAGAGAAGAAGGGCTGTTTTAGAAGCCCAAGGTGAAGGCGCGCTTCCCCAGGGCAGAATGGGGGCTGCTCCGGAGAAGCACTTCTGGGACCACAGGCTTTTCTTCTAAAGGAAACTGTTCCCCGGGGCTGCGTGGGCAGGTCGTGGGAACACAGGCCTGCTGCACCCAGTTCTTCAGTTGTGCATCAGGAGACGTTTAGGGAGTCTGGTCCTCCGGGATCTTCACGTTGACATTGTCTCTGCTGTCTAGATGATGTTTGGAATGTGCCCATATTGTGGGTTTCTTAAGATACATCTCTCCTGCCAGGCACAGTGGGGCACACCTGTCATCCCAGCGACTCTGACTAGGAAGGCTGAGGCAGGAGGATGGCAAGTTTGAGGCCAGCCTCAGCAACTTAGCAAGGCCCTGTCTCAAAAGATAAAAAGGGCTGGATTTGTAGCTCAGTGGTAGAGGACCCCCTGTTCAATTTTCTGTGTGCTCCCCTACACTGTGCAGGCTAAGCGTGCACATAAGCATCAATAAAAACAAGGCAGTTCATAGATGGTGAATTCATAGCACCTCCACAATCTGTGGGTTTCTCAGGAATCTGGGAATGGCAGGCTGGAGGGGAAAAAGGTCTGGGGAGTAAGTCTGATTGTGGGCTTTTAGGGTTGGACCTACAGTCTCCTTTTCCTTCCCTTTGTCTCCTTGGTACCTGTCTTTACTTCTAGCCTCCCTTGGGGTTGGAGCTGCTCAGGTGTTGGTCTCTGGGAGCCTGCTGGGGACCCTAATGGTGAGACAGGACAGGGGTGGGGTTTGGGTCAGGTCTGGAGACTCTGGAATCTCCCCAGCCCTGGCCTTGAAGTTCTGAGATAGCATGTCCACCCCTGGCCCTCTTCAAGGCACACCCGGCGGAGGGGGTCTTCCCAAGGCTCATTTTCCTGACTGATCCAGCTTCGATGGTGTGGTGAGACAACACATCCACCCATGCAATTCATCTGCTCTCAAATGCTCCCAGCCTCTCCTGCCCGTGACTTCAGGACCTGGAGCTGGGTGGTGGGCAGGGAAGAATTATGCCCCCCCTTTTGGTACTGGAGATAGAACCCAGGGGCGCTTAACCACTGAGACACATCCCCAGCCCTTTTTCTATTTGAGTCAGGATCTCACTAAATTGTTCAGGGTCTCACTAAGTTGCTGAGGCTGGCTTTGAACTTGCAATCTTCCCACCTCAGCCTCCCAAGCCGCAGGGATCGCAGGCGTGCACCACCACAGCAGGCATTGCGGGGCATTTTCAAAGGAGATGCCTGGCGGCCGGCGGCTGAGCTGCCCACTCAGAGACAAGGGGTCTGATAGTGCCAGTGTTTCAAATCTACTCCAAGACAGATCTGTAACTCCCACGCAAAACTAGCCCTGCATGCTTTTCTTTTTCTTTCTTTCTTTCTTTTTTTTTAGCAACACTAAACACCAGCTTCAGCAACACTCAAAAGGGTAAAAGAAACAGTGAGAGAAACGTCTGCCACATCTCCAGCCTCAGGAGAGACTCACGCTCAGCTGAAGTCCCTCACAGGTCGTGCACGGAGGGGAGCCCCTTACAAGGACATCTCCCACAGGCCTCACGACGCGCCCTGTCCACGGAGCACACAAGGAAACCAAGGCCTGCAGAGGTCACGTGTCCAAGGCTGCAGGCTGCTGTGGTCTCCCCAGAGGGACACTGAGAAAGTGGTCCAGGGCCACGCCCTCAGGGCCAGCAGGATGAGGCTCTGAGGCTTCCACAGTGGCAAGGCCAAGTTCGGCTTCAGCACCCCAGAGCTGTGTTTGGAGTGATTATGTAAATAATCCTCACCAGATGGAATGATGTCCCCCACCTTAGTGAGGGCAGGTCTCTTGAGGAAACACCCTCACAGACCCCCCAGAAGTAACGTTCTAACAGCTGCCTGGGTCCCTTACCCATCAAGCTGACCCCCACGACTAACCTTGACCGAGCTTGTCCATCAGGCACCGTGAGGCACCCGGACACGCCCGGGCCCCTCTGCTCTCCGGTGTCCCCAGGGATGTGGGCGCTGGTTCTGTCTCCCGGAGCAGGAGATCATGAAGGGCAGGAGTCAGACACCAGGAGAGAGAGAGCCGGCTGGTGAGGCCGCTGTGTGGACTGAGCAGCCAGGAGAAGGTGGAAACTCCTAACCTAGGGAGGAGAAGGAGGAGAGTTACGGCCAACGACCCTCCTTTGCTTCACCCAAGGGGACAGAAATCTACTCCAACCAGCCCAGTAAAATGGCCTGTTTTGGGGAGGTGCATTAGTTTCCCAGGACATCTACTGAAAAGAATTAAAAGCAGGAGAAATCCATTTTCTTACAGGTTTGGAGACTGGAAAGCCAAGAGGTTTCTGCAAGATTGGTTCCTCCTGGAAGCTCCGAAGGAGAATCCTTCATCCCGTCTCCTAGCTTCCTGGGGCTTGTAAAAGCACCCTCAAGTCTGCCTGTCTGCCCGTGGCCACCGTCCCTCTGTCTCACTTGATCTTTCCTCTGTGCATGTCTCTGTGTGCCAATGTCCCTCTTCTCCTAAGGACCAGTCTCTGAGTTAGTGTCTGCTCTATTCCAGCATGACCTCATCCTAACCTGATTATACTTGCAAAGAAAAAACAATTTCTCTAAACAAGTTTGCATTCCTGGGTCGTAGGTGGACCTGAATTTTTGGGGACATGAGTTGATCCAGGGCAGAGTCTACAACAAAGAGACAACCCCCAGGGACTGACGTGAGAGCAGCACTCGGCTTCCCTAACACTGCAGCTGGGGGCTGGACCAGTGGGGCCAGGGTGAGACTGCCCCATGGGGCCACTCCTTGCCCAGTCACCACTGACCCCTTATAAGAAAAGCTAGAAGGCCAGCAAACAGGAAGCACAAGGGAACAACTAAATTCCCCAAAGAAAGAATTGTGAGCCTAGAACTCTATATCTATTTCTATTTTAACACTTTAAAATATAAAGCAAAATAATAAAAGCATATGAATTGGGCATTGAACCCAGGGGGTGCTCTACCACTGAGCCACTCTCCCAGCCCTGTTTTTTTTTTAATTTTTTATTTTTTTTAAATACATATTTATTTGTTTTAGTTGTACACAATGGCTTTATTCTTATGTGGTGCTGAGGATCGAACCCAGGCCGCGCACGTGCTAGGCAAGCGCACTATCGCTGAGCCACACATCCCCAACCCCTGTTTATTTTTTTTAACCTGAGACAGGGTCTCACTAAGTTGATGAGGCAGGCCTTGAACTTGTGATCCTCCTGCCTCAGCCTCCTGGGAAGCTGGGATTACGGGTGTGTACCTCCATGCCTGGCTAGATAAATACCAAACAAGTCCCAGAATAAATGCTGTTCTGAATCTACCCTAAGAAAGCTTTAAAAGTTATTCCCCAGGGCCGAGGGTGTGACTCAATGGCAGAGCACTTGCTTACCATGCATGAGGCCCTGGGTTTGATACACAACATCTCTCTCTCTCTCTCTCTCTCTCTCTCTCTCTCTCTCTCTCTCTCTCTCTCACTCACACACACACACACACACACACACACACAGGTTCCCCAAAGGACCAAGTTGAGTCCATGTAACTCAACGATGTCCCACATTGTTCAAAAGTATTTAAATGAATGTAACAAAAGCTAGTACCAAACAATGTGAAATCAAGATGTCTAGTATTCAATATAGACATGCCAATGAGCAGGAAAATATGTCCCTCATCCAGAAAAAATCAATCAGTGGGGTGGGCTGGGGGGGAGGCCCTGAGATGACAGAAATGACAAAATTAGCAAAGGAAAACACAAATGCAACCAGAAGGGAAGTGGAACAATCAGAAAAGACAGAAATCAGACTTCCAGGGAGAAATTGTGTAATATCTTAAAACAAAACAAAACAAACAAACAAACAAACAAAAAGCCCCACCAACAACAAATGCCCTGGATGATAGAACATTAGATTCCACAGTCCAGATAAAAAGATCAATGAAACTAAAGAAAAAGCAGCAAAAATTCTTAAAACAACCATAACAACAAAAGGAAAACAAGACCGAAAAAAATGAATGAGACATTAGAGACCACTAGCACGATATTAAAGGGTCTACCATCATGTATGTGGAGTCCCGGAAGGAGAAGAAGAAGAGAGAGGGAAAACCCATATTGGAAAACACAATGTCTGAAGATGTTCCAAACTTGATAAGAATGTAAACCCCCAGATCCAAGAGGGTTGACTAACACCAGTGAGGAGAACTATCAAGAAAATGAGGCCAGCCGGGCACGGCGGTACACGCCTATAATCCCAGTGACTCAGGAGGCTGAGGCAAGAGGAACATGAGTTCAAACCCAGCCTCAGCAACTTACCGAGGCCCTAAGTAACTTAGTGAGACCCTGTCTCAAAATTGAAAAATCAAAAGTCTGGGGATGTGGCTCAGTGGTTAAGTGCCCGTGGGTTCAATCCCAGGTACAAAAGAAAAAAAAAAGTAAAAGAAAACGAGGCCAAGAACATTATAGACAGATTGCTGGGAAATAGCCATGAAGAGAAAATCTGGAAAGCTGAGAGAAAAGATGAAAAAAAAGAATGACAAATCACCTCTCACATAAAACCAGGCAAGTGCTAAGGGGTGCTCTTTAAAGTCCGAGAAAACAAAAGTCAACCCAACATTCTGCACCCAGAGTAAAGTTCTTTCACGAAAGCGAACAGTCACTGAGATGGTTTATCACCAGAATAACTGCACCCTGAGGCCTGTTGATAAAAGTCCCTCAGACAAAAGGAAAACGCCCGATGGAAATCTGGGTCTGAACAAAGGAATGAAGGCAGTCATACACAGTAACTAGGTGAGTAAATACGAAGCACTTTTGGATATTTTTGTTCTTTAACATTTTTCTATTGCTTTGCAATATACACACAGAAGTCAGATCCAAAGGACAGGAGGAGGGATGTGGAGACCTGTGAAGTTGTAAAGTTCTAGCGGTGCCCACAAAGTGTTCTTCAAAGGTAAATTGTGATCTAAGATATATATCGTAAGCACCATGATAACCACAGAAAGAGAGAGGAATAAGCTAATTAATAGTAGAGATAAGATTGAATCATAAAAAGAATCAGATAAAATAAGTCAGAAAAAATAAATCGGAAAAAGAAGGGAAACAAAATAAAGAACAAATGGACTAAATGGAAAACAGAGAGCAAGACGGTGTTTGAATACATGACAAAACCACACTAAATATATAGGACCTATGTTGCCGCCTGAAGCGCTTGGAGCAACGGAGCCGCGGGAAGAACTTCAGAAGCAAACTGGAGACAAACAGCTTTTTATTCTGATAACTTTTCTCTCTGGTTCTAACAACAACTAACACACGCCAAACACACCACTAAAATGGCGCTGACCCGATCAGCAATTTCGGCCAAGTCACTCGAGATCCCGCAACAAATCCCGTGAGACTACGGGTGGCGACAATGGCCAAATCTCCACGGCTCATAGTCAACTGCAATTCAAGTCAATCCCCAAACAGGGCTCCTGCAGACCTACATACTTTAATTAAAGGGCAATGACTGTCATGTTGGATATTTAAAAAGGAAGACACAATAATTATATTACCTACAAGAATTCCACTTTAAGGATCCCGGTGGTTTTAGCACGATGAGCTCCATTGGCACGGGGGCCCACTTCTCAGGTGACAGCGACTCCTTGAAGCTATTCAGCCCAGCTGTAGCGAGCTTGGCAGGGCAGCAGTAAGATTTGGAATGGCCTTGGATTGCTGAGTCCACATTCCTCAGCTGCTTGGGAAACCGAAAGTGGAAACTCTCGTGGGGCCTGAAATAGTGTGTGAAGGGCTTAGGCAACAATTCGCCCCTGGAGAACCACCGAGACACTGTGTCTTGGGATTCCATGGATGGCCGGTCAGCTTCTGCATTCTCTCCTGATGGAAGAGTTTTTCAAGTTGAATGAAGGCTGTAGAAAATGGTAGTACAGCTATCGGGATCAGATGTGAAGATGGTGTTGTCTCTGAGGTAGAAAAATCAGTGCTGTCTAAACTCTATGAAGAAGGTTCCAATAAACGACTTTTTAATGTTGATCGGCGTGTTGGAATGGCTGTAGCAGGTTTGTTGGCAGATGCCCGTTCTCTAGCAGACAGCAAGAGAAGAAGCTTCCACCTTTAGATCTAACTTCGGCTACAACATTCCACTAAAACATCTTGCAGACAGAGTGGCCATGTACGTCCGTGCTTATACGCCCCCCCCAGTGCTCTTAGACCTTTTGGCTGCAGTTCCATGTCAGGATCTCACAGTGTGGACGATGGTGCACGGCTCCACAAGACTGACCCAGCAGGTGTTCCGTATGGTCACTGGGGCTGTGCCATTGGCAAAGCCAGGCAAGCTGCAAAGACAGACGAAAGAAACGACCTGACCTGCCGTGATGTTGTTAAAGAAGTCACAAAAATAATTTACACAGTACACGATGAAGTTAAAGATAAAGCTTTTGAGCTAGAGCTCAGCTGGGTTGGTGAATTAACAAAAGGAAGACATGAAATTGTTCCAAAAGACATAAGGGAAGAAGCAGAGAAATATGCTAAGGAAACTTTGAAGGAAGAGGATGAATCAGATAATGATAATATATAACATTAACTTCAGCATCTATTGTGTTATAAACTTCTAAATATTCCACATAACTTTAGCCCCTGACCAATTTTCATTAAATTTTTGTCTTGTTAAAAAAAAAAAAAACAAAGAATTCCACTTTAAAATAAAGTGTATGTTTGTATTTATAAATGAAAAAAAAAAAACACTAAGCAACATTAGTTAGAAGAGAGCAGAAGTAGCTGTATTAATACCAGACTAAGTAGGTATAACAAGGAATATCCTCAGAAAAAAGAGGGGCCCCTCTCGGGAGGGAGATCTATTTACAAGAAGATGACCATACTAAATCTGGTTGTACCTCACAGAGCTTCAAAGCTCATGGAGCAAGCACTGATACAACCGAAGGGGGAAGAGGCCAATTCACAATTACAGGTGGAGGGTTTCAGCTTCCTTGACTCAGTAATTGATGGATCAAGAAGTCAGAAAGCCAGTAGAAGCAGGAAACTTGAATTGCCCTACCGTGCATTCCTCATTAATTTATTTATTTATCTATTTTTGTAGTTGTAGATGGACAGCATGCCTTTATTTAACCTGTTTACTTTTATGTGGTGCTGAGGATGGAACCCAGTGCCTCAAACGTGCGAAGCAAGCACTCTGCCACTGACCCATAGCCCCAGCCCCTCGTGCACTCCTCTTAACAACAGAAGACCCATTCCTGTAAGTGAACACAGAACGTTTACCAAGACACACTATACTGTAATTAAAAAAAAAGCAAAATAGTACTGAAACCACATAAAATATATTCCTCGAGAGCAAGAGAATTAAAGGACAATAGGAGAAAGATATCGGGAAATCCTAAATACTAGGCAATTAAAGAGTACACTTTTAAAGAACACATGGGTCAAAGAAGAAATCACAAGAGAAATTAAAAAAACATTTTGAATGGAGTAAAAATGACTATGCAATATATCAAAATTTGAGGGAAGCTGCTAAATCCGTGCTTAGAGAGAAGTTTATAGGATTTAAAGGCTAATAATATCAAATAGAAGAAAGGTCTCAAACTAGTGAACTAAGTTTCCATCTTAGGAAACTAGACAAATGAAGAGCAAATTAAACCTAAAAGTGTGCAGAAGGAATGAAATAAAAATAATAAGAACAAAAATAAATAAAATAGTAAAAAAAAAATCCAGATGAAAAGCAAAGAATCTAAAAGTTGAGTCTTCAAAAACATTATTTAAATTTTATTTACAAAAATCTATAGCTTGGGCTGGGATTGTGGCTCAGCGGTAGAGCGCTCGCCTAGCACGTGCGCGGCCCGGGTTCGATCCTCAGCACCATGTACAAATAAACGCATCGTGTACAACTAAAGCAAATAAATAAATATTTTTTTAAAAATCTATAGCTTGACTAATGAGGAAAAAATGGAGAAACAGATTTTTTAATATCAAGAATGAAAGAGGGAGTATCACTACAGAGACTGAAGAAATTAAAAGAATTATAGAAGAATATTATAAATGATTTTATGCCAATAAATTCGACAACTTAGATGAAAGACACAAATTCCCTGAAAAAACACAAACTACCATGCTTACTCAAGAAGAGATAGATAATCTGAATAAAAAAATTTGTGTTTTAAAAATTGAATTTGTAGTAAAAATTTTCCTACAAAAATTAATCCAGGCACAGATTTCTTCACTAATGCATCTGACAAACATTTAAGAAAGATATTATATTCATTTTGCATGGTCTTCCCAAGATTGAAGAGATGAGAACATTCCTCAACACTTTTTATGAGACTGCATTACCTTGATACAAAATCAGACAAAATATTAAAATAAAATAAATATATAGACACCAGTACCCCTCATCAACACAGATACAAAGACCCTTTTTAAAATTTCAGCAAGCCGGGCGCGGTGGCGCACGCCTGTAATCCCAGCACTTTGGGAGGCTGAGGCAGGAGGATCGCGAGTTCAAAGCCAGCCTCAGCAATGGTGAGGCACTTAGTAACTCAGTGAGACCCTGTCTCTAATAAAATACAAAAAAGGGCTGGGGATGTGGCCCAGTGGTCGAGTGCCCCTGAGTTCAATCCCCGGTACCAAAAAAAAAAAAAAAATTCAGCAAAATAAATTCACCCTTACATAAGGTGGATTATACATCCTGACCATATAGGATTTAGCCCCTAAATGCAAGGCTGGTTTACTATTCTAAAATCAACCAATGTAATTCACTCATATTGACAAACTAAAAAAGGAAACCATATGGCCATCTCAATAGTTACGTAAAAGCATCTGACAACATTCAACATTGATTCATAACCAAAACTCAGCAAAATAGAAATAGAAGGGAATTCCCCCAACATCATAAAGGGCTTCTAAACAAAACAAAACAAAATTTCAGCCAACATTATATCTAGTGGTGAATGTCTAATCACAAACAAGGCAAAGATAGCCTTTCTTACTATTTCAATTCAACATTGAATGGAATTTTCAGCCACTGTAATAAGGCAAGAAAAAGAAATAAAAGCCATTAGACTAAAATGGAATAAGTAGAACTGTCTTCACCAACAGAAAGCTTGATTGTTTATTTCGCACATCTTTGCTTTCTGGCTTTTGGTTGAGTTCACCTAATGGGAAGCACCAACAGATTTAACAGGCAGGAGGAGAAGGGAGGTCAGGTTATCTATCTATGTCCCCACTTCTTCCTTTGTAGATGTTGAGCTGGTCACATCTGCTCCTCTACTGCTTCAGTAGTCTCTGAGAATCATCAGATAGACAGCTAAAAGAAAAATGGAGCCGGGCACAGTGGCGCACGCCTGTCATCCCAGCACTTTGGGAGGCTGAGGCAGGAGGATCGCGAGTTCAAAGCCAGCCTCAGCAATGGCGAGGCACTTAGCAACTCAGTGAGACCCTGTCTCTAAATAAAATACAAAAAAAGGGCTGGGGATGTGCCCAGTGGTCGAGTGCCCCTGAGTTCAATCCCCGGTACCACAAAAAAAAAAAAAAAAAAAAAAAAAATGGAACTGAAGAAACAAAGTTATACTCATGAAGCTGGACTCAGAGCTGGTGTAGCCAAGGTTATAAGGTCAACGCCATTCCTCATGCTCAGATGTACAGGGGAAGATGTGTAATTGCTTTAGCTTGTGAACTGTTTCTTGTGACTGGAGCAAGACAGTGGCCATGTGGAGCCCGAGGTTATTTTGGGGTGATTGTATTAGCAACTTTGTTTTACTGTGAACAAAATATCCAATGAGAACTACTGAAAGGAGGAAAAGTTGAGTTTGACTCACAGTTTCAGAAGCCTTAGTCCATGGTCAACCCAATCTATTGCTCTGGGCCTGAAATGAGGCAGAACATCATGGCAGAACGGTCTGGTGGACCCTCCTCAGTTCAAGGTCATAGCAGAGAGAGAGGAAAAGAGGAGTGGAAGAGATAAACCTATACTGGGCATGGCTGCACTGACCTACTTCCCTAACTCGGTCCCACCACCCAGTATTCCATTCAGCTATCAATGGAATGGATTAATCCACTGATAAGGTCAGAGCCTCCATAATCCAATCTTTGCCTCCAAGACCTACCTCTGTAACCATGAGACTTTGGGAGACTATTTCAGATCAAAACCATCACAGTGATCTCCAATCACATCCCCCCTTTGAGGACCACAAATCTTGTGTGTATGTGTGTGTTGGAGGGGAGTGGAACACCATAAAACCCTCTAAAATTTTACACAATCTGAAGCTACAATCCACGCCCCTTAGCCTGAGGCTCCCTGTGGCCCCCAAACTTCCCTGTTCCTGCACAATTCATATCTTCTTCTTCAATCCTACCTCTTCATGGAGTGATGCATGAGTATTCTGAGTGAAATAAATTTTCCTTCCAATTCTTCAGACAATGCTGTCTATGCCAAAAGTAAGGCAACTATGTTCAGCCTAATAGTAATTAAGTCATACATATTTAGGGAGCACCTAGTACCCACCCTATAGGGGTTTTGGTGTTAATGAGTTGAAGCATTTAAAGCACACTCAGCAAATGCCTACCACTCAGGAAGTGCTTTCTGCTGTGATTACTAGGTTCAGCATCTATCTGTGTAGCTATCAGTCTATCTCAGTGCGTCTGATATTTTTATGGTCTGTTCCTATCAGAATAAAACTTAAATACCCACGATACATGTGCATTCATTTGCAAATGAATTCATGTACAACTGTAAGAGTTAATTTGGTTCTATTTGCCTTAAATGATTTAGTTTCATAAAAACCTGTAAGGATGGGACTGGTCTTCACTAGTGTTAAAATCAAGGTACATACAAGGAGACTTGAACGGCTCAGTATTTCAACCTCAGCACCAAGAGCATTTGGACTGGACCATTGTCTGCTGTGGCTCCATTCTATGCACAGAAGGATGTTTAACAGTGTCCCTGGCCTCTGCCCACGAGAAGCTAGCAGCAAACCCATCCCAGTTACGACAACTGTAAATGTTTCTAGACATTGTCTGATGTCTTCTGGGAGCAAAATCGTCTCAGGCTGAGAACTACTGACCTGGAATTTTGCTAGGATACACATTATAAAACATATATAGTACTCTCCCTTATCTTCAGTTCCACCTTCCATAACTTCAGTTGCCTGTGGTCAACTACAGTCTGAAAACTTTAAATGGAAATTCCAGAAATAAATCATAAAGTTAGGTTCACCCTGTTCTCAGTAGTGTGATGACATCTTGTGTTGCCTGCTCTGTCCTGCTCAGAATGTGAGTAATCCTTCATCCAGTGTATCCACGTTGTATATTCCACCCTCCTGTTAGTCACTCAGCAGCCCTCTTGGTGACTAGATCCACTTTAGAGTATCACAGAGCTTGTGTCCAAGTAGTCCTTATTTTACTTCATACCAGTATCTAAGAGCAAAAGTGGTGTTGCTGGCAATTCAGATATGCTAAAGAGAAGCCATAAAACGCTTCCTATAAGTGCAAAGGTGAACGTTCTCACTTTAATAAGGAAAGGAAAAAACTGTGAGCTGAGATTGCTAAACTCTCTAGTTAGAACAAACGTTCTACCCAGAAAACTGTGAAGAAGGAAAAATAAATTCATGCTAGTTTTGACCGTCACACCTTAAACTATGAAAGTCACAACCACCGTCTGTGGTAAGTGTGTATTTAAGATGGATGGGCTGGGGGTGCAGCTCAGAGGTAGGGCACTTGCCTAGCATATGTAAAGCCCTGGGTTCTAGCAAAAAAAAAAAAAAAAAAAAGATAGAAAAAATGGAAGTCAGGAAGGAGAGAGGCAGGAAGGAAGGAAGGAAAGAAATAAGAAAATAGAAAGAAGGTGGAAAAGGTATCCAGTTCTGGGCTTCAGTGCTGTCCTCAGTTTCAAGCACTTCCTGGGAGTCTTGGAGCACATCCGGGGGTGCAAGAGGAAACTACTCAGCATAAAATAAGAGAACCTTGAAAGATTCTACTAAAAAGTAAATAGAGGTAGAAATCCGAACGTTCCCTTTTGAACTCTGAGGGATGGTTTGGGGTGGTCCCTAGAGAGCATGCCCCTCTCTCCCACCACTGCCCTGGGATGCACAGGCTATAAACCACCCTTTGCCTTCAAGGTTGAAATCCGCAGAACGCGATGCACGCGCAGGACAGCGCAGGATTCAAGACCGTGGCCGCAAGAGCGCCCGGTGAGCGTCGGAGTCCTCCTCCCTGCAGCCCGGCTGCATTTCCGGCAAGGGTGCCTCATGCAGACCCTGGGCTGGGGTCAGAGGCGAGGAGGGGGGTACCCTCGGGTGCTTTCCTGATGCCCCCGCCTCTTCCTGTCCTGCCGTCTTCAGCTCCTGGAGCCTCCTTCGTTCATTCACCTGGCAGGTATTCACCAGGTGCCTACTCCGTGCCAGGCGTCGTCTGGGGATTGGTGAGCTGTCCGTGGATAAGCAGACAAGCATCGCTGCTCTGGTGGCCGAGCCCCAGCACCTCCCGGGCATCCCCTCCGGGTGGACGCCAAGGCCGGCAGGGAGCTGCCACGGCTGCCCGGGCTGGCTCTCCTCAGGCCCGGCCCAGCCTGCCCTAGTCCTTGCAGCCCAGGGTGCTGGGTGGGCTGTTCCCTTTGACCCTGCCGGGTGGGGACTACGGTGGAGCCTGGTGGACTTTCCCTGGACGTCCCTGTGAATCCTGGCGTCAGAGGCCGGGCGGATCAGGAAGCAGCCGCCTCCTCTCCTGACGCTGTTCCACAGCACACTTCCCACGCGGCTAGTCAAGGCAAAGTT
This sequence comes from Tamias sibiricus, assembly GCA_025594165.1. NCBI lineage: Eukaryota > Metazoa > Chordata > Mammalia > Rodentia > Sciuridae > Tamias > Tamias sibiricus. The sequence goes on from CM046660.1 coordinate 4,591,830, forward strand.
TTAAAGCCCATTAGCTAGAACTTTGGACAGGCAGGGAAGCCCAGCCCAGCCCTGGCACTACGGCCCGGGCCACACTGCCCCCGGTTCCTTGCCCAGCCCTTGCCACCCCCAGCACAAGCCCCCGTCTTTCAGGTGAGTCTGAGGAGTGCTGGGTGCCTTCCTGTGTGCGCATCGTGAGAGCCCATCTGCCCGCGGCCACGGGCCAGATCTAATAAAGGCCCACGAGGCACTGAGGGTCCTCCTCCGCATCACTGCGCCTTCCTGGGCCATCCACTCCTTATAGACTTCAATCCGCCACTGCCCAGCACCGCATCGCCAACGGGAAGCCCGTGCGTCCTGCTGCTACCACCAACACGTCCACTCGCTCCACACCTGCGTGAGCCTTCTCCTTGGGTCCTGGGCTGGACATGGTCACCCGCTGTTCCTACATCTCCCCTGTTTGGGGAGATGGCTTGAATTGCAGTTGACTATGGGCCATGGAGATTTGGGCATTGTCGCCTTCCGTAGTCTCACGGGACTTGGCCCGGGATCTCAAGTGACTTGGCCGAGATTGCTGATTGGGTCAGCGCCATTTTGTGCTATGTGCGGCGCGTGTTAGTCGTTGTTAGAGCCAGAGAGAAAAGTTATCAGAATAAAAAGCTGTTTGTCTCCAGTTTGCCTCTGAACTTCTTCCCGCGGCTTCCTTGCTCCAAGCGGCCATCGCTTCTGGCGGCAACAACCCGCCCCTCCAGCAGGGCTGCATGGTCGCCTGGAGTCCTCAGTGACCTCTCCAGGCACCTGCCCGTTCCCTGCTGGACGCCATCGTTAGCAGAGCCCAGAGCGTAGTGGGAGCGCAGAGCAAGGGCACAGGTGGGTGTGTGAGGAGTGAGTGGCCTCTTGGACAGGAGGTGCTCAAGCCCCGGGGTCACCCTGGAAGCCAGCTTGCTCCTGAATCATCAGAGCACTGTTCCACAACCCGCACCACGGCTGTGTGGAGACTGGGGGCCGGAGGCCGGGAGGGAGAGGAGATGCGGCCGGACCCCGAGGGTCGGAGTGTGACCTAGCTCCCCACCTGGTGAGGTTCGAAGCTCGCCCTGTTCGTCTGCTCTTTATGGCTGTGACCAACGTACCCAACGAGAACAGCTCCGAGGAGGCAGAGCTTATGTGGGCTCATGGTTTCAGAGGTTCAGACCATTGTAGGTCGACTCCGTTGCTCTGGGACCAAGGTGAGGCAGAACATCATGGCGGAAGGGTGGGGTGGAGGGAAGCTGCTCTGCCCGGGTGGCCAGGAAGCAGAGAGAGCGGGGACGGGGCCCAGGGAAGAGGCACCTTCCGGGGCATGCCCCAGCGGACCCCCTCCCCCAGCCTCGTCCCGCCTCCCTATAGCTGCCACCCCGTCAGTCCGTCCCAGCCAGCATGGGCTGATAGGTCACGGCTCTGGCGACCCAATCATTTCACCTCTGACTGTCCTGCACCAACGGGAGCTTGGGGGACACCTCAGATCAGACCATAACACTCGCCCCGGAATCCTCACCCACAAACCATCAGAACGCTCCCCTTCCCACCTGTCTCCACCACTCGCCACCCGACTCCCTTCAGGTGAGCAGCCCAAGGCGGCAGGTGGGCTGTGATTCGGAGCCCATCCCTCAGAGGCTCCCCCAGCTGCCCCCCGAGCCGTGCACTGGAAGCTGTGACAGAGGGTCAGGCTCCCTGGGAGCTGCCCTGGCTGCTGACCCAGCACCGCAAGTGGCCAGGCCTGGGGGAGGTCTGGACAGACGGAGGTGGGGCCAGCGCTTGCAGAGTCCCCTTGCGGCTCATCTCTGCCCCCTGAAGTCCTCCCTCCCCAGGGCCGGCCCTCCTGCACAGCTGCAGGCATCTCAGCACTAGAGGGGCTCTGCCTGCCCGGCAGGGCCTGGCGGAGATCTTACAGAGGTCTCGCTCTCCGCCCCAGCCTCCTAGAGACTGCCTAGGCCTCAAGGGCAGGGACGCTGTCAAACTCAGATTTGCATCATGTGGCACCAAGCCGGCGCCAACAAATGCCTCCGGGATGAATCAACATCAAACACAGCACATCGCAGGATCTAAGCCACCATCAGCTGGGAGGAACCGAAGAAAAGCTGCTGTTGACTGGCTTTGACACCCTGCTTTCTTGTCACCTTTCATTTTTTATTAGGCATCTTATAATTACCAGCGAAGGAAAGAAGTCTTAGACCGCGCCACACGTGCTCTGTGAATCGCAGCTTGCCAGCCGCGGGGCCTCGGGGAGGCCTTGTCTCTCCGCGCCTCAGTCTCCCCACCTGTGCCGTGGGGTGCCGACCCCTCCCTCACGGGTTTGTGGCAGGAAGCGGGAGGCCACGCGCGGGAAAGCTCTGGGCAGAGAGCGGGCTGGAGAAAGGCCCAAGGAAGGAGCTCCCGCGAGCCCAGGGCTCCTGCCCGCTGTGACCCCGAGGCCCAGACCCGGCCCAGGAGTGAGGGGTCCACAGTCACAGCCTGTGCTCAGCCACATGCAGGGCAGCGGCCAGGCAGCCCGGTCAGCTGCAGGACATGAGCCCCCTCAGGGGCTGGGCCTGCCTTCACCCAAGACGGCCCGTCGCTGCAGGGCTCCCGAGACATCTCTCCTGGCTGCTGCCTGGTCCCGCGCCAAAGCCACGCTCCCAGGCTCCTTGGGGCAGCCGAGGGTCCGTCCGGTCTGTTCTCTGAGGCAGGGCAGGACGGCTGTCCGGGCTCTGTTTCCCGCGGTCTGCTGCCAGTGCCCCTCTCTCTCCTTTCTTCTGCTAGCGGGTTCTCAAGTGTCCTTGTGTCTGCTACCGTACTGCCCCTTCCTCAAAGTCCCAACACAGTCACAGCCAACGTTGAGCAGGACCTGCAGCCGTCGTCCCGGGCCCTCCCCCTGTGGCAGGTGAGGTGGCCTCAAAATTCTCTGACACTCCTCCCATTGAGGGGGGTCTGTGTCCCCTCCCCTTGGACCTGGGCACATCTGTGAAGCACCTAAACCAACAACATGTGGCAGAAGAGACATTTGGGACCTCCGAGGCCTCCAGGGTCCCTGCTGGACCCCTGGGGCATCGGGCTTGGAGCCTGAGCAGCCATGAGCAGCCTGGCCCTGCCAAGGCCACCGTGACGCGAGGAAGCACAGAGGACCCAGGGAGGAAGGAGGGACGGGGACTCAGACACGCAGCCAACAGCCGCGAGCGAAAGTGCCCCCAGCTGCCACGCCACCCAGCGAGCCTCCCCAGCCAATGCCCAGACTCTGGGGGGCAAGAAAAGTCCCCCCTCTGTGTCCCACCTCAACTCCTCACCACAGGATTGAAGCGTAATACGATGACAGTTTTATGCCAGTAAATTTGGCAGTGGCTTGTTACACAGCAGGAGTGACCAGAACTCCCCTCTCAGCCTCTGTTCCCCGCTCAATCATGTCCTTCAAAAATCTACGTGTCCTGCCAGGCGCGGTGGCGCACGCCTGTAATCCCAGCACTTGGGAGGCTGAGGCAGGAGGATCACGGGTTCAAAGCCAGCCTCAGCAATGGCGAGGCACTTAGCAACTCAGTGAGACCCTGTCTCTAATAAAATGCAAAAAAGTGCTGGGGATGTGGCCAGGGGTTGAGTGCCCCTGAGTTCAATCCCCGGTACCAAAAAAAAAAAAAAAAAAAAAATCTATGTGTCCTCATCCTAGGACCTCAGGAGAGAGACGTGGGACAGACCCTCCCTCACGGCCTCAGAAGGAACCACGCCTGCCCACAGCTGGACTTCAGACCTCCGGCCTCCAGAGCTGAGAGGTGACACATTTCTGTGCTTAAGCCACCCAGTCTGAGGAGCTTTGTTACAGTAAAGCCAGCAAACGGCACAAGTCCACTGCCCTGTGGCAGGTGACCAGCGCAGACAGCTGGCTTTCAGCTGATGGCACGGAGATAGGTGTCACGAAGAAGTCACAAAGTGTGTTCATCCTTTCCCACAGGGCTGCCACACAGACAAGAGGCCTGTCCCTCCCCTGAGGACCCCAGGGCATGTCTGGCCGGGCGTGGCCCTGGTCTGCCCAGTCTCCCCCAAGTCACCCTCGGGGCTCCACGGGCTGTCTCCACATATGGAAGCTGGGCTTGATTCTCCTCTCAGAATCTCCCCAACTGTTTTCTTCACTCATTACATATCCAGAGTCCTTATGTCTCCTCGCGGAGTGGTCTCCAACAACTGCCTCTGGCATTATTATTACCATCTTACGTCTTTGCTGGATTGCCCTTTAAAAATCTTTTGAAGTTTTCATTTTTATTTTCTTTTATGGGTCTTCCTGGACAAATTCCTTGGCTCTGTAAAAGAACAGCATTTAATTTTAAGAGCTCAGAGCTGGGCAACCCGAAAGCCCTGGGCACGCAGTTCGTGACCAGTGAAACGGAGGAGCACCGTGGTGCCGGGCTACCGAGGGCGAGGGCATGATGCACGCTGCACCTGTGGGCGGGCACAGGGCCGGGCACTGCCGCAGAGAGGGTGCCAAGTGATGCAACCCAGGGCTGCGGGGGAATCTAGAGCCGCAGCCCCAGTGGACCCGCGGGGGTCACAGAGCTGTGGCCGAGTTGCATGGCACAGTGTCTTGGTGTCATTTCCAGGCCACTGCAGAGCTCCTGGTGCACACTAGGTATGCAAAAAATATTTGTGCAAGAAAGGAAGTTTCCTAAGGCTGCCATGACAATCACCTCAAACTGAGTGACTTCAAACAACAGAATATTTATTCTTTTCGCTGTTCTGGAAATTGGAAGGTCAAGGTCAGCATCAGGTCTTTCCTTTCTGCTTCCTGCCTGTCTCCACACTTTGAGTGGCTGGCCAAATCCTTGGTGTTCCTTGACTTGTAGACACATCACTCTGTTACCTGCATTGCTTCATTGGTCTTCTGTGCGTCTCTCTTCTTCCTGCATCCCAAATGCCCCTGTCCTCTCTCTTCTGAAGACACCTGTTTGAGTCTGTTTTTCATTGCTCTTACAAAATACCTGGGAGTGGGAAACTTATAAAGAAAAGAGGTCTATTTAGCTCACAGTCTCGGAAGCTGCAAGTGTGAACAGCACAGCACTAGCTCTGGTGAGGGATTCGTGGCAGATGACATTGTTGGGGGAGCATGTGTGAGTGGAGGGGACCACACAGTGAGCCAGGGAGCCAGACTGGCTCTTCTATCACAACCTACCCTCCCACTCTCGCAAGAACTACTCAGGGTCCCACTCATTCCCAGTGCCCCCCAGTGCCCTAGCCACCAGGCTCCACCTCCACAGTTCTCCCACCCCCCAACACTGCCACATTGAGGACCAAGCCTCCAACACACAAACCCAGGGGACAGGCCACATCCAGACCACAGCACACCGGGCACTGCAGGGAGAGCCCACCCTAAACCCGGGGGTCCCATCTCAAGACCCTTCTCTCAGTTGCACCTGCAACAACCCTTAGTCCAAGCAAGAGCCCTTCCTGGGGTCCAGGTGGACATGAATGGGGGGGCACTATTCTGACCCACCCCGGAAGTCCAGGAGACTTACTTCACTGGGCCACACCGAGAAACTGACCATTCTGAACTGAATCTCATGGCTGGGTTGGACGGGTGGGTTCAGTCGTGGAGGTGGAAGGGGCCGAGGGTGAGGAGGCAGGTGGAAGGGCAGAGTATGTGGGGGGCTCTGTCCCATGCTGGGGTCTGTACCCTCTCCCTGCTCAGCCAGCGTGGGGCTGGCACAGGGGAAGAGGCTCCCACCAGCCAGGGCCCAGCTCAGGCCCCAGGAAACCACGCTTCCTCTGCTCGCCTGCTGGTGCTGGCCAAGGCCTCCCTGTCCCTTCCCTACCCCTCAGGCACCATAAACTCAAACCCAGCAACTTCCCCAAGCCCAGCTGGGGGCAAGCCATGACCCTCTGGGGGCATTTACTCCAGAAGATTAAACCCTAGAGTGCAGGAAAAACTGGAAGGGTGACCAGAAGACCCCCAGTCTCCAGCCATGTCAACCAGGTCCAATGGGCACTACAACCCCAGGATGGGCACTAAGTCTTCTGGTGGGCACTGAGATCGAATCAAGACAGTGATTTCTGATTTCAGATTCAGAATGGCAAGAGTCAGCACGTTGGAAGTCACTTTGGGTCATCTCTATATATCATCAAACGATAGGTCAGTTCAGTCGTAGCAGTTGACTAGAGAATGGGCTGTATCCCAGGAGTGACAGTGACCCAAAAGAGTGGCAAAGAAAGCCTCAAGTGCTGCAGCTTGGTCTCCGATGCAGCAACGTGCCGAGGTGGGGCTTTGGGAGACTGGCTGGGTTCTGACGGCTCTGACCTCACCAGTGGATCGACAACCTGGTGGTGTTATTTGGAGGTGGTGGAAACTTCAGGAGGGGACCAGGCTGAAGGAGTGGGTGCCTTGGGAGTATTTCTTGTCCCTGGCCTCTTTCTCCCTCTCTTATTCCTGGCTGCCACGAGCCAAGAAGCTTTTCTCTCCCACACCTTCCGCCATGATGCTCTGCCCCACCTTGGGCCCAAAGCGCTGGAGCCAGCCGACCGCGGACTGAGAACTATGAAACCATGGAAGCCAGACTTAAAGCTAGGCAGTGAGTGTAGACAAACAAATCGGGTCTAACATCGAGTCTCATAAAGAACATGGAGTCCATAAGGAAAACGAAGTCAGTCTGAGTCCTGGAAAGACATAGAACAACTCTAAGGGAGATAAGATGGTTCGTGTTCCCAAGTTTAGGGCCCATCTTAAGGAATGTTAATGAAACAGCTCCCAGCAAACGGAGGTGCTAATCAACTAGCCCTAAGCCTTTCCTGTGAGTCCCCCACCCACCATGGGCCCACGGGGGTCACATCTTTGGACATTCCTGTCACAGGCGGGACAGAGATAGAAAACAGAAAAAGAACAAAAGAAGGATTTCAGATATAAAAGGCAGAAGGCCTCTCCTCCCTTTGGATCCCTGGTTTCCGGGTCCCCTTCTCCCTCTAGGGGAAGTCTTTTTGCTGTCCTTCAAACAAAGCTTTCCATTTTCCACTCTAGCTTGCCTCGAGTGCTTCTTCTTCGGCGTTATTCTTCGGCGTCCAGAGAGCAAGAACTCGTCACGGGTAAAAAGCGGTTTCACCATGAGCCCAAACAAACCTTCCCTCGTCTAAGTTGATTTTCCAGATATTTTGTCACAGCGACACAAAGCTGACCAAGACACGACTGCCCGAGGCCTCCTCACACACTTGGCTTTGGCCAGAGGTCAGGGGCTCTGGCCACCAGGCAGACTTCTGGGTTCCTGAGGGGACTCCATGAAGCACTTGGTGGCTTCCTCCTATTGGCAGGCTTCCTGCCACCGGGAAGTTTCTGCCGTGGTATTTGTGAGGGATGATTGGCTATGGGGAGCCTTTGTTGTGCTATCAGCCCTAATTATTTTAATTCAAGCACCCTCCCTTATAGGACTGACATCATAAATGCTGTTTTCTAGAACAAATAGCTGTCAGAGCTGTCAAGCAGAGCTGCTTACTGTTTTATATCATTACAATATTTAATTTCAACTCTGCTATTTTTTTTTCTCAGTAAGCACTTTCATTTCTATCTGGAAAATGGGAGCCAAGAAAGGTAAGAAGGAGAAAGCTGTCCTCTCAGCTTTCTGAGACCATGATGTTAAGAACCAAAAGGGAGAGAGAGAAAGAAAGTTCTGGCAATCTAGTATCAGAGAAGAAATGGAAATGCAAGGAGAGAAAGAGGGTAGATAGAGGATGGATGGATGGATGGATGGATGGATAGAGGATGGATGGGTGGATAGATAGAGGATGGATGGATGGATGGGGGATGGATGGATGGATGGATGGCTAGATAGAGGATGGATGGATGGATGGATGGATGGATAGACAGAGGATGGATGGATGGGTGGGTGGATGGATAGATGGATAGACAGAGGATGGATGGATGGGGTGGATGGATGGATGGCTAGATAGAGGATGGATGGATGGATGGATGGATAGATAGATAGATAGAGGATGGATGGATGAGTGGGTGGATGGATGGATGGATGGATAGACAGAGGATGGATGGATGGATGAATGGATAGGTGGATAAATAGAGGATGGATGGATAGATGGATGGATAGAGGATGGATAGATAGAGAATGGATGGATGGATGGATGGATAGACAGAGGATGGATGGATGGATGAATGGATAGGTGGATAAATAGAGGATGGATGGATAGATGGATGGATAGAGGATGGATAGATAGAGAATGGATGGATGGATGGATAGATAGAGGATGGATGGATGGATGGATAGAGGATAGATGAATGGATGGATGGATAGAGGATGGATGGATGGATGGATGGATGGCTAGATAGAGGATGGATGTATGTATGGATATAGGATGGATGGATGGATAGATAGAGGATGGATGGATGGATAGAGAATGGATGGATGATGGATGAATGGATGGATGGATGGATAGATGGAAGGATGGATAGACAGAGGATGGATGGATGGATGGATGGATGGATGGATAGAGGATGGATAGGATAAAGAGGAAGAAAGTGGGAGGCAGGGAGGAGTCAGACCAAGATCAAGGGCACCATTCATGGTTAGGACATTTTCTGGCTGGCCAAGTATAAGTGAGTAACTATTCACTGAATTTCTTTTGCTGCCTGAGTACTTGGAAGAGAAAGGACCCATGAAGACATCCCTCTCGGGGACCTGGTTAATGGCAAGTTCCTTTGAGATGTTTGAATGGTTGCATAGAAAGGTCACAACCAACGAGATCTACTTTATATTACATGATTAGGACACTCGCAGGTCCCAAATCAGGGAGTTTTGTTTTGTTTTGCTTTTGCTGTTTTGTTTTGGTTCCAGTACTGGGGACTGAACCAAGGGGTGCTGTACCACTAAGCCACATCCCTAGCCCTTTTTATTCTGAGACAGGGTCAGACTTGTGATCCTCCTGCCTCAGCCTCCTGGGCTGCTGGAGTCGCTGGTGAGCACGCTGCGTTGTGGTAGGCCCCGCCTCTTACGTGGGTTTCCACCACCTCCCACTAGCACCCCAGGCCAGAGACCACGCGCTTGGCACACGGGCCTTGGGGACGCTTGTCCAGGCCACAGTGAGCAGCTGCAGGGCCTCCCACCCACCCTGCGCCAGTCCCCACGTTCTGACTCCCTCTTCCCCATGAGCATTATCATTTTCCTCCTGCACCCCGTGTGCGTGGTTGGAGGCCTCATGCCCCACCCTGGGTACTTCAGTGTGCATTTTCCTGAGAATAAAAACCATCTCACAGGACCACATATGACGATCCAAATCAGGAAACTTGCTATGATTAACATTATCACTGAATCACAATCCATATTCAAATGCCACTGATTGCCCAGATCCAGTCCCTGTTGCCACAAGCTGCCTGGTCTGAGGCCTGACCTGTCCGGTCAGCGCACTCGACTGGGACATCTCTTTTCTCGCCCACACAAGCAACTTCCCGTCCTTCATCTTCCTTTACCACAATATTTCGGAAAAACACAGACATTATTTTGTGGAGTCTTCCTCAATGCGGGCTTTTCTGATGCTACGTTGGGAGTTGTTGTTTTGGGGACATCACAGAAGCAACCAGCGTCCTCCTCGGCACGTGGTCTAGGAGGCGCATGTGGTCACTGCTGGGTGGGGCTGGCCCTGATGGCTTAGCGAAGGCAGCCTGCCGGGTGGCTGGGTCTTTCCAGCCTGCTGGTGCTCGTTTGTCTTTGTGTTTAGGAGGAAATTTGCGGGGAGAGGCTGGTACCACAGCGAGTGTGCGTGCTGCTCCTGGTCATTCTTCTGCCCTGGAGCATCCGCCCCTGACACTTCTCCAACCCCCTGTCTCCACGGTCGCTGCTGCGCTCGCGGGTCGAATCCTGCTGCAGACAAGCTTCCTCTGTTTGCCTGCTTGTGCTCCTGGGTTCTTTCTCTTCTCGCATCATATCATCTCCAAACTCCTTCATGGACAATTCTGGCCCCAAGGCCGCGGCTTGCCAACACCCAGGTCCCCGGGTGGGAATGCGAGCTTCTGGCTCAACCCTAGAGCCCACTTCTCAGGCTGACGGGCAGCCTCCTCCTGAGAGCCAGGGCAACCCAGCATCCCGGGTTCTCGCTGAATTGTACAGCGCACGTTTCAGAGGGCGCAGCTGAGGCTGGACAGGGAGGAGGGCATTGTGGAGCGAGCCCGCCCGGGACAGCACCAGGGTGGAGCTGGGTGCCAGCCTGACACAGCCTGAGAAGCGGGCCAGAGGGGCCAGTCGCTGTCCGCGTCCCCGTGCCCTGAGACGGGAACTCCTAGAGAGGCGTTTTCTGTTCTCTGTGGTCACAGGCTCGAGAATTAAGATGCCCTCTGCAGGGAGTTCGGGGCAAGTGAAAGATCACACACAGGCCTTGAGTTCAAGAGGATGCCGACAGCGCACCAGCCGAGGGATAGAACTCAAGTGAGCTAACGAGGCGTGATGCAGGAGCGTGCGGCTGCCCAGCCTGAGCCCCGTGCAGAGCATTACCGGGGATCCCGCTGGAGCTGCGAGCCAAACTTGGCTCCCCTCTGAAAGGCACACAGGTCACAGTCACTGGTAACTTAGAGAATTCTAATAATATGCAACACTGCACAGAAATCCCCAGCCTTGGTGCTCTGAACTGCAAAGGACAACAATGGGTTCTGCCCTCTCTGGGGTCTCCCGCTCATTGCAATGGTTCTCGAATCTAGAACTCTGCTCTGCCTGCGACCATGCAGGCCCTAGTGGGTGCAGGGTCTCTCATGCAAAACGGAGAAATCATCAGCCCTCACAGAAGCAGAAACAGCGTCGTGATTCATGATTCCTCTAATTGTCCTCCCTCCGCACCCTGCGCCCTCCTCCCCCCGCACCCTGCGCCCTCCTCCCCTGCCTGCAGTAACATACGCCGCGCGTGCTCACAGACAAACAGCGTGCGCACCAGTGTGAGCAGCGCGGTGGGGGTGGGGCCGCGCCCCAGCCAGCTGCTCCCCGCCGTCCTGCTTTAGGTGTCTCTCTGCACTGGTGTCAAGGTGCGGGCTCAGGCCAGAACGTGCTCCGACACACCCATAAATTTCCCCGACATTCCAGTGACCTTCATGGGGTCTGGAGGAACCACGTTCCGCAGTAAAGATGGAGCTGTAAATATTCTGTCGGTGCAGTAAACACCGCGCGGACGCTGGCTCCTCACTCAAGTCCTCCTGCGCCTGCCGCCTCGCGGAGGAGATTTATTCACTGCCGTGGAAAATTCTGGCCCCAAGGCAGGCAGCTTGCCATCACCCAGCGCGGAGGAGCTTGCTTCCTGCTGCTGCCTGTGCGCACACACACACAAGAACACACAAGCACATGCACACACAAATACACACACACACAAGCACATGCACATGCAAATACACATACACACATGCTCACACATGCACATGTTCATACACACATGCACACGTGCACATACACACATGCACACACACACAGATACACACGCGCACATGTGCTCACACAAATGCACATATACATGCACAAGCACATTCACCCACACAAGCACACATACACACATGCACACATATAGACACATATGCACACGCATGCATATGCATGCACACATACACACACGCACACACCTCCTCCCCTCCTGTGATCCTAAAGCTGGCAGCAGGGAAGCCCCTGAGAAAACTAGAGCAGATCACACGCGGCGGTGTTAGCAGTCTTCTCGGGGGGGTGGGGCTCTAGAATGATCCACATCTCATTTAGTTTTCTCTTTGCTCAACTGAATTTTAATTTTTTGGCACTAGTCCAGTAGTTCTTCCATGGCTGTTTGGCGGTGGGCACTGCCCGCTGGGAGGAAGGGAGGGCAGAACAGCCAGTCTGTGCCTTCTCCCCCTTCCGGCACCTTCCTGGCGGGGCGGTTGGCCAGTGGAGAGCCCAGAATAATCCGCCTCTCTGGGGTGGGTGAACGGCAGGTCTTGGAGGAGCAGAGACCTCGGAGTGGGGTCGTGGCCTGGGGACAGCTGCTGTGATCACCGCCTCCACAGCTGAGAGGCACCTGGCGGCTTTCAGTGGTGTCTTCATCCCTCTATGGAGATGGGCCTGGGGGCCACCGTCACTCTCCACTGGCTGCACCTGCCCCGCGTGGAGCCCTGCCCAGGGTCCCAAAGGGAGGAAGCTGGAGCCCCGCCTACCCAGCAGCCTCGTGGAGCCGCAGGAGCCGCAGGCGGAGAGAAGAGGGGCAGCTGGGAAGCCCAGGGCAGGTGGGGCGTGGCCTCCCAGCTCCCGGCAGGCCCCGGCAGACCAACCTCAGCCTGTCTCTGGAGACCCCTCCTCAGGTCTGGGACCACCTCTGCAACACTGACCTTCACAATCCTCCACCCCACCTGAGAGCCAGGGTTAGGACTCTCAATGGAGATTCAGAAACAGCAGCTCAGAGACGGACAGGCTTTACCCGAGGTCTCCCAGCACTGCAGTCAGTCAGGATTCCAGGGGAATCAGCCTGTCCGGTTCCACGAGCTTCAGACTCCTCTCTGCTCCTCGCTGCCTCCAGGGACACAGCAGAAGGATTCACAGACACCATGTTGTGACCCAAAAGGTGCTAAGGGCAGCTCTTTCCAAACCAGGGGCCTCATGGGGCACTTGGAGGTATCTGGGGCACCAGATCTGCCCACAGAAAGCCTTCCGAGCTCAGCTGTATCCAGGAGAAAGACAGACAGACGTACCTTCTCCTTTCTCTTGTCCCTCCCCAGAAACCCCAGCCTCTTAGACCCCACACTCCCTCCCTGGAGAGGAGACCCTACTTCACCCCCCACCCCACCGGGAAATCAGGGGTTAAAGATACCCCCAACCCACACAGCTCCCAGCTATCACTCCCTACTCCCCAATTTATTTCTGCAATTGTAATTAAGGTCCTGGCAGAAGGGGTTAGCTGCCGAGTTATTTGTTCAATTTATTGATTAGCTATTTCTCAGAAGTTCATTACCATCTCGAGGTGGGAGGTGGGGAACTGGGTCTCCGTGGCTCCTCCAGGCTCGGGCTGCTGTGGTGATTAAATGCAGCCAGGACACATCCATCCTGCTGCGAGCAGCTCTACCCAAGGTCAAACCCGCATGCAAAACAGCAGCCAAGATCTGCATGTCTAAATATCAGCAGCCGGAGCGCCTGAGAGCCCATGTTGAAAGCCAGGGGAGGGGAGAGAAGGGGAAGGGAAGGAAGGAGAGAAAGAAATGGCTGTAGAGAGAAAGCCAGCTCCAAGGAAAACCAGAGGGCAAGGTGGCCTGGTTCTCACGGGACACCCAGTGGACAAACCCGGGCCCCCACCGCAAGCGAGGTCTGCAGATGGGCTTCTTCCCGGGGCCTGCGCGTCCTCGTGATCAAAAAGCCGAGGGGCAGGTTAACACCCCACATCTCATCCTGGGAGATCCAGACCAGAGCCTGGCTGAGATGCGGGCTTCTGCGCAAGGACCACAGACCCAGGGAGCAGGCAGGAGGGACAGAGGGTGGGGACGGCAGAGGAAGAGCAGCTCCTTGCTCCACACACACGGGGGTTCCTCCCGGGCTGCAGAGGCTCCAGTGCGCGCTTTCCCAATTCCAAAGAAAGAACAGGAAGGACTCAGCGGATGGGACATTTTATCACTCGCTCCTGGGGCGGGGGACAGGGATACGATGGCGGGCCACCCCGTGCCTGCAAGCAGGCAGGGGGACGTGTAAGATGGGCTGTCTTCAGAGGCCTCCTTCACGGTACGATGGCTGCACCCTGTTCAGATCCTCACCACATTCTCATCCACATCGAGCTAAGGCGTGCCTAACCCAGCAACAGGCCAGAGACAAGCGCATTTGCCGAGGGCCCTGCATTTCTGGGGGGCACGAGGCCTTGCCTGGGCGAGCCGCTCTGTGGGTGGGACATGGTCTGAGTGTCTCCGGCAAAGGCTGGTGTGTTGGGAGCTGTCCCCTGTGCAGAGGCCCCCTCAGGGATGCTGCTCTGCCTGGTCTTGCAAATAAGATCCAGGTGTGGTCAGAGCTGAGCTCAGTCTCTGACTTGTTCTCTGGCTTCCTGCTTGCAGATGTGTCCTCTTCCTCCCTCAGTCACATCCACCAGGAGGCCACGAGGTCCTCACGGGAGCTGAGCTGATGTCAGCACCGAGCCCTTGCATCTTCAGAACTGAGAGCTAAATGAGCCTCTTTTCTTTATGAAGTTAGCATGCCCCAGGTATTTCGTCATAGTAACGAACCACTGACTCATGCAGGCACTGGCAGGACGGCCTGCCAGACACACACCGGGGAGCCCCAGCAGAACACGAGCCCAGGGGAACGAGAGACGTGGAAGCCTGGAGTGAGAAGGGGTGTTGGCTAGAGCTGGGAGCAGCCCACCTGCTCACCTGAGTGCTGTCACTGCCATGTTTGCTACCACCAGGGCTGGGGTCCAGCGCCTCCCTGGACAGTCCCTCGTCTTAGCTTTGGGACGTGGGTCTGGGGGAAATTGAGTCACGCATTCATCAAATGGCCTCCAGATTCTCAAAAAGGACCCCTACGGCCTGGGCCAGGAGGGAGGAGCTGCAGAACTGGGGGCCACGGGGAAGAGGAGGAGGAAGGGCTCCCCAGCAACAGAGAGCCAGGTAGGCGTCTCAGGAAGCAACGGGTGGGGGCAAGATCGCTAGAGAAGGGTGCTACCCGGGCAGGAAGGGCACTGGCAGCCTGTGCACACAGCCAAGAGAAGGGCTGACGCTGCGAGACCCAATCCCAAGTGCTGACACACAACTGTGAAGCAAGGGGACCCTCCTGGGATGTGTCCCCGGGAGACAAAATGGTCCAGCGGCTCTGGGAAGCTGTTTCAGCCTCTTAGAAAGCAGAACACCATTGCCACGTGACTCACAGTTCCCAGCCCAGGAGAAATGGCAACTGTCCCTGCGCACACCTGTGCGGCTGCTCGGAGAGCTAGCACACAAGTGTCAGCCATCCGGGGACAGGCCCGTAATGGAGGTGCAGCCCGAGCCCGGGAATCGCTCCACGGTGGAGCCAAGGATGGCCGTGCGAGCAAGGACACGACCCATCTCGGAAGCGCCGTGCTGAGTGAAGCAAGCCAGAGCTCCAGGCACAGGAGGCCGTGGGGTCCCCAGTTGCTCAGTGCCTCGCCATTGCTGAGGCTGGCTTTGAACTTGCGACACAGTGAGAAGCACACGCGGCTTCACCCCTGGGTCCACGGAGAGCGGTGCGGGCGGAGGACGCGCAGTTACAACATTGCCCCCGAGTCCCCAGTTCCTGGTGGCAGCTCCTTGGACTCTCCAAGTGAGGGGCACGGGTGCTGGCGGGTAACGGGTGGCTGGGTCCCCGCTTCGGCTTCAGGATGGGGGCTGGTGTACCGTGTGGTTGTTCTTTGGACTCGGGGTGAGTTTAGGTGTGATGGTGGGGCCAAGGCACTGCTTCCCGGGGTCCTGATGTGAATGAGGATGCGGACCCACTCCCAGGAGGTGTAGGGACGGCCGGCCATGGGGAGCCCAGGGCTTTATGACACGCAGCCGCGTCCTCTTAGGAGCGGACCTGACTCTCCTGCAGCCTCTAGGGACATCTTCCACCTGGCCAGGGCTTTGGCAACCTCAAAGAGCCCCTTGAAGAGGCTCCAGGGATCACCCTGGCAAGGGTGGCCATGGGGGAGGGAGAGGGCTGGGGAGGGGGAGCCCATGTGGGACAGAAAGACGTGCGTGGACCTCGGACAGCTGCCGTGGCCTTCTCCTGCTCGTCCCTAACAATGTGTTGGTTTCGATTCTCTTCTGTTTTCCAAAATCTCTTCAATGAAGATGATTCTTCTAAATCAAGCCCTTGAAAAAGTTTTCTTGACTTGCCTTTTTTAAATATATACAAAATTGTGGTAAAGAAAAAGCTTTTGTGTGTGTGTGTGTGTGTGTATGTGTGGTACCGGGGATTGAACTCAGGGGCCCTCGACCACTGGGCCACATCCCCAGCCCTTTTTTTTTTTGTATTTTATTAGAAGCAGGGTCTCACTGAGTTACTAAGTGCCTCGCCATTGCTGAGGCTGGCTTTGAACTCGCGATCCTCCTGCCTCAGCCTCCCAAAGTGTTGGGATTACAGGCGTGCGCCACCGCGCCTGGCGAGCTTTTTTTTTTATTACTGTTCATGTTTTGGGGAAAGAACACCCCCGGAGACAGAACATGTGGCTGGATAGCTCCTACCCACCCCCCCTTGATTTTGGCTGTGTCTCCCCTGTCTGTCCGTCTGTCTGACTCCCCTCACTGACACCCCCACAACAAGGACAGCTGAACACCAAAGCCTCAGCTGCTGCCCCCCAGGGAGGTGTGTGCGGTCCCGGAACTTCCTGTGAAGCAGAGAGGCTGGCCTTCTCCAGGCCTTTACTCAGACACAAAATTCAGAAGTCTCTCTCCACGGAGCAGAACGCTGTCACCCAGGGTGGCACCTCCACGGGGCCTGCCTGAGTCTCAGTCCCTGAGTCCCTCCACGGAGCAGAACGCTGTCGCCCAGGGTGGCACCTCCACGGGGCCTGCCCGAGTCTCAGTCCCTGAGTCTCCTGTCTGTTGCGGCCTACTCGGCTTTCTCCTCCAGGGGCGGCCCTGGACAGGCGGGCAGCAGGCCCCTCGGGGAGCCCCAAGGGCTCCCGTGGACAGCATCATCAGATCTGAAGACCCCCAGGAGGAAGGCCCTCCCTGGCCCCCCCACCTCCCCCACTCACCCCTAGCAGCAGCTACCCATGCCTCATTCTAGGCTTGTCCCCAACTCTGAGGGTCATCTCCCAGGGTCACCTCGAGAACTGCAAACCCAGGTGCCGCAGAGGTGGAACATGGCCCTCCGAGTCCGTTTCCTGTGCCTGGTCCCTGTAGGATCCGGACCCCGACTGAGCCCCTGATGGCGTGGTGGTCCTCCTCCCCACTCCCTGGGCTGGAGGCCCTGCTGAACTTGACTCTGAGCGTGGACAAATCTGAGGCCCAGTTAGTTCTCCTAACCGCAAAACCCCCAGGGGAAAGGGCAGGCTAGCCGCGAGGTAGCAACGTCCTCAGGTAGCACCTTTGTGCCAGGAGTGGCGTCTGGGAGGCCTTGGCGCCCAGTGAAATAAGGGCAGGTGGGTTTGTGGGTCGGATGGGAGAGGAGAGAGGAGGGAGGAAGGAGCCGCCCCTCCAGGCGAGGCCGTTCCACCCCTGTTTTAGCCGGAGCTTAGGCTCAAAGGGCATTTCACGGGATTCGCTGTCCTAGGCGCGGCTCCCCGGGGGCGTCCTGACCCGCCCCCCCAAGCGGGAGTGTCAGAGCCAAGCCTGGCCGTCACCACCCAAAACGAACGTGAGCAAGATGTGATCGTTTGTCACTGAGATGGAGTATATGATACGAACCATGGCAAACACCGTAATGACTAATTTCAAACATTTATTACAATTCTTGAGAGACTTGAAAGCTGTCCCCGCTCTTGATTTTAATAAATGCAGTCTTGAAGCAGCCGCTTATCAAAGTGACACAAATTGTGTGGTAAATAGATTATGGCACAGCTGAAATACTGGGAAATGAGATCAGAAATGCTCCTTCTCTCCCATTTTAAAACTCCCGGTGATCCCTCAGCCCGCGCCCCCGCGCCAGGCAGCCCTGGGAAGCGCGACAATTGGCTTTTCATCAGCTTCTCCAGACCCTCCCTGCAGGGGAACCGGCAGCGGGGGCCCTGGGCAGGCAGGCTGGGGTGCCCAGGAGGGAGGAAGGGAGGCTGGGTCTGGGAAGCTGTTGGAAAAGAACGCCGTGTCCCCAATCTCAGGTCCCCAACCTCGCGTCTCTCTAGGTCAGGTTCGCCACTGCCCTCGTCCTTACTGGTTCGGTCTGGGTGCTCCTGGCTGAGCCCCTGTCCCCTACCCCTCTGCCGGCTTCCTTCCATGGACCCAGCTCCTGTCCAGCACCCTGAGCTCACCAGGGCTGGGGCACTGGGTGGGTGAGCCGCAGCAGGCGCCCTGGAACGGCTCCCAGTCCCAAGGCGGAGGCCAATGTGCACAGGGTGACCGGAGTCCAGAGATGGCACATGCCAGGCTGGGCCTTCCTGGACGCCTTGGCTGGAGGGCACCAGAGACCCCCGGCAGCTGCTCCTGCTCGGCTGTGGCTGACCAGCAGCGTGGCGCTTCTCCCTGGCTAGATGGCAGTCGTGTTTGCCCCCAGGACCCTGCCCTGCCCAGGTCTCTGGGCTCCATGTGCAGGTGGCCTTGTTCTTCCCCCGAGGACAGAATGACCAGGGAAAGGCCTGTGCAACCAGAGGGCACAGGGAGTGGAGGGCACTTCCTGCTTGCTGAGAACACCCAGGACTCGCCCGCCCCGCGCCAACGACCCCACCCACTCACCCTTAGGGTCTTGCTTAGTGCGTCCCTGTGAAAAGAGAAACATAGGACCCTCAGGAGGGGCCAGGGGCAGGGGGGGGACACGGGAGGCCACCCTCCACCTCCAGGACACGTCACCACAGCTGCTTGGGGATCCGAATGAGCAGAAGCAGCCTGGCGTTCCGGGTCCTCGTTGGCAACTAATTGCTGGTGTAACTAGTCACATGCCATCTATCAACGCCAATTAATATTCCAATAAAAAGCACAGTGTGTCTATGTGCAGCTCTGTCTCCCCACAGGAAGCCCCTCCCTCCCCTGCCCACGGCCGCCCTGGGGATGCCGTGTGGCGGAGGGGTGACTCCCCCAGTATGGGAAGGCAGGAGTGGCAGCCCACACCCCTCTAGACCCATTCCCCTGCCCACGCAGCAAGGGGCACCCGCCGGCGCCTCTTACCGGCAGAGAACAGGGGGGTGTTGCCAAGAATGTGCCCAGGGCAGGAGGGCTCTGAGGAGTAATTCCTGTTTCATTCTTAAAATATAGACATTGATTAAGTAATCAAATCGTTTATTATTTAAACCCAAGTTAATAGACATTAAACTTTATTATTTATTAAGCGTTAATCATTCATTAGGTTTTTCAAATTAAGCATCAAACCTCTAACAAATTAAATTTAAATAATTAAGTCTGTTATGAGTGGAGGGAGATTAAAATTGGGAGGAAATGTGTTCCACAAACTGGTTTCTTTTTTTTTTTAGTCCCAAGAGCACAAGGCCTTCTTACCCCCGTCGTATAGGTGGGGAGAGGAGAGCTGGGGAGGTCAAAGGCTATGACCTTGAACACACGGCCAGCACAGCTCTGAGCTGGGACCTAGGTCTGTCTGTTCGTTTCTAAGGTCCGATCCCCTGTTTGGAATACGCAGGACGTGTTCCCGTGATCACCAGGGGACGGGCTGACGTGTTGGGGGACTAGAGCAAGATGCAAAATATGCCCCTGTTATCGGAGGAAAGGACGTGGGAAAGTGGGGCTCTGCCTTGAAGGGCCGACACTGACCAGGCCCTGGACAGGGACCCAGCCCAGAGCAGAGGGAGCTGAGCATGGGGGCGGTGAAGGCTGGAGGCCAGGTGAAGGGACAGGTGGGGACAGAGCGCAGACCTGCCACATGTGTCAGGAGGCAGGGACGCCCTGCCCCCCCTCTGCTCCCCATGTCTGGGCCTCCAAAAAGATACAACCAGGGGCTGGGGTTGTGGCTCAGCAGCAGAGTGCCTGCCTCGCACATGCGCGGCCGGGGTTCGATCCTCAGCACCACGTAAACATAAATGCATTGCATTGTGTACAACTAAAGCAAATAAATAAATATTAAAAAAAAAAAAAAAGATACGGCCATATCCTATTCTGGAGCCTGGGAATGTGACCTTATTTGGAAAAAGGGTGTCTGCCAATATAGTGAAGTGGAGGGCCCCGGGAGACTGTCTCGGAGTGCCCGGACGGCCCTAGGTCCAGCCACGAGGATCCTTGCAAGAAATGGACACGGAGGAGGCCAGGTGAGGAGGGCCAGAGGTTGGAGTGCTGTGCCCCGAGCCCAGGAAGGACCCCAGCCACCAGAAGCTCCAGCAGTGGAAAGACAGGGTCCCCCAGAGCCCCAGGGGGAGCCTGTGTGCAAAACCGGGGCTCAGGCCGGGCTGGGAGATGACACGTTCTGTCGTTGTGAGCCCCTCGGTCTGCACACCTTGCTGCTGCAGCCCCAGGACCCTGATACAATGGCAGAGAAACTCGCCTGCCCCATCTTGGGCATGATGTCGGGGAAAGGGAGCCCTGTCCCAGCTGGCTGCTGGGCTCTGCCTGTCACCCTCCTGGGGTGACAGGTGTCAGCCCTTGTCTGGGGTGCTGGCGGGGGGGGGACATCGACTCAGGGGTTCAGCAGAGGGAGACTCTGTCCACGGCTTGCGCTCAGGCCTGCGGGGTAGGACAGCCGAGTGACACACGGATAAGGGCCACGGGCTCCAAGTTCTAAAATCTCCACATGTGGAGAATCCAAACTTGGAGGACGGGCCGTCCATCGTTAGTCTGCTGAAGATGATTCTTCCTTTTACGACCGACTTCTAAATAGAAAACCAGGGGCCCGTGGCGCAATGCTTGCCTGCGGGTGCGAGGGCTCAGGTTTGATCCCCTGACCTCAAAACCAGGGAGGAAAGACCCTTGGTCCATCCTGTGCCCCTGGATGTTGCTCCTCCC
Organism: Tamias sibiricus; assembly: GCA_025594165.1. NCBI lineage: Eukaryota > Metazoa > Chordata > Mammalia > Rodentia > Sciuridae > Tamias > Tamias sibiricus. The sequence continues at coordinate 4,612,297 of CM046660.1, forward strand.
TCGCCCCCAACCAGCTTCCACCTGCTCCGGGAGCAGCCCCCTCTTGTCTTTGGCTCCTGGTCCCCCGGCTGAAGGGCTCTGCAAGCCCCAGCCAAGCCACGTCCCTCTTCTGCCCTGCTCATCCCCGACCCCAGGTCCAGCTAGCCCACGGCTCTAGGCTCTCCTCACTCTGTCCCTCACCCCGACGAGGCCACCCCTTGCTCGAAACCCTCAAGTAAGCACCAGCTTGGCCACCTGCTGAGAGGCAGTGGCATCCACTGTGGCCTTGGCCCTCTTGCTCTGAGCGCCAGGCTCTCTTAAACCGCAGTGGCCGCCAGCTGCAGACCACACCCCACCACCCTCGGGCTCTTGCTCTCTCCCACGAAGCAGGCCTTCCCGCCCCATCTTCTGAGGGCGGAAGTTCAGCCTCCATCCAGGTCCATCTCCACCGTGACCTCTAATGCAAAGCCCCTTTGGTCTCCCCCAAACGATGTGACCCCAGTCCTCAGACCACACACACACACACACACACACACACACACACACACACACACACACACTTTCCTCTTACGCCCCTCGTTCCGCTGAGTACCCGTGGTCTCACGTGATCACTGGCAGCAGAGGAGACCCGCGTCCTCCTGGAGGAGCATAGACTTCAACGTCAGAAGACCGAGTGCCGTCCCCAGGTGCCAGCTGCTGGGGGCTCTCCCGAGCCGCTTTGACCCCTCAGCTCCAGCGGCCAGCTTAAAGGGCTGGCCAGATGGCGACTTTCAACTCCTCCTTGCACCACCCACTTTTCAAAATCTTAGGTGGAGGGAAGATTTGCACCCAGCTCCGCCCCTGCCTCTGCAGAACCTCTGCTCCTCCCGCCTCCCCTCCGGGAGCCGACTGGCAGGAGGAGACAGGCTGGCCCAGAGGGGCAGGAGGAAAGGAACCGGATTCTGGCTTGGGGAGGCCATCGCAGCTGTTTGTGTGTTGTGGAAAATCCACGTTGTTGCCGAAGTAAAAAGGAGAGAAGAAGCTGAGCTGGAGGGAAAGAAGCAGACACGCAGAGGGTGCTACCTGCTGCTTAGACAAGGCTCCGGAGACTGGCGTCGGCGTCAGGGTTTTCCAGAGATTTATTTGTTAGAAATGGGCTCACACGACTGGGGCCTGGCCGGTCTGTGATCTGTCGGCAGCCAGTTGTCAGGGACTTCAGACAGGTGAGGTGCTGCTGTCTGGAGGAGGAATGTCTTCTCAGGAAACCCCCAATTTGGGGTCTTAAAGTCTTCCACTGCTGGCATGCGCCCCGCCCACATTTCCAAGGGCATCTCTCTTATTTAAAGATGGCTCGATGCAAGTGTCACCTGTCTACAAGACAGACGGTCCCTGGCTTACTGAGGACAATGTTCCACTGTGATGGGTTCCCCGGGCACTGAGTGCGTTTCTGACTGCTGACGTCTATCAGGGTCAGAAGCCAGAGCTTTGGCACCTACAGGGCAGCTCCTGGCTGCGTGTTGATCAGATGACGAGGGGCTGCAGCCTGGCCCAGGGACCACAAGACAGACCTTTGTCAGTGAATTGGGAACGGTGGCATCTGAGAGCACTGGGGACAAGAGGGAGCGTTCCGGACCGCATCCTGGGGGTTAGGACACCGCCCAGTTAGCCTCTTCCCAGCTGCTGGATCCAGCCTCTGCTGGTGTCTGCGGCCGGGGTCGCCTGGGAACCTGGCCTCGGGTCACACTGATGAGGCAGCTGATAAGTGAGGGCTGAGCCCCGCTCAGTCTGGGAGAGGGCTGGGGTGGGGCCTCCTGGCCCTCAGCTGCCCGGGGCAGGTGTGGTCTTCTGTGTAGACCGACTTAAGCCCGGAAAGAGCAGGGGAGCTCAGAAGAGAGCCCCGGTTGCCCTGCCACACCCCTACCCCTTTACCAACCCAAGTTGGCAAAGCTACTCGATTCCTCTCCAGTCCTAAGCCTGGGTTCACGCAGGTCGCATTTCTCCACATTGCAGCCCAGGCTCCCGTAGGACAGCACCCACCCACCTGCCGCTCCCGGCTGGCACACCACGCGTGTGCAGAGGTGGGCGCATCCCTGCCGGCCACCTGAGGCCTCCCCCAGGTCAGCCCGGGAGCCCTGCGGATCATTGAGGCCTAAAGGGGCCACCAGAGACACACAGGGTCTTAGCCCGTTCCTGCTGCTGCCGCAGACTGGCTCACTCGGGAACCAGAGAAGTCTGGCTCGCGGGCGGGAGGCTGGGCGCCCAGGAACCAGGGGGAGGCAGGGTCCTTCTGCTGCGCCACACCATGGCAGAAAGACAAGCCTGGGCACAGAGAGGCGGGGAGCGAGTGCCTTCGAGCCAGGATCCCACTGCGAGCCCCTCATCCACTCCTGTGGCCCACCCTCCCCTGAGGGAGGGGTCCCGGACCCGAGCCCCTCCTAATACAGTCCCAGTGGCAATCAAACACCTGTGTGCACTGCGGAAGGAACGCTCAGCCACAGCCGGCCTTCACCCGCTCCAGGGCCGATTCGCGGCCCCCACCCCGTCCCCTCCACACTGAGGTCTCTTGAGAACCCGGGTCTAGGATCTGGACCGACCGCTGCTGCTCCCCGCCGCGGGACATTCTTTCTGCAGCGCCAGGACCCGCAGCCGTCTCCCCGCCTCAGGCCCAGCTCTGCTTCCTCCGGGTCTTCCCTCCCTCCGTAGGGGACCCCACGGCTTCCCCCCCACCGAGGCTGCCTTGGCACAGGATGGGGAGGCCTGTCGCCATGGCAACCGCTCAGCTGAGCAGCGAGGCAGCGGCCAGGGCTCTGGGGTCTGCCACTGAGGGCTGTGGGGCCGAGCTGCTGACGGTGATTACTGGGGACCGCAGAGGAGGGGCTGCCCTGCCAGGCTGGCCCTGGGGAGTCTGGTCCTGCCCCCCCCAGGCAGCATGTGAGCCCTATCGAGATGGAGATCCCCCCCAGCAGGCGGAAACTCAGGTCTGAGAGAGCTTGAGCCACCCACAAGGAAACGGGGTTCCCATGCCAAGCTCTGGACACAGCCCCAGCCCCTCGGGGAGGCAGAGAGGTGGGGACGAGCTGCCCCAGCCCAGACAGGGGAAGAAAGTCCCGGCCCTGACATTTCCCAAGTGGCTTCTCCACTCACTACCCACGCAGGGAACCGGGGAGAGACAGCGGGGCTCCCCAGCCGCGACTCCACCGAGGCTTCCCTCCCTCACCTGCGCACACCTGTCCTGCAGCAGATGTGACTGCACTGTCCGTGTGGCAGGGCGGGTGTCACAGCCATTCTGGTCAATACCCCAGCCCTCCCTGGTGTCCCTGTGCTCCAGCCTCTTTTCTTGCTGGCCCTGTGGTAAGGAGCATGGATCGTGGCACTTGTGGTAGCTGGGGACCAGAGGCTGGGGGAGATGGAGGAGAGGGAGCGCGGGAGGAGGGGGAGGAGTCGGCACCTCAGGCCAGGCCGCGGCCCTGGGGAGACAGGAGGCCAAGCCACTTCAACTCCGCTTTAGGTCCCTTCCGTGGCTCGGGGGAAACGTCATTCTCCAGAACGTGGCTCAGAAGCCCTTTCCAGATCTGGTCCCCGACTGCACTCTGCCTGCTATACAACCCCTGACAAACAACCCCTTCCCTAATTGCTAGAATGTTCTGGCCAAATGAAAACATCCTCATGTTCTCTAGCCTCGGGCCTCTGCAGAGTCTGGGGAGAACACTGTCTCCCCGACCCGCAGGTCTCGGTTTAGACCTCGACTCTGAGAAGCCCCCTCCAGTTCTGGTTGGGAACTGAACTGTGTTGAACAGTGTCCCCCCCCCACCCCAAATCCACGCTCACCTGAAAGCACGGGAGGTGACCTTATCTGGAAATAGGTCCTTTGCAGATGTTAGATGGCTAAGATGGGGTTTTGCTGGGTTAGAGGGGCCCCTAAATCCAGTGAGTGCGATCTTGTCTCCCCTCGAGCCTTGTGGGACTGCTGACTTCAAGCCTCCAGAACTTTGAGAGAATGAATTTATGTTGTTTCAAGTGCCCAGTTTGTGGTAGTGTACCTCAGCACCCCTAGGAGTAATACAAGGCCCCTGTTAGGAGACCCACATTTCTGGGCAAATTTGTCACAGAAGGCCGTGGTGGAAGTTCCTCACTTAGACAGTGCTTCTAAGGCAGTCTGGGCTCCGGAGCGCCCCACGTGGAGGGTCCCATCTTTTCCAGGGGATCACCCAGTGGGAGGTTCTCCCTGCCCAGGAGCAAGACTTTGGGGTGAGGTGGATGGCGTGTGGAAGCCCGCCCTTCTCCTGACAGCTGGGCAGCTGGGCAGGTGCCTTGCCTTGGCCTGTAAAGTGGGGCCTGCCAACCGGCAGAAGCCACCAGCTTGCACCATTCAGCAGCGTGCAGCCCACGTTACCAAGCTCTGAGCGTGTGTGTGTGTGTGAGAGTGAGTGTGTGTGTGTGTGTGTGTGTGTGTTGCTGGAGATGGAAATCAGGACCTTGCCCACGCTGGGCAAATGCTCTACCACTGAGCTACAACCTCAGCCCCACACGTTGTAATTTGGGGGCTACTGGGAATTGAACTCAGGGGCTCTCTACCACTTTTTAAAAATTTTTTTCATTTTGAGACAGGGTCTTGCCGAGTTGCCCATGCTGGCCTCCAACTTGCCATCCTCCTGCCTCCGCCTACTGAGCAGCTGGGATTACGGGCGTGGCCACCACACCTGGGCCACGCTGCATTTGGCTTCTGGTGTACACTGGCTTCTCTTCCCCAGGATACGGAGGGTTGCAGCAGGAAAGATTGAGACTTGGTGACTGTTTGAGGATGAAGAATGACAAGCAAGCATCTAGCTGTTAGTGGGAGGGAGACGAGCGGACCCCCACGGGGGGAGAGGGGTTCATGAGGTCACAGCACTCACAGATGGTGAGAAGATCAAGCTCAGGACTGAAGGCTTATTTTGAAACGTCTTGATTCCGATTCTTGCGTCTCTGGGCCCAGCTGGCAGCCCTCCGGCTGGTCTCTGGAGGTCTGAAAGCTCCCTTTGTGCCCAGGGAGGGAGGATCGGCCCCTCTGTGTCCTCTGTCGAGCTGCCCCTCCCTCCTGCCCACAGCTCTTCCGTGCCGCCCACCCCCAGGCCTCACCTCTCCCTCTTGTGCTGGTGGGACGTGGGCCCTTCATGGGTGGACAGTCCCCCTCATATGTTCAGTCAGCTCCTGGGTCGTCACAGTCAGCCCTGACTGGACACTGGCGAGTCAAGACCTGGCCAGCTCCACAGGACAAGCCGCCTCCTGCAGCCGGTTGAATGGCGCCCCCAAAAGACACGTCCCCCTGGAGCCTCATTTGGAAGGAGGGTCTTTGCTGGGTAATCCAGTTGAGGATCTCAGGATGCGATCATCCTGGATTATCCAGGTGGACCCCAGATCTGATGGCCAGGGGCGGCATCAAAGAAGGCAGAGGAAAATTCGAGACTCAGACCCAGACAAGGCCAGGTGAAGACGGCGGCGGAGACCGAGTGAGGTGGCCACGGGCCAACAAGTGCCTGGGATCCCGGAGCCGAGAAACACAGGCACGACTGTCCCCAAGAGCTTCTGGAAGGGCGTGGCCCTGCACATGTGGCGACTCCAGACTCTGGTGTCCAGCCCCCATTCCTGTTGTTTTAAGCCACACCGCGCGTGGGGACTCAGTCTGTCGGCACCAGGAAGCAGGCACAGCCCCCCACTTCCACGTCTCCACGGGGGGGGGGGGAGGCACTGCCCTAAGGGGGCCCATTTTCAGTACCCGCCGGTGATTTAATATGTGTCCTTCTGGTCCCCAGGCCTTGCATGGTCTGTGCCGTCCCCAGGATATCCTCCTGTTGCCTCCTGCCCTGGCCTGGCACCTCCAAATGGAAGATACCCCAAACACATAGGAAGACACCGCAGCACGTGGAAGCTCAGGTGCACGATTCCTCACGTTGCAGCAGCTCTGAAATGAGCGTGTCTTAGAGCAAATGACACGTCGTCATTTTCAATTATCAGTATCTTTTCTTTCTTGGTGTCCCGTAAAGGAACAGTACATTTTGTAGTGGGTTGCATCAGACTTTTTGAAATGGAAGGCTGGTAGCCCAGCATGCTCACCCCAGCCTCTCCCAGCAACACCCACTCCCCAGGGCTCCCCAGCTCTCCGCTAAGGGGGCAGAGGCTGAATGCCACCTTCCAAGCTCAGGGGCCCGGCTCTCCTGGGTGAAGGGAGAGAGCAGATGCCGGGGTAGGTGTGCAGCCACACTCAGCCGTCAGACTCAGAAAATTGGGCACCTAGAAGTTACCATGGAAAGCCGGGCGCAGTGGCGCATGCCTGAAATCCCAGCACTTGGGAGGCTGAGGCAGGAGGATCGTGAGTTCAAAGCCAGCCTCAGCCATGGCGAGGCACTTAGCAACTCAGTGAGACCCTGTCTCTAATAAAAGACAAAAAAGGGCTGGGGAGGTGGTCGAGTGCCCCTGAGTTCAATCCCCAGTACAAAAAATTTAAAAAAGGAAAGCAAGTTCGGCTCCTAGTTTGGAGACTGTTTTCTTCAGTATTACGCAAAGGCCAGCATTGCCCAACTCCTAGGGTGCCAAAGGTTTCCTCATGGGAACCTCACAACAAGCCACAGTCCCCAACCTTGGGGAGCCTTGCCACATTAAAGCAAAGGGGACAGTGTGACCAGCACTGAGCAAGGCCAACGTGTGGCCACTCAGACCAGGGTGGTTCAAGGCAGTTTCAGGGAGTAGGGGGTGAGTGGGAAGGAAGTGAAGGCCCGAGAGGGTGAGAGGGCCATGAATGCTGTTCCCTGCACAGGGAACAGCAGGTGCAAAAGCCCAAAGTAAAGGAGGGAAGGCAGTGTTGGACAAGAATGTCCTGATTCAGGGAGCACAAGACAGAACGGCAGAAAACGTCCTAAGGAGGCTGGGGAGGTGGCCAAGACCACATCACCAAGTGCCTTCCTTGCAGGCTGGACTGTGGGATTGAAACTAGCCTTCAGGCTCAGGAGATCCCTAAGGGATCAGGTTCACCTGCCTAGATGAACTCTGGTTGCCCGGGGGGGGAAAATGGCCTGCAGGGACCAGCCCTTGAGGCTGGGAGATGCGTGAAGACACCGCTACAAAACCCAAGTGGGTTCAAGTACAATGGGGATGGGGAAATGCCCCCAGCTTATCAACTGGTGGGCTTTGGTGACCTCAGTGAGTCCGAAGACATCAGCACCATTGATAGAACACCCCACCCAGTGACAGAATGCACATCTTCTAGGTGTCCAGGGAACGCTGACCAAGATTGACCTGGGTTATCATACAAACCCCAACAAATGTAAAAGAGAGAAGATCACATAGAATGTGTTCTCCAACCGAAATGGAATGAAATTAGACATGAGTAACACGAATAGCAGGAAGATCTACAAACACGTGGGAAGAAAACAACATTCTACTAAATAATCTGGGGAACAAAGACAAAGTCTCAAGGGGAAAAATAGACATTGAACTGAATTAGAATAAAAGTACAGCACAAATACAGAATTTGTGGGGCACGGCTAAAGCAGCACAAACAGGGAAATTCATGACATAAAAATGCATGCATTAGAAAAGAGTCTCGGGTCAAGAAGCTAAGTCCCCTCCTCGTTGATGTAGAAAAAGAGGAGCAAAATAAATCCAAGTCCAACAGAGGGAAAGAAATTATGAAGGTAGGATAGGAATCAATGAAATTGAAACTAGAAAAAAAAATTTAGGACAAGAACTATTTCTTGGAGAGACCAATACAATGAACAAATCTCTAGTAATGCTGGGAGAAAAAAAAAAAAAGATTCAATGTATCAATAATCAATACCAAGAATAAAGAAGGATTTCATATGCCAGACCCTACAGACATCAAAAGGATAGTAAGTAATGTTAGATGGGCAGGAACCAAGAGGTTTAAAGGTCGCCAAAAGTTCGCCCTGTTCCACAGGCAGAGGGTCAAAAGTTCGCCCTGTTCCACAGGCAGAGGGTCAAAAGTTCGCTCTGTCCTCCTGGCAGGATGTTTCATCATCCCCAGCAGGAGCCAATAGCCTTAAAGTTCACCCTCACCCCACGGGCAAAGAGCCAATGATGTTAAAGTTCGCTCTGGTACACCCTATATAAGCTCCCGTCCATTCGAAGTTTGAGAGAGAGACGACAAGAAGGGAGACGACGAGACAGAAGACGACGGAGATGGAGAAGAGGCAGCCACTGCACCAGCCTTAGACCCACCGTCTCCAGCCTGATGGCAGCTGCCCCAGCCAATTGCTCCAGAGACCACAGCCCGTGCGACCAGACTCCCCACCTTCTGTTTAGAGCTTGCACACTCTCCCACTGGAGCTTGCACACTTCCTGAGCTTGCACACTTCCCGAGCTTCCACACTCCCCTCTCCTGACTCCTTTCTCCCACCAAGCTTGCACACTTCCCTCTCCCTGACTCCTCTTCCTGTTCCTTTTTCTACCCTTCACACCAGCCATAAAAGGCTTGTGGCTAGGTTTCTTGTGAGAGTGGAAAAGGACAGTTATCGCTATTGTATAGATACATTGTATTTTCTTGTAAAGAGTACATGCTTTCTTGTGAAGTGTGTAGGTAGGTTAAAATTAACAAAGACCAGAAAGATTTAAAGAATTTTTTTCCCCTCCGGACCCCACCGCCCAACCCCCCCCCCCCGACCAGCCACCCCGCCCCCCCCACCCCCCCCCCCTCCGCACACGCGAACCCCCTCCTCCCTCCCCCAGGCGCTGCCGTTCCAGGCTGCAATCCCTTTCCGCGCTACAGTTGTGGCCCGTAGGGGAATTCAGCACGGCAAGGTAAGCACTGAGAAAACCCGCAGGAGTCTCTAGAGTCAGAGCTGACTCCTCAAAGTGGAGAACTTGGGTCCCTCCCTTGTATCCTAGACGTTTCTACCCTTAACGCACAGATACCACTGCCATATTTGAATATGAAAATGGACAGAGCCACCCAGCCAATAGATTTCAAAACAATAAAAATCTCCCATTCAGAACTTGTAGAGACAACCATAAAGGGTTTGGAGACCATAATAATAGAAATGCTCACAGGAGAAGGGCAAGTCGCAGACATACAGGAGCAAAAAACATTATACCCCCAAGGAGATATGCCTTGCTGCCCACCATATGCTGAATTTGGGCCATTAGTTTTCAATTGCTAATAAATACTGCCAGGAAGTCATCAGCCATGGAAAAATAAAAAGGATCCCTTTTTTTTTTGTTTTTTTTGTGTGTTGTTTTTTTGTTTTTTTCCATATTATATACACCTATTAAAAGATGTAAATGATGCCTTTGTCACAGGGAATGTGATTGCACAGCAAATATCCCCAAAGAGAAATCAGCACCAAATTTTCTCCAGGTTGCTGCCCCAGGTGTAAGAAAGGAAATACATTGGGCCCATAAATGCTAGTCAAAAATTTGACATCCCATGAAATCCTTGTTCAGAATTAAAATCATTATTATATGGAAAAGACATTTTCTTGGGGCCACTGAGAAAATAAATTTGAAAATACCATGCTTTCTGATAAGCCAGGTGGCTCCCAGTGGGCCCCTATCTAAAGAGAAATTACAAGCACCCCACCTACTAGTTAAGGAACAATTAAAAGCAGGAATCATATAGAAGACATATCCACCTCACCCTGCAATTCCCCCATATTCTGTGATAAGAAAAAATCAGAAAATGGCGATTATATACATGATCTTAGACAAAATAACAAAACCATGCCAGTCATGGGCCTACTCAACCTGGACCATCCGAATCCTATAGCTATTCCAAAAAATTCCCAAGGTTATTCAGTCCTGAAAAAGGTTGCGTCTTTTCTATTCCCCTACATCCTCTGGATGCCCCCAGGTTTTGCGTTTTCAGTTCCGTCTATTAACAATAAGGGCCCTGATCAGAATATCAATGGAAGGTGTTGGCCGCCAGGGAATGGCTACTAGCCCCACCATATGCCAAATATATAATGTGGACAAGGCTATCCAACCAATTAAAAATAAAATAATCCAAACCTCATGTGTCTACATTACATGGATGAATTTTACTGGCCCACCCAATCAAAAAATCTTATTTAAAATATTCAGTGACAATGGTAAAAATTTTAAAAATACGATTGTATATAGCAGAGAAAAAGTTCAAAAACAGATCTCCCATATTATATTTAGGATTTAAAATCATGGATACTTTGTTAGACCCCAAAAAATTTTAATAAATAAAGAAACATCTAACCACTCCTCAAGATTTCCAAACCAACTGGGAGACATTAATTGGCTTCGCCCTATCACTAAACCACACTACTGGCCAATTAAAACCTTTATTTTGATAGCTTCGAGGGCCCGGATCCATCCTCACCGCGAACATTGACTCCTGATGCTAGGAAAGCGTTAAAAGGTAGTAGACAAAACCATAGAAGGAGCTCATTGTGACAGATTGGATTTAACTCAACCGCTGATATTGATTATTATATTCCTTCACAAATATAACACCCGAACAGGAGTATTTTGCAACAAGGGCCTTTATTTATGGATAAATTTCCTGTCTCTCCTAAGGCAAAATTGAGTCATATACCTCCATGGTGCTAAACTTAGTCTTCAAGGACTTAAAACTACTACAAAAGATTTGGCATTCACCCTGCTAACGAAATTACTCCCTAATTTGCATCGTCACAGATTGAATATTTATGCTTCAATATAATGACTCGGGCTTATAGCTAGATGCACTAACCTCTGCAAATTTGATAAACACCTTCCTAAGTCTCCTATATTATCTTTTTTGTATTAATCATCCTATTATATTTCCACAGGTAATAAAAAATCACCTATTCCTAAGGCATTTAATGTATTTACAGAGGGTCCACAAATGGTACGCGCAGTAGTCACTACAAAAGAAAAATATGACTTACATAACTGCACACAAACAGCTCAACTAGTGAATTGGAAGCTGTGGTAAGAGCTCTGGAAAATTTTAAGAGACCAGCCCAGAAACAGTTTTTTCAGATAGCCACTATATTGTACACAGCCGTCCCAAAATTAAGTTAGCAGACCAATTAGCACCTCATGACCCAGCCTTTAAATGTTTTGAAATCAATACAAAAACTTTTGTGGCAAGAAAAGTACCTCTATTCGTTAGCCATATTAGAGCACATACTATTTTGCCTGCCCCCTCCATACGGTAATCAAAGGCAATGAACTTACAAAAACAATATGTATACTTTCAGACAACAACAAGCTACTTTATTTCATTCCCCAGATCACGTCAAACAGCACCACCTTGCAACGTAGGTTAAAATCACAAAGGAGCAACCCAAACAATTGAAAAGATTGTAAAATCTTTGTATAACAAACACATGTGCCCATAAACCCCATTTTGGTGGTAAACCCTAGAGATTAATGCTCCAATCATTGTGGCAGATGGATGGTACTCCATCGAGCCAAGCTTGGAAAATAGGCAATTTAATTCAAATCCCTTGGCTGCAGGCTGATTTTTTGCTTCCTTACATTCCGGAGAAACAGATAAAGATGTCACATCCTCATTGTTTACAAGCTTTTGCTTGCATTGGGCATCCCCAACATGCTGAAAACAGATATGTCCCCGCTTATACTCCTCATCTTTCAAACAGTTTTGCGCAAAATTCAACAAATCCCATAAAACCGGCATCCCATACAAGCCACAGTGTCAAGGCTTATTGAAAGAGCAAACCGCACACTAAAAGTTATGTTGTTTAAAACAAAAGAAGGAAACTGGAAAATTCCTAAGACAGTGTGGCAGGTGCCCGGTGTACGTTAAATTTTAACCCTTTAGACTCTGATGGTATTCTGCTGGAGACCAGACATTGGAACCCACATCAACAAAGAAACCTTTGGTTTACTGGAAGGATGTTTCTTTCAGGTACATGGAAAGGTCCGGATCCAGTAATTAATTTGGGGAGAGGAATCTGTTTGTGTCTTTCCCAAAGGCATGAATCCTCTCCCAATATAGGATACCCTAAAGGCAGCTACCACATCAAAGGATCAAGGAAGTTGTTGGAATCAAGATTAATAAAAAAGGTACAAAATCTAGAGGAACCACTGATGAAGAAATGGAATGATTCCCTTTAAAAGAGTCCCTTCAAAATATGTCACATAGAAACTTAAGTGTCATTCCTCCCGCTTGGGACGAAAGAGGATCTCTCTTTAGTGTGCCACACAATTATAATATATATATTTTTTTACTTTTTATAATTGTTTATTTCGTGTATTTGTCTAAATTTCATGTCAATGTGACCGTCCACAAAGATAAGTTTGTATGTGCGTCCTGTCATGTGACATCAAAAATAACAAACGCTGGAATATATATCAGTCTCTAATTCATTTAAGTAGAGTATTCAAAATGGGTAAATAATTTAATAAGTGAAGAACCTTCAATTTTGTTTTATAGGTGTCCCAGGGACTCTCTTTAGCAACAAAAGACTAGTGCCTGGAGTCATGAGTTGGGCACAGCCTGAGCTGTGTAATGTGGTGAGCAGAAAATGATTTTTATCCAATGACGGGTAAGACTGCCTTTGTTCCGTGAACAATTGGTTTGCACATAGACGTCATAGCTCTTCTTACAGCTGCAGGATCGGTCCCTCTTTTCAAAAACAAAATGCATGGGGAACGTGCAGGAGCCCATGGGACAGTTTGCGGGTATTTGGGTTTAGAGATGTGCTATAGATTGCGGTTGAATTTTGATATGGGCTAGGCAATTTACTTGTCACCAAAAGGCTTGTCCGCCTTTTTTGACGGCTGGCATTTGTCGCCTTCCGTAGTCTCACGGGACCTTGACAGTCTCCAGGATCTCGTCAAGGGAGATTCCAATGACGGGAAAGATGTTGGTTGCAATGAGCATCCCCTCTTTTAAAACTGCAGGCGCCCTGTTTGTGGGAGATCGCTAAGATTGCGGTTGATTGACATTTTTGGGCGTATCTCACGGGTCGATCTCGAGAGATTTGAGCATTTCCGACATTTTATTCTCACCGGGACTTGGCCCAAGATCTCGAGAGATTTGAGGTGTGACTCGGCAGATCGAGCAAGCACACCTTTCACTGCTCGGGCTCCCTTGGCTGCTGGGGAAAATAAACGGCTGTCCCCAGTGTGATTTTTGCCCTTCAAGTAACACTTCACTACAGAAGATATACAAATGGCCAAGAAGCCCCTGAAAGGGCAATCAGCATCATGAGTCATCAGGGAATGCAAACCAAACAGTGAGATTCTGCTTCACACATATTAGAACAGCTATTAAAAAAAAAAAAAAAAAAAGCAATTTTGTTGTGAATATGGAGAATCTGGAACCCTTGTGTCCTGCTGGTGGGAATGTAAAATAATGTGGCCACTGTGGCTGTCACAGCCAACCATCTATGACACTTATTCAGGAAATTAAGTGCGGAATGATCATATGATCAGCAATCCTATTTCTGGGCGTATTGAAAGTAGCAGCTCAGACATTTATTTGCACACTCATATTCATGGTACCATTATTTATAGTTGCCAAAAGGCTACTATATCCCAAGTGTACATCAAAAGACAAATAGATAAGCAAATGTAATATATCCCTATAATGGAATATTATTCAGCCTTAAAAAGGAAGGAAATTCTAACACATGCTACCACATGGATGAAGCTTGGTAGGGCATCATGCTAAGTGAAATAAGCCGGTCACAAATGAACGAGTACTGTACATGCTACTTCCAGGAGGTGTCTAAGAAGTCAAACCTTAGAAGGTAGAACAGAGGTTGGCAGGAGGTGATGGGAGGAGGGTACGGAGATAATAACTTAATAGGTACAGAGTTTCAGTCAAGGAAGGTGAGAAAGTTCTGGAGATGGACAGTGGTGACAATAGTGCCACAATGTAAATGCACTTAACGTCATAATGACATAAAGAGCGTCAGAGGCTGGCTGGCTCGGTGGTACAGCGCTTGCCTAGCACACATGAGACCTTGCATTCCATCCCCAGCACCACCCCCCATACACACACACACACACCCCAAAAAAGGGAAAACAAACTCCAAACTGAGACAGGAGCCCTTGGTCTGAGGCTCTCTGAGGACACGTGACTTACGGTATCTTTTTGCATGAAATTCTGGCCTTGAAGCTGTCAGCACTCTGCTGCACACACAAAGAAACCCTTTACAGCACCTTCAAGGTGAGCACAGTCTCACCAAGGTCCCTGCAAGGAGAGAGAGGGGGCGGGAAGGCATAACTGGCTTCTGCCACTTCCAGGAAAGAGACCGTCCTCTGGGAAAGGTTAGGAGGAAGCACGTGGCCGGCACCCAGCTGGAGCTCGGAGCTGTCTGCATCAAATGCAAAGAAGGGAATGCACCAAGATGTCAGCGGAGGGAGGAAGAGCTCCCCGCTGGGTGCTGAGGAGTGCCCGTCATCACACCAGGACTGACATGAGGGAGGCAGGAGGGGGCTGAGAACCGGCTGGGAACCACTCCCGACCTGATTGCTCCAAAAAGGGGAGACAAAAGAAAATTCTAGGAAAATTCTAGGTCAATGGGATGTGACTCTTTTTTTTTTTTTTTAATATTTATTTATTTGCTTTTAGTTGTACACAATGCGTTTATTTTTACGTGGTGCTGAGGATCGAACCCGGGCCGAGCACGGTGCTAGGCGAGCGCTCTACCGCTGAGCCACATCCCCAGCCCCGGGATGTGACTCTTTAGAAAAGGTAAAGATGATTCGAGTTGATTTGTGAACGCACAGCGTCAACACAAAACTGGAAACCTCTAGAAAGAAGACACAACAGACCTTCCTTCCGCTTTCAACAAATCATCAGATTCTGAACCCAAAGCATGTCTGAGATGGTGTCTCGCCTGGCGTGCGTATTTGTCCACCAGGTGTCCACCCGAGGACTAGACGGCCACCCTGGAAGGAGAGCCACAGTGGAGGGCCAAGGGCTCCGCCCTTGTTAGGGTGACAGCAGGCCCTTCTAGCGAGCCTCAGACGGAAGCCGGGTGAGCTTGCTGAATTCGCATACGGCTCGCAGCGGGGAGGGAGGATGTGGTGAAGTCAAGACTCCGAGTTCGTGGAATGCGGTGCCACCATGTGCTAAAACCGGGCCAGATGCTGCGGGAGGCCCCTGGCGTCTCCTGGCGCACGGTCACCAGCTGGGGAAGCCCGGCCTCCCCGAGGGCCGCCGTGTGGGAAGCTGCCAGCCGGGACAGAGGGGCAGTCTCCACGGAGCCCGTGGGGACACCCAGGGAGGAGAGGCCAGCATAGCAGGCGGCCTTCAGAAAGCTGAGGCTTGGCTCAGAGGAAAGGCCGCTGCTCAGAGCACATCTGGAACCCAGGCTCAGGTCTGCATGCCCGGGACAAGAGCGCCTCGGGGAGCCCAGCGCGGCCCAGGCGGCCGCTGAGGGGTCTGAGGGCGGAGGAGTGGGGCGCTGATGCAAGCTGCACTTGGAGGGGAGCTGGCCGGGACCAGCCTAGGCAGGGGACCGCATTTCCAGAGCTGCAGGGAGAAAAACCAATGGCTGGGAGAGCCACCGTGGCTGTGCTGGCCCTGCCCCCGGGGAGGGCGCCCTAAGTCCTGTCAGCAGGGAAAGAAA
Organism: Tamias sibiricus; assembly: GCA_025594165.1. Classification (NCBI taxonomy): domain Eukaryota; kingdom Metazoa; phylum Chordata; class Mammalia; order Rodentia; family Sciuridae; genus Tamias; species Tamias sibiricus. The sequence continues at coordinate 4,627,809 of CM046660.1, forward strand.
TCCAGCCGGACCCCACCCTCGCTGACGGTGAAGGGGGTGGCCGTTGTGGATGCCGGCTGCTCTCTCCTGGCCTGCCCAAGTGGAGGCCGGAGACCCCAGGGGCTGGGGACGCGTGGCCCTAGAACACGGCTGGGACTCGAATTGGGGGAGGAGCAGGCAGGGGCTCCTGAGCAGGGGGCAGTGGCTGAGGTCCTGGGGACAGTGTTGGCAGGGAGCCAGGGAGGTGTCGCCGGGCCTGGGGGTGGGGTGCTGGGTGGGCAGTGCTGTGCTGTGCGTGCCCCTCCTCGGGGCACAGGCCTCCTCCAGGAACGCACCTGTGACTGGGGAAGCAGGCCTGTCCTTCCAGGCCACGGGCACAGTATGGGGACAGTGTGGGCATGCTGAGAGTCCATCCTTGAAGTCGGACTGGGAGGACGGAAGCTGCTCCCCACCCCAGATCACAGGAAGCTGGGAAGAACCTGGGATCCCACACCGCGGAGGAGGCCTTTTTAAGGCTCAGCTGACAAAGACGTCCCACCTGACAGGTCACCGTGTGTGCAGCTGTTCCCTGGAGAGACCGAGGCCACTCCATGGGGGCAGATGCAGGGGTCCCACCGTGGGCCCTTGGTGGACTTGGTGGAATGTGGCGGCCACCTGGTGTGGAGGCCCGAGGGCTCTGGTGGGCAGGACTGGGGACCAGCTTGGTGGGCTGAAGTTAAAGATGGGGGGTGGCAGTTCATGTAACTCAAAGGTCCAGAAGGTTCCGCGTGGCTGGTCCCACGGGTGCAGACTGTCCTGAGAACTGCTCCGTCCCTTGGCTCTGTGCTCCCCTGAGCCGGCCGCCTTGCCGGGCAGTCCTCACCCAGGTGGGTGCAGGAACAGAGCCCCGCCCACACCCGGCGGGCCCAGGAGAAGCGTGCACCCTTCCTTCCTCTCAGCGAGGTCCCCACTGACTCCCGGAAACCAGTGAGCCTGCTGGGAAAGTCCCTGTAGGCAAGAGGCTGGAACTGGCTGAATGGCCAGGACCGGGCAGGTGGCCATCTCTGGAGCAGGGGCCTGTGTATGAGGGCAGTGTCCACCTCGCAGATGACCCGCGAGTCTCTACCTGAGCAGCCGCGACTCTCACAAGCGCCTGCACCTCGGGCACCTCAGGGAGGCCCAGAGACAGCCGGATGCCCAGCAGAACGGGGCGAGGCTTATCTGACTTTAGAAACGCATTACCAGATTCTCTGCAGTCCCTACCTAATTACATTCTTATCAGACTTGATATTCAAATTAGTTAGGGTCCCCTGGGGTCACCTCCACCACCGGGAAGGAGCAATTACTCTGGAATATGCTGTGATGAGGGCCCAGATATATGCATGGATAATCCCTCTGTGCATAATTAAATACTGGGCCCCCTTTAAAAAAATAATTTTACAAAGATGAGGCCAGAACTTTATTGCTTTGGGCTAAATGCCATTTCAAAACTCCTGGCACATGGAACAAGTATGAAGTCCTCTTCAGGAAAGTCACAAGGTTTAAGTAGAGCTGTAGGAAGTTTCCAGACCATGCAAACAGATGCGGGTTCGGACTGGGTGACGACGGGCATCTGTGCCACACCACGTCTGCCTGACGGGACACGTCAGGGTCAGAGTCAGAGCCCAGCTCTGGTTCTGAAGGCGCAGCTGACAGTGTTGGAAGCTGCGTGTGTGGTGCTTTTAGGGGGACACGGATCACCTCTCCCAGAACTGTTCAGATCCATGCCGTTTACATCCAAGGAAGCACTTGGCAGGGACATCGAGCGGCAAGGTCCACGACCCTGCACCCACAGGTGAGCTGGGCCCCAGCAGAGCGGGCAGGGGGCCCATTACAGCTGCGGTGTAGTCCTTGGGGCCCAAAGCAAGACAGAGCATGAAGGCAGGGCGCATCAGGCAAAGCCTCCGCTAGGACGGCCCTCGATCACCACGCCCCTTGGCAAAGCTGTTCCTAGTACAGTCAACCGAGAGAACACGGCCATTCCTAAACCGGTCTCCTAGACACGCCCACTGAAGCCCCTAATATTACGCCCTCCTGCCCTGAAAATCTGCCCCTGGTGTCAGACCCCAGTGTCTCCCTTTTGTAATGCCTTCCAGTGTTCCCAACTGCCACCCTGCCCCATAGCTTGTCACCTGCCCCTTTGAGCAAGCTGTCCAACATCCAACCGGGGCATCCCTTCCTCTTCTGAAGCATGCCCACAGCTCTGCCTCGTCTTTAATTTTATCTTAAATTTTTGTTTATTTTTGGTACTGGGGACTGAACCCAGGGGTGCTAACCCGTTGCGCCACATCCCCAGCACTGTTTATTTTTAATTTTTTTTTAATATTTATTTATTTGCTTTAGTTGTACACAATGCATTTATTTGTACGTGGTGCTGAGGATCGAACCCGGGCCGCGCACGTGCCAGGCGAGCGCTCTACCGCTGAGCCACAATCCCAGCCCACTGTTTATTTTTTCATTCTGAGACGGGGCCTTGCTAAGTTGCTGAGGCTGGCTTTGAACTTGCGATCCTCCTGCCTCCACCTCCAGAGTTGCTGGGGCTACAGGCGTGCACCACCGCGCCTGGCCATCTTTCTATCCTTTAATCAAAATGAAATCCACATGACGTCAGTCATTTTAGAGGGAACAGTTCCTAGATTTTGCAACCACCATCTCCATCCAATTCCAAAAGGCTTTTGTCAGCCCCATTTCCACTAGGCAATCGCACCCCATTCCTCCTCCCCTCCATCCCAAGCAACCTCCAGTCTGCTCTTGGCTCTGTGACGCGCCTGTTCCGGGCATGTCATCTAACGTGGTCTGGCTTTTCCAAGGTTCATCCGAGCCGTAACCGGTGTGGAGGCTTCATTTCTTTTGAAGGCAGAAGCACTTGAAAACGTTCCGTGGTGGGCACCACGATCTGGGTCCACTCCCCCTCCCCGCTCCTCGGTGGGGCCTGAGGTGTCCTCTCATCCTGGTCTCCACTCCGCTCCTGCAACGCCCTTCCCGCTGGAGCTCCTGGGTTTCCAGGCATCTTGTGACGACTGATTTTCAGCCCTCTGCCCTGTTCCTGCCGTTCCCTCAGCTCGTGCTCATCCTGCCCACCCTGCTCCTCCCCTAGGCCCCACAGAGGTGCTCCCGACTCCAGCTGGTGTGAGCCAGAGTCCCTGCCTTCTGCTCCCAGGGCTGTCCACGCACGCTTCTGTGGACCAAGAGTAAAATCCACACAGACTCAAGCAGTGCTGACAGTGTGCTCCAAGGGATCACAAAACAGGGGCCTTGGGGCTGGGGTCGTGGCTCAGCGGCAGAGCGCTCGCCTCGCACGTGCGCGGCCCGGGTTCGACCCTCAGCACCACGTAAACATAAGTGCATTGCATTGTGTACAACTAAAGTACATAAATGAATCTTAAAAAAAAAACAGGGGCCTTGTTTGAAAGGTGAGACTGCACGGGGTGGGTCACACCAGTGCTTCCCAGGATTGCCATCGGTAGTGGCAAAAGCCAAGCTGTCTTGTAAGAAAGGTGGGGTGTGGTCTTGTCTCCGTCTCAGGTAGTTTAGGGGAAGCAGGAGGTTTTACAAGTAGTGACCGAAAACTAGTGAATTGCTGTTTGGCCCCAGTCAAAGGGCAATATGCCCTGGGGCGCCAGGTAGAGGTGGCCCAGTTCTAAGGCTCAGGCTTACAATGGCCTCCCAGCTCCATTTCAACCATCCTGGACCAGAGCTATGCTATTGTGATTTGCTGTCTTGATACCTCTTCCCACACCAAACTGCCGTCCTGGGTGCGTGTCTGTGCCTCCAGCCTCACCCCTCCACGAGGCGAGGCTGGAGGTCTCTGTGCCAGGGCTTCACGCCTGCTTCCTGCTGCACCCCAGCTTGGTACCATTGCCTGGCGTGCAGAGGAGGCTAAGCTGCCTTGAAAACCCCACCGTGGAGAGGCGTCCAGCCCGAGACGAGGCTCACTAATCCACCGGCAAAGAATGAGCTCCACGCTGTCTCTTCCAGCTCTTTTTTTTTTATTTTTTGATATTTATTTATTTGCTTTAGTTGTACACAATGCCTTTATTTTTACATGGTGCTGAGGATCGAGCCCGGGCCGCGCACATGCTAGGCGAGCGCTCTACCGCTGAGCCACAACCCCAGCCCAGTTCCAGCTCTTTTAATCCTGAGACAACACAACACAATTTTGATAGGGGGGTGGGGGGCGGGGTTCAAAGGAACCATATTATTCTAAGAAAAAAGTTTTGAAGATTTTATTAGGGCATGTGAGCCTGAGCGCTCGGTACCTTCGGGACAGAGCACTTGTCCATGACCGTGGACTCTTTACAAGGCTTCCCCTGCCGTCCCTGCAGGGAACCTGGCCTCAGCCCGCTGGGTCAGGGAGACCACTCTGCAGCAAAGTGGGAGACAGAGCTGTGGGGGACACGTGGCCTGTGCGCCCGCCCACGCTCTCGTAGGAGGCCTTGGGCTGGCCTTTGCTCCTGAAGTCACCTCTCAGTCCTTGGCGTGGCCATTGCTGGTGCGCTCTGATAGTTTTTGCTAACAGGTGGCTCACAGTGAGGGCAGAACTTGCCAGAAAGACAGGCGGGCTGGGCACCCCCCCAACCTGCAGGCCAGGGGCTGGAGATGGAGTCCTGTTGGTCAGGCCCGCACGAAGACCCAACAAAGCCGGACGTCGGAGCTTGGGTGAGTGCCTCGGATTGGTAGCTACACAGCCACATGCCAAGGGCTTGGCATGTCCTGGAGACGGGAGAGTCCAAGTGACCCTCCTTGTGCACCACTTCCTGTGGCTGGTTCTGATTTGTACCCTCGACAATAAAATCTCCACCATGAGCACAGCACTTCCCTGAGTCCTGAGTTGTTCGGGTGAGTTACTGACCATGAGGAGGTCACAGAAACTCCGACATTCGTAGCCAGCTGGTCAGGAGCCTGAGTGACCAGGGGACCCCTGGGCTGTGGCCGGCAGCCACAGTGAGGGCCGTCTTGTGGGGGGTGTGCCCTTCCCCTTGATATCTACCCTCATTCCAGCTTGGTGTCAGAATGGCAGTGCAGATGGTCACATCCTCGGGTTACGCCAAGATTGGAAAGGGGCACAGAGCAGGGGTGGAGACTTGCTTGTCCATGCCTGCTGGTCAAGGGGGTCACGTGCTCGGGCCCTGAGGAAACCCTTTCTACAATGCTGGAAGTGAAGTCCTGGGCAGGCTGCTCAGGGGGACAGATCTGGGGGCACCTTGGAGCCTCCTGGCTGGGCTGAGTCCAGAGGAGAAAGAGGCACAACAGTGTTTGGGTGGAGGCGTTGGGTCCAGAGCAGAGCCTCAGGGACACCGCCTCCCACCACCCTCCCTGCGCTCAGCCGCACCCTAAGCAGTGTTGATCCGCCAGGGGGGCTCAGGGAGCAAGTGCTCCCTGCCACCCTAGCCCTCCATAGGGGGCTGCAGGGAGGGAGGCAGGCTGGGGCCTGGGCTTCCTGCTGGCAGTGCCCAGAAATCACTTCCTGCTCATCTCCAGGGAAGCTGGGGAAGTGCGTGGTTCACCGGAAGTCTGGAGAAGGGGTCAGAGGCCACTGGGGCTGCAGGTGGGTGAGAAGGTCATGCTGGAGGAGGGCACAGGAAGCCCTAGGAGCAAGGGCTCAGCCTGGTCAGGGGACCACAGTGGGCAATGCCCTCCTGAGTTCTAGGAGCACAGGAAGCTGGCTCTCCAACAACCCCCGGGTCGCGGGTTATCTCCACATAAGCCTAACTTGGGTGAGAGGACGTGGCTGCCCAGGAAGTTGTCCTTCCTCCGCCACCCAGGATGGAAGCCCACCATCAAGCAAGATGGCGGATCATCAGAGCCATGCTCGGGAGAGAGGGCGTGGCCTGCTCAGCAGCACAAGAAGTTCACCCCGGAGGTCCCCAAGTCTCCTCAACTGCTGACCACAACAGCAAAGCAGCAGCCAATTTCTGGAAGGAGACCCAGGGAGAAGGAAATCTCAAATTAAACACCAGACCACAGGTGTCCACATTCTGCAAAGCCCAGAAGTCCAGCAGGACCCAGGAGGCTTGCCGGATCTCGGGGTGAGGTTTGCAAGCTCCCCTCATTCAGGGGGAGGGGGTACTGATCATCACCGGGGGCTGCTAATTCCTCATTAGCCCAGTCCAGCCGTGGGCACAAAGCTGGCCCTGGAGGACTCTCTGGCTGTCTCCACTGAACCACACGAAAAGGGCAGAAAGCAGCTTCAAAAGCTCCCGGACTTCAAATTGCTCTTACAAAACTTTTTAAGGAGTTAAGCAATTAATCCAAACACACATGGATTCAATTTCCCTGAAACTGAAATTGTCTCAAAACCAAGGGGGGAAGAGTGCCCGAGGACAAATCCTGCTGAGTTGTGTGACCCCGGGGGCACTTGGAAAGAAAACAGCGGGACTGGTGAACTGCCCCCCACGGAGTCTGGAGCCCCCTTCTTGGCAGAGGGAGGGTGTCAGGGCGCGTCCACGTGGGCTGTCTGCGGAGGACACGGGCAAAGGGATGGACCAGGAAACCCCACTGCTCTCTTCCTCTGCAGAATGTTTTTCTCCTGGTTTTCCTTGAGGCAAAAGAAGAGGTTTCAAGGCAAATGGTCTCTTTCTCCCCCACAAAGCTTTAAAACCTGGCCTCAAGTATTCACGGGGGACACCAGAGTTTGACACAATCACTCTGAAGCCACTGAGTGACCTCCCCAGACAAAGGAAATTAAAGACATGACCATGCTGATTTACAACTCCAGGGTCCCGTGGGAGAGCAGAAGGAAACCAGAAGAACTTGGAACTGTCCCCTCCCTGGTCCCACGGACTCTGGTTGAGGAAGGCAGAGGGTGGGGCAGGGTTGACCTCACCTCCCCTTGGGGAGATGGGGAGAAGAGAAGTTGAAATAATACAGAGTCTGGGCAGCTAAATGCATTGGGTAAATTATTATTATTATTTTTGTACCGGGGATTGAACTCAGGGGCACTCAACCACTGGGCCACATCCCCAGCCCTTTTTTTTGTTATCGTTATTTTATTAGAGACAGGGTCTCACTGAGTTGCTAAGTGCCTCGCCATTGCTGAGGCTGGCTTTGAACTCGCGATCCTCCTGCCTCAGCCTCCCCCAAAATTATTTTTTTTAATAAGAAAATCATTAAGTGTCTTGCACTTAACAAAGCCTGCCCTCGCTGCCTGCTGGGGGGTGGTCTGAGCTGCGTCTGCCCCACAGGGACGGCAGCCCCTGCTGGTTATTGTTAATCCCTCCTCTCCTCCTGCCTCAGTCTCCTCCACTTTCCCCTCCTGTTGAAGAAAACACGCCCTCTTGATAACAGCGATGCCAGCCTCCAGACTCTCTGCAAAAGCCTTGGACCGTGGCTCCGCTGCTCCCCACGCGCCACATCCATCCGGGGCAGAGGCTGGCCACTCTGCACTGGGACACTCCCAGGACCCAGCCCTTCCCCTCCTCCACCTCCACCGTGGCCACCATCATCTTTCACCGGGGCTTTTTCAGAAGCCCCCTGCAAGTCCCCTCGCTCTCCCACGCAGCCCCCTGCCAGGCGGGGCTCCAACCCTGAAGCTGGCGTTTTAATATGCACACTGGACGTCACCCCCAGCTCTCATCTCTAGGGGATCCCCACCCGCCAGAAAGGAAGCTGCGGTGCTCACATGGCCAAGGCCTCGCGCGAGCTGCCCTCTCACACCACGCTGCCCCCTCCCGCTGCCCCCAGCCCCGCACCCACCCCACTGCGGCCACACTCGCTCCCCCGTCCAGGCAGGCCCAACCCCTGAGCCTTCACGCTTGCTGCTGCCCCCGTCCTGAGCGGCCTTCCACAAAACGTCCCTCCTCCTGTGGCAGCACCCTCCTGTCCCTTTCTGTGCAGGAACCTCCGGGCCAGGCTCCCGTGGGTGCCCAGTGAACACTGTGCCCCTGCCCCAGCCCAGGCCCCCGCTGCTCCCTTTCTGCTATATTTTCCTGCAGGAAAACTGTCCCCCTCTAAGACACGGTGTCATTGTATAGCTGTTGCTTCTGCCCATCTCCCTCCAGAATGTCAGCCCACGAGAGCAGGGATCTCGGCAGTGCGTGGGGACCTCCCGCTGAGGACGGTGCACGCGGGACATCGGGAGTGGACGGCGGATGAGGGACGGCCAGCCTCCCAACCCCCACTCTGTGGCCCTGCTTTCCTCCTGACCCCTCGCTTAGGTCCCCACGTCAGGGTCTGCTCCCAGGCACCCCAGCCCCAGACACCTCCCAGTGTCATGAGAATTAAAGGGAGATTTGGGGCATGCCCGTGAAGCCACCCCTGTGCATCCACACGGGGAGCCCTCACAAGGTTCCCAGGGGCGTCCCACCCATTTAAAAGATAAGAAAACAAGCCGGGCACGGTGGCACAGTGGGGGTTGGGAGGGCCTCAGGCCAAGCCCGTGCCGACAGGCTCAAGCCCAGGCAAGCCTGGTGAGGACCCTGAGAGTTGGAGTGCAGACCTCACGGTCATGTGGTCGAGCCGGGCGCGGTGGCGCACACCTGTAATCCCAGCACTTGGGAGGCTGAGGCAGGAGGATGGTGAGTTCAAAGCCAGCCTCAGCAATGGTGAGGCACTTAGCAACTCAGTGAGACCCTGTCTCTAATAAAAGACAAAAAAGGGCTGGGGATGTGGCCCAGTGGTCGAGTGCCCCTGAGTTCAATCCCCTGTACCAAGAAAAAAAAAAAAAAAAAGAAAGAAAGAAAAGAAAACAGAGGCCCCAGGTAAAGGGCAGCACCAGCATTTGAATAAACATGCATATATTTCATGTTCCCAGTAAAACAGAGGCAGCTATGACACCCCTCTGTGCTTCCTGGTGTACAAAGTAGCAACTACAGAATGTCAGCATACTTAGACACTGTAGCAGGTACACAGCTGTTAGTGATGTACATTGTAGCAGCTGTAAGCCACACCTGCTTATTAGACACATTGTTTCATAATGCAAAGACAGGTGTGCTTGTTACCCTCCCGCCAACACATGCTCTAAAACTTGATTTCCCCTTTTCAGAATGAGAGAGACTACACTGTGGCCCTTCCTATCCCTGAAGAATTTGCTCCAAGAGAAGGAAAAAAAGCCAACCCACCCATTTTTAACAGATCGCTTGCTTGTGCCTGTTTGGTAAGATTTATTCTCCCATTAATCACTGCCCTCCCTTCATTCATGTTAAATAGAAAATTGATTAGGAAAGATCCCCATCATGGTTAAAAAAATAATTAGCTGCTACATCATGTTGCCTATAGTGCGACAGAAAGGAGTGATTAAATTAGGAATATTAAAACCCCATTAATCTGCACTCAACTTAAGCTCTGCTTGTTCATCCCGTGGTGGCACTTATTATTTCTGACACTGAAAGATATTTGAATTACCAGCTGCTACAAGGTCACTTGCTGAAAGATGTCAGGTCGGCCATTAGTCAAAGGTGGAATAGGAGACCAGAAATGAGAGCTGCCCGCGTGTCAGGAGACCCTCCCCATGGGTGTCACTCCAGAGGTGAGCATCACCCACAGCCGAGGTGGGCCGCGCACAGGCACCCGGGGTTTCCATACACACCTCTCTCCATCGCTCTCCATGGGTCCCCTGTGATGTTAGGGCCTTGGTGGTGTCTTCTGGAGGTCCCCAGCAGTTCTGCCAGTCCCCTCCTCTTATTGTGGCTCTTGGGGGCCATGTTGTCATGACAGCAATTGCAATGAGATTGGCACGTGAGGCTGGCGCACCCCCAGCCCCGTGCTGAGCCCACCCCTTGTTCATTTCCCCACTAGCCCCCCGCAGGGTGGGCCTCTCTGCCTTTAGTAATCAGAGCAGAGAGCCAAAGGCTCTCCACAAACTTCGCTCAGGCCTCACATCTGGCAAAGGGCAGAACCAGAGTTCAGGTCCCACTCTGTTGGCTCCCGGGGTCACCCCCAGCCTCACCTAGATGCTTCTGCCGCCTGTCCACCTGGAGTCTGCGAGTGATGGGCTCTGGGGAACCGTCCCTGTGGTGCAAGATTTTAACCATCCAATTCCGCAGGCTCCGTGAGCCACGTGCTGCTGCAGGCGAGCTGGGTAAGGGCCGGGCTGCTCCTGGAGCCGGGGACGAGTCACCAACCAGGGGTGGGAACTCCTCACCTTCTCCTTCTTCTGTAGAGTAAAACTTTAGGGCTGGGCGTGCAACCCGGTGGCAGAGCGCTCGCCTGACAGGCCTGAGGCCCCGGGTTCAGTCCCCGGGACAAAGCAGCTCAGCCCTGCCTGCAGCCGAGTCGAAGCTGGCTCCTCCTCCCCGGGCACCACCTGCCGCTCTGCTAAATGGACCCCAGTGGCGCCCACTGCGTTCATTTCTCTGACTCTGGAGGGACAGACGGGCAAGGTGGCTCCTCCTGGCTGTCCTGTTCACACTGTCCTCACCCACGTCCTGTCAGCTGGGCCGAGGGTGGCAGTCTTGAGGGTCTGTGTTTGGGGTGTACCTCGGGGACTGCAGCAGACCAAGGAGGCATCTCCAGGACAGCTGTGAGCGGCAGCATCGAAGAATGAATGTGGGTCTTGCTGGGGGAGGGGCGCAGTGGCGGGAGGGTGGGGTCCTCCTCAGGCCTGGGGGACAGCCCTCCAAGCAGGCGCTCCACAGGGTCTTTCCCCAGGTGAATGAAGTGGAGTAACAGGAGCAGCGGGCAGCACTAGTCCAGGATGGACAGGAGGAGTTGGCCAAGGCCAAGGGTGCAGAGCAAGAAGGCGGGGCAGGAGAGGAGGTGGCCTTTCTCCCCAGCTTGTCCTTTGCTGTGTGTCCCTCTGCGCAAGAGCCCTTGGTGGCCCTCCCCGCCCCGTTAGCCGGGCCCACCCAGAGGCCCGTCTACTCCACTCCCGGGACCTGCTGCCCAGTGCACACGAGTCTCCGCTCACCCCGTGGCCGGGGATGCCACGGCACATGCCCCTCGGTGCCGACTGCCCTGCTCGCGCAGCTGCTGGGTGACGGGCTGCCTAGAGGAACAGGCTTGAGTTACTTCAGGGCAAGGAGCTCAGACGTTCTCCAGAAGGGACGCCTGTGGCTCCCAGAGCCGGTTCCCACCACGGTGTTCGCCATCTTGGCTGGATGCGCACCAGATGGTCCGCGAGAGACAGGCCCAGGGAGAGGCTCGCAGGTCTGGGTACCACCGCTCATCCAGATGACCACGGTCACTCATGGCCATGGGAACCCTGAGCCAAGCACCCGGCAGCCTGGGCCCTGTCGTCCCTTCCCAAGAGGCAGAGGGGAGGTCCCCCCCACCCCTGCAAGTTCTCAGGTGTGGCCCTGGGCCAGGAGCACTCCCTGGGTTACTGGAGAAATGAAGACACAACCCTCCTGTCGGTGCCCTCCTGTTGGTGGGGCCAGTCAGGACCATGCCAAACCCACGCGGGACCCCGGGGCAGCCTGGGTGGACTGTCCGGTGGCCCGCCGTCTGCTCTGGCTGGGATCCTGAGCAGGCTCAGACCTCAGGACCCGAGCTTAGGTCCCCCATCTCCAGCACACGGGTGGGGCCAGGGGAGCTCTTCAAATGGTCGGCTGGGGCTGGGGTGTAGCCCCGTCTTGCTCAGAGGGACACGCAGCACAAAGGACCGGAAATCTGGCTTTTGTCCATGTGAAATGATTTCTTCGTTCAGGGAGGTTGAGGGTGGCCCTGGGAGGGAAGGTCCCGGGAGCACAGGGCACTCCTGGGAATGAGGACGGGGAGTCTGTCCCACCGGGCGGGAAGGGCAACGCGGGCTCAGCTCTGCACTGAGGGTCCTGCACTTGGTCCTGCAGCCAGGGTCCCCGTGGCCATGAGCTGGGGAGAAAGGCCAACCTCCTCTCCCATCCCATCCTTCTTGCTCTGTGGCCTTGGACGACGCCTCCTGTCCATCCTGGACTAGAGCTCTTGCCTCGCGGCCACGGCGCCTAGTTCCGGACTGCAGGAAACAAATACAATGACCACGGCCGGGAAGGAGCCCAGTGTGCCCTGGCTCTGGCCTCCCCCCCCCACCCCACGTGCCCCTTGGGAGCACAAGGCTGGCCTTGTGCTGTGGCCCTGGGATTGCCCCAGCCCGCCACACTGCAAGGTCACGAGGAAAGGGCGAAGAGGCCAAGTGAGCCTCGGGGAAGAATGCGCCCTCCCCGGGGGGAGTCCCCGGGGGTCCCAGAGTCCCTGCCTTCGCCAGGACAGGAGTGAAGTGTGATGGGCCTGCCGCTGCCCTGGCTCACGGTCCTTCACGAGGGTCAAGCACGTGACGCTTCCTCTTTCTCAGCAGAGAGGGTCATCTGGGTGGCAGGGGCGGCCTCAAAGTTTCGCATTCGAGAGGAGAAGGAAGGGTTAACACTGTCATTTTAAAGTGTTGACATGGGGGTGCAGGAGAGAGAGTGGGGTCTTTGAGAGGACCCTTCACGATGATCTGATGGTCCCTAGGGCTGGGACCCTGGGAACTGGCCTCCTGCTGGGCAAGCCCAGAGCAGGACCTGTGGCCAGAGGGGGCTCCGGACAGAGAAGGTCTGACACCACAAGAAAGGGCCTGATTGGGACTGAAACTTGGTGCCACCACTCTGGAAAGCAGTGTGGAGGAGTTTCCTTAGAAAACCGGGAATGGAACCACCATTTGACCTGGCAATCCCACCCCTTGGTCTATACCCAAAGGACTTTAAAGCAGCATACTACAGTGACGCAGCCACAGCAGTGTATATAGCAGCCCAATTCACAATTCCTAAACTGTGGAACCAACCTAGGTGCCCTTCAGTAGATGAATGGATATACACAATGGAATATTACTCAGCACTAAAAGAGAATAAGATTATGGCATTTGCAGGTAAATGGATGGAGTTGGAGAACATCATGCTAAGTGAAATAAGCCAATCCCAAAAAACCAAGGGCCAAAAATTTTCTCTGATGAGCAGATATTAATCCATAATGGTGGGGGGATTGAGATGAGTGGAGGAACTTTGGATGGGGCAAAGGGGAGGGGAGAGGGGAGGGGGAGGAGGCAGGAAAGACAGTGGAATGAGACGGACACCGTTACCCTAGGTACATGTGTGCGTGCACGAATGGTGTGACCCTACTTCATGCACAACCAGAGAAGCGAAGAATCCTGCTCCGTTTGTGCACGACGAATTGAAGAGCGTTCTACTGTCGTGCGTGACTGGTTAGAACTGATAAAAATAAATAAATAAAACGGGCCTGCTGCCCAGGGACTTCCTGTGAGAGACGAGCCCACCCCGGCCCTGGGAGACTGAGGGGAAAGGTGCAAGCAGAGGCAGGGCTGTGGGGGCTGCATGGAGACCCAGCCCCCGGGAGGAGGCCGAGGGAGGCCCCAACAGCCTGCGACCTGAGGCAAGCCCGGCAGGTGTGGGGCGAGAGCCTGCTGCAGAGGTCAGGGGACTGGCTCCAGCCCCCCTCCCCTGCTGTGGGCTAGACCCTTCCTACAATCTCAGGGCTCAGTCCCCACATCTGTGACATGCAGTGATGATCCTTCCTCCACAGGGCCACCGTGAGGAGCAAGTGAGTATGGCATCCAGTCGGTGCTCAATCAGTGCTGGATGAGCCTGGGTTGCCCCTCCCTGTGTCCTTCATGTAGCAGGGGCAGTCATGGGCTCCAGTGGGGGCTTTCCATTCTATTAAACGTAAATTTTTATTGGAAAGTTTCACAAAGGTTAAGTCAGGCCCCTTTAAGTTTCCAAAAGAGAAGCAGAAAGGCATTGACTGGAACTTGGCCTCAGAGTTGGGCACGTTCTGGTCGCTCTAGAGGGTTGGGATAGCTTCCACGTCCTGATCCCCAGAACCTGTGACGTGGCCTCATATGGAAGGGCCTTTGTAGCTGCCATCACACTAGGGACCTTGAGAGGACATCTCCCCAGGTCTGGGTGGTCCCTAAGTGGCTTCCCAAGTGGCGTTGTAAGAGCAATCTGATGGAATCGTGAAAGAGCCACACGGGGAAGTCCCGACCTCAGAGGCAGAGGCGGGAGTGACCGGCCCCAGGGAGCGGCAGGAGAGGGAGGGAGGGACCTCCCTGGGGACGGCGGGGAGCAGGGCCCAGCTGACACCCGGATCCCCGACTTCCCGCTGCAGAAGGAGGAGAGAAGAAACGCGCGGGCTCCGAGTCACCAGGCTCGCGCGGCTCTGTCGCCGCAGCCCAGGAAACTCGCCCAAAGGAGGGAGGACACGACTCCATCTCCCGGCCACGTGCCCAGGGCCCAAGGAAGACGCAGCGAGGAGCGCGAGGCCCACTGGGCCCTGCCCGCGGCTCTGCCCCTGCCCACGACCTGCCCAGGCTCACGGCACCCGGGGCCACATCTCTGCCCGGGAGCCCCTCACCAGCATAGGGCCTCCAGCTTTGTGGCCTTGTCACCCAGTGGACCAGAGGAGCGTGACCGGGAAAGACACAAAGGTGAAGCAGGTCTGTCTGTCCATCTAGGACCCTTCGCTTCCGCTGTCTGGGCTTCGCGATTCCAGAAAAGAAAGTCAGACCTCACAGCAGCAGGGCGGGGGCAGGGGAGCCGCAGGCAGGGCACGGCTGCCGCGCAGAAGGTCTGGACGGAGGCCCAGAGGCCAGAGGAAGACGCGCCGTGACCTGCTCCCCTGGACACCAACAGGGAGACCAAGAGAGGGCACCTGTGTTTGGCCTGCCAGCCGCCCTGACGACTCTCCGCAACAGGAATTCCTCTGTCCCCCCTCGGGTCACCGCTTCAGATGGGCTGGCCTCTCTGTCTTTGTCTCCCCTCCCCGCAAATTGCCTAGGACCAGGCCCTAGGTGCGGGTCATCCGGGCAGGAGGGGCCTCCAGGAAGCTGAAGTGGGCATCAGCTGTATCCTTGGGCAGGTGCCCGAGGTGAGCCACAGGGCTCAGTGCTACCAGGACCCTCGGAGAAACCTCTCGAATCTACTGGAGTCGTGCCTCCAGTCGCAGACTCAGACCCACCAGCAGCGGGTTGCCCCTGGGAGTGCTCGCTCCCGGAGTCACCTTCCCTTAGTCTGGGAAAGATCCCTGAGTAAGAACGCAGGGGGCAGGCAGGACCCACCTGCCTAGCAGCACCTGGCCACAGCACCAGGAGGATCCAAGCCAGAGAGTCTGCCTCGCCCACCAGCTGCCTGTGTGGACATCTGGCACCTTCTGCGGTTGATACAGGCCTCTCCAGTGACCCACTGAGAAAGAGGAGCTGGCCTACAATGTCCTTGGAGTTGCTGAGACCGAGGTATGGAGCCGCAGCATTCATCACAGAAACAGCCCCGCCCCCGGGATGCAGCAAGCAGAGCAAGCAGGCCAGTGAGGCACCCCAGACACCTGGTCCCCACTGTCGTCAGCACCAGGACCCAGCCAGGCCTGAGGCTCCTGGAGCCAGTGAACTTTCCTCCTCCTTGAGTTTGGGACTTGGGTCCCTGGTGACCAGAAGACTCCTGGTTGACACCAGCCCCTGCCGCGTGCTGGGAGCATCGTTTCACCTAGTCCCCTCTGCAAGGGCTGCATGGAGCCAGGGCCAGAAGTCAGGTGTGGTCTAATTCAAAAGCTCATGGTCATTTTTCTCTCCCTCGGAGTCTGAGTTAAATACAAAATAGATGCCAAGAGATTAGGGCCGCCCCAGCCTTCACCTGAAAGTGTCATTCCTTTTTTTTTTTTTTTTCCCCCGATACCAGGGATTGAACTCAGGGGCACTCGACCACTGGGCCACATCCCCAGCCCTTTTTTGTATTTTATTAGAGACAGGGTCTCACTGAGTTGCTAAGTGCCTCACCATTGCTGAGGCTGGCTTTGAACTCGCGATCCTCCTGCCTCAGCCTCCCAAGTGCTGGGATTACAGGCGTGCGCCACCGCGCCCGGCTTGAAAGTGTCATTCTTAAAACCTTAACTTTCCCTCACACCCACAAGTGACTTGGTGATTCTGTTTACCTGGTCTCTGTATTTTGACAAAATGCCACTCTGATTCAGAAAGCCGAGATCGGGCGCAGTGTGTCCTGGGTGTGGGTCTTCCTTGCTGTTGCCGACTGGGCATGGCAGGTGCTTGCCCACACCTGCATACCTGGGGACCGTGCCCTGGGTCCCAGCTGATGGCCTCCATCTTCATTCAAAGATGGGCCCTTCCATGCTGTAAGGGAAGGCTTGGTGGCCAGGGCAGGAGCGCCCTGCTGGACATCCTAAAGGGGGGCACAGCCCACTCTGCCCTGGGCAGTAGCAACAGAAATCATCCCCATCAAACTGGCTTGTGGTGGGTGCTTCAAAGGGCCAGCTTGTGCCAGGGCCGTGTGCACAGCCACCCGCCACCCCATCCTCCCGCAGGAGAGCCTCACCCCTCTCTGGGGCGGCCAGGAATAAAACAGAGTCCAGGCTGAGTGTGCAAACCAACAGCACTTTATTCTAATTGTAAGAAGCTCGAAAAATTTTTAATGAGGTCCAGAAGAAAGCCTGGGATGAGGGTTGGGGAGCCAGGGCTGGAGACCCCAGCTCGGCCCCTCAGGGCCTGTGGGCCCTGCGCCCCTCACCTCCAACTCTGGGCTTCAAGTCCTCTTCTGTCCAGGGCAGGGGCTCTCTCTGAGCAAAGTCAGGGGAAATGATGCCCCCAGAACAGGCTGTGGGAATCTTCCCGTGCCCGGGCCCAGCACGGGTGTGGAGAGGACGAGGGCTGTGAGCCCCTGCCCTGCGGCTCCCGGCCCTGTCCTGGGCCTCAGCATTGCTCCCTGGGCTCCCCCACACACGCACCTCTGGTGGCACGTGTTCTCTGTGGCCCTCTCCTGTCCCCCAAATCTGCCTCAGCCCAGTCCTGTCGTGGGGTGGCCACAGCCTCTGCAGCCCAGGCCTCACCTGCTGGGCCACGCACCTGGCCCGGGGCTGGGGCGACCGCTGTGCAGGAGCCCTGGGAGTGAGGGCGTGCAGACAGACTCCCCACGGGGCCAGGCCAGGGGCACGTCTGCACCAGGGAGGCCCCACGAGGCTTCCGTGAGCACTTGTTGATTGACGGGCTCATGGAGGCTGCTTCAGGTCGGGGATCCCAACTGCAGTGCCCACCTGGGGGTGCAGTGGCTCCCCCGGGTGAGCACAGAGGAAGAAAGGCGTGGGGAGGCCTCGGGGCCCCTGGATGTGCATGCAATAGGCCACCTGCCGCCCCGAGGCTCCCACTCAGAGGCGAGAGCTGCCCCTTGGCACTGGACCCGCCTCCACCTGGCACAGGGAACAGCAATGCCAAGGAACGGTGGGGCCCAGGGAAGCAAGAACGGGGAGGGAGAAATGGCTGCGAGCTTTGGGGGAGTTTGCCACCGGCAGGGGCAGGCTCAGCGGGCAGCCTCCTCCCTCAGCCCCAAGCCCGGCTGTCCCCGCACAGCTCCTGCGCTCCTGGGCAGCCGGGGGAAGGGCAAATTGTCTCCGGCCATAAACACGCTCCAGCACTGTGTTTTATGGCTGCTGGCCTCTGCCCCACCCCTGTGGGCAGCAGGCCTGTCACCGAGCAGGGAGGGGCAGGCAGGGCAGCCGGGGGCAGCAGCAGGGCTCTGGAGGAAGCTCACTTACCTGCGGAGCTTGGGCCTGGGCCAGCCACACGATGGACGCATTTCCTGCAGGAAGAGGAGAGAAAAGCTTCAAGACTCATACTATGTAAGCATTTCAAAAACAAAGCGGGCTGGGGCTGCAGCTCAGCGGTAGAGCGCTTGCCTAGCATGCATGAGGCACTGCGTTCGATTCTCAGCACCACATATAAATTAATTAATTGATTAATTAATTAATTAAGGTCCATCGACATTACTTTAAAAATACTTTAAAAACACACACACACACAGCAAATCAAAACACCCTTGCCTTTGCCCTCTCTTGTCCCAGCTGATGGGGACACAGCTGCCTTGCCAGGCAGCCACCTTGGAGCCACGGGGCCTCCTCTAGAGGGTGAGAAGAGGATGATCACACACACCTCCGTCCATGTCCCCGCAGAGCGTGGGGCTCGTGGTCCCTGGGTGGGTCACTGCTGCCTCCGCAGGCTGCTGCGTAGGCTGGCTGCCCCACGCCACTGCTCTTCTGTCGGGGCTGCCTGCTCAGCCCTACGGAGCCCGATTTGCAGGTAACAGCTCCCAGCCCCCACGCGTGCAGGAGCCCTGTTTGGGGAGATGGCTTAAATTGCGGTTGACTATGGGCCATGGAGATTTGGGCATTGTCGCCTTCCATAGTCTCACGGGACTTGGCCCGAGATCTCGAGTGACTTGAGCCGAGATTGCTGATCCGGTCAGCGCCATTTTGGTGGTGTGTGTGGTGCGTGTTAGTCGTTGTTAGAGCCAGAGAGAAAAGTTATCGGAATAAAAAGCTGTTTGTCTCCAGTTTGCCTCTGAACTTCTTCCCGCGGCTTCGTTGCTCCAAGCGGCCATCGCTTCAGGCGGCAACACACGCGCGCTGTGACCCAGAGTCCTGCACACGGGGGGCGTGGATGGAGGCAAGGAAGGCTGGCCTCTGCACTTCTCCAGCTACAGGGATGGAGCGGGCTGCAGAGGGCGAGGGTATTGGTGGAGGAGGGGAGTCTCGCCAGAGAAGCCAAGGGGACAGGGGACAAGCGCTATCTTTAAGCAGCCAGAGCCAGAGTGGACCTGCTCAATCTGGCTCCTTCCAGAAACCAGTGCTGTGGCCGCACAGGGGGCGGGAGTGATGTGCCGGGCTGTTCATTTGGGGAAAAAGCAGGACACTCGAGCCACCAAGCACAGAGAGCGTGGCCCTGCTGGACTCGGCCCCTCCCCTGCCAGGTTCCTGGCGGAGCCTCTGCCCGGTGGGGTCAGAGGGTGTGCTTCCGGGTTTGTCCTGAGACAGTGGGGGTCACTTGCAGGTCCTCGTCTGAGGTCCCCCGCTGTGCCTGGTCCACTCTGGCCTGAGGTGAAATAGCCAGTTCTGTGTGTTGGGGCGCAGAGCTGAAGGCTGTGCCATCCGGCAGCTCCCCGGGGCCGAGGCAGACTCCAGGGCCTGCCTGAGCTCCTCTCACCTGATTCCTCACCCAAGCCCTGCGCCATGCTGGGTTGAAACGGCTGACCCTGCATCAGAGTGTGTGCTCTAAGACCCTCTTCCCAGAGCCGGAGAGCCCAGCTCCCGCTGCTACCTGAGCTCTTCTCCGGCATCTGCCCTGGTCTCTAGACACCTGGGTGTGAGTGGGAAAGGACACCTCCATGCTGAGCTCCATTAGAGAGTCTCCTCACTGTGTGCGAGACCAGAGCCAAGCAGGGTCCTGCGCCTTCCTGCTGGCCGTCTTGTCCTCCCTACCAAGCAGAATCTGCCCCCATGCCAGCCTCGGTTCTGGGTTTCTGAACTCCTCCTTTCCCAGCCCTCTTGCAGCCCCCTCTCCAGAAGAATGCTCAGAAAATCGTCTCTGGCAGGAGAAGGCATCTTTGTTACTGGAGCTCAGGTCAGAGTTAGCTTGCTGTTGCAAACCGTCTGCCAATTGCTGTCTGCAAGTGACTTTGTGGCAGGGAGGGCAATGAGGGCAGTGCCCTCGGAAAAACCAATCCAGAACAAATGCCAGCACAACCCTTTTTATGGGTTGATTTCTACCTTAGAAACTGGAACAGACGCACGCTCCCAGGTGGAGACGCAGCGTGGACGGCGTTTCTTGCCTTTGCCACGGGGAACCGCAGGTGTGCAGAAAGGGGAACTGGAGCGGGTGCAGCAGCCACACTGCAAAGGAGAGGGAATCACAGGACACCCCTCCAAGCTCCAGAAGAGGGGTGAGGTGCCCAAAGCCAAAGCTGCAAGGAGACGAGGGCCTGATTGGGAGTGGGTGTGTGTTGCCGCCTGAAGCGATGGCCGCTTGGAGCAACGAAGCCGCGGGAAGAAGTTCAGAGGCGAACTGGAAACGAACAGCTTTTTTTTATTCTGATAACTTTTCTCTCTGGCTCTAACAACAACTTTAACACACACCACCAAAATGGCCCAGACCCCATCAACAATCTCACTCAAGTCCCGCGAGATCTCAGGCCAAGTCCCGTGAGACTACGGAAGGCGGCAACAGCCAAACATCTCCTCGGCCCGTAGTCAGCCGCAATCTTAGCCATCTCCCCAAACAGGGCTCCTGCAGGTGTGAAGCCCAGAGACGGGCAGCACCCCAGGAAAAGTGAAAGGAAGCCAGATATGTGGTCAGACCCCTACAGCCAGGACCCAGCCTGCCACAAACCACCTTGTGATTGGCCGAGCCATTCAGCGTCTCTGGGCCTCCTTTTCCTCTGTCCAACAAGGTGGCTGGACTCAGTCTACTACTTTCTTTCCAGCACTGAAATCTTTGGTTCTATGACTAGGAATCATGGAAAATAAGGATAGTTAGGGACAACACACGATAAGCACCTGCTCGTTTATTCAAGTCTTGCTCTCCTGTGTGCTTGCTTGATCAGGGGTATCTGTTTGGGTGATAAAGCTGGTCATGGTAAAAAAGCTCAACTTTTGAATAATTTGGTCCTTATGATCTTTGATCTAGTGATTCCCCTTCTGAGTCATGGGTCAGACAGACATCAAGACAAAGACTCACGTACAAAGACAGGTCATTTCCCTTGCAAACAAAGAAAAAAGATGAAACGGAAACAAAAGAGGAAACAATGAGAATAAAGTATGGAAAAGCCATTAAAATGATATTTTAAAACATTAGAAAGTAGATATAAATAGTGGTGATGGTACCGTGTTCTCAGAGACAGGACTCGGGCTCAGAATCCTTCTTAACACTTAGCTCTCCAGACCACCGCTAGCCGTCAATTTCAGACGAAGCCCACTAGGACCTCAGTACGGACATTCTTCGGCAATAAATGTTCACACTCAAGGTCAGGATGGGAAAAGGAAGCTATGTGGAAATTCTGTAGCCCAGGAGGTGGGAGCAGGGCAGAATCAGGTCCTTGAAGCTGTGATCATTTGTCTCAGACCAAAGACTGGAACAGAGGCCCAAGGAGTCTGCATGGTCCAGGTGGAGGGGAGGAGACGCTCGGGGCACCAGGCGGAGGTTAGGACCTGAGGAGTCCAGCAGAGGCGAGCGCCAGCAGGCAGCCCTTCCCAGGACGAGGCTGTTGGGCACTCCCTTCGCGTCCCACTGCCTGGCCTCAGGTGGCAGCAGCAAATCTGTACTTTTGAGACAATCACAGGATTTTAGGCGTTCCTTATTTCCCCCGAGGGCAAAGTGACCCAAGAGCAAGGAGAGAGGCGGCTGTTGCCAGAGGACGGGTTCCCAGAGCTGAGTGGACAATGGGCACAGCCAGTCCTTGCTACTCAGGGTGCCACCCGGCCTCTTGGGGCTGGTGGAGGAGGCCTGGACAGTCCCCCGGGGCGTCCTGAGAAGGAGGCTGGGAACAGGACAAGCTGACTTCGGGCCGGTGGAGCTGATGCTCTGGGGCGGGGAGATCAACGGAGGTCATCCTGCTGCCGGGACACCTGGGTCGCCCTGAACCTAACACCAGGGGACGTCCCCTGGGGCCGCGGTTCCCTCCCCCACAGACACACTCCGCTGCCCCTGTGGGACCGTTTGATTCCAGGGATGGACTTTTCTAGATTAGGCCCTTTATTAACCCCAGGCTGGGAGGGGAAGTGGGCGGGGACGAGGGTCTTCTTGGAGTCTTCATCTCTTCTCCCCCGACTCCATAAATCCATTCCAAGCCGATGACATTTGCAGAGTGTATTTTCATGGGCCTCCATAATCCCCTCAGAATATTAAGGCTGCGTTACTTTATCTTTGGTTACATTAACTTCAATTTTCCTTATGAGTAAGTATTTGGCTAAAAATTAATATAGCGAAGTTGAAAAGAATCTTATGATAGGAAGAAGACTCATTCCGTCTCTGGCTGCTCAGATCCCGGAGTACACCGGGGTTAATGTAATTAACTTACAATTTGAGCCCGGGTTGTGTACATACACTGAATCTCCCCGCTGGAAACGAGATTAGATTTTATTACTCTATATATCCTGGTTATCTTCACGGCGCCTCCAATATTACTTCCCACAATGACTTCAAGGCTCTGCGCCGTAATGAAAATGCAGAACCATCTGGTACTGAGCCCATGCAGTTTATTTAAGGATTTAATTAAATGCTCTAAATGGAGAGCTTCTCTGAATTAACATTTTAAATGTGACTTATTGCAGGTTTAATATTGTCTTAATGCCAACCTGGGAAACTCCATCGCCAAGTTGTTGACGTTCAAATTGAATTCATTTGGGTGGCTCCGGGGGGACCCATTAATTAATCTAAACAACTAATGGGGATTGGTTCTGACTTTTGATGAAGATTATTTACTGAGACAATTTGCAATGAATAAAGAGTCACAGTAGGCAAATGCTTAATTGAATTCAAAAAAAAAAGTCTCATTGTGTTTAATATCAGGGACGCATCGTGTGAGTGAGCTTTGAAATGGCATGAAAGGGGCGATTGCTTCAATCTTCTTAGCTGTTGCTAATAACAAAGCGAACGGGTAATTACATTTTCCTGGGTAATTTGCTGCTTGCAAAAGGACAACAGGTCTGCCCGGCTAATTGCTTCCTTGGAAAGAAATTTCTGAAAGCACAAACTTTGCCCTGGGATGGCACAGGGCCCCACTGGTTGCCCAAAGGCGAGAGGACGGGACAGCTCCGAGTCACATCCAGAAACCCCAGCGCCACATCTGGAGCCAGCTGGCCTGAGAAACCTCTTCCCTCCACTCCCCGCAACCCGCTCCGTGGCATTGCCGCCAGGCTCTCGAGGGCCTCCCGTGACATTCTAGGTGAGTTAGGCGAGAGGAGGTCGCCTTGTGCTTGTCCATCACCCTTCCGTTTTCAACTTCTGGGTCAACGCAGCTCAGATCTCTGCTCCCAGGAGAAGGGACGGTCTAGACGGTGAACGTCTGCGGGATCAGGGCGGCCCCGGCGAGCCTGGGTGCCTGCTTTCTGCCCTCCCAGCCTGCCTGTGGCTGGTGACATTCTGGCCTCCGCAGCTGGGACCTCCTGCCTCCTGTCCGTCCCTTGGGGTCAGGGCGGCTCCTGCTGCGTGCACCGTCCCCAGGTCCCTGAGGCTCCCCACGCCTCCTTCCTGTTCTAGGTCCTGGGCTTCTCAAAGCTGGGCTCGACCTCACCTGGGCATCTTGGCAATGCAGGCTCTCGGGCCCTGTGCCCACCTGAGTGTGCCGAACAGGATGTGCCGTTATCAAGCCTCCCGACGATCCCTGTGCACGTCGACCTCTGGCGCACCGAGCCCCGGTGGGTGCAGCCGTGCCACCCTGTCGGTGCCCCCCTTGGCTCTCCCCACCTGCGGGCAGCTCCCTGGGCTCCGGGCTTTGCTTCTCACGCCCGCAGCAGTACCAGGGCTGGAAGGAGCCAACCAGAATGACTGTGGCCACTTGGGGTCTCTCACCCCTCCACCTGGCCCCGTGGGGACCTTGTGAGCTGCCTCTAGTACGTAGGGTACCACAGAAACCAAACCTGCCGCGGGCAGGAAGCACCTGCTCCCTCCGTGACCCCTGAGAGCCCAGGGCAGAGGGGACGCTCCATAGTCACAGGTTGACTCAACAGGGGTGGTCCTTGTCATCTGCAGCTCAAAGGAGGTAAACGGCTGTGGGTGGCAGTTCCAGAGGCGACTGGCCTCAAGGGAGAGGACTTGGTGTCCCCAGTAAAGGTCCTTGTCAGGAGCTGCTCTGGACTATACACACCTTTGCAGGAGCCCTAATGAAGGAGATAGCTAAGATTGCGGTTAGCTGTGAGCCATAAAGATGTTCAAGCATTACCACCTTCCATGGTCTCGCGAGACTTGGCCCGGGACATTGCGGATCGTGTCGGCGCCATTTGCATGATCTCGCGAGACTTGACCCGGGGGATTGTGGATCGGGTCGGCGCCATTGTGTGGTGGTTGCAGGAGTGTGGATGGCGTTGGAGTTGCTGTTGGAGCCAGAGAGAGAAGCTGGCAGAATAAAGAGCCTGTTCGTTTCCAGTCTGCCTCTGAATTATTCCCGCGGCGTCGTTGCTCCAAGCGGCCATCGCTTCAGGCAGCGACACACCTTTAAGTCCTGAGCAAGAGGTACTGAACGATCACCGCACCCCGCAATAACTTGGGCTTTATCTCCGCTCGGATAATGAGGTGCGGCTCCAGGAGTAGGCGTCACCCGATGGGGTGGAGTTACGCCCACCTGTTCCTTTGTAATCCTACCCCTCGCCCTTTTGGGGATAGGAGGTTCCATGGAACCTCCCCTTGTGGGTCCCTTTCGCTTGCTCGGCCCTTGATCCCCACACAGCACAGGAGATGGGTGTGGCCTTCCAAGATGTCCGTCAACCTGCTGACAGCAAGACATCATGAGGCTAGACTCAACCCCCTGAAACCTGACCCCCGGCCTCCTTTGAATGGCTTCTCCCCAATAAAACTGGGCTCCAGGCGTGCCCTCTCTCTTCCTTGCCTGCCTCGTCTCCTTTGTGGGAGCTGGGTCAGAGGAGCCGTCACAGAACCCAAAGAAAGAGGTATTTCTCTGTCTCCGTGTGATTATTTCATGCCAGCCCAGTTCACCTGCAGTGACCTTGAGTGTTTCCTCGTGGGACGCGACGGGTCACCCTGCCTTGCATCCTGCCATCCAGATCTCTTCCCCCAAGTGCAGGTTTGTCGATGCTTTTGTGGAAACACTCTGACTTTATAAATCCTGCCCCAAGGGTGCGTCACCAACCAACAGTGATGGAGGGGGATGGAGCAGCAGAGGGCTTCGTGTGGTCAGGCAGCTGTCTCAGCCCACCAGTGACTCCATCAAGAGGACAAGGAGCAAAGGGCATAAAGAAATTAAACCAAAGTATTAAAAAGTCAAGTGGTCCAGCCGGGCACGGTGGCGCACACCTGTAATCCCAGCACTTGGGAGGCTGAGGCAGGAGGATGGCAAGTTCAAAGCCAGCCTCAGCAATGGCGAGGCACTTAGCAACTCAGTGAGACCCTGTCTCTAATAAAATACAAAAAAGGGCTGGGGATGAGGCCCAGTGGTCGAATGCCCGAGTTCAATCCCTGGTACCAAAAAAAAAAAAAAAAAAAAAAAAAAAAGAGTCAAGTGGTCATCACAGCGAAGAAAACAATCAGCAAGATGAGAGGTGACCGGCAGAGCGAAGGACATATTTTCATACCACATCTCTGATAAAGGGTTAATAGCCAAATATATAAAGAGTTTCCGTAACTCAATAGCAACCAAACAAATAACAAGTTAAAAAGTGGGCAGAGGACTTGAGCGGACATTTCCCCAAAGAAGACAGACAACTGGGCAGCAGCTATGTGAAAAGACGTTCGACATCACTGACCATTAGGACGTGCAAACCAAAACTGAAGTGAGCTACCACCTCCCAGCTGTTGGAGTCACAATTACACAACTATAGCAACAACGAGGCTGCTGAGGACGTGGAGAAAGTGCAAACCTGTGCACTATTGGTGGGTGTATGAAATTATGCAGCCGCTGATGGGACGCTGTCTGGGGTTCCTCAAAGAATTAACAGTGAAATCACCATGTGATCCAGAGATCTCTCTTCCATTAGCATCCAGAAGAACCGGAATCAGGATCTCAAAGAGATCTCGGTGCTCCTGTATCCACCGCACAGGGTTCAGGGTAGCCACAAGGCCAAAGCCACAACGTCCACTGATAGATGAAAGGGTAATTGAATATTTCATCATATTGACGGAGTATTATTCACCCTTAAAAAAGAAGAAAACCCTGCCATACAGGACCACATGGGTGAGCCTGGAGGACATCAAGGCAAGTGAAATAATTCCGTGACAGAGGGGAGATGTTGCCGGGCTGCTGTGGGAGGCAGCTCACGTGATCAGACTCACAGAAGCAGAGGGCAGAGGGCAGTTGCCGGGGAGCAGAAAATGGGGAGCTGCTGTTCAGAGTGTAAAAAGCATCAATCATGAAAGATGAAAAAGCGTCAGAGCTCTGCTGTGTAACCAACCAGTCTTTTAAAGCTTCCTCCGTTGAAGCCGGGCGCGGTGGCGCACGCCTGTCATCCCCGCACTTGGGAGGCTGAGGCAGGAGGATCGCGAGTTCAAAGCCAGCCTCAGCAATGGCGAGGCACTTAGCAACTCAGTGAGACCCTGTCTCTAATAAAATACAAAAAGGGGCTGGGGATGTGGCCCAGTGGTTGAGTGCCCCTGAGTTCAATCCCCGGTACCACAAAAAAAAAAAAAAAAAAAAAACTTCCTCCATTGAGCCGGGCATGGTGGCGCACACCTATAATCCCAGTGGCTCGGGAGGCTGAGGCAGGAGGATGGAGAGTTCAAAGCCAGCCTCAGTAACTTAGTGAGATGCTGTCTCTAAGTAAAAATACTTTTTTTTTTTTTTTTAAAGGCTGGGATATGGTTCAGTGGTCGAGCAGCCCTGGGTTCAATGCCTGGTACCAAAAAATAAAAAATAAAATGAAATCCTAACCCCGCTGTGACGGTGTTGGGGTGGAGCCTTGGGGAGGTGCTAGAGCAGACCGCGCTCCACCCTCGGAGAGCGGGCCGCTCCCTGGGCTCAGCGACCTGGAGCAGCGCCCTCATGAAAGGGCCCCTCTGCCACGCGAGGGCACGGAAGGGGACCTGGGGGGGGGTAATCTGCCTGCGACTTGACCTTGGATAAATCACCTCTACGGTGTTGGTCACGGCAGCCCTGAGGGACACAGGCAGAGGGTTGGAAACAAAATCAACCAAAACTGAAGGCACACACACACACACAGCCAGCGACCGCGGGTCTGCGCAGCGCTCTCGGCCCTGGTTTTGGGGGTGGTGCCGTGGGGGGAAGCAGGAGAAGGGCTCTTCCGGGGTGCGGGAACTGACTTTTGTGCCCATGATCTTTAGGGCGTCCCGACCTCCACCCACCAGATGCCTCCACCCACCAGGTGCCGAGGAAGCCTTTCCCGCCCGGGCCTGACCACCCAGAGTCCCCCGGGCGTTGCCGCGTTGGCGTTACTCCCCACAGAGAAGCACTGTCTTTGCCTCATTCGATCAATCTAGAATGATTTCAAAGTGAAACAGCTTAAAAAAAAAAAAAAAAACTCAACTAAAGTTAAAGCATTTGCAAACTAATGACGCCCTGCAAGTCCCTGGGGGGGGGGGGGGGGTCCTTCCGGTCATCAGCACCTTGTGGTCACGCAGGTTCCGGATGCTGCGGCTCAGGGCCCCGCGCATCTGACTTGGACCCCATCCACACCCACCATGGGCCAGGCTGAATGGCCTGCCCTCCGCTCTGCCTGCCGCTGGGGGCAGCTGGACCCTAAGACGTGAACCGGTTTCAAATGTGAGGTGAAAAAAAACCAGCACGGCGGCACGTGCTCGTGGTCCCAGCCACGCGAGAGGCTGAGGCGGGAGGACCACTCAAGTCCAGGATCCGAGGTCAGCCTGGGCAGCTCAGTGAGATCCTGCCTTTAAAGAAGAAACAAACAAATCTCACGAAACGAGGGGCAAGCTAGGTGTTCGCGGTGTGTTCCTGTAATCCCAGCAACCTGGGAGGCTGAGGCTATGGGATGGCAAGTTTGAGGCCAGCCTGGGCCACTTAGCAAGACCCCATCTCCAACTAAAAGGAGCCGGAGACGTAACGCAGTGGAGCACACCCCTGAGTTCAATCCCCAGTACCGCAGAAAAGAAAAAAATAAAGTGCCCGGGTGCGTGAGGCCTGTCCCGCCGCCAGTTCTGATCCTTCCTGGTGTGGTGCCTCTGTGGTTCTCCTAGTGCTTAACCAAAGCTTAATTCCTTAGCCTTTTTAAATTCACTTTTTGTTCCTTAGCCTTTTAGGTACAAAAGGACCCTGGGGACAGAATGGCCTTGCATTCCAATCTGACATAATCAGGCCCTTCTATTAGCAACGCACTAGCACAACAGCAGAGAGATCCTTATACAGAGATCCTTGCACACTTCTAAGAGTTGCTATGTTGTAAAAACGCCTACTTAAACAAACCAGGGTCTGAGCCAGCCCCTGGAATACTGCGCGTCCACTAAAAATAAGACTGCACTAGATCTCCACCTAAACGAAGGCGTCCAAGGTTTATTACAGAGTGGAAAAGAACGAGCGTGGAGATTTTGTGGACATGGTGTGGCCCTAATTGTGCAAAAAATGACGGAACAGAAGACAGACGTGTTAGTCGTGCGCACAACCTCCGGCACAGTCAGGAACCTGCCAGTCATGCAAGCCTGAGAAGCAAGACCCGGGGCTGCAGGGTCGCAGGAGGCAGGGTCTCTTACTCTGAACTCACACACTTCCGGGCCTTTCTACTTACATGAACATTACTTTATTTTTAAACAACTAGGTGAGAATTAAACTTACAGGTAATGGTGGACGGTATGGTAGGCCTCAGCACTTACCACCAGAAATCGCTGGATTCCGTTGTTATCTGCACCAGAACTAACTTTATCCAATGCAATGCGTCCTCCCGGGAGGTGAACTGGTTTCTTCCCAGCGCACGGTGACCTGTTCTGGCCAGTCGCCCCTTGAAATGCAGACAGGCCAGGAAAATAAATCCCAAATGGACACTTGGAATAAGCAGGACTGGAGGCGTGAATCTCGTCCCTGAGCCCCCCTGTTTCCCTCCCTCACCTTACTGCAGAAAGGGGCTCACTGCACACTGCCCCAAAATGATCCGGTTTGCAAAACCTTTAGAAATCGAATGCAGTTTTTGAACAGGGGATTTACTCCTTAAGTGTAACCGCAGTAGCAGTGGCGGGTCCTTGCAGGTGAGACTCGCAGCCAGGAACGGGGCTCAGCAGCGTGCACTGGCTCTTCCTTGAAGGAGTGTGTGGGGGGTCCCAGTCCCAGAAGCACCCCACTTTCCATCCACGAGACGCGATTCCTCAAAGCCGCAGGATTGAGGTGGCCTCTGTGGCACTCATGGGACATCCCCAGCCACCCTCTCCCAGCACTTTGTAAGGCCCCCGTTCAGGTGGGGGGGCTGTGGCAGACATCGTAACTGTTGTGCATGGGTGTCAGGAAGCGGGACGTCCCCTGCACCCGCGGCGTGGGACAGAGCGCACCTCGTCCCTCCAGACCCTGGGCGTGCCTACAGGCACACAGAGAGGGACAAAGGCGCCTCCTAACTCCTGGGGGGCCAGCTGAGCACTGAGACTCCTGCTCCCTGGGACCCCTCGGTCCTGAGCCAATCCAACAGTCGTGCCCTCCACACTGTTAAGAAGCACAAGTCCCTCAAAGCATGAGGCCCAGGAGACTGAGAAGACAGCAGGAGGACCAGCCTTGCACAAGGGTCCAGGGACCATCTGGCCCAGTGCCCGTGTGTCCACCCACCCCGCAGCACAAACCGCCCCCGAGGAGAAGCCTCCGCGCTGGGCCCCCCACGGGATCCCCCAGAGCCACGCCAGCCACAGCCCTCTGGGGCCTGAGGACGGCAGGTTGGGCAGTGGAGGGGGGTTCCTCTTCCGCCCTGGCTCCTTCTCCAGGTCCGAGCCCGCGGCAGGTGAGGGCAGGAATAGACAGTTCCAAGGAGCCGTGGTCTCTGGGGAGTGTTGGTTGGGTCTTGGGATTCCTTTCTCCAAGCATGGAAGAATACAAAGAAAAGAGGAAGGGGAGGCTGCGGGCAGGGGAAGGGCAGGCAGAGTAAGCCCCGCGTTGGTGACGGGGTGGGGACACAGCGGCCTCCCGAGGCCGGGGGTTTCCAGGACGCCTTGGCCTGCTCCACACCACGCGAGAGATGTGCTCTCTGTGGAAAAGAAGTCAAGGCTGAGCGGGGAACGGCCAAGAGGGGTGTGGGTTCTTGTGACCCTGCCGGTTCTGAGAGTCCCAGGCCTGGGGCTGCGCCTCCCTGGAGCCTCAGAAGTGACCGCCTGCCACACCTGGACGTCCCCTTCTGGCCCCCAGGACCAGGTGAGGACACATTTCCGTTGTTCTAAGGCCCTGGATTGTGGCGCTTGGCCCCACCAGCAAAGGTAAAGGGTCCTGGGAGGAAGAGCCGCGTGCCAAGGGCCAGGAGCCCGAGCGCTGGCCATCGGTCACTCCGTCTCCTTCCATCTGCTTCATGATGCTCCCTAGAGTGGCTCACTAGGCGCCATGCCCACCAACCCCTTCCTGCTAGGCGCGGCGACCCTGCCGCTCTCCCCACCCCATCCTTCCTCCTGGCGCCTCTGTGGTTTTCCTGGGCCAGGCTTTGGGGGTGACGCTAAAATCCACTTAGAAAGGGAAAGAATGATGACCGCTGGTGACACATCAAGTCTGGAGTTTAAGGGAACAGAAACAAGGAAAGGTAAGACCAAGCCCGTGGCCTGGGCTGAACACAGTCTGCACAAACGGGAAGCCCAGGTGGATGGCGGTGATGAACGTGGTGTGCGACTTGTTGGATCTGAGAACAAAGAGCTGGGGCGTCAAGGTCACCGGGGAGTGTGGGCGCTACGCCAGGCCCCCCGCCCGTGAGCCGCCCATCGCAGGATTCTGGGTGGCGAGTTCATCCCCTGAACGAGCGAGCGCCCCAGCAGGCTCCTCCCTGGGCCAGCCAGCAGGACAGCATCCCAGCCCTCCCGCCAGTCACTCTGGTGAGAACTCACGAGCGGGCAGAGCTGTCTGCGCCTGCGCCTGCACGGACACGCAGCTCCCAGCCACGCACCCTGAGAGCAGCACTAGAAGGGCAGACCTGGCCTGCTCCTGCCATTCACTGTCCCCTTTGGGTCTGGTCCCCTCTGAGACCAACACCCATGGCTACAGGGCCACACTGTCCTCAGCAATGGAGTCCTCGGTCTCTGAGGCCCAGCAGCGGGGCCGAGGCTAAAATGCCTCCCTGGCAACGCCCGGGCCTGCCTCGTGTTTTCCTGCCCCGTGATTTTCAGGGCTCTGTTGCACAAATGCCGCGGCCTGTTGTCCTGAGAAGGACGTCATTCCAGACTGGAAACCCCAGCAGCTCAGGACAGTGGGAGCCGTGGAGGGGGGCAGGCGGAGGTCCCCGCAGATGGGACCGAACTGGAAGCATTGGGCGGGACCCAGGCTGAGCCCACCGTGTCCCACAGCGGGTCCCCAGCAGGGCTCCGCAGAGTTCACAGAGTCCCCCCACAATGCTGCCCCCGAGCTGGGGAAAGTGTAGCCAAAGTCGTCACCCACAGCAAAGCAGAAAGCTCTAGGAAACAAAAGGACCAGAGAGACAAGAGCTCAGGAGGGACGAGAGGAGAGGGCTTGGGGTCTGGAGCCACCAGAGAGGCAGCAGGAGGGGAAACAGCAGAAATCAAACCATGAGAAACGAAGGGGCCCAGAAAGAAGCACAGGGACAGTCCAGCCACAGAAGCAAGGTGGGGAGCCCGGGAGAGAAGAGGCCACCAACCAGGTGACCTTCTAACGCCCTTAGCTCGGTTCCCCAACTCAGCAGACCGTGGGACCCCGAGTTCCATAAGACGCTTATGCACAGTCCAGGGCGCTTGGGCGCCACAGAGCACGGACGTTTTGAGCGACGCTGTTTAGCCCAGTAGTGCTCATCTGGGGAGACCTCGCCCTCCCCGGAGCCCGGACAGCGTTGGGAGAGATTCTGGTCATCGTGACCGAGAAGGCGTCCAGCATGAGAGGACAGGGACGCCAACATCCCACAGCACACGAGGCAGCCCCTCCAACATGGGAGTCCCCAGTCCCAACGTCAACTGTGCAATGGATGAGACGGGGCGGGGGGGGGGTGGGGATTTGCCTTCCTGCTGCAATAAACTACTGAACCAGCTGATCCGAGGGTCCATCCGCAGCAGTGGCCTTGGGGAGTCCCTGTCGGTAGGGACCGCAGTGGTGGCAGCGACGGGGAAGGCAGAAGAGCTGACAGGGCCTCGGAGCCCCATGGCAAGCCCACCTGTCGTAAAAGAAGAGACTAAACACTCAGAGGTGTCCCTGGAGCAGGCAGGAGAGCCGGCCAAGCAGGCTGACGGCCATCGGCCATCGTCCTGTTGTCTCAAATTTCCTCCCAGCCCCACGCTGCAGAGGGTGGGTCTCCCACAGGGAGAGAAGAGACCCCAGCTGAGCACAACCTCCCCAGGTGGAGTGGGAGGGTCCCGCCGGCAGAGCCGCGCGAGCTCTCTCCAGCCAGGGGTCAGGGCCCTGGCCAGCCTCAGAGGGCCCTCAGTGCCCAGCGGCTCCAGCTCCCCCGCGGGCCCTGCAGCAGGCGCCCCATCCCCTGCTCTGCCGGCCCATTCTAGGGCACAGCAAGAAACCTCACGCCAACGCCCGCCTCACTCCCCCTCCACCACGGCAGTCCTTGGAAATGCCACCTGCTGCGGCTCACCGGGGGAGGTGACCTTGTCTCTCAAGGTGTCCCTGAACGTCACCAAAGGCCCTGACTTCAGTCCCCACCAGCCGCCTGGCTTCTCCTCCAGCATGGGCTCCAGTGACCTGTTCCATTCATGAAAGGGACAAGGCAGCGTCCTCACAAACAGGGCCTAACAACAACACGTCCACGCCATGAACTGTTACGCGGCTGCTTATAAAGATTGAAAAACCTGTGTGTGTTGAGGACTGTCTATGGAAAAGGAGAAATGCTCAGTGATGCTGTTCACTGAGGAAAAGCAGGATGTGGTGTGATCCCACGTCTGTGAAAAATAAAAACAGAGAGTGTTGCCACCTGAAGCGACGGCCGCTTGGAGCAACGAAGCCGCGGGAAGAAGTTCAGAGGCAAACTGGAGACAAACAGCTTTTTATTCTGATAACTTTTCTCTCTGGTTCTAACAACGACTAACACGCACCACACACACCACCAAAATGGCGCTGACCCGATCAGCAATCTCGGCCAAGTCACTCGAGATCCCGGGCCAAGTCCCGTGAGACTACGGAAGGCGACAATGCCCAAAACTCCACGGCCCATAGTCAACCACAATTTAAGCCATCTCCCCAAACAGGGCTCCTACAAGAGCGAACAAAAGAAAAAATAAAAATTTTTAAAAAAGATCATCCTATTTCCATAGGGAAAGAGCATAGATAATTTGTTTACTTCTTGGTGCTTTTCTTTATTTTCTATATGAATACTTATTTCTTGGATAATATGCAATTGAAAGCTGCTTTTAAAAAGCAAGTGTATGCCGGGCCGGGCGCGGTGGCGCACGCCTGTAATCCCAGCACTTGGGAGGCTGAGGCAGGAGGATCGCGAGTTCAAAGCCAGCCTCAGCAATGGCGAGGCACTTAGCAACTCAGTGAGACCCTGTCTCTAATAAAATACAAAAAAAAAAAAAAGGCTGGGGGTGTGGCCCAGTGGTCGAGTGCCCCTGAAGTCAATCCCTGGTCCCACCAAAAAGAAAAATAAATAAATAAATAAATAAAAAGCAAGTGTAAGTTCTCTCTCTTCAGGCTCAGAGCAATGATGTTCTCCTGAGTGACACCCCACACCTGAAGCCACCAGCCGTCTTCCACCCTCACTTGTCACAAAGAACCCACCCAAATTGGCCCACAAAGGACATTCTCAGGGACTTCTCTCTGTTCATGGGGGCACCAGAAGGGGCACTTGGGAGCCATAGAGTGTGTCATTGTCACCAGGCCAGAGGTACAAAGAATAACTTTGATGGCACAAACCCGTCTTGATCACACAGCAGTGGCATGTTTTCAACCAGACGTGTTCTGACCCACAACCTCTGGTACCTACAGAATCTTCCAGAACCCAGCTGGGCCTGCAAGATACTTCCCAGACCCAGGAACGTGTCTTTGGAGCTGAAGCCAGAGCTCAGTGGGTTGGGGGATGGGACCTGTGTGGTTGTCCCCATCGTGGGCACCTCTGAAAGCAGCTGCCTGGCTCAGAGGGGTGCCTGCCTCGCACAAGCAAGACTGCCGGGACAGAGGGGAAAGGGCTGCAGGGAGTCCCCCGGCCAGCCCCAGAGCTGGCCTGGTAAGCGAGAGGAACCGTGTGCCGTGTGCCCACCGCCCTCCTCCCACATCGGAGTGGGCCACGGGGGCGGCTGGCAGGCGGCACCTGGAGATGGCATTCCTCAGCGGCCTCATTCAGCACCCACGTCTCGAGCACCCACAGCTCTGGGGTCGATGGGGCAGGGTGACCTTGTAACACCCACACGTGGTGGCCTTTCTGCAGAGCAGCAGTTCCAGGTGGCAAAGCATCGGCGTCACCGGGGGCTTTCGGTGAAACGCGAGCCACTGAGCCCCACGTCTGCATGTCTAGCACGTCCCCAGGCAGGGTTGCCAGTGCAGGTCGGGGGACCCCACTTTGAGAATCACTGAAGAAACAATGAGGAGAAGAAAAGCAAGCCTGAAAACCCTCAGCTCCTCCTCCCAGCGAGGACAGACGCAGGGCCAGGGAGGGCAGGACGTGGTGGGCACAGCCCCGAGGGCCACCAGCCGTGCTGCCCGCTGGGCGTGGAGCTGCCTGCCTGGGCTTGCGTGAGCTCTCGGCAGAAGGCAGGTTGCTCCCCTAGGAAGTTGGCGTCTTGTGGAGGGGTGTTGCCGCCTGAAGCGACGGCCGCTTGGAGCAACGAAGCCGCGGGAAGAAGTTCAGAGGCGAACTGGAAACAAACAGCTTTTTATTCTGATAACTTTTCTCTCTGGCTCTAACAACGACTAACACGCGCCACACACACCACCAAAATGGCGCTGACCCGATCAGCAATCTCGGCCAAGTCACTCGAGATCCCGGGCCAAGTCCCGTGAGACTATGGAAGGCGGCAATGCCCAAATCTCCGTGGCCCACAGTCAACCGCAATTTAAGCCATCTCCCCTCTAAACAGGGCTCCTACAGAGGGGAAGGAGCAGGGCCTCAGTCCGCCCTTTGTTTCTCAGGGACCTCCGTGTCCAGGGACGGAGAGCTCCCGGCCAGCTCGGGAAGCCCTGGCTGCGGGGACTCATTGGGATTCAGCTGGCTTACCAACACCTGGCGGTTTGGAGATTGTGCTGAGGTCCTGAGCTCGGGGATTTTGCTGGGGAGTTTATCACAGTTAAGTCGGTGTAGGTAAGAGGTGGCTGTGCCGGTGGGGGAGGGGGCGGGATCTGTGAAGATTAGTAAATTATTCACACATCTCTTTCCACGAGAATACCGGCTCCCCTCCATTCGAGAATGCTTATCAACACGCTGAGATTTTTTTTTTCATCCATTTTTTAAAGGAGCAAAGGGAAAGAATATAATAACGTTTAATTAAGAAATTAAGCCATCTCCTTCCTAAATATTCGGTTCTGCATTTATTGCCTCCAGGAAGGGGGAGGGGAGCGTCCAACCACTGCAGGAAAATGGTTTTCATCATCCGCAAAATCCGATGCCCAAAATAGCCCCATGGTTGCCCTGGCAACTGGCATTTGCTCCCCCTCCCCCTCCCCTCTTCCTTTGCATATTGCTGCATATTTCTATCATCTCTTTCCAGGCACAGTTCATAAACACGACGGCATAATAAAGAATGTTATCGCCAATGACTTACAGCCCAGCTGCGCCCGGCGAGATAGGAAGTGGTAAGCGAACACAATTTCATGCAGTGAGGGCAACAGATTGATTGGGTGCCCTTCACATGTGATGCCACTTCTTTCAGTGAGTCCAAATTCAGAAATAAAGTTGGTCTCGCCCTTTTCCTGGCCGCCATAGACAATGCGCGCGGGGATAATGCCCGGGAGTCTCATTAGGGCTGCAGGATCCTGCCCGAGAGAGACGGGGAGCACTGCAAGGGCCTCTCGGCGGCTCTCCCTGGCCTCCCTCCTCCCCCTCGTCAAAGGGCTGAGGCTGGGATGCGGGCTTTGTGAACTAATCATCCTCTCTTCCCAAGGATGGCTCTGGTTCCTGTGGCCAGGGGCGGTGGGGGTGGGGTGGGCACCACTGCCCATGAAGATCCCGGGAGACTTTTCACATCTGTTTCCGGCTCCTCGAGTTTTGGGGGTGGGGGGTGTTGACTGTGGGGACTTGCTCTTTGCTGGCTAATGTCAGGATAGAGAGCCCTCAGCACAACCCTGGGAGCCACTTCTGTCTTTCTCTGAGGCTGGGAGGAGGGGAGGGGCTTCTCCCTGTCCCTGAGGTTTGCACAAGTCCTTCCTGAGTCCACTCCTCTGTTCCTTGCTCCAGATGGGGCCAGAGCTGAGGTTTGTGCTTAGAAAGGTGTCAGTGACTGCTCACAGGGGAGGGAGGAGTCCCTGGCCGGGGCTCCCAGGACCTCCTGAGGCAAGGACAAGGAGGCCGATCTTAGCGCCCCCTGCAGGAGCCTGCTGGACCTGCCAGCCCTCCCTGGTGGTGCAGGGACCAGGCACAGGCCCCTGGTTCACCGGATCTGGGGACTGCACAAGCCAGGGGCCCTCCACCGCCCCTCCCTTGTGCGTCCCTCCCAGGCCACTGCTCAGCCAGATTAGAGCGCCCACCTGAGCTCAGGTCTGTAGCAGCTGCCTCCAACTCAGGGGAGTACGGAGGGAGGACGGAGGAGGCCCGAGGCACAGCAGAGGCCTGAGCAGGCTGTAGCTGGGGGTGGGGAGCAGGGGCCAGGCATCAGGAGGGTCAGGGGGCCCAGGGGCCAGTGGTTGGTCAACCACAGCTTCCTGGGCCTGTCTGGCACCGTGCACAGAAGGCACGGCACATCCTTTAGTGGCAGAAGAGGCCGGATGTGGACGAGATGCTCTTCCTGTCCCCTCAGGCGAAGCTGTCCACTGTCCAGTCCAGCAAGACCCACTCACACACCGGGGGCCGACCCTTGGCTACCTTCAGGAGGGGGAGCCAGGTAAAGCCCGGCTGGCCCCCCGAGGGCCTGCAGGAGGGTCACTGTGGGCTTAAAGGTAGAGGAGACTTGTGAGAAGTCTTGAGG
The DNA here is from genome assembly GCA_025594165.1 of Tamias sibiricus. Taxonomy (NCBI): domain Eukaryota; kingdom Metazoa; phylum Chordata; class Mammalia; order Rodentia; family Sciuridae; genus Tamias; species Tamias sibiricus. The sequence goes on from CM046660.1 coordinate 4,664,350, forward strand.
TCACTGGGGACATGACCTTGAAGAGGATCTCAGGGCCCCAGCCTCTTCCTCCTTTTCCTTTGCATCCTGGCCATGAGGTGAGCAGTTTGGCCCCCAAAACACTCCCCACCATTGCTCATGGGCAAACCCACCAGAGGCCTAAAAGCCATGGGTTCACCCCATCCTAGACTGGAACCTTTACAACCAAGAGCCACAATAAACCTTTGCTCTTCATAAATTAATTGTCTCAGATATTTTGTGATAGTGATGGAAAGCTAACACAGAAACCCTGTGCTCAGCAAGCAGCTGCTCGCTCCCCAGACTCCCCTCCTCCTACTGGTGGGCAGCAACCAACCTGTCTTCCGTATCTATGGGTTTCTCTCTTCTGGATACTTCATATGAATGGGAGCATCCGCAGTGGACTGGTTTCTTTCATTTAGCATAAGGCTATTGAGATGCATCCACATTTAAGTATCCCTACTTTATTTCTTTTCAGGGCTAAACAGTATTCCATTATATTTGCATACCAGGATTTGTTTGTCCACTTACCCAGACACTGGGTTCTTTCCAGCTTTGGGTTCTGATGAATACAGCTGCTATGAACATTCATGGACAAGGTTTTTTTTTTTTTTTTTTGTACCAGAGATTGAACTCAGGAGCACTCGACCACTGGGTCACATTCCCAGCCCTTTTTTGTATTTTATTTAGAGACAGGGTCTCACTGAGTTGCTGAGTGCCTCGCCATTGCTGAGGCTGGCTTTGAACTCGCGATTCTCCTGCCTCAGCCTCCCAAGTGCTGGGATTACAGGTGTGCGCCACCGCGCCTGGCATGGACAAGTTTGGTTTTTTTTTTTGGTACTGGGGATTGAACTCAGGGGCACTCGACCACTGGGTCACATCCCCAGCCCTTTTTTGTATTTTATTAGAGACAGGGTCTCACTGAGTTGCTAAGTGCCTCACCATTGCTGAGGCTGTCTTTGAACTCGCGATCCTCCTGCCTCAGCCTCCCAAAGTGCTGGGATTACAGGCGTGCGCCACTGCGCCTGGCGAAGTTTGGTTTTTTATGGGTTTTTTGTTTGTTTGTTTGTTTGTTTGTTTTTCCCAATTCTTTGGTGTAGGGACTTTGGAGTGGAATTGCTGGGTCATAACAGTGATTTTATGTTAACTTTCTGAGGAACCACCGGACTGGTTTCCATTTGGGCTGCACCACTTGACACCCCTACCAGGAATGCGCAGGGTGTCGATCTCTCCATGTCCCCGCCGGCACTTGCCACCACTGTCTGGGCTCTACCCATCCCGACAGGTGTGACGTGATACCTCCTTGTGGCTTTAATTTGCCTCCCCCTGGTGACTAAGCAAGCTGGGTGTCTGCACGTCTGTTCGCCCCTACTTGAATGTGAGCAGGCACAACAGCACAGGGCTTCACTCTGACATGGCCACACATGCGTGGAAGAGTTGCCCATTTCAGTCCCAGGGCTTCCTCTCTCCTCCCCTCATCCTTCTGCCTGTGTGCCTCTCTCTACTCTCCTGGTCTTCTTTTTATTCATTTTATAGATATACATAAAGGTGGGGTTCGCTGTGGTCCATTCATGTCTATGCGTAGCACGATGGTGTCCATCTCATTCTGAAGTTCCTGCCTGTGGCCACCCTGCCCGCCCACGCAGTCCCCTTCCTCTACTTCATTCATCTCCCATATATCTTCACGGATCCACCACCCCTCCCCGTTTCCCCCTTGCTTTGTTCTAGCTTTTGCTTATGAGAGGACACATTCAACCCTGACTTTCTGAGCCCCACTTATTTCACTTAGTATGATGTTCTCATCCTCTATCTAGAAGATGCAAAAAAAAAAAAAAAAAACTCCACCAGAAGAAAACTGATAAACAAATTCAGCAGAGTAGCAGGATCCAAGACCAACACATACAAATCAATAGCTTTCCTAGACTCCAATAGTGATTCTGCTGAGGAAGAAATCAGAAAAATTATCTGGCTCACAAATAATCTCTAAAACAAACAAACAAATAAACAAAACCCTACAATAACTTAGGGATAAGTCCAACCAAGGAAGTGAAAGACCTCTACAGTGAAAACTCTAGAACTTGAAGAAAGAAATCAAAGAAGACCTCAGAAGATGGAAAGACCTCCCATGTTCATGGAGAGGGGGGATGAATACTGTTAAGAGGGCCACACTACCAACAGTGCTAGGCAGATTCAGTGCAATCCCCATCAAAATACCAATGACATTCTTCACAGAACTAGAAAGAGCAGTTCTGGAATTCATTTCAAAAAAATGAAAGACCTAGAATAGCCAAAACAATACTAAGCAAAAACAGCAACGCTGGGGGGTCATAGTGCCAGACCCCAGATTTTACTTCAGAGCCATTGTAACAAAAGCCACAAGGCAGCCAGGCGTGGAGGCGCAGGCCTGTAATCCCAGCACTTGGGAGGCTGAGGCAGGAGGATTGCGAGTTCAAAGCCAGCCTCAGAAATGGCAAGGCACTTTAGCAACTCAGTGAGACCCTGTCTCTAAATAAAATACAAAAAAAAAGGGCTGGGGATGTGGCCCAGTGGTCGAATGCCCCTGAGTTCAATCCCCACTACCAAAGAACAAACAACAACAAAAAGCCACAAGGCCCTGGCACCAAAACAGACATGAAGACCAACGGAATAGAATAGAAGACAAAGACACAAACCCACACGGTTACAGTCATCTGATACACAGCAAAGATGCCAAAAATAATATATATTGGAAGGGGAAAAAAAAAAAAAAAGAAACAGCCTCTGAACAAATGGTGTTGGAAAAGCGGGGCATCCGTATCTAGAAGGATGAAACGAGGCCCTTGTCTCTCACCCTGCACAAAACTCAAATCATAATGGATCAAAGACCTGGGAATTAGGCCAGAAACTTTGCAACTGCTAGAAGAAAACATACACTCGACACTCCAACATATGGGTTGGTGCAGGCACCCATTTCCTTCACAAGACCCCTAAAGCTCAAGAAATAAAACAAAGAATCGATGAGTGGGAGAACATGAAATTTAAAATCTTCTGCATTAGCCGGGCGCGCGGTGGCGCACGCCTGTAATCCCAGCACTTTGGGAGGCTGAGGCAGGAGGATCACGAGTTCAAAGCCAGCCTCAGCAATGGCGAGGCACTTAGCAACTCACTGAGACCCTGTCTCTAAATAAAAATACAAAAAAGGGCTGGGGATGTGACCCAGTGGATGAGTGCCCCTGAGTTCAATCCCTGGTACCACCAAAAAAAAAAAAAAAAAAAAAAAAATCTTCTGCACAGCCAATGAAACCATCAAGGGCCTGGGGAGACTTCTGAAGGGGAAGAGAGCTTTGCCTGCTTCTCCGACAGGGGCTTAATATCAGAACACATGAAGAACTCCAAAGCTTGGCTTATTTTCTTGTTCCTCCTTGCAAATAAGTGTGAGGCATCAATAAGGATTCTCATTCCCAGGCCCAAGGACTGCAGACTGGACCCTGGAACACACATGGCTTAGGATAGGACTTCAAGAGACAGGGTTTCCACCTTCTCTCGGACCTCCCTGGTTGTAGAAGACCAAAAGGTTTCGGAAAAGATTTAGCATTCTCTGCTGTTCCGGGGAGAACACCTCAAATCTCCCTCTAAGGGGAAAGGAAGTGGGGGGGGCACGTCTGCCCCCACAGCACCCACGCCAAAGGAAAGATGGGGGAAGGGGCTTCTCCCCACTCTTCGCATTCAGAGGGAAGTTACTGACTCCCATTTATCTTTCTGGTCTTGAGGACATTTCCAAGAAAAGCAAAACAAAAATCAACTTTACAGACAATGAGGGTCTTTGTAGGACAAAAATTCACCATTATCTGAAAACCTGTACACCCTGACACCATCAAACATCTCTATGGGCCATCAGACGATCAGGTCTCATAATCTATGGGGACATTAAGTGGAGGAAGATCTGCCGAGAAATGACACGGTGGCTCTGCCCCTCCCCACCCCCGCATGCCTCCGCGGCAGGTCAGACGCCCACTTCCTCTTTGTCACTCTGCAAAGTGATGAACGTCCCTGCACGCGACTCTGTCTCATCAGTCTGCAAGCCTGAGGGTTGTCATCCTTTGTCCTGGAGAAGAGCCTGCAGGAGGCAGGGGTCCCAGCTCCCTGGAAGCTCTGGCCCCTGCACAAGATTCCATTCTGTGTTGGAGGGGGCGCTGAGCAAGACCCTGTGGCCCACAGGAACAGGGGTCATGGTGGCTGCCCAGCTACCTCCGTACTCTGAGCTGGCTGTTAAAATGGAAGGGCCATTCCAGGAGGTATACCTCGCCCCTCCTAAACCTGAAGCCCTCGCTGCAGGCCCTGTCTCCTCACGACCACAGGGCCACAGACACCCTCCCCCAGAATTCCTCTGTGCCGCTGCCTTGATGAGGGGCAAGGACAGGCGCTGAGAGGGGGGCAAAGGAGGAAGAGAGGGAACCCGGGCTGAGCCGTGGTCCACTCCTGACCAGGACAACAGCAGGTACCACAGCAGAGGACGGCCAGCCTGGCTGCCCCCAGGCTCCTGGGAAGCAAGCTGTCGTGAGAGCTTACGGGGCGCCAGGCACAGCAAGGTGCTTCCCCAGCTTGTTCTGATCTGATTTCAGCAACCCGTGATGAGACTGAGCCCCGAGAAGCCCGGAGGGAAAGGAGAGGTAGAGTCGCAGCTGTCACAACTCTGGGACCACAGGAGCTGAGCCGCCTGGTAACGAAGAGGGTCACTCCAACCATAATGCAGGTGACAGCATCCTGCTCGGCACACCAGCCCTGCCCCGAGGCCTCCTCCTTCGAGTCCAGGCACAGAGAGATCTGTGAGGGCGACACCACCGTCCCCACAGCAGGGAGCGGGTGCTGGGCACACCCGGCTTCGACCATCCACCTCCAACCACACACCTCTCGGTCGGGTCGCGTGGAACTTCAGCCTCTCCGACCCTACTGCGCTAGTTTGCACCTTTCAGAGCGAGAGGAGAAAGTGTGGAGGAAAGAATGAAGGGACAAGGTCACCCCGCGGCCATCTCAGGCAGCAGGTATTGTCAAGCTGGGGTCACATTCCCGAGCCAGGGGTGGGAGGACAGCACCTGGCCTGGGGAGGGGCAGCTGCGGCTGTGGGCGCCGGTCCTGCGCCACCTCCAGGTCATCTCTCTAGAGCGAGACCCGCAGCCGGCCTCAGCCTGGACCAGCAGGAGGACTTTGAACCCGCTCTGTGCTTCCGTCACTGCCCACGGGCAGGATGGTCCACCCGAACAGCTACCTGGATGAAGGGAGGGGCCCTGTCCCAGCCAGCACGCCAGAGGCAAGGGCAGTCGCTGCTGGAGGTGACACGGTGTTTTCCATCTTTAGGGGGAAATGAGACCCTCGAGGGGTCCCGGGCTGTGGGGCTCACAGAGATGAGAGAGGAGGCGCCTGACCTGGAGCCCGAAGTCCAACACGCGGCCTCCGGAGAGCAGAGGCATCATCCGAGTCGCTGGGAGGGCCGCGCTGTCATACAGGGCACACGTCACCAACGCTGTACCAGAGGCACAGGGTCTTGAGGAGGAAGGGATGGCTCTCCCTGGTTCAGGGGGCCGGGAAGGTCCTCGTGGAGGAGTGGCGTTTGCAGAGGGCCTTCAGGAACGGGGAGGGCGGCCACAACCCGAGAGGCAGGGTGGGGAGGCTGCGGGAGGGAGGCCCAGCTGGAGCAGCGGCAGGAAGTGGGCAGGCTGCTGCTGGGGCTCACAGGCACCTCTCCAGACGCTGGGGAAGGGACGGTGCAGCATGAAAAGGAAGGGGAGGCCCCGCTCCGGGAAGGGAGGCCCCAAAGCCGAGGCCCGGGGGCTGCGCTTCCTCCACCTCTCCCCAGACCTGGCTGGGTGAGCTGGGCATGGCTTCCCGGGGGAGCATCAGCTCTGGTCTAGAAGGAACTCCCGGGCACCTGCTGCCTGTGGAGCGGGAAGCAGGGAGAACTCTGCTTGTCTTCTGAAGCCCTGGGGCTGAGGGTGGGTGGCAGGCCGGTGCCCCCCTGCTCCGCCCCGGGAGCTGTTGCCCCATGAGCCCCAGCACCTCTTTGCTGACTCTGGTCCCCGATCCTGGGCTGTGCTGCCTCCCCTGGGTCACACCTGCTCACGCCCGCCACCCTGCTGGACGCGGCTTAGCCTGCCCCGCCCTGAGGTGGCTGCCAGCCCCTGCTCTCGCCTGGGTCCGTTTCTGCCTCACTGCAGCCCATTCCCGGGCGGCAGGTGGGGTGGGTGCTGGGTTGGCCCAGCCCAGCTTGGGACAGCCCACCTGCACAGCCCACCCCGACCCCAAGGTCAGCAGAGTGCTCTTGAAATTGGCCACAGTGGAGTATTTTTATCATGGGCGTGAGCAAATGCTGCCATCGGGACCCCCGCCCCAGGGGGCAGCTGTCAGCCAATCACCAGCCCAGCGCTGCACCAGGGGCTGTGCCTTGCCCTGGGCGGGTGCAGCTGCTGCAATGGCAGAGCAAGGGACGGCCGAGGAGCAGCAGAGACCTGCTGTGTGTGGACACGGGCGGTGTCCCCAGAGCTCCGTGGTTAAAGACTTGGTCCCCAGGGCAGAGCCGCTGGAGATGCTGTGGGCATCGTGGGAGGTCCTCGGGTCACCGGGCACGTAGCCTCCAAGGGGACTGTGGGAGCTCAGGCTCCCTGCATGCCGGCTGCTGCAGTGGGCATTCCCTCCAACGTGCACGGCCACCCTCACAGAGGCCCAGAGCAAGGGGCCCCCTGACCTCCAAAAGAGTGAGCTCAAGAAGCCTCCTCGGAGCCGGGCGCGGTGGCGCACGCCTGTGATCCCAGCACTTGGGAGGCTGAGGCAGGAGGATCGCGAGTTCAAAGCCAGCCTCAGCAATGGCGAGGCACTTAGCAACTCAGTGAGACCCTGTCTCTAAATAAAAATACAAAAATGGGCTAGGGATGTGGCCCAGTGGTCGAGTGCCCCTGAGTCCAATGCCCGGTACCAAAAAAAAAAGCCTCCTCGGAAGCCGGTCTCGAGTGTCTCCTCACGGCTGCGCGGCGCTGGCCCACGCAGACCCTCCGGCTGGGTCACCGAGGACGCTCTCTGATCAGCCCACCCCATGGCTCCTGGGAGACGCACCCCCCTGGCCCTCCTCACACTGGCATCACGGGTTCAGTCTTTGATACTATCACACGTTCCTGGGAAGCCGAGGTGCCGTGGTGTCACTAACTGTGCCGCTTCACGGTCTGCACCCTCCACGGAGGGAGGGGACGCGGCACAGGTGCTGCTCCTCGGTGCGCGCGTGAGCCCTGGGAACCGCTTACGGATGCTGCTGCTCAGACCCGCCTGGGGCAGTCAAAGCCAGGCCAACACGTCCCACCCCTCAGGTCTCAGGAGGACCGTGTCACCAGGAGCCAGTTAACAGTCCAGGGGGACGGGAGCGTCTCTGGTGTCCCAGCAGAGCCGTGATTTCCGTGACCTCTTTCAGCCAGCTGACCCATGAGGTGGAGACTCATTGCCACGTGCCCTTGGGATGCCACCAGCCACTGGCAGGGGCTTCACGAGGACTTCCGAGCTCCCCCGCAGTCCATATGTAAAACACCGGGGAAGAACAAATGATCCCCACACAAACAGCAAAAGGAGAGGCAATTTTCATCAACAGAGACCCCATAAATCTTTATATATTTTATGAATCTCACTTACGTTTCTCGTCCGACTCGTGCATAAAACTTCTCGAGATTTACACGAGCCAACTGCATCCGTCATTCCCTTCCCGCGTGGGCGCTATATCTTGATGACCTTTTAGAAGCCAATGACGGCTTTTCTGTTGTTATCCATAATTGGAAAAGCACTGGAGATAAGAAAATTTATGGCGCCGAATGATCTACCTGAGCAAAGCCATAAAGAACAGCGGGTCTCTAAAAGAGGGCGGAGGGGAAGGGGCTCCCCTGTTTATCAAGCCTTATCTCCACCAGCCAGGGCCCGCAGCCTCGCTCAGGCCGACTCCTGGAACCCAAGGCTGTGGCTCCCTGGAGGCTGTGCCGGCCTCTGTGGCTTCAGAGTTGCCCAGGAGCAGCCTTCTCTGCGGGTGAAGGTCAAGGAGGCGCTGTCCCCCCCATGCCCGAGAGCACCCCTGCTTTCACACTGACAGACTGTGCTTCAGTGGAATCAGGGGTAGGCAGGGGTGGGAAGATAGAGGGGCTCCGGGCACTTCCTCAGCCCCTGCAGCCCCTCCTGGTTGACTGAGGGCCTACTGTGTGCCAGGTGCTGGTGAGCAGGTTGGGGTCACCGCAGTGAAGAGAATAAGTGAAACTCCCCACCACTGTGCCGTTTGTGTGGTGTTGGACCTGAGTCATAGTCCAATGTTCCGGCCACAGGAAGGAACCAGAAATGACCCTGAGTGGCCAGAAGAGGACCAAGCAGTCCCTCTCCCTCTGACTGGCCTCATGGAAACTGACCACCCACCACGCAGGGATGCTCAGCTGACGAAATTCATGGTGGTAGTCCTGGCCTCCAGGACAGGCAAGGAAAGCATGAACAGGTCAACCAGCAGAATCAAGCACCACTGATGTACCTGAGGGCTTTAACTCCTGAGCACACCTTCTAGGTCTCCAAGGAGCACACGGTTGGTGATTCATGGCCACCTGGGGGCACAATGTGTCCCTGAGCTAGAACAGGGGGAGGAGGAAGAGGAGGAGGAGGAAGAGGAGGAGGAGGAGGAAGAGGAGGAGGAGGAGGAAGAGGAGGAGGAGGAAGAGGAGGAGGAGGAAGAGGAGGAAGAGGAGGACAAGGACGGAGGAAAGAGGAGGAGAAGGAGGAAGAGGAGGAAGAGGAGGAGGAGGAAGAGGAGAAGGAGGAAGAGGAGAAAGAGGGAAGAGGAGGAGAAGGAGGAAGAAGAGGAAGAGGAGGAGGAGGAAGAGGAGAAGGAGGAAGAGGAGAAAGAGGAAGAGGAGGAGAAGGAGGAAGAGGAGGAAGAGGAGGAGGAGGAAGAGGAGAAGGAGGAAGAGGAGGAAGAGGAGGAGGAGGAGGAAGAGGAGGAAGGAGGAGAAGGAGGAAGAGGAGGAGAAGGAGGAAGAGGAGGAAGAGGAGGAGGAGGAGAGGAGAAGGAGGAAGAGGAGGAAGAGGAGGAGGAGGAAGAGGAGAAGGAGGAAGAGGAGGAAGAGGAGGAGGAGGAGGAAGAGAGGAGGAAGAGGAGGAGGAGGAAGAGGAGAAGGAGGAAGAGGAGGAGAAGGAGGAAGAGGAGGAAGAGGAGGAGGAGGAAGAGGAGAAGGAGGAAGAGGAGGAAGAGGAGGACAAGGAGGAGGAAGAGGAGGAGAAGGAGGACGAGGAGGAGGAAGAGGAGGAGAAGGAGGAAGAGGAGGAGGAGGAGGAGGAGGAAGAGGAGAAGGAGGAAGAGGAGGAGAAGGAAGAGGAGAAGGAGGAAGAGGAGGAAGAGGAGGACAAGGAGGAGGAAGAGGAGGAGAAGGAGGAGGAGGAGGAGGAAGAGGAGGAGAAGGAGGAAGAGGAGGAGAGGAGGAGGAGGAAGAGGAGAAGGAGGAAGAGGAGGAGGAGGGGGGAGGAGGAGGAGGAAGAGGAGGAGGAGGAGAAGGAGAAACAGGAGGAGGGTGAGGAGGTGGAGGGGGAGGAAGAGGAAGAGGAGGAGGGGGAGGAGGAGGAGAAGAAGGAGGAAGAGGAGGAGGAGGGGGAGGAGGAGGGGGAGGAGCAGCTGCAGCAGCAGCGCCTTGCTCCTAGAACTACACCTCTCAGGGGGGACGCAGAGCTCAGAGCCCCGAGAGCTCCCACCCAGAGCTCCGCCTCTTCCTGGCCGTGCCACCGAGCCCAAGCACCTCATTCCTCTGGGCCTCCGATTTCCACAAGTGGAGAAGGTGGCCGGCGAGGAACCCGAGACAGCAGCAGAGGGAAGGGGTCCCGGAGACCAAGACCCACAGCGGGCAACAGCAGCAGGCAGGAGCCCACCACCCCGCCAGGGCTCCCTGCTCCGCCCTGGCCACCACGCGTCTGGGCCTGAGAGCGCATGGTGTGGGACGGGTGACTCCCGACTCCCGGCTTGCCAGCGCCCATTCAGGAGCATCACAGGCTTCTCACCGACCAGCAGTGACGCAAAAGAGCAGACGGGCAAAATGGGTTTATTAATGACGGGTTGTGGTTCTGAGCTGGCCGGTGGGCAGTCCCCGGGGTCGTTTCAGAGGCCTCCTCTGGGGTACCTGGAGGAGCCCCCGAGGCCTGTGGCGTGTGCACACATTCACAGAAGGGTCCCTTGGGTCCGAGGGACGTGACCCCCTAAGCCAGGGCTGCTGCCCCCCGTCTACCTTTCTCAGGGGGACTCCAGACTTCCTCTAGACTGGGGACACAGCCTGAGGGACCCCACCTCCCTCCTGGACTCCATGCCGCCTGACAGGGCACAGCATGAAGGCACTGCGTCCTAGGCGCAGAAGAAACGATCGCAGAGAAGAGCCCTGTGGCAGGCCCGACACCCCGACACCTCCATCTGCAGAAAGGCCTCGGGAGGCTGCCCTGGCTGGCGTCTGGGTGCACGGATTTCAGGAGGGTTACCCCAATCCTTACTGACGGGGGCTCACTGCGCCTAGACCCCTTGTGCCAACAGTGGTTTGTGATCCTCCCTTTCCATCGAGAATCCGGGTGCACGCTCCATGGCAGGCCCTTCATCCCATTATCTCAACCGGCCCTCCCCCGGTCCTGGGAGGTGGGTGCTGCTGTCACCCCATTTTACAGCAGGGGAAAGTGGGACCCAGGGAGCCCAGGGTCAGACAGGGCTGGAATCCTGGCCATCTGGTTCCAGGGAGCTTAGACATGGATGTCAGAGGCAGTGCAGGCAGAAGATGCCCGTGACCAGGCCCAGTGAGAACTCTGGGTGCCGACACCCTTGGAGACACGATGCCAAAAGGCACAAGCCAGTCACAACAGGACAAATGCTGCATGGCCTCACTCACTGGCGGTCCCTGGAGCAATCGGATTCCTAGAGAAGGGAAGTAGAGTGAGGGTTCCCAAGGGCTGGGGGAGGGGAGGGCAGTTAATGTTTAATGAGGACACTTTGGGAAGATGAAAATGTTTCAGAGAGAGAGGGTGGCGATGTTCATACACACTGCGAATGTATTCAATGCCACTGAACTATCCGTTTAAAAATGGTTAAAATGGTGAGTTTTATGTTGTGCATATTTTACTACAACTAAAGAAAAAGAACTTCGGGAATTGGGATGTAGCTTGGTGGTAGAGCGCTTGCCTAGCATGCACAAGGCCCTGGGCTGGATCCCCCAGCTCAAAAAATTCGTTTGATTTAATTAAAAATATTTGTTCATCACATCAATCACTACCAGCACAGCCCCTCCCCCATGCCATCCCCTGGCATCTGGAAGGAGATCCCAGCTTCTTCTGCTGGGGCACAAAGCCCTGCAACCTGGTCTGGCCCTGCTGCCATCCCTCCTCCGTCACCCATGTCACCTCAGAGACCTCTTCTCTATCCTTGAACATGCCAAACTTGTCCCACCTCGAGTCTTTGCACTTGCTGTCCCTCTGCCTGGAAATTTCTTTATTTCATTCTTCAGACTGCTGGCTCCTCCTCGTCATTCAAATTTCTTTTTTCAATGTGACTTGCTCAGAAAGGCCCTGCCTGGCCACCCTATAAAAAGTGGGTCCCTCGACCCCTCCAGTTCCTAGCACATCATCCTGTTTCAGCTCTGCGGGGAGCACACACACCCAATCTTTCCCCTGATGTTGGTTTCTTTTCTGTCTTTTGAACAAACTGTCCAAAAGAAGAGGACCTTAGCCCTGTGGACAGAGTGTGGCACACAGTAGGTGTTTAAGGACTTGGGGAGGAGCGCTGGAAGGAAAGAAGGTGCCGGCAGCCCCCACACAGCCCGCATCCTGCAGCAGCTCTGGAGCTGCCCCAGGTGAGACCGGCGACCAGGTGCCTCTGGGGAGGTTGGCTTCTGGCGCTGAAGGCAAGTTCCGGAGGACTCAGCAGAGAGCTGAGCAGGAGACGAGCTTCCCAGAACGCGGGGAGGGGCCTGGGGACCACCCCCCCACCGGGGCGGGGACAGCCTCTTCCCAGACCCTCGGGCCCGCTCCTCCAGAGGGCGCACATCTGGACCTGAGCCCCGCCCCCAGAATGCCAGGACCCGCCAGGACCCTCCCGGTTCCGCGCGCTGCCCGCCGCCCTCCCGCCGCCCCCGGCGCCAGTCCCCGCTCCCAAGCCCCGCACAGCGCGGACCCGCGCCCCGCCACGCGGCAGCCCCGCCCCGCCCGGGTGGCTCCTCCCCGTCGGGTCTAGGCCCGACCTTCCCGCGGGGCCTGCGCGCGTGCGCGAGTGGGGGGGGGGGGCTGCGGGGCGATTCGGTCTCCTAGGCGACGGGGCAGCGGCCGGCCCTCGCTGCCCGCCTGGAGCGGCCACGCGCCGAGCCCGGAGAGGCCCGGGGCCCGCCGAGGCTCCGCGGCCGTCGCAGTCCCCCGGGGTGCGGCAGGTCACCCGGGGAAGCCGCGGCGCCCTCGCTCTCTGCCGGGCCGGCGAGCCTCGGCGGGCAGCAGGCCACCCCGGCCCACTCCACCGCTAATTATTTTCCAGGATGAACATGTTATTATGTCTTACACTCGAAATAATCAATTTGGAATCACCACTTTGATGAGTTAATGGGCACTTGGTGGGTGTCATTTGAGAATCTCTGCAAAGTGCAGTTCTATTTTTAACAGCGGCTGGCTGCCCAGGGTACGGGAAGGACACGTTCGGTGGCTCGCCAGGGGCTCGTCTCCCCGGCTCTCCCTCCCGGGCCCTCCTTCCTTCTGCCCCCCTCCCGCAGAGGATCTCTGGCACAAGAGGACTAGTGCTCAGGCTTCATCAAGCCTGGCGCCAGGACAAGACCACCAGCCCCCCGGCCCCGCACTGTTGGCACTCCCCCCACACCGCTCCTGCTCCGCCGGGCGGTGGGCTGTCGCCGTGCACTGGCTGCCCGCGGATGAGCTCTGCTCCGTGGTCCAGGCCACACCCTCCCTGCCCGGTTAAGCCCCTGGCATGTGTTGGCAGCAGAATTTTGCAAACATTCCCAAATGGTGATTGTGATTATTAATCTCGTTGCACAGAGGAGGAAACTGAGGCTCTGGGGTTTTGAAACCAGAGCGCCTGACCCCAGTGGAGGTCTTCAGGATCTATCCCAGCAGCCCAGGCACATGACCATGAAGTAAAAGGCAGGAAGGACTTCTGTTCGCAAAAAAAAAAAAAAAAAAAAAAAAAAAATTCTGTTCTTTGAATTGCAAAGACGGACACCAGAATGCAGCAGTTTCTGTCATTTCTGCAAGTGCCAGAAAGGGGTGTAGACAGAAGTGAGTTAAAGCTCTCACTCCCAGGCAAGAGTCGTGGGGCCTCTGCAGCTAAGCAGCTGCGTCAGCAGGATGGATGGGTGACCCTGGAGAGGGAGCTGGGAGGGGACGGCGCAGGCAGACTTCGCTCATGGGCTCCTTGCACTGGGGCTGGTCCAGGCGCAGTGGTGGGGACACTCTGGGCACGAGGGACGGACTGGGCTGGGAACAGTGTTGGCGGGAGGGGGGCAGACTGCAGGCAAGGGCTCTTTACAGAAGAGGATCAGAGACACTCACACAGGGAAGGCCGCTCCCTGCTTAAGCTCCCTGCAGTCAGCGCTGGTTTCCATCTTTGGCTTCCCTCAACCCTGCCCCACGTGGTTCTTGGATCCAGGCCATCTTGAGACTGGTGTGAATGGACGATGCAGCCAGTCCATGGGCCAGTGCACACTGGCCTTGGCACCACAGACTTACCAGGGACCGTACCCCTGCTTTGACCCTTCCTTCCCAGTACTCGGCCCCCTCTGTCAGTGAGACGGACACCCCTCACCTTAGTTAGACAGAAACCTACTGGTTGTCTGCTTGGCACCTGTGCCCTCGTCCCAACAGCCTCCGTTTCTCAAGGTGGGGGTCTGCATGGGCCTCAGGAGCCTGTCGCAGGTCCAGGGATGAAGCACCCCACCTGGGCTAAGCCAATCAGTGAATCTCCCATCCTCTTTCCACATGATTGGTTCAAAGGCAGGCACCCTGGCCAATCCAGACCAGTGGACGTGAAGTTTAGTGCCTTCGCTTGGAGCATTAAGGCAAAGGGGCCTTCTGTTTCTTACTGGACGTGACCAGAAATCCCCCAAGAAACTGCCAGCAGCCACCTAGACCTGCTGAAGGCAAAACTCGGAGATGAACACACACACACACACACACACACACACACACACACTTGCTGCTTGGTCCTCACACAGCAGAAGGCCCGGTTCCCACATACACAGGCCCCCTGTGGAGAGAGCACAGCAGGCAACCTCCTTTCAGCCTGTTCTTCAAAAGCTGAGCAAGACCTGCCTTTGCCATCTGAGAACAGCAGGAGCCGGACAGGCCAGAGCAGAGAGGCCTCCTGCTGCAGCGTTGAATCCAGGCGCTCCGTCCGTCCCAGCAAGGAGAAGCGGTGGACTGCCTCTCTCCTCGGCAAACCCCAGCTTCCGGATGGTTCCAGAGGCGGGGAGCTAAGCTCTCATTATTCCTCGCCTCACTTCGCGTCCTGTGGCTGGGATCCACGCAGGAGGAAGGAAAGGCACGGGAATTCTCCCCGGGAGCCTCTCTCCGGGGTGCCTGAGCCTGGATCCACGTGACCACAGCTCACGTGGTCGTGGCCAAGGCCCCGCTGCACACTGAGCAGTTCACGGGGTCTGTAAAGCCCATCAAGGCAAAGAACAGAGGAGCCCCCAGGGTTCCTTTCCAAGAACAGAGACGCGGTACGGGGGTGGAGGGGGAGCCCTCAGGCTTGGGGGAAAGCACCTGTGCGTGTTTGAACTTGAGTGGCTCCTGCCCAAGCTCAGAGAATAAGGGGATTTTCGAGGCCACTGGCAAGAGCACACAAATCTCAAATTCAAATTGTGGTCCCAGAGACCCAAGAGGGGGTGTGGACCAATCACTCGGTGCCAACAGGAGGCTTGGTGGGGTGCCCCATCTCCCATTCCCAGGCACCCAGGGTGGAGGCGTCCACGGGACCGTCAGGCCACATGCCAGCACGCCACCTGGAGCACTGAAGGCTACAGCGTCCCAGCACGCTGCGTACGGATCCCAAGAGAACTTGGAGGACTCCAAAGAGAGGTTTTGGACATTTCATCACTCACATGCTCCTTGGCGGTGGGGGGTACAGTGGAGAGGCGCCGCGTGCTGACGAGCTGGGGGTGCGTGGGCTGGGTCGCTGCGCCCCCCGCAGGTAGAGTCCTGCAGACGTGTGAGCACCCTCCTTTACTCTGCAACCAAGGTGGCTCCGCGTCACCTGGAGATGGAAGGTAAGGGCAGTGGTCAGCTTCCCTCTCCTTTTCCTTCCTCCCTGTGTCCTACGGAGTCCTGGCCTCGCTGCAAGCCTTCCTGGGTGCTGCTCAGTGTTTCACCCCACACCAGCGCTCACTGGGTGAGAGAAGAGCTCTCCATCTCTAGGACCTCCGGGTGCACTCAGCCCCAGCTTCTGTGATCCCTGACAGCCTCGCTCATGTTCAAAGGAAGGCAAGGGGAGCCATGAGGAGGGCCCCAGCAGGGCCCAAGCAGAGGAGCCTCAGGAGCGCACCAGCTCTCAGCTGCCAAGGTCATTTATTTATTTATTTATTTTGGTACTGGGGACTGAACTCAGGGGCACTTGTCCACTAGGCCACATCCCCAGCCCTTTTTTTTTTTTTTTGTTTTTTATTAGAGACAGGGTCTCACTGAGTTACTAAGTGCCTCGCCATTGCTGAGGCTGGCTTTGAACTTGCGATCCTCCTGCCTCAGCCTCCCAAAGTGCTGGGATTACAGGCGTGCGCCACCGCGCCCGGCTTGCCAAGGTTATTGAACAGGTCAGGACGAGAGAGCCGTGGGACGCATCGAGCATCCAAACACCACAAGTGCGAATGTACGGCATTTTGCAGAGAGCTCAGTGTCCCTGATATTTGTGAGTGACTTGCCTTAGCACCTCACCTGGTCCCTGTGTCACGCGCCTTGCATGGTGTTGCGTATCCAGAAGGAAAAGAGAGAAGTCCTCCGCTGGGTCAAGCGCCCACCCTCACCGCCAACAACGATGCACCTCCTGTTGCAGAAATATCTCGGACCTGAGTGTGGACTCAGACGCAGTTTCCTCACGTTTGTAAAGATGTTGTGGAGGAGTCGATCCGTGGGTCTCGAGTTCATTTATGGAAGAAAAAAAAACGTGCAACACTTTTCAAGGCCGCAAGAACAATTGCTTGACACAGAGGAGGCTGCAAATGAGAGCCCCGAATCACAACCAAGCAGCAAACAAGCTGGACCCCACCCTCGGCTGGGGGTGAGGAGCCAGCCTCCCCGTGAGCGCGGAGGCTGTGACTCTTCCAGCGCTTGGGTCTGCCTACCTCTGCCATCTCCACCGATGTACGCCCTCAACATGGTGGAACAAACCACTCAAGAGGGAGACGTTCCGATCACATTTATAACTAAGTAGTAAGCTGAAATTTTCCAAACTCATCAAGTGTGGTCAGCTTGTTTTCTTTCTTTTTTTTTTTTCTTTTTTAATATTCATTTATTAGTTGTACACCATTTATTTTTACATGGTGGTGAGGATCAAACCCAGGCCATGCACAGGCTAGGCAAGTGCTCTACCGCTGAGCCACAACCCTTGCCTGTCAGTTCCTTTTCTAGAAAAGGCCCAACAGCATCCTGCAGGGGGTGGGTGGGGGGGTAGGGGTAGGGTGGGGAGACAAGAGGCAGGGCCCGCCCCACTAAACCTAGGTCTGCAAAGCACAGCAAAGCACAGTCTCAGCCCATACCCGCCAAAACAGAGCTCACAGTGAAACAGACCTAAATATAGAACCCTAACTCTAGAATTTCCAGAAGAAAACATAGGAGAACATTTTGGACAATGAACAATTTCTTAGACACAAAACACATAGTAGAATCTGTTAAAGAAAAAAAAAATGATGAATTGGACTTCTTCAAAAATTACAAGTGTTCACTCTTTAAGAGACACCATTAAAGGTCTGGGGTTGTGGCTCAGTGGTAGAGCACTTGCCTAGCATGTGTGAGGCCCTGGGTTTGAGTCTCAGCACCACATATAAATAAAATAAAGGTCCATTTACAACTAAAATAAATATATATATAAAAAACGAGAGCCAGGTGTGGTGGCGCACGCCTGTAATCCCAGCACTTGGGAGGCTGAGGCAGGAGGATCGTGAGTTCAAAGCCAGCCTCAGCAATGGCGAGGCACTTAGCAAGTCAGTGAGACCCTCTCTCTAATAAAATACAAAAAAGGACTGGGGACGTGGCCCAGTGGTTGAGTGCCCCTGAGTTCAATCCCCAGTACCAAAAAAAAAAAAAAAAAAAGAGAGAGAGGGAGAGAGAGACACCATTAAGATAACAAAAAGAGGGGCTGTGGCTGTGGCTCAGTGGTAGAGCACTTGCCTAGCACATGTGAGGCCCTGGGTTAGATCCTTAGCACCACATAAAAATGAATAAATAAAGAAAGGTATTGTGTCCATCAACAACGAAAAAAAATTTAAAAAAAAGGTAACAAAAAGATAAGTCTCAGGCTGGGAACGAATATGTGAAAAACATATCTGTTAAGGGTCAAATATCCAGATACTTAAGGGATTCTCAAACCTTAATAATGTGAAGACAGACAACTCAGTTTTTAAAGTGGGCAAGAGATTTGAACAGATATTTCACTAAAGAAGACAAATAAACCCATGAAAGGGTGTTCACACCATTACTTATTAGAGAAAGGTGGACTCAGACCAGATGAGAAGCCACAGCAGCCCACCAGGACGACTGCAGCGCTGTTTGTGTGTGTGTTTGGTCTGACCTTAGCATGTGTGGAGCGTGGTGGGAATGCAGAACAGCCCAGCCACTTTGGAAACCTTTGGGAAGTTCCTTACAAAGCCACACGCACCTTTACTATCGACGCATGTTCCTACAAACGCTGGCATGTGAATGTTCATAGCAGCTTGACTGATCCTAATCAAAACCCAGAAACATTCCAAACGTGCTTTAATGGGTAAATAGAGACGCGAACTTGTCCATCCACACCGCGGGCCGCTGCTGGGCGGTGAGCGGGCTGAGTCCAGCTCGGGGTGGACGCTGGAGACAGTCTCCTAAGTGACCACAGTAGACAGCCTACCTTCCATAGCACCCCATTTGTGTGATCTGCCGGAAAAGCGAAGCTATAGGGGAGATAAGAGGAAGCAGTTCCCTTCTGACCCCAGAGAAACGCCGGGGAAGGTTTTACAACGAGCAGGTGGACGGTTCCGTGTCCTGGTTGCAGTCCTGGTTGCGTGACCCTCAGGACTGTGCACCTTTAGAAAGGCCTGCTTTACAGCACGTGAATCTCACCTTTGCAGCCCCGACTGCAAAAGAAAAGAACAGTTGATCAGACGAGTCAGATCGGAACACAAGTCTGCTGGGCTGGGCCGCAGCTCTGTAGCAGAGTGCGCACCTGGCTTCCACCCCCAGCACTGCAAGAACTAAAAAACGTCCATGAAGCTGGGTGTGGTGGTGCACGCCTGTAATCCCAGCACTTGGGAGGCTGAGGCAGGAGGATCACGAGTTCAAAGCCAGCCTCAACCATGGCGAGGCACTTAGCAACTCAGTGAGACCCTGTCTCTAATAAAATACAAAAAAGGGCTGGGGATGTGGCCCAGTGGTCGAGTGCCCCTGAGTTCAATCCCCAGTACCAAAAAAAAAAAAAAAACCGTCCATGAGCCCGTTGGCCTTCGCCATGTAGCACTGACTGTCCACAAACGGGGCTGCTGGCCCAGGCAAGGCTGGCGCCCTCACGGTGTTCTCGACCAGTGTGTTCGGCAGGTGCAGGTGCGGACGCCCGTACAGCCCCACGGCCTTTCTTCTCTCCCGACGTGGTGACGACAGGTGGCGGGGGGTGGGTCTGCTGTTCTCCCCTCGTCCCCTGCTGGCTCAGCCTGGAAGCTTTGGGGCATCACTGAGACTGTTGTCACTGAGAAAGGGAAGACCCTTCTGGTCATCCCTCAGGGTGAGAAGTACTCTCCAGGGTGATGGTGACAGCTTAGGTGAAAAGATGGAGAGGGCAGAAAAAGGATGGGGGGGGACATGGGGGCTAAGGAGAGAGCCGGGCGGAGCAGCGCCTCAGGAGGGGAGGGTGCCGGCGCAGGTGCCACTACACGAGCCAGCCCTCCCGCTGGCTGGGGTCATCCGGGCTCGTGCCTAGTGACCGCTTGACAGCAAGCTGAGAGGGGTCACCAGCTCTTTGACCTCCACGTGGTCTGACTGGAGGCCAACAAAACCTCCTGTTGGTTTAAGGAACGTCTGACTCTCCCCGTGCCTGGGGCTGCGGGAGCTCGCAGAGGGCCATGCCCAGAAGGCTCCTGGCCCTGTTTGGGCCCCGCCCCCTCCTCCTCCAAATGCCGGGGTCTTGTGCTGATTAGGCAGAGGCACTGTCCCTGGAGGACACGGCTCCACCCTCCAGCTCCACTTCCCCCACCCTGCCCGGTCCTCCCCAGCGGGACAGGGGCAGGACGGAGACCCCGTGGTGAGCTGCCAGCAGCCCCACCCCCACGCTGGCAACGGGGAAGGACCAGGAACCACGGCAGCGGCCCTCGGGGAACAGAATGTGGAACCGACTAGGCCGCGGGAGGGTCTTCCCAGTGTGGCTGTCCAGGCGTGACCACAGCCTGGGAGGCAGGCGAGCGGCCGCGGGAGCCCAGCCGCCGGCTGGGGGCGGGCGTCCTGGGTTCCGGGGTACCTCCCACCGCGCCCCTTCTTGAGTATTGAGACGGCTGCAGGCAGGCTCTGCCCCGGGGGGGGGGGGGGGGTTCCACTGATGGGGACTCTGAGGCTCAGGAAGGTGAAGTTGTTGGCCCAGCGTCACGTGGTCAGCAAGGGGTGAGCCAGGGCTCCAGCAGCCGGCCAGCTCTCTCCAGGAGCCTAGCCGGGGCTTCCTGCCCGGCCGCCAGTCAAACCACGCCGCGTGCAGAGCTTTGGAAAAGTGACACCTCACCCCTAAAGCACGGCACCCCAGGGGGCCGTGGGTCATCCCTGGTTCGCAGCCAGGAGAGCCTGGACACCACTGGGCCCAGCCAGCCACCTCCCCTGGGATCCGTCCACTGGTCTCCATTTCCTCAAGGCCCCCAGACCCCAAAGCCCACCCGAGGAGGGGACGGGAGGGTCAGAAGAGGAGCTGCTGTGACACAGCTCTGCACAGTGAGGGGCTGATTCTGGCGGGGCAGTCAGCCTGGAGGGGAGGCAGGGGGGCAGGGGGCAGAGGCCTGAGGATGACCAGCGCAGGGCCTGCTGTGGCCAGGGCAGGCCGTGGGCGGTGCCCATCCTGCTGCTCACCTGGGAAGACGGTGGGGCCCGGGAGCCAGGCTCACAGGTGTTGGCAGCCGGCAGGGAGGCTGCAGGTGGTCCTGCCAGGCAGGGCAGGGGCAGACAGATGGGATGGCTCCCGGCTGAACTCACACCTGCCCCCAGTAGCCGGCAGAGGGTAGCCTGGTAGGCAGAGGCCGGGCGGTCACCACTTGCTTCTCTGGCAACCAGTACAGAGCCAGTGTCCCACCCTGGAACAGGACGCACACAGGCTGAGCTGCAGCCCTCTCCTGGGGCCAAGATGTGGTCCACACATCACCAGTGAGCAAGCTCGGCCTGCACCAGGCCCCACGCAGGCTCCTGCTGCACCCCTAAGGCCCCAAATGTGTAGAAACAGAAGAGGAAGGCTCAAGACAAGGAAATAGATGGCCAGAAGCACTTTCCAGAAAGCCAGCGAGATCACCAGGTGCCCTGGGCCGGACTCACCTGGAGTGAGGCCCCACCACGCGCCCAGCCAGCCCAGAACTCCAGCAGCCACAGGGGCTCAGCCTCACACCCCCACCCCTGCCTCTCAGGAAGGAAATGTCCAGAATGGTGACCCCTCCTCCTGGTGGAGCCCCGGCTGAGTGGGGGTCCCCACTTCCCTCCAGTCCAGCTAACTCCAGCTTTGGGGGGGCAGAGGCCCTGATGCCGTCACCCCCCCTTCTCCACCTGTGGCTCCAGCGCTCCCCACTCAGTCCTGTCCCCTCCTCCCCCATGGCGCAAGCCCAGGGACACCACACCCCCAGGCAAACCCCAGACTCCAAGAGAGGATCCCTGCACCCCAGGCCCCGCCGCTTTCCCCGCAGCAGCCTGGGAGGTGGGGCGTGAGCCCCTGCACTAAGTCACCAGGCCTAGAAACAGCGGCACCACTCGGCACTGCCCAAGGGCACCGCTGGCCCTGGGGGCAGGAGGCGTCTCTCTCCCCTCTGGTCATTCTGAGGTGCTGGGTTGGATCCCGGGCCGGGTCCCCGGGATGACGCAGGTTCACAGTGCACCCTGCCTTCCTACAGCCTCCCTGACAGGCCCCCCCAGTTGAGTGCCTTAAAACAGCACCGATTCTTTGGGTCAGAGGTGCAGTGCGGGTCTGGCCGGCTACAGCCCAGGTGCCAGCGGGGCCACCTTCCGTTCCCAGGCTCTGGGGGAGTTTGCTCCCGGCCTGCTCCGGTTTCCACAGGCACCTCGGGCCTTCGCTGCGGGTCCCCTCCTCTGTCTTCTGGCCTCTCCCCCCGTCACCGCCTCTCTCCAACCGCACACGGGGCCTGAGGTGACCCAGAACGCCCCCGCCTCGCTGATCCCAGCCGTTCGAGGCCCGCCTGTGCAGCGCAGTTGCCCGGCTTCCTCCGCAGGCCTGCGCAGAGAGCGCGGGGAGCACAGCCAGCGTTCTGCAGCTGCTCACTGCGCCCCAGGACCCCCGAGAGCTTCTGCAGTTACTGACACCTCCCTCAGAGCCCTGCGGGTCGCCAGGGCTGGAGGCACTCTGCTGCAGCCTCCCCTCCCCACCGCCTCCTCCTCCGGGACTTCGGGGGACCGCAAGACCTCACCCGAGGGCAGGAGCCCTGGCACGCGTGGACAGCAGCCGGGCTCAGGGTGAAGACAGCACCTGAAGCTTTGGTCCAGCTGCCAGGCAGACCTCACTTGGCAGCGCAGAAATGCCTCTGCCTTGTGTTTCAGGGCCCGCCCGACCCAGGCAAACCAGGCTCTGGAGCAAGCCACGGTCCCTGTGCCTCTGCGCCAACGACTGTGCACCAGCACTGCGGGTCCTGGGGAGTAAGCGTGCGCTGAGCCCCTGGCCCTCCAGAGGACACCTTCTGAACCTACCACAGGATGTCTGTGGCTCTCCTCCTCCGCCTGCCCTGGAGGCTCCCAGCAGGGCTTCCTCTTCCCCAGGCATGTGGGGACGCTCTCTCTTTTTTTTTTTTTTTTGTACCGGGGATTGAACTCAGGGGCACTCGACCACTGGGCCACATCCCCAGCCCTTTTTTGTATTTTATTAGAGACAGGGTCTCACTGAGTTGCTAAGTGCCTCACCATTGCTGAGGCTGGCTTTGAACTCGCGATCCTCCTGCCTCAGCCTCCCAAGTGCTGGGATTACAGGTGTGCACCACCGCGCCCAGCTCATTTGGGGACACTCCTATACACACTTGAAACAATAAAGCCACAGTTTCCAGCCACAGGGAAGGGGGGTCCTGCCTCTGAAACACCAGCTCTTGTGCCAAACCTCTTAAAGGCTGTGCCCTGATATCTTCACAGCCACATTCTCCTGTCGGTGGGACACTAGGGTGATTCTCAAGAATGTTCCAGAAGCCATATGGCCACCCACATGTGGGACCAGGACCAACTGGGACCGTCTCTACTACTACTGACATCCTGCCCTCTGCGCTCTTGATTGGCAGGTGCAGGGGTCCATCACCAGCCCAGGGAGCCCACAGGCCCCTGTGTGGCTGCTTTGGCTAATGACTACAGGAACAGGCGGGATTCTGCAGACACTGTGACCACACACGTGGGCACATGCCTGGCAGAAGGCCAGTGCCTCTTCCCGGCCTTGCTCCCCTTCACAAAGACAGGGAGCACGTGACTTGGGTCCGTAGGGGGTCACAGTTTCCAGCCCACAAGGTGCCTGGGGGTGTTCTCACTGAGCCCAGCCATCAGCCAAGAGTCAAGTTCACGGGTAGATGAAGATTCCCTCCCGGGCTGGGGTTGTGGCTCAGCGGCAGAGCGCTCGCCTAGCACGTGTGCGGCCCGGGTTCGATCCTCAGCACCACGTACAAATAAATGCATTGTGTACAACTAAAGCAAATAAATAAATATTTAAAAAATTAAAAAAAAAAAAAAAAAGATTCCCTCCCTCTGCACAGAGGCCCTGGGCAAGACACATCCTACTGGCCGGGAGTTCAAATTCACACTTGGGAAAGAATGACTGAAGTGACTTCTCTAGGGTGACCTCCCCCAGGGTTCAGGCCAGCCGGACCTGTTGGGGATGACCTCGTCCTGTCCTGCTGGCAGGCACAGCCTGCTGCGGTTCTGCACACCCAAAGCATCTCTTCCAGCTCCCTGGCATCGCAGCAGCACCTTGCCCCGCCTGGCACCACCCCGGCCCGGCTTCCCACAGTGCAAACCACAGGACAGACGCTCCCCGGGTGGGGTTGGCTCCCGCTGCACCTGCGTCTGCCCCAGAGAGCCCCGGGAACTTGGGCATATCCTTGCATCCCCAGGGCCTCCTCCTCTCCTCTCCTCTCTTCCAAGGTGAGTGGGGTCAGACTAGACCATTTCCACCGTCTCCTCCGGCTGGAGGACTGGCTGTCCTTCCTGACACCACAAACCTCCAGAGAAGAAAAACATGCCTTTCCAAAGAGACCCTCCCGTCCCAGCATCCTTGGATGCGGCTCTTTTCTACCTGTATCTCTAGGCTCCCAGGGAAAGAATTATTCAACTCATTGCACAGCGTTGTGATTATTAGCTGCACTTTGGTCACTGAAGAAATTCAAGCCCATAAATAATAATGATGATTATAAAAATAACAGGCATGTTCTCCTCCCTCCCTGCGTCAAAGTGCTGGCTTTCTTTTCTTTATTCTCCTTCTTCTATTTTTTTTTTTTTTAATGCCACTCTGTGCCAGAGGCCTTCAGAAAAAGAGTTAATTAATATCCCTTGCTGTGGACTAATTCTCGTTCCAACATGTGGCTGTCATTTCCCTGTCATCAGAGCTGATTTACAACAGGGTTTAATTAAATTCTCCATACATTATTCAGCATTCTCCAAAGACAACACCACCGTGGCCCGGGGTTTTTAAAATGTCACCTGCTGAGACATATCACCTTTCCCTAAATAAATATGACAGTGATCAAACTTTGGCTAATTACAGTGACTTAGTTATTTGTTTGTATGTTTTAATATTTAATTGCTTTCATGTTCATCCAATTACTGAGCAACAGCAAATAGAAATTAACTTTTTTATCAGCGTGTTCCCAGCCCAGCTAATAAGCACTCCAAAGCCTCAGTACAATGGGAACTGCCCAAGCTGAGAGGATTGTAGACGCGTTCTCAGCTCAGTGGACAGAGTGATTAAATTAAGGAAGAGCCCTTCCGGTCTCCCCAGCCGTGAGGAGCCTGGAATTCAAGAGGAGAGCCTTTGATGGCACCGGGCACCGGCAGGGCTTTTGGTTCCACACTGCCACCCCATGGCCACTCGGTGCAATTGCCGCAGCTCCTCGCATGCTTGAAGATTCCTGGAAAATGACCGACTCCTGGGGGTCGGGTGACCTGAGAGCCCCTCCCCTTGGAGGCAGCCTTGAGCCTCCAGCTTCGGTGGCCTTGGGCGCCCAGTGAGAGGCTCTAGCACCTTCTGCCGAGCTTCCTGGGTCAGCAGCTGCCCTGACCCAGCTCTACAGCTGGGAGGTGCCCAGCCCCAGGGCAGCAGCCTGGCCTGGGGACAGCGCACCGGCCTGGAACCAGGCTCTCTGCCTTATCTGAGTTCCCACTGGCCTTTCCCACCCCTCCCTTCAACCATCTGACATTCCAGCACCTGCTATGGCCCAGGCCTGACCCCAGCATCGCAGCAGCTCTGCAGAGTTTAGAAATAAAAAAAGGATGAGGAACTAAGGTCTTGGGCCATCCCGAGCTGGAGGAACATGTTCTACCTCCAACCTAACCCACAGCCTCATGGGAGGTGGGCTTGAAACAGTTCAGCCTTCCAAACACAAGAAGAATCTTCCCGAGCTGCAGTACCTCCTGTCTCCCTGCGCGGCTGCACGCTCCCGAGGAGGATCCGAGGAGCTGGCACCGCCGCCCTGAGCGCTGGACGCAGAGCGGCTGGCCAGCTTGCCCTGTGGCCCTCGACTGGACTTTGTGTAGATCCGGGTCTCAAGGGGACCGGGGCATCCCATAAGGAGATCCGGCCATTGCACAGATACACCTACTAAGCGCTAGGTATTGGATCTGCAATGGCAATGAGTGGTCTACCTCTGCTCTTGGGGTGCTGGATCTGGGAAGAAACACGCCCACAAATAACGTGCAGCCGGTTGGGGTGCCCGGAGGAGAGGGAGGGGCCTGTTCAGCAGAGCCATCCTGAGAAGCCATGGGAGAGAGACAACGGGACTTTCCCAATGGAAAAAGAAAAGCAGGCCTTTGGGGACAGTTTCCCTGGGGCAGAGTTTGCGAGCATGATCCCGGGAGGAAATCTCTCGGAGGCAGCAGGGCTACTTTCTTAGAGAGAGCTTAGAGAGGAGGGAAAGAAAGATTTTCCTTAGAGGCAGGGCAGCTTCTTGTCTTCTTGTCTTCTTGTCCACATCTGGTTTCTCTTCTGTAACCACTCTGCCTACGTTCTGACCGCTCTGATTCTTCTGACCGACCGAGTGACCGCACCGCTGGGTGGGGGCCCTTCCTAATTAGGGCTCCTTCACTCGGGGCAGGGCAGCCCACAGCCCGCACCTGGGTGGGGGTCTCCATGGGGTCCCGAGGCCAGTATCACTGTCAGGCCCACTCTGCGGACCCCGGAGACTTCTGCCCTAAGTTCCACATGGTCCCTGTGCCTCTTTCTCTCAAACTAATTCTCCTCGACAGGCAAGTCCTTGAGAAAGTGGCAAAGTGTCCAGTCCTGTGGCTTGGCCGAGATTCGAGATCAATCCACCGAGAAAGCAGCGCAGGGAGAGAGAGGAAAGGAGGCAGCCCAGGGTGGGTGGGCAACAGGAAAGGCTGCACTGCAGGAGCTCAGGGTCCCACCAACTCAGCCAGCCCTGCCGGCCCCTCTGGAAGGCAAAGGAGAGCCACTGAGGGCTCCTTGGAAGTGAGGGAGCCCAGCACAAAGTAGGTGCTCATTAAACACTGTGGAAGCATCAGCAAGTCTTGATGCAGGGGAGGCAAGACTGTGAGGCCAGGCTGCTTGGGGGAGCCTATTTTCCTCCATGCCTTTTAAATCCAACCAAAATTCTTTACTCCCCAAAGCGTGTAACACGAACACTGTTAAGTACTGATCAAGACTTTCACTCCAGGATGTCCCATAAATGTGACAGCTTGCATTTTCCAAAAATGGTCACAGCAATATTTCTGGTTCCACGAGTCCTTCCAGAGTCTTGCCATCAGGAAGTGGAGTCCATTGGTCTCACTGGTGGCCCGTTGTGACTGGTGTGGCGATTAGGATGTAGTAGAGATAGAGCTCTGTGGCCAGCTGGACGGTGAGAAGCTGGCAGAGGGCTGTGTGTGTGAAAGCTTCCCAACTTCGCCTGGCTCCCTCTACCTCCCCCTCCCGCAAGACAGTCAACCTTGGACTGAGGACACCATGTTGCGAGGAAGCCCAAACCACGCAAAGAGGCAGCATGTCAGCATTCTGGCTGACGGCTGAGGCTCCAGGTGACAGCCTCGTCCCCTTCAGACTTGAGTGAGCAGACCGCTAGATGATTCCAGTCCCAGCCTTTGAGTCATGCAGCTGGCGCCAAATGGGGCAGAGAAAGTCTGTCGCCGTCAAGCCCAGGAGCAAAATTAACGTCACGTTTAAAGCCACTAAGTTTCGGAGTGTTGCACAGCCCCAGGTGACCAGAACAAAACCTCTCTGTTCAGTCTCAACCTTATCTGTCTGATGGCAAAGGGCAGCCCCGCTTTTACATCAAAGTTCATCAGTTCACTTCCTCGTTGTTCCAAATTCCCAACTGGGCCAAGAAGTTTATCTTTTTTTTATCTGAATTACAGAGTTATCTAAGCAACTTGGGGGTGCCCAACATGATGGGAGAACCCTAATTTCATTGGAACTATAAGTACATCTATTATAACATCTGTTTGCACATAACCAAGCTACATTCCAATCACAAAGCAAATTTATCTCCTTGTTTTACCCCTTTCCTGGAAAGTTTGAGACACTAGAGTACACTGAGTTGTCATGATAGATGCTTTAAAATAATTCAACAGCGCTTCTTTTAAAAGGTTTGATGAAGAGTGGACATGGTGGTGCATGCCTATAACCCTGGCTGAGGCAGAAAGATCTGAATTCAAGGCCATCCAGAGCAATTGTGAGACTCTGTCTCAGAATAAAATAAAAAGGGCTGTGGATTGGGCTCCGTAGTAGAGCACCCTGGGTTCAATCCCCCATATTGAAAATAATTTTAAATAAAAAATCTATAAAGTTCAGTGATCAGTTCCTGTCACTGCCTGAAGCGATGGCCGCTTGGAGCAACGAAGCCGTGGGAAGAAGTTCAGAGGCAAACTGGAGACAAACAGCTTTTTATTCTGATAACTTTTCTCTCTGGCTCTAACAACGACTAACATGCGCCACACACACCATCAAAATGGCGCTGACCCGATCAGCAATCTCGGCCAAGTCACTCGAGATCCCGGGCCAAGTCCCGTGAGACTACGGAAGGCAACAATGCCCAAATCTCGTGGCCCATAGTCAACCGCAATTCAAGCCATCTCCCCAAACAGGGCTCCTGCAGGTTCCAGCATTTCTCCAATGACCATCAGCCAGATCTTACATCAGCAAATCCTGGAGACTGTATGTCGAGGTGCCCTGGGGAAAAGCAGCTCTAGCACGATCTACCCTTGCGAGCCACATGCCCTGTGTTGGACTTTCCACTGGGACTTATCCCTGTAACCAGCGTGTTTCCTGTGTCCCCAACATCTAACCAGACCTGAACTACAACCCCCTTCTCAGGTGATGGGACTAGATGCCCAGGGCTCAGCATGGGGAAGAGGTGCAGAGCAGCCCCGTCCTCTCTGCTGACCGGCTGGACGATCCCCAGACCCTACAGTCTGGGCGTTTCATGGTGGTTTCATGATGAGGCAGGATTAATGTAACCATTGGCCATTAATGACTAACTCAAGGAGAGAGCTCAAAGTTGGGCCCTCTGGTAACCCTTTTTTCCTAAAGCTGTTTAGGGGGTCCATCAAGATTCACCTCATTAACATAAACTCAGGAATGACTAAAAGGGGCTTGTTGTGAATAACAAGAGGCTCTCACCTCCAACACAGACTTTTAGAAACTCTTGTACTAGGAACCAAGGATAAGGATTTTACAGATAGATAGACAGAGCTGTGGATATATATGTCAATCACAATATCACATACGGTAATCCCTAAATCAACTAATATGACAAGTATAAATAAGTATGAATAAAAAATGCCAATAGAGAAATTAAAATGGAATACCAAAAAGCAAGTAATGGACCTAAAAGAAGTCATGAAAGAGAAACACAGGAGCAAAAAGAAGGGACAAAAAGAGAGCAAATGAGCCCAAGGGCAGATCTAAATCCAGCTATATGAACAACCACACGTCACAGAAACGGACCTTACATCCCATTTAAAAAGCAGCAACAGCCGGGGCGCGGTGGCGCACGCCTGTAATCCCAGCACTTTGGGAGGCTGAGGCAGGAGGATCACGAGTTCAAAGCCAGCCTCAGGAAGGGCGAGGCACTTAGCAACTCAGGGAGACCCTGTCTCTAATAAAAATACAAAAAAGGGGCTGGGGATGTGGCCCAGTGGTTGAGTGACCCTGAGTTCAATCCCCAGTACCACAAAAAAAAAAAAAAAAAAAAAAGCAGCAACAACAGTCGGGCGTGGTAGCGCACGCCTGTAATCCCAGCACTTGGGAGGCTGAGGCAGGAGGATCGCAAGTTCAAAGCCAGACTCAGCAATGGTGAGGCACTTAGCAACTCAGTGAGACCCTGTCTCTAATAAAAATACAAAAAGGGCTGGGGATGTGACCCAGTGGTCGAGTGCCCCTGAGTTCAATCCCTGGTACCAAGAAAATTTAAAAATAAATAAATAAATAAAAAGCAACAGCAGTCTGGATCAAACGGCAACTTTGTGCTGATTCAAGAGAGGCACTTCAAACAGAAAGACACAGATAGGCTGCAGCAGATAGGCTGCAGGTGAAAGGAAGGGAAAGACCCTGCCCAGCCTCTGCTGTAAGTACTGCAGGCAGGTATGGCCACCCTCACATCAGAGAGTCCAAACAGTACCACCGAGATGTAGAGGAATATTGCATAACAGACAGATCAGTTCAGTGGGAAAACACAACAATACTGAATGTATATGCACCGAATAACAAAGGTTCAAAATGCAGAAAGCAAAATCTGACAGAATTGAAGGGAGAAATAGACAAATCCAAAAATCATAGTTAGAGATTTTATGTTGTAGCTCTTTCAGTAACATAGAATAAGTCAACAAAAATCGGTAAGGACATTGCATATTTGGGTGACTAATTTGACCTAATTGATATTTAAGGAACACAACACCCAATGATTGCAAAATGCAAGTTTACAAATAAACACAGGGCCTTCACCAAGATAAACCATACGCTGGGGCATAAAACAAATCTGGACAAATGTTAAAGATCAGAATCTTGCAGCATGTTACACACAAAGGGATTATACAAAAGTAAGCTATTTTAAGCTAAGCCATTTCAAACACGACCACCCAAATTTGGGAAACTCATAAAGCCGTACCAGACACACAGATAGAAACAGAATTCTACTAATATCTTACATTATCATTCATTTAGATTAATTTGCACTGCAGACCCATCAGCAGTGGGTCTGACTTTGTGCGGTTCTGCCGGCCCCACCATGCCACGTTGGCTCATTGTCCTGGTCACCACCTGCCAGTGCCCAAGCTGTCAGCTCTCCTGGGCCTGCTCACCCTCTCCCTTGCTGTGTGGGTGGGTGAGACGGCACCTTCCTGATCTCTTCCCTGGCTGTAAGTTCCTCAAGGGCAGCCCTGGGCCTGGGCACGGTGATGGCCACATCACGGTCATTGCCATTGTCACCACCATGAGGAAACGTCGTGAGGCTCCAGACTCACGCGGTACCCAGGGACCCAATCAGGGCAACCCTGTCCTCCTAAAACACACAGACCCCCCGGCATCTGAGCCTCCTTCCACATTCAGCAAGAAGGGTGGTGGCCCCACAGGCCCTCCTCAGAGCCCGAGGCCAAATGAGGCCTCCAAAGCCCGGCACCTGGACGCTGGCCTCGGACTCGGGATTTAGCTGGCTCCCCCGAGCCAGGGCTGGGCAGGCAGAGAAGCATTTCACGTGGGGTCTTCTGCCCAACGACTGGGGTTCCAAGCCCAGTCCTACACTTCCTAGCCATGTGACCACCAGCACTGACTTAAATAAGCCTCCATGTCTCCTTCTGAGGGACGGGAATGACTCTAGCACCTGCCCTCATTGGGCTCAAGGAGCACCGAGAGAACTCACGCTACATGGTTTTTTGTTTGTTTTTTTAATGTGTTTTTTTTTTTTTAGTTGTAGTTGGACACTATACCTTTATTTTATTGATATATTTTTATGTGGTGCCGAGGACGGAACCCAGGGCCTCGCGTGAGCTAGGCAAGTGCTCTACCACGGAGCCACCACCCCAGCCCCTGGGTCTGCTCTCTTAGCCATCCCTGGTACCCGTGTGCAGCGGCCGTCGTCCCTCTTTAAAGGGAGGGACCAGGGTTCAGACCACGCAGCTGTGGAGTGGGAGAGTGGGACTCACGCTCCCACCGCACGCGCTGACCCCGGATGTACGCACTTGCTGGGGTCAACACAGGCGCATCTTAATCGTGCACCGCCTGGACCCCTCAATATTTTTAGTGCATAAAATGAAATATGTAGAATGACAAGAAAACCAATGAGATTAAAATCCAGGATTAAAATATGTTTTAAAAATTGATATAATAATACAGGTGCTTCTTTTTTTGATTTTTTTTTTTTTTTAGTTGTAGATGGACACAATGTCTTTATTCCATTTATTTATTTTTATGTGGTGCTGAGGATTGAACCCAGTGCCTCGCACTTATGAGGCAAGCGCTCTACCAGGGAGCCCCAGCCCCAACTCCTAGGTGCTTCTTTTTTCTTTTTTTTTTTAATATTTATTCATTTGCTTTAGTTATACACAATTCGTTTATTTGTACGTGGTGCTGGGGATCGAACCCGGGCCACGCACGTTCTAGGCGCGCGTTCCACCGCTGAGCCACAACCCCAGCCCTCCTAGGTGCTTCTTTATTAGCTCATTACTGTTAGAAAAAATGCTGAGCAAAGTTAACTTAGCCGGGAACACTGTGTTAGTGAAATAAAAGGGTTTATTGGGGTGCCACGTGGGCAAGGGTAGGGGAAGGAAGGGAAGGGAAGGGGGTAGGGAAGGGATGGACGGGAATAGGGACAGGCAGGAATAGAGACAAGCGCGAACAGAGAGCGAGTTCAGTCTGGGGCTGGCTTAAATAGAGTGGGGGTCAGAAAGCCCCCCCTGGAGTGAGTCCTTGCCCTATAGGCTAACAGAGGTCAGGAGGTAGTGGACAGGGCACTTGCTGGTCAGGTTTGCTGGTCATGCTGAGGATCTTGGGAAGTGTAGTTTTTCACAAATCACCTGGGGAGGTGTGGCCTTCTGCCTGGGAGGCGCAGCCTCCTGCCTGGAATCCAACAATTACCTAGAGCACAGTCACAGGTTAGTAACGGCCAACGTTCCCGAGAAACCACTTATAACTCAAGGAAATGCTACATTTCAAGGAAAGTTCCCTAAAAGCAAAGATGCGAATTTGTGGGACCCAACCTCCTGGACTCCCTGACTCCTTCCACAGACCCGAGGGGCCTGGGTTGAGGACCCAGCCAGCAGAGTCTACGTGGCTCCTTAGTGATGCTGGCCTCTGTATTTGGAATGTGGGTTCCCTCTGAACATTGCTGAGCCCCCCGACCCCCGTCCTCAGGAAGCTGAGGCAGCACACACACCTGTGTCCTCCAGACGACTGCAGGTGGCCGGCCCTCAGGAGCCCCTGGAAGCCCCGGCCAAGGTGGTCACCCTCTAACCCGGTGTCAAAGCCCTCACCCACTCAGATCCCTTCAAGAGGAAAATCACCATGATGTTTCCAAGAATCCAGAGAACCCCCAAAGACAAAGGGACCAGGAGCAGGAAACTGTCCTTTGGGGAATAAAATGAAAATGTCCCAGCTGGGCGCGGTGGCGCACGCCTGTAATCCCAGCACTTTGGGAGGCAGGAGGATGGCTAGTTCAAAGCCAGCCTCAGCAATGGTGAGGCACTTACCAACTCAGTGAGACCCTGTCTCTGATAAATTACAAAAAAGGGCTGGGGATGTGACCCAGTGGTCGAGTGCCCCTGAGTTCAATCCCCCGTACCACAAAAAAAAAAAAAAAAAAAAAAACAATGAAAATGTCCCTCTCACCAAAGAGGTCAGTGGCAGTTTCCTCCAGGGTGTCCCATTTCCAGTTCTGATTACCTCCTGGAACCCAGGTCCCCAGGAGACACCAGCAGCTGGAGCCCAAGGGGACATATTATGGATGATGGTCTTCCATTCCACTAATTACTAATAATGGCCCAAACCAGGAACCCAACCACAAGTCAATTCATCTTAAAAGCTGTACAATAATGTGTAGGAAGAGGAATTAATTTTTATAGCCACTAGAGCAGTTGAGTGTCCACTGTAACACAGATTTATTGCAAGCTGAATCTGGAGTGGCTACCGGGAGGACAGGTATACAGCACAAAGGACCCCCGCCCTGCTTCCCCCCCCCCCCCCCCCGGGCTATGCTGCACACCAAGGGCGGTTGTGTGGGGACTGCCTCCCCGGACACTTCCCAAGTGGCTTGTGGCTCCCTCTCAGTCTCATTCCTGGCCACTCCAGCAGACGGGAAGGTGAACTGCACCCCCAGGCAAGGACGCTGCCTCCTTGTTTTCTACCAGAGAGACCAAGGGCACCTTGCAGGCCCAGCCCCAGGAGGGGTCCTGCTGTCTGGTCAGACTGGAGGAGGAGCAGCAGGAGGGAGCATGTTGAACCGTGCTGACAGAACTCCCCGCCATTAACCAGGGAGAGACCTGCGGGAACGCGGGGGTCCTGCGCAGGCCAGGCCTCCTATCCTTCCACATCAGCAGGTGTTCTTGGTGAGTCCCAGGCCAGGTCCGGCATGAGGGTCCCCTCCTCTGCCGGCAGCCCCATCCAGCGTGGCCCGGCTGCACCCAGCTGTGCCTCAGAAGCCGCTTCCCAGGCCCCAGCTGCGGGGGCCCAGTTAGCAGGCCGGGGTGGGGTGCAGCCGGGAATGTGCAAGGTGGGCTCCTCCGTGGGCCGGAGTGAGCAGGAAGCCCTCCCCTCTGGGGGACGTGGGCGCAGCCTCGCTCTGTGCTCACCTGCAGCGGGCCCCTGCGCCCTCCCAGTGCAGCCTTTCAGCCCTCAGGAAGGGCCGGGACCAGCCCAGGGCTGCCAGCTACAGGGACTGCTGTGCTTCCTGACCTCGAGGTCACTTCCTTGTGGCTGTGGGTTACTGGGCAGCACGGCCTGACTTCTGCCCGCTGGGTAATCAGTCGGCTCTTGTCCAGTCCCCCACAGGACACCTGAGCCGTGTGCACATCCATGCGCACCCCGGGGCTTGCTCCCTGGATTCTTTTTTTTTTTTTTTTTGGTACCAGGGATTGAACTCAGGGGCACTCAACCACTGGGCCACATCCCCAGCCCTTTTTTGTATTTTATTAGAGACAGGGTCTCACTGAGTGGCTAAGTGCCTCGCCATGGCTGAGGCTGGCTTTGAACTCGCAATCCTCCTGCCTCAGCCTCCCAAGTGCTGGGAGTACAGGCCTGTGCCACCGCGCCCTGCTTCCTGGATTCTTTGGACTCCGCATTTCCTAGCCCTTGAGGAAGACCTCAGGTCCCTCCCTGGCATTTTGGACCCGCTGTTCTGGTTTCGTGTTTTCAAAGAACACCCAGAAATCCTGGGGACAGACCACGGGGGACAGTCATCTCCAGGACTGCCATCCTGCCATCTTCTGTGCCTTTCACTTCCTGAGAGAGTGACAGGCAAGGCCACCAAGAGGAGGACAACCAGCAGATGAAGGAAATGGTGATGGCCTGTCCCGTAGGACAGTGGCTGTGCAAACCAAAGCCCGGTCAGTCAGGAGGCGAGGGACACCGGGGAGTGGCCCAAGAACTGATGAGCAGCATGGAGCAGGGCTAGGACCTGTGGGGCTCCGGGACAAGAGCATCCCTGGGAGAGGGGACAGCCAGCACAGAGCCCTGAGGCAGGAGGGCCAGCGGGGCCCTGTGCTTCCTGCCTCCTGGGGTTCAGGGAACACAGCTCAGAAAGGCCCAGAAAAGCCCGGCCTCGCAGCCAAAATTCAGACTTTGCAGAGTTTTTCCTGAAGTCCTGGGAAGTCCGGAGCTGAGAACCAACTTGACCTCAGTGGCAGAAGGCTCTCCGTGGCTCACCTGTGCCAGGTGGGCTGCTGGAGGGCACTGGACAAGATTCCTTAAGAGACTGTCACAGCCAGGCGCAGTGGCGCACTCCTATAATCCCAGTGGCTTGGGAGGCTGAGGCAGGAGGATCGTGAGTTCAAAGCCAGCCTTGGCAAAAGCAAGGCACTAAGCAACTCAGTGAGACCTGTCTCTAAATAAAATACAAAACAGGGCTGGGGATGTGGCTCAGTGATCGCGTGTCCCCGAGTCCAATCCTGGTTCCCACCACCACCACCAAAAAGGAGACTATTACAATGATTCAGCAAGAGGTAGCTTTGCGCTGGAGGTGCACGGGGTGTGGCAGGGCCGTGGTGGGCAGGTGAAGCCCCCGGGGCTGCTGAAGGCTCAGGCGTGGGCAGGGAGGACAGAGAGGAGGCAGGACGCTAGGGGTTCGAGCAGGGCCCCAGTCGCTCCGCAAGTGGCCGAGGCACTTCCTGAGACAAGACGGACTGCGGGCGGCGCAGGTCCGGGCCCGGGGACCTGTTGGTCAGTGTTGGTCACAGTTGGTCACGCTGGTCTGAGATCTCGAGTCACCAGGCCAATCTGGAGTTTGGGAGAGAAGAGACAGAAATTTGGGGGTGTCCAGCCCAGATGGTATGGAGAGGGCGGTCCAAGAGCCGCCTCAGGGATCCCCCAGCACTTGTGGTCAGTCTGGGGAGGCGTCGGGAAGGCGACGGGCAGCCAGGGCGCAGGAGGAAAGCCAGGGGCACGTGCTGTCGAGGGCAGGAAGGCAGCGAGGCCGACCACGTCCCGCAGGGGCCCTGGGGGGGAGAAGCCCGAGGCCCTGGGAGGGGTTCAGGCCCCGCCATGGCCCTCCTGGAGAGCAGGAGAGAGCCTGCAAGGACAGGAGCTCCGGAGGCCCCTCAGAAGCCTGGGGAAGGGGACGGTTAGACAGGAGCTGCGGGGCCTGGGGCCCAGACAGGATGTGACCTGCTGGGTTAGATCATGGGGCCCCTTCTGTCGTCGTTGTCCCAGCTCCAGGTGACAGCTCTTGGAACCTTGCTCTCAGCTGGCCCCCAGGGGACCCTGCCTCCTGGCGCCCCTCCCCCAGCACCACGTGCATGACCATGACTGGTCATGGGACCCTCCTTCAGGTGCCCTGCGGGTGCTGCTCCTGGTGAAGGTGGCGTCCCCGCCCTCCTTGGTGAGTAGCTTTGGACCCCATGTCTTCCTGAAGAAAAACTTCCTGACACCTGCAGCGATGATGTCTCCCCAGACTCGTGACCCTGCTGGCAAATGGCTCTGTGTCCTGTAGCGCCCGGTGTGGCACACTGCGGGGCACCAGACAAGACAGGGACGTGGGAGCCCAAGCACTGGCCCGGGCAGGCCGTGAGCTGCTCCATGCCACCTGCTCTCTGCGAGCTGGGCCAGGCCTGTCCGGCTTCTCCAGTCCCCGCAGGGAGCACGGGGACGAGGGCAGCTGGGCTGGTGGACAGGCAGGTGCCCATCCCCCTCCAGATGCTCCTCCGCCTCCGGGCACCAGCTGAAGGCGCCACCACCCCATAAGGACCGATGCCCACGGGCTTTGCCAAGCTGAAGAGAGGCAGGAGCCTCTGGTTACAGCCCTCCTTGGCTCCAAGGGTGGCTCTGAGGGCCCACTGAGACCGTGGGATTTTGCAGGACGTGGACACAGCTGTTAGGCATGTTCCTGTCCCCACCACTGTTGCCACCGTCACCACTGCTGTGCCCGGTGAGTGCACCTTGTGTGGTCGCGCCGACACCGGGGTCTCCCCGCCAGCGCTGCAGGGCAGTGTGGGTGATGAGGATGGGGGTGTCCGTCCACCACACAGCGTCTGTGACCGGGTGCGTGTCGGGGTTTGGATATGCGGTGTCCCCAAAGTGCGTGCTTGAGACAGTGCAAGATTGTTCAGAGGTGAGACAATCAGACTGTGAGAGGTGTGACTGGATCGGTGGATGACACTTTTGATGGGTCAATGATAACTTGTGAATTAACTGGGGGGCAACTGCAGGCAGGTGCGTGTGGCTGGAGGAAGGGGGTCACTGGGAGCCTGTCTTTGGGGTCCATATTTTGCCCCTGAGAGCAAAACACTCTCCCTCCCTCTCTTTCACCCCTCCCTCTCTCCCTCCCTCCCTCCCTCTCCCTCTCCCCCTCTCTCCCTCCCTCTCTGCAGGAGCCCTGTTTGCGGAGATAGCTAAATTTGCGGTTGACTATTGGGCCATAGACATTTTTGGGCATTTCCGCTTTCCGTAGTCTCACGGGATCTCGTGGGACTTGGTCGAGGCTCTCGAGAGATTTGAACGGTGACTCAGCAGATCGAGCGAGCGCCATTGCTGCTCGGGCGCATGGGAAGAGACCAGAGGGAGAAAAGACAGGGTTATCGCTATTGTGTAGATATATTGTAGTTTCTTGTAAGATTAAAGAATATTTTCGTCTCCATCCTGTCTCCGGACTCCTTCCCGCGGCGCTGTCGTTCCAGGCTGCAATCCTTTTCCGGCGACAACAGTTGGTGGCCCGTACGGGGAATTCAGCACGGCAGGTAAGAACTGAGAAACCTCGCAGGAGTCTCTAGTCAGAGCGGTTAAAATGGGTTCGAAAATATCTAAGACCCAAGTGTACGAGGCTCTTGATGAATTCTTTGATATAGATGAGTCTGTCGTTAGCGAGGAGGATTTAGAAAACAGTGAAGGCGATCATGAAAGCGTAGATTCCGCTGAGTCAACTAAGACCAGTAAGGAGAGTATTAGAAGCATCCCCAAAATGACAAAGATCCGAGCTGCTAAAGCTATTCAAGATTTATTAGAGATACTTCAAGGATACATGGTCTCAATTGAACCTGGGACTCAGGATGTTACTGAGTCAATTAGGACCAATGAGAGTAGTAGTAGTGAGGAGGAATTAACTAAAGGTGATTCTGAGAAAATGAACAAAAGGAAATTAAGGAAGACCAAGATAAGGGATCATCAAGTGGAGGAACTTGTGTCCTCTACTCCCC
Organism: Tamias sibiricus; assembly: GCA_025594165.1. Classification (NCBI taxonomy): domain Eukaryota; kingdom Metazoa; phylum Chordata; class Mammalia; order Rodentia; family Sciuridae; genus Tamias; species Tamias sibiricus. The sequence continues at coordinate 4,701,796 of CM046660.1, forward strand.
CATGGGTGAAATCGATTACAGAAAATATGAAGGGTATCACTAGGCGTTTGCATACCCTAGAAACAGAAATAAAAAGTCTTTCTGAGCGCTTATGTGCTCTCGAGGGTAACTCACAGATACGTTGGGAACTGCCAGTATTTGAATATGGAAATGGACGGAGGGACCACCAGCCAGTAGATTTCAAAACAATAAAAAATCTCAAAGAGGCAGTAATGACTTATGGACCCCAAGCTCCTTTCACGTTGAGTATACTGGAGTCCCTTAACACCTTTAGCTTAACCCCCGCAGACTGGAAACGTCTATGTAAAGCAACATTAAGTGGGGGACAATACTTGGTTTGGCGATCGCAATTTCAAGAACTTTGTATAGAAACAGCTAAAAGAAATGCAGATGCGGGGTTTGGAGACCATAATATAGAAATGCTCACAGGAGAAGGGCAATTTGCAGACGTACAGGATCAAAAATATTATACCCCAGGAGTATATGCTCAGATAAATGCAGCTGCCTTAAAGGCATGGAAAACTGTACAAGGACCTGGGGATCTACAAGGTAGCTTGTCCAAAGTAATTCAAGGACCTAATGAACCATATGCTGAATTTGCTGATCGACTTTTGAGAACTGCAGGTAGAGTTTTTGGAGACATTGATCAAGTTATGCCATTAGTTGTCCAATTAGCGTACGAAAATGCTAATAAGTATTGCCAGGAAGCCATCAGGCCATGGAAAAATAAAAAGGATCTTTCCATATATATACAATTATGTAAAGATATAAATGATGCCTTTGTCACAGGGCACTTGGGAATATGATTGCAGCAGCTGTGAGAGATGCTGCCCCTCAAAATTTTACAAGAGCTCAACATAGACATTATAATCAATCAGGATATTCTAGGCAAAAATTATCATAATCAATCAGGCTATAGGCAAAATCCTAAAAGAGAAATAAGACCAAATTCATACCGTGCTCCAGGTTGCTGCCCCAGGTGTAAGAAAGGAAATCATTGGGCCAATAAATGCTATTCAAAATTTGACATCCATGGAAATCCTTTATTCAGGAATTCAAAAAATGGGGCAAGGGGCCCAATGCCCCGGGGCCCACAAATGTACGAGGCATTGGAGGAGGAGTATCCTCAAGCATCCACTCAGATGCTTCCCCGACACAATCCCTATTACCCATCCACTCCCTTGCCAGAGGAACAGGAGGAAATGCAGGATTAGACCTCTGTTCCACCGCCCGAATAGTGTTAACACCTGAAATGGGGGTTCAACTGATTCCCACAGGAGTCAGGGGACCTCTTCCCTCAGGGACTGTAGGACTTATTATCGGGCGAAGTCCTGAGAGCTTATTAGGTTTGCAAGTGACCCCAGGCGTAATAAACTCAGACTATAAAGGGGAAATAAAAATAATGCTTAGCTCACCCCAAAGTATAAGTTCTATTAATCAGGGAGATAGAATTGCTCAGTTGCTCCTCCTTCCAAATTTACATAAGTCATTTAAAATGAATATGCCTCTAAATAGAACAATAGAGGATTTTGTTCCACTGATTCGAAATCCATGGTTTGCTGGGTTCGGGACTGTACAAGGAGGCCTATGTGTAAAATAAGAATCCAAGGAATAGAAATGGAGGGTCTTATAGATACTGGAGCTGATTCTTCCATCATTAATTTACGTCAATGGCCCAAACACTGGCCTCTGCAAAAAGCTTCAACCAGTTTAAGAGGCTTGGGATATAATAACCTCCCAGAAAAAAGTGCGGTAATTTTAAAATGGGAGGGGGATGATGATGAAGGACATAAAGGCACGTTTCAGCCTTATGTTTTACCTAATCTACCGGTTACTTTATGGGGAAGAGATATATTTTACAACAAATGGGAGTACACCTTGCAACCAAACCTGCAGGTGTTAAATGTAAAAATCTACAGAGTAATCTTAACCCTATAAGAAATCATCAAAAAGTACAGGGTAAGCTTAACCCTAAAAGAAATCATTATCATATAGGAAAAAGACATTTTTCTTCGGGGCCACTGAGAAAATAATTTTGAAAATACCATGGCTTTCTGATAAGCCAGTGTGGGTCCCTCAGTGGCCCCTATCTAAAGAGAAATTACAAGCGGCCCACCTACTAGTTCAGGAACAATTAGAAGCAGGACATATAGAACCTTCCACCTCTCCCTGGAATTCCCCCATATTTGTGATCAAGAAAAAATCAGGAAAATGGCGATTATTACATGATCTTAGACAAATTAATAAAACCATGCAAGTCATGGGCCCTACTCAACCTGGACTTCCGAATCCTATAGCTATTCCAAAAAATTTCCATGTTATTAGTCTTGATATAAAGGATTGCTTCTTTTCTATTCCCCTACATCCTCTGGATGCCCCCAGGTTTGCCTTTTCAGTTCCTTCTATTAACAATAATGGCCCTGATCAGAGATATCAATGGAAGGTTTTGCCACAGGGAATGGCTAATAGCCCCACCATATGCCAAATATATGTGGACAAGGCCATCCAATCCATTAAAAATAAATATCCAAACCTCATGTGTCTACATTACATGGATGATATTTTACTGGCCCACCCTAATCAAAAAATCTTATTTAATATATTCAGTGATGTGGTAGAAAATTTAAAAAAATACGGATTATATATAGCAGAAGAAAAAGTTCAAACCAGATCTCCCATATTATATTTAGGATTTAAAATCATGGATACTTTTGTTAGACCCCAAAAAATTTTAATAAATAAAGAACATTTAACCACCCTCAATGATTTCCAAAAACTACTGGGAGACATTAATTGGCTTCGCCCTACACTAAACCTCACTACTGGCCAATTAAAACCTTTATTTGATATCCTTCGAGGGGACCCTGATCCATCCTCACCGCGAACATTGACTCCTGATGCTAGGAAAGCTTTAAAGGTAGTAGAAAAAGCCATCGAAGGAGCTCATTGTGACAGATTTGATTTAACTCAACCGCTGATATTGATTATTATTTCTTCACAATATACACCCACAGGAGTATTTTGGCAACAAGGGCCTTTATTATGGATACATTTGCCTGTCTCTCCTAAAAGCATAATTGAGTCTTATACCTCCATGGTGGCTAAACTTATTCTTCAAGGACTTAAAACTTCTACTAAAATATTTGGCATTCACCCTGCTACTATTATTACTCCCTATTCATTGTCACAGATTGAATATTTATGCTTCAACGATAATGACTGGGCTATAGCTAGATGCTCTACCTCTGCAAATTTTGATAATCACCTTCCTAAGTCTCCTATATTATCTTTTTGTATTAATCATCCTATTATATTTCCACAGGTAATAAAAAATCAACCTATTCCTAAGGCATTTAATGTATTTACAGATGGGTCCTCAAATGGTACTGCTGCAGTAGTCACTACAAAGGAAAGTATGACTTACATAACTGCACACAAATCAGCTCAACTTGTGGAATTGGAAGCTGTGGTAAGAGCTCTGGAACATTTTAGAGACCAGCCCATAAACATTTTTTCAGATAGCCACTATATTGTACAAGCCGTCCCAAAATTAGAGTTAGCAGGACCAATAGCACCTCATACTCCAGCCTTTAAATTGTTTTATCAAATACAAAAACTTTTGTGGGCAAGAAAAGAACCTCTATTCATAGGCCATATTAGAGCACATACTAATTTGCCTGGCCCCCTCCATGAAAGTAATCAAAAGGCTGATGAACTTACAAAAACTATATTTATACTTTCAGCGCTACAACAAGCTACTTTATTTCATTCCCAGTTTCACGTCAACAGCACCACCTTGCAACGTAGGTTTAAAATCACAAAGGAGCAAGCCAGAACAATTGTAAAAGATTGTAAATCTTGTATGACACATTTGCCCAATCCTCATTTTGGTGTTAACCCTAGAGGATTAATGCCCAATCATTTGTGGCAGATGGATGTTACTCATGAACCAAGTTTTGGAAAATTGCGATTTATTCATGTAACCATAGATACATGCTCAGGCATGATTTTTGCTTCCTTACATTCTGGAGAAAAAGTTAAAGATGTCACATCTCATTGTTTACAAGCTTTTGCTGCATTGGGCATCCCCAAAATGCTTAAAACAGATAATGGCCCCGCATATACGTCCTCATCTTTCAAAGAGTTTTGCGCAAAATTCAACATATCCCATAAAACAGGCATCCCATACAATCCTCAGGGTCAGGGCATTATTGAAAGAGCAAACCGCACACTAAAAGTTATGTTGTTAAAACAGAAAGAAGGAAACTGGAAAAATCCTAAGGACAGATTGGCAGTTGCCCTGTTTACCTTAAATTTTTTAACTTTAGACTCTGATGGTTATTCTGCTGGAGACAGACATTGGAACCCACATCAACAACATAAACCTTTGGTTTACTGGAAGGATGTTCTTTCAGGTACATGGATCCAGTCCATGGATCCAGATCCAGTGTTAATTTGGGGGAGAGGATCTGTTTGTGTTTTTCCAAAGCATGAATCCTCTCCAATATGGATACCATCTAGATTAATAAAGCAAGTACCAAATCAAAAGGATCAAGATGAAGTTGTTGAGGAATCAAGATTAATAAAAAAGGTACAAAATCAAGAGGACCATGATGAAGATATGAAATGATTCCCTTAAAAGAGTCCTTCAAAATACATCACAACTTAAGTGTCATTCCTCCCAGCTGGGACGAAGAGATCTCTCTTTAGTGTGCACACAATTGTATTTTTTTTATATATATATGTGTTTATGTCTGTGTATTTGTCTAAATTTCATGTTAATGTGACGTCACAAATATATGTTTGTATGTGCGTCTGTCCAGTGTGACATCAAAAATAACAAAGCGCTTGTGAATATATATATATATATATATATATATATATGGATCCAAATAACTCTAATTCATTTAAGTTTAAGAGTATTCAAATTGGGTAAATAATTTAATACGTGAAGGTACCTTCAATTTTGTTTTATAGGTGTCCCAGGGATTTCTCTTTAGCGAAAAATATGACTAGGGCTGTATAACCTGATATTTTGGTGTTTTGACATAAGGTTGCTTACTTGTTATTAACTTCATTTGTTTAATAAATGATTAATTTCAATTATTTCAACAGGTAAAGGACTGCTGTATATGCAGAAACACGAGAGTTCCAGCTAACAAATTATTTCTCCAAAGTGCTTTTAGTTTTTTTTTAATCTATCTTTAATACAGTAAATACCCTCAGTCTTTCTTTGTTTTGTTCTAAACATGATGTTTTGCCAGCTTATGTTTGTGGGAGCTCAGGCTGCAATGTGTGTGAGCAGAAATCAACTTTAATTTTCTAATCTAATAATTCTATTTTTTAGTTTGACAACTCGCCTCTTGACTCAGTGCTGGAATAGCACTGCCTTTCCTTTAATAATTGATGCTTGAGTCTCTAGGGAGCGGGCCCTGAAGATTTGCCGGTGGCATTGTCTAGACATAAAAAAGACGGCTGCTGCTACAGATGCAGGGATCGCGGTCGCTGCAAGCATCCCTGCTGCTCAAATGTCAAACAACCTCACCAGCGGTGTGGCCTCTGCTCTGCATGCATGGGGCCTCCTAGATCTACGTGTTATAACAAGTGGACATTTTGATCTTTCATTGGGACTTCATGGGACAGTACCTTGGGGGTATTTGTTTAGAGAACTCAGTGTGTTACTTGATAGAACTTAAGGCAGCTGATTTGTTTAAAGAATTTGATATGCTATGCAATTTGGCTCCTCACCAAAAGGCTTGTCGCCTTAAAGCCACAGCATCTCCCCACAATTGGACGGCTGTTAGTCAACTTACACAGTCGATCCTAAAGGGCTCCATTGGATGGCTGGTTAGCCAATGACGGGTAAGATCCCCAGAGGGGGACAACCTAAGACAGGCACAGTCGCACGGGATAGTCTCATGTGGCCGACATATCAACCTAAGACAGGAGTCAAGGGCACAGCCTTGATTATCCGATGACGGGTAAGAATGTTGGTTGCACATAGACGTCCTAGAGCATCCCCTCTTTTAAAACAAAAGGGGGAAATGCAGGAGCCCTGTTTGCGGAGATAGCTAAATTTGCGGTTGACTATTGGGCCATAGACATTTTTGGGCATTTCCGCTTTCCGTAGTCTCACGGGATCTCGTGGGACTTGGTCGAGGCTCTCGAGAGATTTGAACGGTGACTCAGCAGATCGAGCGAGCGCCATTGCTGCTCGGGCGCATGGGAAGAGACCAGAGGGAGAAAAGACAGGGTTATCGCTATTGTGTAGATATATTGTAGTTTCTTGTAAGATTAAAGAATATTTTCGTCTCCATCCTGTCTCCGGACTCCTTCCCGCGGCGCTGTCGTTCCAGGCTGCAATCCTTTTCCGGCGACAACACCTCTCTACTTTTCCCCCCTCCCTCTCCCCCTCCCTCCCTCCCTCTCTCCCTCCCTCCCTCCCTCTCCCCCTCTCTCCCTCCCTCTCTTTCCCCCCTCCCTCTCTCCCTCCCTCCCTCCCTCTCCCCCTCTCTCCCTCCCTCCCTCTCCCCCTCTCTCCCTCCCTCTCTTTTCCCCCTCCCTCTCTCCCTCCCTCCCTCCCTCTCCCTCTCCCTCTCTCCCCTCTCTCCCTCCCTCCCTCCCTCCTCCCTCCCTCTCCCTCCCCTCCCTCCCCTCCCCCTCCCTCCCTCCCTCTCTCCCCCTCTCTCCCTCCCTCTCTCCTCCTCTCTCCCTCCCTGTCTCTCTCCCTCTCCCTCTCTCCCTCTCCCCCCTCTCTTTCTCCCTCTCCCTCTTCCTCTCTCCCCCCTCCCCCCTCTCTCCCCCTCTCTCTCTCCCCCTCCCTCTCCCCCCTTTCTCTCCCTCTCTCCCGGATTCCCAACAGCCGTGAGCTGAATAGCTTTCTTCATCTTAGGCCCAGAGCTATGGAGTCAGCAACCATGAGCCGGACCTCTGAAACTGTGAGCCAAAATGAACTTTTCCTCCTCTGAGTCGTTCTTGTCAGGTATATTGGTCACAGGGACACAAGGCTGACCAACACAGTGTCCTGGACATTGAGCATCGGACCTGTCCCCTCTCCAGTGGCCACATGGATGGCAGGGGCCACACCCTCTTGACCCCACGCCAGGAGACCCTACCAGCAAGTGGGTCACAGATGCAAAATGCTGCGGCAGCCTGGGGGCGTCCCTGCTGCTGACCCCTCCCAACTGACCCTCCCTGGGATTTTGGAAAGTGGTCAACATTTGAAGGGTGGGGATGGGTTTGGGGGAACAAGGCTGAAACCCATTCCTGCCTTCTGTTGGAGTCACAATCCTCATTAGCAGCCACAGAAGAGAATGACCAACATAATCATAGAGATGGGGACACAGTCACGCAGGGAGAGGGTCGAGAGTGACATGTCACCAAGCTGGTTAGTTACCCAGCCCCGCGGGGGAGCACCTTCACAGCCGCCTCTCAGCCGTGTGTTGAAATGCTGATCTGTGCACAGGTCATTTTTAAAAGAGCATGTTATAAACTAGATGACGGGGGGCGGGTAGAGAATTAAGCAGAGTGTTTGGGGCCAGGGCTGGGAACGCGGAACTTCTGTGAAGACGTCGCGCCAAGACAGGGAAGTTCAGCACAGCCGTCCTCCTGCCAAGGGCCGTGGTCATCTCACAGCAGGCTGTGCCGGCACCTGTGTCTTTGGGGACACATTTTGAATCCATTTGGTCTGGCAGGTTCCACATGGCTTTGCCAGGGCTGCCGGGGCAAAGTGCCACCTCTGCATGGCCAAGCAACAGAGGTGGAGTTTCTCAGCTTCTAGAGGCTGGGAGTCCAAGGTCGAGGAGCCGGGCTTGGTCCCTCTCCTGGCCCAGTGAGCGGCCGTCCTCTCCTCCCTGAGCCTTTGTGGGGCTGTCGCCCTCTCTTTTTCTCACCAGGACCCCTGTCCTACTGGGCTGCGGCCCCCGACAGCCTCCTGTGGACCTCCTTACCTTTGGTGAGGCTCCACCTGCTCCAGCGCGCTGGGTACTGGGGGGGAAGGGCTCTGTGCGGGGAATGGAGGGGCACAGCTCAGCCTTAGCAGAGGCTCTCTGCAAACCCCCACCCCACCCCCCCCCCGCTCAGGAGGGGCAGGGTCACCAGAGAGCCACGCCCCGCAGAGCCCAGAGCCTCAGGAAGGACACCAGGCCCTAGCCACTGGGTTTAAGGATAAATACAACAACAACAGTAAACAAAATGAAATGCTTCGAAGGCGGGCAGGAGGTCCTGGGGTGTCTGGCACCAAGGGCTTTCCCAGTAAGAGAGCAGCGTGGTACTTTCCGGGGCCACTGGCCGGAGCACAGGGGGAGGACCCTCGCCAGCCTCTCAGGCAGGGCCGTGGCCTTGCTGCTCCTGCCCAGTCCCGCGGGCCGCTCCCAGCAGCTCATGAGCCGCCAGCCTCAGCCGGGGACCTGTTGTCACCTGTTGCCAGGAGCAGCAGCAGCTCTCCCCTGGGGGACACGGGCGGGAGGCCAGGCCCACCTGACATGTGTCACTTCACATCACCACTCTCCCGGAAACGTCTTCCTCGTCCGCCTCCCTGGCCTCCAGCGGGGCCAGGCCAGCGTGGACGCAGACAGACAGGCCCCGTAACGACGCCAGGCAGCGCCCCGCAGTGACCCCCTGGCAGCACGGCCCTCCAGGACCCGTAGAAAGCCCCCACCCAGCGCCCTGTGCCAGCAGGGGACGGGGACCCTGGCTTTCTGGCCCAGCCCGTCCCTACCAGCAGCAGAGGGAAAGGAAGGAGGGACCCGCTGCCTGGGGGCTGCCTCGGCACCCTGGCGGCTGGCAGCGGCCCCTGGGCATCCCTCACTCTGCGAGGCAGAGCCCCGCCCCTGCTCACTCCAGGACTGTCCTCAGCCACTGCTCAGCCACCCTTCCAGAAGATTCCTGGCTGGCTGCCCTGTGACCCACCCCGCTTCTCCCGGTGGCCCTGCCCACCTGCTCCCTGGCGACGGCTACAGCAGATGGGCTCTGCCGCCTCTCCCTCTCCCGCAGCCTCTGCACCCCACCCTGGGGAGGGGGAGAAGTGGGGACGCGCAGGGGGGAGAGAGAGGAAATAGCAACACCTGGACAGGGGCTCCCAGCCACCAATGTGGCCGTGTGACCCGCACAGAGGAGCCCAGGGCAGGGGGCGGCCGGGGGACAGGCCCACCCCGACAACCGCCTGGAGGACGGCGCGGGAGGGTCGGCCTCTCCACCGCCTGGCAAACGGGGGAGCTTGGCAGGGGCACGAGGAAGGGCGGGGGAGAGGCAGGGAAGGGGCCCTCCTTCCTCCCTGGCCACTGCGGGTCCCCGAGAGGCCAGCGGGGAAGGCAGAGCCCCCTGCTCCCGCCCTCCCTCTAACTCCCCCCCAGGGTGCTTTGTGGCTTTGCTGTCCATCTGCTCCTGGGTGACCATGGGACGCGCTGTGTGGCCACTGCCACTCCAGAGGACCCCTCTTTGTTCTTCCCTTTCCACGACTGTCCTTTGTAGTGAGGTGGGAGCGAGGGCTCCAGAGACGCACCCAGCTTAGACAGGTCCTGATGGGCGCCCCAAGGGAGGGGCTTGGTGAAAGAGCCCTTGGCTGGTCCCCTGGGTCACCCACCCCAGAGGCCCGCCCCGCCCACATGCACTGTGAGGCCCCGAGCAAAGCCCAGCAGCGCCCCTGATGCCCCAACACACAGGTGGCCCCCAACGCCCGCGGGCGGAATCGCCCTCCACGGCCCACCCCCAGGTCTCGCTGAGTGGCTCCCCTCTGAGGACCCCCACCCTGCTCTCCAGGGTGACTGGCGTGGAGGGTCCTCACGCTGCAGGGGAGTGGGGCTGCCGGGCGACAGGGACGGGCACCAGAAGGGAAGAGCCTGCCAGAGCCGCCCTTGGCCTTCTGCAGGAAGCCACCGAGCTCAAGTCACCCAGAGACAGAGCACCGGGGAGCCCCTGCCCCCTGGGCCGAGCTGGGGACCTGCGGGGGTTCCTGTGGTCGCGGGGGCTCGTTCCACTCCACCCAGACCAGAGAAGCCAGAGCTGTCACGGCTCTCTGGGTAGGATTTAAAAGAAAGAAAGAAAAAAAGGTCCTTGTGTATTACAAGAACACGAACTGAAGCTCTGATGAATGCGATGTTAATTAATTACGGGGAGCGCGCGTGGGGGGGGGGCTGGGCAGCGAGGTGGCTGCAAGTGCTGCCCATTGTCCCTCCCTCGGATCGCGGGCGCAGGGCGACGTACCTGCAGGCAGCAGCCGTGGCTGCCACAAGATTGAAAGCCCCTGGCACGGTGACAAGAGGGGAGCGGGCCCGGGATTGCATCACCATGGAGGGAGGGGAAGGAGGACCCCGGCCCAGGCGCCATCTTCTCTCCCTGCGAGCACAGATTTGAAACCCACGTCACACGTTCCAAATGGCTGCTGTCAGCTGGAGCCCGAGACGCTGCGGAGAGGGCCCTGCGGGGCTCAGAGCGCCTCCGGACCTGCTGACCACGGAGCAGTCTGAGCGCTGCAGAAGACGGCCCTGCCGGCCACAGGCAGATCAGCCTCTCCCAGAATATTCTGCAGAAGCCACTGTAAACTCCCTCTCCAGCGCTGGGCCCCAGAGGAGGGCCACCGCCTCCAAACGACAGTGACACTTCAAAGGAGAAACGAGGGACTGAACCCGAAAACCACGGAGGGGAGCCTGCATCCTGAGCATTAAACCGCCCAGATGCCTCCGCCACTTCCCCGGTGGCCCTCGATCACTATCAAGACTCACCCTCTAGCTGGGCGCAGTGGCGCACGCCTGTAATCCCAGCACCTGGGAGGCTGAGGCAGGAGGATCGCGAGTTCAAAGCCAGCCTCAGCCATGGTGAGGCACTTAGCAACTCAGTGAGACCCTGTCTCTAATAAAATACAAAAAAGGGCTGGGGATGTGGCCCAGTGGTCAAGTGCCCCCGAGTTCAATCCCCGGTACCAAAAAAATAAAAAAAAAAGGACTCACCCTCGTCCCCCCACTGCCCCGTGTCCAGCTTGAAGTGGAAAGAGCCCCGCACACAGTGAACCTCTCTCTTTAGGACCAGAGACTTGTCCCCGGGCCTGAAGAGATGCTAGTGTCAAGCGGCTGGGCGGGACCTGGATCAAGTGGGAAGATAACGGGCAGGTCCAGTGAAGTGAGCCAGGGTCCCCCAGAGCGGGCAGAGGCAGGAGGGGCGAGTCCAGGCAGCAGAGAAGTGGGCCCTTCAGAAGGAAGAGCCCAGACTGGAGACCCGGGAACAGGGGGCGGCGGAGACGCGGGGCTCCAAAGGGTCTGAGCAACCGGGAAAGCCGGCAGCAGGAGCTCAGGGGGTCTTGCCTAATGCCACAAATGTCACTCAAAGGACAGGTCTGGGCTGCAGGCAGAAGCCACAGGCTGAGTGAGGAAGTAAGAGCGGGGGCAGACGTGGGGTTCCTGCAACACCTGCCCCTGTCCTCTCCTCCATGCGGATATTGGTCAGAATCCTAGAATCTGACTTTTTTTTTTTTTTAAAGGCATTCTTTTGGCCAATCTAGAAAACATCAAAGCACCGTATGTAGAATGTGACACGTTTCATGAATGTTGTGATGGTTGATGTTATGGGTAACTCGTTTGGGCCACAGGGTGCCCAGATATTTGATCAAACATTATTCTGAGTGTTTCTGCAAGGCTGTCTTAGGATGAGTACAGCAGATTTTCCTCCCCTAATGAGGGTGGGCCTTACCCAATCAGTTGAAAGCCTGAACAGAACAAAGGCCAGGCCTCCCCCAAGCATGAACAAATTCCTCCCACCTGCAGGCCTTCGGACTGGGACACAGCTTTTCCTGCCTTTGGGCTTGAACTGACCTCAACTCCCTGGGTCTCCAACTTCCTGAATGCAGATCTTGGGACCTCTCAGCCTCCATGATCACGTGAGCCAGTTCCCTAACAGATCCCTTGATGTCTAGAGAAACAGAATCCGTAAGACAGATGCGTGTGTGTGTGTGTGTGTATGTGTGTGTGTGTGTGTATGTGTGTGTGTGTGTGTGTGTGTGTGTGTGTGTGTGTGTAAGTCTCCTATTGGTTCTTTGGAGAAGCTGGACTAATAAAAACGTTCACAGATCATTTTCCATGCTTCCCCTGGGCTGAGGACCTGGAGAAACTCAAGATGGGTTTGGAGCTGAAGCAGATCCTATTATCATCTCTAAAAGCCAGAAGATAATTTACCTACATGTGGGTCTCAATATTCTCAATGGCGTTCAGCACTGGTTTTCCCCCGCTCTGGGAGCCAGAAGGCAAGATGCTACTCTCCCAGACACCCTGCATTTGTAGGGGACCAGCTGCTTGGTAGGCAATACTGGACGATGGAGGGACACCGGAATTCTTTTTTTTTTTAATTTTTTTTAAATATTTATTTATTTGCTTTTAGTTGTACACAATGCATTTATCTTTACATGGTGCTGAGGATCGAACCCGGGCCGCGCATGAGCTAGGCGAGCGCTCTACCACTGAGCCACATCCCCAGCCTGGGACGCAGGAATTCTGACTCTTCCCTGCAGTGGGAGGCTCAGGAGCGAGCGCCATCATCTTACCTGAGCGTCGCCACCTGCCTGAGGCCAGCCTCGCTGCCCAGGCTCTGGCTTCTCAGGTGTGAACCTCTGGTGGTGGCAGCAGTCATTCGAGGACCTCTGGATCATCGCGACCTTGGAGCTGGTGATGTAGGCTACCATCTGCCCCTTCAGACTCCCATGCATTCCATGAGCTCATAATTTCCTGCACTAAATCCCTTTCAGCTAGAGACACCCAGAGCGGTTTCCTGATCATGAGTCTGACTTTAAAGAGGCAGTTTTTTTACATATCACCATTAAACACAATGCTTGCAGTCAGCTTTTAGTAGACAACCATTGTTATTTGATTACACTGTTGTTATTATTCATAAGTGGTGGCTAAAGCTTACCATACTCTCTTCTCTGCCTGCCAAGAGTCTCCAGTCATCTGGTTTTCAAACCTAATCCGTTGGAGGTACTTCTGGCTATGCTGGCCTGAAGAGGTTGGTGACTTCCCTCCAAGAAAAACAAGTATTAGATGGAACAAAATTATCAAAATCAGCCTCTTGAGGCATTGGGAATTGGCCAAAGGTAGACAGTAAATTGAGAAGCTCTGGGTACTGAAAACCCGCAAGAGCTTCAGGTGGGAGTAACAGGGTCTTTGGTCTTCTTAACTAAGCATGCTCCTATCTTCCCACAGCAAGGCCTGCAAGAACAGCTGTAGGTAGAGGAGGCTTGACTTGATTAGGGGCAAGGGGAAAAGCCAACAGCTTTCCCAGCTAAAAGCGGCGAACTCAGTAGGGAATAAATTCATGTCCCAGCTCAAGGTTGCTTTCCAAGCTCAGCAGGTAGCAAACCAGTCAGAAATCTCACAGGGAGACCCTGCAGCTGGGGAGGGGGCACTGCCAAGGCTGAAATCAATTTTCCATAGACATCAGGCCGACTGGGGGGCTACATGTATGCATGGGCGAGACCTGGAAGAACCCAGCATACAGTGAGGCCAAATAGAGTTGTCCTCAGATGCACTCTCAGACCCCCACACAGGGGCAGCAGAGGGGAGGACACTGGGGCTCGGGGTGCTGGAACACACACTTGGACCAAATCACTGGCTAACCAGTGAGCAACACAGACGCAGGGGTGATCCTAAGGAAGGCAGGAGAAACAGAGCGGCCTCCATAGTGTAGGTTCAGGAAAGGAAAAGAAAAGAAAGACTCAGAAAAAGAAATGGAACCCAGGGGCTGGGGTTGTGGCTCAGTGGTAGAGAACTCGCCTAGCATGTGCACGGCCCTGGGTTCGATCCTCAGCACCACGTAAAAATAAATAAATAAAATAAAGGTATTGTGTTTAACTACAACGAAAAAATAGATAAATAAATAGATTTTTTTTAAAAAAATGTTCATGGTTCCTTCTTTAAAAAGAAAGAAAGAAAGAAATGGAATCCAGAGATACTATAATATATTATTTTAACCAAAATTTATGAGACATGGAAATAAATGGAGAAATATGACTCCAATTTGGAAGGAAAGCAGTCAATAGAAACTGACTCTGCATGGTCCTCAATGTTGGATTTAGTGAAGATATCAGAGCAGCACTAAGACCTCAGGAACTACTAAAATGAAAAGTTATGTGTTGTGCATATCCGCGACTACATGTAAAAAAATGAGATAGGAGAAAAAACTGAAGGAAACTATATACAAAGAATTCAAGGAAACATGATGATAATGATTCCATGAATAGGAAATCTTACGGGCATGGTAGTGCACTCCTATAATCCCAGCAACTTGGGAGGCTGAGGCAGGAGGATTGCAAAATTTGAGGCCAACCTCAGCAACTTAGTGAGACCTTATTTCAATAAAGAAAGAAAGAAGGAAAGAATTGTGGATGTAGCTCAGTTGTAGAGCACCCCTGGGCTCAATCCCCAGAACCATAAAACAAAAAATAAAAAAAAAAAAAAAAAAAAGACAGAGGGGGCTCTCAATAGAGACATAGAAACTATATAATTCTAGAGATAGAAGGTAAAATAAAAATTCAGAAGAAATGAAATTCATAAGATGAGCTCAATTTGGGCTGGGGTTGTGGCTCAGCGGTAGAGCGCTTGCCAAGCACATGCGCGGCCCGGGTTCGATCCTCAGTACCACATACAAATAAACGCATTGTGTACAACTAAAGCAAATAAATAAATATTTTTTTAAAAAAAGCCTGGCACGGTGGCACATGCCTGTAATCCCAGCACTTGGGAGGCTGAGGCAGGAGGATCGCAAGTTCAAAGCCAGCCTCAGCTGTGGCAAGGCACTTAGCAACTCATTGAGACCCTGTCTCTACTAAAATACAAAAAAGGGCTGGGGATGTGGCCCAGTGGCCCAGTGCCCCTGAGTTCAATCTCCCGGTACAAAAAAAAAAAAAAAAAAAGATGAGCTCAATTTAAGATAGCAGAAGAAAGAATCCAATAATTCAACAATAGATCGATCTGAGGAGCAGAAATGAAAAATATTGAAGAAAATGAACAGTGGACCAGAGACTTCTAAGATGACATCAAACAAACTAAAACACATGTAGTAGGAGTTCCAGAAGGACAGAAGATAAATAAAGGGGCAAAAAGTTTTGAAGGAATTTTATCTGAAAACATCCCATATTCAATTGATAACAATAAAAATATTAACCCAAATATTCAAGCAGTTCAACAAGTCCCATAGAGTAGACACAATGTGATACACACCTGGACACATCATAGTTGAACTGCTGATCCAAAAACAGAGAGAATCTTGAAAGCTGCAGAAGAAAAATGACGCGTTCCATGCAGGAGAACAACAATGCGTAACGGTTGACTTTTCATCAGAAACAATGGAAGCCAGAAGGCGGTGGATGGGCATATGCATCCAGTAATTATATTTCCTGTGAAATTACATTTCAAAAATGACAGCAAAATAAATGCATTCCCAAATAAACTAAACTGCAACATTCCCTGATCACGGATCCACCCCACAGGAAATATTAGAGGAAATCCATCAGACTAGGTAGCTGCTCAGCCACTGAATCATTGGCATTTAGGTCAGACGATTCTCTGCAGTGGGAAGTTGTGTTGTAGGGTGTTTATCTGCATCTCTGGCCTCTGCCCAGTAGAGGCCAATAGCAGCCCCCGAGTTACAGTAACAGTGTCTCCAGACGTGGCTGAAAATCTCCTCGAGAGAAACTTGGACCCGGTTGGAAACCATTGGGGTAAAACAAAGTGATACCAGACATAATTCAAATGCATGTGAAGCAATAAAAAGCAAAGGGAGGGCTGGGGTTGTGGCTCAGCGGTAGAGCGCTCGCCTGGCACGTGCGCGGCCCAGGGTTCGATCCTCAGCACCATGTAAAAATAAAGGCATTGTGTACCACTAAAAATAAATAAATAAATATTAAAAAAAAAAAAAAGCAACGGGAATGGCGAATTCATGAGTGAATGCTAAAAAGTGCAGGAGCCCTGTTTGGGGAGATAGCTAAGATTGCAGTTGACTACGGGCCATGGACATTTTTGGGTATTGCCGCCTTCCGTAGTCTCACGGGACTTGGCCTGGGATCTTGCGGGACTTGGCCCAGGATCTCAAGAGACTTGAGCCATGACTCAGCATTGGGCAAGCGCCATTCCTGCTCGGGCACATGAGATGAGACCTGAGAGAGAACGGACGGGGTTATCGCTATTGTGTATATATATTGTAGTTTCTTGTAAGAGTACGTGCCTTGGTTTTTTGTGAGAGTGTGTATGTGGTGTTAGAAATTACAAAGAGACAGAAAGAGAAAGATAAAAGAATTCTTTCATTGCCATCCTGTCTCCGGGCTCCTTCCCGCGGCGCCGCCATTCCAGGCTGCAAATCCCTTTCCGGAGACAACAGTTGGTGGCCCATTCGGGGCATTCAGCACAGCAGGTAAGAACTGAGAAACCTTGCAGGAGTCTCTAGTCAGAGCGGTTAAAATGAGTTCAAAAATAACTAAGACCCAAGTGTACAAGGCTCTTGATGAATTCTTTGATATAGCTGAGTCTGTCGTTAGTGAGGAGGATTTAGAAAACAGTGAAGGCGATCATGAAAGCGTAGCTTCCGCTGAGTCAACGAAGACCAGTAAGGAGAGTATTAGAAGCGTCCCAAAAATGACAAAGATCCGAGCTGCTAAAGCTATTCAAGATTTATTAGAGATAGTTCAAGGATACATGCTCTCAATTGAACCTGGGACTCAGGATGTTACTGAGCCAGTTAGGACCAATGAGAGTAGTAGTAGTGAGGAGGAAATAAGTAAAAGTGATTTTGAAAAAATTAACAAAAGGAAAGTAAGAAAGACCAAGATAAGGGATTGTCAAGTGGAGGAACTTGTGTCCTCTACTCCCCCATGGGTGGAATCCATTACAGAAAATATGAAGGGTATCACTAGGCGTTTGCATACCCTAGAAATAGAAATAAAAAGTCTTTCTGAGCGCTTATGCGTTCTCAAGGGTAACTCACAGATACATTGGGAACTGCCAGTATTTGAAAATGAAAATGGACAGAGGGGCCACCAGCCAGTAGATTTCAAAACAATAAAAAATCTCAAAGAGGCAGTAATGACATATGGGCCCCAAGCTCCTTTCACATTGAGTATACTGGAGTCCCTTAACACACCTTTAGCTTAACCCCTCAGACTGGAAATGTCTATGTAAAGCAACATTAAGTGGGGGACAACACTTGGTTTGGCGATTGCAATTTCAAGAACTTTGTATAGAAACAGCTAAAAGAAATGCAGCTGCAGGGTTTAGAGACCATAATATAGAAATGTTCACAGGAGAAGGGCAATTCGCAGACGTACAGGATCAAAAATACTATACCCCGGGAGTATATGCTCAGATAAACGCAGCTGCCTTAAAGGCATGGAAAACTGTACAAGGACCTGGGGATCTACAAGGTAGCTTGTCCAAAGTAATTCAAGGACCTAATGAACCATATGCTGAATTTGCTGATCGACTTTTGAGAACTGCAGGTAGAGTTTTTGGAGACGTTGATTGAGTTATGCCATTAGTTGTCCAATTAGCATACGAAAAGCTAATAAATATTGCCAAGAAGCCATCAGGCCATGGAAAAATAAAAAGGATCTTTCCGTATATATACAACTATGTAAAGATATAAATGATGCCTTTGTCACAGGAAATGTGATTGCAGCAGCTGTGAGAGATGCTGCCCCTCAAAATTTCACAAGGGCTCAATGTAGACATTATAATCAATCAGGATATTCTAGGCAAAATTATCATAATCAATCAGGCTATTCTAGGCAAAATCCCAAAAGAGAAATAAGACCAAATTCATACCATGCTCCAGGTTGCTGCCCCAGGTGTAAGAAAGGAAATCATTGGGCCAATAAATGCTATTCAAAATTTGACATCCATGGGGCTGGGGTTGTGGCTCAGCGGCAGAGCGCTCGCCTCTCACATGCGTGGCCTGGGTTCGATCCTCAGAACCACGTAAACATAAATCATTGCATTGTGTACAACTAAAGTAAATAAATAAATATTTAAAAAAAATTTGACATCCATGGAAATCCTTTGTTCAGGAATTCAAAAAAAGGGGCACGGGGCCTAATGCCCCGGGGCCCACAAATGTATGAGGCATTGGAGGAGGAGTATCCTCAAGCATCCACTCAGATGCTTCCCCAACACAATCCCTACTACCCATCCACTCCCTCGCCAGAGGAACAAGAGGAAATGCAGGATTAGACCTCTGTTCCACCGCCCGAATAGTGTTAACACCTGAAATGGGGGTTCAACTGATTCCCACAGGAGTCAGGGGACCTCTTCCCTCAGGGACTATAGGACTTATTCTCGAGCGAAGTCCTGAAAGCTTATTAGGTTTGCAAGTGACCCCAGGTGTAATAAACTCAGACTACAAAGGGGAAATAAAAATAATGCTTAGCTCACCCCAAAGTATAAGTTCTATTAATCAGGGGATAGAATTGCTCAGCTGCTCCTCCTTCCAAATTTACATAATTCATTTAAAATGAATATGCCTCTAAATAGGAACAATAGAGGATTTTGTTCCACTGACTCGAAACCCATGGCTTGCTGGGTTCGGGACTGTTCAAGGAGGCCTATGTGTAAAATAAAAATCCAAGGAATAGAAATGGAGGGATTAATAGATACTGGAGCTGACTCTTCCATCATTAATTTACGTCAATGGCCCAAACACTGGCCTCTGCCAAAAAGCTTCAACCAGTTTAAGAGGCTTGGGATATAATAACCTCCCAGAAAAAAGTGCGGTAATTTTAAAATGGGAGGATGATGAAGGACATAAAGGAACGTTTCAGCCTTATGTTTTAACTAGTCTACCGGTTACTTTATGGGGAAGAGATATTTTACAACAAATGGGAGTACACCTTGCAACGAAACCTGCAGGTGTTAAATGTAAAAATCTACAGGGTACTCTTAACCCTAAAAGAAAATCATTATCAAAAAGTACAGGGTAAGCTTAACCCTAAAAGAAATCATTATCATATAGGAAAAAGACGTTTTTCTTCGGGGCAACTGAGAAAATAATTTTGAAAATACCATGGCTTTCTGATAAGCCAGTGTGGGTCCCTCAGTGGCCCCTATCTAAAGAGAAATTACAAGCGGCCCACCTACTAGTTCAGGAACAATTAGAAGCAGGACATATAGAACCTTCCACCTCTCCCTGGAATTCCCCCATATTTGTGATCAAGAAAAAATCAGGAAAATGGCGATTATTACATGATCTTAGACAAATTAATAAAACCATGCAAGTCATGGGCCCTACTCAACCTGGACTTCCGAATCCTGTAGCTATTCCAAAAAATTTCCATCTTATTAGTCTTGATATAAAGGATTGCTTCTTTTCTATTCCCCTACATCCTCTGGATGCCCCCAGGTTTGCTTTTTCAGTTCCTTCTATTAACAATAATGGCCCTGATCAGAGATATCAATGGAAGGTTTTACCACAGGGAATGGCTAATAGCCCCACCATATGCCAAATATATGTGGACAAGGCTATCCAACCCATTAAAAATAAATATCCAAACCTCATGTGTCTACATTACATGGATGATATTTTACTGGCCCACCCTAATCAAAAAATCTTATTTAATATATTCAGTGACGTGGTAGAAAATTTAAAAAAAATACGGATTATATATAGCAGAACAAAAAGTTCAAACCAGATCTCCCATATTATATTTAGGATTTAAAATCATGGATACTTTTGTTAGACCCCCAAAAAATTTTAATAAATAAAGAACATTTAACCACCCTCAATGATTTCCAAAAACTACTGGGAGACATTAATTGGCTTCGCCCTACACTAAACCTCACTACTGGCCAATTAAAACCTTTATTTGATATCCTTCGAGGGGACCCTGATCCATCCTCACCGCGAACATTGACTCCTGATGCTAGGAAAGCTTTAAAGTTAGTAGAAAAAGCCATTGAAGGAGCTCATTGTGACAGATTTGATTTAACTCAACCGCTGATATTGATTATTATTTCTTCACAATATACACCGACAGGAGTATTTTGGCAACAAGGGCCTTTATTATGGATACATTTGCCTGTCTCTCCTAAAAAGTATAATTGAGTCTTATACCTCCATGGTGGTTAAACTTATTCTTCAAGGACTTAAAACTTCTACTAAAATATTTGGCATTCACCCTACTACTATTATTACTCCCTATTCATCGTCACAGATTGAATATTTATGCTTCAACGATAATGACTGGGCTATAGCTAGATGCTCTATCTCTGCAAATTTTGATAATCACCTTCCTAAGTCTCCTATATTGCAGGAGCCCTGTTTGGGGATTGACTTGAATTGTAGTTGACTATGAGCCGTGGAGATTTGGCCATTGTCGCCACCCGTAGTCTCACGGGACTTGTTGCGGGATCTCGAGTGACTTGGCCGAAATTGCAGATCGGGTCAGCGCCATTTTAGTGGTGTGTTTGGCGTGTGTTAGTTGTTGTTAGAACCAGAGAGAAAAGTTATCAGAATAAAAGCTGTTTGTCTCCAGTTTGCTTCTGAAGTTCTTCCCGCGGCTCCGTTGCTCCAAGCGCTTCAGGCGACTACAGGTGGCGGCCCGTATGGGGAACTTCGGAGCGGACAGGTAAGAACTGAAAGGTCTCTAAAGATGGGTTCGAATATAACTGAATCCCAAGTGATAGAGGCTATGCAAAGACTCCTTGATATACCTGACTCTGTTCTCAGTGAGGAGTATATAGACAAAAGTGAAAGTGATCAAAAAAAGTGTAGATTCCACTGGCCAACTGAGACCAGTAAAGAGAGTATTAGAAGAGACCCAAAAATGACAAAAATCCAAGCTATTAAAGCTATTCGGGAGTTATTGGCGAAAGCTGAAGGATACTTGCTCTCACTGGAACCTGGGCCTCAGGATATTGCTGTCAGTGAAATTAGCAGTGGTGAGGAATCTAGTAAAAGTGATCCTGAGAAAATGAGGAAAAAGAAATTTATAAAAAAGACCGAGAAAAAGGTCCGTCAGGCAGAGGAGTCACTTGTGTCCTCTACTCCCCCATGGGTGGAATCCATTACAGAAAATATGAAGGGTATTACTAGGCATTTGCATACCCTAGAAACAGAAATAAAAAGTCTTTCTGATCGCTTATGCGCTCTCGAGGACAACTCACAGATACATTGGGAACCGCCAGCATTTGAAAAGAAAAAATGGACAGAGTGTCCATCAGTCAGTAGATTTCAAAACAATAAAAAATCTCAAAGAGGCAGTAATGACTTATGGGCCCCAAGCTCCTTTCACGTTGAGTATGCTGGAGTCCCTTAACACCTTTAGCTTAACCCCCTCAGACTGGAAAAGTCTATGTAAAGCAACATTAAGCGGGGGGCAATTCTTGGTTTGGCGATCGCAATTCCAAGAACTTTGTATAGAAACGGCTAAAAGAAACGCGGCTGCAGGGTTTGAAAACTATAATATAGACATGCTCATAGGAGAAGGGCAATTCGCAGACTTACAGGCTCAAACAGATTACGACCCAGATATATATGCTCAGATAAATGCAGCTGCCTTAGAGGCATGGAAAACTGTACAAGGACCTGGGGATCTACAAGGTAGCTTGTCAAAAGTGATTCAAGGACCTAATGAGCCGTATGCCGACTTTGCTGATCGACTTTTGAGAACTGCAGGTAGTGTGTTTGCAGATGTTGACCAAGCTATGCCTTTAGTTGTTCAATTAGCTTATGAAAATGCAAATAAATGGTGCCAAGCAGCCATCAGGCCATGGAGAACTAAAAAGGATCTTTCCGTATATATACAACTATGTAAAGATATAAATGACGCCTTTGTCACAGGAAATGTGATTGCAGCCTCAATGAGAGGTGCTTCCTCTCGAAATTTCACAAAGGCTAAACGTAGATATAATAATCAATCAGGATATTCCAGGCAAAATTATCATAATCAATCAGGCAATTCTAGGCAAAATCCCAAAAGAGAAATAAGACCAAGCTCATATCGTGCCCCAGGCCGCTGCCCCAGGTGTAAAAAGGGAAATCATTGGGCCAACAAATGCCATTCAAAATTTGACATCCATGGAAATCCTTTGTTCAGGAATTCAAAAAACGGGGCACGGGGCCCAATACCCCGGGCCCACAAATGTACGGGGCATTGCAGAAGGAGTATCCTCAAGCATCCACTCAGATGCTTCCCCGACACAATCCCTACTACCCATCCACTCCCTCGCCAGAGGAACAAGAGGAAATGCAGGATTAGACCTCTGTTTCCACCGCCCGAATAGTGTTAACACCTGAAATGGGGGTTCAACTGATTCCCACAGGAGTCAGGGGGACCTCTTCCCTCAGGGACTGTAGGACTTATTATCGGGCGTAGTCCTGAAAGCTTATTAGGTTTGCAAGTGACCCCAGGTGTAATAAACTCAGACTACAAAGGGGAAATAAAAATAATGCTTAGCTCACCCCAAAGTATAACTTCTGTTAATCAAGGAGATAGAATTGCTCAGTTGCTTCTCCTTCCCAATTTACATAATTCATTTAAAATGGGTATGCCTCAAGAAGGGAACAATAGAGGATTTTGTTCCACTGACTCAAGTCCCATGGCTTGCTGGGTTCGAGACTGTTCAAGGAGGCCTATGTGTAAAATAAAAATCCAAGGAATAGAAATGGAGGGATTAATAGATACTGGAGCTGACTCTTCCATCATTAATTTACGTCAATGGCCCAAACACTGGCCTCTGCAAAAAGCTTCAACCAGTTTAAGAGGCTTGGGATATAATAACCTCCCAGAAAAAAGTGCGGTAATTTTAAAATGGGAGGATGATGAAGGACATAAAGGAACATTTCAGCCTTATGTTTTACCTAATCTACCGGTTACTTTATGGGGAAGAGATATTTTGCAACAAATGGGAGTACACCTTGCAACCAAGCCTGCAGATGTTAAATGTGAAAACCTACAGGGTAATCTTAACCATAAAAGAACTCATTATCAAAAAGTACAGAGTAATCTTAACCCTAAAAGTAATCATTGTCATAAAGGAAAAAAGATATTTTTTTTTTCGGGGCCACTGAGAAAATAATTTTGAAAATACCATGGCTTTCTGATAAGCCAGTGTGGGTCCCTCAGTGGCCCCTATCTAAAGAGAAATTACAAGCGGCCCACCTACTAGTTCAGGAACAATTAGAAGCAGGACATATAGAACCTTCCACCTCTCCTGGAATTCCCCCATATTTGTGATCAAGAAAAAATCAGGAAAATGGCGATTGTTACATGATCTTAGACAAATTAATAAAACCATGCAAGTTATGGGCCCTACTCAACCTGGACTTCCTAGTCCCGTAGCTATTCCAAAAAATTTCCATCTTATTACTCTTGATATAAAGGATTGCTTCTTTTCTATTCCCCTACATCCTCTGGATGCCCCCAGGTTTGCTTTTTCCATTCCTTCTATGAACAATAATGGCCCTGATCAGAGATATCAATGGAAGGTTTTACCACAGGGAATGGCTAATAGCCCCACCATATGCCAAATATATGTGGACAAGGCTATCCAACCCATTAAAAATAAATATCCAAACCTCATGTGTCTACATTACATGGATGATATTTTATTGGCCCACCCTAATCAAAAAAATCTTATTTAATATATTCAGTGATGTGGTAGAAAATTTAAAAAAATATGGATTATATATAGCAGAAGAAAAAGTTCAAACCAGATCTCCCATATTATATTTAGGATTTAAAATCATGGATACTTTTGTTAGACCCCCAAAAAATTTTAATAAATAAAGAACATTTGACCACCCTCAATGATTTCCAAAAACTACTGGGAGACATTAATTGGCTTCGCCCTACACTAAATCTCACTACTGGCCAACTAAAACCTTTATTTGACATCCTTTGTGGAGATCCTGATCCATCTTCACCACGAACATTGACTCCTGATGCTAGGAAAGCTTTAAAGTTAGTAGAAAAAAGCCATCGAAGGAGCTCATTGTGATAGATTTGATTTAACTCAACCGCTGATGTTGATTATTATTTCTTCACAATATACACCCACAGGAGTATTTTGGCAAAAAGGGCCTTTATTATGGATACATTTGCCCGTCTCTCCTAAAAGTATAATTGAATCTTATACCACCATGGTGGCTAAACTTATTCTTCAAGGACTTAAGACTTCTACTAAAATATTTGGCATTCATCCTGCTACTATTATTACTCCCTATTCATCATCACAGATTGAATACTTATGCTTCAATGATAATGATTGGGCTATAGCTAAATGCTCTACTTCTGCAAATTTTGATAATCATCTTCCTAAGTCCCCTATATTATCTTTTTGTATTAATCATCCTATTATATTTCCACAGGTAATAAAAAATCAACCTATTCCTAAGGCATTTAATGTATTTACAGATGGGTCCTCAAATGGTACTGCTACAGTAGTCACTAAAAAAGAAAATATGACTTACATAACTGCACACAAATCAGCTCAACTAGTGGAACTGGAAGCTGTGGTAAGAGCTCTGGAAAATTTTAGGGACCAGCCCATAAACATTTTTTCAGATAGCCACTATATTGTACAAGCCGTTCCCAAAATTAGAGTTAGCAGGACCATAGCACCTCATACTCCAGCCTTTAAATTGTTTTATCAAATACAAAAACTTTTGTGGGCAAGAAAAGAACCTCTATTCGTAGGCCATATTAGAGCACATACTAATTTGCCTGGTCCCCTCCATGAAGGTCATCAAAAGGCTGATGAACTTACAAAAACAGTATTTATACTTTCAGTGCTACAACAAGCTACTTTATTTCATTCCCAGTTTCATGTCAACAGCACCACCTTGCAACGTAGGTTTAAAATCACAAAGGAGCAAGCCAGAACAATTGTAAAAGATTGTAAATCTTGTATGACACATTTGCCCAATCATCATTTCGGAGTTAACCCTAGAGGATTAATGCCCAATCATTTGTGGCAGATGGATGTTACTCATGAGCCAAGTTTTGGAAAATTGCGATTTATTCATGTGACCATAGATACATGCTCAGGCATGATTTTTGCTTCCTTACATTCTGGAGAAAAAGTTAAAGATGTTACATCTCATTGTTTGCAAGCTTTTGCTGCATTGGGCATCCCCAAAATGCTTAAAACAGATAATGGCCCCGCATATACGTCCTCATCTTTCAAACAGTTTTGCGCAAAATTCAATATATCCCATAAAACAGGCATCCCATACAATCCTCAGGGTCAGGGCATTATTGAAAGAGCAAACCGAACACTGAAAATTATGTTATTAAAACAAAAAGAAGGAAATTGGAAAAGTCCTAAGGACAGATTGGCAGTTGCCCTGTTTACCTTAAATTTTTTAACTTTAGACTCTAATGGTTATTCTGCTGGAGACAGACATTGGAATCCACACCAACAACATAAACCTTTGGTTTACTGGAAGGATGTTCTTTCAGGTACATGGAAGGGTCCAGATCCAGTATTAATTTGGGGAAGAGGATCTGTTTGTGTTTTTCCAAAAGACGAATCCTCTCCAATATGGATACCATCTAGATTAATAAAACAGGTACCACATCAAAATGATCAAGATGAAGTTATTGAAGAATCAAGATTAATAAAAAAGGTACAAAATCAAGAGGACCAAGATGAAGGTATAGAATGATTCCCTCAAAAGAGTCCTTCAAAATATTTCACAACTTAAGTGTCATTCCTCCCGGCCGGGATGAGGAGATCTCTCTTTAGTGTGCACACAATTGTATTTTTTTTTCTTTTTCTTTTTATACATGTCTTTATGTCTGTACATTTGTCTATATTTCATGTTAATGTGACGTCACAAATATATGTTTGTATGTTTGTTCGTCTCTCCAGTGTGACGTCACGAAGAACAAAGCGCTTATGAAAAAGAAAATATATATATATATATATATATATGGATCCAATTAACTTTAATTCATTTTAGGTTAAGAGTATTCAATTTAGGTAAATAATTTTATAAATGAAGGTACTTTCAATTTTGATTTATAGGTGTCCCTGGGACTTCTCTTTAGCAAACAATATGACTAGTGCTATATAACCTGATATTTTGGTGTTTTGACTTAAGATTGTTTATTTGTTATTAACTTCATTTGTTTAATAGCTCATTAATTTCAATTATCTCAACAGGTAAAAAATTGCTCTGTATACAGAGACTCAAGGGTTCCAGCTAACAAATTATTTCTCTCAAGTGCCTTTACCTTTTCTTTAATCTATCTTTAATGCAGTAATTACCCTCAGTCTTTCTTTGTTTTGTTCTAAATATGACATTTTTCCAACTTATGTTTGTAGAAGCTCAACCAGCGATGTATGTGAACAAAAATCAACTTTAATTTTCTAATCTAATTATTCTATTTTGTAGTTTGACAACTCGCCTCTTGACTCAGTGCTGCAATAGCACTGCCTTTCCTTTAATAATTGATGCTTGAGTTTCTAGGTAGCGGGCCCTGAAGATTTGCCGGTGGCATTGTCTGAACATAAAAAAGATGTCTGCTGCTCAAACATCAAACAACCTCACCAACAGTGTGGCCTCTGCTCTACATGCATGGGGCCTCCTACATCAACATGTTATAACAAATGGACATTTTGATCTTTCATTGTTTGGGACTTTACGGGACAATGCCTTGCGGGTATTTGTCTAGAGAATTCAGTGTGTTACTTGATGGAACTTAGAGCAGCTGATTTGTTTAAACAATTTGATATGCTATGCAATTTGGCTCATCACCAAAAGGCTTGTTGCCTTAAAGCCGCAACATCTCCTCACAATTGGACGGCTGTTAGTCATCATATATAGTTCGATCCTAAAGGGCTCCATTGGATGGCTGGTTAGCCAATGACGGGTAAGATCCCCAGAGGGGGACAACCTAAGACAGGCACAGTCGCACGGGACAGTCTCATGTGGCCGACATATCAACCTAAGACAGGAGTCAAGGGCACAGCCTTGATTATCCGATGACGGGTAAGAATGTTGGTTGCACATAGACGTCCTAGAGCATTACCTCTTTTAAAACAAAAAGGGGGAAATGCAGGAGCCCTGTTTGGGGATTGACTTGAATTGTAGTTGACTATGAGCCGTGGAGATTTGGCCATTGTCGCCACCGTAGTCTCACGGGACTTGTTGCGGGATCTCGAGTGACTTGGCCGAAATTGCAGATCGGGTCAGCGCCATTTTAGTGGTGTGTTTGGCGTGTGTTAGTTGTTGTTAGAACCAGAGAGAAAAGTTATCAGAAAAAAGCTGTTTGTCTCCAGTTTGCTTCTGAAGTTCTTCCCGCGGCTCCGTTGCTCCAAACGCTTCAGGCGACTACACTATATTATCTTTTTGTATTAATCATCCTATTATATTTCCACAGGTAATAAAAAATCAACCTATTCCTAAGGCATTTAATGTATTTACAGATGGGTCCTCAAATGGTACTGCTACAGTAGTCACTACAAAAGAAAATATGACTTACATAACTGCACACAAATCAGCTCAACTAGTGGAATTGGAAGCTGTGGTAAGAGCTCTGGAAAATTTTAGAGACCAGCCCATAAACATTTTTTCATATAGCTACTATATTATACAAGCCGTCCCAAAATTGGAGTAGCAGGACCAATAGCACCTCATACTCCAGCCTTTAAATTGTTTTGTCAAATACAAAAACTTTTGTGGGCAAGAAAAGAACCTCTATTCGTAGGCCATATTAGAGTACATACTAATTTGCCTGGCCCCCTCCATGAGGGTAATCAAAAGGCTGATGAACTTACAAAAACAATCTTTATACTTTCAGCGCTACAACAAGCTACTTTATTTCATTCCCAGTTTCACGTCAACAGCACCACCTTGCAATGTAGGTTTAAAATCACAAAGGAGCAAGCCAGAACAATTGTAAAAGATTGTAAATCTTGTATGACACATTTGCCCAATCCTCATTTTGGTGTTAACCCTAGAGGATTAATGCCCAATCATTTGTGGCAGATGGATGTTACTCATGAGCCAAGCTTTGGAAAATTGCGATTTATTCATGTAACCATAGATACATGCTCAGGCATGATTTTTGCTTCCTTACATTCCGGAGAAAAAGTTAAAGATGTCACATCTCATTGTTTACAAGCTTTTGCTGCATTGGGCATCCCCAAAATGCTTAAAACAGATAACGGCCCCGCATATACGTCCTCATCTTTCAAACAGTTTTGCGCAAAATTCAATATATCCCATAAAACAGGCATCCCATACAATCCTCAGGGTCAGGGCATTATTGAAAGAGCAAACCACACACTAAAAGTTATGTTGTTAAAACAGAAAGAAGGAAACGGAAAAAATCCTAAGGACAGATTGGCAGTTGCCCTGTTTACTTTAAATTTTTTAACTTTAGACTCTGATGGTTATTCTGCTGGAGACAGACATTGGAATCCACATCAACAACATAAACCTTTGGTTTACTGGAAGGATGGAAGGGTCCAGATTTTTTGGGGTAGAGGATCTGTTTGTGTTTTCCCAAAGCATAAATCCTCTCCAATATGGATACCATCTAGATTAATAAAGCAGGTACCAAATCAAAGGATCAAGATGAAGTTGTTGAGGAATCAAGATTAATAAAAAAGGTACAAAATCAAGAGGACCAAGATGAAGATATGGAATGATTCCCTTAAAAGAGTCCTTCAAAATATATCACAACTTAAGTGTCATTCCTCCCAGCCGGGACGAAGAGATCTCTCTTTAGTGTGCACACAGTTGCATTTTTTTTTCTTTTTATATATGTGTTTATGTCTGTATATTTGTCTAAATTTCATGTTAATGTGATGTCACAAATATATGTTTGTATGTGCGTCTGTCCAGTGTGACATCAAAAATAACAAAGCGCTTATGAAAATATTTATATATACATATATGGATCCAAATAACAAATCTAATTCATTTAAATTTAAGAGTATTCATTTTGGGTAAATAATTTAATAAGTGAAGGTACCTTCAATTTTGTTTTATAGGTGTCCCAGGGACTTCTCTTTAGCGAAAAATATGACTAGTGCTGTATAACCTGATATTTTGGTGTTTTGACATAAGGTTGCGTATTTATTATTAACTTCATTTGTTTAATAACTGATTAATTTCAATTATTTCAACAGGTAAAAGGATTGCTGTGTATGCAGAAACTCGAAGTTTCCAGCTAACAAATTATTTCTCCAAAGTGCTTTTAGTTTTTCTTTAATCTATCTTTAATGCAGTAAATACCCTCAGTCTTTCTTTGTTTTGTTCTAAATATGATATTTTGCCAGCTTATGTTTGTGGGAGCTCAAGCAGCAATGTGTGTGAGCAGAAATGAACTTTAATTTTCTAATCTAATAATTCTATTTTTTAGTTTGACAACTCGCCTCTTGACTCAGTGCTGGAATAGCACTGCCTTTCCTTTAATAATTGATGCTTGAGTCTCTAGGTAGCGGGCCCTGAAGATTTGCCGGTGGCATTGTCTAGACATAAAAAAGATGGCTGCTGCTACAGCTGCAGGGATCGCGGTCGCTACAAGCATCCCTGCTGCTCAAGCGTCAAACAACCTCACCAGAAAAGTGGCCTCTGCTCTGCATGCATGGGGCCTCCTAGATCAACGTGTTATAACAAGTGGACAATTTGATCTTTCATTGTTTGGGACTTCACTGGATATTACCTTGCGGGTATTTGTTTAGAGAACTCACTGTGTTACGTGATGAAACTTAGGGCAGCTGATTTGTTTAAAGAATTTGATATGCTCTGCAATTTGGCTCGTCACCAAAAGGCTTGTTGCCTTAAAGCCGCAGCATCTCCTCCCAATTGGACGGCTGTTAGTCATCTTACACAGTCGATCCTAAAGGGCTCCATTGGATGGCTGGTTAGCCAATGACGGGTAAGATCCCCAGAGGGGGACAACCTAAGACAGGCATAGTCGCACAGGACAGTCTCATGTGGCCGACATATCAACCTAAGACAGGAGTCAAGGGCACAGCCTTGATTATCCGATGACGGGTAAGAATGTTGGTTGCACATAGACGTCCTAGAGCATCCCCTCTTTTAAAACAAAAGGGGGGAAATGCAGGAGCCCTGTTTGGGGAGATGGCTAAGATTACGGTTGACTATGGGCCATGGACATTTTTGGGCATTGCCGCCTTCCGTAGTCTCACGGGACTTGGCTTGGGATCTCGCGGGACTTGGCCCAGGATCTCGAGAGACTTGAGCCGTGACTCAGCAGATTGGGCCAGCGCCATTCCTGCTCGGGCGCGTGAGATGAGACCTGAGAGAGAACGGACGGGGTTATCGCTATTGTGTAGATATATTGTAGTTTTTGTAAGAGTACGTGCCTTGGTTTCTTGTGAGAGTGTGTATGTGGTGTTAGAAATTACAAGAGACAGAGAGAGAAAGATAAAAGAATTCTTTCATTGCCATCCTGTCTCCGGGCTGCAAATCCCTTTCCGGAGACAACAAAAAAGCACATGTGCCTGTTTTTTCTTAATCTCTTAAAAAGCTTAGTGTCTGTGTGATGAATTGTACTTTTATGTTTGAAAATTTTCTAGAGAGAAACTATAATGTTTTGCCATAAACCTTGTTCATGACTAGATTTTTTTTTTTTTGCTTGTATGCCTAGTTGTTTAAATAATTTTTGCTGAATTTGGTTTGCTAATGCTTTCTTTTGAATTCCGTATCGGGTTTCAAATGTGAGCTTGGCCTATGATTTTCCTTTTTATGCTGTTCTTTTCCTTGGGCTATGGATTAGACGAGCCACATGAAATCAGTTGGGAAACCTGCCCTATTGCCCAGTCTCTGCAGCAGTTGAAATAAAATAGGAATTATCTGTTTTCCTGAATCTATTTATTAAAACCGTCAAGACTTTAAGGGATTCTGATAGATTTTTAGCACATAGTTTTTAATTTCTTTAATAGTTTTAATTCTAATCTCCATGAGTTTACTTAAATATGATTACATATAATACTAACATATAAGAAACACAAAATATATTTGTGGTTTTTTTAAAAAGTATATATCTGGTTTTCAGAAATTATTTTATCCAAATTTATCTTTTAAAGGTATTTATTTGCACTATTTTCCTTTTCATTCTTGATATTGTAAGTTCATCCCCTACTGTTTTCTGTACTGATCCATTTTCTCTCTTTTATAAATCTTTTTAAAAAATTTTTTTAGTTGTAGTTGGACACAATACCTTTATTTTATTTATTTATTTTTATGTGGTGCTGAGGATTGAACTCAGTGCCTCGCATGTGCTAGGCGAGTGCTCTACCGCTGAACTACAACCCCAGCCCCCTCTTTTATAAATCTTTACAAGAATCAGCTTTGGAGTTTTGATAAGCTCTCTGTTCTCATCTTTATTATTCTGTCTTTGAGATTTTTTACTTGATGTCCTTTTTCAAACTATTTTAGTTTGATACCTCTGTCATTTTTTGGTGGGGTGGTTACTGGGGCACTCAATCACTGAGCCACATCCCCAGCCCTATTTTGTATTTTATTTAGAGACAGGGTCTCACTGAATTGCTTAGTGCATCACTAAGCTGCTGAAGCTGGCTTTGAACTCACAATCCTCCTGTCTCAGCCTCCTGAGCCACTGGTATTAGAGGCGTGCACCACGGCGCCCAGCCTTTTGTCACTTTTAATGTTTCTCTTTTCTACACACACACTTGAGGCTACCTATGTTTGCATGATTCTTATGTTATATACTAGTTTCTAATGGCCCATACACTTACTCTTTTTTAAAAAACATATTTATTTATTTGCTTTAATTGTATACCATGTGTTTATTTGTATGTGGTGCTGAGGATCGAACCCGGGCCGCGCACGTGCTAGGCGAGCGCTCTACCGCTGAGCCACAACCCCAGCCCCCATACACTTACTCTTTACATTAATTATTTAAATTATTTGTTCCTTAAATCATTATTACATATATAGGGTTTTTAAATTTTTTTTTCTGGGTATTTTGGTTAACTTTTTGTTCCTGGCTTTGATTCTCTGCCGTGGCCCTCAGAGACCTCGGGCTCCACACCCGCACTCTTGGGCTTTCTTGACCCCCACGTGGCCATCTCACCCGTGGCCAGCTTCTGCAAATGCTCCACGTGTGCCACGTTAGTCAGCTCTTTGCTATTGTCGCCAGAATACTAGACAAGAGCGAGTAAGGAGGAAATGTTTATTTGGGCTCGTGGTTTCAAAAGTTTAGTCCTTGATCAGTCGACTCCATCGCTCTGAGCAATGGAGGAGAGGAAGGGGGCGCAGGCCAGACGCACCCTTCCAGGGCACATCCCGGTGGCCCACTCCCCAGCCGCGCCCCAGCTGCCCGCAGTCACCACCCAATCAGTCCACGCAAAGGCGGGTGGACTGATGAGGCTACAGCTACCACCCAGTCGTGTCACCTCCCAGCATTAATGAGCGCCTTTGCGGACACCTCATATCCAAACCTTAACACGTGCCTGTGAAGAATTCTCTAATTGGTGTGAGGGCACCAGTTTCTTGGATCCGGCTTTTTTTTTTTTTTTTTAATATTTATTTATTTGCTTTAGTTGTGCACAAGGCAATGCATTTATGTTTACGTGGTGCTGAGGGTCGAACCCGGGCCGCGCACGTGCCAGGCGAGCGCTCTGCCGCTGAGCCACGACCCCAGCCCCTGGATCCAGCTTTTTAACTGCTTTATTCAAATCTGCTACAACCTTAGCACAATATTTGATGCTTAACTCACCCTTAATCCAACATCACTGCGGTGAGCTGATTTCTCTTTTCAGTCTACCAGCTTTCGCTCCGTGCATTTTGAACCCCTGTTATCTGGGGTTTATTAACTGCTTTATCATCATGTGATTCTCTCTTTATCCCTAATATCCCTAATATTGTTCCTAGTGTATGAGGTCTATGTTTTGAAACATATTTACGTGGTATGTCTTTTTTTTAAACACTTAACCTATTTATGCTCTTGTAGAGTGGGTCTTCCATGGACAGTACACAATTGAATAGTTGGGTCTTGCTTTTTTATCCAATGTGACAAATTGCAGACTTTTAATTCGATTACGTGGATCATTTCCATGTAACCCAGTTATCGGCACTGTTGGGTTTACATGTATGCTTTCCACCTGCCACAGATAGTAAAAAGTCTCCCTAGTCATTGCACTTGGCAAAACAAGGAAAACGTGGCATCTATGAAACAGGTGTAGAAAGATTGTTGCTTAGAGAATAACCAGATAATATCACTAAGTGCTTTTGGAAGTTACAAACTATCATGATAATAGAAAGTTTTAAAAGTTGGTAAAGGAAGGTTGGAAGATGTCTTTGAAAATATCTTTAAAAGCCGGGCGCGGTGGCGCACGCCTGTAATCCCAACACTTGGGAGGCTGAGGCAGGAGGATCGCGAGTTCAAAGCCAGCCTCAGCAATGGCGAGGCACTTAGCAACTCAGTGAGACCCTGTCTCTAATAAAAAAATACAAAAAAGGGCTGGGGATGTGGCCCAGTGGTCGAGTGCCCCTGAGTTCAATCCCCGGTACCACAAAAAAAAAAAAAAAAAAAAAGAAAATATCTTTAAAAATCAAGGCAAAGAAATGGAAGACGGGACAGAAATGACAAGGCCATCAGTTAATCCGCGACGCGGGTTCCACCAGAGGCAGCTGCCTCTTGCCAGCGCGAGCCCGCCTCTAACAGGCTGACGAACCTGCCAAGAGAAGCATTCTGACGTGCAGTAGCTAATCAGCAAGGTCTCAGCTGTTGATTGGGTTAGAACCTCCGCCCCTGACTCACTTCACTCCGGTGCTGTAAGTCGTGTAGATGGAAGCTGCACGAGGGAAGGTGATACTCATGGACCCCGGGGCACAGGAGGCACGGGGCACCGCTGGAAAGAGGAAAAGACAGAAGGGGGGCGAGAACCGATCTGCTCACACAGGCCCGTCAGAGCCCAGGTGCTAGGAGGGATGTGACCTCTGTCCACCTCTGAAATACGCCAGCTACTCGGCACCCTGACCAGGCTTTGGCTGGCGGGGCGGTGGGGGAGGGGGTCAGCTGCCTTGCCACGGGACTGCCCAGGCAGGAAGGGCCACCCAGCCTTGCAGTGTGAAGGGCCAGACTCCAGAGGAGACCCGCCCTCCTGCCAAGGGCCTATGCTCTGTGTTCCTGACTCCTGCGTTTGGGTGTCGGTCCGGGACAGGCTGCCCCCAGGGCCACCTAGTTCCTGGAGATAAACACCTTCCCCGTGAGCACACCTTTGGTGCCCAAGCCCAGCCACCCGAGCCACAGCCCACACTGCCTCCCGCCTCCACCCACACACCACGCCCACTCCCCCTGCCCGCCACCTGGACAGGGCCCACCCCACGGCCCAGAGCCTGCCACAGCTGTCCCCTCCCGGTCCTCAGCTCTCTCAGCATGCCTCCCCTACCCCCCTCAAGAACCTCACAGGAGGTCAGCCACAGCGCCAAGGAGGGATGGCTCCTTCAGAAACGTGGAGACGAGTGACAAGAGGAGGAAGGGATGGGTTTGAGGAGGGGGCCCCAAAAGCAGTCTGGGGAGAAAAGCACCCGAGGCTATGACCCTTCCTTACCTCCCTCGCTATCTCTGCACCCGGACTCCTGTGTACACATGTGTGGGTGCGATTTTAAAAACGATTTAAAAATAAGCCGGGCGCGGTGGCGCACGCCTGTCATCCCAGCACTTGGGAGGCTGAGGCAGGAGGAACGCGAGTTCAAAGCCAGCCTCAAGCCATGGCGAGGCACTTAGCAACTCAGTGAGACCCTGTCTCTAAATAAAATACAAAAAAGGGCTGGGGATGTGGCCCTGAGTTCAATCCCTGGCTCAAAAAAAAAAAAAAAAAAAAAATTAAAAATAGACATAGATTTTAATGCTTTCAGAGCTAAAGGCAGAAAGGTACTGATGAGAAGTGCACACCCTGGAAACGCCTAAGGGGGATGAGAGGAAGCCAAACGCCCCCCGCCGAGCAGAATCTAGAAAATATGCAGATCACAGAGGCAAAGAGGGCATCAAAGCCTACACGCTCCCTGCAATAATGAGCGTGACTCATTGAGTTTCCTTATCAAAAATCAAACAGGCAGGTGCGCAGTGTTTACAGGAGACACACCCCAAACAAAAGAGAGATCAAATATTAATGGCAGATAAAAATCAAAACAGCAGGCGAAGATGATTAGGTACACACAAACGAGCAGAAAGCCGAGGTAGAAATATAATACTCAGGCAGGCATCACAGGGTCACCAGCAAAAGACCCCGGAATGAAGAAAGCCATTGTGGGTTGACAAAGGGCATGATCCACAAAAAAAAAAAAAAAAAAAAGC
Source organism: Tamias sibiricus (assembly GCA_025594165.1). NCBI lineage: Eukaryota > Metazoa > Chordata > Mammalia > Rodentia > Sciuridae > Tamias > Tamias sibiricus. The sequence goes on from CM046660.1 coordinate 4,737,068, forward strand.
ATAGCATAAAATGTCGCACTGCAAATTCATGTGAAATCAGAATCGATGAGGGAAAATGGCCAAAATGCAAAGAAAGTTAATAGACTCCCATGGGTGGCATTAGGTAACAGCGGTCACTGTCGGTCTTTGGCGGACACAGAATAGAGGAAGGGTCTCCTGACCTCATCCACAAGGTCAAGTACATAAGCACGGGTCGAGCGGAGGCCTGCCTCCGGGGCGACCCTCCAGGAGCTCTCCTAGTACCCACACCCCGCAGATTCCCCTCCCGCGCAGTCCCGGGTTGGTGTGTGTGCCCCACAGAATGTGCCTGTCACTGCCAGGCTTCAGGTGCAAAGGACACTGCTGCCTCCCTGGGTCACTGCCTCTGTCCGACCCTCCCTGGTCACTCGCTCTAGAAGAAGGGCGTCACTGTGTTGTGAAGAGGGACCCACCTGGCAAGCAGGGACGCCTCTTGCCAACAGCCAGGCAACGCGCCCGCCCTGGTGGCAGCATTTTGCCAGCCCCCCACTGAGTCTTCAGACAAATGCACCCTGGGGACACCTTGACCTCCTCACGAGGTACCCAGAGCCAGACGCCCCTGGCTGAGCTGCTTCTGAATGTCTGACCCACAGAAACCGTGGGGTCCCAAACGTCATTGTCTTAAGCCCCCAAGGGCTGGAGCACCAGAAAATCGTTACACAGTCACGCGCCACATGGTGACATCTCGGTGGACAGTGCTCCAGGCATCTGACGGCGGTCCCTCAAGACGACACGCCCACTTGGGCCGCAGCCACCGTAGTTCATGTAATGACAACCTATGACGTTGGCACAACAAAAGTGCTCACAACTCGCTTCTCAGCACGTCGCCGTCATTACTGGGCCAAGAGTGACTGCAGGTTAGCGGGTGGGTCGAGAGATTTTAAACTCACCTCCTGGGCTCCACCTGACCCTCCTTTCAACCTCAGCGACACACTCCCAGCACTGCTCTGGGTTGGGTCCCAGCCTGGCCCTCCGCACCTGCCTCCTGCTCCGTCCCGCACGGGTAAGACCCAATCAGGGTCTACACCAAATCGAAAAAAGAGCACTGTGCAGAGACCCAGAGGCTGGCTCTGTGGCCTCGGAGTCCAGACCGTACGCCTGGCTCTGGTGTCTGGCGGCATGAATCGTTGTCTTCAGTGAATACATTTTAAAAAGTTATATAAGCCGGGCGCGGTGGTGCACGCCTGTAATCCCAGCACTTTGGGAGGCTGAGGCAGGAGGATCGCGAGTTCAAAGCCAGCCTCAGCAATGGCGAGGCACTTAGCAACTCAGTGAGACCCTGTCTCTAATAAAATACAAAAAAGGGCTGGGGATATGGCCCAGTGGTCGAGTGCCCCTGAGTTCAATCCCTGGTACCACAAAAAAAAAAAAAATTATATGTATACACATATATATATATTCATATTATATATATATACATATATATTTTTTTAGTTGTAGCTGGACACAATACCTTTATTTATTTATCTTTAGTGGTGCTGAGGATGGAACGCAGCACCTCACACGTGCGAGGCGAGCGCTCTACCACTGAGCCCCGGCCCCAGCCCCTGGTTGCATACATCGACTCCTGAGACGCCGCGGGATGTGGCGTGGCCTGGCTGGGAGTCCCGCCGTCGGATGCCCTCGGCGCTCTCCATGTTCCTACCCACAGGTGGCACAGCCAAAGGTGGTTATTTTTACTCAGTCTGGCAGGACCCAAGTGGTAGTTTGTTAGCGAAAGAAAGCTACAAATATTTAAGGACAGATGTGACCCGGACACCAGGCAGAGGGGCGAGGACACCACACTCGAGCCATGGCAGAGAGAGCTGAATCCAGGAACCTTCAGGAAGCGCTGTCAGGCTCTACGGATTTTTTAAAAATATTTTTTAGGCACTTTGGGAGGCTGAGGCAGGAGGATCATGAGTTCAAAGCCAGCCTCAGCAATGGCGAGGCACTTTAGTAACTCAGTGAGACCCTGTCTCTAAATAAAATACAAAAAAGGGCTGGGGATGTGACCCAGTGGTCGAGTGCCCCTGAGTTCAATCCCCAGTAACCACAAAAAAAAAAAAAAATATATATATATATATATATATATTTTTTAGTTGTTGATGGGCCTTTATTTTATTTATTTATACGTGGTACTGAGACTCGAACCCAGTGCCTCATGCATGCTAGGCAAGCGCTCTACCACTGAGCCACATCCCCAGCCCTTTTTTTGTATTTTTACTAGAGACAGGGTCTCACTGAGTTACTAAGTGCCTCGCCATTGCTGAGGCTGGCTTTGAACTCACGATCCTCCTGCCTCAGCCTCCCAAGTGCTGGGATTACAGGCGTGTGCCACAGTGCCTGCCCTCTATGGAGTTTTGACAACAAAAGATCTCCTACACTTAGGTTGCTGCCCTAATATTACAAAAATAAAAGGCTTGTAGATATAATACTTTTTAAAAATCCTCCTGCCAGTGGAGGGCATCTCAAGGTCATCTGACTTAACCCAAACCACGACTGCTGGCATCTGCTCATCTGGACACTTTGTTTTCTGCCTAATTTCATAAAGCAGAGAGGGGACAGGCTGTATTTCCTACCACAGGGTTTTGTTTTGTTAATGTAAAACAGAAATCAATTGTCACATTAAACAAAATAGTCATGTTTTCCACCTAAAAGAGACGCCCGACGGTTTGGAAAATTTGAAACCATCTCCTAAATAATGATTGGGTCAAAAGAGAAGACAAGGGGCTGGGGTTGTGGCTCAGCGGCAAAGCGCTCGCCTTGCACGTGCGCGGCCCGGGTTCGATCCTCAGCACCACGTAAACATAAATGCATTGCATTGTGTACAACTAAAGTAAATAAATAAATACTAAAAAAAAAAAAAGAGAGAGAGAGAAGTCAAAACCTAATGCAGATAACTCATAAAATAACGGGATACAGTCAAAGTCAAATTTAGAAGTGAATTCAAAGATTTAAGGATTCTTACTAAGGAAAAAAAAAAAAAAAGGACAAGAAAATGTGTTCACTCTATTTTTTCAAAAGAACAAGATAGTAGAAATAAGTCCAAATCTGTCAATGTCAATACTCACAAATAATGTGATTAGATTAAAATCCCCTATAAAAGAGAGAGGTCTGAATTTTTTTTTCTTTAATTGCTGGTTTTTAGTGAAGCAAAATTTACCCATGGTGGTCTTAAGTGCAAATCCAATGAATTTTGATCAACGTATAAATGCGATGCAGCCAGCACCCCCTCGCACTGTCCTGTCCCCCACAGGCCCTCATCGGCCTCTTTCCCAAGGCTACATCTCTCCCTGGGCACCCACCTGCTAGTTTTCATCCCTGTAAATTCATTTTGCCTCTTCCTGAATCTCACTTTGAATGGAATCAGACACGTGTGCAGCAGACTTTCCTGTTCAACCCAACGTTCTTTTTTCTTTTCTTTTCTTTTTTTTTTTTTTTTTTTATACCAGGGATTGAACTCACAGGCACTCGACCACTGGGCCACATCCCCAGCACCCCCCCCCCTTTTAAAAAATATTTATTTTATTTGCTTTTAGTTGTACACAATGCGTTTATTTTTACATGGTGCTGAGGATCGAACCCGGGCTGCGCACGTGCTAGGCGAGTGCTCTACTGCTGAGCCACAACCCCAGCCCCCCCAGCCCTTTTTTTTTTTTGTATTTTTATTAGAGTCTGGGTCTCACTGAGTTGCTAAGTGCCTCGCCATTGCGGAGGCTGGCTTTGAACTCATGAGCCTACTGCCTCAACCTCGCACCCGGCTCCAACCCAACGTTCTTTAGAATCAACACACACACAGGCCAGGTGTAGTGGCCCCACCTGGAATCCCACGACTCAGGAGGCTGAGGCAGGAGGATTGGGAGTTTGAGGGCAGCCTGGGCAACTGGGTGAGACCCAGCTGTTGACTCAAAATGAAAAATTAAAAGGGCTGGGGGTGTAGCTCGGTGGTGGAGTCCCTCTGGGCTCAATTCCCAGTGCTGAAAGAGAAAGAGAGAGAATGAGCATCATGCCTGTCAGTGTGTCTACGGTTCATTTTTAATTGCTAAATAGAATTCCGTTGTGTGGCTATATCAAAATCCTCTACCGATGAACGTTTGAGTTTGTTCCTACCTGGCTATAGTTTAAGCACAGCTTCTAGAACATTCCGGCACCAGCACTGGGTGTTTTGGTTCCTTCTCTCCAGGCTCTGTCCCTGGGGAGTCTCACCTGGCTCTCTGCTCTCCTCGCAGCTCTGTTCGCTGACTGGGGTGCTGCTCCGTCCTCGGCACCCCTGGCCCTCTGTGCCCAGCCCACCACAGTAAAAACGCCTGGTCTGGTTACCACGCAGCCACTGTCTTCCCCACCCAGCCGGCCGCCATCTCCTTGAGAGAGGCCGTCTGTTTCTGGCTTTCAAAAACAGACCGGGGGGGCTGGGGTTGTGGCTCAGCGGCAGAGCGTGCACAGCCCGGGTTCGATCCTCAGTACCACGTAAACATAAATGCATTGCATTGTGTACAACTAAAGTAAATTAAAAAAAAAAAAAAAACAGATGAACAAAAATCTTAAGTGAACAAACAAGTCACTGGTTACAGCGACCATGGATGGAGATGGAGAAGTGGAAATCACCGGCGTGTCCCCGGGGACAGCCAGGGGCCTGCCTGACCACACAACCTGGACAGGCGTCTCTCCCAACAGAGGCTGCAGCCCACCCCCACAGGCAAGCCAGCAGAGGAACCAGAGCCCTGCAGTCGTGCGCAGCAGCAAGGAGCAGACACAATTTCTCCTTGGAGATGCTGGACATTAGATCGGCCATTCGGATCCTGAAACGCAGGCCCACCCAGCCCGCAGGCCCCTCCCAGCCCGCAGGCCCCTCCCAGCCCGCAGGCCCCTCCCAGCCCGCAGGTCCCACCCAGCCCGCAGGCCCCTCCCAGCCCGCAGGTCCCTCCCAGCCCGCAGGTCCCTCCCAGCCCGCAGGCCCCACCCAGCCCGCAGGCCCCTCCCAGCCCGCAGGTCCCACCCAGCCCGCAGGCCCCTCCCAGCCCGCAGGTCCCACCCAGCCCGCAGGCCCCTCCCAGCCCGCAGGCCCCACCCAGCCCGCAGGCCCCTCCCAGCCCGCAGGCCCCTCCCAGCCCGCAGGTCCCACCCAGCCCGCAGGCCCCTCCCCCAGCCCGCAGGCCCCACCCAGCCCGCAGGACCCCACCCAGCCCGCAGGCCCCTCCCAGCCCGCAGGCCCCTCCCAGCCCCAGGTCCCTCCTAGCCCGCAGGCCCCACCCAGCCCGCAGGCCCCTCCCAGCCCGCAGGTCCCACCCAGCCCGCAGGTCCCTCCCAGCCCGCAGGTCCCTCCTAGCCGGCAGGCCCCACCCAGCCCGCAGGCCCCTCCCAGCCCGCAGGTCCCACCCAGCCCGCAGGCCCCTCCCAGCCCGCAGGTCCCACCCAGCCCGCAGGCCCCTCCCAGCCCGCAGGTCCCTCCCAGCCCGCAGGTCCCTCCCAGCCCGCAGGCCCCTCCCAGCCCGCAGGTCCCTCCCAGCCCCCAGGCCCCTCCCAGCCCGCAGGTCCCTTCCAGCCCGCAGGCCCCACCCAGCCCGCAGGCCCCTCCCAGCCCGCAGGCCCCTCCCAGCCCGCAGGTCCCTCCTAGCCGGCAGGCCCCACCCAGCCCGCAGGCCCCTCCCAGCCCGCAGGCCCCTCCCAGCCCGCAGGCCCCTCCTAGCCGGCAGGCCCCTCCCAGCCCGCAGGTCCCTCCCAGCCCCCAGGCCCCTCCCAGCCCGCAGGTCCCACCCAGCCCGCAGGTCCCACCCAGCCCGCAGGCCCCTCCCAGCCCGCAGGTCCCTCCTAGCCGGCAGGCCCCACCCAGCCCGCAGGCCCCTCCCAGCCCGCAGGTCCCTCCTAGCCGGCAGGCCCCACCCAGCCCGCAGGCCCCTCCCAGCCCGCAGGCCCCTCCCAGCCCGCAGGTCCCACCCAGCCGCAGGCCCCTCCCAGCCCGCAGGCCCCACCCAGCCCGCAGGCCCCTCCCAGCCCGCAGGCCCCTCCCAGCCCGCAGGCCCCTCCCAGCCCGCAGGCCCTTCCAGCCCGCAGGTCCCCCACCCAGCCCGCAGGCCCCCCCAGCCCGCAGCCCGCAGGCCCCTCCCAGCCCGCAGGTCCCACCCAGCCCGCAGGTCCCTCCCAGCCCGCAGGTCCCTCCTAGCCGGCAGGCCCCACCCAGCCCGCAGGCCCCTCCCAGCCCGCAGGTCCCACCCAGCCCGCAGGTCCCTCCCAGCCCGCAGGCCCCTCCCAGCCCGCAGGTCCCACCCAGCCCGCAGGTCCCTCCCAGCCCGCAGGTCCCTCCTAGCCGGCAGGCCCCACCCAGCCCGCAGGCCCCTCCCAGCCCGCAGGTCCCACCCAGCCCGCAGGCCCCTCCCAGCCCGCAGGTCCCACCCAGCCCGCAGGCCCCTCCCAGCCCGCAGGTCCCTCCCAGCCCGCAGGCCCCTCCCAGCCCGCAGGTCCCTCCCAGCCCCCAGGCCCCTCCCAGCCCGCAGGTCCCTCCCAGCCCGCAGGCCCCACCCAGCCCGCAGGCCCCTCCCAGCCCGCAGGTCCCTCCTAGCCGGCAGGCCCCACCCAGCCCGCAGGCCCCTCCCAGCCCGCAGGTCCCTCCTAGCCGGCAGGCCCCACCCAGCCCACAGGCCCCTCCCAGCCCGCAGGCCCCTCCCAGCCCGCAGGTCCCACCCAGCCCGCAGGCCCCCCCAGCCCGCAGGCCCCACCCAGCCCGCAGGCCCCTCCCAGCCCGCAGGCCCCTCCCAGCCCGCAGGTCCCTCCTAGCCGGCAGGCCCCACCCAGCCCGCAGGCCCCTCCCAGCCCGCAGGCCCCTCCCAGCCCGCAGGTCCCACCCAGCCCGCAGGTCCCTCCCAGCCCGCAGGTCCCTCCTAGCCGGCAGGCCCCACCCAGCCCGCAGGCCCCTCCCAGCCCGCAGGTCCCACCCAGCCCGCAGGTCCCACCCAGCCCGCAGGTCCCTCCCAGCCCGCAGGCCCCTCCCAGTCCCTCCTAGCCGGCAGGTCCCACCCAGCCCGCAGGCCCCTCCCAGTCCCACCCACAGGCCCCTCCCACCCAGCCCGCAGGCCCCTCCCAGCCCGCAGGTCCCTCCCTCCCAGGCCCCTCCCAGCCCCAGGTCCCCCTCCCAGCCCCTCCCAGCCCGCAGGTCCCTCCCAGCCCGCAGGCCCCACCCAGCCCGCAGGCCCCTCCCAGCCCGCAGGTCCCTCCTAGCCGGCAGGCCCCACCCAGCCCGCAGGCCCCTCCCAGCCCGCAGGCCCCTCCCAGCCCGCAGGCCCCTCCTAGCCGGCAGGCCCCTCCCAGCCCGCAGGTCCCTCCCAGCCCCCAGGCCCCTCCCAGCCCGCAGGTCCCACCCAGCCCGCAGGTCCCTCCCAGCCCGCAGGTCCCTCCCAGCCCGCAGGCCCCTCCCAGCCCGCAGGCCCCTCCCAGCCCGCAGGCCCCTCCCAGCCCGCAGGCCCCTGCGCGCAACAGCTGGCTGGGGGAGGGGGCGGCGCATGCAGCCTTTAGAGCCGGCAAGAAGAAGCTATTAAACTGCATATTTGTTGAAAGAGAGAGAAAGAGTACAAAGAAGAATTGCAAGAAACCCCCTAAATTACAAGTGTGGGTTACAGTAATTGCTAAATTACAGAGCTTCGCCTTTATTAGACACACCCCCTCTCGGCTTCCACGGTTTCCTAGGGCTGCCGCGAGCTGACAAAAGCCAGAAAGTTCTGCGGGAAGTCGGCCAGGGAGCAGGGTGGGGCTGGCCGACGGGAGCCTCCCTCGTGGTGGGGGCCGGATCCAGGGAGCCGGGCGGGGAGCGGTGGGGCTTCTGCTTTCCGAGGGCGGGCGCCCTGGGAGCCAGGCTCGGCCTGCTGTGGCTGGAAGGCCAGCATTCCTTGGACTCGCGGAAGTGGTGGTGGCCTATGGCCAGTCGACCTGGAGTCCTGAGGTCTCGCCACCCCTGCCCCAGGTCTCTGGAGAGGTTAGATGGGGGCACAGTGCCCGTCCTGACGTGGTGGGCACTGCTGTCGGCGGCATCCCCAACGCAGCGACGGAAGCCTCGAGGGTGGACCCTCCCATCTTTGGTCAGTTCCCGCCCACACCTTGCCTAGCTGCGCTGACCTCCACATACCTGTCACATCCTCCATGCCCTCCTACACGTCACCTGCAGAGACACGCGCGAGGCGTTCCATGCAATCCTCTTCTCTCCAAAGACCTGAGGGAGTGGGTCTAACTAAGGCTTCCCCAGAGCCCAGACCCAAGCCCACGAAGACCCACATGGGGGCCGGAGAGAGGAAGGTGCCTTCTTTCTCCAGGAAATGTATTTATTTCACACACTGCTTTTAAAAATATAGAATGCCTGGCATGAATTTTAAACAGTTGCCAAGAAGCAGAAGAGGACCCATAATCAGGAGAAAAACTGTCAATAGAGGTAGACCCACCAATGGCTGCGATGTTGGAATTGTTAGATGAGGTCCTCGAATCAACTCAAACCAAGATGTTGGGAGAGCTCGTGAAGGGGAAGACAGCCAGCCTGTGTGAACAGATAGGGATTTCAGCAGAGAAATGGGAACCATAACAATCACCCAATGGATCCAGACATGGTGGCGTGCACCCCTACGATCCCAGTGACTCGGGAGGCTGAGGCAGGAGGATTGAAACTAAGGCCAGCCTCAGCAGCTTAATGAGATCCTGTCTCAAAGTAAAAAACACAAAAGGCTGAGGATGTACCTCAGTGACAAAGCACCCCTGGGTCAATCCCCAGTACCAAAACAACAGCAACAACAACAAAAACCCAATCTATCAAACAGAGGAGCTGGGGGCGTGGGCACATCTACGGCCTCCATCAGCGGAGGCAAAGTCTGGACAAGGTCTTGGTTCTGAGGGCGGCTGAGCAGCCCAGGAGTCCCCGGGCGGCGTCCTGGGCAGGCTCCTTCCACCAGGCCCTTTCCCTTTGGGAGGGCTCTGATGAAGTTATGAATCAGCAAGGCGGTGGCCTTCTTCTGTCTTCCATGTGTCAGGACTGATGGGCGGGCTTGCTGCCAATGCCCCTGGGGCCCCAGGAAAGAGGCCAGCCTCGTGGGTGACATGCGGCCTCTCCCCGGCTGCGAAGACTCCCCAGGTCATTAGTTTTCAAATCGGGCGGACGGTTCAAGAAGCACTCGCCGTGGCAGCTTTACCTGTGCGTGCTCCCTGTCCCTCCTGGTCACTTATGACCGTCCTCTCTGGAGGGGGGCATGTTCATGTGGCTCCAACCTCTGTGGGACGCGTGGAGCCCACTGGGTGCCTGGGAGCTGCTGGGCAGGGCTCTTAAAGGGACCCACACGGGGCTGGCCAGGAGTCCGGTGTCCTGAACCTGATGCCTCTGGGGTCCGCCCTACCTGCTGACAGACATGCAACCAAGGCCCTGCTGGGAGCCTGAGTGCATGCGCAGGGGCAGCGGCAGCCAGACTGGGGCTCAGAGCCACAGTTGACCCTAGTCCCAGGCCACAAAACAGCTAAGCCCACCTCCAGCCAGTCCTGGGGTCCGTGTCCACAGTCTCTTATCTTTTCCCTCCTCTCCCACCCCTGCTTCCCCCCACACACACACAATGCGGGGATTGAACCCAGGTGCCGTCTCCCACCGAACTACACCCCGCACTTACTGCCATCCTCCTGCCTCGACCTCCGGAGCAGGGGATCACCAGCATGGGCCACTGCGCTTGGCTGGCTCTACGTGCTGCCCCCTGCTGGCCTCTTCACAGGGACCCAAGCTGCCGAACTGCATCTTCGTGGAAGGGTCACTTCAAGAATGAGGTCACAGGAACGACTCTGCGCCTCGACCTTCTGAGCTTCAAGGCTGTGTGGGTGAGACGCGGGGTCAGCGTGCGAGACCCAGAGGAGGGGGCCCCGCTCCTGGGCAGGCAGGAAGCAGAGACCAGAGACGAGGGTCTTGTCCCCAACCGTCCCCCTGCTTGGACTCTGGGCAAGCCCAGTTGCTTCCTGCTCCTTTCCCGGGCGTTTGCCCAGCAAGCGCCAGTGGCCCCTCACCAACCAGGAGAGGACGCTCAGTCAGTGCCCTGTGGGCCCCACCTTGCAAGTGCATCTTCAGGAAATTGGCAGGAGCCCTGGGGGAGGGTGTGGCTCAGTGGTTCCCCACTTGCTAGGTTCTAACCCAGCACACACACACACATTTTTTTTTAATTAAAACAATTTTAACTTCTGCACAAGCAGGTTGGTTTCTGTGTTTTTTTTGTTCTTTTCTTGTTTGTTTTTTTTTCTTGCCACATCCCCAGCCCTTTTTTTTTTTTTTTTTTTTTGTTTTTTGGTACCGGGGATTGAACTCAGGGGCACTTGACCACCGGGCCAAACATACAGGCCCCAGCCCTTTTTTGTATTTTATTAGAGACAGGGTCTCACTGAGTTGCTAAGTGCCTCGCCATTGCTGAGGCTGGCTTTGAACTCGCCATCCTCCTGCCTCAGCCTCCCAAAGTGCTGGGATTACAGGCGTGTGCCACCGCGCCCGGCTCGTGTTTTTAATTCTTTCGTCTATTTTTCCAGCGTTTCGTCAAGGGCTGGCACTGCTTAAGTATCAGAGAAACACCAGGACATTTTCCTCCACGTGTAACTGCGGGGAAGGAGCAGGGAGCCTGGGTGGGGTAGCATTGGAGCCTGGGTGGGGTAGCATTGGAGCCTGGGTGGGGTAGCATCGGGAGTCTGTGCACCAGCCCCGCCCTGACCGGCCAAACCTGTCCTGAGGCACCTGGTCGCAGCCCACCTGGGAGTCTGCAAGGAGAGACCTGAAGGTCTGGGCCCCTCTCGAGTGATGTGATGGGTGACGGCCTGTCCTGGCGCAGGGCCAGCCAGCTGGATGGCCCCTCCTCACAGCACCGTGGGGCAGAACCAACATCTGGAAAGTGTTTCTGTGGCAACACAGGAAGCACGCCTCGGCTGCACGGACCCCAAGAGCAGGACACCGGAGCTGGTCCGGCAGCGGCCCCCCCCCACCCCCGCTTCCTGCCACAGGGGCGCGAGGGCAGGGGTGGGGACTGCAGGGGGGCGAAGCTGCTCCCAGGCTACCCACCTGGACAGCCTCACCTGGGCAGCAGGAGAGGCGTCCTCCCGGGCACAGGACACGTTCAACCCCCTCGGCTGCACACAGGGTCCGGCCCAGAGCTCTGCCGCTGCCCCTCCCTGCAGCCGCCGCCTCCCGCCCTCCCAGGCTTCCTGGGCAGCCCCCCTCCAAGACCCCCAAGTCCCTCCAACACCAGATGCAGCAGGAAGCAAAGCAATGCATGGGAACCCATTCCTCCGGCTCTGAAAGCAGTAACGCTGCCATGCCGGGAGGGGGCCCAGTGGGGACCCCCCCAGGCCGCACCCCAGGGTCGGGCTGGATGGCGGCACCGACATTGCCCGGTCTTTCCATTTCCTCAGTGGAATATTTTTTTTCCTGGCATTTTCCACATTGTACATACTCCTTTTGTGGTCATAAAATAGTGTTTAAAAAATGGGCAGGGGGATGCCGGGCATGGTGGCATATACCCATAATCTCAGCAACTTAGGAAGCTGAGGCAGGAGGATCGCAAGTTTGAGGCCAGCCTTGGCCATTTAGGAGTCCCTCAACAACAAGAGCCCATCTCAAAATTATTTTTAAAAGGGGCTGAGGCTGGGGGTGTAGCTCAGTGGCCTGGGTTTAATCCCTAGTACCAAAAAAGGAGGGAGGCATCCATAAATAAAAATCCAAAAGGAGACCCCACGCGGGCCGTCTGTGCGCTCTCCTGATTCCCATCCGGCTCCTTCCCGGGCTGATCCGGAGGAGCACCCCGCCCCCACTACAGGTACACATGGACTCTGGCCAGCCTGATGCTCCAGGGCTAGTGTAGAATTCCCTACCCGCCCTACTGCACACACACCACTGGACTCTAGTAGGAGGATCCACCCACACGGTGTGTCTAGAAGGGCGCGGTGTGTCTAGAAGGGCGGTGTGCCTAGAAGGGCGGGTTATTCTAATTTCTGGCCGTAAACCTCACAGCTCAGAACAGGAGAGGAGGCAGTAAGGAACCTGGCCTCTGCAGGCCTGGGGGGCTCCCCAGTCCCACAGAGGTCCTCCGGCCAGCATGAGGCAGGGGCAGCTCTTTCTTGGGGCCTTGCTGGTCTTCCTGAGTCCCACCTTGGTGACAGCCTGGTCTGCACCCCACGGCTGCTTACGGAAGGTGGGTTGGGGAACCTGAGGCTCTATAGCAGGGTGGGTGGGAGGTGTGGCCACCCTCACTGGGCTGGGAAGTGGGGGTGGGCTGGGCAGAGCTGGTGGACAGTCTCGTCAACGAGATGCTGGGGTCCGAGGTCAGAGAGCTGGGCTGAGGTGGGCTGGGGCGCGCTGGCCTGGTAGGGAGGCCCTGGGAAGCCCCGTGGGCCCGAGTGTGGGAGGAGCTGGGCTCCTAAAGCAGGTGGTGAGGGTCCTAGGCCCTGGAGAGGAGGGTCCGGCCCAGAGAGCAGCTGCTCCCTGGCAGTGATGACAATGGGGGACAGTTCAGTCTGGAGGAAGGAGGGACTCAGGCGCAGGACCTGCCAGAGCAAAGCCACGGCGGCACAGAGGCTCGGGCTGGCTGTCCCCACCCAGCAGACTGACCCTCTCGGCTGTCCACGTCCACAGCAGATGCCCGCAGCCAGCCACGCCTCGGAATCCTTGCAGGCTCCGTGTGGCCACCGCCTGCCCATTCATAATGAGATGACTGGGAAAGCCAGGTGGCCATGGAGACGTTCATGTTTACGTGGTGCCCGGGCCGAGCACGTGCTAGACCAGCGCTCTACCGCTGAGCCACCACCCCAGCCCCTGGTATGACATTTCTGTCAATCACTGGCCAGCTTGTAGGTTAGACCTCATAAATTTAAAGAAAAATAAATCTTTCCAGGCCTCCCCAGCAGAAACCCTCCAGACCCGGCTAGCAGGACTTAAGGCCCACCTTTTGCTTTGCTCCACAGCAGACAGCTCCTAAGTCCCTCCCCTTCCTTGCCCTGTGTGGCTGAGACAGCTCCAGCAGTCACCTTGATGTGACCCCCTGTCCTGTATGGGGACGCTCCACACCCACAAGCTCTAGGGACTGCTTGGTTTTGTGCTGGTTTTAATCCGGCCCGCCCTTTCTTGCCTGAGCCCCTGTCCCCCTGCAGTGGACCCTGGCCAGTGCTGAGGCCGGGAGAAGGGCACTCTCAGGGTAGAAGTGACATTTCCACTCCGGAGCCTCAGCGTTTGCATTTGAAACATTTTATTTCAGGAAACACATTTCAACACTTTTGTTATTTATACAAAAAGAGACGAATTTCTCAGGAGGCACAGAGCTAAAGGCCATCGGGGAACACAGCCTGGCGGAACTGTTCGGAACCTGGTTACAGAGAAAGGAAGCAAAGCCCCCCAGGGCCCGGGTGCTGCTGCGCCCCAGGTGACGCGGGGCTGGGGAGGGCGGGGCCCTGCGTCCAGGACCCTGGGCCGCACACATCCAAAGTCTTTTTTGTTTTTGGCAAAAACTTGGCAAGTCGGTAGTTGGCAAGTAAACTGTGGGGCAGGGGGCTTGGGGAGGGTCCTTCTGCGCTCGCTCGGGTGGGGAAGGAGGAAGCCGCCCAACATGAGGACGCAGCTGCAGACTCCGGGCGCCCCGCCCCTCCCGCCATGTTCCCGCCTGGGACAGAGCCTGGGGTCCACCCAGGGACGCGCCCTGCAGGACCCTGTGTTCCACGCACCAGCACCTTCTCCCGGAATGGGAGACAGGAAGGTCAGCTGTGCATGGTCCCTGCTGGTCCCCTCTTGGGGACCCAGGGGGAGGCGGCCAGGCTGTGCCACCATTAAACTTTGCTCTGCAGCCTGGCTGTATTCCGTGCACCTCTGACCCCTCGTCTCTCCCTCTTTGGGGGGCTTTATAATGGACTCTGGGGTGCAGAGGCCCAGGAACACGGAGGACAACAGCCAGCCAGGCGCCGCTGGCCTCCCGTGTACCCAGGCCTCCGGGGCAGCGAGGGCCGGGCAGGAGTGAAGCCTCGCTTCCTCCACCAGAGCAAGGGACCTGCCCAGAATTCAGGGTGGGGGTCTCCGTCTTTTAATCCTTATCAGATGGCACTGCAACAGCAGCACCCACAGGCAGGGGCAGGTGGAGGACGACGCCCCCCTCCCTCCTGCAGTGTCTGGCCTGAGGGGACACACGGACGGCTGAGATAAGGCACTTTCTGCTCCAGGACGGGCTGGTGGCGGGCAGGCGCAGCCGGGGCCTTGCCACCTCTAAGCAACTGCAACTGGGTGTAGAATTCTCCCCTTGGGAGCAGGCAGGCGGGTGCTGAGTCACGTCCACTTGGGGACAGGAGGGGCTCCAGGTCCACCTGCTGGCTCTGTCCTCCCCTGGGTACGACCTCCGACAGGGTCCAGGGGCCGTGGTCACTGGGACGAAGGGGAGTGTGGCCCAGTGGGCATCCCTGCACCCGGGCCTGGTCCATGCACAGACCCCAGCTCTGCGGCTCCTCGCGGGGCAGAGGAGCGGCTCTCCCGGCCCGGGGAGCTGGGCCTGGGTAGAGGGTTGGGTCCAGGGGCCTCCCTCTGCCCCGCCCAGCCTTCCCAGCCCTCGGGACGGCCAGAGGCCAGCCCAGGACCAGGAGGAGGTCCAGCCACGCGCCCAGAGACCGCGGGCTGGTGAGGGGCACGTGGGGGGTGGGGGCGCCTTCTCTGGTTACTGGGCAGCGTGTCAAAGGGGCGGTGACGATGACGAACGAGAGAATATGAAATAAGACGGGGTGAGTGGGCGGGCCTGGGGTGCACGGGCGCGGGGGTGGTCCCGGCGGGCGTCTACATCTCCTGGGCTTCTGGCTCCTTCTCAACCCCGTTGGCCACGGCGCCGCTGCTCTCGTTGAGGCGCTTCACGCGGTAAGCCTCGAAGTGGATGCTGCTGGTGATGTCCTTGATGTTCTGCATGTGCGTCCTGCGGGGAGCGGGGTCAGCGGCCCGCGGCCCTCCCTGCCCTCCCCGCCCCCATCCCGACGGCGGGCTCTCCACGGGTCCCGGGGGCTCTCGGGGCCGCGGTGCTGACCAGGCCTGGTAGCTGCAGACACTCCCAGGACACACGTGTCCTAAGCATGCCCCTCCCCGGGCTGCTGCCACCCGCCAGGCACCCGGCTCTCACCTGATGAGCAGGTCTCGCAGGTAGGCAAACTCACAGTGCGTGGTGTTCTCGACTGGGGAGAGAGGGGCCTCGGCGTCAGGCGGGACGCCCCTCCCCACGCCCCTCCCGCCCAGTCACGCTGCCCCGAGCAGCTTCTGCGGACAGTCCCCGGCACTGTCCTCAGCACCGGGGACGCTGGGTGGCAGGAAAAACTCAGCTCCTGCTCCCCAGAAGGTGCCCGTCTATCGGGGAGATGGCTCCGCCACCAGGTCAAGAGCCACAGGAAGGAGGCTTGTGGCCCTGCCCCTGGGGTGGCCAGGGAGGCCTCCGGGAGAGCGGAACATCCCAGCTCCAGCCTGAAGGCGGGCGGGGGAAGAGGCAGGAGCTGGAGGGGTTTAAGGAAACCCGGGCCCCACCACACAGGGACTGTGCACAGCGGCTACCCGCGACACAAGCTCAGGAACAGCACAACTAAACGGACATTGCTTGGGACTCCTGCACAGGGGACCACGACACAGGAAATCCTGGGGTGAGCACAGTGGGGCTCACTTCTGGGGCCACCGGGGGACAAGGTGCAGCGTCCACGGGCTCCGCCGAGCACGCTGGTGCAGGGCGGAGCTTCTTTGGGCGGTGGCGGTGACTCACATTGTGGCACCCACGGCCAGGTGCGTGTGGCCGTTACACAACAGAAGACCGATGTCGGGGGGTGGGGGCTGCGTGGCATTGGTGGAGGGGCCGGGGAGCTACCCTCCCTGCGTGGCCAGTGCAGTCCTCCCGGGCCCTGCAGGCCCAGCTAGGATCCTCGTTTGCAGCCACTGAAGGCAGCCCCGGAGGCGGGAGTCGAGCTGCCTGGTGAGGCCACAGGGATTAGGACCCAGGCCCCAGCTCCACAGTCCTGTCTGCCCCATCTGGGGCTGTGTAGAGCCTCCTGGAGCCCCCTCCCAGCAGGGCCGTGTCCACACGGGAGCCTCGGCCAGCAGACCTCGCTCCTGAAGCACGGTCCCCCCCGAGTCTGAGAGCTGGCAGGAGCCAGAGGAGGGGGCTGAGTCTGTGGGATCTGGTTCCTGGCTTGGGCAAGTTATCCTGGTCTCCCTGACCCTCGGCTTCCTCATCTGTAAAGTGGGATAACAGTGTCACACACTTCTCAGAAACTCGAGGACCAAATGAGTTCGTAGTGTGATCTGCGACACCCACTTCCTCCTCCAGGAAAAACCGCCTCGTGACCACACCTGCAGGGGTGCTCCACGCAGCGGCTTCTCTGGGTCAGTTATCAGCTCACGGTCTCTGCTACAGACCCACCACGTTCTGGGGAAGTCGCCAGGGTCTTCATAAACCCTGGTGTCTTGAGCATCGTTACCCTGGGAGCACCGCTACCCTGGGAGCACCGCTACCCTGGGAGCACCGTTACAGGGGCCAAAGGGCTGCTGCTTAGAAGGCCCCTCGGCTGAGTAAGTGCCTGGCGCTGGCCACCAGGGGGCAGCAGCAGAATGCCTACGTGCAGTCCCCCGCCCTGGGTCCCTGGAGGCCCCTTCTTATCCCGAGCATCTCTGTTCTCCAAGACACGCCTTTCATAAAAGGGTTCCTGCAGCAAGATTTGGGGGGGGGGGGGGGGCAGGGAAGAAACAGAAGTGAGGCCTAGGGGAGGGGAGTCCAGGGAAAAGCCTGACAGAGCCTCCGATTCTGATGACCCCCCCCAAGCTGCCCCCAACAACACCTCTGGGTCAAGACCCCTGAGTGGGGGTCACAGAAAACCAGCCCCAGCGTGTGCTGCAGACGCTGGGAAGGCCCAGACTGGGCGGTGGGCACCCGTGGGCATGGGCGGGGAGGGCGGGGCAGGCAGACAGGGTTCTCGGGGGGTGTCGACCCTGAGAAAGGCTGGGTGCGACTCCATGAAGAGAGCCACTAGCCAGAGGAGGTGCCTGCTGCTCTGGGACCCTTGCTGCAGCGCCTTCCTGAAAGGACTCGGAGCTCCAAGGGTTAAACGAGAACAGGCACCCCAGAGCTCAGTGCCGGCGCCTGCCTGTGTCTTTCTTCTTTCTTTTTGGTACCGGGGATGGAACACAGGGGCATTTAGCCACTGAACCACACCCCAGCCCTTTTTATATTTTATTTAGAGACAGGGTCTCACCAAGCTGCCGTTGCTGAGGCTGGTTTTGAACGGTCGGTCCTCCTGTCTCGGCCTAGGGAGCTGCTGGGACTACAGGCACGCACCACGTGCCGGCTATACCTTGTTTCTTAAACCAACGGCTCCCCCTACAGCGCCAGTGGCCTTTGGGACATTCGATTTGCTGAAGTCTTGGCACACAGTACCCACTTTATAGGCGGTAAAAACCGAGGCTCTGGAGGATTAAAGACTTGCCCAAACGCACAGCAAGGAGACTTCCTGCCCCTTCTCTCCTGGCCTTTGGGCAAAGCTGCTCTCAATTAGCAAGACGGCCACCAGGCCTCCCTCCACCCCCCTGTGAGCAAGGACGGAAGGAGCAGAAAGAGGAGGAAAGACAAGCCCAGGCCCGTGCACGAGGCGCTGCCTCTAGCAGGGTGCTGAGCTGTGCTCCCAGAGACCTGCCACCATGTGTCGGGGCCTTGTTCAGAAGCGTCTGAAGACGTTAACGAGGGATTTCAGAAGGTCCCAGCCTGCACATGGGGCGGGCCCAATGTGAGTGACGGGTGTCCCCAGGAGAAGACGGACAGTGCGAGGAGGCTCCAAGGTTGCCCTGGGCCACGTGTCCTGGGGGCAGAGGGGCAGAGACGCGTCCCCCCCAGGGACCCCAGGAGGGGGTACCTTCGATGGTGCCCCACTTGGTCTTCCTGCCGAGGATCCTCTTGCCGTTGACCTGGTACTCGTGGTCACTGCCCACGACAGCAAACGGGATCATCTCCTGGGAGGGGCAGGCGGTGTTGGGTTGGGAGGAGCTGCCCTGAGCCTGGGCCCTCCCCTCCCAGCCCAAAGGGCAGTTCCTCAGGGCCAAGGCCACCCCGCCCCGTGCCCACCAGCGAGGACTGAGGCCTGGGCACGGCGCCGCGGCGGGCACTCACCCGGAACTTCTCGTTCACGAGCCGGTCCTCCGAGTCCTCATCAAACTCCTTCTGGGGGTACACGTCGATGCCGTTGGACAGCAGGTCTGCGGTGATCTGGGGGGCCAAGGGGAGAGCTGGAGCCACCCCGCAGCAAGCTGTGCCCACCAGCTGGTGTCTACCCACGTGGTGACCTCAACGCCGTGAGCTGCCCTGGCTCAGGGTGAAGGGCAGACTCTGGGGGCTGCCACCTGATAATCTCCTACCCTGGGGCCTCCTGAGTGGGAGGGAGAGGGGTGCGGCAGACCTGCCCCCCGAGCCCTGTGGCTCTCCGAGGGTCCTTCACTGTCCTGTGTCTCCCTGCACAGCTCATCACAAGCCTCCCAGAAGAGAATTCAGGGTTCTGAGCCCCTCCAGCGAAAGCCTGGTCATGGCCACCCCGGTCATGGCCACCCCGGTCATGGCCACCCCGGTCATGGCATCTGTTGTGCTCCATTGTCCCTCCCGCGGCAGCGCCAGCCACGGGGCGGGCAGTGGAGAATGTCCAGCTGTCACATCTCCCCTGAGCACGCCGGCGTCCTGTCCCTTGCCCTCCAGCAGACGCGCCTCTGCACGGGGAACCGTCCTTCCCTAGGCATGCTGGGAAAATCCCAGCACCTGGCCCCACGCGGAGGCCCCTGGAGCTGGGGGATGAGGTTGGAGGGCCTCACCCAGAGCCCCAGGCTGGAGCCAGGCGCCTCAATAGGAAGAGGTTCCCTGGCAGTTCTGAAGAGGCCCCTGGCTGGGTGTCCCTTGGGGGGCGGGGTCCTGCCAGCCACAGCCTGCCTCTCTAGGACAGTCCCCAGGAGCAGGGGCCGGTGGAGGCTGGGCGTCCTACCCGCTGTTTGAAGTAGACCCTCTCCTCCAGGGTCAGCGTGTCGGCCTTGGCAATGACCGGGACGATGTTGACCACCTTGCTCAGGCGCTTCATGAACTCGATGTCCAGGGGCCTGAGGCTGAGAGGGAAGGAATCCGGTGAGACTCGGCTGCCCTGCGGCAGCGGAATGAGGGAGGCCCCGCCAGGGCTGGGGCTCTCCGGTGGCTCCGCGTGGATAAGGACCATGTGGTGAGCGCAGGGCACGGGAGGAGCAGGCCAGGTCCCCGACTGTTGCCATCGGAAAAAGATTTGCAGCCCGGACGGCGGCGCCTCGGGAAGGAGCCCGGAGACAGGATGGAAGTGAAAAAATTCTTTAATCTTTCTCTCTCTGTCTGTTGTAATTTCTAACACCACATCCACACTCTCACAAGAAACCAAGGCACCTACTCTTACAAGAAACTACAATATATCTATACAATAGCGTTAACCCCGTCCGTTCTCTATCAGGTCTCATCTCACGCGCCCGAGCAGGAATGGCGCCGGCCCGATCTGCTGAGTCACGGCTCAAATCTCTCGAGATCCTGGACAAGTCCCGCGAGATCCCAGGCCAGGTCCTGTGAGACTACGGAAGGCGGCAATGCCCAAACATGTCCATGGCCCATAGTCAACCGCAATCTCAGCCATCTCCCCAAACAGGGCTCCAGCACCCGACGGCACCACCAAGCTGGAGCAGGAGGTGAGGCCACTCCCAGCAACCTCGCCTGCGCGGCCCCTGGAGCCCAGAGGCCCTGGACACGTCCACATGCAGGAGCTGCCTCCGCTCAGGGCTGCGGGGCTTCACTGGCAAAGAGGGGCCGGAATGGGGGCCAGCCCTCGGCGGCTCCGAGCCCAGAGGCTGGCCACTCCGTGGGGCACTGGGCCGTGGTGGGCCTGGGCTCTCGTGGGGAAGGGAATGGAGGCAGGGGCTGGCCGGCCCTGAGGAGCAGGTGTCACTTTCCCACAGGAGCATAAGTCAGAGCAAAGATGGCCCAGGGACACCTGGGACAGGTGCTTGTGAGGGGAGGGGACAGACCCAGTGCCCAGCTGGGGTCCCAGTCCAGAGGGTCTTCACCAGAGACCTACCCTCAGCTCTCCGTTCTGGGCCCCAGAGCCTGAAGCAGCTGCCCCGGGACCCCGGTGAGCTGCTCTACCTGGGGGACAACTTCAGGTCCTGGGGAATGCCCGCCAGGCTGGGCCCAGGGGCGGCACCTGGGACTTAGGCTGGGGGCTCAGGCTTTCCCACCAGACCCCAGGCGGGGTCTTCCTGCAGCAGGGAAACCGGGGTGTGGGCTGTCCCCCAAGAACCTGGGCTCATGCACCCGGGGAGGGGGTCCGGAGTAGCCAGAGAGCCACAGATGCTGGCTGCAGTGGACAGCGGGCCTCAAACCCCACCTCTCCCTGCCAACAAGCCACCTCCAGCTGCGCCTGCTGCCCACAGGGCCCAGGACAGCCTCTCCCCACGCCTGGCCCAGCAGGAAACAGAGGCACTACGTTCTGAGGCTGTGGGTCACGGCAGCCGAGGACTGTGGGTCTGTGAGGTGTGGCGAGACCCAGGGCTCCCCAGCCTCCCTGGCCTCTAGGCGACAGGACTCTAGGTGGGGACAGGACTGGCAGGAAACAGCCCTCACCACGGAGGCTTTGGCCAAGACCAACCACTAGGTTCCGGAACAGCCCGGGGCCTGCGGGGGCTCAGCTCTGCAGGAATGGGGCACAGACCCCTCACGTCACAGCCCCTTGTGCCTGGCAGCAGGGCGGACAGAACCGTGCAGGCAGCCCTGGGGTGACGGGACCCACACACGGGGCGTGACAGGGACGTACGAGTGGCCGGTGGCAGGGATGAAGTAGAGGCAGCAGTGGACGCGCGTGTCCGGGATGCGCTTCTTGCGGTTGATGTTGACCTCCTCCTGCAGGTACTTCTCGTACTGCTCGTTGATGAACTTCATGATGGGCTGCCAGCTGCAAGAGACCCGCAGTCCACACGGGGCCCTCGCCAGGCCTGACCAGCGGGCACCGACCCCACCTTCCTACCACACCCTGCGGACGTTCGGCTTCTGAGCAGAGACAACACACCCTGATCTTGGAACTCCCTGCCGGCCTCCCCATGCTGACCTTGGACCTGGGGGATCGAGATTCCCATGGTGACTCTGTTTCTTTTTTTTTGTTGTTTATTTTTTGGTACCAGGGATCTAACTCAGGGGCACTGGACCACTGGGCCACATCCCCAGCCCTTTTTTGTATTTTATTAGAGACAGGGTCCCACTGTGTTGCTAAGCGCCTCGCCATTGCTGAGGCTGGCGTTGAACTCGCGATCCTCCTGCCTCAGCCTCCCGAGTGCTGGGATAACAGTCCTGCGCCACTGCGCCCGGCTCCCATGGTGACTCTTTGATCCACGACTTTCAGACACCAGGACGTGCATTATAGGCACATCAGGCCCGAAGGGACAAGCCCCTTGACATGGGGCCACAGAGGCCTCAGGGTTTCTGGCCTGGGGCCCAGCCCCACAGAACAGCTCCCCAGCTCTCTGACCCCAGGTCCACTGCTCTCGGGGAGGCTCCCCAGCTCTCTGACCCCGGGTCCACTGCTCTCGGGGAGGCTCTCCAGCTCTCTGACCCCAGGTCCACTGCTCTCGGGGAGGCTCCCCAGCTCTCTGACCCCGGGTCCACTGCTCTCGGGGAGGCTCCCCAGCTCTCTGACCCCAGGTCCACTGCTCTCGGGGAGGCTCCCCAGCTCTCTGACCCCAGGTCCACTGCTCTCGGGGAGGCTCCCCAGCTCTCTGACCCAGGTCCCACTGCTCTCGGGGAGGCTCTCCAGCTCTCTGACCCCGGGTCCACTGCTCTCGGGGAGGCTCCCCAGCTCTCTGACCCCGGGTCCACTGCTCTCGGGGAGGCTCCCCAGCTCTCTGACCCCGGGTCCACCTCTCTCGGGGAGGGTCCCCAGCTCTCTGACCCCAGGTCCACCTCTCTCGGGGAGGGTCCCCAGCTCTCTGACCCCGGGTCCACTGCTCTCGGGGAGGCTCCCCAGCTCTCTGACCCCGGGTCCACCGCTCTCGGGGAGGGTCCCCAGCTCTCTGACCCCGGGTCCACCTCTCTCGGGGAGGGTCCCCAGCTCTCTGACCCCAGGTCCACCTCTCTCGGGGAGGCTCCCCAGCTCTCTGACTCCAGGCCCACTGCTCTCGGGGAGGCTCCCCAGCTCTCTGACCCCGGGTCCACCTCTCTCGGGGAGGGTCCCCAGCTCTTTGATAGGGTCCACTGCTCTCGGGGAGGCTCTCCAGCTCTCTGACCCCGGTCCACCCCGGGTCCACTGCTCTCGGGGAGACTCCCCAGCTCTCTGACCCCAGGTCCACTGCTCTCAGAGAGGCTCCCCAGCTCTCTGACCCCGGGTCCACCTCTCTCGGGGAGGCTCTCCAGCTCTCTGACCCCAGGTCCACTGCTCTCGGGGAGGCTCCCCAGCTCTCTGACCTAGGCCCACTGCTCTCGGGGAGGCTCCCCAGCTCTCTGACCCCGGGTTCCACTGCTCTCGGGGAGGCTCCCCAGCTCTCTGACCCCGGGTCCACTGCTCTCGGGGAGGCTCCCCAGCTCTCTGACCTAGGCCCACTGCTCTCGGGGAGGCTCCCCAGCTCTCTGACCCCGGGTCCACTGCTCTCGGGGAGGCTCCCCAGCCCTCTGACCCCGGGTCCACTGCTCTCGGGGAGGCTCTCCAGCTCTCTGACCCCGGGTCCACTGCTCTCGAGGAGGCTCCCCAGCTCTCTGACCCCGTGTCCACTGCTCTCGGGGAGGCTCCCCAGCTCTCTGACCCCGGGTCCACTGCTCTCGGGGAGGCTCCCCAGCTCTCTGACCCCGGGTCCACTGCTCTCGGGGAGGCTCCCCAGCTCTCTGACCCCGGGTCCACTGCTCTCGGGGAGGCTCCCCAGCTCTCTGACCCGGGTCCACTGCTCTCGGGGAGGCTCCCCAGCTCTCTGACAGGGTCCACTGCTCTCGGGGAGGCTCTCCAGCTCTCTGACCCCGGGTCCACTGCTCTCGAGGAGGCTCTCCAGCTCTCTGACCCCGGGTCCACTGCTCTCGAGGAGGCTCTCCAGCTCTCTGACCCCGGGTCCACTGCTCTCGGGGAGGCTCTCCAGCTCTCTGACCCCGGGTCCACTGCTCTCGGGGAGGCTCTCCAGCTCTCTGACCCGGGTCCACTGCTCTCGAGGAGGCTCCCCAGCTCTCTGACCCCGTGTCCACTGCTCTCGGGGAGGCTCCCCAGCTCTCTGACCCCGGGTCCACTGCTCTCGGGGAGGCTCCCCAGCTCTCTGACCCCGGGTCCACTGCTCTCGGGGAGGCTCCCCAGCTCTCTGACCCCGGGTCCACTGCTCTCGGGGAGGCTCCCCAGCTCTCTGACCCCGGGTCCACTGCTCTCGGGGAGGCTCCCCAGCTCTCTGACAGGGTCCACTGCTCTCGGGGAGGCTCTCCAGCTCTCTGACCCCGGGTCCACTGCTCTTGGGGAGGCTCTCCAGCTCTCTGACCCCGGGTCCACTGCTCTCGGGGAGGCTCCCCAGCTCTCTGACCCCGGGTCCACTGCTCTCGGGGAGGCTCTCCAGCTCTCTGACCCCGGGTCCACTGCTCTTGGGGAGGCTCTCCAGCTCTCTGACCCCGGGTCCACTGCTCTCGAGGAGGCTCTCCAGCTCTCTGACCCCGGGTCCACTGCTCTCGGGGAGGCTCCCCAGCTCTCTGACCCCGGGTCCACTGCTCTCGGGGAGGCTCCCCAGCTCTCTGACCCCGGGTCCACTGCGCTCGGGGAGGCTCTCCAGCTCTCTGACCCCGGGTCCACTGCTCTCGGGGAGGCTCCCCAGCTCTCTGACCCCGGGTCCACTGCTCTCGGGCAGGCTCACCAGTTCTCATTATTGATGTGGTCCCCAAAGCCCGGCGTGTCAATCACTGTCAGCTTCATCCGGACGCCCTTCTCCTCAATATCTGCAGGAACACAGCACCCCAGTCTCAGAGAGGGGACCAGGACCATCGCAGTGCCTGCTCAACCCCGGTGTCACCCAGTGGGCAGTGGTGGCAGCCACGTTGGCACTGGGGAGATCAACCTCTGGCAAGGAAGCTGGTGGTGATTGGGGGACCCCAACTCAGCTACTGGGTAGCTCCGCCTGCCGGGGTCCACACCACATCCCCAAGTCTCAACACGCCCAGGGCTGTCACAGCGGCCTGGCTGCCGTGCTGCTGACCGTGCGTTATGGACTTGATCTCGATGGTCTTGGGGATGCGCTCCTCCGAGGTGGGCTGCACCGACTTCCGGCTGATCTTGGATTTGAAGAGGGTGTTGATCAAGGTGGATTTCCCCAAGCCGCTCTGCCCTGGGAGGAGAGGGGGTAGGTTGGCGGGGTCTTCCAGGAGGCGGCTCACAGCATGGGACACGGGGACGCCAGGCTCACAGCACCCTGCAGCACCCCTGCCAAGTGGGAGGGGCTTCCTCCTCCCCATGGTGTCCCGTGACACAGGAACCCCCACAGCCGGGCTCCAGGGCCTGGTCGAACTCAGCCAGAGTCCCTTCTTGAGAGGTGGCCGCCCAGGCCCCGTGGGGGTTCTGGGAGGCCTCACCAAATAGTGGGTACCAAGGCCGCAGAGGAGCTGGGCCCCGAGCAGCGGAGGGAACAGGGAGGGTACGGAAGCCCCCCGAGTCTCGTGTGGCTGGTGCACACACCCGGGCAGGTGGCGCCCCGCGACAGAGGGCAAGCCCACCAGACCTGTCCTGTCCAGGCCTGAGCCTGGGGTGCATTTCCAGACCCCTCCTGCTGCCCCCTGAAGCAGGCAGGGCCCAGCATGAGATGTGCTCCTGCGAGGACCATGCGGAGCCCCCAGGCCTCCAGGAACAAGAGGCTGCTGGCCACAAGCCCGCCTGCCCCGCTGGTCCCACAGCAGGGACATCAGTGACCTCCCCCTGCCGACACCCAGGCTCTCTAGGCCCCCTGGAGAAGCAGCCACCACACCCCACTACCCGGGCAGGCCGTCAGCCAGGCTGCTGGGACGCGTCCGCCCAGGGGAAACGCAGCAGGACGTGGACGGCCCTGGCCCCAGAGCCGCTGCTCACCCCTCACCCGGGTTACGGGGGCTCTTAATGGAGGGAGCTGGTGGGGGCTGGGGCCTCCTCCCAGGCATCGCGCACACACAAGGCCACTGGATAGAGCGGCCACCAGGGGGACGCGTGGGCCCAGGGCTGGGGCGACGGGCCCACGTGCCAGGCTGGCGGGCTCCCTGCGTGGGCCGGGGCTGGGCGGGCGGTGACTCACCCACCACCATGATGTTGAACTCGAAGCCCTGCTTCATGGCCTTCCTCCGCATCTGCTCCAGGATGGAGTCGATGCCCACGTAGCCGAAGTCCGCGGGGGCCTTCTCGTTCCGCGCGTTCGGGGCCTGCTTGAGGGCGGCGTCCCTGGAGGGGTCGGCCATGCTGACGGCGCAGCCGGGAGCTGCCTCGGGGGCTGGAGGGGAGAGCGGACGGCCGAGGCCCACAGGTCAGCCCTGCCCCCTGCCACCCTCCGACCACAGAGGTCAGCCCTGCCCCGTGCCACCCTTGGGCCACAGCCAGCTTTGGCACTCAGTCCCTTTCTGGGCCCATGATGCCAAACAGGGCCTCCCTTGGCTCCAGGGTCAGGCAGCAAGCACTTGGTCCCCTCTCCTGGGCCCCCGGAGGTCCTCGGGGCAGCCCGGGCACAGAGAGGGCCAGGATGTGCTCCTTCCTGGCCCAGCCTCGTGGAGACGTGTCCACTCCACGTACCCACCAGCCCGGGGGCGGGGCAGGGCGGGGCGGCAGGGTGCCCGGGCTGCCTCCTCTGCTCCCTGCCTGACCCAGGTGACCGCCAGGTCGTGCCTGGCCCCACGTGCTCCTCACCCACAGGCAAGGCCCAGGATGGGCTTCAGGTGACAGTCCTGTGCGTGCGAGAGTCCACTCTGTGGGTCAGAGGCTGGGGCGGGGAAGGACGCCTGACGGTGGCCACTGGACACCTCAGGAGCCCACAGCCAGTGGGGGTGCGCAGGGCTGTCCACTGCCAACACGGCGTGCCCACGGTGAGGCGCCCTTCCACCCTACTGTGTGGAGCTGCCGTGGCACCAGCTCAGGCTGCCCCGGGGTCCCTGGCGGAGCTGGTCCAGGGTCTCCCACCCCTCAGGGCACAGGTGAGGACGTTCTGCCAAGTCCTTCTTCCCAGGGAGGGCCCGCACGGCCCATCTGATGTCTCCTCCCCAGGACACCAGGACACTGACCAGGGGTGGCCACAGGGGAGGCAGGGGGACAGGCTTCCAGGACACAGGGACCTCAGTGGGCTCTGGTCAAACTGCCCTCCGGCCAACCTGACCCCCTGGGCTAAGCCCCCGCGGCCCCGGCTGGCGAGCTCGGCAGGCCAGCCTCTCTTCTCCGCACCCCCCAGGCCGGGGGGTGGAGGAGACGGGGGACAAGTGGCTTCCCAAGTCAGTCCAGAAAGGGGTGTGAGCGGCCATCCTCCCAAGCAGCTCCTTCCCCGACTCTCAGCCTCTGCTGGGCACGGAGATCGGCTTCAGGGAGCCAAGGACGAGGAGGGAACAGAATGCGCACAAAATGCCAGGCCTGCCCGGGCCACTGGCCTCCATTCCCAAGCACCGTCCACAACAAAGGCAGCCCCGGCACCAGGCGCCAGGCTGCCGGTGCCCACCCGGGCCAGGGACAGCCCCGCAGGGCTTCCAGGCAGGGGCTTCTGCTCCCTGCTCGAAACGTCCTCCTGGGCTTCCAGAATCTCTAAACAAACAAAGACTCGGCGCTGCATCTGGCCCCCGAACCTGTGGCTGTGGCCGCTTCCTGGAGACGGCCGAGGGGCCTGCCTGTGGGCAGCCGCTCAGCCTCGCCCACGTGACCCCAAATTGCTTCCATCTGTCTGCGGGCCTGGGAGCCATCCTGCCCAGACTGGGGCCGGCCCCCAGCCCACGGCCCCCTCCCTGGCAGCGCACAGGGGGAGGGTGCCCCCTGAACTCTCCCGCTGCTGAGAGGAAGGGTCCCCCGGGCTCCAGCTGGCCCCTCCACAGGCACCAACGTCCACCGCAGAAATTCAAACCAAGCCAAACATCCTGCCCCCCAGGGGCCTGCTGGGGAAGGAATAATAAAAGCAAGAAAGAGCCCTCGGCTTCCCCCTCGTGGGGAAGTCTCTGGCCTGCAGAGTCCTGCAGCCCCTCCTCCACCAGAGGCACCCACAGCGCCCCGCCCCTGCACCTGCCTGGCCAGGAGGGCGCCGGCATCCTTGCCCTTGGGGTGCTGGGGCAGGCTGGAGGGGGGCAGAGTCCACACACCCACGGCCTGTGCTCATCACCACCCTGGGCCCGCCTGGTACACCACCAGCCAATGCGGTAGCCACGACCCAGCATGGCGAAGTCTGCCATCTTCACCTGCGTCGAGTGTCCCCACAGGGTGCAACTAACCCCCAAACGTCTCCATCGTGCAGAACCGAGACCCTGTCTCCATGTGACAGCAGCCCCTGGACCCCCACCCCACTCTGTCTCTATGAATGTGACGGCTCTAGGGACCCTGTGTAAGTGGAAATCGCACAGTACTGTGTGTCCTTTCGAGATGGGCATGTCAGCACGGTCCCCTCAATGTCCACCTCAACGTCCACCGTGCATGTGCAGAAACCCTTCCCTCCTAAGGCCGCACGATGTCCCTGCTGCCTGCAGACTGCGTTCCATGTGCCGTCTGAGCTGCCGCTGTGCACAGGCTGCTGCCAAGGGCCCGGAGCCCTGCTCCGACCCTCCGGGGCGTCCACACGGGCAGTGGGGCAGAGCTGCTGGCTCCCTCATCAGCTCTATTTTTAATTTTTGAGGCTCTGCCACAGTGTGTTCACACGCGACTTCTAGCCCTGCTAATGGCAAGTCCGACGGAGGAACTGCATTTTTAATTTAATTTAAATAGCTACATGCCACTCTACCGGCCAGCGCCAAATCCCAGCCCAACCCCCTCTTTACAAAACCGGGGAATTGCCCCCCACCCCCAAGACACCACTGGAAGTGGTCAGGCCAAAGAGGCCTGGACTGAACCTATCACCCTGAAAGCGCACACTCCCTCCGCGATGCATGTTGGACACCCCGTCTCCAAACAGACCGCGACCCTCCGCCTGGGAATCAGGCTGCACATTTCCCAATACCCTCCCCACCCCCAAGCTCCTGGAAGCCCAAGGCTGTGGCTCACTCGGATACCCTCAACACCCAGCCCAGGGAGGAGCACAAAGCAACTACCCAAGAAATATCTAGCCCAGCATGGTTACACACGCCTGTAATCCCAGCAACTCTGGAGGCTGAGGCAGAAGGATCGCCAGTTTGAGGCCAGCCTCAGCAACATCAAGACCCTGTTTCAGAGTAAAAATAAAAAGGGCTGGGGGTGCGGCTCGGTGGTGAGCGGCCCTCCATGGGTGCATAGATACATGAAATGTGGCGAATCCACACAATAGAGCTCCGCCCAGCCACGCCAAGGAAGCACCGGCTGGTGCTGCGACCTGGGTGAGCCCCGAAAACACGCAGTGGAAAAAACCCAAGCTGCGTGGCTCGTGCCTCCACGCACATGAATCGTCCCCAGTGGGTAAATCGAGAGACGGACAGCAGATTCGCGGGGTCGGGCTGGGGGAGGGGGAGGGAGGTACTCAGTGAGTATGGAGTATGGGATGAGAAAGTTCTAGAAGCAGACAGAGGTGACTGCTGGTTGCAGGAGGCTGTGATAAATGCCTGAGCCGCACGCTAAGCGGGCGATGGAGGGGCGGGCAGGCGTTTCTAGTGCAGCTGGACCACGGGCCCAGCTGGGCCCTCGGTGCCCACCAGCCAGCTGCACAGTGTGGAGGACAGCTGAGGCCCACATGCCAACACTCAGGCCCGAGGTGTTGCCAAGCCGCGTCCCGGCAAGCAGCCTGTCCCCTCCCAGCAAGGGCGTCTCTGGGGTGGTGACCAGCCCGAGGTGCGGGTGGAGATTTTGGCAATGTCTCTCTAGGTTCCGGCTCTGCACGCGGCCACCTGCCACTCCCTCCCTCCGTCCCCGGCACGAGTCCAAGGTGGGTCCAACTCACAGAGAAGGGAGGCTGCCATTGATGGTGCCCAGGCCAGCACCATCTGCCCCCCACCCCAGCGCCCACCAAGGATGGCAGAATCGAGTCACCCTGTAGGCCACGCGCGTGGCGGCCGGTGCCCGGTGGAAGGAAACTGTCCACGTGATGCAGTTTGGGGTCTCGCACCTCATCCCAGCAGCCAGGGGCCACGCTTCCCGCCCCCTGCTGGTCATGCTGCCTGCATCCCAGGAGAGCCCACACGGCCTCCAGTCCACACGGCCTCCGGCCCACGCAGCCTCCTGCCCACACGGCCTCCTGCCTACATGGCCTCCAGCCCACACGGCCTCCTGCCTACACGGCCTCCAGTCCACACGGCCTCCTGCCTACACGGCCTGCTGTCCACACGGCCTCCTGCCCACATGGCCTCCTGTCCACACGGCCTCCTGCCCACACGGCCTGCTGCCCACACGGCCTCCTGTCCACACGGCCTCCTGCCTACACGGCCTCCAGTCCACACGGCCTCCTGCCTACACGGCCTCCAGTCCACACGGCCTCCTGCCCACACGGCCTCCAGTCCACACGGCCTCCAGTCCACACGGCCTCCTGTCCACACGGCCTCCAGTCCACACGGCCTCCTGCCTACGGCCTCCTGTCCCACACGGCCTCCTGCCTACACGGCCTCCTGCCTACACGGCCTCCTGTCCACACGGCCTCCAGTCCACACGGCCTCCTGTCCACACGGCCTCCAGTCCACACGGCCTCCTGCCCACACGGCCTCCCTGTCCACACGACCTGCTGCCCACACGGCCTCCAGTCCACACGGCCTCCAGTCCACACGGCCTCCTGCCCACACGGCCTCCAGTCCACAGGGCCTCCAGTCCACACGGCCTCCTGCCCACACGGCCTCCTGTCCACACGGCCTCCTGTCCACACGGCCTCCAGTCCCACACGGCCTGCTGCCCACACGGCCTCCTGCCCACACGGCCTCCAGTCCACCACACGGCCTCCTGTCCACACGGCCTCCAGTCCACACGGCCTCCAGTCCAGTCCACACGGCCTGCTGCCCACACGGCCTCCTGCCCACACGGCCTCCAGTCCACACGGCCTCCTGCCCACACGGCCTCCTGTCCACACGGCCTCCAGTCCACACGGCCTCCTGCCCACACGGCCTCCAGCCCACACGGCCTCCTGCCCACACGGCCTCCTGTCCACACGGCCTCCAGTCCACACGGCCTCCTGCCCACACGGCCTCCAGTCCACACGGCCTCCTGCCCACACGGCCTCCTGTCCACACGGCCTGCTGCCCACACGGCCTGCTGCCCACACGGCCTCCTGCCCACATGGCCTCCAGTCCACACGGCCTCCTGCCCACACGGCCTCCTGCCTACACGGCCTCCTGCCTACACGGCCTCCAGTCCACACAGCCTCCTCACTAGCATCCATCAGCCTCAGGGGCCAAGCGCAGAGGCAGCTCTGTTGGGGCAATGGCCTCTGCTCCCGGCTCCAGGGGACACTCCAGGAGCTACAGGGTGAGAGCCAAGCCTTGCCCTCAAGGCAAAAGGCCAGCACTGCTGCCCCGTCTCACGCCGAGGCCTGTAATCCCTGCAAACCCGGGACAGCCACCCACCAAGCTCCCCACACACTTTGCTCAATAGCTGCCCGTGGTGGCCAGCAGAGCACAAAGCCAGCCTGCCATGGACACCTGCAGGGCCCACCAAATGTCAGGGCAGCAGGGAGGGGGCACCACGCCCAGACACCGCCTCTCCTCTCACCTGCCAGGCTTCCAGGGCCTCTAAAACCAAGGGCACCTGCAGCCGGCGTCCTCCGCTGATGGGCCTCTCCGTCAGCCACGGGCAGCTCCCGGCGTCCCCAGCAGGCACACAGGTGAAGCCACGGCCACCTGGAGCTCACACCCAGGGGTGTGGGCAAGGCTGCAGGGACATCGCCCTGGAGCAGCTGCCCGGCCTGCAACAAGCCCCGCGGAGCCCCGACTGTGGCCGGGCCACTGCACCCATAAGATCAGATGCTCCCTCTGCCCTGCAGAGGGACTTCTGAAAGGTGGGCGAGTCCTGGGCACAATAGGAATGGTGCCCAGAGCTGCTGCTTCCTCTTCCCCCACCTCCCCGGTGCCTGCCAAGGCTCAGGCCCGGGCTCAGCCCTGGGGCAGCCGGGTGGGGCCTGCGCTGGGCATCTCCCCACACCCTGGCGCCCTAGCTCGGTTCTTCCTGAGCTTGAGGGTCCGCACGAGCACGCTGGGAGGTGGGCGCTTACATCCCACCTCACAGACGAGGACACTGGAGCTGATGAGGCTTCGTCACTGATGGGGGCTGCAGGGTCCGTGAGGAGGGGAGCCTGGATCTGAAGGGGGCAAGCACCCCCAGGCCAGGTCCTCGAGTTGGGTGGGAAGACTGAAGTGGCCCTCCCTGGGTCTCAGTGGGGCGGCCCAGGGGCCCGGCGCTCTCTACGGAGGCCACAGGCTCCGGGCCTTGCAGGCTGGGGCCAGCAGCACGAGGAGGCCCTGCCCAACTGGCTCTGCAGGCTGCGGGCTCTCCCCAGGCCTCTCCCGGGCTTTCCCATCTTGAGTTCCATGACCTCTAAGAAGAGTCACCTGAGCGCCAAGGGCTGGCCAGTGCTCCCGAGCTCTCCCAGCCTGGTGAGGCAAACCCGGGTGCACCAGAGGTCCTGGGCCCCCAAACAGGAGACCAACAGCCCCGGTCCCCTGCCAAAGCTCCCAAGGACCTGCACCCCCAAAATGTCCACCCTCATCTGAAAACCCCACCTCCAGGAGCACTCCCAGGTCGGGCTGACAAAATCCAAAGGCCCAACTCAGATGACTCCCCTCTTCTGGTATGAGAGAGTGGGTGGAGGGCGGAGCTGG
The DNA here is from genome assembly GCA_025594165.1 of Tamias sibiricus. NCBI lineage: Eukaryota > Metazoa > Chordata > Mammalia > Rodentia > Sciuridae > Tamias > Tamias sibiricus. The sequence goes on from CM046660.1 coordinate 4,768,984, forward strand.
TAGGAACCAGCTCAGGAAACAGAGGCGAGGGAAAGCCGAGGGCTAGGAACCAGACACAGGCGGGGCAGCAGACCTGGAAGGAACGGCCCTGGAACGCGGTGGTAAACAAACAGCCACAAACAATAACAGTGGAACACGACCCAGGGTCCCCGTGGCACAGGACCACAAGCTAACGTGTTCTGTAAATATCTATTGCTTCCTTCCTTCCTAATAATAAACAGAAAGATGGCGTCACAGGTGTCCGTCAACTCTCCATCAACGAGACAAATACCCAAGACGCACAACTTGGAGGAGGGAAGACTCATGTGGGCTCACATCTCAGTCCAAGGTCAGCCAGTTCCTTTGCTCTGGGCCAAGAGGAGACAAAGGACCATGGTGGGGCGGGTGTGGCAGAGCAGAGTGGCCCACCTCTTAGCTGCTGGGAAGAGAGGGAGAGGGAGGGGCCAAGGATGGACACGCCCCCAGGACCAGATAGGACACGCCCCCGGACTCCCTCCCACTAGGCCCCACCTCCTACAGTTTCCACTGCTTCCCATTCATTAAATTGTGACTCCATCAAAGGGTTAGCCCAGTGGTGAGGCAGATCCCTCAGGATCCAATCACCTCCCAAAGGCCAGGCTTTGGGGGACACTGAAGACCCAACCCGAGACCAGAGACTTGAGATCAGGCTGAATGAAAACAGAGGGGGCGCCAAGACGCCCGTCACTCGCACATGCGGGTTGCCTTTTGGTTCTTCTGCCGTGCTGGGGATGGAGCCCCCCACGGCCCTCAGACGCCCTCCAACACCGGGGTGGGAGGTTCCACCCCCAGGCCCCTGCAGTCCACGCACTGTCAGCCAAGCCTTGCAGCCGCTGCCCTTCCCTTCCAGGTACGGAAGTCACAGTCGAGGCAGCAGGACTGGATCTGTGTGTCGCTAACCTTACAGACGCTGATGGAGGGAAAAGGACCCTCCTGGGGAATGGACAAAGGACACGCACACAGGGGCAATTCAGAGGCCCCTCAAGGAGCCCCCAGGTCTGCGAATCACCAATTTAAAAACACCAACTTGGCCTAAGGAGAATTTCGGGGCTATCTATCTCTGGCTTACACTTGAGCACTTGGTGAAGTTTTATCGATACACACAAAAAGCAGTCCTGTGTCCCTGTCTGGAGAAGGACGGGGGCCATGAAAGGCCAGAGGAGGAGGTCCCAGAAGCACAGGGGAGAGAGGGAAAGGGCTGGCGCAGGCCGGCTGGGCTGCACCTCTGGGCCTCCGAGGCCGGCTCGAGGGTGGGGAGACGTGGGCTGCCATTCTCTGGAGGGCTTTGGAACCAGGGTCTGTTCTCAGGTCCTCAACTCTGGTTGTCACTGAGCCGCGTCACCATTAACGACCCAAGCCACCCCAAGCTCCTCATAAATGTCGCAAGGGGACTTCCTGTTCTCTTCTAAAGATGGAAACACTGAATATAAACGAGCGAATTTTGCAAATTTGCGCAGGCCAGGATCAAGGGGGGCCGAAGTTTAAAAGCGCGCCGGGCTCATCTAGCGTGATACGCAGCTCCACGTCAAATGCCACCTCGTCAAATGCCACCTCACACTTGGTCAGGGCCGGAGGGGTCTCTTCAGAGTCCAGAGAAGAGCTGGCAGGCCGGAAACCGGAGCCTCTGCCCTCCCACCTGGGCCTCAGCTGGGAAACCCCACACAAAGGCTCCAGAGAGGGGCGGGGACGCTGCGCCCAGTTGGGGACTGGAAACAAAATCAGTGATGTGGTCTCAAGAGCGGGTTCTCCTTTCGGGGAGCAGGAGTGGCAGTGGGGGGAGGCTGAGGCCCCCGTGGCCCCAGGAGGCCCCCACACACAACTTTTCCTTTGTTTGGGCCCCGAGGCACCCCACTTTCCCGCTCCCACGGCCAGTCCTGACGCCCCCTGCTCTTCTCCCCACCAGGCCTCTCCTCCATTGTCACAAGGAATCCCGAGGAGCCTGCAGTTCCAAGACCGTTTCAACTGGCCCGGCGCACAAAGGTCCAATTTGGACCGAGTCCAAGGCCCGCCCCGCCCCCTCCCCTCCCTCCGAGGGGCTCCCTTTCATTAGCAGGGCTGCCTCCTCCCCCTCTCCTCGCCCTCCCCCTCCTCCTCCCCAGCTGAGGCCTATTGAGACATCAATCTTTGCTCAGAGCAGGCTGCAACCTGCAAGCCATCGCTGCACACTTCCTCAAAAGCCACGGAGGCCACGGGGGAGCCTTGACTTCCTGTGTCGGGATCTACTTCGCCGCCCCCACCCTGGCCCGGTCTCCAGCTGGGGCAGGATGGGAACATGCCCCGTTCCTCCCCTCTCCCGGGGAGCAGGGAACTCCAAGCAGCAGCTGCGCCCCCCACAAAGCACACCCAAGATCCGGCCCCCCCCCCAGGACAACGGCCCTGTCCAGAGGCTGCCGTCCAGGCCGTTGGCTCTTGTCAAATGCCTGCAAAGTTTAGAGGAGCCCCCCCCCTCCCCCGGAGATGCTGGCAACTGGCCATCTGCTACAGGGGGAATTAGGGTGCAATTTCCTCTTATCAGGGATGTCCCCTAGGCGGAGGGGGGCCGGAGCCGGGCCTCCCTCTCCCCAGACCCTCGTCCTATCAGCGCGCGCGGCTGTTAGCAGAGGCACACCAGAGCTCCGTGGTGACCAAGACCGGGGCACCCTCACCTCAGGAAACCACAGGAAGGACAAAAGTAGACCAGGGTCTGGGGGCGCCGCATGTGTCCCCCTGCCAGGACCTCAGCAGAAAAGGGCCCTTCCCCAAAGACAGCAAGCAAGTGCCTTCTGCACAGACCAGCCCATGCTGCCTGAGGCCTCCTGAGGCCCAGGTCACCTGAGAGGCAGGGGCTGAGGCAGGACCGGGGGCCAGCAGGGAGGGGCGCATTCCTGGGCCACGAGTGGGGGCCTCACCAAAGCCCCCTAAGGAGGGAGAAAGGTGTCTCCTACGACCCCCTGACACAATCCAGGAAGAGGGGCGGCGGGGAGGGGTCACCTGCCCAGGGGGCAGCTGCTGCAGGCTGGCCAAGCCGAGGAGCTGGAGGGCTCCCTGCCCCCTCAGGACGAGGTTGGAGGTCGGGAAACACTGGCCTGCGGAGCTGGTCAGCCTGGACACCTGCAGGGCCCAGCCTGTAGCCGCCCGCCTGGACTGTGCCCAGCTCACAGCACGCCGCTCAGCTCCGGGCATGTCTGAAAGACCCTCCCTGCGTCACTCCAGTCCCCCTCGAGGGGAGCCGGGAGCCCAGGGTGAGGACAGGCCTGTGAGCATTTCCCAGGCACAGAGCTGAGCAAGCGAGGGCCTGGGGCAGGGTGGGCCCAGCCTGCGGGCAGAGGAGCGGGCACACCGAGGGCGGCTGGGTGAGTGAGTGGACGAGGGGCCAGAGGCGGAGGAGAGGGCAGGTGGATGCAGGGGGTGGAAGGTGTGGGTGGAGGGATGGGGGACGGACGGATGGTTGAGGGGGCAGATGGCCAGATGGGTGGGTAGGTAGGTGGGTGGACAGTGGATGGACGGGTAGCCTGTCCAAGGAATCTCAGAAACACCTCACCCCAGGCTCCCCCCAGCCGCCTGGGCACCGCAGCCAGACACCTTCACCGCCTCTAGGATGCCCAGGAGACAGGGCGTCCTCCCACCCATGAGCCACAGCCCCGCCACCCCTGGACTTGAGGTTCTGACCAGACAGAGCCACTAGTCCTCGGGAGGTGGAGGACACAGGCCACACCTGCCCCAAGCCAGGGAAATGGGCTCCTGACCACCCAACCTCTCTGCTCGGCCTCCGAGCTGACCCTGCCCCACGGGCACCGCCGCTGGCAGAGGCGGGCCTGGCCCTGGATGGACGTGCTCCCCGCTGACCACCCCCCACACCGGGCCGTCAAAGCCGACTTCTCCACCCAGGTCCTCGCACGGCGCCAGCCTGACGGCTGCAGGAGCCCATGGTGGCTCGCGGCCTGTCCCAAGGCCCCTCCAGGCGTTGCCCTGGTCAAAGCAACAGGCCAGAGGCCCCTGGAACTGCACCCGCCCGCGCGGAGCCCTGGCCCCTGCGCGTCTGCCCTCCAGCCACGTCCCCTCAGCAGCTCCAGCCATACCCCCGATCCAGTCCCCCACCCCAGTCCCGCCACGTCTAGCCCAGTGTCCCCTCACTTGCTGCCCTCCCCGAGGCAGGAACTGCCCTGACCCAGTCTACCCAGGGGACTTCCTCGTGCTCTGGTGTTGAACACTTAAACTAAGGTGACCCTTTCCCTCCTCGCTGCTGGGACTGATGTCCACCGTGCCTGGGGCAGCAGAGTCCTGGGCTTAAGAATCCTGTTCCACCCCTGACGTGCTGTGTGACCCTGAGCCAGCAGCCCAACTTCTCTGTGCCTCCACCTTGGTATGTGTGAAATGGGATAACGCGTGTCAGAAGATCGTGAGGATCAGGTCAGATGTCTGCGAAGGGTGCGGCACTGAGCCCCCACAGCCAAGCGCTTTGTCAGTAAAATGCCCGACCCTTGTCCCCTCTCCAGAGCCACACAGGCACGACCTCCCTGGGTCTACACAGCCTCCCTGCCCAGAACCTTCTCTCCCCGCCGAACTCCTCTGGTCTTCCCAGGGCGGCCGACCCCAGGGTCCCTCTGTTCTGGGGCCCTGCTCAGTGCGCGGCGGCTTGTTACTGGGCCTCCCCTGCTGGGCGCAGCTCTGGGAAGGGGGTCCGTCCAGGAGCACAGAGCCTCACACCCCGACACCTACCGGGATGCCGGGATGGACGGCGGTCAGCGGCTGCGCCCTCCTCTGCACCTCCCTCCCCGGAGCATCCCGGGGGGCCAGGCTTCCCGGGAGCCCAGGTGCGGCCTGCTCCAGGCCCGCGGGCTGGGTGCGGGCGGTGTCCTTTCCCACGGCCGCCCGCCGTGTGTGGCAGCATATGAATGAGATGTTAACAATTTCCGGCTTCCACCATCCGCTGGGGCCACGGAGCAGGAGGCAGGGAAGGGTGGAAGGGCTTCCTGGGACGGCTGGGGCGGGGGCCACTTAGGAAACTGTTCAGGAAATGGCCAGGGGTGGGAGTGGGCGGAGACTGGGCGGCCTGGCTGGGCCCTGACCCTCCGCGACAGCGCAGGGCTCTGGGCTGGCGCAGAGCAGGAGGGCGGTGGGCAGGGGGCTCACCCGGCCCCTCCCCCACAGCCACCACTCCCCGGGAGGAGCAGCGCCCACCGGGGTGGTACCGCCCACAGCGGGGTGTTTTCACACCAGCCCAAACTGGCAAAGGGGCACCCGGGGGAGCCGCGGCGAGGGCTCCGGAGACCCCATGTCCACCAGCGTCCTGACCTGCACGCTGCTCAGCTGCCAGAGGCGCGTGGGCACAGCGCTTCACAGTTTGCAAACCACTCACATCCACGGTGGGGCTCAAGGCCCGGCTGGGAGGCCACGTTCCTCTCCAGTGACCAGCGGTGTCTTGAAACCAGCCCAACATGCAGGACAGCAACCACCACGGCGGGAGACAGCCCGGTGAGGGGGTCTGGGCCTGCTGCTGGGACCCGGCGGCCCTCCCCGGCCTGCGCCCCTCCACCCCCTGCAGCTTCCTCCTCCCGCGGGGGCCCAGGCCTTCCCGGGTTTACCTACAGTGGGTTCAAGCAGCCACCTCGGGGACCTGCGGATGGCGGTGGCGGTGGCTGGAGTTTGCAGTCAGTGTGGGAACCTGGAGGCCCCTCCCAGTCCCCTTTCAGCCCAGGCTCCGGGAAGGAGCCACATTCATATGGTAATTTCTCCCAGGAACAAGGAGGGCCCGAGGGGGAGGGCCCGAGGGGGAGGGGCCGGTGGCCTCCCCGAGGCTGTGCCCAGTGGGCCTTCCAAGTTGGCGGGAGGGTCCAGTCCCTGGAGAAGACCCAGCAGGCACAGCCCAGGCAGGCGGGCCGCGGTGGGCTAGCCCAGGGGAGAGGGCTTCGCTCTGCACACTGGGTGGGGGTGTAAAGCGACGGTGCACTCGAATTTCTTCCACAGTTTCCCTTTTTGTGCTGTGATGCACAGAACCTTCCAGAAACACCATAGCTGGGTGCCAGGCCCCAGGCCTGCCCCCTCCTGCGCTCACACCCTCCCCCAGGAAGGCCACTCTGCCCTGGACTGAGGCTGACCTGGGGGGGGACAATCAGGAAAGTCACTGTCCCAGGCCTTCGGAGGCAGAGCAGGCCAGGCCCCCCGCCCCCCGCCCGCTTCCTGTCTCACTCTGCAGCCAGCCCACCCACCTGCCCACAGGCCTGCCCAGCGCCTAATACTCACACTCCCACTTCCCCGTTCTGACAGGGCCTGCCCCAGCAGGCAGAGGAAACTAGAAGTCAGCGCCCAGGACGCCACTGCAGACCCAATGGCCACTCCACACCCCCCACCGCACCCCAGGTCATCCACAGTGAATTCGCCCTATTGCAGTGAGCTTAGGGAGAGGAACAGGGACCCTTGGCCTCCTGGGGCTTAGGGTGTCCATGGGAGCGAACCTTAGAGAAACAGCTACAATTAAAGAAAAAAAATTAATAGAAATAATTAACCCTGCACCGGGCGGACCTGGATCCGTCCTCCGACACATGACGTAGAGGCTGCTGTGTCCAATGGACCCAGCAGTCACCCAGGGAGAGAAAACCCCACGGGAAGTCCACACCAAGACCACGCGCTGGAGCTCAGGACAGCCCAGGGGGGACAGCCCAGCGGCCACCACCTGGTAGTGGACCCCACAATGGAACATCATCCCCCACACAGAGGAACGGAGCGCTGGCCAGGGCGCGGCTCAGAGGCAGAGTGCTTGCCTGGCATGCCCGCGGCCCTGGGTCCCGTCCCAGCACTGGAGAGGAAGGAATGGAGTACTGACCCCGGCCAGAGCACGGCCGACCTCAGAAACACCACTCCAGCGAGAGGCCAGACATTGGGGCCACACGTCACATGATTCCACCGATAAAAGAATCCAGAGCAGGCAAATGCAGAGTTGGGAAGCAGGTTAGTGGGCGCCAGGGGCCAGGAGGGGAGGGGATGGACAAAGATGCTAAGGGGCGTGGTCTCCCTGGAGGGCAGCACGCGTCCAGCAGTCAGTGGTAAAGGCTGTCGGCTGTCATGATGGTTATTTTAATGTGTCACCTTGACTGGGCTCCAGGGACCCCCAGCGGTCGGTCAATCTGTACGGGAGTCTGGGGACGAGCTTAGTAAAGCCACTGTCCTCCCTGATGTGGGTGGGCCCCGTGCTATCAGGTGAAGGTGACAGGGTTCAGAGGCTGCCATGACAAGTCACCTTGGTATGAGAAATGGCAGGAGCAGGAAGGACCCTGGCCTCTCCCTGCTCCATTGCAGCAGGTCTTGAGACCCTGGCTTGGTAGGTCCCCTCCACACCCGGAGAAGAGCACCGTCATCTCCCAAGACAAGGCACCTGGGGGACAGCTTCCCCAGCTGACCACTCAGCAGACCCGGGTCACCGGCTCCCATGCTCCATCCAGCCTGGCGCAAACCCGGCAGGCTCCAGCATTCCTCTGCATCTTCGTTTCCTTACAGTCTCTGTGTGGCGGGAATGCCTGTCCCCCACTCACTCTCCTTCACGCTCAAACTGGTGCGTCCTGTGGTGACCCTCCCACCTCTGAGATCAGGGAGTGATGCTGGAGATGAATCTCTGGCCTGCACAGGGCCCACCCCTCGCCCACGGCTGGCCGGGGCCTGAAAACACTGACCGGAGGGGCCCACATGTCAACAACCCCTTAGTTTAAAATAAGCGCTGCTAGCAGGGCGCGGTGGCGCATGCCTGTCATCCCAGCACTTGGGAGGCTGAGGCAGGAGGATCGCGAGTTCAAAGCCAGCCTCAGCAATGGCGAGGCACTTAGCAACTCAGTGAGACCCTGTCTCTAAATAAAATACAAAAAGGGCTGGGGATGTGACCCGGTGGTCCGGTGCCCCTCAGCAGCCCTGCACGAGCCGCAGCCAGGGCCTTCAAGCGCCCCCCAGATCTGCAGCTCCTGGTGTTGGGGGTCCTCAGAGGGATCCCTCTGCTCCCCATCCTGCTGCCCGCCCCACGCCGCGGCCATGAACATAAAGCTCTCACACGCATTTTAAAGAGGGCCCTGGGCCGAGGGCTGCAATCTGTCAGGCACAGAACGACCCCATCACGGAGGAGGCGGAAGTGCCACCCTGGAAGGAGAGGCCGCGGCCACAGAAACAGCCATGAAGAAGCCGCTGTCCCCAGTGTCTCCGGGCAGGAGGGACAAGAAGGGAAGCCCTGGCACCTGACACCCCACTCAGCACCATGCCCCCGGAGCCCAGGCGGAGGGCTAGAGGCACAGGGGTTGCAGCCTCCTGGCAGGGGCCTGTGCAGGCCGGGAGGAAATGACCGCAGGGGCCCCGCTGCCGGGGCAGGACTTCCTGGGCCACCTGTGCAGGCCCCACGCCCTCTCCCCCATGCAACCACACCAACAGCACCCACCAGGAGCCCTGGTGGGGACAAGCCCCCGAGAGAACTCCCTTAGGACTGACTTGGGAGTGGCCGCCGGTTGCTCAAGGTTGAATGGCAACTTTGGCACGCGGTCTCCAGGCGCCACATGGTACTAGCCTGGCCTGGCACAGTGTCCTCACTCCTGCTCCCCCCACCAAAGCCCAGGTCCCTCATGGGACCGTCCCCTGTCCCCACCCTATGAACTGGGGGCAGTTTCTGCTGCTCAGCCAAGTGCAGAAACCAAGGCACACACGCAGCAGGTCGTCCTCTCCCTCCGCACTCACGGAGGGCTGGCTGAGGGCTGCGCTCTGCAGCCATGAGGTCAAGCGTCACGATCGTGGTGGCATCTCAAGGCTATCCACAAAGGCACACAGGCGCTGTGGAGTGGATGCATGAATGAGGACAGAGGTGGCCTGGGCCCGCAGGCACAGGCCCAGGACCCTGGGGAGATGGAACCCAGCGGTCCAGCTAGCTGTGCGCCCTGGGGGAGGCGGGGAGGCGGCCATGGCAGCCGCAGCTGGGGAGTCCTCACACTGAGTGGCCTCACTGTTCCCAGGTGAGCAGGCAGCAGCCTGGAGGGCGGTGTGGGTGGCCCTTGGGGGCAAGGCTGGAGGGACAGTAGTGCAGCAGGCGTTGGGACGGGGGGCTCCCCTGGCTCTCCCCCCACTGCCATCGCTCCTGGACGCTGGGGCCCACTCCCATGTCCCCTGCACGCCCCACGCCAGGCTCCACTCCCCCATCCCCTCCTGGCCCTGCTGTTCCCACGGCCACTGTACCTGGGCCATCCCCCAGCCCTGGCAAAGCGCCAGGGCCCAGAGTCGGACCTGCACCACTCCTGTGCCTGCATCTTGGCCTCCTGGGCATGCCCACGGCACTGGGTAGTGCATCTTACAGCTGCCCGCTGGTTCAGAAACTTCTGGAAGGCCATACTCTCCCCGACACTCAGCCGGCAGCTGCCACACGGCAGGAGTTTAACAGCAGAGGCAGCCAGTGACCATTAGACGTCCACATGTCCACTTGCCTTGAAACGGCCCCCAGCCCCCCCACCCCTCCCCAGGATGGCTCTACAATGTGACCACCACTGCCGTCCATCCTGCAGCCCAAAGACCATGGCTCGGAGGGCTAGGAGCCACGGGGCATGCGCGGGGACGTGCTGCCCTGACCACCTCCCGCCACCATCTGCGAGGCCCGTGGGAAGGCGGCCCCAGGGCGACCAGGTGCTGGAGGCCATCGGGAGTCTTGTCCCTCAGGGCCTCCCCATGTGGCGGGGACAGTGCAAATGAGGCCCCACTGCTCCCCAGCCTTTGGCCCTCATCTTGAGCCCCCTCACAGGGAGCCAGGCCTGGCCAGGGACAAGCCGCCCTGTGGACGGAGCTGCTCCCGGAGCACTAAGCGGGAGCGGGCAGGGCCGGGTTCAAGAGGGGCTCCCACTCGACCCGAGTGGGGCCCGGGGAGGTGTGCCGCTCATCACTGTGCCACCGCCCCTGGGACTCGCAGTGCAGTGCCCGGACCCAGGGCCCAGCAGCCAGCTCCCCAGGTCACTCCCCAACCTGGGACCCCTTCCCAGGCGTGTTCTACACCGGTGGCACTCAAGGGTCTGCTGAGTGAGCCAAGACGTGAGGAGAGGCCGTGGCTGGCACAAGGTGACTGGCGCGTGGAAGACACCAGCCGGGAGGAAGCCACACCCTTCCTGCCCTGCTGGCCCCTCACACGGAGGTGGAGGTGGGGGCTGGCCAGGGCGTGGGGGGCACTGGCTCTAACAAGGGTTGTGAGGGACACTGGGTGTATGGCCACGCTGGCCTCGGGACAGGTGGCCAGGGCTCGGAGTGTCCACTGAGCCCACCTACGCTCATTCCCTCTCTCCGCATCGTGGGCAAGCCTTCTCTGTCCTCGAGAAGAGGAGGACGCCACAGAGGCCACCTTCTCACCACGGCACACACCATGTGACCTCACGGCTCGCCTCTGCTGTCACGTCTGTGCAACGGGGGCGCAGCCCAACTCCCAGAGTGCGTTTAAAGGAAGCCCTCGGGGGTCTCCAGGGGAGCAGGACGTGGAGGCTGGCCAGGGCTTGAGAGAGAGGACTGGGTCCCCACTGCCCCCAGCACCCCAGCACCTCGCAGGCCGATGCTACCTGTCCTGCCACTGTGTGTGCATGTGTGCACGCGTGCGCGTGTGTGGTGCTGGGCGTGAACCCGGGCCGGGCGTGCCCAGCACCTGCTCTACCACCGGGCCACGCGCCAGCCTTTTTCCCCATTTTTTTTTTTTTTTTTGTGGTACCAGGGATTGAACTCAGAGGCACTCGTCCACTGGGTCACATCCCCAGCCCTTTTTTGTATTTTATTTAGAGACAGGGTCTCGCTGATTGCTAAGTGCCTCGCCATTGCTGAGGCTGGCTTTGAACTCGCGATCCTCCTGCCTCAGCCTCCCAAAGTGCTGGGATTACAGGCGTGCACCACCGCGCCCGGCTTTTCCCCATTTTTAAAACAGCCACACGTGAGCCGACAGGGGACTGTCTCCAGGTGTGTTCTGTCACCTCCTGACTCAGCTTCCAGCTGCCGGGCGGGGGGCGACGGAGGTGGCCTAAACCGGGAGACAGTGACCAAGCGCCAGGGCAAGCCACCCAGGCCCCTGCCGTGCCCTGGGAACGAGGGCGCCGGCCAGCCAGCACCTAGCCACCCCTCACAGCCACGGTCCTCACACACACAAGGACCACAGCTCTGTGGACTCGGGCAGGCGACCTGTGCCACGGGGTGCCTGTCCACACCGGGCCCTCGGCTGCCATTCACCACCGTCCCCGTCCAGCTGAGCCTCAGGAGGGCGAAGCGAAGGCGTGCGACCAGGAGGGCCCGTCTGAATCTCAGGTCCAGAGGCCCCTGCAGAGACCTCAGTCACCCAGCTCAGAACTCCCCACGGGGGCGCCACTGGGCACACTGTCACTAGGTCCCCAGGGCACGGTGGACTGTGCCCTCTGGCTCAGGGCCAGGCCTGTCCTCCAGCGGCCCTGACACCCTCCTCCACCACTCACCACGCTGGGTCTGCCACCCGGCCACCCGTCCCCAACACAGACAGACGGCAGTGTTCTCCCTCCTGCGGCGGGTCCCAGCAGACACGTCACTACTCTCCAGGCCCACAAGTGACCCCAGCAACTGGCTCCATCTTCTTGGGCCTCAGCAAACCACCCAGGGAAGATGTGGCTCCGGTCCTGGAGACCCCCCATCTCACGGGTCTGGGGGCGAGGAAGTCATCAGATTCCCGGCTGCCCTAGAGAGAATGTATTCAAATCACCCAAGAATGCTGGGTTTTGGTCCTTCTTTGTAAAAACTCTCCAACAAGGAGACCTGTGGGAGAGGAAGGCAGGGGGGACAGCTGTCCCTCCCCGGCAGCCTGGCGGAAACCACAAAATGTTTGGCTAAAGGTTGAAAACCTGCGGCCACACGATGCTGACTGTTCACTCAATCAAACATTAATTGAGCAAGCACCTAGGATGTCCAGGAACTGGGGACGCAGATCGATGAGTCCCAATCCCTGCAGAAGTATGTGGGGGGGGTGGGGACCAAGCAGTGGACAGTGAGTCACTTTCCTGCCTGGTCTTGGCCTCAGAGAACCAGGGAAAATCTTATCTCCGGCTCAGCAGTGACAGGCACCTGGACCAGAGCCTAGGAGATAAGATAAGAGATAAGGATCTGGGAGGAGGGAGGAGGTCCTGCATATTCCCCTGGGGACACAGGCAAGGACAACTGTCCTCACCTCATGACCACTCCAATGACCGCACTGCTGTGTCCTCAGTGACTGGCACCCAAAGAGCTGGGCAGGAGCTGCAGCTCCTTGGGGACCTAGACCCAGGGACGGGGTGCTGCAGGCCAGGGTGATGGAACAGACAGTGAGGGGCCCCTCTACACTGGCCACGCACCTCCTTCCCCATGGCCACCAGGGGGTCAGCGTCAGCGACTACTGACATCAGCCCCCACGGACCCAACCTGGAGTTGGAGTTCCAAGTGCAGCCTGGGACACCGGAGCCGGCATCCCACGAGAACCAGCTACTCAACCAAATCAAAGCAGTCACAGTGGCATTGAGGCTGGCCAGCCAGGGAGAGGGTCCAATCTGTCACCTTCAGGCGCCCTGCACTGGTGACACGCAACCTTCCAAAACCTTCCAACAAGACTGAAGCCTAGACCCTCCCCCGGTACCAGCAGGGGTCCCCTGGCCAGAGCAGCTTGTGCAGCCGACCATGAACTCTGCCCTTGGCAGGTGCTGGCCGGGTCCCAGGAGGGCAGGAGCAGCAGGAGAGTGCAGCCAGGCTCCTGGCCTCGGGGAGGGAGCCCTCTTCACTGGCCCCAGGCTCAGCCTGGGGTGCCTTCCCAGGGGGAGGAAGGAGGGAGGATGAGGCAGGTGAGCCCCCCCAGTCCTGAGCCTGCTGAGAGCGAGGCAGGCTGGAGGCTTGGGCACGGGGCGCCGGAACCTCCACCCCCGTCCCAGGCGTGGGCAGGAGCCCCTCACTGGCCTGTAACCAGACCTGCGCCCTCCCTGCAGATTCCTCATAAAACAAGCTCCCGGGCAGAGCTATTGTGCATGGCACCGCCTGCCCGCCACCCTCAGGAAGGGTCCTGGGAAAGCTGAGAGCAGGCCCCTACCTGCCCGGCCACCGTGAGCCCAGCGCAACACACAAATCAAAGCTCAGCGCGGAAAGGCAGGAGCCTGGGAATGGAGGCCGGCCAAGGGCGAGCGTCCTGCGGGAGGTATCTGCCCTGGAGACCCAGCTGTGGGGCACCGGGACCTCGGGGCACTGGGCACCTCTGTCCTGAGCCAAGGGGAGGGCTGCTGAGGGCTGCTGAGGGCAGGCGGCTCCCGGGGGGTGGGCGCCAGGCATCTGCCTTCACCCTCCTGCATTTCCATAAGGTCCCTCTTCCCACGCACACAGCCAGGGAGAGAGAGGAAGCCCAGAAGCTTCCGGGGTGGTGTGGGAACGCGGCAGGAGCGGCAGCGAGCAGAGGGCGTAGGAAAGCGGAAGCTCGGCTGGGCCACCAGTTCCTCACCCCAGCCCGGAGCCCTCTGGCCGCGGGGCTGCCTCTGGGGTCTTCCCTGGGCTGGAGCCGCCCTAGCTGACAGGCGCAGTCGGACCAGGCCTGCCACAACAGGAAGCTGGGAGGATGTGGGGGCTGGCGGGGTGAAGTCAGAGGTGGCGCTGGTTGCCCAAGCGGGCACAGGGTCCTGGGACAAAGGTCCTGGGGAGCCTGTCTGTCCCCACAGCCATGGGCAGTGGATCTGGTGCTAGAAGAGGACTCTGCAGGCCACAAGAAGGCCCACCTTGACATGGAGTAGCGGCCGACCACAGACTGGCCACATTCTGCCCTGGGGGTGGGCCTGGAGGCGGGGGCAGGCGCGGCCACCTTGGGAGGCCCAGAGGGGGCCCATGCAGGCCTCCCCACGTGCCCTCAGACTGGCTCTGTCACTCTCCCCAGGACAAACAGCCCTCAGGGGGACGTTCTGGGGACACACAGGTTCAACCTAAGGACAGAATAATGCTGTAGGTGCCCCAGCCCAGCAATGGCCAGGGGAAAGGAGGGGTGAGCCAGGGGTCAGCCACACTCCGGCCCCCAGATGCAGGTGTTAAGAAAGGCGGGTCACAAGAAGCCACCTTCCACAGCCATGTCTTAGCCCAAAGGAGCCCCAACGGGGGAGAGGGGCGTGACTCCCACCTTCCCAAAGAGGAGGCGGGAGGAGGCGGGAGCCCACCCAGGAGCCCCAGAAGCCGGTTCTCCCACCCCTGGTTACGGGTGGGTCAAGCTGGTCCCAGAGTGTCACACTGTGTAAATGCCACAGAGGCCCCACGTGGCCCAGGACAGCAGGAGGAAGGAGGGGAAGCATGCACTGTGGGGATGGGGCTTCGCCCACCTCCTCCTCCAAAGGGCTTTCAGCGTGGGATCCAAACCAAACCCAACTCTGTCTAGCGGGGCGTCCCCAGTGCCGGAACAGAGCTGCCAGGAACCCCCTGCCCGGCTGCTTCCGGGTGGTACATTTTTCTCAAAGAAAGGAATCTCAAACTTCTCCTGGGGAGCAGGGCGATGCTCCGGGACCTGGGCCCAGAGCGCAGGCGGCTTTCCTGAGCAGGACAGGGACAGGGCAGGGACGGTGTGCAGCACACTGGAGGCTGAGTCAGTCCTTAGGGGACGTTTGGGACGGAGTGTCGGGAGCAGATGGCATTGCCTCTGTCCCTCCCTGCTAGGACAGGCACAGAGCCCACACCGTGGGCCACAGGATTTCAGTCTGGGCTCTCCCAGCCTCTGCGCGGCTGCACAGCCCCCTGGACGGCAGGTCCCGGAGCTGCTTCCTCGTCCCTGGCCGCAGACCCGCGCTCCCCCTCGCTGAGCACATGCACACCGGCCCCCCACCCCGCCCCGAGTTCCCAGTAACCCGCTGCACATCCCAGACCCGCCCCAGGAGCCTGAAGCTGACCCCGCAGCACACACCCTGATCACAGCGCCGGCGCCGGGGGTCTAGATGGCCGCGTCTCTGCGGTCGGTGGGACTGATCTCCAGCCAGTCTTCAGCGCCCCCCACTCCTAAAGGCTGCTGAGCCGTGCGGAGCGACTGGAGAGCAGCGATGGCTGATTCCCGCGTCCTCCCGGGCCCCTGGAAGTCAGGGAAGCCCCTCGGAGGGAGACCCATTCCAAGACACTGCCCACAGGAGAGCCTCCCCACTCGCCTCCTTGGCCAAATATTTACAAAGAGATAGCTGTGGCCACACAAAGCCCTTTTCTTCCATTTCACCACCAAAAATCTGGTCCCCGCGTGGAGAATGAGCTCCCGCCGCCCCTCTCCCAGGGACCCTGAGTGTCCTGCCGGCCCAAGGCCCTGGCCAGGGGGCGGTGAGGCTCCGGGCCCCACTGCCACGGCCCTCGGGGGCCCAGCGGGCAGCCGCACCACCTGAAGGCCCCCGGAGCCAGCGGTGCGAGGCTGGAGAACAAAGAGCGAGGACTCACCCCAGCCGCTGAGAGTCGGCTGCGCTGGACTCGGGAGAGCCGCGGCCCGCCCACCGGGTCACATGGCTCCGAGCCGAGCCGAGGATCAAAGGGGCTTTGTGGCCGAGGAACAAGGAGCCTCCCAGAGCGCGGGGCAGAGGTAGGAGGGCCGTGCCTGCCTGCCGAGGGAGGCTCGGTGGGGACTGCTCCAAGGGGCAGGGCAGGGAGCAGGAGGCGGGGAGACGGGTGCAGGCTGCAGGCGCCACGGCCGCTGGTGTGTGGCGCGAGGGGGCCTTCCCCAGGCGCTGGCCTCGGACACCCCCGAATGAAAAGTGAAAAGGCCCCTGGGGAAGAGCTATGGGAGCCCCTGCCTGCACCTCGGCCAGGCCGCCCCCGCCCTGCACTTGCCAAAGTCTGTGCCCATTCTGAGCCACCGTCCCCTCCTCGCAGCCGGAACAGAAGTGGAGACGCTGCCGGCGGGTGCCCTCTCCACCCCCTGCCTGGCTGGTGCTCCCTCGACCTGCTCAGGTGACAGCCGGGACACCCAGGCTCTCCGGCTGAGCTCCAGCAGGGCCATGCACCCTGACCGCCCCACATGCGTGCAGACCCACGTCCTGATCTGCACCACCAGGAAGCCACTGCCCAGGCTTCTGGGCAGCGGGGGTGGAGCGCAGCCGTCCCTGTCCCCCTGAGTCCTACCTGAGTGTGCAATGCTGGCTGTGGCCGGGGAGAAGGAGTGGGCAGGGGGCTAGGCCGGGGGCCGGGCAGGGGCAAGGCCGGCTCACCCCAAGCTCTTCTCTCGGGAGCCTCGGGACCCGCGTTCTGATCTGGCTGCTGCTTCTCCCGCTCGGGCTCCTCCTGGAGGCCTGGGCGGGGAGTCTTCCTCCGCACTCCTGCAGGCCCCTGTGATGCGCTGAGACCCAGCGGGGGGGCGGGCGGGGGGTCCCCAGAGGGAGCTGACCCTGCTGGGCTGGGCCTGGGCCTGGGATCCTCCAGACCCATCCTGATGCCCCAGCCCCTGACCCCAGTGAGTCACTCCCAGAAACAGGCGGGCCAGGGTGGCCCCAGGCCAACTCCCACATTAGTGTTGGGGTGGGGCTGGTTTGGGAGGTTTGCTGGGGCCAGGGGCAAACCCTGAGCCTCCGGTGATACCTGGGAAGTGCATCTTAGGGCCCTGGGCTGGGTTCTATGAGTGACATCCACCCCCTGCCTGGAGGCACAAGCCCTGCACAGCTCCAGGCCAGCCCCTGGGCACTGACCCCCCTGGCCAAACCCCCACTGGCCAAACCGCAGAATCCAAGGCCCGGCCTACCACTCCATCACTTTAGAATCTGACCTTCCCCATCTATAAAATGGGCACCATCAAGTCCAATCTCAAGAAGGAGAGCCACACGCAGGTCCAGCCCGGTCCAGCCAGGAAGGGCTGTCCCTCCAAACACTTGGCGACTCTTTCCCAAGAAGGCAGTTCCCAGGCCTGTCGTCCCCACCACCCACTGCCCACTCTGCGGCCTTCCACTGGTCTCTCACAGGCAGCTCCAGGAACCAGGGCAAGAGGAGGCGGGGAGGGCGCATCTCGGCAGGTGTCAGGCTGACCGCCGCCTGTGGCCTCCTCCCCGGGACAGAGGGCTCCATTCCAGGTGCTCCCTTCTGAACCTCCTGCTTGGATTCTGGCCTTGTCCTGCCTCCCAGCTTCTGGCCCCACAGGTCACTCCCAGCATGTCCTTCCCGGGCACTCCGGCCATCCGCCTGCTCTCTCTCCCCAGGCCCTTTCCCACCCTCCTCCGGATTCCTGGCTTGGGAGGCGGCAGCTTGGACGCTGTGCACAGGTGGCCTGTCCCTCTTGCGGCCGACCGGCTCTTGTCACCAAATAGGTTCTGCAGAGCACAAGAAGGGGACCCGGGGCTCCGCGGCTGGTTCTTCAGCCTGGCATGCCACCCTGGGCGCTTCTCAGGCCTCTGCACGCAGCACCCCCACATCCAGCGTCCCAGCCTGTCACCTGCACACGGGCCGTGCCCCCCTCCAGCAGGAACAGAGGGCCAGCCACAGCTGTAAGCTCGGACTTCCTAGATGCCACATTCAGAACAAAAGAATAATTGGGTGACAGTAATTTTAATATAATTTGACTTAACCTAAGACATGTAATCAACACGAAAACACTGGACGACACCCCACGTTCCTTTTTCCGTCAATACTAAGACTCTGAAATCCGGGGCCTGTTTCCCACTTAGGGCCCCTCTCAGTTTGCATGCGTCACATTTTGGGTGCTCAGTAGCCACGCGTGGCCAGCAGCCGCTGTGCTGGATGGTGTGGCCCTAGGCAGCGTCCTTCGCCCTGGGATCACCCAGGTCCTGGAAAGCCCTGGACTGAGACGCCTCACTCCAGCCCTAAGTCACTTCTAGTGCCAGGTCTGCACCCCATCCAGGGGTGGAGAGGGCCCAGCTGGGGAGACACACAGTGGCCTCAACTCCACGGTCGCTGGGGCTGCTCACGCCCACATCTCTGATTTCAGTGTCAGAAAGGACAGAGCGTAATTAATCAGCTAGACCCGAGGCTGGGCATCGTTCAGACCTGGCCGTCCTTGTCTTACTGACTGGCTCCCGGTGCTCAGGGCAGGAGGAGCTGAGAGCAGGCAGCTGGCCACTGGTTCATGGATTCTGGCCCCTGGGGGTGCCGCAGGGCATTGGCATTGCCCCAGGAGGGTGAACCAGGAGCTTCCCTGGTGGAGGGCCTGAAGCCTGGAGGCCCTGCAGACAGACCCGGGCCGTGGGAAGCTCCCCAAGCCGTGGGCAAAGGGACACTAGAACACGTGGAAGCGCAGGCAGAGTCCCGGGCTCCCCACCCCCTGCCCTTCCGGAGGAGGCCGAGGTATCACAGGCTGGCTTCCGCCAACTCACACCCTTCCAACAGCCAGCTCATCCCGCTTGTGTTTATTTATGTTAAAGTCACATAGAATCGCACTTAAAAAAGAATTTATGGAGACAGAAAGCAGACTGGTGGCTGCCAAGGCCAAGGGCGAGGGGAGGGGGGCGGGGACGGTTCCTTGGTGGACCCGGAGGACGACAAGGTTCTGGCGCTGGACAGACCAACAGCTGCGTGACACTGAAGGCACCAGGTGCTACCCACGGTGCAGCCGGCCTTCCATGTTTCACCACAACAAAATATACAAGGAAAAAAAGAATGTGAAGTTCTCCTTTCCGTTTTCTGGACATAGTTTATTTACATTTTAAAACCAAGATGGCCCTAAGAGCTTCCCGGCCTGAGACAGGCTGGCTGACCGAGAGAGCGACTTCGTCTGGCCAGGGGGACTTTGCAGATGGGAGCACAGGTCTCTCAGGTGGCCCTAAATGCAACCCCGAGTATCCAGACCAGAGGGAGGCAGCGGCAGGAGAGGTACAGCCACCACCAGCCAAGGAATGCCACCAGCCAAGGAATGACGGCGGCACCGAAGCTGAAGAGGGGACCGTCCTCCCCTGGCCTCCTGGACGGCCCGCCCACCCACGCCTGGCTGCGAGTCCCGCAGGGCTGATTTGACCTGGGACCTTCAGGACTGGAACAGAATAAACCGATGACTTCGGCTGCGGCTGAAATTCATGCTGATTTATTAGAGCAGCGGCTGGAGGCAATGGGTGTCCTCAGGCCCCTCGACCCCCAGGAGTTCGGGAGCTCCAGAAAGGAAGCAGCCCCCGGGCTGCAGGCCCCTGCTCAGAGCCCCGCAGCCAGGGCACGGGGTGGGACCCCTCCCAGCCCCTCGTGGGGGACTGAGTCAGATCTTCCGGGGCTTGGGATACTCTGAGTGTGACCCACGTCCACCAAGACTCGTCCCAGAGCGAGGAGCCCGCCTTCATAGGGCACTGGGCCAGCGTGCAGCAGTCGACAGAGGGCCCCACAGGGTCCCCGCCACGCGCCCACCTGCCCAGGCACAGCGCCCACTGCCTTCCTGGTGACCATCCCAGCAGAAGGGCTGCGAAGGAGTTGGGCAGCAGTAGTGGTCAGCAGGGTCCTGCTCCGGGCCTCAGGGGGACAGTCCTGGTTCCCTCTTCCCACCGAGCCAGTGGGGAGAAGGAAACGGCCGCCTCGGAGGCCCACACCTGCCAGGAAGCACACCCCGCACGCACGCGGCCCTCCACAGCCACGGAGGCCTCCTCGGAAACAGGATGTGGTTTCCCAGCACCCTCCTCTCTCGCACACGCACGCACACACCTGCCCCGGTTTCCAGGTCCTGCGGCCTCCTTCACACTCCCTGAGCGCCACAGAGCAGGCCACGATCACAGGACTCACCCTCCCGCCACCGCCCCCACCCCACCAAGACCCCAGGAAACGCGGGCTTCCCTCTGTAGGCCCTGCCCACCCGGGACCAGGCTGGAAAGGGCTGGGCGTTCAGACACGTGCATCTGCAGCTGCCCCAGCACCCCCAGGACATGTCCCTGGCCCCAGCAGCCCCAAAGGGAAGGGCATGCCCGGGCCTGGGGGAGGGACTGGCGTTGTCACACTCGCTTGACCTCTTTCTTCGGGTCCCTCCCTCCTAGTCTAGGAGAGGGTGCAGTCAGGCATCTCCAAAACCAAAACAGGCAAGCCCCCTCCCCTGCTTCCTCCTCAGAGGCGGACCCTCCCCTCTGAGCAGCCCAACTCCTTGGCCGGCCAGGCTCCCGCCTTTCCACCAGGCCCTTGCTGCTCAGCCTGGGCATCCGGTCTCTGCCCACGGCACAGAGCAGTGAAAGAGCTCTGGAAAGACTCCTCAGCGCTGGTGTCCAGTCCCCCCACTGGCTCAAGGACCCCCTGTGCAGGGCGGCCCCAGCCCTCCTCCCTCGGGCTCCTCTCCCCGCCCCTCCCCTAATGCAGCAGTGCTTGTGGTCCTCGTCCCTCACCTTGGCCTCCTGGGTGGCCTCCCCCGTTCCCAGCTCTACCCAGACCTGCAGCTTGCTGGGACAGGCCAGGCCGCTGCTCTTCCTCCCCGGCTCCCACTGCCCCGCCCTGCCCCACCCTACCCGACCAGGCCTCAGGCTGTGGCTTCCCAGGGGGGCCAGCTGTCCCTTCCTGCCCAGTCCCACCCAGGAGGGCTGCAATCGCCCCCATTCCTACCCACGTCCGGTCTTCTCCCTCCTGGACGGTCCTCCCACGCCTTTTCCACAGTTTCAGGGCTCCTGTGTTGAGGAGGGAACTCCTCCCTAGCACTGGGGACCCCTGTGATCTCACAGACCCACTTTTTTTCCCTAAGGACCCTGAGCTCTTCAGCCAGGCCCCAGAATCTCCCAAACCCCACCTACAGAAAGCTCCGACGCCCTCCATCCCTGTGACCACCGAACCTGCCCCTGGCTGCCTCTTTCAACCCCGCCTCTCCCCCTGCCCCCATATCCTAGGTAACAGGTCTCATGTTTGGGGTACTCAGTGGAAGGGGCCCCCTTTCCTTCCTTTCTTTTTTTTTAATTTCAGTACAGAGGACTGAACCCGGTCCATTTTACTTTATTTTGAGACAGGGCCTTGCTAGGTGACCCAGGCTGGTCCTGAACTCGTGGTCCTCCTGCCTCAGCCTCCAGAGTCCATGCGGTTCCGTCTTTGCTAAGCCGCTCGCCGGGCCCCAGCCAGCATCCCCGCTGCAGGCCTCTTGAACCTGCCTCCCTCCTCTCACACGGCCTCCTCGACCCACAGCGCGTCTGGTAAGTTATCTGATGCTATCTAACTTAGCGCGCAGCCTCGCGGTCTGCAGCCAACTGTTCTTCCCACGTGACGACGACAGACCAGTGACCGCGGCTCCAGGCACACGTCCAAGCCCTCGTTCGGCCCCCACAGCCCCCACCTCACCCCGGCTGGCCCCTCTCCCATCAGTGTGCAGGGCGCAAACTGGGGGCGGGCAGACACCAAGCCAGGGTGCCAAACACCAGCGGCAAGACGGTGGGACCTGGCCCAGGCCGCGCCACACCAGGCCTCCAGGCCTGGGGCTTCCAGGGCAGTGAAAGGCCGGCGAGGGGGGCATCCAGGCACTAGAGGGACAGCTTCCTAAACTTCCTGCTTGAAACAAGGACCAAAACAGACTCTGGGTGGCTCGGGTGTAGGACCTCGGGCACTCGGAGGGGGCTCGTGGCTCCCAGCCCCGTGCGGCGGGCGGCGGAAAGGGTGGGATGTTTGCGGGACTTCTGCAAGGGGCTTTGGTGAAGTCCTGGAAGCCGGGTATCATCCCAGGGGAGCATCTGAAGAATGAAGAGGCCCACCCAGGCCCACCCAGAGACTCTAATCTGACTCATCTGGGCGGTCGAGACTTAAAAAGATTCTTTTTTTTTCTGTGTTTTTTTTTTTTTTTTTTTGTGTGTGTGTGTGTGTGTGGTACCAGGGATTGAACTCAGGGGCACTGGACCACTGGGCCACATCCCCGGCCCTTTTTGTATCTTATTAGAGACAGGGTCTCACTGAGTTGCTAAGTGCCTCGCCATTGCTGAGGCTGGCTTTGAACTCCTGATCCTCCTGCCTCAGCCTCCCACGTGCTGGGATTACAGGCGTGCGCCACCGCGCCCGGCCTAAAAAGATTCTTGAGGGGACTCTGGTGTGTGGCTGGGGTTCAGAAGGGCTGGTTAGCACTGAAAGACAGGCGCACGCACACACCCCACCCTCAGCCGCACCAAGACCTCTCTCCGCTTCCGGGCTGACAGGAGCTTCCCTCCACCACACCTTCCCACCACGACACGCGGCCTCACCTGGGGCCCAGAGCAAGGAGCTGGCCCATCACGCACCGGACCTCTGAACCCATAAACAGAACTCACGCCCCCTCTCTGCGTCATCCCTGTCAGGTGTCCTGGTCACGGCCTCGAACACCCAGCACAAGGCCCGCGTCTCTCCGTCCCTGCCCCAGCCAGGCATCAGATAGACCCTTTCTCTAGACGCCTCAGGCCGGCAGAGACAAGAAGCCCCACAGGTAGGAGGGCTCACCTGCGGCAGCCTCAGGTCTTGGAGTATCGTTTTAAAATCCAAATTCCTATACCAAGAGGCCAAAAATAAATAAACAAATAAATAAAAAGCCCCTGCAGTGTTAAAAAAAAATCAGAAAACCAGCCCAGTGCCCAGCATGGAGAGGATCCAGGGACGGGTGACAGTGGCGAAAGCCAACCATCGAGAGCAGCAGACGTTGTCGCCCACGAACCGCAAAAGGTGAGCTACAGCAGGTGCCAGCCGCACCAGCTCTGTGACCTGCAGAACACCACGAAGTACCGCCAGGGCAGCAGCTCGGCAGCCCCCGCGGGGAGGAACATGGGGGGCCGGAGGGCGCAGACGCTGGGCAGGCTGGGGAGGAGGCGGGCGGGCAGGGGCCTTCTGTTGGACGGCACCTGGTGCTCACTGAGATGGTGCCTATTTTTAAAAACTGAAAGAGCGATCTCGGTCTGCCTGGGGGAGAGGCAGCGGGCTCTTCTGCAGCTGAAGGGCTGGGTGGCTGGGAGGCGACTTGGGGCCATTCAGCCCCGGTTTCCTTACCTGTAACTGGAGGGCAAGGAAACCACCGGCGCTGGGGAGGTGGCCGTCCACACTTCCTGCCCTCCCCGGCGGGTTCTGGGAGGGTCATGTGAGTTAACATGAAAGTGCTCTGAAAACCACAGGAAGGTCTAGGCGAGGGGGGCCGGGCGTCTCCAGGCCTGTCTTCATGAGCTGGCAGAAAACGCCCCAGCCAGGAAGCCTGGTTGCCCTCCAGGGCAGGCCCTGGTGCAGGCTCGGACCCACTCCTAGTGGGGTCTGGACCCTCCTCCCTCAGCACAAACCTTGGGCAGGCAAAGTCATGGAAGGTGGCAAACTGAGAAGCTGGTATGGCTTGGGCCCCAACAGCCCAGCCCAGCCCCTCCTCTCCACCTCCTCCCCTTGCAGAACCATCACAAGAAGGAGATGGGGTGGGGGGTGGGGGAGTTAAGCTGCTGGAACAGCACTTCTTTTTTTGTTTGTTTTTAATATTTATTTATTTGCTTTAGTTGTACACAATGCCTTTATTTTCACGTGGTGCTGAGGATCGAACCCGGGCTGCGCATGTGCTAGGCGAGCGCTCTACCGCTGAGCCTCGACCCCAGCCCTGGAACAGCACTTCTTGATGTTTATCCAGAGAAGGGAAATTCACCACCACCCCTGGTTGCTTTTGCCAAACCCTCCCTGTCCCAGGAGGTCCCCATCCTGAGCCACCCAGGGCCTCGGGGCCCCACCCCCAGACTTTCTATCTCATCCAGGGGACAGGCTTGGACAGCAGGAAGGTACAAACCTGGCACCATGTTGAGTGACTGGCAAATTCCTTCCTTCCTTCCTTCCTTCCTTCCTTTCTTCCTTCCTTCCTTCTTTCCTTCCATCATTCTTCCCTCCCCCAAAATGCCAGGCAAGCACTCTATTGCTGAGCCACACCCCAGTCCTGGGCAAATTTCTTTACCTCTGGGGAAGGGTTTTCTCATCTGCAGAACTGGGAGGGGCCCAGGAGCACAGGCTGGCACCTGGCGGCCCTCCAGTGCGGCTCTTCTGGGCGAGGCCGAGGGGTGTGGGCGCCCGGGCAGCAGGGAGGGAGGGAGGGCGGGCTGTCAGCCTTGGGCACCAAAGCCCGACGCCGCCCAGGGACTGGGCAGTGAAGGAAGGAGTGGGCAGAGCTGCTCCCTGCCCGCGAGGTGCCTGCTCCTGCTTGCAGACCAGGACCGTGTGGCCCAGAGCCCCCAGCAAGCTCTTTAAAGAGCGCCCTAGAAACGCGAGCCCCCACGGGCATCGATCACAACTGGCGAGTTAGCACTAGCAGATGCTTCACAGGCCGAGTCTCCCCCACTCTGTCTGTGGTCCGAGGGTCCTCTGGGTGCCGTGCTGGAGGGGCTGGGACCTAGGTGCCTCGCGGGCACACGGCCCTGCCTGCTCAGGCCTTGGGTCAGGAGGAGACACAGAAGACAAGGCAGGGCCAGGCGGGGCCATGTAGCAGCCCCACGGCAAGGGCCTGTGGCACTGAGAACAGCACAGGGTCCTAAAAGGACGGGACTCCTGGGAAAGCAGGACCCCAAGAGGCAGAGGCCTGGAGGTGAGCCCTGGGAGCCGTTCGGGTGTCAAGAGGAAGGGACGTGAGCCAGAGAGACGAGCCAGGAGGTTGCAGCCACCGAAGTTCCTAAGGGCCACCAGGTGTCATCTGGGAGGTTTCCAGCCAGGAGTGGAATGACCCCAGGGGCTGGGGTGCAGGGGCTTGCTCACCTGTCGCCTATTCAGCTCAGAAAAAGATTTTCATGGGGACAGGCAAGAGCCTGGCTATAGCAAGCTGCTGGCCACACAGGGGCGGCTAGGGCAGGGTGGACCCCAGGCCCAGGGTCTCCGAGAAGCGCCTGTGGCTGGGTGCTGTGCTCACCCTCCACCTCCGGGCTTAGTCCTCAGCCCTCCTGCCGAGTGTCTTCAGGTCCTGGGCCCCCAGGGCTTCTGGGGGCAGGCCACCTGGCCGCTGTGGCCCAGGGGGTCTGCCCACCCCGCACCACGCCCTGTAACCTGCCCCACCACCCAGGAGGCAGGTGCTGAGCACCAGGAGGGGGAAATTCGGCTTGAGCTCCCTCCACGGGCCCAGTCCGTCACTGGATTCCCTGGGGACCCTAAAGCCTCTTTCAGCTACAGAATTCGAAGTCTGAAAACAAGATATAAAAAGGAAGCCCACCCCGCACCTGCATCTACGAAAAGGAGACAACCCTGTCCCGTCTCTTCCCCACCAGGTTTGGAGGTGAGGTGTCCCCCAGGAGATAATGCAAGAGGGCTTGGAGGGGAAGCGGCTGGGTTAGGACAGCCTTAGCCCAGCAGTGGGTCGATCGCTGGGTGGTAACTGGAGGCAGGTGAGTGTGGCTGGAGGAGGGGGGCACTGGGGCGTGGCTTTGGGGTACGTATCTGTATTTGGCAAGTGGGGTCTCTGCTTCCCTCCGCCACACCCTTCTGCCACGATGCCTAGCCTCCCTCCAGCCCTGAGGAATGGAGCCGGTGCACGGAGCCCTCTGAAACTGTGAGCCGCCCAATAGACTTCTCCTCCTCTGAAATTGTCCTGGTTGGTTCTTTTAGTCAAAGCAGCGGGAAAAAGAAAAAAAAAAAAATGACTACAACAGGGGAGTTCTACAGACTCCAGGCCTGGAGGGCCCTAGAGGCACGGGGGCATTCCTCCTGTCCTTGCAGACGCCTCACCCCTTCCCACCCTACCAGTGACTGCGACATGGTCCCTCCTGGCTGGCCAGGGTGTCTGCGGGCCCAGGGGAGGAGGGCTTGCTGGCCTCTGCCGCCCGCCTGCATCCCCTGGCCACAGCCCTTCCTCCTCCCGTCCTTCCTGCCACTTTGAAGGACCCCTGTGGTCACGCGGGGCTCCTGTGGGTTATCCAGGACGGCGACCCCCTGTTCGAGGACGGGCTGATTAGAACCTCGACTCCACGGCAACCTAATGGCCCTGCCATGCTCCCAACGCGCAGTCCCAGATTCTGGGGACAGGACTCTCCGAAGCCATTACTGCCGACCCACCAAGCCTGGTCCTCCCCCTGCTCTCTGTAAGCGGAAGCGAGGCACCGTCGCCGCTGCCCTGTGGGACAAGGGACAGCATGCGCCGGACACTGGAGCTGTGCTCGGCGGTGAGGGGATCTGTGGCCACCCGTCCCTTCTTCACCAAGTGACCACGTCCCGATGCCTTTCAAATCCCTCTGTCCCTCCTGGTCACCAGGCTGGGGCCCGCCTGCAGGGGCCTCCCAGTGCCACGGTCACATCCCACGCACCGAGCTCTGAGTGGACGCCGGCCACGGAGATGCCAGGATGAAGCCACCTTTGTATGCGCCCAGCTCAAGCCAGGGCCTCCAGTGTCACCTCTGACCCAGGGCAGGCCCCTGTGGCTCTGACCAAGCGAGTCCCCAGGCACGACTGCAGGTCTCTGTGACTCTCCTAGTGGGACATCTGGTCGTCCCAGAAGGGTGAGGGTCAGGCCGGGGCCACAGGTGACGGGGGTGGCTCACCCACCTGTGGTCCCCTCACCAGGACCAGGAGCCACCAGGAAGGGTCAATCCTCCTGGTCCAGTCCCTGATGGGCCGGGAGGCCTCCCACCTGACTGAGGGTTCCCCAGGAGCACAGAGACCCCCTGTGGTCTCCACGAGCGACCTCCTCTGGCTGAGCCCAGGTCATTCTTGGGGCGTGGGCACGGGTAGGGCGGGAGGGGTGTCACTGCCTGGAGGAGAGGGGCGTCAAGAGGAAGGAAGCCGAGGCAGAGGGCCGAGCCAGGAGGCTGCAGACACGATGCTCCTCTCCGGGCAGCCCCACGCCTGCCTCCAGGGCCACTGACAGCTTCCAGGCAGGAGCCACCAGGACCAGGCTGGGCTGTGTGGGCTCGGGGAGGTCGCTGTGCCTCTCTGGGCCTCTTCTCCAGGTGATCTGCACACCTCCGCGTCGGAGGCTTGTCCAGGGCGCCTCCGTCCTGCACCTTCACTGCCCCACTCAGGCATGTTCCCGGCCTTCTCACCAGTGTCACTGTAGGACAACTCGGCTACCGGTGACGCTCAGACCGGGCCAGGTTTAGCCCCCCTCCACACCAGCCTGCAGCCAGACAGGAGGCCAGGCCGGTCCGGTCCCTCGGAAGAGAGCCTGGGCAGGAGGATCTGGGGAAGGGCTGCAGACAAAGGGGAGAGGAAGCGGCCCGCCCCACGCCAGGGGGGATGGGGAGGGTCTGGCCCGGCCCCCCACAGCTGGCTCCAGCCCAGGCCGCCGCCGGCTCCAGGAGGACCCGGGCCCCGCCCATCTCCGGGGAGAAAGTGAGGGGCTCCGCGCTGCCAAGTCCCGGTAATGAATCCCACATTCCCGCCTGCCGCGGCCTGGAGCGCCTCCACCTCGGGCTGCCCTGAACAGCTGGGCCGCAGGAGCAGCGGACGGACCGAGGAGCCTGCGCAGGCCGCCCCCTTCCTCCAGAGATAAGGCCTCTCGGTTCCGGCCCTTTCCCTGGGAACGCGCTGGCGGCGGGCAGGAAGCGGGATCCACCGTTAACCCCTTCCTGCAGGCCTGCATCCCAGCCCTCGGCACAGCCGGGCTCAGCCCAGGACGCGACCCACACGCAGGCTCCCAGGCCCTGCAGGTGGACTGGAGGTCCAGGCCTGTCAGACCCTGCGGAGGCCCCGCCCAGACAAACATCCCGTATCCACACTAAAACACACAAGAGCCCCATAACAGGGGTCACACGCTGACCGAAGCCCACCAGGGGAGAGGTGAGGACCACAGCAAAGATAGGTAGATACACATCATCACTAAGCCAGATGTCACTTTATGCCTGTGATCCCAGAGACCTGGGAGGCTGAGGCAGGAGGATCACAACTTTGAGTCCAGCCTCAGCAATTTAGTGAAACCCTGTGTCAAAATAAAAGATTAGAGGGGGCTGGGGTTGTGGCTCAGTGGCAGAGCGTGGCCCGGGTTCGATCCTCAGCACCATGTAAAAACAAAGGCATTGTGTACAACCAAAGCAAATAAATAAATATTAAAAAAAAAAAAGATTAGATTAGAAAGAGCTGGGGAAGTGGCTCAGTGGTAAAGCGCCTCTCGGTTCAATCCCCAGGACCCCCCCCCCAAAAAAAAATCACCAATAATGCTTTTCATGGTCCAAGGACTTCCAGGCCCCAGTGCCCCACCTTGTGGGCACGCCTTTCAGGAAGGCTGAGGTGAGGGGAGAGGCAAAGAGCGGCACCAGCCCCTGCAGCCTCACCCCAAGGACGCGCCATCTGCTTCCACTGAGGTGCTGGCCAGGTGGGCCTCAGGCTGCCCTGTTTCCCCCTCCTGGGCATGGACTCCACTGGTAAAGAGGAGGGGGGAAGTCGGAGCTGCCCTGTGGGGCAGAGGCTGCTTCCTCGGCCTGGGAGACCCTCCCCAGCTCTGCCACTAACCTGCTGTGTTACCTTGGCCAAATCACTGCACCTCTCTGGACCTTGGATCCTCTACCATAAAAGGAAGCTAAATGTGATGGCTGGCCAGGAGGGCCAACCACAATGGAAGGGCCCCAGTTCCTCTGGGTTTGAGGACAAATGACGTGAAATGGAGGGGCCACGTGCCGAATGGAGGGGCCACGTGCAACCTGCGCACCTGGAGACAAGATGGCGCTGTCTGCATTCAACAGACCGAGAAAAGAATTTGCAAACCGTGTGGAGCCCTGGAGACCTTAGCTGGCATCAGCCAGCCACCAGCAACCCGCAGAGACGGTGCCCCTCCACCCACCCACGTGATGCTCCAGTTGGCCCTGAGAGGTGGGGTGCAGCGAGGCACAGAGAGGTTAAGGAACATGCCCCAGACCACACAGCAGACATGCGCCTGGTGGCAAGACCAGCCTGGGCTCCGGCCATGTTGCAGAGAACCTTCTGCAAACAAGCCTTCTGCAAAGCCAACAGGGAGCGGCCCAGACGGAGGGGAGGGGCCCCAGGGCCTCCTGGAGACAGGTACCCCAAAAGAGCAGCAGCCCACAGACACCAACCCGGGGCCTTCTGCAAGCAAAAATGTGAAAGACTCGGGGACAGACGGGCTGACGGGGTCGGCTCGGCACTGCTGACACCAGACACGTGCCACACCAGACCTCAGGGCGTGGGGCTGCGGCTGCCCAGCGAGACCCTCCCAGCCGTCCTCCAGCGGCAGCAGCGAGGGCCGGGAGGGGCAGGCTGGCCCCCAGGAGCAAAGGGCAGGGGCAGGCTCACGCCTGCGGGCGTCTCAGTGCCACAGCCTGTCCCTCCAGCCCCAGCCCAACGCTGGCCTCTCAGCCCTAGAGAGCTGGCCGGTCACTGCCACAGGGCGCAGCGGCTGTCCCGGGAGGCCTGCCAGCTCGGGGCTGCTGGGACAGCAGCGGAGCTCAGCTCCTCCTGGCCGCCAGGGCACAGCAGCTCGAGGACACGGGCGTCACTTGTCAGCCCTGCTCTGCAGACACCAGGCTCTGAAGGGGCGGCTCCCTGCCCCCGACCACAGGAGGGCCACGGCGGGCGGGGGCTGCTCCCCTGGTCCAGCCCTGTCCTCTCTGGTGAGCCCCCCCTGCCCCGCCCAGGGCCACTGACAGCTTCCAGCCAGGAGCCACCAGTCTCACACAGCTGGGGCAAAGCTGCCTGGTGAACCTGTGGGAGGGCTGTGAGGGGCTTCCAGAAAGTTCTCTGGGCCCATGGAGGAGGGGACGCAGGAAGGGGAGCTGGCTGTGGAAGGACGTGGCAGCACCCTGTGGTAGTGGGGACACAGTGGCCAGGATGGTAGGACGGGGTCCCCCAAGCCCATTTTGTGCAAGAGTGCATTCTAGCCGGGCGCAGTGGCACATGCCTGTAATCCCAGCGGCTCAGGAGGCTGAGGCAGGAGGATCCTGAGTTCAAAGCCAGCCTCAGCAAAAGCAAAGTGCTAAGCAACTCAGTGAGACCCTGCCTCTAAATAAAATACAAAATGGGGCTGGGGACATGGCCCAGTGGTCGAGTGCCCCAGAGTTCAATCCCCAGTACCCCCACACCCAAAAAAAGAGAGTCCACTCTCCTTAGCGCTGAGCGCGGGGAGCTGGGGTTTCCGCTACTTGAAGGCAGCGCCCCACGAACACGGAGTTTCCTGACCTGAAAAATCAGCGCCTGGGGCTGGGGCTGTGGCTCAGCGGCAGAGCGCTGGCCTTGCACGTGCGCGGCCCGGGTTCGATCCTCAGCACCACGTAAACATAAATGCATTGCATTGTGTACAACTAAAGCAAATAAATACATATTTTTTTAAAAAAAAAAAATCAGCGCCTGCTTCTCCAGCCAAGGGGGCGTGGCTGCAGAGGGCGTGGCTACAGGGCGGGGCTGCAGGGGCGGGGCTGCAGGGGGCGGGCAAGGGAGTGCGCTCCCGCTCCCCTGTGACAGCAGGTCTAGGGTCTGGCTGTGGCTCACAGGTCAGCAACTCTGTCGGGGACCACAGCTGCCCCCTCTGATGGCTTTCCAGGAAGAGCAGCCCAGCCAGCCAGTGTCCCAGGATCCCAGAAAACCCTCAGAATGGCGACCGATGGACGAGCCGGGTTCCCAGCTCCTCCCGCAGCTCCCCCAGGTCGCCCAGGCCGTGGGGCCCTCCCGCCCCCTCCTCCCTCAAGGCATCAGGCACGCAACAGCTGGGCAGCCTGGCTCAGACCACGAAGCAGGGCCTCCCTGGGCCCCCAGGGCATGGGGCAATGGCACAGCCGGTGACCAGCCTCTGCAGCCCTGGGCCTCAGCCCCAGGCCTGGCACGGGATTCATGAAGGCAGGAAGGAAGGAGGCCTGACAAAGCAGGAGGAGGTGGCCAACAGGGACACACGGGGACACAACAAAAGGAGCTTCTGAGCCGGCGCGGTGGGCAGCTCTGACCCAGCAGCTGGGGAGGCTGAGGCAGGAGGACCCCACGGCCGGCAGGCGGCCGGCAGGACCTGCCCCCGAAACACGAAGAGTCCACGGTGAGGCGGGAGCTGTGGCTAGAGGAAGGCAGCCGTCCACCCCGTGCCACGAAAGCCAGGAGCTTTGCCAGGCCCGGGCCACGCGCGGCTCCCGTGGACCCGCTCCCCCCCTCCCGCAAGCTCTGCGGCGGGTCCGAGCGGCCTCCAACAGAGGGAGAGCCAGCGCCCGGCCAGGGTCACGCTGCCGGAAGTCCTGGCCAGGCCTGGAGCTGGGCAGCTCCCTGGCCGGGGTCTCGCTCACAGGGCAAGTGGCCCCAGCCACGAGATGGCCTGTTCCACCCTGTCCCCTCTTAGGGCAACTGGGCCCAGTCCTCTCTCAGGTGAAGAGAACAGAATTCCCCAAATGATGTGGCTATTCGTCCGCGTCAGGGACAAGCACCTGACCTCATTCTGGTTTAGAAATTTAAAAATAAAAAAAAAAATCTTACTAAGCACACACACAGGGGGAAAAAACTGGACACAGGGAAACGCCAACAGCGCGGCTGGAACACGGTCATCCCGGTCGCCAGGTTTCCTAACTGGATTCTCTCTCGGCCACGAGTAGGCGTCGTTGTTAGAAATCCCGAGAGCTGGGGCCAGTCTCCAGCCAGGAGAAGCTAACAGTGGCTCCACAGCCCGGCCGGCGTGGCCTGGCCAGGGGAAGGCTGTCAGGGAGCCTCGGGCCTGGGCTGCCCCCTTCCCGGGCAGCTCCGGGGGGTCCAGGCCCTGCACGATGTCACCTCCTCAGCGGGTTCAGCCAGGGCCTGTGTCCGCTTGGCTGCTCCCCCACAGCCCGCAGGGTCCACCCCCACGACAGCCCCAGGAAAGATGCTGGCAGGGAGGGGCCACTGGGCGGCGAGCGAAGAGACTTTCCAGGGACAGATCCATGAAGACGCCGCTGTGTCGAGGCCTCTCAAGGACTCCTGAGACCTCTGCTGGCCTCACTGGCTGGCCGCAGCTCGGGGGAGGAGGACAGGGGCAGAGCAGCAATGGGGCGTGTGGGCGCCTGTCCTCACGGGAAGGAGAGCGCTGCCGCAGGCGTCCTGCACCACTGAGCCGTGCCCAGCCCACCAGAGGCCAGCCGTCCCGAATCTCAGCTCGGGGAAGGACTGTCAGCTCCCTTTCAGGACGAGGAGGCTGGAAGGCTCCAGAAAGCCCCTGAGGTCGCCCAGTCTGCAAGTGGGCATGGAGGGGACACAGGGCACAGAGCCCGTCTCACCACTGTCTGTCTCCCCAAGTGAGACCTCCACACGTGACCGCCGCACCCTGTAGACAGTTCGGCCTACAGCCCAGTGGTTGTGGGCAGGCTGCCAGCCCAGCCCGGACTGTCTGAGACAGGCCTGGTCCTCACACCTGGCTTCTCTGCCAGTGTAACTGCCCGGCCCTGCAAAGGCCCTGGAGCCAGAGGTCTTGCCTGAACTCTGGCACTACCTGGTACCTGCTGTGTGACTGTGGGTCAACAACTCAACCTCTCTGTGCCCCCTGGGTAGCTGGGAGGATTACAGATGCATGGAGAGGACTGAGCTCAGTGGCTGGCACACTGGGAAAGCTGGGTAGATGGCAGCTGTGGGGTAAGAATGCTGGGGTGGTCTCAGACACGAACTGACGTGGTGCTCTGCGCGACGGGCAGGCGGGGCCAACTTGAACGGCAGCCGGGCAGTGCCTGGGGAGCAACGGGTGCCCGTGGGGTCCTGGCAGGACTGAGCAGACGGCAGGGCTCAGGCCCCGCAGGCAGGCAGAGCAGGAATGGTGAACAGGCACTGGGCCCTGCAGCCCCCCAACCCCAGGCAGGCAGAGCCGTGTCCGCAGGAGGCCCTGCTCCTGGCCTCGGGTCCTTCCTGCCCGGCGGGGGCGGCCACAGCCAGGGCCAGCCCCACAGCACAGAGGCGTCCAGCGCACAGCGCCCGGCCCCGGCGCAGGCCAGCTGGGGGACGAGGCAGGGCGCCCGCAGCCAGCGGGAAACCACGCCGCCTCCCCGCCCAGCGCCTCCTGCTCACCTGGACCTGCCGCAGCTCCCGTCCCCCGACTGTCCGCCTGTGCTGGACCAGCACCCCCGGAACAGCTTCACCGTGGGCCCCGTGACCTGGTCTGGGGTGTTGGGTTGGTCCGGCGGCCAGCAGGCCCGCAGGCTGCCCTGCGCACACGGCCTCTGGCCTAGGCGGCCTCGGCCCGGGCGCCCACCGCAGCTCGGCCCTCCCCAGACCAGCCCTCGGTGACCTGCCGTGGCCATGCTAGGACAGCGTCCCCTCTCCTCACCTGACTGCACGCCAACCCGCGGCTCCCTCCACCAGTCTCCGGGACTGCTGCAGCTGCAGACAGCGCCCCTCCTCCAGGCCGCCCTGGAGACGGCCCCTCGCTGCCCACAGGCATCGCCAGGCGGGTCAGCAGTGGCAGGGGGTGTGAGGCCACGGGGGAGGAGCTGGCCCCAGCAGAGCAGGCGCCAGGGGAGGGGTCCAGAGGGAAGTGACGGGGGTCCTCCCTGTGGGGCTGCCGCGTGGCGCGTGCCACCTTCACACACCTCCAGGGGGCGCCCTTTGCACACCGCCGGGGGCAGGGTTGTTTCTGCAGGGACGGCGGCCTGTGCAGAGGAGCAGGGCAGGCGGGGCAGAGTGCTCCCCACAGGCGCGGCCGCAGGTCACCGAGGTGGGCAGCTGGGGGGGCGGGGCTGGGCGAGGCACGAGGCCTCTGTGTGAACCAGGGGCACGCTGGGCCTGAGAGGCCGCCCCGGAAGGTCCCCTGCTCCCCACGCCCCGTGCCGAGACCTCTGCCCGTCCTGACCTCCCAGCCCAGGTCCCCTAGGTGGCCTGTCTACAGGAGGAGCCTTCCTGCAGCAGAGTCCCCACCCTCGGCCCAGGGGCCTGCTGCGCCTCCCCAGAAGGCCCCTGTGCTGCAGGAGGCCTGGGTCCCCGCAGCCACCCTGAGACTAGCCCTGAGATTCGGGCAGCAGGTACGCTCCCCTCTGCCCTACGCACGGGCCCCGAGCAAGGCCCTCCTCAGCCCCCCCACACACACACACACACGCGCGCGCGCGCACGCCAGGTCCCTCGGGGAGGGGACACAGGCACCCTGCCCTCGCCCACAGACAGAGAGAAGCAGAGCAGGGACCCTGGGCTGAGCTCCAGTCCCCAGGAGGTCCGCACGGCCCCGGGGCTGGGTGTCAGCAGGCTGGGGCGTGGCTGAGGCCTTCCACGCAGGGGCAGCGTGGCCTGGGTGGGCAAGGGGGCCGCAGGAGGCCAGGGCTGCAGCCAGAGCGACACTCCTGTGGGCAGCCGCCTGCAGACTGGGCCACGCCCCCTGCGGGCCTCCGAGCCCACAGGTGAGGGTCAGGGTCTGGGCTGCAGGCAGGAGAGGCCCCAGCAGCAGCCCCGGAAGTCCGGCCTGCCAAGCAGAGGCCGCTGGCCGGGCTTCCTGCACAGCTGGGTTTTCCTGGGAGGCCTTCCCTGCGCAGGCAGGCCCGGCCAGCGGCCTCCCACAGCTGGGCCCGTCTTCCCATGGCTGGTCACGTGGTGTGGGTCAGTGGGACTCTGGGGGGAGGCAGGGCGCCAAGAACGGCCTGGGGGGTGGGGTGGCCTTGGCCCGGTGCCCGCTGCGGGGGCGGGGACTAGCCCTCCGATCCTGTGTAGGTCTTGGTGGACCCCAGCTCCCGAGTGGACGGGGGCTGAGCTCCCAGCCCTGGGCTCCCCAACTCCTCTGTGTGCCCAGCCGGCACCTGCCCTGGGGGACCGGCTCAGAGGGCCCGAGGCCCCTTCATCCAGGGACCCAGAAACCACGGGGCAGAATCGCTCCACAAAGGCTCTCGTGGGCCTCGCGGCCGACCCTCCCAAGGCCCTTGGAGGAAGGAGGACGCTGTTCAACCCATTTCATAGACACAGGAACTGAGTCACAGCGTGACTGGCCAAACGCTGAGCATTACGAGGTCACGGGAAGCACGCCAGGTGTCCAGAACAGAGCTTCTCTGTGACCCCGTGCTGACTGGCCTGCTGTGGCCGGTGGCAGTGGAGGAGCCCAGAAAGCCAGGGGCCCAGTGTCCTCATGAGCAGAGGGGTCCACAGCTCAGTGGCCAGCCTCACCCCACTCTCGAGGGGCATCGTGAAGGTCAAGTTGTTGGGCCCGAACAGGCTGACCGTTCCCGGTCACCACCCCCTTCTCCTCCAAAGCCCCTTCCCTTCTGGCCCCGAGGGGTCACAGAAGTGTCCGTATGGTCTGATGGAACATCCGGTGGGCAGAGGAGCTGACAGAAGCTGTCCCTGTGACTCAGGAGCCACAAGGCTCATTACCACCAAGCCAGAGCTCGGATCAGACAGCCCTGCATTCAAAGCGGGGGCCGACCACTTCGAGTCGTGTGGCCTGAGCCAGCTACTCAGCCTCTCTGAGGCTCCTCCACCACCTGGCTGGGCTGCGCTAGGCGCCCGGACGAGGGGGCAGTGGGAGTGAGGGTCCAGGGGACTGGCACCTCGCCCGGCTTCCCAAGTGCCAGGGTGTGGGTCGAGAGTGGCCAGTGACGGCCGGGGGACTGACAGCTTCCTGGCTCCTCTGGCCCTGGCCCTGGGCACTTCCTGGTGCCAGCCCTGGCTCTGCTCTGAATGTGCCTGCTGTGCCCGAGCTGCGCCCAAGGCGCCAGCCTGGCCGCGGTGGCATCAGCCGGAGCCACAGGTGGGGAAGCAGGTGGATTTCCTGTCATCAAGACCCCGGGGCTGCACTGGGTGGCCGGGACGGAAGCGGGAGCTGGTGTGGCCTCCCGGGAGGCCAGCCAGGCAGTGTGGTCCCGGGGACGGGAGGGGCATTGCCTTGTCCCCTCCTTTCTGGGCTCCAGACCTGGGGCAGCCTCCAGAGCTCTAGCTGGGGTCCGAGCTGGAGGGAGCTGGGCGAAAGTGGCCAGAAGGTCACGGAAATGCACCTTCCCTCACCACCAGGCCGCCCTGACCAGGGAGCCAGCCAGGGCCGCGTGAGGTGAGGCAGTCCCCTGCTATCCAGCCCTCCGGGCAGTAGGCTGGGTCCTCAGGGGGACAGGGAGCAAGTGCCAGCCCTGGTCACTGCTGGTGACCTGTCCCGGCACCCCCGCCCCTGCCTCCCCCTTCCCGACTGCACCCCGGGACCGCGGGGCCGCGCGGAGTCATCCTGCCCTCAGGCCCCTCGCGTCCTGCCGTGGAGGGACGCTTCCAGGCCAGCTGACACACTTGGCCTCCACGATCTGCTTCTGAGCAGGAATGAAAGGAGAGAGTGAGTAAGAGGGGGCCTGCCGCAGGAGGAAGGTCAGAGCAAGGGGAGGAAAGATCTGGAAAGTCCAGGCACGTGCTCGGGGAGCAGGTGCCAGCTCTGAGGTCATCTGGAGGGTGGCCGCCGGCACCGAGCCCTGCCTGGGCGCCTGCCCCTGGCTTCCCTTCTGCTCCGAGAGTGGAGCAGATTTGTTTCCATTTTAGGGACAGCTCCCGGAGGCTGTCGCCCTACTCCTCCTGTCTTTATTAGCATTTCCTTCGTCACGAGTGACCGGCTGCTGCACACTCACACACTCGGCACCTTGGGGAGCAGTCACTGCTGTTCTGGGAGAGAAGAGCAGGCGGGGCAAAGCGGGTGTGGGCTCCAGGCCCACCCTGCGGTCTAGACACAGGATGGCCCCAACTGCCCCCGGGGCTGCAGGGACGGTGGCTATGCAGGGCATGCGGGTCTCCGGGCAGGAGGGCGCCCCGTCAGGGATGACCACATGGCTGGCCATGCCAGCACACAGGCCCGGGAGGGTCCAGGGGACAGGGAGGGCCACCCTCCTCCCCACTCAGGGACCTGGCTCGTCTCCCCCACACCCTCCCCAGCCTCTCCCCACCCCCAGAAACCACTGCACCCTGCCACGGGTCCACCTGGTCCCTGACACCCGCTGGCCTGCTGAAGTGACCGGGGCCCGGAGCCCAGGAGGTCGGGGAGTGGGGCTTCCTGCTGGGGCCTCTGCGGCCCGGCCCAGCCGCGGTGACCGAGGGCACTCCCTATCAGGCATCGCACTGGCACCGGGCAGACCAAGGCAGAGCCAGGGCCTGGGGAGGCCTGAGATTAGGCCACAGAGACAGGGTGACATTCCTGAGTGACTCTGCCAGTATGGAAGACGGAGGCCCCCCTCCCGGGCTGCAGAGTGCCACCGTGCCTGTCCAGCCCAGGGCCAGCAGACAGGGGTCCTGAGTGACTGCCAGTGTGGAAGACGGAGGCCCGCCCCCCCTCCTGGGCTGCAGAGTGCCCACCGTCCCTGTCCAGCCCAGGGCCAGCAGACAGGGGCAGTGCCCTGCGGGCGTGCTGCCCCTAGCTGGGCCCTCAGTCCAGGGGCGTGAAGAGATGAACACAGCCGGCGGGCGCCCGCCACCCCCAGGCACGGGAGAAGCCCGTTCGGCAGCAGGGGTGGGGGGGGGGTTGGGAGGAGGCTGCGAGTGTGACCCTCCCTAGGGAGGGACGGGGGAAACCTGGCAGCCCCCCACCCAGGCCTTCTGTGAAAGCAGCAGCCTCCTCAGGACCCTGGGGGGTCCTGTCCCTGCCCAGCCAGGCCTCAGGAACTTCAGGACCAGGAGGACAAGGGACTTGGAGACGCAGGCTCCGCCCAGCCAGGCCTTCCCACCAGCAGCCTCCGCCCCCTGCCACGGCCCCCCAGGGCGCCGCCCACCCTCAGCCCTTCCCGTCCCTCAGCTCAGACCAGACCTGCCCAAGACTGGCTCTCAGGCCCACCTGGGCGCAGTCCCGCCTGCGCAGTGACCCCAAAGGGCCCTGCGGTGGCCCAGGGAGCTCCCGGGGCAGGCGGCTCTGGGCGAGCATCTGGAGGCGAGGACGGGGCAGGGAGAGGAGGGTCTGCTGACCGCCAGGCTGGAGGGCAGGCCAGCTGGAGGTGCCCTCGCCACGGGCCGTAGCCAACGAGGGAGGGAAGCCCTGGTCAGGACGGCCTTCCTGGCTGCCCCAGGGACAAGGCCCACCCAGACACAAGGCCTCTACTGACCTGTTCCCAGGTGCCACCAGCCCCAAACCCGCAGGACGCAGGGAAACGCAGGCTTGTCACTGCCCTGGCGACCAGCAGGGACACGTCCTTCACCTTGACCTCCAGCACCACGCCCCTGCAGCCCCTGTTCCCAGAGGGCCTGGTCTGCCTTCATTTTAAATTCTGAGACCTGTGAGGCTGCCATTGTGAGGCTGCAGTTCCTTCAGAAGCACCGCGTGCGTGAACTGGGCGCGCGTGGGACGGCGCCCACCCGCGGCTGCCCGAGGCCCGGGGTCCACCCCAGCACCGCCAAAAAGGAAGCTTTGAAATACTGAGAACCCCCTGCACCCTGCTGGGGGGTGAGTGCCTCACTCACGCACCCGCACAGCCCTGTTCTCGCCTTCTCTCAGTGACCTCCAGGTGCCCTTGGCACTCAGGCTCCCGCCTGGCACCACGCCTGGCACCACGCCTGGCACCACGGGAGCTCCCTGTCCAGCAGCTTCTCCTGTTTCCCCTCCAGCCCTCCCGTCACCCCCACACCCCCGCCACGCTTGACCTGCCTGTGTCCCCAGGTAAGCACGGAGCTCCCTGGGGACCCAGACCCTGTCAGCTGTGGACCAAGTCACCACGGCGCTCCCGAGCCTCCAACCGTGGCGGCCGCACCGTTGTTTTTTCTTTTCTTTTTTTTTTTTTTTTGGTCCCAGGGATTGAACTCAGGGGCACTTGACCACTGGGCCACATCCCCAGCCCTTTTCTGTATTTTATTAGAGACAGGGTCTCACTGAGTTGCTAAGTGCCTCGCCATTGCTGAGGCTGGCTTTGAACTCGCGGTCCTCCTGCCTCAGCCTCCCAAAGTGCTGGGATTACTCATGCGCGCCACCGCGCCCGGCTATTTTTCTTTTTTTTTTTAACCTTACGTACATTTTAGTATTTGAATCTCACAGCCAGAGTCCCAACAAGGATTCCCAGATCAGACAGAAGTGCCGCATCCCAATCCCCGAACCCCGAACCGTGTCTGACCCGGACCCACCCACAGGGACAGCATCATACAATCGATAAATTCTCCAATTTCCACGAGCTCTTTGGCCGTCTGTTTCACCAGTGTGGGTGACAACAGCGCAGCCCCTGACCGAGCCGTTTCCATGAGAGAACGCCAGACCCTTGGAAGGCGGTCATTTCAAAGTCTTGAGAGAAATGCAAAGAACCGGAAATCAACGATAACTTCAAGGTTAAAAGAGAACACGTTGTCATTGATAAGTGCATTGGACACTTCTGCAGTGGGACAGCAAGCCCCTGCCCTGCCGCGACGAAGACTCAACTGTGACGTTTGGGAAGCTGTCACAAGATTAATAAAACTTTGTCAATGCTTGCTATGAAAATAAATCACAAAAGCTAGGCCAACTTACATTGCATGGAATCCTTGGGGAACTAGACAAGGCGTCAAATCATAAGAGCCCAGCTCGAGAGGCCTGGGTGGACAGGAGCCAGCTGAGTGGACACTGTGGGCAGGCCCGCCCCCCTGGCAGGTTCATTTAGCCCCTGGCAGGTTCATTTAGTGGCTCTCGGCCTCTGGAGACAATGTGCAAGTATGGTCCATTTTCTCCTTTTGATTTATTTGACAAACAAGTGGTGAGCAAATAAACAAAACACTCCCGACACAACACGAGGTCCTTCCGGCGAATCTGCTGGGCCTGGCTCACACCCTCTGCAGGCCCCACCCGCAGGCTGCTCGGGAGGACCAGCTACGGCATCCCATCTGCTGGCCCAGCGCCTCCCACACCCACACCGCGGGAACAGCTCTGTGGGTCACGGCCAGCACTTTTACACTCTGCACAGAAAAACCTCGTGAAAGCCAAACAGTAGCAACAGCCCCGCGCCCGTCACCTTCTGAGTAGAGAAACCAAAAAGGGATCCACCCACACTGGAATATTATCCAGCCACGAAAAAGGGTGAAGCTCCAATAGACGCTGCAAGGATGAACTCTGAAGATGTCACGCCAAGTCCACAAAGCCACCTAGCTAGCGCATGACCCCTCGCCTAAGCCAGTGAGAACTTTAATGCTAAGGGGTGATTTTCTTTTCTTTTCTTTTTTTTTTTTTTTTGTGGTACCGGGGATTGAACTCAGGGGCACTCGACCACTGGGCCACATCCCTGTTCCTTTTTGTATTTTATTTAGAGACAGGGTCTCACTGAATTGCTAAGTGCCTCGCCATTGCTGAGGCTGGCTTTGAACTCGCGATCCTCCTGCCTCAGCCTCCCAAAGTGCTGGGATTACAGGCGACCCAGCCCTCTTTTGTATTTTATTTAGAGACAGGGTCTCACTGAGTTGCTAAGTGCCTCGCCATTGCTGAGGCTGGCTTTGAACTCACGATCCTCCTGCCTCAGCCTCCCAAAGTGCTGGGATTATAGGCGTGTGCCACCACGCCCGGCTAAGAGGTGATTTTCTAGGGAAATAAATGAAGAAGAAGACGAAGAAGGAGAAGAGGGGGAGGAAGAAGAAGAAGAGGAGGAGGAAGAAAGAAGGAGGAAGAGGAGAGGGAGGAGGAAAAGGAAGAGAAAGAAGAAGAGCCCCAAACTCATAGCTCTGTGGGGAAAAATGTTTGTAAGTTTTAAAGTACTCGATGCCCACAAAAGTATCAGGCTCAGATGGTTTCACTCGTGAATTCTTTAAAAGTTTTAACAAAGAGATAATTGTGTTGCTGTGGAAATGCTCCAGAACCGAGGGGAATGAAGACACCCTTCCAGACCGCTTTTGCTCAGCCAGCACAGTCACTGACACTAAAACGGATAAAAATAGCACACACCCCACCCGCTGCAGAACAGGCTCACTGCAGGGACCATGCAGAAGCTGTGGCTCCAACCTCGCTGCTGACGCCAAAATAACTTCCAATGGATTAATGATTTCAATACACGAAAATAAAACCACAGAAGTACTAGAAGAAAATATGGGTGAAATTCTTTGCTGTAACTTTGGAATGCAGGAAGACATGAATTCCAAAAGCTAAAAGTAAAAGAAGGAATCTGACTACCAAAGCCTTACATTTTTTCTTTCTGGGAGAACACACCATAAACGAATAAAAGTCAACAACTGGGAGCGGGAAGCAGCACTGCATGCCAGTAAGCCCAGTTGAGGCCAGCCTGGCAAACCTTGTCTCAAGAGATAAATAAAAAGAGCTGGGGATGCAGCTCAGTGGTAGAGCACCCCAAGTGCATTCCCGAGTACCATAAAAAATAAGAAAGTCAAAAACTGGGGGGAAACAATTGTACCAGCTATGACAAAGGGGTACAAAGAACTCTTTAAGAAAAGCAACGAGGGGCTGGGGTCGTGGCTCAGCGGTAGAGCACTCGCCTAGCACGTGCACGTCCGGGTTCGATCCTCAGCACCACGTAAAAATAAACATATTGTGTACAACTAAAACAAAGAGCCGGAGCCGGGCGTGGTGGCGCACGCCTGTAATCCCAGCACTTTGGGAGGCTGAGACAGGAGGATCGCGAGTTCAAAGCCAGCCTCAGCAATGGCGAGGCACTTAGTAACTCAGTGAGACCCTGTCTCTAAATAAAATACAAAAGAGGGCTGGGGATGTGGCCCAGTGGTCGAGTGCCCCTGAGTTCAATCCCCGGTACCACAAAAAAAAAAAAAAAAAAAAAAAAAAAAAAGAGCCGGGCGCAGTGGCGCATGCCTGTAATCCAGCACTTTGGGAGGCTGAGGCAGGAGGATCGCGAGTTCAAAGCCAGCCTCAGCAATGGCGAGGCACTTAGCAACTCAGTGAGACCCTGTCTCTAATAAAAATACAAAAGAGGGCTGGGGATGTGGCCCAGTGGTTGAGTGCCCCTGAGTTCAATCCCTGGTACAAAAAAAACCAAAGAAATAAATATTTTTAAAAAAGAAAATCAACGAGAAATCCCCGACTGAAAGGGGAGCGCAGGGTCACCGTCCTGCGAACCTGAGCAAGATGACCTCCCTCGCTTAGGACTTGCCAAGAGCCCGTGTCAAAGGCTTGTCCCTGCTGCGCTGCTGGGAGGCGGGGCCTTGAGGAGCCTGGGTCCCCTAAGGGAACAGGATGGAAGCCACTGGGCTCCCAGGGCAATGCACGGCCCCCACCAGAGGCCCGAAGCAACCAGGTGAGGAACCCCCAGAACCTGAGCCAACGCAGACCCCCCTCAGTACGTGGGGCGCCCCCCGAAGGGGGCTGACACCAGCACAAGAGACGCCCCAGGGAGCTTCCGCCCCGGCCACCCGCGAGGGGACAGGGTCACCCCGCTGTCATTGTGAACATAGGTGTAACCCCTTTAGGGACCAGGCTGGAAACTGGATCAGCATTTACAACGCGCACACCCTTCGGTGCGCAGTCTCCACTCCGGGGCCAAGGGCAGTCACCCGCGCCAGCGCCAGCCCGGGGACGCTCGGGCGGCCACCTTCATGGTCTCCTTCGCTGGAGAAGCTGGGCAGGAAACACAAGATCGGGCCTGTGACCGCCTGGACGCTGCTGCCCGGCCTCCGCGAGGCCCCGCGGGAGGAATAAACCCAGGGGCCGTGTCACCCCCAGTGTCCCCAGGAGGCGCCTGGGCTTCTTTGTCCCCTCCTCCCTCTACAGGGCCGGGGTGGAGCCAGGGCCTAGCTCATGCTAGAAGTGCCCCACTGCTGAGCCCACCCAGCCCCACACAGACGTGTGACAGAGTCCCGAAGGCCACCTGCACACGGGAAATCCTAAGGGACGAGGGCACGCCCGGCTGTCCACAGCGGCCACCGAGGGGACAGGCGAGGAGGGGCAGGCTTCCCTCTCAGACCTACGCGGGCGTGCACCCTCCGCTACCTACCGGGGCCGGGCGTTGCCTTCTGGAACGAAGGAGAGGAAAGTGGGGAAGACTGAGAGCCAGACTCCCGGCAGGACCGGCGGGCAGAGCATCTGCGGGCAGACAGCGGGGCGGTGCAGGACCCAAAGGCCTGGAGCCGTGGCTACAGACGGAGCCGCACCAGAAGGCGCAGCGCGGGGACTTCAGACAGGGCTGCCCTCTGCCAGGCGAGGGGCACGCCGGGTTCCCGTGCGTGGGCTTGTTCCCGGGGCTGGGGGCTCAGTCTCGGCAAACCGTCGCTCCCCATTCTGGCGACACCAGGCAGGAGGAATAGTGTCCACCTTGACCACGAGGAAACGGGCGCAGCCTGCGTCCCCAGGCCCCGGGCAGGGCAGAGGGCGCCCAGCAGGACAAGGGCAAAGTCCACGTCCACACCCTCTGCCCATCCCCAGACAGAGCGCAAGGCCCTGAGGTGGGCTCGTGCACTGAGCTTCAGACTGGAGCCTCGAGGCCATGTGGAGGCAG
Source organism: Tamias sibiricus (assembly GCA_025594165.1). NCBI lineage: Eukaryota > Metazoa > Chordata > Mammalia > Rodentia > Sciuridae > Tamias > Tamias sibiricus. The sequence goes on from CM046660.1 coordinate 4,811,979, forward strand.
GGAGGTGGAACTGGTGGTGTCCAGAGCCACCGCAGGCTGCAGGTTCCAGGCCGGGGACAGACACAGTGGAGGAGTGCTTTCCATCAGAGGCCACGGCATGGTGAAAGTGGCTGTGTGACCGCGGATCAGTCGCTTTCCCTCTCTGAGCAACACTGGGTAAGGACAGTGACCTCTGTACGGGGTTCTTCCGAGTCCTTGGGCTACACATAGGTGCAGCCAGTAGCAGCAGCAGGGTAGAGGCAGGGAGGCCAAGGGTGAGGCCCTCCACCCCCACGTATCTCCTCCTGAGCTGGGGTCTGGAGAGGACTGGAGGGAAGGCCCAGCCTGGGGCCCCTGCTGCCCTGCCTGCCAGCCACATCCGGGCTACAGGAGCCCCTGGGCCTGGGAGGTCACCTGCCACGCCCACAGCAAGCCCCAGAGAGGAGGCCACGCCTGGGCTGGGAAGCACCTCCCTGCAGCCCCAGGACAGGAGCCCGGGCCACCTCCATCCAGTCAGCGTGGGCGCGTGGCAGCCTCCCAGGCCCGCCCACTGGAATCCGGGGTCTGGCCAGGGGCTGCCCACACTCAGCGTGCAAGGTGGGGAGTCTGCACGCTCCTCCAGAGCTGAATGGGCCCTCTGTGCCCACACAGAGCACGGCTGTCCGGCTGGGCTCGCGCCCGACAGCCGCCCCGCGCAGACCCTGGGTCCCAGCAGCTGTCCGGGGCTGGAGGCTGCGGCGCGGCTGCGGCACGGCTCCTGACAGCTGCTCCACCTTCCTGCGACAAGCACCCAGGGCAGGCCTCACCCAGGGCCGCGTGTCTGGGCCCAGGCTGGGTGGTCAGGCGGGCCCAGAGTCCAAGGGGCGGGGCGGGCTCCTTGCCCCACCCGCCGGCTGCAGCTGTGCGGCTCTATTTAAGGCATCCGCAGCTGCGGGCCAGCACTCCCGGGCGGCCCTGGCTCTCCCTCTCGCTGCTGCGCACGGGGCTTGGCGGACAGCTGGGCCAGCCGGCCAGGGGAGGGGCTCCGTCCTAAGCCACAGAGCCAGGCTCCAGCCTCGATGTCCCCCACCCTGCCCCACCCTGGAGACCCACCTGGCCTGGACACGCCCCCCATAGGTCCTCCTGTCCCCAAGCGAGGGCCTTCCTCTCCAGACAGAGGCATAAATGGCTCCGAGACAACTCAGAGAAGGTGCGCCTCCCATCAGGGGAGGGGAAGGCCCGGTCCCAGAGTCATAGGGTGACGGGGGCCCCTGGGGCAGGTCAGGCAAACTGGAGGGGCTCAGAGCAGAGGGCTGTCCAGCGGAGTGTCCCTCCTGGGACACAGCCTGTGTGCCCTTAACTCAGGCCCAGGCAGGGGACGGCAGAGACCTGCCGTGGGGATGCACAGGCCAGAGATGGCCACAGGGCACCCTGAGAGAGGGGGTGTCCTGTAAGTGCAGGGCACTGCCGAGGAGCTCTGAGGCAGGGGCACTTTCTCCCCAAGTCACGGTGGCCGCCCGTCCCCACTTCACACTCCGACCCCACGCAGAGCGCTGGACACCTGCGTCCTCCCGGGCTGGGCCGGGCACACACTCACTGCCCCTGGCTGGTGACTCTAGTCCTCAGACTCTCCGCGTCCCCCCGGGTGGTCCCAGGGAACCCTCTGCCGGTCAGCCCACTCAGCACCACACTGTCCTAGCAGCTACCTCCATCGGTCCCTGCCCTGCACACAGGGCCTGGTGGAGACGTCCCCATGTCCCTCAGTGGGGACTGACTACCCTCCCGCAGCCACCCACGCTGTCCCTAGACGGAAATGCTGCACCGGCCCGCAGCCCGCCTCGGCCTCCAGGGCACCACCGTGGACAGCCCGACTGGCAGCTGGGCACACCAGCTCTCCCCCGAGCTAGCCACCCAACCCTCCCTTGCTGACAGCTTTAAAACAGAGGCCGGGAGGGGAAGAGAAGCCCAGAGACAGCTCCACCAGGAGCCGGACGTGTCTCAGAACTCAGCCCAGCCTCCTGCACACCCGGCCTCCCGCACACCCGGCCTCCCGCACACCCAGACTCCCTGCACACCCGGCCTCCCGCACACACGGCCTCCCGCACACACGGCCTCCCGCACACACGGCCTCCCGCACACCCGGACTCCCTGCACACCCAGCCTCCCGCACACCCGGCCTCCCGCACACCCGGCCTCCCTGCACACCCGGCCTCTTGCACACCCGGCCTCCCGCACACCCCACCCGGCCTCCCTGCACACCCGGCCTCTTGCACACCCGGCCTCCCGCACACCCGGCCTCCCGCACACCCGGCCTCCCTGCACACCCGGCCTCTTGCACACCCAGCCTCCCGCACACCTGGCCTCCTGCACACCCAAGAAGGCAAGGCACCAAGGCACCACCACCACACACAGGGACGCCACCTTATAAGGCAGCCTCGGGAGTCGGGAGCTCGGCCAGCGCCTGTGTGGCGAGGGCTGGCCCTGGGGGGCCGAGCCAGCAGCCCACCCTTCTTGGCTGAGCTCTGGGTCCTGCAGCCCAGCCCTACCCACAGATGGAATGGACCAGGGATGACCTGAAGAGGATGAAGTCCCTTCTGAGAGGAGGACCGCAAGCAGGGGCCGAGGGACGGGGCGCACCCAGCGCACAGCGCAGCTCAGGCCTCTGCAGACCCCGGCCGGGAGCAGCAGGCGGCCTCCGCCCTCAGCTGCCCCTCTCCTCGGGCTCCTGTTCAGCCACCTTCAGCCCTACTGTAGCCCCTGAATGCTGACCCCTCCGGGACCACCCCCGTCACACACTCAAGACCTACAGCAAGCCCTGCAGAGTCCTCTGAGACCACCCTGCCCCAACACTGCAGGAGACCCCAGCCTGGGCAGGCAAGCAGTCGAAGTCGGCAGGAAAAGCATCTGCTTGGTCCTGGGGTCCCCGGGGAATTGGTAGGTCCCTGCACCGCTGTCTCAGCTTAGCACCCTTGGGTCACGCCCGTGGGTCACTGCGACACTCTTCTCTTGAGCACCTGCTGGGTCCAAATCGCTGATTGGCTGTCTTCACCAAACCAAAGGCAACAGCCCCACCTTCAAGGAACCCAGATTCCACTGGGGAGGAAAGAATTCTAAAGAATATCTAAGGAAACATTAAAAAGCTCACACTGCCGGCTTGCAGCAGATTTTGGTTTCCTTCTACTTTCTGTAAATTTCTGCACTTTAAAGAAGGAGTGCTGTGCCGGGCGCGGTGGCGCACGCCTGTAATCCCAGCACTTGGGAGGCTGAGGCAGGAGGATTGCGAGTTCAAAGCCAGCCTCAGCAATGGCGAGGCACTTAGCAACTCAGTGAGACCCTGTCTCTAATAAAATACAAAAAGGGCTGGGGGTGTGGCCCAGTGGTCGAGTGCCCCTGAGTTCAATCCCTGGTACAAAAAAAAAAAAAAAAAAAAGAGTGCTGTTACTTTTTTATAATCGGAAATACTATTTTTCATTGGGGAAAAAAAAAATCTATCAGAGAAAAGAAGGTTCATGCACAAAGAACTTGGAGCCCAAGCCACATATCTGGTATTTCACATGAGAAGGACGCAAATGGCTCCAGAGGACACGCAGGAGTCGGAGGACGTGCAGGAGTTCGAGGGACACGAGGGGTACGCAGGGGCCGGAGGGAGGCGCAGGGGTTGAGGGGTGTGCGGGGGTGGGGGGCACACAGGGGTTGGACACAGCAGCGGTGGGAGGGGCAGGGCGGGACCCAGGAGGTCGGGAGGTGGTTGTGAGGGACAGTGTGGAGACCCAGAGAAAAGCGGGAGAGCAGGGCCCAGAAGGTTCCAGGTGGGAAAGGACCTCGTGGTCTGCCTGGGTCTGGGAGCAGCTCGCGGGCGCTGGGAGACCCTGTCCTGGAGGGGCGGCCAAGGGGCTGAGCTCGCTCCCTCCCAGGTCCTTCCTCCCCGCCAGGCCACCTGGCCCTCGGGCACAGGGGGCAGCTTGGTGGCCACAGAGAGCAGTCAGGGCACAGTCCTCAGGGGACTCTGGGCACTTCCAACCGGGTCCCCCGTGAGGTGGCAGAGGACAGCGAGCTGGGTCTACAGGAGAGTTGGAGAGAGACCCAGTCGGTGTCCTGGGACAGGCCAGACTGAGAACAGAGGAGGGGGCGGAGAAACAGGCGGGGCCTTGAGGAGGGGCGGGGCCTTGAGGAGGGGCGGGGCCTGGGGCGCAGCCCGTCAGATTCCAGGAACACCCCTCCGCTGGGAAGGCTCCGCCCTTCCTGTCTCCCAGCCCTTCCTCCTGGACAGAGGAGCACAGGCCTTGGCCCTCTCCACGGGAGCTGGACTCCCAGGCTGGGCCGCTCACAGCCCCGGCACCTGGACAGCCGGGGGTAGGGCTCTGCACAGCGACCCCAGGCCCCTCCCAGGCAGGCTGCCCTCCACCCTGCCTGCGGCTTGGCCAGCTGCAGAGGGCAGAGGCCACAGCACTGTCCCCTGTGCCCCAGCACCTGGCACAGTCTCTGCTTAAAGCGTGGGCTGAGCTTCTGTGCTGGAGGAAGACTGGCACGCCCCGTGCATTTCCTTGGCAGTGCCACCCTGAGCGGAAGTCCCCGAGCCAGGACCCCCTCCTGTGCACCCAGCACCAGCTGTCAGCAAGATCTGGACAGCCGGCGTCCCCCGCCACGTCCTGTTTGACTCAGCTGAGTGTGAACACCTCTTCCTAGGAGGGGGGTGCGTATCCGGCGGCACATCGACCAAGATCCTGGACCGACGAAAGACTGGGGGTGGGGGAAAGAGCCCCAGCCCCCCACACACACTGGACACCACCCACCTGCAGCCCGGGTCGTCCAGTCTGGTGGACGGGGTGCGACCTCTGCAGGGTCAACTTTAGAGAGACACAGACTCACACGCCCGGGGCTGGGAGGAGCCTTCAAAGGCCACCAGAGCCTCACTACCCGGTGCAGCCCGGTGCCAGGCCCGGTCGGAAACGCAGAGCCCCAGGACCCCAGGCCTGCTGAGCTGCAGGGACGCCCAGCAGGACGCAGGCACTCCGTGCGCAACGGCAAGTGGCAAGAGCGTGGCCTGCACATCCCCAGCCTGACCCTGGGGTCGGGGGGGGGGGGTCCTCGCTCCAGAAGCAAAACCAAAGAGAACCGAACGCAGGTGCCAAAAGGTCTGAGGGGCACCCACGCTCACAGCAGCACCGCGCATGGCGGCCCCGGGGGAAGCCGAACAGAATGCAATATGTGCACGCACGGAGTAGTATTCAGCCCTGAAATGGAAGGGGATTCGTGACCCAAGCTGTACAACCTGGGTGACCCTCGAGGACATCATGCTGAGTGAAATAAGCCAGCCACAAAAAGACCGACATGGAGAGATGCGGTGAGATGCCCCTCCCGAGGGACAGGGCTCCAGAGCCGCCCACTCAGAGACAGGCAGCAGGGCGGGCTGCCGGGGCCTCCGGGAGCAGCGAGGGTCAGGAGTGGCTGGAAAGTTCTGGAGACGCTGGGGCAAGGGTGCATGTGCTCGGGGCCACAGGACGTGCACCTGAAAGCAGCTGGCACAGTCGGTTTCCATCGCGTGCTCACACAATCACAGACGATGACACGCTCAGCCGGTCGAGCGCTTGCCTTGCACGCACAGGCCCTGGGTTCGATCCCAGCACCACAAAAATAAAATAAAATAAAATAAAAAATAACAACAACAACACTGAGGACAATCAAAAAGCAGCCTGTTTTGGGTCGTCTGACCACAGAACACCGAGGGACGGGACGAGTTCCAAGCCCTGCGCCCCACGCTCAGCGTGCAGGGGCAGACGACCCAGCACCCCTTCATGGGCTCTGTGGGGTCATGTGCCCACTGGGGGTCTGGGGAGGGCCGAGAGGGCACAAGCACACTTCTGAGGTCCACGACGCCCCTCGGCCCAGGCACGCCCACGCAGGCCTGGCGCGTCCCCCGAGAGCTCTGAAGGGACCGCAGAGCCCTGCCCCTCTCCCCTGGCCCAGAGAGCGCCCCCAGGAAGCTGGGTGCAGGTACTGCAGCCCAGGCCCGGGACCCCAGCAGGCGGAGGTGCCCTTGCTGTCCTTGCTGCTGGCCACAGCCGTCCCTCCCCGGGGACAGGAGGAGGGGGAGCGAGGCCGAGGCACGGAGGCAGCAGGAGAGAAGGGCCCCCCAGCAAGCCCAGGAGGCCGAGGGCGCCGCCTCCCCTGCTGGGCCTGGGCCTCTGCGGGCACTTCCAGGCAGCCCGTGGCTCCTCGTGACAGGACCTGCACCCAGAGGCCACGGGATGCAGCCCCTCTGGGGTTCCTGACCCCAGCATGTCCCAGCACTAGCCACTGTCCTCCAGGCCCTCCAGGCCCTCCAGGGTCACCATGCACAGCCCTGCCACAGCCCACGGTGGCCGACGCAGGGGCCCTTGCAACCCGTGGACTCCTTCCAACTTCTGAGTCCTCGTGCCCCGTGGTGTGGTCCCAGCGGACAGGTCCTGAGCCCGGGGGCGCTGCCCTGCGTGTTCCGCTCCTCCCACCTCCACAGAGCAGCTCCCCCTGACCCCAGTCAACGCCCTTCCCCGCCGGCACGGCCGGAAGACCAGTCCCAGCTACTCACCTTCCTGGCTCCTGGGCGGGGCCTCGGCCACCACCGGGGGCTTGGGCTCCAGCCTGCTCTGGAGCTGAGACACCAGGGCAGGCTCGGAATTCTCCAAGGTCTGGGGCAGGAGGGGGCAGGCGGGCGCCTCGGCCGACTTGGGCACCTGGATCTCGACCCTCTTGGGGGCGGCGTCGCCGGCAGGGCTGGCGGGCACCTCGGGGATCTTGGAGGCAGGGGCCTCCATCCTGCGGTGGGCCGGCTCGGGGGGCTTGACGATGGTGATCTCCGTCCTCCGCGGGGTCATGTCTGGGGTCTTGTGGCCCAGCGCCTCGGCCCTCTTGAGCCCGAACCGGGCCGGCCCGGGGGTGCCTACGTTCTCCACCTGCTTGGACGAGATGTCAATGGAGAGCTCGGTGCGCCGGGACACGGGCTCGGGCACCTTGGACCCCGCGAGCTCCACCCTCCGCAGGGCGGGCTTGGGGGAGCGCTGGCCCAGGGGGTCCGCATGGCGGGCGGCGGGCTCTGAGTTCTTCACACCCAGGTCCTGGAACTTCTGGGTGGAGCTGGCCACAGTGGCCCGGAGCAGGGGTGTCTGGACCCTGCGGGGCGGGGTGGAGTTGGGCGTCTCGGCCTCCTCGACTTCGAAGGATCTCTTCAAGGCTGAAAGACAGAGGAGGACACGGTGAGTGGCCCGCAGGGGACACTAGGCCTGTGCGTGCTTTGGGCGAAGGAAGAGCCCAGGAAGGCAAGTTGGCTGGACCACACGGGGCAGTCGGGGACACAAGAGAAAGGACCCATCCCAGAGGTCTCCAGGGCGCCAGCCATCAAGAGCTCTGGGGAGAGAGAGGATGGAGTGGGGTGGACACTGCCTTCCCATGGCCGGGCACGGAGGCCGCGGCACGGAGGCCCAGCCTCCTCCTGCAGGCACACCTACAGGACCTCTGGCTCACAGCAGCCTTGGCTTTCTCCTGGTGTGGCTTCCTGGCTTCCCCCTCGCCCCACCCACAGCACACACCCAGACAGGAAGGAGGCCGCGTCCCGTCCCGTGGACCAAACTGCAACCCTAACAGCTCAGACTCAGGACGGGGACGGGGAAGACAGAACCCGTGGACAACAGGGGACACTGGGACTTCTCCCACACAGGCGCTGGGCTCACCGGCCCGGGCACACGTATGGCCCCGACGGCCCGCGATGGAGAAAACACTCTTCCCCTGACACGGACGGGGAGGCTGAGGCAGGGGCGTCTCAGCAACATGCCGACGGCGTGGACAGCAAGTGGAGGGGCCAGGCTGTTGGTGGGCCCTGTCCCTCCCCCTTGCTTGTCCAGTTCCCCAGCCTGGTCCACCCCAACCAGCCTCCTCTCCCACACGTCCTCCATCCTGTACTCCTGGCCCTGAGGGACACGGGCACCGGCCCCCTCCCTGAAGCCCAGCACCCCGCTCTCCTGCCCGCTCCGCCGGAGTCCGCTGTCTCTGAGGCGCCTGGGAGGCCACTGTCCCACAGCCCCGCCGCCTCCACCAAATGAGAACCAGCTGCCCGGTCACAGCAAGCGGGAAGGGGCCCACGTGGCAGGCAGTGACCAGCTCCTTCCCCAGCGACCCAGCGCCTGCCCAGCCTCCTCTGCTCACAGCCCCCAGGCCCCGGGCCTCCTGACCTACTGCTTCCCCCACTCCCCACAGGGGAGAGGACCAGCGGTCGGCCCCCGGCACCCGGCAACGGCTCCACAACAACCCCCCATCTTCTTTCCTCCAAATGCAAACAGCTCCTGTGTCTGCAGGGCCAGCACCTCCTCTGGGAGACCAGAGGCAGGTGGCCGGTGGCAGGGAGGGGAGGCAGAGGAGGCCCAGGCTCTGCAGAGACTGCCAGCTTCCCGACAGGGCACTCACGGGAGGCCCCTCGGCTCTGGCATTTCTCACTCTCAGTGGACACAGGAGGGAAAACTAGGTCCACTTGTCCTGAGGCCAGACAGCGATGGCAAATGTCAGCAGAGTGGCAGGTGTGACCAGGAGGGGACAGCTGCTAATGGCCATCTCTGCCCTGCAGGAACACGGGCCCACGGTGGCCGAGCTTCTGCGTTTCTACACGACACCTCCGGATCTGTAAGTGCTGGCCCAAACCAAAGCAAGCCCTTCGTACAAACACGGTGCAGCCAGGCGCGGGGCTGCACACCTACGAGCCCAGCTCCTCGGGAGGCTGAGGCAGGAGGATCATCAGTCCGAGGCTTGGGGCTGGGGCCGTAGCTCAGTGGTGGGGCACCTGCCTAGCACGGGCAAGAGCCTGGGCTCCGTCCCCAGCACTGCAAAATAAATAAAGAAATAAATACTGAGAACAAGGAGCAGCGCAGCCCAGCACGCTCACACCCACAAGCCTCGGCGCGACCTCGGTGATGATGTGGCCCCTGGGCACAGGGTCCTGAGCCAGGGGGTCCGGGACGTGCCAGCTCCAGATTCCAGCGTGGTGCAGCTGTCCCTGTCGCGGGGCCAGCCAGGCATCGCCCTACATGCACACTGCCTGCTTTGAGCACGAGGGGCCAGGGCAAAGGTCATGGGTAGGGTGCTCACCCCAGCCAGGACCCCCGTGTGCTTCCCTGGGTCTCCCCAGGTCACCTGGTCTACCCTCAGCCTCAAGTGCACGGTCCAAACTGCCCCGGGATGGGGCGCCCCGTGTTGTGAACTCTCTCGAAGCGCCCCCCCCCCCAACTCCAGCCCTTCTTCCTCACGGCCAGCTGCAGAGCGGACACCGGGTGAGGGAAGACCTGGACCAGGCTTGCCCCAGGGGGGTCCCGGGAAGTCTGTGCCCCCATCTGGAGAGCCCCCTCCTTGAGGAAACCCCAGAGGTACCCCCAAGTGCCAGCACCCATAGCAAGGCCTCCCTGGTGGGGTCAGGATGGCGTGTCCAGCCTAAGTGTGGTGACCGGCCGGGGCAGTCGCGTGCGCACACAGGTGGGCTGCCCCACGCTGCCATCGTGTCACTGCCTCCTGCCATCCTCACTTTCTATGCTGTGTCCCTTCAAGGCTCATGTCACCGCCGTCCCCAAGCACCCCCTAGTGACCTCTGTGCTGGCGGCCGGGCCCGCCCCCTGGGGCCTCCTTGCCATGACGATGGTGGCCATCAGAACACAGGGCTTGGAGCTGGCTCCCTTTTTTTTTTTTTGGTGCTGGGAATTGAACCCAGGGCACGCTACCTCTGAGCCGCACCCCAGCCCTTTTTGTTTTGAGACAGGGTCTCGACAAGTTGCCCAGGCTGGCCTTGAACTTGCCATCCTCAGCCTCCCGAGTTGCTGGGATCATAGGCAAGCACCACCATGCCTGGCTGAGCTATTCTTCTTCTTTTTTTTAAATATTGATTTATTTGCTTTAGTTGTACACAATGCATCTATGTTTGCATGGTGCTGAGGATCGAACCCGGGCCGCGCACGTGCGAGGCGAGCGCTCTGCCGCTGAGCCACAACCCCAGCCCAGCTGAGCTATTCTTGACGGCTGCTGTGATAGGTGCACACAGCACTCGAAGAACAGCCGAAAGAAGCGGCAGGAGAAGCCCCTCCACGCTGGGGGGCCACCCCTTCCCCAAGGAAACCGAGTTCCAGCAGGGCTGTTGAGAAGGCAATACCTAAATAGAGAGGGCCAGCCTGGCCTGCGCCACCCCAAACCAGCACCTCTCCCCCTCCTCCTCCTCCCTCCCCCCCTCCTCCTCCTCCTCAAGAACCAGGCCCCCAAATGAAGGAGCCCCAATTAGGGAGATGGCTATTGCGGTCAGCTGGAAGCCATAAGTTCCACCTGATAATAAGTATGTATGTGACGCACCTGTAAATGCACGTGAGGCACCCGCAAAGCTAAAGGTATATAACCGGGTGAAAGCGGTCGGAGTCAGGAGAAGAATGAATTCATACAGTCAGTCATGCAGTCGCTCGGTCGGAAGAAGAGTTCGGGTCGGAGAAGAAGAAAAGAATCAGAGCGGCCAGAACGTAGGCAGAGCGGTTACAGAAGAGAAACCAGATAGAAGAAGTAATTCCTGGTCAGAGTCAGGCAGAGGCTCCCGAGGAAGAAAGAAGAAAGAACAAAGAAGAAAGAAGCTCTAAAAGCTAAGCTCTCTCTCTCTCTCTCTAAAGAAGAAATCTCTCTCTTTCAAGCTCTCTCTTTCTCTCTAAGCTCTAAGAAGAAGAAGAAGACTATCTCTAATCTTTCTCTCTAAGCTCTTTCTAAGAAGAAGAAAAATCTTTCTTTCTCTCTCTAAGCTCTCTCTAAGAAAGTAGAAGTAAAAGTAGTAATAGCTTTACTCTGCCTCCGAGTTTTCCTCCCAGGTTTCGGTACCAGGCAGTTTACACCCAAAGCCAGGCTCACTGTGGCCTCCTCCCAGAGCCTGCCTGGTGCCCACGTAGTCCACACCCCGCCCTCCCACAACAGTGGCTTCCCGGAGGGTTGGGGGCTCTCTGGGAGCAGAGCCGGACGCTGCCTACTCCCTACCTCGAGCCCACTCCCATCCCTTCCGGGAGCTCCTATGAAACTTACTACCCGCTGACGCACACGTTTCTAACTGTGGGCATAGAGCCCAGAGGGAGCCTCAGAAGACAGGCCTTGGGTACAGGAAAGTAGCATTCTTCTTTTTTTTCTTCTTCTTTTTTTTTTTTTGGGGGGGGGGGTGGTAACTAAGGACTGAACCCAGGGGCACTTGACTACTGAGCCACATCCCCAGCCGCTTTTTATATTTTACTCAGAGACAGGGTCTCACTGAGTTGCTTAGGACCTCGCTAAGTTGCTGAGGCTGGCTTTGAACTCAAAATCCTCCTGCCTCAGCCACCCGAGCCGCTGGGATTACAGGCGTGCGCCACCACACCGGGCACAACAGTTCCCCTTCTTGTTTCAGCCTGAGACTCCACTTTCCTCTAAGGTCCCTTAATGGCTTGAACAGTATCTTCAAGAGACACGTCCAATCAAGCACAGTGGTGCACACCTGTAAGCCCAGCAGCTCGGGAGGCTGAGGCAGGAGGATCACAAGTTAGAGGCCAGCCTCAGCAACTTAGCAAGGCCTTAAGCACCTTAACAAGACCTTGTCACAAAATAAAAAATCGGAAGGGCTGGAGATGTGGCTCAGTGGTAAAGCACCCCTGGGTTCAATTCCCAGTATATTTAAAAAAAAAAAAAAAAGACATGCCCAGAACCTGGGGAGGAGGTAAGCTTATTTGGAAAAGGTTTTTGGGATAGAATCAAGTTAAGGACCCTGAGAACGAGACACCCTGGGTTCAGGAGGGACACCAACAAGTGTCCTTATAAGCGAAAGGCAGAGGGAGATTTCAGAGCCAGAGAGGCCCAGAGGAGGAGTCCACATAAAGATGGAGGCAGAGATTGGAGGATACAGCCCAAGCTAAGGGACACTAGGGCCCCCAGAGGAGGGGAAAAGCCAGGAAGGATCCTCCCTGGGCCGTCAGGAGGGAAGGAGGCCCTAGTGACACCTGGAACTCAGCCTCTGGCCTCAGAACTGTGAGAGAACCTGCATGTGCTGCTCAGCCGCCGGCTTCCGGGGACTTGTTACAGTAGCACAGGACACAGGCACCGGCACCCCTCCCCCCATCCCCACCAGCCCCAGCCCTGCCCCCCCACTCAGAGCTGCCTCCCTTCCCTCCCAGAGTCACAAAGGCCCCAGATGGCGGAGGGTCCCTGGGGAGGGGCAGCCCTGCCCTAGATTCACAGTAGGACACTTGGCAAGGAGACCAGATCCTGCCTACGGCAGGGGGACGCCCATGTGCAACGGCCCCCATGGCGGACTTCATGGAGAGCACCAGCCACGAAAAATCAGGAGACGGAGAGGGCTTGTCACAGGGGCCTCTGGCACCGCCTCCCCGTCACTCCTAAAGCCACCCCCAGGCCCGGCACCCACAGGCAGGGCCACCCCTGCTGCCCACGTGAACACTCCCTGGAGAAGCCCCGCCGCGTGGCCCCTATTTCCACTAGGTGTGTCCTCCCCCCTGCAGGAGAGGCACTTTGTCAGAGGTGTCCCTGGGTGGCCACAGATGCCAGCCAGGGTTTTCACAAGCTCGTTACTTTGCAGATTTCAGAACCGAGGACGGCACATCCGGTCTCAGGGACCAGAAGGGCAGCCTCTGAGGGGACCGTGGAGGGTCCCTCTCCTGTCTGCTGGGAGACCCTGAGCCGGACATCACAGGCTTCGACGGCTGCACAGGATCAGACAACACAGGGCCAGGCTGGCCTTGAACGGGTGACCCTCCTGCCTCAGCCTCCCGAGGTGCTGCGATCCCAGTCCCTGCGGGTCTCCTCTCTGCCGCGCGGGGAGACGGAGCAGGGAGCCCCACTTCTGCCCACCATCACTGCTTCTGTGGATTCCCGGCCCTCCAAGGCCAGCTCGAACCTTCTCCGCCTCTGCCCTCCCCGACTCCCAGCAAGAGCCCGAGGACGGATCCTGCGCTTTGGCCCACTGCTGGGAATTCTTCCCAAGGAAGTCATCAGAAGCACAGAGAGACCCATGCCGGGACGTCTGCATCAGCCCTAGCGTCGCACACGCTGGAAACGGTTCAGGTTCACGCAGAGTTTTCTAAACCATGTGCTGAAGTCCCAGAGTCATCAAAATCACGCTTGGGAAGATGAGAAATGCTGAGAATAATAAGTAAAAATAGCAGGACGCAAGATGTCTACCAAGATCCCATCCCCCGGCACACACACGTGCAGTTCGCTCGCACGCACACACGCTCACACCCTCACGGAGAGTGACTAGCTCCAGATCCAGCGGCGATGGGTGTCATTAGACCCCCTGCCTCCCTCTGACACGCTGTCACTTCAGATTTCCAGGGCTTGTCACAATGGACACTTTAAGAAACGCACCTTGCGGCAGACAAGCAGGCGGGTGGGCAGGGCTGTGCGCCAGCCGCCACCCCCCCCAGGAGAGCCTTTCCGCTTCTTTCCCAGGCTGGGCACAGGGCCACCCTCCCCTGTCCATCAAGCACCTACAGCCTCGGCTACTACACACAGAGGCCAGGGCGGCCTCCCTCCAGATGCCTGGATCTGGGCCTGTCGAGGGAGGAATGTGGCGGCACAAGGGGTCATTGTGAGGCCTGCTCCGACCGCAGGCTGCAAACCTCTGCCGGCTCCTGAAACCTGATCGAGCACTTCCTGGTGCACAGATGGGCCTGGTCAGGGAGGCAGCATCAGGAGAGCCACGAAGGCCTGCCCAGGTCTGGGACAAACGTCTTATACAGAAATGCTACAGCCCAAGGTCAAAACCAACGCCTGTGCCAGGGAGGGGGTGGGCGGAGAGACAGGAGGGAGCAGCAGGGGAGCTCTGCGCCAGGCTCCAGGCCACCCGCCTTGGTCAGGTCTCCCCTGCTGCAGGGGGCAGGTCTGTCCCTGAAGACACGAGCTGCCTGGGAGCAGGGCACACAGCAGGAGCAGGAGACAAGGCCCAGTGTGCTGCCCTGGCCTGCAGGGACCCCACCAACAGCTAAAGCACGTGGAGGGAGGCCCTGAGCTCACAGCCAGCAGCCCAGGCTGACCTCTGCCCCATCCCTCTCCTCCGAAGGCTGTGCCCCGCGAGGGTGGTGGGCAGCGGGCAGGGCCTCGGGCCTTGCTGCCTGGCTGTGAGGCTCCCACCCTCCCCTTGTCCGAAGGCTGTGCCCCGCGAGGGTGGTGGGCAGCGGGCAGGGCCTCGGGCCTTGCTGCCTGGCTGTGAGGCTCCCACCCTCCCCTTGCCCGAGCTCCTGGGGCGATGCAAAGCCGCAGGCAGGAAGGCCCAAGGAGCACCTCAGTGCGTGGCCTGGACTTCAAAGAACAGAGCCCAACAAACCAAGGCCTGTTCTGGAGGCTGGGGCGTCAGGGGCCACGGGCAGTGAGGCAGGTCCAGGCGTCCTCCCTGTCCCCAGCGTCACACCACGTGCTATCGGCGTCACCAGGACAAGGGAGCGCGGGTGCCGGAGCAGCCCGCAGCAGCTGGCACAACTGCCCTGTGCTGAGCGGGCGCCGCGGGAGGGCACGCACACTGGCACGGGCGCCACCCAGGGTGGCTGAAGCCACACCCACCTGGCCTCGCCTGGCCTGATTCTGCTTCTCTGCACAGTGCCTTCCTGGCACCCTCCTGGTGCCCACCCCTGCACTGGCCCTTGCCCACGTGGACCCCCCAGCCTCCAGCCCCCTCCCCCTCCCACGTGGGACAACCGGGGCTCCCGTGGGGCTGAGCGCCAGCTGCCCATGGAGCTCCACGGTGCTCTCCCCTCACCAGCCATCCTCCTCCCTGTCTCGTCCCCACGTGGGGATCCCGGGGTCACCTCCCACCGGGACCCTGGTCTCGGGGTCTGCTCCAGGGGACCTGGGTGGCTGGGGGGGTGGACCCCGCAGGTGGCAGGAGGGAGGGGGCGGTCGTAGGACAGGGAGGAGGGTGCCGAGGGGGGTGCTGGGAGGGAGGAGGGTGCTCAGGAGGCAGAACAGGAGCCTGCGGGAGGGCAGTCGGCAGCCCCCGCTGCCCAGGAGGGTCGGCTGGAGCGACAGGAGCACAGAGGGCAAGGCCGGGCGAGGTGGCTGAAGGCGGAGGAGGGGTCCCAGCCAGATGCTGAGCCGGCGGAGGCCTGAAGCAGAACAAGGGGCCGGCCCCCACGGCTCAGCATCCTCCCCTCTGGCCTCGCTCCCTGCCGTCCCCAAAGCCAGGCCTGGCAGGGCCAGCAGAGGCCAGAAGCAGCACCTGTAGTGCCAGCCACTCCGCGAGGGCCCAGCTCTGCATGGGGAGCTCTGGCGCCCTGGGCCTCTCTGTGCCTAGGACCTGTGGAGACCAGGACGCGGGCCACGGCCCCCAAGCCCCTGCTCCGAGACGCTCGCCTGTCCTCAAGGCCGGGACGAGCCCACAGAGGCCCCACCTGCGCCCCTGGACGCAGAGGCATGGGCCAAGCCGCCCCACCTGCTCCCGGGAGGGGCACAGGGAGCGTCCCCGGGACCCCGACTCTGCCAGGAGGGTCTCCGGCTCCCCGAGAGGAAGGGAAGGCCACCCAGCCCAAGACGTCACGTCCACCTTTCTGATTTATTCCCAGGACTTCAGAAGGAGGCTTCTTCCTCTCTGTGGTCAGCACCCCTGGGCCCGGAAGACACGGGCACGTGGAGTCCTTCCTGCCTGTCACAGCCCCCCGGGAGGCCTGTCCGGCTCCGGAATGATGATGTGAGAACAAGCAGGGCTAACACGTCACGTGCCTGCGGCTGGATTTCCCAGATGAGGCCAAGAGAAATAAACAAGCCCTCTCCCTCCCTCCTTCCCAGGCACACGTAGGCGCTCTGGGCGCTGGGACCCTCCATTGGGCTCAGCCCGGCCTGTGGGGCATGGCTGTCCACAGCGCTCCCTCCAGAAACTGGGCTCAGAAACCCTCAAGGCAGGACACAAACAGGTGGGCAGCCGGTGGCAGCTGTGGCCAACAGGGCTCTTCAGATACAAGAGCTCTGGCTTTTTCTTTCAGTGCTGGGCAGTGAACTCAGGGCCTCAGGCCTCAGGCATGCCAGGCAAGGGCTCCACCACCAAGCTACGCCCCAGCCCCTTCGTTATATTCACTTCTCCCTGGAATAAAACTCTAATAAACTGGCAAACAAGGACTCAGGCTGAACCAGGGCCCAGCTTGGCCACACAATCCCGTCCACCCAGGAGGGACCAGAAGTTCCATCAGATTCCCTACGACTGCTTCCAAAATCCGCTACGGTGTCCGTGGAAGGACACTGGAACCCACCCTGGGTTTGCCAAATGTAGTGGGTTAAAGAGTGTCCCCGCCCCGTGGCACATCCAAGGCCTGACTCCTGGAACCTGAGGATGTGACCGCAGCTGGAAAAGGCTCTTTAGAGGGTCATCAAGGGGAGAACCTGAGGTGAGGCCATCGTGGATGAGAGTGGGCCAGTGTTGACACAGAAGCAGGGAAGCAGAGGCCACCGAGGCACGGGCAGAGGCCACTGGGGTAGAGGCCACATGAAGACAGAGACAGACCATCGGGAGCTGCCTTCATCCACCAGAAGCTGGGAGAGGTGTGGAATAGAGAGGTTGTTCCTCAGGCCCCTAGAGGGACCCTGCCAAGACACCCTGATGGTGGACTCTTGGGATCCACAGCCGAGAGCTCCCAAGCACCAACAGAACCCAGGAAAGAAAGGGGACAGGAGCCGGGCGCTGGTGGCGCATGCCTGTCATCCCAGCACTTGGGAGGCTGAGGCAGGAGGATCGCGAGTTCAAAGCCAGCCTCAGCCATGGCGAGGCACTTAGCAACTCAGTGAGACCCTGTCTCCAATAAAATATGAAAAAGGGCTGGGGAGGTGACCCAGTGGTTGAGTGCCCCTGAGTTCAATCCCCGGCACCAAAAATAAAAAGGTGGGGGCGGGACAAGGGGGCTGGGGTGAAGGCCTGGGTTCTATCCCCAGCACCACAAAAAGCAAAATGAAATAGAAAGGGGAGGAGGCCTCAGGCCCACCATGGCTGTCCTGTCCAGGGCAGCGTCTTTGGCGCTCTGTGCGGCCTGAAGCCACTGGTGTCACCTGGCAGGAGGAGCCTCAGTCCCCTGGGCCCTTGCGGGCGCACCAGCTGCCACCAGCCTTTGTGTCTGGCCCCTCGGTCCCTGCTGCTGCCTGGCCCCTGTTGCCACCAAACCCTCCCCCACGTCAAGGTGTCCACGTGTGTTTCCTACCTGGCACTGGCCACCCTGCTGTCATTCCCAGGTGTCCCATGGGGCAGTAAGTCACATGGTCATCCTACTGGTGGCAGGTAGGACCCCCCCCCCCCCGCTGAGAAGGGCCTCTGGTGAGCACTCGGGGTGGGGAGACACCCAGCGCTGTGAGGACCCAGAGGGGAGCCCAGGGGGTCTCAGCAGGAGGAACCCCAGGCAGACCCCCCTGGACAGCCAGGCGCGCCTTCTGGTTCTGGGAGCCCCTCACCCAGCGCGGAGCCGCCCCCTCCAGGAAAGGCCCCTCGCGCTGCCCCCGCCTCCTGCCCGCCCCGGCGGCCTGGGGGTCACTCCAGGCTGACCGTGAGCGGCACTCCGAGCAGCAGGACTCCCTTTCTTCTCTCCTAAATTGCAGATTTGGGGACGTGCGCACATCTGGAACAACTGGTCGCCACGACTGGACGGGTCCCCCCCTCCCCCTCCGGCCAGCTGTGGGCCATCTCCAAAGGAGCAGGAGGAGGGAAGTGGGCCGGGGCTGCAGCAAGAAGGCAGATGTGCGGTAGATAAGAGGAAGAACTTCCTGGCTGGGGTGGGGCGGTGGTGGCTGGGTGAGAGGGCGCACTCGGAGCAGAGGTGGAGATCTCAGGCGTGGCGGGCCCGGGAGGAGAGGGGCTCAGGGGCCTCCGCAGCGCTCCGGGTCAGGGACTCCCTGACGAAGGCAGCTCTTGAAGGCAGGAGGTGCGGGGCTCGACTCCAGCCCGCAGCCCCGAGGCCACCGAGGTCGCGAGTCCCCGAGGAGAGCAGGTTTCCTGAGCTTTTATCCACCCACATCCTCAGGCAGCCAGAAACCCGGCCAGGGTCCTGCCTAGCAGCGTAGAGCGGCCGGAGAGCTCCAGCCAGGCGCCGCCCCTCCCCAGCCCCAAGAGGGTCCCGCCACCCTCCCCTCTGCCCCACCCTCCCACCACAGGACAGCCCACTGCTCCCACTGCCAAGGCCCCCTCTGTGACCCCAGGGAGCCGGGACGGGAGAGCTGAGGAAGGTGACCGGCCTGTGTCCACCCCCAGCACCGGACAGCGCCAGGCGGGGTCCAAGCACAGCCCAGCTTCCAGGCCAAGCTGCTCCTTCCTCCTCTGTTCGCAGCCTGGTCACTACATACACAGTGGCAGCCATTCCCGGGCAGAGAGGCCACCCTCCCTCTTCTCCTGACCAGCTACTGGGGAAAATATTAAAAGCACTTTAAAAATGAGGGGAAAAAGGCTAACACCAGGGGCCGCTGGGCCCAGGTGGAGCCCTCCATTAATCACGCCAGTCACTGGCACCAGAGGGCCAGATGGGCTCTGTGTTGTGGCCTGGAGGCCCAGGCCCATGTGAGCTGCGACCTAATTACAGGGGACGGTGACCCTGGGGAGCAGAGTTCAGGCTCAGGTCAGAGCAGCGCCCAGGAGCCAGGGGCCAGCCCTCCATAACCTGCCCCGGCTCTCCAGGCTGGGCCGGAGGTGGGGACGGAGCCGGTGAACGCACAGCCGTCCAGCGTCCAGCCAGCCTCACCCGGTGGGAGCTCGAGGGCTGGGTGGGCCTGGTCACCTCCTCAAAGACTAGAGGGATTTGCTAAAGAAGGGGGTTCACAGAAAACCAAGAGGAGGGATGGTGTGCCGTGTGGGACAGGCCACGCTGGACACTGAGAAAATTCTAGAAAGGGCTGCCAGGGAGGGACAGCCTGGGCATTCCAAATGGCCCCGGGTGGGGCCTGGGCAAGGCCTGGGTTCCTCCTGCTGAGACCCTCCTGGGCTCCCCTCTGGGTCCTCACAGCTCTGGGAAACCCCATAAAGCCACCTAGAGCCTGACCACCCCCGGGCTCCTGCAAAGAGCAGGTGAGGCTCTGGGCGGGGCAGGAAGACGGGGTGCCCAGAGAGGAGGGGCAGCTGAGGCCAGGGGACCTGAGGGGACAGTCTTGGTGCCCAGAGAGGAGGGGCAGCTGAGGCCAGGGGACCTGAGGGGACAGTCTTGGTGCCCAGAGAGGAGGGGCAGCTGAGGCCAGGGGACCTGAGGGGACAGTCTTGGAGCCCAGAGAGGAGGGGCAGCTGAGGCCAGGGGACCTGAGGGGACAGTCTTGGTGCCCAGAGAGGAGGGGCAGCTGAGGCCAGGGGACCTGAGGGGACAGTCTTGGTGCCCAGAGAGGAGGGGCAGCTGAGGCCAGGGGACCTGAGGGGACAGTCTTGGTGCCCAGAGAGGAGGGGCAGCTGAGGCCAGGGGACCTGAGGGGACAGTCTTGGTGCCCAGAGAGGAGGGGCAGCTGAGGCCAGGGGACCTGAGGGGACAGCCTTGGAAGAGGGAACGAGAGCACAGTGCTAGAAGCCCGGGAGAGGAGGCGGAGCTCTGGGGAGTGGCAGAGCCAGGAGTGAGTCTGGTCCGTCACCCGGGCAGTGGCAGGGACTGGAGTGGCAGGAATCTGCCCACAGAAATGAAGAGTGCCAAGCCGGGCGCGGTGGTGCACGCCTGTAATCCCAGCACTTGGGAGGCTGAGGCAGGAGGATCGCGAGTTCAAAGCCAGCCTCAGCAATGGCGAGGCACTTAGCCACTCAGTGAGACCCTGTCTCTAATAAAATACAAAAAAGGGCTGGGGATGTGGCCCAGTGGTCGAGTGCCCCTGAGTTCAATCCCCAGTACCAAAACAAGAAAGAAAGAAAGAAAGAAATGAAGAGCCCCCAGCCCCCAGCCCCACTCACACTCTCACCCAGCGAGGGCGGCAGGGACCTTGGGGCCTGGACAAAGCCGGGTTTTGCGGGGGGGGGGGGCAGGTGCACAGGGGTGTGGGGGCGGGCGGGACCTTGGTCCACCTGATGGCAGCAGCCATCAAAGAATCAGGGAGAGGAGGGCCACCCGGCTCTCGTTAGACAGGCCGGGCAGCCGCTGGTCACCCAAGCCACACAACTTGGGACGTCCAGCCTGGTTTCCTAATCCCCTTCAGGGCTCACCCCAAGCCTCGAGCACTCTGCCCCCCCAAGATCAGCTGCGGCCACGGACAGAACAGTGGCCCTACAGTGCACGTCAGGTCCTACCACGGGGGCACCTTGAGCGGGACCTTGGTGGGAAACAGGGTCTCTGGAGATGCACTTGGGGACCTCGACGAGATGGTCCTGGGTTTGGGTGGGCTCCAAACCCAGTGACCAGGAGACTCGGGGACACAGAAAGAAAGGAGCAGAGGTTGGAGGGACCCCTGCACGTGCTAAGGGTGCCGAGGGCCAGCGAGGCTGCAGGAGGCTGCGCGTGGGGCCCAGAGGGAGGGTGCCTGTGTCCCCTGCGGCTGAGCCTTCTGCCCAAAGCCCCCGCGCCCTGGAGCCGCCCAGGGGGACCACGCTGTCCCCAGATCCCTCCATGTCTCACACCTGGTTCTGCTCATCTGCTCGCCCTCGACGCCCACCCAGTGCCCCTCAATGCCCACCCAGTGCCCCCTCAACACCCACCCAGTGCCCCCTCGACGCCCACCCAGTGCCCCTCATTCCTTTTTCTGTGTTTGTTCTCTGAGCTTCCGAGCTCTTGGCTGTCACCACCAAAGGTTTGAGGAAAATGCTCTTGAGGCGGAAGAACGGACGCCTCTCCTGGGGACAGTGTCCCCAGGGGGACAGAGGGGCCTGCTCAGTGACCTCCCTTGGACCTCGCTTTCTTTCCAAGAGGGGAGGCCAGAGCCAGCTCCGTGGACAGGTAACGACCCCCTCCCAGGCCGCGTGCATCCCCAGATGACCCTCACTGTGCTCTGAAAGAGCTGTTGACAGCAAGCTCCCAGCCCTCGGTCCAGAGACCTCTCCGGCTGACCCAGGCACCCTCCCCCCCGTGGCCCGAGCAGGCAATTCGGCCTGCAGCCGCAGGGAGACCAGGCCTGCCCATCGCCACCACCCAAATTCCCATCCCATGAAGCCCCCAGCCCCTCCCCCACCAGCAGGCAGCAGGGGCAGGGGGCAGCCACGCCCTCGGTACCCAAGCCCCACGTGGAGGGGCTGGGGCGGGAGGGGCTGGGCACAGGCCCGCGGGCGGGACTCATTCTTTCCTCAAGGGACAATCTCGCCCCAGCTGTCTGCCTGGCCGCTCCCCGCAGCAGAGTCAGGAGCTCCGAGGACTGGCCTGGAACGGGGGGACCCTGGGGCATAGCGTGGAGGAGGCACAAGGCCACCGGTGCTCCGCCTGAGCCAGGCAGACGACCTCTCTGGCCTCTGCTTCCGGGTGAGGACTGGAGCGCTGGGCTGAGAGGTCCCCCTGTCCTGGGCACGGTAGCCCAACACCAGCTCCAGTGTGCCCTTGATCCTGAACCAACCAGGTCCAGCGACTCCAAACGCCGAGCCCAGCGGGCGGGTCTGGCCAGCAGCGCACAGGCAGGGCCGGAGGCTCCCCTCCTGGGTCAAGGTGGAGGACACAGGCCTGGCCCACATTCCTGTGGACAGAGCTGCCGCGGCCAGCAGCGCCCGCAGAGGCCCCCGCAGCCCGCACCACCGAGCCAAGGTGGATCACGGTACCCAGAACCCGACCTGGAGCTGGCGAGAACCAGCTGGGCCTCGGGCACCCCGGCTTGCCGCTGCCCAGGCCGCCGCCTCCTCGGCCCTCACACCAGGCTCAGAGGCTTGTCTGGGTGAGTTATTTTTCTGACAATGAACGTCTAAAAATAACCCTTGTTGCTTTTTTCTTATAAAAGCAATGGAGGCGCAAGGCAGAAAACAAAGGTGGGGGGCCTACTGAGTGCACACCCCAGATACCCTCGGTGCCCTGACAAGTGCCCCTCCCCCGGCGACCCGCGAGCTTCCCTCCAGGGCGCGTGACGTGGCGAAGACCCCACACACCCCTGGACAGGCCTCTGGGTGCCAGACCAGTCCTCCCCAGCTGGGGTGTCACGGTCATTTCAGGAGCTTGTTGAAAACACAGACCGTGGGGGGCCGGTGGGCACAGAGGCACAGCACTTGCCTACTGTGGGCAAGGGCCTGGGTGCACCCCCAAAATTATAAAAATAAAAGATCTCTGTCCCCTGCTCCTGGCGGCTCTGGCTGCGGAAGGCTGGAGGCGGGCACCCCAGTGTCCCGAGGGCAGCAGGTGGGCACCCCTGCCCACCCAGGGCTCCCGTGCCTCAGAGACCACCCGACTCTGGGAATCCTGTGGGCAGGCCACGCGGCACCCGGTGGGGGGGGGGCAGCTCTGCTGAGAGACCTTGGGGCTGCCAGCTCCGCAGCCCAGCCGGCCCCCACCTTGCTGGCAGTCACCCAAGGACAACGTCCAGCTTCAGCTACCACCGCTCAGCCCCCAGGGCGGCCACCAACTGAAGGACGCGCAGAACTTGGCCACACACGGATGGACGCTGCCGGTCACAAGGTCCCACAACGGTGTCACTTTAGAAAGAGAAGGTCCTATAGCAGGGCCTGGGGAACTCCCGATAAAACCTGGGTTGGTGCACTTGGTGTCCCGCACAGGACACCACAGGACACTCGCAGCGGAGCCAAGCCCCGCCAGCCCCCAGGAGAACCGCCCTGCGCTGGGTCCTGGCTCCCAGCCCTGCGGCAGCTGTGGACCCCCCACACACACAGTCACCTCCTGGGGCAGCAGCCAGGCCTGCTCCTTGCCGTCCCCCGGAAGGACGCCCCGCACGGCATCTCTAACGGCGCACGACCGAGCACTCAGCCCCGCTGCCCGGGTCCTCGGGACCACCCACAGCAGGGGAGCGTGCCTGTCCCCCTTGGCCAGACGGGAACCGAGGCAGAGAGAGGCTGAGGACAAGAGTGGACAAGCGTGGAGCAGAGCTGAGCCACAGGCGCGGCCTCCACGGCCCCCTGGAGGCCTGCTAAGGCCCCTGCGCACGCGTCGGTCTCTCAGACCCCAGGCAGGGCCTGGCTGCGCCCGTGCGGGGCGAGCAGACCGAGATCCCATCCCACGCACGCAGGAGCCAGCAAAGACAAGCCGTGGAGGCGGCACCAGGCAGGGCCAGGAGCAGGCCTCAGCAGCAGGGCGACACCAGGTGCAGGCGCGGGGCACCCGACCTGGGCTGCCTGCGTCCAGCCTGCCGGGCTCCGCGGAGGACTCAAGTAGGTGCTCAACAAAAGGAACCGGTTCTGATGGCCCAGGGTGGGCTCGCCCGAGCAGATGCCTGCGAGCAGCCGGGCAGCAGCTGGAAGGGCTGGGACGCGGGTCAGAGACAAAGACCGCAAGAGGCTGGGAGGGAGGCCACAGGCACCCACGGCCTGGCTTCCTCATTTAAATAGCGGGAGACGGGTAGATATTTGAGTGCCCCCCCCCCACCCAGCCTGACCTCACTGTGGGCCTGGGGGACAGGCTGCTCCCTCACCAGCGTCCCCATCCTGCCGCCCAGCTGCCCCAAGACTCGGTTTCCCTGGGCTGGTCCAGCAGGTGGGGACAGTCACCCAGCAGGGAGGGGAAGGGGCCTCCCTCCACCCTCTGCCCTCTCTTCTACCCTCTCGGTGCCAGGCCCAGGTGTGAATGCAGATCCCCGCCCACCACGAGCCCCCCCCCAACCTTGGCCAAGGATTTCTTTTGTAGTTCAGGAAATAAAAAACAGAGTAGCTGCTGCAAAGCTGTCCTGAGGGGCCCGCTGTCCTGAGAGGCCCGCGCTCCGAGCTCCCCACTGCAAACCTGCAGCTGCCCTTCGCCACCCCCCACGCCCCCAGTAAGGTGGCACAAAGTCAGCACTAAGCCAGGTGCCCCTCCCCACCCAGCTCTCCTCAGCACCCGAGCCCTCTGGGCTCCCTGGGCCTCCTGGAGAGGAGCAAGGAGGCAGAGCCTGAACCCCTGGACACAGGGCTGATGCCCACGCCTTGGTGCAGGGCACCCTACTGGGCACTCCACACACAGGCAAGCGGGCAGTGACGGCAAGAGACGTCGGCACTTCATGTTGAACTGAAGGAAGAAGACCCAAACCCAGCTGGCTTCCAGAGAACGCCATTCCCTGGCCTTTCAGGGCGCAGCAGAGAACTCGGCCCTCCAGGCCTGGTGCGGGGCCAGGAGAACTCGTCCGCCTTCACTGAAGATGATATCGGTCTCTAAGGGACACAGGGCAGGGGTCTGGCCTGCCCGCACAGGGAAACTGCCCACCCACGTGGAAGTAGGGCCAGGAGCCCTGCTCAGAGCAGCTTCCTGCCCCAGGAAGGGGTGAGACCCGGCCGGGAAAGCTAGGACCCCGCAGACTGGGGACCACCGACAGGGCCAGAAACCTCACCATCTCCCAGGCTGGGCAGGGAAGCCCACCTTAGCAGACTCCCCAGGCCTGGGACTGGCCTGGGATGGCCGCTCTCCTCCTGCCACGGACCTCTGGGAGGCAGAGGGGGGCTCCCCGCCCGGGTGGCTCCTCCCACCACTCTCGGGGACTCTCACCTCAGCCTCCCACGGGGAGATGCCTGGAGCCCCAGGCCCTACCTAGTGGGTCAGCAGAGACAGCCCTGGCCAGGGCTCCAGGAACCTGTAGACACCTGACGCCGGCTGCAAAGGGTTCCAGAGAGTTCCAGCCCCGCACGGGAGAAGCGCCGTGGAAGGGGACAGGGAAGGGGGGACAGGGAAAGGCCGGCGGGCTGCCCCACCTGAAGCTGAAGAGTGACCCCCACCCAGACGGCGTCCCGAGGGAGCCCTCCTCAGGCAGGGGCTGGCCATTCTGCCCTGAGGGCCACAGCGAGTGCCTCCAAGGCCTCGCTGCCCTCAAGGCCAGGTCCCTTGAGTTTATGGAGTTTAGGCCGCAGACGCCAGGGGACACTGCAGAGAGAGCCAGGCATCCATGGGGACATGGTAGACCGAGAAAAGCACAAAGAGGCGGAAGGAATGGGGTCTCAACCCGGCCACCAGGGCCAGTGTCCAGGGTGCCGGTTCCTGCGGCGCCCAGGCCAGCCCCAGCAGAGTGCAGGGGCGCCTGGGGGCTCCCTGTTTATATTCCCCGCTGAAACGGAGGTCATCCTCTTGTCCCTCCATCTAAATTTCTGGGCATTGGCAGCACTTTCAAAAATGACAACAAACTTGAAGTTTCTAGAAACGTCTGCTGGTCCCGTCTGAACGGAGCCTCCGGCCTCCGTCCAGACCAAATTAAACAGCCCGATCCCAGATATGCCCTCCAGGCGCCTGGGGGGGGGGGTGTCGGAGGCCAACTGGTGGGCCTGTCTGGTTGGAGGGATGACAAATCCTCGGGCTTCTTGGACAGTGTTCCAGAGAATTCTGGACCATTCCATCTCATAAGCAACTAAGAGAGCCTCCAAATTTGGGAAAAACCAAGAGGGCTTTGGAAAGACAGCCACGGCCTAGCCACCCTCCTCAGGGGCTAGGAGAACGCTCCAGAGATTGTTTCCAGGCTGGGTTTTCTGGGGTGAATCAGGAGATGCCCCAACCTGGAACAGGTCTCCACCAGAGCAGCCAGGCACGCTGGCCCACCCCACCACTCCTCCCACCACGTGGTGAGGGCCTGGGCTGCAGACCACTGCTCCCCACGCAAGGCTGGCCGCGGAGGGCTCCAAGCCATCGCCTTGGTCTGAACTGGAAGA
Source organism: Tamias sibiricus (assembly GCA_025594165.1). Lineage (NCBI taxonomy): Eukaryota > Metazoa > Chordata > Mammalia > Rodentia > Sciuridae > Tamias > Tamias sibiricus. The sequence continues at coordinate 4,837,615 of CM046660.1, forward strand.
AGGTGGGACTCTGTCCTGGGTTCTGGGGTCACCACAGATTCCCTGAGCAGCAGGCCAGCCCAACCCCAGCAGAGCGAGGGTCACTGACTGGGAGGCAAAATGGGCCGTAACAGAGATTCCAGGCCGCACCCTGGTGACCTTCCCCCGCTCCCAGGCATGTAAGAAGTGGGAAGTGGAGAAAGGAGGGGACCCCAGCTCTGTTCCCCTGCCACCAAGATGACAGGGCCCAGCACATCTGGAGCAGTGGAGTGAGGCCACCAGTCCCCAGGCCGGGAGGGGTCCCGGCTCCTACAGGGCAGCGCACGATCTGCGCGTGTGTGTGTCCCTTGGCGAGGCCTATCATGAGGCCAGCTCCCCTCCACCAGGAGCATGGCCAGAGCATGCCACTACATGCAAGGCACTGTGCTGGCTGTCCCAGGGAAGCCTGGGGGACTCGGTTCCAGGCACCACGTTCCCACAGTCCCCACCCCAGTCCCAGGCTCCCCAGGCCTCCACAGTGGACGGGCCCTGGGGCTAGCAAGGAGCACCCAGCTTTGGCCTCGTAGCCCTTGCTCTCCCACGGGCCCAGGGTGGGTCTGTCACAGCTCGGGGCCAGCTCCGCACCATGCACAACTTGGCACTTGCAAAGGGCTGGGGCCAAGGACGCTGTGGCCACCATGTACCCCTCCTGACACAGGTTCCTGCTTTTCAGACTGCCAGGTGTCTACTCCCACCAGAGTCCAGCCACTTGGTAGCCACCCCTGTGCTGTGGGCACCGGACCTTATAAACAGGCACGTGGTCCATCTATCCATGAGCTCTGGGGGGGGGGGGGTGGGCAGGGGTTACTGGGACAAACCCCCAGAGAGAGGAACCCTGCACCCCATAACCCCAGCTTCAGGGGAGAGAACCCAGAATGTCAGCCAGGTGGGTGGGGGGTTCCCCAGCTTTGCCAGAGGCCGAGTAGCTGCCGGAGTCAAGAGACAACCCCCCTCCCACAGGCTCTCCAAGTCTGCAGGACTGGCCATCTTTAGTGGTGACCGTGCTGTCCTGCCTGTGGGATCAGATAGGCCTTTCCTGTGACCTGCCATCACCCAGGACCTAGCTGTCCAGTTCCAGCAGCTGCAACCACACCCCAAACCCTGCTCAGCACCACTGTCTGCATCGAGTCCCCCACAGCCCACGGAGCGCAGGAGCCAGCAGAGGCGGCCGAGTTCGCTGGAAGCACCCGGAGCCCCGGGGTTCTCCAACGGCAGAGCAGGCCGGGCGTCCCCCTCCCCCGCGAGGCCTCCCCCTCTGGATGCGAACTGCTCACCAGCCTCTTCCAAAACTTTCCTGGAAAGACACAGGCCGTAGAAAGCATTTCCAGACAGATGCTGCTCAGAAGGAGGGTGTGTGTGTGTGGGGGGGGGTCCCTGTCTCCCCAAGATGTCTGGCCCAGGTAACCCCCAGTCCAGCTGCAGGACCACCATGGCAGTGCCCGCGTGCCCCTCCTCCTAATGAACTTGCTCACAGTGGGGATGGCGGGCTTGCCTGTGCCAGGCTCTAGACACACAGAGCACTAGGCCAGCACTGCAACAGCGGCGGGTCCTTGGAAGACCCCAGGACCCTCTCAGCTGCAGGGCACACCTGGCTTCACGGAGGGCCTTGCTAAGCCCCTCCCCAGTACATCCGCCTCAGAGGTGCAGACCACAGGGAGATGGTATTCCCAGGAGCCTCTGGTGACGGCTAGAAGGCAGGATTTACATGCAAGAGCCACACTGGTATTAATTAGGGACAGGTCTGAAGCCACCTCCCTGGAAGAAAGAGGCACCCAGACCCAGGCATCGTCAGCAGCCACGTCCCAGAGGTGTCTGCATGATCCCTCCTCACTCGGGAGCCCCTCCCCTGCCCCCTTGGCCAGCTCTCCTGCTGGGCCCCAGGGCCACCACAGCTTCCAGGACACAGCTTAGAGGGTCCTCCTGGGGGACAGCGGGGAGCTCCAGGCAAGAGCCAATGCCACCCAGCTCAGTGTCTCTGGGTCCCCGACCAGATCTGTCTCAACAAACATCAAGGACTTAGAGGATTCTTTCTGGGCGTGCAAATCTGGTCACGGCAAACGCTGCAGAGGAAAGCAGGCCGGCAGCTGGCACCGGGACGGCTCTCGTTACACAAAGACCCAAGTTGTAATTGTGTTTGCGATAACAGATTGGGTCTGCAATCAAGAAGGAGCACGCTGCCCAACGGCCCTGTGCCTCCGCTGGCCCCGAGTGAGACCGAGGACAAAGTCAGCATTCTTGACATCCGTCACCGGGGAGTGGTAGGTGCCACGGTCATCTCAAGGCCTTCTGTGCTGGGAACTGGGCCGGGAGATCCACACCGCATCACAAAATAGGGAACATTCTCCTCGCCCTTACGCGGGGAGTCCCCACAGACTCCGGGACCTTCCTTGAAGTGGGGTTGAAGCGGGATACAGGAAAGTTTATGGGGAAAGGGGGGGCGGAGGCAGGGGAAGACAGACTAGGAGCTAGAAAGATAAAGAGCCGAAGCCGGGTGCGGTGGCGCACGCCTGTAATCCCAGCACTTTGGGAGGCTGAGGCAGGAGGATCGCGAGTTCAAAGCCAGCCATCAGCAGTGGCGAGGCACTTAGCAACTCAGTGAGACCCTGTCTCTAAATAAAATACAAAAAAGGGCTGGGGATGTGGCCCAGTGGTCAAGTGCCCCTGAGTTCAATCCCCAGTACCAAAAAAAAAAAAAAAAAAAAAGATAAAGAGCCAGTAATTCTAGCAACTCAGGAGGCTGAGGCAGGAGGATCAAACATTCAAGGCCAGTGCTGGGGATGGGCTGGGGATATAGCTCAGTTGGTAGAGTGCCTGCCTCACATGCACAAGGCCCTGGGTTCAATCCCCAGCACCCCCCAAAAAAATAAAATAAAAATAAATAAATAAATTCAAGGCCAGCCTGGACAACTTAGGGACACCCTGTCTCGAAAAATAAAAAGGGCTGGGGGTGTAGCTCAGTGGTAGAGCCTCCTAGGTTCAATCACCAGTTTGGGGAGGGAAGGTGGAGGTTTGCCCAGCATGTGGGGCCTCTGCAGAGGCCTGGCTATTGCCACTAGCTTCAAACCTCCCAGAAATACCGTAACGGCCCCACCCACCCACCCAGTTGCTGGATTCCAGGGTGGGCCGATGGCTTGGTTGGAAAATCACCCAGAGACTCCATGGCTCACGCTCGCCCTGCCCTGGGGTGGCCCTCGGAGCCTCCACACCCTCAGCAACGAAGGTGCTTCAGGACTGCCAGCCTCGGGAAGGCTCCTGCACTGCCGTGACTGCTGCGGAGGGCCCGGCGTCGTCCTCCTCCCCTTCCACCTACCTCGGGGAACCTGGACACCGGGGACACCGGGTGAGAGGCCCCATTGGAGGCCCCTGACTCTCCCCCGAAAGCAAAGGCACCTCCCACTCCCCCAGACCAGCCCCAGGGGACGCCCTAGGTACTTCCAGCAGAGGGTGTCAGGGTGCTTGGCCCTCCCACACCCCAGCCCCCAAATGGGCCAATCATTCCGACCACCGCACTGCTGCCCCACTGCTGCCCCACTGCTGCCCCACTGCTGCTGGGGCCTGGCTGGAAAGCGCTCCTCCGTCCTCCTGCAGTCAAATTCCTACTTTCACCCAAGGTCCGCCTCCTCCATCCCAACTCCCAGAAGTGACCTCTCCTTGCCCTGATTAGGAAGTTGCCAGCTCATACCATGGGGGGGGGGGGGGTGCTGCACCACATGCTCTGCTCCTCCCCAGCCGTGCCTTCCCTGTGTCCCACCATCTGTCTGTCTGTCTAAGGCTGTCCATCTTCCACACATACATCTTCCTCAAGCACCAACTCCACTCTGCGTTCCTGAGGCCCCAGGAGGGAAGTGGGCGGTGCCAGCCCTCAGGGCCAGACCTTGGGGCAGACCCCTCACACTTCTACCGGGATGCCTCGGGCTCTAGGGCCCAACCCACTCCCTAGCTGAGCTCTTCAGGGCACACAATGGGAGACTGATGCACGCAGGGAACCAGAAGAACGGAGGCCCTGCTCCCCGAGACTGAGGAACCTTCCTCCCAAGTCAAAGGGCCTCCAACCATTGCACCAGGGTGCTCTCAATGAGGCCATTGTCTTGGATAAAACTTGAGGGTCAAGAAGCTGACTTGGGAGGCACCCAGAGGCCACCAGATGGAGTTACACACAGGGACCCAGAGGCAGGGGCACCAGCAGCCTCCACAGTGCACCGTGCCAGCTGGGAAGACCAACATCACACCAAACTTCTGCCTCCGGTGCCACCAAAGGACTCCAGGTTGAGACCCCCTACATGCACCACAAATCCCACCTTCAACCCCATGCCTGCTATCAGGGAATGAAAAGCAAAGACCCGATTCGCAGGCCGAAGGAGAGGAGAGCAGGAGCGCAGGACCTGAAGGGGGCAGCATCTTTCTCCTCCAGTGCCTGCCAGAAAGCCCTCCCACTGGCTGACAGGCCAAGTGGACATTTGGGAGGAAGAAATGGCCCGAGGAAGAGACCGTGGAGGAGATGCCCGGGCAGAGAGGGCCACAGGAGGGCCGTGCTATCCCAGGTGGCCAGAGGGCAAGTTGGAACAAAGCAGCCCTGGGGAGACCCCAGGATAGGCATGCCCCCTGAAAGATTCAGATGGTCAGGTCAGCTCTGCAAACCCAGAATGCCCCTTGTTCTTGAGAAACATGGATGGAAGAGGCTAGAATAGGAAAATCTGCTCCAGCCACTGAGTTGACCGAGTGGATGTGCCACCAGGAGACCCTGGGTCCCTCTGAGTGTCCACCGCCACCTCACCCCCATTCCCACCAAACACAGCCAAGGCTCTGGTCCCAAGAAGTCACCTCTACTCAAAGATGAGGCTGTGGGGCGGCTGGGCTCGGGACACCCAGGTTCCAGCCCTGGTTCATGGAGGGTGGAGGGCCTCAGCCTGGTCACCTCTAGGCTTGGCCTGGCACCTGGCCCCCGGGACTCCTTTGAGCTCAGCCTCTCCCCCTCACGGGCTCTGCCCAAGGCGCTGGGAGCCGCTCGGAGGGGCGGGGGCTCCGGCCGGCAGAGGCAGGCCCGCCCTCAGAAAGCCAGCCCAGAAGCGCCGAGACCATTGTGTGCGCCTCCGTCCCACCGCTTTATTTACTCCTGAGGACACAGGACGCAGGGCCACGGCACCGGCAGTCACGAGGCCCCGCGAAAGCGCGCGCGCACAGGCGGGGCGGGGATGCCAGACCCACCCTGGGAGGGGAGAAGCCCCCAAGTCTCCCCACTTTATAAACTCTGGAGGAGAAAGGGCCAAAAGGCTCCCCTCACCCTCACGCAGGCCCCCTCTGCCCGCGCAGCCCTACTCTCGGAGGCGGACGAAGATGTCCCCAGGCCTGGATGGGGGCCATGGGACACCCCACGCCGAACCCCAACGCAGCCTGGGCAGTGTCCGCCCGGCTGTGCCCGGCCCGGCGGGCTGCGCGACTTGGCGGCCCTCCCCAGCCGGGATTCGGCTCAGCCGCGGCCCAGAAGCGGGCGTGGGGGAGGGGAGGGCTGTCCACCGGCAGGACGCGGCCGCCCACTCCGTCCGAGGCGGGGGACGAACTCCCTAGCCAGCCGCCAGGCCCGAGGGGCCCCGGAGCACCGGGCGAGCGGCCGGTCCCGAGGGCAAAGCGCGGGCCCCGGGGTCCGGGCGCCCGCGAGCCCTCGAGGAGGAGCCTGTCGCTGGGCAAAACAAACAACAATAAGAGGAAGGAAACTCGCGGCCGGGCCGCGCGGCGTGAGCTCCGGCCCGTGCGGTCCCTCGAAAGGGGTCCCCACTTGGGCGACGCGGGGCGGCGCTCCCGGCTGCAGGGCGACCCCGCGGGGGTCCCGTCTGCTCTCCGCGCACTCCCGTCCCGCCTCCCGCGCCAGGCCCGCCCGAGGGTCCTGCCCAGCTCGCCCGCGGCGGCGGCAGCCAGCCCGGCACCCACCTTCGAAGTCCGAAATGATCCCGTCCAGCTGCGCGTTGACCGCGGGGTCGGACATGGTGTGGCTGGTGGCGGGGAGTGGCGCGGAGGGCGGCGGCGAGAAGCGCCCCGGCCGGGCGGCCCTGCGCGCTGGCTGGGGCGCCGCGCCCGCGCTCCTGCAGCGAGAGATCGCCGGAGCCCCTCGGCCCCCGGGCTCGGCTGAATGAATGGGGGAGGAAGGCGGGCGCCGGCCCCTCCCCGCCAGAGCCGCCCCCGCCCCGCCCCCGCCTCCCGGGCGGATCGGGTTCCCGCACCGGGCCGGCCTCCCGGCCCGCACTGGCTACGCGGCCCGCCCGTCAAGGCCCGGCCTGGGGGCTGGGGCCAGGGCGGGCAAAGCGGGGACAGCAGAGCCCGGGCACACGACCCGAGCGCCCCCCTTCTCCCGGCCTGGCCTGCGCCCCGGGGACGGCGACCGACTGGGCCTCGGCCCCTCCCCCCCGGACGCCCCGCTGCGACCAGATGTGGGCGGATGTGGAGGCCGGGCCGCGGCGCGGGGGCGGGCGCCGAGGGGGCCGAGATTCCTCCCCGTTCCCGGGACGTAGGTTTCCTTCTGCGGGAGGTTTTATTTACGCAGCCAAAGTTCGCCGGCGCCTGCTCTGCGCGCCCCGCGCCTGCAAGGGTTAAGCGGAGGCGCGCCTGGGTCCTGCTGGCGGGCAGGATCCGAGCCTCCTGGTCACAGAGCCGGGGACGCGGGCGACCGCGCCAGGCCACGGCATCCCACGGACTGAAGGCGACTATCCCGGTCCCCTTGCTGGGGTCGCCGCCGCACCCCACCCGCTGGGTGGCCTCCACCTCTGCGCTGGCCCAGGGCAGAGGCGGGCGCAGGGATGGCGGGCCCTGTCAGAAGAGCCGGGGACATGTCCCAATCCCACATCCCCTGCTCAGCAGAGTAGACCTGGGCCTTCCCCCAAGGAGAGTAGGTGGTCTACAGTACCTGAAGGAGGATAGGAAGTGGGGAGAAAGAGGGCACCGAGGGGCTCCCCCCACTGCTGGCCAGAGCCGCGCCCACTCGGCCCTTCTCTGGGTCAGTAGTGCCCACTTCTGTGGAGAAGTTGGCCGCGGGGCAAACAGGACAAACCCTCACTACACAAGGATGAGTTAGACGCCGCCAGAAGCAGCAGGAACTAGTTCCCTGGAAGGGCCCCCAGGTCCCCACAGGGAGATGGGTGTCCTGCCACTCTGCCTAGGCCCGCTGAGGACCCAGCCAGGAAAACACCCCCTCCGGAGTGGGTGGGCAACTCTGCCACGTGGTCCCCAGTGCAGCGCCTTTGGCCTGAACTGCCCACTCCCCTCCCCAGGCCCACCTTTACGGAAGGTCCCGAATGTGCAAGGGACCCTGACCCCGGGGTGGAGGCCGAGGCTGGGTTGCAGGGGTCCCTTGAGGAGAGGGCACTGGGTTTGGTGGGCCTTTGACGTTTGGGAATCGGGTCCCTCTGTGAGCAAAGCGGTCACTCCCTTCCATGCCTCAGATAGTTTGGACTGTTTTTTCCCCCAAGTGAGCTCGTGGACGTGGGAACGGCAAAACCACAGTCAGTTCCGACTGAGCACACCCTCGTCAGCCAGGAGCCGGGGACAGAGGGGGACGGCGTGGCCGTTCACAGCACCCTGGCGGCCTCCACAGCAGCCCGAGGGCCTGCCAGTAGTCCAACCTTGCTGGGTCACCTGCCCACCCACACCCGGGGACCGAAGTCCTCTCCCCAGCACAGGCCCTGGGGAAGGTGCTGAGACTCGGGCAGCGTCTGCCCTGGGCCACAGCATTGTCTCCAGGGTGTTCAGAGAAGGCGCCTGTTGAGTGGAGACCCACCCGGGGACGGCTTGCCCCCAGAGCTGGCCAGGAGCTCTGCCTGATGGGCATGGGGTCACTGCATTGTGCATCATGAGTCCCCGCGCGCCGCAGAGCCAAGCAGGCTCACGTGTTTCCTTGGGGAGCCCCGCCAGGGTGCGGGACTCATGGAAATGCTCCCCGTGGGAATCCAAAGGACAATGGCAGGAGGGACCCGGTTTCCAAACCTTGTTGTGACCTGGCTCAAGAGCCCAGGCGCCCCACCCCCCGCTGCCATGCCCTCTTCACTTTAACTGCAGTCCTTTACTACCAGGCCTAGGCTCCCTCGGGAAAGCCAAGCTGGGTTTGGCTACACTCCCAGCAGGAAGTTCACCCTTGTGTCTAACCAACTGCTTTAATTGTACATCATTATTTCCTCCTTTTTTGCTGTCCTCAGAGGAGATGGGAAACAGTCGGGTACTTCCCTTCACATCATAATTACCTCTCCAAACCCCAGGCCACTCTGCCTGCCTCTGGGCCTCTCTCTCTCTCTCTCAGCTTAAACTGCCCTCCTCTCGCCCTGTGGTCACGCCCAGTTGTCCTTTGATCACTCTCTGGGCTGCCCCCATCTGGGGCTCCAGGGCATTCACAAGGCCAGATGGCCACAGTGTGTGGGTGGGCCACCTGAACCCCTCTCCCTGTGTCTCAGGCTGGACAAATGGCCCTGGGGGTGGGGGCACCGAGCAGGTAAGGTGAGCAGCCGGCATGAGAGAGGAAAGAGGCTTCAGGCTAGCCAGGGAGAAGGAACCCGAGGCCCTGCCCTCAGTGTCGGGGAACCAGGAGGCAGGGCCAGCTCCCGGCCTGCCAAAGGGAAGGGTGTGTGGGCTTAGGGGACAGCAGAGGATCCGCAGCTCACGGGGCACGCAGACCCAGAGTGGACAAATTCTGGCCCCCAAAATGTGTCCGAGAGCCTCAAATTGTGACCTGACTTGGAAAAAGGGCCTCTGCGGGCAGAGTTGAGGTCAGGACCTCCAGGCCAGCTCCTCCTGGGTGCGGGCAGGCCCCGCCTCCTTGAGGGGAGTCCTCAGGGGGGACAGACAGGCACAGAGATGGAACAAGGGCAGAGACTAGAGCAACATGGCCACTCGCCAAGGGTGGCCTGGAGCCACCAGAAGCCGGGGGAGGCAGGAAGGGTCCCTCCCTAGAGCCTGCAAAGGGAGCGTGGCCCTGTGACACGGTGACGTCAGCCTGTGGCCTTCAGAAAGGTGAGTGACCGCCCTTGGCCCTTGCCTAGCTGAGGCGAGCATGTGGCTTCTTTACAGCGGGAGATGGCGCCTAGACCCAAGTCCCCCTCTGGATCACCTGTCACGGTGACGGTGACGCAGCCACCCGTCTGTCCTGAGGGAGGGGTTCAGAGAGCCATGTTGACAGAGAAGCTAGAGCCAGGGCGGGCGGGGAGCGAGAGGAGCCCGCGGGGTCTTTGGGGCCCTGGGAGGAGCGGCCCCAGGAGAGGTCCCTGCCAGCTGGTGGGACCGGCTACCGCAGCATGGGAAAAGAGGACGGAGGAAACGCCGGGCGGAAACAGCCGGTTGGCGTGACTTCACGCCCGTGACCCCGTGTGCGCCCAGGTACAGCCCCGTGGGAAGCGGAGCTGGCCCGGAAGCGACTCAGCAAAGGGGCCTGGAACAGGGAGGTCGGGTGGCACCTCGCCCAGCCACACACTGCGCCTGAGGACAGGACACCAGTCAGGGGCCGGATCTGCCTCCTCACACACTGGGGCTTCTCCGCCTGGGCCTGGCACACAGTAGGACCTCACTGAGCTCCAGAGCCAGAGCGGCCGGGCCTCCCACAGTTCCCGTCTCAGTAAGAAGCACCCCTGTTCCCCCGGCTGCCCAAGCCCAAAGGCCACCATCGCTCCTGCATCCTCTCCCCCTCACCCCCAACATCTGTGCCCAGGCAACTTCCTCCCTCCAGGCACCTGTGGATCAGAGGAGCAGCCTCTCAGCGCCCGCAGGCTGCCACAAACAACCAGCAACCCACAGATGAACAAGGGCACCTGAGCCGGGCGCGGGGGCGCACGCCTGTCATCCCAGCACTTGGGAGGCTGAGGCAGGAGGATCGCGAGTTCAAAGCCAGCCTCAGCAATGGCGAGGCACTTAGCAACTCAGTGAGACCCTGTCTCTAATAAAATACAAAAAAGGGCTGGGGATGTGGCCCAGTGGTCGAGTGCCCCTGAGTTCAATCCCGGTACAAAAACAAAAACAAGGGCACCTGAGCCTCGGCACTACCTGCTCCTGCGGGGCAGCCTCCCCTCTGGACAACCCCAACTCTCCAGGGGGACTTCATTAACAGCGAGTGGGAAAAGCTGCCCCTTGGCCACCAAACCTCAAGGGCACCGACAGGAGGGCAGCCCCGTGGTACAGCCTGACGTGGGCACAGCCCCGGGTGCTATCCTCAGCTGCGCACAGACAGCACGGGTGACACATGGACATAGATAGGAAGAAAGCACTAGGACACGGTGAGCTCCGTGTACTCCTCAGCTTTGTTCTAGATACAATCTAAGTGATTTGATTTATGTTATACAAGCATGACATATCATTTAATTTTATAACGTGTTCCTAACTAGCGGACCTTCACGCGCACACATGAAGCAGGAGACCTCCCTGACCACGTTACCCATCCCTGAGCCCACGGCGCTGGGACCACCCTCCAGTCCAGAATTCATTCTCTCCATCTTCCCAGAGAGGAGCGCTCCACCAATACACAATACTCCCCATTCTCCCTTGGCCCCCGCCCCTGGCAACCACGGACTCCCTTCCTGCCTCTAAACATGCCGACCCCAGCAGCCACGGCAGGAATCACGCACCCCCCGGCCTTTGTGACTGGCCTGCTCCACTGGGCACAGTGTCTCCAGGTTCAAGGTTCATCCAAGCCGCAGCCCGTGGCAGCATTTCCTTCTTAAAGGCTGGATAATATTCCACTGCATGGACGTACCACATTTGGTCTATCCACTGATCCCTCGATGGACGTTCGAGTTGCCCCCAGCTTTTGGCTGCTGTGAGTGAGGCTGCTGCGAACGTGACACACACGTACCTGTTGAGGCCCCTGCTTTTAATTCCCGTAAGTTTAACTGCTGGATCCTATGGTCATTCTACATAGCTTAATTTCAAACAATGATTTACGTGTAATTTGTTTTAATATAGTCATCTCTATTTATGATGATTATGTGCATATTTTTATATTATGGAAGTTCTATATCATTTGATTTTTAATAAACAACCACTTTGCCATTTCCGGCGCGGTTTACCCATCTGCCCCGGCTCAGCCTGGCCCTCTCTGCTGTGCTTCTGCCGCGCACACCGCCCGCCTCCGCCATTGCTCCCTCCGCGATCCCCCGCATGAGGCTTTGAGGTGAGAGCAGACCACGTCAGCTCCCTCAGTCTTGGTCACACTTCAGGTCCAAACTCCTTCCCCTGCCTCTGCCCTAGTGACCTCATTCAGCCCCAGGCCTCCTTCCTGTTCTGCATGCTGTCTCCTGCCCCAGGACATTTGCACAAGCCCTGCCCTGGGCCTGTATGGCTTTCCCATCTTCTCCCATTGGCTCCCTGTCTATCATGGCAGTCTTACGTACAAGAGCAGCCATTCCAGGGCTCCCCGTGAGACCCCTGGACACACGCACTTCCTTGCCTCTAGGCAAGTAACAGGGGACCCCCCTCCTGGTTCCTGTTCAAACCCCACAGAATAACAAAGTGCAGGATCATGGGGACTTCCTCTGATGGGGAATCAGCCCCAGGGGGACAGCAGGGTTCACGATTCACATGGGCTCTGCACACCTGCCGGCCCCCCACGCCAGCGCCACTGCCTGCACCTGCAGGACCACGGGCTTCCACACCCGGACCACGCCCCCAGGACGTCTCCCTGACGAGCCCCACTCCCGGAGCAGCCCCAGAACCCCAGCACCAGCTGTCCTGAGGCTGCAGATTGAATGTTCCTGTGAGGTGGGGACAGCTGATGTCACCCACTGTGAGGCTCGGAGCCTCACACCATCTGCCGGGGGCTCCCAGGCAACTGCGAGGCTTTGCTTCCAAAGAGCACGTGAGTGATTCACCCCCAACCTCCGGGGCGGCCGGCGCTGTGCAGATGGCTACGGCCAGCCTGACCACAGTGCCCGGGCTCTTATCTCGGGGCAGGGACTTCCTAAACAAAGTGTCCTAGTCTGCGGCCGGCGCGTGGGGCCGAGGCTCTGGCCTGGGAGCCAGCAGACACTGCCTCCGCCCCGGGCTCCTCGCCCCAGCTCCAGCGCACGGGGCTGCTGGCTCTGATGACCTGGCCTGGACAGCAGCACGGCCTGGCCCTCCCGGGACGCTGCTGTTAGACTGCTGGGAACCAGGGGCGCTGGCTGGCGAGCTGCGGGCGGCGCCCATCCGTGCCAGCACTGGCCGTGGTCATGGCCCACACACGACAGGGAGGAGGGACACTTCCCTCCACGGCCACCGCTTTCTTCCTGACCAGCTTCATCTTGACACAGTCCCTTGAGCCCTGGTGCGACCCCGGCCCCCAAGACACAGCTTTGGAATGGCCTGAAGTCCCCAATATCCGAGCAGCCATCCGAGGCTGGAGCGCAGAGCGGGCAGGGGACGGCCAGTATCTGGCACTGCAGCGGGTGGGGACCCAGCTCTGACCCTCCTGGGCTCCACGAGGGGCTGAGGGGCGGCCAGGCTGGGCCTGACCCAGCCTAAGGCAGTGTGGCTCCCGTGCACAGCCGCCCTGGCCATGCCAGCCTGCAGCCACCTCACCCGGCCTCCAGGACACTTGGACACATGCCTGCCCAAGGGACAGGCTGTCCCCAGGCCGCAGTGTCCTGGCCTCCAAGCACTTTCCCAAGCAGGCACCCTGCTCTGCGGGGTCTGGGGCTAGAGGCAGCTTGCCGCCGCTGCAGTGTGGGGACAAGGGCTGAGTCACCAGCTGCCCTAGTTCCACGTCAGCAGGAACAACGGGAGCGGGCTGAGGAGGAAAGCACTTATTTCTAAAGTCACCACAGTGCCCGTCCCCAGGGAGCTCCCCTCCCTGCCTGCTGTCTGCAGCCACAGGCTCCAGGACCACCCCTGCCACCCCAGAGCCAGGACCCAGCAGGTGGTGGGTGAGAGGGTGGAGGAGGTGAGGAGGTGAGGAGGGGAAGGGGTGGAGGAGGTGGAGGAGGTGAGGAGGGGAGGGGGTGGAGGAGGTGGAGGAGGTGAGAAGGTAAGGAGGTGAGGAGCTGAGGATGTGGAGGAGGTAGAGTAGGTGAGGAGGTGGAGGAGGTGAGGGGGTGAGGAGGTGAAGAGGTGAAGGAGATGGAGGAAGTAGAGAAGGTGAGGAGGTGGAGGAGGTGAGGAGATGGAAGAAGTGGAGAAGGTAAGGAGGTGGAGGAGGTGAGGTGGAGGAGGTGGAGGAGGTGAGGAGGTCAAGGAGGTGGAGGGAGTGGAGGAGATTAAAAGGTGAGGATGTGGAGGGGTGGAGGAGGGGAGGAGGGTAGAGGAGGTGAGGAGGTGGAGGAGGTGAGGAGATGGAGGAGGTGAGGAGGTGAGGAGTTGGAGGAGGTGGAGGAGGTGAGGAGAAGGAGGAGGCAAAGAAGGTGAGGAGGTGGAGGAGGTGAGGAGGGGAGGAGGTGGAGGAGGTGAAGGAGGTGGAGAATGTGGAGGAGGTGAGGAGGTGGAGGGGGGGGTGGAGGAGGTGTGGAGGTGGAGTAGGTGGAGGAGGTGTGGAGGTGGAGGAGGTGGAGGAGGTGAGGAGGTGGAGGAGGTGAGGAGGTGAGGAGGTGGAGGAGGTGAGGAGGTGGAGGAGGTGGAGGAGGTGAGGAGGTGGAGGTGGAGGAGGTGAGGAGGTGGAGGAGGTGAGGAGGTGGAGGAGGTGAGGAGGTGGAGGGGGTGGAGGAGGTGGAGGAGGTGAGGAGGTGGAGGAGGTGAGGAGGTGAGGGGGTGGAGGAGGTGGAGGGGAGGAGGGTGAGGAGGTGGAGAGGTGGAGGAGGTGGAGGAGGTGAGTAGGTGGAGGAGGTGAGGAGGTGAGTAGGTGGAGGAGGTGAGGAGGTGGAGGAGGTGGAGGAGGAGGTGGAGGAGGTGGAGGAGGTGAGGAGGTGAGGAGGTGGAGGAGGTGAGGTGGAGGAGGTGGCGTAGGTGGAGGGGGTGGAGGAAGTGGAGGAGGTGGAGGAGGGTGAGGATGTGGAGGAGATGAGGAGGTGAGGATGTGGAGGGAATGAGGAGGTGAGTAGGTGGAGGAGGTGAGGAGGTGGAGGAGGTGGAGGAGGTGAGTAGGTGGAGGAGGTGGAGGAGGTGAGTAGGTGGAGGGGGTGGAGGGAGGTGAGGAGGTGAGGAGGTGGAGGAGGTGAGTAGGTGGAGGAGGTGAGTAAGGTGGAGGACGGTGAGGAGGTGGAGGAGGTGGAGGAGGTGAGGAGGTGGAGGAGGTGAGGGAGGTGGAGGAGGTGAGGAGGTGGAGGAGGTGGAGGAGGTGAGGAGTGGTGGAGGAGGTGGGAGGAGTGGAGGTGAGTAAGTGGAGGAGGTGAGGAGGTGGAGGAGGTGAGGAGGTGAGGAGGTGGAGGAGGTGAGGAGGTGGAGGAGGTGGAGGAGGTGAGTAGGTGGAGGGTGGAGGAGGAAGTGGAGGAGGTGGAGGAGGTGAGGATGTGGAGGAGATGAGGAGGTGAGGATGTGGAGGAGATGAGGAGGTGAGTAGGTGGAGGAGGTGAGGAGGTGGAGGAGGTGGAGGAGGTGAGTAGGTGGAGGAGGTGGAGGAGGTGAGTAGGTGGAGGGGGTGGAGGAAGTGGAGGAGGTAGGTGGTTGGAGGAGGTGGAGGTGTGGAGGAGGGTGGTGGTGCGAAAGGAGGTGAGTAGGTGTGGGGGGGTGTGGAGGAGGTGAGGAGGTGGAGGAGGTGAGGAGGTGGTGGATGAGGTGGAGGAAGGTGAGTAGGTGGAGGGGGGGTGGGGAGGTGGTGGAGGTGGTGGAGGAGGTGAGGATTGTGGAGGAGATGAGGAGGTGAGGATGTGGAGGAGATGGAGGAGTGTGAGTAGGTGGAGGATGGATGAGGATGGTGGAGGAGGTGGAGGAGGTGAGTAGGTGGAGGAGGTGGAGGAGGTGGTAGGTGGAGGGGTGTGGAGGGGTGTGGTGAGTGAGGAGGTGGAGGAGGTGAGTAGGTGGGAGGAGGTGAGTAGGTGGAGGAGTGTGAGGAGGTGGAGGAGGTGGAGGATGGGTGAGTAGGGTGGAGGAGGTGTGAGGAGGTGGAGGAGGTGAGGAGGTGGAGGGTGGTGGGGAGGTGAGGTGGTGGAGGAGGTGGAGGAGGTGAGTAAGTGGAGGAGGTGAGGAGGTGGTGGGAGGGTGAGGAGGTGAGGAGGTGAGGGGTGGTGAGGTGGTTTGTGGAGGAGGTGGAGGAGGGTGAGTAGGTGGAGGGGGTGGAGGAAGTGGTGGGGAGGTGGTGGTAGGTGAGGATGTGGAGGAGATGTGGAGGTGAGGATGTGGAGGAGATTGAGGGAGGTGAGTAGGTGGAGGAGGTGAGGAGGTGGAGGGAGGAGGTGGAGGAGGTGGTGAGTAGGGTGAAGGTGGTGGAGAGGTGTGAGGATGAGGGTGGAGGTGAGGGAGGTGGAGGAAGGTGGAGGAGGTGGAGGTGGAGGGGGTGGAGGAGTGGAGGAGGTGGAGTTGGAGGGGTGGAGGAAGTGGAGGAGGTGGAGGTGAGGAGGTGGAGGAGGTGGAGGAGGTGGAGGAGGTGAGTAGGTGGAGGTGGGGGTGGAGGAAGTGGAGGAGGTGGAGGAGGTGAGGAGGTGAGGATGTGGAGGAGGTGAGTAGGTGGAGGGGGTGGAGGAGGTGGAGGAGGTGGAGGAGGTGAGGATGTGGAGGAGATGAGGAGGTGAGGATGTGGAGGAGATGAGGAGGTGAGTAGGTGGAGGAGGTGGAGGAGGTGAGGAGGTGGAGGAGGTGTGGAGGTGGAGGAGGTGAGTAGGTGGAGGAGGTGAGGAGGTGGAGGAGGTGGAGGAGGTGAGTAGGTGGAGGAGGTGAGGAGGTGGAGGAGGTGGAGAATGTGGAGGAGGTGAGGAGGTGGAGGAGGTGGAGGAGGTGGAGGAGGTGAGGTGAGGAGTGGAGGAGGTGAGGAGGTGGAGGAATGGCTGGGAGCAGAAACCCTCTCTCCTCCTTCCCCTCTTGGAGGGTCTGAAGGCTTACCTGCATCCGCAGCCCCGCAGGTAGCCCTGCACACCTGCCTCCTAAAAGCCCAGCCACCTGCTCTTGATTCTTCCTGAGCATAGGAGCTGGGACCCATCAAGGCCTCTCACCCTTTCTTTGGCCAGTTTGGACTATTTTAAAATAGAGGGAGGCTGGGGTGTGGCTCAGAGGTAGAGCGCTTGCCTCTCAGCCCTCGTGCCAGCAATGCACAAGGAAACAAACACATAAAAGTTAAAAAGAGATGAAGATAGATGGGGGCGGGCCCACACCTGTCATCCCAGCACTTTGGGAGGCTGAGGCAGGAGGATCGCGAGTTCAAAGCCAGCCTCAGCAATGGCGAGGCACTTAGCTACTCAGTGAGACCCTGTCTCTGATAAAATACAAAAAAGGGCTGGTGGGCTGGGATCGTGGCTCGGTGGCGGTAGAGCGCTCGCCTAGCACGTGCGCAGCCTGGGTGCGATTCTCAGCACCACGTAAAAGTAAACGCATCGTGTACAACTAAAGCAAATAAATAAATATTATTAAAAAGGGGGGACTTGGGATGTGGCCCAGTGGTCGAGTGCCCAGTACAAAAAAATAAATAAATAAATAAAAGATAGATGGGGGAGGGGCGGGAGGCAGGGTGGGAAGAGGGGAGAGCATGGGGGCAGGTGGGGGGAACACGGGTGGGGGAGGGGAGCACTCCTTGGAGCTGTGTGTCCCCTTGGCTCCTGTGGAACAGAGGTGGGGGTGGGCTGGAGCACGGGCAGCGCGTCCTGGGGGCCTGGAATTGGGAGCTTGGGTCCCTCCGTTTGGAGAAGGAGGCGAAGACATCGCCATCTGCAGGGGGGGCTGCAGGGCAGGGCTGGGATGTGGTCCTCTCTGGGTCCCTGGCAGAGGTGGGAAAGCAGGGCGGCTCTGGGCCTGGGGGAGGAGAGGGCCTCCCACCCTCCCGAGGGGAGCAGAGCTGTCACAGGCCTCGCGGGCTCTGCGCACAGGGCTGGTGTTATGGCCTGGGTCTGAGCTGTCCCCGAGTCCTTGGAGGGGAGGTGACTGGCTGTGAGGGCTCAGCCCAGTCAGTGTCCCCCAGCTGCGGACAGGGGTCCTGGGGTCCCGTCCTGGGTGGGTGCATCTGCCCTGGGCCCCGCCCTTTCTCTCAGCGTCTGGCTGCCAGGAGGGTCGCCCTTGCCCTGCCACACCCTCCACCAGGACACGAGCTAGCCCGTGAGCAAAGTGAACCCCCCCAAGTCATTCCCGACGGGTGTTTTGGTCACAGGGATGCAAAGCTAACACGGCCAGTGACCCCAGGACCCCCGTGTGACCTGGAGCATTCCCCGGAAGGCAGATCTGGGGTCCGCGGGAGAGGGAGATGCTGGCTACTCTGCCCATCCGTGTCTGCGCCAGGTTCTGACTACCGCGGTGGAGCCACAGGTCTTTGGGGGGTAGCACTGTGAGCCAGCAGGTCCCCAGGCCTGGCCTTCCTCTCCCGATCCCTTCCACCAACCATCTCTGGCTGGCCTCCATGCCTCTGCAGGGGCACGGAGAACAGAGAGGAGGAAGTAGCTCAGTGGGCATGGCTCACTCAAAAAGAGAAGGGGGTGACACCAACAGACGGGAGTGACACCAATAGACGGGGGGCTCTGCGTGGGCTGGAGTTTTCTCCCCTTCCCCAGTCCACCAGGAACTGAGAGGAGGTTTTGTACACACCTCACCCCGCCCCAAAATAACAACCAGTGCCCTGAAGCCAGGTAGTCACGTAGAACTGTATCCAGCTACTTGGGAGGCTGAGGCAGGAGGATTGCAAGTTCAAGGCCAGTCTCAGCAACTTAGCAAGACCCTGCTAGGGATGTGGCTCAGTGATAAAGCCACCCTGTATTCAGTCCCTAGTACCAGAAGAAAAAAAAACAGTGCCTGTGCTCATAGTGACCCCATGGAAGAGGAAGAGGAAGAGGAAGAGGGGGCGGGCAGCCACTCTACCTGAGAGGCAGCCTCGGGCTGCCCCCACCCCGCCTGGGGAACAGAGGCAGGGAGCGGCCGCTGGCCAGGCCCCTCCAGCCCCCTCCAGCCAACCCGGATGATGGGATCTTCCCAGCTCTCAGTGTGCTGGAGCAGCAGCCAGAGTCACCCAGATGAGCCATTTGTCCCCAGCCAGGCGACAGGGTACAAGGGCTTTGTGTCAACACACCCAGCCTCTCGCCTGCCCGTTTCTCCCCACAGCATGAGTCACTGGGCCAGGATGACTCGGCCCAGACTAGGGCCCCTGCCCGGGGCTTGCCAGCTCCGGCCAGGCCTCAGGCCGAGGAGAGAGACAAGCAGAGGCCCGGACCAGAGGCCCAGGCCTGCACGGAGGCCTTGCAGTGCTGCCCCCAGGGTCCAGAAGCAAGGGGAGACCCCCCTGAGGACCAGGCGGTTGTGCCCTAGCCCATTTGGGAACAGACCATCTTACAGGGACTCAGCCAACAGCGAGCAGAGAGTGACCTCACATGGAAACAGGCCAGGAAGGACATGAGGGGAGACAGGCCCGAGGCCCTGGGGGTCAGCTGTTGGATTCCGGGCAGGGAGGCCACACCCCAGCTACTTTGAGAAAAGACTACACCTCCCAGGTGCCTCAGGCTGGCCAGCTCTGATGGCCGGCCCTCAGGTGCCCTCACCGCCCCCTCTTGACCTCCGGAAGCCTATGGGGACACGGACTCGCTCCAGGGTCCCTCTGACCACCCGTTCGCTGTTTAAGCCTGCTCTGGACTGAAACCGCGCTCTTCTTGCCCTGCCCCTGCCCCTTCCCTGCCCCTCACGCCGCTTCTTCCCCCACCCCTACCATTTCCCACGTGGTCCCTAATAAACCCTCTTATTCCACTACCACGGCGTTCCCGGCGTAAGTTGAACATATTTTCCAATATCAGTTGGCACCTTCCTGCCTCGGGTGGCCAAGCCCCGGGACATCGCCAAGTCAGAGACAGGCTCTGGGTTTCCGTTTTTTGGTTTCAGTTGAGAATAAGTACTCGCCTTCCCCCACCAGCTCCAGGCTCGGTAGGAGCACCGGGCCCCTCTCCCTCCCCAGGGTCTCGGGTCCTCCCCACCTAGACCCCAAGCCCAGGCGGAAGGGCCTTTCTAAAGTGCAGCTGGACCTGTGTACAGCCCGGGTGGCTCCCCTCACGCGCTGGGCACAGAGGAGGGGGCCACTCAGCCTCCCCCACCCCGCGCTTCTCCCTGCCCTCCGGCCCAGCTCAGGGGACCTGTAAGCACCTGCCCCATTCTGCTCCCTTCCCTCCCTGGCCTCCGGACTCCTCCTGGCTACTCCTGCAGGCCTCAGCTCAGAGGCCGAGGCCGCTTCTTCCAGGAAGCCTCCCGGGGCCCGGGTGGAGGGCTTTGACTCTAGGGCTGCTCGGGTTCCCCAGGCCCCGGCCAGCCTCTACCTCAGACTCCACGGTGGAGAGCCTGCAAACACGCAGCAGATGCAGAGAGCAGGTGTGTCCCACACCTCCGGGTCTCACCCCCACCCAGGCCTTCCTCTGAAGGAAGGGGACAGGTGGCTGGCACCGGCAGGAGGGCTTTGTGGAGAGGGACTCCAGTGATCCTGTCTCTTGCTGCAGGGCACCCAGAGGGGACCCGAGGGCGGGGAGGGGGAGGGGAGCAGCCCCGGCAGCTGGGCCAAGCCCGCACAGCTGTTCTCCAGCAGGGAGAAATTTCTCACCTTCAAGAACAGGGTGGGGACATTCCCAGACAGGGCCACGTCCTCGCTGCTCACAGGACCACAGTGAGGGTCTTGGTGGCTGGTCCCTGGAGCCTGCTCCCTCAGCCTCAGCTCACTTAAGGAAGGGCGCAGCCCCACCCAGGGACAGGCCTTTCTGCTAATGCCACCCTCAACCTGGGGCACAGACCGTGGGCACATCCCAGCGCAGCCTCCGACTCGCGGGCTTCCTCCTCCTGAAGCCAGCGGTGGGCCTTCAGGGCCAGCGATCACCAAGTGTCACACAACTCGACGGGCCCTTGGCACAGCCCGAAGGCCGGGGAGGGAAAGCAGTGAGCCTTCGCGGCCAGCAGGGTGGGCAGGGCCCAGTGATGGGGAGGTCCGTCAGCTCGGCTGTGAATGGTCTAGAACACGATCTGGGAAAGGCCCAGCTCCATCCAGTGTGGACTAAACACTTGAAGCAAATGTCCCCTCCAGAACCAGGTCACCTTCCCAAGGCTCACATGGCCTCCCTCCTGCCCACTCACCGGCAGCCACCACCTGGACACAGTGCGGCAGCGACCGTGGCTCACCCACCTAGCCCAGCGCTCCTCTGAGCAGGAGGAGCCGACCTTCAGAGTGGACCCCTGCAGGCGAGGCCTTCTGGAGAGGAGCCTGGGCTCTACTAATAGGTGGCGCCCTCCCTCCTGCCTTCCCTTCAGTGCTGGGGACGGAACCCAGGGCCTGGCACGTGCCAGGCAAGTGTCCCTGCAATGAGCCACAGTCCTAGATAGCACCCACTGACACGGAAGCCCACACTCAAATCCCCCAGGCTGGCCTTCCTGAGGAAAGGGCGAAGCCCGCGCAGCTGGCGGTGGGCGTGGGCACCTGCTCCCGCGGGGCAGGAGACCCTGGCGGTGAGGTCCGCCATTCCCACGGAGGGAGGGCCCCCACACGGCACTCGGCCAGCTCCAGCACGCCCACTCTGAACAGAGCGGGCGGAGACGTGGCACACTGGCGGACGTGCCCGGACGCGACGGCTTGCTCTTCCTGGGGAGGGGACTGTCCGCGGCGCTGTGTTGGGGCTGCGCCTCCGAGGCCATCGGGATGGGCAGGTGACGTCTGCGCCAGCCTCGGGACAGCCTCCCCTAACCTGGAGGAGTTCTTGTGGCCCCTCCCAGGCTTCTGGGCGCAGACCCCGGGTGCCATTCACTGGGCTGTGGGACTTGGGTCACGTCGCTCCACCTCTCTGCGCGTCCACCCTGGAGCCAGGGCGTGGGGGCCGGGAGAGGGGTCCATCCGGTGGGAGCACCTGGCCTCCCGCGGGGGCTCGTGCCAGGCTGAGCCAGAGCTTACCCTCCGGTGGAGGGGCAAAGGGACTGGCCGAGAGCTGCCCGCTGCCAGGGACAGAGGCAGGACTGGAACTCGGGGTCCTCACGCCTCCAGAGAGCCGTCCGAGGACACGGGGCGTGGCAGCGGGTGGGAGGCTTTGAAAATGCGACTGAACTGCCTGGCGGTGCTTCCGGAAGCCACCGGGCGACGGCAGGTCAGGTTGAAATGCACAGAAAGGCACAGCCAGGTGGAGGGTGGGCCTGCGGACGGGGGGACGCTGCAGGGTGGCTGGCATCGAAGGTGGGATCCAGGTGACAGGCGCGCGGTGCTCTCGACTCTCCCGCGGGTTCACATGTTTTCACGACAGTAGAGCGGAGAAAGGCACTGGGGAGCCAGAGAGCTGCTGGAGCAGGGGTGTCCCCAAACAGCTGGAGTGACAGCCCTGCAGTGTGGGGGCCTCTGCTCTTTCCTCTTAAGGTTGCAAGGACACCCCATGGAGCACGCGGGTCTCCAGGACGGAGACCCCGCTGGCCTCTCCTCTCCCCACCTGGGCCTGGCAGACTCTCCAGGTGGCGGCCCAGCTCGCCTTCTGTCCCCTCCTTGCAGATGCCAGGGAGCCTCAGCCCCTTCCCCGAGGCCGCAGGCACCCCGCCTTCCCAGAGAGGCCCCAGCAGCCCGGCCTGGCCACCCCGTGGGCATTTATGGACATCTGGCCAGCCGCCTCTTTAGCTATGCTCCAGTGACCTTGCAAATGTCCCAAGTCATAAATGAGGCCACCGGCTCATGTCTCTGCAGCCTCCTCCGCCGCCGCACCTTCCCCAGGCCCGCCGGCATCCTGACGGTGGTCAGGACAGGCAAGTGGCCAGGAGCCCTCTCCGGGGCTGTCCCAGCGGCTGCTGCCCAGCCCACGCCCTGGCTTGCCGGAGCCCCCGGGGAGAATGTCCCCCCTCCCTGGGCCTGAGTCCCCGCTTAGAGACCAACAGGACGACAGGGAGGCACTTGGGGACTTGAGGGGAAGGAGGGAGGGCCCGGAGCAGGAGGAGGGAAAACAGGAGATGAAGAGGTGAGGTCAGAACGAGGGATCACAGGCGCGGGCGCCCCCCACTGCCTCTCCCGCACGCCTGGTCAGTCCCTGCTCCATCTCCAAGACGCAGCAGAGGTCAGAGAGGGCGGCGGCTGCCCGAGGTGCCCCAGGAGGGAGTGGAGCTGCTGGGACTTGCTGTGATCTTTGACCCCCGCGGCAGTGCTTCAGCCGCCACTGCACCAGGAGCTGCGCCCAAAGTCCCCACAGGGCCTCCAAGGTGGGGAGAGGTGGGAGGGGGCCTGGAGGTCACGCCAGGTGCAGGCGCCCGCCGTGCAGCGGGGGCCAGTTCAAAGAGTCCTCCGTGGCCTGAGGCAGGCACACAGTGTGTCTGCGGATCCCAGGAGTCGGCCGGCCCAAGGTGCCACTCGCCTCCCCATATGTGTCCTGCTAGGAAGCCGGGCCTGGGCCCAGGAGGGGAGTCCCCGGCCCCCAGCATGTAGGTCAGGTCTAGGAGCAGGGCCAGGAGGAAGCCCCGTGGTGTCACTAGATGTCCCACAGGCTGGCTCTTGTGACGATGCAAACCCAGAGCCCGGCCCAGGAGGAGGAGCCCAGAGATGCCAAGCCTCCTGGGAAGTCCACTCAGGTCCAGCTGCAGTCCCTCACCACAGAAGGCCGTGGGACGGAGCAGCCCTGGGTGAGTGGCGAGGGTCCTCAGCCGCCCCCAGGTGGCCCAGACCCACAGTCTCGGCACGAAGCCGTGTGACAGAGAGGGGCAGCAGCCGGGCACGGGCAAGTGCTGGCCTGGCAGCCCCCCAGGGGTGGGCACTTGCACAGATCCGGTGCACACAGACCTTCGCACACATGTGGCTGACAATCACTCGCACAACCGTGCCGGGGACCTGGCCCAGGGCCCGCCAGCAACAGGGCGCTGGTAGTCCCCAGCTGCTCCCGGGACGCCACAGAGATGCCGCCAGAGGAAGACGGGGAGCATCGCGGTTCTCCAGGTCACACCCCCACGGGAGCCACGGGGCCACAGGAGGGACATGGGCGTGTCGGCCAAAGCGGCAGCGGGGCCCTGCGCGGGAGGAGAAGCGCATTTTTATTGAGCAACTGCAAGGAGCGGAACGGCACAGACCCTCTCGCTCCTGTCCTGGGCCTGCCACACGGGGCAGAACTGGCCTCCGCAGCGCACACAGCTGGCTGGACAGCTCGGCCTGGCCCGCCCTGGGCCCGGGGACAGCGGGAGCGTGTGGGCAGCATTCAGGGGCTGGGAAGGACTGCCCCCAACAGGTGCGTGACGACAGGCATCAGCCCCGCTGCACGTGGGAATGCCCAAGCGCTGATGTGTCCCGCCGGTGGCAAGGGGCACAAAGCAGCAGCAGGAGCCAGCAGGCCGCTGGGACGAGGACTTGCTCCAGTGTGTCACGTCCTTCCCCGACAGCTGCTCCCCCAGCCCGCGGCCCCGGGTGACCACGGGAGGTGGCAGCTGGGCTGGAGGGATGGGTCTGAGACGATGAGTGACCTCCACCGAGGGGTCGTTCAGCCTCCGTCCAGCTGGAAATGGGGCTCCAGGCCAGGCAGGAGTGTTCGGGAGAACCCAGCCCTGGGAGCTGAGTCAGACCCGGACGGGCTGCTAGAACCTCCGCCAAAGCCCACAGCTCCGTGTGGCGGGGGACGGAGGGGTCTCGGGAGGGCCTTTCCCCCTCCGTGCTCCAGCTGTCTGTAAAGTGGGCACAAGGCCACCCACGCCGCAGGGCCATGGTGCAACGCGGGCACCTTGGTGTCTGTGAAGTGCTAGGAGCAGGGTCTGTCACGAGGCAGAAGCCGTGGGGACAGGGTGTGTGAATACGAGGCGCACTCGCAACAGCTGGCACACCGTGAACTTGACCTTGGGGGCCTGCGCTGGCGAGCACTGCTTGGTTGCAAACCCCAGTGAAAAGCAGGGGCAGCCGCTGGGGCTGGGGCCCCGTTCTAGGGAACCTGGTGGGGTCTCCCAGCCTGGAGGGACATCACAGCTGCAGCTGCCTGGGGCCCCGTGCCTGTGCGCACACGTGTGCACTCATGTGCCGCCCACATGCGTGTTCTCACACGCACGTGTGACTGTCACACATGCTCTCCTAGCACCCGCGTATCTGGGTGACCAACTTCCAGGTGGAGCTCCGGCTGCGTGGGGGGGTGCTGAGGCTCTGTTTCCATAGGAACCAGGTGCAGTGAGCTTCCGGTCACCGCTGGTTGCCAAAAAAGAAAGAGCAAGGAGGGGAGCGTGGGGGGCCGCCCACTCTCGTCCCTGCCCTGGGGACCTGTGCGGCGAGGGCCTGGTGGTGGGCATCCTCGGGCCCTTTGAAATTCAAGTTCTCATAGAACAACAGACCCCAGCGCCGGCAGGGGCCTCCGAAGTCCCTTCTGTGCATCCCTGGACCACGTGCACGCAGCCCTTGCTTGAAACTCCTAGGCATGGGGGACTCGCTATTTTGTGAAATGTCCCATTTCACGGTCACAACGTGAAAACGGCGAGGAAAACACCAGTTCATGTACCGAGTCCAACTCCAGGTTCCGGTGTCTCCCAGGCACCTGGCACGGGGTGCTGTTCTGGAACGCGGAGGCTCCTCTGCGTGACAGTCCTCGACCTGGCGGCAGCCTGAAGCTCCTCCGCGTCCGTCCACGCCACCCATCCTGTCCTGTCCAGAGTCCCTTCCCCGCAGGACCTCAAGCCCTCCAGAATCACGGTCCCTCTGCTGGGCCCTTGCTGGCCTTCCACGTCCTCCCTTAGGACCACGCCCTGGGGAGCCCCTTGGGTAGGGCTGAACTGCATCCCGCGGAAAACTGAACCCCAGTGCTCACCTGTGACAGCCACCTTACTGGGGAAAGGGTGAAATCTAGTTAAAATGAGGGCACGCTGGATCCCTGACCCAGTGGCTGGCGTCTTTAGAGGACAGAGGGGAGGGCGACTTGGTCACAGACATACAGAGGCAGCAGAGAGCAGGCCCCGTGAAGAGTGCGGCAGAGCCTGGAGGGACACTGCCACAAGCCAGGGGACACCGGGGATTCCCAGCCACCCCCAGAAGCTGGGAGAGAGGCCGGGGGCAGATCCTCCTTGGAGCCTCCAGCCGAGCTGGCCCTGAGGACACCGGGGGGCCTCAGACTTCCAGACTTGGGGCCTCCAAATCCCTGAGTGATGCTCAAGGCTGGCCGCCTGCGGGCTCTGTTTGGCACCCCAGGACACAGCTCCAGGCCTCCGCAAGGCGGCCCAGCAGCCTGGGCCCCAGCCGAGGGCAGCGGAGTCTGTAGCCCTTATTTTGTCTCACAGTTAAGGTCGCATGCCGGTCACCCCAGCTCTGGTCAGCCAGCCTGGGCGGCTCTCCCACGCCCATGCAGAAGCAGCGCCTGCGTGCGGGGCTCATGCCCGGCCCCTCTCCCACCCTCACTCTCTGCAGCTCAGCCCCTGCACCTCATCAGACTGTGGGGTCCTGCTGCAGGCCCACCCTGGCCCAGGGTGACAGGTGACAGCTTCCCAGGCCGCTGCTGGGCTGGAGCGGACTGAGGCTCCCTTCCGTGGAACCTCGTGCTCTGACCTTGGCCCTGGACTCCACCGCAGGGCCTCTGAGGGTCTCTGTGAGGTCAGCCGTCCCCGACCGAAGCTCATGAGGAAGGTGCCCAGCCCTGCGGGTGGAGGCTCCTGACCTTGACGGACCCCAGGGGACACAGATGTGTCCCCCAGGCCCTCAGAGCCACTGGGTCCATCCCTCAACTGCCAACACTTTGGGCAAAATCTGCTCTTTTGAAAGTGGATGCCCCCCACCCCCCACCTCTGTTGCTACGAACCAACAGCAACAAAAACACGGTCTTTTGCCAAAGGTGGGGCCTGCAGTTCCCAGAGCCAGTTTCCTGCCAGGCCTAGGTACAGTGCACAGGAGTGCTCGCCCCGAGGAGGGCGTGTGTGTGTGTGTGTGTGTGCGCGTGCGCGCGCGCACACATGCCTGTGTGTCCCCCACGCACAGCCTGGGAAGGGTGGAGAGGCTCACGGAAATTCTTTCTGGAGGACGAGAAGACAGCAAGATGGGAGTGAGAGCTGCACATCTCACACACACACACACAGACGCACACACCCCACACACCCACACACAGTCACACACGCACGCACACACTCACACACAGTCACACACCCACACACGCACTCACACACACATACGCACACTCACACGCTCACTCACACACAGTCACACACGCACGCACACACACACAGTCACATACCCACACACGCACTCACACACACATACGCACACTCACACGCACACTCACACACAGTCACACACTCACACACCCACACGCACACTCACACTCACACACGCACACCCACACACTCACACGCACACACTCACGCACACACTCACACACGCGCGCACACACACCCTTCCTCTTCTTCCACCCCACAGGACCTCCAGGCTTCGCCAACCAACTGGAGGACTACGGACTTGGGACGGTGCGGACGGCAGCTCCCCCACCGCCACCGCACGGCCCGCGCCCACCGTTTCCTCCTTTCCGCTCCCTTAACCGCGCCGCTCCGTGTGAATCGCTTCCTCTGCACACGCGCTGCTGGGGAGGAGCCCCCTTCCGGATCTGGAGCTCTGGCCGGGCATGGGCTTGCTCCTGCGGGACACGCACAGGGGCCCCGCTGCTGGACGGGGCAGCGCGCCGACACCAGACCAGGCCTGGTGCAGGAGGACCCGGCAAACCCAGGGTGTGCCGGGCCTGGGGAGCCCCCAGCCTGCACGCCCTCTCCTCTGTCCCCGGGAAGCACGGGCAGGGAGAAGGAAGGGTTTCTTCCTTCAGGGGCTCCTCTCGGCACACTCGTGGAGCTGACCCCAGTGTCCTGGGGTGCACAGAAGGGGTAGCAGCCTCTGTCCCCCGATCTGCTCCTCCAGCGGGGAGAGGGCCAGCCGAGTCTGCAGCGGCCAGGCTGGAGGACAGGCAGCAGGCACCCACAGCGCCCTGCAGGTCATCACGCAGCGACTCTCCAAGCAAACCAGGGCACAGGGACCTGCGCCACCTGGCCTGGCGCTGATGCCCGCTCTACCCAGCACCCGGCAGGAGCCCCGAGCGCCCACCACGTCACGGCTCGACCCCCCCCCCCCTTCCCAAGGAGCAGCGGGAAACAGAAGTGGGGCAGAGCGAGCAGGATCGCGGGGCTGGCCGACAGCGCGGGTGCTTCTGCAGACCCTGATTAGCACGAATCCGGACCAGCAGTGTTGTCCCAAGTGCTGTATGTACTCTAGACTAGCACGCGCGTGGCCGCCCCGTCCGGTCCCTCTGGCCTGCGGCAGGTCTGTCCCCCGCACACGTGATCGAGTCCTACGCTCACCCTCTTGCATCCTCATCTCTAGATGTCATTCTTTGGATTTGCAAGAGAGAAGAAGTTGGCTGGCGGTGAGCTGAGCTGCTGGGGTCTCTGCAACACGGGGGGCACAGCCGCAGCTCACACAGACCCCACCTGCCAGCAGAAGCAGGGAGGCCCCAATTCGCCAGGGTGGAGCCTGTCCCCCACCCCGCCAGCTGGGGACACTGTCCTGGCACCAAGGCCACCCAGACCAGCAATTTTATTTTATTTTTTTTGGTACCGGGGATTGAACTCAGGGGTACTCGACCACTGGGCCACATCCCCAGCCTTTTTTTTTGTATTTTATTAGAGACAGGGTCTCACATGAGCTGCTAAGTGCCTCGCCATTGCTGAGGCTGGCTTTGAACTCGTTTGATCCTCCTGTCTCAGCCTTCAATGTGCCTGGGATTACAGGCGTGCGCCGCTGTGGGGATTGAACTCAGGGGTACTCGACCACTGGGCCACATCCCCAGCCTTTTTTTTTGTATTTTATTAGAGACAGGGTCTCACTGAGCTGCTAAGTGCCTCGCCATTGCTGAGGCTGGCTTTGAACTCGTGATCCTCCTGTCTCAGCCTCCCATGTGCTGGGATTACAGGCGTGCGCCGCTGTGCCCGGCTCAGACCAGCAATCTGACCGTTCTAGACTCTGGCAATGAGGAAGCTTGAGCTGGTGGAGTTGAACGCTCTCCTGGCAAGCTCCCAGCAGGGAGGTCTCTGCTGACCAACAGCTGTGGGCAGAGCCATGGAAGGGCCACACCCCTGCCAGGAGAGAAGCAGCTGCCACAGCTGCCACCTGGCTCCTTCTCCTGCCGGAAACATTGTAACTGCACGAAATATTTAAAGTAGCAAATCTGAAAGATTATCTTTTAACTTACGTTTCTTTTTTTAAAGGATAGAATTATTTAAAGCAAAAAAAAAAAAAAACCATTGCATTCTTGGGCTGGAGCCAGGGCTCAGTGGCACAGCGCTCACCTAGCACGTGTGAGCCACTGGTTTGAGCCTCAGCACCACATGAAAATAAAATGAAGGTATCGTGTCCACCTACAACTAAAATATATATGCATGTACATTTTACAAATTGCATTCTTATGGTACCCATTTAAAAACATATACGGAAAAAAGAAAAATTCAGAAAGACTGTTAAGAAACAAAAATAAAATAAAATGTACGTAGGTGTAATAGATACATAGAACTATCACACAAAGAATGGGAAGTGGCAGATAGTTGTACCCTTAGAGTGCCACAGTCCATACTTTCTTTTTTTCATGAAAAAACATGACGCTAATGCTAATTCTTTTTTGGCACTGGGGGTTGAACTCAGGGGCACTCGACCACTGGGCCACATCCCCAGCCCTTTTTTTGTATTTTATTAGAGGCAGGGTCTCACTGAGCTGCTAAGTGCCTCGCCATTGCCGAGGCTGGCTTTGAACTCGTGATCCTCCTGCCTCAGTCTCCCAAGTGCTTGGATTACAGGTGTGTGCCACCGCGCCCGGCTACACAATGCTTATTCAAAGTAGATTTTGAAAAGCCGAGGACGTAGATCCAAACACATAAGCAACTTCTACCATACCAATACAAAGAGGAATAAGTAAACAGCCAAAACATAAATTAAAACAGAATCCTAAATAATATTTAATTAACCTAAAAGAAAGCAAAAAGAGGATGAAACCAAGAAAAACCAAAGAGCAAGGTGGAGGTTATAAACCCACTCATGCCTATTAAGTGTATTAAATGTAAATTGCCTGAAAACAATTGGGAGGGGCTGGGGTTGTGGCTCAGTGGTAGGGCGCTTGCCTAGCACGTGTGCGGCCCAAGTTCGATCCTCAGCACCACGTAAACATAAACGCATTGTGTACAACTAAAGCAAATAAATAAACATTAAAAAAAAAAAAAAACAATTGGGAGGCAGAGGTTGTGAGAATGGAGTGGATGAAAACAGCAAGATCCGACAAAAGTTGCCCCTCAAGCGTGAACACAGGTTGAGATATTCGGTCTGGAGAAAGATACGCACTGCGAACAGCAACCTCGAGCAGGCTGCAGAGGCTGCCCGTCCATAAAGCCAACTCCAGGCTAAAATCATCACCACGGATAAAGGAGAACCTTTCATCGTGATAAAAGGGTCAATTTGTCAAGAAGACGTTAAAAAAAAAAAAAAAAAAAATCGCCAATGTGCATGCACCCGAGCAAAAGAGTCTCACCGCGCGTGAGGGATGAGCAGCGACCCCACACCCCTCGTGGGAGGGTGGAACACGGTCTCCGTCCATCTGGGCGGCTATAACGAAACGCCGCAGCCTGGGTAGTGGATGATCAGTAGACGGTGACGGTTCTGCACTCTGGGGATCCCGGTCAAAGCACCAGTAGGCTCAGTGCCTGGCAGAGGCTGGCTCCCCAAATCAAAGTCCCTGACGCTGTCTCGAAGGGGAGGAGGAACCGACTCCTTCCAGCCACTTTCAAAAGGGCACTGGTTCTATTCACAGGGCTGCACCTTCTTGACCTGTCACTTCCCAGATGTTCCCCCTCCCAACACCACTGCATTGGATATTATGTTTCAACTTAATAAGTTTAGAGACAAACATTCAGAAGGGAGTAGCCACCATTCTCAGTAGCTGAAAAACAGGAATCTGAAGACCACCACTAACCACCTTGGCCTAATGAGCAATACTATCTTATTATTATTATTTTTTTTTTTTGGTAATGGGGATTGACCCCAGGGGCATTTTACCCTGAGATACATCCCCAGCCCTTTTTACTTTTTATTTTGAGACAGGGTCTTGCTAAGCCACTGAGGCTGGCCTCAAACTTGCAAACCTCCTGCCTCAGCCTCCCAAAACACTGGGATTGCAAGTATGCACCACCACATCTGGCTTAATCAGCAAATACAAAGCACTGTGCCCAACAAGTGTAAAATACATGCTCTTTTTAAGTGAAAACGGCACGTTTACCAGGACACACTGTATACCGGGTCATGAGTCTCAAACTTGAAAAGATTGAAATCATGGAAAATGTGTTGTCTGGCCACAATAAGATTAAGTTAGAGACCAATAACTATTCGATATTTGGAAGAATCTTGACTATTTGCAGATTAAATAACACACTTCTAAAAATCCATGAATCAAAAAAGAAATCACAAGAGAAATTTTGCAATATTTCAAGTAGAATGATGATGAAAACATAGCATATCAAAGAAATGGAATAAAGCTAAAATAATGCCTAGAGGGAAGCTTAAAATGCTTTTATTAGAAAAGAAGATTACTGGGTACAGTGGTGCACACCTGTAATCCCAGCGATTTGGAGGCTGAGGCAGGAGGATTGAGAGTTTGAGGCCAACCTCAGCAATTTCGCAAGGCCCTATCTCAAAATCTAACCAGGGCTGGGGGTGTGGCCCAGTGGTAGAGCACCCCTGAGTTCAATATCCAATACCATAATAAATAATGAATGTATACAAACAAAAGAACCCACATATCTGAATCCAGAAAGAATAATGAAAAGAGAAGCAAGTAGCCAGGGGCGGTGGCACATGCCTGTAATAACAGAGACTTGGGAGGTTGAGGCAAGAGGATCTTGAGTTCAAAGGCAGCCTCAGCAACTTAGCAGAACCCTGTCTCAAAACCCCAGTATAAAAAGCTGGGATTGTGGCTCAGCGGTAGAGCGCTCGCCTAGCACGGGCGCGGCCTGGGCTCGATCCTCAGCACCACGTAAAAATAAACGCATTGTGTACAACTAAAGCAAATAAATAAATATTAAAAAAAAAAAAAAAAAAAGCTGGGGACATGGCTCCGTAGTTAAGTGCCCCTGGGTTCAATCCCCAGAAAAAAAAAAAAAAAAAAAAAAAAGGCGGGGGGGGGGTGGGCAGTGACTGTTAAAATGGGCAGCGGATTTGAAAAGAGATTTCACAAAGGAAGAACACCTGAGTGGCTAGTAAGCACAGCACATTTGTCACCAGGCAAATGCAAATCAAAGCCATCATGGGACACCACTCTGCGCCCACCC
Organism: Tamias sibiricus; assembly: GCA_025594165.1. Classification (NCBI taxonomy): domain Eukaryota; kingdom Metazoa; phylum Chordata; class Mammalia; order Rodentia; family Sciuridae; genus Tamias; species Tamias sibiricus. Next base: position 4,868,902 of record CM046660.1, read on the forward strand.
ACATGACTAAACAGCAGAGCGACCACACCAAATGCTGCCCAGCACCTGGGGCGACCAGACCCGCCCGCTGCTGGTGGGACTGTGGGGTGCGGCCACTCTGGGAAAAGGCCAGGCAGGTCCCTGGGATTCAGGTGACGCCTCCTCTACGGCGGGCTTCTACTTGGAGGTATTTGTACAAGGGAAGGAAAGCGCGTGTCCAGCCAAGGCTTGGTGAGGACACCCAGCTGACCAGCGCTACTCAGAGCCCTGAGGGGGACAGCCAGGGGCCCACCAACAGGCAAGTGGCTAGAAAGCCACAGAGCGGTCACGCAGGGAGCGGGCTTAGCGGGCAGAGGGAGCCACGTGCGGGGTCCACAGGGGCCTGGGGTAGCCCGCAGCAGCCAGGTGGGACGGGCCTGAGGGGCTGTCGGGGGGTCCTGTATTCTGAGGGGGCGCACAGTGTCCCCATCTGTGGAGATCTGGAGAAGCGTACACTGACATACAGATGTCACCTCCCATGACATACAGATGTCACCTCCCATGACATACAGATGTCACCTCCAGAAGGAAAAGAGCCACCAGCAGTACCGGGTGGCCACGGACGAGAGGCCGGCGAGCTGAAGGGGCTATGGGCCTTGTGTACCCATGTTTGCCACGTATCTTGAAATGTGCCCCCCAAAAGCCTGCTCGCGGGTGGGTAGAGGGACAGTCGCGCAGATGAAGGCCACAGGGGGCACCAGGGCGATGGCGCCGTGCTCGCGTCATCTCTCCTGTATCTTGAAATTGTTCATCGAAAGTTGGGAAAATGTAAGAGCCTGAGACACGGGACCCCAAAACCAGGAACTGAAGGGCGGCACGGAGTGGGCGGGGCGGGACCCTCCCCCTCCCCTCCCCCTCCCTCCCCTCCCCCCTTCCTGAGCCCGAGCTCCCAGCTCTCACTTGCCCCACCCAGATGGACGGGAAGGCCTGTCCTGCGCCTGCCTGGAGCTTCCTTCTGTCCTCTGGTCACTTCCCTGGCCTGCATCCAGCAGGCGGTCAGCGGAACCCGCGGAGACCAGCGAGAACGCAGGCCCAGCCGGCTCGGGAGGGCCTGCAGCGCCGCCTGCTGGGAGCGAGCCTCTCTGCACCCAGCCCCGCCGTCTTGCCCTCCGCCAGGGCCTCCCTGACTCCCTCCAGAGCTGACCCTGCACCCCGCGGGCAACACAGGGGTGCCCGTGCATGGGGGCAGAAAACGAGCCCCTCTGCCCGCTCGGCAGGCTCTAATTCCCGGGGGCACCCGCCCACCAACATCACAGGGCGGAGCCTGGGACCACCTGCCTGGTGGAGCACAAGCCCCCCAGCCCCTGCACATGGGAACCCCCGGGCCAGGCCACCTTGGAGACCCCTGCACATGGGAACACCTTGGACAGAGCTCCAGTTCTTCCCCGTCCCAAGACAAGAGGGACACGCCAGCACCGCCAAGAGCCCCGCGCTGGGGAGCCAGGCTGCTCCAGGACGGAGCGTGGGGCCTCTGCCCCCCAAGGTGAGGCCATGGGAAAGCGGGACCCCCGCGGCAGGAGCACCCCCACCCGCTCGCTTTGGTGTCCCCGACTGCCAGGCAGTCTCAGAGGGACAGAGGGACAGCGAGGCCCTGGCTGTGAGGGTCAGGGGCTTTAGGGGCAGGGGTGCGCAGACCCCCAGCTTAGTACAGAGGCTGTCAAATCTCCTGGGTCCCCAACACCTGCTCCCAGCCCTCCTCAGGTGAGCAGAAATGTCACCCAGGAAAGGTCAGAGAGAAGCAGGGGAGTCTGCCCCAGGGGCCTGGCCGAGCCCGGACCCCCCCAAGAACAGGCTGGGGCGCAACAGCTCACAGCCACCAGCAGGAGGCAGAGTCCATCCCCAGATCAGTGAGTCCCTCTCTCAGCCCAGGAAGGTGCCCAGCTGGGGGCGTGGCCAGCTCCTGGGCAGGCCCCTCAGTCTGCCCCCAGGGCCACCTGCAGGCTCAGAGCCCTGGGGACACCCAGGGGAGGCACCTGCCCTTGGGGACAGCCTGAGATCCCCGCACCACGTCTCTCCCAGTGGCATCGGATGCAGAGGGCGGGGCCTTGGGGAAACGCAGGGGGCATCTTGGGGAGGGGGCGGAGGCAGGGAGAGCAAGCTGGGGTGCAGGATTCGAGGGGCCATGGACCAACGGCCCACGGCTGGGGGCTACGGGAGGGACACGGACTCCACGCCCCGGCTGCCTGGCCTCCCAACACCCTCCCTGGTCTGGAGGCCTCTCCCGGGGATGGACTGGAAGCCCTTGACCTTGGCTGGTGCTACAAGAAGGGGAGGGAGATTCTGACTCGGCCCCAGCCCCGAGGGCCAGCTGAGAGCCGTTGGGACCTTCACCCCTCCCCTGGAGTCAGGGGCCCAAAGCTGGGGAGAAACGTGGAAGCCACAGGACGGTGGCAGAGCCCAGGCACCAGGCACAAGGGCTACCACTCAGGGGGTGGCCCACGGGACTGGCCACGGTCCTGCCAGAGACTCCGTGTCCCGTGACAGGAGGAGACGGGCTCAGAGCAGCGCTCCCCCAACACCTGCACCCCTGCCTGAGGCTGCCGGGCTCCTGCTCCACCGTCCCAGGGCCAGGTCACACCAGCTCCCCGGCCAGAAGCAGCACCCCCCCCCCCCCCAAGGAGCAGGCAGGCCAGGGCCAGCCGCCACGTCAGCCTGTCTCCTCCAACCACCGGGGCCCCTAGAGAAGAGCCCCCACCTGCAGTGACTACAAAGCCCTACCCTCTAGCCTCCTGCTTCCCTTCCTTCCTGCCACCAGCCACACAGCAGCTGCAGGGCACTGAGGTCCCACCATAGCCAAGAATAAAATCAAGTCCTCGCCAGGGACTCCAAGGCCCTGCATGACCTGGCCCCACCTATCCTGGGGCTTCAGACCTGTCCTTCTCCCCTATCATACTCCAAGCACTCAAGCCTTAATGAAGCTCAACCTCAGGACCTTTGCACTTGCTATTGACCTAGCAAGTATCGCACCTTTCTCTCTGAGCCTCCTCACAGCCCTCATCTAAAACTACCTAGCGACTTGTTTATTTGCTGCCTGGCATCCAGTGCACGCTGTAAGTCCCGAGCAACCAGGCACCGCACCTCTCCCTCCTCACCGTAGACCAAGAATCTGGGAGGGCGCTGCAGAGGCAGCACCGCACTGCGTGTTCACTGAATAAACTGGAACAAGCTACCCAGCAGGGGCGGGCCGGTGTGAGACGAGTCGAGGCAGAGGCTGTGAATGGAGGTCCTTGGGCTGCTCCCGCTGCTGGTGGAGGCAGAGCTGGGGGAGGGAAAGAGCAGCCCAGGAGCACAGTCGGGCCCAGAGGCAAGGCACCAGGACTCCAAGGGCTGTGTGGCTGTGTCCTGTAGCGTTGCTCAAGTCAGAGGGGGAGGAGAGGGAGGGAGGGGGAGATGGGGAAAGGGACGGGGGGCAGGGGGAGAGGGCGGATCTGGGGGCAGAGGCGGAAGGGGCCCCGGGGCTGGAACCTGCACTGCCCTGCCCTGAGCTCCCTGGGGCCAGGGTCCAAAGCAGCTCTCCCAACCAGGGCCGCCTAGTCGGAAGAGATGTCCCCACACCTGCCACATCCATGCCAGACCCCCACAGCACACTGGCCCTGCCTGTCCCCAGAGCCGCTGCCCAGCCCGGGCTTCAGGAGCCCCAGGGGACACTCGGGCTCCCTGCGAGGTGGGCTTGAGCCCGGGCACCCAGAACCACGCCAAGGACCTGCTAGGGCGGCGCGGGGCGGGTGAGGCCAGGCAGCGCCGGGGCCCGCACACGAGCGTGGGCCCCGGGGCAGCTCTGGAGGCGTCCTGCTGCCCGCGGGGTCTGGCGCGGGAGGCCAGGCGGGAAGCTGCAGGCCCACGCCGGGCAGGAGGGCGGGAGGTCCTGGGCCTGGCAGAGCTGGCCAAGCAAACCCATGTGCGGGCGGAGTGAGAGGGGGCCCTGGGCAAGGGAGGAAGCCGAGGGTCTCCTTCCCGACCCCCTCAACCGGTGACACCGTCAGAGGCAGGGGTGGCCGAGGAGGCTGTGTCCAGGGACGTCAGAGAGAGGCCTAGGGCGCGGAGTGGTCCTGAGAGCCAGGGACACTGGCAGGGGCTATGGAATCAGGGGCGGTGGGCGCTGAGGGCCCACCCGAGAGCCCCATCCTGAGCCGCGTCCCCTCCAGGGCCTGCCAACCACCCACTCAACAGGGGTCCGCGGCCCCGAGTGCCAGCACCGGGCAGGCCCTGGGCGTGCCCTGCAGTGAGGCGAGGCCTCCCCAGACCTCCGGGTCAGCAAGGAAGCCCCGACAGCGCCCAGGAAGCCGCCAGCCCGTCGGTCCCTCCCAACCCCACGGTCCCCGGACTCCCTCCGCCCCATGCCACAGGGCCTGTGCAGCTCCCAGGCAGGCCTGGCCGGAGCCTGGTCCACCCCTCGCCCTCCGAGCCCAGCCCGAGGGGCAGCCCTTCCTGACCTGGCCCCTCCCTCCAGGGGCCGCGCCTCTGTGCTCTGTCACGCAGGTGTCCTAGTGACAATGCAGGGCTTGCGCAGCCCTAGGTCAAGGCCCGTCTGGTTGGTCCTCCTCGGTACCCAGGGCAGGTACACAGTGGGCACCGTTTGTTGAACGAATGAATGAACAGCATCCACGCAACGTCCAGTCAGAGTCCCAGCCAGAGCCCTGCACCCCCAGGCCCTGCAGTCCAGAGTGGCTGCAGTGACCCCCAAACAGCTGGACGCAGCCCCGATCTCGTGCTGTGAGGCGATTTAAGGCACTTCTTTAATGCACAGCAACGTGACGTGCACGTCGCTCTTGGAGGGACTTTACAAAGAAATAAAGCGCAAATCAGAAAAATTTCGGAAGCTCTCGAGGAATCATGCTGACTGGGATCTGTGGGTCTCGCCCCAGCCTTATGCCTCTGCCCACTGCCCAGACCACCCTGGGGAGCTGTGTCAGCTGGGCACGGGGGCACAGGAGGGCTCAGGGACACAGCAAGGCTCCTGATTGCCCTGGACTCCACACAAGGCTGGGCCTCCTCACCTCTCCAGGAGTAAGTGACCAAGTGGAGGGCCAGTGGCCACACCGAAGGCCCAGGCAGGCCAGTGAGGGGTCTGGGACACAGAGCCATCCAGTGCATCCAGGACATGGGGACTGGTCAGAGCAGGATGGTGGCCCCCAAATGATGTCCCCTGGGAGCCTGTGAGCGTGGCCTTATTCAGAAAAAGGGTCTCTGCAGACGGAATTAAGTCAAGGACAGGAGATGTGGTCACCCAGTGGGCCCCGAATCCACGAGCATCCTTATAAGAACGACAGAGGGGCTTCAGGGACAGGGACACAGCCTTGTGACGAGGAAGAGGCTGGAGTGAGGCGGCCACAAGCCAAGGAGTGCCGAGGGTGCCACCACCGGCAGCAGCTGGGAGAGACGGGGGGCAGAGGCTCCGGAGCAGCCCCCCGTCGCCTGGACTGGACTCTGGCCTCCAGAGCTGGGGCGAGCCACCAGGAAATCCACAGGGACCAAAGTCCCCACTGGTCACAGCAGGAAGAAAGCAAGGAGGGCCCAGGCCGGACCTCTCATCCTGGAGCTGAGAGCAAAGGCAGAGAGGTCCACGCAGGCAGGAAGCTGGTGGCCACAGCGCCCATCCGGGCCAGGGTGCCCATCCCCCAGGGCCTCGGAGACGAGGGGCCACAAAGCAAGGACAGAAGGGACAGACAGGCACAGACTCCAGGGGCCTCCAGCTACCTGCCCACCTGAGGGGAGGAGGGCTCCGGCTTGGCCCTGCTGCGTTGGCCAAACACCCCCCAGCCGCAGACGCCTGGTGCCAGGGCGGCCGGGCAGCTCCAGGACCCTGTGCCAGCATCATGACCGCACGGTGACTTCAGTGGCTCGGCAGCCTCCCCGCAGGCCCCGCTGAGCAGCAGCTCCCAGCGGAAAGTTCCCTGGCGGAGACGCTCTCCCTCCTGGAGCACAAGCTCTTGGAACGAGATAAAACTGCTTAATTTGTAAAAGCCACAAAGCCAGTCCAAAACAAAAAAATCCCGACCTTGGCTGGAGGAATGGCCTTCTGTGCCTCGGCAGCCTGTCCCTGCTCCGTGACTCACGCCCCGCTGACAGGCAGGCGGCATCTTCCCAGGGGAAGGCAGTGGCTTCAGGGAAGGCCAGGGGAGACCCCCCCCCCCCCTCCTGAGCCAGGTGAGGGAGAGAGGAAGAAAGAGGAAGCAGGTCCAAGGGCCACCAGCACCCGCTGAAGTCCCTTCCCTGAGGCTGAGCAGACCACCGGGGACCCACCAGGGCAGGACCACACCACCACCCAGGACCCAGCAGCCCCTGACCACACACGCACACACCCTTGCCCCTGCCCCAGGCCCACTGGAGCGCTGGCCGGGAGTGAAGCAGCTGTCACCACCTGGTGGTGGGACAAAGGGGCCTGAGCCAGCAGGCCCAGCGAGCAGGAAGGCAGAGAGGGAGGGACGCCACCTAGGGGCCCCGTGGGGACCTCCTCGAGGTCGCCCAGCAGGGACTGGACAAGAGCTTGCCTTCCCAGGAACTGCAGCTAAGGGCCACCGCAGAGGCCTGGGGCGTGCAGAGCATGCTGGGAGGCAGCTCTGGGTTCTCCTCCTGGTTCCTAGTGCGGGTTTACAACGGAGTTTCGGGAGGAAAGAAAAAGGTTTTTAAAATAAAAAACACATCAAACAGGGATCGTGCTCGGGCTTTCAGACCCCCAGGGGTCACCCAACGGGGTCCTGCGTGGTCATCTATAAAATGAAAGCTGGGGCTGGGGTGTGGCTTGGTGGTAGAGCCCTTGCCAGCACCCTGGGGGCCTGGAGTTTGATCCCCAGCACCACTAAGTAAATAAATAAAGAAAGGCTGGACCAGAGGTCCTCCCAGCCAGGACGCTGGAGTGACCTGTCCTCCTGAGCTGCAGCTGAGGGGGCTGCAGGGTCCGCTCTCCTCTCTTGGGCGGTGTGTAGGAGGTGCCTGCTCTGAGGTCAGCTCCACACACGGTGCCCAGGCCTGGAGAGGGTCTCTCCCAGTGGCCCCTGCCCCAGACCCTGCCGACGGGGCCCAGGGAACCCCCGCTCTGCACCCCTTTCTGAGCTTTTCACCACCCCGCCACCCTCCTGCGGGTCTCTGTGGCTGCCCCCTCCAGGGCTCCGTCAGCCATGCCCGTTATTATGTGCCCCAAAACACTACTGGTCCCCGCGGCAGGACCCCCTCTGCCCGCCTCTCAGAGCTGCCCCAAGAGTGGCCGGGGAGGAGCCCATCCTTCCAGAGGGCCACTGAGGGGTCTTCTAGGGACCCTCAGCACACACAGGACCCCCAAGGTAACAAGACACCAGGGCCACTGGCACTTAGGGGATGGCATGACCAGGGCACCTCAGAACACCAGGAGCCGGAGTGAGGCTCACACCTTAGGGCTCCTCACCCGGGGGGGCGACCCCCAGCACCTGGCCGAGAGGGGTGCGCCCACGCCTGGGAACAGTCACCAAGGCAGCAGCCCCGCTCGCCCGTGCCACGGCCCTGACCAGGCTTGGCCTGCAAAGGCGGGCTTCCTCGCGGGCGAGGCCAGGCAGGGGCGGCTCCTTTCTTTCATTTATCCATTCACGCCCCGCCCCATGGGTCCGGGCCTGCTCCAGGGGTCCGCGGGAGCCTCCAGCCACATGTGCGCGTGCGCGTGCACACAGAGCGCACACATGCGCGCGCGCACGCCTCCTCGGAGCGCCGGGAGCCTCCACCTCTATAATCAACCGCCAGGGAGGCCCAGGGAAGCTATTTCGGGGAGGAGACCAAGACAGCCTTGAAGACAGACTTCGTTCGGCTGGCAGCAAAGACACAAACCACACAGTGGACACACTGGCCTGGCTGTCCCCGCCCCGAGCGCCACAGCAGGCCCCCACCCTGGCCTGGGCCTCGGTGCCCACATTCACCGTGGTCGCAGAGGCAGCACTGGCACGTTGGAAAATGAAAGAGAAATTGCGAGGAGAGAGGAGAGCCGAGCTTAAATAAAAGCCAGACTTGGAAGCGCTGAGGTTGGGGGGGAACATTCCACCCCAAGAACTGAGCACAGTCAAAAGGAAAATATTTCTCCAGAAATGACTGAAAGTGACCCTTGGGTGCTTATTTCCTGCGGCATCAGTAAAGCTGTGTCCGGGCGACGGGGAGGGGGAGGGGCGAGGAGGGCCGTGGGCCTACCTGTGATGCGGTCCCTCTCCATTCCTACGGGATATTTAGCAGCAGGCGGGAGTCCCAGCGTCCCGGGTTCAGAGGCAGGCGTCCTCCCCTTTCTCACCCCGTCCGTCGCCCTCCCTCTCTGCCTCCTCCTCCTCCTCCTCCAAAAACACTCTTTGTCTGGTCTAATTTCTTCAATCTGTTGCAATCACGAATGCATCCAAATTACCACATTTCCATGTGCTGATCATATGTTTGTGCTCCAAACTGAAGTAGCATTGTCTCTTCGAAACAGGAGGGAACAGGCAGCAAGAGGAAAGAGAGGGGAGGGGGCCGAAGCCGGGGAGAGAGGGCCAGAGGTGGGTCCGGCGGGATCCCGCAGCGCCCGGGGTCCTCCTGCGCCAGGACCGGCCGCCTGGCCTTCAGAGCGGTGGCTTCAGCCGTCCAGCGGCCAGCGTGCAGCTTCCGGCGGCAGAGGCGGCCTCTCTCCACCCCCTCCAGCCCCCGCCGCCCTGAGCCTCGCTGCTCCTTTTTAATATCCACTTGGAGATGCTTAACTTAGGCTCTTGGAAACCAACTCGCAGAGTCAAATTCCTGGCGACTTCCAAAGTCTTTCATTTTCCCCCGTCCAGCGATGCCGCGATTTCCTGGGGTTTAAGTGTTTAAAAAGCCCAGTTCCTGCTGCCTGCCTCGCCTGCCTCTGCCCCCGCTGGCCCGGCCCTCCCTTGGCACCCCGACTGGGCTGGCTGGGAGATGGCCACCTCCCCCGGCCTGCGGGCAGGGAGAAGGTTCCAGAGCACCTGCCCAGGAGGAACCCTGCAAAGGTGCCCCTGTCCCAGCGGCCTGCCTTGTCAGAGGGAGCTGCCGTCCCCACCCCAGCAGAGGCTTCCTGGAAGATTCCCACCACAGAGCGTGAGTCAGTCAGTCTCAGCGTCCCCGGGGAGGGAGCAAGTCCTCTTGCTGTGGATTTCCCCAGACTCCGCGGCTCCCGGGGTTGGGCGGCTCCCCGCCTTTTCCCACTGGAGTCCCAGGGGCTGCTCACCTGGAACCTGGGGGTCCCCACCAGCACCTGGTCAGTGTCTGGGCTGGGGTGGAGGGATTGGGCAGAGCAGGTGGGGTAGAGGCGTGCCCGCCTGAAGGTTCCCACGAGCCTGAGACGGAGATAGGTTTTGCTTTCTCGTTTCTGTTTAAAGAAAATGTATATTTCTGTCAATGTGAAAACTGAGGCTACTTCCCTAAAAACTCCAGATTTTTAGCTTCTCTTGACAAAGTTGGGGGATGTGGTCAGACAGGGCACTTCCTGCCTGGCCCAAAGACTGCAGGCCTCCCTTGGCATTTGCTCCGGTGCCCACGGTCTCTTACACGATTTTGCTAGGTGCCTGCCCCCCAGAGGCCTCCGAGTTTACAGTCCCTGCCCCACGGCAAGGCTCGGGTATCGCTCTCAGCTGGACGACAGAGCCAGAGGCCCTGAAGTGTCCTGACCCCTCTCTCCCTAGGACAGGACCCCCCATGCACTGGCCTACAGCAAGGGTGTTTTCCTGCAGGATTTGGGAGACACCAAATAGCAACTGCCCCCTCCCAAGGAGCCTGGAGGACAGCCCCAAAGGACAGTCTGCACAGAGAGAAGGTGGGGACAGTGTCTTGGCCACTGCAGTGGGCTGAATAACAGCCCCTGAAGACACCACATCCCAGCTCCTAGAGCGCAGCTGTGACTGATCTGGAAGAGGGTCTTTGTAGGTGTGACTCAGTGAAGGGTGGGGACACGGCCCTGGACCATCCAGGTGGACCCTAAGGGCTGTCACGCGGGCTCATGTCAGAGGGAGAGGTGACCCACACGGAGGACGGCACGGGGAGAGAGGGGTGAGACACTGCCTTGAAGGCTGGAGTGCTGCAGCCGCAGACGGAGGCTGGAAGGGGCACCAGGGGCCTCCCCGGGCCTCTGGAGGGAGCCCGAGTTTGCAGACACCTCGATTCGGACCAGCCACGCTCAGGTCAGACGTGTCACCGCCAGCGCAGCAAGAGGACACGGCTCCAGTGGGGGGGAGCTTGTTCTAGCAGCCGCAGGACCCAAAGAGAGCACCCCAGACGGATTGAGAGCCACGTTCACCGCAGTTGTCTTCTGTTACTGAAGCTCTAACGCACTGTCACACCAGCCAGGGACCAGCACTGACTCGGAACCGTGAGCATCGCGGGGCGTGAAGGGGGATTGGTTCACTCTTTCCTGACTCTCAATTCTTCATTGTTTTTTTTTTTCTGATTACAAATGTAACGTCTGCTCATTGTATTAAGTTCACAGACTACAGAAGAAGTATAAAGAAGAGGCGCTGCTGACCCCACACAAGTCTCTCCAGCACTGTGTCCCTCCTACAGGCAAGCCAGCAAGGCCGGAGAGGCCACAGGCCCGCCAGCTGGTGGAAACAGGGGTGTGGCCAAGGCCAGGGCTGTGACCACTCTGGGTGACTGCCCAGCTCAGCCTTGACCCTCAGTTCTCCACGGCATAGTTTAGCTCAAGGCCTGTTTCTCCACCGTGCCTAAAACCCGGGCACTCTGGCCCAAGCAGGGGGGACTTGACACCACAAACCTGGCAGCGCCCGTTGCTCCGAGGAGGCCTGCGTCAGTCACGGGCCGGCTCTGAGGCAGGGTATGAGGTGAGGCCAGGCTGCAAGGAGAAGTGAGGCTCCAGCCCCACTGCCCGCGGGGTCCAGGAGTGGGTCCCACGCGGCTCCTCCCTCCGGGGACAGTGAGCAGGTCTCTGGGGCTGCGTGTCACCTATCCCCCTCTCACGCTCCCCGGGCAGGGTCCGCGAGTTAGGCGCAGTGAGAGGGTCCAGGACGGCTCAGTCCACCCAGCCTTTCCCCAGTGGGACCTCGGCTTGCAGTTGGGGAGGCAGGGCCCCCGGTGCCACCGCTCTGGGGACTCCAGTTGTGCCAGCCCACGCGCCCCAGCCCCTGGCCTGCCCACAGTCAGGGTGCTGTCACCCAACAGCCCCTTCCAGATGATTGTCAGGCAGCACCTCAGTCCCTCACCTCACATCAGAACACCCCCTGGCCCGGTGGCTTTGCAACGTCACGATGGTCACCAGTTCTCAGACCCTCCTAACGCAGAGTGGGGCTCGCTGGCACAGAGCCCACTTGGAGAAGCGGCCAGAGGCCCGAGGAGGGCGAGGAGGGAGGGACGGTGAGGACCACTCCGCCTCTTACACGGGCGGAGCCCCAGGGCAGCCAGGACCCGCACACAGGAACGCGGGCCGGGCGCTGTGCTGGGGCCGTGCTCAGGGTGAGCCCCAGCATCGAGGCCAGCGGCCGTCCTGCACCCAGCTGGGCCTGGGAACCAGTTTCTCTCTCAAGGCTTAGTCCAACGCTTCCTGTTAGGGAGTGACCATGGTTGGGCCCTTCCCTCCTGCCCTGCCCCCAGTGCAGCTGGCCCTCACGGGCAGTGCTGCCATCCGAGCCTTCTTGGTCTTGACTTTCCTCCTCAGTGGAAGCTCACGCCCCGACCTGCAGGGGTCTGCAGACGGAGCCCACGCGCCCCGTGGGGCAAAAGGAAAAGGCCCGGTCACCTCCCTTTCCCTGCCCACCTCTCACCACATCCGGGCCCAGCAGTGGGTGCGGTTCTGTTGCCCCAGGCACACCACCTGAGCACCAGAGCCTCGCCTCAGTCCCCTCCAGGAAGCACAGGGCGTGTCCCCACGCCCGCTGAGAGGGGAAAAAATCTGTCAGGTGTCCCCAGGGTGGCCTGAGTTGCCAACACCGGCCAGGAGGCCGTGGGGCTGGCCCAGCTACCTGGAAAGCAGGCACGCCTCCACGTGATTCTGACGTGGGCCGCAGCGGCCCCTGACATCAGGCTAGCAGCGTGGTCCCATCTTGCTCCTGGTGCACACCTGGGAGGGCCCCGCAAGGAGTGGGGAGAGAGGATCTGCTAAAAGCACACTTTCTTCTTCTTTTTTTTTTGTGGTACCAGGGATTTTCTTTCTTTTTTTTTTGTTTTTTTTGAGTTGCTACTGCCTCGGGATTGAATCCTCCTGCCTCAGGGGCACGTGCGACCACTCAGGGGCCACATCCCCAGCCCTTTTATGTATTTTATTAGAGACAGGGTCTCACTGAGTTGCTAAGTGCCTCGCCATTGCTGAGGCTGGCTTTGAACTCGTGATCCTCCTGCCTCGGCCTCCCAAGTGCTGGGATGACAGGCGTGCGCCACCGCGCCCGGCTACTAAAAGCACACTTCCTAATGATCTGGGCTCAGATGTTCTGCCACCTGCCACATCCCCTCCCTAATGCAGGGACCTGGGAACCTGCACCATGAGTACCAGCTACAGGGGCTGCGCAGGCTCTCGCTTTGAACAATGACTTTTCTGAGCCAGGTGCAGCAGCACAGGCCTGGAATCTTAGTGACTTGGGAGGCTAAGGCAGGAGGATCGCAGATGTGAGGGTAGTCTCTGTGACTTAGGGAGACTCTATCTCAAAATAAAATAAAAAGGGCTGGGGTTATAGCTCAGTAGTAAAGTACCCTGGTTTTAATAGCTAATACCAAAAATAAATAAATTAAATAAAATAAACGACTTTTCTTTACATTTCCTGCTCTTTCCCAGACTTGACCACTGAAGTTTGCTCCCCTGAATTAAAAATAAAGGAGCTGGGTCCCATGGCCCCAGGGTGCTGACCCGGCCACGGTTGCTGCTGCCGGACCTGCCCAGCAGAGCAGGCGGCCCCGGCCCGGCCGGGCTGCTGCAGCCTCCTGGGTGGGCTGCGGCTTCCCCGTAATCTCCTCGGCACCTTTTATTACACCTCAAGATCCGTCTGTTCCTGAACAAATAAAAAGCCAGCCCCTCTCTGCTCCTGGGGCTGCCGCAGGGCTCACTGGTGTCAACGGCACGGGCCAGCCGGCAGCTTTGGGAGCCCCTGCAGGTCAGTGTAGAAGGAGACCAGGGGGATGGAGAAGCAGCCCAGCCGGGCTGGATTCCGCGCAGACGGCCCTCACGTGCAGCCAGCCAGCGCTGCGGCCTGAGCGGAGCCGGAGCCGGCGCTTCACTCCTAAAGGGGGCCTCGGCTGGCATCTGCACAGAGCAGGAGAGACGGGGAGGCCAGGGAGACGGGGAGGCTGGGGGAGGCCGGGGGAGGCCGGGGAGGCCGGGGGAGGCCGGGGAGGCCTGGGGGAGGCCGGGGGAGGCCGGGGAGGCTGGGGGAGGCCGGGGAGGCCGGGGAGGCTGGGGGAGGCCGGGGAGGCGGGGAGGCTGGGGGGGAGGCGGGGAGGCTGGGGGAGGCTGGGGGAGGCGGGGGGGAGGCCGGGGAGGCGGGGGAGGCTGGGGGAGGCCAGGGGAGGCTGGGGAGGCCGGGTCCCGGCAGAGCGTGCCAGGGGCTGGTGCTTCCACTTCCCACCAGGAGCCCAACTGCCCGCTCCGTAGGTGCCCAAGGACTGAGAGCCAGCGTGTCACAATCCCAACCAGCACCTCCCCACGGAGCTCCCTGCGAGGATGTCAATGGTCACTATCTGCAGCTGGGAGCCACCAGGGGCCAGTGCGCCCGGGCAGTGGGGCAGGGCTCTGCTTTCACGTTGATGATTTACATCTAAGCCTAGCGCTGCCTCATCACTCCAACCCTCGTACCGTCTCCCCCGTCCCTAGAGAGTGCGTCTCCGTGACCTTCCTCCCCGGAAGGCAAACTAAGGGAGGAGCTGCTTCTTAGCCAAAGCCTAAGAAGGCTGATATTTCTTTCTTTTATTTAATTTTTTTAGTTATAGATGGACAACATCTTTATTTTTATTTATTTATTTTTACGCGGTGCTGAGGATCCAACCCAGGGACTCAGGCGTGCAAGGCAAGCGCTCTACCGCTGAGCTACTACCCCAGCCCTGATGTTTCTATTTTAAATTAACCTTTTCAGGACAGCAGAGTGTGTTCTGACATGTCACGAACACATGGAGTGTGGCGTATTCTAACCAGCGTCCCCCCCGGGGCCGTACAGGGTGTGGGTTTCACTGGACCGGCGTGCGGTCCACTAGCCGTCGGCGTCCCCAGCCTCCTCTGGTCAGGTTCAGCTGGGCAGTGCTCGCCTTCTGCTAGCTGTGCAAACCCCCACCGTGGTGCAGGGGGACAGATCAACCAAGGCCAACCTGCTCAAGGGACGTCACAACCATCACACCAGAGCCATCATTATCCTACAGCCCAGCAGGGACCACGGGGAGGGGAGGGCCACTTCCCAGAGAAAATGCCTGCGAAGGTGACATCGAGCAGGGACAGAAACACAGGCTGGGAAGGGGAGTCCGGACCAGGCAGGTGCTCGGGGCTCACAGTGGACGCGCGGGGAGGGGAGGGACTCGGGGCTCTGTGAGCAAGAGGACTGCGGCCAGGCCTGTTGGAAAGGGTTGGGTGGCGGAGCCTGGCGTGGGAGAGGACTTGGGTAAGTGTCCCCCGGCTGTGCACGGGGAGGGGCCTGTGGCAGGGAGATGGGGTGGGGACAAGGACATCTATGGAGAGACCGCAGAGGCGGACCAGGACATGACCAAGACCATGAGCAGCCCGCCAAGGGTCACTGAGGAGAGGGGGACTGACCAGGTTTGGCAGCTGTTGACCTGGGGGTGCTGAGGAGGCAGAGGCCACGGTCGGTCGGCACTTGAGTGCCTTGGGGTGGCCAGGCTGACGCGTTGGAGAAACAGGAGGCGGCGCAGGCATCAGTAGGTGCAGAGGGAGGAGGGGTGTGCCCGGGAGCCCAGAGGCAGGTCCCAGCAGCGAGATCCCACCAGCAAGCCAGCTCCTCCAGCGGCTCCTCCGCGAGGCAGGCTTCTGCCCGCGTGGCTGGGCACAGCAGCTCGCCACCCCACACACAGGCCTGGAGCAGCTGCTTTGCACCAAGGCAGCGTGGCACGGTGCCCCCGGAGACAGCTGGCGCTGGCTTGGCAGGCCCGCCCCGCGGCCCTACTGTCTACTGGAGTGGTGGCAATTAAGCTATTAATTGCAGCCAAGTGTCATGAGTGTTAGGCCAACAGCTCCGGGGGGGGGGGGGGCAGCCAGGCCTGCAGCAAGGCCTTCTTCCTCTAAGAGGGGTGGAAGGATGGGCAGGAGGGAGGCAGGAGCCCCGGGCCCCAGGAGCCCCTTCCTGCATCAGCGTGCCCCCAGGCTCAGACACCCAGGGCGGTCCTTCCATGGCACGGGCCATCGACCCACAGCAGCCTGGTGGGGGGTGTTACGAGTGTCCTGTGGCTGCTGTCACCAAGTACCACAAACTGGGGGCTGACCATTCTGGAGGCCAGAAGTCCCAAACCAAGGTGTGGCAGGGCCAGGCTGCTCCGGAGGCCCTGGGGAGGGGTCTTCCTGCCCCTGCCCAGGCGACCCCTGCCCGTGGCTGCGTACTCCGCCTCTGCCTGGCCCGCGCGTGCTTCTCCTCTGCTTTCCTGCGAGGACCTGTCACTGGAGTCCGGCCCTCCTAACCCAGGTTACCTCGTCTTGAGTTCTTTTCATCTACAAAGGTCTGTTTCTGGTCAGGCCGTGCTCCGGACGTGGCCTCTGGGTGGTGACATCGTGCAGTGCAATACAGAGGGCACCGTGGTGGGGCTGGGCAGGAGGCCAGGGAGCCCAGGGATGGGGCGAGGAATGAGCAGGGCGGGGAGACGCGCTGGATGCAGGGCAGAAGGCCCCAGGGGCCCCCACCGGAGGCAGGAAGCTCAGACGCAGCCCGGGAATGGGGAGCGCACCGTGGGAACCGGGCCAAAGGTCGCCTGGGACTGTGGCCTGGGCGGCTGCTGCCCGGGGCATAGGAAGGGGTGAGTGTGGGAGCAAGCGGAAGGCTCTGGGCAGGGAGCTGCGGCAGCACGTAGGAGGGCCAGGAGGGGCGGCCGCAGCCCAGCCGAGCCACCTGGGAAACTGGTCTGCACGCACACGCGTGTGAGAAGGCTCGCCGCCGTGTCCGCAGCAGGGGAAGCCGCCAGGGAAGCCCACCGACAGGCCGAGGGCAGGAACCACCTCCCCACGCAGGGGAGTGCGGCTTGCTGTCAAAATAAACGGAGCAGAGAAACCCGGATCCCCACGGCGGAATGTCAAAGTCCCCAGTGTGTGGACAAGCAGAGAAGAGGACGGCAATTATGCAATGCTGAAGGTATACAAAGGAAACACGGGTCGTTCAGACAAGGAACCGCCCGCACAGACAGGCCTGACAAGGACCAGCCACGTTCAGGAGGGTGTCACCGACGGGAGCCAGGGGGGATGCAGGGGGCCCCGGGGCTTTGACCTCAACTGTAACGTCTCGTGGCTTAGATGGGAAGGTGGGTTCCTGGCGTTCTGTTAGATTATTCCTTAC
Source organism: Tamias sibiricus (assembly GCA_025594165.1). Lineage (NCBI taxonomy): Eukaryota > Metazoa > Chordata > Mammalia > Rodentia > Sciuridae > Tamias > Tamias sibiricus. The sequence goes on from CM046660.1 coordinate 4,885,332, forward strand.
GTTTTTTATTGTATATTCTGGGTATTGAACCCAGAAGCACTCTACCACGAGCTGCGTCCCCAGCCCTTTTTCATTTTTAAGCCAGGGTCTGGCCAAGTTGCGAGGCTGGCCTGGAATTTGCCACCCTGTCGCCTCAGCCTCCCGAGCCGCCGGGATGACAGGCGTGCACCCCCGCACCTGGCTTGTTCTTTACATTTAAAAAAACACATCTAATAAACCTATTAAAAAACAAAAAACAAACACAGAACGTGGGTAAACTGGAGGGTGTCCTCCGGACTGAAGAGCCAGCCTGTGCTAGAAATGGCCAAACACGGCCTCGGGAAGAACAGGAAGCGGGAGGCGGGAGGCGTGGCCCCGCTACCCTTCTGGGAAAGGGGCAGGGTGGAGTCCTTGAGAGGGCACCAGGGGTGTGAGAGAGGCTGGGAGGAGGGTAGGGGGCCAATGGGGGCCCCACGTGGAGAGCGGGGACGGGGGGTTTGGGTGCAGGAAAGACGCCCCGCCTGGACCTCCGTCGTGGCCACGGTGCTAGAGCTGGGAGCCAGGAAAGGGTGGCTCCGACGGAGCCCGCAGGGGAGGACTGCGTGTGTCAGCAGGCAGCCCGCAGGGGACCAGGTCGCCGGCTCGCAGCTTGGGGCTTCGGCAAATTACGCCTTAGGCTTCCAAGGCGGCCGCGGCGGGCGGCCAAGTGCTGACGGCACAGAACCGGCCCGTCTGAGCCCCGAGAAGCAGCAGCCGGTCACAGGCCTGGGCCACGCAGTCCGAGGGGCCAGCCTCCCAAGACCTGAGCCCCTCGGAGTGCTGTGGGTCCCCCTACCCACCCCACCTAGGCTGACCAGCAAGAAGGAGGGAGATGGGGGGGAAGACCGGTCACACAGCCGAGGGGCCCCAGAGAAAAGGCCCCAGACACAACAGCAGCCGGCGACCAAGCGGTTGGTGGGCCAGCCTGGCTGGGGGGCGGGGGCGGAGTGCCTCTTAACCACAGTGCTGAGTCACCCAACAGCCCAGGGGACCCAGCCAGGGTGTCACCTCCTCTTCTCACCCCGTCTAACCCGAACTGCAAGGGCCCTCACACATCCCTCACCTCCACAGCCTCCCGGGCCGTCCACGCCACCCCTGCTACCACCGCCACTCCCTGCCGACAGCCACCCTCAGCCACCCGTGGGCCTGGGGGTGGGTAGCACAGAGCACTGGAGGAGGGACCCCGGGAGAGGCTTGTGCTGGCCCCCAAATTGGTGCAGGAACGTGCAGGGTGCGGAATTCTGGGACCCCAGGCAGCCACCAGCCGCGTGCCAGCATTAACTGGAAACTAACAGAAAATGAACTAATTAATTCTATGCAAGTGAATGAACACGCTTACAAATGTGTATCTGAAGTGCGCGATTGACACGTGCGGCTAGTGCCGGGCTGGACAGAGCAGGATGGAATGTTCCACTGGACAGAGCTGGCCTCAAAGGGTCTGTGGGCCCTGGGGGGCCGCGGCTCCCCACCCTGGGGCAGGGGCCCAGCTGGGAAGGGCCAGAGTGAGCACGTCTGGCCCGGGGCTGCGGCAGGCCTGATTCATGGATGACTTGTTCGTGTGGCTTCCCATGCCCTTCGGTGACTCCCTCTCTCCTGCAGAGCAGCTGCTCACGACGTGCAGCCCTTGCCTGCTCCGGCTCCACCCGTCCCTCTGTCCAGCCTGGGTCTGGCACTCGGTCCCCAACACACACACACACGGATGAGGGCACCACCGCGGGGCCTCTCCAAGAGCTGGTCATCTCCGAGGGGAGACGAGTCCCTCCATCTCAGTGTCCAACATCTCCTCTGAACAGAGGCCACCGGAATGAGGACACATGCCCCAGGGTGCCTCTGGGAGGAAGAGCCAAGGTGAACAGACGCTCTGACGGCCACACAGTCCTCAGCCCCTGCCCACGCTGGCCCCCCTGCTTGGACGAGCCTCTGCCAAGCCTAGGAGAGGCAACTTCCGGCGGAGCTCGGCCCGGGGAGCGTCTGTTCCCTGCCCCCTGGTCATCAGGAAAAAAAGTTGACCACAACAGGATCACCACAGGAGCCCCTGATTTAATCCTAGATCATGCAGACTGGATTTGCTCCATCACCAAAAACGTCTTCTAGGCCACACAGTGGCGGGGGCTGGCACAGTGGTCTGGGATCAGCACTGAGCAGCCCGCACCAGAGCCACCCTGCCACGGCTCGTCCACCCCTCCACACCCCCGACACACTGCTGCAGGGTGGCCGCCTCCCCCTCTCCCCTCCGTCCTGCACACAGGGCTTCTCCCAGGCCAGGGGGTGGCTGCCCGGGAGCGGGGTGGCCCCTGCCCCGACATGGACGGCGTCTGGCCTGGAATCCACCTGTATGTGCAGCCATCTAAGACCACATCCCCCAGGGCTGCACCCCCACCCCCCAGCAAGGCCAGGTGGAGATTCAGGTCCCAAAGGGGGCCGAGGCCCAACAAGCCACTTACCTGGGCCCGTGGGGTCACCTAGCCTCCGGAGACGGCCGCTGGAGGTCCGAGTGACTCCTAAAGACAGAGAAGGACAAGGGTCACAGGAGGCCAGGGCTCTGCTCTGGGTGGGTAGCTACACGGGGTGTCCTCACTTGTGCCCCCACCAGGGGCTCCAGAAGCAGGCAGCCCCAGTCGAGCAGCCACCTGTACCTGGGAGTGACGGCAGCCGCCCACCTGGGTGCTGGCACTGGGTCAACCCTTGCCATCCCATCTTGCAGATAAGGAGCGGAGCCTCAGCTGGTCTGGTAACCTGCCCAAGGCCACAGAGCACCTGGGAGCGCCCACTGTGAACCTGAGTCCACCAGACTCCGAAGTCTGAACCCGGCCTGAGCATCCTCCTGGGGCAGGCGGCAGCGGCTGGCCACTGAAGTCAGCCAGGCCCAGACCAGCCCTCCTCGAGTCACGTCTCCTTGTTTATGCACTGACCCTGCTCCAGGGTCTGGATCATGGCCAGCCCCGTCCGGCCCCCAGGGATCCCGGGGCTGGGTGCAGCGGCACTGGATGGGGCAGGCGGGCCGAGCCGCTCTCCCGCCCAGCTCCACACGGCTCGGGCAGCGCGCGCCGCCTCCGCCGCCCCCACGGCCCTGGCCCAGGGCTGGCCGCCTGCCTGGAGAGGCTCGCGGGAGGCAAGTCCGAACTCGAGGAGATTTGCAAGGTGCTAAGCTGAGCGAACCCCAAAAGCTGCCAGGAGGAACAGATCCAAGAGTACGGCCACCCGCCTGTGGCTGCCAGGGTGCGGCATGTTGGGCAACGCCGTGTAGCCCATCCTTCAGAGAGCCGCAGGGACACTCCAGGCTAGCCAGCAGACCAGGGCCCAGGCTAGACCCAGCCACCTGCCGGCAGCCTCCACCACCTAACTGCCTGGCTGCTGGTCAGAGGGGGCGGCCTCCCCTTGGGGTCCCAGAGACTCCCATCTAGCCGTCCACACATCCACCACCCCCAGCCCACCCCTAGGCCATGCCCAGGCGGGAGTGGACGTGGCCAGCTTGTTTCTGAAGGTTCTGGACGTGGTCCACCCAGTGGCCAGGACAAGCTGAGCCCCTGAGGCGAGGCTCCCCGGCCCAGGCTCCAGCAACGGCCCAACACCAGGCTCAGCCTCCTGGCACCCAATCCACCAGCCCAGAGGGGGGTGCTACCACCCCTGTTTCCCAGCGGAGGGAGGGGAATGGGGCTCCAAGCTGAGCAAGTCACCCCGGGCCAGCAGCCGCTGGACTCTCCTGCAGGCCTCTTCGGTGGCATGTGGACGCCAGCACCCTCAGCGCCCACCAGCTGAGCTCTGAGGACGCTGGCAGGAGGCCCGAGGATACCAGGGCGCCCGCCGGACGGTGGACACAGGCTGCACAGGACTCCGGGCCCCTGGAACCGACAGCCCCCGTAAGGCCAGGAGGGGTGGCGGGGAGGGTGGCTCGGGTGGCTGCCTGGGGCTGGAGGGAGGGAGAGGCAGGTCCTGCTCCCCAGGCTGCGGAGGGCAGAGTAGGGAGCCCAGGCTCAAGGCGCGGCCACAGGGGGGCTGTGACCCTCCCCACAGACACACTGTGTGTGATGTCACATGACAGTCACAGCCTTCGGTTCCACAGCCTCAGCGAACTGCTGGGAGGCTCAGCAGTGCAGGGCCGAGTGGCACTAGTAAACAGCAGTTGTGTCCCTACGTCTAGCGTGACCCCAACATGGGAACCTCGGGTGAGGACTGGCCAGCCCGTCAGAGAAGACCGAGCCAAACATTCCTGTGGACTGAGTCGCCTCTGGTTGAGACGTCTCCACAGGGGATGCCCAGGACAGAGACAGCTCTGTCCTCCCCTGGGAGGACGCTGGGTGGGGCCGCTGGACCCTCACCCCCACCCCCTGCCCTCTGGCTTCCAGTCCAAAGTAAAGCAGAAGGGGACCCACGCTGGTTAGGCGACCCCAGGGCCTCCAAACTGGGGGTGGGGGCAGAGCAGCGGCCACGGGGGAGACGCACCTCAGACTCCCAGGGCTGGGGGCCCTGGGGGTCCTGCTTTATTTACAATGTTTATTTTTCCAATTTTCTAAAACGGAAGTCTGGTGCCAGGCCGCCCCTGACAGGATGCAAAGCGCACCCCCATAATAAGAAGGGGGGCAGTGCAGACCACGCCAGCAAGTTCCCGGGCCCAGGCCCCGCCACCCGCGTCCCGGGAAGAGACCTGGGGCCACGAGCGGCTCCAGCGCGGCCCTCCGACCTCATCCCGCATCCAACACTGCCTACACCCGCGTTCCGGCTGAGCACTGAGCTATTTTTATGTGATTTTAAAATAAACCATATTCCGGAGAGAGGGAGCCAAGTGCAGCTCTGGTGTCGGAGTCGGCCCAGACCAAGCGCTCAGATGGCTCCAAGGCCCAGGAGGCAGGGAGGCCTGGAGTCTGAGACCAGGTTCAAATCCAGACCGCCCTGGCGCTGGCTTCCTGGTCAGCCCAGTGGGGACAGAGATGGTGTCTCCTCGTGCGTCACTAAGATCAAGTGAAACAGGCCAGAGAAAGGACTTTGGATGCTCTCATCATAAAAAAATGATCATAAAAAAAATGATACATTTGAGGAGATAGGAATGTTTGCGCTGATTTGAACGTTGCACAATGTATGGAAATGTCACGTGGTACCCCATAAATCACGTGATGCCCCACAACCATGCACAATTTTGGGCTGGGGGCGCATAGCTCAGTGGTAGAGTGTGCTTAGCATGAGCAAGGTCCTGGGTTGGACCCTCAGCACCACAAAAAAGGAAGGAAGGAAGGAGGAAGGAAGGAAGGAAAGAAAGAAGCAAGTATGATTTTGATATATCATTTAAAAAAATTTATCCGCTACAAGAAAGATTAAGGGCTGTGGTTGTGGCTCAGCGGTAGAGCGCTCACCTAGCACGTGAGCGGCCCAGGTTCGATCCTCAACACCACGTAAACATAAATGCGTTGCATTGTGTACAACTAAAGCAAATAAATAAATATTATTAAAAAAAAAAAAAGAAAGATTAAGCCGGGTGCCGTGGTGCATGCCTGTAATCCCAGCACTTGGGAGGCTGAGGCAGGAGGATCGCGAGTTCAAAGCCAGCCTCAGCAATGGCGAGGCACTTAGCAACTCAGTGAGACCCTGTCTCTAATAAAATACAAACAAGGGCTGGGGATGTGGCCCAGTGGCCGAGTGCCCCTGAGTTCAATCCCCAGTACCAAAAAAAAAAAAAAAAAAAAAAAGAAAGAAAGATTAAGTGGTACACATTGTAAGCACTTAGCACAGTACCTGGCACAAAATAAACACTAGCAAATGATGTTATTATTATCGTCTTAATTATTATCATAATTGTATTGTATAGTAGTGTTGCAATACACCAGCCTAGACCCAGGGACCTATAATTAGGAGTCAGCAAAACTTGGCGGCTCCGTGCTAATGCATTTTAATAAAATGTGAGTTATAATCAAGGTCCCTCCCGCCACGGCCAAGGCACTGCTCTGCCGACTAAGGGACTCTACTGACTCCCTCCCAGTTTGGGGGGTCAGAGCCCTCCTGGCCCCAGCAGGGCAGGTGCGTTAGGGGGAGATGGTCAGGATTTAAGCAGCTGTCCCTGCCGAGCTCATTCCCAGCCCTGGGAACTTCACCTCCCGGCTGCGGCTCACCCAGCCCAGGGCAAAGGCCGGTTCATAAAAGTTCATGAATCCAGGTCGGGGACAAACACCAGTAAAATTTACTGTCAGGGCCACAGGATCAAAACACACTTCAGATGAGAGAGGACAAAAGACAGCAGAAGGTGTAACTGGGGACGGTCACTGGCTGGCCCCCGCAACAGAAAGAAAACACGACACTGGAAAACAGGAAGAAGGAGCCACGTTCGAGGAGATGGGGCTCCCTGTCCCCAAGAGCAGCAGGGTGGCCCTGGGCAGGAGGAGCCCTAGCACGCCTGGGAAGCATGCCCCCCGCCCCAACCAGCACTCCAGGCACGGTGCACCTGGCTGCAGCACCCTCCTACCCTCGGCCACCAAGCGCAGACTCCGCTGGGCACCACAGCCTGGCACAGACAGGCGCTGGCCCACGGGCCTGGGACCCTGATGCCTGTTCGAGGAGTTTCTCCCATGCTAATAACCTGTGTGGGCACGCGCAGTGCTTGGGATGGACCCAGGGCCCTGGCGTGCTAGGCCAGCGCTCTACCACGGAGCCTCGTCCCCAAACCCCCACCCGTGCTAATAATTTTGGGAGCCTGAATAGGAGAAGGAAGGATAGAGTTGGTGCAAGGAACTTTTTAACTTTTTTTTCTTCCAACCAAATGTTTATGATGGAAGCTGATAAATGGCAGGGCTGAAATGGTTAAACAGGCCCGGAGAGGCTACAGACGCTCTTGTCACTATTCAGTGATCACCACGCCCATCTCCCCAAGGAGGCAGCCCAGGTCCAGTGGCCCCAGCTGAGATCGGAGCTAGTGCAACCCCGCTGGGGCCTCACACAGCTCAGATGTCTGTCCTGGCCCCGGGGGAGGCGACACCCCTCCACCAGCTCTGCTCTGTGCTGACCATCAAGGGGGCCTGGACAGGCCTCCTCTTATCAAAGCCACGTACAAACTCAGTGCGCTCAAACATCCGTTTCCAATATCCACTCTCTAGAGACCATCATCAGTCCCGATATTCTTCTTAAAACTCACGGGAGCCCCTCGGGAAAGGGCGGGCGGGTCCCGGTGACACTTGGCCAAGGCAGCTCTGCCTGCCCCTTCCCCCTTGGGGCCTGGCTCGGTGCTCAGGAAGCAGGCTCTCCTCCCCCTCCTCCCCTCCCGGGGCCCAAGTTTGCTCACAGAAGCTGCGGGGGCTGGATCTAAGTCAAGTGCCGCAGGTGGGAGTCAAGAGTCAGATTCCAGGCTTATCTGCAGAACCCAGCCACTCAGGGCTTATCTGCAGAGGAGCGGAGATGGGAGATAGCGGCTCTCCTTCCTCTCTGCCTTGTCCTTGGCCTTTGCAGCTTGTGCACAGAGAGGTGGCTGAACTAATGCCCTCCTGACCACCTCCTCCCCCAGCCCTGGACCTCTTCCTACCCTCAGAGCCCGCACCTGGAGCTATGGCCTAAAGCAAACGTGGGTTTGCTAATTCACAAGGCCAGACCCTGCTCCTGTAAAAGGTCCCCGCGAGCTCAGCAGAGCCATTGGCCCTGAGGCCAGAGGTTCCAGGCCCGGCTCTGACTCGCTCTGACCTACGGAGCCTTCTGTAAAGCACAGGCGGCTTCCAGCCCACCCACTACACAACACCAGCCCACAGAGGGGGCCATGCTGGGCTGGGGTGGCGCCCCCGGTCTCAGCTGGGGTCAGGGTTCTGACCAGGCAGCGCTACACCCCGGGCCAGAGTCCGCACGCGCGGCGGCGTCTGCCTTTGAGAGAGACCCGCCGTGGACCCGCCTCAGCGCCCGCTGGCAGGACGACCACGAGACGTGGGTGTGTGAAGACACCTCCTGAGCACCTTCTCTGCACCAGCTGCTGCGTCAGAAGCCGGGACACAAGGGTGACCCAGCGTGGCCCGGCCTCTCTCTTGGTGGCAAGCCAACGACAGTACCTGGCTAACGGGTGGGAAAGGTGGGCTCGATGGGCGCGGGGTCGGCCTTGCTCTTTCTGCACCAGGCAACAGACATTCCGGCTGCCAGGTGGCCGTGGGCATCATGTGACATCAGTGTCCACCCCGACCCACTGAGCCCCTCCCTCCAAGGCTCACTAGTGGGCGTCTAGACTCTGGGTGCCCTTAGTAGGGCTGCCACATAGAGTACAGGGCACTGAGTTACACCTGAACTTCACGTAAAGGACAAGTAATTTTCTAGGCATGAGTTTATCCCAAATGTCTTCTGGGGTACACTTACACTAAAAATCAATCTTTATTGGAAATTCAAATTTGATGCATTAGTGGAGAAGGCAACAGCTTAGTGGCTTCACACCACAGGCCATTTTCTTTCTTTCTTTCTTTCTTTCTTTCTTTCTTTCTTTCTTTCTTTCTTTTTTGGTATCAGGGATTGAACCCAGGAGCGCTTAAGCACGGAGCCACATCCCCACCCCTTTTTATATCTTATTTAGGGACAGAGTCTCACTGAGTTGCTTAGGGCCTCGCCAAGTTGCTGAGGCTGGCTTTGAACCCACAATCCTCCTGCCTCAGCCTCCCGAGCCACTGGGATTACAGGTGTGCACCACTGTGCCTGGCCCGTAGTCCATTTTCAAATACAGTATTTAGCACTAAATAGGAAATTAGTAGGGATGAAAAAAAAAAAAAAAAACAAAGCCATCAAAGGGGAACGAGGACAGAGTGGTTACCAGATTCACAGCCCTTGACAAACAGGAGGTGGGGAGAAGAGACCGGCCAACCACCAGAGATAAACTGCATGAGATGAACTCGTCCTGAGAAGCCCTTCCTGCCACAAGAGAACAAGGGAGGCGGGGACAACCAGAGGGACATTTATTTTATTTCATTTATTTATTTGTTTTGGTGCTGAGGTTTAAACTCAGGGGCACTCGACCACTGAGCCACATCCCCAGCCCTTTTTATATCTTATTTAGGGATAGGCTCTGGTTAAATTGCTTAGGGCCTCGCAAAATTGCTGAGGCTGGCTTTGAACTTGTGATGCTCCTGCCTCAGCCTCCGGAGCCCCTGGGATTACAGGTGTGGGCCACTGCACCTGGCAGGACATTTCTTTAAATAAGCCAACAGAAGGCCGTAAAACCTAGGCGATGACCAGGAAGACTGTGTGCACGTAGTCCTCAGCCAGTGAGGACGGGGACGGGGGGCATAGGGACCTTGCACTAGGGATAAAATGCCACCTCTACTCTGGGTGCGGCTGCTCCTCAGACGCTGATCCTGCGAGACCAACGGTCAGTGAACGCCTCGCCTCCGCCGCACCCTGGGCCTCTTGGGCATTCCTGGGGTTTGGGCAGGTGAGCTCGTGTCTCACGTGACCAGAGAGGGTCCTGAAAGGACAAGGACGAGGTCCGCGCGTTGAGGCTGGCCTTGCTCTGGAGCCTCCCCAGCAGGCGCTGGCCAGGAGCTGCCGTCGGGAGACCTTTCCCGGGAGCCCACGCTCAGAGGGGGGAGGGGTCTGGAGAATGAGAGCCACCGCCTCGGGCCTGTGGGCCACATTGCGTCACCCAGACCCAGGCCAGGGCAGTGAAGAGCAGAATCAGCCTGAGAGGACAGTAAAGGGAGGCGACACCATCAGACACAGCCAGAGGGGACAGAAGAGAATAGCCAGGGAGGCGGCCAGGCGTGGCCAGCCCATCTCCACACTCCTGTGACCAGCGTCCCTCGGGGCCCCGGCCTTCGAGGCCCATCTCTGCTCTAGACTGAGAGGTGAGCCCAGGGCTTGGAGAAGCTCCCCACCGCCCCGAGGCCCACCCGAGCTCCTGGTGGCGGCCACGGTGGAGAAGGCTCCCTGGAGGTTCCGGTCCACTGGGCCACCTCGGCCCTCACAACACTGGTAAATGCCGAACGCAGGAAGGAAGACCCCACCATTCCCGGCGGTCAGGATGTGTGAGAGCCACGGCGCTGCCTGCCTTCTGTTGAAGGATCCCCTGGGGCTTTGGGAGGTGATGCACTCGCCCCCTTCGCAGAGACAGTCCCTGAGCCTCCCAGAGAGGACCCCCGTCTGGCCGCAGGCTGCTCTCTGCCCTCCCCCGCCCTCCCCTGCCCCCTGAGCCCCTCGGGCCTTGCTGGACTCTGTCAAGCTCACCCTCCCTGGCCCTCACGTGGCCGCCTCCTTCCTGTCTTCCTGGCCTCTGCAGGTCTGTCACCTCCTCGGTGAGCTCTCGCCACCCACTCCAAGCAGACATGGGTGCTTCCTACCACCCCTACCTCGGCCCCCCGCGTAGCACTCAGCTCTCCTTGACACTCTCCTCGACCCACGAACAGATGGCCGGCTTGATTCTCTGTTTGCTCCTCCTGGAACACAAGCTCCAGGAGAGAAGAGACGTTGGGTGCTCCCCGCCGGGCTCAGGGGTGCTTGCTACTGCATTTGGCATACAGCAGGCACGTTGGTCAGCGTGACATCACTGTGACAAAACACCTCAGAAGATCGGCTTCAGAGCAGGAAAGGTCCAGCTTGGCTCACAGTTTCAGAGGTTGCTTGGCTCCGCTGTTTTCTGTCTTATTTTGGAGTACTGCGAATCGAACCCCGGGTGCTCTACCTCTGAGCTACTTCCCCAGTCTTTTTATTTTGATTTTGAAAAAGGGTCTCGCTAGGTTGCCCGGGCTGGCCTTGAACTTGTGATCCTCCTGGTTCAGGCTCCCGAGTCGCAGGGTTACAGGTGTGGGCCACCATGCCCAGCTCGGCTCTGCTGTTCTTTGGGCCTGTGGCAAGGCAGCGCATCAGGGTAGGGAGTGGGGAGTGGAGCAATGGTGCTTGAGTCACGGCGGCCAGGAAGCAGGGAGACAGAGAGGAAGAGGCTGGCGTCCTGACACCCCCTTCAAGGACACGCCCAGTGCCCTAACTTCCTCCCACCAGGCCCCCCCTCCTGAAGGTCCCACCTTCCCACAGCACCACGGGCTGGGAACCAAGCCTTTAGCACCCAGGCTTCGGGGGACCTAAAGATCCAACCCACAGCAGCAGGTGCTCCACAGACGCATCTCGTGAGTGGCAGGAAGGAACCCTGGGAACCTCTGGTTCATCCTGGCTTCCTCCCAGCACAGCCACACCCCGGCCGCGAGGGCGGCTCAGTCCCCTTCAGCTGCTGTGACCAAACACCCAGGCCTGGGGGGCAGCGACAAAAGCAATGTGCGTCCCCATGTCTGGAGGCCAAAAGTCCAGGGTCCACGTGGGGGTGGGCTCCTGGTGGGGCCTCTCTTCTCAGCCTCATCCCCTCTGGTGTCTCTTCCCCATGGTGAATGGCCACCAGCACCTCCCCACCGGGAGGCAGGGCTTTAGCACAGGAGCTGGGGGGGACACGATTCAGCCCACACCGGTGGGAATCCATGTCCACAACCACACCCCCGTTAAGGGCAGCGGCTGGAGAGGAGGAGCCCGGGGGACGGTGGCGGGGCTGGGGAGAGGCGCCCCTCCTCTCCGACAGCAGGGAGGCGAGGTCAGCGTGGAGCCCCTGTGGGCGGGAAGACGACAGCTCTGTCTGCACAGCCCGGCGGGTCCTGCCTGGTCACCCTCCATTCCTCGCCCTCCCGCGCCCTCCTCGGTGTGGCAGAGGAGCTGACTGCTGGCTGTGGGGTCTGATCCCCGGGTCTGCCGGCTTTGGGCTGCGTTCATCCAGCAAGAGGCCTGAGAAGCCATGGGAAGGGGGGGGCAGGAGAGCGGCCGGGAGGGTCCTCAGCTCCCCCGCCTCGGAAGGTGTCCCTCGCAGCAGGTTTTGCATCTTCTGTGACTTCATCTCCTGGCCCGCCTGGGTTCCAGTTCCTGCCAGGTGACCCTGGCCCCTGGCCCCTGGTGACAGACCTCCCCGCTCTGAGCCTCTGATCTGGAGCTCCGTGCGGCTCATCTCTAGGCTGCGTCCCCCCTCCCCCCGCTGAGCACCCCGTCCTGCACAATGGAGAATATCTTAACTAAGACGGCTGCTTATTTCCCTGCCCACCGTACTTTCTCCTGGGTCAGGTAGCAAGGTGGCATTGCTGGCGTCTGGGGACTCCTGCTCTGCAGACGCTGAACTGGAAAAGTTGAGCTTGGCTTGCGTCGGGCTGTATTTACGGGGTTCCCGGTGGTCTCCGTGTGTAGCTCGGTGGTTGCTCGGCATCCCAAGGTAGAAATGGATTCCAGGAGCGCTCCCCTCCACTTACGGATCCAGTTCCACCTACCGTGCGGAATCCAAAACCATCAGCCATGAACAAGTCCTGCAGCGCCTGGCGCCGGAAAAAATGTGGGCAGTGGATTTGAAATGCGTGGAGCCAGGAGCAGTCTATGGAAAATCATTGTTCCAATCGCTGGAGGTGCCGTTGGAAGCGAAGGATTCAAAAACAGAACGTCTCTCCATCGGGAGCTCGAGCAACGCTGCGGCGGGCCCATGATCCTGGCCCACTCGTGGGTGGTTTTAGACGAGAATCACATCAAACAGAACTTTCCAGAAAGCTCGGGTAGGAGGAAGAAACGGCAGGAGAGCCACCAACCCTGTCAGCCTGCATGTTTTCTGGCAACCCAGCGACCAAAATAAAAAATAAATCTTGATCACTCGGGAAGACAGTAGAGAATATCATGAGGCCATCAGGGGAGACATGATGCCAAAAGAAGCAGGAAAAATACGACTTTGGAGACACGACAGGCAGTCGATCCATACTTTTCTGGATTCTGTGATGCCTATAATTCTTGACAGTTGTTTAACATTTACAGTTTGAGGGTTGGGGTGTCTCTCAGTGGGGGAGGCTTGCCTAGCACGCATGAGGCCCCAGGTTCCATCCCTAGTACCACGCACAAAAAAACTGCGAGTAACATTCACGATCTGCTATTATTTCTTTTCTCGCTCTAAATACTCACATTCTTCTTCTTCTTCTTCTTCTTCTTTTTTTCCCAGTGCTGGGATGGAACCCAGGGCCTTGTGCAAGCTGGGCAGATGCTCTACCACTGAGGTGCACCCAGCCCCACACGTCCATCCCTCTAGGAGCCGGGTGAGCCCCAAACACCCTGGACTTGCCCCTGTGGGCTCACACAAGGGTACCAGGTGAACTATCTCAAATTCAAGTTCATTGCCAGGCACGCTGTACTCTCTTTAGGCTTTTCAACTCTTCCGTTACAGGTACAAAATCTCCCTACAGTTGGGTCCTTCTGTTCCAAACACTCAGGTGGTTTCTCTTCCGGGGCAGACCCAGCACACACACACACTCACACACACACACACACACATACACACAGGAACACAGTGCACCATGGGAACCAGGAGCCCTGAGTGGGGAGGGCCAGTGGTCAGAGGGGAAAACCGCAGATGACATGGGAGTGGCCAGCAGGACCACTCCAGAGAGCCGCAGGAGGACCTCCCTCAACACCAGGAAAGCCACACCAGCCCTCCAGCGCTTCTGCTCAACAGGCACCCAAGTCCCCAGAGAGGTCACCAGATTCCCCCACAGGACGTGCCATAGAGAGGGGTCACTGAGGACTGCCGTGCAGAGGGGCCCTGGGAGGACTGGCCAGGACGATGTGAGGACGACTGAGGAGAGAGGAACAAAGTGGCCCCTGTGCAGGGTCACCCAGCAGCCAGTACTGTTGACGGAAGAACCAGAAGTTTCTAGAAGAAATGGCTGCAAAGCACTTGACCAGCAGAATGTGAGCAACAGGAGGCTGGGCACTCAGGTGGCCCCAGTGCACAAAGAGGCACCTCCTGGGTACCAGTGCGCCTACAGGGGCCCGGGGCGGGGGGGCGGAGGGGGGGCTGGGGGAGCTGGCATCGCACGCCAGTCTCAACAAGGACTCAGAAGCCACACGTGGGGACAGTCGTCCGGGGCTTCTATCACTGAAGACAGAAAGCGAGCGGGCAGGAGGATTCACCTTGAGAAGGCCGGCTCCAGGGCGGAAGCCGGGGACCCAGCCAGCCGTGCTCTGGCCCTCAGGGAGGTCGGTCAAGGTCAGCAGACCCATCAGGGAAGCTGCGAGAGGAAGGTTAAGTACAAGACGGAACATCCACTCCGAGGAGCCCGGAATGCGGTGACTGAGGACGGTGCCGGGACCTGGCTTCTTCCACGTGAAAGAGCAGAATTCAACCCGCGTCTTCGGGGAATGCGTAACTCGGAAACTATGGTGCCGGCCTCCCGCCTCTGGTGGCTCGGGACACTTTGCACACCGATGGAGCCGAGCCCTGCACAGAACCCAGGGGGAGGGTTGAGCTCTTCCTCTTGGCTTCCTGTGTGCGTTGTTTGGCAACAAGGAACAGCACACAACCGACAGCCCCCCGACGACAACAAAGCCAAGGGGAAAGATCCCAGGGTGTTCCAGGAAGCTTCCCTTAAACCAAAATCCATAGACGAAGTGCCGCGGGCCTGGCAGCGAGCGCTAACTGACCCCCGCGACCAGGAGGGCCTGCTCCCAGCATGAGTCACCGCACGGAGCCCAGGTTCGCCACACCTTGGGCCCCAGAGGCAGCCGCTGCCAGCGCTGGCGAGAAGTCACCACCTCTTCCGCCCCAGCTCCGCGCTGCCAGCTGCTGTTGCTCCACCGCCTGGTGCCTCGCGGTGACGCGGTGACCGGGTCACCTCTGAGCAGCACCCCACCACCCACGCTCGCATCTGACCCCCGAGGCCGGCCACAGAGCCAGAGTCACATGATCATCAGCCAGTTTCCCCACGCCCCCCCCCCAGGTCCCCCTGTGTCCTGTGGGCCAAGTCCCGAGGAGGCTGGCCGCTGAGCAGGGCGGGGACTAACCCACTTCCAAGTGGCTTGGGTTACAGGAGCGCTGTCCCCCGCTGGGAGCTGAGCCTGCATGGAAACAGGAGCCGTAATTTATGGGACGGCTGTGAAAGAAGCCGGGACACAGCCTGCGCCTGTGCACAAGGCCCAGCGGCCTGCCAGCTCGCCTCTGCCCAGCCCTTCCCGGCACTCACCTGGGGCCCAGCTCAAACCCCGCAGACAGTTGGCGCGGCTTCATGTCAGCCGCTGCCCCAACACGCCTGGCCTGCTGAGGACCGGTGCCCAGGCACAGCAGCAAGGACTTCCTTGGCCACTGCGGCCCACCCCCAGGGCCCCAGGTGCAGTGCATCAGAGGGTCCTGGCCACCACCTGGGCTTCCCTGAAGGCCTGGGAGGAGCAAGGGCTCTCCAGGAGCCGGGCCTTGGCAGACCCAGAAGCCGCGTCCTCCAGCAGGAAGGCTGGCGCTCCCACCCAGGCCCTCCTCTGAGACCCCAGGTCGAGGTGGGCCGTGAGCAGCCGGCATGTCCAAGGCCCCAGAGAGGCCTCTGGGGCTCCAGGATGACTGGTGACTTGGGTGCCTGCCAGAAAGCGCAGGCGGCCTGAAGCGGCGATTCCCTTCCCGCCCTGCCCAGCTCCCGTTTCCTGTCCCGGAGGCTCCAGGCTGCCAGCAGTCACGGTCCAGAGAACCAGGTCAGAGCAGGCCCGAACAAAGCTCAGCTGTTGCAGAGCTGCGGAGAGGCCACTGTGGAGCAAGACGCCGGGGCTGAGCAGAGGCCCCCTTCGTGGTGGCTGCCAACAGACCCGGGCCCAGCCTGGGGTCGGGAGATAAGGCACCGAGAAACTGGGCTGGAGCAGCGTGTCCACTCAACCTGGGGCCGGGGCCAAGAGCTGCCCGCGCTGCTGAAGAGGGCCTGGGGCCCAGCAGCGCCCAGCAGGCTTTGAGCTGGAGCAGCAGCCGGGGCACCCAGGACCCTCAGGGGGCGGGCGGGCCTCCAGTTCAGCAGGGCACTCTGATGAGGCTGGCCGGCGCCAGGCCTCCTGGCCACGTTCCCAGGGCCCAGACACAGCTCTCCCATCAGCGAAGAGGCAGAAGCCATCAGCCCACCTGCCAGGGGACACTCCCCCATCTCCAGGGAAGCTCGGCATCCCACAGGCCTGCGGCCCCACGACCCCAGGCCAACACCACAGTGGCTCCGCACTAGACCTCTGCGCCCAAGGCAGACTCCCGTCAGTGGGGTCACCTGACGTCGGCCATTGCCGCCAGGACGCTGCCTGCGGTCTCTCTAGAAGACCAAGCGCTCAGCGTGGCAGGGCTGTGTGCTTCGTGCCGGTCCAGGGCTCATCCCCAGGCATGGGCACCCCCAACCCCAGCGGAGGCACAGGAACCCCACGAGTCACCTCCTTCCCCACTTCCTCACCTGGACCTCCCTCCCCCAGGCAGCCCCGGTCAGCTGGATCCGCCCAGAGTCTCTTCAGCCCCAGCTGGGCCTGCACCAGGGCTGGACCGTCCCTTATCAGGTACATCTTAAGCAAACTGCAGAGCGCACGCCACGCTGCTCACGGACAAGCACGCGGAAGCGAGGGCCTCCTGCAGGCCCTCCACGTGGGGCCCTCAGGGTGGCCTGGGATGGGCAGGACAATCTCAGAGGAGGGCAGCCCGAGAGATCTGAAGGGGACCAGATACCTCCTCAGGGCTCCTCGGTGAGATGTCCTCTGCAAGCGCCCACCTGGGACCTCAGGCACATGGCTGGCCCCATGGCTACCCGGATCCAGACGGCGGCTCCCACGTGGCAATCCCGTGTCTCCTCCACACCTGTCCTGGCTTGAACTGCTCACACAGGGGCTCCAGGCAGGAGGTGAACTATCTCCAACTCAAGTTCATTGCCAGGTGCGCTGTGCTCAGCCCCAGAATCCCCCGGGGGCAAGCTGGGAGATGCTGTCCGCCAGCTGGTATCTGTGGCCTGGGTCAGCAGTGCAGGGAGGCCACCCATGTCCCGGCATGCTGCCCACCTCCCGGGACGGGGCTGGCCTGGGACCTGGGCGCAGCACAAGCCAGACAGCCACGGACCGGCTGCGCGAGGAGGCCCTTCTCCTCCAGCCCAGTCCCCTGCATGCACCGGAGCGGACAAGCCTGGACACAGACAAGAGGCACAATGCTCGGAAGGGCCAGTGGAGAAGAGGAAGAAGGCCTGTGTCTGTGTCCCCCACGCTCACCTCACCCCGGGAGCTGACTCGGGGACAGCTTTGTACGGAGGCCCTTCCCAGGCGGCCTCCTCTGTGTGCAGCCTCCTTCCTGCTGGGCCTGTGAAGTGTCACCGCAGCAGAGCATGGCTGGCCCCTCCAGCACTGTCCTCACACCCATGGAGAACCCCAGAAGAACCCCCAAGCGTGGACACGCACGCTCACCGCCATTCTCGTGGCCCACGGGTCTCAGGCAAGTACCCCTGCTACTGCCACTGAGGATTCCCAGGGCAGCCAGGGACACCAAGAAGCAAGTTCCAGGGACCCAGCAAGCACTGGGAAGTCCCAAACTCAACCCCAGAGAGCCGGACGGGTGCCAACTGCAGCTGGCTCCAGCACGGAGGGGCACAGTCCTGGCCTCCAAAGCACAGGACGGGCTCGGGGGCCGGGGAAGCTCATGGTCGTCCTTGCACTGGGCAAGTGGCAGACACCTCACCCTTCCTCCTGTCGATAACACGCTCAGCGGGCAGAGACAGAGCAGCCCTCGCGGGTATCAGCTCACCTAACCCTCACAATGTAGCACCGTCCCTCTTTTAACAAATGAGCAAGTGAGATCAAGTAACTCGTCCCCACAGCAATGCAATGCGGCAGCCTGGGATTCAATCCCAAGAGCGCAGGGCACTGGGCCCACGCACCTAACCACTGGGCAACACTGCCTGTAGCCCGCCACTAGGCTGCCTCCGTGGAGGAACAGGGAGGTGCGTTCAGAAGATGCCTGGAGTCACCCTGGGGCTGCGGGATCCCGGCCCTGGGCCCTGTGGCTTCCCCACCCAGCCTTGGCTTTGCTCCCCACCTGGAAAGACCCTTGTCACACTCCAGTACTCCAGACCCCCCCCCACTCCAGGCCCAGCTCAGTCTCACCTCCCTGCAGCTCCCTCCCTCCTGCAGGGCCTGTCGTGGGGCATTCCGAGGCCGCACTTGGGAGGCAGGGGCGGCCTGAGTCGCGTCTCACCCACATCCTGCCTCCGGGGTGACAGAGCCAGCTCCCACAAGCAATGACCACATCTTGTCATTTATGTGTACCCTCCTGTCCTGGCCACGTGTGTCCAACACACAGGTGTTGGGTGGCAGCACCTGGACCCACGGTCCTTGAGGTCACGCCACAAGCTTCCACGGTCTGCCCTCCAGGGGCGACTGAGAACAGCCTGTATCTGCAAGTGCATAAGCAGGCCCAAAGCAATGATCCCACTCAATCTAGGGGTAAAAGTAAAAGCCTTCCTGTTCCTGGCTGCCCTTGGACTTCCAGACTTTAGGGAGAGTTCTAAACATTCTTGCTTCTGTGGCATTGATGGCTGCTGAGGGGCCAGTGTGACTCCACAAGTGCCCTCACCCAGAACAGGGCCAGCTCCAGACCTCGAGGACACTCAGCAAGGGGCCAAGAGACCCCAGCCCAGTCTGCCCCGCAGCTCCACCTCATACAACTGCAACAGAGTGGCCAGGCACAGGCTGGACCACTGCCAGGGGGGAACCAGCTGGAGAGGGCGCCAGCCCTCCCTCACACCACCCCCAGGGCCCCACCCCTCAAGGTAAACATCAGAGCTTTGGCAGGAGCTGGTTCCTACTCTCCCTGTAAACCTCTGCAGAGAGTTTCATCCTTTTGAAAGGAAAATTTACAGGGGGGGACCCCGGTGCAGGTAAGTGGGAGAGAGGAGTGGGGAGCAAGTGCTGGTCTCCCTCCTCCAAAAAGGCCCCAGGCTCAGGGACCTCAAGCCTGTGCAGGAGATCAAGGATCCAGGACCTCGGGGGACCTGGACACCCTCGGCCGTCTGGATCCCCAAGTGGGAGATGAGATGAGGAACCAGCAAGAGCAAAGGGGCCATGCTGGGCAGCGCGAGGAGCCCAGGGAGAGCCGCGCACTGCGGCCATGCCACAGCCATCCCAGGTATCTGGAGCCTGCGGGGGGCAGGGAGGCCCAGAGCCAAGCCCAAGCAGAGGCCACCTAGAAGCCCCCTCCTCCCCCACCACGACACCAACTCGCCAGCTCTCCTGAGACAGAGCTGTGCTCCGTGTCTGAGGGCCAAGTTTGCAAACAAGGAGGTGGACAGGGACATTCTAAGTTGCTGACCCAGGAGGGCATTTTAGGAGAAGTTCTGAATGATCCGTTTTGAGACAAGGTCTTCTTTATTGCTCATTTCGTTCCCGAGTACGGAAAGCAGAAGGAAACAGAAAGTGACCCCAAGGCCGAGGGATGGCCCGAATGACCTCTTTAGTTCCAACCAAGACCCATGGTTCTGGGGCTGGGGTTGTGGCTCAGTGGTAGAGCGCTTGCCTAGCACGTGTGCGGCCCGGGTTCGATCCTCAGCACCACGTATAAATAAACACATTGTGTTACAACTAAAGCAAATAAATAAAAGATTTTTTTAAAAAAGACCCATGATTCTGACTAATCAATAAAAGTTAATTCGTGGGTCCTTGGCACAAAGCTCTGTGGTTGGCAGAAGAAGGCTCTGGAGATGAAGGGCACCACCTGGGTCACCAAGGAAAACCAGAAAAGAAGAGTGGAGATCGGGAGTGCCGTAACCTGCCCTGTGGCCTCAGCGGGCCCCTCTGTGGAATGGGGCTGAGGTGATTAGGATGCAGCACACAAGGTTTGCTGAGACCCAAAGCCAACCAGAGTTGCTCTCTTCCTGCACCCCACCGGGTAGAGGACTAACAGGAGTTGCTGTGAAGGCCGGCCTGGACCGCCAGTCCGGTAGGCTGAGCGCAGAGAAACCCACCCCTCACCCGCGACAGAGATGCACGCGGGGACTCAAAGCACCGCCACCCACTGCGCCTGGAGGTGAGCGATTCCAGAGAACGGGCGAGGAGGGCCCGAGGAGGGAGCGTCCCGCAGGAGCCGCTCAGACACCTGAGCGTCAGGGGATGACGGACAGTGGCAGGGCCAACGTCAGGCGCGGCACCGGCGGGCAGAGGTCCGAGGGCTTGGGCGCCCGGCCTCGTGACACGCGGGGTCCGGGGTCGGCGCGCCGCAGCGGCCACTAGGAGCAAAGGGGAAACCCAAGTGCGTGGACCGGGCGCGGGGTTCCACGATCCTGATCGCGGGGAGGTGGCTGCGGCCACCTAGCCCGGCGCCAAAGCCTGTCCTGGGAGTAAATCGACCTGCTGGGGCTCCGCGGTGGGGAACTGCTCAGCTCCCAGGTGACCGCGACCACTGGGGGCCGCCGGCGCTCAGGCAAGACGGGCTCGTCCGGGACACCGACCCTCCCCACGCCGGGCGCGGCGCCCACCTGAGTACGACTTCTTCATGGTGCCGCGGTGGCCGCCGCTCCCAGGAAAGTGTGACCGCGAGGCCGCGGGGCTCGGGCTCCCAGGTCGCTAATCCAGGGCCCGGAGTGGGAGGGAGGAGGGGCGGGGAGGAGGGCGGCCCCGCCCCGGCCCGCCCCGCCGAGGTGCGCGCCGCGCCCTTCCCTGCGCCCTGGCGCGCCGGCTCGCTGCACCTGGCGGCGCGGACGGGCCGGCTCGGGGCAATGCGGGGCCTGGAGGGGACCATCCCGGGCCAGGTCCTGCTTGCGCGGGTCTCTACAGCCCCGAAGCAGCTCCGTCCCAGGGTGGGGATGGCCCATCTGGCATCCCCGCGCCCGCAGCCCCGCGCCCCGCCACACCCCCCTGGCGACAATGGTTCGTTCCGCGAAGTCTTTGCAACTTTCCCGTTCCGAGCCCGGGAGGGGCGGGGCCAGGTGGAAGCGCTGGGGCGGGAGCTCCGGGAGCAGCCCTACCGGGCGCGGTGGCCGTGCGCGGGGCACAGCCGTGGGGGTCCAGGCGGGACGCTGGCTTCGGAACCCGGGCAGGGCAGACGAGTGAGGTCCGGCACGTGTCCCGCTGCTTTTCTGGTAACCGAAAGGGCAGGCCTCATCCACTCCTCCGAGGAGCTGGGCCTCGGTTTGCTCCTCGGTAAAGCGGGTGGCTTGGGGCACACTCTTATTTCTGTTCCGTGGGACACACGCCGAGCATCTGCTCTGCCCGGGGCACGGCGCGCCGCTGCGCGGCTCCGTCTAGACAGGTAGACACCTAGAAACCCGAGTCTTTACACGCCGGTGATTTATGCAGCGACGTACTGAATTCTCTTCACTTTTGAATCCTTTAACATAGATGTTTTCCAACACAAAACGGCTTCTGGAAAGGTAAAGAGGAGAAAGTGATTGATTCCGTCTGGAGGGTGGGGAAAGAGCTGTATTGAGGTGTTGCCAAACCGAGGTTTTAAAGAACGAGAAGGACTTTGCCAGGTAGCCAGGGCGATGGGTAGGCGGCCGGTTCCAGGCGGAGGAAGGGCGTGGCCGAGCCCGGGGCGGTACCGCGGGGAGCCCCGGGACGCACGCGGGAGGCCGTTCACGCCCGCCAACTGCGCCCCGCAGGACGAAGAAAAGGGGCGGGGGGGGGGGCGATTCTGGAAGCGCGATCAAATTCTCAGCAGGGGTGCAGCGCTGCCTTCCTTCGGTGCCTCGTCCCAAAAGCCCTCAGGGGACTGACAGTACAATCAACACCGCCAAAAAAACATCCCCTCTTCCTGCTCCCTTCCCTTCCACGGAGTCCAAGAAGCGCTGTCTCTCCTACCTGCGTGTGGGAAATTTGCTTGCCGATGCGCATGCGCGCAGTGACTTCTCCGTCTCACCTGTCCCCCTCCTCAAGTCATCAGCGCAGCCCCAGGTGGGGGTGGGGAGTGGACGCGGGACTCCTTCCCCCTCTGCATCCGGAGGAGGCTCCGAGGCCTAGGGAGGGAGGAGGCACAGGGTAGGCCTGTCCCCAGATTGGGGGACACCCACACCCACACCTCCAATTGCCACTCGGAACCAGCACCCAGCAGATTTCCACTCAGGCCGAATGAAAATGCATAGGCGCGGCCAGTAACCGGCATGATAGTGCATTCCAGAGATCTGAAGTAAGGGTGAGGGGTGTTCTATGTAAGTAAGCATTTTTGAGATGCATGAGAATTCATTTTTAATTAATTTTATTGATGCATCATGATTATACGTGATAGTGGGAGCACTTGCCCAGCATGTGTGAGGCCCCGTGTTTGACACCCCCCCCCCCGCACTGCAAAAACAATGATAATAAGCTTGTGATCTCAGTTGGCTCTTTTGCTTCTGCAGTAGGTGCCTGCTTATGCACCGCGTTGTGACACAGCCAGAGGCCCTCACCAGGCTCTGATTCCATGTTGTTCGAACTTTCCAGCCACCAGAATTCTGAGCCAAAACCTCTTTTCCTTATAAATTACCCAGTCTCAGGTGCGCTGGTTATAGCCAGGCAAGATGAATTAAGACCATCAGGTGGTAAGAAACTGTCCCTGCCAGCAGGCCCTTGCCGATTTGGGTGGACCAGGTTGCATGCTGGGGCGTCCCACATGGCAGAGAGCTGGCCTCTAACTGGCTCAAACCCGCGGCCCTTGGCTTAATGGCCTCCAAAGAACGGAATTCCACCCTGAACCACAGGGACTTGGAAGCAGCTCTCCCACTGGGACGTGGCATCTTCAGGTGACACCAGCCTTGGCCAGCACCGTGCCTGCAGGAGAAACTGAGACAGGACCCAGCCTTCCCCACCTGGACACCAGGCCCACCAGAGCGCGGAGGAGACACCTGTGTTTTGTTTTAAACACCAGGTGTGACTAACACCAGAAGGCATGGGAGGGGGTCAGGTCTCCTGAGATTTGACGCGGTCCCTGGAGCACGGATTGTTGTCATTTAGGGGTGGGAGATGTAGCTGGCCTCGAACTTGTGATCCTCCTGCCTCAGCCTCCCAAGTTGCTGGGAGTATAGGTGTCGCCACTGCACCGGCTATCCCTGTGTTTATAAAGGGACTAGGTGTTGAGATGAAGAGAGGACAGATGACAGAGGCCTCTCGGCCTTCAGAGGAAGGAAGCAGCCTGGGGAGCCCTCACAGCTGCACCCTCCGTTTCCATAGGAAAGAGGAAGCATGACTCAGACCAGAGCGGAGGCCAAGGCCCTGGGCAGGACTTGAGGAATGCCTGCCTCAGCCTCAGCGCTCCACTTACAGGGCGAGATCCTGGACCTCAACTCCGACCCTAAAACCCCAGAGAATGAGGCTCTGGGAGTCCCGGAGCGGGGACAAGCACATTTTGCTCCTGGGAGGGACGCGGGTCACTGTGGCCGAGGGTGGGCTATGGCAGGGCAGACTGTCCAAATGGCCACAGCCAGACCTCCGGTCACCACGTGCTCTTCCACAGGGACCTGGAAACTCCTCCCACTGAGAGGGCCTTTGTCCCCTCCCTCCCTGAGGCCCATCTCTTAGAGCTCTCACTGTCTCCGCACTGAACCCAAAGTCCCAGCACGTGAACCTGGGGGCACAGACCACGTCCAAGCCACGCACTGACCAGGGAAGGGGCAGCCCCTCAACGTCAGGTCCTCGGTTGGTCAGGAAGGGGCTACCGAAGGCCAGGAAAAGCGGGGTCATCGCGCCATCCTGGAAGCTGCCCGCCCAAGCCGGCGCTCTGGTCCTGCAGTCCCGGTCTCTGAGGCCCCGGCCCAGGCCGGCCGTCCCCACGCGGCAGTCCTCACATGGTCCCTCACAGGGCTCCCTTGCTGAGCCCGGCCACCTCCACCGGCCTGTTTCACTCTCTCTCCCATCGGCCTCTTTCGGGGTCCATTCTCTGCCCATCCCCAGATTTCCAGGCTGGGTGATTGAGCCGGGCTCTGCCGCGGACTCGGCTGGGCCTGGCTGGTGGGGCCCTGCTGCGAGTGTGGATTGACAGTAAGGGCGTGGCCACTCGGGCACACTCACAAGCACTGCGGGCAGGGGCGTGATCGGCTGCCACCTTCCCAGAAGACGCGCTGGACAGATTTCTCAAGAGCTTTAAAATGCCCATGTGCTTTGTCTCCGTAGTCTTTTTTTTTTTTTTTTTTTTTTTTTTAATTTGCTGACTCAACCTATATTTCTCAAATATCTCAACATATTGCCCAATATGGGCCCTGAGGAAAAGCAGTTCTGCTTTGGGAGGGAAGACAGACACTGATCAAATAATCACCCAAGACAGGTGCAGCGACAGTGGTGGCCAGGTTAAGACGGTGCGGTGAGAGGGGCACGCAGGACCCTCCCCTGGGCGGAGGTCATAGGATGAGCAGGGATTAGCCAGGAAGAGGCTGTAATCAGAAAACAGCCTGTGCAAAGGCCCCGTGCGAGGAGGAACGAGAAGGAGCAGGGTCAAGATTCCTTGGCAAGGAACTGGAGGGGACAGGGCCCAGAAAAGGCACTAGTGGCGGGGAACCAGGCCTTGCAGACACTTCAGAGACGGGGACTTGTGGTCTCTTCCAGGAAGTCACAGAGAGGCTCTGAGAGGGCCGAGGGGAAGCTCTGTCTGCACTTTGAAAATGTGGCCCTAGGTGGACCGGCAGAAGGCCTGCAGGCCCGCAGCACCTGGGCAGCGCTTCAGGCCAGAAGGGAGCTGGCTGGGCCCAGGTGGGGAGCTAGAGATGTGAGCACGTCCCCGAGAAATCCCAGAGACAAACCAGCAGGCCCGGGGATGGGGCCGAGGGTGAGGGGTGGGCTCGGGATTGGACGGGAGCAGCAGGGTGGCAGGTGGCGCCTTTGGCAGGGGGAGAGGACGGCGGGTCCTGGGCATCCTGTGTGGAGGCCTTGGCGCCCTCGGAGGAGCTGCCCGGTGGGCAGCGGGGCGTCTGGGGCGGGCAGAGGCGGGGTCCAGCGGGAGTATCTGCGTGAGTCCTCCCGGTAGAGGTGGGAGTCCTCCTGGGAGGGAGGACGTCGCCCAGGGCTGTGCAGGGTCCTCCTGTCTGGTGGGGCAGTGTCAGGTGAGGGCCAAGGGAGGCGTCCTGAAGCACAGAGGTGGCGCAGGCCAGCCTTCCACCCACACCACGGAAACGCTCGCTCGCCTTCAGTGGTGACATGGCCATGCGGGTCTCGACCCACTGGTTTGTTTTTGTTTTTAGAGACAGGGCCTCACTAAATTGATTGCTGAGGCTGGCTTGAAGTCACAATCCTCCTGCCTCAGCCTCCCGAGCTGCTGGGATGACAGGTGTGCGCCACGGCCCCGGCTGCTATTTTTTAAACGAGGGCTTCGAGGGCCGTATGTCAGTAGGAGTTTACCTGAGTCGAAAACAGAAACAAACTAAAACATAATAAAATGAAACATTAAAACACAGGGAAGCAACCTCCGAAGCTAACAGTGGCCCCTGTCGGTTGGGGGCTGATGAGTGACTTGTTTTCTTCCCTGTATTTTTGTGTTTTCTACAGTAAACACATTTTGCTTTCATAATCTGAAAAAAAAAATAGATACACATTCTATATATATATGTGCCAATATAAACGTGTCCATGGATGATGTTATATTTTTTTTTTTTTTTTTTTATCTCTGAACACTCTCTGGGAAGTCAACATTGCTATATTTTAAAAGGGCCCATGTTTCTTTGTTTTATTTTTTTATTACTTATTTATGTATTTATTTATTCACTTTTGGTACTGGGGATTGAACCCAGGGGCACTTAACCCCTGAGCCACATCTCAGCCCTTCTTTATATTTAATTTAGAGACAGGGTCTTGCTGAGTTGCTTAGGGCCTTACCAAGTTGTTGAGGCTGACCTCTGTTGTCGCCGGAAAAGGATTGCAGCCTGGAACGGCAGCGCCGCAGGAAGGAGTCCGGAGACAGGATGGAGACGAAAATATTCTTTAATCTTACAAGAAACTACAATATATCTGCACAATAGCGATAACCCTGTCTTTTCTCCCTCTGGTCTCTTCCCATGCGCCCGAGCAGCAATGGCGCTCGCTCGATCTGCTGAGTCACCGTTCAAATCTCTCGAGAGCCTCGACCAAGTCCCGCGAGATCCCGTGAGACTACGGAAAGCGGAAATGCCCAAAAATGTCTATGGCCCAATAGTCAACCGCAATCTTAGCTATCTCCGCAAACAGGGCTCCTGCATTTCCCCCTTTTGTTTTAAAAGAGGGGATGCTCTAGGACGTCTATGTGCAACCAACATTCTTACCCGTCATCGGATAATCAAGGCTGTGCCCTTGACTCCTGTCTTAGGTTGATATGTCGGCCACATGAGACTATCCCGTGCGACTGTGCCTGTCTTAGGTTGTCCCCCTCTGGGGATCTTACCCGTCATTGGCTAACCAGCCATCCAATGGAGCCCTTTAGGATCGACTGTGTAAGTTGACTAACAGCCATCCAATTGTGGGGAGATGCTGCGGCTTTAAGGCGACAAGCCTTTTGGTGACGAGCCAAATTGCATAGCATATCAAATTCTTTAAACAAAATCAGCTGCCTTAAGTTCTATCAAGTAACACACTGAGTTCTCTAAACAAATACCCCCAAGGTACTGTCCCATGAAGTCCCAAACAATGAAAGATCAAAATGTCCACTTGTTATAACACGTAGATCTAGGAGGCCCCATGCATGCAGAGCAGAGGCCACACCGCTGGTGAGGTTGTTTGACATTTGAGCAGCAGGGATGCTTGCAGCGACCGCGATCCCTGCATCTGTAGCAGCAGCCGTCTTTTTTATGTCTAGACAATGCCACCGGCAAATCTTCAGGGCCCGCTCCCTAGAGACTCAAGCATCAATTATTAAAGGAAAGGCAGTGCTATTCCAGCACTGAGTCAAGAGGCGAGTTGTCAAACTAAAAAATAGAATTATTAGATTAGAAAATTAAAGTTGATTTCTGCTCACACACATTGCAGCCTGAGCTCCCACAAACATAAGCTGGCAAAACATCATGTTTAGAACAAAACAAAGAAAGACTGAGGGTATTTACTGTATTAAAGATAGATTAAAGAAAAACTAAAAGCACTTTGGAGAAATAATTTGTTAGCTGGAACTCTCGTGTTTCTGCATATACAGCAGTCCTTTACCTGTTGAAATAATTGAAATTAATCATTTATTAAACAAATGAAGTTAATAACAAATAAGCAACCTTATGTCAAAACACCAAAATATCAGGTTATACAGCCCTAGTCATATTTTTCGCTAAAGAGAAATCCCTGGGACACCTATAAAACAAAATTGAAGGTATCTTCACTTATTAAATTATTTACCCAATTTGAATACTCTTAAACTTAAATGAATTAGAGTTATTTGGATCCATATATATATATATATATATATATATATATATATATATATATATTCACAAGCGCTTTGTTATTTTTGATGTCATACTGGACAGACAGACGCACATACAAACATATATTTGTGACGTCACATTAACATGAAATTTAGACAAATACACAGACATAAACACATATATATAAAAAAAAAATACAATTGTGTGCACACTAAAGAGAGATCTCTTTGTCCCAGCTGGGAGGAATGACACTTAAGTTGTGATGTATTTTGAAGGACTCTTTTAAGGGAATCATTCCATATCTTCATCATGGTCCTCTTGATTTTGTACCTTTTTTATTAATCTTGATTCCTCAACAACTTCATCTTGATCCTTTTGATTTGGTACTTGCTTTATTAATCTAGATGGTATCCATATTGGAGAGGATTCATGCTTTGGAAAAACACAAACAGATCCTCTCCCCCAAATTAACACTGGATCTGGACCCTTCCATGTACCTGAAAGAACATCCTTCCAGTAAACCAAAGGTTTATGTTGTTGATGTGGGTTCCAATGTCTGTCTCCAGCAGAATAACCATCAGAGTCTAAAGTTAAAAAATTTAAGGTAAACAGGGCAACTGCCAATCTGTCCTTAGGATTTTTCCAGTTTCCTTCTTTCTGTTTTAACAACATAACTTTTAGTGTGCGGTTTGCTCTTTCAATAATGCCCTGACCCTGAGGATTGTATGGGATGCCTGTTTTATGGGATATGTTGAATTTTGCGCAAAACTCTTTGAAAGATGAGGACGTATATGCGGGGCCATTATCTGTTTTAAGCATTTTGGGGATGCCCAATGCAGCAAAAGCTTGTAAACAATGAGATGTGACATCTTTAACTTTTTCTCCAGAATGTAAGGAAGCAAAAATCATGCCTGAGCATGTATCTATGGTTACATGAATAAATCGCAATTTTCCAAAACTTGGTTTCATGAGTAACATCCATCTGCCACAAATGATTGGGCATTAATCCTCTAGGGTTAACACCAAAATGAGGATTGGGCAAATGTGTCATACAAGATTTACAATCTTTTACAATTGTTCTGGCTTGCTCCTTTGTGATTTTAAACCTACGTTGCAAGGTGGTGCTGTTGACGTGAAACTGGGAATGAAATAAAGTAGCTTGTTGTAGCGCTGAAAGTATAAATATAGTTTTTGTAAGTTCATCAGCCTTTTGATTACTTTCATGGAGGGGGCCAGGCAAATTAGTATGTGCTCTAATATGGCCTATGAATAGAGGTTCTTTTCTTGCCCACAAAAGTTTTTGTATTTGATAAAACAATTTAAAGGCTGGAGTATGAGGTGCTATTGGTCCTGCTAACTCTAATTTTGGGACGGCTTGTACAATATAGTGGCTATCTGAAAAAATGTTTATGGGCTGGTCTCTAAAATGTTCCAGAGCTCTTACCACAGCTTCCAATTCCACAAGTTGAGCTGATTTGTGTGCAGTTATGTAAGTCATACTTTCCTTTGTAGTGACTACTGCAGCAGTACCATTTGAGGACCCATCTGTAAATACATTAAATGCCTTAGGAATAGGTTGATTTTTTATTACCTGTGGAAATATAATAGGATGATTAATACAAAAAGATAATATAGGAGACTTAGGAAGGTGATTATCAAAATTTGCAGAGGTAGAGCATCTAGCTATAGCCCAGTCATTATCATTGAAGCATAAATATTCAATCTGTGACGATGAATAGGGAGTAATAATAGTAGCAGGGTGAATGCCAAATATTTTAGTAGAAGTTTTAAGTCCTTGAAGAATAAGTTTAGCCACCATGGAGGTATAAGACTCAATTATGCTTTTAGGAGAGACAGGCAAATGTATCCATAATAAAGGCCCTTGTTGCCAAAATACTCCTGTGGGTGTATATTGTGAAGAAATAATAATCAATATCAGCGGTTGAGTTAAATCAAATCTGTCACAATGAGCTCCTTCAATGGCTTTTTCTACTACCTTTAAAGCTTTCCTAGCATCAGGAGTCAATGTTCGCGGTGAGGATGGATCAGGGTCCCCTCGAAGGATATCAAATAAAGGTTTTAATTGGCCAGTAGTGAGGTTTAGTGTAGGGCGAAGCCAATTAATGTCTCCCAGTAGTTTTTGGAAATCATTGAGGGTGGTTAAATGTTCTTTATTTATTAAAATTTTTTGGGGTCTAACAAAAGTATCCATGATTTTAAATCCTAAATATAATATGGGAGATCTGGTTTGAACTTTTTCTTCTGCTATATATAATCCGTATTTTTTTAAATTTTCTACCACATCACTGAATATATTAAATAAGATTTTTTGATTAGGGTGGGCCAGTAAAATATCATCCATGTAATGTAGACACATGAGGTTTGGATATTTATTTTTAATGGATTGGATGGCCTTGTCCACATATATTTGGCATATGGTGGGGCTATTAGCCATTCCCTGTGGCAAAACCTTCCATTGATATCTCTGATCAGGGCCATTATTGTTAATAGAAGGAACTGAAAAGGCAAACCTGGGGGCATCCAGAGGATGTAGGGGAATAGAAAAGAAGCAATCCTTTATATCAAGACTAATAACATGGAAATTTTTTGGAAATAGCTATAGGATTCGGAAGTCCAGGTTGAGTAGGGCCCATGACTTGCATGGTTTTATTAATTTGTCTAAGATCATGTAATAATCGCCATTTTCCTGATTTTTTCTTGATCACAAATATGGGGGAATTCCAGGGAGAGGTGGAAGGTTCTATATGTCCTGCTTCTAATTGTTCCTGAACTAGTAGGTGGGCTGCTTGTAATTTCTCTTTAGATAGGGGCCACTGAGGGACCCACACTGGCTTATCAGAAAGCCATGGTATTTTCAAAATTATTTTCTCAGTGGCCCCGAAGAAAAAACGTCTTTTTCCTATATGATAATGATTCCTTTTAGGGTTAAGCTTACCCTGTACTTTTTGATGATTTCTTATAGGGTTAAGATTACTCTGTAGATTTTTACATTTAACACCTGCAGGTTTGGTTGCAAGGTGTACTCCCATTTGTTGTAAAATATCTCTTCCCCATAAAGTAACCGGTAGATTAGGTAAAACATAAGGCTGAAACGTGCCTTTATGTCCTTCATCATCCTCCCATTTTAAAATTACCGCACTTTTTTCTGGGAGGTTATTATATCCCAAGCCTCTTAAACTGGTTGAAGCTTTTTGCAGAGGCCAGTGTTTGGGCCATTGACGTAAATTAATGATGGAAGAATCAGCTCCAGTATCTATAAGACCCTTCATTTCTATTCCTTGGATTCTTATTTTACACATAGGCCTCCTTGTACAGTCCCGAACCCAGCAAACCATGGGTTTCGAATCAGTGGAACAAAATCCTCTATTGTTCCTATTTAGAGGCATATTCATTTTAAATGACTTATGTAAATTTGGAAGGAGGAGCAGCTGAGCAATTCTATCTCCCTGATTAATAGAACTTATACTTTGGGGTGAGCTAAGCATTATTTTTATTTCCCCTTTATAGTCTGAGTTTATTACGCCTGGGGTCACTTGCAAACCTAATAAGCTCTCAGGACTTCGCCCGATAATAAGTCCTACAGTCCCTGAGGGAAGAAGTCCCCTGACTCCTGTGGGAATCAGTTGAACCCCCATTTCAGGTGTTAACACTATTCGGGCGGTGGAACAGAGGTCTAATCCTGCATTTTCCTCCTGTTCCTCTGGCGAGGGAGTGGATGGGTAATAGGGATTGTGTCGGGGAAGCATCTGAGTGGATGCTTGAGGATACTCCTCCTCCAATGCCTCGTACATTTGTGGGCCCCGGGGCATTGGGCCCCTTTGCCCCGTTTTTTGAATTCCTGAATAAAGGATTTCCATGGATGTCAAATTTTGAATAGCATTTATTGGCCCAATGATTTCCTTTCTTACACCTGGGGCAGCAACCTGGAGCACGGTATGAATTTGGTCTTATTTCTCTTTTAGGATTTTGCCTAGAATAGCCTGATTGATTATGATAATTTTGCCTAGAATATCCTGATTGATTATAATGTCTATGTTGAGCTCTTGTAAAATTTTGAGGGGCAGCATCTCTCACAGCTGCTGCAATCATATTCCCTGTGACAAAGGCATCATTTATATCTTTACATAATTGTATATATATGGAAAGATCCTTTTTATTTTTCCATGGCCTGATGGCTTCCTGGCAATACTTATTAGCATTTTCGTACGCTAATTGGACAACTAATGGCATAACTTGATCAATGTCTCCAAAAACTCTACCTGCAGTTCTCAAAAGTCGATCAGCAAATTCAGCATATGGTTCATTAGGTCCTTGAATTACTTTGGACAAGCTACCTTGTAGATCCCCAGGTCCTTGTACAGTTTTCCATGCCTTTAAGGCAGCTGCGTTTATCTGAGCATATACTCCTGGGGTATAATATTTTTGATCCTGTACGTCTGCAAATTGCCCTTCTCCTGTGAGCATTTCTATATTATGGTCTCCAAACCCCGCATCTGCATTTCTTTTAGCTGTTTCTATACAAAGTTCTTGAAATTGCGATCGCCAAACCAAGTATTGTCCCCCACTTAATGTTGCTTTACATAGACGTTTCCAGTCTGCGGGGGTTAAGCTAAAGGTGTTAAGGGACTCCAGTATACTCAACGTGAAAGGAGCTTGGGGTCCATAAGTCATTACTGCCTCTTTGAGATTTTTTATTGTTTTGAAATCTACTGGCTGGTGGTCCCTCCGTCCATTTCCATATTCAAATATTGGCAGTTCCCAACGTATCTGTGAGTTACCCTCGAGAGCACATAAGCGCTCAGAAAGACTTTTTATTTCTGTTTCTAGGGTATGCAAACGCCTAGTGATACCCTTCATATTTTCTGTAATCGATTTCACCCATGGGGGAGTAGAGGACACAAGTTCCTCCACTTGATGATCCCTTATCTTGGTCTTCCTTAATTTCCTTTTGTTCATTTTCTCAAAATCACCTTTAGTTTAATTCCTCCTCACTACTACTACTACTCTCATTGGTCCTAAAACTCACTCGGTAACATCCTGAGTCCCAGGTTCAATTGAGACCATGTATCCTTGAAGTATCTCTAATAAATCTTGAATAGCTTTAGCAGCTCGGATCTTTGTCATTTTGGGGATGCTTCTAATACTCTCCTTACTGGTCTTAGTTGACTCAACGGAATCTACGCTTTCATGATCGCCTTCACTGTTTTCTAAATCCTCCTCGCTAATGACAGACTCATCTATATCAAAGAATTCATCAAGAGCCTCGTACACTTGGGTCTTAGATATTTTCGAACCCATTTTAACCGCTCTGACTAGAGACTCCTGCGAGGTTTCTCAGTTCTTACCTGCTGTGCTGAATTCCCCGTACAGGCCACCAACTGTTGTCGCCGGAAAAGGATTGCAGCCTGGAACGGCAGCGCCGCAGGAAGGAGTCCGGAGACAGGATGGAGACGAAAATATTCTTTAATCTTACAAGAAACTACAATATATCTGCACAATAGCGATAACCCTGTCTTTTCTCCCTCTGGTCTCTTCCCATGCGCCCGAGCAGCAATGGCGCTCGCTCGATCTGCTGAGTCACCGTTCAAATCTTTCGAGAGCCTCGACCAAGTCCGCGAGATCCCGTGAGACTATGGAAAGCGGAAATGCCCAAAAATGTCTATGGCCCAATAGTCAACCGCAATCTTAGCTATCTCCGCAAACAGGGCTCCTGCAGACCTCCAACTTGTCATCCTCCTGCCTCAGCCTCCCCAGTTGCTGGGACTACTGGGTGCGCCACCACACCCTGCTACCACATCTCTGTCCTGCCCATTTCAAAGGTGGATTCCACGCTGTTCACAGGTTCCACTGCTTTACAGAAAAGAGGAAGCCAGGTCACAAAGTGGCTAACGCTTCAACATTCAACAGATCTTAAGGACTAAGGGTGAGGCTCAGGGTGGAGCACTTCCTAGCATGCTCGAGGGCCTGAGTTCCAGCTCCAGCACCCAAAAACCCTTGGTAGACTCCTCTTCACAGCAGGGCTGTGAGTCTCCAACAGGGTGACAGTGCGTAGCATTTCCCAAACTCATTTGACCCCAGAACCTCTCATCCCAAGGTGCCTTGCAGGTTCCACAGGACGTCCTTTGGGAACCCTCTTGCACAGGGTCCCTCGGCCGGGTGGTTGGAGGGGCCTCCATCAACCACAGGAGGTGGGTTGGGGGGGCGCAGGCAGCCAGGCTCCTCCTGCAGCCCACAGACCTCAGCCTGCTGTCCTTCACCCTAGTCACTTCCTGCTGGCCTGCCTCTCCTCTGTCCCTCTAGGGTCCCTCCCTCCAGGAGGAGG
The DNA here is from genome assembly GCA_025594165.1 of Tamias sibiricus. Classification (NCBI taxonomy): domain Eukaryota; kingdom Metazoa; phylum Chordata; class Mammalia; order Rodentia; family Sciuridae; genus Tamias; species Tamias sibiricus. The sequence continues at coordinate 4,918,728 of CM046660.1, forward strand.
AGCCAGGGTGAGCTTCCCGAAGGTGCAGCTGGCCCTGGAGGGCATGGAGGAAGGACTGGCTTCCTGTCCTGCGGGGGGGGGGGGGTCCCTGAGAACCTTGGGGGACCCCAGGCAGCCCCCACTGGGACAGCCTGAGCTTTCTCTCTCTGCAGACCAGCAGAGCCGGGCTGGTCCCCGTCCCTAAGTGCTCCTGGGGCTTTGCCCCCCAGCCTCTGCTGGCCACCTGCCCCTGGCTCCCCCTCTCCCCGAGGAGGCTGTCCTCCACGGGCTTCTGCCTCCTCTGTCCCCCTGCACAGCCAGAGTGGGACAGCTGAGCTGGTGTGGGCTCCGCCTGGGGCTCTCCCAGGGCACTGCTAACAGCCCCCCCCCCCCCAGTTCTGCTGCGGATCAGCCCTGCGCTCTTCCCGCGGCCCCTCCCCAAGGAGCCTCCGTTCCCTCTGCTGCAGGGGGTGGCCGTGCCGCCCTGGGCCTGCTGCTGGGGGACGGCATGTGCATCGCTTGGCAGGCCCCCCCTCCCTGCAGCCCCCGGCCCTGTGACGCAGGCAGGGACCCTGGCGCCCCTCAAGCCTCCCCCTGCTCACGCGCCCGAGATGGAGGATGAACTGGAAGGCAGCTGTGGGAACGGCCGCTGCAAACCCAGCCCCACGCAGGGCTCCCGGCAGGCGACCCAGCCAGGTCCAGCGGGCGGTGGGCAGAGAGGCCAGCCGGGTGCCTCCACCTGTCACCGGAGCGATGGGGTGGCAGCTCTCAAGAGCAAGCGAATCTTAATTTGCTTTCGTGAAAAACATAAACAAACACAGGCCTGCCGAGTGGTGCAGTTGGGAATGTTGGGAAACCGGCTGGCAGGCCCCGGGGCCGCAGCTGCAGATGGCTGAGGGTCACAGGGAGCCAGAGTCAGGTCGAGGGTCCGGGGGGCCACGCAGGCCGGCAGGTGGACGCCATCTCTGTGCGCACTCTGCTCAGTCCCCCACAGAGCCTGCCAGGGAAAACACAGATGCCAGTTAAACTTGAACTTCAGATAAGCCACACGGTTTTGGAGGGCCCTTCAGAAATGTAGCACTTACACTAAAAAAATATTGTTGATCTGAAATTCGGATCTGAACCAGCGGCCTGTGTTCTCACTCGCTAAGCCCAGCAACGCCCTGACCTAGAACTTTGATGGTCTCGCCATTCAGGACCCCCAGACACCAGGCCGAGGACCAGGGCCAGCTAACGACAAGGACAAGTTTGTACCTGGCCAAGGCCAAGCGAGGCAAACAAGAACAGGAGGCGGCTTCGGTTTGTTTGTTTTTGTAAACTGAAGATGTTCAAAGGACTGGAGATTTTTTTTTCCTTAGTGCGTGAATGTGCGCGTATGGGCTGGTGTCCTTAAAAAATAAAACGATGTAATAGCCAGGGGCGTATGTCTTTTAAAATATAGATTTCAAGCTGGACGTGGTGGCGCATGCCTGTAATCCCAGCACTTGGGAGGCTGAGGCAGGAGGATCACGAGTTCAAAGCCAGCCTCAGCAGTGGCGAGGCACTTAGCAACTCAGTGAGACCCTGTCTCTAATAAAATACAAAGAAGGGCTGGGGATGTGGCCCAGTGGTCGAGTGCCCCTGAGTTCAATCCCAGGTACCAAAACAAAAAATTTAAATAAATAAATAAAATATAGATTCCGGGCAAAATAAAAAATTGGCAGCCCTTGGCGGAGACAATGGCGCAGCCTGGAGTCTCAGCCACTTGAAAGACGGAGCAGGAGCATCACGGGAGCCCAGGAGTTCAGGGCCAGCCTGGGGCAACATAGAGAGCCGTCATCTCAACAAACAAACAAAACAAGAAAGAAAGAAAGAAAATATATCAATCTCATCTAGAGGCCTCCTGTTTCATCTTTTTAAAAAAATACTGGACTGTGAGCCCCGCATGGTGGTGCATGCTTATGATCCTAGCAGCTCGGGAGGCTGAGGCAGGAGGATTGTGAGTTCAAAGCCAGCCCCAGCAGGTTAGCGAGGCCCTAAACTAAAAATTAAAAATAAAAGTAAAAATACTGACCCATGAAGTACCGAAGCCCGGGGAAGTGAAGTGACTGTCCCAATGCTGATGTGAGGCCAGGCCAGGCTGGGGCCCCAGCTCCCCAGTCGCTCCCCCCTGCCCAGGCAGCCCTGTCTCTTGTCCCTAGTCCCCCCTGGGCCTTGCTCCCAGTTGCCACCTCCCTCCATTCCAGCCCTGGCCCCAGCTGTATCAGGGCTCAGAGCTACACCCTGACACGGGACCAAAAGACCTGGCCCGGTCCCCGCCTGCATCCCTGTCCTAGCTGGGAATCCTGGAGAACGCACCCCACCCTGACCTCCTTGCTGATGATGTGGAGCCCAGGACCCCACCCCCACCCACTGCCCCCGATCTCCAGTAGGCCACGTGAGTGTGTCCACGTGCGGAAGACAGTCACGTTGCACACTTGTTATGTGGCATTCTTCTGTGTCCATGCTATAATTCAATAAACTGGTTTATCAAAAGTTCGCAATTAACTCCCATTAGCAAGGAGGCTTCCAACCAAGAGAAACTGAAACGATTTATCTTGCAAGGAAATTTTATTACCTCCAACTTTTACATGGGAGCAGTAATTTATGATGTGTTGCCTGTATGCAGCTGAGAGCCCCTCATTGGCAGGGGGTAGGGATAGGGGGAGGTGTGCTCAGCTGAACTCATATTTGGGTTTATTTTGATGAACATTTAACCTTTTAAAAATTAACCTTCAGGCCCTTTGCATTCCAGGACATTGAAAAATTACACTGGTTTTCTATTTTTAATGGACTTGCAATAAAAGAAATAATTTAAAGCATTTTTTTAAATGGCGTTTTAAATTTCATATTTCAGGTCATCCCCACGCAGGGAAGACAGATAAACTTTTTTAAAGAGAAGATTAAAAGATATAGCCATCATAAAAGTTAAGATAACCATCTTCATGTAGCAGATATTAAGAATGAGGCAGTGTCCCCAAGTGTCCCCCAAGAAGAGCCAGCCCCATGCGGGGCTCACAGTCCAGTATTTTTTTTAAAAGATGAAACAGGAGGCCTCTAGATGAGATTGATATATTTTCTTTCTTTCTTTCTTGTTTTGTTTGTTTGTTGAGATGACGGCTCTCTATGTTGCCCCAGGCTGGCCCTGAACTCCTTGTTCAGAGCCAGCCACAAATGACCCCTTCATTCTGGTGTAGGGCCAGCAGGAGAGACAACTCAAGAGCTCCAACTGGAAGAGAGGGAGAGAGAAAGATTGGAGAGAGAGAAACAGCTACTCAAGATGAGGGCAAAACTGACCCCAAACACATGGACAAAGCTAATGTTAATAGAGACCATCAAGGACCTTGACCGTGGAGATATGGAACCACTCCAGATGCAATGGAAATAATAAAAGAATCTGCAAATGATTTTTAAATAAAAACGTTTAGGATCACCAAAGACATTAAGATATTGTGAAACCTCGAGTGGCTGTTAAAACATAAAAACAGGTGTTTGTGAAGAAGAATCGATTAGAAATCCTGCAAGCTGAAGTGTGATTATTGAAAGTTCAAACTCAGCAGACAGAATGTACTTGGCTGGACCTACTGAAGAAAAAATAAGTGAGTTGTCAGGCATGGCCAAGAATGTGGCACAGAGCTAAACAGATGGGACAGATCAAAATCAGAAGTGACAATGAAGAAACATGACAGGCAGATGGAGACTCTCCAGAAAGAATAGAAGGATCAACACAAAAACAATGTTCTAAAAGACAGCAGCTGAAAGTTCTCAAAAATGAAAAAAGAGATGTGACTATTCAGACACAAAATGCTGCACAGGATGAGGGAGCATCAGTTCATTCTCAGACACCCCAGGATGAAACTGCAGCACACTAGAAGACAAGGAGAAAAATCTGAAAAGCTACTAAGACTATCAAGGTGGACACAGCTGGCATTCCGGAGTTCTATACCCTGCTAAACTATCACTCACGGATGAGATTAGGTAGATATTTTCAGCTGTGCAGACCCTAAGAAAGAGTTTTCCTCCCACAAACTGATACTGCTGGTTACGGGTGACGAGTTCTGCTCCTTCAAATGTTGAAGTTTGAACATTAGAGAAGCCCGCCGAGGCAAGCACATAAAGCAGGATTTATTTAAAAAGGGGTGACATAGACTTCTCCTAGGAGGGAGAAGGGGGCCCTGGCTGTATCCTGGTATCCCCAGAAATGAGGTGTTCTGCCTTTTTTAGATGTCTTAGGCTTCCTTGGTTCTCCTGCTCTCTTTCCCTTATCTCTCTCTTTCCTGCTTACTTGGCTAGGCCCAGGAATGCTCCCTGGGCTGGCCAAGAGGTAGGAAACAGGTGGGCTGAAGGGGAAAGGGCAGGATGGTGCAGCCCAGGACACATTAGTTAACTTTATAGCTCCCTGTAGGGAGGGGCAGTTCCTGGGACAAGTTACCTTAGCAACAGGTTGGAGCAGGGACAGGATCTTGATAAGGGTGGAGGAAGGACTCTGAAGGAATTAACATTCCAATCCCTCAGGGGACACTCTCCAACTTTCTGGACTCACTCAGAAGTGGTCTCCTTGATCCGATCTGACTCCATTTAGCTATCTATACTGACTGCCTGGCTAATTCTGGCTTCAAAACCATCCCTGAAAAAAATGACCAAAGGGTGAATTTCAACAGGAAGAAAGTTAACTACTGGGGAAAGATAAGACTATAAGAACAATGGTGAACTAGATATAGTAGTTAATCTAATTAATATCAATTATGAAAATTCAATGTGTTAATTCAATGTGTTAATAAGGCGGAACTGAAATCATAAAGCAATAACAAAGACTAGTGGAAATAAAGCTCAGTGGTAAAAGTCCAGGCTTGCTGAGGATAGATATACGGAACGACTTTCAACTTCACTATAAACATTCATAATTAAACATCTATATTTCAACGCCTAGCCTACTAAAAGGATGCATCCTACAGCTTCCAGACCAACAAAGAAGAAGAGGATGGTGAAATACTGATCAATCCACCCGCAGACAGGAAGGGGAGGCAGACAGGCATGGTAAACGGAAACCACAAAATTAATTGGCAAAGTCCAAATACATCAGTCATGAAGCATGGCATGAAGTGAGACTCACACACACCGATTCCAGGTCTTGCTTGTGGATATTTGCACAGGCAAATCAAAAGTATCAACTTATAAATGTAAAGGTACACAACAAAAGGAGGAGAGTGGTTAGCTCAGGGAAGAGAGAAAGATGGGGTCCCGGGGCGGGTACAGAGGGGTCTTCGGTGTCACATGGAACTCATTTCCTTTTCCCTACCAGACATACTTTTACTTATTCATTTAGTCACTTTAATTATTTATTCACTTTTTTACTTGCATGTAACACTGGGCTTCCTTGGTTCTCCTGCTCTCTTCCCTTATCTCGCTCCTTCCTGCTTACGTAACTAGGCCCAGGAATGCTCATGAGATGGCCAAAGGGTGGGCTGATGGGGGAAGGGCAGGACGGTGCAGCCCAGGACACGTTAATTAAGCTCCCTGTAGGAGCCATAAAGGTTAAGTGGGGTGGCGGTGGTGGGGTGGGGGAGGAAAGGTGAGATGAAGAAGGTGAGGTGTTCGACCCCATTGCACTGGGAGGGGGACACAGGTGCTGCCGGCCTGTGAAGACAGAGGCCTCCATTTTTTTCTGATGCTTGAAATGGTGCACTTTCTCCAGCCCACCTTCTAGGGCCTGAAACGCCCCTTCCCTCGAGTCTTGGCCTGTGAGGTTGGGTGACCTTGCTGGGCTCCACTCTTAACTTTTCCCAGGGTCCTGCTCTGGGCAGGTGTATAAGGGGGGGACCCAGAACAGGTGAAGCCCGGTGCAGGGAAAGGGGCACAATTGCCCCTGCACCTCTTTCTGGGGGCACCGAGGGTGACGGACACCGTGCTCAGGCCAGGTTCTGTGGCCCCAGGTCGCTACCCGAACACGTGGTCAGGGGTCTGGACCTGCTGTTGTGGTGACCAGTGCTCCAGGAAATGGACGCCCCTTCAGAATGTAAGGAGGGGACAGTCGTGGCTCGCAGCGGCAGTTCTGGGCGGTGCTGGTGGCTTGTTTTCATAAGTGTCCCCTTCACGGCCGCAATACCTGGTGGTCCTGTCTCACGGAGGCATTTAGCTCTACCCCAGGACGGTCTCCAGGAGCCCTCCTACCATGAGACCCCCGCAGAGGCTGAGCCCCAGAAGAAACCACGCCAGGCAATCCTGTGATCGACAGAATCGCCCTCCCGGCCTCTGAGGCAGAAGGTTCCTTGGTTCCACCGTCCCCAGAGGCCACCAGGGCTGAGGAAGCACCCCGACAGTGGGATGACCCCCAAGACCTTGATTTACCCAGGAATGATGAGCTCTCCCGGTCCCCCGTCCTAAGACCCGGGGGTGTCACCCAGGGCCCAAGGCAGAAGCTGAGGACGGCCCCGCTGGCCGTGGGGTGGGGCGGGCAGCAGCTGGGGCTGCCTTGAGGAGGAAGAAGCGGGACCCCCGAGGCTCTGCAGCCCCGGGGAAGCTCGAGGGCAGGCCTAGGTCAGCGGTGGCCTGGTCACCTCCCAGGGGGGCTGCCATGGGTACCCAGGAAAGTGGCCCAGGGCGCGTGGGGTCCCAGCCACTCCCCAGGGGCAGAGCCGGAAGACCGTGAGATCATGACAGCGGACGTCTCAATGGGAACCCGAGAAGGACAGTGGCCAGGACTCCCTCTGGCAGGCCTGGGACCTCCGCACGCCCCAGGAGTAGTGGCTGGGGCCGGCCCTCAGCGCGGCAGGCCGGGGTCTGGTCTGGAGACAAGCTGTGGGGTGCGGCCGCCCGCCTGAGCTGGCAGCTGGGGTCCAAGCTCGCTCGGGCCACTTGCAGATACGGGACCTGCTTAAGCCCAGTGGAGCCCAGCCTGGGAAGGGCACCCCCTCAAGGAGGATCAGGTGGACATTGCTCCAGGAGGGCCACCTACTCAGGGGCCTTCACTGCTTCCCAATCAGAGGCTGGACGTGGCAGGTGGAGAAGGACGCTCCAGGTGGCCCTGCGGAGGTACGGGCTGCAGAAGCTCCGGGGGCAGCCTCTTACTCACAGTGAGCTCAGGCAGCGCCTGCACCTCCCTGAGCCCCAGCGCTTCTTCTGTTACATGGGATGACAGTCCCACCTCGCAAGGACCCCAAGAACCCAGAAAGGCCAGCCTGGGGCCTGGCTTCAGGAGCGGAGCTTGTGAGCGTGGCTGTGGTCAGGACCAAGGGCTTCCTGCTGCCTGCCCCTTGCGTCGCTGCCCACTGTGGGTCAGCTGCTCACGTGGGCAAAGAGCCACCTTTTCCACACAGGGAGGTTGGACCCGGAGACAGGCCCTGGGTGCGGCGACTTTCCCACCAGGAAATGGCGTGGCTGGTGCCTTCCAGGAGAAGCACGGCCAGGCAGAGGGACAGCTGGTGATGGTGAAGGGGCCGGGCCCACAATGGTGACACCGACTGGAAGTGGCACAAGGAGAGGTGGGGATGGAGGAGGAGGGGATGAGGGGGAGAGAGAATGTGATGGGCGAGGGAGGTGATGGATGCGAGGTGATGGGATGGGGAGGTGATGGGATGGGAGGTGATGAAGGCAGAAGGAGACGGGTGGGGAGGTGATGGGAGGTGATGGGAGGTGGAGGTGATGGGAGGTGGAGGTGAGGGATGGGGGAAATGATGGGATAGGGAGTTGATGAGATGTGGAGGTGTTTGGGATGAAGAGGTGATGGGATGGGAGGTGATGGGATGGGAGGTGATGGGATGTGGAGGTGATGAAGGTAGAAGGAGAATGGGTGGGGAGGTGATGGGTGTGAGTGAGGTAGTGAGATGGGAGGTGATGGGAGGTGGAGGTGATGGGATAGGGAGGTGATGAGATGTGGAAGTGATGGGATGTGGAGATGATGGGATGTGGAGGTGAGAGGGGATGGGAGGAGATGAGATGTGGAGGTGAGGGGGGTAGGAGGTGATAGGATGGGAGGTGAGGGGTGGGAGGGGGTGAGGGGTGGGAGGTGAGGGGTGGGAGGCGAGGGGGTGGGAGGCGATGGGGATGGGGGGTGAGGGATGGGAGGCGAGGGATGGGAGGCGAGGGGGGTGGGAGGTGAGGGATGGGGAGGCGAGGGATGGGGGGAGGCGAGAGGGTGGGAGGCGAGGGGGTGGGAGGCGAGGAGGATGGGAGGCGAGGGATGGGAGGCGATGGGGATGGGAGGCGAGGGGGTGGGAGGCAAGGAGGATGGGAGGCGAGGGAGGTGGGAGGCGAGGGGGTGGGAGGCGAGGGGATGGGAGGCGAGGGGGAGGGAGGTGAGGCGAGGGGGGGAGGGGGAGGCGAGGGAGGGGGTGGGAGGCGAGGGGGATGGGAGGCGAGGGGGTGGGAGGCGAGGGGAGGGAGGTGAGGGGGTGGGAGGTGATGGGGGAGGGAGGGGGTTGGAGGCGAGGGGATGGGAGGCGAGGGATGGGAGGCGAGGGGGTGGGAGGCGAGGGGGTGGGAGGCGAGGGGAGGGAGGTGAGGGGGAGGGCGAGGGTGGGAGGCGAGGCGAGGGGGATGGGAGGCGAGGGGGTGGGAGGCGAGGGGAGGGAGGTAGGGGGGGTGGGAGGTGATGGATGGGAGGCGAGGATGGGAGGCGAGTGGGAGGATGTGGGTGATGGGAGGTGATGGGGATGGGAGGCGAGGGGGTGGGAGGCGAGGGTATGGGAGGCGAGGGGAGGGATGAGGGGGGGGAGGATGATGGATGGGAGGCGAGGGATGGGAGGCGAGGGATGGGAGGTGATGGGGATGGGAGGCGAGGGGGGTGGGAGGCGAGGGGAGGGAGGTGATGGATGGGAGGCGAGGGGATGGGAGGCGAGGGGGTGGGAGGCGAGGGGGTGGGAGGTGAGGGGAGGGAGGCGAGGGGAGGGTGGGAGGGGGGTGGGAGGCGAGGGGGTGGGAGGGTGAGGGGGTGGGAGGCGAGGGATGGGAGGTGATGGGAGGCGAGGGATGGGAGGCGAGGGATGGGAGGTGATGGGGATGGGGGATGGGAGGCGAGGGGTTGGGAGGCGAGGGGTGGGAGGCGAGGCGAGGGGGTGGGAGCGAGGGAAGATGGGATTGTGGTGGGAGGCGTAGAGGGGTGGGAGGCGGGGATGGGAGGCGAGGGGGAGGGTGGGAGGCGAGGGGGTGGGAGGCGATGGGGATGGGAGGCGAGGGGTGGAGCATGTGGATGGGAGGCGCATGGGGAGGGGGAGGCGGTGGGAGGTGAGGGGGGTGGGGTTGGAGGCGGTGGAGGCGGAGATGGGGAAGGGAGGCGAGGGGGATGGGAGGCGAGGGATGGGAGGGAGGTGGGAGGCGAGGGGATGGGAGGCAGAGGGATGGGAGCGATGGATGGGAGGCGAGGGGCGGGCGGGGGTGGGATGGGAGGGGGTGGGAGGCGATGGGAGATGGGAGGCGAGGTGGGTGAGGAGGCGATGGGGATGGGGAGGGGAGGCGTGATGCGGAGGATGGGAGGCGAAGGGGATGGGAGGCGATGGGGATGGGAGGCGATGGGGATGGGAGGCGATGGGGTGGGAGGCGATTGGGGAGGAGGCGAGGGGGAGGGAGGAGATGGGGATGGGAGGCGAGGGGGTGGGAGGCGAGGGGATGGGAGGCGATGGGGATGGGAGGCGATGGGAGAGGGGAGGCGATGGGGGTGGTGGGAGGCGAAGGGGAATGGGAGGCGAGGGGGTGGGAGGCGATGGGGATGGGAGGCGAGGGGGTGGGAGGCGATGGGGATGGGAGGCGAGGGAGGGGTGGTGGGAGGCGATGGGGGTGGGAGGCGATGGGGATGGGAGGCGAGGGGGTGGGAGGCGATGGGATGGGAGGCGATGGGGATGGGAGGCGATGGGGATGGGAGGCGATGGGGATGGGAGGCGATGGGGGGGGTGGGAGGGTGGAGGGAGGCGATGGGGATGGCAGGCGAGGGGGTGGGAGGCGAGGGGTGGGAGGTGAGTGGGTGGGAGGCGATGGGGATGGGAGAGGGGGTAGGAGCGGCGATGGAATGGGAGGCGAGGGGGTATGGAGCAATGGGATGGGAGCTCATGGGGCATGGGAGGCGAGGGATTGGGAGGCCGAAGGGTATGGTAGGCGAGGGAGGGCGAGGGGAATGGGGATCGATGGGTGATGGGAGGCGATGGGAGCGATGGGATGGGCGGCGAGGATGGAAGGCGAAGGATGGGAGGCGATGGGGAATAGGGGCAGGGCGACTGGATGGAGGCGGGGATGGGAGGCGAGGGATGGGCAGGCAGGGGGGGGTGAGCGAGGGGGATGGGGCGAGGGGTTGGGAGTGCGAGGGGTGTGGGGAGGCGAATGGGGATGGAGGGCGAGGGATGGGAGGCGAGGTGATGGAAGGCGAGGGGATGTGAGGCGAGGATGTTAGGGACGATGGGATGGTGGGAGGTCGAATGTGGTGGGAGGCGAGGGATGGAGGCGAGGGGTTGGAGGGCGATGGGGTGGGAGGGAGTTGGAAGGCAGGGATGGGAGGCGATGGGGCTGGAAGGCAGGGATGGGATGGGGGATGGCGAGGGGGGTGGGAGGCGAGGGGAGGGAGGTGAGGTCGAGGGATGGGAGGGAGGTGAGGATGGGAGGCGAGGGGTGGGAGGCGAGGGGAGGGAGGTGAGGGGGTGGGAGGCGATGGGGATGGGAGGCGAGGGGGTGGGAGGCGATGGGGATGGGAGGCGAGGGGGGTGGGAGGGCGATGGGGATGGGAGGCGAGGGGGGTGGGAGGCAATGGGGGATGGGAGGCGAGGGGGTGGGAGGCGAGGGGTGGGAGGCGAGGGGGTGGGAGGCGAGGGGGGATGGGAGGCGAGGGGGTGGGAGGCGAGGGATGGGAGGCGATGGGGATGATGGGAGGCGAGGGGGTGGGAGGCGATGGGGATGGGAGGCGAGGGGATGGGGAGGCGAGGGGGGGTGGGAGGCGAGGGATGGGAGGCGAGGGATGGGAGGCGAGGGGTGGGAGGCGAGATGGGATGGGAGGCGAGGGGGTGGGAGGCGATGGGGATGGGAGGCGAGGGGGGGTGGGAGGCGAGGGGGTGGGAGGCGAGGGTGGGGAGGGCGCGGGATGGGGGCGAGTGGAGGGAGGTGAGGGGGTGGGAGGTGATGGATGGGAGGCGATGGGATGGGAGGCGAGGGGGTGGGATGGGAGGAGATGGGATGGTGGGAGGCGAGGAGGCGGGGGTGGGAGGCGAGGGGTGGGAGGCGAGGGATGGGAGGCGAGGGGGATGGGAGGCGATGGGGTATGGGAGGGTGGGAGGCGATGGGGATGGGAGGTGATGGGGATGGGAGGTGAGGGGGTGGGAGGTGAGGGTGAGGGTGAGGTGAGGGGTGGGAGGTGAGGGGATGGGAGGTGAGGGGTGGGAGGTGATGGGGAGGGAGGGGGTGGGAGGTGAGGGGGATGGGAGGCGAGGGGTGGGAGGCGATGGGGTGGGAGGCGAGGGGTGAGGAGGTGGGAGGGGTGGGAGGTGAGGGGTGGGAGGGTGAGGGGGTGGGAGGTGAGGGGTGGGAGGCGATGGGGTGGGAAGTGAGGGGGTGGGAGGCGGGGGGGTGGGAGGTGATAGGATGGGAGGTGAGGGGGGGTGGGAGGTGAGGGGTGGGAGGTGAGGAGTGGGAGGTGAGGGGGTGGGAGGTGATGGGATGGGGAGGTGTATGGGAGTCCGATGGGGGATGGGAGGTGAGGGGGGGTGGGAGGTGAGGAGTGGGAGGTGAGGGGTGGGAGGTGAGGGGTGGGAGGCGAGGGGTGGGAGGTGAGGGGTGGGAGGCGAGGGGGGTGGGAGGTGAGCGGTGCCCCTGCCCCGCGCTGGAGCTCCCAGCCCCTGGGCAGCACCCCTCCAGGCGGCCCTCCCTGCCAGTGTCCCCATCCAGCTGCTGGCCCTGGTGGCTCAGCCATTTAGGTTCTAAGCCCCTCGGGAGTCTTAGCTCCAGTGTCACCTGGGGCCATCACACGCGCTCTCTGGGGCGTCAGGTGGCGGCTGAGCTTGTCCCCAGCTGGCAGCTTTAGCCTTCAGAGTGCCCAGGGGCAGGGGCTGGTGCCCCACGTGGCAGCAGACAAAGGCAAGCCCTCCGGGGCCGTCGGGGCACTTCACAGGGCCCCGGGCACGAACTCCAAAGTTCAGCAAGCCCAGCCGCGGCCCACGCCTGGTGGTCTTCTTCGCTCTGGGCTTGAGGGAGGGAAACGCGGCTTCTCGCGCCCACCTCCGCGCCTGGAGGTTGCCCGGGGAGCCGGGCGGGTCCCCCTGCCTCCTGTGCCCCGGTCCGGCTCTGGGCTCCACGTGCCCCATCACAGACCCGCAGTCCTCGTCGCCCAGGGGACACAAGCCCAGGGCTTCGCGGGCTGCTGGAGTCACAGGGCCTCCGCCAGTGTGTGGCCATCCACGGGGAGATGGCCCGGCGCTGCCTGAAACGGGTCATTCTAGACTGGCCTCGCCCCACATCGCAGAGCCTCGAGGAAGTCCTGTCTCAGGCAGCCGCTGTTCCCGGCCTGGCTGGTGAGGGACGAGGAGTGATCAGCCTCCACCTTGACCCTGCATTTAAAGACTCCGCGGCAAGGCCTCCTGGAAGGGGCCCGCGGGCTCCTGACTGCAGGGCACAGGACCCGGAACTCTGCCAGGCGGCCAGCTGACCTGGCCTCAGCCAGCCGGAAGTGACTCAGCCCTCCCAGATTACAGGCTGTGGGCCTCCGCACACGCTGGGTGAAGGAGAGGGCAGAGCCGGGAGTGGAGCAGGGCCTCTGCCACACATGACCAGGCCGCACCTTTCCAGGGCCACAGACAGCCCCCGCCCGCCCCACCAGCAGGGGCTGGAGGGCTCGAGTCGGGACCCAGGGGACGGGCCTCGCCGGAGGTGGGTGTCGGCAGCTGGGGAGGGTCGTTCCGCAGAGCTGAGGCCCAGAGCCTGGCCTGCCCCTGCTGCCCACCAGCCCCTGAGCCTCAGCCCCCACGCGTGACAGAGAGCACGGCCACAGCCTTCCTGGTTCTGAAGGGTCCCCTGCAGGTGCCTGGAGAGCGCTTTCCTCCTTGCAGTCCTGGCCCCCGCGCTCCCCAGGCCCAGCTGGGGTGACCACGGCCTGCCTCCCAGCCGCCCACCTCACCAGCCTGCACCGCGGGGGGCGGGGTCCTGCTCATGGGAAAAAACAAGACAGGACGAAGGGAGCCGGCCTCTGGGCCCTTCCTGCCCACCCCGTGCCCCAGAAGCTGCCTGGCAGAGCCTCCCTGGGGCCCTCGGAAGCGCTGACCCGGCTCTGTGGCAGAGGTCCGGTGACCAGGAGCGGGAGGCTGAGCAGGTTCTGAAGCCGGGTCCTCCGCCTCTGGAGCAAGGTCTGGGGTGAGCAGTGGCTTCGCCGGGCCTCCAGCTGTGGCCTCCAGCTGCGGCCTCCAGCTGCGGCCTCCACGGAGGACCAGCCCTCAGCCAGGGCCAGGGCCTGGATCGGCCCAAGATGCCCGCAGATGCCCCTGCTCCTGCTTGCTGGGAGGCAGCTCCCGGCTGGAGCGTAGAGAGAGGAGCCGGGGTCTCGGGCCCACGGGGCAGCTCCAGGCCTCGTCCTCCCAGGCCTCCCCTGCCCGCTCCAGGGCCAGCGCTTCGGTCCTTCTCCCCCACCCCACGGCACGGGCGCCATCGTCGTGGAGGCCAGTGGTCCCCACCGTGGGGTTTCGGGCCCAGGCTTCTTCCAGCCCTTGCTGCTCTCTGCTCTTACCTGGGAGCTGCCCGCCGTGGCAGGCGGCCCTCGGGGGTCCAGCTGATTCCCACAGGATGAGCCGTGGAAGAGGGACGGCCGTCGGGGCCCCTCGCGGAATCCCGGGGCCACGGCCGTGAGGAGATACTGCCAAGCCTCAGGGTGGCGAGGGCAGCCAGCTGGGCCTGGAGCCGGCCGCCTCGGCCCTGCAGGAGACGCGTCTCTAGGCCCGGGCCTGCCTTCCTTCCTCACGTGCCCAGTCTGGATAGGACGGCGGGGACCTGCCACTCCCTGTTGTACACCCTGGAAACGAGGCCAGGGTGACCCGAGAAGTCCCACGGGTCAGGGGCCGAGACTGGATCAGGAACACCCACGACTCCAGGCAGGTGCCCTTCCAGGCGCTCCCAGCCCCGCCCTGCGGCAGCCCCGCAGGCACTGAACCCCCCCCACTTGCCCACCCCGGGCACGGCACAGCAGGAGGAGGGAGGCGTGGGCCAGGGGAGGCCCCAACCCAGGAAGTGTGCCCTCTGACCCACTGGGCCAAGCATGCTCCCCCACCCTGAGGCCACACGGCCTCACCTAGGGAGGCTCCGGGAGGAGCCAGCAGCTCTGAAACCCGCAAACCCAAAGATCCCCACGAAGGCTCAGAAAATCAGCTTGTCCCTGGAACCACAGCCCACAGGAGCGGCCAGGACCTGCGCGCCGAACCCAGCCAGGGCCACCACCGCTAGAACAAAAGACTAAAGGGACGGGAGCCTCCTGACGTGCAGTGTGGAATCAAACCCAGCCTTCACCGGAGACCCAGGGAAGTCACGATGTGAAAGAGAAGGTGTGAGACCCCACCAGCTCCCCAGGCACCGGAAGTCGGGGCTGCGTGAGCAGGATGTTCAAGCTATCGTTGTAAAGATCGTTCAGTGCACAATCACCAGTTCTCTTGAAACAAATGGATATATAGAAATTCTCAGCAAAGAAACAGAAGGAGTAACAAAGAACCTAACAGAAACCACAGAAACTGAGAGGCACGCACTGGTCCCTTGGCACCCAGGGAGGGGGGTTCCTGGACTCCTGCCCTTGACCACCACAGCCCATGGGTGCCCTTGATATAAAGTACCCTGGATATAATGAACCTCTGCAGCCCTCCCACAGGCCTTTTTTTTTTTTAAATAATTTTTTTTAGTTGTCAACAGACCTTAATTTAATTAATTTATCTATATGTGGTGCTGAGAATCCAACCCAGCGCCTCACACATGCCAGGTGACTGCTCTACCACTGAGCCCCAGCCCCAGCCCTCCCAAAGACTTAAATCATCTCTCAATCACTTACAACACTGAAGACGGTGTAATTGCTATGTAAGCTGCCGTTTTTGTTTAGGGAATAATGACAAGAAAAAAGGTCTGTATGTGTTTAGTGCACATGCAATTTGTTTTTCAAATGTTTGTGATCTGTGTATGGTTGAAACTGGATGCAGAATCTGTGAACAGGGAGGGTTGACTTTTGTGTTTGTGTGTGTGTGTGTGTGTGTGTGTGTGTGTGTGTGTGTGGTGCTGGGGATGAACCCAGGGCCTCACCCACAAGGGCAGTTGCTCCACTAAACTACATCACCACCCAAATTTTTGTGTTTTTTGGAGACAGGGTTTGCTAAATCAGCCAGGCTGGCCTCAAATTTGTAATCCTCCTGCCTCAACCTCCCTAAGTACCTGGGATTACAGACACAGACCACTGTGTCTAGCTTAAACAATATGCTTCTAAATAATGTATGTATCAAGGAGGAAGCCTAAGAAGAAATTAAGGAGTTCATGAAACTGAATGGTAATTAAAATACAACAAACCCAATCACATGGGATGCAGCCAAAGCAGTGGTGAGAGGGAATTTCATAGCATTAAGTGGTTACATTAAAAATAGAGAAGACTCAAATTGACTATTTATTGAGGCATTTCTGTGCTTGGTGCCAAGCTAACTAACCATGGTGTAGGCCCAGTCCCTACCCAAGGGACTTACAATTCAAAGAAGCCAGAAAACAAAGAAGGCACACGCAGTGTGCTCAGGATCTTCCAACGAGGGTGGCGCAGGTGGCCAGGGGAACCTGCAGAGCCGCACCTGCAGGCTGGGAACCAGGAACGGCTTCTCCAAGGAGAGGATTCCAAGCTGAGCCCTAACAGGACGGTAGACCCCAGAGTGGGAGAGGGCGCTCTAGGCACAGGAAGCTGGACCCTGGAGAGTGCTGGGGAAAGAGACCTGGCCCCTCAGGGCACGGTCAGGGTGGCTGGGAGAGAGCAGGCCAGGCAGGCCACCCTAGGGGCGGGGGCAGGAGGGGTCTGGGCTTGACCCGGAGGCAGTTAGAAGGCAGTGAGGAGCAAGCCCAGGAGGACAGGGTCATCTGTTTGGGAGGGCCTCTCTGACTGCTGGAGGAGAGTCACTGCTAGTGAGGGGGCCGGGAGGGGGAGACCCCACGGCCCACTGGGGAGAGATGGAGAGGCTGGACCAGGACGAGGGGAGAGGGGAGAGAAGGGGCTCCGTAGCTGGTGGGGGGTGACAGGATCTGGAGCCTAGAGATGAGGGGTGTCCAAGTTGAGCCCGGGCAAGTGGTGAGCAAGGGGTCCCTCTCTGAGCGGGGGCTGCTGGGTGGTGTTCTCCTGCGATGACGACAACTTCTTTGGGGGGCTCTGCAGGGGGGGCCCTGCAGTTTCAAGGGGAGACCCTGAGTTGGAGCTTAGGAGGCCAGCTGAGCTGGGACACAGTAGGGAATGACCGCAGGTGGCGGAGGCCAGGGAGAGGGAGCCGCTTTGCTGAGGCGGCGCAGAGGGGCGGGGTGGGAGCCGCAGCCTGGCCTGGGCCTAGTCGACAGCCAGGAAAACGGAAGGAGGCTGAGGAGCCGGAGGCAGGAGGGGCCGGGGACACTGCTCCAGGGAACCAGGGACAAGAGCATGAGATGCCGGACAGCCCGTAAGGGCCACCTCAAGGAGGCCAGGACCTGGGGGTGCGCTAGGGAGGAGGGGCCGAGGGAGGGCGATCTGCCTTAGACGGAGAGCCTTGAGCGCGGTCATGATCCAGGACGGGTGTCGCGGCTTGAGCAGGGGCGTCCTGTTGATGGCACGGGGCTCCTCCTCGAGCCTGGTGCGGGGGCTCCCTGGACTTAAGCCAGGAGAGGACAGCACCCACTCTGCAGGTGGGCGAGGACTGCGTGCTGGGTGAGGGGCCACTGCGGCCACCGCAGCCTCTGGATCAGCCCACAGGGAGGGGACGTCACTGTCAAAAGCAGGGGCGTTTCCCCGAAGGTCCTGAGGGCCAGAGTGCTGGCCACCCGGGCTCCCTGTCCTGTCAGACCTCAGCCTGCGGAAGGTCCCTGCAGCGCGGAGGAGCCAGGTCGGTGCACAGACGCGTGGCCTCCGGCAGGTGGCGCTGTCGCCTCTGGAACGGGCCGGACCCTCCCGGGCGGCGGGCGGGAGCAGGGCAAGCCTGGGACAGCGGGTCATCGCTGGGCTCTCCCTCTGCCATCGCCACCCTGGGCACCCATACTGTTTTCCCAGAGTCCGTTGCCCCAGGTTTATGAATGCCGCCCGTTGTCCTCCCTCCCTCCCAAGTCCCCGCAGGCCGGTGTCAACTGGAGTCCTGCGCCCACCTCACTCTGGGCGCAGGAGTGGCCCTTCATGCCACGCCACCCCCAGCACTCCCTTCTCCTTGCCGGGCCTGAGCGGGCCGGGGGGCTCCTGGGGAGGAGGGGCATCAGGACATCTGGGCGGGGCGCCAGGACCCGTGGGTCCCCAGCTGCTGTGTGTGGGAAAGCCGGTCCTCACGCCAGGCTTGGGTTCAAGTCCCGACCACACACCTGGCCCCAGGCAGTTCCTCCCCTCGCTTCCCCTTAGGTGGTGACATCAGCCGGAGGTGGCCGAGGAGTGTCACGATGCCCCTGGAGCCCAGGGGGCTCCGATGGCCGCAGTTATCTGGGGGGACCTGTGCCGAGCCCTGAAACCATCGTGCTGGCTGATTTGGGGATGAGTTGGGCCAGCTGTGTCCAGTCTGAAGAGGGGAGCGTGACCAAGTGTCGTCCCCACTGCAGAGAAGGAAAAGGGACACAGGACCCAGCCAGGGGACGAGAGGGAGAGAGAGCAGTTATTAGGGGTCCCCTACGGCCCGTGTCCCCAGACCCCTGCTGCCACACGCGTGCACGTGTGCACACAGGCCCTGAGGGCAGGCGGCAGCCGGAGCCCGCACACCCCTCTCCCTGCCGCAGGCGGCTGCCGTCTCCACCTCTGCCGACAGGGGGCGCCACGCCTCGGCTCCACCAGGCCACTGGCCGGCTGCTGCCTGCTGCCCCAGCACCCTTGGCTCAGGTGACGTCATTCCTCACCCCTGACGACGCCGGGGCAGAGCCAGGGGAGATGTCCAGGTCACCGTGCCACACGGGGCCCGGCCGCAGTCCTGTGTTCTGTGTCCCCATCTCAGGACCAGCACCTCTGCAGCTCCCAGGCCTGCCCGCGGTGCCTGCTGTCCCCCGCCCGGCACAGAGCCTGGCTCGTGCTCTGCACTGTGAAGCCAGCATCTGTGGGGCAGCCACGGGGAGGGGTGGGCCACTTGCCAGAGTGACCAGGAGGCTCTCCTCACACAGCGGGACCCGTGCAGCTTCTTGGGTCAATGTCAGCCCACAGCACGTGAAGTTCCTGCTCTCCCGGGCTCGGATTCGGTGGGGAGAGACACCCATTTCCAAAGAGGAGTTCCAGGGCGCCTGGTGGGCAGTGTCCTTTAGACGGGGTGTCAGAGAAGGGGCCTCTATGCCAAGAGCTGGGAAAGAATACTGCAGGCAGAGAGGTGGCAGGTGCAAAGGCCCTGGGGCAGGACCAGTGACTTGCTCTGGGGGAAGGGAGACAGGGGAGAGGGGGTGTGAGGAGGCTGAGCCAATGGCGGGCTGGCTGCCGGCGGCACACCCCAACACGTGCAGGAGACCAGGCAGTGTCCACACGGTCCTCCACCCCCATGCTGGAGAGCGAGCACCGTCCCTGTGTTCTGCAGGTGTGAGGCGCCACTGCTAAGAAGTTATTTCCCCAAGGCTTCAGCCCCCGGGTGGCCGGACCTGAGGCCTCCGCCCTCTCCCCACCAGGCGCTGCCTCTCACGCTGCCTCCTCCGTTCACCCCAAACTCTGCAGGGACCAAATGTGTCACCCCCTGCCCCAGACATGCTCCCTCCACTCTCCCCTGTCCTGTCCACTGCTGGCCACGCCTGCGTCCTCCCAGGGCCGTGGTTGACCCCTCCTCCCGGACTCGCGGACTCCCGGCCCTGCCCACCCCCTCCCGCCTCACTGCCCCAGCAGGGCACAACCAAGCAGGTCACCGGAGTCGGAGGTGTAGGGACCCCATTCCCAGAAGCCCCACACGGGTTGGCCCGGGGTCTGGAAGCAAGACCCCCGTGCCAGGGACGTCCCTCCAAGAGAGAGCGTCCCCGTGCCCAGAGGTGGGCTTGTGCCCAGAGCCCAGCTCCGTGAGTGCAGAAGGGGCGGCGAAGCCCCCACACGGTTGATGGGGTCTCGGGAGAGGGACAGGACGAGGGAGCGGGGACGGAGAGCGTGGTCGGGTGTGGCGGCTGCAGGCGGGTGCCCGCGGCACGGGGACAGGCCAGCTTCCAAGGCAGCCTGGGAGGCTTGGCACAGCCGCCGGGTCCTCGGGCGGAGGGGCAGCCGGGGCCCTGGCGTCGGGGAGGTTCTGCCATCTCCCTGGACGCGCAGAGCAGCTCCGACCCAGCGAGCGGGCGGGGGGGGACCGGCCGCCTGGCCGTGCAGGCCCTGTGTTTGGATCCTGTGAGACGCGGCCACCTGGGCTGCGGCGGTGGCCTCACCGTCACAGACACACAGCGCGCCTTCCCGCCAGGCACCAGGAGGCGGGTGGGGCCGGGCGAGGAGGGCGGCCTGGCTGCGCAGGAGGGGGCCAGGAAGCCGTGCCTTCAGGGAGGACGGGTCACAGGGCAGGTCCACACCCACGCTGTGCCGCTGACCCGGTCACTTGGTGACCAGCAGCCCGCGGTGTGAACCCACGGCTCCCACGGTGCTAACGCTCTCCTGGCCCAAGGCAGGGGCCGCCCGGCCGCATCCCAGCCCAGGGCCTATCCCTGGGGCTCTGACCCTGGCCAGCTGCCCAGGCCCATGTCTCTGGCCCCGGAAGAGAACACCACGTGTGACCCCCCTGACTCGGGATTTCAGAAGGAAGCAGAACCGCAGGACCCGAGGGGGACGTGGAAGGGATCGATGGGCTTGGGCCGACAGGCCACCCCCCAGGAAGTTTCTGTGTCCTGAGCAAACTGTGTCATTTCCCCACCCCCGGGCAGGAGCCCACCCCAGGGCGGGCTCAAATGTCCTGAGCAAACTTGCTCCACTTCCGGGGCGGGAGCCCACAGACTCCAAGCTCGCTCTGGTACACCCCGCCAGCAGTCACTGCTTAAGCTCCCGCTGGTCCAGAGCTCGCCCCAGCCCTCTCCCCGCGCCTCTTCTACCTGCGCCCGGCCGCAAGGGCTGGTGAATGAATCTCTTGGCTGCGCGGTGGTCTCCGGTGTGACTTTGGCCTTCCCTTCAGGGGGCACTGCACGAGGACCGCGAGCACCCCGAGCACCCCAGCACAGCGAACGGTGGCCTCTAAAACCACCCTCTACCGCAGGGGCTGGAAGGGAGGGGCCACCGAGGCAGCCCGCGGCACCTTCCTGCACCGGGGAGCCGGGGGGCTCTCAGGACCCAGAGGGTCAGCGAGGGGGCGTGGGAACCCGCTAGAAGGGGCGTGCTGGGCCAAAGTCGAGCCTCAAGGAGAAGAACTGTCGGAACACACCCGATGCCTCAAAAGCCCTGAGCCCATGCGACCAAGAGAACGCTGAAGACAAGCCAGGAACCTGTGGGAGCCCCGCGGACAGGAGCGCGTGTGCACCTCGGGCGGACCGCACCTCTGCCTGATTCCCAGAGGAGCAGCCCCAGCGGGGGGCACCCACTGTTTGTGGCAACCCTACCCCTTGCCTGGTTTGAATGGCTTCTCCGCGAGAAAGCCGGGGCTCGAGGCGTGCTCCTCCTCTCTCTCGCCTGCCTTGCCCCCTTGCGGGAGCCGTGGCTGGGGAGCGGTCACTGAACCGGGGAGGTGCCTTCCGTGTCTGTGTCTTTATTTAGCCAGCCCGAATCCACCGGGAGCGACCCTGACCTGCCTCTGTGGGGACTGCCGCTCCCGCTCCCTAATCGAAAACCAGGAGGAGCCGCCCCGGGTGGAGGACGGCCGGCTCTGTCCTCAGCGTGCCGGACGCCTCGGGCGCAGGAACCGCCGGGCTAGAAAACCACCGGGCTAGAAAACCACCGTGTGCAACCCCAAATCAAATGGGCAGAGCATGGGGAACTGTGTTCAGCCTGTGCACAAGGGTCCCCACCACAGGAGGTGACTTCAGCGATGTAGAGGGCCCACTCTCACCCCAGACCCAGGGACTGACCCGGATCTCCCAGATCGCGACCTCACGATGCTCCAACCCGCGGTCTGCTCAGACCCATGCAGAGCCGACAAGCTCTCCACAGGCCACGTCAAGCAACACAGTGAGGTGGGCGCTCCAGGGGTCACGGCCCCAGCCCTTGCACAGCCAAGGACCTATGGAGAAAAGGACTGGCAGGTTGTCTCAGAGGACAGCTCACTCCTGAGGTTGGGTGATTGTTTCTTTGCACCAGGGATTGAACCCAGGGGCGCTTAACCACTGGGCCACCTCCCCAGCCCTTTTTAGTATTTTGCTTAGAGACAGGGTCTCCCTGAGTTGCTTGGGGTCTTGCTAAATTGCTGAGGCTGGCTTCGAAGTCACCGTCCTCTTGCTTAGCCCCCCGAACCACTGGGATTACAGGCGTGCGCCACCGCGCCCGGCGTGAGGTTGGGTTGCTTGTAAAGAAGCTCATGATTCTGAAAGCCACGCGGTCCCGGGAGCCTGGTGCCAGAGCCCCGGGCTTTGTCCCAGCACAGCAGAGCCATGGAAACGGAACCGGCTGGGCACAGACGGGGCCACGCGCACGGCTGCCCTCTTTAGAGCCAGCTCACTCCACAAGACCAGCAGGGACGGAGCCCCCACGGCCTGTGACCTTCCACCAGGCCCTGTCTCTCGAAGGTCGCACAACGTCGACCCCACCACACTGGGGTGTGGCCTCCACCCAGCACAGGAACCCTTGGGGACACTCCAGCCATATCCAAACCACAGAACAATCTAGATTAGAGACAGAGCAACCACAGGCCGTGCACAGACCGCAGCCAGATCCCGGTTGGAAGGAGCCAGCCCGAAAAGACGTCGAGGGGACAACTAGGCAGAGCTGAATGCGGAGGGACATTCAAGTGGCATAAAGGAATGTTGTTCATTTTGTTAGCCGTGATGATGTACCATGGTCAAGTAAGCAATTGTCATTTTTAAAAGAAAATGTCTACAAAATATTTAGAGGGAAGTGCCACAAAGCTGGCAATTTATTTTTAAATAATTTAAGAAAAAACTCGGGAAGCGGCTGTGACAAAATGTCAGCAGCTGTTAGATATCGCTGCCGCGCCCGGGCGCTGGGGAGGCCGCTCTCGGCACCCCTCCATGTGTGCAGCTCCTCCTGATGAAGTCCTGACTCTTCCCAGGCTCGTCCCATGTCCCCGGGCAGACCCCTGGAGAGGGGACCTCGTGCAGGAGGAATGCGTGGTCGCCACAAGGAGCAGCGTCTCTCCCACGTGAGGGGCTTGAAACCCCGCCCGATGGGCGTCGGGTGGGTGGGCGCTTGTCAGTGCCCCGCTGGGGACTGTCCCCCAGCTCCTGCTCAGCACCCCAGCCTGCGACTCACGGGTCCCACCGTGAGTGCGGTGGGCGAGAGAGGGTGACCCAAAATGGCACCCGCAGGGGCTCCGCCTCCGAGCAGCCCAGATGACCCTGGAATGCAGGGCTCAGTGGGCTCCCCTCCGTCCGGTCACCCACGTGCTGCCCCTGCTGGGGCTCCGTCCACCTGCCAGGGCGCCTGGCCGGGCCCCAGGCCTTCTCCACCACACGTCTGGCAGACCAGCGCCTGCGCCTGCCCGGGCCCTGCTGATCCCTCCAGTCTCCTGGCGGGGGGTCTGTTTCCGGGAGGAAGCCGCCACCTGGGCACAGGAGAGCCTCGCGTCTGCTGAGCCGCGTCTGGGGCGGGGCGCCCCCTCTCCGCCAGTTCCTGGGCCTGGAGGGTGTCGGAGTCGTCTCGACAACGTGGACCAACCGAGGACATCCTGCGCTGGGGCCTTCCCGGGGGTCCTCCCAGGCCCCCAGACCATCGTGTGCACGGCAGCTCCTGTCCACAAAGGGAGGCACGGCCTCTGGCCCCCCACAGCCAGCCCTGAGCCCAGGCGCAGGACAGTGTGGGGCAGCGCCTGCTACAGCACTGGCCGGACAGGGCCCTGTGTGTCCACCTGGGGCTCACAGTGAGCCGCGCTGGGGTCGGCCCTTTGGAAGTGCCAGGTGAGCTCTGAAACCCCCGATCAGGGCAGCCTCTCAGGAAGGAGGCCCACCCGCAGGGCTGGGCTCCGGCGTTCGTGACCGAGCATCCCAGCGGCAGACGATGCCCAGGCCGGGTCCGGCTGCTCCCGTGTTCACGCCTGGCGTCTGAGTGTCGCGGGGCTTCTGACAAGGGGAAGTGACTGGGGGTGTGCTTGCATAGGTGACCTCTACATGCCCCAGCTTGGACACCGGAGGATCCTGGGCCTCTTGGCAGATGGAATGCAGTGAGCTGAGGCACCCCACCCAGGCCTGCTCGGCTGCCCCCCAGGCAGGGCTGCTGCTGTGTGGGGTTGGCAGGACCACAAAAAGGAACAGAGCCAGGCATGGTGGTAGCTGGGTGCGGTGGCTCACACATGGTATCCCAGCCACTAGGGAGGCTGAGGCAGGAGGATCACAAATTTGAGGCCAGCCTCAGCAATTTAGTGAGGCCCTCAAGAACTGATGGAGATCCTGTCTCAAAATAAAAAAATACAAAGGGGATGTGGCTCCGTGGTAGAGCACCCTGGGTTCAATCCCTGGTACCAAAAAAAAGAAAAAAAAAAAAATAGAGGATCTAGGGACAATCTGGGTGGGGAAGAGCAAAAAGGTGACGGGAGAAGCTGCGCGGGGTTGGAAGGCTCACTGGAGGGGATACCATGTCCTCCAAGGGCTCCCTCCCCGCACCCTCCAAGCTGCCATCTCCCCACAAAATTCTGCTTCTTTTCCAAGAAGCAATTTCCCCGCAGCCCTGCCTGGCCTCGGTGGAGGCTCCGCCACACTCCCCCCGCAAACTGCTGTTATCTGCAAGGAAATGCGGGCCCGGAAAGAACCTCGATAAGAGGAACCCAAGTTACTTTGAAGGGAGCGATGTTTGTGACCCTTTTCACAGAACAGATCCCGGAAGATAAGGATGATTCCTCCTAACCATAAAACCTGTAAGAATGAATGACTAAGAATCCAATTAGAAAGCCGGGCACGGTGGCGCACGCCTGGGATCCCAGCACTTGGGAGGCTGAGGCAGGAGGATCGTGAGTTCAAAGCCAGCTTCAGCCATGGCGAGGCACTTAGCAACTCAGTGAGACCCTGTCTCTAATAAAATACAAAAAGGGCTGGGGATGTGGCCCAGTGGTCGAGTGCCCCTGAGTTCAATCCCCGGTACCACCAAAAAAAAAAAAAAAAAATATATATATATATATATATATATATACACATACCCAGGCCCACCTCACTTTTTTCTTTCCTTTTTTTTTCCTTCACTTTTTTCTTTTAAGTCACTGTGTTCGTTTTCTATCGTAACAAATCACCATCCACATAGTTGCTCAAACAACAGATTCACCCTCTTCTGTTTCTCGAGGTGAGAAGTCCAAGATCAGCTCCACTGGGCTGAGGTCACGGTGTGGGCAGGGCTGGCTCCGTCTGGAGGCTCTGGGGCCTCCATCGCCCTGCCTCTTCCGGTCTCCAGTGGCCTCCTGCCACCACCACCACCGTCTGTGCTGGAGCACGGAGCCCACACACAGGACTCCTGCGTCTGTCGGGAAGCAAACGAGAGCGACTGCTTGTCGTGGGCCCTCATGGGCCTGCAGACGGTGGAGCAGCCTCCCGGCCTTCGCCCCCTGGGCAGCCTTAGGACCAGCACCCGACGCGCCCCAGCAGTGTGCAGCCCGACTCGTGTCCAGGGTTAAGAGAGAGCTAGAGGCCGTACAGAGGCCTTTGCACAGCACGGCGTGGGCCAAGGACGACGTGGGATGCTCTGGGGCAGAGGGTGACTTCCTGGGAGCAGAGGTGGGAGAGGAGCCCCCGAGTCTCTCTGTGGGCCTGGGCGCTCTGCACCACCAGGGGTCAGCGTGGGCTACGGGCATGGGAGCAGGAGGCAGGGGCGGACTGCCCATCTGCAGGGATGACCAGGCCCAGGGGCTCCTCCTGGGAACCATGTGAGATTGGGCTTGGTCATCCTCGAGGTGGACCAGTCTCCCGGAGGAAGTCCTCTACTGGGCCTCCAGGGGCCACGTGGCTGCAGCAGTGGGCTTTGGGCTGCTGTCCAGGACACAAAGCCACCTGTGCCCGGCCGCAGGACCAGGAGGCTGAGCACCTCTGCCTGACGCTCCCGCTAAGACGGCAGCCCCCACCTGCTGAGAGAAGCTGGCGAGCCAGACAGCCTGTGGGGCACCCCGCGGGGCTGGAGCTGGGCGTGGGAACGCCTCAGGGTCCCTGCGTGGAGGACAGGGCTCGGCCCCAGCTCCGCAGCAGCCCTTCAGGGCACACAGCGGCTGACACCCACCCCCCGCTCGCCGTGGGCTCCGTGGGCTCCGTGCTGAGCCGGGTGTGGTCAGCGGTGCAGCCAGAGAACAGCCTCCTGGGATGCCAAGGTGTGAGAGCTCCCCAAGGCCATGCAACTGGTCACCGGCAGAGCTGAGGACAGGAACCTCGCTGTCCTCCAGCGGCTACCAGCAGGGAAAGTGTCCACACACGGCTGCCTGCATCTCGGTCTGCAGGTGTCAGCCAGGCCGGCGCTGACCAGCAGGCAGGGGCAGGACTGGACCCTGACCTGGGCCCTGGGAGAGCTGGGGGAGATAAGTCCCCATGCGGCTCTGTCAGCTGCACCCTCCAGGGAGGCAGGGGAAGGAGCTGAAATAGAACAAAATGGGCTGCTCATTTGCATGCAATTTCCCTCTGATTTGCATATATATACATATTTTTTTGCCAGAGCTGCTCACTGTAGAATTATAAAATCAAATGCCTACATGAATTCATGTACCCTTCCTGGTGCAGACAAACAACCCTTAGGGCTATTTATGAGCGCAGCACCCACACATGCGCACAGGCACACCCCCTTCTCTCCAGAACTCCCAAATAAATGTGTTCATGCTTTAAGAAAATTCCCCACCACGTCACCTCATTCATTAAGTGAAAATCAGGAAGTAATCACAGAGAGATCTGGCCTTGCGAAAGGACTCTCACTGGGGACTCTTTTCAACACACATTTTAAAACCCTACGTGACGGGCTTGCTTCACGGGGACATGTCAGCAGCGGGGGTTGACGACGTCGGCTGTGAAGACACCGCAGGAAGCTCAGCAGAGCCACTAGTAGGAGCCCTGGTGTTATTTGGATGTGAGCCCCGGCGCCTGCCTCCCACGTCTGGCTCCCACTCGGAAGGCTGTGTTTTCTGCCCAGCCTGGGCACAGACCACCCGTTTTAGGAGGAGCCACCCAGATTGTGCCAATTAAATGCAGAGTTGAGTGGGAAAGAGTCTATGCCCAACGAACCCCGGGAAAAACTTCCGCCAGGGGCCTAGCACTTAAATGTGCGTGGCCAAGGAGATTGATGTCCACCCTGTCAGCATTCGCCACTGCAGGGACTTCCACAGGAGGATTTGACTTTGAGTGGAGTTGACCGGCACCTTCCCTTAAAATCATGCACATGGTATTCCTGCTGCATTTGCAAAGAAAGCCCAGAGCCGGAAGCCAAGCCCCAGGGCCCGCGGCCTGGACTTCCTTGTTACCCTGGGCAAATGTCCCAACCTCGCTGGGTCTGAGCTTCTTCTTCCCAGTCACAAGGCACTGGATTAGATCAGTGACTCTGAACTGGTGATTCTGCCCCCAGGGGCCATCAAGCACCGGGTGGAGGTATGGTTGATGGCTATGGGTATGTAGTGGGTAGAGGCCAGAGATGCTGCGGAACCTCCCCACCCAGGGAGGGGTCCTGCCCAGCCAGCTAGCAATGCCAAGGCTGGGGCACCTAGCGGGGGCGCACCCCGCCCCTCCAAGTCAGCGGCAGGGTTGCTGGAAGACCACGCCCAACCCGCAGTATGCAGGACTTGGGGACGGCTCGCTGCCATGTTCACCGCCGTCCCTCCCAGGGAGACCCCGGGGCATTCCGATGGGACACCTTCAGAAACCTCCTCCTGCTCGGGGACACTGGAGAAGGGGGGAGCTGCTGGCCGAGCACATGGCAGCCAACACTGGACTTGGTGGGGCAGAATGTGGCAGCGGGGAGCGCCCCGGGCCTCCCTCTCTCCTGCATCCTCTTGCCTCCTGTAGTTTCTCATCAGCCGCAGCCAGCTGGGTTACTTGGGGACAGTCAGTGCCCCGGAGAATACTGTGATGCCCCTAAAGCTGAGGGGTGTCCACCACATGTTTAAAGACAGAGAAACCAGAATTCCTTATTTTCCTTTTTTTTTTTTTTTTTTTTTTGTGGTACCGGGGATTGAACTCAGGGGCACTTGACCACTGGGTCACATCCCCAGCCCATTTTTTTTTTTTTTTTTTTTTTTTGTATTTTATTTAGAGACAGGGTCTTACTGAGTTGCTAAGTGCCTCGCCATTGCTGAGGCTGGCTTTGAACTCGCAATCCTCCTGTCTCAGCCTCCCAAAGTGCTGGGATTACAGGCGTGCGCCACCGCGCCCGGCCTTATTTTCCTTTTAATAAAAACCTGATTGCCTCTTTCAGCTCTGCAATGGGAATCAGACCCTGCCCAGGAAATGCCTGCAACTCCGAGCCCAGACACAGCCAGCCAGGAACGTGTGCTCGAGGAGCGAGCGGGTGTTCCGGAAGGAAGCGTTGGCAAAGCGTTCCCCGTTTTTCTCTAGTTTGCATTTCTCTTCAGCTTTCTCTTGTGATTTTCCAAACCACGTGGTTCTTGGGAGGCACACTGAAGTGTTTAAAAATGAGGCAATAAAAATAAATCACTGTCCTCGGAGGACAGCTCGCGGGAGGTTCGTCGGCGAGTCGCAGCTGACTGAGCACTGGCACGATGCTGACGGCAGGGCCTGCGGGGCTCCTGAAGCCTTGGCCTGTGGACACAGCCTCAGGAAAGGCCCTGGTCGCGTCCACACAGGCCGCATCGGGGTTCAAAACCCACCTTCACTGGGGTTAACTGAGGTGTCACAGCGAACACCTGGCCGGCTTGGCATCAGCACCGAGATTTGTCCCTGCGGTATTTCAACACTGAGAGTCATCTAATTGTGCCCAGGCAGCTGCCCAGCTGGCCCCGGCCCTCCCACCTCTCTGGCTACACCCCTCCCACCCAGACCCAGCATCAGGCCCTAAGCAATTTCTCAAGGGGGTTCTAAGAGCTGGAAACAAGAGTCGCCACCCAGTTGCGGAATCCAGGGAAAGATTCAGGCTAAGTGAGAGCTCCACCTCACTCCTCATGCAAAAACCCAACGTCAGACGCAGCAGATATTTACACGTGAGAAAATAAATCCGTGAGCCGGGTGTAGTGGCACGCGTCTGTAATCCCAGTGGCTCGGGAGGCTGAGGAAGGAGGATCGTGAGTTCAAATCCAGCCTCAGCAAAAGCAAGATGCTAAGCAACTCAGTGAGACCTGTCTCTAAAAAAATATACAAAATAGGGCTGGGGATGTAGCCCAGTGGTTGAGTGCACCTGAGTTTGATCCCCAGTCCCTCCCCTCCAAAAAAGAAAAGAAAAGAAATGAAATGAATCCATGGAAGTACCAAGAAGATGCAGGAGAATTTAACATGGAGAAGATTTTTCTGACCAGATATAAAATCCAGAGGCTGTTAAGGAAAAGATGATCAATTTGACCTACTGAAGATTACATTGCCAGTGTGTGGCAGGGATGAGGTCAAAGCCAAACGACCAACGACAGACAGCTGCTTCCCATGTCATCCAGAACTCGAGCCAAAACGCCAGTGTCCTCACGGAGACCCCGAGGCCCGCAGGACCTGGCTGCCCTCCCCACGCACCCCAAGCCCCCTCTGCTCTTGTCGGGATGAGCTCGTTTTTGGGGGTGGTAACAAATGAACCCCGAGGTCTCCAGGCCTGGCGCGGCCCAGGTCTACTCCTGCCCCAGGCTGGCCCCAGGGCAAGTCAGAAGCTCCCCAGGACGACAGCCGCTCCGGGCCGCCACTCACCCATCCAGGCCCGCCCCACCTCCTGCCGGGTGACCAGCTCGCCTCCACCCTGCAGCAGTCACTACGCCAGGAGCAGAGGCTGAGCGTCACACACTGGCCCTTGAGTGCCCGGATCGTGCCAGGCCCCGCTCCTCCACTGTCTGGCTGGAGCTGACCGCGGTGCTGCCCGAGGGCAGTGGGGCTGGGGACATGGGGCGGGCACGAAGGGGGACTGGCACGTTTCTCTGATGTATCCCCTTGTTTCTTGCTAACTTGTCCTGCTAGGCTGATTTTGTTGCTGTACCTTGAGCACACTGTGCGCCGTCTCATGGCCCTCACATTAGCTCTTCTCTTTCTAG
Source organism: Tamias sibiricus (assembly GCA_025594165.1). Lineage (NCBI taxonomy): Eukaryota > Metazoa > Chordata > Mammalia > Rodentia > Sciuridae > Tamias > Tamias sibiricus. The sequence goes on from CM046660.1 coordinate 4,948,067, forward strand.
AATGTTCTTCCCTAGGAGATCTGCTAGCTGGCTCCATCATCTCCTCATAAGGCCTTCCTGGTCATCCTACGGGAGCTGCAATCTCTCCTCTGTCCTCTGTTTCCTCCGTTTTCTTCCCAGATCTCCTCCCACATGTCACCTCTGATGGACGGCACTGCTCAGACCAGGCTGGGGACTGGACCAGGGCTGGGGATCGAAGCCACAGGGTCGCACTGCGGACACCAGCTGTGCAGGTTAAGGCGGACGGCGCACAGGGTCAGCACCGGCAGGAAGCAGCTCTGCTGGGGCTGGGAGGACTGGCAGGAAGAAGAGGGTTTAGGAAGCCCGGCTGGAAGGAGGGCCTTGCCCACAGCTCAGGACTTGTGGGGACACTTGGAACCGCTCTGGGCCCTGACGAGAGGCAGTCTGGGGTGCTCAGATCCCCAGATAACAGGTGGGCAGGTACGCGGCAGGCTCCAAGTGTGGCCTGGAGGAGGAGCTTCTAGGGGCCCTGGCTGCTGCGGGCACTGTGTGACAAGGCTGGGGACCGTGAAGCTGGCAGCTGGAGCCTCGCTGGCTGCTCCTACTGGGACCGTGCCACCAAGAACAGGAAGCAGTAAGGAGGTCCGCTTTCTCCTCCTCCCTTTCAATCACCTGCCAGGGCCGACCCTGCGGGGCAAAGGGGTCTGTGACATGCCAGTCACGTCCCAGGTCCAGCCAAGGACAGGGGCTGTGCCCGGGGATGGGAGAGGCAGCGGCCGCCCGCACAGCCAGGTGCACTGGGCGGTCACGGTCTGTCCTTCAGGCCTGGCATGCGAGCTCCCAGGGGACAGGGCTTCCTTCCCAACTCAGTGCAGTAGCCGCTCCCGGCCCGCCAGGCCCAGAGTGGACACTCACACCAACAAGGGAGTGACCGGGCGGCTGCGGAAAGTACCTGCCACCCAGGAAGGCCAAGGGATGCCTCTGGAAGGGAAGAGGGCGCTCAGGTAGAGAAGACAGAGACCAAGAGTGGACGGAGAGCTAGACCGGGGCGGGGGGTACCCCATGAGCCCGTCCGAGCCACCATGGAGACCTCTGAGGCTCCCCAGGGGAATGAAGCAGGGCAGGGCAGAGTGCCACCAACAGACAGCGTGGTGCACCGAGACTGCTTTCTGGGACCAGAAAAGTCCCGCGGCATCTCCGGGACTGTCCTCGGGTGGCCTCTGGGGAGGGGGTGGGCACTGGTGGGCGGAGGGCGAGAGGGAACGTGGACTTCCACTCCATCGCCCTCGGCGCCCTCTGAAGTCGTCACCAGGAGGGCACCCGCTCCTCTGAGAGGACCAGTTATGGGTGGGGGCGGGGGGACCGGAGGAAAGTGGCTCAAGTCCCTGAAGACAGGAGAGGGTGGGACCCTCCCCACCCAGAGTCTGTGCTCCTGGGCTTGGCCCACAGCACAGGGGCCTCCTGAAGTCCCCACCGCCGGGGGGCCAGGACGGTCGGCCTTCACGTCCACAGACCGACCAGCGGGGATAGAAAACAGTCTACAACACCCTGTCTGCACATGCGCAGACTTTTGCTTATCATTACCCCATCGATAATGTAGAACAACTCTACACAGCACTGGCCTTGCGTTAGGCATTGTAAGTGATCTGGAGAGGACCTAAAGCGCGTGAGAGGATAGGGACCTGAGCACGTGTGGCTATTGATGTCTGCAGGGGCCCTGGACCAGTCCCCTCAGGATACCGAGGAAGGATGACACCACCATCATCTGAGGACATTCAACTGAGAATTTAAGGGACAGGGGAGTGATGGGAACCAGCTCCGTCTACAGCCGTTTGGTTTTGTCCACCAGGGTGTGTCGCTCCTATACGAAAGTCAACTACGTCACAAGGCAAGTATCTGACAAAGGATTAGGACCCAGAATCCACCAAGAGCTGTCAGTTCAACGTAAAAACACAATTAGGAAATGGGCCAAAGATACGCGTAAATATTTCACCAGAAAGATACACAGATGGCAAAACAAAACAAGACAAAAGCACCCAAAGACGGCCAGCATCGTGAGCCACGAGGGAAATGCAAGCCAAACCACAGGGGCTGTGCCACCACCCCTGCCGGCGTGGCTAAAAGAAAAACAGCGGCAGCACCAAACGCTGGCGAGGACGCGGAGAGCCAGGATGGCGCTCCCTGCTGGCGGGAGGGTGAAATGGCCCAGCCCTCAGGAGAGGAGAGGAGCTAATGCCACGTGGCCTGGCCACTGTCCTCGCCTGCATTTATCCCGGAGAGACGGAGGCTCGTGTTCACGCAGAAACCTGTGCACAACGCCCACAGCCCCACCTGTGACTGACACACGCCGGAAGCAGCCCCAGTGAGCGTCAGTGGACAGGCGGGGAAGCCCAGTGTCCCCCACAGCGCGGAGACCCCGCAGCAGGGGCCTGCTGCGCACAGCCCCCTGAGGGTGTCCAGGAACCCTGCCGAGGGAAGGGAGCAGCTCCCCAGGCGCAGGCCGCAGCAGCCCGAGTCCTCCAGACACACAGGCCCAAGAGACTCTGAGGCAGGGTTAGTTCACACCACCTCGGAGGCTAACAAGTCCCCAGACCTGCCACCTGTGAGCGAGCGGGAGGCCTGGGAGAGCCAGAGGTGGCTCCAAGCCCAGCCCAAAGGCCTGAGAACCAGGGGAGCAGATAGCACAAATCCTGGTCTGAGTCCAGAGGCCCGAGGACCACGAGATCCTGCCTCCGAGGGCAGAGGCTGGATGTCCCCGCGCAAGGAGATGAGGACCTGCCCTTCTTCCTCCCTCTGTCCTGTTTGGGCCTCGGTGGCTGGAGGACCTGCACTCCCTGTGAGGACAGACCTTCCTGACTCAGCCGCAGAGTCGAAGGCGCATCTCTTCAGGGACACCCAGAGCAAGCCTGCTTTCCCAGCGCCCTGGGCGCCCCAGGCCAGTCAAGCAGGCGCGTGCACTTGAGCGGCACGCACACTGTGGGCCCTCCCCTGCCACAGTCGGGGCTGGCAAACGTTCTGAAAAGGAGAAGAGCTGTGCCAGGGTGAGGGAGGGGGCAGGAGGTGGGGCCGCGATGTGGCACGACAGCAAGGGCGGTGACGGCCATGTTCCGGATTTTTCTTTTTCTTTTTTCTTTTTTGGCTTATAAGCAATAGAAGTGTATTTTCTAAGACTGGCAAGTCCAAGAGCAGGGCACAAGCAGGTTCAATGTCTGAGGCGGGCGCACTTCCTGGTTCACAGAAGCAGGTCTGCCTCCCCGGGGCAGAAGGGGCAGGAAGTTTCTCTCTGGACTCCTTTTTTTTTTTTTTGTGGTACCAGGGATTGAACTCAGGGGCACTCGACCACTGGGCCACATCCCCAGCCCTTTTTTGTATTTTATTAGAGACAGGGTCTCACTGAGTTGCTAAGTGCCTCGCCATTGCTGAGGCTGGCTTTGAACTCGCGATCCTCCTGCCTCAGCCTCCCAAAGTGCTGGGATTACAGGTGTGCGCCACCACGCCCGGCTTGGACTCCTTTTTGAGAGTGCCGTTCGTGACACCTCTGCCCTCTTTTGTTAAGTAAGAAGTTCTTTTTTTTTTTTTTTTTTGGTACCGGGGATTGAACTCAGAGGCACTCGACCCCTGGGCCACATCCCCAGACCTTTTTTGTATTTTATTAGAGACAGGGTCTCACTGAGTTGCTAAGTGCCTCGCCATGGCTGAGGCTGGCTTTGAACTCACCATCCTCCTGCCTCAGCCTCCCAAGTGCTGGGATGACAGGCGTGCGCCACCGCGCCCGGCAAGTAAGAAGTTTTAAAATTTGTTCTTTATAGTCCTACATGACAGTCGAATGTGTTTTGACATGTTATACATAAATGTCCTATATTCTGACCACGGTGGTGGATACTGGCCCCGGGCAGGTGACCCAGTTCTATGGCACTGCATGCATGCCCACAGAATGGGTGCAAGTAAACTGGCAAAGCAGAGCAAGGTTGGCAGAGCACATGGATGCCAGGCCTGGTAAAGACAGCTGTACTCTTGTAGAATGTCACCACGGGGGACACCGAGTCGAGGGGACCAGGGAGTTCGCTGTACTATTCCTCATGCTGCGTGTGCATCTGTAGTCATCGCAGTATAAGATCTTCAATCACGCTGGATGTGGTGGTGCACGCCTGCGATCCCAGCTACTAGAGAGGCTGAGGCAGCAGGTGGAAGGTTCCAGACCTGCCTTGGCAACTTACTGAGACCCCCATCTCAAAATAAAATCTAGAGGAGCTGGGGATGTGGCTCCGAGGTGGGGTGCTCGCAGCTGTGTCCCCGCCTCCTCTACCTGCCGGCTCCTCCACAGGTCCCTCGACGGGGGCTCCCCCGCTGCTCTCCCAGCCTGCCCTCGGATCTGCAGCCCACTGAGGAAGGGACTCGATCCCCAGAAGCCCCACCTGCGTCCTGCGGGCCGAGCTGCCATGGAGACCCGTCTCATCTTTCGCGGTCCTGGCTGGCACCTGGTGTCCCCCACCCTCCCCAGCTCAGGGGAGGCAGGGCGCCATCTCCCAGGCCAGTCCAGGGGGCCCCCTGGATTCCTGCTTGGGCCAGCAGGCAAGAGGTGGCTCACTGAATCCCAGGGAGGGAAGAAAGGCTCAGACCTTATTCAGACGCAGGCAGCTCTGGGAGAAGCGGAGGGGCCTGCAGGGGTGAGGGCCCACCCAAGGCGCGTCCTGCCCCTCCCCGGTGTGCTTCCTCCTGGGCCAGTTAGTCCCATCCATGCACGCTCCACTCGGCCATTCTGCTCCAGGGCAGGGATTTGGGCGATCCTTTCAGGATCCTATTCCTGGTGCCCAGAGTAGAAGCTCAATAAACACCAACAGAATGAAAAGCAAGGTCTCGTCCTCAGAGCCTGGAGGGAGATAACTCCAGCATAAGAGGCCCCAGTGCCGGTTGGGATGGGGCTGGGGCTCCAGGGAGGTGGCCGCAGGCCTTCCAGCTGAGGACGCCTTCCCCACCCGGCCTGTCCCCTGCCAGGCTCTGTGGCAGGCCTCAGGAGTGTCTGGTCTGCTGGGCCCACAGTGGGGAGATAGCCCGTGGCCAGTGCTCCGGGGGCCTCAGGTTCCCCAGATCTGTACCGGGGCTGGGCCGGGTGAAAGCAGGACGCGGGGGGCTGTGAGGCGCTCTCGGCTGGCGCTGTCCAGTCAGCCTCGCAGCCGCCGGGCCCGGAGTGCCAGGCCCGGTGGAGAGGGGCGTCCTGGCGCCTGCTCTCTGCTGAAGGAGCCTGCAGGCCAGAGCGGACGCTGCGTCGAGCTAGCCTCGCAAACACCCGTCTGCACAGAAGCCGGTGGGGCACCAAGGGCACGTGAGACGGGGCCGCCAGCCCGTCACGTCAGGTGGAAGAGCCTCTGTAGAGGCCCAGCCTTCCAGGCTCAGGGCACAGCAGAGGCGAAGGCCCGCAGCCTGGCGAGGCTGGGCAGGCCGGAGAGATGGCGGCGCAGCCCAGGGCCTGCCCTCGAGCGGCTGCTCACTAAGCTCCAACCCCTGCACAAACGTGGCACCTCCGGGAAACAGACCAGCCCGGGGCCCACTGGGTCCCCAGACCCTCAGCTCCCCCAGAGACCCCGAACACCTGGCCCAGCGGGCTTGAGGCTGCACATGAGAGGGGCAGCTGAGCTCTGGTGTGCCCAGGACAGCCCAGGGAGGCCGTGCGTGCACCCAGCCCGGGGAGGCCTGCAAGGGCAGACCCTGCCCATCCATGCCACCCCCGGGCGGCCTGGCCTTCCTGGCAAGTTTCTCCTCCCGTTCCGCCCCCAGCCCTCCTTGGGTGGGCAGCTTGTGCAGGAGGCCACGGAGCTCTGAGGAGAGGTCAGGGCTGGGTGGGCACGGAGGGCAGCGGGCGGCTCAGGACCATCCCCAGGCACCTCGACCACGACACTGTAGGGACCCCTGCCAGCCCCAACTCCAGGACAGAGAACATGGGGGTCCGGATGGGGCGATGGCCCGATACCCCCACCCCCAGCCCCAGCCCCCGCCCCTGCCAACCACACCGTGGTGCCCGTCCCAGGGCCAACCACAAAGGTCTTCAGAGGCGCCTCCCACCAGCCTGGAGCCCTCCAGCAGCCGCCAGTCCCTGGGCTCCTCTGATGCTGTGACTTGGCTGGGGCTGCACGCCCCAAGAGGGAGCAGGCAGCACGTGGCCCGTGGGACGAGGGCTCAGCGGAAGGTAGGAGTCCCCAGGCCTAAGGGAGCAGTCCCCAAGAGCCCGAGCTGCTGGGAGCTGCCCCCTGACAGTCAGGAACCCTCCTCCTCTCCCACAGCCTTCCCTGTACACCCCGATTCCGGAGGCCATCTGGGCGCAGACCCTCCATAGGACCACGCAGACACTGGGCTCCAGGCCCGTCCTGGTGGGCAGAGGTGGGCACGGACCCAGTGCCCACACACAATACTCGGGGCAGGAGAGGCCCGAGGGCAGGGCCTTCCCTTCACGGAGAGACCCTTCACCTCCTCTTTGCCCCAGAGTCCGGGGTGGGTGCAGGGCAGGCCTGGGTAGTCTGGCTGCCCGCCCAGGGGCCGCACGGGCTCAAGGATCACTGCCACTCTGAAGGAGCCTATAATCAAGGAGATAGCTAAAGATTGCGGTTAGCTGAGAGCCATAAAAGATGTTCTAGTTTCCACCTGATAGTAATACATTATCCAAAGAATCTTTGTATGCCCGTGAACACTGCGTGACGCACCTGTAAGCTCGAGCTGTAAGCACGTGTCCTTGTTAAAGCGATATGTACATAACTGGGTGAGTTTAGTTAGTGTGTGCGGGAAGAAGAAGAAGGTGGTGGTTGGAGTTAGAGCGTTTGGAGTGATTGCTGGAGCCGGAGAGAGAAGAAGAATGAAAGACCTTTTTTCATTTTCATCCTGCCTCCGAATTTTCCTGCGGCGTTTGTTGCTCCAAGCGGTTTCCGCTTCAGGCAGCAACAAGTGGTGGCCTGTACGGGGAATTCGGCAGCAAGGTAAGAAAAAAGAAAATTTAAAAATATGGGAGCGAATATAACAAAAAGTTGGTTTATAAAAGCCACGAATGAAATTTTTGATAGCGAGAACTCAGAGGATAGTGAGAAAAGTGAACAAGAAAGCATATCCTCTGACTCAGTTGAGACCAGCAAGGAGAGCAGTAATATAAATTCAAAAGTAAGAACTGCAAAAGCCATCAGAAGCTTAATAAAATTAGCTGAGGAGTATGTACTCTCCTTAGAAGCTGAAACTCAGGATAGTAGTGAAAGTGATAATAGTAACAAGGAGCCAAACCATGAGAGTACGGTCTCCTCCACTGAGCCAGTTAGGAATTATGAAGCTAGTAGTGAGGAGGAATCAAAAAGCGATTCAGGGAGCACAGTCTCCAATAAAAAGAACAAAAAGAAATTAAAAAAGAGAAAAGACCGTCAAATAGAGGAGCCACTAGTACCCTCTGCTCCTTCATGGATAGAATACCTAACAGAAACAATAAGGAGTATTGATCAGAATGTACGTGCCCTTGAGGTAGAAATTGGCGGCCTTTCTGAGCGCTTTATACGCTCTTGAACAACATAGACCGCAGGAGCACCTAGAACTGCCAGTATTTCAAAATGAACAGGGACAAAGATATCATGAGTCCCTAGACTTTAAAACAATAAAGAATTTTAAAGAGGCGGTAATGACCTATGGGCCTCAAGCTCCGTTCACATTAAGTATGATAGAGTCACTTAACACCCTAACCCTAGCCCCCTCAGATTGGAAAAGTCTATGCAGAGCGGTACTAAGTGGGGGACAATACCTAATCTGGAAAACTCAATTCCAGGAACTTTGTTCAGAAATAGCAAAGAGAAATGCTGCAGCTGGTTTCCCTCAACGCAATATAGATATGCTCACAGGGGAGGGTCAGTTCGCCGAACTACAAAATCAGCTACAATACGATCCAGGTGTGTATGCCCAGATACACACTGCAGCTGTGAAAGCCTGGAAGACAATATCAGGCACAGGGGATCTGCAAGGCAGCCTATCAAAAGTTATACAAGGGCCTAACGAACCTTACGCTGATTTTGTAGATAGACTCTTAAAAACAACATCTAGAGTTTTTGGTGAAGTCGAGCAAGCTATGCCTCTAGTTATCCAATTAGCGTACGAGAATGCTAATAAATATTGCCAGGATGCAATAAGGCCGTGGAGAAGTAAAAAAGACTTATCAATTTATATCAGACTGTGCAAAGACATTAACGAGGCTGTTATCACAGGCAACGTAATTGCTGCAGTGATGAAAAATTCCTCCCCTCAAAATTCCCAAAGGTTTCAACCTAGAACAGGATATTCCAGACAAAAGTATTATAATCAACCAAGATATGCTAAGCAATATCCCCCAAGGGTAATAAGATCAAATTCATACCGTGCTCCAGGCCGATGCCCCAGGTGCAAAAAGGGTATACATTGGGCCAATCAATGCCATTCCAGATATGATATATATGGAAATGATTTATCAAGGATTTCAAAAAACGGGGCACGGGGCCCAATGGCCCGGGGCCCACAAATGTACGAGGCACTAGAGGAGGAATGCGCACTAGAGGAGGAATGCCCTCAGATCCAAATGATTCCTCGTCACAATCCCTCCTACCCATTAACTCCCTTATCAGAGGGACAAGAGGAAGTGCAGGATTAGATCTCTGTTCTACTGCCCGGATGGTCCTGACACCTGAAATGGGGGTTCAGCTGATTCCTACGGGAATCAGGGGACCTCTCCCTTCAGGAACTGTGGGACTAATCCTTGGGCGTAGTTCCAAGAGTTTATTAGGCTTTAATGTTATACCAGGGGTTATTGATTCAGATTATAATGGAGAGATTAAAATAATGCTAAGTACACACAGGGGCATCATCTCCATAAATCAAGGAGACAGAATCGCACAGCTGCTCCTCATTCCCAGTCTCCATAATTCTTTTAAAAGCATGCCACAAAATAGAAATAGCAGAGCATTCGGTTCCACTGGTTCAGGACCTATGGCTTTCTGGGTTCAGGATTGTTCACGGAGGCCGATGTGCAAATTAAAAATTCAAGGTATAGAGATGGAGGGGCTGATTGATACAGGAGCTGACTCTTCCATCATAAATCTACAACAATGGCCTAAGCACTGGCCTCTGCAGAAAGCCTCAACCAGTTTAAGAGGCTTGGGATATAGTAATACCCCAGCACAAAGTGCTGTAATCTTAAATTGGCAAGACAATGAAGGCCATACAGGAACATTCCAACCTTATGTTTTAAACAGCTTGCCAGTTACCCTATGGGGAAGAGATATCTTACATCAAATGGGGCTACACCTAGCAACCAAGCCTGCAGGTGTTAAGAATAAAAATCCTAATCATAATAAAAAAGGCAAAGGACATTTTTTCTAGGGGCCACTGAGAAAACAATTTTAAAAATACCATGGCTCTCTAATAAGCCAGTTTGGGTCCCTCAGTGGCCCCTATCCAAAGAAAAATTGCAAGCGGCCCATCAATTAATTAAAGAACAATTAGAAGCAGGACACATAGAGCCTTCCACTTCTCCCTGGAATTCTCCCATATTTGTAATTAAGAAAAAATCGGGAAAATGGAGACTATTACAAGACCTAAGACAAATTAATAAAACAATGCAAATTATGGGATCTACCCAACCTGGACTTCCTAATCCTGTAGCTATTCCAAAAAACTATTACCTTATAACTCTTGATATAAAGGACTGTTTCTTTTCCATTCCCCTACATCCTCTGGATGCCCCCAGATTTGCTTTTTCAATTCCTTCTATCAATAATAATGGCCCTGATAAAAGATATCAATGGAAAGTATTGCCACAGGGAATGGCAAATAGCCCTACAATGTGCCAACTATAATGTGGACAGAGCTATACAGCCCATTAAAAACAAATATCAAGACCTCATGTGTCTACACTACATGGACGATGTTTTATTAGCTCACCCTAATCAAAAAATCTTATTTAATATATTTAGTGAAATAACAAAAAATTTTAAAAAATATGGATTATATATAGCAGAAGAAAAAGTTCAAAGCAGATCACCTATACTATATTTAGGCTTTAAAATCATGGATACTTTTGTTAAACCCCAAAAAATTCTAATAAGTAAAGAACATTTGACCACCCTCAATGATTTCCAAAAATTATTGGGAGACATTAATTGGCTTCGCCCTACACTAAGCCTCACTACTGGACAATTAAAACCTTTATTTGACATCCTTCGCGGGAACCCTGATCCATCCTCACCACGAACATTAACTCCTGAGGCCAGGAGAGCTCTAAAATTAGTAGAACAGGCCATTGAAAGATCCCATTGCGATAGATTTGATTTTGCACAACCACTAATATTGATTATTATTCCTTCACAATATACACCAACAGGAGTATTTTGGCAACAGGGACCTATATTATGGATACATTTGCCTGTCTCTCCTAAAAGTACAATTGAGTCTTATACCTCCATGGTGGCTAAACTTATTCTTCAAGGACTTAAAACCTCTACTAAAATATTTGGAATTCATCCTGCTACTATTATTACTCCTTATTCATCGTAACGGGTTGAATATTTGTGCTTCAATGATAATGATTGGGCTATAGCTAGATGCTCTACTTCTGCAAATTTTGACAATCATATTCCTAAATCTCCTATATTGTCCTTTTGTATCAATCATCCTATCATATTCCCACAGGTAATAAAAACTCAACCCATTCCTAAAGCATTTAATGTATTTACAGATGGATCCTCTAACGGTACTGCTGCAGTAGTCACTCAAAATGAAAAAATGATTCATATCACTAATCAAAAATCAGCTCAATTAGTGGAACTCGAAGCTATAATAATAGCTCTGGAAAATTTTAAAGAACAGCCTATGAATATTTTTTCAGACAGCCACTATATTGTACATGCTGTCCCTAAATTGGAGCTAGCAGGTCCAATAGCACCACATACTCCAGCTTTTAAATTGTTTTCTCAAATCCAAAATCTCCTATGGCAACGAAAAGAACCTTTATTTATAGGTCACATAAGAGCTCACACTAATCTGCCTGGTCCTCTCCATGAAGGTAATCAAAAAGCTGATGCCCTCACTAAAACAATATTTATATTTACTACAGTACAACAAGCTACTTTATTTCATTCCCAGTTCCACGTTAACAGCACTACCTTAAGACAAAAATTTAAAATCACAAAAGAACAAGCTCGTAGAATTGTAAAAGAATGTCCATCTTGTGTAACACTTTTGCCCAATCCACATTATGGGGTTAACCCACGAGGTTTGATGCCCAATCATTTGTGGCAGATGGATGTCACACATGAGCCAAGTTTTGGAAAATTACGATTTATTCATGTCACCATAGATACATGCTCAGGCATGATTTTTGCTTCTTTACATTCCGGAGAAAAAGTTAAAGATACTATATCTCATTGTCTGCAAGCTTTTGCTGCATTGGGCATCCCCAAAATGCTTAAAACAGATAATGGCCCTGCATATACATCCACATCCTTCAAACAATTTTGTACAAAGTTCAATATTATCCACAAAACAGGTATCGCTTATAATCCTCAGGGACAAGGAATAATTGAAAGAGCAAATCGGACACTTAAAAATATGTTACTAAAGCAAAAAGATGGAAACTGGAAAAATCCTAAGGACAGATTGGCAGTTGCCCTGTTTACCCTAAATTTCTTAACTTTAGATTCTAATGGACATTCGGCTGGAGATAGACACTGGAACCCACACCAACAACATAAACCTTTGGTTTACTGGAAGGATGTTCTCTCAGGTACATGGAAGGGTCCAGACCCAGTATTAATTTGGGGGAGAGGATCTGTTTGTGTTTTTCCAAAGCATGAATCCTCTCCAATATGGATACCATCTAGATTGATAAAGCAGGTACAAAGTCAAAAGGATCAAGACGAAGTTATTGAGGAGTCTAGATTGAATAAACAAGTACAAAATCAAGAGGACCAAAATGAAGGTATGGAGTGATTCCCTTAAGAGTCCTCCATTAAATTTACAACTTAAATTTCATCTTCCCGGCCGGGGCAAGAAGATCTCTCTTCAGTGTATACACAATTGTATTTTTTTCTTTTATATATGTCTTTATGTCTGTGCATTTGTCTAAATTTCATGTTAATGTGATGTCACAAATATATGTTTATATGTGCGTCTGTCTAGTGTGACGTCACAAATAATTAAGCACTTAAAAAAAAATAGGTAGATAGATATAGATCCAAATAACGTTAATTCATTTAAGCTTAGAATATTCTAATTAGATAATCAATAGATAGATAGATAAATAGATATTCATATAAGTTCAGAATATTTTAATTAGATAATCAATTATAATGATAATCAATTTTGATTTATAGTTGTCTCCGGGATTTCTCTTCAGCTGTGAATATGTTTAATGTTGTATAACCTGATATTTTGGTGTTCCGACAGAGGATCGTTTATTTGTTATTAACTTCATTTGTTTAATAGCTGATTAATTTGAATTATTTCAACAGGTATAGGATTGCTGTGTATATAGAGACTTGAGGATTCCAGGTAACAAATTATTTTTCCAAAGTGCCTTTAGCTTTTCTTTATCTTTAATGCAGCAAACACCCTCAGTTTCTCTTTGATTATTTCTGAATGTGATATTTTGCCAGCTTATGTTTGTGGGAGCTTAAGCAGCAATGTGTGTGAGCAGAGATCAACTTTTATTTTCTACTCTAATAATTCTTTTTTTAGTTTGACAGCTCACCTTTTGATCTCAGTGCTGGAATAGCACTGCCTTTCCCTTAATAATGGATGCTTGAGTTTTTAGGTAGCGGGCTCTGAAGATTTGCCGGTGGAAATGTCTAGACATAAAAAAGACAGCTGATGCTACAACTGCAGGGACCACGGTCGCTGCAAGCATCCCTGCTGCTCAAGCATCAAACAACCTAACCAGCAGTGTGGCCTCTGCTCTGCATGCATGGGGTCTCCTGAATCTATGTGTTATAACTTATGGACATTTTGATTTTCCATTATTTTGGGACATTGCGGGACAATGCCTTGCGGGTATTTGTCTAAGAGAACTCAGTGCGTTACTTGATGAAACTAAGGGCAGCTGATTGGCTTAAAGAACTTGATACGCTATGGAAACTTGGCTCGTCAGCAGTAGGCTTGCCGCCTTAAAGCCGCAGCATCTCCTAAAAATTGGACGGCTGTTAGTCAACACACAGTCGATCCTGAAGGGCTCTATTGGATGGCTGGTTAGCCTATGACGGGTAAGATCCCCAGAAGGGGACAACCTAAGACACGGCACAGTCGCACGGGACAGTCTAATGTGGCCGGCATGTCAACCTAAGCCAGGAGTCAGGACAGCCTAGACTCCCATGACGGGTAAGAATGTCGGTTGCACATGGACGTCCTAGAACATCCCCTCTTTTAAAACTAAAAAGGGGGAAATGAAGGAGCCTATAATCAAGGAGATAGCTAAAGATTGCGGTTAGCTGAGAGCCATAAAAGATGTTCTAGTTTCCACCTGATGTAATACATTATCCAAAGAATCTCTGTATGCCCGTGAACACTGCGTGACGCACCTGTAAGCTCGAGCTGTAAGCACGTGCCCTTGTTAAAGCGATATGTACATAACTGGGTGAGGTTCGTTAGTGTGTGTGGGAAGAAGAAGAAGGTGGTGGTTGGAGTTAGAGCGTTTGGAGTGATTGCTGGAGCCGGAGAGAGAAGAAGAATAAAAGACCTTTTTTCATTTTCATCCTGCCTCCGAACTTTCCTGCGGCGTTCGTTGCTCCAGGCGGTTTCCGCTTCAGGCAGCGACACCACTCAAAGCCAGCCAGCCCCCCCCCCCCCGGGGACAGTTGTAGGTGCTGGGTCTTCCCTTCCCAGCCTTCGGGAGCAGCGCTGCCTCCTCCATTGGGGTTCGGGATTCTGTTAGGGGTCCACACAACTGTTTTAGTGTCCTTTAAAATCGGGGGCGTCGAGTCCTCCGGTGCGAGCGTCTTGTGGACTGAGGGCCACCGCGTGGGGTTCGTTGCAGTCGTGACGCGCGCTTGCCAAGGGGCTTTGACAGAAGAAGGGGTCCAGCAAGGCCAAGGGCCCCAGAAAGCCGGAGGCCAGGTCCTGGTCGAGCCTCAGGGCCAGAGCCTGCCACTTCCTGGGGGTCTCTGTTGTCCTTCCCGTGTGGGCCCTAGGCAGGGGCGAAACGCCACACGAAGCAGGTGTCCCAGCCTGGTGGGGCCTGCCCTCCACAGGGGTGCAGGTGACAGTCACAGGAGGCCAGCCTGGGGGAGAGAAGAGAGAAGGCCGCAGAGCCTGGTGCTGCCTGCCGGGCCCGTCTCCCTCCACCCCCGCTGGCCCCCCATCTGGCGCTCACCCCAACCAGCGTTCTGTCCCGTCATTGCCACGGGCTCCCGAGCAGCAGGGCAGCCCGGTGACGTGCTAGTCTCATCCCCTGCGGTCGTCTCAGTCCTCTCCTGAAGAGGGAAGAAACGCACCAAGGCTTTGCCTTCGGGCGCAGAGTCCCCTCTGGACTCCCCATTGGCGGCCCGTCTCCCTGCCCGCCCGGCTCAGGGGCAGGCGTGGGCCCTGCTGGCCAGCGCCGTGCGGCCCAGCGCTGTGCCCAAGTGCCCCGCAGGTCGAGCTGTGCCTCGCTGTCCTGTTTGTGTCCTGTTGTAAGGGGGCAGGCGGGAGAACCCTCTTCCTCTGGGGAGGGTCAGCTTTCTGCTTGTTTCTCGGTGGACGAGGCCCACTCACGTCCGGAGCCTGCTTCAGTCCACCTACTAAGCCAAGGCTGAACTCCTCCAGAGACACCTTCCCAGAGACACCTGCCTTGTCAGCCTTGGGTGCCGTGTGACAGGTCCCCGACAGCTAACCCAGAGGCGACATTCTGGTTCCTGGCTCTGGAGGCTGCCGGCCACCATCAGCTGGCACCTCTGCTCTGGAGCCTGTGCCGAGCCCGTCACGACGAGGCCACGATGCAAAACCTCTCTGCTCCTGGCAGGAGGCAGACAGCGGAGAGGCTGTGGGGCCTACTGTCCCACTGTCCCCTCGAGGGCAGCCCCCAGTGACCTGAAGACCTCCCAGGAGGGGAGGGCCCAGCTCACAGAGGTCCCGCCCCCTCCAACAGTGCCACCCACAGGACAACCCTTCGACACGTGCCCTTGGGGGACACTGGATCCAGAACCATGGCACACCCAGAATGACAGTGACCAAGTGCCTGGGAGCTGTCGCCCCGTCAGGCTGAGGCCTGAACCTGGGGGTTCTGCAGGCACGGAAGCCCACGCCCTCCATGCCCCGACCCCGGCAGAGCCCGGGGTCAAATCCTGTAAGCTGCCTGTCGTGGCCAGCCACAACGCCGCAGGAAAATTCTCGGAGGCAGAGTAAAGATACTACTACTTTTACTTCTACTTTCTTAGAGAGAGCTTAGAGAGAGAAAGAAAATTTTTCTTCTTCTTAGAAAGAGCTTAGAGAGAAAGATTCTTCTTCTTCTTCTTAGAGCTTAGAGAGAAAGAGAGAGAGCTTGAAAGAGAGAGATTTCTTCTTTAGAGAGAGAGCTTAGCTTTTAGAGCTTCTTTTTCTTCTTTCTTCCTTCCTCGGGAGCCTCGGCCTGACTCTGACCAGGAATTACTTCTTCTATCTGGTTTCTCTTCTGTAACCGCTCTGCCTACGTTCTGGCCGCTCTGATTCTTTTCTTCTTCTCCGACCCGAACTCTTCTTCCGACCGAGCGACTGCATGACTGACTGAATGAATTCATTCTTCTCCTGACTCCGACCGCTTTCACCCGGTTATATACCTTTAGCTTTGCGGGTGCCTCACGTGCATTTACAGGTGCGTCACATACATACTTATTATCAGGTGGAACTTATGGCTTCCAGCTGACCGCAATAGCCATCTCCCTAATTGGGGCTCCTTCAAAATCCCCTGTCACCCCACTGCTGGGGCTTCAGAGGGTGACAGGAAGCCAGGCTGGGGCCGGGGGAGGAGCACCCCTGGCAGGGCCAGGACCCCCTTCCCAGGCCCCTGTGGCCTGGGGCTTGGCTCCCCCACTCGGCACCGGGCCCCTCCGATCGCGGCGTGGACTGGCCTTGAAAGGGGAAGGGCCTAGCTCCCGGTCCGGACGGAACGAGCCTCCAGCAGACCCAGACCGCTCCGCGGGGGAGCGGGGCCTTCTCTCCGCAGCTGCTGCCCCGTCCAGGGACGGCCAGGACCCCTCACTGCGCCTCCAGAAGAGCCCAGGGCGCCAGCAGCAGCCGTCCCTCTCCTCCATGTCCGTCGTGGGCGTCGAGTGGCAGGGGCCAGCGAGGGACCCAGGAAGGGCTCCCGAGTGTTCCCCTGTCCCTGTCCAAGCTAGGCCCTGGTGACTGGGACTTAAGCACAAAGGCCAGGGCACAGTGGCGGCTGTCCAGCTGCGGGTGCCTGGAGGGCCACAGGAGTCACGGCAGGAGCAGGCTGGACTGAGGCAGCCTGGCCCTCCCGGGGACGAGCAAGACCAGGGCCAGCTTGGCCTCTGCTGCCCCTCTCTGCGTGAGTGCCCTGCCGTGCTGTCCCTGCAAGGCCACAGGACGTGGGTCAGACTGGAGCTCCTGTAGACACAGCCCGAGATGGTGGTGCCTGCACACAGGTCACAGCTGTCCCTGTCCCAGGACTTGATCAGAAGAAAACTCGAGTCTCCAGTTAAGAACCACTGTTGACTTTCCTTCCAGGTGAACTAACCCACGTAAAGTCCTGAACTGGAAGTCTTAACTAAACACACACAAAACAACAAACCTTTTTATCATAAAATAATGAAACCTCACAAGTCAAAAGACACTGCATTAGTGAGGACTGCCACTTGTCCCACATCACACCACAGCTCAATCCCCAGATGGAACTGCTGTCCCCGCTACTGTCACCTCCTTGTGTTAAGCTGTTATCACCCGAATATGTTCCTCTAGATAAGGGCATTTAGCCTGGTGGCTTAGGGAGCAGCCCAGCCTCGGGACCTCCTGCCAACCTTCCAGTTCAGACTGGAGACAGAGCTGGCAGCCTCTCCCCTGGGGTCCTGGACACGGGAAAGGAGGACACTGGACTCCGAGCATCCACAACTGTCATTTGTTCTATTACCCTATCAACACGCCCCCGATGACAATATTATCACTGGCAGTACTCAGGATGGAACCCAGGAGGACTCTACCTCTGAGCTACATCTCCAACTCTTTTTAAAAATTTTTATTTGGGGGTGGGGTCTAGCTAAGTGGCCGAAGTTCCAGTCACTGGGATGACAGGTGGGTGCCATAAGACCTGGCCCAATGACAGTATTGACACAGCTGCTAATATAATCCCAGCAGCTCAGGAGGCTGGGGCAGGAGAATCACAAGTTCAAAGCCAGCCTCAGCTATTTAGTGAGGCCCTGAGCAACTTAGTGAGACCCTGTTTCTAAATAATATATAAAAAGGGCTGGAGATGTGGCTCAGTGGTTAAGTGGCCCTGGGTTCAATCCCTGGTGAGTGAGAGAGAGAGAGAGAGAGAGAGAAAGAGAGAGAGAGAGAGGGAGAGAGAGAGAGGGAGACTAAAACCTTCACAGTGTTTGCATGTGCTCCCTCTACTCTAGAAAGCAGCACTAGGACGCCCGCCTCGAGGCCCTGTCCTCCTGCCAGCCCGACACCGGGCCCCGTGCACTCGCACACCGGGCCCCGTGCACTCGCACAGGCTGTCTGCAGCTCTTCTCCAGAGCCCAGGAAAGGCACATGGGAGGGCGTGCTGCACCCTGGCAGCTTCACCGGGGCTCCTCGCTTCAGTGTGGACACAAAACCCTCAGCTGGCTCTTCCCTTGAGGAGTCATACGTGTTCCATTTGCTTCTGGCCTAAAGCTCAGTCCTCAAAAAACCTGATCTCCCCCGACTAAATGTCCCAAGGATTTTTTTTCTTTAAAAACTCCAGCTGGGCACAATGGTGCACACCTGTAATCCCAGCAACGAGGGAGACCGGAGGCAGGAGGATGGCAAGTTCAAGGCCAACCTCAAGCACTTAGTGAGGACCCGTCTCAAAAGAAAAAGGCAGGGGCCAGGCCAGGGATGTAGACTGCAGCACCAAAACGCTCTGCCTTCTACTAAAACATTTCCTGACCTCGGTCCTTCTCGCATCTCGCTCTTCCTGTGTCACGCAGGCTTGACCTTGGCTGACCTTCCACACCGCCACTTTCTAAGTCTTTCCATCTCGTCCTTTCCTCCTGCTGTGTGACCATCCTCTTCCTCTGACACCACCTGCGGCTTTCGCTGTGTCCCTTCTAACTTAGTCTCAGATTTCTGAATTGTTTTCATTTGTGATTTTCTATTTCGCCAGCTCATTTCTGAGTTTTTCTGATTCTCATTTGTTTCCGTCTCCTGTAATTTCCTTTGTGTCAGTTCACTTTTTAAAATCTGGGTCTCTGGCTGGGGTTGTGGCTCACCTAGCACGTGCGCGGCCCGGGTTCGATCCTCAGCACCACGTAAACATAAACAAACGCATTGTGTTACAACTAACGCAAATAAAAAAATATTAAAAATTTAAAAAAAACAATCTGGGTCTCACTGCTGGGGCATCACCGTTGGCAGGCACCCCTTCCCCGCCGCGGTGTCGCTGGGCTGTGCTGTCCCCGCAAGGCCACAGGACGTGGGTCAGACTGGAGCTCCTCGGCTCTGCCTGGGCTCGACATCGCGGCCTTTCGATGCTCCTTTCCTGTGGACATGCTCCCAGGCCTTCAGGAGAAGGCGGGCTGTGCAGGAGCCCTGTTTGGGGATTGGCTTGAATTGCAGTTGACTATGAGCCGTGGAGATTTGGCCATTGTCGCCACCCGTAGTCTCCCGGGATTTTGTTGCGGGATCTGGAGTGACTTGGCCGAAATTGCTGATCGGGTCAGCGCCATTTTTAGTGGTGTGTTTGGCGTGAGTTAGTTGTTAGAACCAGAGAGAAAAGTTATCAGAATAAAAAGCTGTTTGTCTCCAGTTTGCTTCTGAAGTTCTTCCCGCGGCTCCGGTGCTCCAAGCGCTTCAGGCGGCAACAGGTGGCGGCCCGTACGGGGAACTTCGGAGCGGACAGGTAAGAACTGAAAGGTCTCTAAAGATGGGTTCGAATATAAACTGAATCCCAAGTGATAGAGGCTATGCAAAGACTCCTTGATATACCTGACTCTGTTCTCAGTGAGGAGTATATAGACAAAAATGAAAGTGATCAAAAAAGTGTAGATTCCACTGGGCCAACTGAGACCAGTAAAGAGAGTATTAGAAGAGACCCAAAAATGACAAAAATCCAAGCTATTAAAGCTATTCGGGAGTTATTGGCGAAAGCTGAAGGATACTTGCTCTCACTGGAACCTGGGCCTCAGGATATTGCTGTCAGTGAAATTAGCAGTGGTGAGGAATCTAGTAAAAGTGATCCTGAGAAAATGAGGAAAAAGAAATTAAAAAAGACCGAGAAAAAGGTCCGTCAGGCAGAGGAGTCACTTGTGGAAGTGACTACTCCCCCATGGGTGGAATCCATTACAGAAAATATGAAGGGTATTACTAGGCATTTGCATACCCTAGAAACAGAAATAAAAAGTCTTTCTGATCGCTTATGCGCTCTCGAGGACAACTCACAGATACATTGGGAACCGCCAGCATTTGAAAAGAAAAATGGACAGAGTGTCCATCAGTCAGTAGATTTCAAAACAATAAAAAATCTCAAAGAGGCAGTAATGACTTATGGGCCCCAAGCTCCTTTCACGTTGAGTATGCTGGAGTCCCTTAACACCTTTAGCTTAACCCCCTCAGACTGGAAAAGTCTATGTAAAGCAACATTAAGCGGGGGGCAATTCTTGGTTTGGCGATCGCAATTCCAAGAACTTTGTATAGAAACGGCTAAAAGAAACGCGGCTGCAGGGTTTGAAAACTATAATATAGACATGCTCACAGGAGAAGGGCAATTCGCAGACTTAAAGGCTCAAACAGATTATGACTCAGATATATATGCTCAGATAAATGCAGCTGCCTTAGAGGCATGGAAAACTGTACAAGGACCTGGGGATCTACAAGGTAGCTTGTCAAAAGTGATTCAAGGACCTAATGAGCCGTATGCCGACTTTGCTGATCGACTTTTGAGAACTGCAGGTAGTGTGTTTGCAGATGTTGACCAAGCTATGCCTTTAGTTGTTTCAATTAGCTTATGAAAATGCAAATAAATGGTGCCAAGCAGCCATCAGGCCATGGAGAACTAAAAAGGATCTTTCCGTATATATACAACTATGTAAAGATATAAATGGCGCCTTTGTCACAGGAAATGTGATTGCAGCCTCAATGAGAGGTGCTTCCTCTCGAAATTTCACAAAGGCTAAACGTAGACATTATAATCAATCAGGATATTCCAGGCAAAATTATCATAATCAATCAGGCAATTCTAGGCAAAATCCCAAAAGAGAAATAAGATCAAGCTCATACCATGCCCCAGGCCGCTGCCCCAGGTGTAAAAAGGGAAATCATTGGGCCAATAAATGCTATTCAAAATTTGACATCCATGGAAATCCTTTGTTCAGGAATTCAAAAAACGGGGCACGGGGCCCAGTACCCCGGGGCCCACAAATGTACGGGGCATTGCAGAAGGAGTATCTTCAAGCATCCACTCAGATGCTTCCCCGACACAATCCCTACTACCCATCCACTCCCTCGCCAGAGGAACAAGAGGAAATGCAGGATTAGACCTCTGTTCCACCGCCCGAATAGTGTTAACACCTGAAATGGGGGTTCAACTGATTCCCACAGGAGTCAGGGGACCTCTTCCCTCAGGGACTGTAGGACTTATTATCGGGCGTAGTCCTAAAAGCTTATTAGGTTTGCAAGTGACCCCAGGTGTAATAAACTCAGACTACAAAGGGGAAATAAAAATAATGCTTAGCTCACCCCAAAGTGTAAGTTCTGTTAATCAAGGAGATAGAATTGCTCAGTTGCTTCTCCTTCCCAATTTACATAATTCATTTAAAATGGGTATGCCTCAAGAAGGGAACAATAGAGGATTTTGTTCCACTGACTCAAGTCCCATGGCTTGCTGGGTTCGAGACTGTTCAAGGAGGCCTATGTGTAAAATAAAAATCCAAGGAATAGAAATGGAGGGATTAATAGATACTGGAGCTGACTCTTCCATTATTAATTTACGCCAATGGCCCAAGCACTGGCCTCTGCAAAAAGCTTCAACCAGTTTAAGAGGCTTGGGATATAATAACCTCCCAGATAAAAGTGCAGTAATTTTAAAATGGGAGGATGATGAAGGCCATAAAGGAACATTTCAGCCTTATGTTTTACCTAATCTACCGGTTACTTTATGGGGAAGAGATATTTTGCAACAAATGGGAGTACACCTTGCAACCAAGCCTGCAGATGTTAAATGTGAAAACCTACAGGGTAATCTTAACCATAAAAGAACTCATTATCAAAAAGTACAGAGTAATCTTAACCCTAAAAGTAATCATTGTCATAAAGGAAAAAGATATTTTTTTTCGGGGCCACTGAGAAAATAATTTTGAAAATACCATGGCTTTCTGATAAGCCAGTGTGGGTCCCTCAGTGGCCCCTATCTAAAGAGAAATTACAAGCGGCCCACCAATTAGTTCAGGAACAATTAGAAGCAGGTCATATAGAACCTTCCACCTCTCCCTGGAATTCCCCCATATTTGTGATCAAGAAAAAGTCAGGAAAATGGCGATTGTTACATGATCTTAGACAAATCAATAAAACCATGCAAGTTATGGGGCCTACTCAACCTGGACTTCCTAGTCCCGTAGCTATTCCAAAAAATTTCCATCTTATTACTCTTGATATAAAGGATTGCTTCTTTTCTATTCCCCTACATCCTCTGGATGCCCCCAGGTTTGCTTTTTCCGTTCCTTCTATGAACAATAATGGCCCTGATCAGAGATATCAATGGAAGGTTTTACCACAGGGAATGGCTAATAGCCCCACCATATGCCAAATATATGTGGACAAGGCTATCCAACCCATTAAAAATAAATATCCAAACCTCATGTGTCTACATTACATGGATGATATTTTATTGGCCCACCCTAACCAAAAAATCTTATTTAATATATTCAGTGATGTGGTAGAAAATTTAAAAAAATATGGACTATATATAGCAGAAGAAAAAGTTCAAACCAGATCTCCCATATTATATTTAGGATTTAAAATCATGGATACTTTTGTTAGATCCCAAAAAATTTTAATAAATAAAGAACATTTGACCACCCTCAATGATTTGCAAAAACTACTGGGAGACATTAATTGGCTTCGCCCTACACTAAATCTCACTACTGGCCAACTAAAACCTTTATTTGACATCCTTCGTGGAGATCCTGATCCATCTTCACCACGAACATTGACTCCTGATGCTAGGAAAGCTTTAAAGTTAGTAGAAAAAGCCATCGAAGGAGCTCATTGTGATAGATTTGATTTAACTCAACCGCTGATGTTGATTATTATTTCTTCACAATATACACCCACAGGAGTATTTTGGCAACAAGGGCCTTTATTATGGATACATTTGCCCGTCTCTCCTAAAAGTATAATTGAATCTTATACCTCCATGGTGGCTAAACTTATTCTTCAAGGACTTAAGACTTCTACTAAAATATTTGGCATTCACCCTGCTACTATTATTACTCCCTATTCATCATCACAGATTGAATACTTATGCTTCAATGATAATGATTGGGCTATAGCTAAATGCTCTACTTCTGCAAATTTTGATAATCATCTTCCTAAGTCCCCTATATTATCTTTTTGTATTAATCATCCTATTATATTTCCACAGGTAATAAAAAATCAACCTATTCCTAAGGCATTTAATGTATTTACAGATGGGTCCTCAAATGGTACTGCTACAGTAGTCACTAAAAAAGAAAATATGACTTACATAACTGCACACAAATCAGCTCAACTAGTGGAACTGGAAGCTGTGGTAAGAGCTCTGGAAAATTTTAGGGACCAGCCCGTAAACATTTTTTCAGATAGCCACTATATTGTACAAGCCGTCCCAAAATTAGAGTTAGCAGGACCAATAGCACCTCATACTCCAGCCTTTAAATTGTTTTATCAAATACAAAAACTTTTGTGGGCAAGAAAAGAACCCCTATTCGTAGGCCATATTAGAGCACATACTAATTTGCCTGGTCCCCTCCATGAAGGTAATCAAAAGGCTGATGAACTTACAAAAACAGTATTTATACTTTCAGCGCTACAACAAGCTACTTTATTTCACTCCCAGTTTCATGTCAATAGCACCACCTTGCAACGTAGGTTTAAAATCACAAAGGAGCAAGCCAGAACAATTGTAAAAGATTGTAAATCTTGTATGACACATTTGCCCAATCCTCATTTCGGCGTTAACCCTAGAGGATTGATGCCCAATCATTTGTGGCAGATGGATGTTACTCATGAGCCAAGTTTTGGAAAATTGCGATTTATTCATGTGACCATAGATACATGTTCAGGCATGATTTTTGCTTCCTTACATTCTGGAGAAAAAGTTAAAGATGTTACATCTCATTGCTTGCAAGCTTTTGCTGCATTGGGCATCCCCAAAATGCTTAAAAACAGATAATGGCCCCGCATATACGTCCTCATCTTTCAAAGAGTTTTGCGCAAAATTCAATATATCCCATAAAACAGGCATCCCATACAATCCTCAGGGTCAGGGCATTATTGAAAGAGCAAACCGAACACTGAAAATTATGTTATTAAAACAAAAAGAAGGAAATTGGAAAAGTCCTAAGGACAGATTGGCAGTTGCCCTGTTTACCTTAAATTTTTTAACTTTAGACTCTAATGGTTATTCTGCTGGAGACAGACATTGGAATCCACACCAACAACATAAACCTTTGGTTTACTGGAAGGATGTTCTTTCAGGTACATGGAAGGGTCCAGATCCAGTATTAATTTGGGGAAGAGGATCTGTTTGTGTTTTTCCAAAAGACGAATCCTCTCCAATATGGATACCATCTAGATTAATAAAACAGGTACCACATCAAAATGATCAAGATGAAGTTATTGAAGAATCAAGATTAATAAAAAAGGTACAAAATCAAGAGGACCAAGATGAAGGTATAGAATGATTCCCTCAAAAGAGTCCTTCAAAATATTTCACAACTTAAGTGTCATTTCTCCCGGCCGGGAGGAGGAGATCTCTCTTTAGTGTGCACACAATTGTATTTTTTTTTCTTTTTATACATGTCTTTATGTCTGTACATTTGTCTATATTTCATGTTAATGTGACGTCACAAATATATGTTTGTATGTTTGTTTGTCCAGTGTGACGTCACATAGAACAAAGCGCTTATGAAAAAGAAAAAAATATATATATATGGATCCAAATAACTTTAATTCATTTTAGGTTTAGAGTATTCAATTTAGGTAAATAATTTTATAAATGAAGGTACTTTCAATTTTGATTTATAGGTGTCCCTGGGACTTCTCTTTAGCAAACAATATGACTAGTGCTATATAACCTGATATTTTGGTGTTTTGACTTAAGATTGTTTATTTGTTATTAACTTCATTTGTTTAATAGCTCATTAATTTCAATTATCTCAACAGGTAAAAGATTGCTCTGTATACAGAGACTCAAGGGTTCCAGCTAACAAATTATTTCTCTAAAGTGCCTTTACCTTTTCTTTAATCTATCTTTAATGCAGTAATTACCCTCAGTCTTTCTTTGTTTTGTTCTAAATATGATATTTTTCCAACTTATGTTTGTAGAAGCTCAACCAGCGATGTGTGTGAACAAAAATCAACTTTAATTTTCTAATCTAATTATTCTATTTTGTAGTTTGACAACTCGCCTCTTGACTCAGTGCTGCAATAGCACTGCCTTTCCTTTAATAATTGATGCTTGAGTTTCTAGGTAGCGGGCCCTGAAGATTTGCCGGTGGCATTGTCTAAACATAAAAAAGACGTCTGCTGCTACAGCTGCAGGGATCGCGGCCGCCGCAAGCATCCCTGCTGCTCAAACATCAAACAACCTCACCAACAGTATGGCCTCTGCTCTACATGCATGGGGCCTCCTACATCAACATGTTACAACAAATGGACATTTTGATCTTTCATTGTTTGGGACTTTACGGGACAATGCCTTGCGGGTATTTGTCTAGAGAATTCAGTGTGTTACTTGTTGGAACTTAGGGCAGCTGATTTGTTTAAACAATTTGATATGCTATGCAATTTGGCTCATCACCAAAAGGCTTGTCGCCTTAAAGCCGCAACATCTCCTCACAATTGGACGGCTGTTAGTCATCATATATAGTCGATCCTAAAGGGCTCCATTGGATGGCTGGTTAGCCAATGACGGGTAAGATCCCCAGAGGGGGACAACCTAAGACAGGCACAGTCGCACGGGACAGTCTCATGTGGCCGACATATCAACCTAAGACAGGAGTCAAGGGCACAGCCTTGATTATCCGATGACGGGTAAGAATGTTGGTTGCACATAGACGTCCTAGAGCATTACCTCTTTTAAAACAAAAAGGGGGAAATGCAGGAGCCCTGTTTGGGGATTGGCTTGAATTGCAGTTGATTATGAGCCGTGGAGATTTGGCCATTGTCGCCACCCGTAGTCTCACGGGATTTTGTTGCGGGATCTGGAGTGACTTGGCCGAAATTGCTGATCGGGTCAGCGCCATTTTTAGTGGTGTGTTTGGCGTGAGTTAGTTGTTAGAACCAGAGAGAAAAGTTATCAGAAAAAAAGCTGTTTGTCTCCAGTTTGCTTCTGAAGTTCTTCCCGCGGCTCCGGTGCTCCAAGCGCTTCAGGCGGCAACAGGGCTGGGGTCGGCGTCTGCTTGGAGCCCCCTCTTCTGTGCCTTCGGTGGGATCTGAAACGCGTGCGTCTGCTCTCGGAGTGGCCCTGCGCCCACCAGGGGCCCGTCCCCGCAGGGACCTCTCTAGGAGGGAGTCCTGGCAGGTCGGTGTGGGGTCCCAGGGGCTAGTCTGCTTCCCAGACCTGGTCGGCCGTGGGCGCTGCGGAGAGTAGCCAGCCCAGCCTGCCTCACGGAACTCACGTGGGCTCGAGCCCCGGCTCCTCTCCCACACTGGACACCTGCGGGTCACGTGCACCTTCCGGCTCTTGGTGGTTTGTCCCACTATGCTTGTCCGGGCTCCTGGGGACACCTATCTCCTAGCTTTGTCATAGATGACGTCCACAGGATTTTCTTCTTGTGCGTACAAGCGTGGCTGTCCTTGCCACTTTAAAGCGCACGATTGGGCCACCCATGGTGTTAGGTTTGGTGGCCTAGCTGTGTGGCTGCAGGGATGCCTCCTCCATCGTCCCAGAACCCGGCTTCCCAGGCCTGACTTCGAAGCCGAGTCTGGCTGGCTGGCTTCCCGGCGTCAGTGAGGACGACTCCCACCGCCCGGAGCCAGCTGGGCTCCTGCAGGACGGGGCACCTGCGGTTCCACAGTGCAGTGTGAAGGGGGAGCACTGTGCCGGTCACTCCCTTCCAGGGGGCACTTTCTGAGGACAGTCCGGGGTGGCTGCAGGTAAGGGATGGTCACGACTAGCTCAACCCCACACCGCGGGCGGCTCTCCCCCGAGCTCCGGCCACCCATCCCAGGCTGCGGGGAGCTGGTCTGACCAACAGCAGAGGAGCGTGCAGAGTTCCGGGACAGCCTCCCCGCCCTTGAGAAGGCCGCTGTCACCAGCGAGTTGTCGCTGCCTGCAGCAATTGCCGCTTGCAGCAACGATACCGCGGGAGAAAATTCGGAGGCAGACTGGAAATGAAAAAGTTTTTATTCTTCTAACTTCTCTCTCTGGCTCCACCAACCTCTCCAACTCCAACCACCCTCTAACTAACTCACCCGGATAAATACATTTGCCTTAACAAGGACAAGTGCTAACAGCTCGAGCTTACAGGTGCGTCACACAGTGTTCACGGGCATAAAAAGATTCTTAGATAAATGCATGAATGTCAGGTGAAAATACTTGAACACCTTTATGGCTCTCAGCTAGCCGCCATCTAGCTATCCTCAAATAGGGCTCTTACAGCAAGTGGTGTGGGTGCCACTCGGGCCAGGAAGTGACCTCGCCCGGCTGCCCGTGGACACACTTGTCATCCAGGCTGAACCACGTCACCAGGCCGCGGCGTGTGCCCGGGCTTCCCACCCCCACGCTGGCCAGACGCCTCAGCAGATCCCACAGGATGGACCCTGGCTGGGACAGGAACGACCCCTGGACTCTGGGCCCAGCAAGCCGGCCACAGCCCGCCCAGCCTGCCCTGTGCCACGCAGGGTGCAGCCCACTCTGCCCGCTGGGCTCCACTGTCCCCACAGACCCACGGATGGCAGGGGAGCTGGAGGCGGCAAGCCAGGCCTGGGCAGGCCACACCCGCCCGCTCCATTTCCCGAGGCTCCTGCTGAAAGTCACCCATTCCGTAAGGACACGCCCATCAGGAATCACAGGAACCACACCAGGCAGCGCCTCTCATCTGGCTCCTTCAGAACGCGAGGGCACCGCCAGCGCTGTCTCTCTTCACGGGGCACTGGCTCAGCTCGCTCTCCCCCACACAGTCCCGCCACTGGGGGACGCATTTCCTCCAACTTCAGGACACTGGTCCTCTGGCCTCAGAAGGCCTCTCCTTCCCTCGGCCTCTGCAGTCTCCATGACTCTCACACTCAGGAGACCCTGAAGCCAGGTGTGGTGGGGCAAACCTGCAATCCCAGGGACTCGGAGGCTGAGGCAGAAGGACGGCAGGTTAGGGGCCAGCCTCAGCAGCTCAGCGAGGTCCTAAGCACCTGAGCAACTTAGTGAGACTCTGTCTTTTGTCTCAAAGTGAAAAATAAAAAGTGGTGTAGCCCCGTGTTCAGTCCCCAGTACCAAAACCAAAAAAAAAAAAGAGAGACTTTGACAATAAGAAAGGCACTCTTTTCTTAAACAGTTCACATTTATTATTGATAACAATAAAAAAATCTTTTAAAGACTATCAGTATTGTATTACCAAGAGTGAGGTAATATGTTTACAAAACATTTAGGGAATTTTGATATGCAAATAATGAGTTTAGGAAAGTTAATTAAGACACTAGTAATAGAAGGGAGAACCAACAAAATCATTAGGACTGTAAAAGGGAGACGACAGCAGCATTTCGAGAGTGGCAGGGCAGAGACGTGAGAGACACGCAGCTGCACAGGGAACCCTGTGCCCGCGAGCCCCCGCAGGACAGGGGCCCCAGCTCCTGAGGGCCGCGGCACCGCGCAGTCCCATGCTGCTTTTAAGTCTCAGAGACACAGTCAGCTCTCTGGGGATAAGACAGTGCCACTTCTGAACCCACTAAAAGAACGCGTCTTCAGCCTGGGGCGGGGGCATGGCTGCAAGTCACCTGCTCTAGAAACACCTCTGGGCACGTGTGGACAGGTGGGTGAAGCATTTTCTTGGCAGCTGTCAGCAAAATCGCCATCTGAGACAGAGAGACAGACAGAGACAGGAAGAGAGACAGGGAGAGAGAGACAGAGAGAGAGAGAGGACCACCCTCAGGTCCTTGTAACCTGGAGATGGGAAGCTCTGCCTGGACAGCGCAGATGTGCTGGCCAGTCCTGTCATGCTCTGGGAATGAGGCTTCGGTGCCAGGGAGCTGCCTTACAGGGCACGGGCAGGCGGGACCAGGGGCCCGCGTGTGCCTCAAGGCACGCAGGTGCAGGAGCCAGAGGCGCTCAGTTCTTCTAGGCTCGCCGGACACTACTCATGGGGCGCACACTTGGCCTCCACAGGGCTCTCTGGTCACATGGCCACTCGCTCAAAGGCTTGGGCTGAGTCAAAGCATCGCGACCTAGGACTCCCGTGCCTTCGATGCACACAGTGAAGGCTGTGTGGCGTGGTGCACGTTTTAAAAGCCCCTGCCACACGCAAACCACACACCACATGTCTTTATCACAAAATCAACCCCATGCTGCTCCTGGACAGATTCATAAATAACCTGCTTTTCTCATTAAAAACTGGAAAAAAAGAAAGGTGTGTGTGTGGGGGGAAGCCTGCAAAAAACAAAGCAGGTTTTGTAGTTGGAAATAAAAAAAAAAAAAAAAAAACGTAAAAAGCAAACCGATCTCGTACTCGGGACTTGTTCCTGAGGACCCATTTGCGACTCAAACCGAGCTTCCAGCTGCCCATTCGCACCACCACCTGCCGCAGCCCGCACCCACGAGCACCTGCACTCGCACCAGCTTCCACTTACAAATGCACGGGCTGACAGCCCCGGCCCTCGCGAGTGACCCGCGGGAGCCCGCTGGCCCCGAGCGCTCTCACTGCCGCAGCTCGCAGCAGCAAGCACGGCTGTTCCCAGAACACCTGAACGGGCGGAGCGGCCGTGGCCGAGCACAGCGAGCTGCTGGAGCTCGCGGCGGGGGTGGCGCCGAGCCCACAACACCCTGCAGTGGCAAGAGCGGCACCCAGAGGGAGGGAGAACACCCCACCCGAGTGCACAGACAGAAAAGTTATGCTCTGAAAAATATTGAAAGGTTTGAAGAGGAGAAGAGAGAAAGCAATGTTTAATGATGGTGGCACTTTCCCGGAGTTGTGGGCGCCCCCGAGAGCCCCTCCTGAGCCACCGGCCCCACTCAGGAACAGCAGCAGATGGGCCCTAGGACTAGGTGCTGCCACAGGCTGCCCGAGTCCTTAAGGCAAGGACTCGGGGGGCTTCCACCGGATCCACCGACCATCGACTAACAGGGAGCCGCGAGGAATGCAGCACAGCGAGGGCAAGAGCTGGCGCCTCTGTCCCCTGGGAGAGGTGGGCTTGTGTCTCTGAAGATGTCATGGGAAGTCATTCACTAGTGGACAAGGTGGAGCTTGTTGGAAAAATTTTTTGCATCAATATTTGAGACGCGGCAATCTCTTAACTGGTATACAAACTACTTTCTTTCAGGAGAGCCCTCGCGCTCTCTTGGGTCTCGTGCACGCTGTGTATAAAATCTATGGCTATCGAGTTAGGGCTGGGGTCAGAGTCAGGACTGCCTGTCACAGCTCTGGGCGGCGTGACTACATTGGCCACCTGCAGAGCTACAGCTATCTAGAGGGCGAGAGGAGTCTGCGCAGCGTCGCGTGGGCGGCCGGGCACAGCTGGCTGTCGAGGCGCGGCCGTCCCCTCCGCACGCTGGGCACAGGCTTCGTGGCACTACCTGGAAATCATGGAGCTGGAGTGAGACTGGCTGGAGGTGGTGGTGGCGGCGCTTAGCTGGGAAAAGCCACTGTGGCTGGATTCCAGGCTGGTCATCGAGCCTCTGCAGACACAGGGAGGGGCAGGTATGAGGACTCAGCCCCAGCCGCCCGCTGGCCTCGCTGCCGCAGGCCTCCCACCCACCCTGCTCTCTGCCGCTCGGCCCCGCCCCCCGTCAGTGGGAATGGGCCACGCGCGCGTCCCCACCTGGGGACAAGCTTCCTGCAGCCTACACATGGCTGACAGGACGCACTAGGCCAAGGCTGCTCTGCTCCTGTGATGCTCTCCGAGCCCCCGAGGAGCCCAGATCCCGTCCCTACTGCACACAGCCTGGCCCTGGGGCCTCAGCTGGCACACCTCACCCTCGAGACACCTGCTGTGGGAGGGAGCCCAGACCTGAAATCCTCGGACCCGATCACTTCCGTGTAGTACATCACTTTGCACTTGTGCGAGGACACCTGCAGGGAGGCCAGCACATCGTCCACCCGAGGCAGGTTGGTGGCCGCACACGCCGGCATGCTGTGGAACTTCCACTGCAGGATGTAGAAGCCTGGCCACCTGGTCACGTGAGAGCCCTAGAGCAGGGGGGGAAGCAGGCTGAGGACGCCCTGCTGAGTCCCCATCTCAAAATGGGTCTGACGAGGGCCAAAGGAGCTGTCCCCCAGCCTCATCGGGATCCAACAGCAGTTGGCGGCCATCTGGACGGGACTGAAGACGTGCTATCTGGGTCATCATCAGGAAGGGCTTCACAACTCCCTTCCATCCACTGTCAGGCCTGCTGCAAGACCTCCGCCAGGAGCGGGGGAGGCCAGAGACACACAACTCCTCCCAACTGTCACCCTGCAAAATCACCTCCACTGTGCAAGGCCGGAGGCACTGAGGGCTGCCTGGACGAGAGCAAGAGCTGAGCTGAGCTGCCACACATCTGGCTGCAAACCACGAGCCTGGCCACCACGAGCCTGGCCACCAGCAAGCAGCTCCCTCAGTTCTGTTCCTCTTGCTTTTATCCGTGGTTCTCCTCTGGTGAAGACAAATGCAACCCGTCGAGTTGCTTCTCAGTGCACATCATCTGAAAGCCAGCTGTGTGTGTACAAAAACTTTCTCCTTCCAGACTGACCCTCTGTGCAGGCACTTCTAGGGCAAACTCGAAAGCACTGCAGGGGGGTCCTGGGCTGCCTGCACCCTGCTTGGGTGGCAGCTCCTGCACAGGGCCTGAGACCCACAGGGATTGCCAAGTCTTTCTGGCCCAGCAGCTAGGCACACCCTGCCCTCCACCAACAGCAGAGTCTCCAGAAGCCACCTGGGCTGGGGCAAAGCAAGGACACCCACTGTTGAGAGAGTGGCCCCTGTGAAGCATCACGAACGTGTGACTTTACCTGCACGCTTTCTCCTTCTTTGCAGATCAGAGGCGACTCCACCATGCTGTAGTCCCGGCCCAGCTGCCAGACCTTGTCTATGAGCTGCACGTTGTTCCCGCCCGGAGAGGTGATGCTGTGGGCCCCCAGGGAGTCCTTTTTGGGGGGCTGTGGAGACCTCTTGGAGTGATAGATGTTAAAGACAATGTCGCCTTTGCACACGTCAAAATCCCAAGTGATCACTGAAGAAGCATCCACGATCTGAATGAGAATCTGAAAGACAGAGGTGGAGTTGCTCAGTCTGCATGAGAGGCCTGCGCACACACCCTCCAGGAGCTGGGAAGGGGCATGAGGGATAGGAACAGGCGGTGCTCTTCACCCGTCACTCAACCCCCAGGGCCCGTTCCCTCTCTTCATTCTTTTCCCAAAAGGCTCCTGGGCTGGGGTTGTGGCTCAGCGGCAGAGCACTCGCCTCGCACATGTGCGGCCCGGGTTCGATCCTCAGCACCACGTAAACATAAATGCATTGCATTGTGTACAACTAAAGCAAATAAATAAATATTAAAAAAAAAAAAAAGGGCTGGGGATGTGGCCTAGTGGTCGAGTGCCCCTGAGTTCAATCCCTGGTACCACAAAAAAAAAAGGCTCCTGATACACATCCGGTAGGTGTGAGCCACTGTGCTTTTGCTGCCCCGTCAGCATCCTCAGACAGCTTCCTGAAAGACGGTCCTCCGACCTAAGACAGAAAGCCTGGGAGACTTGAACAGGGGGCCCGGGGCTGCTTTGGGCTAGTGAGCAGCAAGGCCGGGAGACGTGAGCTGGGTGAACAGCAGGGGACGCGTGGAGGGCACAGGCCCCGCCTGCCCGCAGCAGGCCCACATAAAGGAGTGCAGCAACACCAGACAAGCGGGGTAGGAAGAGGTGAGCGGTGAAGGGGTGGAGGTGGCCTTGGGTACCTAGTGCCATCCCAAACCTGGATGTTCCCCAGCAGAGAGCAGTCACGAGTGGCAGTGGAACCCCAGGGGCAGCTCCCCAGCAGAGAGTGGTCAGAGTCCTAGCTTCAAAGACTAGTGGGGGAGGGGCATAAGAACCCACAGCAGCCGCGGAGCCCCGCGGGGACTGGGCTCTGTGCCCCCTCTGGAGGCTGCGCTGTGCTCCTCAGCCCCGGGCCTCTGGACAGCCTGAAGGAGCAGGTCGTTGGGGCCTGGCAGGCCCGGGACACCCTCCGCCCTGCTGCACACACGGCTTCGCCCAGGGCGGTCCTGCCCTTGACTTGTGCTTCACTCCCTCCCAAAGCAGAGCATTGCCAGCTGCTGAGACCTTCCCAGGCGGCCTTGGCAACAGGGGCCCCCTTCTAACAGGGACAAGCGAACGCTGCCCAATGAAGAGCAGACGAGGGCTCCTCCTCCCCCTCGCACCCTCAGGTAAGGATCAGGACAAGTGACCCTCAGGACAGTGCGAAAGGGCACGCGTCAGGCTCCCCTGCTGTTCACCCACGGCCGCGGCCTCCTCATCCACCACCCACTGGGTCCCGTCAGCTGCTGGAAGACATCAGCAACAATGACCAGCAGGTGGCTCAGCCAGGGAGCCGCCACGGTGAAAGCAGTAAGGGGTCAGCTCCTGGCCACCACCCTGGGCCAAGACAGCAGTTCAGGTGACCCAGCGCCTCCTCGTGTGAAGGGCTGCCATCCAGCCAGGACCCAGGGCCCAGGGCCTTGCCAGAAAAGGGTGGTCAGCATGGCTCCTCATGCTCAGTCACCTGCACTGTTATGGGACAGACACGCGGGGGCATCATGCAGGGACACTGGGCCTCTGCACCAGTGTGACAGCAAGAAGGGAACACAGAGGCCTGCTCACTCCCCCTCACTGCCCTGGACGGACAACAATCGGCAAAGCCCTTCAGAAACTTGAATAACCAAAACCCAGTCAGGAAAAAATAACAAGTGAAGCCTGCTCAGAGTGACCACTGAACCAGGCCTGTGCCTAGCATGTGTGAGGCACTGGGCTCAATCAATCCCTGGCACCACATAAAAATGAACAAATAAAAAACAAAGCTATTATGTCTACCTACAACTAAAAAAATATTAAGCCGGGGCGCGGTGGCGCACGCCTGTCATCCCAGCCCTTGGGAGGCTGAGGCAGGAGGATCGCGAGTTCAAAGCCAGCCTCAGCAATGGCGAGGCACTTAGCAACTCAGTGAGACCCTGTCTCTAATAAAATACAAAAATGGGCTGGGGACTTGGCCCAGTGGTCGAGGGCCCCTGAGTTCAATCCCCGGTACCAAAAAAAAAGATAAAGGCTGGGGCTGTGACTCAGCAGTAGAGCTCCCCTAGTACATGAGCGGCCCAGGTTCGATCCTCAGTAGCACGTAAGAATAAGGGCATTGTGTACAACAATTAAATATATATTAATAAATAAATAAAAATTTTAAATAAAAAGTGACCACCAAACAAACCCAATTCAGGTGTGAAACAGTCCTCCGACAGGACGGACTTGTTCTTCATGTCCGTTTTAAGAGTCTCCAGCAAAACAGGCAAGAGACCAGGTTCCCTCCAAGGCTCCCTGGTCAAACAGTGGACTTTCCATCTGGGAGAGACCCGCTCCTCTGCGTGGACATTTACCAAGACAGAACATCAGGGACCAGCGAAAGCTGAAGACCAGAGACCAGAAAGACGAGTGGCTGTTCTAAGGGGCGCCTGTGCAGCAGGCAGCAGGGCTGGGGCGGCCCCTGCGGGCACCCGGAGGCCCGCGTACCTCGTGTGGGGCTCCTTTGAACACACTTGCAGACTGGTAGATGGTCTCGGTCCAGAGCTTCAGGTCCTCGTTTTCCAGCTCCTCCGCAGTCCTGTACAGAGACTTGGGCACCAGTCCACCCTCTGGCACTTCACACTGGAAACAGAAACACAGCCATGAGAGCTGCGCCAACGGCCCACGGCCGGGGCCCCGGTGCGCGCCCGCGGCTCCTGAGCAGCTAGAAAGAGCACAGCAAGGTCGTGAAGCTCCCCGCAGCTGCGGACTGCTCTGAAAACCACTTGAGTACGTGTGTTCTATTTTGAGTAAATGGGAACAAGTAGAAGATGGTTTACCACAGAATTCACACTAATATGCAGGAGGTACTGGACTCAATTACTACAGCTGGTTTATATAGGGATTAAAAGGCTTTATATTGCACTACAAGGGAAACATATCATATTAAGAAAAAGTTTTATTCCCAAGAGCTACAGGCATTATTTTTAGATAAAGTCATAACTGGGGCTGGTCACGCAGCTCACTGATAGAGCACCTGCCTAGCCCGCATGAGGATTTGGTTCAATCCCCAGCACCACAAAAAAGAAAAAAATAATCAAATTTATAGTCAATTATTACCAACAAATAAAGCTTCCTGTATAATCAAGGTCAAACAACTGGTCTACACCATCAGCCACTGTTAATAAAAGACATTTTTTTGAATTTGCAAGAAACAGGCACTGTCCTATTTGACAATGACAACTGCTGAGTCCTTGACACAGCAGCTTCAAGTGCCAGTTCATAAGATCCAAGCACTCCCCTGACAGCAGCCCCGGGAGGCAAGACACAGCAAACGCTCCCACCCTCGGCCTGCAGTGCACAGCGGAACTGTCCCTGCAAGGATGGCACGTCAGAAAACACCAGGTGACCAGTGGTGAGACGCCCTCTAGCCCCAGG
Organism: Tamias sibiricus; assembly: GCA_025594165.1. NCBI lineage: Eukaryota > Metazoa > Chordata > Mammalia > Rodentia > Sciuridae > Tamias > Tamias sibiricus. The sequence goes on from CM046660.1 coordinate 4,983,217, forward strand.
AGTGTCCCCTCCAACAACCAGCCTGAGCAGCTGCCCAGGAGCCACGCAGGGGTCCCACAGGCAGAGCGCGGACAGCTCAACTGAGGCGGACGCTCAGCACTGTGGGTGCATCGGGGCGTCACCAGGCTACAAGGGCAGGTTCTATCTGCCAAGAGTCCGACACCCTACTCCAGCTGTTCTGTTTTGGCACCAGGTGTTGAACCCAAGGTGCCTCACCACGGTGCCTTTAGTTTTTTATTTTAGGTCGGCCTCAAGCTTGAGAGCCTCCTTCCTGCCTCAGCCTCCCGAGTCCCTGGGATTATAGGTGTGCACCACCACGCCTGGCTACAAGATGGTTAGCTTTTTATAATGAAAGCAGTTTGTAGGTTTCCATGAACCTGACCCCATGGTTTTATCTCAGGGGCACCTGCCAAGTCACGTCCTACAACTTACTTGCTCTTCGCACTGTGGTGTGATTGTGCCTGCAGCTTCCTTAAAATGGAACTGATGAGCTGAGAGCTAAACTCTGGGGTTTCCTGAAGTCTTCTAACCATGCAGAAGGAGTCCCAATAGCTCAAGCCATCAGCTAAATGAGTCGAACCCAGAGTGTGCGCATCTCAAGGGCTCAGGGCAGTGTGAAGGTGCTCAGAGATCCTTGCTCTGATGAGAGCTCTGACTCCTTGCTCACTTCAGCAGCCACCGAGCACCACAGAGCAAGTCCCATGGAGTCCCACCAGCTCCAGCCTCCTCAGGCCTCACCTGGGCAACTGTGAGGCTGCAGGCCTCCAGATTCCTGCTCCTCTGGCTCCTGATTACCCAGCACCTCCTTTTCTCAAAACCCCAAACTTACATAAAAGAGAACCAATTCCTTTAAATTTTCCACTTTAAATTGTATTATCCTGGTTTACATATTGTCAAGGAAGCAATCTTGAAAGCTGATTCAGTGTTGCTTTGATTGGTCTCCTTTTGTTGGTGGTACTGGGGATGAAACCCAGGCCCTTCTGCACGCCAGGCTCCATCCCTGAGCCACACAGTCAGCCCCGAGTCCATGTTTTACTGTTCTGGTACTGGGGATTAAACCCAGGGGTACTTAACCACTGAGCCACATCTCCAGCCCCCTTTTAAAATTTTTATTTTGCTTAGTTTTTAGAGACAGGGTCTTTCTAAGTTGCTGGGGCTGGCTTTGACCTTGTAATCCTCCTCAGTCCCCTGAGCTGCTCAGCCACTGTGCCCAGCCGAGTCAATGCTGTGATAGTATTTTTTTTTTAAATTAGAAGTTCTCTTTTTTAAAAAAATATTTATTTATTTGCTTTAGTTGTACACAATGCAATGCATTTATGTTTACGTGGTGCTGAGGATCGAACCCGGGCCGCGCATGTGCTAGGCGAGCGCTCTACCACTGAGCCACAACCCCAGCCCTGTGATAGTATTTTTAAAAACACACATGCTCCTCTAACACAATTACAAGATCTGATACACTCACAGCTGTGTTAATAAAGCAAGCTATACTTACAATATCTAAAAGATTCTTGTTAGAATTTCACATGAAGAAACGTGTGTTATCAACAATTATCTAAATGGCTTTCCTTAGCTCAACCTCAGGTCAAAGGTGACAGGCAAAAACCAAGAAATCCAAACTAAAAGTTCTGAAGTCATCTGTGCAAACCAACACCACCTCTTCTAACATCCTCAGTAGCAAACGTGCGCCTCCCTTCCCAATACGTACCATGCACTCTCCACTCAGGAAATCTGGAATGATCTCTCTGTCGATGTAGTCCAGAAGGCCGCCAGGGCCCTGGTAGTCATTTCCTGCGTAAATGAGGAACTTTCTTCTGGTGTTGTCATCAATGAATGGACTGACCTGTAAGGAGCCAGAAGGCCAGGCTGTTTGATGTGCTTTGCTGTCCGGTTTTCAAAGAGCAAAAGCCTGATGCACTTCTCTGTAAGGTCCGTCTGCACAGCATTAGGACACTCAGAAAAATTTTGCTTTTTCTCCCCCTTAAAAAAATCTTGAGTTCCAACTTTGCATGCTGACTTTGTTTTTTCCTGCTTAGCTGAGACTTGAGGGAATAGACATTCAGCGAGTGCACAAATGCCTGCCTTACAGAAGGCTGACAGTCACTGCTGACCATCACCCAAACCCACCAGCGTCCAGAGGACAGGGAAGACCCTGGGTGCGCGGGAATGAGAAGGCGGCCCAGCGTCTCGGGGTAATTGGCCTCCACCACTTCGATGATTCGCAGCAGGGCCTTGACGCCAGGCCTCCACAAGTGGCGCATGTTCAGCCCTTCCAGGTCCACCAGGCAGGTCCAGGAACTGCAGACGGTGCGGAGATGTGTTTTATTCAATAGACAGCACACTTGACAAACTGCGTCCTACATTCAATTTTTTTCTTTCAATATTATAAAATAGTCATTTATAGTCGTTTCCAAATATACATCAGGCTTTTTTGTTTTTTGTTTTGTTTTTCCTTTTTTAGGCAGTTCTGGGCATTGAATTCAGGGGTGCTTTACTGCTAAGCTACACCCCCAGCCCTTCTTTAAAATTTTTAAAAATTTAGAGACAGGGCCTCACCGAGTTGCCCAGGCTGGCCTCAAACTTGCAATCCTCCTAAATCACTGGGATTACAAGCACACCCGTGTGCCTGGCTTATATACCAGTTTTTAAGAATTACAGTGTTGTGAACTCTAGTCACATCTACTTGTATAAAACACATAGGCTTGACGTGGTGGGACCCACCCTGAACTATCAAAGCCATCAGTGAATGGCTGACAGCAAAGCAAAGCCTCTCTCGGACACGCTCAGTGAGCAGCAAGCAAGACATAAAGCCCCATCCCTGACACCCTGAGCCTCTTCCCCAACCCACGGTCCACAGGCACACATCTGGCGTTTTAATAATACACACTCGGCGTCTGAACAGCAGTAAGCTATTCTACAACAAATACTTACTGAGGGGCTGAGACGGTGCAGCGCACAAGGCCCTGCAAGCCCTGCCCAGGGAGACGCCCCTCTGGAGGAGCCACCCACCCTTCCTTCTGCATGTCGACCTCTGTGTCACTGCACATTTTCACCCCAGATTACAAAACCTAGAAGCCAGCTCAGGAACACAGGAGAATTTGGGAGAATGGGGGTCGAAACAAACAAGCAATCAAAGAAGCTACACCCCGGGTTCCCAAGGACCCCGAGACCAACTGCAGAGGCCAACCCACGGGGCCTGCTGGGACTGCCACGAGGCTGGGCCTGGGGGACAGGGAGCACTAACCCTGCAGCTGTCTCTCTCGTCCACTTTCTATTTTTGAAACTCCTTGGAAAATAATGAACTACCAGATTTTGGTTCTAAATACCAACTAGAAATGTTTGATTCATATTGTCAATAAGCCGAAAGGAGGAAACACATCTCCCACCCACCTGATGGGCCGACCAAAGACCTTTGTGTTCTCTTCACAGCGCCTCAGGCCCTCTTCGTTGATGGAGAGCACCTGCCGAGAAGGGCACAAGGACGGACAGGTTAAAACCGCACCACACGCTGCAGGTGAGTGACGCCGGCCAGGCGTGCCAGGTGAGGAGCACACGTGGGGAGCGGTCCTGGCTGTCACACCTGAGCACAGCTCGCGAGCACGGTGGGAGTGTGGGTGCCACCCTCCCTGGCGAAGTGAGCGCTGTGCCGCCACAGGTTGGGCTCAGGGAGCCCCTGCTCTGGGATGCGTCTTCAGAACAGGTGACTCAACAGCAGGAGGGAGGAGCTGGGCATGTCCTGGCCCAGTGCACCCGGGCCACGGGTGGTCTCAGAACAGCCCAAGGCAGCTCAGGACAGCCCTTCAAGCTGGGGCAGCGAGTGCTCCCTGGAAGAAGTGCCCGTGTCTGTACGTGTGCACGTGTACAAGCCTGACTGCACACGGCCAGGGGCACTGACCGAGACCCAGCAAAGTGCCAGCACTGGGGGTGGTAGGGCGATGGGCCACAGACGGGCCCTTTAAAGTCCGTCTGCTTTTAAGCAGGATGGGCTCTTCCTGGGAGGAGGCCTGCTGCTGGCCTGGGGGCTGCAGCGCAAGGCCTGGCAGTGTGGGGCGGGCCTGGGGCAACCCCAGGGGAAAGACCCCGAGAGGCCTGGCATGAGGGGCGGCCGGAGAGTGGAGGCAAGGAGACACTGGCTCCGCCCCCGCGCAGGCACCTGAAATGGACACACTGACCACTCCACTGAGGACCCCACGGTTAAAAAACATCTCCAGAACTTCTGTGTCCTCCTCTGAAATCTTTATGCACATTACGCTTTCCTTTCCAACTGCAAAAGCAGTCCTCGCTGGGAGATGCTGACCCCAGGGCAGACGCGGGGCCAGGCCAGCAGGCAGCAGGACTTACGTAGCGCAGCAGGGCTTCCTCTCCCAGGGCTCGCACCAGGCCTTTTGTGTCCATCTGCCCCAGCCTGAGCACGTAGAGAGGCCGGCCGTCTGCAGGGGAGGAAGCACGATCAGCGTGGTCCTGTGTGAGCACAGCACCCCCAGGACGCCTGGCACCAGGCTGGCGGGAGTGCAGCTGGAGAGGCCCGCCTACCAGGAGCAAGGCTGTGGGCTGCATCCTAGCTCCGCAAACAGGACTCCTGAGAAGCAAGCAAGCTCTGGAGTGTTCTGGAAAAACCCAAACTCTCTCCTCTGATAAGCAGCTACTGGTTTCAGAGTGGGGATGGGGTGCGATGGCATCCAACATTTCCCCCAATAAAAGTCATAAAAGAAAAAAACCAAACGACGGAGCAGCTTAGCAGGGTCTGGGGACGGTGCTGCTGGGAGGAGGGCCGAGCCCGAATCCAGCCTGCCCTGCACAACTGCTGCCGGCCTGGGTCCCCTCACTTGCACCTGGGGGCTGAGCAAGGGGAGGGGGTTGGCTGAATGCCCACACTTTTTCTACGAATTCAGTTCCTGTCTCAGAAAAGTAAGACTTTTTAATATCATAGGTTACCAATAAATTAATAAGATTTTTTACAGGTCAGCCTTCCTCAATTTCCCCTCAAGTCCAAGATAAATGAGAACATTCTGAACCCCCTCACGTCTACACCAGTCAGCAGGTGTTGGCTCTGTGTCTCCATGACCTTCAGGTCTACCGGATGGAGCCTGGGAGGAACCTAACTCCTCACATAATCCTGTCACGGCCAGCTACACAGGGAAGACCCCAGGGCCAAAGTGAATGCACCAGCCAGCACCCTCAGACTGCTGTCGTGTGGTGTGAAGGGACAGCAGCAGGATCACCTCGCATGGACGCAGCATCTGCACCGTTCTGATGTGGGAAGGAGCTGGCTCTGGCTCTGTTTACATAAACCAAGATGTTCTCTGTGCCCCAAAATCTTGTAGAAAAGCAAGTTTACAAAGTTTCTACCAACATTTTCTTTGGGTGGTGCTGGTGGACTGAACCCCGGGCATTCTGTCACGGAGTTGCAGCCACAGCCCTTTCTTTGTTCTTTTTTTTTCTTTTGAGTCAATTTTTTAAAAAAATATTTATTTATTTGCTTTAGTTGTACACATTTATGTTTACATGGTGCTGAGGATTGAACCCGGGCTGCGCACGTGCTAGGCTAGTGCTCTACCACTTAGCCACAACCCCAGCCCCTTTTGAGTCAATCTTGTTAAGTTGATGAGTCTTGGCCTTGAACTTGCAATCCTCCTGCCTCAATCTGCCAAGCAGATGGGATCACAGGTGTGCACCACTGCACCTGGCTCCCTCTTCCAACATTTAATAGGACACATCTGTCAATGTCTTACTACCAAACTTTTTAACCTTTTAAGGCTGGGGTTGTGGCTCAGTGGTAGAGCACTTGCTTAGCATGTGCGAGGCACTGGGTTTGATTCTCAGCACCCCACATGAATAAATGAATAATGCAAAGGTCCAACAACAACAACAACAACAACAAAAAAGATTCATGTCACATGGTGAAATAAATACAAATGTTTTCCAGTTACAATCAATAAAGCTACAGTTACTTTGGAGGAAGACAATTTGGGTGCAGTGGCAAACCAGTGACTTGGGAGGTTGAGGCATGAGGATCACAAGTTTGAGGCTGGCCTCAGCAAGTTAGTGAGGGACTGTCTCAAAATAAAAAGGGCTGGGATGTGGCTCAGTGGAAAAGCACCTCTGGGTTCAATCCCCGATACTAATAAATAAAGACAGTCAGTTAGAGAAAAACAAGACAGACTGGAGCATTACAGTTTTGAAAGGACTTGTTCAGAGGCAGAAGAGGAAGCCAGTTCCACAGCAATGCCTGCAGCCCCCTCCATTCAATTCTGTCCAACCACCAACCTCTAGCCCAAGAGGAAAGAGCATCTAAGACAAGGCAGGCACTCCTGCAGGGCCAGTATGCCAAGGGGTGCGCGTCACCCGGTCTGGAGTGTCTGAGACCACCCCCACTCTCGGTGCAGCTATCCCTGATCTGCACTCTGCCTACTCCCAGAGAGAAATTGCACTTCTCCACCGTTCTGACGAGGTGACCTGGCTGGACATTTCACAGCTACTGGAAGGCATAAGTCATTAAGGTCCTTTGTTAGCACAGTGCTGCTGAAAACGCTCGCCACCAACACTTGAGTTTTGTTTTGTTTTTAATATTTTTATTGTAGACAGTCACAATACCTTTAATTTTATTTTTTATTTTTATGTGGGGCTAAGGATTGAATACAGTGCCTCGTGCATGCTAGGCAAGCACTCTACCACTGAGCTACAGCCCCAGCCCAACATTCGAGGTATTTTTTTTTGGTACCAGGGATTGAACTCAGGGGCACTTGACCACTGGGCCACATCCTCAGCCCCCCCCCCCCTTTTTTTTTCTGTATTTTATTAGAGACAGGGTCTCACTGAGTTGCTAAGTTCCTCGCCATTGCTGAGGCTGGCTTTGAACTCACAATCATCCCACCTCAGCCTCCCAAGTGCTGGGATTACAGGCATGCGCCACCGTGCCCGGCTAACAGTTGAGTTTGTTTTTTTTTTTTTTTTTTTTAAATATTTATTTATTTGCTTTAGTTGTACACAATGCAATGCATTTATGTTTATGTGGTGCTGAGGATCGAACCCGGGCCGCACATGTGCTAGGTGAGTGCTCTATCACTGAGCCACAACCCCAGCCCACATTTGAGTTTTTAATAGGTCAAAACAGACTACATGGAACTGAGAAAGGAAGTGAAGTCGCTGTCCCAGGGCAACTTGAGGAAGGAGCCAAGTGCCACGGCCCTCCTGTGGCTGCCCAGGTGGGACAGGAGTGTGCTGGAGAGTCTCACCAGGTGACTCACACTGGGGAAAGCTTCCAGGTCCTGAGAGAGGAGGGCGATGCCTTGCAAGGCCCCTGGCTCTCTGCAGAGCTCTCGGGACGCCCCACACAGAGACAAGACAGCTACAGCCGTGGACGTGAGGCGCTCACCCACCTTTGTCGTGATGGTGCCATCCTCCTGCGTAGTAATCCTGAAGCACCTGGGGTGGGGTCCAGGTGTCCAGGATGTAGTCCACCTGGTGCTGCTTCCGCCACGTTAAGGACTGACACATGATCTCTCTGGCTTTGTCAATATTAAAATCCCGAGCACGCAAGAACCTAAGAATATGCTCATCCTTTGGGATCTAGGAGAAGAAAGATGCTTCTGAGTACTGTGAAGAGCTGCCCAGCCTGGGCAATTCAGCCAGACCTCATCTCAAAACTTAAGTTCTTAAAATGACTGGAGTGTGACGCAGTGGTACAGCACTCCTGGGTCCAAACCCCAGTATTGGGGGGAAAGTTGTTGTTGCCAAGGGAAAACACCAAGTTGCTAAGAGACCAAGACTCAAACTCCCACCTCTTACCAACAGTGAACTGCATTATTATGCTGTTTAAAATTAGCTGCTGCTGGGCTGGGGATGTGGCTCAGCGGTAGAGCGCTCGCCTAGCACGTGCGCGGCCCGGGTTTGATCCTCAGCACCACGTAAAAAATAAACTCATTGTGTACAACTAAAAGCAAATAAATAAATATTTTTTTAAAAAATTAGCTGCTGCTGGGGCAGGGGCTGCAGCTCAATGGTAGAGCACTTACCTAGCATGTGTGAGGCCCTGGGTTTGCTCTCTAGCACTGGAAAAAATAAAAATTAGCTATTCCCAGAAAAATCTTGGCCTGATGCTTAAAAAAAAAAAAAAAAAAAAAAAAAAAAAAAAAAAAAATCAGTATCTGATTTTTCTAGTAATCTTCCTAGAGCTCCCTTTCAGTTTGGGCAACGTGAAGGCATAATGTATTAAACAGATGCTACACTTCAAATCTATGTGCTGGTGTGCTATTGTGCTCTGTGCACTTCTACAGTAGATTCTACTAAAAGTTGGAAAGAAACCATGCTGGATTGGTAGCATGGGGCTGCTGCTGACATGCAGGAACCTTCTCAAGACCCTGTCCATCAGGCTGATCACCCTGAGTAAAGAAGGCCGAAACCATGATGTGAGCCTCACCTGGACCAGTCTCTTCCTTCTGTGGTCACCTGTTCACTAATGCAGGTGGCTAGACCATCCAGAGACCAAGAAGTGAGTGGGAGCAAAAGCCTGGTGTGCCCCACCCCTTGGAACATAATCAAAGCACGGGGTGCGGCGATTTGGCATCACCTTCACTGGGAAAGGAGCACAGGCACATGGAAGTGGTGAAGAATGTGGGAGCACGCCTGTAATCCCAGCAATTCGGGGTCTGAGGCAGGAGGATCTCAAGTTGAAGGCCAGCCTCAGCAACTTAGCAAGGCCCTAAGCAACTTAGGGAGACCCTGTCTCAAAATAAAAAATAAAATGGGGCTGGGAATGTGGCTCAGAGGGGGAGTACCCCTGGGTTGAATCCGCTGTACCAAATCAATAAACAGGAATATGGTGCTGAAACCACATGGTCTTGGTTCAAATCTGGGCCCCACCATTTCCTAGCTTAAAACCTTGAGCAAGCTGCTTAACTTCTCTGTGCCTCGGTTTCTGCACCTTTGAAAGAAGGAGGTGACGGAACAGCACTCGCCCCTAGGTCTGCTGGGAGACTACCTGAAGAGCTAAAAGCGCGGCTAACCCACGGTCAGCAGACACCAGCAGCAGCTCTTTTCCTGAGGCTGTTCTCCTAATGACTGGTGTTAAGAAGCTCGTGGGTATCTGTTTACAGCAACCAGGAGCGACAAACAGAACTAGAGACCAGAGGAGCTGCACGCAGGCCCTGGCTTCCCTGCACTGGACCACTGAGTACCTTTGTGCTTGCTGCATAAAGCTTGTTATTAAAACCAAATTTCTTATGCAACTACAATTTCACATAAAACCTCAGAATTAAAGCTCAAACATTTCTAACCTTGGATAAAGCTCTGACCTCCTTCCAAACCTTTTCAAAATTTAAAATGCATGGCTATCTGGACCATCATGCTATCTGCCAATTGATGACCGACTGCTTCTGAGCTAGACCAATCTCAGCAACAACACACGGAGAAGCAGCACCACGCACCCGAGGAAGGGCGGCACGCGGGCCCCAGAGGTGCGCCACGCTCACGTAGCAGGACCATCACCAGCTGCAGCAGTCAGGAGCACTCGCTCTCAGTGACCTCGAGCAGGACCAGAGACGGCAGGGCTGCACTCACCTTGCCCTTGTGGGTCTCCTGGAGCCACTGGCGAAGCCTGATGAGGCAGCTCTCCTGGAGAGGGGTCAGGTCACCCAGGTACCGCTTGATGTAGTCCGCATCAAGTTTGTCTGCAATGTGAGTCACATGGCACTATTTACAAAGGACACCTCTGGCTCCTGAGGCTCTCAGTCCTGCCCAGTGATGCCAGCATAGGGCTAGAGTCTTGGGGTAAAGGCGACTACAGAGAGGACAGACTTAAAGCAACCACCCTGGAGAATTTCAGTGATGTCTTCAAGATCGCACAGACCCACAGGTGGACCTCTAACTCAGCTACCTTTCCCCGATTGCCATCAAATCACCTCAATTAGCCACAATGCTACTCGTGACATAACCATGGCTAAAAGACATTCAAGAACTGGTGGTTTAATTCGAAGTGACAATGGCCTTCATGATATAAAATTATGAAATAAAATAAGCAAGCAGATCTAAATCTATCTTAAGGACACAGCTACCGCATTCAAGAACACAAGTTCTCCATGATAAGGTACCACCAACCAGACAGGTGAGATAGCAAAGTAAGTACAACAAAAAAATATTCACAAGGTGAAAAATGAAACATACCCCCACATCATCCCCCACCCCCAGTGAACTGTTGAAAGTCAACAAATGGCACAGTTAGCTGCAAACAGAATGTATGCAAAGCCGGGCACAGTGGCGCTCGCCTGTAGTCCCAACAGCTCAAGAGGGTGAGGCAGGAGGATCACAAGTTCAAAGCCAGCCTCGGCATCTTAGCAAGGCCTTGTCTCTAAATAAAATTAAAAAAGGGCTAGGGATGTGGCTCAGCGATAAAGTGCCTGGTAGAAAAACCAAAAAAGTATGGAGAGATACTGATATTTTAATAAACTTTCTGAGTGGGGTCCAGTTCTGAGTGGCAGAACTTTTTGTCTTTTCTTGTTTTCCTAACTCTTAACCATGGGCATCACTCTTAGCATGTGCCAAGTGCAGCAGTGGCTAAAGCAGTCCCTAAGCCTGTCCACCTCAGCCCTGGACGACTCCCTGAGTCCCAGGCAGGTCTCTGCCTATTAATGCAAACACGGGACGATCTTCACCCAGGAGGAGCCTGACTGCATGAGTGCCCTCCACTTGGCGCCCGGACAGTGCATGGCCCGTGAGCGCGTGAGGTGTCCAATGGTAGGGGTCTGGGTGGAAGCACTGCTGGCTCACGCTCACCTTGGGCACCTGCAACTAACCTGAAACACCTTCTGGTCCCAATGAGAACATAACCAGAAATAACCTTTTCTGCCTATTAAAAACAAAAACTAAGACAAAAATCGTATGAACGTATTACATAAGCTAGAGGACGAGGAACCGAGACCAGAAACAACAGATGGCCTTCTTTCTCCACTTGACGTTTTAGGTCCTGGGGAACAGGAACAGACAGAGCAGGAGAGAGGAAGAGGCCGCACGACTCCCAAGCTAGCTGGAAGAAGGAGGCCTCCTGCAGACCCACCATCAGGGGTTCCCACCGCAGGCTCAGGGGCCCCGCCAGGGTTGCTGAGGGCCTCTCCGTTCAGCCCCTCCTTGAGGGCAGCCTCTGGGACAACAACAGCTGCAGATGCCACCTGACTCTTGCTGGAGGAGGAGGTCTCTGAAGAGGGCCCGATGGAAGGAGGGGTCCAGCGGGGCACAAAGGTGATGCCCTCTTCTTCAAGCTGACGAAGGTAGTATTCAATGATTTCTTTCCCCTTAGAAGGAGACCGATTTTAAGGTGAGCGTATAGTCAACACTTCAATTATTCATCCCTCACCAATTTGTAAGATAACTACCAAAAACTGAGGGCTGAGATGTGGCTTGGAGGTAGCATCCCAAAACTAACTTAGAGCACTGATTTACCAGACACCCTTGTATTTAGAACACACCTGACATCTCAATCCCAATTCTAACACAATTCCCTGAAAACAAAGCAAGCCTTCGAGAGCCCTCCGCCACCCCACGCCCACAGCTTTAAAACCACGACCCACAGCTCCCGACAAGCAGCAGCAATGAGCAGGTCCAGGGAACCCTGTACGGCCACCAGCCAAGAATCTCCTCCACACACAGTACTTTCCATCAGCAGGCCCACAGGTGGACCCAGGGGGTGCTGCCACCTCGCCCCACCTTCCACTGTTGCTGCAATTCCGAGCAGAGAATGCGGTGGCCAGGAGTGGCCCGCCTGTGCCTCCTTCATTCCACCGGCAGCCAGCACTACCCAGCCCCTTATGGCTGAACAGGAGGCGCAGGGAAGCACTTGCTCTACCCCTGAGCGACCCGCTCCCAGCTTTCCAAAGGACTAGCTCAGACCTTCTCAGGAGACTCCTACCCTCCCTTTTCCATAAAGTCCCAAGAGACTCACTTTTTTAATGTTGCTGGTATATTGTTTCATTGCAATTTTTTCCACTGTACTTTCAAAACCAAAGAAAGATTTAATGTCTAAACTTGCAGACTGTTCAAAACAGGTCCAGTCTTCATTCTCAGGGTGAACCTGCGGGTGAAGAGAAGGCCTACTATGTGCTGGCAGCCAAGGGGCACTGGTCTGTCCCTTCTGCCAGTGACCAGAAGGAGCAGTTCTTTTACAACAGAGCTACTCCCTCAAAAACAGCACAAGGGGCATTACAGAGGGGTTCAAGACCGCCGAAGGCCAAGCCTAACTCCAAGACATCCCAATGTGGCCTGAGAGGAGTGCTTTGTCCTCTCCCTGCCCAGTCCCTTCACTCTCCCTACGCACAGAGCCACCTTCCCATTCGAAATGAAGGAAAGACCCTTCTGTGTTGCCTAGAGTCTCACGAGGAGACAGACGAGGAGCCTTCAACAAGAGAGGTGAGAAGCTTCCAGCTGCTGGAAGATCGGTGCTACGGGGAAAGCGTGGAGCGGGTTAAGAGGACCGGGGCAGGGCTGTGGGCTGCACCTTTGCCTATCCCTGGGAAGAGGGAGCTGGGCAAACCTGAAGGAGGGTGTGGGGCAGTCCTCAGGGAGGCTGGGGAGCAGCAAGAGCTGCAGCCGTGCACAAGGACAGAGGGACTACAGACACGCAACTGAGGGAGAACATGGGGCCTCCGAGGCCACAGCAAGGACTTGCGCTTTTTTCTCTGAGGGACACGTGGAAGCTGTGGGGTTGTGAGCTCAGTGACACAACCTGACAATCTTAAAACAGATCACTTTGGGCTCAGCGCTGAGGACACACCGGAGGTGGCTAAGGGCAGCAGCAGACAGACCAGCAGAAGGCCACTCTAATGGCCTGGCAGAGCAGCCCCTGAGGCAGGTGGTGAGCAGTGAAGGTGGCCGGCGGCTGTGTGCTCTCAGCTCTGACCTCAGACCACACCATCTCGCTCCTTCAGATACGTCTCTCAGGAGCACAGCGGGCCAGCGGAGGAGCCCCACTGGAATCACTTGCTATTGACTGCCACCACACCGTGATCCTCCTGCACAGCTGCTGCTGCTGATCTCCCTGTCAGAACTGCTAATAGGTGGTATCTGGCCAAGCACTGCCCTGAGACAAAGAGGTACACTGTTCCAGCGACGGCTGACCCCTTTGGAAGCCCTTGCTCGGCCACTCCACCCGGGGCTGGGGTACTCACGGTGTAGCAGCAGTGCTCGTTAATGATGACCCGATTGGAAAATGTCTCGTTATGGGCCTCAATGTGCAAAGTACGCTCCCGAGAATTGAGTGAGTTTTTCTGGACAAAATAAACATAATCAACTCCTGCAATCTTTAAAAGACATAAAGAGAGAAAGGGTTCATCGTTAACACCACCGTGACAGAAGCGGGAGGCAGATCCGCGGTCTTCTGCAGCAGCGCCTCCAGCAGCCCCGCGGTTACCTTCTTCAGCAGCCTGGGTGCGTCGATGTCCAGCTTGCAGCGCCTTTCAATGATGTGAATGGCCCCGTCTTCGCTCTTGAATTCATTCACAGTGTCACTGTCCACAAACATGGGAATCAGAGGACATGTAGGGAACCTCCTTTCATAGGCCTATAGAAAAAAACAAACCAGACCAAAAACAAAACAGAAAGGAGGAAGTGGACGAAGTCCCAACCTCTCAGTCTCTCCCTGCCCTAGGGGAAAGGAGCGCTGCACCGCAGCACAGGCCCACAGGAGGCACACAGCGGTGCTGGAAAAGACATCCACAGTCACACCAGTCTCGGAAGATCTTGATTCCATCCACATAGAAACAGGCTGACCCTAATTCCTACCAAAATTCCAGAAAATATATTTTGGAGCCTCAGGCAAGATTATTTTACAATTTACATGGAAAGGTAAAGGAACTAGAATAAATGTTTAGTAAACAAAAATGATATTAACAATGAATAAACTGGAAGGACTCCCACCCCCTGGTTCAGGCTTACATGTAGCTGTAGTTACACAGTACTGATTGACAGACACACAGCTCAGTGGGACAGAACCCAGAACTAGACTCAAACAAATACACTCAAATGGTGTTTCCCTTTTTTTCTTTTTAGTGCTGGGGATGGAACCTATGGCCCTGTGCATGCTAATCATGCACAAAACCTTGACCTAAACCTCACATCTTATATACAAATTAACCTAAAATAGGACTGCTTATCTAGCATGCTGAAAGTCCTGAGTTATGATCCCAGCACTGCAAAAACAGAAGACAAATGAACAGAAACCAAAATGAACCACAGATTTTAATGTCAAACATAAAACTATGCACCCAAAGTCGATCTGTAAAAGGAAAAACATACTTCATCAAAACCAAAGACTTTTGCTTTCTTACAGTCCCTGTTAAGAGGATGACAAAACAAGTCACAGACAGAAAATATCACAAACCACGCTCTCTGGGAAAGGAGTAACACGCAGAACACACAGGACACAGCCCGCGCGGGGAGCTGCGCAGCACTGCACACACGGCAGCGCGACTCAACCAGAATGGCTGAGGCAACCTGCAAGGTCCTGGCTCAGAGGGGGCAAGGGGGCTGAGATGGTAATTTTTTAAAAAACTCAACAGTTGAAAAAACATATTCAATTAGAAAATAAGCCAAAGACAGGCCCAGATGTCTCACCAAAGAGCACACATACAGGTGAAGAGATGGTCATTCGAGCAGACAGCTAGCGCAGAAACACATCAGAACCACAGGAGGGGCTGGGTTCATGCTCAGCACCCCATAAAAACAAATAAAGATACTGTGTGTTCATCTATAGCTAAATAAATATTTTTAAAAATCTAGAGACTAGCATCAACATTAAAAAAGAACAAAAAGCCGGGCGCGGTGGCGCACGCCTGTAATCCCAGCACTTTGGGAGGCTGAGGCAGGAGGATCGCGAGTTCAAAGCCAGCCTCAGCAATGGCGAGGCACTTAGCAACTCAGTGAGACCCTGTCTCTAAATAAAATACAAAAAAGGGCTGGGGATGTGGCCCAGTGGTCGAGTGCCCCTGAGTTCAATCCCCAGTACCAAAAAAAAAAAAAAAAAAAAAAAAAAAAAAAAGAACAAAAAAAACCCACAAGGAGGCCTCACCATAGATCTACCAGCATGACAAAACACAACCACACCAAGTGCTGATGAGATGTGGAGGGACAGTCCCCCAGACACTGCCGGCAGGAATGAAAAATGGTGTCACCAGAAAACAGCTGGGTACTTTCTCAGCACCGCACATGCAGCTGCCGCACAGCCCAGCACCACCGTCCGGGGCATCTGTCCCAGAGGAACGAGGAGCACGCACACGCCGACGCTCCAGGCAGCTGGACACCCACAGCCCGACCTGCAGTCGACGCAGGTGGCCCCCAACGAGTGACTGCTGGGCCACCTGCAACCACAGCACACTGCTCAGCAATGGGAAGGGCGGAGCCACTGTCCATGCAATGACCCCGACAATCCCCAGGAAACTACGCTGGGCGGGGGACAGCTTCCACAGTCCATGTGGAGGTCCCATTCACTAACACTCCTGGAAAGACAAAGTCAAAGAGACCACGGACAGACTTACGTTGCCAGGGGTCAGAAGGGAGGGAAGTGTGGCTGTAGGACGCCAGCACCCTGACTGCGAGGCTGTACTCCTGAACCCCCAAGAGGTCACCATGGGGACATGGGTGAAGAGTGGACGGGATCCGTCCATATCATTCTTTGTGGCAATAAACTATTAACATATTGTGAATCTACGATTACCTCAAAATAAAATGTAAAAGACTTGCTACATAATTTGGGACGACTTTTAGAAAACACACGAAGCGGCAGATTGCGTTCATCTGCAGCAGTCTACAGAGCACTGAGCTACACACACTGCAGGAAGCACGGCTGGCCCCAGGCGTCCCAGCCCAGGCACACGGCGCAGGTGCCACGGGATGCAGGGAGCGGATATTCGATAGGCAGCCTAGGCTCTCCTCTGCTGTCCCTGCCCATAAAGAAGGCACTACAGGGTGACCCTGGTGCCCAGGTGACAGATGCCATTCCTCTGTGGGACTGGACTAAAAACGGGAGGAGAGGTTCTGTGACTTCCCATCTTAAATTCATCACAACCAAAGACAGACTTGAGGAAGATATCTATGAGAAAATGGCACAAGCGGCTCGATGCCACTCCTACCAGGTGCAGGCGGTCCGAAGCTCCCTGCAGCAAGGAGCCGTGGCCCTCGGAGCACGAGTCCTGCTCACACGCAGCGGCCTGCTCACCTGAGCAGCAAGCAGAACACAGACCGCAGAGCCGCCCTGAGGAACTCCCGGGGTCAGCGGCAGGCGGCAGGCAGCTGATGCCAACAACTGAGGGAGGGCGGGAGGCGGGAGTGTTCAGAGGGTACAGGCGCTACTGAGGAGGAAGGAGGCGGAGGACATGGCTGGGGGACAGGCTGGTGAGGGAAGCAGCCACCACTCAGGCCTCAGCAGTGACCGAGAGCAAGTCCAGGAAAGAGAACCCAGCAGTGCAAGGAAGCTCCCTGCGGGCAGGGACCACACCCCAAGGGCAGGAGGGGAGGCTGGGGTCACGCAGGGACACTGACATGCAAGGCCCTCCTGGGCCCCTCCTCCTCCTCCTCTTCAGGGGACAGGGAGGAAGGAGGACAGCCTGGAAGGGAGGCAAAACCCACGTGGCGACTGATCACGTCTGCCTGTTGGATGGCCTTCCTGTGGGGTTGAGAACAGCCTTCCTAGTCAGCCCTGACCTCCTCACCCACACAGCTCCGAGCGCGGGCCGACACACCACAGTGAGAGGTGTCCCCACAGCTGGGTCACACCTCGGATAAGCCTCAGGAGGCCCTAGCAATGTGTTAGCATTAAGGACTGAACAAATGAGCAATTCTAGAAGGAAAATTCAAAATCACTGACTTCATTTGTTCCATATTAACACTGAAAACCACCTAAACTAATTTTAAATTATACATTAAAAAGAAAAAAAAATCCAAACAACCCCTGGCTTTGTACATTACTGCACTATGACACCAAGAAATTAAGTACATGAGGACTTCAAACAAAACAATTCTAAGGTACTCATTTTCTCTAGAGTACCTGAATTAGAAGACTTCCTTAATACCCGCAGTGAATCTGAATTCTTGAAATGGAGTCAACACGAGGCATTACCCACAGGGCTGAGCTGGAACTAAACCACGCAATGCCCTTCCCCTCCCTGTGGAACCATCCCAGCAGGCTCCCTCGGCAGAGGCCTCCCTGGTCCCCGAGGGTGCAACTAGACAGGATTCAAGGCCTGCACCTCCCGGCCTCTCTCTAGAGTGAAGCACGTCCCTCCAAGAGTGAGGAGTGACTGACAGGATGGTGTACATCTGAAGGGCGGGGACCAGCCCGCAGGGGCTCCACCCTCCAATTCTGGAAAGAGAACGCCAGGAAGGAGAAAGATACCAGGGCAGTACAAACCATGGAGTGCAACCAAGAAAAATGGTCAGTGAGGGGGCGCGGTGGTGCACGCCTATCATCCCAGCACTCGGGAGGCTGAGGCAGGAGGATCGCGAGTTCAAAGCCAGCCTCAGCAATGGCGAGGCACTTAGCAACTCAGTGAGATCCTGTCTCTAATAAAATACAAAAAAGGCTGGGGGTGTGGCCCAGTGGTTGAGTGCCCCTGAGTTCAATCCCTGGTACCAAAAAAAATAAAATAAAATAAAACAAGGTTAGGTATGTAAGTTGGTGTTGAAATGTCCCTGGGTTCAATGCCTAGTGTCTCCCACAAAAAGAAATAACAAGCGTTTTTATTACATAAAGTCAGACTATATACAGATTGGTACAAGTCACGAAACCAGCACGCAACTCTAGTGTCTCTTGCATGTGACTGATACACAGTGAAAATGTGCGTAAATGTTGGTCTGCCGAAGCTCTGCCCAGGTGTTCAGGGCAGCAGGTGGTGCTCTCCGTGGCACCCTGCCCACTCCCAGCCTCCAACCCAGCAGAAGCCAGCTGAAGCAGAGCGAGCCCTCTGGGTTTTCACAGGAAGTCCCCCTGCTTTTAACACTCTATTTGGACCCAAGAGCCATACCAGCAGGCCTTCGATTTTGATCCCTGCCCGGGAGAACCCACTTATCAACTGTCACCAGGGTTGAGTCACCGTCAGAAGAGCAGAAGCCTTTCCCAAACTCGACTACTCTTCACAAACTCTCTACCATGCTACCCAGCCATGCACTGATCACAACCCAGCATTTATCAGAACACACTCAAGAGAGGCTGAGCAAAACACACCCCTCCCAGAAGTAATTTCCTCAGAGAGGAAGAACTGTCCTCTGGTATCTCCCTTTTAAAGAAATACTTTTGTAAGAGAAGACTATTGTAATCATTTTCTCACTCTCTTTGTTTAACAAAGCAATTGTTTCAATAACAAAAACAAAACTAAGACCTTATCACCTTGGCCCAGAGGAAAGCTGCCTCCCACTTTCCCACACCCACTCTTCCCCTTTCAGAGGATTTCTGAGCCTGCAATTTGGAAGCTTGGCAACAGTACTTTGAGCTTTTAACCAACCTCTGAATGCAATTTTGACATATTAAAAGCTAGAACTGCTAAAGAAAACCATATTTTAGTGAAGGCATTTCAACTTGAGAATTAATGAGCTGAATGGTGCTCTCTGCCAAGAAATTCCATTTAAAGAACCTACCTTCAAACTGAATTATCTTCATACCCAATTTAGCCAACAAACCAAGCCAGCTGTGCGCTCTATAGAACAAGTAGGATATTCTATGGCACTACATATGACCAGCAAACTCATTTATAAACAGATCCGGCTTTACCCTGGAAAGAATCAGTAGGTGAAAAAACTGCCTTCCATTTCTCTTAGAAGCTACCAGTGCGCAAAGAAACAAATGCTCAACATACTAAATAAAGAAGTGTGACCAAGTCCCTCCCGGTTCTAGTTCTGTGGTTCACTATCAAAATACCAGCTACATACAGGAAGCAGCCACACACAGGCTGAGGCTAGGGATGCAAAGGCTCCCAGAGACTCTAACAAGGGCAGACACAGGACCCCGGCCTCAGTGGAGGTGGATATGAAAACCTGTAGCTGCACACAACAGCAGAATAGAAGACCGAGGAGGAGGTTACCAAAGCTGGTAACAAGGTGGTAACAAGGCCACGGGAATCTCTCAGGCTGGGCTGGCTACAAGAGCTCTCCTGAGGAGGGGCAGCCTGGGAGAAAGGACACAAGGAAGGAGGAGCACCAGCAAACAAAGTACACCAAGCCCAGCCAACTCCAGAGAGGTCTTTCAGGCCTGCTGCAAGACATTCCTTTACTCAGAAGCAGGCTCGGAGGCAGAGGCAGGAGCAGGACCAGCTTCAGGCACCATGGTCTGTTGCAAACACCCAAAAGCACATGAAGAGCCAGGTTGGGGCTGGACAGCAAGTGCCTGCTCTCCAGGAAGACCCACCTGGCCACCGCACAGCCCTCTGTGCGCTTTGGGGCCCACCTCCTGTTTCCCCAGCAGGTCGCTAAAAGAAACTTCTCTTCAAGCCGGGGCGCGGTGGCGCACGCCTGTAATCCCAGCACTTGGGAGGCTGAGGCGGGAGGATCACGAGTTCAAAACCAGCCTCAGCAATGGCGAGGCACTCAGCAACTCAGTGAGACCCTGTCTCTAATAAAATACAAAAAAAGGGCTGGGGATGTGGCCCAGTGGTCGAGTGCCCCTGAGTTCAATCCCCAGTACCAAAAAAAAAAAAAAAAAAAAAAAGAAACTTCTCTTCAGTCTGCTGGTAAACTGAGGTGTCAAGCGACAATGCTATTAGGGAAGCATGTGTTCCTGAGGCATTAACAAAAACTAAAATTCACAAAAACTTTATCGCTTTTAAAGAGAGCCCTCATCCAGCTAGTTAGGGCACACTTCCTTTAGGGCACCCAAACACCTGGTGACAGCCCAATCACAGAAGCCACTCCTGGCACTCCAACAACAAGCAGCACCACGTTTCCACCAGCAGTGCTGCATCTAGACCAGAGGCAGCGTCCTCCACCACAGGCCTCAGAGCGACAACGGCAAGTCCTAACAGCATTCTGGAATACCCCTGGGAAGACGGAACCAGAAAATACAAGCACTGCTCCAAAACAAAAAGTATGTGATCTTTGACAGACTCCGAGGCATCTCCTCTAAGATCAAAGACGTCTGAAGTTTAAACTATGAACTTCATCTGGGAAGACCTCAAATTCCACGATCCTGACACTACACCCTCTCCAGAAGTAAGACAGCTGCACAAGTCCAAAGTTCAACCGACAGGGTGATAAGGGCTCAGGAAAGGGCACCAAGGGCCTCCTGGGGGTGCCAAGGCACCCCGCAACTGAGGCAGGGACTCTGCGGGAGGTGCTCAGGACAGCAGGACCAAGACGTGTGCTGCGGGAGGCTGGCAGCAGGTGCAGCTGAAGGACAGAGGGAACGTGCTGCTCGCAGCCCGCCCCAGAGCGTGAGACCCGCACCAGATGCTCGCCCAATGCCCACTCTCGGTGTGCCACTCAGTCGCACAAACCAGCTATGTTTCCTTTTTTTTTTTTTTTTAATTTGTTGTTTTCTTAGATGGGGTCTTGCTAAGTTGCCCAGACTGGCCTCAAACTCACGATCCTCCTGCCTCAACCTCCCTAATTGCAGGCCTGAGCCACTATGCCCAGGTCTCTGCTTACTTTTTTTTTTTTTTTTTTTTCTTTTTTTTTGGTACTGGGGATTGAACTCAGGGGCACTCGACCACTGGGCCATGTTCCCAGCCCTTTTTTGTATTTTATTAGAGACAGGGTCTCACTGAGTTACTAAGTGCCTCGCCATTGCTGAGGCTGGCTTTGAACTTGCAATCCTGCCTCAGCCTCCCGAGTGCTGGGATTACAGGCATGCGCCACCACGCCCGGCTTGTGCTTACTTTTTTTAAAAAAATATTCATTCTTTAGTTTTAGGTGGACACGATATCTTTATTTCTATGTGGTGCTGAGGAGCGAACCCAGTGCTTCATGCATGCTAGGCAAGCACTCTACCACTCAGCCCCAGCCCCTCTATGCTTACTTTTGACAGTTGTCATTTCAATGCGTATCCCAGCATGCAGTGGGAAGGAATGGGGGGTGCTGGCGGCAGCAGTGGGAGACCTGCCTCGACATGCCCGTCTGCACGCACAGCGCGCTGTGCTCCAGGAGGCCTGCCCTCTGTTTTGCAGCTCTGGGGATGTAACCTGGAGCCTTGAGCCTCACTCCCACCCCACTCCAATTCCAAACATGACCAATTCTTGTCAGGGGACAGGAGAAAGAAACTTCTAAATTTCTTCCAAAATCCACGTTTTCATCTTAGGAAACTGCACGCTGACTCAAGGTGTCTGTCCCATGGGGCGTGAGGCCTGCACCAAGGCAAGTGGTAAGCAGAAGGCCACCCTCCCTGCAGACCTTCATGGACCTCCCTAGCAGGCAACAGTGACATCATCCTAAGGGACCTGGGAAAACACCTACAAAATGAACAGACTTCACATGCAGAAAGTTGTAATTCCACAGAGAAGTCACTAATCCGATTTGTCTGTTATATATTAAAATCGTGTCGAGACAAAACAACAAGAACAGCACCCCCCCCCCAAAAAAAAAAAAAAAAAACAGAACAACCTTCCACACAGGAGGACAGTTTTCCTGGCCCCCTGAAACATCACGTGAGTGGCGCCAAACCGGGCTCCTCTGCTCCACCTCACAGTGTTCTCCCAAATGGGGCGACAGTCAGATGAAGCCCTGGTGCAAAAATGACTGACAAGGGTCTCCTCCTAAAGGACCAAATCCACAGCTCTGGGCATTTTGGGGTTTTCTGCCAGATATTTCCTAACCCTGGGGGTCCTAGAAACAAGTACTCATCCATGACTCCCTCCCACCCCAGCAACGCCCAGCGCAGGAACAGAGGAGTAGGCGTGCAGAGCAGCAGGCAAGCCCTGGAGAACGGGGACACCACCCACAGGCACGATCTGACAGCTCCCTGCTCCCCACACACTCCCAAAGGACATGGACCTTGATGCTTTCATGCTGCACATGACAGTCATATGTCCTGTCCTTCCTGGATCACAGGCGAGAGCTAAGAATCAGTATGTCAAGTGCTCATAAGGAGTGTTGTTTTGCATTGCCGTGACCAAAATACCTGACCAGAACAACTTGGAAGAAGGAAGGTTTATTTGGGGCTCGGGTTTCAGAGGCCTCAGTCCATAGATGGGCGCAGACTCCACTGCCCTGGGCCTGAGGTGAGGCAGCACGTCATGGGGAGGGGGCAGCAGAGGAAAGCTGCTGGGGTCTGGATGCAGAGAGAGGGAAAGGGGCCCAGGGCAGATGCTCCCTTGCAGGTGACCCGCCTCCTCCATCCACGCCCCAGCTGCCCAGTTGCCACCAGTCAGTCCATTCAAACTAGGGTGGACTGACCAGGCTACAGCCCTCACAGTCCAAGCACTTCCCCTCTGAGGACTCCAGGAGCTTTGGGGGACACCTCAGATCCAACCCTAACAACTATCATGGCTTCTGAGTAATTGGACCCCTTACCATAAGCACAAAATGAGCATGAGAACTGAATTATGCTCAAAAGAAAAACAATCACATAAATCTACTAAAAGATTAGCATGTTTCAGCCGGGCGTGGTGGCACATGCCTGTAATCCCAGCACTTGGGAGGCTGAGGCAGGAGAATCACGAGTTCAAAGCCAGCCTCAGCAATGGCGAGGCACTTAGCAACTCAGTAAGACCCTGTCTCTAAATAAAATACAAAAAAGGGCTGGGGATGTGACCCAGTGGTTGAGTGCCCCTGAGTTCAATCCCCAGTACCAAAAAAAAAAAAAAAAAAAAAGATTGGCATGTTTGCACTTGGCTTAAGCAAGACTACCACTCTGATTTAGCCTCAGATACAAGGCGTAAGAAGAGGATGGTTCCAGGTGATTCCTGATTGAAAACACACACAGCATTCTCTTGTGCCTTGCTGACCTAAAATTTATCAACCATGCAGCTCAAACCTTGGTTTAACAAGATCTTCCAGAATATTTTATCTGTTTTCATTTTTTAATATTTTATCCTTTTTTAAGAGTTTTTTTTTTTTTTTTTTTTTTTTTTAAATCTTGAAGTACTTGTAAAGAATTCTTCTTCAAGAGTTTCTAGGAAAGATCTTCAGGAAACTTTTGTTAACACTAACAGACTGACAGTTACTGAGCTTTCAAATAAAATTCAAGTATTCTTGGGGCTGGGGAGGTGGCTCACCGGCAGAATGCTCGCCTAGCACGTGCGTGGCCCGGGTTCGATCCTCAGCACCACGTAAATATAAATGCATTGCATTGTGTACAACTAAAGCAAATAAATAAATATTTTTTTTTTAAATTCAAGTATGCTTGATTAACTATATCTTTTCCATTTTAAGTCAGAAAAAGAAGGCCCGTACTTGGCTGGTGTCTTATTTCTGAACATCTCAGGACTGACATCTTGGACCGCAGCCCAGGGCTCTGTTGCCCTATCTTTCTCTCATCTGAGGACACCCACTCAAGGCCTTCCTGACAGGCCTGCCAAGCACAGCTGGCTTACACAGCACCAGGAGTGCCCTGCCTCAGAGGGCTCGCAGCACCCCGGCACTGCAGCAGCTTTCCCACATGCCTCGAAGCCAAAATAGATACATTTATTAAGACATCTGGTCCAAACAATTTGTAAAGCATCTGGGTCTTAATAACAGCAAATTTTAGGGAAAAAAAAATACACTTGGGGCTGGGGTTGTGGCTCAGTGGTAGAGCGCTCACCTAGCATGTGCACAGCCCGGGTTTGATCCTCAGCACCACAAAAAAACAAAGGCATTGTGTACAACTAAAAACAAATAAATAAATATTTAAAAAAATAATACACTTAAGTTAAAGGGGAAAAATTATTTCCTTCGATTCTTGAACTCAATTCATCCTACTATTTATAAGAACATGAGATGACGGAGAATGACGTGGAGCACCTGCCCACGGCTGCAGCACAGGGGCCTGTACCACACACAGGAAGAGTGAGCCCAGACTGGACTTCAGCTGAAAATAACGTAACCAGGGCTGGGGTTGTGGCTCAGTGGTAGAGGGCTCGCCTAGCACGTGCGCAGCCCAGGTTTGATCCTCAGCACCACGTAAAAATAAAAATGCATTGTATACAACTAAAGCAAATAAATAAATATTAAAAAAATACCGTAACCAATATTGGCTCATCAATTTTAACAAACACACCGCAAAATGTTCATAATGGGAAACTGTCAGGGGAAAGTCTAAAAAAAACTGATCAATTTCCCATGAACCTAAAACTGCATCATCACTTTGGGAGGCTGATCAGGAGGATTTCCCATGCAAACCTTAAAACTGCTCAGTGGTCTAGTGTTCAATCCCCAGTACCAAAAAAAAAAAAAAAAAAAAAAAAAAAAAAATAAAGACTATTAAATGTGAAAAAAGAAAAGAAAAAAGGCATCATGAACCACCTTGGCCAAAGTAAAATCCAATTAACTGTCCACATGTAAAGAAAAAAGAGAAATACAAACTTAACTTTGAGAAGTTCTCTCAGGTTCTAAGAACCTAGTGAAATCCGTAACATCACTTATTCCACACTCCCTCCCTCCCTCCACAAAGCAGGCTGGAGCAGCACAGAAGGCGCAGAGCAGGACAGGCCCTGCCCGCGAAGAGCTCCGCCACCACCAGGGACAAGTGGGGAAGCAAGTTCCATTCCATCAGGGTTCACCCAGGGCCACTGTGCACGCAGCACAGTTCCACAAAGATGAAGGGGGCTGAACAGGTGTGGTCTTTCTACAAAGTGAGCGTTTCCCCCGCTTTAAAATAAGAAAGCAGGCTGAGGGCGTGTGCTCTGGACAGGCAGTGTGTATTTCAGGGCACAGGCTCTGGGACAGGAAGCCCTCGCTCCACACCCCAGGCCCACCCACGGCAGATTCCTGGGGAAGGCTCCTTTCACTGCACATGGGTTCCCTGTGTTCCCCAGCTCGAAGCGCTGTGAAGCGTTCAACAGGCCCTGACACAGAACACAGACGAGACTCATAAATGTGGCCACTGTCCTGTGCTGCACACCTGCTGCTCAAAGGGCAAGAAAACACGAAGCAGGAAATAAAGACCAAGTGCAGCTAGTCCCACAGTCCAGGAACCGGCTGAGCTCCGCACAAAATGAGCCAGAGGCTTTCCAATGCAAACAGATTAAAACACTAAATAAGCATCTCCTCTGGCACTTTATCTTTTTACTATGCTTTGAAAATGCATCAAATAAAATCCATGTGTACATCAAACTGAAATAATTATCTCCCCCATGACCCTAAAAGTATAAGTGTAAACCTCATGAGGCTTCGTTGGAAACCAGTTAAGTTTATAATTAGTCAACTATCAAAAACAGATCTATGTATAAATAACAGTACACAGGTCCCTGTTCTATTAAAGAAAAGGTCACAAAGATAGAAAAAAATATCTTATTCAATCTAGGCACTAAGACCAAAATATTCCCGTTATAGTTGAGCACAGGAAATACGTGGCTTGCGTGAGTCACCTAATTAGTCAAGTACACTACGTTCAGTTGCTGGAGGCACAAAAGATGGCCCTGAACACATGACTCCAGCTGGGAAGAGAATCTTCATAAAATAAGTGAGGGGAGTGCTGAAACCAGCCGCTCTCTGCGAGGTGTCCATCCAGGTGGCCCTGAATCAGGCCTCATGGGATGGCACTGTAGGCACAATGACATCGACACCTTCCACAGAGGGAGGACACAATCTAGAGGAGAAGGAACTCAGGTCGGGAACCAATGGGGAGGGCCACGGTGGCCTGAATAAAAGTCCACATGAGCCTGCTGTTCCCACAGCCCCAGGAGAGTCAGCCAATGTTCTCAGGACAAAAGCTTTCTGGGGCAATCTCGCCGGTTCTGGACCAGACACCACGGCCACACGCTACTTATGCGCTACCGGAGACTTTCCATCCACTCCCTGTCCCACACCAACACAACCGTCACGCCCGCCACCCAGCCGGCCTCTCCCAGCACTGTGTTTCAAGACGACAACAAACTGGTGAGGCGTGCGCAGCACAAAGAAGGGCCTGGACCTTGACGGGAAATCCAGCTGCGTGACCTGTAGGGCAAAGCCTCCTGCTCCAGAGAAGAGAGACCTTTAACTGCCCAGCAGACAGCCAGGTCAGGCCAGCAGACCTGAGGGAGCAAGGCCAGGGGAAGGACAGGGAAGGTCTTTCAAAGCAAAGACTGCGAGAGGCTCCCTGGGCAATTAGGAAAGCCAGGTGCCTGCAGCTGCACGGAGGCCTGCTCCGGCTCAGCCCACGCGGGCAAGCAGCTGAGCCTCAGTCTCCTCGTCCATAAAGTGAGCTAAAAGAGCCTCGCCACCGGGGGCTGGGGTTGTGGCTCAGCGGTAAAGCGCTCGCCTAGCACGTGTGCGGCCCGGGTGCGATCCTCAGCACCACATAAAAATGAAGGCATTGTGTACAAATAAAGATGAATATTAAAAAAAAAAAAAATAGAGCCTCGCCACTTGGCGAGCTATCTGCACGTGAGCACCGGGACGACAGCTGTCCTCCTTAGACCTTTGTAAGCCTCTGTAGGGGGTGGGTCAGTGGGGGGTCTTGGGCTGTCTCTGGGCCAGTCAAGGTGGTCTTCAAACGCAGCCCTGGAGACAGCTCTGGTGCCCCTCCCTGTGCCCAGCTCCAGGGCTTGCACGATGGAATGCACGTGTCAATCCTGCAGAAAACAAGACCCAGAAGGCAGCCTGTGGGTGTGTTTTAGGTCTGGTTCCCACCCGCTGCCACATCACCCTCCTGTCTCCTTGGTACCTGACCAATGTTCTCAAACTACACTGGTCACAAGTTTCAAGTTTTAATGTTAAAAACATGATATGGTTGTATTTAAGGATCTTAAAGACACAAAGCATTCTAAAATGATCTTCATGGAAAAGAAATGTGACCATAAGAATCCACTGACATATAGACTCTTAAAATCATCTTTTCCACTGTACAGCAACAGTCAGGACGCACATATGTGGCAATTTCCACAGATCTAAGTTATACCCAGCAGAGGCTGAAAGCACTGTCATCACTACTGTCCTCTGCTTCGCCAGCGTGACCTCAATTAGAAGTAGTGTCAGAGGACTACCTCTCCAGAGTCCCTGCACGGAAGGAAGGATGCCTGTCCATGTTAAAGTATTTGAGCCAACAAACTACTCATGTCAAACACAGGTAGGACAATCCAAGAATGTCCTCCCACCCCCAGCCTCTATGATTTCAATGGTCAGGTTTTGAACAGAACCCAATTTAAGGACTGGGCTGACTTGGACTCTGAAAGTAAAGCAAAACCCCTGTGACTCCGAGCCATTACTTACAGGAGCAATCCATAAACCCCTTCTAAAAGAGAAGAGTCCCCTTGAACCTTTGAGAATAATCAGTGATGATTGGTCATTTTTATCATCTGTGGTCCCAGCTTGGGAGGCTCAGGCAGGAAGGTCACTTGAGCCCAAGAGTACAGGGCCAGTCAGGCAACAGAGGCAGACCCTGTCTCAGAAGAATACAGACGAACTGAAGAGACCCCTGTGTGATAACAAAATGCAAACTAACAACACACTTACTGCGGAAGACAAACTCACCCTCACAGCAAAACGGGGCTGAGCGAGCACACAGCTGCTTTCAGACAGGCAGGCCCACTCCTGAGGGGCCGCCCCCACTGCCTCTCCACTTCAATCCTGTACATACAGCTCCTGGCTTGGGCTATACTTGACTCAAACACATCATATCCATTTTAACTTCATCTCTATCTTTTTGTACTTGATTTCAATCATTAAAATAGCATTATCGGCACCCACAAAATATAAAAGCAAATCATTGTCTGCTCATGCTCAGTCATAAACACGATGTTCTTCCAGAGGATCTCAACATATTTATGCACTATCGAAAGTACATTAAGGGCTGGGTTTGTGGCTCAGTAGTAGAGCGCTTGACTGGCATGTGTGAGGCACTGGGTTAGAAATAAATAAATAAATGCACTGTGTCCATCCACAACTAAAAAAAAAAAAGTTAAAAAAATTAAAAAGCACATTAACCAATCCCTGTTAGAGGATTAAAGGATACAAGTTAGAAAAAGAGCTGTACACATCTTTAAAAAGATCTTTGAATTTAAAATACCTTGTCTGTCAATAAATCTCAAATGTCAAATGCTTCTTGTGCCACAATGACTTAAGCCCTAGGCAAACAAGACTGTCCACAGTACTATGAAAGGTTTTACTTCTGTTTTTGATGTGTTTAACTTGTATTTAAAGCAATCACATGATGCTAAATGGGTCCAATGGAATCTAAACTATGCTATGACTTTCAAAAACCATTCTTAATCCATAAAAATTTTTGGTCTAATAAAGAATGAACTGAAATATATAAATATATCTCTGACAACAAAACAGCAGTTCTGCACATTCCTTCAGATCAAGATGGGCTTGGCAGAGTTCTGTTTTACTTTTCAGAGTATAAAAGATAAATCTGTGGACTTGAGAAAAGCATTTGGTGTTCTGGGGAACTGCAGCTGTCAGCTTTTAAAGATGCCATGTGTTTGCCCACATAAAAGAATGCAATGAGCTATGGAAATATTATCTGGTCCATGAACCAGAATAAACACTCATGGAGTCAGCAAGCTGATAGCGGAGTTAGTTTAATACATCAGGAAAATGTCTACCCTGTAGTATTTATTAAATGACTATTTTTACAAGTGTTGCGTGTCAAAAATCCTGAAACATCAGCAATTCAAATCATACTCAGGAGCCGGGCGCGGTGGCGCACACCTGTAATCCCAGCACTTGGGAGGCTGAGGCAGGAGGATCAAGAGTTCAAAGCCAGCCTCAGCAATGGCGAGGCACTTAGCAACTCAGTGAGACCCTGTGTCTAATAAAATACAAAAAAGGGCTGGGGATATGGCCCAGGGGTTGAATGCCCCTGAGTTCAATCCCCAGTACCAAAAAGAAAAAAAAAAAAAAAATCATACTCAGGAGAACAAAGTAGAGGTTGGGGTGTGGCTCAGTGGTAGAGCACTTGCCTAGCAGTGCAAGGCCCTGGGTTCCATCCCAAGCACCACAAAAAAGAGAGAGAGAGAGAGAGAGAGAGAGAAGAGAGAGGAGAGGAGAGAAAGGAAGGAAAAGGCAGATGGAAGAAATCAGGAGGACATGATCATTCAACAACAGGGCAGGGCCATCTACAGAACTGTTTTTCTGCCAATGCCATCCTGAACTGGGGGAGCCCTGCCTCTTGGTGTGTGGAGAACCGCTCAAAGTCATCCCACTTTTAGATTTATTCTTTCTCTATTAAGAAACTAACAACTATGGCAATCACAAAATGTAAACTAAGGCTATATTTTGAATAGATGAAATAGAATACAGTGTTGAAACCTCAACTTTCATTTTGCCTTTTGAGATGGACTCTGGCTACAATGCTGTTCTCAAACTTCTGGGTGCAAATTATCCTTGCACCTCAGTCTCCTAGGGAGCTGAGAACACCACCACGCCTGGCTCAATAATGGTTCAACTCCTGAAGGAACTTGCCTTTTGGATTTGGAAACTCTCAGATAAAATTAAAAATAAAAAAAAGCTGGGTGCAGTGGTGCACGCCTGTAATCCCAGCAGCTGGGAGGCTGAGGCAGGAGGATCGCAAGTTCAAAGCCAGCCTCAGCAATGGCGAGGCACTAACTCAGTGAGACCCTGTCTCTAATAAAACACAAAAAAGGGCTGGGGATGTGGCCCAGTGGTGGAATGCCCCTGAGTTCAATCCCTGGTACAAAAAAAAAAAAAAAAAAAAAAAAATCTAGAGACATATGCAATAATATTTTTGTTGACATTACAGAAAAAGACTAGCTTTTAAAAATGTGCAGTACAGGGCTGGAATTGTTGCTCAGTGGTAGAGTGCTTGCCTAGCACGTGCGTGACCCAGGTTCAATCTTCAGCACCACATAAAAATAAAGGCATTGTGTACAACTAGAACAAATAAATAAATATTAAAAAAATTAAAATGTGCAGTACAGGGTTAGAGATTAGCTCAGTGGAAAAGCACTTACCTAGCACGCATGAGACCCTGGTTTCACTTCCTAGCACTCACCTCTCAAAACAGAAAAGGAGTACAGACAATAGCCAAAAGGTGGAAGCAACCTATGTGTCTACAATGAAGGAGTGGATTGATAAAATGTGATTTATACAAGCATGGAATGTTGCTCATTCTTGAAAAGAAGGAAATTCTGACAGAAGGGATGAACCTTCAGGGCACACTCAAAGTGAAATTTTTTAAAAATCACGAAAGGTCAAATACTGTCTGATTTCACTTAGATGAGGTCCCCAGAGTAGTCAAATTCATAAACAAAAGCAATATGGGGTTCCCAGAAGCCTACAGGGGTGGAAGGAATACTAGTGTTCACTGTAATGAGGACACAGCTTCAATCTAGGGAGATGGGAAGTTCTAGAGACAGGCAGTGCTGATGTTTGCACAACATCATTAACGCATGTCATACCAAGCCCTGCACTTGAAGATGAGCTAGAAGGGCTGGGCTGCTGCAGCCCAGTGGCAGAATGCTTGTCCAACATGCTCCAGGACCTAGGTTTGATCCCAGCACCACACATCCAACAGGTTAAAAATAAATGTTATGTGCATTTTCTCACAATAAAAATTTTTTTGTACTTTTTTTTTTTTCAGTGCTAGGGATAGAACCAGGGTCCCATACACACCAGACAAATGCTGCACACCCTAGCCCCACATGATTTAATGTACAGTACAAATTCTACTGGTAAGTTAGCAAATAAAGTTATACAAATGATTAAGACAAGTTCAAGGACACACATTTGTCAATATAACTTGGGTATCACTAAATAAACTCAAAAACAGCAGTCTGGAGAAACCTGTGGAGCAAGCCAATGGGTCTCCTTCTAGGATTTGTTAAATCCTCCCCATGAAAGCACAATGCACTGAGAAGTTTTTCAATTAAAAGTTATAACTGAAACCAACCTCCTTTCTTTCTATTATTCTGTTTACTGTAAAATCAAATTAAGGATCTAAACCTGAGCAGACATCAAAATGTCAGAGCTCCCAGTGGGGGGTCTGCGGTTGTGACTCAGTGGTAGAGCACTTGCCTAGCACATGTGAGGCACTGGGTTTGAGCCTCAGCACCACATAAAAATAAATTTTTAAGAAAAGGTATTGTGTCCATATACAACTGAAAATATTAAAAAATAAAAATAAAAAAAGAACTCCCAGGGGGCTTGTGAAACCTCAGCCTGTTGGGCCCACTCCAGAAATTCTAATCTGATAAAGAATCAGAATTTAGAATGGTTAGAACTTGCACTCTAAGCCAACTATGTGTTAAGAAAATTTAAAAAGGGTGAAGATACAGCTCTACAGTGTAGACTGCCTAGCATGAGGCCCTGGGTTGCATCACCAGCAAGGGAGGGAGGAGAGAAGTGGAGGGGGGGACAAACAAAAGTATAAATGAAGCCGGGCGCGGTGGCGCACGCCTGTAATCCCAGCACTTTGGGAGGCTGAGGCAGGAGGATCGCGAGTTCAAAGCCAGCCTCAGCAATGGCGAGGCACTTAGTAACTCAGGAGACCCTGTCTCTAATAAAATACAAAAAAGGGCTGGGGATGTGGCCCAGTGGTCAAGTGCCCCTGAGTTCAATCCCCAGTACCAAAAAAAAAAAAAAAAAAAAAAAAAAAAGTATAAATGAAGATAATAGGTGTTTAGGGATGCACTTTCTAAATATTTGTAGCATAAATCCTGCAACACACCAACAACCACTTAAACCAGATTACTTCTTAATATATATATATATACCCATCAGCTTTTAGTTCTGGCCTTGTTTTTTTTTTTTTTTTTTTTTTTAAATTATTGATTGGTTGATTTTATATGGTGCTGAGAATCGAACCCAGTGCCTCACACATGCTCGTCAGGTGCTCTACCACTGAGCCACAACCCCAGCCCCCGGCCTTGGTTTTTAATAAATACACAGGTGTTAGTTAAACTAGGAAAAAGAAAAGAAACACATACATTTTATGATTAGGGCTATCTGAAGTCACAGAATAACTAATAATTAAGAAAAAAGAATCACTTAACCAACCTCTCAGGTTTAAACTTGGAAAAATCCTGAAAAGAAAATTACATTACCATTCTATCAGAGTAAAGAATTTTATTTAAAATGAATTTTAGGTTCTGCAGGAGAATCACAGAAATGGTGCTTTTTACATGCTCTGTGCTTACCACCATGGAACAAAGTCACCTGACAAAACACAAGTGAAACACACAAGGGGACGACGTGTTTCCAGGTGACTGTAGAAATTGTAAGTTTCAGTTCATAGAATATGAACTCTATTTTACTCACAAAATACCACTTGAATCAGAACCTTCTGAAACATGATCTAAGTAGTATATACATCCAACCAAAAGAATAGCTTCCAATATGACCTTTTGTCAAAGTTGTCCTAACCAGAAGCAGAAGTAATACAGGAAGCATAAGCGTAAGTTCCAAGACTCACTTATTCTTTAGACAAATATATTTGAGAGTTCAGTACTCGATCAGGATAAAAAGTGAGATGGTTTGGTCTGTGTGTGGGGCTGGTGTCTGTGTTCTGTGCAGGCAGAAAAAGCAGGTGAATTCTGTTTCAGGTGCCCTGGAGGAGTCAAACAGATTTCATCATCTGGGAGCATCTGAAAGGCACCCAGGCTAGAGATAAAGCTTTGAGATCTTTGGTTTATCAAGTGACAGTTGAAGCCACAGGTTTAGATAAGGCTGCCCAGAAGAAAAAACAGGTGAGAAAGCTGGACAAGTATTTCTAAAACAGTATCAACTACTAATTACAGTGTCCATTATGGCCAGGAAGCAAAAAATATATAAGTAGGTGTCCCAAATAGCACAACTAGAAGAAAAGGAAGAGTCCATCTGTACCCAAGAAGGCAAGAAAGTAGGGCAGAGAAAGAAAAGCCAGAAAGATCCAAAGGGGAGGGCCAGGAACCCAATAGGAAGAGAGTGAAGCACACAGCCATCTAATCAAATACGCAAGGCATTTATGAACTCAGCAATAACTCAAATCCTCAAAAGCAGGGCAGTACGCATCTATGAAATGCACAGACCGATTTCCTTTCCTTCTTTCTGAGACATGATCTCACTATGCTGCTCAGGCTTGGCCTTGAACTCCTGGGTTCAAGCAATCCTCTTGCCTCAGTCTCCCAAGTAGGAAAACAGGTGCACACCACCATACCTGGCTTAAGAGTTTTCTTAAATTAAATTAAAAAAAAAAAAAAAAAAAAAAAGCTAGTACTCCTAACATCAAATTACATCTTTCAAGAGAGTTATGATGCAATATATGCTTTCTATTAGGACTTTTAAAACAATTCCACTAAAAAATACAAGAAACTTAAAACAGGTTAAAAATCAGGAAAGACTGGGGGGTGATAACAGCACACGGGAACCCCTCGGACCACTACACCAGCCACTCCACTCATGAGACACAGCCACGCTCCTGCCCTACAGGACACAGAAGTCTACTCATTTCTCTTGGTGAAATATGGCCCAAGTCAGTGGGTTAAAAAGAAACTATAAGTAGAATGGCCCTCATTTAATTTGGGAAAAGATATTTTGCATCTTATTTGAACCCAAAATTACCTAGACTCATCACTGAAATCAGAGGGCCATGAGCGGCCGGTCTTAACCACCAGCGTCCTCTCTCAGCTTGTGTTGGAACCGCTGCTGGACAGTGGCTGGACTGACCGCACCTAGGCCCGGCCTTCTCTGCCTGTCAGCACCACGAACAGTCAAACCAGCCAGGGGCTAAGGTGAAGGCACAGGACAAACGACCCGGTTTCTCCACCAAACCAGTGGCATGAACAGGAACAAGAGGAGAGGGGAAATGGTGGAGAGCACAGAGACTTAACAAACACACTGAGGGCTGGGGTTGTGGCTCAGCGGCAGAGCGCTCGCCTAGCACGTGCGCAGCCTGGGTTCGACTCTCAAAACCACATAAATATAAAAGGCATGTGTACAACTAAAATAAATAAATAAATATTTTTTAAAAAAGAAAGAAACACACTGACAGACTGTGGGCAGTTTTACTCAACTCAGGAGTCAAACACTTAGAGGCTTTTTTAGACAATCGAGAAAATCTGAATAAGGACATGGTATTAGATGATATCAAGGAATCCTTTGTATTTTCATCAGGTATAATGACAATGTGGTGGTTATTTTTAAAAAAGAAAAGTCTTCAATGTTAGAAATACATGCCAACATATTTCTCAATGGGTTCAAATATCTGAAATCTGCTTCAAATACACAGGAAAATAAGGAGAGGAGAACAGATGGAAAATCATGGCATGTTAAGGACACTATCAGGAACGGGTGGCAGTCCATGGCATTTGTCATATGATATCTCTTGTGCATGCTTGAAAATTTCCATAATACAAATTTCTAAGTTTTTGTGGAAATTTTTTTGCCTATTTTTTGTTTCTTTGTTTTGTTTTGTTTAACAAAAACAATGAAAGATGGGCTGGCTTGTAGCTCACTGGTAGAGCACTTGCCTCACACGTGTGAGACACTGGGTTCAGTCCTCAACACCACATAAAAATAAATAAAAATACTGTGTCCATCTACAGCTAAAAAAACATATTAAAAAAGAGAGAGTAAGAGAGCGAGAGAGACGCAAGGAACTATATCTGACCCTGCCTCATTTCTTCTTGAGATATTCCCTGCTGCACCACAACTACCCTGGTTCACCATGGCACCATGAAAATAACTCGGAGCGCAGCTGTGCCAGGAGAGCGGGCGTGGAGAAAGGGAAGGCCCGGGGTGCCGTGAGCCAGCATAGGATGGGAGCAGACGCTCACTGTCTGCTTCTAACACCAAATAAACCTGACTGATGACACCCCAGCTCTTATCAATACAACACCTTTACAGATGAGAAATGCACAATCCCCCACCAAACACTGGCTGGGAACCTGAGTTCACCTCAGAGAAACTAGAAAGCTTTCTTCCACCCAGACCTGTGCAAAGCTGGGGTTTACTAGTCAGCCTCTCCAAAGAGTAGCGTGCTTCCTCACTGGAGTCAAAATGAACTCTAGCTGGGTGTCGTCCTGCAAGCCTGTAACCTCAGCTACTGGGGAGGCTGAGGAAGGAGGATCACCAGTTCAAGGCCAGCTCAGGCAACTTAATAAGATCAAGTTTCAAAACTAAAATAAAAAGGGTTTGGGGTGTAGCTCAGTGGGAGCACATTCCTGGGTTCAACCCCCAGTACCACAAAAACAAACAAAAAAAAAAAACCTCTAGCAGGGCACCAACCTGTCACCCCAGCTACTCGGAAGGATCCTAAGTACCAGGGCAGCCTGGGTAATGCAGTGAGTGAATGTCAAAATAAAAAGAAAAAGCACTCTATGCACACCATGCTGCTTGATGACCCAACCACACCTCCATGAATGAATGAATAAGGCCCTACTTAATCACCAGGAACTTGGAAACCAGAATTAGAAATATAAAAAGGTCCAGGGATGAAATCTAGGATGAAGGGAAGATGTGCTTTGAGAAGATGAAAGGTAGAGTGAAAATGTTCCACAATAATAAAATCATGCTGAAAACATGAGATACATGGACCCGAGTCAGAAATAGGAAAAGTCTGAGAAAAAGGAGCAGGCAGCTCAAAATATCTGTAGGCTGGAAGAGCTGGGTGAATGGGTGGGGCTTCAGAGGAGGGCGGCTGCCACACAGAGGAGGGTGAAGCAGCCCAGAGGACCTGTGCTCCTCTGCCCAGCAACCAGACCAGCGACCTGCACACACCTGCACCCAGAGCAAAGGCTTCTGTCCCAAGACACCTCCTCAGGGTGTAGCAGCTCCCAGGCACCCCAATCCCACCCCAGTGGATGGATGGAAGTCTGCGGGGGTTGCCACCTGTCTCAAGAGCTGTTTTATGGATGAAATAAAGCTTAAATGCCCATCTATCTGATCTGAAAGAGACACACATTAAAGCAGAGTCATTTACTTACCTATAAGTAAGTCCCTGGTATTTGGAGGTGGAAGAGGGGAGGGTGTCAGAGAGAGGACAGGGAGCAGGGCGCCATGGTACATGCCTGTAATCCCAGCTGCTCAGGAGGCTGAGGCAGGAGGACCATGAGTTCAAAGCCAGCCTCAGCAAAAAGAAAGGCACATTGGGCTGGGGTTGTGGCTCAGCGGTAGAGCATTCACCTAGCACGTGCGCGGCCCGGGTTCGATCCTCAGCACCACGTAAACATAAATGCATTGCATTGTGTACAACTAAAGCAAATAAATATTTAAAAAAAAAGAAGAAGAAGAAGAAGAAGAAGAAGAAGGGCACTAAGCAACTCAGTTTAAGGCTGGGGATGTGGCTCAGTGGTCAAGTGGCCCTGAGTTCAATCCCTGGTACAAAAAAAAAAAGAAGAAAAGAAAGGGGGTAAAGAGGAACGGCTATCACCATTTCATTCCTGTTCCACCTGCAGCCTATTTCATTCCATGTTCTCCCAATACAGCTAGGCACTGTGACATGCCTAGTTACCACCCCGCGGGTACAGAGCTAGCTAGGGCTGGTGCTCCCCAGTGACTAGAACTGCACCTGGTCTCCGAACAGATCTCTTTCTTCTCCTTTGATCCTCGGGGAGTCTTAGTGGGAAGAGAAGAGACATCTGCCTCCCTTGAAAAAGCCTAAGGAGCCAGAGATACACACAAAGTAAAACAGGATTAGGAAAGCAAAAGCAAATTTGGTCAGTGGGCCATTCAGTCAATAGTGGCACAGAGCAAATAGGTGTTTGGTAATTCAACCTGGAAAAGCAAACCACTTAAGTTGTTACTACATTGTTTGCCAACAATGTTTTGCATAATTTATGCAGACATTTTAAAAAATTAGCCAACTTCATCACAAAAGGTCCTTGCCCTTTGGAAAGGTGCTGGTTAATTGAAGGATCATAGTGAGTTACTTCTCTTCTATGGAGAAACAAATCCCTTGCTTGAAAACAGGATTGAAGTTACATTTTAGATCTGCTTCCACCAAAGCCACTCTTTTTTTTTAAATATTTATTTATTTGCTTTAGTTGTACACAATGCAATGCATTTATATTTAAGTGGTGCTGAGGATCGAACCCCGGCCTCGCACTTGCTAGGCCAGTATGTCTATGCACTTAGCACCAAAACTTTAAGGACCAAGGGAGATAACAAAAGCTAGTGCCCTGGAGGAACATGCAAAATAGCTGGAGAGTAGCACTCAGGACCTTTGAGAAAAGCAAATACAGTAATATTAAGGATGCATCAGAGGCTGGGGGTGGAGCCCAGTGGTGGAGGGCTTGCCCAGCACTATGAAGCCCAGGGTTTCATCATCTGCAGTGAAGGGGAAGGTGAGAGAAGAAGGGGGAAGGGGTGGAGATGTCAGAGAGGGAGGAGAAACGTGAGGGAGGCCTTGAGAGGCATCAGGGAAGGGGCAAGATGAGATGAAGGAGATTTAAAGACAGATGGCAAAGGCAAACATCTGAGCCAGAGAAAGGGGGCAGGAGCAGGAAGATGCTGCTCTCGGGCAGACCAGAACAGTAAAGAATAGATTAAAGTTCAAATTGGGAAGTGTGCACAATTTGTGAAAAAAGGCAAAACAGGAAGGGCTGGACACAGCAGAAAGGGCCTTGAAGACGGAGCCATGGGGTTCTGAAGCAGGTGACAGGCAGCGAGCAGGATCCTGCAGCAGAGGACTGACAGGACAGGAGGTGTGAGGAACAGAGCGCAGGACGACTGGAAGGGCTGAAAGACGGGAGGAGGAAAACCAGCAAGTAATGTCTGCTCACCCCTCCAACACCACGAGCACACAGGCTGAACAGACGCTGGCGGCTGGCGGCTGGGAGAGAAAGGGACTGACCCATGGGACACTGAGATGAGCAACGGGTTTGGGGAGAAGTGTAGCGCTGCCAAAAAAAGAGGGAACTGAGATGGGTGAGGGAGAGAGAGAAAGGGAGGCGCGGGAGGAGAGAGGCAGCGGAGTCCCCGCCACAGGAGAAAAGGGACAGTGCGAAGACAAGTCCTGAGACCCACAGGAGCCAGTGGAGCCTCTTCTATCACGAGTCCCAACATCCTGGTTGGAAAACAGATCCTGAGGCCAAGCCCTGGCCTCCCAGCATGGACCCTCAGCCTGCCCTCCTCCCACTCTACCCAGCCAGGGAGCCACTAGCCTGGGGGAGGGGCTGCGCTGGAAAACTTCTTTTATCGTAGGAATTTTAAAATGAAACACTCCAACCCAAGCACCGCAGA
Source organism: Tamias sibiricus (assembly GCA_025594165.1). Lineage (NCBI taxonomy): Eukaryota > Metazoa > Chordata > Mammalia > Rodentia > Sciuridae > Tamias > Tamias sibiricus. The sequence goes on from CM046660.1 coordinate 5,021,419, forward strand.
GCGCTGCTTCCCCTCCCAAGCTCCTGATCTGTGGGGCACATCCTGTGCCCAGCAGACCTCACATCCTGCAGGCACAATCAGCTGGGGCATCTCCTCCCCCTCGCCAGGCAGAGTGGCCTTGGGAAATGTGTTTGGGTGACACTAGATTTGAAGCCATTTCATGGACGAGACGCTTCATAAAATGTTTCAGGATACACACTACTGGGGGAGGGAGGGGCAGGGAAAAGCACAGTGTGATAAAAAGGACACTAAACTCAAGACTCAGATCTCTGCCACTGCAGCGAGTTGCACCAGGAGTCTCGGCTTCCTCCCCCAGAGCTGGAGGGGCGGAGAATAGCGCTGGTCCATTTCTGGGCACACGTCTAACAAAGTAGCTCAAAATGCTGCAAATGCCTACTGGGAACCTCCACTTCAGCACCCTTTAATTCCAATGAGTTAAGGGAGGGCTGGGGACTGACACGGCTCAGTGGTGGAGTGCTGGCCTGGCCCACGCAAGGCTCAATCCCCAGCATCACACGCACAAAAAAAGTTAATGAGAACTTTAAAGTGGCTTTTTAATGCTACTGACCCCAAAACAAATGATAAATCTTCATTAAATTGACTGTAATGTAATGGACATGCGTGACCCCACGGGTTACCTATCTGCAGCAGGAACTTTCCACCTGAACGGTTTTCTATCAACGCATCCTAAACTACAATTCGGCTGTTGGTCAAAGCAAACCATGCACCCTTAAGTTGGGCAAGTTCATTTTTTCCCCGATCCTTCTCCCCATGGGGACACATATAGATTAGGACTCCTAATTTATTAGCACCCCTAATAAAACCACCTACTACTGACTGCCACACCACTTGTCACTCCTTGGACCCCGCCATGCACTATGACTTTTGAAGCACGTTCTTTTGAGGTTCTCACAAATATCTCAGTGAGAGCTGCAGTTCTGTCCCTGCCTTGACTGCAGCCCTTCTTCCTCACCCAATGAATACTCTAATCACACAACTGTTTTTCCTCAATGAGAAAAAAGTGGAATGAGTGAATACTGAGGATGTTAAACCACACAATTACAGTCAGAAAAGGGGCAACTGCACCAGACAAAGATCCTAACAACTTAACAAATATTCTGGTTTTGGAAGGAGAAAAGCAATGTTTTTTTGTTTTTTTTTTTTAACAATTCAAAAGGAAATTAACAACTGCCCAAACAAAAACAATTTACAAATGGCTTGATTTTTAAGAAATTCAAATTTGAATTTTGGATTCTTCTGTAAATTCATGCATGAAATTTGCAAAGCAAACTTCACAATTTTGAAAATAGTAAAGTAAGGGAAATAAGGAAGTTTGAAAATTAGACAAAATACCTCTTTATTAAATCTAGTGTTTGGAGAAGAGATCAGCAGAAAGCTTTTTAAATCACACTTCAGGTTCTAGGAAACAACCCTGTCCACAATCCCTCCCTTGTGGGGCAGACCTGTGGCTTCATTCCTCGCTGCCTTTCTGTCCCTACTATCCCACACCTCTTCCCCCACCCCACCAGCCCAGGGAGCTGACCAGGGTCCGGCACCCCACCCAAGGCTGACACTTGGATGGGCTGGCCAACAGCTTGCAGTCCAGGTCCCGGGGGAGAAGCAAACCAGATCAAGTTTCTTTCAAGAATGTGAGCTAGGAAATGTGACAAGCACTGGTCACTTAGAAACTAAAAGAACACAACAAGAAATGCCACAAAGTTGAACTGGAGCCAGAGGGGTTTTGGCCAGCTGAGAAAGCACATGAGCTGAAGCCACAGGGAGGAGAGAGAGTGAGCAAAGCAGGCAGTTGGTGGTGGGACTAAAAAGTTCTGGCATACAGAATGAGGTGGGGTCCCCTGGGGTGAAGTTCCAGGGACAACTGCTGCCTATGCCCTTAGAGCTGCCAAGAGCCCCCTCCACCACCAGGCTCCAGCCTGTCCCAGCTGGAAATCCTCAATGACTGTATGATTCCTAGGGCACCACATGTGTGGCTGCTAACAGAACTCCCTTTCAGGCTGCTGGAGTGGCCCCTGCTCCACACAGCCAAAGCCAGACCAGCAAGAGAGACGCAGACGGCAAAGAGCCTCTCAGACACATCCCGTCATTCACCAGGTACTAGGCAGCACCACTCAGATGTAAGGGAAATATAGGGCTGTTTTGTTTTGTTTTTTATTTTTTTTATTTTTTTTAAATATTTATTTATTTGCTTTAGTTGTACACGATGCGTTTATTTGTACGTGGTGCTGAGGATCAAACCCGGGCAGCGCACGTGCTAGGCGAGCGCTCTGCCGCTGAGCCACAACCCCAGCCCCCATAGGGCTATTGTTAAGAAACACCCATATACACAGAAGTCTCACACCTGACAAAGGAGAGCACAAGGGAACTTGTTGGGGTAACAGAGATGTGAGTGACTCTTTGGGATTGAACCCAGGGCCTTGTGCATGTGAAGCAGGCACTCTACCAACGGAGCTGTATCCCCAACCCATCTTCTTAAAACTGATCAGGACTGGGGCTGTAGCTCAGTGGCACAGCACTGGACTAGCGCGTGTGAGGCACTGGGTTTGATTCTCAGCACCACATAAAAATAAACAAACAAAATAAAGGCATTGTGTTCACCTACAAAAAAAAAAAAAAAAAAAAAATGCACATGTACCCCTGAGGAAATGTCACTGAACATACCAGGGTTCCAACACCAGGGTCAGGGAGTAGAACACAGCAGCCCCTTGATCTCTTAGATAGACTGGAGTTTTTCTTTCTACATTGGGGGGCAGGGGGGGGGTGCTAACTGGCAATAGAACTCAGGGCCTTGTGAATAACAGGCATGAGCCATGTCACTGGTGCAAAACCCCAGCCCAATCATTTTGTTTTCAAGATCGTACTGCTCTACACAATGCACACAAACATAATGCAGAAGCAGCCAGATCAAAACAGCCAAGTTTCTATTTATATAAAGAACACAAAGAGGCAATAGTCCCCTTCAGTGTTAGAACTCAGGATAGTGACACACTTTGAGAGGGTGGCAGACAGGGACCCAAAGGAGCCAAGTGCAACTTCTAACGGGGCTGCTATGTTCCCTGACCCTGGAATCTGAACCCTGGGATGTTCAGTGTGACATTTCCTCAGGGGTGCATGTGCGTGACAGTGAGAGCCTTTTCCCGTAGGTATCGTGTTCCTGAATGTATATCACACCCTAATAATAACAGAGGAGAAGGCAAGGAATATTACATAGTAACCTAAAAGTGACTAGAACAGATTTTCTGTCCAGCAAAATGTTTATTTTTAGCCAAATTTTCAGGCAAATAACAAAAAGAAAAGGAGACTTCAGTTATCTCCTTTGTGGAATTTGACTCACAGATTTGCTATTAGGTGGGAAACTCAGGCGGCAGAGGAGCCTAGGCAGAGCAGCCCAGGACCGCCACCCTCCTGCGCTCCTCGGGGACTACCTGCAGTCACCCACACCAGAGCTCGCTCCCACATGCCAAAACCCACACTCCACATCCCTCTGCCACTTGAACCAAAAAGGAGAAACAGAACAAAATTCATAGGAAGCATTTAGTCAGCATCCCACTTCTGCGTTTTTAAAGGGGGAATTAATGCGAATTCACACATAATCCTGAGGGGTGTCTGGGTTTTTCTTTTAATATTTTTAGTTATACATGGACACCATATCTTTATTTTGTTTATTTATTTGTATGTGGTGCTGAGAATTGAACCCAGTGCCTAACATGTGCGAGGCAAGCACTCTGCCACTGAGCCACAACCCCAGCCCTGAGGTGTGTTTTTAAAAAACAAATGTGCAGATTTTCAGAGGCTTATGTTTTTAAAAACATCTTACAGACAATACAGTTCATGAGCATGTAAATGGACTAAGTGAAACAATGGAGACAAACAATGAACGTTAAGTTTACAGAACATCAAATTCTAAGACTTAAAAAAATAAGAAGCCAAAGAGTAAATGGAAATGTACAGTACTTACAGCCATAATTAATTCAAAGGGGTGTTTATACACCCTCACTGGTGACTGGTATTTTTGCACCATGATTGTAGTACAATAGCAATCCTCTCACACCTGCAAAACATACCCATATGTGATAAACCACCACTATACAGAAAAAATAAGTCTGCATCAACACATCATCCCACATTCTAAGGCTAAAAAGGGACCACAGTAAGTCATAATCCTATGCACACATAAATCAAAAGATACTGAAATACACAGGGCAGGGGGAGGAAGTAAGACGATAAAAAAGGCAAAGCATGCCCAAGTGGACCAAGGGGAACCACACTGGTCTGAGGGTGGAGGCCTCCACTGCCCCCATCTGCACGGCTGGGCCCCTGCCCTGGGTTCCATGATCTAGTCCTTCCTAGGAAGAAAATGCTAGGATTCAATTATTCCAATTATTTTCTCTTGAACAACTTCAACTGAGAGCCAAATAAAAATGGCTAACATCTTACTCAGCTCTGGGGAAAACACAAAAAAGGCAGGGGGAAAAATACTATGTATCTCAATAATGGAGTATCCTCAAAAAGCTGGTTCCAAACAGCACTTTCATCATGTCCTATCTTCTGTGTATACTACAATTTCAGAGGCCTGTCGTCACACGGCAGGGAAGCTAAGCTAAGCGCTGTGGCTCTAGGGGCTCCCCGAAAACTCCAGCCTCAAAGAGCTGTGATGGCTCTAAGGCTTCCGGCCCTGCTCCAAGCTTCAGTCACACATCAAGGAACCCCGCAATCACTCTAGTGGCAGCCTACCTGGAGTTTTCTGAAAACACACCTGGGACTCTACTCACCTAACTAAAAGTGGGAGGAAAGAAGTGAGGATGACAAATAAAACCAATAAGCCTACCTGTCCTGCTGAGGATAATCATTAAGAATGTTATGTTGAAAATGGTGAGAGGATATTCAAAAGTGCATAGCTGAATATCCTCAAGGATCCCAAAGTCTAGCTGTAAAAAAAGAAATCATGAGGATTTTATTTCAGAAAACTGCTCTCCACATTACTGCATTTTTACCACGTTGACAATACTCTAAACAGGCCTGGGACTTCCTCTGGTATGTTTATTTGGCATCTCTCTCAGAAGGAGCAGGTTATGCTGGAAAACAAGCCATCTGACAGTCGGAAAACTGCTAGGGAATAACTCTGGGTGACCTCCAGCAAGCCGTTAGCCCTCCCTGATTCCACCTCTGTAAAACGAGATTTGGGAAAGATGATCTCGAAACACTCGCAGCTTTAAAATCATGACAGTCGGAGCCAAACTCGGAGTTCTCCAAACTCGACTCCAAGCCTGCACTCATCTGGATCCCGGGGCTGACGCGCCCCGGGGCGCTGGGACCACGTTCTATTTACTTCTGCCAACCTTACCGTGCTGGTGCACAGCGGGACTCTAATAAGCTTTTAAATTTTTAATTGGGAAAATTAATTTTACGGCATCACCCAGACAAGAGGGGGACGATTGCCGGGAAAGGACGGGTGGGGAGCGGATGCAAGACGAGCGTGACGCTCGTTTAAGAAACCGTACACCCATCCGCTGGGGTCCCCCGCCCGGCAGAGCCCCAAGTGACTACACCCAAGGACCCGCCAATTCGCCGCTTCCCCGAACCCCGCGGGCGCCAGCTCGGACGCGCGGCGGGCAGCGCGGCCGGGACCGGGCAGCCTCTATTGCCTGACAATCGGCGTGGCCGGCCGGGGCAGCCCCGCGGGCTCCGGGACCCGCAGGAGCGCGGCCGCAGCCCGGCTCCCGCAGACGGGCTCGGGGAGGGGGCCGGCGGCGCCCCGGCGCGGGCTCGGGGCGGGCGGGCGGCAGGCGGCCGGAGCGTCCAGGGGCCGCTCGGGGGCGCGCTCGGAGCTCGCCGCGGGGACGCGCACCTACCTCTTGTCAGAAAGGCCGGGCCCGGGGCGCGGGGCGGCGGGGGGAGCTCATGCCGGCGGCTCCGCGGTGCCGTCGCAGTTCCACTGCTCGGCGGCTGCCGCTCGACCGCCGGTTCCGGGGAGGGGGCTGGGCGGGAGCGGCGAGGGGCGCGGCGAGGGCTCGAGCGGTTGTTACGGCGACGGCGAGGGCGGGGCCGGGTGCCAAAAGCGGCGCGCGTGCGCGGACGCGGTCGGGGCGGGGGCGGGGGCGGGGGAGGGAGGCGGTTGCTAGGGAGGGGGTGGGGTGACAACCGGGGCCGGGCCCGGACTGCGCAGGCGCGCTCTCGGGGCCTGCGAGCGTGGGAGGAGCTCGGGAAGACGTCTGTCCTGACGCACGGCGGGTCTCGCCCGAGGCCCTGCGGCCCCGCCCAATTTGCGTCTCGGGGCGGGGCAGGAAGAGGGGCGGGGCTCCGCCTACAGCCGGCGGCGTGGCGTGGGTCCCGGAGGGGCTCCGAGCAGGGTCGGGAGCTCCGCGGGGCTGCGGCAGGCGGGTCTCTTACCCGTGAGAATAGGTCGGCCCTCCGCGCTGCTGCTGCTCCCGGGCTGGGGCCTGCCTCTGGCGCTCCCCCTGGCTTTCCTCATTTTTTTCTTGACTGCCCAGAGCAGGAGGCACCCGGCAGTGCCCTGACCACATTCTCGCCGGTAATGGACCAGGACTGGGGAGGGGCTGGGTGGAACCCGGGAGCAGCCTGGTCAACAGCCCTACTTTCCTAGTGGCAGGCGTGGGATGGAGCTAAGACTAGCGACGAGCGACCTCAGTGGGCTGCTAGGTAGGTCTCGCGTGGCAGCAAGCGCACAGCCGCCCCAGCTCAGCTTCCAAAACTTAAGTGCAACACATTGAGATAAGCAGGGGTCCTTAAAAGGAGCTAATGACTACAAAGGGATGCCTGGAACGTCCACCCACATAGAAAAGTGGCTTTAGAAGCACCATACAATTTCTCCATCAATGTCACTGTTGTTCCAATCACATTAGTCACCTGGGTGGCTGCATTTGAGGCTGCCTTTGCACGGAACAGTTTTGGAATTTCCGTCAGGGCCTGTTTACCAGCTATACAAGTAAATCATTCATTACGTGATCACACCTTATTTTTCAGCTCATACCATCGTTTTTTCAGCTCGATCATGCCACATTACTCACTAGATTCAGTCTGAATGGATTTTGCTTGTGTGTAGAAATGACATCCACGATCAAAAGATGCTTTGAAAGAGGCAGCTCACTAGCGATGTAGCTCAGTGGTAGAGTGCTTGCCTGGCATGTGGTGAGGCCCTGGGTTAGATCCCAGCACTGCAAAAGCAGAAAAAGAAAAAGAAAGAAAGACATTGCTGAAAAAAGACTGCTCCGGTACAGTGAGTCTCCTGTTTTGTAGTACACAACAGCACCTATTGAAAGGATCTTACCAAAACGCCAACCTGATCTGCTGAACCTCTAGATCAACTTATAAGAACTAGAGAACAGAAAGACATGCTAAATGACACCCCGGTAAATGATCCTGTTAGTTAGCTGTCATGGTGACAAAATAGCTGAGAAAATCAACTGAAGAGAAAAAAAAGGTTTATTTTGGTTCAGGATCTCACAGGTTTCAGTCTGTGGTCATTTGGCTCTGTTATTTTGGGGATTGCAGCAAGGCAGACTATCACGATCAATCAGAGACTGTGGTGGAGCAAAGTTGCTCATCTCAAAGTGACCGGGAAGCAAGCAAGAGAAGAAAGGGAGAGGGTCCCTATATACTCTCCAAGGACACAGCCCCAGTCACCTAACTTCCTTCCACTAGGTGCCAACCCCTAAAGGTTCTGCCACCTTCTATACTGCCAGAAGCTGGTGACCAGGCATTTAGCCCATGAGCCCTTGGGGGAGGGGGAACATGCCATATCCAAACTATTGCAAATCCAAGAAGTGGAGACCTTGGGAATTCAAAGCAGACATCCATCATCAATAAATTCTAAAGGATAAATGAGGAGAAAGTCCAATCTTTATATTAAAAGAGAGTGGGGAGGGCTGGGGTTGTGGCTCAGTGGTAGAGCACTCACCTAGCACATGTGAAGCACTGGGTTCCATCCTCAGCACCACTAAAAATTAAAATAAAGGTATTGTGTTCACCTACAACCATATGTGTGTGTGTGTGTGTGTGTGTGTGTGTGTGTGTGTGTAAAGAGTTTGGGGAGACCATCAAGCCATACACTTAAATTTGTATTCTCTTTTTCCATGTATGTTATCCTTCAATTAAAAATCTTAAAGAAAACAGACTTGAATCATTCACCAATTGCTACGTATGAACTTTATTTCCATCTTGTTTTGAACAAATAGTAAAAAAAAAAAATGTTAAACAAGAAAATGTAAATGCCATTTGAATACATAATATTAGGAAATTGTTACAAATTTTGAGGTTGGATATGGAATTATGCCTAATGTTTTTTTTAATATTTTTATTTATTGGCTTTTAGTTGTACACAATGCATTTTATTCAATGCGTTTTATTTGTACGTGGTGCTGAGGATCGAACCCAGGTCGCCTGCATGCTAGGTGAGCGCTCCACCACTGAGCCACAATCCCAGCCCATGCCTAATGTTTTTAAGGAAGCCTTGGGCGGGAGGTGTAGTTCAGTGGTCAAGTGCTTCCCTAGCATATGCAAGACCCTGGGTTTGACCCCCAGCACCCAAAATAAATAAGTAAATAATCCTTATCCTCAGGCATGGTGTGTGCCTCTGTAATCCCAGCAATTTAGGAGGCCCATTTGATTCTTTTAAGACCAGTTATATTGGGCTCATATCTAAAATGTACAAGAATTCTACAGATCCGCATGCCCCAGAGTTAGACAAGAAGACCTAGTCTGCTTCCCACGTGTGCACAGTGCTCATTCATGGTGGCCACGGTGTGGAGGAGGCAGAGGACATGTGCTGGCAGCCGCCAGTGACCAAATACCCAAAGTAAAATTGTCCTGATGAGAGAGAAGTTTAGGTCCCTGTCATGTGAATGAAGTCCAGGGCTGTTAAGAGGCTCCCAGGTTCACTGTCAACTACCAGCTCCCCTGAAAACCACCCAAGTAACCTGCTGATGGACCAAACATAGGTCCTGGAACCAACTGCAGTAGGGAAGGGGCCACCTCGGCAGTCCCCTGAGGACACTCTTGGTGTGAGGGGTGGGGGACCCAGGCAGTGTTGGCAGGCATGGGGGTCTTGGCTCCGTTGTCCAAGGCAGATCTCTCAGTACTGGGATCTAACAGGATGGGCCGAGCTGGATGTACCGGTTAGGCCTTGTGGACATAACGCATCTTGAAAATTTTTTTTTTTTTTTGGCACCAGGGATTGAACTCAGGGGCAGTTGACCACTGGGCCATATCCACAGCCCTTTTTGTATTTTATTAAGAGACAGGGTTTCACTGAGTTGCCAAAGTGCCTCGCCATTGCTGAGGCTGGCTTTGAACTCGCAATCCTCCTGCCTCAGCCTCCCAAGTGTTGGGATTACAGGCGTGCGCCACTGCGCCTGGCTGCGTCTTAAAAATTGGAGTCTTGATGAATAAACTTTAGTTGTTTGATAAGTGAGCTGTTTGCCCAGGAGAACAATCTGCCCCACAGAGGTAGGGTTATTTGCCCATCTTTTGTTAGAATAAATTCTTTCTTGTAAATTTCCTGATGCAAACATTGAAGCTAGTTATTGCTTTACAGTCAAGTCTTCCTGAACCATAATATTTAGGGATCAAATCGTAAGTTGTGTTGACTTGGGCGGTCTTGGATCTCAGTTCTGATAGTTAAGCTATGTGGATGCAGGTGTCTCACCTCTCATCCCTGGGGACATAGGTTCCTTCTATCTCCCTGCTTTGCCTTTACTACACAGTATGGTCCACCTTCAGATGGCCCTCAGGAGGAAAGGAGAGGATCAAACCTCATTGTGGACCGTGCTGCACGCCCCCCCTTACATCCCATGGCCAGAACTTGGTCACATGGGCGCACCTAATTGTAAGAAAGGTTGAGAAATGGAACCTGCATTTTATACCCAGCTAAACGTGATGAGTACCGTTACCAAGAAAAAAGCAGAGGATGGCTGCTGGTGGCAGCAGGCTCCCTTATCAAGGGTGTAGTCAAACTATTAAAGTGCAGTGTGGAGGCTGGGGCATAGCCCAGTGGCACCGTGCTTGCCTAGCATGCGTGAGACCCCGGGTTCAACCCCAGGAACACACACACCAACGGTGCAGTGTGCATGTGTCTTTGAAATTTTTCAATATAAGAGGAGGGATAGATATGTCATCATATTAAGTGCTGTAAGTGGGAAATGCAGAAACTGTCATGGGCCCAGTGCCTGGGAAGCTGAGGAAGGCCTCAGAGAGGAGAAACAGTGGAATAGGGATCTACCCAAGGACAAAACGAAGCCACGGTGGGTGCACTGTATCCCCAGGAGCCTCTGTGCACGTGCGCTCACAGATGCAGAGAAAAGCAAGGGCAGAATTCTCAAGAACTCCAAGTAATAAGAGTTGGGAGCCGGGCGCGGTGGCGCACGCCTGTAATCCCAGCACTTTGGGAGGCTGAGGCAGGAGGATCGCGAGTTCAAAGCCAGCCTCAGCAATGGTGAGGCACTTAGCAACTCAGTGAGACCCTGTCTCTAATAAAATACAAAAAAAAATGGGCTGGGGACTTGGCCCAGTGGTCGAGTGCCCCTGAGTTCAATCCCCAGTACCACAAAAAAAAAAAAAAAAGAGTTGGGGCCAGGCACAGTGTTGCACGCGTTAATCCCAGCAATTTGGGAGGCTGGGGCAGGAGGATCTCAAGTTCGAGGCCAGCCTTGGTGACTTAGCAAGACCCTGACTCAAAATAAAAAATGAGGGGCTGGGGCATAGCTCAGCTGGTAGAGTGCTTGCCTCACATGCACAAGGCTCTGGGTTCAATCCCCAGCACCACAAAAAGGAAAAAAAAAAAAAATTTTGCCGGGCGCGGTGGCGCACGCCTGTAATCCCAGCACTTTGGGAGGCTGAGGCAGGAGGATCGTGAGTTCAAAGCCAGCCTCAGCAATGGCGAGGCACTTAGCAACTCAGTGAGACCCTGTCTCTAAATAAAATACAAAAAAGGGCTGGGGATGTGGCCCAGTGGTCAAGTGCCCCTGAGTTCAATCCCTGGTACCAAAAAAAAAAAAAAAAAAGAGAAGGACTGGGGATGTGAATCAGTGGTAAAGTAGCCCTGGGTCCAATCCCAGGATCAAAATATACTAATGAAGCCGGGCGCGGTGGTGCACGCCTGTAATCCCAGCACTTGGGAGGCTGAGGCAGGAGGATTGCGAGTTCAAAGCCAGCCTCAGCCGTGGCGAGGCACTTAGCAACTCAGTGAGACCCTGTCTCTACTAAAATACAAAAAAAAAAAAGGGGGGGCTGGGGATGTGGCCCAGTGGTCGAGTGCCCCTGAGTTCAATCCCCAGTAAAAAAAAAAAAAAAAAAAAAAAAAAAAAAAAAATATATATATATATATATATATATACTAATGATAATAAAGAGCTGAGACATGGGCAAGAATGTGAAAAGATGCTGATACACAGTTGGAGAGGCGGAGGGAGAACAGGAGGGACTGGTAACATCCTGGTCACCAAGAGAAAGCTTAAAGCTGTGTGGAGTCAACAGAGCCAAGGCCAAAGACATGAATAGAATATGAAATAAGAGATCTCAGGCTTTGGCAGTCAGAGGGTCACTGGTGTCCTAGTGGACACAAACTTACCAGGTTTCATGGACAGAAGACCGACTTCAAAGAGAAGAATGGACACCAGGAAGTGAGTGTGGAAACTCAAGCCAAAGTTACAAAACACAGTATTCCTTACAGAAGAAGAATAAAGATGGGAGGAGGGAGGGAAGGAGGGAGGGGAGGAGAAGAACCTAAGAATTGTTTGCAGGTGCGGGGGTGGGGAGGTGCACGCCTGTAATCCCAGCAGCTTGGGAGGCTGAGGCAGGAGGATCACGAGTTCAAAGCCAGCCTCAGCAATGGTGAGGTGCTGAGCAACTCAGTGAGACCCTGTCTCTAAATAAAATACAAAATGGGGCTCGGGATGTGGCTCAGTGGTTGAGTGCCCCTGAGCTCAAGCCCAGTACCAAAAAAAAAAAAAAAAAAAAAATTGTTTGCAGGTGTTGCCCGAGTGGCACTGCGCCTTTCTCTATTCCCTGGCTAATAGTGTCATCCGTGGGCTGAAGAGCAGTCAAGTCCCCCCACCTAACCCGTGAATGACATCAGTACCGCGTGGAGGACGGGCTATGTCTTTGGCAGAGACCCAGCCCGTGCTCCTGTCCCTGGGGGCGCTCCTCTCCTCTCCTCTCCTCTCCTCTCCTCTCCTCCTCTCCTCTCCTCTCCTCCTCCTTTCCTCTCCTCTCCTCCTCCTCCTCCTCCTCCTCCTCCTCCTCCCCCTCCTCCTCTCTCTACAGTCGTATTCCCAAACACCCGGAGCACCCCTAGCTCCGTGAGCACTTCTGTTGGTCGACTCCTTTTCTGTCTGTGGCCACCTCTCACCTGGCAGGTGGAAGTCTTGATGGATGTGACATAAAGGTCCCACTTGTCAGGTGCCTGTGGGATGGGGCCAAGGACTCCGAGCCCTGGCATCCCCAGCAGGGCACTGGGTCTTTCTGACTGCTCAGCTGCCCAGCTCATCAGAAACCTGAGTGACGCTGTCACGGCCTTCGGACCCTCTGGCTGATGGATACAAGATCAGCAGTCTGCTCACACCTGCATGGGCACCATCCTTGGTGGGCAGGAAGTACTGGGGCAGATGGCACCTTCCCCAACAGGACTAACGAGAGGTGGGGACCTGTGACCGGCTTCTCCATCATGTTTTCCCCGTCGCTCGTCACGTAGAGTTAGGAGACATGTCAAGGAAAGCCTGGATCTGGGGGTGCAGGAGGCCTGGGGTAGAGATCAGGTGAGGGCCACTGAGGCAGCGAGTCTCAGCCTCCAGAGCTCACCCTCTTCCCCATCGCCTGAGCCGTGATGACGATGCTGACGGTCAAGGTCAACTAGTTATGGAGACTGTGCCGGGAGGGCCCGACATGCCCTTCTTACTCCCTGGTGTCCCTACACACGTTGGCATTTGTTTCTGGGCATGTCCAAACACACTCTGGAAGTGACCACTTTCCCACTTAGTTAAGACAGACTTGCAGAGTGGCCTGACCTGGGCCATCTGGCAAGACTTCCCGCCTGGAAAAGTACTGGAAATGTAGGTTACCCTACAGGCACAATTTCTTAATTGAGCCCTGGCACTAATCCAGTGGCCTTGAGCTAACACATTGCATCATTCCCAAGCTGGGAAAACTTCCGGCCAAGAAGCCAGATCTGCAAAAGTTGTCACCCAGCCTCATCTATTTCTAAAACCCTCCTTTCAGTCGGGAAGGGCCAAGTTCCCTGGAACTCGGCTCTTTTCTCAGCCCAGGCCTTCCCTCTTTCAGGACACTCTCCACACGGCTGGCAGAACTTTCTTTCCAAAACGCAAATGAACTCACTCCCTTGCCCAAAATGACATTGACTACAGACTGAAATTTAGCCTCCAAAGCCTGCCGTTCAAGGTCTCTCTCAACTTGTGCAGGACGGCCAGACTCTCATCTCCACTCTATTCACTTATTCATCTCTTGTCCACACAGCAAGCGTGGCCTGGGCACCCTCGTGGATTCAGAAACCCGTGAAGACCCGCAGTCTAGAAAGACACACTGGTACAGCAGATTTTCTTTCTTTCTTTTTTCTTTTCTTTTTTTTTTTTTTTTTTGGTACCGGGGATCAAACTCAGGGGCACGTGACCACTGGGCCACATCCCCAGCCCTTTTTTTTTTTTTTAAAGATATTTAGTTAGTTGTACATAGTGCCTTTATTTATTTTTACGTAGTGCTGAGGATCGAACCCGGGCAGCGCATGTGCTAGGCGCGTGCTCTACCGCTGAGCCACAACCCCAGCCCTCCCCCCAGCCCTTTTTTGTATTTTATTAGAGACAGGGTCTCACTGAGTTACCAAGTGCCTTGCCATAGCTGAGGCTGGCTTTGAACTCGCGATCCTCCTGCCTCAGCCTCCCAAGAGCTGGGACTACAGGTGTGCTACACCGCGCCCAGCTACAAGCAGATTTTCTTTGCAGGTGCTCGGCCCGTGCTGTAGGACAGACAGACAGTGGAGACCAGTGTGCCAGGTTGGCCGGCAACCGCTCTGGCTCCTCCCTGCAGCCTCTTCTGATGCCCCTGCGGTGTGCAGACCCGCCTGTGAAAGGAGTGGGTCTGTCTCCTCCGTGAGCTTGCACGTTGCTCGGGCTCCGAGACCACAGCCACTCATTCTCTTCCACTTTTCATAGCTCCTGGCATTTTCCTGAACCCTATTAAGTATCAGTTGGGTTGAGCTGAACGCGCCTTCAGTTAGGCCTTCGCTCTGAGTGTGTTAAACACTCCTCCCTGTCGCAGGGACTGGTGCTCCCGCGGCTCCTGCCCTCCTCACATCACCACGCAGGACGCCAAGCCCGGGGCAGTGGCCGGGCTCAGGCTGAGGGCTCCTGCAGTGGGAAGCACAGCTTGCATCGGATGGCATTTGAGCTGACAAAGGATGCCAGGAGGCCTTGGAGCTCCCCGCTCAGAGGAACGCAGTCGACCGCCATGTCGCCCTTGGCCTGCTCGCTGTGCCCGCTGCGGTCCTCGCCCTGCCACCTCCAGGCCCTTGCTCTCACGTGCCAGGTCAGGACTTGGGGCTGCGAGTCCAGCTCGAGGCCCAGGGCTGGAGCCGGGCTGGGCTTGCTGCTTCAAATTGTCCTGGAGGAAAGAATGCAGCTCTCACAAGGGACAGACCAGGGGACTGGGTAAGAGTAAAAAGCAGACCATCTAAAGACCAGTTAGTTCAAGAATTTCCCGCTGGGCGCGGTGGCACACACCTGTAATCCCAGCACTTGGGAGGCTGAGGCAGGAGGATCGCGAGTTCAAAGCCAGCCTCAGCCATGGCGAGGCACTTAGCAACTCAGTGAGACCCTGTCTCTAATAAAACACAAAAAGGGCTGGGGATGTGGCCCAGTGGTCGAGTGCCCCTGAGTCCAATCCCCGGTACCATAAATAAATTAATTAATTAATTAATTCCCCAAGGCCAGCTTCAGTTCTGTGGTCAGAGACTGGACAGCACAGGACACACAGGAAAGGGTCATCAGAGGCCAGAGCTCGCCCACTTGACTTGAGTAAGTAGAGGACCACTCAGACCCCAAGCTCTTCCACATTTTCAGTTCCATGTTTTATCTGGGTGCATCCCACAACCGGCAGTCGCACAGCTCTGCCCGGGGAAGGCTCTGTACACACGGTGACTCCTGGCTGGGACTCTCCTGCCGCTCACTTGACGCCTTGCCTGACGCTCCAGGTCCCCTCCCTGCCGGCCTCACAGGGCCTGTGTGCTGACGGAGCCACCTCAGTAAGCCCAGAGCAGTGTTCAGGGTTTTTCTCCCCCAAAGGGGAAAAAAAATATTAATTGGGTGTTGATGGGATTTGGTGTCAGAAAACATCTCTCTCTAGTTGTTAAGCCCGGATAAGAAAATGTTTATGAAAACACTTTGTAAATACTGCCCACAGCCAAGCGTCCCACAGCTCTACCTCCAGAACGTTCTGGACACAGAGATGACGATCACCACCTGCCCACCCTTCTAGCTGGTGGTTGGCGTCATCCTCTATTTTCAGATAAGTCTTTTCCCATCTTAAATTTTCTCCAGACAGAAACACAATATGAAGATGGTGTAAAAGACCCAAAGGAAAACATGATTAAAAGACTAATCCCCATTTGTATGGCTTTTTTAAAAAAAATATTTATTTATTTACTTTAGTTGTACACAATGCAATGCATTTATGTTTATGTGGTGCTGAGGATCGAACCCGGGCCGCGCACATGCGAGGCGAGCGCTCTGCTACTGAGCCACAATCCCAGCCCTTGTATGGCTTTTTTTTTTTTTTTTTTTTTTTTTTTTTTTTTTTTTGTGGTTCCGGGGATTGAACTCAGGGGCACTTAACCACTGGGCCACATCCCCAGCCCTTTTTTTTGTATTTTATTAGAGACAGGGTCTCACTGAGTTGCTAAGTGCCTTGCCATTGCTGAGGCTGGCTTTGAACTCGCGATCCTCCTGCCTCAGCCTCCCAAGGGCTGGGATTACAGGCGTGCGCCACCGCGCCTGGCTCTTGTATGGCTTTTTTTGATACAGACAGGCTAAGGAACATACAGGGGTCTTTCTTGGTAAACCGCCTTCTATCAATCGTGAACTTCATGGACTCCAAGGGGCAGGGGGCACACAAAGAGTCCGTCATCGTGCCCAGCTCAGCAAAGCTCACTCAACCTTAAAATGCCAACTGTGAATGTATAACTCACCCTAAGAGGAATCCCCCAGGCTGACCACCCGGGGGGCCTCCTGATCAGGTGCTGTGCTAATGCCAGCTCGTGACCTCAGGTTCCTGTAGGCCATTAGCTGGAGGCTCCGTCACACCTCAGAAATACATAACCACAATGATGCAAAACCAAGAGCCCGTGAGAGCTCCCCCCCCACCCTGGGGATGCAAGGGACAGCCCTGAACCTCACACAGCTGGGACAGGAGCCTTGGCCCCCACAAAGCTCGGGAAGCGTCCACACTGCTGTAGTTCTCTGCAGACAGAGGCTGAGGGCAATAGGATGCGTGCTCTCACGGGGGACAGCCACCCACTCCCTCCTGCAGCTCTGGGAGGGGAAGCCCAGCGACACTCCTTGGCTTGTGGCCACATCACTCCAGCCTCCCCTTCCGCTTTCTCCTGGGGTGAAACCTCTCCTTTGTCTTATAAGGCCACAGGCAGCCTTTGGATTCAGAACCCACCCTAACTCCAGGATGACCTCATTTCAAGATCCTTAGCTTATATCTATAGGGACAATATATCCAATTTAGGGCACCTTCACAGGGACAGGGTTTAGGAGTCTGCATTCAACCCTCAACAGAAAACAAAATTCAGAGGGAGGGGACACGGCTCCCCGTGCTGGCCCCAGGTTTTTCCAGCTGCTCCCAGAGGGCATGTACTCCTGCCACCACAGTCCCACAGGTACGTGAAGAGGAGCCAAGGACAAAGACACTGTTGTCCCCAGCGGGCAAAGACCAGCCTCTGTTCAAAGGTTCCTGTGCACCCCAAGAGGAGCATGGGCCTCAAGTCACGTGACACACTTGGGACACAGAGCTCTGTGGAGAGCAGCCTCTTGGCAGTTCAGGAGAGCTTGAGGGCTTGAGGAATCCCCCATGCTGACCACCTGAGCTTCTCCCACACCCGGCGGGAGGCACAGGGAGGTGTGGCTGTTCCCTTCCTACAGGGAATTCAGAACTTGGAGTCAGTGGACAGGTCCTCTCTCCCCATGTGACATCTAAATAGAGCACCCAATTTAATGTAGTTGCAGACCAACAGCTCCCTCCAAAGAGCGAAAAGCTCCCTCTGCTGTGTCGGGCCCAGCGCACTGTCCCCACAACAGCCCATCTCACAGATGGGACACGGAGACAGAGAGGGTAGCAACGCACAGGACAGAGGACCAGTGCCCTCTGGTCCTACCACTTTGACTCCAGTGCCCCCAGGGGTACTTCAAGAGCATTCATGCCTCCCTATCTCAGTTTTCCTGCTTTTTTTTTTTTTTTTGGTACCGGGGATTGTACTCAGGGGCACTCGACCACTGGGCCACATCCCCAGCCCTTTTTTGTATTTTATTAGAGACAGGGTCTCACTGAGTTGCTAAGTGCCTCGCCATCGCTGAGGCTGGCTTTGAACTCGCGATCCTCCTGCCTCAGCCTCCCAAGTGCTGGGATGACAGGCGTGCGCCACCGCGCCCAGTTTGTCTTATAAGGCCACAGGCAGCCTTTGGATTCAGAACCCACCCTAACTCCAGGATGACCTCATTTCAAGATCCTTAGCTTATATCTATAGGGACAATATATCCAATTTAGGGCACCTTCACAGGGACAGGGTTTAGGAGTCTGCATTCAACCCTCAACAGAAAACAAAATTCAGAGGGAGGGGACACGGCTCCCCGTGCTGGCCCCAGGTTTTTCCAGCTGCTCCCAGAGGGCATGTACTCCTGCCACCACAGTCCCACAGGTACGTGAAGAGGAGCCAAGGACAAAGACACTGTTGTCCCAGCGGGCAAAGACCAGCCTCTGTTCAAAGGTTCCTGTGCACCCCAAGAGGAGCATGGGCCTCAAGTCACGTGACACACTTGGGACACAGAGCTCTGTGGAGAGCAGCCTCTTGGCAGTTCAGGAGAGCTTGAGGGCTTGAGGAATCCCCCATGCTGACCACCTGAGCTTCTCCCACACCCGGCGGGAGGCACAGGGAGGTGTGGCTGTTCCCTTCCTACAGGGAATTCAGAACTTGGAGTCAGTGGACAGGTCCTCTCTCCCCATGTGACATCTAAATAGAGCACCCAATTTAATGTAGTTGCAGACCAACAGCTCCCTCCAAAGAGCGAAAAGCTCCCTCTGCTGTGTCGGGCCCAGCGCACTGTCCCCACAACAGCCCATCTCACAGATGGGACACGGAGACAGAGAGGGTAGCAACGCACAGGACAGAGGACCAGTGCCCTCTGGTCCTACCACTTTGACTCCAGTGCCCCCAGGGGTACTTCAAGAGCAATTCATGCCTCCCTATCTCAGTTTTCCTGCTTTTTTTTTTTTTTTTTGGTACCGGGGATTGTACTCAGGGGCACTCGACCACTGGGCCACATCCCCAGCCCTTTTTTGTATTTTTATTAGAGACAGGGTCTCACTGAGTTGCTAAGTGCCTCGCCATCGCTGAGGCTGGCTTTGAACTCGCGATCCTCCTGCCTCAGCCTCCCAAGTGCTGGGATGACAGGCGTGCGCCACCGCGCCCAGCAAGTTTTCCTGCCTTTTGTTCCTTCTTCCAGCGCACCAGTCTCAAGGTCTGTTCGCGTCCCCATGTCCCAGTGAAGCCCATCCCCCACCGGCACATCAGGCAGGTGGCAGGACCAGGTGGCAGGCAGCTCCACCAGGCCTGGAGGGAATGTCAGTGCCCGTGTATCCTCCCTCGCTCTGGTGAGCAGGTGAACCAAGAACATGTTTGGCCTTAAAAGATTCCCATATGGCCCGCGTGCAGCAGTTGCAGTGGCCTGACTCATAAATTCTTTAAATAGCAAGTGGCAATAACCTTCCTGACTCCCATTACCTCCCATCCGCTCACTGTCCTGATGTTTATACCAAAGCTCCCTGGTGCCCAGCATGTGACACCGTGACACAACAGGGGAAAGAAGGGGAGTCTAGGGATTAAGTTCCAGTGGTAGAATAATGAACGAAATTAAAGGTGCCCTTAACTTGGTGAAAACAGTTTTTTTTTCTCTGCCTTCCTTCCTCCGCTCCCCCCCCCCCCGCCTCTTTTTTTCTTCTCTTTCTCTTCTTTAAATCTATTTATTTTATGTCCCAGCACCAATGGCTGCCAGGTCAATCTGGATCTCAATAAAAAGTAAGGCTTAGTTGGGTGCCATGGTGCACACCTGTAATCCCAGCAACTGGGGAGGCTGAGGCAGGAGGATCACAAATTTGAGCCTGGCCTCAGCAATTTAGCAAGGCCCTCAGCAACTTTGCAAGACCCTGTCTCAAAATAAAAAGGGCTGGGGATGTGGCTTGGTGGTTAAGTGTCCCTGGGTTCAATCCCTAGTAGCAAAAAAAAAAAAAAAAAGGGAGACACTGAATCCACAGTCTTGATTTCTCTTGCCACTTGCTTTAAACGGTTGAACAACTGTACAACAAGCTGGAACGACAGACGATTCCCTGCAGCTGCTCCAACCTGCTAAAAGGACATGGACGAAGTTCATGGGCTCATCCACACCCAGGGGGGAGCCCTCGCTGTCTCCAGTGGCCTCAGCTCCTCGACCCTCTCACTTCACGACCTTGGCCCAGCCCTCAAATGTCTAGGAGGGCAGCATCGGATCACGCCTGGTCAAGCTCAGCACCGCTCAAGGCCCAGGACCAAGGCCCACTGCGAGCCACCACAGCTTAAGAAAGGCATGGTGCTGGCAGACACAGGGAGTGCAGTGAGGTGGCCCACCTCCTGTGACCCGCAGGAACACCCCCCACGGCCACGCCCGATGGGCAAAGGTGCGACTTCTGCAGCCCAGGGGGAGAGATGAAGAATGGCCACGCGCTTCTGCCCCCTCTCACTGCTTCATTCACTCAGATCACCCAATACAATTTCACTCTATAGGTTCTTTTCTTTTTTTAAATATTTATTTATTTTTTTGTTTTAGTTGTACACAATGCCTTTATTCTCCCGTGGTGCTCAGGACGTGCTAGGCTAGCACTCTACTGCTGAGCCACACCCCCAGCCCCCTCTATAGGTTTTTTTTTTTAATATTTATTTATTTGCTTTTGTTGTACACAGTGCATTTGTCTTAGGCGAGCGCTCTACCGCTGAGCCACAACCCCAGCCCCCTCTATAGGTTCTTTTTTTTTTTTTAATATTTATTTATTTATTTACTTTAGTTGTACACAATGCAATGCATTTATGTTTACGTGGTGCTGAGGATCGAACCCGGGCCACGCACGTGCGAGGCGGCGAGCGCTCTACCGCTGAGCCACAACCCCAGCCCCTCTATAGGTTCTTAATCAAGAAAATGACCATCCTTAATGCTGGGCACTGCAATAGACATGATCAATCCACAGCAAACAATTCGAAGGTAACTCTAAGCACTGCAAACACACTTGATCGTGACAGACAGTCCCTCTGCATGTTAAGCTTAAGTGCTAGATTTAAAGTCTTAAACCTTAGGTCTCAAGGCCAGCAGACGCGCACTCGCTCAGACCATGGTGATCAGACCAGGAACCAAGGCAGGCATCTCCTGGTGTGGGGCTGACAGCTGGTGTTAAGATAGTAACCCCGCCCCCAGGCGGGCTGGAATGTTGATAGGAAACCCCGCCCCCAGGTGAGCTAGGAAGTTAAGCCCCTAGGCGGGCTATTTGAATTTCGCAGGCACGGGCTATTTGCTCTAACAGGGTGATAGGTAACCTGAAGCCCCTTTTGTTAACTTGTGCGTGCGCGCGCGCGGGCCCATGATGTAGGAAATGCTTGAAAACCTGAGACTCCCCCTTTGTTCGGGGTCTTGCCCTTCCTGCGTGTCTGTGGGAAACTCCGTTTGTACATTACATACTGTCTGGCTCTTTGTGGTTCGTGGGAAAAGGAAAAATGGACTCTAACACTGGTTGAGGAGAGGGTGGTAGGGAGCCGTAGCCGTTCTCGCCAGGGTCAGGATGTGGCTGTGGAGTTTGAGTGGGAAGGACCAGGTGGATGAGCAGAGCTGGGAGGTCAGTCCAGGTCTAGGTCAGTGCACCTCCAGCAGGTGGGCGTCAGTGTCTCTGGCTGAACGGCTGTCCGTTGGCTCCATCATCCATTCTTAATTCTGGGGCTTCCTTTCAATCCCTATCAGTTGCTACAGGGTTCTCAGTGACATCATTCGTCCTGAGGCTAGAGCATCTGGTCTGGGGGTCCCCACCCTGATTTTGTCGCCTCTTGCCTTGGGCGGGGGACTTATCAGGGCGAGGGAACGTGAAGGTGACAGAGACTTCCCTCTGGGTTTAAGCCAGGGTTGTGAGGAGTGATTCACTTTCTCAGGCTGTGCCTGGTGACTATACTGGAGTGCTCGCAGACAGGCCTGGTGAGACTGCAGACTCAAAGCGAAGTGGTTTATTTTATTTTTTTTTTTTGTATTTATTTATTTGCTTTAGTTGTACACAACGCAATGCATTTATGTTTACGTGGTGCTGAGGATCGAACCCGGGCCGCGCATGTGCTAGGTGAGCGCTCTACCGCGGAGCCACAACCCCAGCCCTCCAAGTGAAGTTTTGACAAGGAGTTGCTTAGGCTAAGGCCCAAGGCCATCCTTACAGGAAGCCAGGAGCACAACACCTGCCAAAGTCCTTACCAGCACAATAAGGTGGATTTTAAAATGCTTTAAATCAATGAAAAATTTGAGATTACAAAATAAAATATGCCACACAGACACACAGACCGCCCACAGGACATCCATTTCCCCACGCCTCCTTCCCAAGGCCAGGCGTCCACTTTGGTCAGGCAGCCACCCACTTTCATATGCAGGGACTCCAGCAGGGAGGCCAGAGTCAAAGGCACCCCTCCTGGCAGGACTGATTTAGGAGTGGGTGGGCACATGACCCCATTCAGGGTGGTTCTGAAACAGCTGCGCTCTGCCCAGTGAGGAGGCTGGGGCCCCGGACAGAGAGAAGAAAGGGGCGCACACTTGTGATCCCAGCAACTCAGGAGGCTGAGGCAAGTTTGAGGATCCCAAGTTTGAGGCCCACCTCCGTTCAGATCAGAGTTTTATGCACTTATAGCATAAAGCAACATGCATGCATGCTCGTTTTAGAAACATGTTTAATGCAGAAACGCATGAAGGAGAAAATAAAAATCACCTGTCATCCTACCATGCAATCCTAACAATGGCATCTGTTTTCCTGGGTTTCCATCCCTCTTCCCCAAGGCGCGACAGTGCACAAATTTGAGGCCTGAGTACTGGGGCCAGACGACTTCTTTCGTGAAAAATCCAAATAGCACAGTTACCGAAGGCACCTGGCCAGCAGCGCCTGTAACTCCTCCTCCTTCGTGAGGCCCCTGCGGTTTCCCGTCTCTTCCAGGACATTTGCTCCAGGGTAGCAACGTTTGCTAACAGGTCAGCTGGTCCTGTCTAAGGAACACCTCAACCTTTCCACCCACACAAGGAGAGTGCTGGGACGGGCTGGACGTCCGGGCTCTGGTGCGGGATGCAGCGTCCACCCTTTCTGCACCTTCCTGGCCTGGGCGGAATAACAAGCCTGGAGAGGCGAGGCTTTGCGCACCAAGGATCTGGCTTTGATGCCCTGGCTCACCATGAAGGGCTGTGTGGCCTCGGGAGGGCTCTTGATCATTCTGAGCCTGCTTCCCCGTCTGTAAACCGGGGATGACAGTGCCTCAGAGAGTCGTGGTAAGGGCGAGAGGGAATGCCCGTGGGTGGCCTCAGTAAATGGTGGCCATCACTCAGGGCATTTGCCAACTCCTCCTCTCTTCCTGGACTCTCCTACCACTTCCTGCACCTCCGTTTCTGCCCCTGCTGTCCTTGCCCTGCCTGTTGTAGCCAGGGGGCTCCCACGTGCAGACAGCGGGACCCACTCCGGGTTGTGAAGGGAGGCAGGGCTCATAGGACTGGGGAGGCCCAGGGTACCGCAGGTAGGCAGGGTCCAGGGACACCCAGCCGATCACGTCACACCAAAGAACGGGCTCACGCAGGAAGCCACCACGTCGGGCTGCTGCTGGCTCAGGTCCTGACCAGGACCGAGCTGCCTGTGCTGGAATCCAGGCCCACGAAAGGATGCCCTGTTCCTTATCTCCGCCATCCGTCAGGAACACGTGATCAGTTGACGCTAAGTGGCACATCTGAACCGGAGGCTTCGTGTTTCTACACGTAAGGGGATACTTACAATCAGGACGTGGAGAGAAGATCCAAGAGTTCTGGGTCACAGACTGAGGAGAAAGTAGAGCACTTGCCCAATGCCAGCATCACATGGGGGAAAAGAAAGAGAACAGAACTCTGGTGCAGCCTAAGATCACGGAAGCCTGCCTAAGGCAGGATGCAGCCGACAGGGCCCAGGTGGAGCCCTGGCTGAGCAGAGGTGGGGCAGCAGAGATGCTGTCTTGTGGGCCCTTCTTTCACATTTTAAGTTTGCCCAAAATAATCTCCAATGGATGACCTCCCGGGCAGTGTAGTGAATGAGCTGAAATCGTTTTCAGTGCAGGAGTTTCTCCTAAGTGCCAGTCCAGGTGGAGGGTCAGCCCCAAGCCAGATCCTGAAGTTGCTCTAAGCAGTTTTTTTTTTTTTTTTATATATCAAGGATTGAACTAAGGAGCACTCGACCCTGGGCCACACCCCCAGCCCTATTTTGTATTGTATTTAGAGACAGGGTCTCACTGAGTTGCTCGCCATTGCTGAGGCTGGCTTTGAACTCGTGATCCTCCTGCCTCAGCCTCCCAAGTGCTGGGATTACAGGCGTGCACCACCGCGCCTGGCTAAGCAGCTGTCTCTTTGCTGGCATGGGATCAGAATATGCCTGCAAAGGGTCTATTTTTTTCTAATAGTTACAGCCTTTGCAAGGGTGGGCGGGGCCTGCAGATGCAGGCACAGGTTGGTTTATGTAATCCAGGGATGACGTATGGAACAGAAGCATGAACTTCTGGGGCGTGAGGGCCTTTGGAACCCAGCCAGACCGCGCCCTTCTGATGGATGAAGACATTATCAATTACCTGCAATTATGCTGTAGGTGATACTTTGCATTCGCCCAGTATAAATTATCTCATCAAATACATGCTCTTTTCTCCTGTGGGTAGATCAAAGAAAGGCTGCTTCTCGTCCTGCCAGGGAGCTTCCTCCGCCACCCTGGCCAGTGTGCTCTCTCCCGGGGACACCAGCTCCTTCGCATCTCCCCCAGCTGACCCCCTTCGTTCAGTGCGGCAGGCCTTCATCCACCACCGAAGGACGGGGGCCTGGGGGTCTGCTAGACGGTGTCTTCCTCCTGCATCACTGCACGCAGAGGTCTCCCTGAAGTTCAGCTGGCCCTTAGGCCTGCTTGGGGAGTCAGCGAGCCAGGGCTGCCTTCTTCTTGAGCATGGTGGGACGGTTACTGGAAGGTACTGGTTATTTGAGACAGGCAGGCTGTGCAGGCCTGCGTGCTGAGGGCGGCTCCACAGACAGCCGCGTGGAGCGCTCGGGAGCAGGAGCACCGGAAGCAGGCATGATTCCAACCTTGACCCGGAACGCATGCGCTTCTCTGGCTGGGCCCAGGCCCTCCTCATGCCAAGTGGCATTCCTGCACTGGCAGGTGGAAACGCTGCCCTGTACTGTTGCCACCTTGGGACTTGGTGGTGTCGGGGATGTATCGCGTCACAGAGAAGTGGCCATTGTCACTGGGAATGTGAGAGGCACGCCGACTGTCTTAGGCTGGGTGGAGATTAGAGGCCTCATTAATGAGTCACATTCTTTCCCTTCTCCATCCCTTATAATTAGGGTGACACATCCCAGCTGGCCTGGGACAGTCTCATTTATGCCTATTGACTGTTAATAATGTCCCTTTTCACTCTCCACGGGGACTTGGTTGGGTGCGAATTCTAAGCTGATTTAGGATCCCTGAGGAGGGGGAGGGAGAGGTCCAGGGAGCTGTGGCCCCCCGAGACCGCCTGGGTCGGAGGCTTTAGGATGAGGAAGGCACCGGGGCAGCAGCATTTCCCAATGCTCCTCAGGAGCTGCTGCCGCGCTCCCCCTTCACGTCTCCCACTGCTGGGCATGATCAGCAGAAGCCAGGGGGCCTGTGGGCCTGCTCAGTGCCCAGATTGGAAAAACCAAATGATTCTCCATCCAGTGGCCCTGAAGCTGACCAGGTGAAATGCAGCCTTGCCACTGACCTCCAAGCCTTTGGTTTCAGGGAACTTTAGGGAAGCCCCATGAAGGACCGGAGGTCCCCAGGCAGTCCTATTCCAGGCTACCACGCTGGGCCCTGCCAAGGCCCACTGTAAGAGGCCAAGTCATTCCGCCATTGTACATAGGTTTTCCTCTAAAGGGTAAGAATGAAGAGGGAAGGACTGGGGGGTCATCAAAGACCTAAAAGCCCCCAAACTCAGCCCTCTTTCCCAATTCTATGGTAACCACAGACTTTCTCGTCTTCAGCCCTGCCCAGTGTCTCTTCCTGCAGGAGATGGCCAGGGCCAAGAGGGGCTGGGTTTTCAGGCCAACTCCAGGGAGAAAATTCTCATCTCAGCCTTGATCTGGGAAGTTGCTTTCCAATTCATCAGTCCTGTCTAACAGCTGTAGAGCACACCCATCCCCATTACGCTGTCAAAACATTCATTCGGCCTGTGAGAATAGCTGATGAGGGCTTTTAAAAATGCCAGTCTCTGGTGAAGACGTCGGTGGGGCTTCTGCACGTGCCCACAAGGTGCCTCCCCATGCAGATGACCTGAGCAGTCTTGACCCTGGGGAATGGGGAAGAGCAACTGCAGCAGGTCCACGCCGCACACCAGGGACAGCCAGTCACAGAAAAGATGCTTCAGGCTCGATTTTGTAAAAGTGGGGTGTTGGTGGACCCCCCCAAGCTCCCAAAGTCCCCACACCCACAGCCACAGCCCCACTCGCATCCACTGCAGGGGTGGCGCTGGGTGGGATGCGACGGAGTATCCTGCGAGCACATCCTGGGAGAAACGGAAGGACGTTGCGGGAAAAGTCTATGAAACTCCAAGACTGTGAAAGCATCCTGTCACTGATGAAAAACGTCCCCTCAAGGGGCTGGAGGCGGATGCGGCCCAAGGGTAGAGCGCTCACCTAGCTAGCTCCAGGCTAGGTCCTGGGTTCAATGCCCAGCGCCACAAAAAGAAAGAAAAGTCCTTTCAAATTCTAAACCAAAAGGCCTGTTCTTAGCAAATTCAGTTCTCAGACTTGTAAAGCACAATATGAAAACCATGATGAAAAGATGCAATCTAGCCTGTAATCCCAGCACTTGGGAGGCTGAGGCAAGAGGATCAGAGTTCAAAGCCAGCCTCAGTAATGGCGAGGCACTTAGCAACTCAGTGAGACCCTGTCTCTAATAAAATACAAAAAAGGGGCTGGGGATGTGACCCAGTGAGTGTCCCGGAGTTCAATCCCCGGTACCACCAAAAAAAAAAAAAAGATGCAATCCAGTTGTACCCTGCCCCAGGACCCCAAGCTGCCACCTGCCCAGAGCTCCTCTCTGTCCCCCCTGAACTCTGCTGTTAGTCTCTTCCACCTGGAGGCCTTTCCTCCCAAGCTCCGTACTACAGAGCCCCAGCACCCCCACTCCCGGTTCAGCTCCTCCCCACACCACCCAGGCCCAAGGGTCTGGGCCCCTTTGCTCATAACAGTGTAGCAGCCGCCATCCTAAAGTTCTGCCTCACCTAGGAATTCTTCCAGAACGCATGGACTTCTCCCAGCACGAGAACCACCCACCCCCTCCCCCAAATGCTTAAATTAACTTGATGTTTTCTTTTTTCTCTTGTTTGGCGGTGCTGGGGATGGAATCCGGGGCTCTGCATGCTAGGCAAGCACTCCACCGCTGAGCTATGTCCCCAGCACTGGGCTTTTATAGAGTTTAACAATACGAAAGTCAACTTCTTCATTCCTTTCTCTTTGCTTTACCACACAGTGAGCTGACTTCAAAACGAGCCTTGACAAGGAATATTTTAAATATGAGTGTTCTCACTTCATCCTGCCAAGTACTCGGAGGTACTTGGAACACATCTCCCACGACCTCTCAGTGCTGGTTTTGTTCCTTTCCATTTAGGAAACAGTGATTTGTTTCCTGTGTTTTGAAAGCAAGAGAACACGCTGCTTTGGTTTCAACAACTCCCAGGGTCGCCAGAGCTGAAAACGTCCCTTTTCTTTTCTTCTCCTTTTCCTCTCTTCTTGTGCTAGGGGTTGACCATGTCCCTGGTCTTAGAAATGGGCAGCATCAGTGAAGGGTGGCAGACACCCCGAGTGAAAGCCTGAGACCCCCCCCCCGCCCCGACATGGCGAGAATGAGGGTCAGGTCCCCCAAAGAACCTGAAACGGTGGAGTCATTGATGAACGCTCCCTCGCCCAGATCCACTGCCAAGGGCAAACCAAGAGCCTGGAGCTTTAGCAACAGCTCACAGCTGCAGCTTCACTGCCTCAAGTGTGCACAGTCAAAGACCCACACCTGCATTCGCGGGGCGACTTGCACCCTGCAGCAGGTAGTAGAAGGGAGCCGGAAGCGGGGCAGCTTTCTGAAAGGACTGAAATGACTGAAGGCAAAACAGGAGCACAGCTCTGCAGTCAGACACCCAGAGGAGCCTGCGGCTGCCCACCCGGGAAAGGCTGGGCGGTGTGTTGAAGGTTGGGCTGGGAGAGAAGGGACAGGTAGCCACCTGACCTCGTGCTATCCAGGCGGCCACACCATAATGTCGCAAAAAAGACCTCGCTCTCTAGCCGGGCGTGGTGGCGCACGCCAGGGATCCCAGCACTTGGGAGGCTGAGGCAGGAGGATTGCGAGTTCAAAGCCAGCCTCAGCAATGGCGAGGCACTTAGCAACTCAGTGAGACCCTGTCTCTAATAAAATACAAAAAAGGGGCTGGGGATGTGACCCAGTGGTCGAGTGCCCCTGAGTTCAATCCCCAGCACCAAAAAAAAAAAAAAAAAAAAAAAAAAAAAACTGGCTCCAGGCGAAAGCTGCAGGCTGATAAAGGGCATGTCCTCTACTGACTTAATTTGCACCTGCATTCAGCCACCAGAGTGTCCCCTGGGGCGGGGAGGCGGTGCCTGAGGAGTATTTTAGGCCCATGAGTGGGAGACAGGAGCCCGTGCTCTCAGCACCGTCAGAAGCACCCCGCATCGCAGGAGGGGGGGGAGTGACAACTTCTGCGTCCTGTTTACTGCCCAGCGCCCTCCGTGGAGACAGAGCCTCCCGGGCCTGCGCTGCTGACCCGAACTGCTAGTCCTGAAGCAGTGGCAACCTTGGTGTCAGCAGTCCCGCCGGCGGGGTCACGGGGAGGTGCGCCATGTTGGCTGGCATTTTTTCCCACTTTCACAGAATCAGTTGCTGCAGATGAGTTCTACGAAGCATTTAGCCTGTGACCCAGAAAGTACCCAGGAAGGGAGGCTGCGCTGGGAAGGCCAAGCCCGAGAGGCCCGGGGAAGGTGGCTTTCTTTGCTGGTGCAAAGGGACTTTTAGATAATAGTGGCAAATTGCCCTACTCCACCCCCAAGGTAGAATTCATTTGTTTCACAGATTTTAAACCATCTATAGTAAAATGTTCTTTGATTTCAAAATTTAAACTGTAAACTTTGAAGCAGAAAAACCTGTTTTATGCATTAGAAGATGGTCCTGCTGTCCTGGAAAGAGCAGATGTCTAAGGGCGGGGACAAGAGGTGGATCTGCTTGAGGCTAGGGGATTTTCATATTTTATTTATTTTATTTTTTGTGGTGCTGGGGCCTTGTGTATACACATCAAGGCCTTGTGTATGCCAGGCAAGTGCTCTACCACCAAGCCGCACCCTGAGCCCCCAAAGGGCATTTTATTTCATTTTATTTTTAAACATTTATTTATTTGCTTTAGTTGTACACAATGCCTTTATTTTTACATGGTTCTGAGGATCGAACCTGGGCCGCACACGTGCTAGGCAAGCGCTCTACCACTGAGCCACAACCCCAGCCCCCCCCCCCCAAAGGGCATTTTAGACATTAAACATATGTAGGTTCACTATTAGCTGCTCAGGGCTGTCCTGGGAGGTAGGTGAGCACACTACAGAGATATCGTGAACACAGATAGCTGAGATTTAACTATCTCAAAAGCAGTGTATGCATTTCCAGGAAAACTTCTGAAAATACAGGCAAGCAAAGAGGGATAAGGGAAAGTGCTACCACTTAGAAATGATCATTCTTAACTTTTATTTTTTTTTAGTATTAGATGGAAACAATACCTTTATATTATGTATTTATTTTTATGTGGTGCAGAGGATCAAACCCAGTGCTTCACACGTGCTGGGCAAGTGCTCTACCACTGAGCTGTAACCCAGCCCATCATTCTTAACTTCTTATTGTGTACCTGTCTGCAGTCTGCAAAATAGCGACCCTGTCCAAGGACAAAAACGACAACAACTGGGTTCCAAGATCTCAATCCTCCTTGATTTGCAATTCTAGAATCTGGCAACTCTTCATTCCATAGAACACAACAAGCACAGCCAGGCGCGGTGGCGCACACCTGTTATCCCAGCCCTTGGGAGGCTGAGGCAGGAGGATTGCGAGTTCAAAGCCAGCCTCAGCAATGGTGAGGTACTTAGTAACTCAGTGAGACCCTGTCTCTAATAAAATACAAAAAAAAAAAAGGGCTGGGGATGTGGCCCAGTGGTCGAGTGCCCCTGAGTTCAATCCCGCCACTGTGCCTGGCAGAAACAGGATTTTTTAATGCCCCACAGATGGGCCTGTTAGGGAAATATGGTTCTCTCTTTCCCCTGATTCTCAGGTCAGATAACAATTTAGTTTTGGCTTGGTGTCGTGCTGCACACCTGTAATCCAGGCTACTGGGGAGGCTGAGGCAGGAGAATCCTAAGTTTGAGGCCAGCTACAGCAAATTAATGAGATCCTTTCTCAAAATACAAAATAAAAAGGACTGGGTTGCAGCTCAGTGGTAAAGTGCCCCTGGGTTCAATCTCCAGTACCAAAAACAAAAGCAAAACCAGAACTTAGTTTTGGTTTGGTGAGGTGGAAATTTAGCATGGCTGATCCATTTTGACTTTTGGCCTGGCCTGCCGAGCCCAGGGCAGAAGCTTCGTCCTACAGAGTGGCCTCCTATAATGTTGATTTGGTGTCTCCCCAAGAGGTGTTAAGAGCCAAAGATGGATGGCATTCAGGTTGCCTGTCACATGGCTTCAGAAAGGGAGGCAATGTACCAGCTTCTCACGGGGCGGGGGACCCACTACATCACAGGGTCCCCGCTGTACCTTGGTTTTAGCTGACTGAGACTCAAGTAGGATTTCAGACCTCCAGAACTGGATGATAATACAAGTGTGTTGTTTTAGTTGTCAAGTTTGTGGTGATTTGGTACGGCAGCCATAGGAAATGAAGATGGCGCCCATCCAGGTCTTTTTCTTTTTCTTTTATTTTTAAATATTTATTTATTTGCTTTAGTTGTACACAATGCAATGCATTTATGTTTATGTGGTGCTGAGGATCGAACCCGGGCCGTGCACGTGCGAGGAGAGTGCTCCACCACTGAGCCACAACCCAGTCCAAGATTTTTTTCTTTTCTGGTACCAGGGATTGAACTCAGGGTCACTAGACCACTGAGCCACACCCCCAGCCATATTTTGTATTTTATTTAGAGACAGGATCTCACAGAGTTGCTTAGCACCTCACTTTTGCTGAGGCTGGCTTTGAACTGATGATCCTCCTGCCTCAGCCTCCTGAGCCGCTGAGGTTACAGGCGTGCACCACCATGCCGAGCCAGGTCTTTTTCTTTGCATATGTATTTTCAACATAAAAGCCCAGAGCCATACTGTATGTAATATTTTTGAATAAACTTTCATGGGAGGATAGCATACAATAAAAAGTACAAACCTAGCCGGACACGGTAGCGCACGCCTGTAATCCCAACACTTGGGAGGCTGAGGCTGGAAGATCAGGAGTTCAAAGTCAGCCTCAGCAAAAAGCGAGGCGCTAAGTAACTCAGTGAGACCCTGTCTCTAAATAAAATACAAAATAGTGCTGGGGATGTGGCCCAGTGGTTGAGTGCCCCGGAATTCAATCCCCGGGTACCAAAAAAAAAAAAAAAAAAAAACGTACAAACCTGGGCTGGGGCTATGGCTATGTGGCAGAGCCCTTGCGTAGCACGTGTGAGGCACTGGGTTTGATCCTCAGCACCACATGAAAATAAATACATAATACAAAGGTATTGTGTCCATCTACAACTAAAATATATATATTTAAAAAAGGGGGATTATGGCTATGCTGCATAGTATAAAAGGGGGATATGCTGGGATTATGGCTCAGCAGTAGAGCACTCGTCTAGCATGTGCGCGGCCTGGGTTCAATCTTCAACACCATGTAAAAATAAAGGCATTGTGTACAACTAAGACAAATAAATATTTAAACAAAAAAAAAAGTACAAGCCTGAGGCTAGGGGTGTAGCTCAGTGGTAGAGCCCTTGCCCAGCATGCACATCCCTAGCACTAGGGAATAAAAAAAAAAAAAAAAAAAAAGCACGAATCTCCCGTGGCCAGCTAGAGTATCCCAGAGAATAGCCTGTGTGACCACAACCACAATCAAGAACTTAAGGTGGGCTGGGCGCAGTGGCACACTCCTGTAGTCCCAGTGGCTCCAGAGGCTGAGGCAGGAGGACTGGAAGTTCAAAGCCAGCCTCGGCAACTTAATGAGACGCTAAGCAACTTAGCAAGGCCCAGCCTCAACATGAAACACAAACAATGGGCTAGGGATGCGGCTCAGCTGCTGAGCTCTCCTGGGTCATACCTCTAGTACCAAAAAAAAGAACTCGATTGTCACCTGGCCGGGCCCCCAGGAAGGCCCTCGTGCAGGCTAAGCAGACACTCTAGCACTGAGCTGCATCCTCAGTTCCTTTATCGTGATTTCTACTGTCATGGCCTACTTTTCCTGTTCTTCAACTTCGTAAATGAAATCATACAAAACCTATGTGTACATTTTTACATGTAGAGAACTGTGCAAATTTGGGGTGTGTTTCTACACAGGCACACACACCTGATTAACAGCCCTGGTCAACGCCGTGAGCACGTCCCCAGAGCCCCCTGTTCTCTTCTCCAACCCCCTCCCCAGATCACCACTTTTCTGACCCTCATCAACAGGGATCACTTTCGCCTGGTTGTGGACTTTGTATAAATGGAGCCTCCCAGTGTGCTGAAGGCTGTTTTCTTCCCTCACTTATCAAAATATCGTCAGCATCTCCTCCACTGTTCAGCTGCACCATGATTTCTTTAATTGATTATCTTCTGTTGCTTCCAATTTGGGGCTATTTTGAGAACTAAATATCCGAGATGCGTCAGGCTCCTCTTATTCACAGTGGTAGGTCGGCCAGTGGTAAAAACCCAGCGACTTCCACGACTGATGGCTGTGGCCTGGATGGAGGCCCTGAGGGCTCATGCCCTTGGCAGCCAAGCCCCACAGCTGGGCCCCTTCCTCTTCCTGCAACCTGGAGACCAAGAACCTCCTTCCTCCCCAGAGCCTGGCCAACCCGTCTAATTACTCTGGTGGAAAAGTCTCTACTCAGGGTTGGAGTTCCGAGACAGGAACTCTCCTGTGTTCCTTGGAAGACAAAGAATGTTCCTGAATGAAAACCAAGTCAACAGGGCACGCCTCTGTTCTGAGGAACACGACAAAAGTGACAAGCAGAGCCGTTGGCCTGCAGTTGGTTCCCACTATTGTCTTGTTTGCACAAAGAAAACAGGATTAAGAAGCCCAGGGGACCCAGCAGGTTCCAAGAAAAATGTGAGGAGCTGGGGCTCCGCTTTTCAAAAGGAGGCACAGGGAGACGGTAGCACCTTGTGCATTTAGTTAGCGCTGCCACTGCTGCCAGTCTGCCAAGTGTGATGGGGTGGGGGGGTCTCTGACACTGGAAGTCAGTTGACACCCAGAACTCGTGGACCCTGTCAGAATGTGGGGGACTGTGGCTACTGCCAAGGCCAGACATTAAAAGGCAAGGCAGAGAAAGCCAAGCCCGCAGTGGCTGGCATCTGTCCGCTCCTTCAGAGGGGGCAGTGGAGCTCACCCTGAGTTTGAACCGGATCGAGAGGAACAATTATTCAGAATGGGGAAGTGGCAGTCATCTTGCAAAACCAGGTCCCATCTTGCAAAACCAGGTCCCATCCCCAGCCTGTTCATCTTTTTTTTTTTTTTTGTGGTACCGGGGATTGAACTCTGGGGCACTCGACCACTGGGCCACATCCCCAGCCCTTTTTTGTATTTTATTAGAGACAGGGTCTCACTGAGTTGCTAAGTGCCTCGCCATTGCTGAGGCTGGCTTTGAACTCGCTATCCTCCTGCCTCAGCCTCCCAGGTGCTGGGATCACAGCGCCCAGCTTCGGCCTGTTCATCTTCCTCGCTTTAGGGAAGGCTGAGAGCAGCCTGGTCGGGCCAGCCTCCCCCGTCCCAGCCCCTGGAGTGGGGGCCTCCCACCTGCAGGACTCAGGTGTCCTGGCTAACACAGACAGGGCTGCGGGGGAGCTTGCCCGGTTCTGAGCTGTGTCCCGAGGAGATCCTGCTGAGTGTACCTGGTTGTCACTCACGCAGAGGCTGGGAGGAGGCCGCTGCGCGGGGGCACACAGTCTGCATACGTGCCTGCATCTGGCAGGGTGCGTGGTTGAGGCAGCTGTAAACCATGACACAGATGGCAACCCCACACTGTCACATTTGGAGACCGCAGAACACAACCAGGAGACAAAGCCCCTTTCTCAAGGGTTGATGATCGCGTTGGTGAGCCCCAGAGAAGCCTGAAAACCCGTGGGACCAGCATACACCAAACCCTCAGGCCTCCTGTAAGACAAGCCCGGGCTGCTGGCAGTCAGAAAGTGGGGGACAGGGCTGGGGTGGGGCTCAGCGGTAGAGCACTCGCCTAGCATGTGAGCGGCTGGGGTTCGATCCTCAGCACCACGTAAACATAAATGCATTGCATTGTGTACAACTAAAGCAAATAAATAAATATTAAAAAAAAAGAAAGTGGGGGACAGCACGCCAGGCAAGGCTGGGGATCACCTGGGACCCCGGGGGTGGAGTTCATGCCCACTGGCTTCTGACCTGGTCTACAGATTTCCTTCCTGCTTTCTGAGACTTTCTCAGTCTCCCTCTCCTACGTCTTTATCAACTGGGCAAAGCACAGCATGGAAAGATGCAATAAATATTTTGCACTTGAACTACCTTTAATATCTGGACATTTTTAGTTTGTTTGGAACCATGTGAATGCAGGCTGTTGGTTTTGGGTGGTGCAAATCAGGTGCCGCTCAGCTCGACCCCAGAGCTCACCAGCTGGGGGACTGTGGCAAGTGGCCATCCCTGCACCCTAGTCCCAGCTATAAAGTAGAGATGAGCAGCTGAGTGCAGGGGCGCACACCTGTAATCCCAGCCACTTGGGAGGCTGAGGCAGGAGGACTGCAGGTTCTAGGTCAGCCTCAGCAATTGAGTGAGGCCCTAAGCAACTTGGTGAGGTCCTATCTCAAAATAAAAAAAATAAAATAAAAAGGGCTGGGGATGTGGCACCCCTGGGTTCAATCCTCAGTACAAATAAAAAAGTGGAAGTTAAGCTGGGTGCGGTGGTGCACGCCTGTAACCCCAGTGGCTGGGGAGGCAGGAGGACTGCGGAGCTGGCCTGGGTGCAGCAGTGCTTCCTGGTGTGTGGCTCTGTCCTCTCCCTCTGGGGCGGAAGTAGATGAGTTACTAAGATTCTTCATTCCTGCCCCAGACTCTGATGTCATCAAGACTTTATCGATCTGATGCTTTTCTCCAGCATGTAAGCAGTTCCTTGGTAGTAAATCACACGCCTGGGGAACAACACTCATTCGGGTGATGCACACATTACTTCTCTCCTGCCCGGACCGCCAACGCTAGTGGCTGCACACAGGTACTCGCTCACTAGGAGAAGGGAGAAGATGGAGGTGGGTGAGGGTTGAAGGAGGAAGTGCTCAGGGCTGGAGGCCAGGCCTGTGTCTCTTCTAACTCTGAAGTGGATCAAGTGAGGTCAGCGTCCCCCTCCTTGGGGGCAGGGAAGTAGAGGATGACTGCCTTGGCTCACAGCAAAATGAGATTCTTTTTTTTTTTTAAACTTCATTTTGTTTTATTTATTTTTATGTGGTGCTGAGGATTGAACCTGGGGCCTCTCAGGTGCTAGGCAAGCACTCTACCGTTGAGCCACAACCCCAGCCCCACCTACTTCAATGCACAATGCACTGGGTTCAATCCTCGGCACCACATAAATATAAAATAAAGATACTGTGTCCACCAAAAACTAAAAAATAAATATTAAAAAAAATATATGGAGGAATGGGGAATAGCCTATAATGGCAAGGGGATGGTGAGCATGACTCATGGTGCTGCAGATCGAACCCCGGGTGTCGTGCACACAGCAAATGCTCTTCCGCTGAGCTGCACCCCCACCAGCAAGGTGATTTGTTACAGGCCCATGGTACCAGGGTTGGCAAATGCTACCTCCTTGGACCCTTTGTTTCACCTGGGGCCTTGGCTGAGCCAGGCGCAGTGACTGCCCAAGGTCACAGGCCAGTGCCTGCTTTCTCATTCACACACACAATACATACTCCTTGGCACCTGTGCTGGGCACCAGGGACACAAGGGTGGCTATCATGGCCTGCAGTGGACTTTCTAGTTGAGGGGGGATGGGGGAAAAAAAGTTAAAGAAACACACAAAGAAGATCACTTGGGATAAGGTTCCTTCCCTGATGGTCACAGGACTCTCAGGGGAGAAGAGGTGTCTCCAAACAAGGGTCCCAGAGAGAAGGGGGAACTCAACTCAGGACCAGCAGGGTTCTTGGCTTAAGTGATGGAAAAGGATTTCAGCACATGCCAGATAAAGGCGCAGACAGAGGCTTGTTTAGGGACGCATATGCATGTTCTGGGGGGAACGGGGCCATTTCCAGAGGGAGATGCAGCCTGTGGGGCCGGTGCTGGGGCTGCACTAGAGGTGCACCTGCAGTTTCCACCCTGGTTTCACAAGCGCTTGCTTATTACCCTCTTGTGACAAGGGCATGGGTCAA
This sequence comes from Tamias sibiricus, assembly GCA_025594165.1. Taxonomy (NCBI): domain Eukaryota; kingdom Metazoa; phylum Chordata; class Mammalia; order Rodentia; family Sciuridae; genus Tamias; species Tamias sibiricus. Next base: position 5,057,580 of record CM046660.1, read on the forward strand.
AGGCAGGGCCAGGGCCTGTCACTGGGGAGCTATGGCTGTTCCTGGGTGCCTCTTCCACTTCAGTGGTGCATGGGCACTTCCTCTGGGACTCGTTACCTTTTCCTTTGTTCCCAAATCCCTATCTCAGGACCAAGTGAGGACAGGTTTCCTGCTGTTAAATAAAAATTTTTTTGGTACCGGGGATTGAACTCAGGGGCACTTGACCACTGGGCCACATCCCCAGCCCTTTTTTGTATGTTATTAGAGACAGGGTCTCACTGAGTTGCTAAGTGCCTCGCCATTGCAATCCTCCTGCCTCAGCCTCCCAAGTGCTGGGATTACAGGGGTGCACCATTGCACCTGACTTTAAATAAAATTTATAGGAGGCCACCGATTTGCCTGAACTCCTGTACTAGGCCCAAAGGACCAGACCAAACCAGAGTCAGTCCTCTAAAGTTTCGGGCCACCATGCCAAAACTAGATTGTTTATCTGACCTTCACAGAAATCAAGAGAGAGGGTATCCAAAGCCTGGACAGGCCAGTTGCAGCCAGCATGATAAGGAAGTCCCTTGCTGTGACCTTTGCAAGGGAGGCGGCTTCAGCAAGACCAGACTGGTCTGCTGCGGTCCTTTGTCCCACTTCCCTGGTTTCCCCTGTCTGTAAACACCCACTGCCCCCCCCGGCCGAGAGTTCTCTGAACCCCTTCTGAGTTCCAAGTGTTGCCTGATTCATGAATCCTGCTCTGCTCAGATAAACCTTTAAAACTGATTTCATCCCAGGTTTTTATCTCCGCTTGAGGTTGGGGGAAGAGGGAAGCCCTTGCTGGTGGTGTCTGAGCTGAGCTGACTCTCAAGAAGACGTGGGACAGCAGTGGAGGCTGCGTGGCCGGCCAGAACTGAGGGGGCCCCATGACCCAGTCCTGAGCTGCCTGCTGAAGTTGAGGCCTCAGGCCCTGTGACCCCAATAAAGCAGGACCTTTTTGCTGCCCAATGATGGAAAACAAATCCAGGGCCTGGGTGTGGCCCAGGTGCAGCACGTGTAGCATGCTGGGCTTCACCCCCCAGCACCACTGGGCGGGGAATCCAGGGTAGGAGACCTTATTGGGAAGGATTATTGGCTATTGCAAGGGACGCGGGGGAAGGGCTACTGCAATGGAAAAATTTTAAAATACCCTCTGAATTGGAGGTCTGTAAGTGCCTCTGGGGTCAGAGGAGAGCTCTTACAGGAGGCCTGGGCATGTGGGGAGTGCGTGGGGTGGCTGGTGGGGACAGATGAGACAGCTCCAGCCGGGGGCTCCTTGGTGAGGGGCTCTGGGAAGGGGCTGTGCGCTGCTCAGGGGAGGCTGGGCTGAGCTCAGCCCTGCAGGAAGGAGACAAATGTGACGGGAAGTTCCATGGACAAGTACCCATGACCGTTGATCAGTGGGGACCACAGTCCTACAAACGGTAGGAGAATGATGGGAATCAGGAGGGTCACAAGCTAACACGTAGGTGTGGCTTCTGTGACCTTCTCCAAGTCAAGCCACCAAAAACTGTCCCCAAAGCCCACAGAGGGTGCAGTGGTGTTTCTCAATTGTCTCCCCTTTCAGGGGGCGGGGGACAGGTAAAGTCCAACAGGGCCAGGGCCCCTCTTTGTTCAAGGGGAAGTCGAGCAACTCAGAGGAAGCCAAGCCTCCTGAGGGAGAGGCAGGGCCAGGCGGGGTCGCAGCTGCGGTCCAAGCCATCTCAGCACAGAGAGTCCAAGAGCAGGCTCGCGTCTCCACAACCGTGAAGGTCAATGAGGTCTCGCTGGCCCACGCTGCTAGGTGAAGTACAGAACCAACCAACCGTATTTTGAATTTTAGCTATTTTTTAGTATAAACATGCCTCATGCAATATTTAAGACTTAAGCTTCAAAAATTATTGTTCATTTGAAATTCAAATTGAACTGCATGTCCTGTACACGGATCTGCTAAATCTGACAACCCTGCAGTGAATGGCTCTCCAAGTTACCCTACGAACACTTTTTTTAGGCTTCTCCTTCCTGAACGCCCTCTCTTCACCAGAGCTGCTCCCCACCCCACTTCTCTTCAAAACCACCAGGCCCCAGCTCCCTCCCTCTGGCCTCTGCTTCCTGCCCCATCCCAGGTACATCAGGCGACTGGAGCCTCCTCCTAGAGGAAAGGCTCCAGTGTGCTGGGACCAAGCACCAGCTGAGCCAGACTTCCAGGGAGAAGACCTGAAGGAACATCGAGGGGTGCTACTTTGTGCTGCTGGAGACCAGGCCTCACACTCGCGAGGCGAGGGCTCGGCCACCGAGCCACACACCGGCCTTGCTTTTGAGTGCCCGTGCCTCCTTGGTAGGCATCTCTCAGCTCTTATCATCTGCAGTGACTGCACAAGGCGACTGTGAAGCCCACCTCACCCACGAGAAAGTGGAGACTCCGGTTTGGTGACCTAGAGTTCCTCACCCAAGCCTGCAGCAGAACTAAGGTTTGAACTGTGAATAATTTGGTAAAATTGCAGCTCATGCACATTGGTGCTGCCCACACCATTCCTAAGGATGCTCACAGTGACATGGGCCTTCGTCAAGTCCCTCCACCTTTCCTGGCAAAGTAGCTGCTTGCGTGACTCCATGACAACGGGCCTCCTTCCTACCAGGGTAAAATTAGACACATCTAATCTATAATCTTGTTTGTGTCAGAAGTGTCACGCCAGGGGCAGAGCTGTACTTCCCATGAGAGGCCATGTCCGGCCTTCCAGGCAGTCACGTTCCTTCCGGCAGGCCAGTGGTTTGGGCCATTTAGATGTCCTCAGCTTGTGGTTTCTGAGAAAACCAGTGATGAAAGGTGGTTAGAAAACCGTCTGGTTTTTCGGGTCTCTTAGTGCTGCGCAGACAGGACTTAACGCTGGCTTTAGTAATCATATTGTGTTAAGGGCTTAACACAATAAATTAAATTAAAACTTAAAGGTCAAGGCTGAGGTTGTGGCTCAGTGGTAGAGTGGTAGCTTGCCTAGCACGTGTGAGGCACTGCGTTTGATCCTCAGCACCACATATTAAAAAAAAAAAAAAAAAAAAAAAAAACTGTTACTTACAAACAAACAAAAAACTTAAAGGTTAGACTCTCCCCCTTGAACAAAAGAGAAGAGATCTCCCCACCCAGCCCCTACTCCCTCTTCTTCCAGAACTTCCTTCTCTACAAAAAGCAGTGCACACTCAGTGACTGAGCAAGCCTCTCCCAGGCTCATGGCTCTCCACCGTTTCCTACAGGACCCCAGAGCCACATCTCGGAACCCTCATCTCCCAGGAAGCCAGCACCTTTCCTCACCTCCACCAACGAGAGGCCTCGGAGCTCCCACCTGGCACAGTACAGAGCCCAGCGATCAGACTACAGGGACTCACGGCCTCTGCGGCCCCTGCGAGGAAACCCTTCCCTTATTCAGGAAACACCAGCGAGTCCATCAACACGGCCAGTGGCCAGAATCGTGCATGGCCTACACCCGAGGGGTCCAGCGCCCCTGAGAAATGACGGGGCTGCCCTCGCTGTACTGGCCTGGAGCAGTGAGAAATGCAGAGGCTCAGGCCCAGGCAGCCGCACGGGGGTAGGATGCCGAGGAGACGCCTGCACGCGAGACCAAGAGCACCACACGACGGGCCTTCCCAACAGAGACGGGACCAAGACAGGTTATTTTGAAATGAGGGACAATAAAGATTGGTCTAAGCCAGGCTCGTAACAGGCCCTTCCTACCTGGTCTGATTTATAACTTCCTTCTGGGAAGAGACTGGCGAGATCCTTAAGTTTTCAGGGAAGCCAGTTACCCACCAGCCAGCTGGCTGTAGGGCTTTTAGCTGGCCACTCTTTTTGTATTTAGCCTGATAAGCCAGCCTTTTTGTTTTCCTATAAAATATCCTCACCGAAAAGTAAACTTCTGAATCAGTCCATTCAACACCGTAACAAAACTTTTATTTTGGTTCTGGAGATGAAACCCAGGGCCTTGCACATGCTAGGCAAGCACTCTACCACTGAGCTACACCCCCAGGGTTTCTATTTTTTTATTTTGAGACAAGCTTTTGCTCAGTTGCCCAGGCCGGCCTTGAACATGCAATCCTCCTGCCTTGGCCTCCCAAGTAGCTGGGATTACAGGGTGCTTACTGTGCCTGGCTGTAACAAGACTTTTAACACATACTCATAATTAAATCGGCTGGCGAGTCTCTTTTCATGCCTCTAAGAAAAAACTGGGATAGACAGATTACTTAATGTGGCTGACCTGGTACAGAGCCATGCTGAGGCCACTTGGAAGAATGACCAAGAGGTTCAAAGGCAGCCCAGCGGAAGGAAAAAACAAAACAGGGGCTGGGGCTGGGGCTCAGTGGTAGAGCATTTGCCTAGCATGTGTGAGGCACTGGGTTCAATTCTCAGCACCACGTAAAAAATAAACAAATAAAATAAAGGCATTGTGTCCATCTGTAACTAATAAAAAAAGAAGAAAAAAAAAAGATAAAACAGAAGGGGACCACATGGAGGGAAGACAAGAAGAAGTGAAGGCACTGCCACAGGAGGCAGGGGTGAGGTCTGCAATGTGCAGCCCCAGATGCAGACTGCAACAGAGACTGCAACAGGAAGTCATCACAGGATGGTGGCACTGGGGGGTGGCGAGGGGAGAAGGGTGCTTGGGGACAGCTCTGTCCAAACCCATCAGAAAGGAAGTTGGCAGGCGCAGACTAAAATGAGTCAAGAAGAGCCCTGCGTGCCCTTACTGAGAGGCAGAGCTGCGTGGAGACAATGCAAGAAAAGCCACGCCACGCTGGGGGAAGCGGAGCCTTATGTCCCCTCAAAGATGGCGTGCACATCAGGCAAAGGTGCCTGGGAGGCAACTCTGGATTTGTGGGGCTTCCCCCATGACTGTCTTGACATGAGATGACAACCCAGTTTTGCCAGCAGCCTCATGCTGGCAATACAACTAGAGAAACCTGCCAGGTGGGCACTGCCTGGCGCAGAAGGTAGGAGCGGAGCCCTCAGCAGAAGCCGGCCCGGAGCCTACGCCTTGGTTCGGCTAAAGGAGGATCTGCTGTTGGAAGAATTAGGAGTCTTATTTTAATTCAACACAACAACCTCAACGTTTTGGAGCTGGCGGCTGCAGCCTCATGGCCTTGCATAACCATTACATAACTGCCCACAGCTGACGGTCTGCACACGGCGACCTTCCAACGACTTACACGGGTCTACTGTAATTACATTTGCAATAACAGAACTAGTTTTCTGCTGTAGCTGCATAATTGATCCGGAAAAAAAAAACCCAGAACAAATAATTGTTTTATGTGAACCATGAAAAGCCCAAACAGGCTTCCACTTGTGAGGATTACAGAATGTGCTTTTTATAGTCCTGTTAGCAATTTAAATAACGATTTAAAGGAAAGAAACAAATCTACTCTTTGTTGAAAAACCGAGTACACTCAGGGTTGCTACCCTCAAGGAGCGGGTGCCGAGGTGGAAACACAGGACAAAACGGCATGACAAAACGTGGGCCCAGGCCCCTGTCCCTGGGCTGGGTGGTCTCTGGCTTCATGGACGTGGTCTGTATTGTGGAGGTGGGCTGTCCTGGGAGCCGTCACCTGTTATATCCATAGGACTTTTCCCATGTCACTCACCTCCTGGGCCCAGTGAGCTCCTACAGTTGCCCCAAGAGAAACGGTGCTCCCCATGTTTGGATCTAGGGTCCCCTCAATGGACAAACCTGTTAGCACAGGAACAGGAAGCACGCCCAATTAACTCCTTTATTAGGGGAAGAACAGCCCCTCCAAGATGGGAACAGAGGGAAATCTGAGCTCCCGATGCCCCTTCCTGCCCACAAGGACCTGGAGACCCCAAGACGCCCTGCAGAAACTTCTGGTTCTCCTGTTCAAGATCCACTGTACCTGCACCCCCTCTGCATGGGGTGCCCTTCCTGCCACCTTGTAAATCACTGCCTGACCTTAGGGTCTTGCTGAAGTTCACCTCTCCAGGCTTTTCCTGGCCGCCTTATCTAAAACTGCAAACCTGACTCCTCCCTGCCTGTGGCTTTCTTTCCCTCCACATGTTCTGATTTAGGTCCCCCTCTCCCTATGCTGGGATAGATGTTCCCTGAGGGTGGAGAGCTGGATCTGCCCCCTGCAGCCCACGAAGCCAGCAGCAAGCGCTCAATTCACATTTGTTTGATCCCTCAGAAAGCCCTTGACCAGGCCCAGAGGGCACGCAGTACTCTAGTGACCTCTCCAGAATGGCTGGTCCTTCCCTCGTACCACAGCCCTCTCCTGGTGACTGCCACCAGCAGTCCACGCCACAGCGGCTTCCTGCAGACTCTGCTAAGTCTTGATGCGTACCTTTCACGTACGAGCCAGGTTCTCGCCTGAGGTCCTGGCAAGATCCTTAGCACGCTGTCTGGGACACACTACTTGTGTGCACAGCACTGGATTTCTCATCAGGAACACTTTCCCTGTGAGTAATCCACACCAGTTGGCACTGGAAGTGGTTTTGCAGGGACAGACACCTTAGAGCATGCTCTTGTCCCCATGTGCCCGAGCAGAGTTCAGCGGCTCAGGGCGTGAGAAGCACTTCCCAAGAACTAACTGGGGCCAACTGCAGATTCCTAAGCAAGAGCCCCACCCTGAGCACAAATCTTCCACATAACTTCCCGATGAAGAAAAGGTCCTGGCTTAAAAAACCCCAAAACCAAAAACCAAAAAACCCAACTTGTGTACTTGGCTTCAAAAGAGCAGTCTGGTATAGGACGTACACCCCCTAGTGGGCAGACAGAGATTTGCAATCCTGACCGTTCGGGTTTCCGCTTTTTCTGATATATAAGCCCTGTTATGTCCCACGGTGATTTTTAATATTTGAAAACATCTTTCTTTTTTATTTGTAACACTGGGGAATAAACCCAGGTGCACTAAGATACACCTCCAACCCTTTTTAAATTTTGAGACAGGGTCTCACAAAATTGCTGAGGCTGGCCTCGAACTTTCCATCCTCCTACCTCAGGATCCCAAGTCACTGGGACTGCGGCATGCACCACTGCCCCGGGCAGTGCTCTCTCTTTAAGACTCTTGCCCGCTTCAGCCCTCTTATGTAATCCAGAGGACCAGCCACACGCAGGCCCCTCCAGGACACACTGCTGCCCACATTAAACATGCCTCTGTTCTCTGGGTAAACCGGCCCTCGGTCATGTCTAGCCACAGGGGCAGGATCCACCAAGGAACAGAAATCCATCAACGGAGTTGGAGATGGTGGGTCCCTTCCAGGCCGCCCCCGGGGGTCTCGGGCCTCCTCCAGGAGTCTGGGCCTCCCTCCTACCACCCACCGGGTGCACAGCACGCCAGGCCACGGGAGCCATGACTAGGTGAGAACTAATGAAGACTGTCAGGGCCACTGGACGGTCACAGAGAAAGGCAGAGGAAGCTTGAGGTGAAGTCATCTTGGGGTGGCACCTCGGCTGAGAGAACAGGACAGGGAGGCTGAGGCTGCAGGCACCTGCAGGCGTGGAGGCTCGCAGCAGGACCCCCAGCTCGGCTAGCCTCTACCTTGGGTCAGCCGCTCCCCTCGTCCTTCTTCCCTCTCTTGGCACTCCTGCACCCTAGGAAGCCCCAGCCCTAGCAGAGGACTCACAGGACGCTTGTGCTACCTGGAGGGAGCATGGGCAGTCCCAGATGGGTCCCCAGCATCAGCTGCTGGGCAGCTCGGGGAGAGCCACCACTGCCAGAACGCCTCCAGGTAAACTGCTGTCCTCGCACTCTGAGGACAGACAAGGCCTGCCTGGGGCCACTGAGGGACCAACATTCTGCATACAGGGAACACCCCCCCACAGGCGCACAGAGCGAGCCTCTAACTGGCCGTCAAGACGGTCTATCCACGCATACCAACCCGAAGCTGCCACGTCCAGGATCATGTCTCTAAACACAACCTAGGCACCTACAGACCTCAGCTCCCTGCCCGGGTGGCATGTGGGCACCTTCCTGCTGCCACAGCACCCGTCAGGGCACCAGGCCTTTCCTGACTGAGGCCCGAGGCTCTCCCAGCTGGGAGAACTGGACGTGCTCTGAAAGCAGGAGAAACACCAAGGGCAAGAACATAGCCCAGGCCCCTGGTCCCACCAGAGTCATTGTCACCATCACTGTTCCCGTTTTACTTAAGTAATCAAGGTACATAAGAGTGACTTGCTGAGGTCACACAGCAACTGGTGCAGAGCTGGGATTTGAAGCCCTGTGTGGGAAACGTGGGTGCTTCTACCTCTCTGTCAAGGCCCTTAGTGGGTCACCCAAACTAAGTGCTGCTGTGCTGGGGAACCGCCCACGGGGGCCCCTCTCCTCTGCAGCCACAGGTGCTTGGGGTTACTGGCCCACTGCCACGAACCCACCAAGGTTTACCTCATGGTATTGAAATTCTATTCTTGGCCTTGGGGACACCAGCTGAGACAAATCCTCCAGGAGTGGAGGTGGACAAGACAGAAGCAGGCAAGGGACCTCGAAATCAAGAGGTTCAACAAGCATGTCCAGAAAAAGGCATGCAAGCAGGGGGACAGGCAGGTACCGTGCATCCACAGCACAAGGTCAGAGACCCAAGACAAACCTCTACACTGCTGTGATGGCCCAACCATGGGGACAGCCCAGGTGGCCAGGTGTCTGCACTACATGCAAAACTAGAAGCATGCAGCCAGAACATGGGCTGGCAGAGGTGCCTCCTTCACGTAGCATAGAACCCAGCATTCTGATGCCAGGTGTCCCTCATCCCTATGACAACGTTCCTTGGATGTGTGTGATTGGGGACAGGAGTGGAGAAGGATGAAGTTGTGGGGACAGGGGAGGCAGCACAGAGGGTGCAGGACCACCATATAGCCACTGCCCTAAGGCCCCTGCGAGGGAGCTGCTGTCCCTATAGAAGGCTGGCAGTGCCCTCAGTAACACCCAGGTCCTGGTCAGAGAGCTAAAGCAAGAGGCCCACGCGGGGTAGAAGGAACCTGAGGAACAAAGGGCAGCAGCCAGGATGCGGCACGGTGCGACCACGTCTGAAGGAGCAGTCACCTTCTAGCAACTTCCACCTGAAGTGCGGTGCTGACACTACCCAGGAGCGCAGAGGCCACCCTTCCCACAGATGCCAGGGACCTTGGTTCTCTCCACATGCACCGTCACTTCTCAACAGCTCGTGTTCTTGGGGGATGAAGTGTCCCCAGTGCCCACCCATGTGTCCCGAGGACTTGTGCCGGTGACGAGTGTCAATCACTCTCTGGAACAGCTGGAAACAGTGTGTCAAGTGTGTGCCCAGCCGCAAGGAGATCACAGAAGGCGAAGAGACTCCCTGGGGTCAGACTCCGTTTATTTAACCCACATGGAACTGCCTCCAGCAGGTCCTCACAACACACACAGGTGACAACAGAACCAACCAACCTGGAGGCCCTAACCACAATATCTCGCGCCAGCACGGAACTGGCAGGACCGCTGTCAGGAACACCCAGCCAGCACACCAAGCTGCCGGCACACTGACCTGCAAGGAAGGAACACCTCATCAGTTCTTGTTTTACCTCACCAAGTCTGAGCACTGGAAATGGGTTACACCGCGAAGGTGCCCTCCACGCTGCAAGTTACCTCCACCCAGAATGCCATGCAGAAGGTGCCCTGGGGCCTGCCCCTTGAAGACCCTGCTTCCACCCACCCCTCCTCCCAGGTCTACAGGTGCTGGCTGACCCAGGACTGTCACATACCACCAAGGGATCGCAGTGACGTCCTGCCCCATCTCCCTCCAGGCTTTAACTGTGACTATCTTTCCTCAGAAACCTGCTGGTCACAAAGCCACAATCAGCCTGAATCTCCAGGCAAGGCCCCCACCATGCATTCCCACTTCATTTCCCTTCCCCTCCCGTGGCCATGCGTTCCCCAGCCCAGCCCAAGCACCAGCTCCCCACGCCCCCCAAGCACTCTCTCACTTCCTGCCTTTGTTACATTTCCTCAGCTAAAAACAGCCTTGACCTCCTCGGGGTCCCATACCCTGATGGGTCCCATTAAAAACGCTCCTTCCTGTTGTCCCACGCACTCACTGGGCTCTACCTTGACAGCCTCTGAACCCCTCAACCCAGGGCCTCGTGCACACTTGAGCAGGTGCTCCACCACCGAGCTCTGTGCCTGGCCAGGACCTAGCTTTTCTTATGCCCCCACCCCCAGGCATGGGACAGAATGCCATGCTGAAAATGTCACCTCGCAATCTGTGCTGACAACAAAGCAGGCAGCCAGGAGAAGGAAGAGCTGCTTCATGAAGGAGCAGGCTAGCCCACAGCCAAGAAAGAAACCACTAAGAACCCCCAACCGCCACTGTCTGCCACTGGATGCTGTCTCTGACTCTACCTGTGAAGAGACAGGTGCAGGAGACCTAAGAACATCTGTGTGCCCTGAGCCCCGCAAAGGGGTCACTGCTCCTCCCCAAAGTGGGCTAGAGCTACACTAGCCAACATGGTGGCCACCAAGTGACTGCACACTTAAGTCAAAGTCAAAAAATCTGGTCCCTCAGTCACACCAGCCACACAGCAAATGCTTATCAGCCACACGTGGTTAGTGGCTGCTCTAGACAGCCTGGACAATGTCCATCAATGCAGAAAGTCCTGTTGAATAGCACTGCTCTGGACCCAGTGATCTTTTGAAATTAGAGATTTACGCACACGTTCCTTTTGTTTAAAACACCTAATAGCATCCCGCTATTCTAAAGAGAAAGACCAAAATCCTCACTAAGCCACAAGGCCCTGTGTGGTCTGGCTTTTCTGCACCTTTTTGAGTTTGCATGCTTTCTAAGGTACAATGGTATTCTTCCAGTTCCTCCTCCAGTCACACTGGCTAGACCACAGGGCCTTTGCATACACTATCACCTGGCTTTCTGAGCAAACGCTGACTTATCCAGAGTCCAGCTCAAGTTTCATCTTCAGAAAAGCTTTCCAGCCTCCATCAGGCTCCCTGAGATACACTGTGCTTTCCTTCAGAACATTCACCTCACCTTACATCAACAACTTTTTTTTTGGTGGTACTGGGGAATGAACTCGGGGGGCACTCGACCACTGAGCCACATCCCCAACCCTTTTTTAAAATTTTATTTAGAGACAGGGTCTCACTAAGTTGCTAAGTACCTCGCCATTGCTGAGGCTGGCTTTGAACTCGCAATCCTCCTGCCTCAGCCTCCCAAGTGCTGGGATTACAGGCGTGCACCACCACGCCCGGCACAACCTCTTTTTTAACTCCTGGTATTGTAGGCATGCTCTACATGCAGCTTTTTTATTCTTTGAGACCGGATCTTCCCAAACTGCCCAGGCTGGCCTCGAGCTTCCAATCCTCCTGCCTCAACCTCGCAGTAACTGGGATTATGGGTGTGTACCATGGTGCCCTGGGAATGCCACCCTCCTAAGTGTGACAATTCAACTGTATCTCCCCGACTGGCCCGCAGCTCCCTGAGAAAAGCCTTGACTGCTTTACCTTTGTATCCCCAACGCTTCCCATGGTGCCTGGTCAAAACACCAGTCATTTCTTCTAAGAAGCAAATGACAACTCAGCCTACAGTCCTGAAAACCACGTGGTCCCCCCGAGAGCCCGCAGCGTCCTCCGCGGGCGCAGGCCTGTTTGCAGTATCATACATGATCATCAAACTGCTGCTAGAATGCTCACACCTGTTACTGCAAGTTCAACCCGGGGAGGACGCCCCCTGGGAATTTGCTCTAGGTCAGGGTGGGGCTGCCTGGTACGGGCTGCTGCACCGGCCACTGGGCAGGTGCGACAACACAGGCGCCGTTCCCCAGACCAGGCCCCTGCGGACGCTCTGCTCGGTCCCCTCGCTGGACACACCTGGTTCGCCCACACGGAGGTCGCTCTCTGGAAACGCTCATCAGAGCAGGGAGGAGTCGCCGCACGCCTTCACCCCACCGCCGGGGCCTGGGAGTTCCTCGCTTCCTGCGGAAACCCTGGAAGAGAGCAGAGCCGCGAGGGGTGAGAGGAGGGCCGCCCGCGCCGCCCCGGGCCCACTTCCGGGGGCGCCTGAGGCCCCAGCGGCTCAGGGGGCGCGGCTCCTCGGTTCCGTCCCGCGGGGAGCCGCGGGTGGCAGGGGCCCCGCGAGGAGGGCCTGGGGTCTCAGGGACCCCGAGCTGGTGGCAGAGGGCGCCACAGCCAGCAGGAGGCGAGAGCGGGTCTCCGCGGACCGGCCGCTACACGTGTCTTCACTCGTTTCCCACCCCGCTGGGCGGAAGCAGTTCTCAGACGCACTTCCGGCAGGAAGTGAGGATTTACCATCGAGACGGCAGCTAGAGGGTCGCCCTCGATTTTTGAATTCGGGTCCTCCAAGGCGATCTTAAAGGGGCCGTGGCGCGAGATACGGTTAAAGGGGATGAGAGCCTTCTTGGCTGGGCGGGAGGGCCCCAGCAGCAGGGAAGCAGAAGAGACACCCGTTTCCTAACAGTCTGCAAGGGGTGTGGAGCCGCGCATGCAGTGGCCCTCCTCTCCTCTTGCAACCATCTTTCCTTTTTTACAGCTGAGAACCCTGGGGCTCCAGAGAAACCAAGCTACTTTCCCAAGCGCAGCCAGCTGGGAAGTGGCAGAGTCGGGTTCAAACCCAAGCTCTTCTGCTCCAAATGCAATGCTTTTTTCATCACCCCAGGTGAAAAGAAGGACACCGGAGGAGAGGGGCTACGTGAAGTCGAAGGCCGACTTTGCCCAGGACATCCGCAGCAAAGGTCGTTCTACCAAAAGATGAACACGTGATCCGTGCCTGCAGTTCAGTGTCTGGATGAGGGTGGGCCGAGGGAAGACTGCTTCTACACGTACAGTGGCCCAGGTCCTGCAAGCCATTTGACTTTGTGACTTGGGGACTCTAGACTAAAACCCCCAGCCTGTTAAGTGGCATTCAGGCCCTTTAGACACAGCCAGACTTGATCATCCCAGTGTCTCTCCGGGTGTGAGATTGCATGAAGAACTTGATGGTCCAGCCTGGGGCCATGTGACTGACCTCTGTGGTGGGAGGCATGTTATAGTAGAAACTTAACCTACATGCTTGGATTGGAATCAGGTTTACCCAAAAGTTAGGTAAAGCAGGGAACTAAAAAAAAAAAAAAAAAAAAAAAAAAAAAATGTTATATACTTTTTTTTTTTTTCCAGTGCTGAAGATTGAACCCAGCTCTACCACTGAACTATACCACCAAACTTAGGCCTTTTATTTTTAGTGTGTGTCTACCTCTCTGGGGAGGTCTTGAAAACGTGTGAAATAATGTGAGAGAAAATTTATCCGGGTTATTATTACCTCCCCTCTTTAGATTTGTCCTGGGCACAACTAGTTCAACAATTAATATTTTTAGCTTTATCTGTTGTGAGGAGCCACTTCAGAAAACGTTCCAAGTCCGTATTTAAAACAAATTAGAGAGCTTATGACCTGGCCAGGGGCTGCCACCTGCAAAGACTGAAGCTCTATGGGAGAGCAGCAGCCCTTCCTGGCTTTCCTTGGGAATTTAAGAACGAAAACCACAACTTTCTCAGCGTCCTGTAAGCAAGCCAAAAACCTGCAAGCCCTAAGCAGGACTGGAATTTTCTAGTTAGCAAGAAGCAAGTTACAGAAGCTAAAAAAAGCTATTAGCACAATCATTCAGTGGACCGCAGCTGTGGGTTATCAAGACCACCATATTCTGAGTTGGATACATTTTGTGGGGTACAAAGTACAGAAAAACGATTCGTTTTTGGATTTAGTAGAAAACAGCTTTCACTTGCTTTCTCAGAAATCAGCCATACAGCAGTCTAAGATACCACAGCAATAGCTTCACACAATCATATTAATAACTCACTTAATGCTTACTTTATACTATAGTTAACCTATGGGCCTATACACACATTTATTTATCATTTTGCTACTAATATCTTTTATTTTTAAAATATTTATTTATTTACTTTAGTTGTACACAATGCAATGCATTTATGTTTACATGGTTCTGAGACTCGAACCCGGGCCGCGCATGTGCGAGGCGAGCGCTCTGCTGCTGAGCCATAGCCCCAGCCCAGCTACTAATATCTTTAAACCTTATGTCCTTACCTTATGCAGCTATATTAATTACTTATCTATGCCTATGTTAACCTCTTGACCCTATATTTATCTGTAACTGTTTTAGCATACTAACTTATCCATGCTATCCTACATTATCTTATTTCTTATATTTTAGTTACTTATTTCTATTGTCTTATTTTATTTATCAAAATCTTATTTCTATAGTCTATAGCCTGTGCCTATAACTTATTGATTGTATTGACCAGTTCACACCACAACATATCAACTTCACAGTGTTCAACTTAGGTTTTCTGTTTGGGGATGGGGCAATGATTCTGTTTTGTTTTACCCCATTTCATTAGTTTACATAATAATTGTATTGTGATTATAGAATAATAACCAACTGGCACAAACAGGTTGGGAACAGCACTAGTGGCTTTCTGCTGGCATTGGGCTCACTTGGTTGGAGAAGCTGGGGTTCTTCTAGAGAAGAGTCTCCAACCTGTGCATTCCTCGAACCCCAGATTCCAACCAGTGAGCTTCACAGAAGGAATGAGGCCTTCCTCAAGCAGGAGAGAGCTTTGCTAGACTGTTTGGCTTTTGTGTTTTTGAGACAAGGCCTCACTGTTGCCCGGGCTGGCCTTGAACTCCTAGGCTCAGGTGATCCTCCCGCCTCAGCCTCCTGAGTGCCTGGAACTCCTGTTTTTACCCTTGGCGCTGGAGAGGGAGGTCCCCAGTTAGCAGGGTGAAGCTTCGGGAGCGGGAAGGCAGCCCTGGGCAGGTGAAGACAGGTGTCCTTTCTGTGTCCCCACCTGTGCCCCCTGGTGGTGGCTCTTGGAGACGCTAAACAGTGTCAGAAGCCAGCCAGACCCCCCGCTGGCAGGGTGGCTTCTGCTCCCCTCCCTGCGACCGCTGAACAGAGTCCAAACGATTGCTTTGCCTCCTCCTTTCCCATTCCTTCTGCATTAGAAAAAGTCGAAACCCACCAAGTCACATTCCCCCCCCCCCCCAGAGAGTTAATAACCTGTGGAGAGCAAAGACTCCGGGGCCCTGGCCCAGCCCAGCAGACAACCAGCAGCCTGCCTGGGCCTTCTGCAGGCCAGGCCGACCCCCACGGTGTTGTTTCAGCACGTGGTGCTTGAGGCCGGCCAGAGCCCCGTCCCATCTGCCCCGTTCTTCTGTCCCCACTCTGTCCCCACTCTGACACCCCTCAGCCCTGCCTCCAGACTCCCCACGCAGTCTCCCTTCAGCAGAGGCCCTGCCTTCCAGGCCACCCTGGTGGCAGGTGCCGCCTGCCCTCCCGGATGCCTGGATGCCATTCTCTGTCCTGCTGCACCTGGGCCCCTTGTGGCGCATCTCTGCATGAGCTCGACTGGTCCTGTCGGGTAGCGCTGTCCTCTCTAAAGGCAGGACATCGTGAGCACCCTCAGCCTTGCGGGGAAGAGGTCTGCAGCCAGAGCCTCTGCCCTGCCCTACCAAGGCCAGGGAAGCTCCAGCTCAGGGGGAGCCCCCGGGGCTGGGAGGGGCCGCAGGCAGAGCCCACCGTCCCCGCTGCTGGATGGGTGCTTGCTGAGCCGCCGCCCCTGCCAGCCACAAGGTGGCGAGAGGGTTCTGGGAGCAGGTTGACACATGCCCCCGAGGTCATTTTATTTAAGAGTTTGGGGACATACCTCACCCCCTTTGGTACTGGGGACTGACCCCAAGGGTGCTCTACCTCTGAGCTACAGCCCCAGCCTTTTTAAATTTTATTTTGAGACAGAGTCTGGCCAAGTTGCCCGGGCTGGCCTCAACTTTGCCATCCTCTTGCTTCAGCCTCCCAAGTTGCTGGGATTCCAGGCGTGTGCCACTGTGCCCGGTGGGTGAGCATAGAGTCAGGTGCCCCTTGCCACCTGGGGAATTCTGGGACCAAGGGCTCCTTTAGTTGTTTTTTTCTGCAAGGCCAGACACAGGGGTATTGTGAGTCTGGGCAGAGATGCATGGTTGAATGGTCATCTGAATATCGGCCCCCCAGAGGTGTCCTCGCCCCAGTGCTCGGAACCAGCGGATACGGCAGGTACAAGGCAAAAGGGTTTTTGCAGATGCGATGGCGTTGAGGCGTGGAGATGGGAGGTGGTCCCAGATTACCCAGGTGGGCTTGGTGTTGTCACAGGGTCCCTGGAGGAGGAAGAGTTGGAGGTGTTGAGGAGATGAGGGTGGCAGGAGGGAGCGACGTTTGGAGCCGCTGCTGCGTTTGAAGGTGGAGGCGGAAGAGATGGGGAGCCTGATCCTTGCCCGGAAATTCCAGAGGGGGCCAGCCCGCCGCGCCCTGGTGGCCTCACCTGGCACAAGTGCAGCCTTTTAACTGGGTGTCCTGTCCAGTCGAAGCCATGGCTGGAGTCACCCCAAGAGTGGTGGCAGGGAGTTCTCGCAAGGGCGTGCCCCCAAATAGTGCCAGTAGGTGGCAAAGAGCTAATCACCAAATGCCCAGTGGTCAGTCCGAAGCATCCACCAGGGGGACTCACATGCGGGTGGACAGCAGGAAAACGGGTTCTGCTCTGTGGTCTACAGTGAGAGTGGGGTGCAGAGTTTATTAAAGAGTTGGGGAGTTGGGGCTGGGATTGTGGCTCAGCGGTAGAGCACTCGTCTAGCACATGCGCGACCTGGGTTCGATCCTCAGCACCACATACAAATAAACGCATTATGTACAACTAAAAAAAAGCAAATAAATAAACATTAAAAAAAAAAAAAAAAAGAGTTGGGGAGTTGCATGGGGGCTGGGGCTGGTTCCTGTGTGGCTAACGAGGCGGTTGGTCTGGGCTCAAGCCTGCGCGGGGACAGGCCCAGAGGTCGAAGCCCTCTGTGTTCCTCGCCAGGACACAAGTCACACAGCTGGGGAACCGGGTCCCTGCACGGAAGGCTCCTATTTCCAGAGAGGGGGGAGTGGCTGTGGGAGGTGACAAGGTGAATGTGTCCTGAGCTCACACAGGGCGCTGGTGTTTGAGGGGCTGGAGGGAGAGGGCCAGGCGGCAGCTGGACTTGGGAGGCGTGGCCAAAGAGTGCCTTTCTTTTTTTTTTTTTTTTTTTTTTTTTTTTGGTACCAGGGATTGAACTCAGCGGCACTCGACCACTGGGCCACATCCCCAGCCCTTTTTTTGTATTTTATTAGAGACAGGGTCTCACTGAGTTGCTAAGTGCCTCGCCATTGCTGAGGCTGGCTTTGAACTCGCGATCCTCCTGCCTCAGCCTCCCAAGTGCTGGGATTACAGGCGTGCGCCACCGCGCCTGGCTGAGTGCCTTTCGTTTCAAAGGGTCACCTCTGAGCACTGGGCACATCTACACTGTGACAGGAACTTGTCAGCCTGGGTGCCATTGGTGGGACTAGGGGGCCCTTGGCTCTGATTCTGTGCGGGAACAGGGACGCCTCTTGCACCAGTTGTGATGGAGGAGGAGGAGGCGGAGCCCCAGAGGTCTCTGCTGGTCTTCATGAGATCTCCGCATCCCTGATAGTCAAGTGGCTCAGGGAGCCCCGGAGGGCTCTGGCAAAGCCCTGTCACCCTGGTGGCTCTGAGTGTGCTCCCTCGTCAGAGGCTGAAGGGCCTGAACACACCAGCGGCCAGCAGGGGCCAGCAAGCCCCGAATGGAAAGAGGGAGGGCGGGCGGGCTGGCCGCGAGGTCACTGCGGTCTTGTACTCTGCCTCATTTCCCTTCAAAGCCACCCTAGGAATTAGCTATTCGTGCGCGTGGTTTTTACAGGCTCAGAAAGGCTAAGCGACTGGCTTGAGGTCACCCTGAGAACAAGAAACAGGGCGAAGGTTTTAGGCGTCCAGCTCCCTGACTGCCCACCGTCTCCCAGACTCAGTGATGTCCTTAATGTCACCGCAGAGGCCAAACTCCACATCAGCCGTAGCTCCCTATCCTGATCGGCGTCCCTCCTCCCCTTCCCTCAAGTCTCTCCACCCTGGGGTCCAGCAACGTGCTCAGGGCGTGGGCTGCCTGAGAAGCTGGCCAGTTCTAGTAATGGCCAGTCCCATGCACCCAGACGGGGCTGCTCTTCTGGGTGGGGCTGGGGGCCCGGGAGGGTCTTGTGACTGCAGCTCTCCCAGGCCTGACCCGCGCCTGGCCGCGGAGAGCAGACGCTGTCCATTACACTTCCTGAAGGAGGATCTGGCTTGGAGCTGAGCCCTGGTGCCTGGATTTCCAGGTAGCCTTCCCGCATCCTGGTCACAAGCTCCGACTCCTGGCGGGCGGCAGCTGGCTCCTTCGTGTCAATTTTGCCAGGAGCTTTTAAGAGGCCTCTGTGACTCCCGTCACTCTGCGGGACAGCCCGGATCCAATTCTGTGAGCATGACAGATCTCCTCCTCACGTCTTGCTCTCAAGCTGTGAGCTCCTTCTCTGTCCTGGAGCAAAAAACCCCTTGAAAAGATGCCATCCTGGGAGGAGGGGGCTTTGGAGGGGGAGTTGTCCCAGGCCACCCCCATTTAGCCACTTCTGCAAGCTAGAAGGCAATTGGAGGAGCCCCAGGAAGCTGCGGTATCACCGTCAGCCGAGGCACGAGGCGGGGGGAGGGAGGCGGGACAGGCAGCCCGCAGCTCATGCCTGTCTCCCACAGCTCAGTCCCCGGTCCCCGGTCCCCGTGTGGCAATGTTGGGAGGCAGTGAACTTGTAGAGGGGGAACCCAGTGCCAGCTGCTTGGCCACTGGGGGCACTGCCCTTGGAAGGGACGGATGTTCCCACAAGAGTGGGCTGACATAAGAGGCATCTCCCATGACTCCCTCTTCCACGAATGCCTGCTTTCCACTCTCACACTTGCTCCTGGCACTGGGATGCCATTGGCCACGAGGCCCTCACCAGAGCCAAGCAGACGCTGGTACCATGCCCTCGAACCTCTAGAGCAGAATAAAACTTTTTTCTTTATAGCGTACCCAGTCTCAGGTGTTTTGTTACGGCCGCAGAGAGCAGACTAATACAGATGTCCTCAGAGCAGAGCAGCCGTCCTCCTCTTCGATGGCGCATTAGAATCACCTGGGAATCGTAAAAGATACTGAAGCCAGATACCACCCGTGGGAGTTCTGATTTTACGGGTCTGGGGTGTGACTTGGGAATCAGGATGTTTGGAAGCACCCTGGGTGACCCGGTGTGCGGGATCAGAGGCACCCAGGAAGGTGTGCAGGTACGAACAAGCCAAGATAGTCCCCTCCAGGAGAAGTTGTCCAAGACTTGTGATGGGCAACAGAGACTCCGGGCAGGCTTGCAGTGGAGGGCTGGGTTGCAGGGGTTGCCTGTTTATAAGGGGTTTGTGCCTTTGACAGTCTATTGATGAGGCTCTGTGCAGCTCAGGTAGGGGAGGAGCTAATTCTCGTCCATGACAACGCAGACGGGTCTCTCCCCACAGAGACACAACAGGCTTCCTTTTCCTTTTTTTTTAACTGGGTCTCTTGAAGCTGCCCAGGCTGGCCTCAAACTTGCCTAAGCCTCCTGAGTAGCTAAGATCACAGGTGTGGGGCTCTACATCCAGCTTACAATGGTATCTGTCCTCTAGAAAAGGTGACTTACTTTATTTATTTATTTTTTCGGTACCGGGGATTGCACTCAGGGGCACTTGGCCACTGGGCCACATCCCCAGACCTTTTTTGTATTTTATTAGAGACAGCGTCTCACTGAGTTGCTAAGTGCCTCACCATTGCTGAGGCTGGCTTTTGAACTCACGATCCTCCTGTCTCAGCCTCCCAACTGGGGCTGGGAGTTTACAGGTGCTTTGAACTCGCACCACACCCGGCTCCAGCTTCCCTTCTTGATTGCCTGTACATACGGCTGATTTTCAACATCTCCTTTCAAGTGGTCTTAACATCTTATTGGCTTCCTCATCAATTCACAAGATGAATCAAATTGTTTTCACACACTCATTTTGTATTTGGGAGTCACGCTTTCAACTTTTGAGAATGGTCAGTTGACCCCACTGAGGGAGAGCTGGGTGCGCCTTCCTCTCCCTCAGCACCCCACGCGGTGCACCCCACATGGCCCCAGGGCCCTGTGCTGCCTCCCCTAGTGAATGTTCTCCGGAGTCGGCCCAGTGCCACCAGCACCAGCCTGGCTGTTAAAAGACACACGTGTGCAGGTTAACGTTTTAGAGTCTATTAGAGCCAACAGGGATTCGTGCACCAGTCAGGACCACGCTGCACACAGCCCAGGGCTCCCTGGGGTGCACAGGGGACATTTTATACAGTATCTGCGGAAGCGAGAAAAGGAAGTTGAAGGGCAAAACATCACACCGGGGACAGCCATGCAGCCAAAAGATTTATTTAACAGCCTTCGTGGCTGGTAGCAAAAACCGGAGAAGAGGTTCTCTGGTCAAAGGTCGAAGAGGTGGGAGAGGGGAGTCAGGAAGAGGGGAGTGTGCAAGCTCTGGACAGAAGGTGGGTGCTTGGTGGCACCGGCTAGGATCTCTGGAGCTGTTGGCTAAAGCAGCTGCTGTCTGGCTGGAGGCTGGAGCTGTCAGCGGCTCGGGTGAGCGGCCGTTGGGCTGAAGGTGATGGGTGTGGAGCTGTTGGCTGGGGCAGCTGCCGTCGGCTGGAGGTGATGGGTCTGGAGCTGTTGCAGTGGCTTCCTCCTCTCTGCAGCAATGAGCCGATGTATCTGTCTTCCTCCTCTCAGCAGCGACGAGCCGATGTTGTGTGTCCGTGTGTCTCTCTCTGTCTGATCTGAGTCTCTCGAACAGGGCCTTATATAGGGATTTCTGGTGGGGGGTGCACTAGAGCAACCCCAACACCATTGGCTCTTTGCCATAGAACAGGGCGACCTTAAAGCCTATTGGCTCTTGCCTGGGGAAAAGAAACATTCTGCTCCGGAAGGAACATCCTGTCTGGAACATCTTGTCCGGAGAATGAAACAAGGTTGCTTCTCTTAGGGTGTGGAAAACTCTGAGGGGGGGAGGGTAACCTATCTATCAGAAGTCATTTGATTGGCTACAGTGAACAGTAGCCCAGTTAGCCGTTGGTTTCCGGTGGGTGAAGTCCAAGTCAGAGGCGGGTTGGTGGCAAAACTGAAGTTTCCTTTTATCATCACCCTGCAGTGGCTTTCTTAGCAGCCCAGGGCTCTGGAGCCACCTCTACATTAATGGCCCCAGGTTTAATTGTTGGACTTCACTCTGTCACCTCGAGGGCGAGACCACAGTGGCGACAATCCCAAGTGCCTGTGCCCGAGGCTCCTGTCCCCTCCCCGCGAGGCCGGTCTCTCTCTTCCCTTTTGTTGCTCTTCTCTTCCCTTCTGAGAACGGTCACTGTGACTTCTGGAACGTTCTTTCCACAGGGAAGTGCTCCTCTGCATTGCCCGTGTTTCCGTGGAGCACTCTCTTCTGTCTTTAGGGACACCTGGTGGTGGGGACAGTGACGGTCCCCGGGGGTCTGCGCCTTGTTAGGGTGGACTAGAGACTAAGGCCTGTCCTAAACAATGTCACCAGTGCCTGGGGCCAAGGGCCCCAGGAACTCAAGGTGCCAACGCCCAGCTGCCACCCCGGGCAGCTGCTCCCGACATCCCCACTCTTCCACATCTTCAAAGTGTCTCTGTTATCTTTGCTCTTTTGCTTTTCCTTATGAATTTTGTCACCACCTTGTCAGGGGTTCATGAAAAACTCCACTGGAGTTTTGATTGAAAGTGCATTGATTTTTTTTTTTTTTTTTTTTGCATTAGTCTGGGGTAAAGTGACATCTATTGAATGCTGAGTCCTCCTCTCGTGCATGAGTAGGAGGAATCTATTCACGGCCTTCAGAAAGCCGTTTCATCTTCTCTCTGGGCGTGGCGTACTGTGCCTATGGATTGTATGGTAAATATTTTGTCTCATTATTTTTAATGGAATCCTATTTTTCAAATTTAAGTTTCCATTTGCTCTGTGAAATTTAATAAATAAATTTTTTTTTTTTTTTTGTACTAGAGATTGAACTCAGGGCACTTGACCACTGGGCCACACCCCCAGCCTTTTTTTTTGTATTTTTATTAGAGACAGGGTCTCACTGAGTTGCTAAGTGCCTCGCCATGGCCAATTGAGGCTATTGCGGTCAGCTGGCTTTGAACGTGAGGTTGCAATCGGAGTCTCAGTGCACCGGTCAGTGGCCAGAACGTAGGCAGAGCCAGAGTCAGGCAGAGGCCCAAGTGCTGAAGAAGAAAAAGCTCTCTCTAATCTTTCTCTCTAAGGGAGCTCTCTCTAAGAAAGTACAGTAGTAATAGCTTTACTCTGCCTCCGAGAGTTTTCCTCCCGCGGCGTGCGACAGGCAGCCATGTCCCGGGGCTCGGCAGGCAGAGAAGAAAAAATATAAAGAACAAGAATAAATATGAGGAGAGAGGAGAAGAAAATATTTCAATAAATAAACTCAGTTTTAAGTTAGCAAAAAGCCGAATATTAGCCGGCACACGAGAAGCCGAAGCAGTAGCCAAAACTTAAAAAATTGACTCACAATGCATGGTAAAAGGATGCAGAGAAACAGCCCTTTCGCCATAAAGAAAAAAGCCATGAGCCACCCTGCAGAGAAAAACGTCGCAAAAAAGCCATAAAAATAGTCAAGGAAAAAAAAAAAAAAAAATGCGCAATTGTGCTTAACTTCATGCAGCTGGCTTCCTGGTCAAAAAGGGCCCAAGGTCACTGAATTCACCTTTTAAACTAAAAGGGAGGAATATGAAGGAGCCCCAATTAGGGAGGGCATTGCCGTGGGAGTTCCACCCGCAGTGCACGTGAGGTACCCGCAAAGCTGCTAACCTCATGAGTGGTGAAGAATCAGTCAGTCATGGACCGGTCGGAGCGGGTGTGTCAGAGCGGTTACAGAAGAGCCTCTGGTCAGAGTCAAGCCAGGCACCGAGGAAGAAAGGTCTAAGCTTTTTTTTTTTTTTTTTTTGGTACTTTCTAAGCTCTAAGGGATCTTTCTCTCTAAGCTCAGAAGGAAAAAGCACTCGATCTTTCTCCAGCTCTTTCTGGGAAAAATCCACTTTCTCCCCAGCCCTCTTTTATAATTTTTATTTCCGAGACAGGGTCTCACTGAGCTGCCATGAAGTGCCTCGCCATTGCTGAGGCTGGCTTTGAACTCGCGATCCTCCTGCCTCAGCCTCCCGAGGCGCTGGGATTACAGGCGTGCGCTACCCTTACAGGTGCCTGGCCAAGCCTCAGTGTCTTGCCAACTGTAAAAGATCTAAATTCAAATTCTGAAGTAGGGTTTCTAATAAACTCACATTGCTTTTTCATCATTGTAAAGTAAAAAAAAAATCATCAAGTCAGCTGGGTGGAGTGATGCGCTCCTGTAATCCCAGTGGCTTGGGAGGCTAAGGCAGAAGGATCACAAGTTCAAAGCCAGCCTCAGCAATCTAGCAAGACCCTTATGAATTTTGTCACCACCTTGTCGGGTTTCATGTCGGTGGGTTTTGTAAACTGTCGAAAAGAAACAAATCCTTGTCTTAGGTATACACCAATGTCTTATGGTTTATGTGGTGCTGAGGATTAATGCCACCTTTTAATGCCAGCTTTTCAAAAATTTCACCACTGAGTATACTTATTGTAGGTTTCATGAAGCCTGTTTATTGGGTAAGAAAGTTCTCTTTTAACTCTAGTTTGTTCTTTGCATCTTTATTTATTTTTCTTGCTGCTGGGGTTGGACCCATGACCTCTGTGCTGTAACAATGAAGTACAGCCCCAGCCCAAGAGTATTTTAAGTCAAGGAGGACTGTAAGTTTCCTTGAATGTTGTTTTCTGTCACTGTGACAAAATAGCCTTGAAAAACAACTTGAGAGGGGGAAGATTTATTTATGCTCCTGGTTTCAGAGGTTCCAGTTTGTGATTGGCTGGCTCCGCTGTACCTGGGCCTGTGGTGAGGCAGAGCATCAGGGTGGAAGGGCATGGAGGAGGAGGAGGAAGGCTGTCAGCCCATGGTGCTGGGTAGTGGAGAGAGGAGAAGGCTGGGGGACAAGAAGCAGTCCCCAGTGGCATGCCCCCAAGGACCCACCTCCTCCAACTAGCCCCACCTCCTCAGGTCCCACCACCCCCAACACTGCGGCCACAACGTGAGCCCACTGCTGGACTGACCCCCCGATGAGGTCAGAGCCCTCTCGTGCCAATCACTTCCCCAGAATCGCACCTCTGAACAGCGCTCACAGGGGACCCAGGCTTCAGCCCATGAGCTCTGGGGGACATTCCAGACCCAATCGGAAAGAGTCACAGAGCCGCTCTGTGATCTAAATAACACCAAGACATGACGTGATGTATTATTTTTGCATTCCTGGGATGAGATGTGATAAATTTGGTTTTCTCTCTGCTGAGTTAAACTTGTTATTTCATTGAAGTGTGATGCATCTCCCTTTAGAACCGAGGGGGACTTTCCTTGCTTGCAGTGGCCTTTATCTGACTTTGGTTTGAGATTAGATCAGGGAGTCTGGACTTCCTCCCTCACCTCCTTTTTTCTGAAACAAATTTTTTTTTTTAATATTTATTTATTTACTTTTAGTTGTACACAATGCAATGTATGTATGTTTACGTGGTGCTGAGGATCGAACCCGGGCCGTGCACGTGCGAGGCGAGCGCTCTGCCGCTGAGCCACAACCCCAGCCCTTTTTTTTTTTTTTTTTTTTCAGTGATGGATTGTCTGTTCCTGGGTATTTGGGGAGGTACAGAAACTTGTGAATTTGGTCAAATTTCTTTAGCACTAATTGTTTTATTCAGGTTTTTTTTTTTGTCTTTCAAGTATGGTGATATGTATTCCTTTAGCAAATTTTTCATTTTATTCTAAGTTTTTAAATGCGTTAACATAAAGTTGTTCATAGTATTTATATGTGATTTCAGAATTTCCACTACATCCGGAGTCAAGTTTCCTTTTCCATTCCTGATCATTTTTATCTTCTTTCTTGTTTTAGTTGGTTACAGCTTTTCTTTTTCTAAACTGGCTTTGGCTTTGGTTTGGATCTTAAATGTCCCCCAAAGGCTGCTGTGGCGAGGGCTTGGCCACCAACCCATGACACTATGGGAGTGGGAGGGAACTTCCCGAGGTGGGGCCCCTGGTGGGGAAGTCAGGCCGCTGGGGCGCGTGCCCTTGGAGGGGCTGTGGGACCCCAGCCCCTGGCATTTCTTTGCCTACAGGCCCATTGGCACGAGGAGTCCACAATGACCTGTAGTAGGTGTAGTTTCAAGTCCAGGAGAACTCTTACGATGTCCCCCGTGGGAACAGTTGGGACCTCCCCTGTCCCTAGCAAACTAAGGCCTAGAGTCTGGCAGAGTCTGTGTTGCAGAGTTGGTGAGAGGGGCTACTCCTGCTTCCTGGGCGGTGGCTCTAACGTCTGCACACAGGCCCTGCGTGTGGACCAGCAGTCCCGTGTATGCACAGCATCCTGGAGGACGCAACCTGAGTGCAAGACACCACCCTTAAAAAAAAAAAAAAATTATTTATTTACTTTAGTTGTACACAATGCAATGCATTTATGTTCTTATGTGGTGCTGAGGATCGAACCCGGGCCGCGCACGTGCAAGGCGAGCACTCTGCCGCTGAGCCACAACCCCAGCCCAAGACACCACCCTTCTCAGGTGTCCTGGAAGAGCCTTCAGTGGCCCCTGTACTGTCCTGGGAGCTCTGGACGATGGGGTAAGTGGCGAGACCACTTATGCATGTGTCACGCCTCCCTTGTGTCTGGAAGTTGGAGATGGGGTCAGCTGGGGCATGGGGGACTTTCTGGGTGATGGTGACAGGAGGCTGAATTACTGTGCAGGGCCACACCCGAGCTATTTGAATAGCCTCTACTCGGCCTTGGAGCCAAGGAGATTTTAATCTGACACTGCAAGGCCATTTTGTGGCTTTAAAGCACATGGTGACCTCTTGCTCGGCTAGAGAGGCTGCTCTGTAGCTCTGGACCTGGGCATTACCCATTGGGCTTAGACAGCCCCACTCCTACCTTATTTGGCAAAAGAACATTCCATAAAAATCCTCTGAAGCCCCCTTGTATAAATAAAGCAAACACGGGCTCCTGTCTCTCTCTCCTTCCAGTGTGGAAACAGGACCCCTAAGGTTGTAGAGCTGTCCCACATCCCTCTTTTTGAAAATTACTTTCTGTGTCGTGTGATTTTTTTTTTGCTGTATTTCTTAGCCAGTACACTGCATGCAAGGGAAACCTAAATTTCATAGCCCGTGCGGGATGTGGGTGAGAAGTATAAGAATCGAGGGAATACACAGTGTGTGCTTGTCCCAAAACTCTGTCACTGAGCACCTAAGATCTGGGCCTGCCATTGCACGTAAATTCTCACCTTCAAAAAAAAAAAAGTAATTAAATATAGAGCTGTAGCTAATGATGGGCCTGCTGAATTATTTAGGAGAAGCATGCTGATGAGAGTAATTCACTTTGAAATGCTTCAAAAGCAAGATGCATGAATATATGGGGAGATTGTGCTGGAGCAAGAGTAGCAGAGAGTTGGTGGCAGCATCTGGGTGGTGCGCATGTGGGTATTCCTGGTAGAATCCCCCCACTTTGCTGTATATTTGAAAAGGTGCATAATAAAATGTTGGGGAGGTAGCTGGGCGGGGGTGGGGAAGAGGAGCTCGAGGGAATCCAGGGAGTCTCATCATGGTGACAAAGGGAGGGGGCTTGACTGGGGCCGGTGTCGACCTCTGCCAGGGTCCCACCAGTGGGTGAGTCAGAGCTGCAGGGGTCTCATAATTGGGAAGGTTTTGAATTTCAACAACAACAAAAAAAAATTGTAGCAAAATTAGCCAAGTTACGTCCCCTGGGAGATGGAGCATTTTAACCCATGCCTTTGGGAAGCTGTCTGATGGATGAAAACTGCTCTGGACTCAGATGGACCCAGTTTTCAACCAGCTCTATTACTTATAAGTTGGCGTGTCTTAGGTGAAGGGCAAAAACCACACCGGAGACAGCCGTGCAGCCGAGAGATTTATTCACCAGCCTTTATGGCTGGTCGGAGGTAGAAGAGGTGCAGGGAGAGAGGAGTCAGGGAGAGGGGAGTGTGCGAGCTCTGGACGGAGGGTGGCTGCCTGGTCACACCAGCTGTGGTCTCTGGAGCTGTTGGCTAAGGCAGCTGCCATCGGGCTGGAGGATGGAGCTGTCACAGTGGCTGCTTCCTCTCAGCAGGGAGGAGCTGTTGTGTCTGAGCTCCAGGCAGGCAGGAGCTTTATGTAGGGATTTCTGGTGG
The DNA here is from genome assembly GCA_025594165.1 of Tamias sibiricus. NCBI lineage: Eukaryota > Metazoa > Chordata > Mammalia > Rodentia > Sciuridae > Tamias > Tamias sibiricus. The sequence goes on from CM046660.1 coordinate 5,084,706, forward strand.
GGGCGTGTACCAGAGCAACCTTTAACGCTATTGGCTCTTTGCCCAGGGAACAGGGCGACCTTTAAGCCCATTGGCTCCTGTCCAGGGAAAATGAACCCAGGTTGCTTCTCATGGAAATTCCCATGGGGGAGGTGGCCCATCGGCCCAAGCCTATCTATCATTAGGAAGTCACCAAACCTTTCCGTCTCGGTTTCAGTTTCCTGTGGGTACCGTGGACACAGATACGCTTGCCTCACAGGACGGTCAAATGGAATCATGTCTATAGACATTTTGTGCCTGGCACAAATACGTTCTCAAAAAATGGTAGTCTTGGGGCTGGGGTTGTGGCTCAGCGGCAGAGCGCTCGCCTCGCACGTGTGTGGCCCTGGGTTCGATCCTCAGCACCACGTAAACATAAATGCATTGCATTGTGTACAACTAAAGTAAATAAATATTTAAAAAAAGAAAACTAAAAAAAAAAATGGTAGTCTTTATTCTTCCATCTAAGTAAACAAAGACATTTTCCAGGAAAAAAAAAATCTGGTTTTCTCTGGAGCTTCATTCAAAAAGACAATACACGTAGGGGCTTGAAGCCACGAGACGTGTCATCAAACGTGACAAGCCTGAGGTGGTTATTCCAAGACGTCTCCTGGCCTCATGGAATTTCAGTGGACCTTGAAGGGAACATGACTCCAGCCCTCCTCGTCCTACAACATGTCAACGCCACCATATGATCCGCGACCTTTCTTTTCTTCTCTGTGTCTTCTTCAAGCACAGCGGCCTGGGATGAGGAGTGTGCAGTGGTTCGTGACTCCTTTCTCCCTCCCGTCGATTCCTTGACAAGTGTCCAACTTCATGATGGCACGGAGATCCAGGCGGGGCGCGGAGGGCCCAGGGAGCCGCTGGGAGCCTGGGCACCATCCATCACCCGCTCCCTGCTGCTTGCGGCCCTGTCAATCAGCACACCGGACACATCACGGCTCCGACTTCTGCAAAGCTTTGTGTTACGCTGCTGCTGGCTCTTGGTGCATCTGGGTCTTCCTGCGCGATGCAGGAAGGGGTAATGGCCAATTTTTTTTTTTTTTTTAAACAGATTTCTGGGTCCCACATGATCTTTTTAAAAAATATTTATTTATTTATTAGTTGTACACAATGCCTTTATTTATTTTTATGTGGTGCTGAGGATCGAACCTGGGCTGTGCACATGCTAGGCAAGCACTCTACTGCTGAGCCACATCCCCAGCCCCATAATGGCCAAATTTTATTCCTCCCTCCCTCCTGCTCATTTGCAAGGGCTTCCGGACGCAGGCCACCTCCTCGGAGCTGACAGAAGCTGGCTCCCTGCGAGAGCTGCTGGGTGATTGAAAGGATGATCTTTGGAAATTGTCAACTTCCTGTCCCTCTCTGCCTTCCGTATCAACAGTGTCACTACAGAAGAACATGCTGCACTTGCTGAGGTGCCCTGGCGTCTCCAGCCATCTGGGTTTTGCTGATGGTGGCTGGCTCTGTGGGCTACCTGGAGATGGTGACCGGGAAGAGCCCTTGTGGGGAAGATGATGGGAGGATCTTCTTGCCTTCTTGTTCCTATTCTTTTCTTCATGCACATGACAGCTTGCTCAGGAAGACACGGGGAGCACGCAGACCCCTGAGGCCCACGCAGACCCCTGAGGCCCACGCAGACCCCTGAGGCCCACAGCCCTGTTCATATCCTGGATCCCCACTGGCAGCCAATGAGATCCTTGCTTCCAACCGTTTGCTCCCTCCTGGTTTCAGAATGATAAATTCTTGGCCTTCGACATGTGACTGTGCAGAGTGGGCAGAGAATGTGGGAGGTGGGGGGAAGTGACCCTGAGCTGTCCTCCAGTGGTGGCCCTGCTTCTGCTCATCTCCCAGAGGATGAAGATGGAGCCAGCCAGACCCCACCTGCAGCCTGGAGGTGGTCCCAGCCACCCCTAGAAACTGCCAGGAGAGGAGCGAACCCTGGCAGAGGTTGTCAGACTTCTGTAAAGGGCCAGAAGTCTCCGTCACACCCCTTGACTCAGACACTGCAGACGACACATGAGTCTGTGTCCAATTGAACTTTATCCACAGCACCGAAACTTGAATCTCACATATGCAATTCGCCCAGGCTGCAAAATATTCCTCTTTTTGTGTTCGTGTGTGATTAAAGCCAGGGTCTTGCTCATGTCACGCTTGTACTCTTCCACTGAGCTATACCCTAGCCCTGGAATATTCCTCTTTAGATTTTTTTTAAACACTTTTTTACATTTAAAAACACATAAAACTTGGCTTGGGGGGTATAGCTCCATGGTAGAGTGCTTGCCTAGCATGTGCAAGGCCCCGGGTTAGAGTCCCAGCATTGCCAAAATAATAATGATAATCATAAAGGAAAACATACAAAGAATTCTCAGCTCATGGTTTGCCCAGCCTTGCTGCAAGCCACTGAGGTCCGTGAACTTTGTTATAAAACAAACTGATGAATGGAGCCTTCTGATTGTGCAATCTTGGATAAACCACTTCATTGCTTCTAAATCTTGACTCTCTCATTGTAAGAAGGAGGAGACAAATAGAATTCTCTCACAGGATAAGCTAAATAAAATACGGACAATGTCTTGTTTAACATGTTGTGGTTTTATTCTAGGGTATTCTAGCAGAAGGAAGGGGGGAGCTCATCTCCCAAACCCAAGCTAGCAGAGGCAGTGTCTCCCCCGACACTCGGCCACATGCTGTCACCTGTCGACAGCTCTTAGGGACAGGGGTGCCTGCGAGCAGGGGCCGTGGGCAGCTTGCTCCTGGGCAGTGTGTGGGGCGGCAGCGGGCAGCTCCTCTGTTCTGCTGTCAGGACAGCCTTGGGAGGGCAGGACAGTGGGGCAGCTGGGGACGGCTGGGCAAGTAGGGACCGTGGTGCAACTGCCCAGGAGGAAAGGGAGGGGGGACTCCCTGCCTTATATTTTTGCAGCATTTAGAAGGCAGTGTAGAAGCCCTTGTGGACTCCTGTGTCTCATGTGAATGACCACGACATGGAGGGAGCCAGGAGTCACGAGTTCCCCGGGCTGCCCCAGGTGAGAGACACTGTTGGGGTTTGCATGTTCACCCCTCAAAACGCGTGTTGAATTTAATTGTGAAGGGCAAAAATCACACTGGAGACAACCGTGCAGCCAGGAGATTTACTCACCAGCCTTTATGGCTGGTCAGAGGTAGAAGAAGTATGGGAGAGAAGAGTCAGGGAGAGGGGAGTGTGCAAGCTCTGAAAGGAAGGCGGGTGCCTGGTTGTGCCAGCTGTGGTCTCTGGAGCTGCCGGCTGGGGCAGCTGCTGTTGGGCTGGAGACTGTAGGTCTGGAGCTGTTGCAGTGGCTGCCTCCTCTCAGCAGGGACGAGCTGTTGTGTCTGAGCTCCGGGCAGGCAGGAGCTTTAAGTAGGAATTTCTGGTGGCGGGGTGTACCAGAGCGACCTTTAACGCTATTGGCTCTTTTCCCAGGGAACAGAGTGACCTTTAAGCTGATTGGCTCCTGCCTGGGGAAAATGAAACCAGGTTGCTTCTCATGGAAATTTCCATGGGGGAGGAGGCCCGTGGCCCAAGCCTATCTGTCAAATTGCCATTGTAACAGAATACCAAGGGGGACCTTTAAGAGCCGGCTGAGCTATGAGGGTTTCCTGCTCCTGAACAGATTAAAGGTATCATGGTGGGGAGGGGGTCATCACAGAAGGGTGAGTTGGGCTTCTCCCCCTCTGGTGCGTCCACTCCTCACCATGCAAGGACACAGCCAGAAGACTCACCGGACGCCAGGCCCTTGGACTTGGACTTGCCAGCCCCAGGACTGAGAGGCAGCATGCTGCCGTTTGCTGTGGAGCACGCGGTCTCTGCTCTTCTGTTTCAGCAGCGACAATGGACGTAGGCAGACACCCGGCCCAGACAAAGCACGGAGGGCTTGGACCCCTGGCAGGGCGTCAAGGGAGGCTTGAGCATCCCTTCGGAAGGTGTCCTCAGTCGTGGCGGTGTCCAGCATGAGCCTGGGCCTCGCCCTAGGAAACACAGGGGAGATGGACCCACCCCCCCAGACCAACTCGAGAGCTGGAGCTTCCTGGGCAGGTGCAACCAGACCACGGCAGGGAGGGGCGGCCGCCTTCCCAGGACCCCGAGGGCTCTGAATTGGACACCAAGTCCTGGCTCAACCCCAGAAGGATTTCTGATAACTGGAAACAATCAAAAGAAACAATGGGGCCGCCGGAGAGGGAAAGTGGAATTTGACAGCGCAGCGGAAGGCATTGATTGGAGAGGATATAGAGCCATTTATGCTCACCCCGAGGCCGCTCAGCGCACCAGGGGGCAATCGATCACGTCCCCCCTGCCCTGCGCGGGGAACCGTGGGAGCTGGTTCCACCTCTTTTGCTGAAGGAAGGAAGGAAAGCGCAGGGTACTGGCCACTTGCGAGGCCGCGCTCAGGCCCAGCACGCGCTGTCCGTTTCTGGGACAGCCTTGAGTCGGGGGGTCACGGCAGAGGCCCCGCTGCCGGGCAATTTTACTCCAGGTTCGTTGGGTTTGGGTTACGACCTGCACGGGTCATGGGGCCACGAGGACAGCCTCAGCACGGCCGCAGACACGGGCCATTCAGCTGACCAAGAGGGGACTCCTGGAGGGTCTACCGGGGCTCAGGGTTTGGAGGGTCTGGTCCCTGCTTGGTGGCCCCGTTGCCCTTGGGCCTGCAGCGAGGCAGCACACCATGGTGGCGACCCATGGCTGAGGCTGAGCTCGCCTCAAGGCCAGGGAGCAAGAGGGAGAGCAAGGAGGGGCCAGGGTGCCACTGTCCCCTTCAAGGACACGACCCAGTGACCTCCAGGCCTCCGCGAGGCCCCACCTCTTAAAGGTCCTGCTACCTCCCAGTAGCACTGCCCTGGGACCAAGCCACACGGAGCTCTGGGGGAGAAGAAAGAGCCAGACGGGGCAGAACCAAGCACGTGCTTCCTTCCGGGGGCTGGGGGGGGCACCGCTCCTACCTTGAAACACCCACGCAGCACGAGAGGCCCAGCGTGAGCTTCGGCCTGCTGCCCGTGCTCTCCTGACCAGCCGGTGCTCCGGTTGGACTCACCTGTGACCGTGGGTGCCAATCCAGCTCTCACCACGTGGTGTCCTCCGGGGGCAAGGTCACATCCAGAAACCCAGAGCCAGACTTGAACCAACACTCAGCTCAGGAACCAGGACCCCCCTTCTTTCCATCCCCACGCCTTCTGGACTGGTGAAGGTCCCAGTTTCTAGACTCTGGGGAAAACAGTTCTCCTTGTGTTCACTCCCTCCATCCTCCAGGCAGAGTCAGGAATGTGGACCCCATTCTATCAAGGTCAGTGTCCAAAAATGTCAGGAAAAAGCTCGATTTTTTTCTTCTTTTCCTTCTTTCTCTTGTGCAAATGATTCAATTTGCCTTGCAGAAAACTATCTTGCTCTTGAAATTAAGACTTATCCGACCAGGTGGGTTGGCACATGCCTGTAATCCCAGCAACTAGGGAGGCTGAGGTAGGAGGATAACAAATTTGAGGCCAGGCTTAGCAACTTAGCAAGACACTGTCTCAAAATCGAAAGAAAAAAAAAATAGAGGACTGGGAATGGGCTCAGTGATTAAATACCCCTGGGTTCAATCCCTGGTACCAAAAGCAAAACAAAACAAAACAAAAAACTTACCTGTAGCACTACTTACACTCAGTATAGAAGAAAGCACTGATCTGATTTGATGGCCCAGCTGACTCCACGTTACAAACAAACTCCCTTTACTTCCCTGGCTGGAGTTTTGCAATAGCCTTTATGGTCTTTTCTGTGCCTGTCTGCTCCGACCTGTTCTCCACAGTGGAAAACAAGGGACAGGCCAGCACTGTCCGCCGGGGGTTAGGAGGAGTAGCAGGGAATGGATTTCAGAGACATTTAGTCTGCAGCCTGCAACATCTGTGTTCCTCTCCCTACAGATTCTTTTTTTTTTTTTTTTTTTTTTGGTACTGGGGATTGAACTCAGGAGCACACAACCACCTGGCCTTTTTTGTATTTTATTAGAGACAGGGTCTCACTGAGTTGCTAAGTGCCTCGCCATGGCTGAGGCTGGCTTTGAACTCGCCATCCTCCTGCCTCAGCCTCCCAAAGTGCTGGGATTACAGGCGTGCGCCACCGCGCCCGGCTCTACATATTCATTTTTATGTGTGTGTCCCGTTTTCCCCCAGAGCACACATTCATAGAATGTCTGTGTTCTTCATAAGAAAATGAACTTCTTTTTTTTTTTTTGTGGTACCGGGAATTGAACTCAGGGCACTCGACCACTGGGTCACATCCCCAGCCCTTTTTTTTTGTATTTTATTTAGAGACAGGGTCTCACTGAGTTGCTAAGTGCCTCGCCATTGCTGAGTCGGGCTTTGAACTCGTGATCCCCCTGCCTGAAAATGAACTTCTTGTTGTTAACAATGTACATGACTGCAACAAGGGGGTGAAGACCAGAGAGACTTTCCCAGGAAGTGAAATTCATGCAAGCGCTGGCGGTGGGGACCGTAGCACACATTCTACCCGTGGTCGAGTTTATTTTTACATCTACTATAACACTCACATCAATTCCAGGACGTGAAAATATGGGTCTCTTGGAAACAAGGAACTTTGAATATTAGGAATGTTTATTGTAGATTGTAATATGGAAGTGTAAAAAGAAAAGAAAGAAAGAAAGAGACATTCATTTAGAGGGAGGAGTGAATGGAATTGGTGACTGATGGGCTTTGGGTGTGGGGGGGGGGGGGGCGGGGAGGGTGGGGGGGGGGGGGGGGAGGGTGGGCTGCCCAGGCCTGCCCTGCTGCTCTTCCCAAGCATCTGTATCCTCCGGGCCTGGGGTCAGGAGAGGGAGGAGGGGACAGAGGGAGGTGACCTCCATCGGAGCACTTCTGCCACACCAGGGCTCAGTCTAAGCTCTGTAAGTTGGTTTCCTGGTGAGTCCTTGGGGGGGGTGTGTGATCACACAACCTGCCAAGAGCCCCGGCAGGGTGAGGGTCAGGGTGGGCCTGGGGTGGAGGGGTTCGAGGGGGAGCCGGGGTGGGGGGTGCCTCAGCTGCGTCCCACAGAAGTCCAGGGGGTGGAAAGCCAGCCAGGTAGCGGGGGCGGGAGACACCACCGGGGCCAGCCAGGCAGGGGCCTGGGCAGTGGGCAGGGCGAGTGTGGCTGAGCTGGTGAAGCTGAGAGGCGCAGGAGGGGCCTGGAGAGCTGGTGGCCCGAATGCGACGAGGAAGAGGCCCTGAGGGGGATGGGCCAGATTCATGCCGTCTTTAGAGAAAGCAGGTAACAGCCCTTGTCCACCCCTGGTCTCACTTAAAGAGCTGACTCAAGGGTGGTCAGGGTCCCAGCAAGCCCTGAGCAGCAACTGGTGCAGGTGCCCAGGCCTGAGCCAATCAGGAGACCATGGCTCAGGTGTGAGCCTGTGGCCCAAGATGGCTCCCGAGGGGAAGGGAAGGGCCCGCCCCAGCAGGCCCTGTCTGGGCTCCTCTGTTGGGTCCTCTCCCGACCCTTGGCCCAACTGAGTGAGGGGGCGTGTGTAAGGATGGCCTTAGCTGATAAAACCTGCAGTCCCACCAGGCGCAGCCTGCAGAGCCCTCCAATATGCCGACCAGGCATGGCCTGATCAAACAAGTCACTTTCCACAACCCTGATAAGAGTCAGGGTGAAGTCACCTGTCATTTGTCATAACCCCGATGAGAATCAGAAGTGTGGAAATCACCAAACCGTACGTCCTGACTCTAAGATGTAAGATGTTACTAAGAAACCCCGTAACAGCAGGTAGGGACTGAAAGGGTGAGCAAAAGCCCCGACATCTAGTGTAAAGGATGATCGTCATCTGCCTGACCCTGTGTCGTCCCCACCGCTCTCCAACTCTACAGCCACGTCTTGACCCTGGCGCCTTCTCCTTACGACCCTCTCCCCCACCAGCCAGGACCTCCACCCCAGGAGGAGCCCCCATCGGTTCCTGACCTGGTTGCTGTGGTCCGAGAGAGTGGGCACCTGCTGGACTTAAGGCCTAAGACTTGAGACTCTAGACCGGGCACGCGAGCTTAGCACGCAGAGGGAATGTCTGTAATGAGTCTGTCGTGGTTAAGAGTGCTTGCAGTGCTTAGAATGAGCTTAGAATTGTTTGCTTTGATGGATCATGTCTATTGCAGTGCCCAGCATTGAGGATGGTCATTTCTTGATAAAGAACCTGTAAGAGTGAAATTGTATTGAGTGATTTGAGTGAAGAAAGCATTGAAAGGGGCAGAAGCGCGTGGCCATTCTGTCTCTCTCCCCTCAGCCGCAGAAGTCGCACTTTTGCCATCACGACAGCCGGTGACTTGGTTTGGGAGCCATCCTGATGGAACAGGGCTGCCAGAGGAAATATAGGGAGCCCAGTTCAATCCGAGTGTGCCTGTGGGGTCACGTTTGGTACGCACTTGAGACACGTGAAAAATAGGATCCCCTTGGGCGGGGGTTGTGGCTCAGCGGCAGAGCGCTCGCCTCGCACGTGCACAGCCCGGGTTCGATCCTCAGCACCACGTAAACATAAATGCATTGCATGTGTACAACGAAAGCAAATAAATAAATAAATAAATAAATAAATAGATAAATAATAGGATCCCCTTAACAGTAGGGAAGAAGAATCTTTCAGCGGGAACCACCCCAGCTGGCCCTCAGTGTTACGGGCTGAACAGATATACCAGAAAATTAGGAGTTAAAAAGTGGACCAGTCTCCAGGGCCGTAAAATCCAGATAACAGTCGTGGAGACGGGAGGCCGGGAAGTCAGCTCAGCCTCCTGGGACTCTGTGGTCAGCAGAGATACCAAGCAGCCGGAGCCGGCCAGACACCGCTGGTCAGTGCTGTCTCCACTCTTTCTCCAGCAGAGCCCCCTCCCCCAAGTGAAGCTGCTGTCTGGGTTTTTTTTTTATTTTTTTTTTTTTTTGTGGTACCGGGGATTGAACTCAGGGGCACTCGACCACTGGGCCACATCCCCAGCCCTTTTTTGTAATTTTATTTAGAGACAGGGTTTCACTGAGTTGCTAAGTGCCTCGCCATTGCTGAGGCTGGCTTTGAACTCGCGATCCTCCTGCCTCAGCCTCCCAAAGTGCGGTTTTTCTTTTTTAATATTTATTTATTTGCTTTAGTTGTACACAATGCAGAGCATTTATGTTTACGTGGTGCTGAGGGTGGAACTCGGGCCGCGCACGTGCTAGGCAAGCACTCTACCGCTGAGCCACCGCCCCAGCCCGGCTATCTGGGTTTGATTGAATTCTTTCTGGTCTCGTTTTTTTGTTTCCACTGACTCTGGACCCAAGGACCTGGAATCTGGTAACCTACCACCTATTTGTCAACCACGTGTCCTTCACTTACTCACTTTTGCCAAATCGGGCAGTCCTGCACATGGGGACCAGGTGGGTGAGAGGCCGGTGCCTGAGGCAGATTTGTAGAAGGACAGAGAGGGCTTAGCCTCCAGACCCCCAGCTCTGTGTCGAAAGGCTTCTGAGGAAAAGGAGTCGACAACGTCAGAGCCACAAGGCCAGCGTGGCAGAGAACACTGGTCGTGGGTGAATGGAAACAGGAATGCCAGCCGGGTGTGGTGGGCACTCCAGTAACCCCAGCGACTGGGGAGGCTGGGGCAGGAGGATTGCCAGTTTGAGGCCAGCCTCAGCAACTTGGCAAGCCCCTGTGTCAAAATGAAAAATGAAAAATGGGGGGATGTAGGTTAGTGGTAATGTGCCCCAGGGTTCAATCCCCAGCATCCCACCCCACCCCTCCCCCCCAAAATAAAGAAAGAAAGAAAGAAGATCAATGCAGCACTGAGGTGGCCCACCATGCCTGGGACGGGGTGGGTGTGTGCAGCAGCTTGGAGACAGGGTGCACCTGGGACCACAGCTGCTCCCGGCCGCTCAGCACCCTGCTTTCTGGGAGTGGGAGGGTGCCAGACAGCTCCTTCCCCCCCACGCCTGCGTGTCCCACCTGCTTCCTGCCGAGCCACGTGGGTCTGTCCCCACGGCAGGTCTGCGTAGCAGGCACAGCAGCTTGTACCGGAGGCACGCGGTGGGTTGGAAAGGGACCTACCTGTCCCCACCACTCCAGCCGTGGGCAGGCCGTGCAGGGGTCCAGGCCACGGGCAGTGGAGGAACGGTCCTCCCCTGAGCTCCCCGCAGGCCGGGGAGAGGAGGAAGCCGGCCGTGAGGAACGGGAGGGACGAAGAGGCCTTCCTTCTTCCAAAATGCGGAGGCACGCTGGAGAGGGGGAGGCCGGGCTTGAAGGCTGCGATAAGACGGGGAGAGAATGGCTCCAGACGTGTTTCTCGGTGCCGCCCGCTTATCTTTTTGTGCCCCTGTCAGCTGGAGACGGTGTTGGCTGCTGATTGAGGAAGCCGGGGCTGTGGAACAAAGGCTGTCTTCAGAACAGGGCCTCGGAGAGCATCCGCTGGTTCTATTCAGGTGTCTAATTGCCGCTGTTTTCGGGGTCCACGAGGCAGCCGCTGCGGGGAGAACCCCCAAGCTCGTGGCTGCCAATCAGGGCTGCCTCCGGCCTGCTCGGCCGATGGCCCCACCTTTTGTGAAGCCCGACAAGCGTTTCCCAAGCCCCTCGGGCGGGCCTTCGGATGCTGTGTGTTTGACGTGGCCGGAGCCTCCTCGCAGATCAGCACGTCCTGAATCTTGTGGGGCTGCGCGGGCAGGATGCGCGGCCCGGCCCCCTGGCGGTCCCACCGGGTACTGCTCAGCCCGACGGGCGGCTCTGTCCCTTCCTGTGACTTGTGTCCCCACCCCCTGACCCCCACCACTCCCAGCACACAGAACCCTAATCCTAACCTTCAGGACCTGTGCAGTGAGACCTCATTTAGAAATAGGGTCTCGCCGGGCGCGGTGGCGCACGCCTGTAATCCCAGCACTTTGGGAGGCTGAGGCAGGAGGATCGCGAGTTCAAAGCCAGCCTCAGCAATGGCGAGGCACTTAGCAACTCAGTGAGACCCTGTCTCTAAATAAAATACAAAAAAGGGCTGGGGATGTGGCCCAGTGGTCGAGTGCCCCCGAGTTCAATCCCTGGTACCACAAAAAAAAAAAAAAGAAAAAAAAAAAAGAAATAGGGTCTCTGCAGAGGCGACCACGTCAGGATCATTGTGGACCCACATCCAGTGACCAGGGAAGCGTGGACACAGGAACACACACAGGGGGTGGGGGGGCGGGGATGGTGGAAGAGCCACAGGGAGAAGATGGCCCCCTCCCAGCCGAGGAGAGAGGCCTACAGCAGCTCCTCCTCCAGGGCCCTGCCCACACCTGGTCTTGGACGTTGGGCCTCTAGAACTTTCAGAGAATGTGTTTCTGCTGGTTAAGCCCCAGGTTTGGGCCACAGAAAACCAAACCAGTTGTTGAAGGATGCTGTGTGGTCGGGAGGGTGCAGAAGCCTCCGTCTCCCCCTGCACGGTTGAGCGGGGTTGAAATGGGGTTCGCTTTACCCAGCCCTCGCCCTGAGCCTTAGCGGCCTTACTGAGCCCTAGCAGCCTCACCCCCTGGCCTGCACCTGGGGGATCACGGGCCTGGTCAGTAGGGGTGAGGCCTGCCTCTCTCTCCGTGCTGCTCACGAGCACCAGGCCCTCTGGGCCACGGCCCCACCCTGGCCATCCAGCGTCTGCCCTGGCCAGCACATCCCCGACTGCCTGGCCTAAAATTCCTGCCTGGGGAACATCTCTCTTAGCATACTTTTAAAAGGCTGCTGGACCCAAGAAAGCCTGGCTTTCTAGAAAATTCCTTTACATGGAGAGCAATGGTCCCTAGAGGGACCGGTGTCCTAGACGCGTCATCCAGGGCGTCTGCTACCCACCTTCCCCTCAGCTGAAGGGCTCCCACTCGTTTGTGCTGACCTGGGAACAGACCTTAGGCAGCACCACGCAGCTGCAGTCAGGGGTCAGGGTTGGCCAGAGCCCGGGACTGAGCCTGGGGCACGAGCCCGGGCACTTCGTGCAGAAGGGTGAGGAAAGGACCCTCCATAGCCTCTTCAGGTGGGGACTGGCGGGGCTCATGTGGAGGGACTGCAGAGACCCAGGTGGGAACAGGCAAATCCCGTGGGAAGGGCCACAGCAGGCTGCAGGACGGGGACTGAGCCTGGGTGACAGGGACTCCACAGTGAGGGCTTAGGTCAGGGCTGCGGGGAAGGTCCTGCAGGGGAGGACAGGAGCCTGAATGATGAGTGACCCTCCTCGAGGGCCGCTGCCGGCTGAGCTGTCTCTCTCTCTCCAAACTCACCTGTGAGCGTGGCCTCAATTGGAAAACAGTTCTTTGCCGACGTGGTCGAGCTGAGAGGAGGTCACCCTGGAGTCGGCGGGCCCTTACCCAACATCACTGGTGTCCTCCTAAGAAGAGACAGACACGTAGGGACACGTGTGAGAAGACGGGCAGAGACGGGTGAGGCATCTGTGGGACAAGGACACCAAGTGTGGGCTGGCCGAGGCATGGCTCACTGTCCTCACGGCCTCCAGAAGGAGGTGGCCCAGCCCACACCTTGATTTGGGGGTTCCGGCCTCCCGCACTGTGGGAGAAGGAGTACCTTCTGTTGCTGCAAGCCACTCTGCCATGGTCACTTGTGACAGCCCAGGAGACGACCTAAGGGGCCTGCTGCATGCCAACCGGTGCACTTATTTTCTTTTTCTTTCGTTTTTGGTACCAGGGATTGAACTCAGGGGCACTCGTCCACTGGGCCACATCCCCAGCCCTTTTTTTTTTTTTTTTAATATTTACTTATTTACTTTAGTTGTACACAATGCAATGCATTTATGTTTTACGTGGTGCTGAGGATCGAACCCCGGCTGCGCATGTGCAAGGCGAGCACACTGCCGCTGAGCCACAACCCCAGCCCCAGCCCTTTTTTGTATTTTATTAGAGACAGGGTCTCACTGAGTTGCTAAGTGCCTCGCCATTGCTGAGGCTGGCTTTGAACTCACGATCCTCCTGCTTCAGCCTCCCAAGTGCTGGGATGACAGGCGTGCACCACTGCGCCCAGAGCATTTATTTTCTTTAGGTCTTGAAGACAGCCTGAGGTGGCCACCATTTTCTGGGTGCTTGGAGGGTCAGGAGCCAAGCCCTGGCCGCCCAACTCCCATTGGGTCAGCCCAGGCCAGACCCCTCCACCAGCCAGGAATTGGGACTGATTCCCTTTGCGGCTGGGCCTCACGGGCCTCCTGTTATTGCAGACCACCTGAGCCCACCCCAGCACCCCCGCCCTCTCCCGGGCTCTGGGGCCCTTCTCCAGATGTGCTATCAGCTGTCTTCTTGGCCTGGCTGACAGGGGGTCAAAGGACAGGGCCAGAACCAGCGCGACCCGGCCCTGCAGGGAGCCCTTTGGTCCTCAGCTACACCCAGGCCCGGGTGCACCCTGGGGCCTGCCTTAGATCCCCACCAAGGAGCCCAGGTCCTCGGCTCCTGCAGACCCCACCTTCGGGCCCTTCTCTATGGAGCCCCGCGCCTTCTCCAAAAAACACCTCCTCCCTCCAGGGCCACCTCCATCGAGGAGACCCTTTCCAGACCCCCAACCCTCCCCAGGCTGTGGCTCTTCCCACGGGAGCCTCGCGGCCGCTAGGTGGCAGCAGAGACTGGGACTGGCCGAGCCCGACCCCAGGGCGGGGCAGTCCCCGTGGGAGAAAGACCGAGGCCCCCTGGACGGGGAGGGAGGCCACCAAGCCCGGCTGTGCTGGGGAGGGTCCCGGGCAGGGAAACCCCAAGGTCAGGGTGCAATCAGGGTGGCGGGGCCCCAGCTGAGCCAGGAAAGCGCAGGAGTGTCGCAGCTACGCTGAATTTAGAGAGGAAGGCCGAGTGGCAGAGGAGTGGTCAGCGTGCGCCAGGCGGGCTCCAGCCCAGTGCTGGAAAGGAAAAGAGGAAGAGTTCCCTGGGGGAGTCCACCAGGGCTCCCGAAGCAGGTTGCCTTGCAGAGCCCAGGCCTTCCTGCAGGTCACCCAGCCCACAGCGGCTTGGTCAGAGGGTGCCCACCAGAGGAGAGGTCACACAGCACCTCTGAGGGGCTCCCTCGGTGGGGACGCAGGTCACGGGCCTTCCAGGGGCAGCTTTCTTTCCTGCACAGGTCCAGCTCTCACGTGCAGAGGGAGAGAGAGGATCAAGGTGTCCTGGTCACTTGAGCCTGGTGTCCTGCGTTCGGATAAGTTCCTTCTGGGTTCCTTAGTCAATCTAGATGTTTTTGAAAGGTTGGGAGAAGCCTCGTTGTCATTTGTCTGCAAGCCTGACGGGTTCCGCGTCCCTGAGCCCAGGTCACAGGGCTGTGGGTACCCGGTGTTAACAGCACCAAGAAGCCAAAGGGAGCCAGATGTGGCAGCCAAGCCTGTCAACCCAGCCACTCGGGAGGCTGAGGCAGGAGGCTGATCGCAAGTTCAAAGCCAGCCTAGGCCACTTAGTGAGGCCGTCTCAAAATAAATTTTAAAAATGGGCTGGGGATACGGCTCCGTGCCAGAGCACTTGCCTAACGTGCATGAAGCCTTGGCTTCAATCCTCAGCACCCAGGGGAGAGGAGCAGCCCAAGAGGAAGGTTAGCGAAGACTTTGTAGTTACTAAATGAATAAACACTATAATAATAGTTGCCATTTTACGAAGTGCATGTGAAAGGCCAAGCATTTTGTGTGTATTACCTCATTTAGTCCTGTAACTTCCTGAGTTAGGCAACAAAGTGAAAAAGAAACTGAGGTTCAGAGAGGCTCAGAGACTTACATGTTGCCACAGATCAAAAAGTCATGGAGTGGCCAGGTAAAATGGCGCATGCCTGTAATTCCAGTGGATCGGGAAGCTGAACCAGGAGAATTGTGATTTCAAAGCCAGCCTCGGCAATTTAGCAAGGCCCTGAGCAACGCAGCAAGACCCTCTCTCTAAATAAAATATAAAAAAGGGCTGGATATGTGGCTCAGTGGTTAAGTGCCCCTGGGTTCAATCCCTAGTATCAGGAAAAAAAAAAAGTCATGGAGGTGGGATTCAAAGTGAGCACACTGGGTACAAGAAAGATGTTCACCAGCCGGGCACGGTGGCACATGCCTGTAATCCCAGCACTCGGGAGGCTGAGGCAGGAGGATTGTGAGTTCCAAGCCAGCCTCAGCTATGGTGAGGCACTTAGCAACTCAGTGAGACCCTGTCTCTAATAAAATACAAAAAAGGGCTGGGGATGTGGCCCAGTGGTCGAGTGCCCCTGAGTTCAATTCCTGGTGCCAAAAAAGAAAAAAGAAAAAAAAAGAAAGATGTTCACCAAGTGTACAGAAAGCTCAGTGTTAGGACAAGAGATGAGGGAGATTTTGTCATGAAGAATTTAGAGGAAAGACTGATCTATTGGGCTGTGACGGTTGCTTAGGCTCCAAGTCCACTCTCCCCAAAGCATCTTTGTGGAAACTTAGGCAAGGTTACAGGAGAAAAGGGCTCCCAGCTACACGGCTTGGGAGATGCTGGGTTAAGTGAAGTGTGACGGGGCCTTGGTGGCGGGGCTTTCCCTGCTGCCCCCGCGAGGCTGGGAGAGGAGGCCGGGGAGGGATGTGTTTGAGCACAGACCCCTCTTCCTCTGTTAAGCCCAGAGAACGGACCCCCAAAGACCACCAAGGAATCCGGAGTATATACCTTCATTCGGGCTTAATCTCGGACTCCCAGACCTCACCTACACGGTGGATCCGTACTGAGAGCCTTGAACCCAGGAGGGGCAAGCCTTTTATAGGAGTAGAAGCCAGGAGAGGGAGGGGGTTACATGTCTGGCCATCTTTATAGTTAGGGTGTCTTATCACATTGCAATTGGCCAGGGGAGCCCGCACGTGCCAAGCACGTTTTAAATTGTTTTGGGGAATGACTTAGGGGGTTTATTGGTGGAGGCTGTCCTCAGAGCAAGGGAATGTGCTGATTACAAACTGGAGTCACAGTTTGACTCCTATTATCCTAAAGCCAAGCATTTTATAGAAGCAAAAAGAAGTGGTTGAACTAAAAGGGCATGGGGCTAAAAAGGGGGGTTCCACACCTCCTCACCATCTGGTGAGACCTGGGTTCCACAGACACACTTTAGGAGCTGTTGCTGCGTTAGTCCCTGGAAGAGCAGTCTCACTGTAGCTAGCCCAAGAGTGCCCACCATGCTGTCCACTTCCAACCCAGGAGCCGGTGAGTCCCTCAGCCACCTGGTGTGTGGTAGGGGATTCATTTCACCCCCAAAGAGGCCTGGTCTTGTCCGTGACCCCTGGGAGGGACCTCTCAGCCCTTGGAAGTTCCTGCCTGCTAAGTGTCTTTGTTTACCTGGGGCCTTGGACCACCCCAGATAGTCTGCGCTTCACTGTGACGTTTGTCAGGGGCTTTGGGTCACAGGGTATCAGCCTGACCTCTGGAGGTCAGCCATGTGGGTGTCCAGATATGTGTATGTGACCAAGACCCAGTGGAACCCCTGGGTGAAGTCCCCTGCTGGCATTGGTCACTGGGTTGGCGCACATGGGTGCCGGGATGGTCAGTGCTGTCCACGTGACTCCACGGGGAGACAACCAGGGGCGCTCGCACGGCCTCCTGGGCCCTCCCCTGGGCCTCTTCCCTAGCGGGCCTCTCCTGTGTCCTTTCACTGTGATACTGTTAACTGTGAGTAGAACAGATTTTTCCCCCCTGGATTTGGTGGGTCTCTCTTGGAAAATCATCAAAACTGAGAGTGATCTTAGGGACTTCTGAATTATGCATATGACAAAAAGGTCTTTGCAGATATAATTCAGGTGAGAGACCTTAAAGTAGGGATGTTAACTTGGATTACTGGGAAAGAAGGCTAATCTAATCACACACAAAGCAGAGAACCTTTTCTCAGAGAAATCAGAGTCGGGAAGCAGAGAGATCTGTAGTGTGACAATGACTCTACCTGCACTGCAGGGGCGGGGGGCGGGCAGGGGGCCACCCAGAGGGCTTGAGGAGGCACATGGGCAGCCCCCCAGAGCAGCCTGGCCCCGGCTGGCTGACTGAGAGGCAGGCGGAACCTCAGTCCTCTGACTTCAAGGAACTGAATTTGGTGATAACCTGATAGCACTGAGGCAGATTCTTTCCAGAGCTTCGCGGTAAGAGCTGGCCCTTTGTTTCTGGCCTTGCAAACCCTGGGTCAGAGGGACCAGCGGAGCCCACCTGGACCTCTGACCTGTGAGCGCACAGGCTTGTTAGCTCAAGCTGCCGATGGGTCCCAGCATCGCAGGATAGGAGCCCAGACACCCCCTGGTCCTTTCCATTCCCATCTCCTAGACGAAACTGTGCTACCTCCAGCCTTCTTGTCCCAGTATCCCATCCTGGGTGTCCCCAGGGCCTGTCTTTCTCTGCCCTGGTGCCAAGGGCAAGGCCAGAGGATCAAAGTTCAAGGGTCCTGCCAGGCGCGGTGGCGCACGCCTGTAATCCCAGCACTTTGGGAGGCTGAGGCAGGAGGATCGCGAGTTCAAAGCCAGCCTCAGCAATGGCGAGGCACTTAGCAACTCAGTGAGACCCTGTCTCTAATAAAATACAAAAAAAAAAAAAAGGGGGGCTGGGGATGTGACCCAGTGGTCAAGTGCCCCTGAGTTCAATCCCTGGTACCAAAAAAAAAAAAAAAAAAAAAAAAAAAAAAAGTTCAAGGGTCCTTTTGAAGCACTATGCATCAGACGGGGTCTTTGAAACCGAGAGCGAGAGGAGGAGGGGCAGAGGAGAGTCACTTGGCCAAACAAAAGCTATTTTGAATTCCAACATAAAGAATCCAAATCTAGAAGCCCTCTCCAGCACACAGACCGCATGGAAAATTGAAGTTGCTTAAAAACAATTATTTGGCTTTATGCTGAATTGAAGAAGCCAGACATAAAGAGTACATTCTGTGTGATTCCGTTTCTGTGAAGTTCTAGAATAGGCAAAACTAATCTGTGATGACAGAAATTGGAATAGCACTCGCCTCTGGGCGAGGGGCGGGGACAGACTGCAACGAGCCAGGAGGGAGCCGTCTGGGGGGGCGGGGTTCTGTGTTTCCTTGGGGGGGTGGGGGGCACCGGGACGCGCTCTTGTCAAAACCCACCAAACTGTGTACTTAGGACACACGCGCTACGATTGTAAAACAGTGAAAAATTAAACATAATTGTTTAGAACAAAATAATTGGGCACTGAGAACAATCACCTGTTGTTCCGAGCAAAGGTGCTCCGCTGCAGAGGGAACACAAGCCGGCCGCTTCCCAGCCTCCCAGAGCACGCACCTCCCGGGCAGGGTGACTGGCAGGGACCGACCGCTCTGTCCTGCCGGGTCTGGGCGGTCCAGTGAGTTCCTGGAAAAGTAAAGTTGCTTAAAAATAATTATTTGGCTTTATGCTGCATTGAAGAAGCCAGACATAAAGAGCACATTCTGTGTGATTCTATTTCTGTGAAGTTCTAGAACAGGCGAGTGGGGCTGTGAACGCTGGGGCTGGAGGAAGCCCTGTCCAGCGCGGGCTGCTGGATGGGGAAGACCTGGGGGTGTCGGGTGGGGTGTTGGTGCCCGCGCTTCCTCACCATCGGTATGCAGGAGAGGCTGTGGCCAGTAACCCAGGGTGCTGGGTGCCCAGAGGGTCCCCTGAGCATGGAGGAACCCCCCGCCAGCTGCCCGGTTTTCCTGGAGTGTGGTGTCCTGGGTTCTCTCTGCTGAGACTGCCCGCTGGGTCCAGGCTGGCTCTGCGGGCTTTGCCTCCAAGGGCGGGGGCACGAGAGCTGAAGCTCCTTTGAGCCTGGTTCCATCTGCGTGAAGAGAGAGGGACACATCTCACCTTCCCTGCCAGGCGAGCAGGGGCTGGGGCTCTGGCCAGTGCTGGTGTGGGGACTTTTTCCTTTTGCAGTACAGGGGGTGGAACCCAGGGCCCCACACCCGCTAGGCAAACCCTCTACCACTGTGGGGTGGGGGCATGATACGGGTGTGTGGGTCCTGCGAGGCCTGGCTCAAGCCTCAGGATGTGGGACCCAGTGGGACCCAAGACCCTTGGGCAGACCAGGCCTGTAGGACAGTTCCCCGTCACCCTGAGGGCTGACCACAGGCGTTAAGACAAAGGGAGGGGGATATGGAGGCTGAGGCTGGGGGGCCCCCGAGTCTGGCCTCCTGACGTGCTTTGGCCAATAGAATGTGGCACAAGTGACATGTAAGGAGCTTAGCCCAGGGCACAGTGTGAGGACACCGTCCCCAGCAGACTGTCCTCACCTGCCACACCAGCTGTAAGTCCAGGAGTCCCTGGGGGCACTCTTGCTGCAGACCAGCTGGTCACAGTTCAGGGGCTGCGGCGACCACTTGGGTGTGATCGTTCTCCAGAACAACTCACAGAACTCAGGACAGCGCTACGCAGTGAGCCTTCACACCCAGGGGCCCGCGCCTGCAGGTTCAGCCAACCCTGGATCAAAAGTCTTCAGAGGGCTGGGGCTGGGGCTCAGCGGCAGAGCGCTCGCCTAGCACGTGCACAACCGGGTTCCATCCTCAGCACCACGTAAACATAAATGCATTTGCATTGTGTATAACTAAAGCAAATAAATAAATATTTTTTAAAAAAAATGTATTCAGAAAGACGCCGTGTCTGGTCTGAGCAGGTGCTGGCATTGCCCTACTGTTACTCCCTGAACAGCGCAGCACAGGGCCTCATCACGTTGCATTTACATCAAATCAGGTATTCTAAGTAATCTAGAGAGTGGGAAAATGTGCCTAGGCTATATGCAAACACTGAGCCCTTCTATACAAAGGACTTGAGTATCCGTAGGTTTCGGTGTTCATGTATCTGTGGGGTGGGGCCTGGGGGGTCTTGGAACCAGTCCCCCAAAGTTACCAAGGAACATCTGTGCTGATTACAGTTTTATCTTTTTTTTTTTTTTTTTTTTTTTTGGTACCGGGGATTGAACTCAGGGGCACTTGACCACTGTGCCACATCCCCAGCCCCCCCTTTTTTTTTTTTTTTTTTTGTATTTTATTAGAAGCAGGGTCTCCCTGAGTTACTAAGTGCCTTGTCATTACTGAGGCTGGCTTTGAACTCGCGATCCTCCTGCCTCAGTCTCCCAAAGTGCTGGGATTACAGGCGTGCGCCACCGCGCCCGGCTTACAGTTTTATCTTCAGGACACAAATTAGAACCAGCTAAGGGACAAGACACACAGGGTGAGGGTTGAGCGGGACCCAAATATGGGGCTTCTGGTCATCCTGTCCCCATGGGATCCTGGGTGCCGCTACCTCCTCCCAGTTAGTGTGTGTGAAGACAGTGAAGACCACTGCTACCCGGGGAAGCTCGCCCAGGCCTTGGTGCCCAGAGCCACGTGCTGCTGGGAGTCTGACCTCGAGTGTCCCGTGAGGAACTGTGCAGCCTTCGGAACTGATGTGGCATGTCGCACAGCCCCATCACAAATCACACTGTTGGGCTGTCCAGGGGCCAAAGCCCCTATGAGGCAGGACATTGCAGGGACCGAGGGATCACCTCCCAGTGGCCAAGGGCAGAGGCCAGCTATCTCTTTGGCAATGTCACTTCTCCACCTACAGATGTCCTGTGACCTCTGGTGCCGACTTCAAGGGCCCTTGCTGTGTCCACTCTCGCCCTCTCCGTATGCTCTTGCCAAGTCCCAGGCCTTCTTGAGCATGAGACACGACATGGAGGGAGCGCGGTCAGGTGGCAGCTCCAACTGCCAACAAAGAGGATAGACTGCCTGGCACCCCTGAGCCCCCAGGGAACCACTCCTGCGTAGTCCGCCACGTGAGGCGGGGCTGCCAGAGAAATACAGGTTGTCCGGTATTTCTGGACCAACCGAATTTCAGATGAACAACAAATAATTTTTAGTATAAATTATTGCCTGGGGTATATTTATATTAAAACTTACTTTTTAAAAAAATATTTATTTATTTACTTTAGTTGTACACAATGCAATGCATTTATATTTACATGGTGCTGAGGATCGAACGTGCCAAGCGGCCGCTGAGCCACAACCCCCGCCCCTAAAACTTACTTCTTATTTATTTGAAATTGAAATGTAACGGCATCCAGTATTTCTATTTGCTGATCGGCCAAGCCCCCCTCCCCCAGGGAGGACAGGAGAAGCTCAGCACAGCCTAGCCCAACCCGTGGACCCCAGTCATGAGCAAATAAAATTACTGCTATTTTAGGCGATGACTTTTGTTCTATGACAATAGTCTAAATCAATGGTTCACAAACTTTACCATGTGTGGCCTAGAGGACCTATTAAATTTGCAGATTGGAAAAAAGGAAAACAAATTTTCTGTGGATGGAACACAGGGTCTCTCACCTGCCAGGCAAGTGCTCTGTCACTGAGCTACCCTCCCTGCTGGGCAGAAAGACCTGTAACTATCAAGCTCAACTTAACTAAGCTGCTTTTACACAAAATCATGTGCCTTTCCTTTTGTTAGATCTTAGCAATTTTTATTTAGGAAATCTTCATTTTTGAATGATGTTAGAAGTTTACATCAGGTCTTGGTCTAGCTAATAAAACATAGTTTAAAAATATAGTGGGCTGGGGCATTGCTCGGTGACAGAGTGCTGGCCTAGCATGAGGAGGGCCCTGGGTCCTCTACCCAGCACTGGAAAAAAAAAAATTTTCAAGGGTGCTGAGATTCATCCCTAGAATTTCTGACTCAGTGGCTCTGGGGTGGAGTCCAAGGATCTGTGTTTCTAACAAGTTCTCAGGTGACACCAGTGCTGCTGGTCTGGGTGCCACATTTGGAGAACCACTGGTGTAAATTGATGGAGGACATCCTGCTTCCATGGCCTGTGATTGGGTCTGGGACAGTCAGGTGACTCCATTCTGGCCAATGAGTGTTGAGGAGGAGGAGTTGGCCACGGTGCTCCTAGGCAAGGTCTTCACAACATTTTCCTTTGGAGGTCCTTGGGTCTGGATTGAGTGTCCACAGTGACCCCAGCCATCCAGAAACGCTGAGCAGGGAAAGTGGGGCAGGGGTTGCGGGGGTCCACCTGACATCAGCCAGCTCCTCGCGGTTCCTCCTCATTTCCGGCTTTGTGAGACAGCAGAGCCCCTAATTCCTAAAGCCAAACTGATTGAGCGTCCATTAGTGTGAACTGACCGGCTGCCGGTCAGCAGCCCCCAGCAGCAGCCCCAGTGCTGCCTGGCTTCCACCCAGACTGCGGTGACGTTGGGGTCAGATGCTGGGATGCAGGGCAGAGGCAAGTGCTCCTCTTTGTCTGAGCGTCAAGGTCAGGATGATGAGTCTCGGGGCCCATTTGACAGCCAATATTGGGAGCAGCCCAGCCCCGCGCCTGGTGCACCTGCAGGTACTGCAAACAGACTGTAAGAGGTTAAGTCTCTCCTGGCCAAGGGTGCTCCTGAGCTGTTGGGAGACTTGAGGGGAGGGTGGCAGAGACAGGACCCTCCACGCCCTCCTAGGCTCCAGGGGCCGGGTTGGGGGACGGGGGTCGGGGCTGCTTCCCAAGGATTTTCCTGTGGAGAGACTACGTCACAGTCTTCCAGGAGAATGAAACGGGATCGCTCTTTCTGAATGTGGCTTAAGAGGACAAATAAAACCTCCTTATTGGATTAGCGTCTCGGGCAGCGACGGAGCCTGCTCTTGGTGCCTCCTGAGCAGGACGTAGAATCTCCAAAGAGCTCGGCCGTTCTCCAGACCTCGCCTCCGCGCTCAGGCTTTTTGTTCCTTTTGGACATGGTCTAAAAATAAAAATAAGGTCCAAAGTCCTCAGCGAAGGCCATTCAGATCCCACACAGTGACGGAAGTCGTTTCTCAGACAAATATAGGTCCCAGAACAAAGCGAGGGAGGGTGGGCGTGCAGGATGGGAGCAGGTGCGGGTGACTCGGGCAGAGCCCCAGCCGGAGCCCCAGGGCGCTGGGCTCTGAGGATGGGCATAGACTGGAAGAAATCATCGGAGTGGAAAGGGATAATGTGTGTGAAAGCCGGGCTCCAGAGGGGCACTTGGCGTGAGTTCTGTGTGTGTGTGCGCGAGCGTGTGTGTGTCTGGCCTCTTTCACAGTGCATCACATTTTCAGGGTTCATCGGTGTGGGAGCACATGTCAGAGCCTCACCCCCCACACCCCAGGCTGAACGTTCCACTGCAGGCTCGCCACGGCGCTTCCATCCGCGCACCTTGGTGGACGTTTGGGCCATGGGAATGGTGCTGTTATGGACGTGTGTGCGCACGTATTTGTTTCGATTGTGTTTAATTCTTTTTTTAAAAAAATATTTATTTATTTGCTTTAGTTGTATACAATGCGTTTATTTGTACGTAGTGCTGAGGATGGAACCCGGGCCGCGCACGTGCTAGGCGAGCACTCCACCGCTGAGCCACAACCCCAGCCCATTTGTGCTTAATTCTTAAGGACAGAATCCCAGAAAGGGTGAGTTCTTTCAAGGGCAAGTCCGTGCACACATGCATGTTCACACCTGTGCTTGCACACACATAAAAACACACACACACACACACACACACACGAGATTCCTGAGATGGGGCTTTTGAGAAACCTCACGCCCCTCGTGGGTATACAGCAGGCAAAGGGGCTGGAATAAGTTGAGCCCTGTGACTCCCCAGCGCACAGCCTTGCACACTTAGTAAAAGCAGAATTTTTCCCCCTGAGAATGGTCAGATACAGAACAGTAGATTCAGAAGAGGCAATGCGATGCAGTCGTTAAGGGCATTTTCAAAGACTGATGACCAGGATCTTGAGATTATAAGCAGAAAAGGCAGAGAGCAGACGTGCTGCACGCAGTAAGCTCACTATCTGGTTAAAACTGCAAACACAGATGAGGAACAGAGTGGAAATACACGGCGGCGGCATAACAGACAGAATTCTCCTTCCTTGTAATTTTGTATTTTGTGAATTTTCTACATTGAAGCATTAGGAGGCTTAAATGAGTTAATGTAGCCAGAAGATTTAGAACAGGGCTTGCTGCCTGGTAGGTGCTGCGCAGGTATATGCTCTCCTTATAATGATGTCTGCTTATGATCTGAAATTTTTTTAAAGAAAAATACTTCTTTCTTTCTGACCCTCCTCATGCTGCCTCTGAGAGGGCAGGGAGCATCCAACAGGACCTGGGGGGACAGGGGCTGGTCCCATGGACCCTTGGGGTAGCCCTTCCTGGACAGGGGGATCACCGTCTAATCTGAACATCCTGCAAAGAGGGTCTTGACGTGTCCCCAGAGGTCTCTTGCTATGAAAGGTACAGCCAGCTGCACCCAGAGGTCCAGGCAGGTAGTAGGTATCCTTTTTCCAGGTATCCCAGGTGCTCTACCCGGTGAAAGTACTCACGTTCAGGTTTATCCTCTCAATATCCAGGACCCTGGGAGGAGGAGGAGCGTCAGCAGGAACCAAGAGGGGTGAATTTTGCCCCAGCTTCCCATCTCCCTTTCAGATACTAAGAAGGGGGACCCCAGGTGTCCCCGATGCGCTGCCTGTACGACGTTGCCACAAGGGGGCGCTCCAGGCACCAGTAGGCGCTCCAGTGCGCAGCCTGGAAAAGAAAAAGGGAAACCGTTTTTCTCGGTGTGTGTGTGGGGGGGGGGGGGGGGGGGGGGGGGCGGGGACACGGGTCACCCCTAACATGGGCTGAGGAGGGGCGTGAAGAGCAGGTTTGGAATTGTTTCTCTCTGCCTGGGCTCAAGACAGGCCTTGAGGGGGCAAGGCCTGGGCGGTCCTGCGAGGGTCTGGGTGCTGGAAGCAGGAGGCAGCGCTTGGGGTGGCCCCAGCCAGCCTGCAGCCGCTGCTGGGCCCCCTGAGAGCAGCCGCTGCTGGGGCCGAAGGCGCGGCCCCGCGTCTGCTGAGAGCGCAGGCCTGGGGCTGGGCTGGGGCCTCCCGCGCGCCCGTGAGCGCTGGGCGGCGGGGGCTGCGTGCGCAGGGCGCCCCCAAGACACGGGAGGCTCCGGCCGGGCTCCGTGAAGCGAGGCTGGCTCTCACTCCTGCTCTCAGACCCTCGCTCACGCCGGGGCTTGTGCACACAGAGGTGTGTGCTGGAAAAAGCCACGCCGGGACCACCTTGTAGAAAAGGGGTTTGTTAGGAGCCACGTGGAAGGGAAGGGGGTAGGGAAAGGGCGTTGTGGAAGGGCCGGGAAGGGACAGGGGAAAAGGAAGGACAAGGGGAAAGGCAGGACAAGGGGCGGTTTCAGTCTGGAGCAGGCTTAAATAGGACACTCATAGCCAGGCGCGGTGGCGCAGGCCTGTAATCCCAGCACTTTGGGAGGCTGAGGCAGGAGGATCGCGAGTTCAAAGCCAGCCTCAGCAATGGCGAGGCACTTAGCAACTCAGTGAGACCCTGTCTCTAATACAATACGAGAAAGGGCTGGGGATGTGGCCCAGTGGTCGAGTGTCCCTGAGTTCAATCCCCAGTACCAAAAAAAAAAAAAAAAAATAGGACACTCGTGACCAGCCGGATCCCTGGAGCGAGTCTGTGTCCCCATAGGCTGCTGGAGGTCAAGAGCAGGGAGCACCTGAGGGCTGGCCAGCTGAGCTGGTCAGCCTGAGGCACCTGGGAGGTGTGGCCTCATGCAGATGTACAGGAACACAAGCACAACAGACACGTCCTGGTGCACCTGGACTTGCGCACACACCCATTCACTAACCGCCCAGGCTCCCCTTTACCTGCAGTCACCTCTACCCAGTCGGGCGTGGCAGAAACCCAGCACTTCACCCAGCCACGGCCAGGACCCCTGAGTCAACTGCTCCCACCTGGAGCGGAGGGGGGCCAGGGCCGGTGTGCTGGGGATTCTGGCCCCGCTGGGGAAGCTCCAGGCAGCCCACCAGGGCGGCGGCAGAGAGGGCGGGGAGGTGATGGTCCTTACCGGGTCACCAGATGCCTGGTGCACGCTCCTCCTGCTGGCCTCAGCCTGGCTCTGCTCTGTGACCTTTCAACCTTGAAAGGAGGTCTTGTTTCCACCTGTGTGCTGTGGGGCCACCAGCCTCCCCCCCCCCCCCCCCCAGGCTGCTGTGCCAAGCGGCTTCTCTGGATTTGGAGACAGAGACGGGCCTTCCCTGCTTCTGGTGAAGAACTCACCAACCTGGCTCCTTGGAAGTTTCTAACTGCATTCCCCTCTGCGCCGCAGACCCCCGCTGTATCCCTCTCGGGCTTTGTCTCTGCACTCAGTGTGTCCCCCAAGGTCCATAGAAACTTGATCCCCAATGAAGCAGCCTTGAGACCTTGGGCCCTGAGGAGGTGGTGAGGCCTCCAGGGCTTTGCCTGCGCGGGCGGCTCCTCCCTCCCTATCCACATGCTGTCCCCCTGGCCCTTCTGCTTTCTATCACGAAATGATGGCGGCAAGAAGGCCTTGCTGGCTGCGGGCCTCAACCTTGGGCTTCCCAGCCTCCAGAACTGTAAGAAAGAAATCTTTTTTTTTTTTTTTTTTTTTTTTTTTTTTTAAGTTACCCAGTTTCAGGCATTCTATTATAGCAGCACAGATGGACTAAGACTCTCTCTCTCTCTCTCTCCCCCCCCAAAGTCCTCTGCCTTTGCTGTCAGAGCCTCACAACCCCCCCATTCCACTCACCTCCAGACATGGGTGTCACCTATCCAGAGAGTTTGTCCTCCCCCCCAACGTGGCCCTTCTTCTCTTTCTGCTGCCCCATCCTGGGAGGGAGGGAGGAGAGGCTTCCTTGGCGTGGTCTGTGCCCAGGACACTGGGAGAGTATTTGACAGCTGAGTTTCCCGTGGACAACCTGCAGGACACTTTAGAGCCGGGAGGGAACTCCGGCCTGGAGCTGGGATCCTGGGACGGAGGAGGGGGTGGGGAGCAGAGGACAGAAAAAGAAAGACATGTTGCTGGGAGGAAGGGGAGGAGGCCCCTGGCAGGGGTCCTGGGGGTGGGTCACAGATGGCAGCTGACCAATGGGAGACGAGGGCATGGTGCTGCGCCCTGGGCTCCATGGTGAGCGCTGGTGGCCAGCAGTCCCCTGTCCCCCGGGCATCTGCCCCAGGGAGAGCGAGGGAGTCAAATGCAGATCAAGAGATGTGGCCCCTGAGGAGCCTCAGGATCTGGGGGCTCCCCAACGCCAGACGGCTATCTGAGGCCCCTTAGGTTCCCTCTGCCCTAGGACAGGAGAAGAGGTACCAGCAGGGGCACCATGCCAATCACAGAGACTGGAATGAGGGGAGCAAAGAAGGGTGGGGAGTGCCCGTGCTGGGGGCAGCCCTGCCCTAGGAGTGTCCACTCTGGGCAGTCACGTGGTGGCCTTGAGGGCCCAGTGGGCGGCTGGACCCGAGCTGCGGGCCTCTCTGAGCCCTCCTCGCTGTCTCCCCTCTGGTGCTGTGAGGAGGCCTGAGCACCCCGACATCATGCTTGCTGTGGGGCTGCCCCGGAGGACCCAGTCCCTGCGCTCAGTCCTGAGGCCAAGCCCGCGCCACAGTAGGGGCAGGGCAGGAGGCCAACCCGGGCCGGATTCCCAAGCCTGCTCTCCGGCCCGCGGCCGCGTTCACGGTGGCAGTTGCGGGGACGTGGGGGCTTCCCCGGTGCTGGGCTTGGTTCCAGGTGCCCTCCCGACTCCTCTGGTGCTCACACACCTGGGAGCCGGTGCTCGCCATGTCACTGCTTTATAGAAAAGGGACCCGAGCTGGACACTAGCTGGAGGACAGGAAAGCGAGTGTCGGGAGGGGAGGCCGCGGGAAGCCGGGAAGGCAGGGCCCATGCGGGCGGGGGTCTGCAGAGGCACGAGACACCGGGTCCCCAGCCCAAGAGCTTCCGGCTCAGAAGTGGTGCAGGGCTGCAGGGCTGCCGGAAGGGAGGGCTCCCACGTCCCACCGAGGAATCTGGACATTTGCTGTGAACCAGAGCCCTCGGGCCCGGGGAGGGGCAGCCAGCAGATGGACACCTTTCTTCCCACGCTCTGCCGCCTCTGCACCTAGGACACAGCGTGCTCCTCTGCTGGTGGAAGAGCAACATTGATGCTTGAAACAAATATTAAATAAAGCCCTGGGTGCATCCATCCTGCCCTGGGGCGGGAGGCATGATGCGTCTCGGGAGATGGGCTGTGGGGAAGGCCACCCGATGTCCATCCAGCGAAGCCAGGAGGGCCTCGTGGGACCAGGTGCCAGTCCCCCTCCCTCCCTGCTCCTGCAGGCACGTCCTCCAGCCACGCCACCCTCCGAGCACGACAGGCAGATCCTGCTCACCCCTCAGCTTCCTGGTGGTCTGGGGAATTATTCAAACAAGCCAATCACATCCTCCTGTGGGACCCACGGGTCACCTTGCCCTTTGGATGCTACAAAGCCTGCCTCCTGTAGCCTCTGTTTATGTTGTCCCCAAGTGCCACCCCATGTGGCCCTGCATGGCAGGCAGTGTCCCCCTGCCCCCGGGGTGAGAGCCGGGGCTCAGCTGTCATGTTCTGCCATCCCTGACCTCAGGGTGCGACTCCCTCCCTCACAGCAGGGAAGAGGAGTGATCAAAGTAGATGCCTTTGGTTTTGCTGAGGACTCCTGGACAGGCCTTGGTGATGGACAGACAGGAGGACAACTCTGAGGTGGGCAGAGCTGGACGGTAGAGGAGGAGGTTGTCCCTGGGAACCTGGCCTGAGTGAGGGGCAGCGCGGCCTGGAGAAGGGCCTTGGGGACTCAGGTCCTGTGGGAGTGGGGCTGGATGAAGCAGCCCCAGTCAGGGAGATGGCTAGTGCGGCTAGCTGGAAGCCATAAGTTCCACCTGATAATAATCATATGCACGTGACGCACCTGTAAATGCACGTGACGCACCCGCAAAGCTAAAGGTATATAACCGGGTGAAAGCGGTCAGAAGCGGCCTTCATTCAGTCAGTCGTTCAGTTGGTTGGAAGAGTCAGACTAGGATATAGAGAGAAGTAGCTGTTGCTGGTCGGAGTCAGGCCGAGGCTGACGAAGAAGAAAGAAGAAGCTCTCTCTATCTCTCTCTCTTTCTCTCTCTCTCTAAGCTCTAAGAAAGTAAAAGAAAGTGAAGAAGAAAGAAGAAAGAAGAAGCTCTCTCTCTCTCTTTCTCTCTCTAAGAAAGTAAAAGAAAGTAAAGTAAAGAAGTAAAGTAAAGAGTCAATAGTCAGAAGAAGTAAAGAGTCAGAGAGGATGCTGAAAGAGCCAGTGTTAGAGTTTTGAGAGATTGCTAAAGCCGAAGAATAAAAAACCTTCTTTCATCTTCATTCTGCCTCCGAGTTTTTCTCCCGCGGCCTTGTTGCTCCAAGTCAGGAAGCAACAGCTGGAGGGACTTTTCCTTGGCGGGCTCTCCAGAGAACTTGCTAGAGGACATTCGCTAGCTGTGACGGAGCCACTGAGTGCACGGCCACGCCGGGCTATTTTGCAGGAAGCCTCGCCACGGCGCCCTCAGAGTCAAGTGTTATCATTCCGTTTCCCAGGTGAGGAAGTGGAGGCTGGAGGGGGCAGCTCTCGACCCACGGACACGAGACGAGGGAGTCGGGTGCTGAACCCACAGCTGTGTGGCTGCAGACCCTCCCCATCTAGGTCCTGGGCGTGCCGCAGCAGATGTCAGGGCACGTGCCGTGGGGCAGGGGCTGGCCCAGGAGCTTAGCTGGCCCACTCCTGAGATGAGCTGGTCTGGTGGCTCAGTGTTCTTCGCTTCCCGGAGACCGAGGAGTCCGCAGGGAGCAGGTCCTCATCAGCGCCCTGGTGGGGCCTCTTGGACAGGAGCTGCCCCTGGAGCAGCGTTGATGGGCATCAGGCCAAGTCCCTGTGTCCCCAGAGGCCAGCTGGCTCCTTTTCAGGGATGGTAAATATTAAAGTGACATTTTAAACCGAGAGGGCTGGTGGGGCCGGGGGGCAGCCCACGGCCCGTCTGGACGGCGCAGCTCGGGTCAGCTCCCAGGACGCCCGGAGGCGGCGGCGGAGGCAGCGGAGATGGCGGAGGCTGGCACTAGGCTCCCCTGCTGCTGTCGGGCAGGCATGGCCTCGGGAGGCGCTGACTCCAGGGCGCCACCGAGGGAGCGACACGTTTTCATAGTTTACAGCTCATATTTTGCTATTGTTTTTCCAGTTTTGGAGAGGTTTCAGAGGCCATCGATACTTTGGATATGTTCGTAGGTATCAGCGATGGTGGGGGCTGGCATCGAAGCGCAGGCAAGCAGGGGAGCAGCCGGAGGCATTGGCGTGGTCAGAGTTGGGTCTTGGTGGGGACTAATCCAAGCCCCTGTTTGTCTACTTTCAGTTTTCTTCTCTCTCTCTCTCTAAATATTTATTTATTTGCTTTAGTTGCACACAATGCATTTGTTTTCACGTGGTGCTGAGGATTGAACCCCGGCTGCACACATGCTAGGCGAATGCTCTACCGCTGAACCACAACCCCAGCTCTCTCTCTCTCTCTCTCTCTCTCTCTCTCTCTCTCTAAATATTTATTTATTTGCTTTAGTTGTACACAATGCAATGCATTTATGTTTATGTGGTGCTGAGGATCGAACCCGGGCCGCGCACGTGCTAGGCAAGCTCTCTACCGCTGAGCCACAACCCCAGCCCACTCTCTGTCTCTCTTTTTAAACCTGTTCTCTTTCCCACTTTTAAAGTGAAATCCAATGTGAATGTTAATATGCTTATAGTTAAGAGAATCAAATGGTAACAAGAAATTGTAGCCCTGGCCCTACCCTGGCCCAAACCCCATCCCACTCTCCAGCGAAGCCGCTTTTAACCCCACCAGCTGTTTTTTTCTGAGTTTTGCCTCCATGCTATTATTTGTTTTTCTATTCTGATAGATGAGAATTATCTCTCTCATACTCTAACCACCTTCTCCATTCTTTCCCACAATGGGGAATGTGGTTATATTGGTTGTCACTGGTTAGGTAAATAGTGTATATATTATCATACCTTTGTAAATATTCACTTTTTTTCCCTACAGTTTTTTGTTTTCCCTGGAGTTAATCATTACCTTGGTTTTTAATTTTCATATTTTTAATTTAGCTTTTGCTAATATTTGCTCAGACATCTCGAAAAGATTTCAGATGTCCATCAATCATATCTTCCAAATAGTCATGAGATCTCTCTCTCTCTCTCTCTCTCTGATGTAATCTAGAGCTATTGTATCCATCATCCTTCCCTTTTCCATCATTCTGGGACTTCTTCCCACTCTTTTTCCTGTGATTGGATCTCTGTTACTTAGATCCTGTTTCTTTCCCCCCCTTGTTTTGCTGGAGCACATCCTCCGGTAGCTTCCGTGGAAGGAGTGGGAGCTGAGTCCTGGGACTCTGAAATCCTTCTATTAGAGTCAAACTCTGCTCAGTCGTTACAGTGGCTCCTCTACAATCCAAACAGAAAGAGACATCCAGAACCAAGTGACTGCCACAGTTGGGCAGGAGTTCTTTCTGATGTCATGGAGTTCCAGGTGTCACACGAGGAGGACAGGTGGCAGGTCATCACCCCCCAGAGGAACCCTGCCTCTGCACCTCAGGGTTCAGCCTAGTTGGCCTTGCCTTGAAGGCAACTCCCTGTCCTCCCAGATGGCCTGCTCTAGTGTGAGGCATCAATGCCATGGTTTGTAACCCCAGCAGGGACATCTGGGAGGGCTCCTGCCCCAGGTGGTGGCCCGAGGTGCAGCCATGGGTGCACGTCATGCTCACGGCGGCCACAGATCTTCTCCAATCTCTGATGCTCTTTCTCTGCAGAACAGGACACCCCCTCATGCCCCATGCCTTGCAGTGAGGGGGTGTCATGAGGTGGCTGAGGGGGAGGGGGACCTGGGCTCAGGGTTGGAGGGCTGGCTCACAGCCCTGGCTTCCCCAAACCCAGCATCCAGCATGTCACTTGGAAATAGAGGTTCGGAGATGAATGAAGTGCTGTCCCGCGGTGCTGGCAATGCTCAGATGAGGGTGCATGGAAGGGTTCCATGGCATTTAAACGCCGCACAGGGCTGGGGATCGTTATTCATCATGAAGGAAGTGAAGTCATTTCTGGGGGTCAGTTAATTTGCCAGCCTGCTGAGATTTCCAGGGTCTGCTTTACCTGTGAGCAGAGGCTCCACACGACTGAGCAACTTTCCGCAAGCCAGAGGGACCCGGAGTTTCCAGGGGTTCATTTTACAGCAAAAGAGCAAAGGCCTCCGAGCAGCGTCACCTGGAAGCTGCTTCAGCTCCTGCAGCCCCAGCCGAGCTCCACCCCGGCCACAGCCCCGGCACGGGGCGCTCGTCAGAGCTCCCGAGGTTCCAGTGTGCAGCTGACGGAGAGACCCTGCACCGGAGGCTCCGCTCAGGGATGGTCCTCACCCCTGACTGGGCCTTCGAAGGGGGGATGTGGAGAACCTCAGGTGCCAGGGCTCCACCTGGAGAGCTGCATTCGCCTGCCCTAGGGAAAACACAGCCCAGGTAGCCCCAAGGAACGTAAGAGCTGTGAGGGGCTGGGAACAGGCACATGGAGACAGACCCGGAGCTTCAGGATGGAGATCCACTTTCCAGGAGGAACCACGGGGAGCTGGTGTCCCTCTCTGGTGTCCCTCTCTGGTGTCCCTCTCAGCCACTTGTCGCTGCAGCTGCTGCTGCATTTCTCTCCAAACCAGTTCCTCCGTCGTCCTCGCTGCTGATGTGGCAGACCTTGGGAACACGGGCCGAGGGCGTGACAGGGCGCAGCCTCCCAGCTCCGCCGTCCCGCGCTTCTGGGGTTAAGCGGGAGGGTCCGGGCTGGGGGACTTCCCGAAGATCCGAGGGTGGCTTCGCGCTCCACCATGGTGGAGAGCCCGCCTGGAGTCTGGGGACCCTCCGAGATGGAGCACAGAAGGTCTCCGCTCGTGGCTGTGCCTCTGTGGGGTGGTCGCTCAGAGCGGGAGACGGGCTTTCCCCTGAGAGAGACCCAGGAGCGTCGGCTGGTCTTGCTCACCGTGCGGAGGCGACCAGCTCACTGCCGCTGCACACCTACCTCATCGCCTCCAAGTCCACAGAGGACCAAGCCTGTAGCAGAGTCGCAGGGTTTAGATTTTCTTTTGCCGCTTCTTGGCCATCCCAAGGACACTGTCCCAGGCTGGTCCTCCTGTGACGGTTGGATGTGTCTCCGGAGCGCCAGGCCCCGGAGCAGCCCATCTCTTGGAGGAAGTCTACAGCCCTGCCCTCAGACCCCCACCAGTGCCAGGCCCGCACCAGAGGCTCCGAACGGAGGCAGAGGGATTCTGTGTTGGTTTGATCACTTGTTCACCGTTGACCTCCGACTTTGAATGGCAATATTCTCACCTGTCAAATGGGATGGTCATGATCACTGTTCTCTGCTTAGCAGGACTTTGTGAGGCTCCAACGTGATCGTGTGAGCGGATTGGCTTTGAAAAGCAAGTCCGAGGCCCAAAAGCACGAGGGTTGGTGTTTGGGGCACCGTCCTGCTGGCTCCGTGGTGCTATGAAGCTGCGTGCGTAGCCCCTGATCCCCCCTGGAATTGAGCGTGGAATGAACTGCCTTCGGGAGCTCGGCGCGCCGTGAGTGCCCGCGGTGAAGAGAGGCCGGCGAGCCTGGCTTTTGCCTTTTATGGCAGCATGGGAACTCGAAACTCTCCAACCCATCATTCTCAAAAAGCTTTTTATAATCCTTCAGAAGTTTATGTCTCCGCAGATCCACATATCACAGGGACGCGGCTGGACGGGGCCCATTAACTCAGGCGCTAATGCCCGGGCTAATTAAATGCTTCTGCCACTTGTTACCATCTGCCGGGGTTGGAGTGAAGTCAGACAGTTCTGTGTGTGTTTTATGGAAAAGCCGTTGAGTAACACCCCCGTGGGGCTGGCCTCTCCTGGTTTGAGCCCCAGGACTAGAGAAACGCAGTTGAAAGATGCATTCGATCCTTAACTGATCTCCATTTTAAGACACAAGCTGTGGGGATTATTACAAAATTACTTCAGTTAATTAAAAAAAGAAAAAGGCTTTGAAGCAATTTGCTAGTGTTTGTGCATTTTGTCCTAGCGTGGTCTCTGTGGAGATGCTAAATTCGGGGACTGTGTGGCTTTCCCTTATCGCTGACGGCAACCAGGAGGCTCGGTGAGATTAACTCTTGACATAGATTTTCTGTGTCATCAGGTGAAACCGTTCAGCAGCTCTGAAGAATTTTAGTTAGTCAGGCTTGGAAAATTGATCTGCTGGTTTCTCCAAAATAGCCCTCACCTCCTCCTCCAGCGAAGACGTGAAATGTTCATTTCTGCGGTCGAAGCGGCCGGGCGATTTGTTATCAGGCTCCCTCCCTTCCCCCCACAGAGGCAGGCTAAGCCTTCTCTCTTAATTGATTTTCATGTGTAGGTTCTGTTCTGTTAGAAAGCGATTAGAAACCCGTTGTTCATGAAGGGTGGGGCGTCACCCTCGTGGGGGCTTGCCTCTTCCTTAATGACTCGCGAGGGTTCTCGGTGCGTCCCAGACGCGATCCCTCTGTCAAGCCCATGTTACCACGGCTGTCAGCCCCCAACACACAACCATCAACAGATGCTCACCTTACAAAACAGAGACCCGGCGTGAAGACCGGTGCCAGCCCCGGGGGTGGGGTCCTACCAGCCTGGACACCCGCGTCTGGCCCAAGAACCCACAGAAAACACGCGTTTGGAGGATGTGATGAACCACAGCCCAGGGAGGGAGACTGGGGACATGGGAGTCCCTGCTGGCCACATGATCTTCCCTTTCAACAAATAAGCTGCGAGGAAAACCCGGTCAATAAAGAGAAACTTAAGAAAGTACCAGTCCATTACAATGTTTCAAACTTGTTCGGATCCTGAATTCAGATGAAGGGGCAAAAACTATAAGACATTTAGAAACATTTGAACACGGGACTGGATATTTGGTGTGATGAGGAAGTTGAGGTTGTGTTCTTCCAAGCACGATGATGGTGTTGTGATTTTGTTCTTCTTTCTTAAAGAGCCCTTTCAGAGATGCATACTGAGATACCTACGGGTGAGGCTGAAGATGTGCTCAAATATAATCTGATCTAGGGATGGAGAGAGGCTAGAATGAAGCCGGACTCACCAAGGATTAATAACCATTCGAGCTGGATCATGAGTACCTGGATGCTCATTATAGCATCTCTCTGTGGGACTCTTTGAAATTTTCTAGAATAAAGAGGATTGTTAAACAAGTGGTTTACTTTGAGCCAGGGAGTGGGGTGAAGACCCCTGGAGTCTTGAGATCTGCAAGTGCCACTTCACCCTGTGGTTCCCTGACTCCGCATGCCACCAGTCCTCAAGGACCACCCCCACCAGCCTCCCTGCTCTCAACGGGTGGCTTTGTTGAAGAAGGATGGTGTGGAAGTTTCTGGTTGCCTAGCAATGATGGGCAGCAAGTCGATGCTCCCCTCTGTAGCACAGCAGTCGAATATTGATTATCTGGATGATTTGAGATTCAACTCACTGGACGAACAGGGTTTTTTCCTTGTGTAATTGATCAGGACCGTGACGGAGGTGAGCTGAGGGAAGAGACGTGGAAAAGAAGGGCTGTGACCAGGAGAGGAGACAGCAAGGGCTAGAGAGTGATGGGGTGGGCGAACGCCCTGGAAGTTGGGAAGGTCAGGGCTGCTCAGGCCTTGAGCTCTGCTCTCTGCCTGGGACGACCGGCCCTTGGTTCAGCACCGCTGCCGCTGGACAGCGCCGCCGGAAGGCTGGGTTTCCGAGGGCTGTCTCTCCGCTGGGTTCTCTGCGTGTACCCGGATGGCTGCTGTTGCCAGCTGGTTAGTGCAGCTGGCTGGCCCTTGGGTCTGCAGGCCTTGAGCCTGGCATTGACCAATTGGCTTCAGCCTGCTTTGCTCCAGATGTGCTCTTCATGGTAGCTTTGCTCAATATGGTAGCATCTACGTACTGACCAGTAATAACAGGTCGTTGTTTTGCTGGGCAAGGTAATAGGCCTAGATCCATGTAATGAGGATCCATTCCTGACGAAGCTACTCCACGTTCATGCTTCTCTTTGAGGAAGATCAGCAATGCCAGTGCTGCTAATTTCCCGTCCAAAAGAACGGCTGGGAGAGTGGGCAGGGGTAGGAAGCCGGCCCCTGTGCGTGAGCCGGCCATCACGCTGAGCGGACAGTCACAAGGCTCGGCGGCAGACAACAGGAGCATTCGTTTCCCACTCATCTGTCAGGGTCAGGGAGGGTCTGGCGATCCCGGCCGGCCTGTCTGGAGTAACGACCTGTCCATGCACTCCCGCCTTCACTGAGCCTGGAGTCACTCAGGGCACGCCCCACCCCCCGCAGAGGCAGGCGGGCCAGGGGCAGGCCCCTCCACACCAGCACAACCCACTGCCCACTTCATGCTTCCCAAAAGGTCATGGATCAAAGCAAGTCCCAAAGTCACGCTCCGCGACCGCTGAGGCGGGGAAAACGCTCTGTCTACAGAGTGCTGCAAATGTTGATGAATGACATTTACTTGATCATGCCCCCCTCCTGAGAGGCGGCCAGTATTCTAGCTTGGGTGACCTGAGAAGGACGTGAATGGGGGAGAAAAAAGGGCAACACGCGGGGGTTGCCTTTGCACAGGCGGACTCTGGCTCTGAGTCTGTTGCCCTCCCTGGGCCCCAGAAGCAGATAACTGGTGCAGGAACCCAGCAGCTGCTGGCTGCTGTCACTGGGGCTAAGGGGACTTCTAGAGGCTGGGATCATGTGCCTGAAACTCTTTTAAGCTGTGCTATTTTGCAGCATTAAGAGTTCTTCTGGGCTGGGGTTGTGGCTCAGTGGTAGAGCGCTCGCCTAGCATGTGCGCGACCTGGTTCGATCCTCAGCACCACATAAGAATAATGACATTGTGTACAACTAACTAATTAAATAAATATTTTTTTAAAAACAGAGTTCTCCTGTGTGTGTGTGTGCGTGTGTGTGTGCACGTGCATGTATGTGAGCATGCATGCGTGTGGATGCATGTGTGTGTGTGTGTCCCTCTATTTATAGACTCCTGAGGCAGCAGGGATAAGTGAGGCCTCCCTCACCACCAGGCAAGGAAGGCCAAGGGATTGTCGAGTCTGTCAAAGACGCGTGGAAGATGCAGTCATGTTTGCACAGAAATCTCTGGTGCGTGATACAGGCTGGAAGGAGCAAAGAGACTGGAATTAAAACACCGCCTGGCTAGTTACTAAATACGATGTTTTCCAGGAGGTGTGAGCAGCTGTTTAAATTCCAGAGCATGGAATAGCATGTAATTCTGTCTTTCTCGTGCAGTAACTGCTTGGGGCTCTGGTTGGGGACTGACACTGACATAGCGTAGTAGGGAAAGGGAATGCAAATGGACCCCGCAGATTTTTAGGTTGGCGCAAAAGCAGGTGGGCCCAGAGAGCAGCTGGCTGGCTCCCCTGGCTGAACCTCAAAGAACAGGGGATGCTCTCCTTCCCTCCCTCCCTCCCTCTTGCTGGAAGAAGGTGAGGACGCATGCGCTCAGCCCCGGCACATAGAGCACCTCCAGCTCCTGCTGTGCCTCCCGCCTGCCGGGTGCTACTTCTCCAAGTGCAGGATCAGAGAGGAGATGGCAGCCCTGCTGGGAGGGGTGGAGGAACCACTTGAAACATATTGAAGCCAAGAGGGGTGTCTAAAGACATTCTAGGCTGAGGAAAAGGCAAGAAATAAACAAAATAAGACAACAGTCTAGCATCTGCATCTGCAGCTACTGGCACAACGTGCTGTGTAACAAGCATCCCACAACTTGGTGGCCGAGTGCAGCAGCCACCCATTCCTGCTCAGGTCTGTGGGCGTGCTGGGGTGACTGCTCTGTGTGTCTTCCCCTGCAGACCCAGGCCCAGCAGGAACTCGCAGGAAGCCCCTCTCCTGGTGACGGCAGATGTGCAAGGGGCAGGCTTGGGTGCATGGCACTCTTTGTACCTCCCTTTGGGTCATTGTCACGTCCTTGCAACTAACACTTAAGGTCACCCCAGGTGAACCGGCCTGCATGAAATAACCACACAGAGACAGAAAATTAGCTGAAGTTTTGGGGTCTTGTGATGGCTCCTCTTTGACCTTAGGGGTCCGTGGAAAGAGAGAAAGAGCCCAGTTTTTTGGGAGAGAAGTCAAGTAACTGCTTGGGGTTCCGGTTGGGGACTGATACTGACACAGTGTAGCGGGGAAAGGGAATCCAAAGAAATCATGCAAGGGGCTAGGGTTGTGGCCCAGCGGTAGAGCGCTCACCTAGCACGTGCGCGGCCCCGTTCGATCCTCAGCACATGTAAACATAAAACACATTGTGTACAACTAAAAGCAAATAAATAAATATTTTTTTAAAAAAAAGAAGTCATGCAAATGAGGCAACGGGTCAGGTTCCAGGGGGTGGAGCCTAGCTTCCAGATGTCTTGCTGTCAGCAGGTTGAGTGACATCTAGGAAGGCCACGCCCATCTCGTGTGCTGACTGGGGATCCAGAGCAGAGCAGACAGAGGGAGTTTCCACGGAACATTCTATCCAAAACAGGGCAGAGGGGCAGGAGACAAAGGAATAGGTGGGTGTAAACCAACCCCGGTGGGCTCGGCGACTCCTGGAGCCACGCCTCCTTGTTATCCGAGCCCGGAAGCACCAGAGTCATGGGGTCCTGGCACTGCCGCACCAAACTTCCGCATCAGGACTTAAAGGTGCCAGCACGGCTCCCCACAGGCCATGCCTATTTGCATTCCACTGGCAAGAACATGCCGCACGGCCCAGCAAAGTCAGGTGCAGAGAAGCGCACCTGGCCTTTGGTGGGAAGAACTGCAAAATCACAGAAGAGGCACCGACACAGGGAAGGTGATGTTGTTGCCTGAAGCGATGGCCGCTTGGAGCAACGAAGCCGTGGGAAGAAGTTCAGAGGCAGACTGGGAACAAACAGCCTTTTTATTTTTTTTATTTTTTTATTTTTATTTTTTTGTGGTACTGGGGCTTGAACTCAGGGGCACTCAACCTCTGGGCCACATCCCCAGCCCTTTTTTGTATTTTATTAGAGACAGGGTCTCACTGAGTTGCTAAGTGCCTTGCCATTGCTGAGGCTGGCTTTGAACTCGCGATCCTCCTGCCTCAGCCTCCCGAGTGCTGGGATTACAGGCGTGCGCCACCGCGCCCGGCTAGCCTTTTTATTTTGATAACTTTTCTCTCTGGCTCTAACAACGACTTTAACACACACCACACACACACCACCAAAAAACAACCAACACACCAAATGGCGCAGATCCGATCAACAATCTCGCTCAAGTCCCGTGAGATCTCGGGCCAAGTCCTGTGAGACTACGGAAGGCGGCAATGCCCAAACATCTCCATGGCCCCTAGTCAACCGCAATCTTAGCCATCTCCCCAAACAGGGCTCCTGCAAGGTGACATAGTGGGGCTTCCATCTATCTATCCTGGTGACTGAGGGTCATGTGCAAGCAGTAAAGCAATTAGCTGGCGGGGTGTGTGGAAGGGCTGGGTGCTGGGCCAAGGGCTCGGGCTGTTCTCATGGGCGATGGGGGGCCTGGGAAGGGCCCGGGCTGCAGTGTGACGGGAACAATTTGTGATCTGGAAAGTCATCCTGGTGACGATGCAGAAGGGGTTGGGGGAGACGAGCAGTAACAGTCCAGGGAGAGACCCCAGAACTCCGGGTGTGCGTGTGTGCATCTCTCCGAGCAGGTCTGACCAGCCTGTGGTCATGGGGAAGGAGAGGAAGGCAGGCAGCAGGAAATATGTGGGCAGTGACAGGGGCAAGGCCCCGGAGGGATCGGGCTGCCTGGGCTGCCAAGACAGATCCCTGGCCCTCCAGGTTGGGGCCCGAAGGTCCCAGGCCTCTCTTGAGACCAGGAGGCGATGCTGACCTGCAGGGGAAGAGCAGAACACGAACCCGCCCAGTGTCCTGGTGAGCTGAGCCGTGGGGAGAGGAGCACGGGGGACAGGCCCTCTCTGGTCGGTCACTGCTGGACCCCAGGTGCTGCGCCCGGGAGCCCACAGGCACTCAGGGGACGGTGCTGATGGCGAGCTCCCTGGCCCGTGAGCGCAGCTCAGGGGGGCTCTGGCCTGGAATGGTGATGTGGGGGTCATCCAGGTCAGGTGGTCGCTGGGGACCAACTTCTCTGAAATAGCTCTGCATGGACACTTCGGTCACCCTGGCCCTCGGGCACTTGTTGTTGCTTCCAAATCTTATTTATTTATTCATGCTAATTAGGTACATAAATCTTTTAAAAATATTTTTATTTATTTGCTTTTAGTTGTACACAAAGCATTTTATTCATACATGGTGCTGAGGATCGAACCCGGTCGCCCACATGCTAGGCGAGCGCTCTACCGCTGAGCCACGATCCCAGCCCTAGGTATAAAATCTTTTGTTCTCCAGCTGGAGAGCTCTGGTCCCTCCGTTCCTCAGTGGCCCGCTGGCCTCTCCAGTCCTGCCGGCCCCTCCCGCCACAGGCCCACGCCCCCTCCCCTCTCCCTGCAGACTCCACCTCTCTCCACCTCCCCCCCCCCACCTCCCCCCGCCTGCGTCCTCCAGGCCTCTGTGCCTCCCCTCGTGGAGTTCTCCCAGTGTTGAGGCCCAGGCTCTCATGTCTCGTGTCCTGAAATGCTCCCTGGTCTCCCGGACCCACCTCAAGTGCCACCTGCTCTGGGACACCTATGCCCGTGGCTCTGGGCAGGACGCGCTCCCTGCTCATGGTCCACCTCACGGGCACCTCCTGCAGCCTGGGGTCAAGCACCGCCTGACACCTCTGAGCCTCGCGCCGCCCCAGAGGCCTGACTGAGTCCCCGGGGCTCACCAGATGTGCCCCCCCCCCCCCAGAACATACCCACTGCCCCTCGCCCAGCACCCCGTCAGCCTGAGCAGCTGCGCATACCCACCCTCAGCCTGGCGCTTTCCCTCTCTACCAGCCAGCAGAGCCTCTCCCCCTCGCCCAGCACAGCCCCCTGAGAGAGCCGGGCACCCCGCAAAACCTGCCTCCAGGGCTGGGGGTGCAGTCAGTGCTAGGTGTCCGTCTGGCATGTGGGAGGTCCTGGGTTCCATCTCCAGCCCTGAAAAAAGAAAAACAGGGCCGGGCGCGGTGGCACACACCTGTAATCCCAGCACTTGGGAGGCTGAGGCAGGAGGATCGCGAGTTCAAAGCCAGCCTCAGCAATGGCGAGGCACTTAGCCACTCAGTGAGACCCTGTCTCTAATAAAATACAAAAAGGGCCGGGGATGTGGCCCAGTGGTCGAGTGCCCCTGAGTTCAATCCCCGGTAAAGAAGAAGAAGAAGAAGAAGAAGAAGAAGAAGAAGAAGAAGAAGAAGAAGAAGAAGAGGAAGAAGAGGAAGAAGAGGAAGAAGAGGAAGAAGAGGAAGAGGAAGAGGAAGAGAAGAGGAAGAGGAAGAGGAAGAGGAAGAGGAAGAAGACCAAGCAGCTGCCTCCCACAGCCCCTGCAGGCTCACTGAGCTCCCGAGCGCCTCCCTCGGTGGCCCTGTGGGTGGGGGCTGCTTCTCCCAGGAGTGTCTGCTACCGACAGGCTGCTGTCAGTCCCGCCTGTCCTGTTCCGGTATCAGGTGTTTCACCTTCTCTTACAAGTGGCCAGGCCTCCCTCGGGTCCTATCAGGCCTGGACTTTGAACCCCCGGCTTTCTTTCCCTCAAGGTCAAGAACCGTGTGGTTCCAGCACCCTGCTCGGCCTGTGAGTGCAGCTCAGGAAGTGTGGGTGGACTCCGAGGCCCTTCTCCCCGCCCCCACGTCCCTCCCCGAAGCTCCCCACAACCTTCTAAGTCTCCCAGCACTAAATCGGTGCATGTAATCCGGGGTCTATCTGCTCTGCCTTCGTTGTCGATCCCTGTCCCGAGCTGGGAATTTTGGACAAACACTGATAGATCCCCGTGAGTCCCTGCAAAGATTTCCCCGGACTCCAGGCCCCGGGGCCACGTCAACACAGTTTGAAGCCAAGCCAGTCCGCAGACCAGCTCCCTCGCTCAGCTCCAAATGATGGTTAATTTTTCTATAAATTAACTTGCACAGTGTCACACCGCATTACTGCACCCTGGAACATTCCGATTCCGATCTGTGAGCAGCCGACACGCAGAGTGATGCTACCACGTTCTCCAGGGACGTTTTTCCCGTAATGTAACTGATTAAAATATAGCTGACTGGGAGAGGAGCGGGCGCCGCAGCCTGCCGCGGGCGAGCCGGCGACACCCGGAGATA
This sequence comes from Tamias sibiricus, assembly GCA_025594165.1. Lineage (NCBI taxonomy): Eukaryota > Metazoa > Chordata > Mammalia > Rodentia > Sciuridae > Tamias > Tamias sibiricus. The sequence continues at coordinate 5,126,605 of CM046660.1, forward strand.
ATGAATAATGGTTTGTGGCAAAACTGATAATGCACCGCTATTATATTGACTGAGGCTGCGGCTTCAGTTAATCGTGCTAAATTGCTGGGCTGTGTTCCACCGGGCCTGGCCACTGCCTTCCTCTTTGGAAAATTTTCATTTGTCTGAAGTTGAGTTCTTGGACCTTCCTCCTGCAGCTCCATTCAAATGAGACTGCTATTTTTGCTGGCGGCGCCCCGTGGGAGCGTGCGTCTGGGAGGCAGCCGTGCGCGGGCTCCATCTGTCAGCTGCACGCACCCACCTCGCGGCCCACGCTGCGCCCCTGCGCACTGTGCTGTGGCCAGGCCGGGCGACTGCTGTGTCCAGCCAAGGACAACACGGTGCCCCCAGTGTGGTGCCGCCTGCGGGGCTGCGTCTTGGCTGCAGCAAGACAGGGACTCGTCCCTCCTGCCTCCTGCATTTCCCAGCCTCTGGCCTTGAGCCTCTGCTTCTCGTCTGAACGGAGCCGTCCTCCTCCCCCCACTTTGGAGTGCCGTGCTATGAAGTGGGTTGTGGAAGTGGACTGTGGGCCTTGTGCTCTGCACACACTAGGTGTCCAATGGACAGCCCTTGTCTCCAGGACAGAGGCCTCTGCAAAGGGCCAGAGGGCACAAGGGAGGAGTGACCAGCTCCCGGGAAGGCAGGGTCAGCTTCACAGAGCAGCTGATGCAGGAGCTGAGTCTTGTGGGGAGAGAGAAGGACAAGGGACCAGGGCAGGGAGGGCTGCTGTGTCCAGAGCAGGCCGAGGGCTGGGCTGGAGTGTGGACGGGGCTACTCAAGAACAGACAGTGGCAGCGCACGCCTGCAATCCCAGCACTCGGGAGGCTGAGGCAGGAGGATCTCGAGTTCAAAGCCAGCCTCAGCAAAGGTGAGGCACTTAGCAACTCAGTGAGACCCTGTCTCTAATAAAATACAAAAAAGGGCTGGGGATGTGGCCCAGGGGTCGAGTGCCCCTGAGTTCAATCCCGGGTACCAAAAAAAAAGGACAGTGACTACTCGATGGTCCCCCACGTCAGCTGAGGCTGTGGGCTCGGGAGTCCTCTGTCGCCCTGACCATCTCCTCCACTGGCCCTCATTCAGAGCACCCCAGAGATGATGCTGGAACACCAAAGCCTGGAGTGCCGTGGGGGTGACGCTGGGCCACACCCACGTGCTCCTAGGGCTCCCCACCGGGTTCCGGGCTCCTAACACCCCCTTGACCCGCTTGTCTCTGCTTCTTGGGGGTCACTCCCAAATAAGCTATGCCCTGCCCTGTCTGCTTCCAGGGGAGCCCCACTAAGGAAGAGAGGCCCCACCTTCCCCACCTGCCCCACCTGCCCCACCAAACCTGCCCTCCCCCGGTCAGATCTTGGGAGGAAGAAACAGGGGCCCAGGCCTGCCGTGACACCTTTGTGGCGGGCTGACAGTGAGAGGCCACGTCTGAGAGGTTGCTGGGCAGATGAGAGTCAAGCCGCTTCCGCCCAAGCTCCAAGCTGCCTGGGTGAGGAACGAGGGTCTCTCCCCGCCTCTGTCTTGCCATAGACTTGGGCACCTCCTCAGCGCCAAGCCTACTAGAAAGTGCCCATTGCAAGAGCTGCCCACTCATGGTTAGACTGCTGACACCCCAGGAGAGACGGGTTCTGGTCCAAGTGCATCAGCTATCTGCTGCCGCAGCAATGCTGTGTAACAACCATCCCGCAGCCGCCAGCACCGAGCACTTCTTTCCGTTCACAGGGAAGCTGTGGCTAGGCGAGACCCTGCTGGGCTCTTCTGTGCATGTGCCACCAGGGGGCTGGGACCGCAGCAGCTGGATTCCCCATCTCTGCCATCCTCCCCCTGGCAGGCCTGGGCTTGCTCCACCGTGGGGACAGCGTCCCGGGAGAAGGTGGAGTCTGAGCGTCAGCGGGCATGACTTGGCTTTTGCTGCATCCTCTTGGCCAAAGCGAATCAGAGCAAGGGGCGGGCACAGGTGCCACACAGCAGATGCTGCGTGGTCCTGCCACAAAGGGTGCAGGTAAAGGGCAGGGCAGGGGACTGAGCCATGTTTGCCTCAATCTACTTCATCCAAGTGTAGAGCAGCCTCTTGTGGGGGACAGAAGCTGATCAGGTCCCTGTTCTGTCCTCCTCGCTGTGTGGCCTTGGGTTAGGTGCTGAACGCCTCTGAGTCTCAGTGTCATCACCTGCAAGAGGAGACTAAAGCTCCCACGAGGGTCCTGTCCATTCAGCTGGATGCGATCTGTGTGCTACGCATTCTCTGGGCACGGCGCTGTATTATTGGCTTAAACACCAAGTTTTCTGTTCCTGCAGGTGACGCTGCAGTAATAGGACACAGGGAACAGAAGGGTGGCAAGCAACTAAAACAGAGCGTTGGAAGGTGTAAGCGCTGCAGCAAGTGGGGTGGGGAGGCGTGTGGGAGGTGTGGGGGGGAGGCGTGTGGGAGGTGTGGGGCTTGGGGGAGGTGTGGGGCGCGGGGAAGGAGGCCACCAGCAGCAGGTGTCAGAGAAGGCTGAGGAGGGAGTTAGCCTTGTGTACATCGGGGAAAGGATCACTCAGGCATTGGAAAAACCAGTGCAAAGGCCCTGAGGCAGAAGTGGGTACCAGGAGTTCAAAATGAGCTCAAGTCTGCAGTGCCAAGAGCAGGCTGGCCCCAGGTAAATGTCCCAAACCCGTGACCTGGCGTTGATGGTGATATGATGCAGTGGCGTGGAGCTGAGGGGTCCATGGAGGGCTCAGAGTCCTCCCCCGACTCCTGATACCCCCATCTGCACACACAGAGACACGGGAGGCCCCGAGGCTGTTCCGACGGTGCCTTGCCCCTGGGGGACCCCCTTTGTGCTCTGGGGTTGTGTGGGCTCTCCCAGTCGGGCCCAGGGGGCGGTGGCTTCTGAGCTGCGGAGATTCCCTGAGGCCCGGGTGCCTGTTCGCCCCCTTCACGGCCCAGAGTGGCCCCTCTTCAGCCCCTCAGGGGGGCGGGCTCGCACAGGGAGGCCTTGACGTCCAGCCCCGGGGCTGACCAGAGGGAGCCGGCTGGGAGGAGCCGCCCTCAGAGGCCCACCCCTGGGCTCCCCTGGGACCTGCACGCCCACCGGCAGAGGGGACCCTGCGCTGCCTCCTGAAAGGGTTTGTTAAATGGACAGATGGAAGGGAGCCGACGGCCGGCTTGGGGCAGGCCTTTATGTAAGTAAAACGGCTAAATCAGGAACACGTCCCTGGGCGGACCAGCTGTCTCCCTCGGAGCGTTGAAAACTCTGCTCACCTCGCAGCGTTCTCACCTCAGTCTCTGGAAACGAGCTCCCGCCCTGGGGGGACTGTTGGTGGCTGTTGCCGCAGGGGCCTGCTGGGAGGGGCTGGGCCACGTGGGCCCCGGGGGGTGGGGTGGGCCAGGTCGCAGTGGGCCGCTGAGCTCTCTCTTCGACTTCTCTGTGGCCCTCCCTGGGGCCAGACGAGGCTGGATGATAAAGTCATCCCTAACTGGCACCCACCTCCCCAGGCCACCTGGCTGTCACCATGTGGTGACGTCCAGGCAGCCTCCGAGCAAGACAGAGCAGGCTCAGCACTGCGGAGACGGGAGGGCCCGAGGGAGGTGGAGCAGGTGGCCGAGTGGGCAGTGGGCAGGGAGACGGGACAGCTGCAAAGGTGACCTCGGCTGAGACTGCTGGGCAGGCCAGTGGGGGCCAGAGCTCTCGCTGGACAGATGCTCCTTAAGGAATGGGGTGGCTTCTCTGACCTTTGTCTTTTGCTTATCACATCGTCTGATATGGATGCGGGTCCAGCAGGGAAGCAGAGGTCCCCGGGGTATTCAGATTGGAGGGATTTGACACAGGGACCGAGTTCTCCCTCCCTGCCTGGCCTCCACGTGGACTGGCCACCCCTGCTGGGTCTGTTCCGGGTGGGGAGGGCAGGGGCTTCTGCCTGGAGCCCGGGGGGCGGGTCTGCATGGTCTCCTGGCTTCACCGTGGGGCCACCGAGCTCTAGAGCTGGTTGCCGTCTCCCCCTGGTGACAGCAGCACTGCTCCTGCCCTGGGTGACAACAGCACTGCTCCTCCCCTGACAGCAGCCCTGCTCCTCCCCCGGTGACAGCAGCACTGCTCCTCCCCCTGTGACAGCAGCACTGCTCCTCCCCCCCAGGTGACAGCAGCACTGCTCCTCCCCAGGTGACAGCAGCACTGCTCCTCCCCTGGTGACAGCAGCACTGCTCCTCCCCTGGTGACAGCAGCACTGCTCCTCCCCGGGTGACAGCAGCAGCACTGCTCCTCCCCCGGGTGACAGCAGCACTGCTCCTCCCCAGGTGACAGCCCCGGGTGACAGCAGCACTGCTCCTCCCCAGGTGACAGCAGCACTGCTCCTCCCCTGGTGACAGCAGCACTGCTCCTCCCCCTGGTGACAGCAGCACTGCTCCTCCCCCTGGTGACAGCAGCACTGCTCCTCCCCTGGTGACAGCAGCACTGCTCCTCCCCTGGTGACAGCAGCACTGCTCCTCCCCCCCAGGGTGACAGCAGCACTGCTCCTCCCCTGGTGACAGCAGCACTGCTCCTCCCCCCCAGGTGACAGCAGCACTGCTCCTCCCCAGGTGACAGCAGCACTGCTCCTCCCCAGGTGACAGCAGCACTGCTCCTCCCCAGGTGACAGCAGCACTGCTCCTCCCCCTGGTGACAGCAGCACTGCTCCTCCCCAGGTGACAGCAGCACTGCTCCTCCCCCCCAGGTGACAGCAGCACTGCTCCTCCCCAGGTGACAGCAGCACTGCTCCTCCCCCGGGTGACAGCAGCACTGCTCCTCCCCCTGGTGACAGCAGCACTGCTCCTCCCCCTGGTGACAGCAGCACTGCTCCTCCCCCAGGTGACAGCAGCACTGCTCCTCCCCTGGTGACAGCAGCACTGCTCCTCCCCTGGTGACAGCAGCACTGATCCTCCCCTGGTGACAGCAGCACTGCTCCTCCCCTGGTGACAGCAGCACTGCTCCTCCCCCCCTGGTGACAGCAGCACTGCTCCTCCCCGGGTGACAGCAGCACTGCTCCTCCCTGGTGACAGCAGCACTGCAGCACTGCTCCTCCCCCTGGTGACAGCAGCACTGCTCCTCCCCTGGTGACAGCAGCACTGCTCCTCCCCGGGTGACAGCAGCACTGCTCCTCCCCTGGTGACAGCAGCACTGCTCCTCCCCTGGTGACAGCAGCAGCACTGCTCCTCCCCTGGTGACAGCAGCACTGCTCCTCCCCTGGTGACAGCAGCACTGCTCCTCCCCAGGTGACAGCAGCACTGCTCCTCCCCTGGTGACAGCAGCACTGCTCCTCCCCTGGTGACAGCAGCACTGCTCCTCCCTGGTGACAGCAGCACTGCTCCTCCCCTGGTGACAGCAGCACTGCTCCTCCCCTGGTGACAGCAGCACTGCTCCTCCCCTGGTGACAGCAGCACTGCTCCTCCCCTGGTGACAGCAGCACTGCTCCTCCCCTGGTGACAGCAGCACTGCTCCTCCCCTGGTGACAGCAGCACTGCTCCTCCCCTGGTGACAGCAGCACTGCTCCTCCCCTGGTGACAGCAGCACTGCTCCTCCCCTGGTGACAGCAGCACTGCTCCTCCCCTGGTGACAGCAGCACTGCTCCTCCCCTGGTGACAGCAGCACTGCTCCTCCCCTGGTGACAGCAGCACTGATCCTCTGCCTGGTGACAGCAGCACTGCTCCTCCCCTGGTGACAGCAGCACTGCTCCTCCCCTGGTGACAGCAGCACTGATCCTGCCTGGGTGACAGCAGCACTGCCCCTCCCCTGGTGACAGCAGCACTGCTCCTCCCCCTGGTGACAGCAGCACTGCTCCTCCCCCAGGTGACAGCAGCACTGCTCCCCCGGGTGACAGCAGCACTGCTCCCGGTGACAGCAGCACTGCCCCCCAGCAGCACTCTGCTCCTGGGTGACAGCAGCACTGCTCCTCCCCTGGTGACAGCAGCACTGCTCCTCCCCCAGGTGACAGCAGCACTGCTCCTCCCCCAGGTGACTGGTGCAGCAGCACTGCTCCTCCCCTGGTGACAGCAGCACTGCTCCTCCCCTGGTGACAGCAGCACTGCTCCTCCCCTCTGATCCTCTGCCTGGTGACAGCCCCTGGTGACAGCAGCACTGCTCCTCCCCTGGTGACAGCAGCACTGCTCCTCCCCTGGTGACAGCAGCACTGCTCCTCCCCTGGTGACAGCAGCACTGCTCCTCCCCTGGTGACAGCAGCACTGCTCCTCCCCAGGTGACAGCAGCACTGCTCCTCCCCAGGTGACAGCAGCACTGCTCCTCCCCTGGTGACAGCAGCACTGCTTCTGCTCCTCCCCTGGTGACAGCAGCACTGCTCCTCCCCCAGGTGACAGCAGCACTGCTCCTCCCCTGGTGACAGCAGCACTGCTCCTCCCCAGGTGACAGCAGCACTGCTCCTCCCCTGGTGACAGCAGCACTGCTCCTCCCCTGGTGACAGCAGCACTGCTCCTCCCCTGGTGACAGCAGCACTGCTCCTCCCCTGGTGACAGCAGCACTGCTCCTCCCCTGGTGACAGCAGCACTGCTCCTCCCCTGGTGACAGCAGCACTGCTCCTCCCCTGGTGACAGCAGCACTCCTCCTCCCCTGGTGACAGCAGCACTGCTCCTCCCCTGGGTGACAGCAGCACTGCTCCTCCCCTGGTGACAGCAGCACTGCTCCTCCCCAGGTGACAGCAGCACTGCTCCTCCCCCAGGTGACAGCAGCACTGCTCTCCCCTGACAGCCCTGGGTGACAGCAGCACTGCTCCTCCCCAGGTGACAGCAGCACTGCTCCTCCCCAGGTGACAGCAGCACTGCTCCTCCCCTGGTGACAGCAGCACTGCTCCTCCCCCTGGTGACAGCAGCAGCACAGCACTGCTCCTCCCCTGGTGACAGCAGCACTGCTCCCTCCCCCAGCCCTGGTGACAGCAGCACTGCTCCTCCCCCAGGTGACAGCAGCACTGCTCTCTCCCCTGGTGACAGCAGCACTGCTCCTCCCCCTGGTGACAGCAGCACTGCTCCTCCCCTGGTGACAGCAGCACTGCTCCTCCCCTGGTGACAGCAGCACTGCTCCTCCCCCTGGTGACAGCAGCACTGCTCCTCCCCCTGGTGACAGCAGCACTGCTCCTCCCCAGGTGACAGCAGCACTGCTCCTCCCCTGGTGACAGCAGCACTGCTCCTCCCCCTGGTGACAGCAGCACTGCTCCTCCCCCCTGGTGACAGCAGCACTGCTCCTCCCCAGGTGACAGCAGCACTGCTCCTCCCCCTGGTGACAGCAGCACTGCTCCTCCCCTGGTGACAGCAGCACTGCTCCTCCCCCTGGTGACAGCAGCACTGCTCCTCCCCCCCAGGTGACAGCAGCACTGCTCCTCCCCTGGTGACAGCAGCACTGCTCCTCCCCCTGGTGACAGCAGCACTGCTCCTCCCCAGGTTGGTGACAGCAGCACTGCTCCTCCCCCAGGTGACAGCAGCACTGCTCCTCCCCGGGTGACAGCAGCACTGCTCCTCCCCAGGTGACAGCAGCACTGCTCCTCCCCTGGTGACAGCAGCACTGCTCCTCCCCTGGTGACAGCAGCACTGCTGGTGACAGCAGCACTGCTCCCCCCCCTGGTGACAGCAGCACTGCTCCTCCCCTGGTGACAGCAGCACTGCTCCTCCCCGGGTGACAGCAGCACTGCTCCTCCCCGGGTGACAGCAGCACTGCTCCTCCCCCCGGGTGACAGCAGCACTGCTCCTCCCCCAGGTGACAGCAGCACTGCTCCTCCCCTGGTGACAGCAGCACTGGTGACAGCAGCACTGCTCCTCCCCCAGGTGACAGCAGCACTGCTCCTCCCCCAGGTGACAGCAGCACTGCTCCTCCCCGGGTGACAGCAGCACTGCTCCTCCTCCCCCTGGTGACAGCAGCACTGCTCCTCCCCTGGTGACAGCAGCACTGCTCCTCCCCTGGTGACAGCAGCACTGCTCCTCCCCTGGTGACAGCAGCACTGCTCCTCCCCCCTGGTGACAGCAGCACTGCTGCTCCTCCCCAGGTGACAGCAGCACTGATCCTCCCCGGGTGACAGCGGCACTGCTCCTCCCCTGGTGACAGACAGCTCCTCCCCTCCAGGTGCAGCAGCACTGCCTCCCCCCCAGGTGACAGCAGCACTGCACTGCTCCTCCCCTGGTGACAGCAGCACTGCTCCTCCCCTGGTGACAGCAGCACTGCTCCTCCCCTGGTGACAGCAGCACTGCTCCTCCCCTGGTTGACAGCAGCACTGCTCCTCCCCAGGTGACAGCAGCACTGCTCCTCCCCAGGTGACAGCAGCACTGCTCCTCCCCCCAGGTGACAGCAGCACTGCTCCTCCCCCTGGTGACAGCAGCACTGCTCCCCCAGGTGACAGCAGCACTGCTCCTCCCCTGGTGACAGCAGCACTGCTCCTCCCCCTGGTGACAGCAGCACTGCTCCTCCCCCTGGTGACAGCAGCACTGCTCTCCCCCCCAGGTGACAGCAGCACTGCTCCTCCCCAGGTGACAGCAGCACTGCTCCTCCCCAGGTGACAGCAGCACTGCTCCTCCCCAGGTGACAGACAGCAGCACTGCTCCTCCCCAGGTGACAGCAGCACTGCTCCTCCCCTCCCCGGGGTGACAGCAGCACTGCTCCTCCCCTGGTGACAGCAGCACTGCTCCTCCCCAGGTGACAGCAGCACTGCTCCTCCCCAGGTGACAGCAGCACTGCTCCTCCCCCTGGTGACAGCAGCACTGCTCCTCCCCCTGGTGACAGCAGCACTGCTCCTCCCCCTGGTGACAGCATGCCCTCCTCCCTGGTGACAGCAGCACTGCTCCTCCCCGGGTGACAGCAGCACTGCTCCTCCCCTGGTGACAGCAGCACTGCTCCTCCCCTGGTGACAGCAGCACTGCTCCTCCCCGGGTGACAGCAGCACTGATCCTCTGCCTGGTGACAGCAGCACTGCTCCTCCCCTGGTGACAGCAGCACTGCTCCTCCCCGGGTGACAGCAGCACTGCTCCTCCCCTGGTGACAGCAGCACTGCTCCACCCAGCATCTGCTCAGCTGGTGGCCCAGGTCTGCCGCTCCTGGAGGCAGGACCCTCTCTTCGCTGGCTCCTCCCCAGGGGTGGCCCCGGTGTCAGCTGCCCTGCTGCCCAGGTCAGTGTGGCAGACGGAGGAGCAGAGAGGCTGCCGGGCAGTGAGGCCACCCAGAGCTTGGCCAGGACGGGAGCTGGAGGGTCACAGTGGGGTGGAGTGGCCAGGGCTTGGGGCTGGGTCGCTCCTGGTGGGCGCGGGGGGGCTCCCGCAGAGGAGGAGCAGGCCCTGGAGAGGCGCAGCCCAGGGCGAGGAGGAGCAGGACCCTCAGGCCTCCGCCCCGGCCCAGGTCCCCCCGTGGACTGAAGCCAGTCAGCGGCCAGCGGACACGGAAGCCCCGGGAGCAGCCTGCAGGTCGAGTACGACTCGGTGACGAGGGAGGGCAAGGAGCAGGCCAGAGGGCGCAGGGCCCCGGAGCACCCGGTGACATGAACTCAGTTCAAATGCCAAACGGGACCACGGCACTGGCAGGCCTGGCTCTCCCGGGGCCTCTCTCCCCGTCACACCGATGCCATCTCTCCAGAGTGTCACCCGGTGTCCCCTCTGCACCTGTGTGTCCTAACGTCCTCTTCTTGCAAGGACGCCAGGGAGACAGACCCGGGCCTTCCCGTTGGCTTCCCGCCACCTTCGTGAGGACCAGACCCTGAGTCAGAGCTGCCCCACTCGGAGGTGCTGGCCCAGCGCTCCAAGCTCGGAGCTCGTGGGGACACAGTTCAGCCCACACGGAGCCCCAGAGGTGCGGCCTTCTTGGGGTCACACGGACCGTCCTCCTGCACCGAGGGAGGGGACCACAAAGGGCAGGACTCCCAGCGGGTGAGGCTCTCCTTCGCCCCCAGGAGAAGCCCCTCCCCGCCCCTGCGCAGTCCCGGGGGCTCTCTGCACGCGCACGCGTGTGCAAGCCCCTGTGCAGGTGAACAGCAAGTGAAGCTCACGCCGCCCGTACGGCGCCTCCTCCTCAGCAGGGCCTCAGCCAGCCTCGCTCTTTGGAGAACCCGCCAGGTCAACCGCGGCCATCGACGCAGCCGCTTCCCCGAGGCCGGCGCTCTTCCGTGTTCTGTCACTTGTGTCATTCCCCACACGGTGCTGCGACACACGCTCGTGTCTCTGTGTCACTCCTCGCGGTGGTGCTGGTGACTTACAGGGCCAACACCTGCTGGGGCACTGCGGGGCCAGAGGCCCGAGGCTTGGGTGGGAGCCCCATGGCCCAGTGCACAGGAAGGCCTGTCCCTGCAGCCCGATGGCCCCGCGTGCTCACTCCTGCCAGTCTGATGGGTGAAAGTGGCATTTCTGCATAGGTTCCTGTGAAGTTGGGTGACATCTGCAAAACGGAGGACTGGCCAGCCATTTAAAGTGGACACTTGAACAGTATCTATGATTTGCCTTGCTGCGCAGCGACTGTGCCTATCTAGCCCCGAACGCGTTGATGCCCCCGAGGGAAGCCCCAGAGTTTTAAGCGGTCACTCCTCCTCCCCTCCCCCAGGCCCTGGCCACCTCGGTCTGCCCTCGGCCTCTGTGGCCCTGCCCTTTCTGGACATTTCATGGAGGTGGAATCCGGCGCTGTGTGGCCCTCTGTCCCGGGTCTCTGTCACCCAGCGTCGTGTTTTGAGTCTGTCTGCACGGTGGCATGCACAGTCCTCCCTGTCCCTGTGAGTCACAGTCCCCGGTGAACAGACCTCACTGAGCTCACCCAGTCGTCTGCCGAGGGACCTCTGGGTCGCCTGTGTCCTCACGCATTCTGTCTGCGTTGCCCTGGTCGCGGGCCAGGCTGCTCTTCCCACATGTCGGGGAGCAGGAGTCGGCCTGGATGGAGGCAGGGTGTGGCTCAGGGGTGGAGCCGGGTCCCATGTCCCAGCCTCGGCTTGGCGCTCTGTTTGGGTTCCAGGGCCTTCTGGGTGTCAGAGGAGACCAGTTTCCTTAAGGGACGGCCTTACCTCAGTGTCTGGGCCTGTTGGTGGTAGAGGGAGGCCCAGATGACCCTGCGAAGAGTCAGCCTCACTGGGGGCCTGGCACCTCGCAGGGACAGCATGTGCCACCTCCTTGCCCCCACAGCAGCTTAGGTTGACTCTTACTCCCTGTTACAGCGGAGGGGATTGAGGCCAGCGCCACTGGGAACAAGCAGCGCACGGCAGGCCCAGGACTCAGTGGCAGGGCAGTTCAATGTAGGCACTGAGGGTGGCCCCACCCCGTGACTGCCCCAGGGTGGCTCCTGCTGTCCCCTCATGCACCAGCCTCTGGGGACTTCTCCTTTTCATACTTTCTAATAGTAATCTGTGACACTTAATAAAACACTCCAAAGTGGGGCTGGGGTCGTGGCTCAGCGGTAGAGCGCTCGCCTAGCACGTGCGCGGCCCGGGTTCGATCCTCAGCACCACGTACAAACAAAGGCATTGACTACAACGGATGAATAAATACTTTTAAAAACACTCCAAAGTTGGCAGCTTAGAATCATAAACACCTGCTACTACTCCGTTTCTGAGGACCAGGGACCTGGGAGTGGCCCCCTGTGGTAGGTCCGGATGCGGCCTTTCCTGTGACCTCTCATCAGGCGAAGCCCGGTCTGTGACACTCAGAGGTTCCGGGTTCACAGCCGCTGAGAGGGGTTCCGTTTCCTCTCCGAGTGTGGGCAGGAGGCTGGGGTCCCCTGCCACGTGGGTCTTTCTACAGGGTTAGCTGAGGGTCCTCACGACACGGTGGCTGACTTTTCTGGAATGAGGGATTCAAGAGGAGGAGCGAGGAAGCAGTCGAAGTCCTTTTAGGACCCCATCTCAGAAATGACACCGCATCAGTTCTGCCATGGTCTACTTGTCAGCAGTGTCTGTAAGTCCAGCCCAGATCCAAAGGGAAGAACTTAAGCTGTAACATTTTTTAATTTTTTTTTTTATTGTTTTGGCCCTGGGGTTTGGACCCAGGGGTGCTCTACCACTGAGCTACGTCCCCAGCCCTTCCTAGTTTTCAGTTTGAGACAGGCTCCATCAAGTTGCCGAGAGTCTCACTCAGTTTCTCAGGCTGGCCTCAAACTTGCAATCCTCCTGCCTCAGCCTCCCGAGTCACTGGGATGACAGGTGTGCACCACGGAGCCCAGCTGAGCTTCCCCTCTTAGAGGCGGGAGTATCCACACATTCACAAGATGAGTTTCCTCGACTCGCTCTGGGTCTTTGCTCTTTGGCCAAGTGTCCAGGGTTCAGCCTTGTGCCGAGGTGGTGACCATACTCTGGAGTGGTGGGCTGGGGTCTTGGAACCCACAACGGGTAAGAGAGGCAGCCATGCCTCCCCTATCTGGAATTGGAGAGGCCTGGCTCAGCTTCCTTCATCTCAACTCACTCTCTCCTCTTATTTCGCTTTCTACTGAAGGGGGTGGACGTCCACAACAGACAGATGGAGGCCACCCCGCTCCCCCAGGCCCTTCTTCTGAAGATCGTCTGGGGAGAATCCCAGGAAAGCGTGGGGAGGGTCCTCAGGACAGAGCTGGGGTTTTGAACTGGGGTGTGTGAAGACTCCGGGGATTTCAGGGTAGAGTTTAGGGAGTCTAGCAATCTGAGCAAGAAAAAAAATTGCTTCTTTATTTTCACAAATCTCTACCTGACATCTAACATTTCCTTCAGTTGCCAACGTCGTCAACAGAGCCACAAAACCACAGTGTGAGTTTGTACTTTTGGCTTTGTCACCAAAAGACAAGCACAGAGGTGTCCCTCTCACGGCCATTACAGAAACCTTGAAACACCCTGTGCACTCTTCACTGAAGGGCAAAAATCACACCGGAGACAACCGTGCAGCCAAGAGATGTATTCACCAGCCTTTATGACTGATTGGAGGTAGAATAAGTACGGGGAGAGAGAGGAGTCAGGGAGAGGGGAGTGAGCAAGCTCTGGTGGGAGAGAGGAGTCAGGGAGAGGGGAGGGTGCGAGCTCTGGACGGAGGGTGGGTGCCTGGTCGTGGGTGCTGGCTGTGGTCTCTGGAGCTGTCAGCTGGGGCAGCTGCCGTCAGGCTGGAGACGGTGAGTCCGGAGCTGGAGCTGTCACAGTGGCTGCCTCCTCTCAGCAGGGACAAGCTGTTGTGTCTGAGCTCCCGGCAGGCAGGAGCTTTAAGTAGGGATTTCTGGTGGGGGGTGTACCAGAGTGACCTTTAACGCTATTGGCTCCTGCCCAGGGAACAGGGTGACCTTTAAGCCGATTGGCTCCTGCCTGGGGAAAATGAAACCAGGTTGCTTTTTATGGAAATTTCCATGGGGGAGGAGGCCCAGGGCCCAAGCCTATCTGTCGTTCACTGCTCCAACGTCACTGTGGTGTGAGGCTACCCTCTGGTCATGCATGCTGGTGAATGCGCCAGTGAGACACGGCTTCCTACGTCACAGATTCGGTTATTTAACATCTTGATAACTGTGTTTCCATATAGTTGGTTTTCTGGTGAGTCTATGAGTTTATTCTATTCTTTCGGAATGTTGTTCTGGGAAGGGACTGAAGACCAGGAATTCTGGGGTGGGGGGAGCTTGGGGACAGACTGGAGCTGCCCCGATCATGTCAGACCGTGAAGAGGAGCCGGTGCCCTTCAACAGGGAAGCTGTGGAGGGAATGGTTCCCACTGTCCTGCAGATAGGCCCAGGTGTCCCCCCTCACCACCCCTCCCTGTGCCTCTGGGGGTGATGCCAGAGAAACCGGCTCCCCTCCACACCCGCCCACCTCTCCCCTCACCCACTCCGTTTTCTGAACGTGCTGCCCCGTCTGTCGTTTTCTCCTTGCCCATCAGGAGTCTCCTGCTCAACCCTCAAGACCCGGCTCCCACAGGACGGACGAAGCCCCCGGCAGCAGCGGTCACTTCCGTGACTCCCTCTCCCCGGAGCACAACCATGATATTTCCCTGAGGAGGTTGGGACGTCCCCCCAGGTGCCTCAGTTTTCTCACCCAATTCCTGACACACAGTCTACACTTGGCAAACGTCACTGAGGTGTGGAGTTGGTGGGATGGTAAACCAACACAGTACCCATCGGTGCCAAAAGAGCTGCAGGGTGCAGGCAGTCTGCTCTCCCCGCTCCAAACACTGCACCCTCTTTAATCCACACTCATTTGTCTTCCAGCTGCAGAAGGCCCCGTGGGTGATTCCTTTGGAACTGTCTATATAAACGGCCTAACCTCTCTGACCCTTAGAGTCTTCTTCTACAAAACAGGCGTGATAACCCCCTGCCCAGAGGTGTGTGAGGGTCAGAGGAATCACGTGGCCAGGTGCTGGTTGTCACAGCGGGGCTGTGGCTCCAGTTCCTACAAGGCCGCAAGAAAGCAGAAGGGCGCTGCACGTGAGGTTCCTCAGGGTTCAGAGGAGAGGGAAATGGTAGCAGGTGGAGGGGCCGGGGAAGGAGGAAGCCAGGCGGGGCCTGGGCTCGGAAGCGTGGCTGGGAGGTGCCCGGTGGGAACGCTGGCAGGTGGGCTTGGCTGGCGTGTGGGGGTCCCAGGAGGAAAGAGCACCGACTTGCCCTCATCCTCGAGCCTCTCGTCTCACAGGCTGGAAACGTTGATTGCAAATTGTCCCTTTCCATTCATTCTAGAAGCACAAGAAATTTGACTTGGCAGGTTCTGTTTCGTTAGCTGTTTTTCTGCGTGTAGTTTCAAAGTGGTTTAAAGACCGTCCGGTGGTCTGTCGTTCAACCCTCTGCCTTAGTAAGGCACAGCTCCACCCCACTTAGTCTAAATTAAGGGGACTCGTGGAGGACACCTGCTGTGCCCCTCCCCACTTTGCAGGGGAGCCCCTGAGGCGGTGCCTACCCCCCTTCAGGTGTAGACACTGCAATCCTGTGGGGAGCCCTGGTCTCTCCAGACAGCTGATCTGAAGACCTCGCTTCCAGGGCTGGCGATGCGTGTCCGGTCCTCTGTGTGACGAGCCCTCCTCTCCTCCCCGGCCTCCCCAGCCTCCCTTCCTCCTCTGCTCCCTGGGGGAGCAGATTAGAGCACAGGAAGTGCTCTAATCTAAGTGGGGGCGATTAGAGCACAGGAAGGCAGAGGGCTTGCGGGGTGAGAGCCTTTGATGAGGAAGCAGCTCTGAGATGGCGGCTGGCTGAGAGCCAAGAGGTGGCGCTTACTTGTTTGTCAGAAGCCAGGCTTTGTTCACTACGACTTACACCCGACTTTTGTGGTAGCTCGTGGGCACTGCGTGCTGCACCTGTAGGTCGGGCTTGTGAGACACGTGTGTGCCTGTTAAGAGAACTAACGCACCCGTGATGGGTAAAGAGTATTTAAACAGACAGTAGAGGAGGAATCAGGGAGAAGATAGAAGAGAGAGAAAGAAGAAGAAGGAACGATAAAGGAACCACTCATTCCCAGTCTGCCTCCGATTTCTTTCCCGCGGTCTCGTTGCTGCAGGCGGCAACACACAGCGTGGCTGTAACCCTGGCCTCTGGCTTCTCCCCGCCAGCTGCTGGGACCTTGAACACATCTCCTGGCCTCTGTTTGCAGTTTCCCCACCTGCAAAATGGACGCAATAACGGCTCTAGGTGCACAAGGCAGGTATGAGCGTGTGTTGAATCAGTGACATCCGGAACCTGTTCCCAGATGTTTGTGGAACCATCTTTGTTTCCTGTCATTGCATCCATCCCCAGGGCCTGTCCCTGCCTCTCACTACTGCCCAACTTACGACGTCACCTGTCGGCCTTCATGTATTCAACTGGCGCTGGGCACCTGCCCTGACTTCAATCCTGGGGACACAATGATGAACAAGGTCACTGAGGCTCTTGTCCGGGAAGCTTTCTCAGGGGACGCCTGCACGCATTCAGTCTGCAACCCCCTGGCAAGAAGTGTCCCTCCCACCGTCTTTTTTTTTTTTTTTTTGGTACCGGGGATTGAACTCAGGGGCACTCGTCCACTGGGCCACATCCCCAGCCCTTTTGTGTATTTTATTAGAGACAGGGACTCACTGAGTTGCTAAGTGCCTCGCCCTTGCTGAGGCTGGCTTTGAACTCGTGATCCTCCTGCCTCAGCCTCCCAAGTGCTGGGATCACAGGCGTGCGCCACCGCGCCCGGCCTTCCTGCCTTCTTACTCTCAGGAAGGCTGAGGCTTTGTGGAGGGGCAGCACCTCGCCCGGGCCTCGTGGCTGGCAGGTGGCCCAGCCTGGTCTGAGCCTCCTGCCGTCCCACCTTGTCAGCCCCCCCCCCCGAGCTTCCTGGGGACTTCTGGGTGCTCCCAGCATGCAGCAGCCCAAGGGAGCCATCCCCAGACAGATGGCACTCAGTGCACCCTCGGGGCCCCGATGTCCTCCCATCCCGTCTGTGCTGCGGGGACAGGGGGACCATGGGAAGGAGCAGTGGGTGCCTACAGGCTAGAGTGACCCAGAGAGTGCAGGGACTGCCCGGAGCTGTCCCGCAGTCTGTCCTTAGCTCTGGGTTCCAGAGTGGCACAGGAGCCGCCACTGCACACTTCTGGAGGGCCCTGGGCACTGATGGCGGAAGCACTGGACCGTGTGTGGGAAGACGGCCACGGTCACTTTGGGATTCAACACTGTCCGAGCTTTGCAGGGTCTTCACTGGCGGAGGACAGGGCACCAACGTTCTTCAGAACAGTGCTCTGGACCAAGGTCTGCGGGCCTCAGACTTCCTGTGCAGAATCCCGAGGGATGAGGTTAGAGGCGGGCCCTCCCTGGGAGGTGATCAGGGCAGGAGGGATTGGTGCCTTCAAAGGGAGGTGCCCAGCCCTCCTGCCACCACGAGACGGCGCGTCTGTGAGCCGAACCCCAGCAGACGCGGAATCCACGCGACCCTTGATCTTGGGCTTTGGGTGTCTAGAACCCTGGAAATAAATTTCCGCTGTTTATAAACCACCCCACTGTGGTATTTGAAAATAGCAGCTCAAATGGACTGAGGCACCCTCAAATCTAGGAGGCTGTTCCCAACAAGTGGTTAGAATGAGGAGACCCCCAAATCCCACCCCATCACACAGGCCGGAGCCCAGGTTTCCCCCATGCCTTTGTCCTGGGGGGCTGCAGATGCACCTGCAGGCAAAGCTGCTCAAATCCCAGCCCTCAGCCCGAGGGGCTCCAGGCCTGTGAGGAGCCGGGATGTGGAGGGAGGGGTCTTCAGGGAGGGTGAGACCCAAGACGATGGACAGGCGCCGTGGGCTTGCTGGGGCGAGTCATTTCCGTATTCAGGCTGGTCAGAGAGCGGCCCGCAGGGAGGGTCATCAGGCAGAAGCCAGCTAGGGATGGGGCTGTGAGTTGTTCTAGAACGTGCTAGATTGGGGATGACCTTGGGGTGTTGCAGTGTCGGCAGGAAGTGGGGTCATCAGGCCCCTTTACCCCTGCGATGGGCTGAATAGGACCTCCCAAATTCTTGTCCACCTGGAACCTTAGCAGGTGACCTCATTTGGAATGAGGATCTTTGCAAGCGTCATTCAGTGTCAGATAAAGCCAAACGGGCTCAGCATGGGCCCTGATCCAATACGACTAGTGGCCTCATGTCGAAAGACAAAATCACCACCAATTTTGTTTAAAGGCTTTTTAATTGGTGCATGATAATTAGGCAGGGTAGTGGAATTTGTGGTGACGTCTTTGTACGTGCACATGTCACAGCTATATGATTTAGACAATTTTGTTCCCTTGTACCTCCCCCCTCCCCTCCCCCCCTCCCCTGGGTCCTCTTCCTGTATTCTGCTGGTCTCCCTTTTATTTATTTATTTATTTTATTTTTAAATTTTTTTGTGATTCTAGAATTAGGCAACACCTCGTTCCAACATGGTTCTGATAACCAGAGCAGAGCCGGTGCTTGGTAGGTGGAAAAGGACCAGGGAAGCAGGAAGAGCATGGGGAGGGTCGGTCATTTTGCAGCCACTTTTTTTTTTTTTTTAAATATTGGCTCTTTTTTAAAAAAATATTTATTTATTCACTTTGGTTGTACACAATGCAATGCATTTATGTTTACGTGGTGCTGAGGCTCGAACCCGGGCCGCGCACGTGCGAGGCGAGTGCTCTGCCGCTGAGCCACAACCCCAGCCCTTGCAGCCACTTCTTTTAAAAGTCAAAGCAGAGGGACTTCCTTACCGTGCCCACTACAGGCGGGGGGGGGGTGCGTGGGAATGCTGCTCCTCTCTCTTTTCTAGGCCACCTAGTTTGTGGCTGCAGGAGCCCTGTTTGGGGAGATGGCTTAAATTGCGGTTGACTATGGGCCATGGAGATTTGGGCATTGCCGCCTTCCGTAGTCTCACGGGACTTGGCCCGGGATCTCGCGGGACTTGGCCCGGGATCTCGCAGGACTTGGCCCAGGATCTCGAGGGACTTGAGCCGAGATTGCTGATCTGGTCTGCGCCATTTTTTTTTTGGTGGTGTGTGTGGTGCGTGTTAGTCGTTGTTAGAGCCAGAGAGAAAAGTTATCAGAATAAAAAGCTGTTTGTTTCCAGTTCGCCTCTGAACTTCTTCCCGCGGCTTCATTGCTCCAAGCGGCCATCGCTTCAGGCGGCAACAGGTGGCACTTTGTTGTGACCGCCCCAGGAGAATCCCACGGTCCCCTGTCCCTGTGCCATCTCCTGGCATGAAGGTGTGGCCAGAGAGGGACCTGTTTTTCTAGTCCTTTGGACGCTGCTCTGCAGAAAGCTCATGCAGGGCAGACCAGACTCCCAGCCCCGAGCACAGGGCTGGGGGGAAGAGGGGGCAGAAAAGGGCCGTCCTCAGGCGCTGATGGAATGGCCGACCCCTCTGGCCTTGCACGCAGCCTGTGCCTCACTGAGCATCACTGGCCTGACCGCAGGGGACCCGTCCAGGGGGGCGCATGGGAAGTGAGGCTGCGGAGTCTGGAGGAGGGGTCAGGGCGGCAGCTGTAGACTTGGGCGCCGCCTACATACAGGTATCATGTGGGATTCTGCGGGTTGGTGGTGGACCCCGGCCTTGGCCGCTGCAGGACCCACTGTCCCGGGAACCTCATTCTGATTTGAGACCCAGCAAAGATGAGCATGGTCTCACATCTGTGTCAGCCAGTGTCCCTCCGGGGTCCATCTCTGTAAACTTGATGTTTATGTTCATTAATCAAAGTAAGAACCTAATCAGCCCTGATTGCTACAGGATTTAAGGCACTTCAGATTTTGGCAACTTTGATTGATGTGCATTTGTATGCTTTTAAAACAAGTGATCTTAGTAGACACGTATTCCTGGCGCATGAATAAATATATATTATTTCATCTAAATATTCCAGAGTATGAGCCAGGCGCAGTGGTGCATGCCTGTAATCCCAGCACTTGGGAGGCTGGGGCAGGAGGATCGCGAGTTCAAAGCCAGCCTCAGCAATGGCCAGGCACTTAGCAACTCAGTGAGACCCTGTCTCTAAATAAAATACAAAAAAAGGGCTGGGGATGTGACCCAGTGGTCGAGTGCCCCTGAGTTCAATCCCCAGTACACACACACACACACACACACACACACACACACAAATTCCAGAGTATGCACATGGTCTGTGTGTTTGGATCTTTCATCTCATGTCATGATCCAACATGCTGAAGTACTGGGGTTTGCTTAGCCCAGGCCTGAGTTTGGTTTGGTTCTCTTTTCAAAGGTCTCTCTGCATTTCCCGGAACATCAGCTCCAGAGGAGAATGCATGAGGACAGCAGGACACACAGTGCCCCAGGCAGGGCCTGACCTAGGACCGTGTTAACCAGCTAATGCCCAGAAAACACCTCCCCTGAGACATGGCCAAAGGAACCCCAGGTCAGTCCGTGGCGTGCGGTAGCTTGTACTCACCAGCACTCTGAATTCACCAGCACAGCTTTCTGTGATGACTCCCACGCACAGGCCTGCCATTTCAGCTTGTGGCTTAGCTGGCCCCAGCCACCAACTGTCCTTTGGAGTCTTAAAGACCTCACCAGCCCCGGGCAGCACATGGTTAACAGACCAGGCCTGGGGCCTTTGCCAGCACAGCACCGGGGATGCCTCTCCCCCCATCTGGGGGTGCAGAGCACAAGAGAGGACAAGGATGGAGGCAGGGAAGGGACCCAGACGCTGCTGTTGGTGGGAGTGGCGCTGGGTGAAATGTATGTATGCCAAAGGCCAGGAACGTTCTGGGGGGTGGCACAAGGCAGTGCCACCCGATGACTGGGTTGCTGGAGAAGACCCTGGGCTGGGGAATCAATGACAGGAGTCCTTGAAATGCTGCAGATGCTGCAGATCGGAGGTCTCCCTGGAATCCTCTCCTTCCCCCACAAGCTCCCGGCTTCCGGATGGCGACAACCTCCTGGTGACCAGCGCCTCCTTCAGGCCAGGCAGAGGATGGCATCCGAACCCGAGGGCAGCTTGGCGGGGCTGGTCAGTCCCAGTGGCCATCGCCAAGGTAGTCCCAAGCCTGGAGATTCTTGGCCCTGGTGAGAGCAGCTCCCCTTAGCCCTCCAGCCCCAGGATGCCCGCCCCAAATCCACATGGGAAGCCCCAGCTCCTGAGGTGACGGAATATGGAAACTTCGGAGGTGATTAAGGTCAGAAGAAGTCCTGGGGGTGGGGCCTCTCGGATGGGATTAGTGTCCAGGGAAGAAGAGACACCTGGGGGCTGGGGTTGTGGCTCAGCGGTAGAGCGCTCGCCTAGCACGTGCGCGGCCCGGGTTCGAACCTCAGCACCACGTACAAACGCATTGTGTACAGCTAAAAGCAAATAAATAAATATTAAAAAAAAAAAAAAAAAAGAAGAGATACCTGGAAACTCTGTCTCCATCTCTTTCCCTCCATGTGAACAGGCCAGGAAGAGACCCAACAGCCCGGCTCCCCGGTCTCAGACCTTCAGCCTCCAGCACCACGGGAACCTAAGTGTGTGGTTTAAAGCCACTTATTTGTAGCGTTTTGTTGTGGGAGCTCATGCTGACTCGTACGGCCTGTGGTAAGCAGGCAGTGTGGGGGTGGGTACTCTGAACTGTGTACCCCAGAGTCGGATGTTGAGATCCTAACCCGAGGACCCACGGTGAGGGGAGACACGTGTAGACAGCCATCTGCAAGCCAAGGAGGGGCCTCAGAAGACCCCGACCCTGACCACGGCACGACGTCAGGGTTGAGGGGAACTGACAGGGAGTAAATCTGTGCTGTCAAGCCCGCCAGTCTGCCGCACTCCGCTACGGCAGCTCCAGGAAGCTGATCCAGCGGGGAAGCTTCCAGAACAGCCTCTGTGTCGCTTCCTCCCAGGCGCGAGCCTGTGTCCACAGAGAAACAGGACCAGGAGAATGCGCGCGTGTAAATCTCAACAGATTTATTTTAGGGCAGTGCACAGGCAGGCGGCAGGCTCAAGAGGAGCAGACACAGAATTCCTTCCTCTCCAGGAAACCTGATGGGGTGAGACCCCCCCACACACACATTATCAAAGCTCATCTCCCTTATTTAAAGTCAGCTGATTGGGCCGGGGGCTGTGGCTCAGTGGCAGAGCTTTAGGCGAGCATGCCGGAGGCACAGGGTTCCATCCTGGCACCACATAAAAATAAGCAAAAAACAGCCGGGCGCGGTGGCACACGCCTGTAATCCCAGCACTTTGGGAGGCTGAGGCAGGAGGATCCCGAGTTTAAATCTAGCCTCGGCAATGGCGAGGCACTTAGCAACTCAGTGAGACCCTGTCTCTAATAAAATACAAAAAAGGGCTGGGGATGTGGCCCAGTGGTCGAGTGACCCTGAGTTCAATCCCCGGTACCAAAAAAAAAAAAAAAATAAGCAAAATAAAGGTATTGTGTCCATCTATAACTAAATACATATACATATGCATGTACATATATTCTAAATAAATAAATAAAATCAGCTGATTACAAGTGTTAGCCACACCTGTAACTTTTTTTTTCTTCCAGAGTTACCTGGAGTTGAATCCCATAAAGTCACTGGGTGCTACAGGCCGGTCCCATTAGCAGCATGATGATCCCCCACCCCAAGAGCGTGGGCTGGACCTGACACCCCGTTTCTAGTGAGAAAACACAGTAAAAACGATGGGCTGTGGCTTCCAATGTTAGGTCACAAAAAGACTGTGGCTCCGCCTGTCCCCAGTCTCTCTACTCTGTCATCCTGGAGGGGACGGAACCTGTGGAGAGGCCTCTGGCCGCCAGCCAGTGAAGAGCATAGTCCTGCCGACAGCCTCATGAGCAGGCCTGGCTGCAGGGCCTCCCTCGGGCCCGCCCGGAGAGGACTCCAGCCCCACCAACTCCTGACTGTGGCCTGAGAGAGCCAATGAGCCAAAGGACCAGCTGAGCCGCCCCGTCCTGACCCCAGAAGCTCTGAGGAAGTAACAGTGCGACGAAAGCTGTTGCCCAGCGCAGGTGACCACCCGCCCTCCAAGGCTGCTCTGCCTTGTGCTCTGGCTGGACTGGGCTGCCTGCGGACCCCAGGGGGCCGGAGCCGCCTGCTTCCTGTGCCTCCGGTGGTGGCCATCAGCCTGGATCACTCACCGGGTCCCTCCCAGTCCCGACTTTCCCCCCTCTTCACCTTCCAAGGCTCTGGCGTTTTCTCTGCAAGAACAGGTTTTTGCGCTGCCTCCCTCTCCCCTCCAGGAGCCCCTCACCCACCCTCCCTCCTCCCCCTGCCTGGGTAGATACAGCCTCTCCACACACCTCGGCCTCCTGCCTCCTCCCCAGAGCCAGCTTCAAGGGGGACCTGTGCTCAGCGCCGTGGTCCACGTCACACGTCGTGAACTTAAATCTTCAGTAGGTTTTGAACACGGGCCCTGGATTTGCATTTCTCACCAGGGGATGCAATTGACATGGCCGGTCCTGCTCCTTCCGTATTGGGTGCTTGGCTTCCTCTCCCTCTGGCCTGCAGACTACTGAGGCTGGGGACTCTGTTTAGTGACACTTGGGGTCCCAGGAAGTGCCTGCTGCGTAACAGGGACTCACCAGTGAGACTGAGTGAATGTGCCCAAGCAGCATGAAGGAGCCACCGGGTCCCTGGGGGCTCCCGGTTGGCATGTGCGAGTCCAGGCCTGGTCAGGGGGATCCAGAGGGGGTGACCTCCCTGACGCAAAGCCTGGGAGGAGCCACCCTGTCCAACTCAGCTCCTCACACAGTGGACGCTGGAGGCAGAGTGGCTGTTCATGGGTCCTGGCACTGCATGTCACAGGCCACCTGAGCATCTATGTCAGAATGCCACTCCCAGCCGAAAATCCAACAGCTGGGCTGGCATTTGAATGTCCCAAATGTCACAAGATAGTCTGTGGGGCTGGGGTGTAGCTCAGCGGTGGAGCATTCACCTGAAAGGTGCTGTGCCCTGCACCCCCCCAGCACTGCAAAATGAATAATTAAAAGACTAGTCTAGGGTAGGTTTTCACTTGTCCAAACTACGCGGTGCTTTGCACACACAGAGGGCTCGGCCAGAAGACATTCGGGCAACAAGCTGGGCTTGGCATGTGAGGCAAGGGGGCAAGAGATGGGGTTGGTCCAAATTAGAGGCTGGGGTGGGGTTGGGGGGCATCCTTATCTACCACAGCAGGTGAAGGTAGGAACTGTTGCTTCCTGACTTGGAGCAACAACGCCGCGGGAGAAAAACTCGGAGGCAGAATGAAGATGAAAGAAGGTTTTTTATTCTTCGGCTTTAGCAATCTCTCAAAACTCTAACACTGGCTCTTTCAGCAACCTCTCTGACTCTTTACTTCTTCTGACTACTGACTCTTTACTTTACTTCTTTACTTTCTTTTACTTTCTTAGAGAGAGCTTAGAGAGAGAGAGAAAGAGAGAGAGAGCTTCTTCTTTCTTCTTTCTTCTTCACTTTCTTTTACTTTCTTAGAGCTTAGAGAGAGAGAGAAAGAGAGAGAGAGAGAGAGAGAGAGAGCTTCTTCTTTCTTCTTTGGCAGCCTCAGCCTGACTCCGACCAGCAACAACTACTTCTCTCTATATCCTAGTCTGACTCTTCCAACCAACTGAACGACTGACTGAATGAAGGCCGCTTCTGACCGCTTTCACCCGGTTATATACCTTTAGCTTTGCGGGTGCGTCATGTGCATTTACAGGTGCATCACGTGCATATGATTATCATCAGGTGGAACTATGGCTTCCAGCTAGCCGCAATAGCCATCTCCCTGACTGGGGCTGCTTCAAGGAACCAGGGCGTAGGCAGGCTCTACTGGGCCTTGGGTACCAGGCACCACAGTAAATTCTTGCTTTGGGCACTCTAGTCCCACCCTGTCTCCCGAGGCTACAGACAGAGCAGCCATTCACTGGGAAACAGAGACAGAGCCTGCGGGAGGGGAGGGCTCCAGGCAGCAGGCACACCGCTGCGTCAACCACCTGCCCTGCCTCTGGTCGCTGGATGTGACCTGTCCTGGACCCCTGCCTGATCTGCCTGGGTCACCTCGCCATGGTCTCTGCCTCCCTCCCCACCTCCCCACACCACCCTCGCAGGAGGAGTCTACTCCTGGGGCATGATCCCTAAATACACAGCAGCCCAGGCAGGGCCGGCGCCCCCAACCATCTCCTTTACTGGACTCACACCGAGGCCACCATTGACACTGCTCTCATTATCCCAGAGCCAGGTACCAGAGAGCCGGTGCAGTCCCGGGCCCCAGAGGACACGGAAAAGACTCCAACTAGCCAGGCTAAGCCTGCGTACCCCACCTTGTCCAACCCTTTGTGGGAGAACCCCAATAAAGGCTCTCATCACACTTCCCTCCCCTCTCTCCACCCCACGACAGACCCTGGTGCTCCCCTGGTGCTCCCCTCGCCTCCTCCTCCCCTTCCTGTGGTGTGTGTACTCCCTGGCTGGACACTAGGAAGAACAACTGTCTTTTCAATGGCAATTGTCTCCTGATCTGCCTACTACACCTCAGATTTCAGATTAATACACTGTGTTAAAACAGTACAAAACAAACAAACATAAAACCCCACTCAGTATTCCTTCCCATTACCAGGACAGGCAGAGGAATTAATTAAATAAATACCTCTCTTTTAACCCCCTCATTCAGTCATCCATCCACCCATCCATCCATCCATCCCTCTACCCATCCACCCATCCATCCACCCATCCATCCCTCTACCCATCCACCCATCCATCCACCCATCCCTCTACCCACCCATCCTCCCATCCACCCATCCATCTAATATTAACTGAGCAATGCAGTAGTTTTTTAAACATCTTCCAGAGTACAACTTGTCCTTCCTACTTTGTTATAATATCTTTTTGGTTTAAGAGCTTTAAATTTTGCAAAAGTTAAACGTATTTCTTATTCTGTATAATTTATGCTTTTGGAATCTTACCACCTCTTTCTCTAAATGTCCTAAAGACATTCTCCTATATTTTCTCCTGAAAAGCCCATACAATTTTTTTTTTTTTTTTTTTTTTTTTGGTACTGGGGATTGAACTCAGGGGCACTCGACCACTGGGCCACATCCCCAGCCCTTTTTTGTATTTTATTAGAGACAGGGTCTCACTGAGTTGCTAAGTGCCTCGCCATTGCTGAGGCTGGCTTTGAACTCGCGATCCTCCTGCCTCAGCCTCCCAAAGTGCTGGGATTACAGGCGTGCGCCACCACGCCCGGCCCATACAATTTTTAACGTTTTGCCTTCTCACATGCAGGCCTTCAATTCCACTTATGCTCAACTTATGACCTGACCACCTCCCCAGAGGTCCACCTCCAGATGTCATCACCCTGGCCTCGGATTTCAACAGTGTGGACTTGGAGGAGACAATGCCAACTATTTGATTCAATTCTGATGCCTATGGTTAGCGCAGATCCCACAGGTTAAAGGACAATTCGTACAACAGCTCCCACCAGAGGCCAGACCCTAATGGGGCTACCTGTGTACTCCAGGTTGCCTGCACCTCCATACCCTGACTGAAATCTTGGAGGGTCCCACAACCATCCTCAGGTCCAGTGATTCCCTAGAATAAATTCTGGGACTGAAGAAAGTGTCCTACTTACAATTGCAGCTTTATTACAAAGGGCCACTCAGGAAGAGCCAAATGGAAGGGTCTGAGAGGAGAAGGGCACGGAGCTCCCAGGCCCTTCCCAAGTGTGCCACCGTCCCAACACCCAGGTTGGCCAACCCAGGAACGCCTTGAGGGTCGGTATTAGAGTTTCATTATGTGGCAATGGCCGGTGAAATCACGGGGCGCTGGTGATCAAATTCAATCTCTGCCCCTTCTCCTTGCTTAGGAGGTCAGGGAGTGATGCCGGAAGGCCCCAATTCCCGGGGACCAGCCTCCATCTCCAGGCCAGGCAGAGGCCCCACCAGGCATCACTCAAGAAGAACAAAAGAAATTCTTACCACTCAGGAAAATCCCAAGGATTTTAGGAGCTCTGTGCCTGGATCTGGGTACAAAGACCAAATATATAGTTTTATTATACCGCACACAGACATTCCTATTTTTTCGTTGTTGCTGCTGTTGGAGAAATGAGGACCTGGATGAAGGCCACTGTCGTACTCCCTGTGGCTAACGTGGCCAGAGCACTGACCCATGGCCCAGAGGGTGTAGAGTGTGGAGCGTGGCCTTCGAGATGGGGGCAGATTCTTCTTCACTCGCTCCATTTGGTGACCGGGGTTGGGGTGCAGGATCAGGCCATGGGGGGCCACAGGATGAGAGCAGCCTTCCACGTGGTAAATCAGTAGAGACGGAGTCGACATCTTGGACAACCCGTGGGACACAAGTGCCATCCCTGGGCCCTCTCCGGACACTCCCGTGAAGAAGATGCACCATTTTGTTTAGGTCACTTTCAATTCACGCTGATACCAGTTAATTGCAGCCAAATATTGATCCTAAGTAATTGTCGTTGTTTATTATGTCAGCTGAAAATCCCAGTAAAATGCCGAATCTGAATGATGGAGTTAGCTTAATGATCTTGTTCCGAGCTCCCAAGAAAATAAAACTAATGTTTTATCATTAAGTAGTAAGCTTTTTGGAGGGTGTGATTTTGATATGTGTTTCTTACGGGTTTAAGAAAATTTCTGTCTACTCTTGTTTGCTGAGAAAAAGAAATTTTAAGTCATGGGTGGGTGCCCTATTTTATTGAACACCCTCTTTTATTGAATGTTCTCTAAATTTTTAAATATTTATTTATTTAGTAGTTGTACAGATGCCTTTATTTATTTTTACGTGGTGATAAGGATTGAACCTGGGTCATGCACGTGCTAGGCAAGCACTCTACTGCTGAGCCACAACCCAAGCCCTGCCTTAATGTTTTAATGTGGTGAATTACCTTATGAGATGTTTAGTGTTAAGGGTCTTTGTTCTTGATGTGTCTTTGTATTCATTTAGATGGACTTCTATATGGATTGTTGGACCTGGTCTGCTAATTGTGATTTAGGGTATGCACATCTGTGTTCATACCGCAGGTGCTGTCTTTGCCTGCTTTCGACACCAAAGTTATGCCACCTTATAAAAGGAGTAGGGGGCCCTCCTCCTGTTTACTCCAGGAGACTTCTATGGAACAATTTTGGCCTGATAAGGTTAACTTTTTCCTTGAAGTTTAAGGCTTTCATTACTGTCTGACTGGGGGATTTCTTTCTTTCTTTCTTTCTTCTCTTTTTTGCAAGTAGATTTGTGACTACTGATTTAATGTTCTTAAAGTCAATAGGTTTTGGGCTAGGGTTGTGGCTCAGTGGTAGAGCACCTGCCTAGCATGCGTGAGGCACTGGGTTCAATCCCCAGCACCATATAAAAAAAAACTAAATAAAGGTATTGTGTCCATCTACAACTAAAAAAAAAAAAAGTTGATAGGTTTTCTATTACTTTTTGAAAGTTTTGATAGTTTGTATTTTTATGCATTTGTCTACTTCATCTGCCATGACATTTTTTTTACATCAAGTTGCTCATGGGCTCTTTAAATTCTTCTAAGGAATTCTACTGTGAATTTGTGCCTTCCTGATAATATTCACTTGCGTTTTTACCTTTTTGCACGATCTTTATTTCTAAAAGTTTATCTACTTTGTCTAATCTTAAAGAATCCACTTTACATTATTGGTTCTTTCTTTTGTTTATTTTCTGTTCCTGAATTTCTGTCCTTGTCTTTATCATTTCTTTCCTGCCATTTCTCTGGGATTACTTTTTCATTTCTTGTATTGAATGCTTACTTTATTAATTTCCACTGTTGCTTGCTAACTAATAAGTGTTTTAAATTACTCTATTACTGTATTAGATATATCCCATGTTTGGGTATGTAGGTTTTTCACTGTCTTTGAGTTCTAAATATTTGACACTTCTTTTATGATTCATCTTTTGAATTACTTAGAAGTATGCTTTTTAACCTCCAAAAATCTGGATTTTATATTTTATTATTTAGTGTCAGAGTGGAAGTGGTCCGTATGATACCAATTCTCTGGTAGTCACTGAAACTTCCTTTGCAGCCTAATACCTGATTAAGTTTTAAGTGTCTGATGTCTGTTCGAAAAGAATATTTAGCTCCAGGGTATGTTTAGATCAAATTTGTTCATTGTGTGGTTCAAATTCTCTATGTTCTTACTGATTTAAGCTATGGCTTTCTAACAGATGTGTTAAAATTTTTCACTATGTTTGTGGGATTTTATTTTCTCACTTGGTTTTCTTTTCTGCAGGTAAGAACAAATAGATGCACAGAGGTTCGGGACTAGTATATTTTCTAGAAGAATTCTTTCATAAAGATTTGTTTTTGTCCCATTGACTCCTTTGTCTAATATTCATATTTCTACACCAGCTTTCTTTGGTATACATATTTTTTCAACCCTTATTTTCAAGCTTTCTGTGTTGTTGGATTCAACTGTATCTTAACATTTTTGTATAAATTGACTTTTTTCATCCAGTTAGTCTCTGTCAATTAACAGGCAAGTTTAACACATTTACTGTTATTGTAATTACTGATGCATTTGGATCTAACAGCTGTATTTGAACTTATACCTATTATCTTTACTGCTCAGACTTTAATTTATTCCTCCCATTTACATGTTGTTGCTGGTTAGTATTTTATTTTTAATCTTCCTGATTCATTATCATTATTAATATAATAATAAGTAGTTTGATTGTCATTGAAATCTCTCCAGAACTAATTTCCACCCCAACTGAAGGAAACCTCTAAATAGTTTTCTTAGTGAGGATCCATGAATAATAGTAAACCTCTGTCTCTGAAAATGTCTCCACTACAACCCTCACTTTTGGATGATAGTTTAGCTAGGTATGTAATACTACTTGAACAGATACATTCCCTCAGTACTTTGAGGATGTCTGGCATCCATTGGTGATGCTGAGAATTCTGTCAATCAAATTGTCATTTCTTTTCAGGTAGTTAGTCGTATTTTTTTTTTTTTGGTTGTTTTTAAGATCTCTGTGTCTTTGATGTTCTTCTGTTTCTCCACAGTGGGTCATATGTGTATTTATTTTTTACTTATCCTGTTTTCGTTCTGATGACTCATTTCTTCACTTATGGACAAACCTTGTCTTTTCACGTGTTGAATTTGCTTCTCCCTTGTTGTCTTTATTCTCGTCTTCTAAATTGTAAAATGTGTGTTCAGCCTACTCATCCTCTCTTCCAGATTTCTTTGCTATACATTTATATTTTCATATTTTTTTAATCTCGCTGTATCTCTGTGCTGCCTTTTGCATGAGTCTTTCCATTTCTCTAATTCTTTGGTGTTTTGGTTTTTGCTATTTATCTTAAAATTAATCTACAATTCCGATGAAGAGGTTTTTCACTTCTAGATCTTGACAGTTTTTCAGGTCTGCTTTCCCTTGTTTCAAAAACGTCCTCTTCTTGCTTTATGTCTCCAATTCCCTCTTTTACTTCCATGTAATTTTAGGTACACTTTAACGTAAGTAAAGAAGTTTTATTGATTTCAGTTATTCAGGAGCTGATTCTTCTTTGGTTACTTCTAGTGTCTCTCGTGGTGGTTTGTTTATGTAGATGTTCTGTCACATTTTGGGTTGGGAGCCTTTATGAAATGCTTGCACCTGGTCCTGGGAGCATCCGGTGTTCCTGTGGACAGATTTCACATTTGCTTCTGCCAACGCTCAGGTGTACGAATGGTCTGGATCAGTTCTCGGGGTCCTTCATGACTTGGGCTTCTCAGCCTCTCAAACAGTGGAAAATCATACTCTGCCTCTATTTTTTTGCATAGCCCATGGGTTTTAATTTCTAAAATGTAGTTCCTTTTCCTTTTCTTTTCCTTCCTTCCTTTCTTTCTTTCTTTTTCTATCCAAGTCCCTGGTCCCATCGGTGATGTCTTTCTAGTCCCCTTTGCTGCACCTTCAGGGTAGCTGTTCCCAGTTTCAGGTTAAGCCAGACTCTTCTAGTCGCGTCACCTTGAGTGAGCTCCAGGGGTCCCACCTGCCCCCTTTACAGCTTCAGCCCCCATCTTGAAAGCTGAGGTCATCAGGTATCAATCAGGTATCCACCTCTGCTCTCCCACCTGGCTCTTAACCCTGTTTCCCATTCTGAAGCTTTCCCTCCCGCCCTCCCTTCTTTTCTTTCACCTTCTTTCCTTCATTTCTTTTTTTTCTTTCTTGTGTGACTATTTATTCTAGAAACTGTTTGGGGGTGATGGCATCTTTGTTCTTGAAGAGAGGAAATCCCAGGTTCCCTTGTCTGCCACCCTACTGGAACCCTTCTCCCCTTCCATTCACCTGGGCCCCCTGTTTAACACCAAGGCCCTTGTGGCGAAGAGGCCAGGGAAAGGCACGGGCAGGGGAGAGGCAGGCTGAATAGTGACGGAGGTAACATGGTTGGGTGACATTAGGGACAGTCTCTACAGGATGGGTCTGGGGAGATCTGGTCTGGGGTTGCAGAAAAACCTACTTAAATTGGCAGCTGGAGAGCGATTTAAGAGGCACCTCCAAAGAGTGGTCATCCAGGGTCCGACTAATTCATCTCTCTCCAGCCTGATTTCCTGGGAATCCAAACTGTGGTTGCTGTAGGCCAGGGGAGCCATCTCCAACCAACCAGAGGAGACAGAAGAGTCAGCTGTCACAAGCTGTCGCGGGCGGCTCCAGAGTCTCCGCTTAGTAATGGCTCAGTACTTCAAGTCAGAGGCTGGGGGCTGTTCAGACCATATTTCATGTGAGAGATATTCAGTCCTCATCCCGAGGAAGAAATATGGTTGTTAAAGAGGCGGCTAATGGTCTGCCATTTATCTGATGGCAAATCAGGGAGGCTCATTAAGCTGACCAGCCCCGGCAGCCCAGAAGAGAGATGCGAAGTTAACCGCAGGGAGGAGAGGAAAGAAGGAAATGAGAGCAAGGTGGGTGGTGGGAGCTTATTTGATAAATCGGTGGCTCTGAAACATTGAAGGGCAGGAACCAGGAGGTCTCCCTCACTGCACCCACAGGAATGCATGGACTCGGCAGCTTCTGCAAGGGACCCCCACATGTGCATCTGAGCAGCCCCCCCCCAACCGAGACCAGCAACTCCTGTTGCTCCATTCCCACCCTATGCCGCCCCCCAAAACTCAGAACACCGCTCTGCACCACCTGCCTAATGAGGCCAACCTCTGGTGGCCAGAAAACCAAGAACAGTTTTACCTCAGCAGGGAAAAGTGGGAACCTCCTGCCCTGGGAAACCTGTGTGTAAATTAGACAGATCCGCCGTCTTCCCTGGGGCGTGCTTGCCCGTCTCCAGCCAGGCCCAAGCCAATACGGGGCTGGCAGCGACTGTGCATCAGAGCTGGGGACGGCAAGGATGAGGTTTCTGCTTGGGTGGGGCAGAGGGGTAGGGGGTGGGGGGCACGGCTGCTTCCCAAGTCATAAAATCAGATGGTCTTTGCTTTGACCTACAGACCACCAACCTACAGCTTAAAATTGTTACAGCTCCTCAAAATTGTTATTGACGGTGTACTTGGAAAAAAAATCAAAGAGTATGCCGGTGGAGAACCAGACCATTCAAGAATAGTAGAAAGCAAGTCTCTACAGCCTTGGCACGCCTCTGCTGGGCCCCTCAGCCGCCTGTCCCTAAGTTGGCCTGGCCACCGTCACCGCCGGCCGTGCGCACAGGGAGGTGCGCAGCCAGCCTCTCTGTGCTGTGGCTTCACATTCAGCACCGCCTAGCGCAGGCTGCCTGTGCTGGGGCAGGTGACCCCAAGTCCCTGCGGTTCTCTGTGAACAAGGCTTATTTTTAGCTCATGCTGAATGGCCATTGTGGTCAGCTATGGCCCAGCTATGTGACAATAGAGGCAGACAGGAGTGGTGCAGCCACAAGCCAGGGAGCGATCGCGGCAATCGCCAGGCACCCGAGGGGCAGGCAGGGATTCTCCCCGAAGCCTTCAGCGAAGTGTGGCCTGGCGACCCCTGGCTTCCTGCTGCTGGCCCCCAGAAACGCCAGAGCATGCGTGTCCCCTGTTTGTGGTACTCTGTCATGGAAGTCCCAGGAAACCGGTACAGATTTGTCTTCCCTCTGGGACCCCCACTGATGGAGCAGCCCCTCCCTAGACCCGCGGGGTTCTTCCGGGCGGGGGAGACACAAAGTACAAGCTGGCTTTGAAAGCTTCCACAGGAAAGTGACCCACACCACGCGGCTCCCCCTTCACTGGGCATCTCTGAGCTCAAAAAGCAGGGAAATCTGGCCGGGCGCGGTGGCGCACGCCTGTAATCCCAGCACTTGGGAGGCTGAGGCAGGAGGATCACGAGTTCAAAGCCAGCCTCAACCATGGCGAGGCACTTAGCAACTCAGTGAGACCCTGTCTCTAAATAAAATACAAAAAAGGGCTGGGGATGTGGCCCAGTGGTCGAGTGCCCCTGAGTTCAATCCCCAGTACCAAAAAAAAAAAAAAAAAAAAAAAAAAAATCTGGTCCTCTACCACGAGGTTGACAAATTTCTACAAAAGGCTAGATAGCGAATATTTCAGACTCTGTGGGCCTCTGTGGGCTGCATGGCTTCTGTCACAGTTGCTCAACTCTGCCATTCTAATGAGAAAACAGCCATCGCTAATACGTAAGGGGCATGTGTTCTAATAAAACTTTATTTACAAAGCCAGATGGCAGACACATCCTGTAGCCTTTCTCTGCTGGCAGGTGGGGTGGGCACTGGTGGGAGGTGGGCACCCACTTTTGCTCCTTCCCTCCTCTCCTAGTGACCTATGGCTGCACAGCAGCAAATCACACCAAAGCTTGCTGGTTCAAACAACGACCGTACTTCCTGTACTTGGTGCTGTCTCTCAGCAGGCTGCGGTCAGCGTGGCTGGGGCCGGAGGCACCTCAGTCATCTCAAGGCTGCTGCGCACTGGCTTACGCTCTGCTCATCACAGGCCAACAGGGAGTGGGGTTTGCCCAGGTTCCCTGCCTTGGTGCAGCCTCTCCACGTGGTGTCTGCTGCACGGAACCTCTTATTTGTTTGCTCACGGCTCCGCAGGTGAATGAAGAAACAGAAAGAGAGTGCGATCAGGAGCCTTATGCGACCATAGCAGTCCCTCCTCTACCTGGGGACCTGTTACCACACATCCCGCAGATGCCTAAAACTCAAGAGAGTTCTACTCTGTCATGGTTTTGATTTTTTTTTTTTTTTTTTTTTTTTTTTTTTTTGGTACTGGGGATTGAACTCAGGGGCACTCGACCACTGGGCCACATCCCCAGCCCTTTTTTGTATTTTATTAGAGACTGAGCTGCTAATTGCCTCGCCATTGCTGAGGCTGGCTTTGAACTCGTGATCCTCCTGCCTCAGCCTCCCGAGTGCTAGGATTACAGGCCTGCGCCACTGCACCCGGCTGTGGTTTAGGTCTTTAATATCCCCCCCAAAACTCATGGAGTAGGCAATGCAGGAATGTTAAGAGGTGAGATGATGGGCGCACGAGGGTGCTGACCTCCATCAGGGAACTGATCATGTGATAGGTTAATAATGTGAACTGCAGCAGGTGGGCATGGCTGGAGGAAGCAGATCACAGGGGGAGCACCCTTGGACTGTGTCTCTCTCCTTCCTGGGTTGAACAGCTTTTCTCCACTACGTCCTTCTGCCATGATGTTCTGCCTCACCTGGGGCCCAAAGCAATGCACCTGGCTGACCATGGACTGAATCTCCGAAACTGTGAGCCCCAGATAACCTTTTCCTCCTCTAAGTTGTTTTTTTTTTCAGGTGTTTTGGTCACAGCAATGAAAAGCTGACTAATGCGACCCTCTATATCTTTGTTTTCCTGTAGTCCATACCTATGATAAAGTTTAAATGTATAAATTAGTCACAGTAAAGGAGTAACAGCAAAACCAGTCACTGTAAATATAGACTGATTACAACTACAATATAAATTATTTTCTTACTTAAATTATAAATTCTTACTCATGAATTTCTTACTTCTAGAATTTTCCATTTAACAATTTTGAACCACACTTGACCATGGATAAATGAAACCGTGGAAAGAGAACCCACGGAAAAGGGGTGACTACTGTATTTTAATTTTGTGAAAATTAATTAACATTAAATAAAATTTAAAATTCAGTTGCTTAGTTTCTTGAGCCATATTTTGGGCACTCAATGGTCACATTCAGCATATGGCCACTGAAGGGAAAAACACACACCGGAGACAACCCTGCAGCCAAGAGATTTATTTACCAGCCTTTATGGCTGGTTGGAGGTAGAAGAAGTATGGGGAGAGAGGAGTCAGGGAGAGGGGAATGTGCAAGCTCTGGTGGGAGAGAGGAGTCCGGGAGAGGGGAGTGTGCAACCTCTGGTAGGAGAGAGGAGTCCGGGAGAGGGGAGTGTGCAAGCTCTGAGCAGAAGGTGGGTGCCTGGTTGTGCCGGCTGTGGTCTCTGGAGCTGTCGGCTGGGGCAGCTGCCGTTGGGCTGGAGATGTTGAGTCTGGAGCTGTTGCAGTGGCTGCCTCCTCTCAGCAGGGATGAGCTGTTGTGTGTCTGAGCTCCGGGCAGGCAGGGACTTAAGTAGGGATTTCTGGTGGGGCTCTTTGCCCGGGGAATAGGGCGAACTTTAAGCCCATTGGCTCCTGCCCAGGGAAAATGAAACCAGTTTGCTTATCATGGAAATTCCCATGGGGGAGGTGGCCCAAAGCCCCAAGCCTATCTATCTGCCACCATCTTGGAGAAAGAAAGGGGAGAGCGGGGGTGGGGGGGGGGGAAGAGAGAGAGAGAGAACGAGCGAGAGAGCACACCAATACACCAATGGAAGCCTGGAAGTCACATGTAGTCATTTCTGTTGGTCAAGACAGTCAGTCAAGTCACAGCCCACTCAGGTTCAGGGGAGGGGACACAGAAGCCACCTCTAACGGGAGGGACAAGATTCTAGAAGGGAATGTGGAACCAGAAATGTCACTGTGACCACTCTTGGAAACTGGCCAAAAAGAAGAGGCCACCCTTCCTCTGCATCTGCTGGCCCTGAGCCCCTCCCTTCCTACACCACATTCCCACATTCCATTCCCTGCTGTGGATCCTCGGCTGGAAAACGTTCCCGTAGCCAGGCCGGGTGCTGGGCCTGGGGCTCCGTTTTGTTCTGACTCCTTGAGTTCTCCTTCCCTAGGCCGGTGCTGCAGGAGTGGCTGGCACAGCGAGGGGCCAGTCTCTGTCCCCATCCTCATACCCACAGGGGCTCTGGTCATGGCAACGCCTCCTGCCTCTGCCTCCCGGCACACATGCCCAGTGGCATGGCTTCGATTCACTGTCTCCAGTGCCCAACCTGTCTGTCCAGGGCTGTGGGGTCGCCAGGCTGTAAGTGCCCATGCTGGCTCAGGCTCAGGGGTGGAACTGCAGACTCCTCCGCTGTGCCAAGACACTGGGATCCAGCCTCTTCCTGGTCCCGCCAGGCCTCCTGGGCTTCACTGCAGAGGCAGGAGGCTGCGGCATTAAGCCCGTGGCTCTGTAGCCAACTCCTGGCTCTTACCTCCAGAAACCTCAGTGTCCTTGTCTGTCAAGTGGAGCAGCGGGACCTACCACACAGTGTTCGGAAGGTCACACAAGGTCATGAACATCTGGACTGATCTCCCTGCTCCAGCCAGTTCTACGCTCACGGAGTGGTCAGAGGGATCCTCCTAACCCTCGGCCGATCAAACCCTCCAGGGGATTCTTCTTCACTAGAGTAAGAGCCACAGTCCCTCAGTGGCTTTTGAAACTGGCAATATCTGCTTATATCCTGCCCGGCACCTGCCTCACCTCACCTCCAACGCTCTCCCCTTCCCCCTTGGCGCCAGCCGCTCTGGGCTCTGCTGTGTCCTGAGCATGAGGGAACCCCCTCCTCTAGACCTCTGCACCTCTGTCCCCCTGCCTGGCACACTCTTCCCCAAACAGTACATGCCCACCCTCACCAACGTCAAATCGCGGCTCAGATGTCTGCCCTGACTGCCCTGGTCACGACGGAGCTCCTCCCCCAGCACTCCAGTGCCCCCATGGTTAATTTTTATTCCCAACCCTCATGTCACCTTTTTTCATATTATATGATTTACTTACTGTATTCACTGTCTCTTTCCCCAAATTGAATATCAGCCCCGCCCCCATGGCAGTGACTTTAAAAATCCACTTAGGTCACTGCTCTGGGCCAAGAACAGGGTCAGCACGTCCGAGGCATTTGATCCTTGTCTGTCGAATGAGTGGAGGGGACCTGCATGGGGCGCCTGCCGCCTAGGGGACACCTCGGTGCCGTTAGGATGCGTGAGTCCTCGTGTCCTCACTGTCCTCCTATCCAGCCAAGCCGGGCACAGTTCAGGAGAGGACAAAGTCTGAAGTCCTTGAGGACCTGAGGCACAGACACAGGGGTGAGGGTGCGGTGCAGGACGGGGAGTGGGCTCGAATGGGCCTCTGGGGGGGAGGGAATGCGGCGTGGACACCCTCCTGGTCATGTGGGCTGGTCCTCTATGCGTGGGGTTCTATGCCACAGAGGACAGCATGCAGGCCAGAGGCTGAACCTGGCGTGCTCGTGGGAGTGGGGAGGCACCCCTCCACCCACCCTGCCACCTTGCAGAGCAGGGCCCATCTGAGCACCACAGTCCACCGTGGACCTTTCTGTACGGACCCACCCCGCTCTGAGAACCCACGCTGATCTTTGGTGGACATGGTGTCTGGACCGACAGCCACTCCAGGAAGGCCCAGAATGACCCTCATTTTCCTCTGCCCTGGGCGAGGAGGAGCGGCGGGGAGGCTGCTCCCAGCCCCAGAGCCCCGTCCTTGTCCCCTTCTCCCGTGGCTAGGTCTAGACTGACGGGAAACACTGCTGGGATCTGTAGTGTCCTAAAGTGGGGGGCAGTATGGCTCCATGTCTCTGAAGGTCCCCTTCCCGCTCCTGGGACCTAGCCAGGGTAAGGGAACGCCGAGAGCAGGCCTGGGCAGGAAGCCGGCTTTCCCCGTGCACGTGGGAACCGGGGCAGTCCGTGGACTCTGCAGGAAGCTACTTTCTGGCACATGCACCAGGACATGGGACGCTGGTCAGACAAGGTGACTGTGCCAGCTGAAGCGATGACGTCACTGCTTCTGCAGCCTGACATAAAAATCCCTCCTTGAGTGGGGAGGGGCGGGGAACTGAGGGCACATGGGAAGCATTTGTGTCACTCATCCAGCCGTCATCACTGCACCCAACCCAGTGCCGCCACCTGTAGGCACTTTCTTTGGCCTTTCAGTGACTTATGCCAATACCCCCGCACAGGTCCAGAGCTATAGGCCTAGTTTTTATTTTTTTTTTTTTTTTCTGCATTGTTAGACATGGAACCCAGGTCTTGTGCATGCCAGGCAAGCGCTCTACCACTGAGCTGCACCCTCAGTCCAGGCTCCGTTTTTAAAATTACACATTATGTAAGTGTTGGTGCAGAATTGCCCACCTGGCCTGGGCCGGGCAGCCGCCTCCCCACCCCCTTTCCTGCTTGCAAAGCAGAGGGCGTGGCGACCTCTGCTGTGAGTTCCTGACGCTGCACAGTCAGAGGGCACAGCTGCTGCCAGACCACCCCTGCTTTAGACCCCCCGCCCCAAGTTTGAAGATCCAGCACTGTACTGACCTCAGCTGGCTCTGAACTTGGGGTCGTTACGTGTGAACCACACTCACATTTGACGATCCTCCAGAATAACTCACAGGACTGGGAGGCTGTGCTTCCAGCCACGGTTTTATCATAGTGAAAAGACACATGAGCCGGGCGCGGTGGCGCACGCCTGTCATCCCAGCACTGGGGAGGCTGAGGCAGGAGGATCGCGAGTTCAAAGCCAGCCTCAGCCATGGCGGGGCATTTAGCAACTCAGTGAGACCCTGTCTCTAATAAAATACAAAAAAGGGCTGGGGGTGTGGCCCAGTGGACGAGTGGCCCTGAGTTCAATGCCTGGGACAAAAAAAAAAAAAAAAAAAAAAAAAAAAAAGACACACATCAGAGCCAGCCACAGGGTGAGCTCTGGGTGGGACTCAACCAGGGGGCCTCTGGTCATCCTGGCCCCGTGGAATCCTGGGTGCCATTGCTTCCTCCCAGCCATGATGTGTGACAACACTCAAGACCACTGCCACCCAGGGAAGCTCGGCCAGGCCTCTGTGTCCAGGGTTTCTGCTGGGCTCCATCACACGCTACCGGGCGTCTGAGCTTGGGTGCCCAGTTCCTCTAGCCGTCGGGACTGCTGTGGCGTGTCCCACAGCCCCATCATAAATCACACCGTGGGCTGGGGTTTCGGCTCAGCGGTAGAGCGCTCGCCTAGCACGTGCGCAGCCCGGGTTCGATCCTCAGCACCACGTACAAATAAACGCAACTAAAATCAAATAAATAAATATTTAAAAATAAAAATAAATCACACCGTTGGGCTGTCCAGGGACAAACCTCCTATGAGGCAGGACATTGCAGGGACCAGGGGATCATGTCCAGTGGCCAAGGGCAGAGGCCACTACACAGGTTGACTTCATGATGCCGTTTCGTCCCAGTGCCCCCCACCATACAGAGAAGATACCGTGAGTCCAAATGCATGAGTCCTCCTGACCGACCGAACACCCCAGCTCTGCAGCACAGCACCCCTGGAGTACTGGCCACCTCCCCTCACGAGATCACACGGCTGAGTGGGGGCTGCGGTCACTGCCACCGCACAGCCTTGTGAGATAGTGTCAAACTGCAGACCGTTGGCTCCAGAAAAGAGCAAAATTCAAATTTTGAAGCAGGGTTTCTACTGCACGCTTCTGTCTTTCACATCCTTGTAAAGCTGAAAACTTGTACTTGAAGTGTCTTCCATCGGGACCCGCCGGCCGGCACCCAACTCCCGGGACTGGAGGGTCCGGGAGTCGTCCCGTGAAGCGCTGGTCCCAGGCCCCCCCACTGAGCACTAGGAAATGCGGGCTGCCTTTACCCCCGATCTCACGCGTGGAGAGGGCGCAGAGAGGCTGTTGGAGCAGGGCCCTCCCTGCCCAGGGCTGCTGGAGGCCAGGGGCGTCCTGCACCCACGCCACAGGCCACTCCCTGGGAGGAAGGAGGACCCCACCCTAGAACGGGGAGTGGGCGAGGGCGCAAGGGCCAGAGGGCGAGTCTGAGCACGGAGTCACCCTGCTGGGAGCCCCACGCGACCCCAAGCGACGCCAAGAATTCTCGGGACCCTGAGAGAACCCTGCAGCCGGGAACCCTGCACAGAATGGATTCCTGGGCCAGCCCGGAAAAGCCTGAGCCAACGTGGGCGGGGTCTGCCTCCCCAGAGACGTCTCCAGGGCGGGAACGGCCGTGGCTGTGTGGGGGTAGAGCCGGGAAAGGGCCTGGGCGCTGAGGGGCCGCCTGCAGGCCCAGGTCCACCTGTCAGTGTGCAGAGGCGGAAGTTCCTCCAGAACCCACGGGGCCGCCTGGGAGCCTGCCCAAGGGGGCCGTGGGGGGAGCCGTGCCCAGAGGCTGCTGGAGGCTGTGCTGGCGGCCAGCCAGTCAGAATCAGGGATCGCTGAGGTCTGAGGAGCGTCCCTGGGGCCGACCCTTCAAGGAGCCCACAGGAGCCGGGAGAGGAAGGCATCCAGGCCGTGAGAGCCACCTCCAGGGCCCTCGGCCTCCCTCTCTGCTGTGACTGGAGCAGGCCACGTCCCCTCCCTGGACCAAGGCAGGGTGAGGTCAGCTCCTGGGAGTTCCCAGGTGGAAACCCAACGCCCTTTCTTCCCTCACCCTCACAAATTCCTAGTGGGGCCGGCTGCGGTGGCTAAGGACAGACGGACAAAGGAAAACAGGAGCTTTTCAACCTGTCTGTTTCCTGTGACCGCGGGAGACATGGGAGTCACCGTCCCAGAGGTGGCTTCGGATTCCAGCTTCCGCAGCATCTTCCACAAGGAGCACTGGGCTTTCAGAGGAGGGACCAGACAGAGGACAAGGACTTTGAGTCTCTCGGGGACAACTTGGAAAAGGCAGACGGGGCTGGTGAGCACGGCCTCCCCGGGTGCAGCGCCAGGGTCCGAGCATCTTTGTGGCCAGCCTTGGCGCTCCCTGGTGGAGGGCAGGGCAGGGCACCTTCTGTCTTTGCAACCCCATGTCCTGCTTTCAGGCCAACAGAGGGAGGGCGAGGAATTGCCTCCAGCTCTGCAAGCCTCGGGAGGAACATGCGAGTGTCGGGTGGCACCTTCTGGTCTCCCACAGACTGACCATTCTGGGGCCCCAGCTGAGACTGTGAAAGGGCTGTCAGGAAGCCTGGATCCAGCCACACCCAGCCTCTGGCTTGCAGTCAGGAGACGCCATCCTTTCTCCCCATGCGCTCCTGCCATTGTTCCCTGCCATGGCGCCCTCACCAAAGCTGGCACCACGCTGTCTGGACCTTCAGCCTCCAAAACCACAAGCTAAATAAACCTCCTTTCTCTGTAAAGTTAGCTTGT
This sequence comes from Tamias sibiricus, assembly GCA_025594165.1. Classification (NCBI taxonomy): domain Eukaryota; kingdom Metazoa; phylum Chordata; class Mammalia; order Rodentia; family Sciuridae; genus Tamias; species Tamias sibiricus. The sequence continues at coordinate 5,167,234 of CM046660.1, forward strand.
CTCAGGTGTTCTGTTGTAGTAACACAAAACTGACCAATGCCACACCCTGTAGTCGCCTGAAGCGATGGCCGCTTGGAGCAAAGAAGCCGCGGGAAGAAGTTTAGAGACGAACTGGAAACAAACAGCCCTTTATTCTGATAACTTTTCTCTCTGGCTCTAACTACACCCCACACACCGTCCACGCTCCTCTAACCTCCCAAATGGCGCAGACCTCATCCGCAATCTCGCTCAAGTCCCCCGAGATCTCTGGCCAAGTCTCGCAAGATCCCGGGCCAAGTCCCGTGAGACTACGGAAGGCGCCAATGCCCAAACATGTCCAAAGCCCGTAGTCAACCACAATTCAAGCCATCTCCCCAAACAGGGCTCCTACAACACCCAAATGCTGAAGGCTATTTGAGGTGAGGATGGGATTATGATGGCTTTGCCTTGTTCCTTTTATTTTTCTTTGTTTTCTGATTTTTCTGCTGTAGACTTAAGTCACTTACATAATTGGAAAAGGTGGGTTTTTTTTTTTTTTTTGCATAAAAAGGGATGCATGGAGAATAAGGAGTTTTCCTTTGCACCCCAGTCCCAGAGTCTTGTTTAGGACGGTCAGAGCTGGCCTGCCATCCTCCTGCTTGGGGAAAGCTTCTCCATGAACCCCTCAAGGCGGCCTCCAGTCTGGGGGCTCCTCAGTTTGTCCCCCTGAATTCCTCACAGAGATGGGAGTTGAGGAAGAGCCATTTGAAGGGGGAAGTCCGAGATGGTGGGAGAACAGGAGGCAAATGAAACCTCAGCATCTTGGGGTTTCTGGAAGGCTCTGGGTCGCTGCAGAGTGGAGCTGTGTGGGACCCGCAGCACCGTCTCCTGCGCTGTGCCAGGGTTGCTTCTGGAACTCTCCTTAATTAACGTCCCTCCTCTCCTGCAGTGTCCCCGGGTCTCTCCTCAGGCCAACTGCACCGTTCAGAGGTGCCGGGCTTCTGGCAATTTCCCTCCTGTCCTGCCTGTCTGGAGAAGAGTTGCTGGGAAGCTCGACCACCGGTGAATCCCATTTCATGATCACGGGAGCCCTGGGGGGCGGTTGCCATAGCGACCAGGGGCGGTCACACTATTGCTTTGTACAATGCTGGATGTCGGTGACCTCTTCCCGGGAGCCTGAGGTTGGAATGACCATCGTCTCTCACTCTCCTCCCCGCGGTGGTCTCCAAGCGGAGGAGGAAGGAACCCTGGTGGCTAGTGCGGGCACAGCACGGGAAGGCTGCCCGGGTCGCGGGGTCTTGGCGGTGCCCCTGCTCGGGTTGCTTTCCAAACACATTGACGTGGCGCATCCCCTTCCCAGCTCCCGGGGGCGGCGCACTGTGGGGGCTGCACGTGTCAACGTCCCTCTGTCTCCCGGAGCCAACTGGGAGTCACCAGGGGAAGGCACCAGCTCCCCAAGGCAGGGGCCGGGAGGAGGCGCGGGGGGCCCTGGCACCCGAGCTCCTGCCTTCACATCCCGCAGAGCTCCCTGTAATTTTCCTTTTTTTTTTTTTTTTTTAATTATTCTAATCTGTTATACATGTTTGCAGAGTACATTCCGTTTCATATTACATATAAAGAGCAAAATGTCTCAAGTTGCTGGTGTTATAGAAAGTATTTTAACAACAATCGCGTCTTCGCACATGTATTTAGGTTAATTTTCCTTTTATCTGAGGTGGAGGCGGGGCGGCGGGACAGAGCCCTTCCTGCCTGGGGTCGCTGCTGGAGCCAGAGGAGCCTGGGAGAGCCCACCCCACCCTGGGTGCTGAAGCAGGGAAGAGCGGGGTGGGGGCGCTGGAAGCTGTGCCCTCTCCTGCAAACCCTGCACCGGAGCCGTCCTCGGCTCCACTGAATCCACAGCTGTCCCCACCTGCAACGCCCAGCTGACCCAGGCCAGCCTAGGGAAGGGACACGACTGGCGTGGTGAGGGAGGGGAGGAGGGGCGGCGGGCGCCCGGTTCTGGCTGGTCCTCGCTCTTTCTTGGCTCTCTCCCAGGCAGACGGGAGCCAGGCATTCAGTTCATTCTCGATGCTGGAGAAGTTGATCTTCAGCTAGAAAAACAAAAATAAAACCAGCCCATTCCCACAGCGGTATGTGGGCTGAGCGCCGTGACGCCTGTGTCCCAGGACAGGGACTAAGGCTCAGGGGGTGAATGATCTGCCCAAGTGACACAGCCAAGCAGAGGCAGAGCCAGGACTCGGACCCTTGTGTTTCCCATCCAACGCCCCCTGTGCTGGGTCCCTCGGTCCGGACGGCTCCCCACCTGGTTAGAGTCCCAGGTGCCGCTGACTGGCCATGACTTCACTTTTCTGAGTGTCCTCATTTCTGAAACAGAGGTTAGGGTGGGCCTCTTGCTCCTGGTACCTCTGGGCAGATCTGAGGAGGCACCCCCTGTGGGCAGTCGCAGCATGTGCATGGGCTCCCAGTGGGTGAGGAGAGCCCGGCTGAACATTAGACCACCCACCATGTTGGCCTTTGCTCTTGTGCAGCAAAAACCTGCAAGGCTGCACTTGGCAGCCTTGGGGATAGCCCATGGTCTTGGCTGCCACGGAAAACATAAACTTTGAAATCAAAGACAAGGCCCACTCCTCGGCATAGACCCAAAGGACTTAAAATCAGCATACTATAGGAACACAGCCACATCAATGTTTATTGCAGCTCAGTTCACAATAGCTAAGCTGTGGAACCAACCTAGGTGCCCTTCCACAGATGAATGGATGAAGAAAATGTGGTACATATATCCAATGGAATATTACTCAGCTATAAAGAAGAAGGAAATTATGGCATTTGCTTATAAATAGATGGAACTGGAGACTATCATGCTAAGTGAAATAAGGCAATCCCCCAAAACCAAAGGCTGAATGTCCTCTCTGATATGTGGATGCTAACACACAATGTATGTGGGGGTGGTGGGGGTAGAGAACAGAATTTCATTGGATTAGACAAAAGGGAAGGAGGGGGATGGGGATCGGAAAGACAGCAGAATGAATCGGACATAACTTTCCCATGTTCATATATGAATACACGACCCGTGTAATTCCACGTCATGTTCAACCACAAGAACGGGAAGTTACACTCTACATGCATACGATATGTCAAAATACACTCTGCTGTCATGGGTAACTAAAAAGAACAAATAAAAATTTTCTAAAAAAATCAAAGACAAGGGTCTGAACCCTTGCTTGGTCATATGTACAAAACATCTGCTCTTAAGGGGCACAGGGTACCCGGTGCTCAGAACGGAAACGAGTCTCAGCAGAGGCAGCTTCCGTAGTTGGGGCTCTCCCTACATTCCAGTCCACGTAGAACCAGTGTCTGGGCAGGGGCAGAGCAGCAAGAGAGGACTTGGGGAAGGTTGGGGGACCTCGCCCGGCCAGTTCCCTTCCCAGCCAGCCCAGAGCCCAGCCACTGACCTGCCATTCTGCTGGTCCCCGGGCAGCACAGTGGCCACAGACTCGCAAGTCCCGAGCTTCCCGCTGCACAGTCCCTTGCCCTTCCCTGTGCCAGGTCCCAGCTTGGGGCTCAGTCTTCCAGTATGACCTGGACACGTGGCCATCCTGTTTTTAGAGCAGGAAACCCCTGGATGCCAGTCACAGGGTGAGGCTGGGGGTGGGGAAAGCCCCTAAAGACCCCAGTGAAGGGCAAAACATCACACCGGGGACAGCCGTGCAGCCAGGAGATTTATTCAACAGCCTTTGTGGCTGGTAGCAAAATCAGAGAAGAGGTGCTCTGGTCGAAGGTCGAAGAGGTGCTGGGAGAGGGGAGTCAGGGAGAAGGGAGTGTGCAAGCTCTGGTGGGAGAGGGGAGTGTGCAAGCTCTGGACAGAAGGTGGGTGCTTGGTCGCACCGGCTAGGATCTCTGGAGCTATCAGCTAAAGCAGCTGCTGTCTGGCTGGAGGCTGGAGCTGTCAGCTGGGAGTGGCTGTCAGGCTGAAGGCGATGGGTCTGGAGCTGTGAGCTGGGGCAGCTGCCGTCGGCTGGAGGCGATGGGTCTGGAGCTGTTGCAATGGCTTCCTCCTCTCCGCAGCGTTGAGCTGATGTGTGCATCTGTGTGTGTGTTCTGAGTCTCTCGAACAGGGCCCTATATAGGGATTTCTGGTGGGAGGTGCACCAGAGCAACCCCAACGCCATTGGCTCTTTGCCCATAGAACAGGGCGACCTTTAAGCCTATTGGCTCTTGCCCGGGGAAAAGAAACATCCTGCCCAGGGAAGAGACATCCTGCCGAGAATGAAACAAGGTTGATTCTCTCAGGATGTGGAAAACTCGGGGTGGGGGCGGGGGGGTAGCCCATCTATCACCCAGGACCTGTGAAAATGTTGTCTTAACGTGGCAAAAGGGACTGGGCAGAGGGGGTGTCGTCCTGGGCCTGTGCTGGATTGCTCAGGTGTCCAAATCTAACCAAGGGCTCCTAAACAGGGAGGAGGGAGGAGGCAAAGTCAGCGACGCTCTGTTCCCGTCACACACCGCTGTGCCGGGGTGACCTGTCCCTGATGGGGCGGCAGCTTTGCCTCTGGTTCTCATCCGTGTCGTTTGCTATATTTGGAACACAGTTTGAGCCACAGCACGTTCCTGACTTCCGCGAGCCCTTCTGGTGAGTGACGGAAACTTAGCAGGTAGCCCCGAATGGGTAGCTAGCTGACCAGAAGGAAAGGTGGTCCGGGGACCCCCCAACCTTGTGGCTGGTGTCTTAATAAGTGAGAGCAGTCTTGTGTCCTCAGTCTATGGGGGCCAGGTAAGGTGTCCCTCTGGTCTGGCCCTCAGGTGGTCTTGAGTGTAAGAGATGGCTGTATTTGGGGTGGGCACAGTCTGGGTCAGTGCAGAGGAGGAATTGGTAGGAGCAATCATGGTCCAGGTGGCCGAGATTGAGGCCTGAGAAAGAGGAACTGCAAGGTCTGCTAGCCCAGGGTGAGCAGGGGTCACTCGACAAAGGTCACTTCATTAAGTAGCCTGTTTTTTTTTCCCTGGGCCCAAGGACGCAGCGGGTCTCAAGGCCCCAACAGCTTTTTCCTGGTCAGTCAGAGTCCATGACTGCACTCCTGCCTGGATTACAGACAGGGCAAGCTTCCCAGCCCCAGGCACAGAGAAAAAGTGAAAATTGGATTTACCAAAAAAGGAGAGAAAGCAGAGGGCTGATTTGCATGATAATGAATTTTTTTGGTGCCACACCTAAAGTCTCCTTTTTAAATAGCAAGCACCCCTGGGGCATTGGAAATAGAATTCAGCTTAGGAAATCATGATTCACTCCCAGGTTTTAGACAGGCCTCCGCTGCACTGGGTGAAGCCAAAGATAATACTCTAGGATGGTAGAGGTGGAGGCGCTTGCACCTACCCGTCCACAGCCCTCCCCAGGCCTGGTGCCTGGACAGCAGACTGGTTCTTCCTGGGTTTTCTAAAACCCTGAACTTTCAGCTGGTAGGTTAATGGGTATGTATATTTTTGCAGGATTCTCTGTATTTGCTCGTGAGATTTCACTCTTTTCGATAAGGCAGAGCTGCTCAATGTGACACAGAATTGGACATGATGTTTATGGCTGCCTTGGCGAGGCGCTGGGGATGAATGACAGTGGCTGTCTCGAGTCACGGGGTGGCCATGGGAGGAGCCGAGATGCTGCGCGTGGAGCTGGAACAGGCAGGCCACACGGGGCGGGTCTGGCTCTTGTCATCTTTTGTGCCTAAATGCCAGAGAATTCGCATCTGTATTTGGGGTTCAGAAAAAATAAGGATTTTTTTGTACAGTTTTATGATTTGTGTCCCCTGCCTTTTCCAAGATGGGCTTGGCTTGGCTTTACAGATGCTGTAGCAGGAATCAAATGGTCACTCTAAAACTGGGGATACAGTGCCACCACCTCCCCCAACCACCCCCGAGGGCGGGGCCCCAGCCCTCAGCTGCCGGTCACTGCTGGCCTTTCTCCCCGCCTCCCTCGCCTAGGAAGGTGCCAGCTCCTGCCAGTGCCTGAGGCGCTCCTTTAACAAGAACTGTTGGTGGCACAGGCACAGGTGGAGTCACCGTCCGCGGACGGCCAGGACCCCGGCCATTGCTGCGGGGTCAGAGGTGGCCGAGCGCAGCGGGGTCCCCCTGGCTTGCTCCAGTCTCCCAGCAGATGTGGGTGGGTCCGTCTCAGCCTTCTGAGACTTGGCCCTGCAGGGCTGGGCGTGAGCGTGGACGTGACGTGGGGTGGACAACAGGGGCTGTGGCCACTCCAGGCGCCAGCTGAGGCTGGGGTGCCCGCGGCGAGTGTGCGCATGCGCCCAGCCTGCTGTGCGCGAACGCCCCGCAGACTCCGGCTTCCCTGCTCCTGGGGCGTGTGGCGCATGCGCACACAGTGTTCTGGAGGTGACAGTGGCACCCGCCTGCTGTTCCCTCTCGGGCAGTCCCTGTGTGTGCCATGCCCCCACCTGCATCACCACAGAGCGGCCTGCACCCACCCCTTCCTGCAGCAGGCCCGTGAGGTGGGGCAGGTGACAGTGGCCCGATGTCCTGGTTCCTGTGCCTGGAGGCTCTGCCACCCTGCGTGGCAGCAAGCAGGTCTGCTCTCCCGGCCAAGAGGGACAGTGGGGGTCTCGGTGGGGGGGGTGCAGGTGACACTTCCCCCAGAGCTGCAGCCACTGGGGACAGAGGTCGGCAGACTGACTCCTCGGCCTCCAGGGAGGGTTGTCACGAGGACTTCAGTGAGAGGAAGGTGGAGACAGTGTCAGGAACCGTGGTCAGTGACTGGAACCGTCACAGCTGTCGCAGCAAGGGCCTGGTCTTCCTCCTCAGGCTAAAGGAAGGGGCAGCCTCCAGGGCCGGCCCCTCCTGGGGTTGCCTCAGCTGAAGACAGCTGCCTGCCCAGGTGACGCCTGTCCCACGGCGGGCCTGTCCCAGGAGAGGTCAGCGCAGCTCTACAGCCCTGGCCCTCCACTCAACGCAGGGCGGCTCCAAAGGGTCAAGGCCCTCAGAGCTCTGGGAGGGTCAGCCGAAGCGTCTGTGGAGACTGGTCACAGCTCAGCCCCGCTCTCCTCCCCGGGCCCAACCTGTTCCCAACCCTCCTTCCTCAGGTGGGACCCCAGGACGTCCCCTAGTAAGCCTTGTGACTCTGATTGCCCCCTCGGGGACTTCCTCAGGGACCTGGCCTGGGACGGGGCCAGGAGTGGTACAAAGGAGAACACCGGGGTTGGACTTTGGAACTAACCGTCCCCACCTGGTGGGCAAGGAGAGCCCCAGCAGCGGCAGGAGGGCGTCCAGATGGAGCCCGCCACAAGTAGCAAAGATGGTTGCCACTGTCACCCTGGCAAACAGGCGGGGCGGCTGGTGACGACTGGCATTTGATAAACGTGGGGGCCAGCACTTGCCAAACGGGACAGCAGCACTTTGGGGAAAGATAACGAAAAGCCGAGTGACAGGTGGGCAATCAAAACCCCGTGTGAGGCTCAAGGACGTCTTGGGGACGCACTGGCTGTCCTCATCTCCCAGGATGCTCAGAGGAAGCGAGGGTCAGGCCCAGGCCTTCTCCCCGAGAGCCCCCCCCAGCTTGGGCTGGGGACGAGCTCGGAGGCAGGGCACTGGCTTAGCACGTACGAGCCCTGGGTTCCATGCCCAGCACCCCCCACCCCTGCCAGAAAAAAGGGGGCAGAGCTTCATAGAAGGTTAAGAATACCTGCCATGTCCCACCAGGGCCGTGGCTGGGGAGACTGGGACGGGAATATCTGGCATGACATTTCCCCAAACCTGGGATCCCAAGATTTTCCCAAACCCTGAGCCTGCCAATAATCGCTCACTACTAAGGGCCAGTAAACTGGGCACAGTGACTCAAACCTGTACTCCCAGTGACTTGGGAGGCTGAGGCAGGAGGATTGCAAGTTCAAAGCCAGCCTCAGCAACTTAGTGAGACCCTGTCTCAACACCCTGGGTTCAATCCCCAGGACCTCCCCCCACCCCCCCCCCAAAAAAAGGCTAGCACCACTACCTAGCCCCTTTTCCCCTTGCTTAGGTGGAGAGCACTCTTCCTGCAATCAACATGCAAGATCTGCCTTCTCAGGAACTGCCTCCGTCCTGGCTGCCACGTGAGACCCAGCCAGCCTGCCCAGCCAGGGCCTGACACCTGTGCCGGGGTCTGACCACATTGGGGGGGGGGGGCATAACGCTGGGTCAGGGAGCTCTCCTCTTTGATTATGAATCATTTAACTATTTTTTTTGTGGTGCTGGGGACGGAACCCAGGGCCTCGTACGTGCTAGGCAAGTGCTCTACCGCTGAGCCCCAGCCCCAGCCTGGCGGCGGTCTTCTTGGACAGAGAATTAACACCGTGGCTCGGACCTCAGGAGAATGGTCCTGAGACGGTAGGCAGCCAAAGCGGCTCCAGGAGCAGGGCAGAAGGACAGATAACAGGTGCCACTCAACCCGGACCACCTAGTCGAGGACAGATGAGGAGGAGGCAGAGGAACGTCACGATTGATTCTTTGCTCAGCTGCTCGCCCTGAGCTGGTTCCACACCCAGGACCCGCTGCCTAAAGGAGCTTGGTCTCCACAGCAGGTGCACATGACAGAGATCCCATGTTTCCCCACGCCCTGTCCCCTACCTAACAGATGAGGCCTACGGGGGACAAAGCCCACACAGTCCTCATTTTCCTGGCCCCTGGATGTATAATTATAATATTTAGAGCAACTGGAGATGAACTTGGAGCAGCATCCGCTTTCTATTTATGGGAGCCTATGGCAGACTTCATGATAGATGGGCTACCCTCCCCACCCCCCAGAGTTTTCTACATCCTGAGAGAAGCAACCTTGTTTCATTCTCTGGGCAGGATGTTTCTTTTCCCCGGGCAAGAGCCAATAGGCTTAAAGGTCACCCTGTTCTATGGGCAAAGAGCCAATGGCGTTGGGGTTGTTCTGGTGCACCTCCCACCAGAAATCCCTATATAGGGCCCTGCCACTCAGACACGTTCGAGAGACTCAGATCAGACACACAGATGCACACATCAGCTTGTCGCTGCTGAGAGGAGGAAGCCACTCAGACATATCAGCTCAACCCTGCAGAGAGGAGGAAGCCACTGCAACAGCTCCAGACTCATCGCCTTCAGCCCGACGGCTGCTCCCAGCTGACAGCTCCAGCCTCCAGCCAGACAGCAGCTGCTTTAGCTGATAGCTCCAGAGATCCTAGCTGGTGCAACCAAGCACCCACCTTCTGTCCAGAGCTTGCACACTTCCCTCTCCCAGACTCCACTCTCCCACCAGAGCTTGCACACTCCCTTCTCCCTGACTCCCCTCTCCCACCTCTTCGACCTTCGACCAGAGCACCTCTTCTCCGGTTTTTGCTACCAGCCACGAAGGCTGTTAAATAAATCTTTTGGCTGCACGGCTGTCCCTGGTGTGATGTTTTGCCCTTCAGTAACAAGACCCACATGTGGACTGAATCTATATAAAGTCCCCTTTCTCCCCTCCCAGGCAGCTCCTGCCACATGGATGGAGCTTAAACTCATACTTGCTGCATGGTCCAAGAAATCCCTTGCTGACAAATGTGTTTAATAAGATCCTGGGTTAAATTACACACAGGATGCAATGGGGGAAAATCAGACTGTGGGAAAATCTACAGATGAATAAAATGACCTCCCCCATACCTAAGCCTTCTTCTTCAGCAAATCATATCAATGCCAAGGTGAAAGGGAGTGTAAGGAAAATACGGTAGGGGCTGAAGTTTGTAGCTCTCCCTAGACCCGGGGGATGGACCTTCTTTGTCCAGCAAAGAAGGCTAGGGGAGCATACCTTAGCGATGAGATGAGACTGGGAAGGTAAAGGTCGCTGGTGCCCCCTCCTCCACCTTCAGAAGACACAGAGAATACCAGGGAGCCAGATTAGGGCTGGAACTTGTTTTTTTTTTTTTTTTTTTTTAAATTTATTTATTTACTTTAGTTGTACACAATGCAATGCATTTATGTTTACGTGGTGCTGAGGATCGAACCCGGGCCGCGCACGTGCGAGGCGAGCGCTCTGCCACTGAGCCCAGCCCCAGCCCCGGAACTCGTTTATTGAAGGTGGACAACATTTATAGTGGACATGAGCCAATCAGCAAAGAGATTATAGAGACAGGTAAAGAACACGGGCAAGTCCTATTGGCAAAGTCCCCTACCCTATCCTTAGGGTGGTTTCGGTTCCCACAATAGGTCAGAGGAACGCCCCCTGCTTAGGTCAGGTCCGTGACATGGCGTGGAAAGCAGCCCTTTACCCTTTTGGCCGACGTGTTCTAAAGACCCCAACAAGGGAGGATGAGCCGGCGGTGGGGGTGGGGGATGTAGATGAAAAGAGATTTACAAGCACAGATCAGCCAGCCACCGTGTGTGAACCTTTTTTGGATCCTGATTTTAAAATTCTGTATTTTGGGAACTCAGAAAATGATACTCCAAAGAGAAGACCTCAGAAGCAAAGTCTCTCTCTGATCTTTCCCTGCCTACCTATTGTGCACCTCTCATTTTTTTAAGGTAAGCCCTAGAGACCAGAACACCGTTCCCCAAAGCCATCTTTGTCTGCTTCAAGAGAACCCAACAATATCATTGTGACAATGATATTGAAAATTATTATTAATATTTTAGTTGAGATCATGATATTGTGTATAAGAGAGTCTTTCTCTTTTAGTAACACATACTAAAATACTTATGGATAAAATGAAAAATTTTTAAATGGTGATTCTAGTTGGTGACATCCACAGGTTCCTGGAAAAAGCAAATAGTATTTTAAAACCCACAAAACACACAGGGAAAGACACTATAAAAAGTGTCAAAAGAGGGGCTGGGATTGTGGCTCAGTGGTAGAGCGCTCGCCTAGCACGTGCGTGGCCCGGGTTCGATCCTCAGCACCACGTAAAAATAAACGCATTGTGTACAACTAAAGCAAATAAATAAATATTTTTTAAAAAAGTGTCAAAAGAAAAAACAAACTGGAGAATTAAGTCCCAAAAGACTTTAAGTGTTGGAATTATCAGATATCCCAAAGGAAATAAGCACATTTAAAAATAATAATTGGGAGGGAAAAAAAAAAAAAAAAAAAGAAAGCCCCACAGAATGGCTTAGATAGAAGATTAAATAAGTTGAGGAAAGAATTAGTGAACTGGAAAATAGATCTGAGGAAATTATCTGTAGTATAGCACAGAAGGTCAAAGAGATGAAAGATGTGAGAGAAAGGTATAGCAACATTGAAAATAAAATAAAAGGCAAACCTCTAACTAATTGATCTTCCAAAGTGAGGTAGCAGATTCAATGAAGACAATGGAGAGAGGCAAAATTTGAAGAGATAACAGCAGAAATTTTCCAGAATTATTGAAAACCATGAATTGTGAGGTTACAGAGTCATAAATTCCAAGATGGATAAAGAAGAAGAAATCAGCACCTGGAAACGCTGTGCTGAAGTACGGAACACAAAAGACAAAGTGAAGTTCTTCAAGGAAGTCAAGAGAAAAGACTCTGGACGGCAGCTCTCTCCTGAAGAGCATCCACTGAAGCCAGACAGTGGAATGATACTCTTCTGAAGTGCCAAGAGAAAATAACTACAATCATACACCCAGAAAAACTATTAAAAGTCAGGGTGAAGGAAAGCTATTTTTCAAAGACCAAGAGAGCTTATTTGCCATGCCAGAACCTTACTAGTGCTCTAAAGGTGGCTCTTAGGAAGAAGAGAGAGGATCCAGGAAGGAAGTTCTGAGAGGTAAGAAAGAATGCTGAGCTTAGAGTTGGCAGACAGGTGGTCAAGCTAAATGAGCAACAGTTCACTAACATGATGTCTGTTTTGTGGGATTTTGTATTATTATTATTATTATTATTATTATTACTTTGGTGGTGCCAGGGATTGAACCCAGGGCCTTGTACACGTGAGACAAGCTCTCTACCAACTGAGCTATGTCTCCACCCCTATCTTGTAGGATTTTCTTTCTTTCTTTCTTTCTTTTTTTTTTTTTTTTTTTTTTTTTTTGGATACTGGGGATTGAACTCAGGGGCACTTGACCCCTGGGCCACATCCCCAGCCCTTTTTTTATATTTTATTAGAGACAGGGTCTCACTGAGTTGCTAAGTGCCTCGCCATGGCTGAGGCTGGCTTTGAACTTGCAATCCTCCTGCCTCAGCCTCCCAAGTTGGGATTACAGGTGTGTGCCACCACGCCCGGCTTTTTGTGGAATTTTTAAAAAAATAGAAATAGTATTGGATGGTGTGAGATTCATACCGTGGGGCTGCTCTATGGATGCTGTAGAACCTTCGGTAAATGGGTTTCATGAAACCCATTCTGGTTCTTGTGAAGGCAGCCCAGGATGTGAAGGCTGAAGAAGGAGCACAGGTGCTGAAGGCTGTTGCTTTGGGAATTTAATTCCCATGGGAACAGTTAATTCTGTCTGGCATCTAAAACTTGGTAAGAGAAAAGTGCTCGGGTCTGCCCCACGGACATTGGGTTATCTGGGCTGTTCGGTCACATCAAAGCACATTGTTAAGCCCCTCTCTAGTGGTCAAGGTGTCCAGTGTAGCTGGACATAATGTGAGATGGGGATGACACCAGGGCGTAGTGTGATCTGGAAGTCACTTCAAGTCTTACACCATCCCTGGATTGCAGGAGCTTCCGGGCAAAGCAGAGAGGGTTTGGAGGCTCCTCTCACTCGTCCTAACAAGACACACAGGTGTCATTTAGGAAGCAGCAATTGCAGGAGTAGGCGAGGGACGTTCCTAATATTTGACTCTTCTCCTCCTTGGACGGAAAGTCCACAAATTGGGGAACCCTAGGCTGGGCTGTTAAACCCAGTGGAATAAAAGCAGAGCATATGTAATGGGGGGAGGAAATCTTCATCCCCTGCCTTTGACCTCTTGGTCAGTGTCCAGGGCCGCAATGGACTGAATTGTGTTTCAATTACATTCTTACCTTGAAACCCCAAAGCCCTCCCACCATGTGGCTGTATCTGGAGACTGGGTCTGTGAGATGTGGTTAAGGATAAAGGAGCAGAGAAGGATGGGACCCAAATCCAATAGCACTGAGGCTCTAAGAGAAGGAGATGTCCCCCCGCCTCTCTCTGCCACGTGAGGGTCACGGCGAGAAGGTGGCCATCTGTAAGCCAGGAGCCACCCCTCACCGTGAGCCCCACCATGCCGACTCTCTGATCTTGGACACCCAGGCTCCGGAATCCTTGTCTCTGTTGTTTGTTTGTTGTGGTGGTTTTCACTGTTGTTTTGGTGGTGCTGAGGATGGAACCCAGGGCCCGTGCGCGCGCCTGCCAACTGAGTGGCATCCCAGCCCCAGCCCCCAGCATTGCAGGCAAACAGGGTTCCCTGGTTCAAGCCTCCCAGTCCACACCTGCAGGAGCCCTGTTTGGGGATTGACTTTAATTGCAGTTGACTATGAGCGGTGGAGATTTGGCCATTGTCGCCACCCGTAGTCTCACGGGATTTGTTGCGGGATCTCGAGTGACTTGGCCGAAATTGCTGATTGGGTCAGCGCCATTTTAGGGTGTGTTTGGCGTGTGTTAGTTGTTGTTAGAACCAGAGAGAAAAGTTATCAGAATAAAAAGCTGTTTGTCTGCAGTTTGCTTCTGAAGTTCTTCCCGCGGCTCCGTTGCTCCAAGCGCTTCAGGCGGCAACACACACCGTGATGTTACTGCCGCCCCAGAGACTGCAGTGAGGGCGTTGACGGAGCCCATTGGTTAGCTGGTGGAGACTGGACGGAGATCACACACTCTGCAAGGCCCTCTGTTCCTCTCCCTGTGGCCTCTGTGCTACAAGATGGGTCTGCTGAACCCAGGCCCTGGTGGGGTGACCACCTTGCTCCTCCCTTCCTTAAAAGCACAGCAAGGTGAGACACTGTCACTGCAGGGCTCCCTGCCAGGAGCTAGCCAGAGGGCGCTAAGACCCCAAGATCTATGTTTTTATTTTGTTTGCTTTGTATTTCAGACAAAGATAACACACACCTGAGATAAAAATCAAAGGAAGATGGATATCATTATCCTAAATGCATGATTGAAGACCTGAATAGTACAAATATACTTTGTATACAAACAGTGTTATGTAAAAAGATGCTCTATATGTGTATTATGAATCGTAATACATGCTACTATTATAAATACAACAACTTTGAATTTTTAAAAAATGCATAAATAAAAAAATAAACGAAGAGAGAGCGTCTAATGAAAGCAACAGTCTCCTGGCTTCTCCTTCCTGCCTCCCCGTCTCCCCCCCACCCCCTGCCCCCGGGAGGTGTCCCATTTTCACAACTTCTTCTTTTTTTTTAATATTCATTTATTTACTTTAGTTGTACACAATGCTATTGCATTTATGTTTACGTAGTGCTGAGGATCGAACCCGGGCCGCGCAGGTGCGAGGCAAGCGCTCTGCCGCTGAGCTACAACCCCAGCCCCATTTTAGCAACTTCTGATTTTTTTAAAAATTTATTTATTTACTTTAGTTGTACACAATGTAATGCATTTATGTTTACGTGGTGCTGAGGATCGAACCCGGGCCGCGCAGGTGCGAGGTGAGTGCTCTGCCTCTGAGCCACAACCCCAGCCCAACAACTTCTGATCTTTGACTTTCTGGTAGCGATCTTGGAGACTCTGGATCATGTACTCTATTGCTAGTTCTTGATTTCTCAATGTCAGCCCAAAGCCATTGGCTTCCCACTGTGAAGCCCGAGAATGAAGCTCTGTCCCTGCTGTCCCCTGCCCCTCCCCACCGCCCTCCGGCTGTTGCTCTTTTGGTTCTGCTGGGCACCTTTTCACTCTCAGGTATGGAGACCTTTATTTCCTGTTGCACGCAAGTCTGACGGTATCTCTTTGTGACAAGGCTATGTGCCCACTCACCCCTTGACCCAACACATTTTCCACTCTATCTGACAACCACAGTGTCAAAATTCCTCACATTTATAATCTACTCCTGAACTTCAACCGGTCCTCTGTTTTATCCACAGCTTGATTCTAAAAGTTAAAAAGAATAAGTGACATTTATATTTTTATGCCCGTGCAAATATTTTTTGCCATAGGGCCAAGTAACGTACTCAGAACCATGGATCAATCATGGGTGACTATTTATAACATCAAGGGCTAATACATTCTCTTTCCTTACACTGAACCAATAGCTTCAAATCATGCCACATTTAATCTCTTTGGAGTTTGGGTTATAATTTTCTTATATAATTGCTTGTTTTTCCTGGATTGTCTTTTTTTTTTTTTTTTTTTTTTTTTTTGCATTATGTACTTAAATTGTATCTCCATCATAGTATAAATTCTAAAGGATACTTGTTCCCCCAGAAATTCTTCCTCATAGAATTTTTATTCTTCTTGTTCCAATTGTTACTGGTTGGTCTCTTAAGTTCAGGATGGCCAACCATGCTAGTTTTCCCAGGACCAAAGGGTTTCCCAAGAAACAAGACTTTCAGTTCTGAAGATGACAAGTCCCAGGTCAACTGCAATGAGTTGGTCAACCTATCCCCAGCCTGAGGTCACCTATACTACTATGGGTGCTTCTCTTGATCCTCCTCTAGATTAGATTCAGCTTCCTGGCTCTTCCTCTCTCATTTATTCCCTGATTTCTCTTGAGAACATTGTCAAGAAACTTTAAAATAAAAACTGTGTTTGTATACTCATATCAAATCATCACATTGCGTACAACTTTTGTCAATCAAACCTCAATAAAGCTGGAAGAAAAAAATTAAAGTGGTGTGTTGAAGATAAACCTTGTCCTCACCTGTTTGAGACACCGTTACTCTGCCCTCAGACTTACTGATGTATGTATAGTTCAGCTAGGTATAGAATTCAAGGCTAAACAACGATTCTTCCTTAGAACATCAAGGCACGTTCCATTCTCCCCTGGCACCCAGGCTGGGGTTAGGCTGCTCTTCTTTCTGTTCAGCACCTGCTTCTCTTTTCTTCCATATTCCTCATTTGTTTCCTTTAACTCTGCATCTTGAGATCATTTATTTTCTGGTCCTTCCACTGAACTTTTAATTTTAACAAGACTATCTGTTAATCTCAAGTGCTCCTTGGTTGTTCTTGGGTTTGTTTCCTAATAAAACTGAGTTATTGTATTTTGCATGGACTATCCCGTACTGTCTCTCTAAATATACTCACTAATGCATTTAGATGCTACCTTTGGTCCCATGAACCATTCCTGCTTCCTCTAGGCCAGCATTTTTGTGTCTTCCAGATACTTACTCTAAAGGACCCAACCCCAAACCTGGGATCCTTCAAGACTCATTCGCGTGCAAGAGCGAAGGACTGGGCGACAGGGTGGTGTTTTCTCCGCCACTGTGTAAACCGACCTCCCAATCTGCTCCTGGTCAGTGGGGTGGGGCAGGCTTCATGGTAGAGAGAGCTACCAGGGCCCCGCTCCACCTCTTGATGCTGGGCGGGGCTTTGCTCTGGGGCGTCACCATCTTCCCAGGTGCCAGGGTCATACTTGGTGACTTGCAGCTCTTAGGCCTGGGCTTTCCCTGACTGTTGTTCCTCAGCAAGGAGTCGTTGACCTGTTGGCCGGGTGGCTGCGGTGGCAAGGGTGAGCTGCTGCATCAGCAGCTGTTAGATAAGCAGACCTCACACAACTCCCCTGTCCTTGGCAACTTGGCTCCTGGGCTCTGCCGTATCTGCGGAGCCCAGAGGCTCTGGGTTTTCTGGCTGGCTGGCCTCTGTTCCTCTCTCTGCAATCCCATCCCAGCATCTCCTCGGCCACAGTGTTCTCCACCTGCATAGCCCATACACCCCCCAGCCCATGGCCTCCCTTCCGGCCTGGGTGAAGCCTCACCTCCCCAGCCCCATTTTTGTGTTGGGGGTTCCTTCTGTGCTTGGATTTCGGTGGGAACTTGGAAGACACTTGGTCTGCTTTCTGCCTCTGTAACAGAACACCACAGACTGGGTAGATTACAAACTACAGAAGTTTATCTAGCTCATTTTCTGGAGCTGGAAAGCCCAGGAGAGAGGGGGCTGCATCTGGTTAGGGCCTCTTGCTGCACCACAACATGGCGGAAGGCCTCGCGTCCCACAGAAAGAGAGAGAGACGGGTGAGGGGAGGGTGGGAGCCGAATTTATCCTTTGACCAGGAGCCCACTCCCATGATAATCAACCTTCTCTTGTGACAATGGCAATGATCCTGTCAGCCCCTGAAGGTCCCACTTCTCAACACTGTTAGAACGACAACTCAACTCCAGTGTGAGTCTTGGGGAGACGTTCGGAGCGTAGCCCACTCCTGGGCACAACCCTCAGCACGGAAAATTCACCCAAGAGGGAAGTGAGGCGTGGCAGGAAATAGAAACTCTCCTAACACAAATAAAAGGGACCTCCATTGGCCCTGGGCGCAGGCCAGCCTCTGTGACTCACATGCTTCCCTGCATTTGTTTCTGGGTGTCATTATCCCCACTTTAAGATTCAGACGCGTCAACACTCAGGAACTTGCTCCGAATCACAGAGCTAGTGAAAAGTGGAGGCAGAACTGGTGTGAAGGCCCAGTGCAAACCACTCTGCGGCCTCCCAGAGGCCCTGCAGAACCGCCCTCTGCCCAGTGCTACAGCCCCAGCCTTCGAATCAGCAAAACCACACCAAGCATCAGGGAGCGGGCCCCTCACTTCCTGGATCCCCAACCACGTGTCTGTTCCTGGAAAGCTGCAGACCCCAGGCGTCCTGTAGGAGCCCTGCTGCCCCAGAGGGGCTGACCTGGGCGTCTGACCAGCCTGGGCTGCTGCAGGGCTGGGACCTGCAGGAGCCCTGATTAAGGAGATAGCTAAGAGTGCGGTTAGCTGTGAGCCATAAGCATTACCACCTTCCATGTTCTCGTGAGACTTGGCCCGGGACATTGTGGATAGGGTCGGCGCCATTTGCATGATCTCGTGAGACTTGGCCCGGGGGATTGTGGATCGGGTTGGTGCCATTTTGTGGTGGTTGGAGGAGCGTGGGTTGCGTGTCGGGGTGTTGTTGGAGCCAGAGAGAGAAGCTGGCAGAATAAAGAGCCTGTTCGTTTCCAGTCTGCCTCTGAACTCATTCCTGCGGCTTTGTTGCTCCAAGCGGCCATCGCTTCAGGCGGCGACAGGGACCTGCTCTTTTCTCTCCTCCATATTGTTAATGGACCTAAGTTGGGGCCTCGCCTGGGGCCTCCTCCCGCTCTGACCACTGTGGGAGGAAGAAGCTGAGACCTCCTCCTTGGCGGGTAGGAGACTGGCCCGCCTGAGCCTAAGACGGAGCTGCTCCTGTCCCCTCACCTGGGCGGCAGGTAACCCCACCTGAGGAGTCTGGGAGTCACGGACGGCACTGACGACTGGCCAGGGTCAAGTACAAGATCCCTAATTTCCCAAAAGTCCTCTCTGGTCGGGATCATCATCCCCATTCTTCTGACCAAAAAACTGAGGCTGGGACGTTAAGGAACGTGTTCGGGCCACGCAGCTGCCCGCGACCCAGTGCCCCCAACAAACAGCGACGGGACTCCCACCTCCACCACCGCCTGGCACCAAAGCCTGAGCGCGGGGCTCCGGGCCCGCAGCCTCACCCAGGAAAGGCCGGCACCGTCACGTGGTTGTAAGTCACAGCTTCCCGTCCCTGTGACCAAAGCGCCCCCGAAGAACAACTTAGACCAGGAAAGTTTATTTGGGGCTCACGGTTTCAGAGGCTCAGTCCGTGGTCAGCCACCTCCGTTGCTCTGGGCCCGAGGTCACGGGGCACATCCTGGCGGGCAGGTGTCGTGGAGGACAGCCTCCCCGCTCCGCGCAGCCAGGAAGCAGAGCGAGAGGAGCCAGGCTCAAAATATAGTCCCAGGGCACAGCCCCAGTGACCTGCTGCCTCTAGCCACGGCCCACCTGCCTCCAGTTACCCCCCGGGCTGCCCATTCAAATCCATGATCCATCAAATGGGTCGATCCACTGATGCCCACAGCCCCGCGATCTCACATTGCCTAGCAGCCCCACCTCCCAGCCTTGTCTATTGGGGACCATGCTTTCAAAACACGAGATTTTCCAGGGACACTAAAGGTACAAACCCTAACAGTCAGGATTCTGGGTTCGTTTCCCTCACCCGCCTGTCCCCAGCACACTACCCCGTGCTGTGGCCCCCAGCCAGGACGGACTCAGCCTCTGAGGTGGCCCCCATGTGGCAGGGAGGGGTTGACTCAGCCTCTGACCACATCTGCAGCTGACTGCCGAGGGAGGAGGGGACAGGCCTGGGAAGGAAGGGAGCCCATCAGACGCGGCCACGTGACCTCCGCCTTTTAAGGGGAGTCGTCACCCAAACGAAGGTCAAAGGTCGGAGAGAAAACTTTTGCAAAAGCATCCAGCTCTGCGTCTCCCTCCCCCTCCCTGAGGACGTGGGTGTCAGAGGCCCGAGGAGGGGCCCAGGGAACAGGAGGGTTCCTGGCCAGAAAGAGCTCAAAGAGGCCCCGGAACCAGACCAGGCGCCCAGCACGCCGAGCTCATCCAATTACCCTGACCCCCAGGACGGAGGTCTCCTGGGCCCCACTTTAGCGTGGCTCAGGGGTAGAGCACCCTGAGTTCATTCCCAGCACCGCCAACAAAATTAAAAAATAAATCCCCATTCTCTCCACCAAGGGGTGTCCTTGGGCTTTGGTGATAAATCCTGCCCTGGGGGACCACGGCTGCTAGGGCCCCTCTCCACCTGCCCACCCAGGAGGAGGGGGGCTGGGGGCTGGAGCGCCGAGGGGCCTCGGGCGCAGCTCCTCATGCATAAAACACGGGGACCTTTCCCTCCGCAGCTAATCAAAGCCTCCTGGGCCGAAAGATTGCAAATGAGGGCCCCAGTCAAGTCATTTCCCTTGCAAATGAAGCTGCAGCCGCGAGCTCGCCTCTAATGCCTCATCAACACGGCGGGGGGCCGGAGCCAGGGCGGTTATTTGGCACATTTCAATTAGCTTGACGGGTGTCTGGGAAACCGGGGACCCGCTGCGGGGCATCTCTGATCCTCAGCCCTCTCTAGGCCCGGGGATGAGGCTCCCAACCCCAGAGGTGATTAGTCGAGTCTCCAGACCCAGCTGGAGAGAGCAGCCCCGCAGGTGGGGCTGTGACCTGCCCCAGCCTGTCAGAAGTCAAGGGCCCCACCTTGGGACAGGTGGAACTAGGGAGGCCGGAGTCTGGGGAGTCTAGGTACACACACAGCTGATCTTAAGGAAGGCCCCAGAGAGGCCTGGTGGAGGCTCATTGGCCGGCAGAGTTCTGCCCCACATAAGCCAGGAAATGAGGAAAAACCCAATTTCCCCTCTGGATGCCGCCGCCTTCCTGTGTGTAAGACGGGTCATGATGGCGTCCACCCGGCGGGGCTGCGGGAAGGAGGGAAGGGGAGATTTGGGTACAAACCCACCGTGGTGTCTGGCACTTAGGAACTGCTTGATCAAAGCCCACCTCAATGTGGACATTCGTATTCTGTCGGTGTGTCCCCCAGCAGTGACACCAGGCCGCCACTGCTCTTGTTAGCCGCTTTGTAACAGCAGGCGTCTGGACAATCGCGTGAGCTCTCCGGGCTTTCCCATGCCCACCTGTCAAAAATGGACCTATCCCGTGAGGTCAGTGGAGGGGCTGGCTGACACAACAGCACTCTGGGTCTCTTGGGGCAGTGTGGAACTGTCAAAGGGCAGACCCCGGGCCCAGATCCTGCGCCCAAACCCAGCCTGCCACACCGAGCTGGGTGGCTCTGGGAAAGCTGCGTGACCTCTCTGTGCTTCCTGTTCTGCCTCTAAAGAGTGAGGGATTGTCATAGTTCCCACCACAAGGATTGTGAGATGTTGCCTAAGGGTGACTTAGAAAGGTAAGATCCTGACTCAGTGTCAAAGGTTGTATTTAACCCACTAACTCTTATTTATTTATTTATTTGTGATACCGGGGGATTGAACTCAGGGGCACTCGACCTCTGGGCCACATCCCCAGCCCTTTTTTTTTTTAAATTTTATTTAGAGACAGGGTCTCACTGAGTTGCTAAGTGCCTCGCCATTGCTGAGGCTGGCTTTGAACTCGCCATCCTCCTGCCTCAGCCTCCCAGGCCACAGAACGCTACTTTTCACCTTCACCTTCAATAAAGCGCTTTCCCTGCTACTGCCGCGTGTCTTGCTCAATTCTCTGGACCCCAGCTGGACACCCCAACAGTAACAAGAGGAGATGGGTTGTGTTAGTCTGCGTTGCCGTAACAAAACTTCAGAGGCCGGGTGGCAGAGGCCATGGAAACGTCTCGATTACAACTCTGGAGGCTGCAAGTCCTAGAGGAGGAGCCAGCGTGGGGGGGTCAGGTGAGGCCCGCTTGCTGGCTGGCAGATGGCCATCGTTCTTCATGCTCTGTCCAAAACGACATCTCCACACATTTAGCTCAAGGCCTGGCTGGTTTCAGCAGCGGTTCACGCGCCAGGCCGCGCGGCCGTCTGTGGCTTCAGCAGGGGGCTCCACTGAGCTGGGCCGAGGAGGGGGCTGTGCAGGAGACAGAGGCTAAAGAAGAGGCCAGGCCAGAGGCCCGCGCGTGGTGCCGGTCACATCCCTTACGGGGACCTCCTCATCTGCTGGCCTGGCTAGACCAGCCCTTCTGAGCGGCGGCTGCGAGTGCGCTGACTGCTTCAAAGCTCCGCGTGGCTCTGTGCCGCCTGGCACGAGTGACCCCATTCTGGGTTGATCTGGCCCGTTGGGGCGCAGTGCAGGGGTTCAGTCCAAAACCACGTCTGCCCCTCCATCTTCACCCCTGACCGACCCCCACGGAGACCCCCACACCCAGGCCCTGGAGCCACCCAAGGCCCCCTCCTGGGGCCGAGTGTGGGGTGGGCACTCCTGGGCCAGGGCTCCCAGGCCAGTGCTCTAGGCTCACTGTGGCGTCCGTGCGCCATTCTCCTGAAGGCCTGTCACCTTGTAGGGAGCTTCACAGGACGGGAACACGGGTGTCCCCACCGGAGACTCTGCTCCTCCTCCTTCCTGGGGAAGCCACCAACAGAGGGTAGCCACGTTCTCCCAGCCCCAGGGCCGCCCCCCACCAAGTCCATCTTCTGAACTCAACACCCCCTGGTCCCCCCAGCCCTTTAGAAAGGCGGACAAACAAACGGACGTTTCTTAGAGACAGGACACTCACCCGCCGCCACCCTGGTAAATCACCCTGCCCCGATGGTCACCAGGACCCAGGAACGTTGCCTCTGTTCAAAGAGGGGTTTTCTGAGTCCAGCCCGGAGGACGGGACCCTCAGGACGGTGCCAGGGCTGAGCTGGAGGGCGACCTGAGCTCGGAGGTCACGGCCAACCGGCCTGGGCAGCAGGGCGAGACCCCCTCCCACCCCCGGCATGAAGAAGAGGGAGAGGAGGCCTCGGCCAGGGCGGCCGCTCCCCAGCTCCCAGGCCCTCCCCGGAGCCGCCAGAGCTCCTGACCGGGCAGTCCCTCCTCCCCTCCAAACAAGCAGGCAGACCCCAGCCCCGGCCCCCAGGAGGTCCTGCCCCTGGGAATCCCCAGCTGGGAGGCGGGGCTCCAGGCCTCAGCCCCCTTGCCTGGACCTCGCTTTCTGGCCTCCTCTTCTGCCACCCCCACCCCTGCTGGTTAGAGAAGCTCCTTGGAGATTCCTCTCGCATTTTCATTAATTTCTATTGAATAATTAAAGCCAGGAAATTAACACTTTCATCCTGAGCCTGAGCCGCAGAGCCTGTTCTGCTGCGCTGTGAGCCCGCTGGACAGCGGGCAGGGAGGGGCTCCTCTCCAGGGTGGGGGCAGGGAGGGCCAGTCCCGGGCTGGCACCCAGCGCCCGCTCAGGAGGTGGTCAGGAATCGCTGTGTGACTGCCGGCCGGCCGTAGGGGGGTGGGCAGAGACAAGGGCCTCGCGGGCGGCCGAGTGGCCAGAATCAGCCGTGGCCCCTCTCCTGCCACTCCCAACACCCCAGCTTTGCTGGGGTGGCCCCGAGGAGCCTGCCTGGGACGGCAGAGCCAACGTCCCGCTTCAGATCCAAGTTTTAAAGATGCCACTTCTAATTACGTTCGAGTGCGAGTACCCTGAGGCCCTTTGTGGTAAACGGCTCTCAATAAACACAGTTTATTCATTCATCATTATTAATCATTTTCCTGAGCAGCGGCAAGGGGGAGGCAGGGCCCCGCGGCCCGCAGCTCGCGCGCGCGTCACCATCAAATCCTCCGGGGCGCGGGTCCCGAGGTGCGGTGCAGTGGGCTGCCATCAGGCTGGCCGGGCCTGGCTGCCCGAGGCTGGGCAGTGCCGGCCTTCCAGACAGTGGGAGGAGAGGGCAGGAGGTGGGAGGGCGAGGCTGTGCTGGGTGAAACGCCCCCTCCACCCCGACAGCGCCCACCCCGGGGAGTGCCCTTCACTGGGTAGCGGAGACTTCTGTCTTCAGCAAAGGAGGAAAGAGGAGAGAATTCCACTGACGGAGCACTGGCAGAGGACTTTGCAGGGGGTATACTGCTAAACCTGCTTTCTGGAAGCAATAATTGCCTTTTTTTTTCTTTTCTTTCTTTTTTTTAATTTTTTTTGACGGTGCTGGGGATCAAACCCAGGGCCTTGTGCGTGCCAGGGAAGCACTCAACCGCTGAGCTGTGTACGCCCAGCCACCATTTCATTTTTAACGGTTCTATACTATTCCATTGACTGGGATCCAGGGGCCTCCATTTCTCCATCCCTGACTTCTGTACATTTGGACCGTTCCCAACATTCCTTTGCTCTAAACAACTGTGGTGACCAGCCCATTGTCCCTCACCCGCCTCCTTGCTTACCCAGGGTACGTTTCCAAAGGATCACCCGCCTGTCTCTAAAGCTCTGGTTCACGTTGATCAGCCACCGGACGGACGTGGAAAGGGCCTGGGGGGTCTTTCCACAAAGCCGAATGTGAACAAGGAGCCAGAAGACCTGGACGGTAGCACCTGCCAATTTCCAGGGTGTCCGTTTGCCTACTGTGGCCAGTTTGAAGACCCTGGCGTATGGGATTCCTAAACATCTACCCACTGTCTCGGTAAGTCCCTGGGAGCCAGTCCCAGCACCCCAGCATGTGGGATGGGGTTAATATGTCCCTAAAAGGAACTCGACAGATCATTTGATGTCAGGTTGACTGGACCATGGGGTATGCGGACATGGGGTCAAACATTATTCTCGGTGTTTCTGGCTCAAATTGACATTTGAATCGGCAGACTGAGCTGGGCAGGTGGCCTTCCCCGTGTGGATGAGCCTGACCTAGTCAGTCAACGGCCTGAAGAGCACAGAGGTCAGCTTCCCTGAGTCGAGGGGAGCCCTCCCGCCTGACCTCCCTGGGCTGGGACGTGGGTCTCTGCCCGCCTGCAGACTAGCACTGAAACACAGGCTCTCCTTGGGTCTGGAAGCCACTGGTTTGGCTGAGACTTTGCTATTGGCTCTCCCCGTCTTCGGAGTTAGACTGAAACTGCCTCGCGGGGGCCCTCCCGGACCCCCGGCCCACCCCTGCAGACCGCGGGCCTTTTTGCCTTGGGAGGAGTCTCTCCGCGTTCCTGTGCGTGTATGTCCTGTTGGTGGGGGCCCCGGGGAACCCCGACTAAGGCGGAGCCGGCCCCCCCACCAACGACGTCACTGTCCGAACTCCCCACATCTGTGCCTGTGCGTGTCGCGTGGCACGACGGTTGCTTTGTGGGCCCACGCCGGCCCCACCTGTGGTCAGACTCTGTCCTGGGTGTGTCTGCGAGGGCGTCGGGATGAGACGCGCACCCCGGCAGGAGAGCAGGTGGCCCTCCGCGATGCGGGGGAGCCTCTTCAACCAGAGGCCCCGAGAGCGCAGAAAGACCCGTCTCCACTGAGCGAGAGAAGGTCCTGCCAGCAGATGGCCCTCAGGCTGGACGGGCCACTCTGTGGACAGTCGCACAAGCCAGTTCTTTGGGATGACCCCCTTCTCTGGGCTCACCCGTGCTGTGCGCAGCCGTCTCTCTGGGGACCCTGATTGAGGCAATGGCGGGCGGGGGAATCGAGGTTGCAGGTAGGGCCGCGTCTGCTGATCAGCTGATCCTAAAATAGTGCACTTATCCTGGATAATCCGCGTGGGCCCAGGGTGACCACAGGGTCCTTGAAGGTGGCAGGGGGAGGCAGGAGGGGCTGAGCGCAGGGAGGCGTGACCAGGGCCTGCTGGCCATGAAGACGGAGGACGAGACAGGAGGCCACGGAGCATGCCGGCCTCCAGAAGGCAGGGAGGCCCTGGAGGGCCGGGAGGCACATGGTCCCCTGGATTCTCCAGAAGGACCCGGCCATGCTGATGACCCCTGGAGACCCCCGTCGGACTCCTGGCCTCCAGCGCCGTAAGATAATAAAGTTGCGTTGTTTCAAGCGGCTCCGCTGTGATGGCTCCTGTTAATGGGAAACGGAAACGGTCACATTGTCCTCGATAAACCAGGCGGCAGAACAAGGTCTCAGAAAAGCCCACTGTGAGCTGGGCACGGTGGTGCATGCCTGTAATCCCAGCACTCGGGAGGCTGAGGCAGGAGGATCGCGAGTTCAAAGCCAGCCTCAGCAATGGCGAGGCACTTAGCTCAGTGAGACCCTGTCTCTAACTCATGTGAGTGCCTGTGAGTTCAACCCTGTGGCACATACCTGTAATCCCAGCACTTGGGAGACTGAGGCAAAAGGATCATGAGTTCAAAGCCAGCCTCAGCAATCTCAGTGAGACCCTGTCTCTAGCTAGTAAAAATACAAAAAGGGCTGGGGATGTGGCCCAAGGGTCGAGTGCCCCGGAGTTCAATCCCTGGCACCAAAAAAAGAAAAAAAAAGAAAAGCCCACTGTGCGGGTCCCGGCTGGCGGAGAGTGTCAGAAACGGTTGAGCCCAGACCATCCCACTTGGCGGCCTGGGCTCCTTGCCCCATCCCTGGAGAGAAGCCGCTCTCTGGTGTCAGCGTCCCTGGGAAGCCAACAACTGGCCACCCTGGAGGCTAGCCTGAGGACGCGGGGCTGGCAGGTGACCTGAGACCCTGCAAACAGGCCAGAGGGGACGGGGGCCACGCCAGGCCCCGGGTCCAGGGGCTCGAGTTTGTTTGTTTGTTTTTTGGTACCAGGGATTGAACTCAGGGGCACTGGACCACTGGGCCACATCCCCAGCCCTTTTTTGTATTTTATTAGAGACAGGGTCTCACTGAGTTGCTAAGTGCCTCGCCATTGCTGAGGCTGGCTTTGAACCCGCGATCCTCCTGCCTCAGCCTCCCGAGTGCTGGGATGACAGGCGTGCGCCACCGCGCCCGGCTCCAGGGGCTCAGATTTTGAACCCTCCGGGGAGACAGGAAGCCTGCCGTAGGGGCGAGGTGCAGATTGCCTGAAGCCACGCCCCTGCGGCACTTGGCCTCCGTGGAAGGACAGAACCAGAAACCCAGCGCCCAGCACAGGCGGTGGGGGAAGGGCTGCCTCCAAGGCAGAGGCTGGACACCAGCCGCCATTGGTCGACCAGTGGTGGCGTCGGGGTTTCCAGAGACAGAACCTCGAGGGGAGAGAGGGAGAGGATGGACGGCTGACCGGAGGCGGCTGTTAGGGGACCGGCTCCTGTGGTCAGGGGTGGCGAGTCCCAGGGAGGCTGCAGGCCGGAGACCCTGGGCTGCTGGCGGCGAGCCCCCTCCAAGCGAGCCCATGGCGGGGCTCAGTCCAGGCCATGGGCCTGAGGACCTGGTGGCTGCTGGTGGGGGTGTGGGGGCCTGGGGTCCAAGGCCGAGAGCCTGGGCTTCTGCAGCCCGAGGGCAGGGGTGGGGGAGCCGTCCTAGCCAGGGAGGGGGGATCCTGTCCTCGCTCCACCGGGCCACCCGCAGATCGGGTGCCGCACACCCCGAGGATGGTCCCTGACCCACGCCGGGCTCCTCGCAAAGGCCACCGTCCCAGGCACGCCCAGGAGTGGCGCTGTCTGCTGCCTGGCGACCTTCACCAGCCAAGCCGCCTGAAGCCAGCCGTCGCCAGGGCCTCCAGGACCGAGGAGCCCAGCCTCCCGGGCCTCAGGAGGACGCCGGGCCTCGGGCCCTGGACTCTGGCACCCAGGGCAGTCGCCAGAGGGGAGGCCACCCCAGGCCCACGCCTGGCCGCCGGCGGGGGGAGGGTTTGCTGAAGGAGTGGAAGATGGGCCAGGGGACAGGGGGGAGGGGACAGGGGGAGGGGACGGGGGGAGGGGACTGGGGAGGGGACATGGGGAGGGGACGGGGGGAGGGGACAGGCGGGAGGGGACAGGGGGGGGAGGGGACGGGGGGAGGGGACATGGGGGAGGGGAGGGGGAGGGGGAGGGGACATGGGGGGAGGGGACAGGTGGGAGGGGACGGGGAGGGGACAGGGGGAGGGGACTGGGGAGGGGACAGGGGGAGGGGAGGGGGAGGGGACTGGGGAGGGGACGGGGGGAGGGGACAGGCAGGAGGGGACAGGGGGAGGGGACGGGTGGGAGGGGACAGGCAGGGAGGGGACAGGGGGGGGGTGACGGGGGGAGGGGACAGGCTGGGGACAGGGGGGAGGGGACGGGGGGAGGGGACAGGAGGGGACAGGGGGAGGGGACGGGGGGAGGGGACGGGGGGAGGGGACAGGGGGGAGGGGACGGGGGAGGGGACGGGGGAGGGGACAGGGGGAGGGGACTGGGGGAGGGGACATGGGGGAGGGGACAGGCGGGAGGGGAATGTGCTCCACTTGATGCTGCAGGTCCCTTGGGCCCAATATTCAGATATACGCAGAAATCGGGCCTGGTGTGACTTTAGCAGGCGCCGGGGCGGCCATCCAGGGCTGCCTGGAGGGAGGGGCTGGCCGGCGTGGGGAGCTGTGGGGTCACGAGCAGGTGCGTCTCTGGGACCAGCTTTCTTTTTCCCACGCGGCTTTTGTCGAGTGGCACCTTGCGTCTTTGAGGAGGGACTGGGCTGCTTACTGGGGCCAATGTCCTGGCCAGAGGCCACTGGACTCCTCTGGCCTGCCGGGCTGGTGGTCCGCCCTCCTGTGACAGCTTTAAGTGCAGTGGAAATCCGGCCCTGCTGATCAGCGGCTGTGGCCACGCTAACAGATGACCACAGGGCGCAGCTTCCCACAAGAGGCAGCCCTCCCGCAGGTGTGGCGGCCGGGTCAGCGGCGTGTCCCCCCCCACGGCTCCAGGGCAGCTCCGCCTGCCTCCCCGGCTGCTGGTGGCTGCTGGTGGCGCTGTCCGTCCCTGGGGTCCTGGTTTGCTGCTGCATCCCGCCCCGCGCCTCTGTGGGCACTCGCAGCTCTTCCCCGCCTGTCTCTGTGTCTCCTTTCTTCTTAGGACGCCAGTCACCGGGTTCAGGCCCTTTCTCGTCCACCTGTGACCTCAGGTGACATGGATTCCACCTGCAAGCCCCACACGCACCCCTGGGGCACACGCGGTTCCCCGCACGGGGAGGGGGGGTCAGCAGGCAGGTGCCGAGGCCAGCGCCACGCTATGGTGTCCTGCACGCTCCCAGGGGCAGCTGGGGCCTGGGGGAGCGGCCAGCCTTGGTTTCTGCAGGAAGGGCTGGCAAGCTCGAGCCGCCCCGGCCGGTCCTGGCCACGGGTCCTTCGTCTGGGCTGCGAGTTCTTCCTGGTGTCCAGGTTCTTGTTCTCCCCCTGTCTCCCGCCCCTGCAGCTCACCCCCCACCTCACCCCATCACAGCTTAGGATGATTCCAAGACGCCTGCCAGCCAGGTGCGGTGGCACACACCTAGCCCCAGTTACCTGGGAGCCTGAGGCAGGAGGACTGCAAGTATGAGGCCAGTCTGGGCCACTTAGTGACAACCAGTCTTAAAAAAAAAAAAAAAAAAAGAAAGAAAATTAAGGCTGGGGGTGTGGCTCAGTGACAGAGCACTTGCCCAGCATGTGCGAGGCCCTGGATTCCATTCCCAGCACCGAAAAAAAAAAAAAAGAAAGAAAGAAAAAAATGGTGGGCAATACGCTGGTTCCTCCTCATGTTGCGTGATTATCTTGCCTTTTACTAAAAGCGGGCCAAAACCTGGACACCCCATCGGAGAAGATATACAGGTGGCAAATAAAGATAGGAACCCGTGCCACTCATCCTGTCATCAGGGAAACTCAGACGCCACCTTACAGCTACCGGAATGGCCCAAATCACCAAACGCTGACAAAAGTGTGGAGCAGCAGGGACTCCCACTCCACGCTGGTGACACCGCAGAACAGGGCGGCCACTTTGGAAGACAGCTTGGCATCGGAAGCTTCTTGCAGAACTAAACCCGTGTGTGATCCAGAAATCCTGCTCCTTCGTGTTCATCCAAACTTCTGTCCACACGAAAATCTGCACAGGATGTTTATAGCAGCTTTATTCATCACCGCCAAAGCCTGGCGGCAACGGAAGTGTCCCTCGGCAGGTAGAAGGCTGAACACGCTGTGGCCCATACAGATGGTGGAATATTACTCACCACTAACAAGAACTAAACTGTCGAGCCACAAAGAGATGTGGAGGAGGGCTGGGATCCAGCTCAGTTGGTAGAGTGCTTGCCTCACATGCTCAAGGCCCTGGGTTCAATCCCCAGCACCACATTTTGAGAAAAAAGAAAGCAAAGACAAGACGTGGAGGAGTCTCAAATGCACATCGCTAAGTGAGAGACGCCAGACTGGAAAGGCCACCTGTGTGGCTCCAGCTATGTGACATTCTGGAAAAGGCAAGACTAGAGGGGAGGCGGGGGATGGATGGGCAGAGCTCGGGGCTTGGGGCAGGGAGGTGACTCTGTGATGCTGTAACGGTGGCCACGTGTCATCAAACATTCATCCAAACCCATGGAAATGCCACACCCAGAGCGACCCTAATGGAAACTGGAGGCTTCAGGGGGCCCTGAGTGTGGCAGCGGAGGTTCCTGGACCATGATGAAGAGGCCACTCTGGTGTGGGCGTGGGTGGAAGGGGGCTCTCCCATCACTCAGGGGCACTCGACCCCTGGGCCACATCCCCAGCCCTTGTTTGTATTTTACTTAGAGACTCAGGGTCTCCCTGAGTTGCTAAGTGCCTCGCCATTGCTGAGGCTGGCTTTGAACCCTCGATCCTCCTGCCTCAGCCTCCCAAACCGCTGAGATCACAGGCCTGCGCCACCGCGCCCGGCCCAAGTCCATTTTAAAAACTAGGCTTGGCTCCTACAAGAGACCCGGGCCAGGTTTCAGAGCGCCACCCACCGCTGCTGGACGGGACATGGCCAGTAGGCTTGGCTCTTCTGTCCGCAGCCTCCTTGGGCAGAGCCCGGCAGTGAGAGAGACCGAGGGGCGGAGGCCGGCTCTCCTCTGCTTGCCTGCTCCAGCTGAGGCCCCTGCCCCTCAGGCCTCCATCTGCACAACGAGGGGACAGGAGGATTTCCGAGGCCCTGGGCAGCTCTAGAGGCCTTGGCTTTGGTCTCTACAGGCAGACTTGGCCGTAGGAGCCCTCTCACCACATCACACACCAAGACAGAAGACGCCGGCGATGGCCACTGGTGCCTGTGGACCTCATTAAAACCCGGCGATGACTAGTGACCCACACTCTCCCGTTGGAAAACCCCTACCAGCACCCACTTGGTCTAGACCAGTGTTCCCAAAGCACCACCGCTGGCCCAACAGCGGCCGCAGCGGCCGCAGCCCTAGGAGTCAGTCAAGGACTCAAGCCCCCCTCCCCGGCCTCCAGACCTGCTGAACCCCGGTCAGGTGGCCCCAGGCCGCCCCACCCGGAGAACGGCAGGCCTGGAGCCGGTTTATCAACCTCGGTGCTGACGACACTGTGGGCCGGGCCAGCCTCTGCAGCTGGCCATCCTGGGCACTGTAGGATGCTGACCAGCATCCTGGGCTCTACCCATCGGCTGCCAGTAGCCCGCCAGCCCCCAGCCACCACAGTCAGAAGTGTCTCTGGGCAGTGCCTGCTGCCCTCCAGGCAACCAAGTGGACCCCCACTTGAGACTCCCTGCTGGGACGAGGCCCCGACACGGGTGTCCCAACAGAGGACCACACGAAGCCTCGAGCCCGGGCTGTGCCCTGGGTGCCGTGTGGCATCCGCTGCACGGCAACTGTGAAACAGTCCCCATTTTACAGCAGCCCTCCCCTCCCTTCTTAGAAGCTGTGTGACCTTGGGCAAGGCACTTAAACTCTCTGTGCCTGCTTTCTCAACTATAAAACGGGGATATGATTGCATTCACCCCATGGCAAGCACACAGGTGACAACTCCTACGTCAAACTCCCAGCCCAGTGCCCTGAGTGACGTGAGCCTCCGTGAACAACAGCTCCTCTGGGGTCGCCCGGCCTAGGCCTTCGCCAGTGCCCTGGCCTGCGGGAGGCCCGCGGAGGCCACCCCGAGGTGGGCGTGACAGGGCACCACTCTGCGGTCAAGCAGGTGCGGTGACGAGGAGGGTCCCTGCGGTCCTAGCAGGGAGGGGTGCACCGGTCCCTGGAGCCAGCGTTGTAGACCCAGGGTCCCGTGTGCTCCAAGTGACATAAGGCAGAGTCTGGGGGCCCCGAGGCCACCCCCCATGTTGAGCAAGCCATGGGGGTCCCCGAAAAGACAAGAGATGGCACCGCCCCTCTTTTGCATCTCACATCCCAATAAAATATTTATTATTTCAAGAAATAAATCTTTAAAAAAAGAGAGAGAAAAGAGTGTCTCTATTGCTTTCCCCCCGCGGGTCAGGTCCTCGGGACGTCGAGTTCTTGCAGCCGTGGTTTCTCGGCCCCGGGGGCCGGCTGGCCAGGAGGGCCTTCCGGGGACCGCCACCTCCAGCCCCTCCCCAACTCTCAGGGCCCCGGGGCCGCCTCTCTGGACAGGTGGCCGGGTGGACAGGCCTCTCCCGGGCAAGCGGGTGGCAGTGACTCTGAAAGCCTGACCCACAGCATCAGACGGGGCTCGGGCTGTGGGCAGAGGGGTGGGCATCCTGGGCAGGGCAGGCATGCCACACAGGCGGGCACGTGGCTCCATCGTGGTCTGAGGCTGGAGGAAGCTGGAGGGGCACAGATGCAGCACGGGCGGGGTGGGGGCCACCGGGGCAGTTGGGAACGGGCTGGGGGTGCACTGGGGGTGGCGGGCAGGCCCATCCCACGCCCTGCCTTCAAAAGACGCCGAGGGTGGGGGAGCCAGGACCTGGAGGGGCTGGGCCTGGAGGACACTCCCAGGACACCCGGAGGCGCCCCGGAGGCCCGGGGGGGGGGGGGACACCTGCCCCTTGCCGGGGCGGGGACTGAGGCTGTGGAGGCAGAGCTGCCCAGCTGGAGCTGCAGGTCCTGCCGCTGGGTTCAGCCCACGGGGAACAGGTCTGGAACAAGCAGGACAGGGGACAAGCCAGCCAGGGTCTGGGTGGCCCCCACCCCAAGTGGAGAGGAGGGAGGGGCGAGGCCGAGCGGAGACGGGCCCCCGCCCAGCCTCCCACGAGCCTCCCCTCTGCCCACTCCTAAACAACCCGGAGGGACCTGGCGGGCCTCCCAGGGAGAGGCGCCCCCTGCAGGCCTCTGCAGCACAAGCAGGCCAGGCCTGCTGTCCACTGCTGGCTCATTCTGGTGCCCTGCTGCCCACGCCTAGTAAATCAGGAGGCCCCCAGGGCCAGGCACGGCCAGGGCTCTTCGCCCACTGGTCCCCATCTTACCTTGCACAAAGCAAGGGGCCTCTGGGACCCTCTGGCCAGCCCAATGTCTGCTTGGCCTCGAGTCCCGGTGAGGACGAGGAGCCCCCACTGAGTGCCAGGCCCGCCCTCCCTGGACTGCGCTCCGCTCCCTCTGCCCACTTCCGGGCCGGGAAGGGCGCTCCAGGCTGGAGCCGCCCGCGGGCAGCGGCCGGGGCCGGGAGTCTGCTGGTGCTTTCTCCTGCACGGGAGGCGCAGGGCGGGCCGCCACCTCACAGGCAGCCCCGGCACAGGGCCACCTGGCCCTTGCGGAAGTCACGGCAGGGGCAGAGCCGCTGGTACTTGGTGCTGGAGCCGGCGCAGCTGAAGAGCAGGGGCTCCTTCTGCAGGTAGCACTCCTGGCCGGGCTGCGCCAGGGCCGGGTACAGGTGGTGCATCTCCCACTCAGTGCTGTCACAGGGCACCTGCAGCCTGCACGGGTGCCACCAGCACCGGTCACCCCCAGCCTGGATTGCCACCCCTCTCCCAGGCAACTGGCACTGTCTGGGAGCTTGGAGAAGAAGAGGCCTGGGTCCCGGCTGCAGGGACGCTGCGCACCCAGGCTGGGGCAGGGCCCCGAGGACCGGAGGGTGGCAGGTGGGACTGGGAGGGAGTGTCCCGGGGGGGTGGGTCCTGCCGGGAGCACAGCTGTGTGATGCGGATGCCACCCG
Source organism: Tamias sibiricus (assembly GCA_025594165.1). Lineage (NCBI taxonomy): Eukaryota > Metazoa > Chordata > Mammalia > Rodentia > Sciuridae > Tamias > Tamias sibiricus. The sequence goes on from CM046660.1 coordinate 5,200,342, forward strand.
GGAGGCCCCTTCTGGACCCTTCCCCACGGACTGGCAAGTGGGAGACCCCCGGGGGCGGCACTCACTGGAGGAAGGCCTCCTGGCTGTTGAGGAGCGGGAAGAAGGAGGGCTCGCAGACCAGCCCGCGGTCCAGGCAGGCGTCCGTGCAGGCCCTGCCGGGGGCGGCCAGCCAGGCCTGCAGCGAGTGCGGCGGGGGCCAGGCCCCGGGGACGTCGCTGGCGTTCCGGGCCCACTCCAGGTGGGTGGCGTTGGGGGCCAGGACGAAGGGGCTCTGCGAGGGGCGGGTCCCTGGCGGGGCGGGGCTGGGGACTGCACAGAAGTCCTGCAGGAGGAGAGCGGCGTGGGGGGTGGGGGGGGGCACAGTGGCCGCAGAGGCCCGGGCACCGGCCTTGCAGCTAGCCAGAGCCGCCGCTGCCGGGCACCTGCGGGATGCAGGCACCTTCCTGCACGCACACGTCATTCATTCCTCAAGGGGCCCCACCCCGCACACGCGGCGCCTCCAGGGACTTTGCAGGGAAGGAAAGGGGGCCCCGAGGTCCCAGCTGGACGTGTCTGCTGCCCGCGGCCCGGCTGCGGCCCGGCCCCTGCTCCGCTCTGAAGCGCCAGGCGGCCCGCCCCGGCAGCGCCAGCCTACCTGGTGCTGGATGTAGGCGTGGGTCCGCTCCAGCATGCCCGCGCAGGTGAACTCGTAGGGCAGGTAGGGCTCCACCTGGGGTAGCGCGGGACAGGCAGGGCTGGCCGGGCTGGCCTGGGCTGGGGTCTGGTCTGCTCCCGCGGCCCAGGGAGCCTACCCGTCCACGGGGCCCTCTCAGCTGAGGCCCCTGGTCCCCCACCCCCCAGTGGCCCCTGGGGACTCAGGCTCGGCCCCCCTCCCTGTCTCCCGCCCCCATCGCCCCCGCCCCTTCCCCCTGCCCCGGCTGCACCAAGCTTGCCCCTGCCCACAGCCCGCGCTCCACCTCTCCTGGGCTCTGGCGCCCCCTCCCCAGCCCAGCCCCTCCTAGATGTCACCCACCCAGGGCACTCTGAGCCCATGCCCTCCTGGTACAGGGCACGTTCCTCGGAGGCTCTCAGCACCCCAGGCTTCCTCCCCGCCCAGACCTGCCCCTGTGCCCTGCTTCCCACCCACGCCCCGTCTCTCTCAGGAGCCCCTCGAGGGTGGGCACTAGGGCTTGTCCCCCAGAGTCCCCGGTGCCTGGCACCATGCCTGGCATACAGTGGGCACTCAGGAAATGGCTGTGGGATGGAAAAGCTCCACTTGTACCCACCGAGATGTGGGACCTTCACAGGGAGGGACACAGGGCGCTCCCAGCAAGAGGAAAAGGTGGCATTTGTACAGCGCCCTGCCCAGGCAGCATGTGGCTCTGAAGGTCTCAGGGTCACACGGCAGCCTGCACGGGCACGTGGGCAGAGTGGCTGGGGTACGAGAGGCCAGGGGACGCCCCCCCCAGCCCCTCCCTGCTGCTTCACCCGCGGACCCAGCACAGAGCCACCTCAGAGGGACCGGCTGGTGGCGAGGATGGCGGCAGCAGGACGTGGGGCTGACCCCGCGTGCCTCAGAGGAGGGGGCTGCAGCCTTTGGCCCCCCAAGCCCTTCGACGTTGGCACCCGGCCTGGCCCAGCCCAGCCCAGTCCCCAGTGACGCCGTCTTCCTGCTGCCACTCCAGGGACGAGGTCCTTGGCCCCGGTGGTGGAATCAGACAGTCTGCCCCAGCCCGCGACCCCCCCAACCAAGGGACAGCAGGATGTCCCCTGGAGCTGGGGGAGGCCTGCTTCCTGCAGAGCCCACCTCTCAGGGCTGGAAGCCCATCCTGGGCCTTCTGGTCAGGGGCACTCCCAACACTCCAGGGCCCCAGGGAGATGGCCCCCATACTCCCCTTGAAGCTGGTCCCAGCCACCTTTGACTCCAGGGACAAGAGGTCACCAGCCTGACCTTGTCCCAGTCCTGATTTACCAGGCCCTGTATCTGCTCTCAACCCCAGGGCTGGTCCAGAGTCCCAGAAAACCCAGACGTCCCCTCTCCGGCCACCAGCACAGCCTTCTGCCCCAGGCGCTGTGCGGCCTGTCCCTCCCTGCTCTCCCCACCCCCCACAAATGGCCACGAGGACCTGTGGCCAGCTGCTGCCCTGCCACGCAGGGCCAGTCCAGTCTCTGAGCGCTGCCCCTGCAGGCCGCTGGGCCCTTGCAGGGACAAGTCCTCAAACCCAGGATATAGAGAAAAAGCCCCGGAGAAGAGATTTTCCTCTCCAAATGTCGCTCCCGGCTCTAGCGGTGACAGCAGATCCCGAGTTATTCGCCCTCCGCGTTTGAAGGGCTTGTCACAAGGTAATTCAAAGGCCCCGCGCAGGGAGCTCTCCGTCCTGCCTGCCATGAATCTCCTGCCGGGCCAGCAGCCCGCCTGCAAATTGCCCCCATCAGGCCTAATCACAGGTGTGCGCGGGCATCAGTCTCCGCAGGGTGACAGGTGCTGGGGGAGGGGCGCGGGTGGGCGATGGCCTCACCGCTGTCCTCTCACCCGATGGCCTCGCTGCAGTGGCCGCGGCCCAGGGCAGGGAAGGCCAGCACCCTGACCTGCCCCAGCTGGGGTGTGGGGGCTGGGGGTCTCAGGCCTCCAGCCTCCTGGACCCCTCCCGGCCTCCCCCACCCTCCTCTAGAGGCCACAGGACCTGCAGAGCCAGCAGCTGGCTCCCCGGTGACGGCTCTTCACCCCAGCCGGCGGTTTCTAAATGGATTTTCTGAAACAGACTCGGCAACCCCCAGGTGCTCGTTTAAAATGCCAGTTCTGAGGCCACACCTGGTCCTGGGGTCGGGGCCCTGGGGGTGGGCCTGGGATCTGCAGGAAGCCCCTCCCCTCCCCAGGCGATTCCTGGGCAGGGGAGTGTTGGAGCCCCCCCACCCGGGGCTACAAGGGGGTGAACAACGGCCAGGAAAGCGGGGGTGGGCGCCAGGAGGAGGCTGCAGGCAGAAGGGCCGCGCCTGGGGTCCCTGAGAGGCGTGGCCTCCCACGTGCCAGTCCCTGGGCCCCCGGGGCCTGCGTCGCTTGCTTTCTCTTTGTGGTGCTGGAGATTGAACCCAGGGCCTCCCGACCGCTAGGCAAACGTCACCACTGACTGTCCTCAGCCCTGTGACTGCTGTTGCTAATTAACTGAATGACAAAATTAAACAGATGTTCATGTAAAAGCATCAAAAGAAAGAATGATGACAAGGAAGCCCCGGCCCCGCCCCCAGGACAGCCTCCGTGACCAGTTCCCGCGTGTCCGGGCGGAAGGGGCGTGGGGCTCCGCGGCACATCCGTTCCCACGCACGGCCCCTCCCCTGCGCCCAGCCTTCGGGTCTGGGGAGGGGATGCGCCCCCCACAGCGCGTTCTGCTGGGCAGGCCTGGGGGGTCGGGCCAGCCCCCGGGGGAAGGGAAGAGCCCTTGCTGGTGGCCTCCCCACCCTGCCCCTGCCCCTCTCTCTGCAAGAGCAGGCAGCAGGGCACGAAGGTGGGCTGAGGACTGGGGGGAAGGCCCGACAGGCGGGTGTGGGCGGGGAGTCGTGGCTTCCAGGCGGGCGTGGATCAGGGTGACCCCTTTAGCACGGAGGCCCCTTCCTGAGGCCCCATGTGAACCCACAAGCCTGCAGTGACCCGCCGTCCAGCTCTCCACTCTCCTGCCCGCCTGCAGCTCTGCGAGGCCTGGCCAGGACCTCCGCGGGGGTGACCCTGGGCTGCGCCTCCACCCCATCTCCACGGCGACGGCCGGCGTCACACAGCCGGGCAGCGGCTCAGCGCAGCAGACGTGGGCAGCGCCCCACAGCCTCTCCACCCTCGGTGCTCCCCCTCAGGCCGTCTCCGGCCTGCTCAGCCTGTGCGAGGGACAAGCCGGAAGCCCTGGGGCGGGCAGCCCTACCACGGGCAGGTGGGAGCTGGAGGAGGACCGTCCGGTTCCTGCTCTTCTGGGATGTGACCGAACGCCCGGCCCAGAGGCCGCAGCGGTGAGGGGCTCCCGGCACCCGCTCAGGACCTGCCGGCCTCCTTCCTGGGACTCCTCCCAGCTGACCCACCTGTGCAAGAACCCCTGCCTCAGGGGCACCCCAGAGGGGCCCAAGCTCCGTCTGTGACCTCGAGGGACCTCCAGGGGAGACGAGGGTGGACTAAGCTGATTCCCGGGAGGGGAGGGGACCCCGCCCGCTGTGACAGAGTGAGCGTCTTGGCAGGACTCTGGCCTCATCTGTCACAGCCCTGGTGCACGCCAGCACCGCCACTCCTGCTTGGCACTCGCTCTAGAAACACTCGTCTCCACACCAGGAAGGACCTGGGTGCCCCTCCGGGATGGACACTGATCTTGCCAGCCAGATCCCAGAAGAGCTACGTGCTCATCGCTGGAGCTAGGCTGCTACAGGACACAGACCCACGCCTAGAGCTAGAGCAGGGTTGGCAGGACCTTCATGCTTTCATCCTGGAGACCTTTACTTGGCACCCAATTTGTGTCAGGAGCACTCACAGGGCCTGGCCCTTCACTGTATGCAATAAGTGACTGAAAGGGTGGCGACCCTGTAAGGCTGGGCAGGTTGTTCACTGCACAAAGGTATGCTCTGTGCACTGGGTTGGTGAGTGAGGGCCCTGCTCACTCTCCGGTCCACACGGCTGGACTCAGAGGTGTGTCTGACCGGGAGGGAGGTGGACTCCTTGGCCGAGTCTGAGCTTAGCCAGAGGGGTGTGTCTCTCTAATTATGACGAGGACCCACAGTGTGACAGTGGCAGCCCAGCTGGGCCGAGGCTCACCTGGGTCTTCATGATGGCCTGGATGGCGGCTTCAAACTCCTCCGAGTTGTTGTAGTCCACCGTCCACACGTAGGGCTTGCCGATGAAGTTCTCGGCGTAGGGGTGCTGGGAGAACACCTGGCGGGCGGACAGGCAGGTGGCTCCCCCTGCGCCCCTCCCCCGGGACCCGCAGGCCTGCCGCCACTCACCTCCCTGGAGGTGGGCTTGCCTCGGAAGAACTCGTGGTTGAGGGAGCTGTGGGGCGGGCTGAAGCGGGACTGCAGGAAGACGCAGCCGTTGGCGATGGCCTCCAGGGGGGCCGGGCCTTCGTAGGGGAAGCCAAAGCCGATGAAGAGCTGTGGCCGTGGGGACACGCGGTCAGGGAGGGCCGGAGCCCAGGAGCCAGGCAGGGGCAGGGGCCGCGGCAGCCAGCGGCCCTCCCCTCCCACTGTGGGGGGGTGGCGTGGACTTGCCGTCTGTGGCTCTGCAGGGCAGGACAGAGCAGGGGTCCCAAGCCCTACAGGCTGCACACCCACATCTACAGCCGACTTCAAAGGACCTCCACTCGCTCATCCTGAACCCCTGATTCAGCACCAGGCCGCACTAGCCGTGCACACGGGGCTGGCTCCCGGAAGGTGCTTAATTAATGGCACCGAATCCGGGGCCGCTGCGTGAGGTGGGTCAGGTTGTTCACTGCACGGCGATACCTTTCCCCGCGGGACTCAGCGAAGCAGCCACCCAGGATGAGCGGCCCCAGGGAACTGTGGCCAGGGCCTCTCTCGGCCTGCCCACCACCCGCTCGAGGCTCCAGAAGACCCGCCTGGCTCCTGTCCCCCCACAACCAGGCCATGGCTCCGCCAGGCCCCTTTCCCTGTGGGCTCTCCCCTGCCTGCTGGGCACCCCACGTCTGCCCCTGGGCTCTGGCCGGTCCCCGGGCAGCAGAGCATGCTGGGGCGCGTCCACACGTGGGAGGGGCACATGTGGGCGGCAGCGGCCCTGGCAGGCGGGGCGGGTGCCCCCTGGCTCCGTGACGCGCGGGGCGAGGACCCCTGAAGGGGACTCACTTTGGCCTTGCGCAGCAGCTGCTGGAACTCAGGCTGCGGCAGGAGGCCGTGGTTCTTCACGAAGGCGGGGACCTCGGGCGGCCGCTGGCTCTCGTAGTACACTGTGCCGTGGACCTCCATGTACTTGTGCAGGATGCCCAGGAACTTCTCCTTGCCCTGGAGGAAGAGGGGCAGGGGCGGGGCCTCAGGTGGCCTCGAGCCAGCTGTGCAGGCCTGGCAAGGCCCTTTCCCTCTCTGGTCCTTGATTTTTCATCAGTAGTTGCACGGCCTGGGCCAGACCAGAGGCTTCCTGATGATTCTCAGCCATGGAATTTTTCTTCCAAAGGACGCCAACAGGACTACCCATTAAACGAACCCAGGGGGGTCTCCTTGGCCTCCTCTGCACCTCAAAGGACCCCAAGTACCTCTGAGGAGATGTGGTGCTCGCGGGAGCTCAGGTCACCCCCACACCCGTCCCTCCATTCCTCCAGCCGCCCACCGTCTGTCTGTCCATCCATCCCCCCTCCTGCCCTAAGGAATGATCTGGAAGGAAGAGTGGACCAGAACCGAGCTGCCCCTGCAGGCCCGACCCCATTTCAAGTTGCTGCCATCACTGTCCTTGATTGAGGTGATCTGGGGCCTCCAGGGCCACCAGCCACCAACCAGGAGTAAAAGCAGACCCTCTCCGGGAGGAAACAGCGTCACCCTTGACCTCACATCATCTCCATGATGTTCCATGGTCCTTTCCCAGAACCCGAAAAGGAAAGCAACCAACGAAACCCTCCTTGGTGGGTTGTTTTTGTTGTTTTGTTTCTTAAGAAATGAACAAGCTAGATCCTAAACCTCACTTGGAAACACCAAGGACCTCGAATGGGCAAAGCAGCTTTGAAAAAGTGAGCAGCCCCGTCACATGATCTCGAGATGACTCTGGGGCTTCTCACCCCACGTCCCTCCCCTCCCCGGAGCAGCAGACACCCACGCGGGAGGAGAGGGAGGCGGCGGGAAGCCCAGAGGGAGGAGGGCGCCTAGAGCTGATTCCTTCCAAGGCCACTCAGAGGGGACCCTCGTAGGAAGGACAGGCAGGGAGAGAAAGCAATGGCTCCTCAGCTCCTCACACAATCTGAAAGGGCAGATTCAAAAGGGATCGCCGGTGGGAAACTGGAAACCACGGCACCCAGAAGAGAGAAGAGAACGTGGGAGAAAATTGTGTGGCTGTGGGGCAGACGACGATTTCTTGGCTACCACACCAAAGGCACAATCCATAGAGCAGCACAGTCGGCCTCATTATGATTAAGAACCCTTGCTCCTTGAAAGATGCTGTTAAGAGAAAGACAAGCCACGCACAGACCAGGAGACGATATTTGCAAAGCATGCACTCGACACAGACCTTGTCTGTGAAGAACTAAAACAACTTAGCAGCAAGAACATAAGCCAGGCGTGCGCCACCACGCGACTCCAGAGGCTGAGGCAGGAGGATCACGAGTCCAAAGCCAGCCTCAGCAAAGCAAGGCACTAAACAACTCAGTAAGAGCCCTGTCTCTAGGGCTGGGATTGTGGCTCAGTGGATAGAACGCTCGCCTAGCATGCATGAGGCACTGGGTTCGATCCTCAGCACCACATAAAAATAAAATAAAGGCTGGGCGCGGTGGCGCATGCCTGTAATCACAGCACTTTGGGAGGCTGAGGCAGGAGGATCACGAGTTCAAAGCCAGCCTCAGCAATGGTGAGGCGCTTAGCAGCTCAGTGAGACCCTGTCTCTAAATAAAATACAAAAAAGGGCTGGGGATGTGGCCCAGTGGTCGAGTGCCCCTGAGTTCAATCCCCAGTACCAAAAAAAAAAAAAAAAAAAAAAAAAAAAAAGATATATGTCCACCTATAACTAAAAAATAATTTTTTTTAAAAGAAAGACCCTGTCTTTAAATAAAATACAAAATAGGGCTGGGGATGTGGTTCAGTGGTCAAGTGTCCTGGAGTTCAATCCCCGGTATTAAAAAAAAAAAAAAAAGGGAGAAAGAAAATAAACAACCCAATTTTTAAAATGGGTAATTATTTCTGCATCAGGGATTAAACCCAGGGGCACTTAACCCCTGAGCGCTTTTTTTTTTTTTTTTTTTTTTTTTTTTTTTGAGACAGGGTCTCACTAAGTTGCTGAGGCTGGCTTTGAACCTGTGGTCCTCCTGCCTCAGCCTCCTGAGTCACCAGTATTACAGGCGTGTGTCACCATGCCCAGCTACAGGCAGAAATCTCAAAGATGCATGACTATAAAAGATATAGGGAAGATAAATACACAATATCTTCAACATCACTAGTCATTAGGGAAATGCAAATTAAAACAAAAAAAAAGTGCCATTCCACACCTGTTAGAATGGCAGATGGCTAACATAGATTTGTAAAGGGAACTGAATGCTCACACACTGTCAGGAAGATGGTGACATGGAATGATTCCTTGTCTTTAGAAGTTTAACAGATTTCTACAATATGGCCCAGCCATTCTGCTCCTAGGTATTTACCCAAGAGAAATGAAAGTATGTATCTGTAAAAAAAAAATTTAAATGAACATTCATAGCAGCTTTCTTTATTATACCACACATCAGAAATAAACCAAACGTCCATTAACAACTGAAGGAACAAACATACTGTGGTATATCCATACATGGAATACTACTCAGCAGTCAAAAGGATGAACTGTTGGTACACACCAAAACATGGATGTATCTCGTGATCACTATGCTGAGAAAGTCCAGACAAACCTGAGTATACACTACATTATATCACTTACATAAAATTTTAGAAAATGCAAACTAACCCATAATGACAAAAAGAAGACCCTGGTTGCCTGAGATGGGGAAAGGAGGACAGATGGGAGGAAGGGCTGGCAAAGGGAAGGAGACTTTGGATTTCCGTCTTGTCTGAATCACTGTCATTGAGGTTTTCCTGTGAGAGCGGCACCTAACCCTAACCAATGCAATTGTGGGAATTACTAAGGAAGATGGTCGAGCAAGAGACACGCAGCTGCAGGTGTGCCCCGTGTCTCCACCTTCAGCAAGTTTACTATGAACCCATACCTCTACCTTATGCCAACAACCTGTCCCTCTCAGCCCTAGCGACTGTCCCATAGCCATGCCAAGCCAGACCCTGACCAGCAGGAACCCACTGTCCCCATCACCCTCCTCCCCACAGAAGCTACAGACCCTGGGTGCCCGAGTCAGGGGACATCCCCAGGGGAGACCCACTGAGCCCGCTGGGAGCCAAGAGCATGCTACAAACGGTTTCCGTACCTGGAGCTGCCTCATCGCCAAGGGAAGCACAGGGAACAGAGAGAGAGAGCAGGTTAGCGACCCACTCGCAGTGTCACCCCAGGCCCCAGCTCTTCTCCTGGCACCCCAGCCCTGAAGATGTGGCTCTGATGTTCAAGCCCCTCCTGCTGCTGCTCATCCCACGGAGTCCCCGCACCCAGCCTGAAGCCACTTTGCGGGGCACACACTGTTCATGGCCTTGGGAGGTGGGGGTGGGGAGGGTTTAGTTACAGTCCTCTACACAGTCCTCATCTGAGTTTATTGCAAACGCTCCAAGCAGAGGCAGACAGGAGAAGTCGTCAGCCTCGAAGCTGGGTGTCTTTAAGTGTCAGGGACTTTTATTCCTGAACCAGTAGTGGGAGACACTTCCCAACAACTGGTGCTGGTGGCGGTATTCAGGAACCCGCAGTCGGGCAGGAGCAAACCAGAGGATTGCAACATCAGGCAAGGCAGGCGCCAGAGGGGCGGGGCCTGCACCAGAGGGGCGGGGCCCGAGCTGGCAGGGCGTGGCCATCACTGCTGAGGGCGGGGCTGGTGCCCCGGTGCGCGTGACTGGCACCGCAGCGGGCGTGGCCTGAGTCGCAGGGATTGGCCGGCACGGCTGGGGGCGTGGCCTGCCCGTGGGGGCGTGGCCGGCACTGCGCTCACCTTCCAGATACTCGCCTCCTTGCCGTACACCACGGCCATGTTGCTGGCCTTGCCGTCTTTGATGAGCTGCTTCTCCGTCTCGTTGAGCTCCTCGGACACGAAGCCCATGAAGGAGTTGTCCGGGGTGTGAGCTGCAGCCCGACCACGCGGAAGGGAGGGGGTTACCAAACAGCCAAGGACGCGCCGGGTCTCCCTGCCCCACAGGTCCCCCTTAGGCAGGCTGGGGAGGAAGGCGTGGGAGGTGAGGGTCGAGTGGGGACAGTATCCGTCAGCGCCCAGGCCTGTCACAGGCTCAGAGCAGGCAACCCAAAGGGTCGTCCAGTTTCAGATGAAGAAACTGAGGCCCAGGGCGCACTCCCCAGCCCAGACTCTGCTGTCCTCCCAGTCCCTTTGCCCAGAGCCAAGGGTCCATCTCTCTTCGCACACACCTCGTGTGTGCCACCCCAGGAAGGATTTCCTGCATCTCCTCCACCCCTGCCACCTGGTCCAGGCCACCCTAGTCTCTTGCCTGTAACTGACAGCTGCCTCCCCAACTCGGGGGTTCTCCTGGCATAGACTTTTCTCCAGGGCTTTCTAGTGTAGGTTCTATCTATCGGGGCCCTCCTCTGCACGAGACCCCCGAGGCCAAAGTCCTCCCAGCAATCTCCAGGCTGGGGAGGCACCTCATGGCCCCTGCCCCGACGCCTGGAGGCACTCCCTCTCCAGACAGTGGGTTCCCCAGTGGCCACCCCGCTGCTTTATTTTCTGTCACAACACTCCACCACCAAAGTACTGCATCTTTATTACGGTCAGAACATAAACCCCATGAGCGTTCAGCTATTTGCTCACTTCTGTGTCCCCAGCACCTGGCACAGGGCCCGGGCTGGGTGGAGGACAGCGTGGAGGACGCCTCTCCACCTTCACACCTCCAGCATCTCCTCTGCTGTGCCCTCTGCTTGGACTGCCCTCCTCTCTTTTCTTTTCTTTCTTTTTTTTTTTTTTTTTTTTTTTTTTTTTTTTTTGTGGTACTGGGGATTGAACTCAGGGACACTCAACCACTGGGCCACATCCCCAGCCCTTTTTTTTTTTTTGGTATTTTATTAGAGACAGGGTCTCACTGAGTTGCTAAGTGCCTCGCCATTGCTGAGGCTGGCTTTGAACTCACGATCCTCCTGTCTCAGCCTCCCAAAATGCCTCTCTTTTCTTTCTTTTGGTACTGGGGATTGAACTCAGGGTCACTGGACCACTGGGCCTCATCCCCAGCCCTTTTTTGTATTTTATTAGAGACAGGGTCTCACTGAGTTGCCAAGTGCCTCACCATTTCTGAGGCTGGCTTTGAACCCATGATCCTCCTGTCTCAGCCTCCCAAGGGCTGGGATTACAGGCGTGCGCCACGGAGCCTGGTGTCCTCTTTTCTTTCTTGGGCCATAAAATCCTGTTAGGCCTCAGGACCCCACTCACCTGTCACCTCCTTCCAGAACCCCTCTGGAGTTCACAAGCCCTCCCATAGGGCCCATCCACTGTGGCTGGGTCTCTGTTAAGACACAGACCACACTGAGACTTCCTCACCAGTCCCCATGCCCCAGGAACAGGAGAGCCATTTGCTCCCCTACCATGGGAGTGTCATGCCATCGGCCGTGTCTGTCCTGGAGGGATGAAAGTCATACACCTGCAAGGCCCAAGATCCTTCGCTCCACGCACAAGGCCCTTGACTAAATGTCTACTGAATCCGATTAAGCATACTCTGCCCTCTTTGGTGGAGGCGGCTCGGCCGAGGGGAGGGCGGAGGCAACTGCATATTCTTGGTCTCCCGGAATGGCCTGGATCCCAAACACCCTATTTCTGCATTTCAGATGCACATTTTTCTACATTTGACCATTTCTCAATTTGGGATGTCAGTGCTGATCGGATGCGTAGGCTGAGTGTGGCGTTTCCATCTGCCCCTCGAGGCCACGAAAAGCCGTGATCAATAAATGTGCATCTCGGGGAGAGACGATGGCCTCCTGTGGAGGTGCTCCCGGGGCCCCCCAGAGTCCTGGGCCTGCAAACCCCATGCTACACGAGTAGGTCTCCTCGCCCAGCTCTCCTCTAGAGCTGCCCGAGCACAGCGCAGGCCCCCCGGCCTGGAGTCCTTCTGTGAGGGGTCAGGCAAGGACAGCTCTGCTGCCCAACCCAGGGAGAGGCCCCAGTGGGCAGGCGGCTCTCCCCACAGGCTCCAGCTGGGGCTGCCCCCAGGCACTCTCCCTCCTGCTGTTTCCCCCTGTCCTCCACGTCTGAAAAGCCACAGCCCCCCATTCCACCAACTCCACCAGAAGGGACAGATTCAGAACACAGTTAGCCAAACTAGCCGCAGTAGGACAGGGAAGCATCAAGACCAATGACAATGACAAGGACCAGGAAGCCAAGAGCTCCCGGGGCAGGGAGGGTGGGTGAGAGGCAGCCCCCTCCAGCCAAGGGGTGCTTCCTGGCCGTGTGAATCATAACTGGCAAGCTTCTCCCTTCCTTGCTTGTCCCTTCTTCAGTTTAACCAACTGACATTCTCTCAGGACCTACGTAGGCTCCAGAGATTAACATAAATCAGTTAGTGGCCCTTTATTCAGTGGTTCGTGCTCTATCAGGAAATCAGTGCACACCAAGTAACTAACTGATGTGGCCCCTACCGACGTGCCCAGAATTCAGATGGAGAGGCAGTGCATTCTGCCTGGAACAGGGGGCAGGCGTGAGGAGGGTGACAGTCAGAAGAGAGATGTTTGACTTGGGGTTTTGCAAGATGAGTAGGAGTTTGTCAGGTCTGAAACTCCACCTCCAGCAGGATCTACCCTGGGACAAGTCTTTCTTTCTTTTTTTTTTCTTTCTTTCTTTTTTTTTTAATATTTCATTTTTAGTTGTAGTTGGATACAATACCTTTATCTTATTTATTTATTTATTTATTTATTATTTATTATTATTATTATTATTATTATTATTATTATTATTATTATTATTATTTGTGGTACTGGGGATTGAACTCAGGGGCACTCGACCACTGGGCCAAGTCCCCAGCCCATTTTTGTATTTTATTAGAGACAGGGTCTCACTGAGTTGCTAAGTGCCTCGCTGCAGGAGCCAAATGCAGGAGCCCTGTTTGGGGATTGACTTGAATTGCAGTTGACTATGAGCCGTGGAGATTTGGCCATTGTCGCCACCCGTAGTCTCACGGGATTTGTTGCGGGATCTCGAGTGACTTGGCCGAAATTGCTGATCGGGGTCAGCGCCATTTTTAGTGGAGTGTTTGGCGTGTGTTAGTTGTTGTTAGAACCAGAGAGAAAAGTTATCAGAATAAAAAGCTGTTTGTCTCCAGTTTGCTTCTGAAGTTCTTCCCGCGGCTCCGTTGCTCCAAGCGCTTCAGGCGGCTACACCTCGCCATTGCTGAGGCTGGCTTTGAACTCGCGATCCTCCTGCCTCAGCCTCCCAAAGTGCTGGGATTACAGGTGTGCGCCACCGCGCCTGGCTATTTTATTTATTTATTTATTTTTTTATTTTTTTTGTGTGTGGTACCGGGGATTGAACTCAGGGGCACTCGACCACTGGGTCACATCCCCAGCCCTTTTTTGTATTTTATTAGAGACAGGGTCTCACTGAGTTGCTAAGTGCCTCGCCATTGCTGAGGCTGGCTTTGAACTCGCGATCCTCCTGCCTCAGCCTCCCAAAGTGCTGGGATTACAGGCGTGCGCCACCGCGCCCGGCTGGCTATTTTATTTATTTTTATGTGGTGCTGAGGATCAAACCCAGGGCCTCGCACATGCTAGGCGAGCGCTCTACCACTGAGCTACACCCCCAGCCCTACCCTGGGACAAGTCTGAATTTCTCAGTGTAGGTCACTGCAAGAGACCCTTAACCCGGCTTCTGCTGCCCTGTCCTCTCCCACCGCCCCTTTGGCCAAATGCCAGGATAAGATGCTTACATAAAATCTTTTCCCCATGACATCTCCAGCTCAGGAACCTATGGTGGACCCCACATGCCAGCTCAAGGACTTTCACTAAAGAACCTGCTCCTCTGTCCCCTGAGCCCCTAGGTCATCCCTCCAGCCTTCTAACTGCTTGCTTCCCTTCCAGTGGGCTCCGGCTTGGCAGCTACTCCACATCCCCAGCCTGGGTCACCCCTTCCCTCCCCCACATTCCCTCTCCTTCCAGAAGTCTGTTCCCTGGCACCCATCCTACACAAGTCACCGTGAGCAGCCTCCTGCCACCTGGCGACGGGCAGGGAGGAGGGAGTCTGGTTCCCAGGGAGCTGTGTGACCTCCTGCAGGCCGTTCTACCTCTCTGGGCCTCAGTTCCCCGTTGGGACTCCACGGGTTTCAGGAACTTCCCACCCTCCTGCCCTCCTGGGAACTAATCAAGCCATTCCTTGTTCATTCAGAAATCACATCTTGCCCAGAGCCAGCCTGGACCCCGGTGAAGAAGCATTTAAGCACCCAAGGACACGCCGGGAGCTCGACAGGCTAAACGGGGATCATACACTTCCCTCTCCAGCAAGCCCCTGGGGCGCTGCGCTAATTCAGACAGTCCTAACAAGGGCGCTTATCTGGCTTTCTGGCCCAGAGCTTTCAAAGAGCCACAAATTAGACGTGCAAGATGCTAGTGGAGGACAGACCGAGGACAGTTACGGTTAAAGGTGACAGTAGACAGACTCCCAGCAGGGGCCACACTCAGCAGCCAGGAGCTCGGCACCCCTCGGCGTCCCCCAGGGGCAGGCCATGCACCAGGGAGACAGAACCCGCCCGAGCTGCCTGGGAAAGGTCCAGCACTTTCAGCGCGGGCATCTGACAGGGCCGCGGGCGTCTGTTCTAGAGTCTCCCTGAAAACACCGACCGCGCAGCTCTCCTCCAGCCCTCGCTGGCCCGCTCTGCGCAGCTCTCCGGGCTCCACCCACCCGTCTTGACCCCTTCCGGGACCACCGTGGTAGGAGGAGCTGAGGAGCCCCAGGACGCTGTCTGCCAGCACCACAGTTCCAGCCACTGCTCTGCTCCCCAGGGACAGCCAGCGGGGCCTTGCAGCAGATCACCCACAATGCCACTGCCCCCTGGAGCGCTGAGGACCCCCCAGAGCCACCTCCAAGGACCAGCGGAGAGAGCAACAAGGCCGCGGGTGAGCAGGGACTGCTCAGCTGCGCTGCCTTCTCACCCGCCCCCTCCCTGCCTCTATTTAAACCCAGAGCCCTCGTCAGCCTCCCCAAGACAGGGCTGAGAGGTGGGGCCTCACGCTGCCCCCCAGTGCGGCCACCCTGGTTAAAGCTCATCCTGCTCTGCACCAGCACCTTTTGGGCTTGGCTGGGGACAAGAGGCCAGACTTGATTTGCTGGGACCCCAGTCTGGCCCAGGACTCGGGTAACAGAAAAGCCGGCCAGCTCCCTCACCATCCATCACAGTTGTCCTGTGCACCCTGCAAGTGTCCCTGGAAGGCCACCAAACCCCTCGCTTAATGCCCTCCTGGCCTTGGGTAGGTCACCCGCAGGCTTCTCCCCCGCGATCCCCGCCCCAGGGAGGCTCCTGTCTGCCTCGCGCACTGAGCTGGGAGCGGGCAGGAAGAGAGCCAGCCTCCGCGGGCCAGGAGACCCTCGAGCTCCGCCCCGCCCCGCCCCGCCCCTCCCCACACTCACGGAACATGGTCATGAACTGCTTGGGGTTGAGGTTCCAGTAGCCCCAGTTGGTGCGGTAGCCGTGCAGCGTGGCGTACTCCTCGTGGTTGTACGCGGGCTCTGTTCCAAAGGTGTCGATGACCCGGATTCGGCACCTGTCCCCCGGGGATCAGGAACGAGGGTCATGCTTCTCTGTGTGTCCCTGGGCTGGGGCTGCCCCAGCCACGAGCCCTGTAACTGGCCAGTGGCTGGGTCAGGGTAGTGCCGCGAGTGGTAGAGCTTGGCCTCTCTGTGTGACCATAGCAAGTGCCTTAACCTCTCTGTGTCACCTCCCAGTCAAGTGGTATCACAACGGCCCAACTGTCCGGGCCCCTGGTCCCCTGGTCCCCAGTTAGTGTCCAGAAACTTATCACTGCTGCCCAGGAGCAGCTGCTTGGGGTGGGGCTGGGGGTGGGGGGCCCTCCCTGCTCTCCGCAGGGGTCCACCTATAGTATCTGCACTTTTCTGGGTGGGGGTCCTGCGGGGACCGTGTTGGGGTGTCGGTGCCCCAGAGCCTCCTCAGGAGGCCGACTACTCGGGCAGGGCTGGATGGTAGGACTGCCCGTCCTCCTCCCTCTGCGGCCCTGGGGAGGAGGCTCCGAGTCCTGGGGCTTTGCCTCTGTGGGATCAGCCAACGCTGGGCTCTGAGGCCCCAGGGCACCCCTCTGTAAACACAGCAGCCGCCTCACAGGACGCTCTGGCCCCAGCGTCCTCCCAGTGACCCAGAGCCAGGCGCCCAGTGCTGAGGCTGGCAGATCGCGGCAGGAGGAGGGGCGGAGGAGGGCGCTGCGTGCCCAGAGAACGCGCATTAATAATAAAAGCAATAACGCTGCCTGTCACTTTTTTCCCCCTAATAAAATCATGTGGGATAGTCAGTGGGACTGGAGCAAACGTAATAAATAGCAGGGCTCTCCGTGCTAAATTAAACCCGCATCCCGCTGGCTGCAGGAAGACGGGAGGGAGCGATGGCACTGGCCTGGCTCTAGACCCAGGGGGTGCAGAGAGAGGGGAGTGTGGGGCCACGCCCCCAGTGCACAGCAGAAGCCTTGCCCCACCTCACTGTACAGCAAAGGCCAGGCCCCACTGCAGTGCTCAGAAGCCTCGCCTCCACCCCAGTGCAAGCAGAGGCCACGCCCCCACCCTAGTGCGCAGCAGGGGCCACACCCCCACCCTAGTGTGCAGCAGGGGCCACGCTCCCACCCTAGTGCGCAGCAGGGGCCACGCTCCCACCCCAGTGCCCAGCAGAGGTCACGCCCCCACCTCACTGCACAGCAGGGGCCACGCCCCACCCCAGTGCACAGCAGAAACCTCGCCTCCACCCTAGGGCGCAGCAGAGGCCACGCCCCCACCTCGCTGCAGAGCAGAGGCTCCGCCCCACCCCTTACACAGAAGAGGCCATGCCCCACCCCGTGCACAGTGAGGGGGGCACCCCCCCACCCCCATGCAGAGCAGGAGACTCGCCCCCGACTGGGGTGTCCAGTTCTTCCCACCCCTCCCTGTCCCCTTCATCCAGGTGACCCCACCCCCAGCCCCACGCAGCCCGAGCCTGTGGGGACTCTCCACTGTCCTTGGTTTGGTGATCCTCCTGGGGGGGGGGGCAGAGCTCTTGTGAGATGGGAGCAGCAAGAAGGGCAAGGGCAGAGGCAGGGAGCACAGCGCCCCTGGCAGCGGGCAGGGTGTGGGGAGCAGCTTTCTGCTTGGGTCCACAGACACCGGCGTCCCCCACCACCATCCCCAGGCGCGCTTACCGGTACTTCCTGAAGGAGAGTCCCATGTGCTGCTTCATCTGCTGAAGGCCGTGGTAGTCGGTGTAGATGAGGTCGAAAGGCAGGGGCATGGTGAGCGGGCAGTTGCCCCGGCCTGGCGGTACCCCTAAGTTACTGAGAGAAGAGCCCTTGAGAGTCTGAGCTTCGAGAAACTCACCTTCCAGTCAGCTGCGAGCCTGGAGGGGCCTCCAGCCCACTCAGTTCCTAGAGCCCAGGGTGAAAAAGGAGAGAGGCTGTAAAAAGGCAGTGAGGTTAGTGCAGACTCTTGGACAGGGATTGAATAGGATGGCTGTGTACAGTTGTGCAGGTTTCTCACTGCACAAGGGAGTCCAGCCAGAGACAATGGGCACTGAGATCTAGCCCAGGCTACCTTGCCAAACTACCTGCCCAGGGCTACCAGCTCCTCCTGCAGGGCTGTGGCTGCCCAGAGAGGGAGACTTTGAATCACATAGCACCAGGAGCACTGGCTACAGTCCCTAGCATTGCGCAGTGTTTGTTTGGAGCCAAGAGCCCAAACCTCCTGCCTCCGACAGGGCAGTCCTGCTCTGCTGACCGGGCTCCGGGCTCTCCAGGGCAGTGAGCTCCGGCTGGCCTCTGGGGACCCCACAGCAGAACAGGCTCAGCGTCCTCTGGGGCTGGGAGCTGCCTGCAGCCTGCCAGGCCACCTCAGACCCTGGTCTTCATTGGGGACAGCGCTGCCTCTGGTGGCCGAGAAGCTGCAGCTTGGCCACACGGGGGGGGAGGGGGGGGGGGGGCTTCTGCTAGAGCCCTGGGGTCACCTCATCTCACCCAAGCCTGAAGGACATGGCCGCAGCCTGTGGCCTCCTCTAGAATCACTACCTGCTCAGTTACCTCACAGCAGAGGGCTCCAAGTCCCTTGTCCCAGCAACCACAGCTGCCAATTTAGGCTCCTCGGTCCCCCCAATCCATAAAGCAGCCCCTCCTGGGAAACCCCCCGGAGCCCGACCGCTCACCCTGCTTTCTCCCCTGCGGGCATGAGGGTCACACACTCCGTGGGTGTGTGCTGGCCCCGGAGCCAGGGCGCAGGTCACCCGCTGCAGGGGACCCCTCCACCTTCCCCTACCACCAGGCGGCCCAGGGCCTCAGAACCAGGCCGGCTCCCGAGACCCCGCCCTGCTGGGTCCTTCTTGAGCACGCCCTTCCTGAATGCGTCTGGAGAGCCAGGCCTGCGCGCCCACGGAGCCACAGGAGGAGCTGCCTGGACAGTGGCCTGGGGCGGGGAGGAGCCAGCCAGCTGGGCGGCCGCTCAGGGAAGGGCAGGTAAATGAGGAAGGGCCTCCGCAGGAGGCCTCCTCTGAGCGGTCTCCCAGGGCCGGGTGCACCCAGCCTCTGCCTCCAACCAGGCCACTGTGCCCCCAGGGACGCCCACCTCCCTTGGATCTGGTTCAAGGGTCCACACAGCGAGTGACCCCAGGCCAGGGAGGAGACGCGCTTGGACAGGGCACCGCGGACCAGGTCCCTGGGCTACATCTCTGGCTCCCGACTGGACAGGTGGGAGAGGCCCCGCCTAGAGGGCTTGGCGCTGTCCGCAGGTGCGCAGCACAGCAGGTGGAGGCTGGGGGGGCTGGCGGACACGGTGCCCTGAGCACCCTGTCCAGGGGTGCCATTTTGATGATGTTTAGGGTCACCTCTCGACGGGGCCGTGACAGCAAGACCTGAGGCAGCATGGAGACCCGGCACAGGCCTGCGCCCTGCAGACGGGGTGGGGGCAAGACAGCAGGAGGCCTTCCCTGTGCCCCCGCCAGCCAGAGCCCCCACCTGCTGAGGCGCCCCCACCCGGGCAGAAGCTCTGCTGCTAATGTGGACAGAGGAGGGACAGCCGACAGCCCCTCCCGCTCCTATCTGTGGCCTCACAGCGGCCGGGGTCCCTCCTCCACCCCACGTCCCTCCCGGGAGCCCTTTCCTTTTTTTTTTTTTTTTTGGATTGAACTCAGGGGCACTCAACCCTGGGCCACTCCCAGCCCTTTTTCATATTTTATTAGAGACAGGTCTCACTGAGTTGCTAAGTGCCTCGCCATTGCTGAGGCTGGCTTTGAACTCGCGATCCTCCTGCCTCAGCCTCCCAAGGGCTGGGATTGCAGGCGAGCGCCACCTGGGAGCCCTTGCTAACCCCCACCAGGAGCCTCGAGGCCAGGGCTTCTGGCAGTTACGCCTCAGAAGCTTTTCCAGCTTTTTCACTGAAACCCCCAGAAGGCGGAGCAGCAGGGAGAGCACACCCCCGGCTGGAGCCGGCCCAGGCCGCGGCTCCGCCATCCAGAGACCTCAGGAACCTTTGGTGGCTCTTCAGCGTGCAGCCAGGCAGCGCTCAGCTCTGCGGGACAGCGCCACTGTCCACCCCGCCCCCCCACCCCGGGGGCTTTGGCTTTCTCACCAAAAGTCCTCCCTGAACACCGGCGCCCCAGAAGGAAGCCCCGCTTTTGTCCCGGGGCTCCGGCTGGTCACAGGTGTGTCCCTGTCCCTTCTTCCTCACACCCCCATCCAACCGAGAGCCACAGAGGAAGGGCCCAGGATGATTCCCCACTGGTCCTTGCAAAAGTGAGGAAGGGGCCGGGCGCGGTGGCGCACGCCTGTCATCCCAGCACGTGGGAGGCTGAGGCAGGAGGATCGCGAGTTCAAAGCCAGCCTCAGCAGTGGCGAGGCACTTAGCAGCTCAGTGAGACCCTGTCTCTAATCAAATACAAAAAAGGGCTGGGGGGTGTGGCCCAGTGGTCGAGTGCCCTGAGTTCAATCCCTGGTACCACAAAAAATAAAAAATAAAAAAAGCGAGGAAGGACGCAGCTGCTCCCGCTGGGCCTGAGTGCAGGAGGAGACGCAGGTGGCCTGAGGGGGCGCCGCCTGCTCGGCCCTGTGGCCCTCCCCGTGTTCCCAGTGGATTTCAGGCAATGCGTGTCCTGTCCCAGGGCTTCCTTCTTTTGACACCCCTCCCCTCGCCCATCACACCCCTGACCCCAGCCCCAGACCTCAGGGCCCCTGAGGACAGATGGGTGGGAGCAAATCCCAGGGAGACTCTGCTGCTGTCCAAGCCTGGTGCCATCGTCCCCGTCACCTCCCCGACCGCGTTCCACATGCTCAATGCCATCCATCAACTCATTTCATCTCAGCAACTACCCTAGAGATCAGACCCATCCGCGTTCTAGTCCCCTTTAGAGAGCAGGAAACAGAGAGGTTTAGCGAGTTACCTAAGATTGCCCAGCCTGGAGGGAGCAGAGCTGGGATGGGAACCCAGGCAGTGAGGTTCCAGGGTCCACACTGCCACCCAGAGCTCCGCCACCACCCCCAGGCCCACTAGATGGCAGATTGCACAATGGAGGGTCAGCGGACCCCAGCGACACCAAGGCAGTTGGAGTCCTGGGCCACCAGCAGAGACGTGGCTCCAGTCCCAGTTTTGCCGCTAACCTGGTGAGTCACAGGCCGCTAGGAGCTCCATTTTCTCACTGGCAAAAGACAAACAAAATGAGCCTGTCTCACAGGGCTCCCGCGTCAAGGGAGACAGTGAGACGTGTGAGTGACAGCTCCGCGGGCCATCAGCACTTGGAGGCCGCGGCTCCTCCGGGAACACCGAGTCCTCTCCGAGCGCTGCCCCCCACCTCATCAGGCCCGACCCCGCTCACCAGGAGCCTTGGGACCACGTCCTCCGCTGCCTCTCTGCCGGACGGCTCTGCCCGCAGTGGGGCCGCTGTCTCCAGGGCTCTGACCTTCCCGGGCTCCCAGCGCCCCGGACCACACCCGGAGCCTTCCCCTACCCTGCGGGAGCTCCAGGCCCCGTCCCAAGCGGCTGTGGTGACCTCTGCTGGTGCGCAGGACCCCTGTGGGTGCGGTGAGGCGAGCGGGGGGGGGGGGGGGGGGGGCAGGGAGGGCCCCTCTGCAGGACGCTGGAGCCGCGAGGCCCCTCCCCAAGCAGTACCTGAAGCCAGAGCTGCACCTGGGCCTCCCAGGTGACCTGCGCAGCGTGAAGCCCTCGTGACAAAGCCAGAAAAAGGAGTCATTAACAGACGGGGGAGAAAGACGCTGGGAGACAGCAGACAGGACCAGAGCCCTGGCACCAACACCCACAGGGAGCTGTCACTTCCTGCTCCTGAGCCCAGGAGACAGCCACTGTCACCAAGCCGGCCCTCTGCTCCTGCGGTCTCCACGGGCCAGCGACCTCCTGGACAGAGACTTCCTCGGCCTAGGGGCTTCTTCTCCCCTCCCATTCCTCACCCACACACGGCCTCCTCTTCCAGGAAGCCTTCCTGGACCGCGGGCACCCTGACTTCTGCACCCTTGGCCTGATCGCACCTGACAGTCCTGAGCCGCCACCTCCCCGCTGAGGGAAGGACCAGGTCATCCTCGAATCTCAGGGCTGGGGACAGGATCTGGCTGATAAATGCCTTCTGTGATCACGGGGGAATGAACTGGCCCGGAGCCGTGGGAGGGCCCGGTGGGGCTGTCCACCTGGGTGGGCCCGGCCCGGCCTCTCAGTGCACGCTTCACACTGGACCTAGGGGCCTCCGTGGCTGCAGAGCCCGTGGCAGCAGGAAGGAGACCTCGAGGAGACACACTGGCCCCGGGGACAACAGAGGCCCCTTCCCAGGTGTCCATGGAGGCTGGGACCTCCTGGCCCTGGAGGACGAGGGTCTTCAATCTAAGGTGACTCCGCTGAAGGAGTCTCCGCGGAACCTCGTTGCTCCTGTCACAAGGAATCTGAGCCGAGAGGGCCAGCTACGGGGGAGCAGCCTGCAGGTTCGTCGCCTGTGATTCACGCTCACTTTTAGGGGCAACTTTACACTAAGTGGTTGGTGGAGCGGCGGCAGGAAGTGAAAAACAGCGTCCGTGACAGGTTCCCCCCCCCCCCCCCCCCCCCCCCGCCGAAGGTGTGCGGGAGGCCCAGCGGCCGGTGCTGCCTCCAGGACTCCGGCGGGCGCCTCTGCATTTGCAGGGCCACGTGGAAGGGAGGGCCTCTGAGCCCCGCAAGGACCTGGGCAGCGGGGAGCAGGGCGGGGTGTCCCTGGGAAGAGGCTTGAACACACCCACTGCCACCAGGCGACCCACAGGAACCCCAGCCGGGCGTCAGTGCAGGCATCTCTGCCTGTGCCCAGCTGCGGGAGCAGGGCCTGGGGCAGGGGCGGCCCAGGAAACGGAGCCTTCCTCCAGGCCCCCCAGTCCTGCCTGGCCCCTGCGCCCAACCCAGGCTAGCCCACCTACCAAAGCCCCGCTGTGGGGAGGGAGGACGGGGCCTGGTATGTCATGGGTACCGAGTCCCCGACTCGCAAGAGGAGTTCTGGGTGGGGCGACGGCCACGGGACACAGTGGATGTGCGTAAAGCCACTGTGCGTGAAACCACCCCAAAACGGCTCGGACGGCGGATCTCACGCGATGTGTGCTTTCCTGTGATGAAAACAGAGAGGCCGCCCACCCACAGCCCTGGCGCCTGTGCCCAGCTCTCCAGCTCCAGAGGTGCTGGGGTCCCCCCAGCTGCCCGGGGTGCCCAGCTGGCCATGGATGGGCGTCAGCAAGTATCCAGAGCAGCATGGACTCCAGCTTCCTGCTAAAGATCAAGCAGTTGGATGGAACCGGAGGACGGAGGGGTGGGGGTGGGACGCCCGCGGCAGGAATCCACGGCCGAGTTCTGATGCGGGGCAAAGCCCCCAGCTCGAGCTCCCCCACGGGTCTGCTGGTGGCCCGGCGCTGGACACTGAGTCCTCCTGGCGTCCGCCTCCACTTCTGTGACATGTTGCTCAGACAAACCTCCCCGGTCTCTGCTGAGCCAAAAATTCTCTGGTTTTATCTCTGTCTGTGCCTTTGGTCTACGGCTAGAAATAATCTCTCCAGGTAGCGCTCAAGTTCTGGAACAAACTATTCTCTCTCTCTTCCTCTCCCTCCCTCCTCTCTCTCTCTCTCTCTCTCTCTCTGTGTGGGAAGGACCTAATTAAAATGAATTCCTACAAAGCGCGCAGAGAGCTTTGGCTCCGGCGCTAAAGCGCTCGCCGGGATCCTCAGCTCTCTGGAGGCTCCTGGTCCCTGGGAAGGCAGGGCAGGGACAGCCCGGCCTTTCCCTCTCCCCAGGGGTCTGCTATCGCTCTGGCCCCATCCAGTGCCCATCTCCCTCCTGACCGCCGTGGGCACTGCCTCCCTCGCGGGCCCCACTACTAGAGCAGGCTGCTGTCTCCTCCCCAGAGCCCCGGGGCAGGGAGACGGAGCCAGAGATCTAACTGGGCATCTAATGAGCCGCCTCGGGAAGCTGAGGTGAGGTCGCTAATGAGGAAGGAATCTCACTCTCCGCGCCCCGCGGCTCCTGCTCAGGGTGGGCTGGCCCTCCCCAGCCGGCAGGAGCTTCATGATGCCGCCGCGATGGGCCCGCCCTCGGCGCCTCCTGCTCCTGCAAAGGCAGTGTCCTTGGGCACCCCCACACGTGCCCCCGTGCCTGGGGGGGGGGGGTCCTGCGTCACGGCAAAGGAGAGCCGCCAGGACGCCTGCAGCAAGGGGCTCAGAGCAGATGGGAGCACGTCCAACCACCACCCCCTGGCCACAGCGACCACGGGCCAGAGGGCCCCAGGAGAAAACCAGGACAGGGCGTCTCCTTCCCCAGGCCCGTGGCCACGATGGGGACCTTGTCCAAGGCCGCGTACTCTCCCCGGGTCATTTCCTAGTGAGCGAGCTCAGGGCTAAGAATAGGGCCGAGGTTCCCAGGAGACCAGCGGACCCGCAGACTCATCGGCCGACTCCTGGAGCGGGCGGAGCGGCCCGGCTGCTCCCACTTCTCGCCCGGGCCGGTTTATGTAACCATCGCCTGCGGAGGCTGCGCACGGCGGGGGCTCCCCATCCCGCCAGGCTGGCCATGCACGCGCCAGGGCCTGGGACAGCTCCCTGCACCGGGCCACCTCTCTGCTCCCAGGAGGGGCCTGCTGTCGGGTTTCCTCGGGTTCCTCGTGGAACTCACTTCCTGGGGGTCCAATTATTCCACCTAGCCCCCCTCTGCTGAGCCAGCCTGTGCAGAGACCCTGGAGGGCAGATGACGGGCAGGACTCACTCCCCACCCAGCAAAACAAGCCTGGTAGGAAATCTGGGCTGAAAGGAAAGATGGGGAGCCTGGTGTCCCCGAGGGGACCCCCAGGGGCTCTGAGTCCATCCCAGAATAGCCGAGCAGAGAGCAGAGGCCGCCTCCCTTTTATTAAAGCCCCTTTGTGGTTGGAGGGACAGTTCTGAGGCCCGAGCAGCAGGCGGGGCCCTTCCTGGGGTGCCACTCCCAGGCCGCTCCGCTCACCAGCCTCCTCTTGTCCATCTGACAAGACCTTCTGCTGGTTCTGAGGCAGGAGAGCCTCAGAGCCCACCGACGCCCCCTCCAGGGAAGAACCCCAACCCTCGGCAGCTGGGAAGCAGCCCCCCCATGGCACCTCCTCTGGCCCCCAGGCTCTCCCTACCCACCTAAGGTGCACAGACCCTTCCCCACAGCCGGGGAGTCCATGAACGGTGTCTTCCTTAGCAGCCGCCCGCCTCACCACGGGGACGAGGCCACCTCGAGGCTGCCACGGGTTCGTGGGCAGATGGTGCGGCTTCTCCGGGGGCTTGGCGTGCACACAACAGACCCTCTCCAGGGCCGCAGGGGAGGGGCCCTGCGTCTCTCCTGGACCCCAAGGAAGAATGAGGGGCTGGGGCCAGGACAGCCCACCCCAGATTCCTTGGGAAAGACTCTGAAGTGAGCCAGCACGGCGCTGGGTGGGGACAGCTGGCAAAGGCTCCCTCCTCTGCCACGTTCCCAGGCCGGGAGGTGGCGGGACCGTCAAGTGCCCTAAGGCCCCAGGTGCCTCTAACCAGAGGACCAGGTCAAATGCCCCCTGGACAGCTCCCCTCCACCACACCTGACCAGTCTGATGTTCCACCTCACCTCAGGCCCAGAGCGACGGCACCAGCTGACCCCGGATCGAAACCTCCGAAACCATGACCCAAAATTAACTCTTCCTCCTTCAAGGCGTTCACTCAGGTATTCTGGCCACCTTCCCAGCTCCAAATGCCCTCAGCATAGAACTCCGGGGACCGAGTCTCCAACACATGAACTCCAGGGACACACAGACAGGCAGCACCTCCCCCATGGCTGGCCGGAGCTGCCCACTTCGGTCTGGCCCTGCTCAGCTCCAGCTGGCCAGCAGCGCGGGGCCCGCTCTGCCCTGGCTCAGGCCAGCTGGAGTCAGTCACAGCCACATGTGACCAGGCTCAGGCCCCAAAGCGGCTCCCTCCTGCTAGGCCAGCTGCACTGCCCGGGGAGCAAGATGTGGTCCCCACTGCTGTCATTCCCTGGGGACCCTGGGGACCCTGCCGGGGACATCCCTTGAACAAGCGTCCCTGGCTGGAGACCCACTCCCAGCCTGGCCCCACGCCTGGCAGGCCGGGGCCGTCCTCGTCCTCCATGGTCACACACTCCCCTCTCCAGCTCCTATCACTTGCCAGTTTAGTCGACTAATTTTCTACTAAACCCAATTTCACTCATGGGTGGAGGGAGAGCTCCGTCATTTTTCCTCATGCCATGTACAAATTAATGATGCTTGAAATTATGCAGATAGAATTGATGAGCACAGCGGATTCTCTGCGAGCAGGAAGGAAAGGCGTCCCTTTCCAGTGCCCCCACGGATCCCCGGATCGCGACCACCACTGGGACCCCTGGGGCTGCAGCGGGTGGGCGGGGCCTGGCCGGCCACCTCCCTCCCTGCCCGCTGGCAGGGGCGGGTCTGACGTCCCCACCAAGGGCACCTTCCTGGGCGGGCGCCACCACCCACTCCCGCAACCCCAGCGCAGCCAGATGCGGGCAGACTCGGCGCCTGCCCGGCAGCACTGCGGTGACCGGCTAATTAAAACAGCAGAGCACGAGGAACAGAGGACGGCGCTGGGTCCAGCCGGGTGCTTAGTCAGTGGCCCAGACATCTGCCGCCAGCATCTGTGGAAAAACTACAACAAGCGCACAAGCCGCGTCTTTGGCCTCCGCCTTCCCATGCGGGTCATGGCCAGCCAAGGGTGACGACTCTGTCACAGAAGCTGGGACTTCAGAGGCCCTTTGCTTCCGCTGAGCCATTTCCAAGGCAGCCTGCGCTGCTCCCAGCCGGCGCGCAGGCTGCGAGAAGGGGCCCCTGCTCCCCGCTTCCTGCAGGCGCCATGGGCGTCCTGGGGTCTCTCTGCCCAGACCCCTGTCCAGGCTAAATGGTTACCACCTTGTTATGGGAGGCCCTCCCCGCCCCATTCATATTGGAAGCCCTAACCCCCAGTTCCTAGCATGTGGCCCTATTTGGAGGTGAATCTTTACAGCGGTACTCAAGCTAAAACCAGAGCCTGGGGGCCCAGCGCCCGCCTCACGGGGAAGTGGGGACACCACCCTGCACCCAGGGAGGTGAGGGCGGAGGCGGGGACACCACCCTCTGGCGGGGACACCACCCTGCACCCAGGGAGAGGAGGAGAGGACGGAGGTCTGGGAGGTCTGGCGGGGACACCACCCTGCACCCAGGGAGGTGAGGACTGAGGTCTGGGCAGGGACACCACCACCCCTGACACCACCTGCAGGGAGGAGAGGACGGAGGTCTGGCGGGGACACCACCCTGCACCCAGGGAGGAGAGGACTGAGGTCTGGCGGGGACACCACCCTGCACCCAGGGAGGAGAGGACTGAGGTCTGGCGGGGACACCACCCTGCACCCAGGGAGGTGAGGACGGAGGTCTGGCGGGGGACACCACCCTGCACCCAGGGAGGAGAGGACGGAGGTCTGGCGGGGACACCACCCTGCACCCAGGGAGGTGAGGACGGAGGTCTGGCGGGGACACCACCCTGCACCCAGGGAGGTGAGGACGGAGGTCTGGCGGGGACACCACCCTGCACCCAGGGAGGAGAGGACTGAGGTCTGGCGGGGACACCACCCTGCACCCAGGGACGGAGGTCTGGCGGGGACACCACCCTGCACCCAGGGAGTGAGAGGTCGGGACTCCCGAGGAGGTCTGGCGGGGACACCACCCTGCACCCAGGGAGGAGAGGACGGAGGTCTGGCGGGGACACCACCTGCACCCAGGGAGGTGAGGACGGAGGTCAGGCGGGGCGTCCACAAGACAAGGAACACCAGAGGATGCCAGAAGACCACCAGGAGCCAGGAGAGAGCCTGGTGCAGACCCTCCCCCAGGGCCTCAGGTGGAGGCAGCCCTGTGGACCCCTGGACCTCAGACTTCTGGTCTCCAGGAGGGTGACGGGACAGCCAGCTCTGCGGTCCTCCGTCACAGCAGCCTAGGAGAGGCCCACGTGGCTCTGCTGGATTCAGATCTCCCATTCCAGGACAGGCCCACACTTAGGAAGCATCAGGGTGGCCCTGGCCTTCACAGCTTAGCCTCTACCCTGGCCTCACCTCTGCCTCCCTCCCCTCCACTACAGGGACCAACCCCCCCTTTACAAACAAAGAAGGGAGAAAAGCACTGTGCGTTCGAGAGGGCATGGCACCAAGTACCCCCAGGCCAGCAGGCTCCCTCCCAACCCCCTGCTAGGTCCCAGAGGCCCCACCTATCCGGGCCACCTCCAAGGGGGTCTCCTTGGCCCCCCCCCCCCCCTGCACTCACCTCACTCCCAGTGCTCCCGGCTCCTGCCACCAGGGGCGTCCTGGGAGCGTCAGGGGTACGGAGGACGCAGGAGGAATCCCCATACCCTACGAAGCTTCTAGGCCTGAGCCCCACACGGGCTCTAGTCCCACCCCACAGGCCCCGCACCAGGGACACTAAGGACAGTCCTTTTGCCAGCCAATGCAGACCCATTCATATGCCACAATGTCCCAAGCCCACAGCCACCCAGAGGTGTACTGGGGGAGATGGCCAAGAAGAGCCCCAGCCTCGAGCTTTCCCACCTCTCCACTCTTGGTGCTCGATTTAATCAGCTGGGGCGCATTCAGGAACTGGACCCCCATCCAGACCTGTTAGGAGAGGGCCTGACCTGGCTGTGCCCCCGGCTCCCGGCGTCCGGCTGCAGCCCGGGCTCAGAGCCCCCCATGCTGCTGGTCTCCTCTATCTAGCGGGGATTCTCCGGGGAGGGCGGGTTTGCTTTTATTTTTAACAGCTTTTAGTTGTTTTTCAAGCGTATCTGGTAGCAGATTTAGAAAACACCTTCCCAAGGATATGCCCCAAGGAGGGCCAGCCGTTCACACCACTCTTCCCTGTCTGAGCAAGACGCTCCTCACACTCACGCCCGCCGGGGCCTCAGGCCCCACATCGCACGGCCTTGGGTGAGTCAGAGAGGGGACCGCTCCCTGGAGACCCTGTCAGGAAGTGAAGGCTCAGGGAAAAGACACAGTTCTCTGTGGGCTGTGGGGAAGGTGTGCACGTGTGCACGTGTGTGCACGGGGGTGTGGACGGCCCACTGTGTGCATATGCCAGGGCATGCGTTTGCACAGGCACGCGTGTGTGCGCACACCGAGGCTGCCTGAGCACGTGCCCTGTGTGTAGGGACGTGTGTGTGGGTGTGTGTGGGCGCACACATATGTACACACGTGTGTGACGTGAGTCGTGACAGGGATGGCAGCAGGGGGCATCTTCCAATCTTGGCCTCTTCACCAGGGCCTCCCAAGTGCAGCCACCGACGGTCACTGCTCGGGCACTGGGGTGGACAACGGCGGCCACACCAGGTCCCAGGGAGCAGCCAGAGGGCTGGCAGAGCTCTGGGCAGGTGAGGACTTAGGGTGGAAGTTGGGGAGAAGCCCCCGCAGGCTGCGAGGAACCTCTGGGGTCAATGTCTGCCTCTCAAGGGCTCCGGAGCTCGCTGGGCGGTCCCCTGGTTGTCGTGCCGAGCTGCCCAGAGCAGGCGGCAGAAGCTCCCTCTCCTCCAGGGAGCAGCTAGGAAGGCACATTCCAACCTCTCTGGCCCAGGCCCCCCAGGCAGACAGGAGGACGGCCCCCAGGCAGACAGGAGGGGGGCCCCCCCAGGCAGACAGGAGGACGGGCTGAGGGACTTGCTAACCCGCTTCCTCTAACCTGCAGACAGCGCGGGGCAGGGGTCCTGACAGAGGCTCCCTGCTCACCAGGGCTTCCGTGTGGCAGAGCCTGGGACACGGACCTCCAGACGCCCTCAGGGTTCCCACTGCATCTTAGGGTCTCTGCTGTCCCTGAGAGCTTTGCCTGCTGCCCGCCTGAGACAGGCCTGGCTCCATCAGCCAAGGCCACAGCGCCCCGACCCGGGCCCCTCTCCTGTCCCCCCTCCTCCGCCCACCCCCTCCGACTTCCCCGCAGGAAGCCTCCAGGCCGGGGAAAGATCTCCTTTTCCTTCTGTGCAGACAGCGGCTACCTTAGCAGCCTCTGCCCCAAGGACAGCACCAGCGCCTCCTCTGAGCTCTCTGCCTGGGGGGAGCCGGGGGTGGGCAGAGTGCAGCGTGCGGCAGTGGGTGCTGGCGGGAGGCCACCAGGCACACCTCTGCTCTGACGTGGCCTGCACCACGTGGACAGCGGAGCTGTCCAGGAGATGCCACAGGGGCGAGAGCCCCCCCCCCGGGAGGGAGGGACGCCGCAGAGCAGAAGCTGGCCTGGTCTCAGCACCAGCACCCTGGACAGCTCCCCACCGGGCTCCTGGCCTGGGGCTTGGGGACCTTCAGCAGCAGAGGCTGGCAGGGGCGCCTCCTCCTCCAGACCCCGCTGGCCCTGCACTGTGCCCCACCCCACCCCACTTCTTCTCTCCTGAGCCTACTGGAGACGAGCACATTAAACCTAAAGAACAACTCCAGTGTGTGGACCCGGGCCTCGGATGGAAACCTCCCAACCACTAGTTCACCGAGGGGCCCCTCACCACACACCCGGGGCCCAGCCTCCTCTCTGAATTCAACACGACTGCTCCCCGGGACGTTCCACCTGGGTCCTTGGCAGAGCCCAGGGGCTGGGCTGAGGTTGTGGCCTAGTGGCAGAGCACTTGCCTAGCATGTGTGAGGCACTGGGTTCGATTCTCAGCACCGCATATGAATAAATGAATAAAATAAAAGTCCACCAACAATCCAAAAATATTAAAAAAAAACAACAACAAAGAACTGCAGAGGCTGAGCAGGCTCCCAGACAGGAGCTCCCACAGCCCTCGTGAACTGAGATTGCTGATGGCTTTGTCCCCATTCAAAGTCTCCTCTATGCCACCGAGCATCGGCACCGGGGACCTTTCTGAAGAAAGTGACATCTAAGCCGGGTGCGGTGGCGCACGCCTGTAATCCCAGCCCTTGGGAGGCTGAGGCAGGAGGATCGCGAATTCAAAGCCAGCCTCAGCAGTGGCGAGGCACTTAGCAACTCAGTGAGACCCTGTCTCTAAATAAAATACAAAAAAAGGGCTGGGGGTGTGGCCCGATGCAGCATCTAGAAACACACATCACCAAGGTGGAAGGCAGGCTCGGAGAGGAATCCCATTCCCACTGGGAAGCCACCTGAGAATTAGTTAATGGGTTCACAGAGAAAGTGGATTCACATACGAAGGACTCGGGCCTGCCTTGCTGAGGCCCTGGGGCTAAACCAGAGATGCCATCACAAAGTCCTTGAGAAGGAGGAATGGACTCTGACCCAGCACCAAGTCCCTGGCGTGAAGAGAAACAGTGGTGACGTGAACTAGGCTAGATCAGGACTTTGCTTAAGCAAATCAAAAAGACACGTGCAAATCAGATTTTTCAACACACACACAACTCACACGGGACTCACCCCCGTGATACGTGAAGAACCCTCCAACTCAACAAGGAAGAGAACCCAGCGGAGGGAGGGGGAGGGGGGCAAGCCAGGCCTCTTCTTTCACCAACAAGAAACAACAGCCAGACCAGGACGGGACGCTGGAGGCTGTCTGGACGTGCCAGGCAGGACCAGGTCAGGACAGCACGGTGCATGCCGCAGCTCACCGAGCAAGTCTGATCGCCCTAAGAATGGGGCTGTGGCCAACCGGCGGGACTGCCAGTCCACAAAGTCACCGTGGAAACCAGTGTGGCATATTCTCGTGAAGTTGAATTTTCACGCACCCAAAACCCCAGAAACTGGGCTTCTCAGTCTAGACCCCCGAGACACCGACTCGACAGAACTGTCTGTCTCTCAGCTGTATTCGGTTGAAGGGTCTGTCCCGGGACGGCTGTAGAAGAGCACTGTGAGCTCGGCACCAGCTTTCAGACGGCTCCCAGCCTGCGGTGAGCTCTTCAATGACCTGAGAAACCCTTACACAGGTGCCCCAAGTGACACGGACATGAATGTCCCCCACAGCATACACTGTCCAAGCTGATTTGTTTTTGTTTTTGTTGTTTTGGTACTAGGGATTGAACCCGGGGCTCTTGATCACGGAGTCACGTCCCCTGCCCTATATTTATTTATTTATTTATTTATTTATTTATTTATTTATTTTTTGTGGTACCGGGGATTGAACTCAGGGGCACTCGACCTCTGGGCCACATCCCCAGCCCTTTTTTGTATTTTATTTAGAGATAGGGTCTCACTGAGTTGCTAAATGCCTCGCCATGGCTGAGGCTGGCTTTGAACTCGCGATCCTCCTGCCTCAGCCTCCCAAAGTGCTGGGATTACAGGCGTGCGCCACCGCGCCCAGCTGCCCCTTTTATTTTTTGAGACAGGGCTTCACTAGGTTGCCAAGGTTGGCCTCAGACTCGCAATCTTCCTGCTTCCGTCTCTGGAATTCTGGAATTACATGTGTGCACCCTTACACCCACACACACACACACTGCCACGCTCACAATCTTTAGCTCCACCCTCTCCCCAAGCACAGATGTCAGAAGGGGGCCCCTGGAGAGCCAGCAGAGGAGAAAGAGTGGGTGTCACCCACCCACCCTGGCACCCTCCAGGTCCTACTGGCCCAGCCCCCACAGTAGGCTCAGGAGGGAATCTGGTTCCAGAAGAGAAACCCCCAAGGGTGTGCCCGGCCCACCAGGGCAGGCACCAGGGGGCCCATCTGCAGGGCGAGGCTCAGACCCTCGAGCCAATTTTGCCAGTCCCTGAATGCAAACACTGTCCCCCAACACAGGCTCAGAGATGGAGACCAGGAGCCTGTTAGAACCGCACTGTGCAGACACACTTCCTGGGTGCGTCCCAGACATGACTGGGTGTCAGCATGGAGGGGAAGCAGGGGACAGACGGAGCGGGCCAGTGGGGACCTGGGGACACCACTGTGCCTGGCAGAAAGCCAGGAACCACCCAGGATCGGTGGGCCGTGGGGCTGCGGTGGAGCCGCGGCTTCTGGGATGGTCCTCCTGGGTCCCTTCCCGGCCCCACCCGGTGCAGGGGCTGTCCCCAGCACTCACCTCTGCAGCTCCTTCAGGGAGACCGTGACCCGCAGGCTGTGGCCCAGGACGTGGAGAGCGGCCAGGATGTCCGCCCACTGCACCATCTCCCCCAGGGGCCCGCCCTTCAGCACGCGCGGGCTGAAGACGTCCCCGGACTCCTCCGTCAGGAAGCCAATGTGGACGAGGATCTGGGTCAGCAGGACACAGGGGTCAGCACGGAAGGGCAGCAGACCTCTGCCCCCTCACCCCCAGCCACCCGCTGGGAGACCAGTGGCGGCAGACACTGTCTCCAGGTCGGGCACTTCGGGTCGCCAAGGTCGCCACGCCAGGCATGGGGATGCAGAGCCACGACGTTCCAGACGGACAGCAGCAGAGACAGCCAGGAGGGGGACTCCGAGGAACAAACAGGGAGACGAGGCGTGGGATTCTCCAGTGTACGCGTGGATGGACAGACGGGTGGACGGACAGAGCAACGGATGGGCCACGAGTCTCCCCCAAACAGACTCTTCCAAGGCTTCCAGGCAGAAGCCATGACTTTCTGCCCGATCAGAACTAGTTGTCTGCAGAACGCGGGGCGCTCCTCAGGGCCTGGCGCTGCCCCGGCGCTGCCAAGGGCAAAGGGCCTCGCCCGCGTCCATCCTGCCCCAGCCATCCCCGCCTCCTCCCTGTGGATCCTATGCAGAGAAGCCCCCTGCCACCTGGCTGGGGCCCGCCTGTGCCTGCTCGGAAGCTGAGGCCTGAGCACCACCTGAGCGCCCGAGGCCGTGCTCCCTGAGAGAACTGAGGCCGTGCCCCCTGAGCTCCCGAGGCCATGCTCCCTGAGAGAACTGAGGCTGTGCCCCCTGAGCGCCCGAGGCCGTGCTCCCTGAGAGAACTGAGGCCGTGTCCCCTGAGCTCCCTGAGGCCGTGCTCCCTGAGAGAACTGAGGCTGTGCTCCCTGAGCGCCCGAGGCCGTGCTCCCTGAGAGAACTGAGGCTGTGCTCCCTGAGCGCCCGAGGCTGTGCTCCCTGAGAGAACTGAGGCTGTGCTCCCTGAGAGAACTGAGGCCTGAGCACCACCTGAGCGCCCGAGGCCGTGCTCCCTGAGCTCCCGAGGCCGTGCTCCCTGAGAGAACTGAGGCTGTGCTCCCTGAGCTCCCGAGGCCGTGCTCCCTGAGAGAACTGAGGCCTGAGCACCACCTGAGCGCCCGAGGCCGTGCTCCCTGAGAGAACTGAGGCCGTGCCCCCTGAGCTCCCGAGGCCATGCTCCCTGAGAGAACTGAGGCTGTGCCCCCTGAGCGCCCGAGGCCGTGCTCCCTGAGAGAACTGAGGCCGTGTCCCCTGAGCGCCCGAGGCCGTGCTCCCTGAGAGAACTGAGGCCGTGCCCCCTGAGCTCCCGAGGCCATGCTCCCTGAGAGAACTGAGGCTGTGCCCCCTGAGCGCCCGAGGCCGTGCTCCCTGAGAGAACTGAGGCTGTGCTCCCTGAGCGCCCGAGGCCGTGCTCCCTGAGAGAACTGAGGCTGTGCTCCCTGAGCGCCCGAGGCCGTGCTCCCTGAGAGAACTGAGGCTGTGCTCCCTGAGAGAACTGAGGCCTGAGCACCACCTGAGCGCCCGAGGCCGTGCTCCCTGAGCTCCCTGAGAGAACGAGGCCTGAGTCCCGAGGCCGTGCTCCCTGAGAGAACTGAGGCTGAGTGCTCCCTGAGCTCCCGAGGCCGTGCTCCCTGAGAGAACTGAGGCCTGAGCCCCCTGACCACCTGAACTGAGGCCGTGCACCCGAGGCCGTGCTCCCTGAGCTCCCGAGGCCGTGCTCCCTGAGAGAACTGAGGCCGTGCTCCCTGAGCTCCCGAGGCCGTGCTCCCTGAGCGCCCGAGGCCGTGCTCCCTGAGAGAACTAGGCTGTGCTCCCTGAGCTCCCGAGTACGTGCTCCTTGAGAGAACTGAGGCCGTGCTCCCTGAGAGGACTACAGACCTGCTTCTGGTCCCTCGGGATGTCCCCCAGCTTCTGTGCCAGGCGCTGGGCAGCTGCTGCCCACTGGGCCGTGAGCCGCTTGGTCCGCTTCTTCATGAAGATCAGCGACTCCTTCCCGCTGCCCATCAGCTCCAGGAGGTGAGACAGGTTGCTCCGGAACACTGCCTGGAGGTGAGTGTGACCTCAGCCCGACCTGCAGCTGGGCCCCCATCCCCCGCCACGAGGGGACAGGGACTGGCACCTCTGGTGGGGCTAGGGCCTGCTCCAGCTTCTCTCGTCCTTTTCCAAGGCGCCCACCAGCCCCCAGAGCCAAGGAGCTGTGCTCTCACCCCCCACGGACTCCAGCCAGGGGGCGTGTCCCGGCTCAGCTCCCAGTTGTGGCCGTGCCCAGGGGAGCGTCTGCCAGGAGGCCGCGGGGCAGCGGTCAGAGCCGGGGACAGCGCTGCCTCTCACCAGGTGCATTAAACCCCTTAACTTTTTTTTTTTTTTTTTTTTTGGTACCGGGGATTGAACTCAGGGGCACTCGACCACTGGGCCACATCCCCAGCCCTTTTTTGTATTTTATTAGAGACAGGGTCTCACTGAGTGGCTAAGTGCCTCGCCACTGCTGAGGCTGGCTTTGAGCTCTGGATCCTCCTGCCTCAGCCTCCCGAGGGCTGGGATCACAGGCGTGCGCCACATAAACCCCTTAACTTTAAGCCTGAGATCTGTCGTCTGTTGGCAGCAGTCACGGGAGGATGGCCAGGAGATTTAGGTACAAAGGAAGTGTCGCCACACGGAAAGCCCTCGGTAAATGACAGCTATTATTACTATCACCGTAGTCCCTTAAGGGGGCACCTGCAGGGACCCAGCCTGCCCCGAAAGCAGGCCTTGCTGAGCAGCAGCCGGGGGTGGAGGGAGACCGCCCGGCTGACCTCCCATCCGTCCACCTCCTGGCACAGCCCACGGCCCCATTCCACCTGGGCAGGGCTGAGGTCTCTTCCACTACCCCTGAGAATGCCCAGCCCAGGGAGGGCATCCCAGCACCCCTGGCCTACCTGGACTCTGGGAAGGGGCTTGGGGGCCGTCTGAGCAGCCGTCTGGTTCCTCCAGGGCAGCGGGGGACAGAACCACTCGACCTCACTGAGGTAGATGAGGAAGGAGCACTCGGTGCCGTCCACCCCGAAGAAGGCGTAGCAGGGGTCAGAGGTCCAGCGGGCACGCATCCACTGCGGAGGGGCCGAGTCTGAGCCGGCGGCCAGCAGCAGCGCCCTCTGCAGGCTGCCCTGGCATGCACACCTGCAGGGACCCCAAGGTCCCCCGGGACGGGGCCCATGCCCTGTGTCCTGCCCTAGAGACACAGCGAGGAAGGGCAGAGACCGGGCCATCTGTCCTGGCCACCAAAGACCCCAGAGAAGGCAGGGTCAGGACCACCATCCCCCGGGCCTCAGCAGAGGAAGACCCTGGGGGACATCCTGGGGAGCCTGGGTTGGTGGCCGCGCAGAGCCCCGCAGAGACACCGTTTCCTGGGGGGTGAGCTTCAGCCAGCTGCGCCCGGCCAGGAGCCACAGGCTGGGCAGAGAGACCCTTGCCAGTGAAGAGCCCCACCAGGGCCAGACTGCCAGGGCTAGGCTAGGCAGAGTCCCCAGGGGCCACCTTCCCGGCCATGCTCCGCCCCAGCCTCAGCACCAGGCCTCACCTCCACCTTTCCCGCGCAGTCAGGGAACTTGGGGTCACTGGGCGCCTCGCACTGGTCCCGCCGACCTTCCGACACTGCAGGGAGAGGTCAGCATGGTCATCCAGGGTGGAGCCAGGGAAGAGGCCGGGAGGGACAGGATGGTCTGCGATGGGCCAGGGCGGCAGCGGTCCACCCCCACCACCTGCCTGAGTTTCCTCACCTGAAAGGCCAGTAGCTCAGGGGCCTGACCGGGGGTCCCCAGCTCTGGGCTGCCCTCCTCCACACCCCCAGCCCCACAAGGAGCCAGGAGCAGCAAGACTTCAGGCACCCACAGGCCAGCCCTGCTCTTTCTGAGGCAGGCAGGAGAGGCCTGCAGCCCCCGCTGCTCCCCGTCGAGGACCCCTCCCCAAGTGGCCTCAATCTGGGAGCTGTCAAGCCCAGGGACAGGACTCCAGGGACCTCCTCTGTCCTCGGCACCTGGAGGCAGGGTGGTGTAAGCTGCCTGTCATGGCCAGCCACAAACCGCCGCGGGAGGAAAACTCTCGGAGGCAGAGTAAAGCTATTGACTTTTTTTTTTTTTAATCTCTTCTTTATTTTTATGGCTTTTTTCTTTATGGCTTTCTTGCCAAAGCTCAATGGCTTTTTCTTTTAAGCTCATGGCTTTTTTCTTTATGGCTTTTTGCTAAAGCTCAAGGCTTTATCTCTGTATGGCTTTTCTGGCTTCTTTATTTTTTATGCCTTTTGGCCGGCTACTCTGCTTCGGCTTTTCGCTGGCTACTCTGCTTCGGCTTAATTCTTAACTGGCCTCAACTGAGTCAGAGGCTATGCTCTCTTGTTTACTACTCTTTTTGCTGGTCAACTGAGTCTGAGGCTTACTTTTTCTTCGCTTTCCTCACTATCTTAGCTTCTTGTTCTTATTTCTTATCTTTTCTTCTCTGCTTGCCGAGCCCCGGACGGACCACCATTTGTAAGCTGCCTGTCATGGGCAGCCACAAACCGCCGCGGGAGGAAAACTCTCGGAGGCAGAGTAAAGCTATTACTACTTTTACTTCTACTTTCTTAGAGAGAGCTTAGAGAGGGAAAGAAAGATTTTTAGAGAGAAAGATTCTTAGAGAGAAAGAAAGAGCTTAGCTTCTTGTCTTCTTGTCTTCTTAGCTTAGAGAGAAAGAAAGATAGAGAGAGCTTAGCTTAGACAAAGATTATTTTTTAGAGCTTCTTCTTTCTTCTTCGGGAGCCTCGGCCTAACTCTGACCAGCCATTACTCCTTCTATCTGGTTTCTCTTCTGTAACCGCTCTGCCTACGTTCTGGCCGCTCTGATTCTCCGACCCGAACTCTTCTTCTGACCGACCGAGTGACTGCGTGACTGACTGAATGAATTCTCCTTCGTTCTCCTAACTCGGACCGCTTTCACCCGGTTACATACCTTCAGCTTTGCGGGTGCCTACAGGTGCGTCACATACATCAGGTGGAACTTATGGCTTCCAGCTAGCTGCAACAGCCCTTCCTAATTAGGGCTCCTTCAGGGTGGGGGGGGTGTCCCTGGGTCACCTTGCTGAGCGCCACCCCTCCCCGCCCTCCCTCCCCCACCTGCACAGCCGCCCCGGCAGGCTAGCACCCACCCTCCCTCCCCCACCTGCACAGCGCCCCGGGGCGCGGCCAGCACCCACCCTTGCTGTGCAGCAGCAGGCTGTGGCGCAGGATCTGGTCCACCTTCACGGCGATGTCGGAGACGTTCTGGGCGATGGCCTGGATCCGCTCCATGAGGCCAGCTCCAGGGGGCATCCTGGGTAGGAGAGGCCAGGGTGAGCCGAGGAAACCTGCCGGGTGGCCTCCCAGGGGCCTGGGCCACTCCGCAAAGGCAGGAGAGTCGGCCCTCGGGGTGCCCAAGCCCTGCCTTGGCCAGGACCCAGGGCGAGAGGGCCAAAGCCGGGTGGGATGCAGCTGCGGTCACCCGGGCAATGCCAACAGCGCAACTTACAGGAAAGCCCACGCCCGCGGGTGGCCACGGGTCTGCACAAGCTACCTGCGTTCCAAGGAGCCTACCTTGGCCTGAGCAGGAGCGTCCAGCACGCCCCAGGTGACCAGGCCTGGCCAGCTGCCCTAGGCTGTCCCTCTCCCTCCTACATCGCACCAAAATAAATCCCACCCGCAGCAGCCTGGGGACTCCAGACGGCTGCGGCTCCAGTGAACCACCCTGGCTTCCCGAGAGCGACTCCCGGGCATCTTAGCAGTTTCCTGCCACCGCGCCACACCCTCTGCCTCACCTCACTGCTGGGGCTGCTTTTATTTTCAGAGAATTTACTTCCTTCTCTCAAAGGCCGCTCGGCCCCTGGGAGCATCGCTGGACACTACGTGCAGAGCTGTCTCGCTGCAAGCCCTCCCACTGAGGCGCGCCCACAGGCCTCATCTTCCTGTGCGAGGACAGCCCATTCCACTTCCTATGGGTCTCGCATCACCCTCTGGCTTTGCAATGTCACACCCTCCCATCTAAGTTCTGTTTGTCCCTAGCCAAGGTCCTGGGTCTTCCTGGCCACACCTAGCGGGAACTGCGTGGAGGATTTTTCCGACTTGGGCTCTGACTAGGTCTACAAAGCCTGTGTCCCCTTCTCTTCTGAGCAGGGTGACCTGTCTGTCACAGAAGGCACAGCAGTGACCCTAGGTGGCCAACTGCCCTCCTGGGTCACCTTCCCCCTCATCTCCACCTTCCATAACAAGAGAAGGAGCAGTGGCACCATCGACCGAGGGCAACTAGTGAGGGGTGGCAGGGGACAGAGGCAGAGGAAGGGGCACTAGGCAGATGGCAGGAAGGGGAAGGAATCCCACCCACACCCACATACACAACCCAGCCCGTCCCCTCACAATTCAGTTTGGTACCCCAATGCCAGCTTCAGCAACAAGAATCCCAAATGGAAAGTGGCCCCACTTTGGGGCTGGGGTTGTGGCTCAGCGGTAGAGCACTCGCCTAGCCCGTGCGTGGCCCCGGGTTTGATCCTCAGCACCACATAAAAATAAATAAATAAAATAAAGATATTGTGTCCAACTACAACTAAAAAATTAATATTTAAAAAAATTAATTAAAATGAAGTTATTATGTCCATTAAAAAAAAAAATGGCGTTGCTTTTGTGTTAGCTTCCTGTGGCTGCTGGAACGGAGTTCCAATGACACTGTGGCTTGGAACAACCCGGCACGAGACAGCTCTGGCGGCCAGAGGTCAGACGGCAAAGCACCAGCTGCTGCTGCTGCTGCGTCCAGGGCTGCGGGAGCACCTCCCTGCCTCTCTGCAGCTCCTTGTGGCCCCCGCACCCCTTGACGGCCCTTGGTTTGGGCTACATCACCCCACCTCTGTCCACGTTTCCTCTTCTTCTGATCCAGTGATTGAACTGCGACCCACCCTAACCCAGTAGGACCTCATCTTCATCTTATGACATCCGCACAGACCCTGTTTGCAAATAAAGTCACATCTGTAGTATCAGGACGCCAGCTAATCCTGTTGGAGGGATAATTCAATCCCCGAGAGCCATCTAGAAGATTTACCAACGAAAATGAGAAGAGACGAGACAGGTGTTGCCCATGTGCAAAAAGTCCAGAGGCAGGAGGAAGAGGGACTATTTCTCATGGATCTCCAAATCCTCAATGGATGCAGTTGGGAAGAAAACAGTCAGCTGGTCCTCAGTTTATAATACACAGGGAGATGGGATGAAGTTCAGCCTCTTGGGAGCTGTGTGACCCTAAGCCAGTCACTTAGCCTCTCTGTGCTCAGCACTTTTGTTTAAGATGGAGATGATACTGGTGGCTACCTCACAGGGTCATTGTGAAGACTGAATAAGGAAATTGGTGTAAAGTACACATAACAGCAGCATTGGTGTGAAGTCAGCAGGTGTGTTAGTGATGTGACTGTCACTATCATAGCTGAAGTGTAGCAAGGGGATTTGGGCTCACACTTTTTTTCATTATCACCCCTGCTAAGGAGGTTTTTTTCTTCATATATTTATATACATATATGCATATATGTATATATATTATATATATGTATTTTGGTTGTAGTTGGACACAATACCTTTGTTTTAGTTATTTATTTTTATGTGGGTGCTAAGGATCGAACCCAGGGCTGCACATGTGCTAGGTGAGTGCTCTACTGCTGAACCACAACCCCTAGCCCCCTTAGGAGTTTTTTCAGACATTTTTTTTCTCCTCACCAGTAACATTAGCCCACATGTGTTTGTACTACAGCCCTGCAGAGGCCACCATCCACTGTGATGCCCAGGACTGCTTTGCCCTGTAGAGCCAATGTTCACCCTTTGGGGGTGCTACCCTCCTGCTGAGGATGCACAGTCACTACAGCAGGATACACGCTGACTTGGTGTCCATGAGGTTCTCAAATGAACTCCAAATAGTCTGTGGGACTTTGTCCACACTGACCAGGGGGACAGGAAGATGCTCCTCCAAGCAGAATAAATACGGAAATGAAAGGAGGTGGCCTCAGTGCAGGTGACGGGGAAGCTATATGGCTGCAGGTCAGGGGTGCGGACCAGCCAGGACGACCAAGGACAGGAAGTGCTCAGGTTGGGGAAGGACCAGATGCCATCCTAACTTCTAGCCGAGACCCCAGAGCACTAACAGCCCATGCCAGGGGCCCCTGCCAGGTCGGCTGACATGTGGAACAGACCCCACCCCATGCCCCCCCCAACCTTCCTGGAGCCCCCTCTCCCCTGAGGCTCCTCTCCACCCCCTGCAGGAGTCAAGGGTCTTCCCGAGCTACAGGATGTGGCTGTGTGTGGCTGACGGAGACCCTAGACGGAGCCCCGATCGCCAGGCAGGACTCGGCACTGCGACAGTGTGCAGCTTGGCTCTGCCCAGGGTGGACGGAGCACATGCCCGGAGGCCCAGCACTGCCGGCTGGCCAGCGTCCCCCAATTCATGCTCACCTGGAACCTGAGAACGGGACCTAGCTTAGAAGTAGGGTTTCTGCAGATAGGATCAGTAAGCCGGGGTCCTGCGGGAGTGGGTGGCCCTCCCCTCAGCGCCTGCAGCCCTTAAAAGAAGCCCCTGTGAAGAAACAGGGCGGAGGCCAGGCCATGGCACAGCCAGAGACTGCAGGCTGCCAGTGACCACCGGTGGCCTCACAGGCAAGGCAGGACCCCCTCCCTCGAGCATTCAGACTGCCAGACCCCAGAGCTGTGAGAGGGGAAGCTGTTCTTGTCAACGGCCTGCCTCGGGGTCATTGACGGCAACCTTAGGCCACCAGCACAATTGCCATCTGCAGAACTGAGCCAAAGCGGTTTTCTTTTTCTTTTTTTTTTTTTTTTTTTTTTTTGGTACCAGGGATTGAACTCAGGGGCACTCGACCACTGGGCCACATCCCCAGCCCTTTTTTGTCTTTTATTAGAGACAGGGTCTCACTGAGTTGCTCAGTGCCTCGCCATTGCTGAGGCTGGCTTTGAACTCGCGATCCTCCTGCCTCAGCCTCCCAAGTGCTGGGATTACAGGCGTGCGCCACCGCGCCCCGGCTCCAAAGTGGTTTTCAAGCCATCACAAGGGAGCCCAGGTCTCCCGGCCACCCCTGCTGTCAGCAAGGCCTTCCTCCACCTGTGCCCTCTTGCTAGAGTCCAGGCTTCCTCTGCCGCTCTGCGCGGGAGACAAAGAAATCAAAGGCTGCCCTTGATTTTCAAGCCCCGGTTAGCGATGCGCTGCATTATCGAGAGATTGATTGGAAAGAGCGAGGACCAGGGAGAGAGGGCGATGGGGCTGAATGTCAGGGCCTCGGCATACAGGAGGTGCTCAATAAATGCCTGATATGCTTTTGCTCCCTATTTGGGGCAGTCACCCCATTCCCAACCACAGAGCTTGACTTTAACTTAACTTTTGGGGAGATTCAGCAAATTTCCTATAATAGGCGTTTTTTGCATAAAACATCTCACTAACACAGGCTTTAAATAATACAGATGGCATCTGTCTGGTTTCACAAGTCCAGCTTGTTCAGAATAGAAGTACTTGGTGTCCCTATCGTTGTAATGGACTTAGCATTTGCAAAGCACTGTTTTTTGTTTTTTGTTTTTTTTTTTTTTTGTACCAGGGATTGAACCCCAGGGGTGCTTTACCACTGAGCCACATCCCCAGCTTTTTAAATTTTTTAAATATTTATTTATTTGCCTTAGTTGTACACGATGCGTTTATTTGTATGTGGTGCTGAGGATCGAACCTGGGCCGCGCACGTGCTAGGCGAACGCTCTACCGCTGAGCCACAACCCCAGCCCAATATTTTATTTTGAGACAGAGTCTTGTTAAGTGGCTTAGGGCCTCTGTAAGGTGCTGAGGCTGACCTTGAACTTGCAGTCCTCCTGCCTCGGCCTCCCGAGCTGCTGGAATTACAGGCGTGCACCATCGCACCCAGCTCGCGCAGCACTTTCTATTTTTCAAATATGAAATGTTTAGGCTCCTTGCTCTGAGAAACCTTTCTACAAACAACAATAAAAGGAGAAGGGGCTGGGGATGTGGCTCAGCGGTAGAGCGCTCGCCTAGCACGTGTGCGGCCCGGGTTCGATCCTCAGCACCACGTGAAAATAAACACATTGTGTACAACTAAAAGCAAATAAATAAATATTTAAAAAAAAAAAAAAAAAAA
This sequence comes from Tamias sibiricus, assembly GCA_025594165.1. Classification (NCBI taxonomy): domain Eukaryota; kingdom Metazoa; phylum Chordata; class Mammalia; order Rodentia; family Sciuridae; genus Tamias; species Tamias sibiricus. The sequence goes on from CM046660.1 coordinate 5,242,938, forward strand.
AAAGAGAAGGCTCGGGGTCTCAGAGCACAGCGGATCTCGGAGCTGGGGGCCTAGATTTGCAGGAAGGACGGGGGCTGCACTGGGGGGAGACGCGGCCCAGCGCTACCTCCAGGGCAGCAGCCCACAGGGACACCAGGCTGATGGCTCCAGCAGGGCCAGGGCACAGTGCCAGGGAATCGCAGAGCTTTTGATGCCCATGAAAAAGGTTTGAAATTCTTTTAAAATCAGGGAGGGGAGAACCTTGTAGATCAAAGGAAATGATTTAATATGTAACGTGAATATATTCAGCTTTAAACCAATATAGTCCAAAAATACAATCCTTGCTGCAGGTTGAATTGCAACCCCCTTCAAAATTCACAGGCTGCCCCAGAACCTCAGAATGTGACTTTACTTGAAAGCAGGATCACGTAGGTGTCATCTGAGGTCCTCCTGGAGGAGGTTGGTCCTAAGCCAACATGACTGGCGTCCTTGCGAGGGGCGCTCTGGGCAGAGACGCCCACGAGGAGGGACAGGCCGGGGAGACAGCAGGTGCCCGCAGAGACAGGGCTGGAGCTGAGGCCGCACTGATTTCAGAGGGCGCACGGCCTGCCAGCCGCTGGACCTCAGACCCCTGACCCCAGACCGCAAGGCAATGAGTTTCTGCCACTTAAGTCCCTAGCTCTGCAGCACGGACGGACTGGCAGCAGCCCCAGCACGCTCGCGCCATCCTCAGTCTTGCTGGTGGAGGAAGGCCTGGAGCCAGGCAGGGGCGTCCCCTGTCGGGACAAGAGAAGGCGTCTGGCCCGCCACACCAAACCTCGTGTGGACCGTCACCTGCAGTGCTGGCGACAGCCTCAGGAAGCCCCTGATGTCCCCACCGTACAGATGAGGACCGCGAGGCGAGTGGAACATGAAGAAGCCACTTCCTGTCCCTCACACGGCGGCAGGAGGGGCAGGGTGTGGCTTGGGGACACACAGGAAGGGTGGACACTCAAGTGGGCGTGGGGACCAGACATCAGGACCGGGACCTGGACGGAGCAAAGCCCAGCTGGTCCAGGGACCCTCACCCTCGGGTGGGGCCATCCTCATGACAGGCGGTGAAGGCTGAAGCTGTCCCAGCAGGAGGTGTTTCCTTGGTGACAACCACCCTGTCCCTGCAAGACTGTGTCCAGGGCGCAAACCTAAAATCTGTCTGCCCAGGCTGAAGGACGTGGGGACAGTGCCCTCGGCCTTACCCCCACTGTTGAACGCACCCCAGTCTTCCTCCAGCTGGCACGGGTGTCGCTGAGCTGAGCCTGCAGTCCTACTATGTGTGCTGTGTTGTCACTCCTTTCCCTTCAGCTCCTGCTGTGTGTGGATGAGGAAGGTCCCCACCCGGCTGAGCCCGGACAGCGGGCAGAGCCCACCAGGGGGGGCAGGGCACCTCCGCCCAGGGCCCGGCTCGCTAGTCGGGGTGCCCGCTCCGCCGGGAGCCCTGTCAGAACCACAGCCCAGCTCTCAGCCCAGTGGGCGGCCCAGGAGACGAGGCCGGCTCAGGCCCCTCAGGCTCTGTGGCCAGGCCCCTCTGAACCGCGGCCCTGGACAGACTCGGGCTGGCAGTGCCCAGGGGGTGGCTGTCCCCATGGTCAGACATCGTCATCGTTGGTTGGTAATTCTTGTTGCTTCAGCCGGCTCCGCAGCAAAGTCCACTGGAACCCAGGGCGCGTCCCCGGGGCCCCCGGCGGCCTGCGCGTGGCACTGGCTGGGAGAGACCCCGAGGCCCCTCCCTCCCAGCCAAGGTGCCTGACCGAGGCCGAGCCGACAGCCCTGGGGGGACGTGGAAGAGGGGACAGCAGCTCCTCCAGGGCTGTCGGGCCCCCTCCGCGGCCTCGCGGTCGTCACAGAGCCCTCTCGTGGCACGGTGTCCTCAGGACGGGACTCGGAGCCTGCCAGCCGACCCCTTCCTCACGCTGGGCACTGAGAGCTGGCCCAGAGCTGACAGGGGCTTTCCCCAGGCCACACAGCGGGCAGCGGACAGGCGAGGACTCAGACGCTGGTGCCCTGGGTGGGCCCTGCCTCTGCCCGCGGGGCCCCGAGCGTGGGACGGGGCCTGCTGGTGTCCCACACAGCCACCAAGCCCCGGGCAGCAGCCCAGACGACCCGCCTCAGCAAGGCCACGCCAGGCCTCTGGTCACTGCCGCCCACTCCTGAGGTGACCCTGCTGCAGCCACCTGCGGCCCCGAGGCGCTGCTCCTCCACCTCGGGCGGCGGCAGGTGGCGCGTGGCACCTCCTCCGGCCACCAGCTCTGGTCCTCACCTCCCTCGGGCCAGCCCCTCCAGTCCCCTTCAGCCGGCCCTCTGCCCCGCCCCCGACAGGTGGCCACGTCCAGGCCAGCCCCTCCCTCCTGGGGCGACCGGCGCTTCCCAGGGAGGCTGGTTTCGCCTCCCTCCGTGATTTATGGGGGCTGCTTTCAATTAACGGGGTATTGATCTCCCCGCAGCTGGCCGGCGGCGCGCTGGGAGTTATTTTATTACCAAATGGATCACGTTCCTTCCAGGACACAAACACCCACAGGCACGAGATGCCCACGGACCACAGCGAGGGACAGAGACACACTCAGCAGGACACGCGGCCGCAGGGAGGCGTGTCTGTCTCATGCCCCACGCGGGAGGCTGACCCCACCCCGCCGCGTCAGCCTTCCCGGTACTGTCCCTGCCTCAGCCCCAGCCCCACCCAGAGCCCTGTGGACGCACCGGGACCAGCCAGGGCTCCAAACAGAATGCAAGGGCCTGCAGCCCCTCCCCAGTGACAGCAGGCTCCTTGCTCCTGCCCCCAGATAAATACATCAGCATTCATCACAGACACGCGTGCACACGCCCACGCACACACTGTGAACAGGGATAGCTGGATGTGGTGGTGCACGCCTGTAATCCCAGCAATTCTGGAGGCTGAGGCGGGAGGATCCCGAGTTAGAGGCCAGCCTCAGCAACTTAGCAAGGCTCTAACTTAACAAGACTCTGTCATCAAATTTTTAAAAATTTTTAATGAAAACACAAAGGGGGATTGGAGATATGGCTCAATGGTCAAGCACCTCTGGGTTCAACCCTCAGTACCAACCAACCAACCAATCAGCAAACAAACAGAAAAACAGGGACAGAGGCGGAGCCTGGCTGTGTGGTGTCATTACTTGGGAACAGGATGGGTGACCTGCCACCGCAGCAAAGCCAGGGTGCCGAGCCCCCTGAACCCACTGTCCACCTCCGTCCCACCCACCCCAGGCCCTGACCTTCTGCCGGGACAGCCGGGTCCCCCCTCGCCCAGGCGTCACTCAGCACCAGGAGTTCTGTCACCGCCACCCAGCAACGACGCCTGGGCCTCTGCTGTTAGGTGTCTCTCGGCCACCGTCCAGTTCACCTCACCCTGCAGCTCCCGGAGCAGGACAGGAGGGCACAGACTCCTCAGAGCCCAGGAGGCCCAGGGCGGAGCGCGGGGTTCCTGCGCTCCTGCCCCAGCGTCCTCCCCGGCCTTGGCCTTGGCCGTGGCTCTGCAGCTCCCCAGCTCCTCTCCTGACTTCTGGGCAGGGCCTCTGTAGAGCCCTGGACCTGTCTCCCTCGTCCCAGGCCTGCTGTCCCCACCTGGCCCGAGGCCCGCGTCCCCACCCTCCTGAGGGCCACGGCTGCCCCTGGGAGCCACACCCCCACTGCCTCCCGCCGGGCCTGGCCTCGCTCCAGGCCGCAGCAGGATGGCCCCCGATAGCCCCTTGCCAGCCAGAGGCCCGTCCAGGAGCCGGGGCCAGCACAGGGTGACAGACGCGAGAATCTGGAGACTGAGTCCCAAGCCGTCTTGACAGGGGAAGTGTCCCCAGCCCTCACACAGGGACACACAGCCCTCCAGGGAGGCTGGTCGCTCTGGCGAGGCAGCCCCGTCCACCCGTGGCTTCCCGCACGGCTGCCGCACACAGGGTCAGGAATTTGCGTTTCTAAATGACCTTTTTTTTTTTTTTTTTTTTTTTTGGTACCGGGGATTGAACTCAGGGGCACTCGTCCACTGGGCCACACCCCCAGCCCTTTTTTGTATTTTATTTAGAGACAGGGTCTCACTGAGTTGCTAAGTGCCTCGCCATTGCTGAGGCTGGCTTTGAACTCGAGATCCTCCTGCCTCAGCCTCCCAAGTGCTGGGATCACAGGCGTGTGCCACCGCGCCCGACTTAATCTTTCTTTTTTTTTTTTTAAATTTGGAGAGGACCCCTCCCCTTTCCCCAGAGACGAGACCTGGACGGCTCCCCTCCGCGCCTTCACTGCGGGTCGCCTGTGCTGAACTCCACCTGCGTGGGCATCAGCCATGCCCTCGTGACAACCCGCTCTGCCCCAGCGTCACAGCTGAGTCCCAGCTTTCCCCCGACCACAGGCACGTCCACTGCTGCTCAGGCTCTTGGACACCCTGCTCGGGCACAGTGGCCACGATGTCCACATCGCCGTCTCCAGAGCTCAGGTCCTCCCGAGGTGAAGCTGGGCGCCACGCCGGGCCGTGTGCACTGCTGCCCAGCGGCCCGGGCCTCCCCTGGGGCTGAGCGGCTACAGCGCCGTTGCCAGCCAGCCCACCCACCTTCCCCGGGCACAGAATGGGAAACCGAGGCCCGGCTTGCCAGGGAGGCCCTGGCCGGGAACAACCTCCCTTCTCGCGCCCGTCGCCCGCCCCCTCTCCCTCCCACGAGGACTTGCTGAGCTCGGGAACACGCACACTGCCGTCCCTGCAGCCGGGAAAATGGAAGGGAAACAGAGCCCTGTCCTCGCACAGCTCGCGTTCCAGCCAGGGGACAGACAAGGCACACGTCAACCTGAGACAGTGTGCGAGACGGTGGTAGGGAAGGGGAAGAGGGGTCTGAGGCAGTGCGGCACATTTTACACAGGGCCCGGTCAGGGAAGGCCTTCCTGGATGCTATTTGAGCAAGAACTGGAAGAAAGAGACCCAGGGAAAGAGCATTCCACACAGAGGGGCCAGTGCAAAGGTCCTGTGGTAGCAGGAGACCATCATGCCCCAGGAAGAGCAGGGAAGAGCCAGAGAGACACAGGCCAGGCTGAGCCGGTCCCTCCTCTGGCCACCGCTCCTGCAGCTTCTCCTCTTACTCAGGTAAGAGCTGAGGTCCTTCGGGTGGCCCCACTTGCCTGGCTGTGACCTTTTAGAAAGATCTCGCTGGCTGCTGAGGTGGGAGCAGCTGGGCGGGGGGAGGTGGCGTTCTGGGCTGGTCTGACGGACGGGACGCAGGTGTTCAGGGAGGGGTCGAGGGTGGCGGCAAGGCTGGGGTGTGAGCCGTGGGGACGAGGCAGCTGGCAGGGCTGAGACCAGGAGGCGCAGGGAAGCCGGCCTGGGTGCATACAGTAGGCGCAGCATTCGAGCCCCGGGACCTCCAGGTGAATGGCAGGTGGACATTCCAGGCCTGAGCCTGCACCTCACAGCTGGGGGTGCTCGTGGCCACCCGCCCACTCACCAGGCCCTCCAGCCACAGAAGGGGACCCCTCCTCCCAGGCTCCCCCCCCCACGGGAACGCTGCGATCCGAACCCTCCCACAACACCCGAGAGGCGCGGTCCCTCGCGTGCCAGGCTCCTGGCCAGGGGCTCCCCCGCGTCAGCGTCCTCTCTGCCCCTCCTGCGGAGCCCGAGGCCCAGGTGACTCGGGGCGCTCCCTCGCGGGGCCCGGGCCGGCGGGCATAGGATGCAGGGCGCCTCCTTAAACAGACCCGTTTGTAGCTATCCTCTGGCCTGTCGAGGACCCAGCCCTAATGCCATCTCCCCGGGTCCCCCGCCCCTCCAGAGTCCCCTGCCTGGACCCCGCACACGGCAGACCTTCAACAAAACACGGTGAACTTGAGCGCCACCAGCCTCCGACCTCGGAGGGCTTTGCCCTGCACAGAAGCCCCGCGGAGAACCCAGAGGTCATTGCCACTTGGCTTTAGCAACATGCAGTGATGCCGTCTGCAGCGAGCCCGCCTCCCTGAGCGTGTCCTCCTAGGCTGCAAGAGCAACTCTCCCTCCCCACGGGCGAGCCAGCCACAGCTGGAAGGCTGCAGCCAGAAGCTTCTAGAAGGGCAGGCGGACAGGGGAAGTCCTTCCCAAGCCACAGATAACTCGAAGGTGGAGCTTTCCGGGCAGGCGAGAGCTGGCTGGAAGCTGGGGCTGACCTGGGGTGGGCTGGTGTGAAGGGGGGGGGCGTCTGTGCAGGGGAGCAGGAGCAGCAGGCTCCCGCAGGCCCCGGCACAGCCCCCAGCTCTGTCCCCAGTCCTGAAGCCACAGTGCCCCTGGATTCACGGCTCTGCCTGTGGGCTCTGGTGGGCTCCGCTGGTCGGTCGTGATGGATTGCTGCTATTTCCCGGGATGGAGCAGGGCGGTGGTGCGTGCTCCCCCAAGCCTGGAAGGCCTCTCCCTCCCCTGGGGGAGACGCAGGGCAGGGCAGGGGAGGCAGGCCAGGCCAGGCCTGGAGAAACAGAGCCGGTGAAGGTGCCCAGAGCAGGGCCCAGAGCAGGGCCTCAGCTTGGACGCCCACAGGACGCACAGCCGGCCAGCCCCCCACGCCCGGGGCTCTTCCGGGCCTGGCACAGACCTGTGGCCTGAGGCCGTGGCACAGGGGCCAGGAAAGCGGGAAGGAGGAGGGAGGAGGGTGGAGCTGCAGGGGTGGGCAGCCAGGAAGACCCCCTGCACCCAGATGCCCGACACGCCGCCCATCCCCCCGTCACTCCCGCGGGCCCCGCTGCCCTCCCCCTGGACACCTGGCCAGCCCACGTCCACACAGCAGTACTGCGAGATGTTCACAAAACCACACCCACAGCTCCCCACAGCTCTTAGAGCAGTGTCTTACAGAACACCCCTGCTCCAGCCGGGCGCGGTGGCGCACGCCTGTGATCCCAGCACTTGGGAGGCTGAGGCAGGAGGATCATGAGTTCAAAGCCAGCCTCAGCCATGGCGAGGCACTTAGCCACTCAGTGAGACCCTGTCTCTAATAAAATACAAAAAAGGGCTGGGGATGTGGCCCAGGGGTCGAGTGCCCCTGAGTTCAATCCCTGGTACAAAAAAAAAAAATAAAAACGGAACACCCGGGCTCTGCTGTCCTGGCCCACCCCTCACCCAGCTCTGCCACCTTGGCCTTCTCAGTGCTGCTTCCCTCCAACACGCCAAGCATGCTCCTACCCCAGGGCCTTTGCACCTGCACGCTCCCCCCTCCTCGTGCTCTCTCCTCCCCCCTCACTGAAGATCCAGCTCCACCGTCACAGATGCGAAGGGCCTGACCAACTGACCTGTGGTCATTCTCCAGTGCTCTGGAGCACGGGCCAGTGTCTGAAACGATCCCGTGTGTCTCTTTTTCGTGGTGAGTGCCTGCCGGCCCCGGAGGAGTGGGCGCAGGGCTTGGCAGAGCCCACTGCGGGTGCGGGGCCTCGCCTGGCTCTCGGCAGCCCCCACCTGGCTCGTCGGCTGCGGATGCTAGTTCTGGGAGGTGAGACAGACTCTCCGGGCCCAGTGCCCAGCTGTGCAGCCCCAGAGGCCGTGGGTGAAGTCGTGGGCGCTCACATGTGCGAACCCCGTTCCCAGGAAGGCGGCGTCGGTGCCCGCGTTCCCTGAACCCACAACATCCCGGCACAAGCACCAACGGAGGGTTTGCTTCTGGTTTGTGAACTGACCAGTGTGCAAAGTCTCGTGCAGGGATACAAGCAGACCAGGTGACCACGCGGCCCACGGAGGCCCCCGGCGCCTGGTGAGGCCAGCCCCTCCAGGCTGTGCGCTCAGGCTGGGTTCCTGGGCCTCTCTGTGCCTTCCTCCTCTGCAGAGATAGAACCACCCATCAGGTGGGTGCGAGATTGGCGCAGTGGTGGAGGTGACAGGCACGAGGGAGGCAGGCGCTCCCACAGTAACTGTCACCCATGACAAGGCTGTGGTGTCAGGCAGGGTGTCCAGGACACAGCTCAGTCGGCCAGGCTAGCCTGGGGTTGGCCCTAGGCCAGCAGCCCGGCACAGGCAGACCAAGTGGCCAGTCTCAAAGAGGTGCCCTGCGGGTCCCTCCAGCACACCCTCCCCGCGGCCGGCCAGGCCCCGCAGCCCCTCTGTCGTGTTGCCCAAGTCCACACCCGAGGAAAGCCTGGCCGGCCACACCACACGCGCCCTTTGCATTTCATGCTCCGAGGGGTCCCCAGACATGGCAGAGCGGCACACACTCTTGGGGCTCTCGGACCTCCTGGCCTAAGCGAAGACTACAATAGGTGAGGCCGGAAAGTCTACCAGGCAAAAACGCCCAGAGTCCATTGTCCTCACACATGACCAGCATGGACAAAGCTCAGAACTGTCACATGAAGGGAAAAGGAAAAAAAAAAAAGAACAAGAAAAACAGAGCAGAGGTCCTGCGTGTGACCTCGGCCCACCCCGCACGCGCACGGTGAGAAAACCGGGCTCAAAGGACGCTCCGCAGCCACGGGTCAGGTGTGTGTGTGACCGTGCCTCCAGGGGACAGGAAGAGCTTAGACCAAACGTGGGGCGCGCCTGGCTCCAGGGATTAGTGAAGGGCCCCTCCATTTCCACCTGTGATGTTTTATTTAAAAAGGAAAAAAAAAAAGTCATCTACAGATGGGACAAGGTCCTGGAGCCCGTGACCTCGGTCGTGAGGTGGAGGCTTTCTTCGCATTCTTTGTTTTCCCCAGATTAACAAAAGGGGGGGGTGACCGGCAGGGCCCCAGCCGGGCTCTGAGAGTGATCTGAGGCTGGGCCTCCACCTGGCACAGCGGGTGCCGTGTCCCTCCCGCCCCCCTCACCTGTCGGCCACGTGCCCATCACTGTGCCCCTCCCCGCCCCTCACCTGTCGGCCACGTGCCCATCACTGTGCCCCTCCCCGCCCCTCACCTGTCGGCCACGTGCCCATCACTGTGCCTCCTCCCCGCCCCTCTCCCCTGTCTGTCGCCACGTGCCCGTCACTGTGCCCTTCCCGTCACTGCGCCCCTCCCCGCCCCTCCCCTGTCCGCCACGTGCCCGTCACTGTGCCCCTCTGTCACTGTGCCCCTCCCTGCCCCTCCCCTGTCGGCCACGTGCCCATCACTGTGCCCTTCCCCGTCACTGCGCCCCTGCCCCCGCCCCTCTCTGTCCCCCCTCCCCCCTGCCCTCACCTGTCGCCACGTGCCCGTCACTGTGTGCCCCTCTCTGTCCCTGTCACTGTGCCCCTCTCCCTGTGCCCCCCTCCCCTCCCCTGTCGGCCACGTGCCACCCCTCCACTGTGCCCCTCTCCCTGCCCCTCCCCCCCCTCCCCGCCCCCCTGTCCGCCACGCCCTCACCTGTCGGCCATGTGGCCCGTCACTGTGCCCCCACCCCGCCACCCCTCCCCTGTCCACCACGTGCCCATCACTGTGCCACTTCCCCGTCACTTCGCCCCTCCCCGCCCCTCCCTGCGCCCCTGTCCGCCACGTGCCCGTCACTGTGCCCCTCCCCGCCCCTCCCCTGTCCGCCACGTGCCCGTCACTGTGCCCCTCCCCCTGCCCCTCCCCGCCCCTCCCCGCCCTCCACCTGTCGGCCACGTGCCCCTCCCCGCCCCTCCCCGCCCTCACCTGTCGCCCCTCCCCGCCCTCACCTGTCGGCGCCACGTGCGCGCCCTCCTGTCCCCGGCGCGTCCCCGGCCTCCCGGCGCAGCGCGCTGCTGTTCTCCAGCCTGGCCAGCGTGTCCATGCGCTTCACCATCACCTCCAGCAGGTCGCTCATCTTGCGGAGGACGCCGCGGGACTCGGGGCCACCCAGCACTGTGGACAGAGGCGGGCGCTGTCAGGGGCAGCCCAGCAGCACGGAGGCCACCGATGCCAATGCCGCCTGGTGTCTGAGATGGGGCAGCTCAGACCCGGCCCCCTCCCACCTTCCTTGGCCACTGCAGGGGAGGGGTCAGAGGGTGAGCCGGCCCCATCTGCCCCTGCCCCCTGCCAGGACAGGAGGCCCCTCACTGCGTTGACCAGGGAGGAAACCACAGGACCCTGTTCCCACCGGCTGTGTGACCCTGGGAACTTTCTATGACCTCTCTGGGCCTTTGGCTGTGATCTCCAAGGTGGCCGGGCCCCAGCACTCCTCAGGGCTGTGAGAAGCCAGGGGAGGTTCCCGGTGGGACAGGAGCCCATGTCTCCTAACGCCATGTTCCAGACAGAACTTCCAGACCTGGGTTTCTAGAAAAGTGGTCCTGTCCACTGGCACTGAATGGCTTTACCGGCGGCTGGGCTGTTAGAATTCAGATTCCTGGGCCTGAGCCTAGGCGTGCTAATTTGAAGTTCCCGGGCAGGGCCCTGGAGTCTGCACTGTTGTCCCCATGGGATTCTGAGGCACGGGAGTGGGAGCCTGTGTTCTGGGGGTCCTGGGACTGCTGTTCACCTGCCCCCACTTCTGCCCAGCTTCTGAGCCCTGACCCGTCCTGTCCCCATCCAGCTCCCAGGACCCTCTCTGCAGAAATCATAATGAGCTCGTCCTGGGTCTCAGGCTGGTCTTTGGATTCCCAGAGACTGACTGCCCCCAGCCCGGGCAGGAGAGGACTTGCAGAGAATGAAGTGGCGAAAACGAGGTGCTTTGTCCCAGTCCCCTAGCGGCCTGGGATCTCCGGATTTCCTGCCTAACCGCTGCCATCGCTGGTGCCACAGTCCTCGCCTTCCCTTTCCACGACACCTGCTGGAGGTTTGGCACAGCCCCTCCCCACAGCCCTGGGGTTGGCTCTGAATCACTCCCGCCAGTCCCGGGGACGGGAGCCCTCCCTCCCCAGGCTGCGGGGCCAGGGGCAGGGCACGACTTGGCTCAGGTTCCCTAAGGCAGGCCCTGAGGCAAGGCAGGGGTGAGGAGGTTATTTAGGAGGTGAAGGAAACCCAGTAGGGGAGCCATGAGGAGAGACAGTGAGTCCCCAGCCCGTGGCCCCCGAACCACAGCCCAGCCCTGCAGGGAGACGGGGGCTGCTGCGGGGGGCGGGCCCTGTCTCCCTTCCTTCCTGGGGTGCAGTGCGACGCCAGGCCCCGCCTGGGGGCGAGAGAGCAGGGGCGTTCATGCCCCACCTCCCCCCAGTCACAGGTGAGGGCTGCTCCAGGGACAGCCACGGTCTGGCACTCTCCACCTGCCGCTGTGTGGCCAAAGGAAGCGCCCAGGTGCCGCAGCCGGATGGGAGTCACGAGGGCCGGGGAGGGGCCGCAGCAGCCCCCACTCAGGACACCCCAGAGGCTCCCAGCTGGCTCTGGGCCGCCTCTGCCAGCAGACCCTGCAAGGCGACGTCACCATACCACTCTTGGCCTCAGTGTCCCCAACTCAAAGCAAGAACACCAGGCCCCACCCGCAGCCCAGCACCTGCTGCTCCCCCACCCCCCTGGCCACCACATCCAGCCTCTGCCAGCCTCCCCACAATGACAGAAGGCACCTCCCCTGCCAGCTGGACCGCCTGAGGTCTGAAGGGGCCGGGGCAGGTCGCTCAGGACTGGCCTGGGAAAGGGCAGCCGGGCACGGACCCAGAGCAGGGAGGAGCAGCGGCTCCTTACAGAGACAGGCCCCTAGCCGGGTGCTGTGGCACACGCCTGCAATCCCAGCACTTGGGAGGCTGAGGCAGGAGGATCTCGAGTTCAAAGCCAGCCTCAGCAATGGCGAGGCACTTAGCAACTCAGTGAGACCCTGTCTCTAATAAAATACAAAAAAGGGCTGGGGATGTGGCCCAGTGGTCGAGTGCCCCTGAGTTCAATCCCCGGTACCAAAAAAAAAAAAAAAAAAAAAAAAAAAAAAAAGAGACAGGCCCCTGAGAGAGAGAGAGAGAGAGAGAGAGAGAGAGAGAGACAGGCCCCTGGCTCTGAAGAGCAGGCATGGATGGGGGAGGGAGGGGCCAGAGGAAGAGGAGGATGGAGCTCCCCACAAAGTCCCGCAGGACGCAAGGTTGTGCCGGACTTTGCAGGCCACGGGCACAAAAAGGAGGGAAGGGAGAACATGGCCCTGCCCAGCCCCAGCAGAGGAAGCAGCCCACGGCCTCCCACCCGCCCCTCTCGGAAAACTGAGCGGGTTTTTTTTTTTTTTTTAATATTTATTTATTTACTTTAGTTGTGCACAATGCCATGCATTTATGTTTACGTGGTGCTGAGGATCGAACCCGGGCCGCACGTGTGTGAGGCGAGCGCTCTGCCGCTGAGCCACAACCCCAGCCCTGAGCGGGTTTTTAAAGAATCAGTTGGGCTCAGGAATTCTCACAACAGCCTCGAATAAAGCAAACTTGGGGTCTCCCCCGCCATGGGCCCCTCCCCACCCACCCACCCTCTCAGCTAATCAATCAGTTCATGGATCACTGGAGCCATTCACAGGTCCCCGCGCCCAGCCTTGCAGAGGTCCGCCCTCTGGGACCCCCGCCCGAGCCTCTGCCAAACCCCACACCCGGCTTTCACCGGGGCCTTCACACAGGGGGAGGAAGGGGCAGCGACCCTCGTTCTGGCTCTCATACACGGAGACCTGGACACTGCCCGCAGGGCTCCAGGCTCGGCTGCCCTGAGGCCGGCTAAGGGCGACGTGGAGCTGTGTGGGGCGCGGCCTGCCCGGCCTCCCCGGGCTCTGGTTGCTCTCCCCAGAGGAGCGGGATGAGGAGAGGCAGGCAAGGGCTCCGCTGGACGCGCCAGGCCAGAGCACTGGGGCACTCGGAGCCCCCAGAGGTGTGGAGCCCACGGCTTGGGTTCTAGGGGGCGCTGTGTTCCCTGGAGCGCCGCGGGCCTGGCCCTGCCCACCTCCACACTGGCCCCTCTCCCTGCCCAGCCCAAGCCCCCTCTGGTTCCCCTCACTGCCTGCACCCTGCGGGGACCCCACCGTCCCACGCCCCACCCCAGCTCCCAGCCCCATTTCTCAGGCTGAAAAGTAGCTGAGGGGCCAGTCACTGCAAGATGCATCCTAGAGCTGTGGGGACCCAAGAGCTGGCCGCACAGCAGAGGCTGGGGGTGGCAGCGTGGTGGCCTGGGACAGGCCTGAGTGGGAGTCAGAAAGCCCGACTCCAGACCTGCTCTGCACTGACTAGGTGGGGACAGGTCACTGTCCGCCTCTGGTCTCAGTTTCCCCTCGTGTAAGTGAGGGGGATGGGGTCACTGAGCTCTGAGGTTCCAGCACCCCAACTTCCCCTAACTGTCTCTAGGCATCAGGGCAATGGGAAAGGAAGGAATTGTCCCCATGGAAGCTGGCAGCACAGTCCTCTCAGGGAGAGTTCTGTTTTGTTTTGCTAAACCCTGGGGTGGGCCAAAGCAAGTCATACGCCCAGAGCAGACAGAGAGAGCTAAGTGACTCTGCATATTCAAGCAGGAGACCGGGGTTCCCTGGCACAGCCTGGGAAAGGGGAGCAGCAGGCGGCACAGGGACCAGGCAGAGCGCTAGGAAGGACGGGGGGGCTCCCCCACTGCGCGGGCCACAGCAGGGCTGGGGGCTCTTTCTGGCCGAGCTGAGAGGGGGTTGGAATCTCCTTGCTGTGCTGGACAGTGGTCTGAAGTCCCCCACACGTCACACCTGCACCCCCCACCATGCAGGTGGCTATATACACGCAGACCCTTGAGCAAGGGTCTTAAGGGAAATGGGGTGCTCTTCCTACTGGGTTAGTGCTGGGGAGACAGAAGAGGCAGGAGGAGAGATGTTGAGATGGATAATTTAGCAGAAGCAAGAACAGAGAGAGAGAGAGAGAGGGAGAGAGAGAGATGACCAGGGAAATATAGGCCACCCCTCCCCCCAAGACTCTTTGGAGATACTTGGGGCTGTGGACTGCCCTTCTGTCAGGATGGAGCCAGTTCTTTTAAAATGCCAACAAAGGCGTGACCCCCTAAGAGCTGCAAGTAACCCCTGGTTGGGCTTCACTAGACCCTGATTAAGGAGATCAACCGTCTTGGAAGCTCTTTAAGGCCCCGCTTCATTCTGGACCAAGACAGCAGGACGCCTCCCCGGCAGGGACTCGGGAGCAGCCTCCCATCCTCTGCACATGGTGAGGGGCTTGGGAAGTCCCTGAGGCCTGAGGAGACAGCCCCCCCACCCTCCTACGGAGCTCCAGACACGTTTCCAAGCCTGCTTTCTGCCCAGGACAGACGCAAGGGCAAGGCAGGAGATGGGTACCCGGGAGGGAAGCAGGCGGGCCAGGCTGGCCCTGGCTGAGTGACACCTCCCTGGCATGCCACCTCTGGACCTCGACTGTCGGCAGAGCAGGCTGACACCCTCCCGAGTCACTTCCCCACCCGGCATCGGCTGAATTGAAATGTATTTACTGCGAGGCCCCAGTAATCCGTCTCAGAGCGAGCGCGCTCCCTCCATATTTCCATATAAATAAGGAAAGCTGGGATGCCGAGAGATACAAATGGATCCTCACATTTATAGACAGGGGTATTTTTATTACCCGCGAGGCCTGGCCTCCTCCCAGGCGCTCTACCTCCCCGCTCCTCCCCTGTCTTGACCCCACCCCTACCCTTCGCCGAGGGCTCCCTGAACCTGAACGAGCCCCCAGCTCCCAGAGAACAGGGGCCTTCCTGGCCCCCGAGGGGGGGGCGGTGGCTCTGTTTGCGCAGCTGGAGAAATGAACACGTTTGGCTGGCTGCACAGTGCCACCGCCGGAACCAGCTGAGGCCACGGAGCTCCGGGCTGCGGGCAGCGGGCAGCGGCTGAGACAAGGCCAGGCCCTGGGAGGACGGATGAGGCTCTGCCTCGGCCCCCCGGGCCCCGCTTCCCATCCATGCAGCTTCTGAGGGAAGGGCCCCAGAGCGACCCACAGAGCCGGAAGCGTCTGAGGTTCAACTGCTGGCTGGGGCCTGGGTGGTCTGGCCATGGGGGACCTCAGGGCTGACTGCCACTTCTTCAGGACAAATGCAGCTTCATCCCAGGAGGGAAGCAAAGGCTTCCTTAGAAGGAGGCAGGGAGGAGGGAGAGGGGCACAGGGAGGCAGAGTTGCCCGATTCAGCCCCCCCCCCCACACACACCAAGGCCCAAGCCAGGCCCCGCCCCCCCCCCCCCCCCCCCGGGCAGCAAGAGGGAATGAAGTTGGACCTCTCCAGTGACGGGCCCCTTCAGCCCTGCTTTCCTGAATCTCTCAAGATTTTGAGTGTGCAGAATGCAGAGCGAGACATCTGTCACATTTCATCCCCAAATTAGCGCACCTCACCATGAAGTGAACAGGCCTGGGGGGGAGGCGGGGCTCTGCGGAGGACCACCTTGCTGGCCACGGCCAAGTTGCTGGGCCAAGTTCTGGGCTCTCCCCTGCCACTGGAGAAAGCCCTTCTCCCGCCCCCGCCCTGTGCTGCCACTGCTGGCCCCCCACTCCCTCAGTGGCTTGACAGGCGGGGACAGATCGTTTGCCCTCTCGTGCTCACACTGTTGTGTTGACCGATGAAGAATTTATTTTTTTCCCTGAACAGCAGGGCCGTGGGGGGCTTCCTTCTGACGTGAGGCTGGGACCCCATGGGATGGGTGTTGCCCGACACCCTGACCCTGGCCCACCACTCCCAGCGCTCCTTCCGGGCTGGTTCAGCCAGACGGGCCAGCCGCCCTCCCACCTCACGCCCCTTGGACGGCTCAGTGCGGGCACCTACTAGGGTTTCCACGGGCCTGCCGGCTTCTCTTCAGGACCCGTATTGTCAACTCACAGTGGACACAGCTTCCTTCGACGCTGAGGCTGCTTGACCCATGGGATGGGTGTTGCCCGACACCCTGACCCTGGCCCACCACTCCCAGCGCTCCTTCCGGGCCTGGTTCAGCCAGACGGCCCGCCAGCCGCCCTCCCACCTCACGCCCCCTGGACGGCTCAGTGCGGGCACCTACTAGGGTTTCCACGGGCCTGCCGGCTTCTCTTCAGGACCCGTATTGTCAACTCACAGTGGACACAGCTTTCCAGGCCCTGTGTCCCTCCAATCCCATTAGCTGGATGCAAGGACATGCAAGAAACTGGGGACAGCGGGAACGGGGACATCAACTGAATTAGGGTCCTATCTCCCCGGCTCCGGGACCCCTGCTCCTCCTCCTCTTTATGGACTTCAGTTCCATACTCCAGGCACTCGAGTCCCAGCCTCAGGGATGCGGGGAGTGTGGACAGGCTCCGACCGGATAGCCTTCGTCTGATAACAAATGCCAGGAACTGCGCTCCCGGGCACACCCGACGGGAGGCCTGAGTGTGCACAAGCCCGGCTCTGGAAAGTTCCCGCAGCACCACTCCCAGGGGGACAGCCCCCAGGCCTTGCAATGGTAAGATGGATAAATACCTGGGTGTGACGGGGTAGATGTGAGGGGTCCCCCAAAGCTCACGAGTGAGACAGTGCAAGGAGGTGTAATGACCCTCAGTGAGTTAACCCCCTGACAGGGGTAAATGAAGGCGGGTAGGGTGTGGCTGGAGGAGGTGGGCATGAGGGTGTGGTTTGGGGCATATATTTGTATCTGGAGAGTGCTCTCGCTCTCTCTCTCTCTCTCTCTCTCTCTCTCTCTCTCTCTGCTGCCTGATCAGCATGTGAGCTGCTCCCCTTCACCCCACTCTTCTACCATGATGTTCAGCCTCACCTCGCGCCCCGAGGAACGGAGCCTGCTGTCTGTGGACTGAGACCTCTGAAACCACAAGCCCCCAAATGGACTTTTCCTCTCACGCTTTTCTTGTCAGGTCTCTCGGTCACGACAGCAAAACAGCTGAGTCCAGGGGGGGCTGGGGTGGTGAGCGGTGGAGGCTGCAGAGTTCGGAGGACCAGGGAGGACAGCCACACAGGGAGGCCGAGGGGCAACAGGCAGTGCTCAGAGAGAGGCGGCACACTGCACCGCCCCTGCCCAGGACGTGCCACCCAGGCGAACCGCCTCTGTACCTCTAGAAGTCAAGGTCATGACCAGCCTTGGGGAAGCGGTGCCAGAGGGGGCATGAGGTTCTCTCCCCTCTATGGAATAAGACCGGGGGCTTGAGCTAGACCCCTCCCCTGCTCCTACCAGCAGGGCCCCACCAGGGGCTGTGCTCTGGGCCACTGGGCCCACGTGCCATGGGGGCAGGGGCCATGGGGGTGGAATCGCCTTCACTCCCAACGCCCTCGGGGAGGGGCAGGAGGGGGCAGGAGAACCAGAACCCAGCCACAAACCCCTCCTCCCCAGCCCTTGCCTCCACCTCTCAGACTCCAGAGCTTTCTGGAAGCTCAGGTTCCCGATGCCCTTTGGCAGACCACCCAGACAGGAGCACCCCCGACCAGGGCAGCATCCAGGGAGCCGGAGCTGCTTGCCCCACACCCACGTGCCCTCCAGCCCTCCCCAAGCCCAGCCTCCCGGCACACCTTCACAGCTGCCCACCGCTCTTCCAGCCTCCACCCAAGCGCCTCCTGTGTGGAGGCCCGGCCCCCCTGTTCCCCTCCCCTAAACGCCCTTCCCTGCAGCCCCCACACCTCAGACTTAACCCATCACCACACGCGCACGGGGCCCTCCCTCCGCCAGATGCTGCTCGGGACCCTCCTCTGGGTTCCTCACCGCGGCGGGAGACCGTGGAGGTGCTCCGGAGTGAGAGAGGGGGTCGGTGAGCTCACCCTGGAGCCCGGATGACTAATAGCGTGACACTCCTTCTGGGAGCTTTTGCAAGTTTAAAGGAGCACGTTTTTAAACTGAAGGAATGAATCCAGTGATGAGCTACAGATGGCACCACAAGTGCCACTCAGCGCGCCCACTCTACATGACAGCGACGCGCCGGCCGACACTCATCACTGGGACAGGGGAGCCAGACAGCCGAGCACTGTGAGTCTGAGAAAGGGACTTCACAGAGAGCCTTCCCGGGGGGGGGGGGGGCAGGGGCATTGCACACAGCCAGCTGGCCCCAGCAACCCCCCTGGCCTCGGTCTCCCACCCCACGCCCCTCCTCTCCATCCTGATCTAAGGAACCCCGATGGCAGACTGGGTAGGACTCTACTGTCCCACCACTACCACCACCACCCCCCCCCCCCCGGGAAGGTGGTGACGGACTCCCAATCTGTCACACTCACGCCGCGTGACCACCCACCACACCAGGTGATTTCCACGTGTGAGCCCATTTAGCCCAACCTCCAAAAAGTGTATTGTGACTTTTCTTCTGTGTCGGTGACTTTAGTGACTTGCAGGTGGCCCACAGCTAGGAGGTGACAAAGGGAGATGCAACCTGGGCCTGGCTGGTCCCCGAGGTCCGCGCTCTGAGCCTCTGCTCCGTGCCTGGCGGGCACATGTGGTCAAGGACCAGGGAGGGACTGGGAGGTCCATGTCCCAAGAGTTCAGAGATGAGACTCGTGAGCTCGCGGTCGGGCCTGGCCCCCACTGTGGCCACCGCCTGGGCCCAAGGCACAGAGTACACGTGTCTCAAAGAGGCAGGCGTCGTATCCAGAGACCCCCAACAGTCCAGGAGACCCTGGCTTGAAGGCCCCTCCCTGGCCACAGCCAAAGCCTTGTGCAAGGCCACACAGCCCAAGCAGGCCCTCTCCTCTTACAGCCCCTGCAAGGGTAGCCAGCATGCCTGGGACAGGGCTCTAGAAAGCCTCCTATGGCGCTGGGCTCAAAGGGGCCTGCCTCTCAACTCACAAACACCTGCACTGGCCCCTGACTCCCCCGACCCCAAGATACCTTCTGTACGGATGGTGAAGGGCGAGTCCCCCAGGCGCCGCGCTGAGAACTGGCCTCCCAGAGATGTCATCAGGAAGCAGAGAGTGAAGAAGCCGATGCCCAGGACAAAAAGCCTGTGGGGAGGAACAGGACAGGTCAGCTGGGCCGGCCAGCGCCACGGTGCCCCCAGCCTCCACCTAGGAAGCGCACATAAACGGGAAGGAGGAAGGAAGCCAGGGACAGAGGGAAGGGGAGAGAGCAGGGGCTGAGCCCCAGAGCCCAGGGGGCTCCTGCCACCAAGGGCTACAAGAAGCTGGCTACAAGAAACTGGCCCCAAGCCCCCTGGCAAATCATGAGGGAGAAGGAGGCATGTTTAGGTAGAAATCTGGGCAAGGCCTGGCCTTCAGACAGATCCTGCTCATTAACAGTATTCGGGTCTCAGAGTGTGGTTCCCAGACAGCTGCAGCAGCAACGTCACCTGAGAATTTTCAGAAATGCACATTTTGGGGGCCCCAAGCCCCAGACCCTGGGGCAGGACAGGTGATCTAGTCTCACACGCTCTCCCAGCGACCCTGATGCATGCTCAAGTTTGAGAACCACTGGTACAGACAGAACAGCAAGGCGTGACGTGAGCCAGAGGGCAAGTAATTGGTCCGGCCGAGACCCACCTGGATCCCATCAATCACCTGGGCCACCTCAGCCCTTGTGTACACAGGCCTGGCCGCCACCATCAGTCATGAGCTCACCGTAACTCTTCCTCCTCTGCGTTCTCAGAGGTGGTGCATGTACCAGCTCAAGGCAGGGTCACGTGGCCCCCTGCTGTGCCCAGACCCTCCCCCACACACTGGCTCTCGGCCTGCACCATGGACTGGCCAGGGCATGCTCACACCTGGGCATGGATGTCATACAGATGTGTGCACTGTCACACACTGGTGGGAGGGCTGGCTCAAAGGAGACATCATTCATTCCTCCAACACATTGTTACTGATTACCCACTAGGTGCCAGGCGCTGGGTGACCCAGGAGGAGAGTGGGGAACCAGGCACAGAACCCACCCTGGAGCCCAGCCCCAGGTTCATGCGGCTTCAGTGCTCAATCCTGGGCCCCAAAGAGAAGGACTGAGTGACCAGCACAGCCGTGGGGGCAGGCAGTGGACCTTGAATCTATCAGAGGATTTGATGAACTGTCAGAGCTGAGAGGAGACGCCCCTTGCCCCTGGCCAGGGGAGGAATCCCGTCCAGTGTGGAGCCAAGCCGACCAAGGAGAGCCCTACACGTCAAGCCAGAGGACTCCAGCTGCCCAGCCTCCACTTCCTATCCCCAAACCTGGTGCTTGTTTGTATCTTTATGCAAGACTTGCTTTATGCATTTTAATCTTCATTATTTGAAACTGGCAGAGCAGTATTTAATTAAAATTTGGTCCATTAAAGAAAACACATAATTGCAAAAGAAAATAAAATGCACGACAACATTCCCAGCCCACATTTAAAGAAAGCTGTTAGAGATTAAGTCAGAGAGGTACAGGAACTGCATAGAGAGGACCCAGGACCTTTCCCCAGGAGAAAACTCTGGCAGAGCGACTGCGATGGGGAGGAGGGGAGAAGCGGTTCAGTGGGCAAGATGGCACAAGGGACCCTCATCTCCGAGGGAGACCTCACTGAACTCCCCCAGGCCCGAGGGTGGGGTTCAGACTCTGCAGTGCCCCAGATGAAACCAGACGGGTCTCAGGGAAAGAGCACAAGAGGGGCTTGTCACACACCCAGGGAGGTCCCTGGGGAAATCAGCTCTTTGTCCTCCCAGCCTGAGGACCGGGCAGAGCTTCCCTCAGCCCTGGTCCCTTTTCCCTCCTCCTCCACCCTCTCCCTAGCCACGGAGTAGTCTTTAGGGCTGGAGACCTACCTGGGCTGCCTGCCAGGGTCCACAGACATCCAGGAGAAAGGTGCCTACACACCTGTGACGCAGACCCTGAAGCCTCACGGACTTCACCTGCATCTCCCTCTGACAGCCCCCAAGCCTGGGGTCCAGGGTCCCCCAAAGCACTGGGGTCTGTGTATAGTAAATTCAAGCTGAGGTGGCTTCACCCGTCCACACACGCACTCAGGCACCACTGCAGGGGCACCTAGGGAAGAAGGCTCCAGGAGAACCCAGGGAACAGCACGCCCAGGCGGCTCTTGGGGATGAATACATTGGAGTGATGTAATCAGAGCCCTGCCCCTGATCCTGAGGGGACATGAGGACTCCCTTGGTGGCTGTGGGTCTCTGCAGCCTAGAGGGACCCTAGGGTGAAGTTACACAACTTGGGAGTACTCCCATGCAACCGCACCCCCACTCCTGCCTTCAGATGAGAGCCCAAAGGCGGTGGTGGTGGTGCGGGGTGCGTGGTGAAGCCCGGCTAGGGCAAGGCACTGTCCGTGGTGCTGGAACCCGCGCAGCCTCCACGCGCCCCAGGAAATGTCCAGCAGAAACTGGGCTTCCCATGGCCTGCAGGGAGGGACCCCCACCGGGGGAGAAAGCAGGCGGGAACCTGAGAATCCTCTCAGAGTCCCGGGCAGCCCAAGGACTTGAGGGTTTTCCTGGAGGAGCAAGGCCTTCCCAGAGACAACTGCTTCTGGCCCTGCTTCCCTTGAGCGGCTTAGGCCAGGGGTTCCTGCCTCCCCCAAATAACACGCTTCAAGCCCCACTCTCAGACCCAGATTTTAATAGAGTCCTCCCACATCCTCCCTGACCAGCCTGACCGCTGCTGCCCACGAGGCTTCCTCCTCAGCCCTCACCACCAGCCTGACGCCTGGGAGGCGGGAACCAGGAGGGCCACCTTCCCACCACTCCCAGCCCCATCTGGGCCCAGGAGGGATATTGGAGAGGACTGGGGTGGGGGAGGGGCGGGGCTCTGTCCGAGGCCTGGGGGGAGGGGATCAAGCCTGGTCCCTCTCGCAGCCCAAACCCTGGGCGCCTCTGACTGCCAGAGCCTGCCCTCAAGGTCTCTGTCCTGCGCCTGCACCCCACCTGTGGCCTTGTCCCGAGTCCCGCCCCGCACGGGCACCCGGAACTCCCTCCGGGTCCTCTGCAGCTCAGCTGTGGACAGAGGGACAGTCCAGTCCTGCTGAGCGCCCAACGCCCAGCACCCCTTCCCCAACCCGCGCTGGGGCTCCACTCCCACGGCCCTGGGAGGGGAGAGCTACCCTGGCCCTGGCGGGCTCCAGGGGACCCTGGAGTGGGAGTAGCAGAGCCGGGTAGTCGGCACAGCCTCAGCGCGCCTGGACCAGGCCACCCAAGGTGTGTGTGGCCAGAGTGTCATCTTCGCCTCTGTCCGCCCTGCACCTGCCAGTGTCCTTAGTCCAATCCCGGGGACCCTCGGGTCAGAGGCAGGCCCGCGCCCTGTCAGAGGGGAGTGCCGTGAAGGCGGGGGAGGGGCGGATTAGGCAGAAGGGGTGGGCGGGCCGACCCAGGGACCCAGTGGCTGGACAGGGGGGGGGAGCCGCCCGCCACCGCCACCGCCACCGCGCACTAACTTCACTACCAGATGGGACTCGCCGCGAGATGGGAAAGACCCCAAGAGGCAGGGAAGGGGCGTGCTGGCTGGGGCCACTGCCCGGGCCCCGGGGCACAACCTGGGTGCCTTCTGACCCCATCCTCACCTCCCCACCTCAAATCCTTCCAACCTCGACCAACTTGGGACAGGTTCAGAATTTCATTACCCTCCCTACTCGCACCCCAAACCCCAACTCCATCCGTTCCCGCGGCCCCACTGGCCATCACCAAGGGTCCAAGCGCGAACCTCCTCTGCCACTGGAACTTGCATCCTCGCAGGGACCGACCTCGCCTCCCGCCACCACGCGCCCCCTCGGGGAGAAGGACCCCCGCCACGCCAACCAGGGGAGAACTTTACCGGAAGGGTCTCAGAGTGACCAGGCATCTTCTGACCATTATCTTCCCTTCTGGGTTGACTGTGATCATTGTTCAGACTTGTCAGGGCGAGAAGCCGCGGGCGAGGCCAGACGCACAGTCCTAGGCGCGGCTGCTCCCGCGCCGGGGCCACCAAGTCGCTGAGGGCCGAAGCCCGGTCCGAGCGTGGAGGGGCGCGGGGCTCGGTGGCCTCACTGCTCGGCCGCCGCCCGTGGGGTGGGTGGCGCGGCCTGTGCGCGCAGGGAAGGAGCGGCGCGGCTGCCGGAGGGCGGCAAGGGCGCCCGGCCCCGCGGTCTCTGCGTCTCCCCCTCCCCGCTTCACATTCTGGGGGCCGGGAGGCGGCGCGCCCCCAGACCGCCGGCCGCGCGTCTGCCTGCTCGGGCTCGCTCGCTGGGCGGGACGGCGCCGCGGCGCGCAGACGGGATCCCCGCGGCGAGCGTCCTCATCCCCGGCTCCGCGCCCTCGGTGCCGGCTAGAAGCGGCCCCGGGCCCGCGTCCCGCTGCCCCGCGCCGCCGGGTCGCGCCGAGCTCCGGCCCCGCGCGGCGCCGCGCCCATGGCTCTCGGAGAGGGCGCCCCGCGCCCGCCCGCCCGCTCGCTCGGTCGGCTGCCCGCGCTCGGCTGTCCGGCGCCGGCCCCGCGCAGCGCTACGCCGGGAGGCGCCGCATTGTTCCCTCGGAGGAGGCGGCCGCGGCGGCCCAGGAGCGGCCTCCACGCTTCCTCGGCGCGCCGGCGCCACCTCGCGGCCGTGGCCCAGCTGCGCGCTCTCCGGGGCTGTTGGGGCGGGGACGCGGCGGGGCGGGAGGCGAGCGCGGCGCGGTCCCCACGGGAGGGGCCCCTGCGCCTCCCTCCCGGCCAGCCAACTTCTCGGGCGCCACCAGTCCCAGGAGCCGAGGGCTACTTCAGCTCCTGCAAAGCGAGGAGGAGGTGGGGGAGGAGAGGAGACCCCTTCCCTTCCTCCACGCAGCAGGGCCCTCCCTGGGCCTGTCTTTACCGCCCCCAGGAGCTTCGGCACCTGCCGCTTCACACCCACTGATTTGCTTTGACAACACTCGCCCATCTGCTCCCTGTCACATACTCCGGGCTCCCCTTTGCTTACTGGCCTGATAAGAAGCTCGGCTGAGAGCCCTCAGGCCTGCAGCCTTAGTGGGTCACCACGAGTGGGCCTGAGTTCTGGCTTCCCAGCCTTCAATAGGTGATGAACTGTGGAAATCTGAGGAGCCACCACTAAACAATGAGAATGACCAGAAGCTAAGGCCCTTGGAAACTTCAGATCCAGTCGACCTGTATCTTAGCATCCTCCCGTCCTCCCAGTCCCCTTCTTTTTTCTTTTTTTTTTTTTTTTTTTTTGGTACCGGGGATGGAACTCAGGGGCACTCGACCACTGGGCCACATCCCCAGCCCTTTGTGTGTGTGTGTGTGTGTGTGTGTGTGTGTGTGTGTATTTTATTAGAGACAGGGTCTCACTGAGTTGCTAAGTGCCTCGACATTGCTGAGGCTGGCTTTGAACTCGCGATCCTCCTGCCTCAGCCTCCCAAGTGCTGGGATCACAGGCGTGCGCCACCACGCCCGGCATTTCTTGACTTTGGAGATGTGTTTCCAGTTGCAGGTGGGAGCTTCCTGGGAGCCCATGGAGCCAGCACAGATCTGAAGAAAGCTCTCGGGCTGGAACAGCACTGCCCTCGGCCAGATCTCTGCTAGGGGCACAGATGACAGCCCCAAAACACACACACACACACACACACACACACACACACACACGGGGAGATTCCTGTACTGTGTACAAAGGTGACTTGGGAGTCTCCGAGGGTCTCCCAGCTCCATGATTCTGCAGCCCGGCTTAGGGAGGAGGAAGCCTCTGTCATCCTCCCCCCACCCAGGTTCCGTCCCACCAGTCAGGCCCAAGCCCATCTGCGACCGGCCCTGCCCTTCTCCCAGCCCCCCTGAGCCATTTCTCACCAGCAGTGACTCATGCCTCCCTCCTTTGCTGCTCCTTCTTCATCAAAATTCACCTGTCCCGTGTTCCATTATCTCATCGCCTCGATCCCTGCCAATGTGAAAACGGGTGATAAATTGGTGTTGGCGGATTAATGTGTTACTCCAGCTAGGTAACAAATTTGCATCGAACAAGGACATGCTGACCGTGCCTTGGTGCGGAAGCGTGACGGATGGTGGTGGGAAACTTGGCCATCACGGCAGACTGGCTAAGGAGATGTTGGAGGGCAGGGGTCTCTGCTGGGCCTCTAAATCACACCTCGCGCCTGGGTGCCTCCATCTGCCACAAACTGGGGTAGTAATTTAATCGCTGGCTGTCAAGGCCAAAGCCACATCTTGCTAAGGAATGAAATGACCCTTCTGATTGTGCACCTCTGTCATGAAAGCCCAGGGGGTTGTATTTACACCTGGTTGACATTTTCAGACTGAAGAGGAGGCCTCCCCCTAAGGGTCTCCCCAGAGGGCGTGGTCACACTTGGGGCGGGCCATCCAGGGAGGCAGCCTACCCTCAGCCAGAAGCCGGAGTTTAGAAGATGGGAGGGGGTACTCCATACATCCCCTGGGCCTTGCTCTCTGGATCCGGGCTCCGAGGTAGGAGGGGGAAGCCCCCTCTGCCATTTCACAGCCGGCTCAGGGCCAGGAGAAGAGGCAGAGCTAGAACAGGGAAGACACTTTGTGAGCCAGCTTGTCCAGCCTCCTGCTCCTTTCCAAGTCTCTTTCCCTTTTGTCAGCCTCTTTTCCGCAGTAAATTTCAGTATAAATGGTCCTCCTTGCTCTCAGCTGTGCTGCGCGTGTTAGGAGGAAAATCATGGATCTCCACATATGCGACCTTGGATATGACCTTTCTGTGCCTCACTTTCCCCACCTATAAATTGGGCTATTTATAGCACCTTCCTCAGAGGATTGTTAAGAGAATGAAGCCTGTTAATTCACGAGTAGCCCATTGCCCGGCTTCTACGGCAGAGCGTAAGAAGGGATTGGGGGGCACCATGAGAGTCCTTGGTGTCTGTCTATGCCAGATCCTGTTAGTGCCCCACCCATGTTCTTCTGCATTCACCTCTACATGCTAAAAGGCGGGTCACTGAGCACGCCTTCAACACTCTGCCTGAAGCCTCTAGTTTTATGGCTATGGAAAACGCTAGAACTAACTGGGACAAGACAGAAGCACCAGAGACTCAGTGCGCCAGAAGCAGACCTGGGGCAACAGGTTCATACCCCACTGACGCCCCCTCAGATGCCCGGAGCTCCCAGCAAGATTGAGTCCCATCTGCCCCCAATGGTCGCCTGCTCTGTGATGCCCCCACACTGGCTGCTCTTGCCCTTGCCCCGTCCCTCACTTCCCTGTCAAAGTTCCGGGGTTGGCTCGCTCACAAACTACTCACACTTGAGTCCTTATCTCAGAATCTGCTTCTAGGGAACCCAAACCAAGAGACCCTGCCTTGCAGACAGGTGGGTCTCGGAGTCACCTGTGGAGCTTAGCAGAAGCTTTCCTCAGACCCGATCCCTGAGGTGGGTCCTGGGCACGTTTGCTTTTTAATGTCACAACAGAACCAGCTGGGGCAGACAACTATGGTTCTAGACAAATGCCTGTTGTTTTCTTTTTTTTTTTTTTTTTTTTTTGGTACCAGGGATTGAACTCAGGGGCACTTGACCACTGGGCCACATCCCCAGCCCTGTTTTGTATTTTATTAGAGACAGGGTCTCACTGAGTTGCTAAGTGCCTCGCCATGGCTGAGGCTGTCTTTGAACTCGCGATCCTCCTGCCTCAGCCTCCCAAAGTGCTGGGATTACAGGAGTGCGCCACCGCGCCTGGCGCCTGTTGTTTTCTGATGGAGAAGGAGAATCTGGGCGCAGGACCTGAGGCACCGGCTGGAGTGCGCTTCCAAGGACAGGTGTTGGGGTGGGCCAGATCCTCCCCTCTGGGTTACTGCTCTCTTTTGAGGTGTAAGCCCAGCAGGCCTGTGCACAGGGCTGCACACTCAGCACCCGCCCCTGTGTCACCCATACAGTACTTCCAGGCCGCCTTGGACCTTGCCTCCTGCCAGCATGGCTGGCTGGGTCAGGAGAGACCCAGAGTCAGCGGGGATGGCCCTCTGTCCAAGAAGGTAGAGCAGAACTCCTGGAAGGGATGCAAGGAGCATGGGACACACCCCTCTTTAAGGGACCCAAGATGCCTAGAGGAGTGGGCCAGGCAAGCTGGGAAAACCCACAGGGGTCATTTCCTAGGTTGTCCTGACGAATTGCCACAAAGCCACAGAAATGTATTCTCTCATGATTCTAGAGGTCAGAAATCTGAAATCCAGTGGTGCAAGGCCTATAATCCCAACTCTTGGGAGGCTGAGGCAGGAGGATCGCGAGTTCAAAGCCAGCCTCAGCAATGGCGAGGCACTTAGCAACTCAGTGAGACCCTGTCTCTAATAAAATACAAAAACGGGCTGGGGATGTGGCCCAGTGGTCGAGTGCCCCTGAGTTCAATCCCTGGTAAAAAAAAAAAAAAAAAAAAAAAAGGAAATTGGCCAACAATTTGTTGTTGTTGTTGTTTTCTGGAAGCAAGGGCTGCTGAGGCTCCAACCCAAGGCCTTGCTCATACTAGGCAAGCGCTCTACCACTGAGCTCTGTCCCCAGCCCCACCGCCAACAGCCCTTGATGTCCTTGAGTGCTGCTGCACCACCGCCGCTCCTCTCTGCTCCGCCCACGCATGGCTTCTGTGCGGTGTGGCCATGGTTCCCCCTCCAGACAAGGACAGTGCCCACGCTGATCCAGGATGGCCTCATCTTAACTCGCTCCATCTGCTGAGACCCTATTTCCAAATAAGGTTGCATTTGGAAGTTCTGGGAGGACATTTGACTCCTCCCCGTGGCTCAGCCCACCACAGGGGCCCAGTGGAAGGAGCTGGAGTGGTTAGAGCCTACGGAGGACTGGCAGCCCTCGGGCCTGCGCATGCCACCTTTCTGGGCCCAAGCTTCCAGAGAAGCCAGAAATCTGGGCTTCTTGTATGAAGTTGCATAATTTTAAAATGTAGGCTCAATATTTTTAGAACATTGTGCAAGACCAATAAAATCCATCTGACGGCCTGCCATCTGGGCCCCGGGTGGACATCTCTGTAGTCCAGTCCCATCCACCCAGCAAGGACAGCTCCCCTGAGAGCTACCCCTCACCACTGTCAGCCCTCAGGCCAGGCTGCAGATGCAGCCCTGCCCCAGGAGCGGGGAGGTAAACACTGGGGCAAGATCTGGGGGGCCTCCTGGGCAACTCAGGGTCCCGCGGGGGCCTCTCTGGGCATCAGAGCCTTGACTGCTGCCCCCACCTTCTCAGAGCTTCAAGGCTGCTCCTGGAGCTCAGACGGGGCCTGAGGTGGCTGGGAGGAAGCAAGCAGTTTACCGTATTTGAAATTCCCATTTAATGTGCTCCGGCTACAGCCGCAGACAGCACATTATGAGGCAATAGGCCATTGTCCCTTGCTGGAATGCCGAGCATTAATAATGTCATAACAGCATTTACTGACACTGTGCACAAATCTTCAACAGCCACACCGGGTGGGAACAGCCAGCCTCACACAGCCACCGGGTGCCAGGCGCGTGCAGGGAGGCTGTGCGTGGGGAGGGCTGGTCCTGCTGCACATATTTCATGCTTTCTGTTTCACAACATTTAGGCTAATCCTGATTGAAAAGCAGTGTCTGGGGTTTATTTTTATTTATGCCAGAAGGCTATTCTGCTGCACAGCTTGTGGGAGCCGGGAGCAGAACTATTGTACGTTGGCTGTTCTGCAGGGAAGGTAACAACTGTGTGTGTGTGTGTGTGTGTGTGTGTGTGTGTGTGTGCGCGCCTGCCTGCCTGCCTGTCATCAGGGTAGCAGTGGACCAACAAGACAGGCAGCCCTCCCAGGTAAACCCCGCCCCAGCTCTGGGAACACATGTGAATGCTTTACTTATCATGAGATCTCATTTATCAAGCGCTTACTGCATGCCAGGAAATTACCAGGGACTCTACATTTATTGCCATATTTATATCCCTATTTTAGGTAAATTTGCAGGGGAACTCTAAAATTTTCAGGGAAACTTTAGGGGAAGGAAAAAAAAAAAAAAAGACCCCCTTTGCTTCTGGACATTTTCCCAATTGCATCACAGATCACTGTAGGAACACAGGGTCAGCTATCTGGGGTTGGCAGATTCACAGTCCCCAAAGATGTCCGTGTCTTAATCCCCAGAACCTGGGACCTTGTTACCATACCTGACAAGAGCAGATCCAGGTTGTGGTTGAAATTCTGGCTGCTAATCAACCACATTCAAAACACAGAGATCATCCCCGATCACTGGCTTGGTCTAACGTAATCACCAGGGCCCTTCAACATCGAAGCAGAAAGCAGGAGAAGAGGGTGTGTATCCATGCCCCAGAGGAAGTCCCCCCGCCCACCACGGCCAGCTGTGAAGACAGAGGAAGGGGCCACAAGCCAGGGAACACAGCAGCCTCCAGAGTCCGGAAGACGAGAGGGAACAGCTTCTCCCTAAGACCTCCGGAAGGAACCAGCCCTCCCAACACCTTGATTTTAGCCCCAGAAGACCTGTTTGGGGCTTCCGACCTCCAGAACTGTAAGGTAAAATGTCTGAGTTGTTCCGAGGCACTCCGTGTGTGCAGTTTTTTTTTTGTTGCGACAACCACAGGAAACGGACACGCCACCTTTCTGGAGATAGCATTGCCAGGCGTTGTGCTGCCCAGGCGTGGGCTCAGATCCTCGCTTCACAGGTAAGGAAACAGGGTCAGGGAGGCAGAGCATTGTGCATGACGCTCACTGCAGAGCCAGGCTCGGCACTGCAGCCTGGGAGAACTCAGCGCTCACCCTCCAACCACTGTCACTCCTGAGGCTCAAAACCCCGGCCCCGGGTCCGGTGGGGGGGGGGGTGCAGCCACGAGCAGGCATGCTCTAGGGAGTGCGGCCCCAGGAAAAGGGCTCCTTCCCTCTGAGGCTTTCTTTTTGAGGTGAAGAGGTAGCTTTTCGAGGGTGATGGAAATGTTCTAAAACGAGCTGATGAGGTGCATGCACAATCATAAATATGCTAAAATCATGAATATACTAGCAACCATTGAAGGGGTCGCACACGCCAAAGGGGTGAGTTTTATGCGAACTACATCTCGTTTTCTAAAAACTGAAGTGACCTCATGACCACACAGTGAGTAAGGAGAGCTAGATTTGAAGCCAGACCTCCTCTCCAAGCCTGGCTCCCGGGCTCCCTGACTCCCAGGGCACAGCAGGAGCCCGAGGACCTGGGCAGAGAGGCTGAGGGGCAGGTGTGCCCATGCCCCAGGGTCCCAGTGTGAAGACAGCCCTCCCTTCCCAGCCCTTGGTCTGTGGTTTGGGGCACTAACCACTTTCCTCCCAGAAGGTGAGTCAAAGCCCTTTCTCTCCCCATCTTCTCCTCTCCAGCTGATAAAAAGAATCTTCGTTAAGTACCCCTTGGCTGCTGGTTTAATTTGATAAATATAAAACCGGAGCGTTCTAATAAAGCCATCCATCATTCCATATCTCAGCAGTTCTCTGAGCTGAAGGCTCTTTCCCCCACCCCCTCAATCAATGTTTAGGATGATAATAAATTGGGTGTTGTTCAGGAATATCAGGGGAAATGGTACGTCCCTGAGATGACCCTAGGGAGCGTTGCTGGGGACCCAGGGAAAAGAGACACCTCCAGGAACATCACCCTAAACTCTTTGTTTTTGTTTTTGTTTTTTTTTAATGTTATGGGGTTGTTTATTTATTTGTTCTAATTAGTTGCACATGATAGTAGAATGCATTTTGATACATTGTACATAAATGGAATATAACTTCTCATTCTTCTGGTTGGACATGATGTAGGACCACAATGATTGTGTAATCATATATGTACATAAGGTCGTAATGTCTGATTCATTCTACGATCCTTCCTAGTCCCATGCTCTCTCCCCTCCCTTCGCTCCCCTCTGCCTAATGCAAAGTACCTCTACTTTTCCCTAACCCCCCTCTGCTTATTGTGAATTCACATCCACATATCAGAGAAAACATTCATCCTTTGGTTTGGGGGGATTGGCTTATTTCACTTAGCATGATAGTCTCCAGCTCCATCCATTCACTGGCAAATGCCATAATTTCAGTCTTCTTTAAGGCTAGGTAATATTCCATTGTGTGTGTGTATATATATATACCACGTTTTCTTTATCCATTCATCTGTTGAAGGGTGTCTAGGATGGTTCCAAAGTTTGGCTATTGTGAATTGAGCTGCTTTAAACATTGACATAGCTGTGTCGCTGTAGTGTGCTGATCTTAATTCCTTTGGGTATAAAGTGAGGAGTGGGATAGCTGGGTCAAATGGTGGTTCTCTTCCAAGTTTTCTGAGGACACCCTAAACTCTTATACAACTGCAGAGCGCCTGTCCCCAGCCTCCACGCCAGTCCCCTCCCCTCTGCTACTCTGCTTGCTGCTGGGCCCAGCCCCTGACCAACTAGCCTCTCCCGCTTCCTGGCCCAGCCTGGAACTGCACCCTCCCTCCATCCCTCTTGCCCTTCTTGGAGTAGGAGGAGTATTTTGTTGTGACTGGCCTTGAGAAGGCTCAGGAGCCCTGGCCCTGGCCCTGGGCTGTGCTCAGCCACTGGCAGCACCCACCCTCAGGCGTGGCCGGTCGGCCTTAGCCCTGCCCTGGTGGAGCGCAACGGCCTTGGGCCAAAGAGTTTTCTGACTCTGTCCTGGTGGGTCTTGGCCTGCTGGAAGATTGCATCATTACGGGTAGGAGTCACCAAGGCACATAGGGGCTGTCCCCGAGGTCCCCTCCTGAGTTGTCCAAACTAGAACGGAGACTCTGGCCCAGCAGGACCTGCCTGTGTGCTAAGCCCCTCCCTTCTAATGTGCCTGATTGACCATCCCGGTCCAGGGTGGTCGCTGGGCCTAAAGGGTGAGAGGCCGCAACATTCTTCCTTCTCGTAATTTAGAGAAGGCAGGCGGGTGGCCAAGGGACCTGAAGTAGATGGGCTTGCAGCTGGCTCCCCAGGAGACACGGACCGTCCTCAGCCTGATCCACCTGCGAGCCATGCGGCCTGCAGAGACCGTGGGCCCGGGTGAAGAGCAGGCTCTCCTCTCTTGATGCGTTGTGAAGCAGTCACTTGCCAGGCATCATTCAGAGCGTGCCCGAGTGCTATCTTGGTTGAGGGCTGATTAACTGGACATGTGACGTGTCGCTACATTTAACTTGCAGGGCAGTGTGTCCTGTGGAGGGACCCCGTGGACTCTGGAATCTGGTCTTAGCCAGGTGTCCGCTAGACAGAGGGGAGACGTGGGGTAGCAGTGTGCACTCAGCTGGGACACCCGGAGCGCCCGTCCCCCTAGAGCTCACAATGCCTGCGACAGGGTGCTTGCTGCTCAGCCACCTGCAGGAATAGACTCACTTTAGTTCTTCTTTAAAAATTGAGGCCAGGAGGGCTGGGGCTATAGCTCAGTGGTAGATTGCCTGCCTGGCATGTGTGAGGCACTGGGTTCGATCCTCAGCACCACATAAAAATAAATAAATAAATAAAGATATTGGGCTGGGGTTGTGGCTCCAGCGGTAGAGCACTCGCCTAGCACGTGTGCGGCCCAGGTTCGATCCTCAGCACCACGTACAAATAAACGCATTGTGTAAAACTAAAGCAAATAAATAAATTAAAAAAAAAAAAAATTGAGGCCAGCCAGGTGCTGGCTTTGAACTCGCAATCCTCCTGTCTCGGCCTCCCAAGTGCTGGGATTACAGGCCTGCCCCACTGCTCCCGGCTTGAGTCCTTGTTTACAGGGAAGGATTAAGACAGGAGAGCTCACAGTCTCAGTGCCAACCCAGCTAGACCTGGACTGAGGAAAGAACCCACAGGCCTGGGCCTGCTGTCTCTGAAACAGTCGGCTCAAAGCTGGCTTCCTGGAATAGCCAGCCCTGCGTCCCTGAGCTGCTTAGGGGCCTCACGGTGCCAGGCTGTGCGACATTACGGTGATCAACGCCGCTTGTGGGAGTTCTGACAGCGTGATCCCCCCACTAAGACCCGGGGTGCCAAGTCTCCACCACCACACTCTTCACGGAGGAGGAGGAGGGTGCTCGGTCCTCCCTCCCACGGAAGCGGGGGACGCCATACCTGGCACCGACTTCTCCTGCCTCCCCAGACCTGGGAGTCCTGCTCATCTCCCCACGTGGGGCCCCTCAGGCTCTCCGGCAAAAGCCATCTCAGAATTGGAGAATCGCCGTGTGCTGTGGTTTTGCGGTGTCTCAGCTACAGATGCTCCAAAACTTCCACCCCCTCGGGGACTCACAGAACAGCCACGAGGGGCTGGAGGGCGCTGGCCGGGGGAGGGTTGCGGGGTTACGGGGGGGGGGGCAGGACAGACAGCACGGGCTCAACACACAGGTGACCACCGGCCTTGGTCCGGTAGCCAAGAGCTACCCCAGCTGGGGCCCTGCCCCCCACCTTCTCAGAACCTCCCTGCTCCTGTCATGACCTGTCTCCAAGGCTGTAGGTCCCTCCTGTCCTTCAGAAGGCTGCCTGGGGGCCGTGCCCACACTCATCTTCCCATGATGCGTTCAGTCCCCTTGACTCCTCCGAGGGTGACTTCCCC
Organism: Tamias sibiricus; assembly: GCA_025594165.1. NCBI lineage: Eukaryota > Metazoa > Chordata > Mammalia > Rodentia > Sciuridae > Tamias > Tamias sibiricus. The sequence goes on from CM046660.1 coordinate 5,275,927, forward strand.
GGGGCTGTGCACGGTCTGTGGGGAGCCCCGCCTGCCTCTCTTCTCTACCCACATGCATTTAGGACCTCACAATTTGCCAGTGACCTTCAGAAGGTCTCCCTCAGGGAGAGTGCTATAGGCCTGACCGTGACCGCGGGGTGGCCAAGTGACTCAGAGTCCCAGGGAACCTGAGGTGCGGGGGGCAGGGAGCCACCCACCAGCTCCACACAAACTCCACTTCCGCTCCTCCCACCACAGAGGGCTGTCTCTGGGGCTTCGTCCTCCAGGGAACACAGCCCGAGCTCACTGCACCTCGGGGCTCGGGGGCGGGCGGGGGCCTGAGCACCACCTGCCGAGCCCACTCACGCTCTCCTTCTGAAGGTGCAGGGGCTCACAGACACACACATGAGCAGACATGCCCCCTGCACACCTGGCACCTGCACGTGTGGAGCAGCCCTGCGCACCAGGACTCGGCCTCCAGAGGACAAGGACAGCAGCGAAGTTCAGCTCCACCCCTTTGGCTGGCCCTGAGCTGGCCTCCTGGGTGGCCTGGGCAGAGGGCAGGGGCGCAGGCCTGCTCTCTCCCGTCAGGGACGCCTCCTGATTTGCTAGGGTTGACTTAACAAAGTGCCACCCACGGGGTGTTCTTAGTGACATTTACTTTTTCATGATTCTGAAGGCTAGAAATCTGCCATGGAGGTGTTGACAGGGGGTTTCAGAGGCCTCCCGCTGGCTGGTGACTCCAGGGTCTGGTGTCTGCATCCTGCTTGCCTCCTCTCAGGAGGACACCAGTCACACTGGATGAGGGCCCGGCCCTGAGGACTTGGCGGCAACTTAGTCACCCCTTCAAACACCTTGTCTCCAAGTATGGCCTTGTGCCGAGTGCGGAGGAGTCGGGCTTGGAGGTGGGAATTGGGTGGGGGCGTGACTCAGTCCCTAACAGGTGCCCACTCAGAGCACCGGCCTCCAGCAGCAAGAGGGTTAAAGCCGGAGCCGAAGCGGGTGGGATGGGGGTGTGTCTGCGTTAAGTGGATTATGGGGAAGCTGCTGCTCACAGCCTCAGCTATAATTAGAGAAATTACAGGCAGGGCTGAGAAGAGCAGGGCTCCCCTGCCTGGTAATTAGGGTGGGATCGTGCTGCTGCCCGGGAAGCGGGGGTTTGCTGTCGCTGGGATGCTGGGATCTTCCAGGAGAGCAGCAGTGAAGCAGCCCCCCAGGCCGGCTCCCAGCAGACGGGGCGGAGGCTGCTGGTGGGTGGGGTGGGGCAGGTCAGGGACCCCCTCAGCAGGAGCAGCCAGTGGGCTTGGGGCCCCTGGATGGCCAGCTTCTACCTTCCTCTACCTTTTGCCCCAAAGCAGCAGGGGAGGAAAAAGGGGGCCATGTGAAGCCATGAACAGGAAGGGGAGGTGAAGACACAGCCCTCCCGCCAGCCGGTACGGCAGCCCTCCCGCCACGCGCACAGAGAGGAGGGAGGAGAAGGCGGAAAGAGAGCACCGGAGGGCCCTCGCTTAGGCTGGCCCACGAGGGTTTTTTTTGTTTGTTTGTTTGGTGCCGGGGATTGAACTCAGGGGCACTGGACCCCTGGGCCACATCCCCAGCCCTTTTTTGTATTTTATCAGAGACAGGGTCCCATGGAGTTGCCAAGTGCCTCGCCATTGCTGAGGCTGGCTTTGAACTCGCGATCCTCTGACCTCAGCCTCCTGAGTGCTGGGATTACAGGCCTGTGCCACTGGACCTGGCGCAGTCTTTGTTTTTTGTTTTGAGACAAGTTCACACTAAATTACTGAGGGTCTCACTAAATTGCTGAGGGTCTCGCTAAATTGTGGAGGCTGACCTCAAACTTGGAATCCTCCTACCTCAACCTCCCCAGTCACTGGGACTGCTGAGTGCCCCGTCACACTCAGCAGGAAGAGCATTGTTTTTTGTTTTTTGTTTTTTGTGTACCAGGTATTGAACTCAGGGGCACTCGACCACTGGGCCACACCCCCAGCCCTTTTTTGTCTTTTATCAGAGACAGGGTCTCACTGAGTTGCCAAGTGCCTCGCCATTGCTGAGGCTGGCTTTGAACACGCCATCCTCCTGCCTCAGCCTCCCAAGTGCTGGGATTACAGGCATGCACCACCGCGCCCGGCTCCAACAAGTATTTTACTGGGGCAAGTCCATGAGCCAGACGGGGTCTGGCCTGCAGGGCCTTGCTCCCCCCGGGGGATATGGTCCAGGCATCCTCTCGGACACTGTGTTCTCTACGAAGCAGCAGGCTGTGCTGGGCCTAGAGGGACAAAGACCCCCTGAGGAGGTGACACTGAATTCCACAAGAGTGAGTGTGGGACCCTCCTTGTTCAGCCCCAAGCCTCTTTTCAGTTTAACTGCTTCTTTTTGCTTCTGTAAAATGCTTGGCTTAAAGACAACAGAAGTCAAACCACTGTGACCCCATTTTGTTATCAGCTGCCCCAAAGTGTTGCAAAGTCTCTTGTCACAAAGCAGGAATAAGCCCGGATATGATAAGCCAGCCTGCTGTGTCCCTGGACCGGGCGGCACTGGGCCTAAGAAGAGAGTGGAAAGCCAAGATGGAGCCCTGGGTCCTCCTCAGAGCCACCCTGTGCACACTCCTGTCCCCGCTGTGCTTCACTTTGCTGGGGCTGCAAGGACCAAATGCCAAGCACCAGCGGCTTCAGTAACAGCAACGTATTATCTCACGGTTCCCGAAGTTGGACGTGCAGGTCAAAGTGGGGCAGGGGGGGCTTCCCCCGAGACCCCCGTCCTGAGCTTGCAGGTGGCACTGTGTCACTGTGTCCTCATACTGCCAATCCTCTGTGCATGGGTCTTTCTTCAGGTGTCCAAATTTCCTTTTCTGACAAGGACACTAATGGGATGGGATTGGAGCTCACCTCCACAGTCTCAGCGTGTCTTAACCACCTCTTTAAAGGCCTGTCTGCAAATACAGCCACTTCAGGAATACTGGGATAGAGCTTCCACGTCAATTTTTGGTGGGTGGACATTATGAATTAGCCCGTGACACACAATCTACAGGTCCTAGCCCCAGACACTCTCAGCCCCGAGAGCAGATAAAGTCAGGGGAGCTGCCTTCCACCTCTCTGGAGAGACAGGAGCTTGCCCTGCCTCTGTCCCAGATCTAGATTCAAATCCTGCTGTAGAATATAAACCTGCACAGAAAGTGTGATCTAGGGGCTGGGGTTGTGGCTCAGCGGTAGAGCACTCGCCTAGCACGTTGCGCGGCCCGGGTTCGATCCTCAGCACCACATAGAAATAAACGCATTGTATACAACTAAAAGCAAATAAATAAATATTTTTTAAAAAGAAAGAAAGTGTGATCTAGATACGTTAATTTGCATGAGGTAGAACAAATATTCCAAAATATCGAAGTCACAGACTTGTGGGTAGATTTTCTTTCACTGTCCAATTTTTTTCACAGTTAGTGCATTAGTTATAGTTTTTAATAAAGAAGTATTTTTTTTTCAAATCTCAATTCTGCCATTTAATATAAAACCATGGGCAAATTGCTTCTTGGAAACTCAGCATCTCCTTCTGTGAAGTGGGTCTAACACAGCCTCACAAAAATCAGCAGAGGGAGCACTAAAAACCACACACACCTAATGGTTCTCTAAATCTGGGTCCCAGAGTCCTTTTACTTTTAAAAATTATTGATAAGTCCAAAGGTTTTTGTTTATATGAATTTTATTTATCAATATTTACTCTATTAATTAAAATTGTGAAAGTTGACTTTTATTTATTAACTCAAAAATAGCAACCCTGAGCGGGTGTGGTGGCACACACCTATAATCCCAGTGCTCAGGAGTCTGAGGCAGGAGGACCTCAAGTTCAAAGGCAGCCTCAGCAACTTAGCGAGACCCTAAACAACTTAGCAAAACCCTGTCTCAAAATAAAGTATAAAAAGGGCTGGGGTTGTGCTTCAGTGACTAAGTGTCCCAGGGCTCAATCCCTGGTACCAAAAAATTAAAATAAAATAGCAACCATGAACCACTATAGGTTGATGTAAATCAGTGTTGTTTTTTTATTTGCTTTAGTTGTACACAATGCGTTTATTTGTACATGGTGCTGAGGATCGAACCCGGGCCATGCACGTGCTAAGCGAGCGCTCTGCCGCTGAGCCACAACCCCAGCCCCGATGTACATCAGTTTTTATGAAAAAAAAAAAAAAAAAAAAAAAAAGACACTTGCTAAGCCAACCCAACGTCAGCAAGAAGAAAGGCTCTGCTTCGCAGCACTGTGCGTGCGTCTCCTTAGCATCTGGCTGAATGGGAGCCGGCTGGGTGCTCACGTCTCTCTCTGTGTCGGTCCACTTCACTCTGCTGTTTTGATTGAGATGTATAAATAAAAACCCGTTGAGCCTCAGGGGACCTACTTTGAGAACTGCTGACTTACATGAACCCTCTGCACCTTCCCTGTGGAGGAGTGGGCAGGTACCCCTGGCCTGGGTCCTCTCGTGACGGTCAGGACTCAACTGGGCCTGACACAAATCCAGCAACCCGGGGCTGGCCTTGCACCCAAGCCCAGAGGCGGCAGGTGGGAGGTGGCGAGGGGAAGATAGACTCAACCCAGAAAGCAAATGACTTGCCAAAACACCCGTAAGCCAGGGAGGCGGCCCCAGCAGCCCCTCCCAATCCATATCCACGGAAAGCCAGATGCCGGGCGCCAAGCCGGGATGCAGGCCCGGCCATCAGACCATTACAGAGGAGCTTTCAGAGCTGTCAGACACGCGCACGTCCAGACCCCACGGAGAAAACATGAGCTTTGCGGACACAATGAGAGCAAGCGGCCCTCCCTGTTCTGTCCCTCTTCTCCACCCTGCCTAACACCAGGCGACGGACGCACACGAGCGAGCGCAATTCAGGGCAGACAAAACAAAAATGAGTGTAACAACAACGGGGAAGTCTTGCAGGGGGCTGTAGGTCCAGGCAGCCCTGATCTGCCTGGGCCCGGGGTGCACGGGCCCGATGACAGGAGCTGCAGGTGTGTTGTTGTCCAGACTATGGAAGGCAGCAATGCCCAAACATCTCCATGGCCCGTAGTCAACTGCAATCTTAGCCATCTCCCCAAACAGGGCTCCTGCACAGGTAGGGGTGGCATTAGCCCTGAGCTGGGGTAATGCAGGAGCCCTAATTAAGGAGATAGCTAAGATTGCGGTTAGCTGTGAGCCATAAAGATGTTCAAGCATTACCACCTTCCATGGTCTCACGAGACTTGGCCCGGGACATTGCGGATCGGGTTGGTGCCATTTGCATGATCTCGGGAGACTTGGCCTGGGGGATTGCGGGTCTGTCGGCGCCATTGTGTGGTGGTTGCAGGAGTGTGGATGGTGTTGGAGTTGTTGTTGGAGCCGGAGAGAGAAGCTAGCAGAACAAAGAGCCTGTTCGTTTCCAGTCTGCCTCTGAACTTATTCCCGCGGCGGCGTTGCTCCAAGCGGCCATCGCTTCAGGCAGCGACAGGGTACAGAGGGGGACCTGGAGGCAGCGACTGGAACCAGAGCTGCAGATGTGAAGGACAAGCACGGTCCTCCCAGGCTGGGGAGGACCCCTCCTCCCTGTCCTCCCGGAGGGATGCCCCCGAGAGGCTGTCAGTCCTGCAGGATTAGAACTTGCAAGCCGCCATGGGAAGGCTTGTCCTGGCTCGAAGTCACCCACAGGCCGTTCCCTCCATTATCAAACCTCACCATCCAATTTGCTGCTGTCCCCCGTCACCCCTCGCCTACTGAAAAGGCAGACTTTCCCAAAGAAGGCTGCGTCCTTCGGCGTCCTGTGGGCCCCAGGCCCCCACAGAAGGGGTCATTCATGTCATCCTATAGTGACACTGGGTAGCAGCAGTCTCTTCCTGTACAGACATCTGTCTCACTTGAGGGCCCCACCCTTGTGACCTTTTTTTTTTTTTTTTGGTACTGGGGATTGAACTCAGGGGCACTCAATCACTGGGTCACATCCCCAGCCCTTTTTTTGTAATTTATTAGAGACAGGGTCTCACTGAGTTGCTAAGTGCCTCACCATGCTGAGGCTGGCTTTGAACTCGAGATCCTCCTGCCTCAGCCTCCCAGGTGCTGGATTACCACCACGCCCGGCTCCTTGTGACCTTTCTAACCCTAATTACCTCCCAAAGGCACATCTTCAAATACCATCACACTGGGAGTTGGAATGTCCACACATAAATTTGGGGGACACACAGCATCCCATCTCTCCAAGACTCCTTCAACACACACACACACACACACACACACACACACACACACTCCCCGGGCCAGGGAAACCGCTAGGCTGCCACACTCCCTGCCGAGGAGTGGATCAGGGCTGTCGCTGGGGCGGGAACTGGATCCCTGCGGCAAGCCTGTCCTACCACTGGCTTCGGTAGCATTGTCATCTGCAGGAAAACATTCCCAAAAAGAAATGTTAAGCAGAGCTATCCTCTGTCCTCTGCCTGTCCCTGAGCCTCGCTCCCAGCCCTGCAAACACACACACCCGTCCCCTTCCTCACCTCCCACTCAGAAAGGAACATCTCCCGGCAACAGGGCCCACGTGCAGCGTCTGCATTCAATTAGAACACTTTGGCTTTGACTTGGCTTTGCAGGTGGGAAGTGGGGGGAGACCTGACACGTCGTGTGACGCCTCTCGATCCTGCCAGGCTCTTCGTACGAGTCATTTCAACCTCACACAATCTCATGAAGTAGGAGACACATTTCCTGTTCTACAGAGGGGAACACTGAGGCCTCCCAGCTGGGAAGCCGTAAGGCCAGGATCTCAAAGGGCCGTCCAGTCCCAGGGCCACGTGCCTTCTACCACATCACACTCCCAAACCGGAGACCCTCCCAGGTTGAGTGGTGCCCCTCCTAAGGACAGAGTCCCAGGGGAAGGAAGGGCTAAAGAAGCAGAAGTAATGATTGACCAATGGACTGACCAGAAGTGACCACGCTGGGGATGTTCCCTTTAGTTCAATGAAACGTGGGGGGGGGGGGGGGGGGGATGGAATGCCCAAGCCTGGGCTACCAGGTGGCCCATGTGAGCCTGCTCAGGAACGCAGTGCCCTGGCCCTGCTCGCCCTCCCCGGGGCTCCACCCCACGAGGAAGGCTCTGGCCTGGCCTGCTCAGTGGGCTTGTGGCTCTAGCTTCAGCAGAGTCTGGCCAAGTCATTTCCACCGCCAGGGACACAGAGGGAACATTGGCGTCTCCAGGGCAAGCACAGCCTGAGGGTTCATTCCTGCAGACCTGACCGCTGTCCTGGAGGGTGAGGCCGCGCCCACCTCCCAGGCCACGCCCACTTTCCAGGCCTCGCCCACCTCCAGGCCACGCCCACCTTCCAGGCCGCGCCCACCTCCAGGCCTCGCCCACCTCCAGGCCACGCCCACCTTCCAGGCCGCGCCCACCTTCCCGGCAGGTCCCCCATCTGGAGCCTACACCCGCTGGCAGCACTCTGGCACTCTGGCGTGGTATAGCGGGTGTTTTCACATATAGGCTGCTGCCTGCTGCTACACATAGCTGTAATCTGTGGATTTCAACAGGATGCTCTATCAGAGGCAGAGGCAAGTTGTTGCCAAAATGTGCAAGTCAAATAAATTAATGGTCTATTAAATGGGGCTCTTCATTCCAGAGAGTCAGAAAGAAAATGCTCCTCATCTATAAATCTGCAGGTATTTACACCTCCTGCAAAACCAAAATCCCATGTCCCCCAACGCACACAGGCTTACATAGACAGAGAAGAGCGTGGTGGGCAGCCTCTAGGTGACCCCCAGTGGCTCTCGCCTCCTGGGACCAAGCTCTTGAGGAATCTTCCCTCCTCAGCATGGGCTGGAGCTCCAAACCTGCTTCCAGCAAATAGGATACACGCAGGTGAAAAGATGTCCTTCCCAAGACAAGGTTACGAAAACTTCAGCTTCTGTCTTACCTGCTCCCTCTCGATCTCTTACTCACTGGGAGGGACACTGGCTACCAGGTGCCCAGTCGCTCCATGAGGAGGCTCACATGGCCGGAACTGGGTGCCACCTCTGGCCAATAGCCAGCAAGGAACTAAATTCTGCCCCAATAATCTGTGAGTGCTCTTAGAAGCAGATTGTCCCCGAGTCGAGCCATCTATGGGAATAAAGCTCAACCAGCCCCTGGGGCAATTCTAGACTCAGGAGGGATTTTGAGGCAGAGGAGCCCTGCCCACACTCCAGACCCATAGAAACTCTGAGACAGCAGTTGTTGTTTTAGGCCTCTAAATTTTGGAGTAATTTGTTACCCAGCAGTAGCTGACTAATGTGCAGACACAGGGACTTGATACAGGGACAAGGACTAAGTGTCCCATGTGCTCTTCTTATTCATACAGTCATAAATAAGATACATGTCTTTAAAAAAATGAGCAGATTTCTTCAGGGTGGGTTGTTATATTATTGTCATTTTAATATTCAGACCTTCCAGATTTTTCCAAAGTCAGAGGAATCCACTGGGCCTGAGGCAGGAGGAAGAGAGAGAGGAGAAGCAGATAGCTTTTGTTTGTCTTCAGGTTTCTGAAGCCAAGAATCTCGGCTTGTCTGACCTACCTACAGGAAGTTAACTCTCCCTCTTCCATTGCCTGAGAGAAAGTCAAAGTGTCAGCCGGAGAGGAGTCTACCCTGCCTATCATGGGATATGATTTCTATTTCTACTTCCAGCTTTTAAGAATCATTTTAATCTGGACTACTTACACGTAGGAGAAGAAACTGTCCACAGTCTCCTTAATACACTAATTAATTAAACTCAGATCCAAGCCACATGACCCAGCATGCCGCCTGCCTCCCCGTGGGCCAGGGGCTGCAGGTGTTGACATGGGGAAGGGGGAGCTGGCCTTCTTTGCTCCTCCCCAGGCCTAAAGCGATCCCCTTGCACCAGCCTCATGGCCTTGAGGACCAGCCAAACCTCTGGTGTGACCTACTGACTTGTCCTCTCTGTGGGATGCCAACGAGCACTGATCATCCTGAGAGTCCTTTTAAAAAAAAAAGGGAAAAGCAGAAACAGTTGTAAGAGCTGCATTCCCTAAAAAGAACGCCAGCCAGCACCCCCAGGAGAGCCTAGGGAGTGTCCACTCAGGAACAATAACTGGGTCACCCTGGCCTGGTGGGAAGCTCAGAGGCAGCTTGGAAGTCGGCCCTACCAGGTGGGAGGGTGAGGAAGAAGAAAGTGGGCCTGTGGGCTCTGAGAGGCCAAAGCCCCCAGGTTTTGTCCAAATTAAGGTGGCACAAGCAAAAAAGTGTCCTAAGGGCAAGAGCCACCCACGTGGAGAGGGGCAGCAGAGCCACCAGAGAGCCAGCGTGGAGACTGAAGTTCACCCTAAAGATCGTCCCAGAGCCTTCGGCCCTGCCCACCGTAGCCTTGGACTGGGCCTGAGTGGGGTGGTGGGCAAGGGACTCCCCCAGTTCCATCATGACAGTTGGTGGTTCCCCATATACAGCACAGAGAGGCATCCACAAACACCCCCAGGACACCCAGGGCCCTGCGATAGCCCCAGACCTGGCACAGACATGCCACAGCCTAGCGCAGGGCAGGGCCCCCCTGGACCGGCCTCCCAAAGGAGGGGAGCCTCCCCTCTGGAAAAGAAAATGAGGCCCCGGCTCCTCTGCGGGAAGAACTTTCTAGAGCCTTCTCCTGCTGACCTCCCGCGAAGGGCATTTCCAAGCCCAGCGGCTTCCTGAAGGGCAGCAGTTCGAAGCTCTGAAACCGACTGGTTTCCTCCCCCGCTCCCACCCACAGAGGGTGCCCCGCGGCCCCTCCAAAGGGAGGCCCGCACATCTGTAACCAGACGCCTCCATGATTGTTTGGTCTCCTGGAAGCTGGTAAATAATTCAGGAGAAATGCTTTCCCCCGTTTAAATTAATCCACATAGAATATCCGCAGCAGAAATGTAGACGGGCTGCAGCGGGGCCCCAGCAGGTACGGGCGCCTCATTAGCCCTAACGCCATCGCTGATAGAGATTTCACAGGGAGAAACTTGCCCCCCACTGAAAGGAGGAGGCCTACACCAAGCAAGAAGTTCTGGGGCTCAGAAGATGTTCAGACCCAGCCGGGCGCGGTGGCGCACGCCTGTAATCCCAGCACTTTGGGAGGCTGAGGCAGGAGAATCGCGAGTTCAAAGCCAGCCTCAGCAATGGCGAGGCACTTAGCAACTCAGTGAGACCCTGTCTCTAAAAAAATACAAAAAAAAAGGGCTGGGGATGTGGCCCAGTGGATGAGTGCCCCTGAGTTCAATCCCCGGTACCAAAAAAAAAAAAAAAAAAAAAAACAGAAGATGTTCAGACCCCGTTCTGGCCCCAGAGCTCAAAGCAAGCGTGGAGATAAGGTGCGGGAGGCCAGCCCAGCCTTGTCTGAAGACAGACCCACGTGCTCATGGGCACCTGACCCTGGACAGGGAGGAACAGAAATGGCCATCTGCACTCCAGGGCCCCTCTGCTGCTGATGCTCAGTCGTGTCCGACCTTCCCACAGTCCCATGATGCCCTCTCTGGTGGCACGCCAAGACCCAAAGAGGCGGGGCCTGCCTCAGAGTCATCCCACGGCCCGGGGAGAACGCAGGCCCCCCACACAGGACCGTCCCCACGTGCTCTACACGGGAGGCTGTCCTGAGGCAGAAGACGAGGAGAGATGGCCCCTCTGCACAAACTATGGGGGGGAAACAGGATGCCGAGACCAGAGCGCACGCCGGTGGCCGGGGACGCCCTCGGCAAGGCAGGTGCCATCGCGGGTGGCACAGCGTGGAGGGGGAGCCCCGTGTGTGAGCCAAGGAGCGGGGGTTGCTTCTCTGGGGACTGAGGAAAGTGGACAGGTGGGGCTCAAGGGGTGGAGGCCTGGAAGGAAGAGCCTCTGGCTTGTTTTAGGGGTCATGAGGTGAGGGAGGTGCCGGAGGAGGAGACCGCAGATGTGGGGGAGAGAGGCCAAGGGCGCCCAGTCAGCCCAGCGTCCAGGGGGCCCCCGAGGAAGGGCAGCTGGGAAACGGCTGGGCCGTGCCCGCCGCACCCTCCCTCGGCTCCCTGTCCACCCTCAAGACCCATGAACCAGACCTTATTTGGAAAAGAGTTTTTTGCACATGTAATTAAATTCAGAGTCTTGAGATAAAATCAGTCAGGATGATCCAGTTTGGCTGAAATCCAAGGAAAAGCGCCCTCGGAGAAAGCCGGGGCAGACCTGGGAGGGAGGAGAGGGTCACGAGAAGACAGAGGCAGGGACTGGTGTGGTGTGGCCCCGGCCAAGGAGCCACCAGCAGCTGGAAGAGAGGAGGGAAGCCCCACCCCCAGAGCGTCCAGAAGGAAAGTGGCTCTCCAGCGTCTTCTTTTAAAACTATTTTTTTTAATTTATTTATTTACTTTAGTTAACACACTCACAGCCTGTGTGATGGTCGGACTGTCTAGAAGGACTTCTGAAAATCAAGGGTTTTTTCCACGTTTGGTAACACGTGCTAACAGCAACGATAGGACAGGACGTATTCAATTATCTGACCCTGGAATCGCCTCAGCCCAGCGTCCCCACACCCTCCACAGAGGGGTCCAGCCCTGCCCGGCCCCTGCCCTCTGGACCCGTGCTGTTCCCTCTGCATGCGAACTCCCCTCTGCTTGCCCTGACGGCCACTGGGTGAAAACAGTGGCCAGTGTATTGCAGAGGGAAAACACGAGTGTCCCAGGACGCCCTCAGGTGTGCCCCTGGGGGTGGCAACTCCAGCTCCCTGAAGACCCGCCTCTTTTTCCTTGGGCCTCAGCCTGACGCCCAGGCTCACACCCAGGGCGGGCAAGACCGGCCTGTCCTCCTGGAGCTGGCCTCCCTCAGACGGCAGCCCCGCCCGGCAGCCCCTGGCAGGAGCCAACCCCTGCCCGCCCCCCCACTTGCAGCTACAGAAGAGAGGAGGTGGACGAGCCAAGGCCCAGCATCTCCTCGCTCGGGTGTCGCTGAGGAAATGCCTGGAGGATGGAGCCTGTTGAGGGCCGCTGTAAAGTCCTGCTGAGTGAGGCCAGTGGCCCCCGGGACACGAAGATAGCCACAGACTAGCCGAGGAAGAGCTCCCCCGGCAGTCTGCCTGCTGGGTGCCGAGCCGTGGGGCGGACGCTGCAACCCAGGCTGCCCTCCTCGATGCTCCAGTCCTGACCCCACCACGGGACCCAAGGGAAAAACCCACCACTGGAAAAGAGAAAGATCAGGGGCACCTTCCCCTAGGCGGTCACTGTGAGCGTGCCCCCCTCCCAGGAGGGGAGAGAAAGTGACGTTTCCACTTCTCTGGAAAGTGGCCTCCCATCTCATCTGCCCCCCACTGAAGGACTATCTGAGCACCTCCTAAATGAGGGACACAAGAACCCTGTCACACAGCCACTGCTCCTGTGTCACAGATGAAACCGAGGCCCAGAGTAAACTGTCCATCCCTAGTGATATCCAAGAAGCGGTGGGTTGTAACTTGAACCTGGGTTTGTCTGTCCCCTCCCCCACCACAGTGGCCCAGAGAGAGGTCATCTAGTCTGCCAGAAGGAGCCCTCCCCATGCTCCTGGACCAGGGGCCCTTCCCTGCTGGCCCTCAGCCAGGACACCTGCTCCCGATAGCAGCAGTTACCCTGGGAATGGCCAGCGTTGGGCAGGGCACCCCAGGGTTCAGAGTGGAAGGGTTTTCTGCTCAAAAGGCAGCTGCGGAGCATGTGTGAAATGATCCTGAGTGCAAGAGGGCCTGGCCTTCCTCTGCCCTCTCCCCCTGCTGCGCTCCAGTGACCGTCCACACCAAGAACCTGCCCTTTCTGCCAACATAAAACCCAAGCCCAAGCCCACAGCTAGAAAGTAGAAGGGGAGACCTACCCAAGGGGAGAGTTCCTCTTAGATGCTCATTAGAACAACTAGGAGTTGATTCCCCTGTGGACCCCACCCCTTGCCAACCAAAGGACAGATACCTGGCACTGTCAAGGGACTGTGTGGCTCAGGTGACCACCTCTCAACATGGCCAAGAAGAAGGAAGCTGCCTGGCACCTGTGTCCTCCCGCTGTGGGAAGCCGGACGGCAGCAGGGCCACCTGCTCACCTGTGGAGCTCCCCAGAGGCTTCCTGCCCCTCAGCAATGCAGAGGCTGGCCAGGGCCTTTGGGGTAGTTTCTTTCTTGCAGGCCTGTGGTTTCCTGCTCAGAGGAGGCAGCTGGGAACAGAAGGGTCCATCAGAGCTCAGCTCAGGCCTCAGGAGGGCCAGAAGACACCAAGGCCCTTTTCCTCTCCCCCGGGGCCCTGGCCTCTCCGTCTATCGGAACTGAGCGAGTATGGCAGGCTGAGAAGTCACTAGCAGGTAAGTGCTGTCCCCAGGACATCGACGGTGAAGTGAGGCAAGGCTGGACTCCTTCCAGCTTCTGACCGTGCTCTGGCCCTCGGGCAGGAGCTGCCTACCCCAGGAAGGTGGAAAAGGCGGAAGCAGAGACTGCTGGAAGGGGAGTCAGGGAGGGGAGAGTCCCGGGCAGGAAGCCCACCACCGCCCAGGGGAGACACAGGGAAAAAGGAAGTGGCAGAACATAAATTATTCAAGACCATCCAATTGTTTAACAAAGGAAAAACTGAGAGACTGCTACAGTATACCCTTGCCAAAACCACGAGGCCGTGGAGGGATGTCATCATCTGGTAGAGCTACCAGAATGAATTACCATGAAGCGTGTTGCTTAAAACAACAGGTTCCCTGTCTTACGGGCGCTGGAGACTGCAGTCCAAGTCAAGGTGCTGGAAGGGTCTGTTCCTCCTGGGGCTCGGAGGGAGGCGCCACCTGTCCCATGCCTCCCTCCCGGGTTCTAGGGGCACCTGGCATCCGGGGCATCCCTCCCTCCGTGTGGACACATCCCTCAGGTGCATCTCCGGCACCTGTGACTCCATCTCCACCTCACCTCTCCTCCGAGTGTCTCCAATCTCTCGTCTCACCCATAAAGACACCAGTGGCTTGGATTCAGCCCCGACCCGAAGCCCAGATGATGTCATCTCAAGATCTTCCACTCAGTGACATCTGCAAGGACTCTTTCCAAGGGAGGGCACCTGGCAGGTACCAAGGGTCAGGACTTGGGCGTTCCTTTCTCGGGGAGGGGGGGTGCACAAGTCAACCCACTACGAAAGGCGACAAACTCACCCTGCGAAAAGGGAACCCGGAAACACGGAAGTCCCAATAGGGGCAGCTTAAGTTGGACCGGAGCTGCGTCTCCTGGTGGCAAGTGTTGGGGATGGTTCATGCGAGGCCAGGGGGCAAATCTATGCCCTGGGTGCGGGAGGGGGTGCAATGACCCCTGGGGCAGCCTGAGCGTCCCCATCCTGCATTTAGGTAGGAAAGCAAAGGGAAGCGCAGGGATCACTGGCACGGGACCCGGCGCTGGCAAAGCCCTCCCTGCTCCCACCCAGTCCTCGATTCTCCAGCCTCCTAACCAGCCACAGCCATAGTAGGCGGCTTTCAGGTAAAGTCTGTGTCTACACTTACCTGTCCTGCTGTGCCACCTAGGAGTTCTAGTCCTGTGAAAGCTGGGGCCTTCTGGGAAGCTGAAGCAGCACAAAGGCCCCTCTTCAAGCCCTGATTCTTGCCTTAAGTCAAAAAAAAAAAAATTTCAGACATGTCGCTCAGAGTAACAGGCATGAGTTTACTGAAGGGATAGGAAGGGAAAGGGGGCACTCTTAAGGGAGAGAGGGGGTCCTCTCAGAGAGGAGGGGGGACAGTACATCTCTCCTACATTCTGGTTTTGTTGAGGATCCCAGAGAAGTTTCCAGAGAGTCCCACCCAGCTCCACCTCTTGACTTTTGACTGACAGCTGAATGACATCAGACTTTCAAGTCCCCACTGCCAGGACTACTCCAAGTCACCTTGGCCCATGCTGACTGGTTCTAATTGGATTCTTAACCATAAATTCTTACAGATTTTATGGTCAGGAGGAATTTTCCTTATCTCCCAGGGTTTCAGAATCTGGTCTATGTAAAGGGTCACAAAGTCGCCTTCAGGGTAACTTGGGTTTCTCTTATCCACATTATTTTGGGCCTACATTTGTCCTGCAGATAACAGGTAGTTTGCTAAGGAATGCAGCAATCCTGTCTTAGGCCAGGCAGGGCTGCAGGTAAATTCCTTCTTGGAAGAGAAAGCTTGTGGGGTCCGCACAGTGGGCCCATTTTATAGAATTACTCTCTTAACCTCCTGTGCCCACTACTCACATCTGTCTGTCCCCTGTCAGTCCTAGAGGGGAAAGACCTTGCTTCCAAATGAATTGATACATTTGTTCCGACTGTTATTTTCCAGTCTTCCTGTTTTGCATTTTCTTCTTGGGTCAAGGGCAACAAGAGATAAATGAATCACGCAAGCCGGAGCTTACATGTGTTAGGCCTTAAGGCAAAACTATTTCACAAGAGCACTATCTGGAAAGGTTATCAGTTTCCCATTAATTGAGTTCTCAGTGTCTCAGAAAAAGAAAATGGACCACGAGGACAGTCCACTAGTGCAGTGATTTACATGGGGACAATCAGAATTCAGGCCACTGAACAAGTGACAACCCCTCCAGACAACCCGGGAGAATTGAGAATGGGGACCACCAGGAAGGGCCAAACGAGAGCCCCTGTTGAGTGGCTGAGATGAACTTTAGCTCACATTTTAAATTTACTAAGCCGGTTCAATTCCTCTTCCCTACCAGGCCCTGGAGGTTAGCCAGGCGGAAAGAGCCCACGTTTAAACCTGCAAAACCGATCACAAGAGCAGGCTGCCCTCTGCAGGGCACGGAGGGACACGCGCCCGGGTCTCTGCCGCCTCTACGTTATTTTACTTTTTTTTTTTTTTTTTTTTTTTAATGCAAGGCTCCAAAATTGGCAAGGCAATTTCTACACACTCCGCGGCTGTCAGAGACCTCACCACCTGGAACCTGTTCATTTCACGAGCAATGCAGGATTCAAGGACTCGGGGCCATGGCTGAAATGTTTGCCCCGGCATTTGCAATCAGTCTGAGCCACCAGCTAAGGGTTGGTGGCGTCTGGTTAGCCAGGAACATGGAAACAAACTGTGGTGGACGGGGACTGAAGGTTCCTCACCTGCAGAGGAGGGATTTTACTGGCTAGAAATAATGGAAGCCATCACTGTCATGAGATTATGACACACCTGCAGATGCTGGGCTGGGACGGAATCCAGGTTTCTGGTTGCAGGGCTTCCCCCATCTGCACGTGAGGGCTGGCAGCATCAGGAAGAAAGAAACCTGGGGAGGGGACGGCTGCTGTGGCCTTGCCTCTGGAGTCGTCCTGGCCCCGTCTGACATGAGATTTGGCTCAGACCTGCAAGCCCAGCTCTGTGCTCCCCTACGAGGGAGCCTATCCTCTGGTGCAGGGTACTGCTTGTGGTCCACAGTCTGCATGAAAAGTAAAACTTCAGAGGGGCGCCGGGCGCGGTGGCACATGCCTGTAATCCCAGCACTTGGGAGGCTAAGGCAGGAGGATCGCGAGTTCAAAGCCAGCCTCAGCAATGGCGAGGCACTTAGCAACTCAGTCAGACCCTGTCTCTAATAAAATACAAAAAAGGGCTGGGGATGTGGCCCAGGGGTCGAGTGCCCCTGAGTTCAATCCCCAGTACCAAAAAAAAAAAAAAAAAAAAAAAAAAAAAAAAAAACTTCAGAGGGGCTGGGGATGTAGCTCTGTGGTAGAGCCCCTGCTAGCATGCTCAAGGCCCTGGGTTCAATCCCCGACACCAGGGCGGGGGAAAAAAAGTTAAAACCTCAGTGTGCAGCTGTAATAGTGAGTGTAGTGAGTGCATGTCATTTGTCAAATTCCATAGACTGTACAACACTGAGCGTGAACTCTGAGGTAAACTGTGGACTTTGGGTAACAATGTACCAAGGTAGGTTCAATTATAACATACGTATTGCCCCTTGCCCACCTGGGGATGTTAGAATGGGGATAGGTGTATGGTAACTTTCTACTTTCTGCTCAGACTTGCAGTGAACCTGACACATCTAAAACTGATGTCTAATTTAAGACCTTATCAACAGTGAGATTTTGGACAGCTCGGCTCTCATGGTAAATGGGGGAGCCCCAGGCTGTGCAGCATGACTGGCCCCCAGAGCCAGCTCCCAAGAGGGAAAGTCCAGGTTAGGCTTTGAGAGAGACGCTGGCTCCGGTGCATGTGGCTAGCAGCCACAGAGGAAGACCCAGGCGCAGATGGGGCCACTCTGCGGCTTGCTGTCACCTGATCAGAGCTGCTGACCCATTAGAGGCTCCCTCAGGAATTCAGGCCCGTCAGCTTTGGGGGCCACCGTGCTGCAGGGTGCAAAAGACAGGCTGCTCCTCAGACAGGGTAGCTCTGCCTGACGCAGGCAGTGTCTTCCAAAAACCGAGAAGCCGGGGAGCTAGCTAAGGAAAAACCATGGATGACCACTGTGTGCGCCTCTCACCGCTGCTGTAACAAATCACCACAAGCTAATCTAGTGGTTTAAAACAATACAAGCCGGGCGCGGTGGCGCACACCTGTAATCCCAGCGGTTTGGGAGGCTGAGGCAGGAGGATCGCGAGTTCAAAGCCAGCCTCAGCAATGGCAAGGCACTTAGCAACTCAGTAAGACCCTGTCTCTAAATATATACAAAAAAAGGGCTGGGGATGTGGCCCAGTGGTCGAGTGCCCCTGAGTTCAATCCCCGGTACCACAAAAAAAAAAAAAAAAAAAAAAAAAACAAACAAAAAAACTTAGTCTCTTACAGCTCTGGGGTTTGAAAGTCCAGGATGAGAGCTGGGGTGCAGCTCAGTGGTAGAGTGCTTGCCTAGCATGCATGAGCCCTGGGTTCCAAAGTCCAGCAGGGGTCTCCCTGGGCTAAAATCAGGGTAGCTGCAGGCCTGCTCCTCTGCAGGCTCTGCGAGGGGCTGTTTCCTGATGCCTCCTCCAGCTCCTAGAGGCTGCCCGCATTTCTTGGCTTGTGGTGGCTTCCTGCCTGCCTGTCTCTGTCTCCATCCCTATCCCTGTCTCTGCTTCTGATTTCACATCTCCTTCTCTGACTCTGGCCCTTCTTCCTCCTTCTTATAAAGACCCTGAGCTCCCATTGCCCCCTCCACCATAACCCAGGATAATCTCCCACATCAGGATCCTGAATGTAATCACTGCTACAGAATCCCTTCTGCTAGATACGGGAACTTTTCACAGGTGCTGGGGATCAGCACGTGGCTCTCTTTGGGTGCCCGTTTATTTTTTTTTTTAATATTCATTTATTCGCTTTAGTTGTACACAATGCGTTTTTACGTGGTGCTGAGGGTCGAACCCGGGCTGCACACGTGCTAGGCGCGCACTCTACCGCTGAGCCACAACCCCAGCCCCCTGGGTGCCCGTTATTCTAACACATCCATGTAAGTGCTAAATTATATGGAGACAGTTTTTACTCAAAGAGATAGATGCATTTGGCCTTTCTGAACGACTGTGGCCCCTTTCCAATGCTGAAGTCCCTCTGAAGTCTCCAGACCTGGCTAATCCTTGCCACCTCCGAGGACAGTGGTTCTCAAGGGGATGGGGGTGGTTTTGCTCCCCAGGAGACGTGACAATCTTGGGAGGCATTCCGGTGGTGCCCACTGGGGAGGGTGCTCCTGGCATCTCGTGGGCAGAGGCCAGGGATGCTGCTCAGTGTCCTGCGATGCTCACGACAGCCTCCTCTGTCCCTCACCCAACCACCCAGAATGTCCTGGCTGCAAACGGCCATTTCACAAGGCCAGACTGAGGATCCCTGCTCTAGAGTCCTGGAGAGGACACGTGAAAGGGCCATGCCCACGGCCACAGAAGAGGGAGACTGGAAGTCCCACTGCTCTCGGGGGATGGAAGAGGTGTGGCCCAGATCCCTCAGTAGCCTGGAAGCCACAAGAGCAAGGACAGCACAGGTGTCCAGCGACTCCAAGAGACACACTGAATCTGTGCAACCTCCACGTCCACTTCTTTTTATTTTTTTGTACCAGGGGTTGAACTCAGGGGGGCACTCAACCACTGGGCCACACCCCCAGCCCTTTTTTGTATTTTATTAGAGACAGGGTCTCACTGAGTTGCTAAGTGCCTCACCATTGCTGAGGCTGGCTTTGAACTCGCGATCCTCCTGCCTCAGCCTCCCAAGTGCTGGAATTACAGGCACGCGCCACCGCGCCCAACCCACGTCCACTTCTTAGGCAGCTACCAATGCCCAGGCACTCAGGTCCCCTGGGGCGGTCTGTGCCCTGCTTCAGCCTCCACTGATTTCTCTCCAACCACTTCCTGTGAGCTTATTTGCCTGGTGCAAACGTTTGGAGGTTCTTTATTACCTTGCAAAATATACATATGTTTGGTATAGGGATTGAATTCGGGGGCACTCAACCACTGGGCCACATCCCCAGCCCTATCTTGTATTTTATTTAGAGACAGGGTCTCACTGAGTTGCTTAGCACCTCGCCATTGCTGAGGCTGGCTTTGAACTCGCGATCCTCCTGCCTCAGCCTCCCCAGCCACTGGGATTACAGGCATGGCCACCATGTGATGAACCCAACCTAATTCTATCCTAAGATTGGGAGCCATAAAGTTTAAAAAAACAAAACAAAACAAAGTTAATTTCTGTTTTACTAAGATATTTATTTGGCCTGACCAAACTCTGGGGGAAATCTTGTTTGGAATTCCTGCCAGTGCTTTGAACTCACACAGGCCTGGCTCTCCTTGACCAGATAACAACCCTCCCTAGAAACCTAATGGTGCCTCATGAACTCTGATATGGGGTCTGACTTTACTCCCTACCTTGGAATGCAATGCCATGTAGATCATTAATTTGCTATTTGCCCCTGTATTGTGTATGTCTGAACCCTGTTAGCTGTTAAGTTCCCAAGATTTTTTTGTCACTTTGCGAGCTATAAGAACCTTGTCTTGCCAGAGAGCGGTGCTAATCCCAGCCCAGTGTTTGGGAGGGGCAGCGGCTGGCCAGCACATTTTGTGTACACAATATAAGCTTGCTTTAATTTGATTTAAAATTGGAGTTGGTGGTCTTTTCTTTGCATCTTGGACCAACACCACGCCCGGCACCTTGCAATGTTTTTCATCTCCTTTTTCTTTGCATGACGTGAAACCCACTCTACGGCTCCCCCAAGGCCGTTTTTCGCCTCTTCACTCTGGGTGACACAGGTGGGGTGCACAGAGACCTTTCCGAGGCAGGCGCTGTCATTTTTCCCATCTTTGGGCGGAGGTGTTTTAATACTGGCAGGCTCAATGGGGTTTAAATTGGCTTTACTGTGGATGCCCTACAGTGTCCAATATCACAGATGGATGATGGTGAGAAATCTGCCCAGAAAAGCGTGCGTTGGGAGATTGGCAGGTGAGGTCATGTCGGCCAGTGTGTGAATTTCAGGGCATCCGAGGAGTTTAAACAACGGATCCTTCCTCGGGACTTCCAAGATCATCCTAACCTACTCCCCTCCCTGGATAATATTAACCCTAAGCTCTCCTGGACTTTCCAGGACACCATGCCCCAACATGGGACACATACCCCAGAGCCCGCTAAGCCAAGCTCCTCCCTGGGTGTCAGTAACTAGATTCTCTTGGACTGAATCCAAGAAAAAATACTGTATGTTGAAATCAACCTCTAAAATCCTTTTTTTTTAAAAAAAGGAAGGAGGGCTGGGATTGTGGCTCAGCGGTAGAGCGCTCGCCTAGCATGTGTGCGCGGCCCAGGTTTGATCCTCAGCACCACGTACAAATAAACCCATTTAAACCCATTGTGTACAACTAAAGCAAATAAATAAATATTTTAAAAAAAAAAAAAAAGGAAGGAAAAAAAGCCTGGAAGTTTGAATAAAAAACAAAAGTGGAATAGACTAGAATCCCAGTCGACCCAACAATTTGGTGAGCCCTAGTCAAAAGCTCCCGTCTGGAGCGGGTCCCCGCCTCCCTGAGCTCCCATCCTGAGCCATAATGGGAAGGCCCTAATCTGTCTCCCAGCATCTGTGCTGCCTCACTGGGAGGCCCCAGGAAGAAGGTGCTGGAAAGAACTGTGAAAAGTCAGGCTAGGTGAAGTCAGCCTTCCTCTACAGGGTGAGTGGCAGAAGAATTTTCACTCAAAAGCACAGGCAACAGAAGTGGCCTCAGGGCTTGGGCAGTCCTAGGGCACCTGTGTCCTCACTCACTGTGGTTTTGCTAATTGGCTCTATTTTTTTTTTTAATTTCTTTTTTTTTTTTTTTTTTTCGGTGTGTGTGTATGTGTGGTGCTGAGGACTGAGCCCAGGGCCTTATGCATGCGAGGCCAGCACTCTACCAACTGAGCTATATCCCCAGCCCTAAAATTTGTTCTTTTTAGGTACATATGACAGTAGCGTGTATTTTGACATATTATACACACATGGAGTATAAAGTTTTCTAAGTAGGATCCCATTCTTGTGGTCGTACATGACGTGGAGTTTCACCGGTTGTTTATTCATTTTTAAAATATATATATTTATTTGTTTTAGTTGTACACAATGCCTTTATTTGTACATGGTGCTGAGGACTGAACCCGGGCCAAGCACATGCTAGGCGAGCGCTCTACCGCTGAGCCCCAACCCCAGCCCTGGTCTTGTGTTCATATATGAACACAGAAACTGATGTTTGATCCATTCTACTGACTTTCCTATTCCCATCCCCCCTCCCTCCCCTTCATTCCCTTTTGTCTAATCCAATGAACTTTTATTCTTCACCCCAGCCCTTCCTATGAGCCAGTATCTGCACATCAGAGAGAGCATTTGGCCTTGGGTTCTTTGAGATCGGCTTATTTCACTTAGCATGTGTCCTACTACAGAGCTACACCTTAGTCCCTTGTCTTTTTCAAACACTCCGAAACTCTCCTGAATGTGCCGCGGTATCTTGTTACGGTTTTAATTTGCACGTAACCTACTGACTAATGACATTGAGCATCTTTTCAGGTCCTCTGGTTATGGGCAGACGGCTCAGAAAACATACCAAGTCCATTTTGTCCAAATTGGAGAGTCTTTATTTAGCCGGGCAGCCAGCCCCCGCTCCCCACAGGACCCATAACTGTCTCTGCGAGGAACAGCCCCAGGCCCGAGCATTTCAGGGTCTTTAAAGGCAAAAACCACATCGGGGTCGACGTAGCTGCAAGCAAGCAGGGGTACAGAAGCTGAGCTGAGCAGTTAATGAAACAATGCAGTGGGTACGTTGGCATTGCCCACGGGACTTTCCAGGTTGGCATAGCAGCCAACGAGTAGAAGGGAAGTGGGTCAAAATGACCCTAGCTGAGTACAAGCTGGAGAATTGTTACTAACATCTCAACAATCAATCTCTGACGGGTACATTGCCCAAGAAAAATGGGAACCAAAGAGAACAATTTCACATTGTATAAGAATTGGCATTTTGTGTTGCCAAACATGCTGCACTAAGCAACTATTGATAGGCACAGAGGCAGGGTGTTCCCACGGGAGAAGCATTTCTTTTTTTTTTTTTTTTTTTGGTACCAGGGATTGAACTCAGGGCACTCGACCACTGGGTCACATCCCCAGCCCTTTATTTGAATTTTATTAGAGACAGGGTCTCACTGAGTTGCTAAGTGCCTCACCATTGCTGAGGCTGGCTTTGAACTTGTGATCCTCCTGCCTCGGCCTCCCAAGTGCTGGGATCACAGGGGTGCGCCACCACGCCCGGCAGAAGCATTTCTTATATGATGTGGAGTCTCAGGGTGAAATGGAGTCTGTTTGGTCATTGCCCATACAGCCTGGCCCACAACACTCTTAGCCATTCATATATCCTCTTTGGTGAAATCAAAAATTTTGCCTATTTTAAAATTGAGCTTTCTTCTCACAATTTTTTATAATAACTTAGGGACACTTATAATAACTCAGGGGCACTCTACCACTGAGCCACATCACCAGCCCTATTTTTTTTGCATTTTACTTAGAGACAGGGTTTCACTGTGCCGCTTAGTACCTTGCTTTTGCTAAGGCTGGCTTTGAACTCACAATCCTCCTGCCTCAGCCTCCACAGCCACTGGGATTACAGGCATGTGCCACTATACCCAGTTAATCAGTTGTAAGAGTTAATCAGTTAATCAGTTATAAGAGTTCTCTATATATTCTGGATTCAATTTTTGCTTTTCATCAGGCATACAATCTGCAATATTTTCTCCTAATCTGTGGCTTGTCTTTACGTTTATCTGAATATTGGCTCTAAAAGTTTTTAACTTTAACCAGGCATGGTGGCGCACGCCTATAATCCCAGCACTTGGGAGGCTGAGGCAGGAGGATCGAGAGTTCAAAGCCAGCCTCAGCAATGGTGAGGCACTTAGCAACTCAGTGAGACCCTGTCTCTAATAAAATACCGGCTCAATTCCCGGTACCAAACAAACAAAAAACAGTTTTTAACTTTGATGAGATCCAATTCATTCTTCTTCTTCTTCTTTCTTTTTTTTTTTTTTTTTTAAGCATCATGCCTTTGGTGTCATACCTAGAACTCTACCCAACCAGGGTGAAAGATTTTATTCCATTTTCTCACATAGTGGCTTTATGGTTTCAGCTTTTACCATGATGTCTATGATCTACTTTGCTTTGGTGTTTATGTATGGTATGAGGTAAGGGTGTAGGTTTATTCTTTTGCATGTAAATATTCAATTTCTTTTCTGGTGTGTGTGGGGGGGTTACCTGGGATTGAACTTAGAGGCACTCAACCACTGAGCCACATCCTCAGCCGTATTTTGCATTTTATTTAGAGACAGGGTCTCACTGATTTGCTTAACCCCTCACTGTTGCTGAGGCTGCTTTGAACTCCCCGATCCTCCTGCCTCAGCCTCCAGAGCCACTGGGATTATAGAGGTGCACCATGCCTGGCTGACTATTCAATTTCTTGAAAAGATTATCCTTTCCACATTGAATTATCTTGGTATGTTTTTTTAAAAAAATATTTATTTTTTTTTTGTTGTACACAATGCCCTTATTTAAGTTTACGTGGTGCTGAGGATCGAACCCGGCCACGCACGTGCTAGGTGAGCGCTCTACCGCTGAGCCACAACCCCAGCCCACAATCATGGAGTTTGTTATTCATTTTGTTGATATGGTATATCGCTGAGCATAATAAACACACATTTAATCACTTGGTCAAATGTATTTGTATTTTTAAAAATATTTATTTATTTGCTTTAGTTGTACACAATGCGTTTGTTTTTACGTGGTGCTGAGGATCGAACCCGGGTCACGCACGTGCTAGGCAAATGCTCTACCGCTGAGCCACAACCTCAGCCCCCATATATATTCATATATATATTCATATATATTTGTCCAATATAAATATGTTTGGTCTTTGTCCCAATTTCCTGGCACAAAGTTCCTAAAACCCCAAGAATTTCCTAATATTAGGAGTGTCTTTTGTCATTCATAGTGACCACCAACTGTGAGTTCAATGGTCCCAAATTAGGATGTTCAACTTAAGATTTTCCACTTTCACAATGGTACAAAAGCCATCTGCACTCAATAGGAAACACACTTTGAGTTTTGAACTTTGCTCTTTTCTAGGCTAATGACACGAGGTACAATCTTTCTTGGGATGCTGGGCAGGAGCAACAAGCCACAGCCGGGCTGGGCGTGTTCTGTGTCGCGCTGATGCTTGGTGACTTCCGAGTTGTAAATGCATTTCAACTTAACAATATTCTCAACTTACAACAGGTTTATCAGGGTGTACCCCTCACTGTAAGTCAAGGAGCACCTCAACCTGCTAATGGGGTGACTTAAGTTGCTTCCAGAGAGGGACTGGTTGCCTAGGAAACCAGCTACACATCCTTATACGTTGGAGCGTCTCCGATTTTCCTCTGGGATGGGTGCGGGCTGGGACTTAGTCACCAGGGGCTAATGATTCAATCAAGCACACCTACAGGGGGCGTCCGGACTGTTGAAGACTCTGTGTCCCGGCAGGGCAGTGTACCCAGAGAGAGCATGGAAGCTCATGTCCCAATTCCAACCCCATCTTGCCTCCATGCGTGGCTTCCATCTGGCTGTCATGAGTTGTCTCCTTTATCAACACAAAACCATGCTAGTAAGTGTAGCCCTTGGCTGAGTTGTTCTGTGAGTTGTCCTAACAAATTAGCAAACATGCCTTTCTTGTGACTGGTATCTGAAGAGGGGGCGTCTTATGGGACTGAGCCTTTCACTTGTGGGGTCTTTGCTAGGGCTGTATAGTTAGCATCAGAATGGAACTGGATTATAGGACACCGGGTTGGTGTTGGAAAATGACTCCTTTTTCCCACTTGATTTTGAGATGTTTAACCAATCCTGCATTCCTGGGACAAATCCCACTTGGTCATGGTGTAGGATCCTTTCTTTGTATTTGTTTTATATGAATTCGGTTTGGTGATATTTTGGCCTCTATGTTCATGACAGATACTTGTCTGTGGTTTTCTTGTCCTGTCTGACTTTGGAATCAGGGTCACACCCGCCTCATGGTGGAGTTGCAAAAGCGGTCCGCTCCTCTGCCATTTTCTGCAAAAAAAAAAAAAAAAAAAAAAAAAAAGTGCAAAGGCTAAGTATTAGTCCTTCTCTAAGTCCTTGATAAAATTCACCATGGAGCCATCTGGGCCTGGAGTCTTCTCTGTGGGTATATTTTTAGTGACTATTAAGTTTCTTTCCTGGTCATAAGCTATTCAGAGTTCCTATTTCCTCTTGAGTCACTTTCAGTGTCTTTCTAAGATTTCCTCCATTTCACCTGAATGGTCTAATTCTCCTTCTCCTTTAGAGGTGAACTTTCATTAATATTGAAGGCATTTAACCCATTAAGTCCCATTGTCCCAGATGTGGGACACATATAGAAACTTTAATTGAGCAACAAATGCACCATTTGTAACTTTTGGAATGAATATTATGTTTAAGGTCCTATTCTTTTGATAAAATTAATATGACTGGAGCATTTGAAAGAACAATTATATTCCCATATACATATGAAAAACATATAGAGGCTATATAAACTCTAAATTATTTCCAACCTATTTTAAGGTGCCTGTGTCAATCTTGCCGAAATAGTCCAAGAACTGAAAACTTGAGACTTACTGGGTTCATTTTGGAAGTGAGGCCCTGGGTTCGATCCTCAGCACCACATCAATAAAATAAAGGTATGTGTACACCTACAACTAAAAAAAAATGTTAAGAAAAAAAAAAAAAGATGGTTAGGAAGATGTGGTTTTTGTTTGTTTGTTTGTATTGAGGAGATTTTTTTTTTGTTGGTGGTGATAGAACCCAGGTTTTCATGCATGCTAAGGACACACTCTACCCTGGGCTCCATCCCCAGCCTCCATCCCCGGCCTGGAACCGTGGGTATAGAAGGATAAAGACGGGGAATCCTAAGTGTGCCTTCTGCACCGAAACACAGCAGACCACCTGGGGTTGTTTGACCTCAGCCAATCAGTTCTGAAGCAGCAAGAGAAGCATGGAGGCACTAGACACTACAATCATTGTTCTGCAGCCAGAAAACAAATAATTACTAATTACATGTCACGAAGGGACTTTGCCAAACTGGTTATTACGTGTGTCATGTTCTTTCTTAAAAATGATTAATAGCAGCAACAGTCCTTGCGAGTGGGCTGTCGCCCACGGATGAATGGCCCGGCCACACAGACCGGGCTGTGGAGGAGGCTGTTCAGGGGTGGGGGTCTCTCTGGTAACCGTTCAGGGCAGTCCCTCCTTCTCTGTGCCACTGCGAGTGTTTTCTTAGGGCACACGGAAGCCATCCCTCGGACTTTTTGTGTCCGTTCAGGATAGCCCTTTAGTACTTTAGCTCCAAGAAAACCCTTTTAGCCAGATATTTAGTGGAACAAGAAAACAAAACTTGAGGCTTCGGCAGTGGAACAGCAGGAAGGAAAAGTCATGGAGGGAGGGGCACAAGACGGCGCATCTGATTGGATGAGAAAACACACCGCAGTTCTGTTTCCCAGCAGAAGATTCTGGTGACTTTAGGGCTTTGGGCAGGGTCAGGGGTGGGGATAAGGTGGAAGGAAGAGCTTTGCCCCCAGGTGTGGTTTTTCACACAGGGTGTGGCTCTGAGTCCTGAGGACTTTGGTTCCTTCCATGTCCACACCTTGACCCTAGGGCTGCTGGGTCTAGCATGGGGTGATCTGATGAGCTTCCAGGGTGGTGAATACGTGCAGGTGCTGGGAAGGTGGTGTGCCTGGGGAGGGCGGGGAGGCCCCTCACCCCTACCCACTACCTCACCTCACTCATCTCTTCCATTTTGCTGTTCCCGAGTTGTATCCTAATAGACTGGTCCTAGTAAGTAAACTGCTCTCCTGAGTTCTGACTCTTGTAGAGTATGATCAAAAGTGAGCCAGGGGCCTGGGGAACCCCCTCACTTTATAGCTAGTGGGTCAGATGCATGGATGGTCCCGACTTAGGACAGGCATGATGATTGGTTATCTTTTTCTTTTTTTAGTTTTAGATAGACACAATATCTTTATTTTTTTTTAAATTTATTTTTATGTGGTGCTGAGGATCGAACCCAGGGCCTCACATTTGGGAGGCAAGCGCTCTACCACTGAGCTACAACCCCAGCCCCGATGATGGGTTATCTTGTGGGAGTGAATCCATGCTTACCCTGTGGGGTCATTGCTAACTCTGGACAGTTAATGTTGAACTGAACTGAATCATCAAACACCTTGCTGGTGCTAGAGAATTGGTTGGCACGGGGGTAAAAAAAAAAAAAAAAAAAAAAGAGGCCAGGCGCAGTGGCACATGCCTGTAATCCCAGCACTTTGGGAGGCTGAGTCAGGAGGATCGCGAGTTCAAAGCCAGCCTCAGCAATGGCGAGGCACTTAGCAACTCAGTGAGACCCTGTCTCTAATAAAATACAAAAAAGGGCTGGGGATGTGACCCAGTGGTCGAGTGCCCCTGAGTTCAATCCCCAGTACCAAAAAAAAAAAAAAAAAAAAAAAGAACAGCAACATATATTTGGCGTTGGAAATGTTTAGGATAAATAAAAACGTCTTCAGGCTCATCAGTGTAGAGAGTAGGCATAAAGGGATGGAGTGAATCTAGTTGTAAGGGCAATGAAAAATGGTGGGTGCAAAAGGAGCAGTGGCACAGGACAAGAGGATTTGCTGCCCTGCTGTAGCCACTACATTCAGGTTGGGACCTGTGGTGAGAGAAGGCCTCAGGGAGGGGGGATGAAGGGTTTGGAGGGGTGGGGTAGACGGAAGGGGCAAGACAGGCCATTCCAGGAAACTAGGTGAGAAAAGGCAGAGATGCCGGGTAAGTAGGACAGAGTCACAGAGCAAAACTAGGTGACCCACAGAAAGGGGTGTGTCCTGGAGACAAGCGTGGCTTTGCACCCCGAGGTCTGGGTTTTGCATGGAGCAGACGGTTTTGTAGTATTAAGTTCCTGTAGGATCAGGTCTTCGAAGCTGTGGAATGTCAGGCTAAGTAAAAAGTCTGGGCTTGGTCTGGTAGGAACAACCAACAAATCTGAGCAGGGAAATTTATTGAAAAATCACAACATCCCTATCTTCCATCCATGGTCAACCAACATGAAAGAGCACATGTTCATGAGAGAGGATTTTTTAAAAATCCATCCCCAGCCGGGCACGGTGGCGCATGCCTATAATCCCAGCACTTGGGAGGCTGAGGCAGTAGGCTCGCGAGTTCAAAGCCAGCCTCAGCAATGGCGAGGCACTTCGCAACTCAAGTGAGACCCTGTCTCTAATAAAATACAAAAAAAGGGCTGGGGATGTGGCCCAGGGGTCGAGTGCCCCTGAGTTCAATCCCTGGTACCCCCCCCCCCCCCAAAAAAAAAAAATCCATCCCCATAGAAGACATTAGTTTTCTTTTTTTTTTCTTTTTTTTTTTGGTACCAGGGATCGACCACTGGGCCACACCCCCAGCCCTTTTTTGTATTTGATTAGAGACAGGGTCTCACTGAGTTGCTAAGTGCCTTGCCATTGCTGAGGCTGGCTTTGAACTTGTGATCCTCCTGCCTCAGCCTCCCAAGTGCTGGGATTACAGGTATGCACCACCACGCCAGGCGTAGAAAACATTAGTTTTCTATTGCCGCTATAACAATTTGCCCCAAATTAATGTTTTAAAATAACACAAATTTATTATCTTATACTTCTGAAGGTCAAGTCCAAAATGAGTCTTACTGGGCTGAAATCAAGGTGTTGTCAGGGCCTGTTCCTGCTGGCGGCTCCACGGAGAATGTTTCCTTTCCTGTTCCAGCTTTAGAGGCCACCATCTTCCTTGGCCTGTGGCCCTTTCCTCCATCTTCAAAGCCAACCACAGCAGATCAAGTCCTGTGCACGTGGTGCTGCTCTGACCCTGGCCCTCCCTCCTCCCTCTTTAACTTATAAGGACCCTTTGATTACACTGGGCCCATCCAGATAACCAATGATAAGTCTCCCACCTTGAGATTGGCTGATAATCAAGCTTAATTCCACCTACACCTTAATCCCCTCCAACTCCCACCAGGTAACTCACGTATTCCCAGGCTCTGCCGATTAGAACATGACTCATTTGGGAGGTCCTTATTCTGCCTGCCACGCTCCCCTGGGTAACTGGAAAACAAGTTGGCTTTATACTGCCTTGGCCATGACAGTCCTGGCATCCCATGGTGACAGCCACCTGTGGCACACAGCTAATTGTCCAGACCCTGAAACAGACCATCTGGGTTTAATTTAATTCAGTCCCTCACCTACCAGCGTCACCATCTTCGGTATATTAGTTGGTCTCTCTGCATCTGGTTTTATCATTATAAAATGAGTGTAATAATGATACCTCGCTTCTACTATTTGCAAAAATGTGACAGAGAGCTGAACACTCAAGATTCCCAAGCAAAGTCCGTAGGCAAAGAAAAAAATCATCCTCACCAAGCAGGCCTCGGAGGGCGTGGTGACACTGTGAATGTGCGCCAGCTCATCTGGCATATTTAAATATTTAGCATGAACAGACATAAATAAGCATGTCCGCATCGGGCCATTCACTCTTGGTAGCATCAGGGGTTACGTTGACCCAGAAAAGAATGAAGGAGACGCTTGTTTAGGAAAGGAAACTAACTGCAAACCAACACATAGCACTGCATCCTGCAAAACAACAGGATGGGCCAAAATGTTTCCTAGGTCAAAGGGTTTTGCTGCCAAGGTGATGTCTCTCAGTTACGTACGTGCTGGTTGCAAAGCTTGCAGCAGAATCCCGCAGGCACGCAGCCTGACCTGAGGGAGCAAAGCCAGCCCTGGCACCCCTGCCAGCTCCCTCCCACGGCACCATTGTTTGCACAGACGACTTGCCCACTTGCCAACTGAAAATGTTGGCTATCCTCCTCGTTCATCGAATCAGTTCATTTGGTTGCGAACAGCCTCCCCCCACTCCACCCCCAAAAGAGAGGCACATTCTCCTCAGCCTACAGTGAGTCATCAAGGCTTGGTTTTCAGTTCATGTGACAATTATCCCAGAGGATCCCTTTCAAAACCTAAAATTGAAAGAACCAAACCAATAAGAAAAAGGAGTCGAACAGGCATAGAATGTAAACAAAAAAAAAGAGGGAAGAATCGGGGCTACCTGACAACAATCTAAGGGAGAGAAAAAAAGAAGGTCTACAAACTGAAATGAAGCGAAAAAGAAATGCACCAGGAGCCTCCTCTGGGGCAACCTCTCTCAAGCTGCAATCAGCTCTTCCTTTAAATCAACTCTTAGTTCACAGAATCAGGGCAGAACTATTGTGACAAGACAAGGAGACCTTCCAGCCTTGACGGTGGCTCGGAAAATAATCATTACCAGATGCCGCAGAGGTGCTCGAAGCATATTCCTGCTGCTGTCCAAAGCCACTGGAACATTCTAGTTTGGTGGCTTCAGATGACACCAGTAAACTTCCTAGAACTGGGCTGGGGATAGAGCTCAGGAGTAGAGCACCCACCCTGGGTTCCCAGCACCTCAAAACCAAATATATATACATATATATGTACACACACACACACGTGATGAACAACAGAAATTTCTGTGGACCATTTTTTTGTTATCTAATTCAGTTGTTTCTGGTGCTGGGATTGAACCTGGGGCCTTGTGCATGCAAGGCAAGCACTCTACCAACTGAGCTATATCCCCAGTCCTCCGATGAGAGTTGTCTACTTTACAAGCTGGAAATGAAACCAAACAAAAAGAATACAAACAAGCCATGGTAGTTATGTGACATTTTAATGAGACGCTAACTTTTGAAACTTAATTTCCTCATCAGTATCCATCTTCATTTCACTTCTAGGTAAACAGTGAAGGCCCAGTAGGACATTTACCCGCACTATGTGGACAGAATGATCCCATTTGCCCAAGGCTTCCATTTTCTTGCAGGACCAAAAAGGAACACAACTGGACACTTAAGTCATATTACAAAATTTGGATAAAGGATACACATGTTCCATTGAAAACCACTCAACAGGTTTTAGATTCTGATTCCCCAAAATGGACAGTCTTGCCTATTAGAGTCAACGTGCAGACCCTCAGGACTGCAGCCCTAAAGGAAACGCCTGGCGAAAACAAACCCAGGGCTAGTGCGCTTCAGCACCCTGACCCGGGGCTTCCTGCAAGGCGGTCAGGAAGGCACGTGCCAACCCTGTGGGGATGCCTCCTACCGGAGCCTGCTTCGTCACTGTGCAGAAGAGGGCCAGACTGCTCTCCTTACCAGCTGGCCCTGGGCTGGCCTCTGAGCGTCTCTGGTTCCCAGAAGGGTGGGAACAGCTAACTCACAGGCAGTGTGGCTTCTGCCATAGAGACCTGCTTTCCTTCTGGGAGTGTGGAATTTGGGCAGAAGCCAGACAGAGGCTTCCTGTGTGATCAGACCCCAGTGAACTCGTCAGTGCTGGTAGGAACACCATGAGCCCTGCTGTCTTCACAGCGGGAGGACAGCGGGAAGGGTGTGCCCCCAGCATGGTCAGCACAAGAAAGCCTGCAGGAAGGTCCTCCAGAGGGTTGCTCAGGACCATGTCACTGTAATAATTTTTTTTTTTTATATTGGGGATTGAACTCAGGGGCACTCGACCACTGGGCCACATCCCCAGCCCTCTTTTGTATTTTATTAGAGACAGGGTCTCACTGAGTTGCCAAGTGCCTTGCCATTGCTGAGGCTGGCTTTGAACTCGTGATCCTCCTGCCTCAGCCTCCCAAGTGCTGAGATTACAGGTGTGCGCCATGTAATAAATTTTTTTTTTTTTTTTTTTTTTTGGTACCGGGGATTGAACTCAGCGGCACTAGACCACTGGGCCACATCCCCAGCCCTTTTTTGTATTTTATTAGAGACAGGATCTCACTGAGTTGCTAAGTGCCTCGCCACTGCTGAGGCTGGCTTTGAACTCGCGATCCTCCTGACTCAGCCTCCCAAAGTGCTGGGATTACAGGCGTGCGCCACCGCGCCCGGCTATGTAATAAATTTTAAGCCATGATTAAACTACATGGCCAGTGCTGTTCAGGGAAGGTCCTGAGGTCCCGAGACACAACTCATGCGGCTTTCCAAACCATTTTAAATTGGTAAGATATAAAATTGTGACCATTTTTAGGCATTCAGTTAGTTCCAAGGCATTACCTATATTTTACTATTTGTGCAACCACCAGAGACATCTATTTCCACATCCATCTCCATAATTTTTATTTTACAAAACTGAAACACTGTACTCCTCCAAATCGGACTCCCCATTCCTCCCCCTCACCCTCCACTGTTCCACTGTCCATAAACTCAACTACCTGGTGCCTCACTGCCTCACGTAAGTGGAGCCAGTGTTTCTTTTTGACTTACTTCGCTTCACATAATACCCTCAAAGCCTGTCACATGGCATGTGGCAGAAGTTCCTTTTTAAGGATGACCTTGTTGTGGATCTAGAACAAAAGCCGATGTGTTGAAGACTTGGTCCCCAAAGCAGCAATGTCCAGGGTTTGGGTTTTTGGGACATGATTGGATCATGGAAACCGTAACCTCATCAGTGAATTAATCCATTTGCTGGTTTCATGACTTGAATGGACCACTGGGAAGTGGGGAAGCGAGGCAGGTGGGCAGGGGTGGAGGAAGTAGTTGCAGAGGGGGTGCCTTTAGGCACTAACTACATCTTGTCCCTGGACCCTTCCTCAGTTTCCCAGCAGCCAGGAGCTGAGTCCATTTCCTTAGTGGAGCCCTCCGGCCATGACCTTTCTGCCGTGGAACCAGCCAACCATGGAGTGAAACCACTGAAACCAAAGGGACAAAAGAAACCTTTCCTCCTCCAAGTTGTTTACGTCAGATATTTTGTCACAGTAACAAAGAAGCTGACAGACGAATAACATCTGTGCACACATCATGCCATGTTCACCTGTCTGTTGGTGGGCTCTTCAGCTGTTTCCACAGTTCAGCTGCTGGGAATAATGCAGCTGTGAGTGTGGGTGACTGCTTTTAATTCTTTCGGGAACAAAACCCCAGAAGTGGAGTTGCTGGATGTAATTTTAATTTTTATCATTTTTAATTATTTTTTTAAATTTTTTGATGATGACTTTTTGAGGCTGTGGATAAATCACATTTTGTTTCTCCATTCACCTACTGATAAGCAGCCAGTTTCTGCTTCTCAGCTCTTGTGACTAATGCTGCTACAGACATGGGTGTCAAACATCTCTGCAAGTCTGTTTCTCTTGAGTAAATAGAAGGGTGGAGTTGCTGGATTATGTGGTTAACTCCATTTTTAGGGTTTTTTTTGTTTGTTTGTTTGTTTTAAGGAACTGCGATGCCCTTTCCCACACCACTGCCCCACTATACGATTCTACCAACAGTGCAAAAGGCGCCACTGTTAATTTTCCATGTTTTTTAATATCAGCTACTCCAATGGCTGTGAGGACTCAAAATGTTCTAACTATTGATTGACTTGTTTTTTTAGAACTTACAGACTCCCTATAGACTTACAGTGGGTAGGTCAACAAATAGATCAGGAAAGAAAACCTGTGTGTGAAAAACCAGTCTGTGTTTAAAGGTTTTCAAGTTTCTGGATACAGAAAAACTCAGGAGAGCTGCGGGGGCTGGGGAGGCATCTTCAAACTCAGAGAAAAACATTCGTGGTTCAACAACAGTTGTGGAGCTGGCGGCATAACAGTGTATGGAGGCTCTGGGTTCCCCTTCCAACAGCAAAACGTAAATAATTAAGTAAGTAAAAGGTGTTCCAGGTCTGAGCCAAAATTTCAGCACATAGGACATGAAACTGCAGTATTAGCAGCACACCCATATGTAACACACACACACCCATGC
This sequence comes from Tamias sibiricus, assembly GCA_025594165.1. Classification (NCBI taxonomy): domain Eukaryota; kingdom Metazoa; phylum Chordata; class Mammalia; order Rodentia; family Sciuridae; genus Tamias; species Tamias sibiricus. The sequence goes on from CM046660.1 coordinate 5,310,051, forward strand.
AAGGCCAAGCTAAGGCACGAAGATAAAAATCACTGACAGTATATCACAGTATATAAGTAAGACAAGCATTTAAAAAATTAAACTCTTTATTTCATTGTCACATTTCATTTGTAAATAACTCAACTAATGCTGAGAATTTAATAAAAGACGGCCTTCGTGTTATCAGGTCATCTAAAGAGTCCCCGACTTATCAACACTATTTATAGACACAAAAACTGAGTAAAAACAAAACAACCCCCACCTCCACCCCCACCCAATGTGAGTACAGAACTTAAAGTGAGCAGCACAGCACGTGGCAGGGAGCAGCTGGGAGAGCGGGCACTCATCTCACTCTGGGGCACCCACCGCCAGGGACCCTGTGAACGAACGCTGAGGCACGGCTTCCCTGGGTTAAAACGTGCTGCTTACAGAGGCTGCTCCACCTCCTCTGCCAGCACAGCCTTGCAGATCCACTAGGAGCCAACAGGGCAAGAGCCTGGGAGAAGAGGGGCTTGGGAATGGCTCCGGACATGAAAGCCCCCAAATCCCTGTGTGACCTGCCCCCTGTACTCGGCCCTGTGCAATCCTCTCCCCTTGGGCCTGGGTGGGAGCTGCGACCTACCAAAGGAATGCAGAAGACTGAGCTACAGAGGACATGACTTCCGCCTCGCTCACTCTGACTCTGATCACCTCCAGCGAGGTGACTGTCAAGAGCTGCCCCAAGGACAGCTCCACATAAGGAACCGAGATGGTCTCAGCCAATAGCCACATGAAACCAGAGACCTCGGTCCAGCAGGCAGGGAAGAACTGACTCCTCTTGCCTGCCTGGGTGAGCTGGGGGGCCTCCCTGCAGGGCCAGGCAGCATCCAGACCTCCACAGTAACAGCGCTCACAGACTCACAAACTGCGGGAAAATAGGTGGGTGTTACTGTAAGTGTTAGTGTAAGTTTTAGGGTGACTTATTATACTGCATCAGAAAACTAAAATAATAATGAGCTTAGAAAGAAAACAGATCATTTGTGTCAAGTCTGAAACAGCATTCACAGTTTTTACACAGGGCCAACTAAGCCAACTGAGGGTAGCTCAACTACAAGAAAACCAGGCCCTCACAACCCAGAACAAGAGAGCTTAGCACTCCACCACACAGGAGATTTCTCGGAAGTTCACCTAATTGCAGGGTTTTCTGACACCCTGCTGTTGTCACCAAACATGTCAAATTTCTTCAGATTTTCAAGCCAACAATAAAATTTCTAAATTTCTGGCAGGTTTAAAAAAAAAAAAAAAAAAAACGGAAAACAAGGTATTGTCTGTCCTCTGGGATGGATTTACTTGTCGCCCAGCTCTTCATTTGTACGGGGTAAGCATCACACTTTATGCGGGCTCTCCCACCTGTGTGAAGTCTCCAGAGCAGGTGAGTGCAGAGGCTGAGAGCACACTGGGGCGGCCAGGCCAGGGAAGGGGGTGCCTGCTGACAGGCAGGGGCTTCCTTGGGGGTGAGGAAGCGTTCTGGATAACGGTCATGGTTACCAGGTATACTTTTTAAAAAAAGCACATTAAATTACAACATTTTAAAATGATAAATTTTATGGTTTCTGAATTACACCTCAATTATAAAAATTTTAAGTGAGTTCTTATAGAGGAAAGTTAACGTTTCCACTTAAACATTTTCCTATAGAATTACATTCCATTCCCAGACATGTGACTGAATGGCATCTGCTATAAAATCACACTTAAGCGACGACATCCTGCTCCATAGCTCAGACCTAACTGTGTTTTGTTTTTTTTCCTTTCTTGCATTATATCTTTCAGGAAAATTACTAGCAAAAGTCCTTCCCTATAAATGTGTTTCTTTTTCTAAACATGTTTTTGTTTGCTGTGATATTATATTCTTGTTGTAAGACTTCAGATAATTTTCCTCATTTTATAATACTTAATTGGCCACTCCTTGGTATGCACTATGAGGTAAGAAAACCTATCTAAGAAACATTTAAGGAGGAAAAATTCCTTTTCAAAGTTAGACTAAATGTCAGCACGTCGCTATTTGAATGTCATTCCAGATACACATGTGGAGAGGCATATGCTTCTGTTACTATGTAGTAAAACACACTCCAGACCCAGCAAGAATCCTTATACGACATATGGCCTGGAATTCTCAAGGCAAAATCTGCCTATGAGAATGGGAAGGAGAAGAATACATTCGCACTCTATAATGTGATTGTAAGGAACTTGAGATAGATAAATTGAAACAGTATCTTTGAATAATTATAACTGACAGATTTCCCTTATTACACTGGTTTTTAAATAACTAATATCTGTAAACTGTAATACCAGCTCTGGCTGGTTCAAGTCTTAACTCTGTGATTCTCCATGCTCAACATCATCCACCGTACTACGAAGACAACAGTGACTTCTTCGACTGCTCTGGAGCAGCAGCTGTGCAGCCCCTTGCGGGCACCTCAGATACTTCGGTAGTCCGAGCCCCGGGCCACAATGGCAGCAGCGTCCCATTCCACAGTGAAGAACGAAATAGTTCCAAAAAACCCAAATACCACCATGACCAGGAGCTGCCAGTGAAGGAGAAGGTAGTTGCTGTAGAAAAATGCCACAGCTGCGCAGATGGACTACGGAAAAAACAAAAAACAAGACAAATCACAAAGGCACACAGAGGACAGCACAGCCTCACAAATCAGTCCCACCACTTCAGACCCAAGGGACGTCTGTGACTGGCAGGTCTTGCTCTCCTTCCCACAGTTACTAACTCACCCCGTGCCCCTGAGAGCGGGTAACATCAAGGAAGACACCTCTGCTCTTAAAAAAGCACTGTGCAGAGTGAGAAGGACCCTGACTGCAAGGCGTGCGAGTGGGGTTCTGGCTCCAGGAATGGGAACCTCCAATCCGAGCAATAAACCAGAACATGAAATCTCTCAGACAGTGGGGGAATCATGCTGCTCACTGCTTCCCACTTCCATGCAAATCCTTTTAAAGGACATCCCCAGTTTTTCCTAAAAAACAGAAACTAGTAACCACAGAAACCATGGAAAGCATGAAGGAAAAGGGCCATGGCACTCTGAAGAGGTTACCTGAACAAACTTAAAGACAGCAAAGGCCGGTGCACTGTCTTCAGAATACAGGAAGCCTAAGATGCTAAGTAGCTGGGTATTGAAGCAGCTGTCCCCAAGACCCAACAGAAAACTGCAGAGAATGGCAACTTCTTTGCTGAAAAATTAAATTTAGTATAAGTAGTACCAATATTGTTAAAGCCATTTAAAATCTAAAAGCAATCCACCCACAAAAGCATTTAATCTTCAAGTTTAAAACACACAGAAACAAGAATAAAAAATACTAGAATTTATAAGGTCTCTTTCACTCTCTCTCTTTTTTTTCACAGTACTAGGGATGGAACCCAGGGCCTCACACATACTAGGCAAGCCTCTACCACGAGCTACACACCAGCCTCTATGTTAGAATTTATACAGTAAGAAGTCATGCTCAAACTTGCATTCCTTCACATTCTAGCAAACTTGCTCCTACTATTGCACATAAATATCTGCATTTATAATGAATTTAAGAGTCGAATGCAGTGACTAGAAGTTAGTTCAGTGGTAGGGCACTTGCCTAGCACACGCCAGACCCTGCAAGGAAAAGGAAAAAAAAAAAAAAAAAGAGTTGAGTGCAGTCCACCAATACCCTCAAAACTTTCATGAATCGCTCTGAAAAATGCAGCAGCCCACCCAGCTCACAGATGCCCTCATTGCTCCTTGCTTTCCTCCAGGCCCTAACTTTGGGATATTCCACTGCTCAAAATGCAGAGATAAAATTCAGATCAGATATTTCTATGCTCCTTCACAGATCAAGATTTAGCGGGGGGTAAAGGTTAAAGCAATCATTGCAAAAATAACTTGTGATTCTCTATGGATTCCTACTTACACTCATTCTGGCTATGGCAGATGACCTCACAAAGATAACAGGTTCTGAAGAGGGTTAAGTGTCTATCCATCCTTTCCCTCCCACTGCCCTCAAATCACCGAGCAATAGCGGCCACATACCTGGACCTGATGTAAGCACTGCTGTCTGTTCCCTCCACAGGGGCGATCGGGGCGTCTCCAGGCATGTTGAGAAATATTAAATAAAAAGCTATAAAGTGCACCAGGATGCCCAACAGCACAACTGGATTTCTACCAAAACGATTATTCTTGCTCAGCAGGCCAAAGAGGCTTCCACCTATAAATTAAGGTGGCAGAAATGTTACCAACATTACCAACACATCAAGTAACTAGTTGTGTTATAATCCAAGAGCCATGGAATACACATTCCCAAATGTCCAGTGTCTTCCCCAAAACCTAACCCTCAGCACTTGCAGGCAAAGAGGACGACCAAACACCAGCTGTGGTAGAGGACTGTAAATGTTCCTAACACAAAGAAATGGTAAACACTTGAGGTGACGTAGATGATGACAGTTAGCCTGACCTGAACACTGTTGGAAGCGACAAATTAATCACTGCTTTGAACACCATAGCCTTGGACAGCTAGATTGACCTTTTGGGACTCAGTAAAACGGTGCTGAAAGACACACCCACTTGCAGGTGGCCGCTGTTACTGGGGCAGATTCCATGCCTGGTGTGGAATTTGTGGGTCCCATAGCTTTGAAATCAGATGCCTGCTACTCTGGGATGAAAGAGATACCAGTACGCCTAACTAGCCTTGTGGCACCAGCTGCCTAGAGGAGGAAGAATTACTGCACCAGTGGATTTCCATGATCAGGCCAGCTTCCCCACAGCCTCTCCTTTGAAGAACCTTCCTCACAAAAAAAACAAACAAACAAACAAAAAAAACCCAAAACTCCTTTGGTGTGTTTAACTATAAATAAATAATTAACGGGCTTTTTCCCTTTGTTAGGAACAGACCCATCAGGTCTTTTCCACCCATCAAGTCGCTGCTTTCAATAAAAATATTTTCTGTGTCTTTTGCTTTATTTCTTGGAATTACTTTTCAGCCTTTTGTTTCCAGCTGGCCCACACCTCCAAGGGTTACTATTCCCTCCCCACACAGGCCACGGGTGACAGAATTCTACACATTGCATACATGTAATGAAATGTTCAACACCCAGTACCAAAACAAAACCCAAAACAAACACCAGCACTGATAAAGTCCAGAAAGAGGATCAGTCACAAACAAAATTTCCACCTGTGACGAGTGTACGTCACATCGCTGGACAAGTGCAGTGCTCTTAGCACATGGCACCGTAGCCATCTGGAAAAAATATAAATATGCCCGAGAACAAATCCCAAATAAATCGGAGATCTAAATCTGAAAACTAAAGGGATGGGTGGACCTTGTGTGTCTCTAGAAGGGCTGCCCTGAGACAAGCCCACACCACCCGGGCGGCACTCCTGTGAGAAGGCACAGCCTCCGTGACCATGAGGAGTATGCGATGCACACAGAATGAGGACCACAGCATCCTCAAAAAGGGGAAATCCTTCAACAAGTCAGCCTCATAAGACCAACTAGAAGTGGTCTGGTTAGCAGAAGAGACACAATAGCCCAACACAGCCTCTGACCCTGGCTAACCTACGCGTGGAAGGGAAATGCCTTCAGGACGGCCCTGCCAGAGACCCCGCCAACTCCACGTTGCCCTCTCTGGCTCCACTGGCCTTTCTAGCTTTCTTCCCTCTGAGCTACACTCTTCCGCAGTTCCCTGGATTTCACAAACAGGCCTGGCTGATGAGCATCTTCATGACAAGAGATGGAAACTACCCCCGAGCAGCTGAAAGCCTCTCAAAACAGATCACCCCACGGTGACATTGCGCCCCCCGCAAGTGGGAGCAAGCCAAAGCTGCCCCCAGCAGGTATAATCTTCTCATGATGTGAGCCAAACTCTTCCGCCCACTCACACGCTGGCTGATGACACTCCCAGAGCCTCAAACAACCCGTCCTGAGATAACCACCAACCACACCTGGTTCCATGATCTACTCTGCAGCCTGCTCAACCCTCTAGCCCTTGCCTTGCCCTCTAATGAATAAAACCACAAAGTCCTGTCAGTCTCTGAGGACAGATCTTTGGTGTCTCTACCCCTACCTCTGCTCTTCCTGGTACGGCCATGCTGAATGAAAGCTCTTTCCTGCCCCGCACCACTGCTCATCTCTTTGACTGGCATACTGGGACACATGGCAGAGCCTGGTCTGTTGGGACCACTGGGGCCAGGGCCCTCACTCAAGGACTCCAGTAACGCTCTTAAGGATATTAGTCCAGATTATCCTATCAAAGAGAAATTCTGCAGCCAACAGCTGCACTGTGGTGATGTGAGAGAACACCTGTCTGTTCCAGAAACAGAATATTAGGGACAAATTGTGTGGTGTATCTAACACTTACCCTCATGGGGCTCAGAAATAAAATCACACATAAGAAAGGTAAGAGAGAGGACTGGGGATGTAGCTCAGAGTTTTGAGACTTGACTAGCACGTGGCAAGGCCCTGGGTTCAAACCCCAGCATGTTAAAAAAAAAAAAAAAAAAAAAAAAAAAAAAAAAGGGACAAAGAACCTGAAATAGAGAATACATGACGTTAACGTAAAGTGCTTGTCATAGGTGAATCTTGTTAAAGGATATTCCAGTGGTTTCTGAACTATTCATATTTTTTTTTCCAATTTCTTGTGAATCTGGAACTGTTTTTTGAAAAGCTAGCAGACTGCTACAGCAAGAGCTACTTCATGGACACTGGATGGCAGAGGCTAAGTGACTTCTCCTACAACTTTCCTAGAGATCTCCAGGGCTGAGGTAGCACCTCTCAGTCGCATGCCCAAGATGCCCCTCCAGCCCACGAGTTCCCCCTGAGCATCGCTGGACACACTGCCACTCGGAGATCTCCCTTGCATACCACCATGTTGGGTCTCAGTGGACTGCACCAAGCCCACCTCCCACAGCATTCGTCCGCCTTCCTCACCCTGCCCTCCTAGTGGCACACCGACTCCCTGCCCACTGCCAAAACATCTCTCAACACACACAACTGTCATTTACCTGGTCCTGTCCAGGTGCAGGCAGTAAAGCAGGGAACACAATCCCCAGTCTGCTTTCCCCACAGCGCTTCTCAGTGACAATCTGAGTTTTGTTTCTTTGCAGGCTGTGTTTTCCCCGAGGAATACAAGCTCCACGTGGGCAGTTTTGCTTTTGGTTGACATGCAGATGCACAACAATGAGTGGCTGAATTGGTAAGTCCCTCGTGTCTAACACTATATCCAAGACGCTGCAAGTGGGAGCGAATCTTTCTTGAATAAATAATAATAGTGTGGTATAATAAAAATATGCATTGGCCTTGGCCTCTAGTTCTGGCACAGAGATCCTAAATCACTCCGAATTTCCTTAGTGGTAAGAGTGTTTTCTGTTATGCACAAAGAGCCCTTTCCAACCATAACCTTGTGGAAGGAGGGCTGGTCCGAGACAGAGATTCAGGATGGGGACTCATTAGAGGCTCAGAACTTCCAAGGAAGTTCTAAGGAGGAGGGAAAGGGAATGCATTCATTCGCTGACAGCCAATGGTTCAATCTGCTAGGCCTACACAACAAAATCTCCATAAAAGCCTCTCAACAGGGCAGTGGGAGCTTCAGGGTGGTGAGTACACCCACACACTGGGAAGCTCTATGGGGACAGTCTCCTCCACTTGGGGACCCTTTCAGACCTCACCCTTGTTCCAGATCATCTGGCTGTGCATTTGTATCCTTTATAATATTATAAACTGCAGTAGCAAGTCCAGCATTTTCCTGAGTTCTGTTTTTAGAAAATGATCAAACCTGAAGGGTGGCGGTATGAGAACCTCCAAACTAGTAGCCAAATGAGATGGAAGTGCAGGTATTCTGAGGACCCAGGACCTGTCAAGAGTCTAGTGAAGATAATCAGTGGGACTGCACCCATAAGCAGAATGTTTTAGGAGGCCACTGTTTAGGACTAAGCTCCTGCACTGGGACCCAAGAGACCAGACTAAAAATGAAGTGGAGCCACTGATGCTGAAGTTGCTTGCTACACATAACCTTCTGAGAATCAGATAACAGCCAACTTCCCAAACCCGACAATGAAGTTCCCCAGCTTAAATCCCTATAAGAAGCAACCTGAAGTTAATACCAATCAGTTATTTTTTTATGGTTCTGTCTCCCTGTCCCTGTCTTATGAGGAAAGTTATTTTAAAATGACCAATCCCATTTTATTGTTTCCTTTTCAGCCAATCTCTATACATACAACCCATCTCTCTGCTGAGTCCACTGGAACTTTTATTCTATGCTATAGAATGCAGCATTGTCTGATTTTAGATGGAAAATAAGGCCAATGAGATGGTCAACCTGTTAATTTTGTCCTTCAATAAGAATTTGATGCTCACTCTGGGTAGTTAGTGTCAGAACAGGATTGAATTGCTGGACATACTACTGGTGTCAGAGAGAACCAGAAGGTCGGGGATTCTGAGACACTCTCCTTAAGTATTTTAAGAGGAAAAATTGGGAGACCATGTTTGCTTATTTACAATTTCCATCTGCAAATTATTTGGCAAATGTTTTTTTTAATTTACTTACCTTAGAATAGTGATAATAGAAAAAACATACCAGTATGGGTAAAGGTAGAGAAAATAGAAATTCAAAAACACAGAGGTAGAGTACTTAATGTTTCTATTTTAACAACACTTACTATTTTTTTTTGGTACTGGGGATTGAACTCAGGGGCACTCGGCCACTGGGACACATCCCCAGCCCTTTTTTTGTATTTTATTAGAAACAGGGTCTCACTGAGTTGCTAAGTGCCTCACCATTGCTGAGGCTGGCTTTGAACTCACCATCCTCCTGCCTCAGCCTCCCAAGTGCTGGGATTACAGGCGTGCGCCACCACGCCCAGCAACACTTGCTATTTTAAAAGCAAACACTTAAATAAAGAAGAACATCAGGGGCTGGGGTTGTGGCTCAGCGGTAGAGCGCTGGCCTAGCACGTGCACAGCCCGAGTTCGATCCTCAGCACCACATAAGAATAAAAGCATTGTGTACAACTAAAACAAACAAATAAATAAATATTTATTATTTATTTATTTATTTATTTAAGTACTGGGGATTGAACTCAGGGCACTCGACCAATGGGCCACATCCCCAGCCCATTTTTTTTCTATTTTATTAGAGACAGGGTCTCACTGAGTTGCTAAGTGCCTCACCATTGCTGAGGCTGGCTTTGAACTCACGATCCTCCTGCCTCAGCCTCCCAAGTGCTGGGATCACAGGCATGCGCCATCACGCCCGGCTATAAATATATATTAAAAAAAAAAAAAAGAACACCAACCTAAAATTTCTCCAATACCGATGAAAATTCCAGACAGTCCAATAAGGCTTTTCTCTTCTGTTCCAAACCTATTTATAGCACCAATGCAGGTTCCATAAACACCAGAGAAGAAAGTCAATTCCAGACCTTTAGGAAAAGAAATCAAGATTTAACTTAACATTCACTTTCTCCTTTTCTAGTTTTTGTGTCTAATACTATTGTAAATTCATTGTGACTGAAATGTTACTGGCCAAGGAGGGCACAATTCCATGCTATGTAACTAATGAAAGGGAATTAGCCACATGCTATAGATGGAATGCTCGTGTCCCCCAAATGACATGCTGCAACCCCAACCCCCTAAGCATGACAGAGACGGGCCTTTGGGAGGTAATCAGGTCAGGAGAGCAGAATACACATGATGGGTGAGTCCCCTATATAAAGAAGACAACACAGTGTGGGCTTCCTGTCCACTTTCTGTTAGCCACATGAGCACTCAGCAAGAAGACAACTGTATCAGTCTAATTTTAGTATTTGTGCTGCCGAAGTGGGCATATCCACTGTTCTTAAACACACAGTAATGTCTAGGTTCAATCCCTAGCACCCCACCGCCACACAATGTTTTAATTAAACCCATTTTTTTCTAAGAAAAGAAAATTAGGGTAAATCAGTAAAAGACCTTTATTCTTTAATGCTACAAAATCTTTTTTTTTTTTTAATATTTATTTATTTGTTTTAGTTGTACACAATGCCTTAATTTTTACGTGGTACTGAGGACTGAACCTGGGCCGAGCACATGCTAGGAGAGAACTCTACCACTGAGCCACAACCCCAGCACCTGCTACAAAATCTTAAATGTGAATTTTAAAGATGTTTTAATGTTTATTCCATTTCTTCTAAAAAGATGAGACCCCTAAAATTAAAAGTAGCCAGGGGTGGTGGCGTATGCCTATAATCCCAGCTACTCAGGAGGCTGAAGCAAAAAGATCAAAAGGCAAGAGGCCAAGCCTGGTGCGGTGGCGCAAATGTGTAATCCTAGCAACTCAAGAGGCTGAGACAGGAGGATTGCAAGTTCAACACCAGCCTCAGCAATTTAGTGAAACCCTAAGCAACTTAGCAAGACCTTGTCTCAAATAAAACATAAAGAAGGACTGGGGATGTAGCTCAGTAGTTAAGTGCCTTTGGATTCAATCCCTGGTACCAAAAAATAAAGTTAAGAGGCCAGCCTGGGCAACTTAATGAGACCCTGACTCAAATAAAATTAAATTTGAAGAACGGTTGGGGAATTAGCTCAGTGGTAAAGTGCTTGCCTAGAGCCGGGCGCAGTGGCGCACGCCTGTAATCCCAGCACTTGGGAGGCTAAGGCAGGAGGATCGAGAGTTCAAAGCCAGCCTCAGAATGGCGAGGCACTTAGCAACTCATTGAGACCCTGTCTCTAATAAAATACTAAGAAGGGATGGGGATGTGGCCCAGTGGTCGAGTGCCCCTGAGTTCAATCCCGAGTACCAATAAATAAATAAATAAATAAATACTAAAGTGCTTGCCTAGAATGTGTGAGGCCCTGGGTTCCATCCCCAGTGGGGAATGAAGTATTAACTGGCACTCCAGCACTTTCTAGAAGGAAACAGATTTCCTTCTTGTCCTGAAGACCTAAGAGAGCTCCACCTGGGACACACCACATCACCACCTGCTTCTATTTCATTACAAGGGATCTTAGTGCACATAAGCTAGAGGTTTCCTCCTGGCTGTTTTCTGTCATGCCCCCACTGCCTTAGCGTAAGTACCTGGTGCTGCTGCTGAGCCCTGAGTCCTGGCTTTCCTGTCCTTTTGCAGAATCCTCCCACACTGAATTTGGGCTGGCTTTGTGATTTGCTGTCACCAAGAGAATGTACTGGAAGTGATGTTAGAGACCTACAGGAAGGTTTGCTAGTTTTCCCTGTTGTGCTTTTTGGGGCCTTTGACCACTAATAAGTCTGGCTCTCCTGCCATACCACAAGGTCCTGTGGAGGGGGTCACGCAGATGGACAGGCCCTGAGACCACGTGAAGAGAGACAGCCCGATTGACACCATCTCTCACTGACCCTGGCAAAGCACCAGACATGCAAATGAAACTGGTCTTGGAAGTTCTAGTCCCAGCCATCCTCTGAAAGCAGCCACAAGGGGGACCCCAAGCCATCAACGTCATCAGTAAAGCCACCTAGCTAAGCACAGCCAAAGCACAGAAGTTTGAGAAACAACAGCACAGCTTTTGTTTTCAGTCCTTATGGTCATTATGCAAACAAAGCAAAAGTGAAGCGGCAGTGTTACCTGTGTAAGCAGTGGTAATACTGAGAAGGAGCATCTCCTTGGTGACACACAACTTGAGAGACTTCTCTGAAAAGAAAAAACATTTAGGAGTACTTAGTAGCTTTCCATCAATAAACAAGAGCTGTGCAATATCCACCCAATTTAAAAAAAAAAAAAAAATCACACTGTCCTGAATCCTTATGTGCAAGAGTAAGAGACAGAATAAATGCCATCAGAAATACTGTATGTACTGAGCATATGTGAATAAATACTAAAGACACAATGAAAGGATATTGAAGGAATACTGAAATATGGTGAGGATCAGTGTGATAAGAAATTTTCATCAATCATTTTCAAGTATTTCCAGGAGAAAATACATAATCAATATAAGGTTTGAAACAACTTTTTTTTTTTTTTTTTTTTTTTTTTGGTGGGGAGGAGGGTGTTACTAGGGATCAAATCCAGGGCCTCATGTATTATTTTTTTTTGGTACGGGGGATTGAACTCAGGGGCACTCAACCACTGGGCCACATCCCCAGCCCTTTTTTGTATTTTATTAGAGACAGGGTCTCACTAAGTTGCTAAGTGCCTCACCATTGCTGAGGTTGGCTTTGAACTCTCGATCCTCCTGCCTCAGCCTCCCAAGTGCTGGGATTACAGGCGTGCGCCACAGTGCCCGGCTCAGGGCCTCATGTATTTTAAGCAAGTAAGTGTACCCACTAAGCTACATCCCCAGATCATTTTTTAAAATTTTATTTTGAGAAATGTCACATTTAAGTTGCTGAGCCTAACCTGGAACTTGCGAGGCATGTGCTCTGCCGCTGAGCCACAACCCCAGCCCTAACCTGGAACTTTACAATCTCCTGCCTCAGCTTCCTGAATAGCTAGGATGCCAGGCCTGTGCCACCAAGCCCAGCATTAAAAAAACAATAAAAAAAAGAAAATAAAATACTACCAAAGCATATTCACTTAGAATAATAATAAGATTAAGCTAACAAGAAGAAATTCTAAAATATTATGTAGTGTGATATTATAATAATGGGTCACACATCATTACACATTTGTCCAAACAGACAGAATGTACACCAAAATTAGCCCTACGGTAAACCACAGTCTTTGAGTATTAATATGCCAGTGTAGATTTATTGATTATAACAAATGTACCACTCTAGTGGGAGCCAATAATAATGGGGGAAGCTATGCATGTGTGTGTGTGTGTGGGGGGGGGGGGGTTGAAAACTATATTTTCTGTTCAATTTTGTTACGAACCTAAACCTACCCCCAAAACCACACACACAAACGATCTATTTGCAGAAATTGATGAACTAATCTTAAAATTTATTGGAGAAATTCAAGGGAAACACAAAAGCCAAAACAATCTTGAAAAGGAACCAAGCTGGAAGACTCTCAGTCTCCAAATGCACAGCAAGCAACTCAGCATGGCACTGGCACAGGGACAGAGGCACGTAGCCAGAAGAAGTCCTTACGTTCACACTCCATTTTCAACAGGGGCAGCAGCGTGATTCAATTGGGGGAGAACAACTGGATATTCACACGCAAAGGAATGACACTGGACTCCCACATCACGCGCCATTCACAAAGAACTTAAAATAGAGGGCAGACCTAAATATGAAAAACTACAAAACTCTTACAAGAAAACTTAGGAGTAAAATTTCATGAGCAAAATCAGGCAAAACCTTTTTAGGACACCAAAAACACATACAACGAAAGAAAAAAGACTTCGTAGATTTTTTTTTTTTAGTTGTAGATGGTAACACGATACTTTTATTTTATTCATTTATTTTTATGTGGTGCTAAGGATTGAACCCAGTGCCTCATATGTGCTAGGCAAGTGGCTCTACCATTGAGCCACAACCTCAGCTCCTAGATTAAAATTTTTTATCAAGACCATAATATCACCTTACACCTGCTAACTTTGGCTATTATTAAAATATAACAAATGCTGAAAAGGTTGTGGAGAAAAGGGACCCTTGCATACTGTTCGTGGGAAGGTAAATTAGCATAGCCATTATGGAAAACAGCATGGAGGTTCCTCAAAAAGTTAAAAACAGAACCACTATATGATCCAGCCACCTCACTTCCTGGTATATACCCAAAGGAGATGAAATCAGCATCTTGAAAACATCTGCATCCATGTTCACTGCAGTGTCACTCACAACAGCCAACACACAGAAACAACCAAGTAGAAAACGTGACACGCATGCACCAGATCATCAGGCAGCCTTAAAAAAGAAGGACATCCTGCCACATGGGACAACACAGTCGAACTGTAAGATACTATACAAAGGGAAATGAGCCAGGCGCAGAAAGACAAACACTGCATGATCCCACTTACTTGTAGAATTTTAAAAAAGTTGAACTCATAAAATAGAATGGTGGTTGTCCATGGCTGATCAGGTGGGAAAAAGAAAGAGCTGCTGATTATTTTTCAGACAGAGTCTTTCTAAATTGCACAGGCAGGCCTGGAATTTGTGCTCCTCCTGCCTCAGCCTCCTCGGTCATTGGCATGCACCACTGAACCTGGCTAGCTATTCTATTTTAAAAAGTGACACCTTAATGACTCTTCTTCCAGACTTTTATGCTTTTTAAACAAGACAAAACTCAATATTTACACCATTTCTAACTTTTTTCACATAATGGAACAAATATTTTTGATCATTTGTAGAGATCATTTATTCTTAATATCTCCTAAAGATAATTTGCTTAGTGGAATGAGTTATTCCACTGGGCAAAGGTTATAAATGTTTTTAAAGTGTTTGATACTTATTGACAAATCTCTTTTCCTAAAGTAAATACAAGCACCCATCCTCATCAGCAGTGTGGACTTACATATGCAAGTGCCCACCTCCCACAACACTGAGCATGATTTCTTTATTTTGTAGGGGGTGGGGCGGCTACCATGGATTGAACTTAGGGGGCACTAGACCACTGAGCCACATTGCCAGCCCTATTTTATATTTTATTTAAAGACAGGGTCTGAGTTGCTTAGTGCCTTGCTGTTTTTGTGGCTGGCTTTGAACTCATGATGCTCCTTCCTGAGCCACTTGGATTATAGGCGTGCACCACTGTGCCCAGCAAGAATGATCTCTTCTGAAACTCAATAAGAAGTTTCAATATGCCCTTCTTGTGCTCAAGCTATGACCAGCTCTATTGGAGCACTTGGGCCTTTCTCACCAGTTCCTAACAGCTCTGCACCACATCCTGCAAGCATTTCCTTGCCACTTAGGTTGTGCTGATTGACTGCAGTTTAGCATTTTAGTTAACCAAAAAGCAAGTCTTTTCCCCTTTATTGTTTGGTTTACCTGCTTGCAAGGCTATTCTCTACCCAATTATTTTCTTCAATTACTTTCATGGTTTGCTTTTTTTTTTTTTTTTTTGTGGTACCGGGGATTGAACTCAGGGGCACTCGACCACTGGGTCACATCCCCAGCCCTTTTTTGTATTTTATTTAGAGGCAGGGTCTCACTGAGTTGCAAAGTGCCTCGCCATTGCTGAGGCTGGCTTTGAACTCGTGATCCTCCTGCCTCAGCCTCCCAAAGTGCTGGGATTACAGGCGTGCGCCACCGCGCCCGGCTTCATGGTTTGCTTTTTAAATTCAGTTTTCAATCAGTATAAGGTGAGCACGGATCCCTGTATTTTCCTACAGTCAACTACCTGAACTTGTCTGAGATCTACTTTTACTGCATCTATATCCCTACATGGGGGTGGACTTGCGTCTAGACTGTTCCACTGGCCTTCTAGTCCCATGTTTTCAAATTAATCCATAATAGTTTTTATAGTTAATCAGGATAAGGCTCTCACTCTGACTCTCTTAGTGGTTTTTAAGATTTTTATCCTAACAGAGGAACTTTTATTTTTTGATCTTGACTAAATCATGCTAAAGTTAAAAACTGCACCAAATGTTCCAGCATCCTATTAAACTTATACATTCAGTTCAGGAATTGAGTACTTTGAGATAAGTAGGAACCTTCTCTGTACAGCCTCCCTCAGAGCACCAAGTGGAGGAGTGTCATGACAGACTATAGAAGATCACTTAAACCTTGGGCATCCTTCTTTTTCCTGTGGCACCTCATTATTCACACTGCCCCAAGGATACAGGAACCATCCTCTGAATGTGCTTCCCAACAACCCTGTGCTCAGCTTTAGATGTTGCCCTCTTTCTCCACATTCTAACCTGACATCCATTCTCCTCTCACAACGGGGCCCTAATACATAACCAATAGCTCCATGATGTAACACACGTGGCCCCAGATGTCAGTGCCTCATTCTGGAGAAAGAGCCGAGACAAAGCCTGTCAACTGTGGAGGAAGGACATCCTTAATCTGGCCGACCATCGAGAGCCAACATGGGCTTCTGTGCTTAGGAGCAGGGAGGCTGCACCCAGTAGTCATCACCACCCTTTCTTAGCTCCATGGCTTACCATGTAAGCCAGCATGGCTTTCCAGGCTCCTGGGAACAAGAAGGGACGTCATGAAAGGGCCCACTAAAACCATAAACAGTCTTCATTGACTGTTAAATTGCAATTTCTGTGATTTTTGTCTAACCTGAGTCCTTTCCCCTCTTATTCCTCTGATCAATAATGGTTCTTGGGACTGGGGATATGGCTCAGTTGGTAGAGTGCTTGCCTCGCATGCACAAGGCCCTGGGTTCAATCCCTAGCACCACCAAAATAAATAAATAAATAAAAGGTTCTTCTGACAGACAAGTCCCTGGGCCTACAAGAGTGAGAGGCAGACTCAGATGGTGGTGACCTCCCATCTTATAGGACAACCAGGCTATATCCCACTTAATTACATACGTAGCCTAATTTATAATTATGAACACACTCCTGAAACATTTAAAAAGAGCATAAAACAAACCTGATAAAACCACTAATGATACACTGCATATGCAAGGCTGACTCCCCTGGACAGGCCCTTTCCAAATACAGGCTGCGCTTGGTCAAAAACATGCTTTGTGTCATCTGAGCCAGGCCACAGATGATTAGATCAAGAATTTGCTATACAACCCAAGGCAACCAATGAACAAATCGTAAATACTTAAGGGCCACAGGGCCTATGTCACGAGACCCCATGGCCTGTAGTGGGCTGCTCCCTATGGAGAGGAACCGGCACTCTTGAGATTCTCCTGCCGGGGAAACAGAGAAGCTGAGAAGAGCCAGGGGCAGAAATGGAGTTGGGTGCTTGCTTGCTTCTGAAGGAACCATAGGCATCCATTATGAGACTCACTGGCTCTGTCTGGCAGTACAGGTCCAAATCCCAGTGTAGTACCCACTGACTAACTGGTTAGTCTTGAGCAAATTATTAAATTTCTCTAAGTCTCAGGGTTTTTTTCTCTAAAATGTAGAAAACGAGCTGCATGTCGCAGAAGACTTGAAATTACAGAAGGGAAACCCCATGGAGTTCAGTAGTCCGTAGCCAGGAAGAACTCTCAGGGGATGAGCGTGACTGTTCTTACTACTCCTGGGTTACGGGAGCCACTGCTCTGCTCCGAGGAGTGGCAAACAGTCCATCTCACCTCCCTGGCAACCCCCAGAGGACTCCCCACAGCTGAGTGAACCCGAGTGCTCTGCAGCCTCCACACACACCTGCTCAGGTGGGCAGTCATATCACCACCCCAAACCTGCCACATTAGACCTTTATGAAAAGACTAATGTACGCTGAAGCTGCATACCTGGAAAAATGAAAATACTGGGGGATCGTCAATCCAAAGTTACCAGGGAAAGGGGAAAGGCAAACGCTGAAGGTGCTCCTGAACAGTTCTTGAATTTCAGACACAGAAAATACTTACTAAATGCATCTACTGCCTTTGTCATATTGTTCTGGGCAGACCTGAGAAAATAAAATAAAGTAAGTTTTTCCCTTGAAAATTAAAAAGATAACAAAAATACTATACAGATACTAAACACAGGTGCTAAGTGGAAATCCTATTTTCTTTTTAATTTTTTTTAAATATTTATTTATTTACTTTAGTTGTACACAATGCAATGCATTTTATGTTTACATGGTGCTGAGGATAGAACTCGGGCCGCGCATGTGCGAGGCGAGCGCTCTGCCGCTGAGCCACAACCCCAGTCCCTGGAAATCCTATTTTCATCTCAGTTTGTAAAAGCTCTGTCCTCTCCATGGCCTGGCAAATATGTCAAGTATTCCTCAACACTCCTGGCTCCAGGGATCCCTTCAAGCTGCAGGTCCTAAATGCAGATACTGTGTTCAAAGTGCCACCCAGCACCTCTGTGCTGTAAACAATGAAAGACAGCTCTTTCATAATAAATTCATTACATACATTCATGCTTCTCTTTTTCAGAAATGACACTTTGGGCAGAACAGAAATATACCCTATCTTGCTATCTTCAAAAAATAAAAATGATCTATGAATACTCAATTTCCCACTATCCCTCCTATAAAAAAACTAGGTCCCTCAGTGTTAAAATTCCTTAAAACCACTAATGTCCTCAGTGTGACATGGCTGGGACACAGAACAATCTTTTGGTTGAAAAGATGGGTTTTGGAGTCAGAGTACAAGTTTGCCTCTTATTAGTTCTGTGATATTAGATAAGTGATTTCATTTCTCTAAGTTTTATTTCCTCTTTTGCAAAATAAGGACTCTGCCACTTACCTATAGGAGTTAAATGAGATAACATAATTGAAGTAAACTGAGAATAAGATTAAGGTCACAGAGTTTTCACAAAGATTACCGTTAACAGCCAAGTCTACTTCTCCTAGATCTTTAAACATAGCATGTTCTAATCAAGAGGAGAACTTTTCGCCTGTAATCCCAGCACTTTGGGAGGCTGAGGCAGGAGGATCGCGAGTTCAAAGCCAGCCTCAGCAATGGTGAGGCACTTAGCAACTCAGTGAGACCCTGTCTCTAAATAAAATACAAAAAAGGGCTGGGGATGTAGCCCAGTGGTCGAGTGCCCCTGAGTTCAATCCCTGGTACCACAAAAAAAAAAAAAAAAAAAAAAAAAAGAGGAGAACTTTTTTCTCACCAGCAAATTCACACTTTTCCTGGAAGCAAATTCTATTTAGTTTCTGTTAACTGGCAGTGCCCTCGGACCAAAATCTTGCACTTCAGCCCTCAAAATAAGTAAGAACTGACTTATACTCTACAGACCATTAAAATACAATCAATTCAGCTGCGAATCATTTAGGATTCAATGAGATATTAAAGAAAATCATTTTTAATTTTTAAAAATGATAGTAAAGAAATACATTTTTAATTTTTAAAAAATTCTATTTGATACTGGGAATTGAACCCAGAGGTGCTTTACCTCTGAGCTACATCCCCTGTCCATCTGCAACTCTTGACGCCTACCCATAATGCTATACTTCTTCTCCGCTTCATGTTTCTATTTAAGATACTCGATGGCTAAGGTATGGGACTCATTTTGGGGGTCATAAAAAATGTTTTAGCTGGGCAGGGTGGCGCATACCACCAGCAGCTCAGGAGGCTGAGGCAGGAGGATCACAAGTTCAAAGCCAGACTCAGCAACTTGGTAAGACCCTGTCTCAAAATAAAAAATAAAAAGGGGCTGGGGATGTAACTCAGTGGCTAAGTGCCCCTGGGTTAAATCCCTGGTACCAAAAAAAAAAAAGCAGTGGTAAAGCTGGCTGTGCTAAAGGATGCATGATGGTATGAACATACTAAGGAGTGAATGGTACTCTCTAAATGTGGGCTATGTGGCCTGCATTATATCGCATTAAAGCTATTAAGATAAAGCTTATTTCTGTGTCTCCCACCCCACCTGAAAATAAGCTCCAAGAACCACAAACTTTGGTTTTGTTCAATGCAGTATCCTCCAAACAACACCTAGAATAGCGGAGACACTCAAACACAGGGGGAGGAAAGGAGGGAAGGAGGGGGTGGAGGACAGAGGCAGGCACCAACGAAGAAATTCCCAGAGATCACCCAGCTAGCAGGTTCTCATAGATGCAACTTAAGCATTTGAGATAAAGGACAGATTGCACAGCTCTTAGGCATCCCCACATCATTTCTGAAAGGCCTGTAAACGTGATTCTTCAATATCAGTTCCTATTTACACCCTCAATGGCTTCAAACCCTGCGAATGACAGGCAAACTCCTGACCTAGCCTTATATAATCTAACTGTGCATGCTGTTGACACCTCCTTCTAGCATCTGGCACCTACTTGTCCTACTTCTGCAACCTTGTTCTGGCAATGGCCGCCCACTGAGCCTCACTCCTCACCACAGCCCTCCAGCTCCCCGCCCCACTGTCTTCCTAACACTCAGGGTGACATTTTCTTGTGTGTGTACTCTCTACCACCCCTTTAAAGCTAAGTCCTATAACAGAACTTGAGTATTGTCCACTGCTGTCTCCCTCAGGTTTCCAAGAATCGGCACAAGGGCAGTACTACTGGGACAAAAACACGGAAGCTCCAATTTGGAAGACAACTTAAACAGAGAGAAAGCTAAACAGACCGATCAGTACTCCTAAGAACTGTACCTTATCACAGTTACATAGTCCCCTTCTCCCATACCTATGGTTTGTGCTTAAAAATAGTTAAGTGCCATTTAACAAGAGGACAGTGTGCTGAGAAATGCTTCACTAGGCAATCTTTTTTTTTTTTTTTTTTTTTTGGTA
Source organism: Tamias sibiricus (assembly GCA_025594165.1). Taxonomy (NCBI): domain Eukaryota; kingdom Metazoa; phylum Chordata; class Mammalia; order Rodentia; family Sciuridae; genus Tamias; species Tamias sibiricus. The sequence continues at coordinate 5,330,220 of CM046660.1, forward strand.
CCAGGGATTGAGCTCAGGGGCACTCGACCACTGGGCCACATCCCCAGCCCTTTTTTTTTTTTTTTGTATTTTATTTAGAGACAGGGTCTCACTGAGTTGCTAAGTGCCTCGCCATTACTGAGGCTGGCTTTGAACTCGCGATCCTCCTGCCTCAGCCTCCCAAAGTGCTGGGATTACAGGCGTGTGCCACCGCACCCGGCTTCACTAGGCAATCTTAAAGTGCAAACATCACAGAGCGTATTCACAGGAACCACGCCAGCTAACCTCACTAGGCGATGTCATCTTGTGAGACCACCATCTTATATGCAGCCCACCACTGAATGAAACTCTTGTTACGTGGGGTGAGGCTGTGCGTGTGCACATACACATAATACACATACACATAGGCTCACACATATCCAAACCAAAGTACCACCTTCTCCTTTGCTTTAAATACACTTACTACAAATTTTAAACATTAATGATCTTACAACTGGAGAATTTTAGGCCATTTTGGATTAAAAAGGCAACACACAGAATGCTCAATGCCAAAGTTTTAACAATAGATAAAATGCTGTAAGACCACTTTCCCAATTTATCAACTCACAAAGCAAAACGAGAGTGGCAAAGATTAATTTCTCATTTCCCCTTCTCAATTCTAGATGTTACTACAAACAAATTTGCCTGTGATGTTTTAAGTAGCAACACTCCACAGATCAGTACGAGAGTCAGGTTCCGTAAGCTAAGAGCCGGTGGTGACAAGCAAGTGTTGGTAGCCTTCCTCTCACCCACACCTCAGGAATCAGAAAGGTCCAGATCTGTACTACACAAACAGGAACTGAGGGCAAAAAACTAATATTTCACTTTCTAAGCTCTCATCCTGGCACACAAAAACACGTGGGAGTCCTGCAGAATTGAGCAAGGAAACTGAGGCCTAGAAGTGTGGAGGGGTCACTGCTACTGTGCAGGATCACACAGGTCAGTGGCAAAGCTGGGGGCAGATGTAAATCCCCTGTGAAACCTTTCACTGCCTCCCTTCCTGGGATAACCTTTGCCTTCTCCCTCCCTCACATTCCACCTTTCTCTTCTTCCTTTCTTTCCTTGAAAATGCTCCTCTCCTGTGGGCCTGTGGTAACCTTCAGGAGCATCAGATATAGATCATAACAAAGCAGGATGGTACTATCTAGATTAGACAGATTTACTGAAAATTTACTTGAACATAAAAATGAATGTTTCCAACATCTTACTCATTCATTTCCATGTCTTGGTCATCAGAAGACTCATCTTCTCCAAGGACATTTTCAGAATCTGGTTTCCGAATGAGAAAGAATAGAACTGTTCCCACAAGGCTAATCACTGTCAGGGCAATAAATACTGTTCTTCGGTCACTCTCTGGGGGAAAAAAAGAAGAAAGCAAATAGCATCAACCAGACAATTCCAGAATTTACTATTATGTTTTAAGATTATTTTTAATCAGTAAAATGTTTCCTCATTAAATTTTGACTTTAATGCATTAGTAAAAACTTAGGATAAGGTGATAAATAGGCCACTTCCACCTTTTTTTTTTTTTTTTTTGGTACCGGAAATTAAACTCAGGGGCACTTGACCACTGGGCCACATCCCCAGCCCTTTTTTGTATTTTATTAGAGACGGGGTCTCACTGAGTTGCTAAGTGCCTCGCCATTGCTGAGGCTGGCTTTGAACTTGTGATCCTCCTGCCTCAGCCTCCCAAGTGCTGGGATTACAGGTGTGCGCCACCACGCCCGGCTTATTTGGGTTCTTTTAAACAAAGAAATGTACAGAAGAAACAACTGAGCTCTCATGTCCCCCGAAGACTGACCTTACACCTCTCCGGGGAATTACCTGCTTGGAGCATAGTCATAAACTATAATCCTCATTAATGATAGAATCCAAGGGAGAAGCTTACTTAAAAGGAGCATTGAGGACCTGAGGTAGCAACATGCATCATAACATGGCTGAATAAAGCAGCAATGGGTATTTCTGAGGAACTGCTTAATAGCTTAATAAGAATCGCTTTTGACTACATCTGAATCAAACGATGTGAATAAAACAAACCTGATATTTGAGTTTTCCCTTGCCAGGCAAAATATATGTAGAGATTTCCAAAGAACAAGCTAGGGAAAGAAAAGGGAGGAGAAGATGCTGGGGAATTATTGTAATACTTATGGTTTTTAAAAACAACCATTCCCACTATTTGGTGAGACAGCCATAATTTTTAAATTCATCTACCTGCCTAGGTCATTTAACAGTATCAACTCTACCTTGACTCTTTCTGAAAAGCTGAACTGATCCAGATGGAATTCAGACTCTATCCATTTGACAGTAACCTGATTCGGAGCTGCCCTCCACAGGGCTTGACTCACTTTGAAACATGTGACTCACGAGCATTCTGGAAATGACTTCTTGGAAACAAGCTTATGCTACTTTTAAACTCCTCAAGAATCTACAAAAACAAATTTATGATCTAGTTATCTGCATCTAATCAGATTCCTTATTGAGAACACCTCCCTAAGGAAGGAATCTTTCACTTACATGCCTGTTTATTTTTTTAGTACCAGGGATTAAACCCAGGGACACTCAACCACTGAGCCACATCCCCAGTCCTTCTTTTTCTTTTCTTTTTTATTATTATTATTTTTTGGTACCAGGGATTGAACTCAGGGGCACTTGACCACTGGGCCACATCCCCAGCCCTTTTTTGCATTTTATTAGAGACAGGGTCTCACTGAGTTGCTAAGTGCCTTGCCACTGCTGAGGCTGGCTTTGAACTCGCGATCTTCCTGCCTCAGTCTCCCTAGTGCTGGGATTACAGAAGTGCGCCACCGCATCCAGCCCTTCTTTTTATTTTTGAGACAGGGTCTTGCCAAGTTGCTGAGTTTGGCTTTGAACTTGCAATCTTTCTGCCTCAGCCTCCCAAATTGCTGGGATTACAGGCGTGTGCTACCATGCTCAGCACATGCCTGTTTCTTAATCTATTGCTCCTTAAAACAAAATACTTGCATTTAATAAGCTTTGTCCAAGCCATAATTCTAGGCAAGATCTATGAAGTAAAATCCTCAAGGCATATTCCTGAGATTCAACGGTCATGGCAGAATGACCTTTTTTTTTTTTTTAATATTTTTTATTTATTTGCTTTAGTTGTACACAATGCGTTTTATTCAATGCATTTTATCTGTACGTGGTGCTGAGGATCGAACCCGGGTCGCCCACGCGCTAGGTGAGTGCTCTACTACTGAGCCACAATCCCAGCCCCAGAATGACCGTTTTTGCTTTTTTTCTTAGAAAACACATAAAATATACTGGCATAATTAGTCTCACTTCTGAATTTTAGTGTATTTGTTTATAATTATCAGACAGTGTAGCTCAGTGGGAAGGGTATGGCTGCTGGAGTTCAGGTAACGACAGTTTATTTTATTATTATTATTATTTTTTTTTTTTTTTTGGTACTGGAGATTGAACTTAGGGGCACTCAATCACTGGGCCACATCCCCAGCCCTTTTTTGTATTTTATTTAGAGACAGGGTCTCACTGAGTTGCTAAGTGCCTCTCTATTGCTGAGGCTGGCTTTGAACTCGAGATCCTCCTGCCTTAGCCTCCCAAGTGCTGGGATTACAGGCGTGTGCCACCGCACCTGGCTATTTAAATCTTTATTTATTCATTTTAGTTGTACACAATGCCTTTATTTTTACGTGGTGCTGAGGATCAAACCCAGGCCGTGCACGCACTAGGTGAACGCTCTATTGCTGAGCCACAATCCCAGCCAACAACAGTTTAAATTGGATTAATAACTATTAGTCTGTGTTCTCATCTGTAGAATGGAGCTAATATCTTTTCATAGATTATTAGATTAAGCAAAATAAGCAAAGAACCTAATAGTTTCTAACAGATGCTAAATACGTGGAGATAAATATTATTTTCTTTAAAAAATATTATTTTCTATTTATGAATCTCAAATTCCAACTCACCCATGCACTTAAAATAATTCTACAAGATTCTGAATCTGTATCATATTCAGCCAGAAACTTAAGTCACAAAACATGAAAGATCTGAATTTTCAACAAAAAAAAGGATTTAATAAAATGTCTGAAAAGAAAGCAAAGGAGGGCTAGGGGTTGTGGCTCAGCAGTAAAGCACTCGCCTAGCACAAGCACGGGCTGGGTTCAATCCTCAGCACCACGTAAAAATAAAATAAAGGCATCGTGTACAACTAAATACATAAATATTAAAAAAAAAAAAAAAAAGAAAGAAAGAAGGAAAGCAAAGGAGAGACCGAGCTCCAAAATGATTATTACCTAGACTGTAAGAGCGCCCAGAAAATTCCACTGTTTCTCCCGATAGTGTGCTCATCTGAATTTATAGTCAGGCAGTTTCCTTGTGCTGTCCAAAGTACTAAAATTAAACCAAATGTTTAGCAAGGAAATGAAATCCCCTGTTTTTGCATATTAAAGGTATGACACCCATAGATAGGCCCCAGAAATGAAAACAAACAAGGTAAAAATAAAAATGCTCACCAGCAGCTGCAATTCCAATGAAAACAGATGCAGTGTAGAAGGACCATGTGAAAGGCTGGATAAAAACGGCAATGTACATGCTAAAATGTAACAGGTCAAGGCATTACAGTCAAACCACACCTGAAACAGTGCCCAGCATGCCTTCTAGGAATCAGTTATGAGGTGCTCTTATTTTAAAATTCAACAAGTACAGGATGACTTGGTCTTTAAATGTGACCTACCTACTCAAAATTTTAAAATCAGGCATTTTACAGGTTTGCAAAGGCTTGTTCCAGTAGTTTAGCACATGATACTACTGGCTCCATAGCCCAGAAGCATTTCATTACTTCATCTGAATCCTTGTTAGTCAATCTGATAGAAAGTTAGATTATTTCACAGAAAGTTCTTTTCAACCCTTACAGAAATTTTTGGATACTACATATCTATAGTAAAACAAAAGCCGATAATACACCTCCCATCAATTAGAACACAGTATCCCTGAGCAAGAAGTGGAGAGCTAAATCCCTAAAACACCAACTATATCCTATTTAGTCCAAGTCTGCAAGTGTACCTTAAAAGTTTTCTATGTGTTAGAAAGGTGCTGGAAGCATTTTTTAAGCAAGCAAGTGAAAAAAAGACTGCTCTACTCACCTGTAAAATAAACCGCTGGCAAACATAGAGAGCTGAGGTCCTACAATGGCAACCACTGATGGTGTAATCAAATTTGAAGCAGAGAACACTCCATAAATAATTGCCATGCTGTACATAACACACAAAAGGGAATTAAAGAACAAAACCCTAAATGCTGTCTCAAAAAAAAAAATTTTTTTTTTTTTTTTTTTTTTTAAATAGTATCAGACCTTGAATTCAGGGCCCCACACATGCTAAGGTAAACATTCTACCACTGCACTACATCTCCAGCCTCCACGCCACTTTTTTTTTTTTTTTTTTTTTTTTTTACAGTGTTGGGATTGAACCCAGGAACACTCTACCTCTGAGCTACATCTTCAGCCCCCCACCAAACACTTTTCTTTAAATTTTGAGATAGGGTCTCACTAAACTGCCAAGGATAGGCCTTGAACTTGTGATCCTCCTGCCTTAGCCTCCACTGGGATTACAGCATGTATCATTCATGCCCAGTTTTTTTTTTTTTTTTTTTTTTTTTGTGGTACTGGGGATTGAACTCAGGGGCACTTGTCCACTGGGCCATATATCCCCAGCCCTTTTTTGCATTTTATTTGGAGACAGGGTCTCACTGAGTTGCTAAGTGCCTCGCCACTGCTGAGGCTAGCTTTGAACTCGTGATCTTCCTGCCTCAGCCTCCCAAGTGCTGGGATTACAGAAGTGCGCCACTGCACCCTGCTCAATACTTAACTATAGAAAATTTGAGAAACCCATTTTAGCCATTGTATAATGTATACAGACTTAAAAACATCATGTTGTACCAATAAATATATACATTTTTTGTAGATTAAAAATGTTTTGCCAGGGCTGGGATTGTGGCTCAGCGGTAGAGCGCTCGCCTAGCACGTGCACGGCCCAGGCTGGATCCTCAGCACCACGTACAAATAAATGCATAGTGTACAACTAAAGCAAATAAATAAATATAAAAAAAAATGTTTTGCCGGGCGTGGTGGCGCACGCCTGTAATCCCAGCACTTTGGGAGGCTGAGGCAGGAGGATCACGAGTTCAAAGCCAGCCTCAGCAATGGTGAGGCACTTAGCAACTCAGTGAGACCCTGTCTCTAAATAAAATACAAAAAAGGTCTGGGGATGTGACCCAGTGGTCGAGTGCCCCTGAGTTCAATCCCCGGTACCCAAAAAAAAAAAAAAAAAAAAAAAAAAGTTTTGCCAGGAGCAATGGCACATATTTGTAATCCCAACTACTCAGGAGTCTGAGGCAGGACTGCAAATTCAGGGCCAGCTTCAGCAACTCAGCAAGACCTTATCTCAAAAATTAAAAGGGCTGAGAATGTGGCTCCATGGTAGAGTATCTATGGGTTCAATATCCAGTACCGCAAAAGATACACCTTTGTATATATGCAACCCCCACAGCTAGAATCATAAGATACTAGTGATCTGTGAAGATCTTTACAATTCCCCCATCTGTAAAATTGGAAATGAACACCTTAAGCAAAAAACTAAAAGTGCCTAATGAAATGTAGTTGTTATGAAATCGCAAAAACAGGAAGATCAAATGATTCAAAAATCACATGAAACATCTGTTTAGGATTGGGAAAATGTAATGGATGTTTCCTTATTAAATGTCCCACACTACTCCAAGTGATTAATATCTATCAGCTAAGCAAAGAAACTGAGATTGCAGAAATAACTCTCCTAAGGTACTAAGTAAGCAATCAGGCTGTGTGTGAAGCAGGATTTCAAAACACTAGTCTCTAACTCCACAGGAAACCTAACTAGTCCCATCTAATTGCATTATGTCCATCCCAATAAACCAGATGCCTAGGAGAAAAGAGCAATCATCACTGATTCAACCACAGTATTTTATTCCTAGTGATTCTGATGGAACTTACGCAACTACCATTAATTACATGCAGAGTCAAGCATACAGTACAATACCTGGTATATCCACTGCCGTGAAAATCCGTGCTATTTAAGCTCCTGATGACAGTTTGCTGCGTATAAAATAAAACTAATCAAGCGAAACGTTCTGCAATCTCCCTCCCCCTTGGAAAGTCCAATTCCAAGCCCTCAGAAGAAAAACTGACAAAATTCACAATGCAAGTCCGCTATGAGAGGAGGAAAAAGGACCGCAGAACTGGAGAGGGCACCCTAACTCAAGGGACCCGAGGTAACCAGCGGTACCTGTGCCGTGGGTTCTATTACCTTAACCATCGCAGTATGAGGGTAGAGCTTAACGCAGGAAGGAATAAAAAGTAACAAAGTCAAATTGGAGAAATAAACGGGGGAACGAAACACCCCATGAAGGAGAAATGTCTGGCACGTGAAATCAGACCCACCCACGGAAGACGAGGGCGGCCAGGAGCGAGAAGGAAAGGGGCCCCGACGCGCCGCCAGACGCGGCCGGCGCTGGGCTTCCCGGGCGCAGGGACAGGCGCTTCAGGAGGGAGGCAGCTCGACTCACCGCCACGTTGCCACAAGTTTGAAAGGCGGTGAACATAAACATAAAGGCGACTCCTAGGATGACGATGTTGAAGAGCTTTTTGGACTCCGGGGACATTTTGGCTCCGCCCTGGCCGAGCTCGGCAGCGGCCCGGGACAGTCAGCGCTCCCGGGGCGCAGCGGCGACGACCCTGGGGACAAGACGCGGCGGTGCGGGGCCGGCAGCGCCAGGAGCCGAGTGGGCTAACCGGCAGCTTGCAGTCGAGGGTCGGAACCCGGCGCAGGCTGACGCTGTGGCCGGCGGCACAGCCGCGCATTCCCGAGACGCAACCGGAGCGCGGACAGCGCAACGCCGGGAGCGCCACTGCCAGAGCCCCTGCAGGCGGCGGGCACGCAAGGGCGAGCGGCAGCCCCGGCCCCGCCCTCCCGTCGCCGGACTCCTCACGGGTCACGAGGCCGGTCAGCTGACCTCGCCGCGGCGCCCGCCGGGAAGGGGAGTCCCGGCGGCAGGGCCGCGCAGGCCCGAAGAAATCGACCCAGCCAACGGCCGTCGCGAGCTGCAGGGAGGGGGTCTGAGGCGGCGAAGGACACAGAGCGGAGGGGGCTGGACTACCGCTCTGACAGAGGCGGGGCTGAGGCCGCGCTCAGGAGCTGCGTGGAGCTCCCGTACTGGCACGAGAAGCAGGCGGGGCTAAGATAAGACCCGCCTTCCCTTCCTCCAGGCACCCAAGGCTTGTCTCGCCAGCGGAAAGAGATTTCGCGGGCTTTCCAACTGCCCGCAGGTTCGACTCCCCCTCCCGCCCGCAGTGACTGCGCGCTTTTCGGCCCGCCCGCCAAGCTCTGCGCAGGCGTGCCGGGCAGAGGTGGGGCTCGCGGCGGCGACGTTACGGAGTGGGTGAGGCGAGCCAATCAGAGGATTCATTTCCGGGTGGCGCGGGCGCCATTTTGTGAGAAGGACTATAAACGGGCGCTGGGGCCGGCCGCCTGCCCAGTTGCTGCTCAGGTGCGCTCAGCTGCGGAGCTAGTATACCCGCCCGCCCATCTTTCCGGCCTCTCCACGCGGAAAGCAGCTGCTAGGGCGCGGCGTCGTCCCGGACCTGAGAAGACCGCCTCCTTCCTGCAGCGCGCCGGCCCGCCCAGGACGTTAGAGTCTCGGCGCCAGTTTGCGGGGCCCCGGGCCGCCTCGGAGCCATGAGCTACGGCCGCCCGCCTCCCGATGTGGAGGGCATGACCTCCCTCAAGGTGGACAACCTGACCTACCGCACCTCGCCCGACACGCTGAGGCGCGTCTTCGAGAAGTACGGGCGCGTGGGCGACGTGTACATCCCGCGGGACCGCTACACTAAGGAGTCCCGCGGCTTCGCCTTCGTGCGCTTCCACGACAAGCGCGACGCCGAGGACGCCATGGACGCCATGGACGGCGCCGTGCTGGACGGGCGCGAGCTGCGGGTGCAGATGGCGCGCTACGGCCGCCCGCCCGACTCGCACCACAGCCGCCGCGGCCCGCCGCCCCGAAGGTACGGGGGCGGCGGCTACGGCCGGCGGAGCCGCAGGTGAGCGCGGCGGGCGGGGCGGGGCAGGGCGGGCGGGAAATGGCGGCGGCGGCGTAATGGCGGCGGGGCGGGGCGCGGTGGCCGGGGCCGCGGCCGCCGCTCACCGCCCTCCGGCCTCTCCGCCCGCAGCCCTCGCCGCCGCCGCCGATCGCGCTCCCGGAGTCGCAGCCGGTCCCGCTCTCGCAGCCGCTCGCGCTACAGCCGCTCCAAGTCGCGCTCTCGCACGCGCTCGCGCAGCCGCTCCACCTCCAAGTCCCGCTCGGCGCGCAGGTCCAAGTCCAAGTCGTCGTCGGTGTCCCGGTCCCGATCCCGGTCGCGCTCCCGCTCCCGCTCCCGAAGCCCGCCGCCAGTGTCCAAGAGGGAGTCCAAGTCCCGCTCGCGGTCCAAGAGCCCGCCCAAGTCTCCGGAGGAGGAGGGCGCCGTGTCCTCGTGAGCGCATGGTAATGTCGGCGCCGCCGCCCGCCCGGCTGGCGGAGGGCTGCGCTGGGCGTGTCGAGGGGTCGCAGGAGCATGAGTGTGGCGCTTAGCTGAGTGGCTGTTCGTAAGCTGTTTGAGACCTATTGATGAAAATGACTATTTCTTGCTGTTTTTATCCAACGTCTGCATTTTCCCCCTTTAAAGCTGCGGTCTCCTGTTTGATAAAAGAATATTGGCCAGTATTGCAGATTTTAACTGATTTGGCTGATCCTCCAGGGACCAGTTTCTGTGGGCGTGTATTGGAGCAGGTTTGTCTTTAAACGTTAAAGATGCACTATCCTCTTAGAGACAAACGATCAGTTCAACTATTGTTGTACTGACTGGGACTTCATATTCTAATGGATGTGGCAAACGAATTGCAATTAAGAAGCAATGAACTTTTTGGAACCCCAAAAGAAAGTTTTATGCAGGTATTGCACTGGGTGGGGAAAGGATAGTGTGTCTTTAACTCTCAAATTGTTTGGTCCTGTTTTTTAAAAGGAAAGGGCCCTGAGTAGATCAATAAAGACGTTAGTCTCAACTGCCAGATGTTTTATTTGAAAACAAATTCCTTAAAATATACGATAATTTCCCGATTTCAAGTTTTTGTTTGGATACAGCCCTTTTTTTATTTTTCCTTTTTTTCCCCCCTTATCTTTTTCCACCTTGGTTATTTGGCCAAAAATTCATAAATTCAAACTTGTAAATGCTGATGAAAATGCCTTTGAAAATCTAATTGGGCCTTTAAAAAAAAAAAAAAGACTGATAGTGGCTGGTGGAACCTTACTGTAACCTCCTTGTTTCACCAGAGCCTTTAGTAAGTACATGCCTGAAACTGAAACCATGTGTTTTTGTAGTATTGGAAGGTAAACTGAACCTTTTTCTTTTCAAACCTAGATGTATCCACAAGCAGCATAACAGAGGACTTGGGAAAAAGGACTACATACTCAGTCCATCGGTCCATCGGAAGAGTCCTTGGAACAAGCAACTGGCTGTTGAAAAGGTTATTTTGTAACATTTGTCTAACTTTTTACTTGTTTTAATCTTTGCCTCAGGTGGCAAACTTCATTTTATGTGCCATTTTGTTGCTGTTATTCAAATTTCTTGTAATTTAGTGAGGTGAACGACTTCAGATTTCATTATTGGATTGGATATTTGAGGTAAAATTTCATTTTGTTTATATAGTGCTGACTTTTTTTGTTTGAAATTAAACAGATTGGTAACCTAATTTGTGGCCTCCTGACTTTTAAGGAAACGTGTGCAGCCATTACACACAGCCTAAAGCTGTCAAGAGATTGACTCAACATTGCCTTCATTCCTTAAAATTAAAAAACCTACAAAAGTTGGTGTAAATTTGTTTATATGTTATTTACCTTCAGACCTAAATGGTAATCTGAACCCAAATTTGTATAAAGACTTCAGGTGAAAAGACTTGATTTTTTTTTTTTTTTAAAGGATTGTTTACCAAACACAATTCTAATCTCTTCTCTTATGTATTTTTGTGCACTAGGCGCAGTTGTGTAGCAGTTGAGTAATGCTGGTTAGCTGTTAAGGTGGCGTGTTGCAGTGCAGAGTGCTTGGCTGTTTCCTGTTTTCTCCTGATTGCTCCTGTGTAAAGATGCCTTGTCGTGCAGAAACAAATGGCTGTCCAGTTTATTAAAATGCCTGACAACTGCACTTCCAGTCACCCGGGCCTTGCATATAAATAACGGAGCATACAGTGAGCACATCTAGCTGATGATAAATACACCTTTATTCCCCTGCCCCCTCCCCAAATGGTAAATCGGATCATCCTCATGTATGAACTTAAAATATGGAAAATGTTAAGGAAGCAAATGGTTTGTAACTTTGTAAGTACTTAAAACATGGTGTATCTTTTTGCTTATGAATATTCTGTACTATAACCATTGTTTCTGTAGTTAATTAAAATGTTTTCTTGGTGTTAGCTTTTCTCAGAATATGTCTTGGTCTTTTTTCACCCATTTATCTGGAAGACCTATGCAATTATGTCATTGGCTGTGTAGTATAAAGGTGAAATGTTTAGCACTTGCCTTTCGTACACAAAAAGATGTTGGAAATGCCAGATGAACACCTAAAATCAGTACTTTTTAAGGTAGCATTTTTGAGGTTATGAGTACCCCAATCCCCTTCTAACTTATGCCAAATTGATGAATAAGAGCAACTCAAGTCCTTAATCTTCATAGGTGTTTTATTTTCATGATTATGTTGCCCATAAGTTGTCTAGGTGATAACATCACAGTCTTAAAGGCCAGCAGATTTGACCATCTTCAAGCCTACTCTTTTTTTTTTCTCAAGAAGCTGAACAAAGTAGCCTGATCCTAGCCGCTAATCAAATTGACATGGTCCCAGACCAGTTTGTAGGTATAATTCAGAGACTGTCCTTTGCAAAGGAGATGACCAGCATTTCAACAGTATGTCTTCCTGGAAGTGCAGATTCTGCTATATCATCTTTGTCTGCATCAAAAGACTCCAGAGGAATATGGACACATTTCATATCCCACTTGTAGAGCAAAGCTTCAAGTGACCAGTCAGCACTAGAAAAAATAAATTGTTTTTAAAGTTTAAGCCTTTTCTGTTTTGTTTGAGGTAATTAAATTTCTTCCTTAAACTGGGTGTATTGCATAGATGATGATTTTTCATTAACTGAAATTGCAAGCCAGGATCATTTACTCACCTTCTAACCTGGTATGTAGACCACACTTGAATCTTGGGGTTCTTTTGCATCAGAAAGTATACTGTAGTTAAGATATCTTCAAAGTCTGAGAAGAAAGCATTTTAAGTGGATTCTTCCATAATGTGTTTCTGACCAAATTTACTACTAAATACTCTTACCTTCTGGTTCAAAGAATACATCAGATGCTAGAATAATATCTTGTGTTGGGAGAGCCAGAAGATCCTGAGAGATGTGACCCCATGTCAGTCCTACAACACGCACCCATGGCAGGTTATTCATTTGGCAGCTTTGCCGACAGATTTCTAGACAGTGAGGCAGCTCTGAGCTGTCTGACAGTATTACTTCAGCACCACATTTTGCAGCCAAAATTCCTGGAAGGCTCACTCCAGCTCCAATCTAAAAAAAATTAGATGAAATATAAAAATTGGAATAAGCCGGGCGCGGTGGCGCACGCCTGTAATCCCAGCACTTTGGGAGGCTGAGGCAGGAGGATCGTGAGTTCAAAGCCAGCCTCAGCAATGGCGAGGCACTTAGCAACTCAGTAACTCCGTGAGACCCTGTCTCTAAGTGCCTTGCCATTGCTGAGGCTGGCTTTGAACTGGTGATCCTCCTGCCTCAGCCTCCCAAGTGCTGGGATTATAGGCGTGTGCCACCACGCCCTGCTCTGATTTTATGTTTAACAAGGGTTAATAAAAAGTGTGCAGACTTATATCTGAACCCAGCATTTTGGAAACTTAAGGAGACCTTGTACCTCTAAGACAGCCTTCCCTGGCAGAGATCTTCTGTGAAACCATAGGTACTGAGCCAGAACTACAGCACAGGGCCAGACGTACATTCCATATTGGAGATGCAGGACCTGAAAAGAATATTTTGGTATGCCAATAAAAAAATATCTGCTGGAAACTGGAATATTTATACAGTAATTACTGTCCGGCACTGGCATCCATTACAGAACTGACAGTTCACCAGTGACCAACTTGGGTTATAAAACTTAACCATATGATAAATACTTCAGGCACTCATTCCTCCCACAAGCATTTCAACAGTGCCCTTCTGGGCATATAGCTCTTGTGCAATGTATACACCCTACTGGAAGGAGACAGCCAAATAAGCAAATCAGATATTTTAAGTTAGTGCTAAGTGCTACAAACAGTGAAAGAGTGGTGTGAGAGCAATCCAGGGGTAGAGACGGTGAGACCCAAAGAGAGAGGGAGGCAAGATGACTCGAAAAGGTCCTTCAGCAGGCAAGGCTTCTGGCAGCCTTGGCAGGGAGCTGGAGGCATTCTGCAGTGCAAGTGGAAGTCAGAGATAAGACAGAGACCCGATTCGTGGGTCCCAGCCTCAGAAGTGGAGAATTTATTCTAAATGCAGCAAGAATCTGGGATTTTCAGCACAACTAACAATCTGCTGATGGCAAGTAGTATGGCCCTAGGAAGACATCCTAGAAAAGGTTAAAAATGGAGCTGAATAGGGTTGAAAGGGAGCATAAAGCCTTTGGAAAGGCCTATCATGACAGCATGGTATTTAAGGAAGCAAGGTAACAACTGGTGGCTCAAGAATGAGCCTCCCTCAATTCAAAAACTATAGATTTGTAATTTACCAAATGACACAATTTAACCTGTCATTGCTTCAGTTTTCTAAACTGCAAAATATCATCTCAGTCGGGTGATTAGAAGATTCAGTGAAAGGCACAAAGCGCCTAATGTTGCAATAAAACTGCAAAACTATTCTGTCCAAAGAGCAAAGGGTGCCCCCTGGTGGGGTGGTAGGAAAAAAGCTAAGACCTAAAACCATTACGGAGACAGAACTTTCATCATTTGATCCACTAAAAAACATCAGTGCCTAAAATATCTTAGGTACATCATGGATACGGGCCTAACTTGTGAATTTTACCCAGGAGGACAATAAAGATTCAGCGAAGGACGCCTGAGCACAAGACAGAGTTGTGCAAGTTCGGGTTCTAAATTTAGGACTTTTTTTTTTTTTTTTTTTTTTTGTGGTACAGGGGATTGAACTCAGGGGCACTCGACCACTGGGTCACATCCCCAGCCCTTTTTTTTGTATTTTATTAGAGACAGGGTCTCACTGAGTTTCTAAGTGCCTCGCCATTGCTGAGGCTGGCTTTGAACTCGCGATCCTCCTGCCTCAGCCTCCCAAAGTGCTGGGATTACAGGCGTGCGCCACCACGCCCGGCTTAAATTTAGGACTTTTAAAAATGTGAATCCGATTGGATATTACCAGAAAGTGGTTCGACTCCAGTCCTAACTTCTCAAGCTGTTCCTTCCTCTAATGTAGGGTTTCTAATACCTACCTCACAGGCTGCCATTAACATCCAATAAAACTACAACGTGAAAATGCTTAAAAATTATTCAGAGTGTTGTGACAGCCATGAGCTCAAAGGAAGAAGCCAATGTAAACCCCAAAACCTTTATTTGGACAATGAGGACTGGAAGACATTTCCCAGGACTTAAACAAAAGTGAAAAATCTAGGACTGGGGGTGCAGCTCAGTGGCAGAGCGCTTGTCTAGTATGTGTGAGGCCGAGTTCCATCGTCAGCACTAAGAGTGTTAAAAAATCGAGATGTTTTTTAGTCAGGCCTGGTGGCGCACGCTTGTAATCCCAGCAACTCTGGAGGCTGATGCTAGAGGAACTCGAGTTTGAGGCCAAGTCTCAGCAACTTAAAGACTGCCTTAAAATAAAAAGGGTTGGGGGGGGGGGGTGGCTGGGGTTGTGGCTCAATGGTAGAGCGCTCGCCTAGCACGTGCGAGGCCCTGGGTTCAATCCTCAGCGCCACGTAAGATAAGTAAATAAAGGTAAAAGAGATAAATAAATAAATGGATGTAGCTCCGTGGTAGAGCGCCCCTGGGTTCAACCCCAGTACCACCACAGAAGAAAGAAAAAACAAAGCAAAAGGAAGTCTTTCGACAAGATCAAGAGTAACGTTAGGAGTCGAGAGCCACTTTGCTGGCAGAAAACGCTCTGCGTGGAGAAGCCCCGCTGCTATCGCGGCCCCGAAGGCCTACTGCAGACAGGCTGCTCCTGCTCGGGCGCCAACCCAAAGCCGCCGAGCCCCCGCCGCGGCGCCTCCGCTGCACGCACCTGCGGGACACGGACCTCCAACACGGCCCCCTGGGCTCCCGGGCCCTGCTCCTCCGAGAAGCGGAAGCGCTGGGCCCGGGCCACATGCCCTGGAAGACCGCGCGCGCCCAGAGGAGAGTCGACCGGCCGCGGGAACGCGGGGGTCGGCGGAGGGCGCGGGGCCGCCAGGCCGTCGGGGGCCGCTTCCCGGGCGCCAGGTGCCACGCGGCCCTCCTCGTCCCTCTCGGCCTCTTCCACCCGGCGGGAAGACGGGAAAGGATGGGCTCGGGGGAACTCGCAACACCCAGGCGCACAGAGAAAGGCAAAGGCTCACTTGGACAGACACACAAGAAAAGAGCCTGGGCGGGGTCCCGACCGGAAGCTGATGGTGGGGAGGCCACGCACGGCCGGAAGTGGCGCGCTCGCCGGAAGCGGGGCGGGGCAGTGGCTGACACGACCTTCCCAACATGGCGCCCGTCCTGCGCGTGTGAGGGCGTACCCGGGAGGCGCCGAGGCCAATGGCGAACCGCGACGGGCGGCGGGGCGGGGAGGACGGCAGCCGCACGCCCAACCCGTGGTTAGGGAGGTGGCTGGGGAGTGAATTTTCTGGAAGGCGATTTTAAAGGCGCCGGGCCGGAGCGAAGGGCGTCTCGGTGCCGCCGCCCGGGCCGGGGAGGGGCGCATTAGCGGCAGGACGCGAGCTGCGCCCAGGTCGTCGCGAAACCAGCTGGTGACCTCGCAGGATGAACCACAAGAGCAAGAAGCGCATCCGCGAGGCCAAGCGCAGTGCGCGGCCGGAGCTCAAGGACTCGCTGGACTGGACGCGGCACAACTACTACGAGAGCTTCTCGCTGAGCCCGGCGGCCGTGGCGGTGAGCGGGATCGGGGCCGCGGGCCGGGCGTGGGCCTGCGGGAGCGGGGCGGGCCTCCTGCGGCGGCGGCGCCTTGACAGACCGCCCGTCCGAGCGCACAGGTGCGAGCCGCGAAGCCCCCTGCCCGCGGCGTTGGCTCTGGGTGCGAGGTGCGCACACGCACGTGGCCCCCTCCCCCGGGCGGAGCCTGAGCCTCGTAGGTCGCTCGCTGATGGCTGTCATTGCTAATTGGCCCTGGGGGACACCCTATCTGCCACCAGACTCATTTCCTAACTGAACAGGCCTTTTCTAATTCCCTCAGGATAACGTGGAAAGGGCCGACGCTTTACAGCTGTCGGTGGAAGAATTTGTTGAGCGCTATGAAAGACCTTACAAGCCCGTGGTTCTGCTGAATGCCCAAGAGGGCTGGTCTGCGCAGGAGAAATGGACTCTGGAGCGCCTAAAAAGGAAATACCGGAACCAGAAGTTCAAGTGTGGTGAAGATAATGATGGCTACTCCGTAAAGATGAAGATGAAGTACTACATCGAGTACATGGAGAGCACCCGGGATGACAGCCCTCTTTACATCTTTGACAGCAGCTATGGTGAACACCCCAAAAGGAGAAAACTTTTGGAAGACTATAAGGTGCCCAAGTTTTTCACTGATGACCTTTTCCAGTATGCAGGGGAGAAGCGCAGGCCGCCCTACAGGTAAAGTATTCCGCAGCTAAGTGGTTTAAATCTCATCTACAACAGCATTGGGTAGCAGAGTTCAGTGTGCTGACCTTCTTCTGAAAAAGTGAGTGAGTGGTTCTGCCTTGGCTGAACATTAAGTCCTTTAGGGCCCTACGGGGAGAAGACCGTGATTTAACTAGTCCAGGGTCTATTGGATTGTCAGTCCTGAAACTCCCCACAAGATTTAAATGTGCAATTAAAGTTGAACCACTGATATCTCAGGAAGTTTTAATAATTATGGTCCAGCAATAAGCTACATTAGTAATTTTTTCCTTTTTTCTGTGAGAGATCAATCTTCACACAGTTCACTAAATATTTCTGTGTACCAGAATGTGTACAGTCTCTGAAATGAAGAAAGTGCCATATACGTGATATAATATAATATATAATAAAAACTTTCTTCTGTGTCCTATATGCATAATTAAATCACCCTTCCTGTCTTGGATGTTTCTGTCCTGTAGGTGGTTTGTGATGGGGCCACCACGTTCTGGAACTGGGATTCACATTGACCCTCTGGGAACTAGTGCCTGGAATGCCTTGGTTCAGGGCCACAAGCGCTGGTGTCTGTTCCCAACAAGTACTCCCCGAGAACTCATCAAGGTGACCCGAGAAGAAGGAGGGAACCAGCAAGATGAAGCAATTACCTGGTTTAATGTTATTTATCCCCGAACACAGCTTTCAACCTGGCCACCTGAATTCAAACCTCTGGAAATCTTACAAAAACCAGGAGAGACTGTCTTTGTACCAGGTATAGATGAGCTGGAAAAAAAACACGTTCTTTGGTTTTGGGGGGTTATGGCAGGTGTTTGCAGTGCTGGGTCTCAAACCTAAAGCAAGATCTACCACTGAGCTCCATCCCTGGTCCTTTTTATTTTTTCATTTTTTTAATTTTTAGACAGGGTCTCACTAAGTTGCCCAGGCTGCCCTGGAATTTGCAATCTCCTGCCTCAGCCTGCCGAGTCACGACCTGTGCACTGAGCTTTATGTACACATGCCGTTATTTGTATGTGGTGCTGAGGATGCACGTGCTAGGTGAGCGCTCTACCGCTGAGCCACACCCCAGCCCAAGTACATTTTTTGATTGCAGTAATTTGTCTACTAGTTTTGGAGTAGAACTATATATAGAATGAGTCCAAAAAGTTCTTTTGCACCTGCCATGTTCGTGAACTGACCCTCTGTGATGATAGTATGTAACTGAATCTCAAGTACAGGGGGAGCGCTTATCCATATATTATGTAACTATATCCCTAGGGGTTACCCAGTATCTTTGTGTTGGGTAGCAGTTTGTGCCTATAGTTTTGTTTGTTGTTTTTGTTTTGTTTTGGTGCCAGGGATCTAACCAAGGGCTGGTAAATAGGGTTTTTGTGCACCGGCTGGGTTGAGTTTGGAAATCCTACACCAGACAACCACACTTTGATTGGTGAAGCTTACAAAAGTGAGAGTATTTTAGGTGGGTGTCCTCCTCCTAGAAGTTGAGGAATTTTCCACCTTTTGTAGTTTAGGGGTCAATAAACTTTTTCCACAAATGGTCAGATAGTGAATATTTTAGACCCTGTAAGCCACACATTCTCTCACAGTCACTCAATTCTGCCTTGAAAAGGAAAGCATCTATAGACCTTCATAAAGGGACAGGTGTGGCTATGCTCCAGCAAAATTTTATTTACACAATAGGTCACTTATCCCTGGGTCAGGGGCAGTTCACTATACTGTATCATGTCTGAGCTGTCCCTTATGGATAGAAGGCCCAATTTCTGGAGTAGGTGTCACAGGGTAATTGTGTATAAGACCAAACCCTGTTGAACTGTTTATTTGTTGGATTTCAGGAGGCTGGTGGCATGTTGTCCTCAATCTTGACACCACCATTGCTATCACCCAGAATTTTGCCAGCAGCACCAACTTCCCTGTTGTGTGGCACAAGACGGTAAGAGGGAGGCCAAAGTTATCAAGGAAATGGTATAGGTGAGAGACTTTTTGATTCTTCTTTTGCTTTGTTCTAATTCCTACCCCAGAGGTAAAATGGAAAGAGTCCACTGCTGCAGTACCCTGTGCTGACTTTAGAGAGGCCTGGGAAAAGCTGGGGCTGCTAACCTGACAGGTAGTGGAGAGAGGGCCCAAGGTCAGGGCTGGTGCTCAGGACGTTTGCCAGCCTCCAGGTGGCAGGGTGAGGCTCTGCATGTTCTCTCAAAGCCCCTTCGTCAAATCACGATTGGGATCGTTTCTTGTTTTACTTTGTTTTCTTTTTTGTTTGTTTGTTTGTTTGTTTGCTTGTTTGTTTTTTGAGGCTAGCACTAGCAAAAGAAGCCCTTTTGTTTAGGTTTTACTTTGGTTGTTTCTTTTTCTTACCCAGAAGCATTATTTCCATTTGATTATTCTCATTTGAACTTACTGCCTTCAGTTCTTATGAGTGAGGTGACTGCCCTGGAGACTTAGCTCCTCTGTTTATCCACAGAACAGATACAGCACGGGCAGCGGCAGTGCAAGCCACCCCCAGCCACCCCGTGCCACTGTGTCCCAACCCTGACCTGGAGGGACCAGCTCTCGGGGTAAGAGAGGGATTCTGGCTCGTTCAGTGCTCCTCCCTGCTGAGAGGGCCAGCAAGGGTGGTGGCTTCTGTTCCCCCAACTCTCGGCACCTGAGGCCCACTTCCTCTGCCCTGCAGGCCGCAGAGTGCTTTGGCATTGTCACTCCAAGGCCTTACATACAGCAGGTCTTTTGTGGCAGGCTGCTGCTCTTGATGCCCATTAAGCTCATCTTTCAAGTGCGGGGGGTGGTCTCTCTTGTTTGAAACCTTATTTCTTACAACCCTAATTGTTTCTGCTCTGACAAGTAGAGTCTAACCAAACCCAACTCATCAGGGCTGTGCTGTGGAAAGAAAGGTTTTAAAACTAAGAATCAGCTAAGAAAGTTTTAGGGAAAAAATAAAACCAGGAAGAGGAGCTGTTTCTCCCAAGGGAAGAACCAGGGCAAGCTGGGGGAGTGCTACCCCCACCGTGGTGCTCCAGCCGCCTCATCCTGCGGGTAGTGACGGAGCGCGTGGCACTAGAATGTCATTTTCTTTTAGAAACGTGGGTAGTCTATGAGGGTTTGCGCCCAGTCTGGGGCTGTGCTTCCTTGCCATTGTACAGGAGCCATTCTGCCAATCCTTGGGCATTTCTAGGTGTTTCTAAGTGATGCAGGACTCCACTTGGAGTTATTGTGTGTGGGCGTTGCCACCTGTGACAGCACTGAGAACAGTCTCTTGCCTCGCAGGATCTTGAAGCAGGAGCACCCTGAACTGGCAGTCCTGGCAGACGCGGTTGACCTCCAGGAGTCCACAGGCATCGCCTCCGACAGCTCCAGCGACTCTTCCAGCTCCTCCAGCTCCAGCTCCTCCGACTCAGACTCAGAGGTGAGGCCCAGCTTGTCTGCACTGAGCTCTTGGGCTCGGGGAACCCTGCAGACCACCGTAGCAGAAAGAGGCTGAGAATAGTTTTCTCCTTCTTCCAAGCACCACAAGTGCCACCGTTCTGCCTAGCGCTGGACTCTGCCCATGCTACAGGTTTACATGTGTGCATGAACAGTTGGGTGTTTGGGGAATCAGAGTAGATAACCACAATCACACAGCTGGCAAACAGTGTCAGAATTCAAACTCACATCACATCAAAGCCCATGTGGTGGTAAGTTGTAAGCCTAGAAACTCGGCAGATCCAATGGACTGCTTTAAGCTAAAAGTGATATTGGGTAAGGGGGGTACACTTTTTTTTTTTTTTTTTTTTTTTGGTACTGGGGATTGACCTCAGGGACACTCGACCACTGGGCCACATCCCCAGCCCTTTTTTGTATTTTATTAGAGACAGGGTCTCACTGAGTTGCTAAGTGCCTCGCCATTGCTGAGGCTGGCTTTGAACTCGCGATCCTCCTGCCTCAGCCTCCCAAGCGCTGGGATTACAGGCATGCGCCACCGTGCCCGGCCCACGTCCACTTCTTAGGCAGCTACCAATGCCCAATCTGTGATTCATAGAGAGCTAGAAACGTCCACAGAGGTTGATGTTAGACTGTGGCAGAGCCACCATCAATGGCTACTTTGCTTCTTGGAGAAAGGAGACAGCATCTGTGCTGTCTTGAGGTTCGAGGTTTGCTGGTGAAGTGGGATGCGCCCAGGCTGAATCCTTGCTTTTCTTTTCCTGTGTGCAGTGTGAGTCTGGGTCTGAAGGTGATGGGACAATGCACCGCAGGAAGAAGAGGAGGACGTGCAGCATGGTGGGAAATGGGGACACCACCTCACAGGACGACTGCGTGAGCAAAGAGCGCAGCTCTTCCAGGTGACCACACATGGCTGTTGTGTGCAGGGACGTGCTCACGGCGAGGGCAGGGCCCAGGGAGGGCAGCCTGTTGGCATCCTACAGACCAGCAGAGGGCTGACGCATGCCAGAGGATGAGGACGCTCTTGGAACGGGAACCCGCTCACTCAGCGTTTGCTGCAGTAGCTTTTTCTCTGCTACCTATGCAAATTAAGGAGGCTTGTTTTATCATATAAAAGGCAAGAGTGTGAATGGTGCCAAGGAGACCTTTTACACTATTTAATAAAGATGACTCCATTTTACATCTGACATTTTTCCTTTGGGAGTGCCAGACCGCCCCGTTGCTCCTCTCCTTGTAGTCTGGATCGATCTCTCTGCTGGTGTGGGTCCTGATGGGGAGTGGCCGCTAGAGCAGTGCGTGGGGAAATGCTGGAAAAGTCGTCAACGTTTTCTGAAGACCCTGAGGCAGAGCCTCTTGCCTTTTCTCCCAGTTTGCCATTACTGCTTTGAGTGCTTGGGCCAAGCTGGACAGCAGCAAATTGCTCAGGTTTTTTACAACATCTTAATCACATTTCAAACAAGATTGGATCTAAAACTTCAGAATCAGTAAGAGAATGTATTCGCCAGCACCTGCCCTTGTTCCTTTTGCCCACAGAGAGGGTGCTCACTTTGCATGTGTCTGAGGTCTTTAAATCTGAGTTCCTGTTTCAACATGCTGGTCAGGGTGTTAAGCGGTGAGGTTGTGGGAAGGTGATAAAATGCTGACGTTTGTAGGATTTTGGGGTCTTAGGTCCTTAACTGGCAACAAGGTGACAGTCATGTTACCATTTATCTCTCAGCCACTGAGCATTTTCTTGGATGCTTTATGAAACTTAGGACCCAACTTCCATTTCTGTTGTCTTTTCTGTTCTCTGTGGTCTGGCTGTAATTCCGTGGGGAAAGTCCATTGTCTTATTCAAGTGAGTTAATCAGGCTGGAGTGCATTTCTTAGCCCTACTGTCCTTTTCACAGCCATACTTAAGATTCCTTCTCTTGCCTTTCTAAGTTATTCCTATGGTCATATACTCATATCTGTGCTTGATATGTGCCTGTGTCATTTGTTGGAAAGGTTTTTAGAGGCTGTGTACTGTTCTGCACGCCTGTAATCCCAGCAGCTCAGGAGGGTGAGGCAGGAAGATCATGAGTTTAAAGCCAGCCTGGGCAACTTTGCAAGACCCTTTCTCCACATAAAAAATAAAAAAGACCGGGGATGGAGCTCAGTCTCCAGAACCACCAGAACAGGAAGAAAGCTTTGTAGAGAAAGCCCGGCCGTTGCTTCAACACGGGGTCCCTGGGGTTCTGCTGTTAACATTGCCGTCGGCTTTCTGCCCAGCTGTGCTCCCTGCATGCTGATTACAGGCAGCTGTGCTTCCCTTGGCAGGATCAGGGACACTTGTGGAGGCCGGGCTCACCCCTGAGCAGATAAAGAGACGCTTCTTGAGGTGGCTCCTGTGTGCGCTGCCGGCTGCCACCAGCTCAGTTCTCACGTCTTCTGCTTCTACCTTCTCCTCTGTCTTCTTTGAATTTGGATCTTCCTTCTCTGGTCTGAGCTCCTATCTTCAGCCGAATGCTGGTTTTACTGCTTCCCAAGACTAGATTGTCGAGAAGTCTGAAAGCTGTGCCAGCTCAGTGACACGCTGCAGCTGCCGTGCTGTTGGGAAGAAGTCCTGGGTTGTCTTGATCAGAACCACGCAGTCGCCAAGGGCCAGAGGGGTGCGATTCACTCCGCGTCTTACTGTGTCTGTCACCTCACTGCTGTTGGTAAGGAACAGCTAGCTGGCTTTGTACAAGCAGAGACCCTAAGATTGGCGAGTGAACCTGTCGTGTGTAAAAAGTTCTGTGAGCATGTGCTGCCTTCCTGGATGTCACCACTGGTCCAGAGACCTCCAGAGACAATGACGCAGCCGCGTGCCCAGCACCGCCGCCCACTGTTCAGTCCTGCTGTAGGATTCCTCATCTTTCTCCACAGAGAGGTTCTGAAGTTTCAGGCACTTTTGTATGGTGCATTTGGGGGGGGCGGGGGAGGAGGGCACATCATGTCTTTTGTTTACAGAGTGGGAAAGGTGTTGGTTTGTGTTTTTGTCTCAGAACCTGAATTATTAACAGGCCAGGTTCTAGAAGATGAGTTCCATTCTTTCCCCAGTGTGACCCATGAGCAAGGAGCTCCCACCCTGTAATTTCAGAGACTTCCTGTCTGGTGTCCCCTTTATATGACCCGCAGACATCAAGTGGGCAACTTGTGTTACATTCAGGAAAGAAAGTTTGGAAATGGTGCTTTCTAGTCTTTGGGATCTGTGGCTACTTCTGAATAGCTCTGGTGGAGTATTTGGGATCAACCAGCAGGTTCCCCCTCTTGCCCTCTAGATTCACCTGCTTGCCTTAATCTGCCCCTGAAGCCAAGTGAATTTAAATCAGAATAGCAGGGGTTTTCAAGGCCTTGCCCAGTCACATAGTCAGAGGCACCAGACTGTCTTGCTGGAGTTTGGGTGACAGGCGCCCTGGCAGAAATGTTGGAATGGTGTGGTGCCGCCTCTAAGAATCCCCTAAAACAGGAATGGCCAGAGGACCCAGATGGTACATTCTTAGCAGATGGGCTGTCTTTTCCTGCCTCTCTGTCCTGTGGCTTTACCCTAGGATGCTGGTCCTCTGGTTTCTCTTGGTACCAGGTTTCTGCATCTTGAAATGCCAACCCAAGTTCACCCTGGGTTGGTGGGAGGACCTCTCTCTTCCTCAGAGATGACAGCGAGGCTGCAGGTGCCTCCTGGCCTCCCTTCCGGCAGCAGGTCCTTGTGCTCCCACGGTGGGCAGGACGTAGTCAGGCGTGGGTCAGCCCTGCATGGATAATCCCTGTAGTGATATCTGATTGGTGTTCCTCCTCCTGCTTTTCTATTTATTTATTTTTTTAAATAGTCTTGTCATCTTCCAATAGCTTCCCCACCCCCCGGCATTGCTACTGGGCTTTCTGCTTGTCCTGTACCAAGTGCTCCCCTTTAAACTTCAGTTTAAAATAAAAAACACCCAAAGAGAGCCCTTTGCCACCAGGGGGCATGGAGGAACACATTGCCAGTGGCCTGGGACATGGGGCAGGAATTGGAAAGGGAAGGATCGTGAACCCACCTATTTCTCCAGATACTAAAGGCGACTCCTGGTTGCTAAGCACCACTAGGAATGAGGGACCTAGCCACAGCCACCTCTCCTGAACGTGTTTGGATGGTACAGGTTCTGTGCTACTGTTCGACTCTTGCCAACCCATCAGTAGCTCCAGGGTATGTTTTACTGTTCTAGCCAGGCCAGGGCTCAACATCCTCTCCCCCACTTGGTGTCCCTGTGGGCCAGCCACGCACTCCTTATGGAAGCAGAGCAAGAGCCAGGTGGGAGAACCAGGTGAGGGGGGGATGGGGCCGAGGGCTCCACCTGCCAGTATTCCCTCATCCTTGAATGGTGTCAGCAGGAGGAAAGCAAAGGGTGCAACCTTGGGCCATTTCCAGGGGTTGTTCTCCAAGATGACGATGGGGTCTTGGTAAAAGGAATTTCAGACTAATGACCACCTGATGGGGAGGAGCTGGGTGGGAGCAACGTGAGTGGGGGCTCAGGACACCTGGAGGGCCCTGGGTCTTCGGGAATGGGAGAATCCAGTGCTGCCCAGGTCCCAAGTGGTCCTGGGATGTTCACGGTGACGCCCTTGAAGGGAGAGCTGCTGAAGCAGGGGCCCTGTCACATGTCGTTCTGCGTGGCTGCCCGCTTCTTCAGTGATTCAAGTGCTCGGCAGATCTAGTGCTGGGACAAGCTCAGGGCCTTACTGGACAGTGACTGTGCGTTCACCAGGGTGGCTGGTCAGGGCAGGGAGTCCAAGCAGGTCTCATTAGCACCGTTGACACAACCGGAAAAGCAAGCCTTGGCCTCGCTGAATGCTGGTTCGTTAGCTCCTCGTGAGGGACCTCAGCTAGCTGGCGCTATGCCAGCACACCCAAGTCAGCCCAGGGCTTCTCCGTAGAGTGGCTTAAGGTTTTTAAGGGTGGGCAGGGGAAGGTGCTGGTGCAGGTGCTTTAGAAACTTAGTCTCAACCTTGAACAAAGGACTTTGGACCATAGCATGTGATGGGACAGGACCTTGCACTGTGGTAAAAAGCACTGTCTAGGAAATAGCACCTGCATGTGGCTGTGGGCTCTGGGGCTCTTCAGGCTGTGTGGAGCATTCCCAGATAAGTGGTTTTGATATGTGATGGTCTGGCTCCTCCTGCCCACCCCTCCCTGTCTTTTGTCAAGATGTTACTTTGATGTTACATTGTTTTCAGCAAAACTAGATGAAATGGACCCCTGGGTGGTAGCCCTCAACTTTTGTCTCCTTGTCAGTTCAAACCCTTGAATCCTAGCCCCTGCAAATCTCCCTGGTGGAGAACCAGCCCTGGCCTGCTGGTGACAGGAAGCCACCGAAGAACCAGGCTGCCTCGGGGCCCTCAGAACACTGAGCAACCCCTGGTTCTGCATCCCTCTCACTGCGGGGCCTGCCATGAAATGCCGGTGGGTCTGCCATTGGATTGGTATTTTTAACTTTCCCTTGGATGAAATTTGTTCATCATTTTAAATAAAGCAACTGGATTTGGAGTTGTGTTTTTTGCATTGTTTTATCCTTGCTTTCTTTCATTCTTATTCCTTTGAAAGTCAGTAGAATGTAGTTTGTCAGGTGTCTTTAAAATACACTTTAAAACAATGGGAAAGGGTGACTAAAATAAGACCCAGACACTCTGGCTACAAGGCCCCTGGTGTTCAAAAGCCAGCACCCTAAGTACAAACCCATTTTTTTTTTTTTTTTTTTTTTTTGGTACCGCGAATTGAACTCAGGGGCACTGGACCACTGGGCCACATCCCCAGCCCTTTTTTGTATTTTATTAGAGAAAGGGTCTCACTGAGGTGCTAAGTGCCTCGCCATTGGTGAGGCTGTCTTTGAACTCCACAATCCTCCTGCTTCAGCCTCCCAAGTGCTGGGATTCGTACAGGCGTGCGCCACCACGCCCCGGCCACAAACCCATTCTTCATTATAGTGTCGGGCCTGTCTCATTAACCAGCACAAACAGGAAATGCATGTCCTCCAAAACCTTGTGGCCCACAGGCATAAGCTCTCCTAATTGCTGGGGATCCTCCTGTCATAGCTGGAGCACATGAGGAACCCTAGATTGTCCCTGTGTCTTATGTATAAAAAAAAAAAAAAAAAAAAAAAAGCACCCTGAGCCCAGCATGGGGGCCACGCCTTCCAGCAACTTGGAAGGCTAAGGCAGGAGGAAGATTGCAATTGTGAGGCCAGCCTGGGCAAAAAGGAAAAAGAGTTGGGGTGTTCCTCAGTAGTAGAGTGCTCCTGGGTTCAATGTCCTGGTACTGCAATAAAAACAAAAAAAAGTTTTCCTCAGGGTTGGGGGTATACTCTGGCAGAGCACTTGCCTGGCACGTGTGAGGCCCTGGGTTTGATCACCACAAAAAAAGTTAAAGGAAGCTCTAGCATATTGGTTTATATCTAAGTATTAGATGAATCCTAAGCATTTTTTTTTTTTTAAAGACAGGATCTCACTATGTTTCCCAGGTTGGTCTCAAACTCCTGACTCCTGGGTTTCTGGAACTGCAGGCATGTGCCATGATGCCTAACTGGAACCCTGCTTTTTGACCTGAGGGCATTTTTGGGTGGTGCCTGACAAATTGCCCAGCCTGTGTTTATTTGAAATAACTAAAGCATGGGGTGGAGAGTGGGAGGGAAATATGTCTGGGGTTATTATTTCTAACCTTTCAGGATTTGGAGGGGGAATTATAAAAACAGTGGCCTTCCTTTCCTTCATTCCATCCGCGCCCCTGCATACCATCAGGAAATACACCAAGAAGGAAGCCAGCTAGGGAATGGCGCTGACCCAGGAGCTGAATTCCAGAGTCCGGGGGACGGCCATTGCACTGGGAGGCCTGTGTAGGCTGCCGGCTTCCGCCTGGAAGGGAGCATTCGCTGGCCTAGATCTGAGATGTCCTCTGTGAAAACGCATGAAGCCAATGCCCGGGAATAAAAGCCGCTGTTGACGCGCCTGTGCGCGCGGCCAGGGCTGAGGAGCCGGCTTCCCCGCAGTCGGGGTTGTGGTTTCCAGGCCTCCTAGGCTCACTGGTCTCCCGGCTTTCCCCAGCAGCAAGCCCCCAGGTTTCCAGGATGCTCTCAGTCGAACTTTGCTGGGGCTGGGCCGATGCTGATGCCGGAAGATGACGTTCAGAGCCCCGAGCCATCCGCGGTGCACCGCGTGGCAAACCGCGGAGCCCGGACAGCTAAACTGTGCCCTAGGTGTCGGGCCTGCCCGGGCCGGGGGTGGGGGCGAGTCTGCCCCCTGCGCCTCCCAAGGGCGCGGGCTCCGGTCCCCCGTGTCCGAGGCGCCCCCTAGGGACCGGGGGCGGGGCGTGGGCGGCGGCTCCGCCCTGGGGCGGGGCGGGGCGCGGCGGGCTCCCCCGGGGTCTCGGCGGGCGGGCACTCGGCGGCCGGGGCGCGATGGAGGCGCCTGCCGAGCTGCTGGCCGCGCTGCCCGCGCTGGCCACCGCGCTGGCGCTGCTGCTCGCCTGGCTGCTGGTGCGGCGCGGGGCGACCGCGAGCCCGGGTCCCGCCGGCGCGCCCCCGGAGCCCGCGTCCCCGGTGCCGGAAAGTCCCTGCGCCCCCGAGCCGGCGGCCGCTCCCGGGGAACCGGGGCAGCCCGAGAGCCCGGGGGAGCCCGCGGGGCCCGGGGAGCCCGTAGCAGCGCCGGCCGAGGCCGAAGAGCAGGCGGCGGAGGCGAAGCAGGTACGCACCCGGCGCGCCCGCGGCGCCCTCCCCACCCCAGGGACCGGGACCCGCGGCCGCGACCCCGGCCCTGTCGGCCCGCAGAGCCAGGGACGCGGGGCCGCGAGGCCCCAGGCCGGGTCGCGCCGGGAAGGGCAGAGCCGGCGGCCGGCTGCAACGAGGGTCCCGGCGTGCCAAGTCCGCGGCTCGCCATCCTCCCTGGAAGCGCCGCGAGTGACGGGCCGACTGGAGTTTGTTGGCGGATTTTCTTCCCGTCCCCCGCCCCTGCGTGCCGGGAGCCGCCCCGGCACCGGCCGAGGCTCCGCGCTGCGGCGCTCCCAGGCCTCTCCAGGCGCTCTGGGAATTGCGCTGCGCCCAGTCCTCTTCCCCCCACGCCCCCCGGTTCCCGCATCCACGTGCACGTGGCTTGTTTCAAGGCCTGCTGTCGAAGTTGTCTTGATGGTGACGATTTAGTACTTTTGGAGGGTGAAGAGAAAAGCCTCTTTTTAGGTCCACTTGAAATCCAGATTCCAAAATCACTGTGGCGTTTCGTGAGGCCCACGGAGGGGACTGAAAGGAAGACACTGATCTTTTGTTTTTATTGTCCTTTTCAAACTGCATGTGGGCTTTGGCACATCCCCTAACCCCCTCCCCAGGGTGCAGACAAGTCTGGCTTGTGTGGAGCGAAATCTGCCTGAGGAGGCCCTCCTGGGGGTCCCCCAATATGCCCTGGGTAGTGTTGGCCGCCAGCTCTCCCTGACCACCCTGTCTCGCCCCAGGATAACTTCATCCGCCTACCAGTCAGCCCCATTCGCTCAGAGGCACTCTTCAGGGTAGAAACCTACTTGTCCTTGTTATCAGGATTTCACTATCCTGGGCTGGCTCAGGCCACCACCACTGGTCTCAAATGGGGTTTTGTTTTGTTTTGTTGTTGTTTTTTCCCCAGTACTGGGGAGTGAACCCAGAGGTACTCTATCACTGAGCTGTAGCCCAGGCCTTTTTTTTTTTTTTTTTAATATTTATTTATTTACTTTAGTTGTACACAATGCAATGCATTTTATGTTTACGTGGTGGTGCTGAGGTTCGAACCTGGGCCGCGCACATGCGAGGCCAGCGCTTTGCCGCTGAGCCACAACCCCAGCCCTTTTTTTTTTTTTTTTTTTTTTTTTGAAACAGGGTCTCTCCATATCTTCATGGTTGCTCAGACTTGGAATTCTCAGCCTCAGATAGGCTTGGGCCACTAGGGCAGACCCCCTGCCCCCAAGTCTAATTGTATCACTTTCTTCTTATTCCTGAGCTCTTTGCTTTGGAAGAGAGGACACAGCCAGGGTGGCGGAAACCATCAGCAGGCTGCTCTGGTGCGTTGTCAGCAGGTCTGCAATGCCCACTCTGTCCTTTGCTGGACACAGTGGTTTACACTGGAGAGAAGCAGAGGGAAGAGGAGGAGGCAGAGTCTGGGCTCGCAGGCATTTCTCTCTAGTGCTCCAGACCCCCTCTGAGCAGGCGCTTTGCTTGACAAGCCTATGACTAATTGTGTCATTAGAGTGGCTTCTAACCAACTCGGGGGAAGGTGGAGTATGTCTGTGCTAAGCAGAGGCCATGCTGCCTTTGCAGGGGAGGGCTCGCATATTTTGCCCAGTTAATGGCAGGTGGGGGCGTAGACATGCCTATGTGTTATATTTGTTCCCATGTTTGGGACTCCTGCCTCACTCGTGGTCTCATGGGACTATTCTCAGGACATTATTGGCTCTCCATCAGCCCTATTTATGAACTGATCCTTTATCACCCAGCAGTAGGTTCTGGACGGAATGCCAAGATGTCCTTTGCTGGCACACAGTCAGGTCTTAATCCCCTGGGGTACAGCACTTCTTCAACTTTCCACAGGACTTTTGGGCTGTCAACACACAGGATGTGTAATGTAGTGGGTTCAGTAGTGTGTTTGAAATAGGAGCCCTCACCACTGGGCGTGGTGGCGCACGCCTGTAATCCCAGCACTTGGGAGGCTGAGGCAGGAGGATCGCGAGTTCAAAGCCAGCCTCAGCAATGGCAAGGCACTTAGCAACTCAGTGAGACCCTGTCTCTAAATAAAATGCAAAAACAAACAAACAAAAAAAAAAAAGAAATAGGGGCCCTCAGCTCGATGTGGTGCCGCAGGCCTGTGATCCCAGGCTGAGGCAGGAGGATCACAAGTTCAAGGGAAGCCTCAGCAACTTAGTGAGACCCTGTCTCAAAATCAATAAAAAGGAGAGGTTGTAGCTCTGTGGCAGAATGCCCTTGGGATTCGTCTCCAGTGCCATTAAAAAAAAGGGGGGGAGGAATAAAAATAGGGGCCCTCATATAATCTGCCCCTATCTGGGTGGATGCACATTGTCTGAGGTCCACTGTGCGCTTTGAAGGACAGTATACAGTATCAGGAGTTCATGTCCCTGCAGACCCTATGCCAGCTGCCCTGTGGAGGGTTCCCTAAGTCATTTTCCTCATTGGGAGGTCTGGTCACCTTTAGACTCAGGGCCCCAGCCCTTTCTGAGCCAATCAGCTCCTCTCCTGCAGGAGGCCCTGGATCAGGGCTGGCACACACCTGTGTGTGCTCCCTGCCCTTCCCGGGAGTGGAAAGAACTGAAGCAGCTGCTTAGAAATTGGCTCCATTGTCTTGGGCATTTCCAAAGGTTTCCTGTTCTGATGAGGAGGAGCTTAGGGGACAGTTGGGAAGAAGGCCCCTGGGGAAAGTAACACAAGGGGCAGGGCGCAGGGACAGCCTCCTTGGGCGCCCTAAGTGAGCCCAGAGAGAAGGGCTGGAGGAGCAGGGGCACCCCACCTGCTGTTAGCTCAGAAGTCGCTGCCCAGGAAGGGAGGGAGAGGCCAGCTAAGCCCTGCTCTCTCCCTCCCTCCCTCTTCATTTTCCATTAACTGCTTCCCTTCTAATCCAATCCTCTACTTTCCCAGCAAGGCCTGGGCCGTCTGGGGCAGCTGCTGCCTCTGACTCACAAAGCTGATTACGGAGCAGGCTCTGGAGCGCGGGGAAGCCGCCTTCAGCTGCTGCTGCAGATCACTCCCAGCAGCACCCCACAGTGCTGGGCGCCCTCCATGGCCAAGGACCAAGTGGCAGGAAGGGGCCATTTATGGGCTGAGCCCCCGAGCGTGAGCTGAAGAACTGGAGATGAGATCAGTGCAGCCCAGGCCAGCAGCAGGGAGGGCCTCTCCTGCCCCCTCCCTTCCCTTCCCTTCCCCTCTGCAGAGCAGCCTGGGCAGGGAGTCCCAGGAGAGGGTGGAATCCCATTATTAGAACCATCGCATTTCTCTCATAGAGATTAGTGTGGAGCAGGCAGTGCAGGACAAATGACGGGAACACCACTTTCACAAAGGACTATGAACCGGCCACATCCAGGACAAGAGCTGGTCCCTCCGCAGGTCAGAGGTAGCAGGGTTTTAGTGCTTCCACGTGGTTGCGGTTTTAGAATTACCCCAGGACCTCTTACTTAATGGAAGGAGGGATTCCCCATCAGCATCCTGCGCAAAGGGTCAAGGGTCATTCCAGGGGCAGTAGCAATAAATGCTTTGTCTGTGCCAGAACTCAGACATCTTGGCACCTGGGTTCTAGCTCTACTCAAAAACAGTAAAATGGGCTGGGGTTGTGGCTCAGTGGTAGAGCGCTCGCCTAGCACGTGCGCGGCCCGGGTTCGATCCTCAGCACCACGTAAAAGCACATTGTGTACAACTAAAAGCAAATAAATAAATATTAAAAAAAAAAAAAAAAAAAAAACAGTGAAATCCAGGTACTGTGGCATATGTCTCTCATCCTAGCTACTTGGGAGGCTGTGGTGGGAGAATCACTTGAAGCCAG
The DNA here is from genome assembly GCA_025594165.1 of Tamias sibiricus. Classification (NCBI taxonomy): domain Eukaryota; kingdom Metazoa; phylum Chordata; class Mammalia; order Rodentia; family Sciuridae; genus Tamias; species Tamias sibiricus. The sequence goes on from CM046660.1 coordinate 5,362,093, forward strand.
CCTGGGCAACCTAGGGAGACTTTAACTAAAAAAAAGGGGGGACGGCTTTTCTTTTCTTCCTTTTTTGCAGTGCTGGGGATCAAAACCTGGAGCCTAGTGCATGTTAAGCAAGCGCTACACACTCAAACCCCAGAGCAGGGACTTTCTATAAAGCGGCTGGCTTCTGTGAGGAAACACAGCAGGGAAAACTACAGGAGACTAAGAGCAATGTGACCATGAGCAGGACAGTGTGGTCCTTGATCGGATGCTCGATCAGGGTGGGGGTGGGGAGCTACGAAGGACGTGTGGGAGGTAACTGAGACTTGTATGTGCAGGTGCTCCTGAGGATGGAACCCAGGGCTTCATGCGTGCTAGGCAGGTGCTCTACCCTTGAGCTACAACTCCAGCCCCAAGACATTTTTTTTTTAAATGAACAATGTGTTAGATCATTTTATTGTGTCGATGCTAAATTTCTTGGTTGTGATACCACCATTACAATCTTGTAGAAAAATGTCCTTGTCCTTAGGAAGATGCATCCTGAAATATCGAGGGATGACTGTCATGATTCAAATAGTTACATAAAGCGTGGGTGTATATGGAGAAGGAGAGAGCAAAGATGACGGAATTGGTGCATGAAGGTGAGGGTGAATGGGTGTTCATTACTGTATTGTTCTTTCAACTTTTCTGAAGGGTTGGAATTTTTCAAAATATGATATTGGAAAAACAAAACACAGTAGGGGTTCCCCAGGAAGGGCTCTGTTTTTTGGACACTGCAGTAGTGATGGCTTGGTAGCTGCGTAGCCTCCATCTATCTGTCCTGATCCTCTAGTTCTGCCTGGTTTGCGCCTCTAAAGTTAGGTCCAGTGTCTCCATTCCTAGCCGAGCTTTGGCCACGAGGGTGCCCTCTGGAAGCTGCGTAGATTCTGTCCCTCCCAGAGTGGGCAGGGTAGGGAGGCCCCTTCCCCGTCATCCTTCCTGGCCTCCATGACACCAGTGTGGTCTCACCTTGTTCTTACCAACACAGGTAGTAGGGGCCAAGTAGATATTTGGCAGTTTGTTCCCATCACTTTGGGTTCTTGTCTTTAGTCAACCTGGGCTGACATATCACAGTACCGTAGTCTGGTGGCTTTCTCACATCTCTGAAGGCTAGAAAACCCGACATCAAGGCGTTAGCAGGTTGGATCTTTGGCAAGGACCCTTATGGTGCAGACACCACCCTCTCACTCTATCCCCAAGTGGCAGAGAGAGAGGGGAAGCGCTGGTGCCTCTTCATGTCCTGATGGGGTCCCCGATCCCCACTCCAGGGGCTCCAGCCTCATGACCTCATCTCATCAGCTCCCAAAGCCCTCCCCCACACAATAGGGTTATGGCTTCAAGAGTCCATAATAGGTCTAGTGACTGGCTGAGGGAACAGAAGTGGAAATAATCCAACATTCATTAATTAGGACATTCGATTAATTAGACAAGTAATGTTAAATAAGTAAAGAAAATAAAACAGTAACTGTCACCGTGTCCATCCACTGAACAGGCTGACTCCAGGGGCTGGGAACAGCTGCGTGCTCGGTGGCTCAAGTTTAAACTGATCATTTAATTTTTTTTCCATATAAGAAAGGAGTCTGGGGGCTTTCCTAATAGCTCAATTTTGTTCTTTCAGAGAGAAAGAGTCTTCGTTGTACACAGAAAATTCAGCTGTCAGAATTTTCTTCGTAGTGGAAATAGCAAAATTGTAAAGACTGTGTCTTGGGAAGAAAGCCGGCTGGCCTTGAAGGGTTAGAAATCAAACACTGCGCGGCCACCCTGAGACACTTCTCAGACCACAGCTGTGGCAAGGGGTGGGGGTGGGAGGTGAATCCTGGGCCCTTGATGGGTTGCACTCCTGGGAGCCCTCGGATTCTAGTGGTCTGAGCTTCATGAACCACCTGAGCCTGGGCACATTGGACTTGCCACTGTCAAAGTCACACAGGGGACCAGGAGGTGTGGACAGGCTCAGAGCCTCCTGGTATAGGGTCCCAGCTCTGAGCTGTTTGCCAGCCTTCTCTGTGTGTGTGGCAGGGGAAGGCGTCCCGGGGATTGAACCCAGGGCTGTTCTACCACTGAGCTGCCTCCCAGCCCTTTATATTTTTTATTTGGAGACAGGGTCTCTCTAAGTTGCTGAGGCTGGCCTGGGACTTTTGATCCTCCTGCCTCTGCGTCCCAAGTTCCTGGCGTTGCAGGTGTGCGCTACAGCACCTGGCTCCCCCTGGGCAGATCCTTAGTGGCCAAGGACCCAGAGCTTGAAATAAATCTAAAGACAAGAAAATACCCCCACCCAATGGTGTCTGCTGACAGCTCCCAGTAAACCCTCCTCTGGGTCAGACCACCCTTCTCTTTAACTCCTTACAACGATTGAGACTGGGGCGTCCTCTGGTTGCGGACTCCAAGATATTTTAAAAGCTGGCCGCCAGTATTAATATGTTCAAAGTTGGACATGGTCAAAATTGTTCAGCCTGATTTTCCTCCTCAAAATGACCTCACTCCGACCCCCTCAGGTCTGCCTGTGGACCCTTGACTTCTTCCCCAACCTCCACCTTCCCTCATCCAAATGTGGAGATTGGCACACCCTGGTAATCTCTGATAGGGTGGCTGGGTGCAGACTGCTGCCCAAGGGCGCTTTTTTGGTTTGTTCTGTTTGGTGTGAAGCTTTTGATGTCCTCTAAGCCCTTCGTGGGAGCGCTGCCCAAAACTGCCAATATGACGGATGGAGCCTGGCAGGCCCTGATGGTCCCAGCCAGCGTCTGGTCCAGGCTGGCAGCTTGCCGCCACTGGGAATCCAGGATGGGGCTTCTGGTCTGGACTTCTGAACGCTGGGGGTGGGGGTGCTGGCCACAGGCACGGCCCACCCGTGGCCTAGGCGGTGGGCAGTGCCTCCCTTTGCTCTTTGCCCCACCTGGAAAAGCTCATGCCCATGATATCATCAGAAGGTCTTCAGGAACTGGCCCACCATGGCTGCCTTCCAGAACACTCCGGTCACCACTGTCTTCCTGATCCATAGCTGATGACATCCAAGAGTCTGTGCGCAGCCCAGGCCCCTCCCTGAGCCCGGTCTCCTGGGGAGGGCCGCCATCCTGCCTCTCCCAGCTTCCTCTCTTCCATCTTGTGCCCCCCTTCCCTTCCCCCCCGGCCCCTCCTCCCGTCCCGGCTGCCCCCCCCCACCCCCCGGCTGTCTCCAGGGCTCAGGCCAGAAGCCCAGGAGCGTCCTTGTCTTCTTCTCTTTTGCCTCCCACCACTATTCCAGCTCCAGTCCTGTCCTGTCGCCTCCGTCAAGGGCCTCCTGAGCACAGCTCCCCTTGCTGGCTGCTGCTCCAGCCCGAGGCTCCCCTGGGCTGTCGATGACCTCCTCCCAGGCTCCCTTCTGCCTGCCCGCCCCGCCCCACCCCAGACATGACACCCCAGCTGCCTGCTTGGAGCCCTGCCTGGCTCACTGCACACAGCTCCTCGCCCCCTCTGCTCCCAGCTCTCGCCACTGCTGCCCGCGCAGCTGCCAGCCCCGTTCCTAGCGCTCAGCTGGCACCCACGGCCAGCCCTCAGGGGTCTGCCGGCTCCAGCCCGGGTCTTCGCGCGAGCCCTCCTCATCGGGAACATGTCCCTGTCCTTGGCCACGCTGGCAGATGGACACTCGCCCCACCTCCCCCCTCGCTCTCCAGAGCAGCAGCATCCTATTTGGCTTTCTTCGTGGCACTTAATCCAGGGTGAGGTCATCTTTGTTTTGGTGCGCATTGTCTGCTGCTGTGCAGTGTCTGCTCGGGAGCTCGGGCCTCACCCGCCCGTCACACTGCCTCCCCGGGCACCCAGCACCCAGCGGGCACCTGGTAAGCTCGTGTTGGATGAATAAGCAGCAAAAGCCACAAAACGAAACACAAGAAACTGCCGTCTCCTGGTCTCTGCCCTGGGTGGCAGGAAGGAGGCCTTTCTCTTCATGCTCTAGCTCGCCTAGGAGCCTGCCTACGGTGCCCACCCCAGAGAGGCGGCCTGCTGGTGAGGTCACGAGCTGCCCAGTGCTACTGGAATGCAGAAACTGGACAGTTGGCGGTTCATCAAGTTCCCTTCACCAGCATGTGGTTGGCTTTAGGTGGAAGCCATGTGAGATGAGTGGTTTTATAACATTTTCTAAGTGCTGGATGCCTTTTTCCTTCCTTAATTTTTTTTTCTTTTCTTTTTTTTTTTTTTTTTTGGTACCGGGGATTGAACTCAGGGGCACTCAACCACTGGGCCACATCCCCAGCCCTTTTTTGTATTTTATTAGAGACAGGGTCTCACTGAGATGCTAAGTGCCTCACCATTGCTGAGGCTGGCTTTGAACTCGCGATCCTCCTGCCTCAGCCTCCCAAGTACTGGGATTACAGGCGTGCGCCACCACACCCAGCCTCCTTCCTTAATCTTATAGGGAAGCCAGGGGCTGGGGAATATAGCTCAGTTGGTAGAGTGGGTTGCCTTGCATGCACAAGGCCCTGGGTTCAATCTCCAGCACCACAAAAAAAAAAAAAAAAAAAAAAAAAAAAATTATAGGGAAAGAAGCTAAAGCAGAGCCAGCCTCTCCTGCTCCATCCCTTCTCCTTGCAGTGTCCCTGCAAACGCTGGGCTAAAAGCCCTCCAAGTCAGATCCTGTGGCCTTGCTCCCCACCCCAAGGGCCCTCAAGGCTCTCAGGTGAGCTGCAAAGGACAGATCATGGCCCCACGCCATGGTCCAAAGGAGCAGCCTAAGCCCCAGCCCACTGGCCAGCCCCATGGCGCCCCCTGCCGTGGAAGATGAGAATGCATCTCAGTAGCCCCAGACAGACCTCCCAGAATCTGATAGCAGAAGAAACTGGACTGGGAACTTCGAAAGCTGGGGATCGCAAAGCCAGGGATCACCGGAATTGAGCACAGTAGTCAGTACAGGCAGGTGGTATGGTCCAGAAGAGTGGAGATTAGAAGGGAGACCCAGAGACCGCCAAGCAAGGGGAGAGTTGAGAGCATGGAAGGGGGAGCAGGCTGGACTCAGCCTCCCAAGGCCACCTGCAGAGCCAAAGGTGCCAAGCCGGGCAGATTGAGGGGGGGGCCACCCTGGGGCCATCGCTGGTTCCGAAGGGAAGCTCTGTGTCACACAGAAGTGCCCTCTCACCCCACAGATAGGGATTTGGAGGGTGAGGGCTGCCTGTCCTCCACCTGGAGCTGTCGTTTGGAGCGGGTAGTGGGGAGTTGTTTTCCTGGGGCGTTTGAGAAGAGCATGGCAAGAACTCTGCCCCAGCTGCCCCTGCGCTTCACTCAGAGCTGGCGCCAGCTCCGCTTCACTGCCCTGCAGCCGGTGCTCCCCCTGAGCGCAGAGGAGCAGCAAACCCATGGCTTAATGGAATCCTCTGGAAGGAGGGAGAGTCGGGCCACCCTGGAGCAGCCTTCCCCGTGGCCCGCCTTCCCACCTGCCTTGCCCATTCTCAGGGAGGCAAAGACACCCCTCGTAGAGTAGGGAACAGCCCCCCACTCCCCTGCCTGCTGGGGCTTCTGTCCTTTAAAATCATCCCGCTTGCCCTCCTCCCCCAGCTTGGGAGCCTCTTGCTGTCACAGCAGGAGGCAGCTCTGAGCTGCCCCAGCGGATCCTGTTTGCAGGACCCAGGGCCTTCTCTCCTGGCAGCAGACAGATGGACACTGTCTCAATCTCCTCTCTCTGTCACCTCCCCAACTCAGTCCTTCCGTCTCTGCATTTCCATGGGTAGCCATGAATGGCAACGCCCTGCTGGCTCTCAGTGGTGAGAGACCTCCCAATGAGCCCAGAAGCCTGCCTGTCCCCTCTGCCGCTCTCTCTGCCCTTGTCCCCTGGGGAGTTGGCTGGGGCTCCTGGCCACAGAGAGGCCATGGGGAGGAACCTCCCTCAGCCCTGCCTCTCCTGCCCCCACTGGAAGAAAAAGCTGAATTGGAAGATGATTCCAGAACACAAGAAGCTAGAACGTGCTCTCTAGTCAGTGACACAATGACTGGTCGGTGCGGTGGTTGGTGTTGGGTCAGCTGGGTCAGCTTTGGGGACCAGCCAGGATGGTGTCAGCTGTCTGTCTCAGTGGGGGCCCCTGAATCAGTCTTCCTGAAATTGATCTACTTGCACTAGAAGCATGGCGTGTCCATTTGCCAGGGCTCCTGCTGCAGGACACTCCAGACCAGGGCCCTGACAGGAGGGAGCATCATTTCTCACAGGTCCGCAGCGTGGAGTCCAAGTTCAAGGTGTGGGCAGCTGGTTCCTCCGGAGGCCTCTGCTTGGCTTCCGGATGGTTCCTTCCGCTCCTCCCTCAACGTCCCCCCACTCCGTGTTCTCACATGGTGGCCTCATTTCATCACCTTGTCAAAGGGCCTGTCCCCAAATGCATCCTTCAGTATCTCCGGGGCATTGTGCTGGGCCTGGCCCACACTAAAATCTGCCGATGCTCAAGTCCCTTATATCAAATGGTGTAGTATTTGCATATGTCCTGCATACCTCTTCCTGTCTGTTTTATGTCATCTGTAGATTACTTTTTTATTTTTTTAGTACCAGAGATTGAGCCCAGGGGCTCTTAACCACTAAGCCACATCCCCAGCCCTTTTATTTTTTATTTTGAGACAGGGTATTGCCAAGTTGCTAATTTGCTAAAACTGGCTTTCACCTTGGCCATCCTCCTGCCTCAGCCTTCCAAATTGCTGGGATCACAGGCATGTGTCACCACACCCAACTCAGAGATCACTTTAAAATTTTTTTTTTTATTTTAGTAATTAATTCATTTTCTGTGGTACAGGGGAATGAATCGAGGGTTGTTCCACCACTGAGCCACATCCCTACCCTTTTTTAATTTTTTTTTTTTTCTGAAACAGGGTGTCACTAAGTTGCCAAGGCTGACCTTGAACTTGTGATCCTCCTGTCTTAGCCTCTGGAGTGGCTGGGACTACAGGCATGGGTCTCTGCACCTGGCTCTAGATGACTTATAACTCCTAATGCAATGTAAATGTCGTGTAAGTAGTTGTTACACTTATTACTAACTGAATAACAACAAGGGAGGAAAGTCCATGTGTGTCCAATACAAGCACAATTTTTCCCCCCATATTTTTTTGGTATCGGGGATTGAACTCAGGGGCACTCAACCACTAGGCCACATCCCCAGCCCTTTTTTGTATTTTTTATTAGAGACAGGGTCTCACTGAGTTGCTAAGTGCCTCGCCATTTCTGAGGCTGGCTTTGAACTCGTGATCCTCCTGCCTAGCCTCCCAAGTGCTGGGATTACAGGCGTGCGCCACCGCGCCTGGCTCCCCAAATATTTTTGATCCACAGTTGGTTGAGTTGGTAGATGGGGCCCTGCAGCTTGAGGGCTGGCTGTGCTGTCAGGCTGAGGTGCTTGGGATTAAGCTTTGACATGAATGGGGGTAAGGTGGGACACTGTTCAGCCTGTGACACATGGGTACCATGCAACGGTCTTAGGGCACTGAGGAGAAGTCAGCTGTTGGGAGCTGGCAGAGTGGCCCACATCTGTAGCCCCAGGTACTCAGGAGAAGTGGGCATCCAGGAGTTCAAAGCCAGCCTGGGCAACACAGCAAGACCCCATCTCAAAAAAATAAATAAATAAAGATAAAAACCAGTGGCCTTTTGAGGGCTCCACAGTTAGCACCTGAGCAGCTGCTCCCTCCTGCTTCCTCGAAGACCCCAGCGTGACCTCTCTGCTGGGATCCTGCTGCCTCCAGGAGACGCCTGTGCCTCAGACCCAGAGGCACCTGCGACTCCTTGCTGCAGCCATCCTGCTCTGATACCAGACATGGAGCTGAAGGCTGGGCAGCCTGGTGGCTGGGCCCCAGCTTGGGAGCCTCTTCTGAGTTCTTCCTGCCCTCATCTGGCCCCTCTCCTGCGCTTCCCCATGCACGGCTCCAGATGCAGCTCTCCTCCTGCTTCTCCCTGTTGCAAAGCTCTGGAGGGCTCCTGGCTTCTGACCGTTTCGGGCCACACACCTTCCCTGCAGTCAGGCCAAACTCATGCAGGAGCTGGGAAAACCCTGGCGCTCTGGGCCTCTGTGCCTTTGCCTGGGCTGTGCCCTCTGCACAGAGTGCCCTTCCCACGTCAGCTGTCAGCAACCCCTTCTCAGGCCCTGTCAGAGTGGCGGCCCCCTCTGAGCCCCTTCCTTCAGACCCCACAGTGTCGCTGAATGCCTCACAGAGTCCTGAGAACGGTCTGCAAAACTCAGCGCGCCCCCAGGACCTTCTCTAAGGAAGGAGAGGGTGCAGTCCTCAGGAATGCTCCTTGGCCTGCCTCAGCTGGTGCACGTCTAGCCCCCGTGCCCTTCACACCACACAGCTCACAGATGCGTGCACAGCGCTGGCCACAGGCTAATGCGCCCACTTCCCGGGGATCTTCATCTTGGTCTCAAGTGCGCTGCTTCGGAAACCTCCACTTCTTTTTTGCTGGTGTCAGCCTTCCATTTTTCTGTTGTGCACACATTTTTTATAAAGTAAAGGCCAAATGCAATACGAAGGGGTGTTATGCTTTGTGAAAAAGAATAATGGGAACGGGGTGGGGGGTGTAGCGCAGTGGTAGAGCCCGTGCTCAGCATGCCCTGGGCTCCACCCGGCACCGCACGCTCGCGCACACACAAAAGGAATCCTGTTATTACTTCCGTGTTCTCTAAAAGCCCAGGTAAAGGCTAGATGTGCAGAGCCTGGCCCTTCTATGAGATCCTGGGGTGCCTCCACAGAGTGCAGTTTGCTGACCATCCCAAAACACCTGCCACCTGAGGGAGCGCCCCTGGGCCCACTGGGATCATTTTTGGGCTTCAACTGTGTTTTCACAGGCCTTTCCCATGAGACCAGAGCACCTTAAGGACAGGACCTGTGCTCATTCTTTATTGTTTTTTTTTTTGAATATTTACTTATTTACTTTAGTTGTACACAATGCAATGCATTTATGTTTACGTGGTGCTGAGGATCGAACCCGGGCCGCGCACGTGCGAGGCGAGCGCTCTGCCGCTGAGCCACAACCCCAGCCCTGTGCTCATTCTTTATTGTTTTTCATCTTTGTGTCCCTGGCACATAATAGGAAGATTGGCCTCCTCTCTATTCCTCATCTGGGGCTTATTTCTGGGGCCCTCCACGACCAGGGTAATGTCTGTCATTAAAGAAGGCAACCAAGCCAGGCACGGTGGCTCACGCCTGTAATCCCAGCGGCGGGGGAGGCTGAGGCCCGAGGATGTGAGTTCAAAGCCAGCCTCCATAATAGCGAGGCACTAAGCAACTCAGTGAGACCCTGTCTCTAAATAAAATACAAAATAGGGCTGGGGATGTGGCTCAGTGTTGAGTGCCCCTGAGTTCAATTCCTGGTACCCGCCTCTGCCCCCGACCCCCCGCAAGAAAAAAAAGAAGGCATCCAGTGACAGGACAGCTGCCTTCCTCTTTCTTCACCTGTGACACCCGCCGCTTCTCCAACTGGCCTGGCACCAGCTGGGCGTCCTAGAGTTATGCTCTCAGCACTCCTCTGTGGAGGTAGGGCAGACCTGCAGGTGGGCTCAGACCTTCAAGACGCCAGTTGCAAAGTCACAAGTAGGCGACCCATACTTCCTTCAACTTGGGGGCATCCTGAGACCCCCCTCCTCAGGTTGGGTGATTTGCCGAGCCTCTGGGAAGCGCCTCACACTGAAGGGTTTGTTATAAAGGGCACAGCGACAGATGGACGGCCAGGAGGAGACAGAGGCTGAGGCCCCAAAGGTGCCCAGCACAGCAGCTCTGTCCCTGCGGAGCTGGGCTGCGCCTTCCTCCCCTCCGTGGATGTCCAGGAGCCCGGAACTCTCCAGGTGTTAGGGACTTTGCTTCCTCGCACAGGCCAGGCCCATGGCTAACTCCACCGCCAAGGAAGTGTGTGGGCCGAGGGCTCCGAGTGTCTCACCGTGGCTCGGTCTTCCTGGAGACCAGTCCCATCCAGGGGCCACCAAGAGCTGACTCGGTAGAGCAGAAGGTGCTTTGGGGCTCAGGGGACTCCAAGGGGTGTAGGGCTCTGCATCAGGAGCTGAGGTCAAAGACCAAGCGTAGCCGGGCGCGGTGGCGCACGCCTGTAATCCCAGCACTTGGGAGGCTGAGGCAGGAGGATCGCGAGTTCAAACCCAGCCTCAGCAATGGTGAGGCACTTAGCAACTCAGTGAGACCCTGTCTCTAATAAAATGCAAAAAAAGGGCTGGAGATGTGGCCCAGTGGTTGAGCGCCCCCGAGTTCAAGCCCCGGTACCACAAAAAAAAAAAAAAAAAAAAAAAAAAAGACCAAGCGTTAGGACAGAGCTGTTCTGTTACTCAGAAGGCTGTAAGAGTTTCGGGCGCTGTGTCAGGAACTGGGGCACAAACCAATATCTGGTTTTTATTATGTTACAGTCGTATCCCCGGCTGCTCTGTTGGAAAAGATAGGGAACAAAAAAAATAGCCCCAATCTCGCTGCTCAAAGGCCCCATTAGCATTGTTAAGATACATGGAGTAACTCATGCGCATGATTAGAAAATTCAGATTATTCTGGAATGTAAAGGTTGAAAAGGGGAGGCGGCCGTCCCAGCTCCGCTGCCTGAGGTGGCTGCTGTGTCCAGAGCCCCCTCTGCACTCAGGAACACGCCCAGAGGGCTGCCAGCCCGCCTGCCTGGGCACTGCTGTCCTCTGGGTGCTGCCAGTGCCCCTTTGCAAGTGCAGTGCCCCAGGGCCCACCTACCCTGGAAGACGTGAAGCGGTTAGTTAGCATCTGGTGGCCGTGTGCGCCGGCTCACCCAGCTGGACCGGTTGGGCTCCGTGGGCGACCCGGTGCTGCCGCCCGCTAAGGCTTGTTTTGCTCGGCACAGCATCACGGGGTGGAAGTCCAGTCCAGAGGGCAGACCCGTAGGAGTGGGGTGCTGCGTTCAGGGGGGCTCGCGTTCCTGGCTCCTGGAGGAGCCTGCCTACCCATCCCCGGCCACGAAGACACCCACTTTGCAAAGTGCGGGGGGTCTTTGGACAGCCTGGACACGTCCCTGCCTGTGCTGAGGGCAGCCTGGTTCTGGGGGTGCACGCTGCGGAGTGGAAGGGACGGCGCCCCCAGGCAGGCGCTCGGGGGCCACTTCTGACCACCACCGGGCTTGTGAAAGCTTGCCGCCCCGCTCAGCTGTGTTTTGGGGGGCGCCTGCCCCGGGGCTCCAGGCCTGGTCTTCACCGCTGGGCGGCTCACTCCTGTCTGCCCTGCTCTCGGGCCTGTGGTCCCTCCTGCCCTCTGGCGTGTCCCTCTCATCCTCCAACATTCCTGCAAGTTGAAGTCACTCCTTCCTTCCACAGAGGCCATCCCGGGACGTGCCTCCTGCCTTCTGTGTGCGGGGCTGAGGAGCTGGAGCTCCAGTTTTGGGAAAATGGACATGGAGATGGTCAGGCCTAGGAGATGGCCTGGACGGCGAGGCCTGCGATTTCCCATGCAGCTGTGCCGAGGCCCTGGCCCTGGCAGCCTGGCCCAGCTTTGCTCTTGTGCCTCTAGTTTGCTCACTATGGTGGGGGATGGGAAGCCCAGCCCCACTCAGCAAAGTGGCCTCCAAATGCCCAGTCAAGCACCACCTGGGGCAGGTCAAGGGCCTGAGGTGCACAGGTTAAAGGAGCCCTGTTCCTGGGCTCAGAGGGCCTGGCTGCAACATAGGTGCTACTGCTGGACCTGGCCACACTGGACCTCAGAGCCCCTTCCCTATCTCTGTCCACCCACCACCCCATTTCCCAAGGCAGCCATCTGGCCCCATCCACCAGTTCACACATCTCCTGAGAGCACTCACATGCCCACCAACGTCCCCAAGAGCTGGCCGCGGCCCCTTCCCTGCCTGTGGCACTGACCCCTACCCTTGTCATGCAGGAGGAGGAGCAGCACTCGGACCATGAGAAGGACCCACCCCCAGCAGGGCCTGAGGACTTGGATGGTGAGTGGGACTCCCTCGGGCTGCAGTCCCTGCCCCTCCTGGAGGGCCCGACTGGGTCCAAGCCATGCTGGGGTACCAGAGCTGGAGGTTTGTGGGGGGCAGGGGTGGTGCCTGGGAACGATGGCCTGGCCAAAGCCCTGCTCGCCCTGCCCACCTCCCTGGCATTTTCTGTCTATAAAATGAGCATTTGTAGGCCCAGGAGGCCCTGTTGCGAGGACTCTGGATCCCTGGCTTCCCTGTCCTGCCTGGTTTTGTTTTTAGCACTGGGGACTAAACCCAGGGGCGCTTTACCACTGAGGCATGTGCCCAGCCCTTTTTATTTTTTAATTTTTTTTTTTTTTTTTTTTTTTTTTTTTTTTTTTTTTTTTTTTTTTGTGGTACCGGGGGATTGAACTCAGGGGCGCTTGACCACTGGGCCACATCCCCAGCCCTTTTTTGTATTTTAGTAGAGACAGGGTCTCACTGAGTTGCTAAGTGCCTCGCCATTGCTGAGGCTGGCTTTGAACTCTCAATCCTCCTGCCTCAGCCTCCCAAGTGCTGGGATTATAGGCGTGCGCCACCACGCCCGGCTATTTTTTAATTTTGAGATGGGTGTCTCGATAAGTTGCTCAGAGCTTTGCTAAGTTGCTAAGGCTGGCCTCAAACTTGTGATCCTCCTGCCTCAGCCTCTAGAGCTGCTGGGATCACAGGTGTGCACCACCTCGCCCAGCTAACTCTATATTGCTATTTTGTTGTGTTTTTGTGGTACTGGGGATGGAACCCAGGACCTCGCACAGCCTGGCAAGCCTCTACCACTGAGCCACACCCCTGCCTTCTCATGAGCAAGCTCAGCATGTCCCCTTTCTCTCCAAATATCTCTGACCCATTTATCAAGACAGAAGCCACTCACAGGCCGCCCTTCTGCAGAAGGAAGGCACAGGAGGGACCACCCGGCCTCTTAGTGGCTGGGGCTCCCTGGCCTCCCAGCTGTGCTATTCCAGGAGGCTGAGAGGGGACAGGAAGTGACTGAGAAATGAGGAAACTTGACATTGAGGTTCCAACCCCAAGAACCAAGTGCTTGGGGCCCCTGCTGATCTGGCTCATCACGCTGGAGCACAAACAGCAAAATGTCAGCACTTGTTACACCTGCACAGCCAGCAGGAGCCCTTCTGTGTGTTTGGAAAATTTTATAACTTTTTTATAAACCTTTTAGTTGTACATAGACACAATACCTTTATTTATTTTCACGTGGTGCTGAGGATCGAACCTAGGGCTTCACGTGTGCTAGGCACGCGCTCTGCCACTGAGCCATGATCCCAGCCCTGGAATATTTAATAGTTTTTTTTTTTGTTTTTTTGTTTTTTTTTTTGTACCAGGGATTGAACTCAGGGGCACTCAACCACTGGGCCACATCCCCAGCCCTTTTTTGTATTTTATTAGAGACAGGGTCTCACTGAGTTGCTAAGTGCCTCACCTTGCTGAGGCTGGCTTTGAACTCGGTGATCCTCCTGCCTCAGCCTCCCAAGTGCTGGGATTACAGGCGTGCGCCACCGCGCCCGGCTTTTAATAGTTTTTAAACAGCAAAACTGGCTGATTTTACACCGGTGGCTGGTTGGAGTGGTGGGAAGAGGGGGTTCAGGAATGTGGGGCATAGTGAGCAGCCGGCAGTGGGCGGGGGCCTCCGCCCCGACCAGGGGGGACCTCCCTCTGGGCTTTTGGTTCTCCTGTACCGTCTCCAGTGAGGGCCTCGCTGCAACCGTGGCTGTCCACGTGGTGCCAGGAGCGTCAGTGACCTGGGGACACAGGCCCCTGGGTGTGCACGGGGGAGACCTGGCAGGCCACCCACTCCTCGAGGTGGCTCTCTTTCCTCACACGCAACCCCGCCGTGTACTTGTCCCCGAGCCCTCCCTCCTTAGCTGAGCTGCAGTCCCTGGACAGCCCCTCCCCCATGGCTTCCTGCCATCTCTAATGAAGCGGGGGGGGGGGGGGGGGGGGGGGGGGCGGAGGGCTGATGGCTCCAGCTGTCAGCAGAAGGAAGCCCCTCTGCAGCCTGCAGCTCAGCTCTCAGGCTGATTGATTGGTGTCGCTAAGGAGGCTTTCCTGCGCAACTCAGGGATTTAGATAGACTGCAAAAGGAGGTCTCCCCGTCCCTGTCCCCGGGGCTTCCACCTCCAGCCCTCCTGATCTTGCAGAATCAGATGCAGCTGTGTATGGCTTGGTCCCTTCTTGAGATTAACTTAGCACCTTTCAAGTCGGATGCAGCTGTGTATGGCTTGGTCCCTTCTTGAGATTAACTTACCACCTTTCAAGTCGGATGCAGCTGTGTATGGCTTGGTCCCTTCTTGAGATTAATTTAGCACCTTTCAAGTCGATCGTTCTGTCTGGCTGAGAAAAGGTGGAGCTAATCAGACCTGCCAGCCAGCTGAACCCCAGAGGAGCACGGGGCTGGCGGCCGTCCGGGCTTCAGTTTTCTAAACTAAAACAGCAGCACAGTTGTGTTGAGGTTCGCTGGTTTTGTCAGTTGCCTCTTCTGGGTTCACACTGAGGGTTGGTGACAAGTGCCATCTGCAGCTGCAGCTACTGTCACAAGGGCTACAGGATATTCAGGCTTTGGGGGATAACCAGGGACCCAGGCCCCTTGCTCCTTCAGGATGATCGCAGTGGCTCAGGGTGGCTCCTAGATCCCTGCCCTCAAACTCTGGGGGGGCTGGGGATTCTGATGCTCTGCACCTTCCACAGGCCAGGAGGCAGGAGGGCCTGCCCTCTCTGGCAGCCTGGCCCCAGCCCACACCACCTCCTTGCCTCTCTGACCCACAGCCTCCCATTGCCACCAAGCTTTGTCAGGTCCTCCAGGCAGACTCCACCACACACACCTCAGCTCCCTCTCTCAGCCTCACCTTTTTAGCCCTCCCCACGGTCAATTCCACTTCAAGCAGCCCTCCGCACCTATGCTGTCCTCTGCAGAGCATTTGGGATCAACTGCAGATGTGTCTTTTTTTTTTAACCAGGGATTAAACCCAGGGCTGCTTACTTACTGAGCCACATCCCAGCCCTTTTATTTTTTATTTAAAGACAGGGTCTCACTGAGTTGCTTAGGGCCTTGCTAAGTTGCTTAGGCTGGCTTTGAACTCATGATCCTCCTGTCTCAGCCTCCTGAGCCACTGGAATCACAGGCATGTGCTAAATTGTGCCTTTTAGTTACATGTATCTGTTTGCTGGCTGTTCTCCTCACTGCCGTTTCCCCAGCACCGAGGTCTGTGCTCTTTGAGTATTTGTGGACTGAGTGAAGAGCAAAGCAATCCTTGTACCAGTGCAGCACTGCTCCCCGAGGGAGGGCCAGCCCTGGGCAGCCGGCTGGGGTGGGGCCCCACAGGAGCCCCCAGCCCTCCCCTCCTGTGCCAGGGTTTGATGAATGCTCAGGTCCTAGACCTACGTCTAGAACTTTCTTCTCTCAGCCCAGAGGGAGCCCTAATCCGAGAGCCTTTTCCTCCCCTGGAGCCCACGTCGACCTACCTGCTGACCTGTGAGGGCCACCACTGGAAGGGACAGTGGACGACGGCAGCGATCTGGGCTGTCCTGCTGTGGGACAGATGAGGAGCTGCCTGACATTGCAGGGACAACGAGACATACCAGAATGGACGCTGGGAAAGGAAGCATCTGCGGCCGCTTCCCCACCCAGTCCTTTATATGTGAATGGAAACTAGAGGGGACAGACCAGCCGCCCTCCCCGGCTCTGCAGCCAGTCTGCGGGTTGAGGCAGGTTCTCTGGTCAGGACGCTCAGCGTTCCTCTGCTTTCCTCACCTCCTCGGGCCTGCCTTCTCTCCGTGTCACAAGTCCTTAATCCTGTGCTCCCGTCAGACCTGGATGGCTGCCCTCCTGTCTGCGGGCGGCGGTGGGGTCTGCTCTCGGGAGGGGCGGGAGGGCCGTACTGGCTGTGCCCTTCCAGACACACCTGTTTCAGCCTGTGACCGACCCTGCCTGCTGGGGTTGCTCTGGGCACTCTCCTGGCTGCTGTGACCGCTGCCCCCACGTCACCGCCAGGGCGGGGCCAGTTGTGTTTCCAGATCTCTAATAACCGTGGGGGAGGGATGGGAGAATGTGCCTGGCTGACGGGGACACTCCCAACCCAGTGGGCCCGCCTGGCACCGCTGCTTCCTGAGGTACCACGGCTGCCTGTCAGCAGCTGCGGCCTGACCGCTGGGCAGCCGTCGCGGGGCTTGGAGATGAGGTTGAGGGAAAGCCTCGCAGTTGGCAGCTTGGCAGGAACTGTTCGCCAGCGAGGGACAGGCACAGCTCTGTGGCCGGCCTGGGGAGAGATGTCACCTAGGGGATGGAGCCACAGGTGGGGAGGGCAGTTTCTCTCTGGCTGTTCCGTGTTCATCTGTGTCCCCGTTTCCAGGGTGAGATGTCGGGATTTCATGGAGGAGTGAGGTGGGCTTGGGTGTGGGTGCTGGGGCGAGAGGACAGAGTCGCCGAGTGTCCGCCCCTGGACTGGGCTGGACGGCTCGTGCACGTCTGCCCCTCTTTAACGGGGCTACTCTGACTGAGGTGTTGCTTTTCAAACTAATAAGGGAAAAGAAACCCTGGGCTGGGGGCCCGCCTAAGCCTCCCCAGGGCGCTTACGCAGGCCCCCTCCTCCCCACAGGAGAGACCTTCTCCTTCAAGTACAGCCCTGGGCAGCTGAGAGGAAACCAGTATAAGAAGATGATGACCAAAGAAGAGCTGGAGGAGGAGCAGAGGTAGGCGTGGCCCCGCACGCAGGGGACTTGCCCTGGGAAGGCCCCTGGGAGCGCAGAGGGGCGCGGCCCCTTCAAGCCATGCCCCGAGGGGCACCTCCTCTCTTAGTTTGGGGTTCTTTCCCTCCTGGTAGTTCTCAGCCTGGGTGGAACCACATTAAAAAACAAACGAAGCCGGGCGCGGTGGTGCACACCTGTAATCCCAGCACTTTGGGAGGCTGAGGCAGGAGGATCGCGAGTTCAAAGCCAGCCTCAGCAATGTCGAGGCACTTAGCAACTCAGTGAGACCCTGTCTGTAATCAAATACAACAAAGGGCTTGGGGATGTGGCCCAGTGGCCGAGTGCCCTTGAGTTCAATCCCCAGTACCAAAACAATAAATAAATAAATAATAAAAAACAAATGAGATGCCAGGAAAGTGCCCAGAGCAGGCCCAGCCGGCCCTTGCTCCGGGTCCACGACAAAAGCAATTCATCACTGAGGACGGGACGTGATTCTCGAGCTGGTCCGCGTAGCCGCCGCCTCCTCTCTGCTCTGCTGCATGCAGCGGAGGCGGAGGCAGCTGAGCCGCTGGTTTCTGGAATTACTGGGCTGCCTGCACCCCCACCGGCCGGACTCCCTGCGTGCCGGCTGGGCTTCCCTCACCGCTTTCTGTCCATGCCATCCTGCCGCGGGCCGCCTGTGAGCAGGGCGCCTCGGAGCCCTTTGGCTACTGACCTGCTCCTTTTCTGAGCCTGGGCACTGGTGGGGATCAGGCCCTCTCTGGCTGCTCCTGGGCCCCAGCGCGGCGTCCACCAGCATCGCATCTGCTCTCCCACATGGGCAGGAAGGTCCCCATACTGGGAGCAGAGGGCCTGGCCATGCAGGCCCAGGTGGGAGGGAGAGCCGCGTGGGAGCCCCCGACTCCTCCTTGGACTGAGGACGCTGCCTCTTGACCCAGTTGCTGCCTTTATATTTCAGGATTGAGCTGACCTCTGACCTCACTTCCCTGTAGCAAGTTCCCTAGGTCCTGAGCCACAAATATTCTTGCAAATCCTTTTGGTAAGGAGAATGACTTCACAGACGAGGTGCCTCCCTCACACTGTCTGCCCATGTGTCCCCAACAACACTGACTGATCTGAGCCCCCTCCCTGCTGCCTCGTAACGGAATGACGCCTTCCTTGTCCCGTGAGCCCTCCTTGACTTGCCCGAGCAACTGCAGGCACAGAAGGCCCCGTTCCCAGGGGCAGAGGTTTCTGGAGGCCAATCAAGTCCCTGAGGGACCAGGGGCCAGCTGGTTGGGGTCCTAGTGCCCCTCCTGAGGTTGTGATCTTGGTGGTTGTGGCATGACCCTGAGGCAAGGTGGCTGGTTGGACATGCACAGGTTTGCCTGTGCTCCTCAGAGCCAGGGCTACAGGCCACAGCCAGGGCCACAGCGGGCCACTGCCTGTGACATAAGCCCAGCAGCAGTGGACTTGGCTGTGTCCACGTGTTTTCTGCAGCTGCTTTGGAGCTCTCCTCTGCAGAGATGAGCCGCCCGTGGCCCACAGCTCCTGAATTAGTGTTTGGCCAGGAGGGGTGGGCTGGACACCCCTGCCACCACTGCAGGCCTCCGTGGATGCCATAGACAAAGCCATGGCTGTATCCTGTCTGCTCAGGTCAATGCACAGTGGTGACAGGGACCAGTGAGTGGGCCACAGGCCTCAGGCAGGGCCAGACTGCCACTGCCACCATGCTCCGAGCCAGGGCCTCAGAATCAGAGAGAGCTGCATCTGCGAGTTATTTTCAAAGAGAGCAGACCCCCGTTTCCCAACAGGGCTTTCCCACAATTCAGACTCGGCTAGGCTGTGGGTCGGACACTGTGCCAAGGAGCTGCTCGCGGGCTGAGGGAGGGTCCCTGGCTCCTCACCTGCATGCTGCAGCCGCCACTTTGTGCCCGGGTTGAGGAGGGGCTGGCGGAGGTCCTGGCAGAGCTGGGGTTCGTGTTCATCCCATCACCACCCCTGCCCAGCATGCTCCCTGCAGCTCGCATGCCTGCGACATCTGCGTGCTCCCTCCTGACCCTGCATGTGGTCCCAGTGCGGAGCTGCCCGGGCCCCCTTGGGGCCACCCACCGCTTCAGCTCCGCACATGGTGGTGCTTGGGGTTGCAGAGGCTGGTCAGTTTGGCTCTGTCTTTTCATCTTCAGCACGATACCTCACAAGGGGGTGAGGGGAGCTGGTGGCTGCTAGACAGTCCTGGGGGCAGCCGAGTCCAGGGAACTGCCCTGGCATTGTCCTAGGAAATATGACACTCATGCCATCGGCAGACTGCTGGAACCAAGGCTGGCGGGCAGGATGCGCTCCTTGCCTGTCAAATTCTTCCCTACCAGACTCTGCGCCTCCTTCTGGTTACGTCCCAGGCCCTCCGGTGCCCAGCAGAGGGCAGCTGGTTAACAGGTACATGCTGCAGGTCGCTGGCTTCAGTCAGCCTCAGCTCGGCTGCCGCACCTGCACCCACAGCCCAGACCTGTCTCCGTCCTAGTTCCAGCATTCCCCTGTTTCTGGCCTCCCCTGCTTCCGGCTTGCTCACGGGGTTTCAGGACAGGGCAATGAGCAAGTAGAATGGGGAGCGGGAGGCCCCAAGAGAGCTCTCCCCAGCTTACTTGGGCATCTGTGCCCTTCCAACTGCTCACAGATAAAACTCCCTCTACCCAGGGGCTAGCCAGGGGCTGGGTTTGAAATCCCAGAGTGGCTGCGGCTTGAGGCCCTGCTGTGCTGCCTGCTCTTCTCCAGTCCCCTCGGGATGGGACGCACTCATGCTCCCCTGGCTTTGGCTCTGCCTCTGGGGGTGTTCCTTGGTTCCCGCCACGGCTTCCCTGGGAGGTGCCACCTCCAGCTCAGAGTGTGACTGGGAAGGTTGGCTTGCAGGCTGGTGACAGCTCCCCAGGGCAAGAGGCCTCCCCCTCCCCCTCCGAGCTAGTGAAGCGCAAGGCTTGGCTGGCTTTGTAACTTGGCAGGAAAAAAGACCAAGCACACTGTCAGCTCCTCCTCAGTTCTTCCCACCTGCTGGTCCTGGGGGGACAGTGGAACCCACCTTGTAGCTAGGCTGGCACTGACAGATGGGCCCAGGCCCCACGCTCCTGCATTTGAAGGTCTGCAGGACTGTCCTGGCTCTTCTGGAAATGGACATGACTCTAGAGGAAGGGTATCGTGTGACATAGTGGGGAGGTGGAAGAGGTGGTGGAGGAACCAGGGCTGTGGGACTGTGACTCTTGTGCCTGGGAGCATCCTAGAGACCAAGGACAAACCTGAATTTCCAGAGTGAAGAATTTCGACTTTCACCGGAGATGCACAGACTTCAATCACCAGGAGATGGCGCCAGAGGCACAAAATCAGATCCCTTGCGGGTGCTCTGCGAACTCATTCCCAAGTGGCCCCAGTGGGGAAGCACTAGCTAGGGTGCCAACACACAGAGAAAAGACAAAACGCAGCCAGTGGATATCGGGAAGTACCCAGGGTGATAGGAGAGTGCTCAGCTTATCCACACAAAGATCAGCAAGCTGCTTTCCAGGCCTTGCAGAGGCAGAATGTGTCTCTCTTGGGGGCCCACAGGGGTCTGCCAGCTGTGGCCACCTTGCAGACCATCTTGTTGCAACTAATGAGAAGCAAACTGCCAGGTGTTTGAGAAACCAGCGTCTAACATGCCTTCTGCAATCCCAAACATTCTCCTTCCTCGTCCCTCTGTCCCCCTTTCCTGCCCCCTGGTACTTGTAAGATGAAATGAGTAAAATGCATTATCTTTTTCTCCCTATTTCTCTTTACAGAACTGAAGAATAATGAAGTTATCCTTAGCCTCCTCCTGAAAGCTTTTCCTTTTGGCATCTTAAAAGCTTGAGAGATAAAAATGGAAACCCCCAGAAAGAAGCCCATGCAGGCTCCTGGGGTCACTTGCCTACAATTCTGCTGAGATATAGACCCCCCCAATCAGGAATGCCTTTGGCAAATGGCAGGGTCCTTTAGAATTCCTTGGGCTCTGCCCAGTTTGGAGATGTTCACCCTGTTTATGGTGGTCACTTTGTTAAGCTAAAGGGTTTTGAAAGATCGAGCTCATACCTTAGATCTGTTTTTTTTTTTTTTTTTCTTGCCACCCAAGTTTACTCTCTGTATGCCTTTTACCCTTGCAATACCACCAGTTTTAGCAGCTCTGATATTTCTAAATTAGAGAAGTTTATCCCAGCCCTCCTCCTTTTCGCCCGTGTTGAAGCCAAATGCCCAGAGACTTTAAGTAATGACAGACAGATGTGGCGCAGCCCACCATGCCCCTTTCCCTCAGGGCCCTTTGCTCTCGGGCTGGCTCAGCCGCCAGGTGTGAAAGATGCACTCTGCCCTTCTTTTTCAACTGGGGGAGGCCTGGTCCAGCCCTCTTGTTGCCAAGAGGCCTTTTCACTGATGTTCTTACCAGCTCAGCAGAATCTCCACGTGTGCTTTGGCAGAAGCAATAATAAGCGTGTTAGCTTAAAACAGATTTCTGGACTATGCCTTTTCCTAGTTTTCAGATAAAACCTTACCAGAAAACCAGATCAGTCCCAAGTTAGTTTCTTGGAATTTTATATTTGACAATATTTATACTATAACAAACTAATTTGCAGTCCTTAGATTTGTTGGCTAAGACATTTTACAGAAAAATTTTCCACGTGTCAGGAGGCTGGGAACGTCTAGCCCCGGCTCCAGGGCGTGCGTCCCCACGGCCTTCCCGGCCTGCTGCCGTAGGTGCAGAACAGCCACAGAGCCACAGCCACAGTCGGTGCCCTCGGCACAGAGCCACGGACACGGGCAGGATGCCTCACGTGTTCCTACCGGGCAGTAGCAACGTCCCTGTTCAAGCCAGGACCTTACTGAGACCCAGTAGCAACTCCTCCAGGCACAGGTGCGCAGCCCTGCCTGGACGTGGCTCCTGGGCAGCGCCACGGGCACCCGACAGCCGGGCTCTCTGTACTCAGCCTTCGTCCAGCCCAATAAACTTTGAGGATATGGTCTCCTTTACTGTGTGTTTTTTCAGTTTACTTTGTTTTAAAGGTAATAACCTAAATAATCTCTTTGGAACGGGTTAAACTCTTTCATTTTGAAGCCTTTCACCCTGTTAAAAAAACACAACCGTCACATCCACCAAAGCCACGTGAAGTCGACGCATGCCGCTGCGGGGAGGTGTCCACAGCCCCAGCCTCCCTGACAGTCCCTGGCACCTCTCTCCTTGTGCAGGAGTGTATGAAGGCCATGTGACAGGCCCCTTCCCAGAACTGACAATAGATGTAAATTTCCCCCAGACAAAAGAGGCTGGGAATTGGGATGTGGGTCATCCATCTCCTAAAAACCACCTGCTCAGGGGAAGAGATGGGGCTGAGCAGGGCAGGGTTATGGCAGAAGGCGAGTGTTGTGTGAGTGTGAGGCGGGGTGTAGAGACCTCCCTGCAGGCCGTATGGGGGTGCTGGTGGCCTGGAAGCCTTGCTGAAGCCTGCGTCCTGGTGGACCCACCATGGGACTGTAGCAGAACCGCTCCAGGGCAGGGCTAGGAGGGCCAAGCCTGCAATATGGCTGACATCCTCTTAAGGTGCCGGGCCAGTGGTGTGGAGGGCAGGGACAGCAGAAGCAGGAAACTGGGACAGACAGGCCCAGGCTGCAGTGGCGCCGTGCTGACCAGCAGGGCCGGCAGAACAGAAGGAGACCCACCCACGCCGATCCCGGGCTCCGGCTCAGTCTCACCCACACTGTGTTTGCTGTGGGAATTGCCCTGTGCTGGTCAGATGGTGCGGCCAAGCCTCAGGAAGATAACGGCACGGCTTGCAACCACAGAACCCACATTTGGCAAATACTGAGGCTAATCTTCACCACACCCTTCCCTGGTAAGAGGGGCAGGGCGCTGCAGGCCATAGGGCATCTCTGTGCAAAGTGGAAAAGGGAGGTCATAAAAAAGAAAAGGCAGCCCTTTCCCTGGGCAAGGAAATCCTGAGGAACGGATGATGCCAGCTGCCGCTGCCCCTGCCCCCTGCCCCCTGCCCGACACTCGTGCGCGCACTGCTGCCCGGGCTCATTTCCCAGTCCTTTTTCTTCCCTCGCTGTGGGCTCACCCCTCTGAACCGAGGCTGTTTCTTGGCCGAATGGAGCGTGTGCTCTTCCTCCTCGCCTTGCTATGAGCTGCACAGGCAACAAGAAAGTGAGGGCCACGGGGAAACCGAGGACGGGGAGCCTACGGGACACTTGGGGCCCCAGACCTCTGCAGCAGGCCTAGGACCTAGGACCTTGAGCGGCTAGAGCAAGCCAGCGGCTGCGTATTAAGAGGGTTTGCTTTTAGTTTTCTCGTTCTGAAAAAGCAAAGGCAGTAACAAATGGGCGAGGACAGTCCCACCCCACCCACCGACTGCTCCCGGGGGTCTCTCTCCCCGCTCGGTTGGAAGCGTCTTTTTCCTCTTGTCCTTTCTTCTCGACAGAGTTCAGAAAGAGCAGCTGGCTGCCATCTTCAAGCTCATGAAGGACAACAAGGAGACGTTCGGCGAGATGTCCGACGGCGACGTGCAGGAGCAGCTCCGGCTCTACGACATGTAGCCCCCGCCACAGGCCAGGTCGCCAGCACCATGTCACACAGGGTGTCCTCAACGCAGTGCCAGGCCTCTCCCCGACCCTTGGCCCACGCGTTTGCTACTTTCAGACTTTTGTAGGCTTAACCTTATCTTACGAACGTAGATGCAGATGTATATTAGACGCAGATTTGCTCAGTTCTTGCAAGTTGTGTATCATTTTAGAGGAATCAACAAACTCCTGAGCCCTGTGGCTTCTGCTTGCTGGTGAGGTTCCTGCTGTCACTTGGGCCATTCTCCAAGACAGCCCAGCCTCCCATGCAGGCCTAGGACAGTGGTCCAGGAGCGCTGACTCCAAGGCTCCGTGCTCAGCCCCCTGCTCATGGTGTGGAGAGAATTCTGGGCACTGTGGGGAACAGTCATCGCTGTTCCTGCTGCTGGGTGTAACTTAGGAGGATTTCTGGAAGTTCCTGCCATGGTAGTCAGGCAGTAGGGGCGTGTGCTTTAAGCAAAACAACTAATTCAAAGACTCAGCTTTCCCCCCAGGATCCCTGGGATGAGACGGTGGTATTGGAATTAATATCCTCTAAGGGTTTTGCTCACTGATGCAGAGACTTACTTTAAACATAATGAAGTAAGACTCGAGAGCATGCAATACAGCGGGAACTATACAAGACACTGCAGATAGAAGAAATAAAGTATGTGACGTGGGGCTGCAGATGTGGCTCCCTGGTAGAGCACATGCCCAGCATGGGTCAGATGCCCAGTGTTGAAAAAAAAAAAAAAAAAAAAGCAACATGATTCCCCCCACACACACCAGAAAGGCGAAGGCTTTAGAGGAGACCGGCCTCTGCAGGGAAAGAGACCCTCATCA
Source organism: Tamias sibiricus (assembly GCA_025594165.1). Lineage (NCBI taxonomy): Eukaryota > Metazoa > Chordata > Mammalia > Rodentia > Sciuridae > Tamias > Tamias sibiricus. The sequence continues at coordinate 5,386,100 of CM046660.1, forward strand.
GAGAGCAGCTGGGAAAATGCCAACTGATCCTACGGGAACCAGGCCTGGGACACCAGCGGGGAGCACTTGGTTCCAGGAGGAGTGAATGCAGGTGATGATGGCGGAAGTAGTGGTGGCTGCTTGGCGCCCAGAGGTCCTACCTGTCGCCACCACTGGCAGGACACGCGCAGCTCTGGAGCCAGCTGAGTTCCGGAGGGCATGCCAAGGAGTGGGCCTCAAGCTCTCGGTTTTTTTATTTGCTAGAATAAAACTGAACTAGCACACTCAATTAAAGGAGCTGTGGCATTTTTACACACCCAACTCGGTAGCCCCGGGGAGGAGAGTTCAGTTTGTCTTGTGCGCTGGACATTCGTGGGACACCCCCTCCTGCCGTACTTCCCTTTGCTTCTCTGCAAAGGAGGGCGCGTGCTCCAGGCCTCCTGTCAGGACGCATGTTCGTGCTCCTTTCCAGCTATCTTCATTTCGTCATTAATGCTTTTTTCATTTTAAAAATTTATTCTTAGCCGGGCGCGGTGGCACACGCCTGTAATCCCAGCACTTGGGAGGCTGAGGCAGGAAGATCGCGAGTTCAAAGCCAGCCTCAGCAGTGGCGAGGCACTTAGCAACTCAGTGAGACCCTGTCTCTAATAAAATGCAAAAAAGGGCTGGGGATGTGGCCCAGTGGTCGAGTGCCCCTGAGTTCAATCCCTGGTACCACAAAAAGAAAAAAAAATTTTTTTTTTCATTCTTATCTGTTTCTGTGAGTGCTTTCTATGATTTGGGGATCCTTGGCCCCCTTTCTCAGGTCCCCTTCTCTGGTTACTCCCCGCCCCCTGGATGCCCGTCCGTGGCAGGGGGAGGCTTAGGTTTCAGCTCTCTCCCGAGGCTGTGCTGCAAAGCCTGTGTGCTGTTGCTCTGTCTGCTGCCTCCTCTCACCCTCGGGCCTTCTTTTCTGATCAGACCAAGCAGGAGTGACTCCTGGGCATGTGAGTCAAATCCTCATGGCTGTGGGAAAAGCGTGAGGAAGCACCTCAGATGTTCAATAGCACAGAAGAGAGAAGCCCAGCTCAGCTGGTTAAATGAGAGAAGTCCCCGGGAAGAAGAGCAGCTGCGGCCCCGATGGTCAGGCTGCAGCTCAGGTTCCTCACCTGTGGGCTCTTGTTGCATACCAGCTTTCCTCATGGTGGCAACGTGGCTGCAGGAGGGCAGGCATCGTGTCCAAAAGCAGGAAAAGGGGAGGCCTCTTGCTTGTCTCTAGGAATAGGAGACAAGATGCCCTCCCCCACCTCTCTTCAGGTCCCAGCGGGTCAGAATATATCACGCGTTCCTGACTCCACCTATCATGGGGGAGGAGATGGGACCACTGCGGTTGGCGGAGACACCTGGAGCTGGGGGCCGGGGCAGCATCCTCCGAACACATGACCATCCAGAGGGGGAGGGTGACAACCTCATCAGGGCTCTGTGCTGAAGGAAGAGGGGGTGTGTGTGTCAGGGTTTCTGGGAGGTCTGGGGGGGGCCCAGTGGGCACCTGAAGCCAGCGTCTGGAACGCCCAGCGTGCTTCCCCTCCCGGGGCACGGGGTCTGCACTGGGGCCCACGCCGGGCCTTAGGTCCTGCGTGGAAGCACCGCTGGCTGGTTCAGCCTGCTGGGTGGCTCCGGCGCCGTCTGCAGATGAATGGTTCCTGTTCGCATCGTTTCCTCCGCCTCGTCTGAGACGAGTCATCGGCCCACCTGGGATGCTGAGGCTCCGTTTTGGGGAGGATACTCTTCCCTCTAAGAGAGTCGTGGCCAGAAAAGTCTTAGAACTAAGCCTATTTCACACTGGCACACATACGTCTCATAGATCCCCGTATAGCTTGGGCTCAGAAGAATCCAGGTGTCGTCTTCAGAATGTCAGCCTCAGAATCCACTCTTGAGTGCTTTGCGGAGTCAAGAGCAAACACAAAACTTTAACATCCACCCTGAGAACTGAAACTGAGAGGAAAACCACTATCTGTTCACAAGTGTCAAGAAGAAGAAAAATAAATTAGCATTAAGGACCACTACACAGCACGAGGTGGCCGGAGGTGCAGGAGCCCTGTTTGGGGAGATGGCTATGATTGCGGTTGACTTCGGGCCATGGAGTTTTGGACATTGCCGCCTTCCGTAGTCTCACGAGACTTGGCCTGGGATCTCGAGAGACTTGGGCCGAGCGCGGAGTGGGTCGGGGCCATTTTGGTTGTTGGTTGTTTGCTGGTGTGTGGTACGTGTGAGAGTTGTTAGAGCCAGAGAGAGAAGCTGACAGAATAAAGAGCCTGTTTGTTTCCAGTCTGCCTCTGAACTTATTCCCGCGGCTTTGCTGCTCCAAGCGGCCATCGCTTCAGGCGGCGACACGGAGGGCCAAAGCAAACAGGGAAGACCCCATGTGACAAGCCATGGCAGAACTTAGCAGGTTGTCCCTTCCAGTGGTTCCAGAGCCACAGCAGCCAAGAAGCCAACCCCAACCAAACTCTCTCCAGGGCCGTGGGTCTGGGTTGAGAGGACCTCCACCCAGCCCTTCCGGCTCTCTCCCTCACCCCACTCTGGGCCTGTCCCAGGCTGGCAAGTGCACACAACACACGTAGCAGGACCTGTCCCTCCTCACGCATCTGCCCTGGGTTTAGAACCAGGCCGACAGACAGCTCATTTCTATCTACCAAACCACGCTGGCTGGAAACTTTCCAGGGCCTCCTTTCCTCCATCCCCTGTTGCTGCCTGAAGCGATTGCCGCTTGGAGCAACGCCGCTGCGGGAGAAAATTCGGAGGCAGGATGGAAATGAAAAAGTACTTTTATTCTTCTCTCTTCTAACTCCTCTCTCCGGCTCCAGCAACCTCTCCAATTCCAACCACAACTCTTAACTCCAACCACACAGCCACTAACCCTCACCCGGTTAAATACATTTTGCTTTAACGAGGACAAGTGCTTACAGCTCGAGCTTACAGGTGCGTCACACAGCGTTCACGGGCATAAAAAGATTCTTAGATAAATGCATGAATATCAGGTGGAACTTGAACATCTTTTATGGCTCTCAGCTAACCGCAATCTTAGCTATCTCCTTAATTAGGGCTCCTACAGTCCCCACTGTGCCGCCATCACCTGGACAGAATTAGCTGGCTGCTCACTTCCAGTACTGAGAGTAGGACCTTTTCTGGTGGCCTTGTGAAAGAACACCTGCAGCCCGAGCAGGAGCCGCCCAGGCTGAGGGCGGCCTGGCCGTGAACGCCCCGTGCTCCTCCCCACCCCCACTCTGAATGGTCTGTCTTCAATGTTTTTTAAATCTGAAAATGTAGAAAATCTCAGTAAGAACAGATGCGTCGAGGTCATCTTGGTCCAGGCAGAGCAGGCCTCGTGCTTTCTGAAGGCAGCAGGGGCAGCCCTGTGGAGCCGGGCACTGATGAAGAGCAGCAGCGAGGGCCTCCGTCTCTCTCTGGGCCACCCCTGCAAGACAGATGGGCCAGACAGACCCACAGCCATCAGCGGGCCTGCCATCCCGCCGGGCTCATGTCCACTCGCCACTTCCCACTGCACGGTAGGTGGCAAATAAGTGGTTTCCTTTCTCCTCTCCTTACAGCACTGGGGGAGGGGCAGGGTGTCAGCCCAATCGATGACATGGCCCATCATAAATAACTTGAGGCCCGTCAAGCCATGCGTGTCTTTCTGGTCTAGTGCCGGGCCCCACAAGAACAATGGCCAAGCCTTGGAAAGTCCAATTGCCTCAGTTTTGTTTTATTTTGTTATTGCTTTATTACTGTCATTGTATCATCCTTAAAGAAAGGGGGATAGTAAAACACCACGTCCCTGAACACTCCCTTCCCGTCCCCCCAAACCTAGCTAAGTTAAGGGGACAGGGAGAGCCTGCCTGGGCCGGGATGTCCAGACACATCGTCCTGAAGGACGCTGGCTTTCCCTCGTGCACACGGGGAACAGGGCGAGTCAGGTTATCTGTGGAAAGAAGCTTCTCAGGTGCACCAGGACGCTCGCTCCTTGGGACGCTGTCGGACAAGCAAGCTGGTGCCGAGGCTGTCCCTGCTTCTGCAGCCTCACGTAAAACCCCTCTCGGTGCCCACAGGGCAGACCTGAGGGCACTGTGGAAGGCCACATGTCACTCATCCAGCTGGCCTCCACTGGACGACACCACGATGGAGAGGAGGCCCTGCTTGGTGAAGCACCGTGGGGACCGGACGGAGGTGCTGTCTGTTCGTCCTGTCACCAGTGGACCTGCCCCGTAGCATTTCTCAGTCAAGCCTTGTGCCTCACACATTGTCTAGCAGTGCTTTCGCCGGTCTCTTGGCAACCTGCCCTGGCACAACTGGACCACAGATATGACAAGCACTTGCTTTTTGTTTTCTTTTCTTTTCTATTTTTCCTTCTAGGGCTTCCACCAAATAATCCACCACCAACACCACACCACACCACACCACCTCTTCTCTCCTTGAGTAACCAGTTTTATCAGTTCGGGTTTAATGCTTTCAGCATTTCTTTTTTTTTTTTTCTTTTCTTTTTTTTTTTTTTTTAAATACCTATTTATTTTGCTTTAGTCGTACACAATGCGTTTAGTTTTACGTGGTGCTGAGGATTGAACCCAGGCCGCGCGCGTGCTAGGCGAGCGCTCTACCACTGAGCCACAACCCAGCCCCAGCATTTCTTCTTGTCATGGTGAAAAGCCTATATACAATTTCTCTGGAGACATATCACTCCTTAGAAAACACCATCATCTTCCTCACTCCTTTAAATGCCAGAGCCCAGTTTACTCGGCCATTTCTACTCTGACAGACATCTTGTTTTCAGTCTTTTCCTAACTCAGGAAATACCTGATAGGCCAGGCGCGGTGGCGCACACCTGTCATCCCAGCACTCGGGAGGCTGAGGCAGGAGGATCGCGAGTTCAAAGCCAGCCTCAGCAAGGCACTTAGCAACTCAGTGAGACCCTGTCTCTAATAAAATACCAAAAAAAAAAAAAAAAAAAAAAGGAGGGGGATGGGGATGTGGCCCGCCCCCGCTTTCTCTGTGATTGACAGGAATCGCCGACCAATGAGCAGCGCGGTCTGGCCGCTCAGGCCCACAGGAGGCCCACGGAGGCCCACCGGAGGCCCACCGGAGGCCCACGCCCGCGCTGGGGCCGGAGCCTGCGGGGCGCTGCGCGGTCCCCGGTCGCCCTTCGCTGGCAGGTGCGTGCCCGGCGGCTGCCCGCGCTGCCCGAGCGCCGCGGGCGTCCCCAGGGCAGGCCTGCGCTCTGCCACCGCGCCACAACCCGCGCCGCCCGCGGGGCCCAGCTTAGCAGGCCCTGCGCGCACCGGGCCTCGCCGCGGGCCCACCGAGAGCGGCCCCTGCGCTGGCCCGAGCCCCGCAGGCAGCTCCGACTAAGGGACGCGAGGGCGCACTCCCACCCGCTCGCTCGTGGCCCAGGTCTGGCCCGCAGGAGGCGCCCGGTCCCAGGGCAGGCCACCAAGCAGCCCCTCAGGCCGGGCCACTGCGCGGTGTTGACCTGCCCGTCCGCAGTCAGGAGTCTCCTCTCTCTCTCCTCTCTCTTTCCTCACTCTCTCCTCTCTTTCCTCTCCCTTTCCTCTCTCTTTCCTCTCCCTTTTCTCCTCCTCTCTTCCTCTCTCTCTTTTCACTCTCTCCTTCTCTCTCCTCGCTCTTCCTCCTCTTTCCTTTCTGTTTCTCTCTTCCTCACTCTTTCCTCACTTTCTTTCCTCTCTCTCCTCTCTCTCTCTCTTTCCTCACTTTCCTCTTTCCTCCTTTCCTCTCCCTTTCCTCTCTCTTTTCTCTCTCACTCTTTCCTCACTCTTCGCTCCTCTCTCTTTCTCTCTCTCTGTTTTCTCTCTCTCTCTCTTTCCTCTCTTTCCTTCTTTCCTCTCACTTCCTCTCCTCCTTTTCCTCTCTTTCTCTCTCTCTTTCCTCTCTCTTTCCTCACTCTTTCCTCACTCTTTCCTCTCTTTCTCTCTCCTCTCTCTCTCCTTCCTCCTTCTTTCCTCTTTCCTCTCTGTTTCCTCTCTGTTTCCTCTCTCTCCTCTCTCTTTCCTCTCTCTCGGTCTTTCCTCGCTCCTCCTCTCTTTCCTCTCTGTTTCCTCACTCTTTCCTCGCTCTTTCCTCACTTTCCTCACTTTCCTTCCCTTTCTCTCTTTCCTCACTCTTTCCTCTCTCTTTCCTCACTCTTTCTCACTCTTTCCTCTCTCTTTCCTCTCTTTCCTCACTCTTTCCTCTCTCTTTCCTCTCTCTTTCCTCTCTCTTTCCTCTCCCTTTCCTCTCTCTTTCCTCACTCTTTCCTCTCTCTTTCCTCTCTCTTTCCTCACTCTTTCCTCTCCCTTTCCTCTCTCTTTCCTCACTCTTTCCTCACTCTTTCCTCACTCTTTCCTCTCTCTTTCCTCTCTCTTTCCTCTCTCTTTCCTCACTCTTTCTCTCTCTTTCCTCTCTCTTTCCTCTCTCTTTCCTCGCTCTTTCCTCTTTCCTCTCCTTTCCTCTCCCTTTCCTCTCCCTTTCCTCTCCCTTTCCTCTCTCTTTCCTCACTCTTTCCTCTCTCTTTCCTCTCTTTCCTCACTCTTTCAAGCGCTCTCTGAGACGGGACCTTCAGCTCCTTCAGTGATGTGTCGCATTCACCTCAGAACTGTTAGGTGGCGTCTCCTTCAGCTGCAGAGAGGAAGCAGCTGCAAGGGGAGTGAAATTAAGAAGATTGTTCTGGGAAGAAAAGATTTAACGAGAGGAATGGAGGAAAGAGGGCAAGGCACGCTGGGTTCGTATTTGAATATCAAGCGGGTGAATCGGCCCTTTCATGCTTTCAGACGTTAGCCGAGCCCGTCTTCATGCAGAGCACCGCGCCAGGTGATGTCATGCTGAACCAACTAGAGTTGGCGTGTTTTCAAGGCCACAGGAAGGTTCACGAACTTTTTGGAGTTTGTACTAAATGCAGAGAGCACTGTGCCGTGTCTTGCAGGTGCTCTTCCCTTAATCTGCACCACTCCTCCGTGAAGGAGCCAACAGTCTCCTGCAGAAGAAAACAAATGTGTACATGTATACGTGCATGTGTATGTGTGTGTGTGTGTGATTGTGTGTAGATGTGTGTCAGCTGCTGATCAGAACCATAACAATGAGCCACAGCTTCACACCCATGGATAAATATCACAAAAAAGACAAAAGTAGTGGTGAATGTGGAGAAACTGGAACTCTGCTTGCTCTTGATGGGGCTGGAAAGTGGTACAGCTGATTTGGGAAGCTGTGACGGCTGCTTCAAAGTTAACCAGAGTTGCTAAATGACACAGCAGTCTCAACTCTTAGGTTCTCAATAGAACTGACAACATGTCCACACAAACTAATTCACAAACATTCCTAGCACCATTATTCACAATAGCCCCAAAGTGGAAACAACTCAAGTGCTTATCAGCTACTGAACAGATAAACACAATGTGACATATCCACACAAAGGAATATCTTTAAAAAATATTTATTTATTTACTTTAGTTGTACACAATGCAATGCATTTATGTTTACATGGTGCTGAGGATCGAACCCGGGCCGCGCACGTGCGAGGCGGGCGCTCTGCCGCTGAGCCACAACCCCAGCCCTCCACACGAAGGAATCTTCTTCAGCAACGAGAAGGAATGAAGCGACGACATGGCATGCAACATGGGTGACCCTTGAAAGCAAGCGAAGGGGAGAAGACACAGAGACCACATGTGGTAGGTTCCATTCACTGTACATGAAATGTCTGGAATACGCAGATCTATGGAGAAAGAAAGCACATGCGTGGTTGAGGTGGAGTGGAGGAAGAGAAGTCACTGCTAGTGGGCACAGGGTCTCTCCGTGGGGAGCAATGGAAGTGTTCTAAAACTAGCCTTGGTTGCACAATTCTGAAAATACAAGAAGTCACTAAGTTGTATATTTCAAATACATGAGTTATATGGTGTATGAGTTATATCTCAATAAATGTGTTATATACACACACATACATGCACACATATATACACTCAAATATATGTTTGCAGTATCACAGAGAAGAGATGATGTGTCAATCCAGTCAAAGTGGCAACATGAGCACATGCTACCATCTCTCCTCTTGGTCTTTGAGAGGATTTTTTTTTTTTTTAACCTGTAACCACGAGAGAAAAAGAAGAAATGCCTTGGGTGTGTAATGACAACAAGAAGCGTTTACTGTGTGTCGTGCCTGCTCTGATACATACTTCATGTCCTACATGTAAGAAACATGGCTGTGGAGGTCAGGGCCCCCCAGAAGCCAGCTCTCCAAGGAGGTCTGCTGGGGAGGAGCAGGACACAAGCAGCAGGCGTAGCGCGGCCCTGCTGCCTTCTGGCCTCAGTCGAGGCCCCAGCTGGTCAGCTCTGCTCTCCCCAGAGGAGCCGCCTCCTGAAGGGGCTGGTGGTGGAGAGCTTTCCGACGGCAGCACTCCAGAAGCTGGGAGTAAAGATCTGGGAGCCACGTCAAATGATCACACCCATAACTTCTGGATTTTACAGATAAGAACGCTGAGGCACGGACGGAGAGGCTCACTGGCTGGTCCCCACACTGAGGGTGAGCAACAATCAGAAGGCACTAGCTCCCCTCAGGCTGGCTGCAGGCCGGGGGCTCTCAGCCTCCGACTATTCCGCCTCTGCCTGCAGATTCCCTGAGAATCTGGGGTGAAGAGGACCGTACCTCCAGGGATGCCACACAGCCAGCAGTGGTGGGTCCCTGGAGCATGAACCCCTCTGGAGCAAACCGTAGCTTGCTAGAGGACGGCCAGGCCAGTGATCCTCCGGAACCCAGGAGCCTTGTGTTCAGGGAAATAAGCCCGACACAAAAGGGCGAACACCGTAGAATCTACTCACATGAAGCACTTTGAATACACAGGGCCACCTGGACAGAGAGCAGATGGTGTGTTCCGGGAGGAGAGGATAGGGAGTCCGTGTTTAACAGGTGGTTGCAGATAGTTGAGAAGAGAGGACCTTCTGGAGCTGGAGGGTGGAGGCAGTGGCTGCACGGAAGTGAAACACACACATAAAACACAGCAGCACTGTTGCACAGATGCTACACTTTCAGTGTGTATTTTAAGTTGCAAAGTTGTATCTCTTAGTAAAAGAAAGGAATAAGGCAAAAGATACAAAAGTTCATAGAAGCAAATGGCTGATAAACGTGGAAAGGTGTTCAACTTCTCAACGTGATCAGAAAAACACAAATGAAAGGAATAATCCCTTTTTTCCCTTTAAAACCATCAGAGTGGGCTGGGGTTGTGGCTTAGTAGTAGAGTGCTTACCTAGCACATGTGAAGCCTGGGTTCAATCCTCAGCGCCACATAAAAATAAATAAATAAAATAAAGGTATAGAAACCCCATCAAAGTGGCAAAATATTAAAGGGAAATATTATATTCTTCTACACTGCTACTGGGAATATATATATAGTGGCCTAGCAATTTGGTATAAGTTATTTAAGTTTAAACGAGATATAGGCTGATACAGTAATCTTATTTCCTGACATCTGCCTTAGAGAATTTCTGAGGAGTCCATGAAAGAACTCTGGCTACTTCTGTCTGTGTTCACGAGTCCAGCTCAGAACCTGTGGTTGGTTCAGGTGACGCTTCACCTCTCCTACCTAAGGAAGGAGGGCAGACCCCCAGGGAGAAGCTGAGCTGCTGGCCATTCCCAGCACCGTTGATAGCCAGCCATCCCACATGGAGCTCGGAGCTCAAAGGATGTCCTGAAGGCCAGCACCGCTGGAGGGGAGGCCAGTCCTGGAAACTCCACATGGGCCACTGAACACAGCTGGCTCAGGGAAGGGGGCGGGGACCTTGGGCAAACACACTGGTGTCTTCATCACACATCTGTGCTCCTGATGTCTTTGAAGAAAATTCAGGCAAGGGACCGAGCGAAACCAGGTATGTGTATTAAAGGAAAGACAGGCAGAGGACGTCCCATCCTCAATGGCTTAACTTTATATAACTACAACGTGGGTTTGAAATCTTGTCAGTGACATTTCTTCCCACTTAGCAGAGAAGGCAGGGCCACTCGCTGGCACTCCCCACTTGACGACTGGCTTGTCTCAGGAGAGGGTATCAAAGCAGACCCCAGCCCACCAGGTAAGGACCAGGGACAGCCTCTGCTATGGTTTTCTTACATCCTTGACCAGTGGGAGAAAAGGGATAAAATTAGTAGTTTGAAATAATGAAATCTTGTGGTGTTGGGATGGAACCCAGGGGTGCTGGATATTTTTGTTTTGTTTTGTTTTGAGACAGGGACTCATTAAGTTGCCCATGCTGGCCTCAGACTGATGATCCCCCTGCCTCAGCAGCCTCCTGAGTAGCTGGGATGACAGGAGTGTGCCTCCATGCCTGGCAAAATAATGAAATTCGATTTTGGTTTTGGGGTCATAATTTTTATTATTTCAATTCCATGGTTTGAGACTTATTTTACTTAACTAATTTCAATTGTGGGGCTAGACATTATCACACGTGATTTGGTGATCATGGAGGATCTTAGGCCATAAACTCATTGTTTGTTCTAACTTGGGGTACAGGTAGTACCAAGGTCACAAAGGCTCTGAATCACACCTGTAACCTGAGGCACACGCCCTGATTACAGACGAATGAATGCACAGAGAATACAGATGGGGTTTTTGGTTTGGCCACAGCTCAAGTGGTTAATTCCTCATGCTGGGCTTCCCATCTGTCTAAGGCTGGGTACTTTCTAAATATTTCCTTGTGGGTTTTTAATTTACTGATTGTTTAATGTAACAAATTATAGGGCTTAGAAATAGATTGTTAGGGACTGCTTTAAAACTTTTATATGGAAAATTTCAAACACACAAAAACAGAGGGAATCTTGTCATAAAACCCCACATCCTCACCACTTGGCTTCAACAGCAGCCTCCTTTCATCTCCCCAGCCTCTCACGGGCCTTCTGAAGCCACGTGTAAGACGTCATGTCATTTTTCCTATAAGTACATCATTATGAATCTCTAACTAATAAAAGCATTTTAAAAACAATCACCATACCATTGCCACCCTTGATAAAAGTAACAATTCCTTAATATCATCTCATTTGTGAGTATTTGAACTAACATCGTTCAAATCAGAACTCAAACAAGAGCCACACATTGTAGTTGGTGAGTTGGTGGCATGACTCTAAGTCAGTTTCTCTCTCCCCTCTCCCTCCCTCCCTCCCCACCCCTCTCTCTCTCTCCTAGTGACACTGAATCTAGAATATCCAACGGTTTCTGGCATGGGTTTTTGCCCTTCTCCCCTGATTGAACTTTGTGTCCCCCCGGGCATCCGAAAAAGTGACCGCTTTTTCCCCAGTGAGGAGCCCCAGGCACGGTGGGAGAGTCTTTCCTGGGCGCTGGGCTGGCCCCTGCGCTGAGCAGCAGCTTCCCCAACAGAATCGGGGCTCTGTCTCTGAGCTCTGTCTCCCACTGGAGAAAAGGCCCGAGAGGACAGAGAACAGGAAGTGCGCACTGGGTGTGGGATAGCGCGGTATCCCAGAAAACAACGAAGCCTTTGAAGACTAAGCCTGTCAAGAGCTGACAGAACAAATAAACAACTGGTGTGCACCTTCCAAAAATGTCAAGGTCATGAAAGACAAACCTACTGGGTCATTCCAGACTGAGAGAGGTTGAGAGAGAGCGAGGTGAAGGCGTGAGCCGGGATGGGTTCCTGGAGCAGATCGTTTTTGCAATAAACAACTGGCGAAGTATTCACCACGGATTAACTAACAGACTTCTGCATGCCGGTTTCCGACAAAAAGTTGCTCACTGTGGCGTGTGTCCTCTTCTTAGGCACACAGACCACAGCACTTCCAGGCAAAGGGGCACTGGCTCAGGTCACTTAGCGCTGCGTGACAGAATTTATAAACGAGATGTTTACTTGGCTCAGAATCTGGAGGCTACAAAGTTCTGGGTGGGGCCACAGCTAGTGAGGGCTGCTTATAGCATCGAAGTGTGGCGAGAGCACACGTGTGTGTGCGTGAGAAGGAAGGGGCCCAGCTTAACTCCAGCAACTACTAACCCAGTCCTTGATGGTGACCTTAATCCAGCGATGGCAGAGCCCTCCTGCCCTAATCTCTTCTGAAAGGCCCCGCCCCCCACACCCAGGGGTGGAGTGCAGGCTTCAGTCCTGCACCTCCGAGAAGTTCAAGCCATCCCAGGCACTCTTGGACGATTAGATTTAAGCGTGTATTGTACACAAGGGAGAGAAAATGGCTAAACCCGTGTGGAGTGCTAACAACCAAGGAACGGGTGGAAGCTGTATGGGAGTCCTTCATACTGTTCTTACAACTTTTCTGTCTAAATGATGTCTAACATTATTTCCACATTTTAAAAATTATCAGAGAAAGCCAGGCACAGTGGCGCATGCCTGTAATCCCAGGGACTTGGGAGGCTGAGGCAGGAGGATCGCGAGTTCAAAGCCAGCCTCAGCAATGGCGAGGCACTTAGCAACTCAGTGAGACCCTGTCTCTAAAATACAAAAAAGGGCTGGGGATGTGGCCCAGTAGTTGGGTGCCCTGGTACCAAAAAAAAAAAAAAAAAAAAAAAAAAACCTTATTCTAGGCCAAGGTCAGTTGGACGGCTGTTTCAGAGTGTCAGCTCGGGGTGTCCTCTTGGAGTGGGCTGTGCGTTGTCATAAGGGGCAGGAGAAACCATGCACTACTGAAATCCAGTGGGACCAGAAATCAGAGATTTGTCACTGCGCCTCACTTTTGCTGAGGCTGGCTTTGAACTCGCAATGCTCTTGCCTCAACCTTTCCAGCCACTGGGATTACAGGTGTGTGCCGCCATGCCCGGCCCCCTAATATTCTTGGTTCGCTGCAGTCCCTGAGAGTACAAGCACAGAACTGGGGAGTCAGCAGTTTGAGAAGTGCCAGATCCAAGTTTACCAAAAGACAGCTGGTGCAGCCACCAGGTCACAATTAAACAACAAGTACTCAGCGCCTCGGAGCACGTGCTCTGTCCAGGCAGTCCAGCGCGCCTGCCCAGCTCTGCGGCAACTGCTGGCAGGTCCTTCCTGCTACGCAGGACGCGGGGCAGAGGCTCCTGACTCCTGGGAAGCGGCTCCTCTTACTGTCACTGACCCTCCCTCCTGTTCCGTGAATTCTCTATCAGAACAAACTTACTTGGTGATAGGCAGTCTCGGTCCCGGATTCCCGCCAGTGTTGTGCCTGGGGCCCCAACTCCCAGGGAACAGGAGAAGAGGCATGCCGCCCTCCTGGTGCCACAGAATCCACACCTTTTGGCTTCTCAGTTTTCTGGATGGTGCTACAGAGCCCTATGAGAAGAGGGCCTCAGAATGGAACTTCAGCCTTGGAGAGGGGGACTGGGGGCGTCAGAGGACAGGGGTTAGGAGAGACCAGACAAGAGCCCAACTGCCTCTCGGAGAAGCCTCAGCTCGCTGGGGCAACGTATGAAGCAGTTTCCTGTTCTCTAACTGCTCCTGCCAGTCATTGCACGCCAGCTCCCTGGGTCCCTTGACAAAGTCTCGGGCAGCTTTGTCACTTCAGGCTGTTACAGCAGACCTGTCCTGCTCCCGACTCCACTGCACGTTTAAGTCAGACCTCGCCCGGCCCAAGCTGGGCCCTCGGCCTGCTGCTGAGAGAAGGGGTCAGCTGGGGTGGGCAAGGCCTTGCTCTGGGATACCCACTGCAGCCCTCTTTCCAAGGCCTGGTTAGATCCCCGTGCCCTGGTGTGGAGAGCGGGACATGGGGAAGGGCAGGGCAGGGAGGGTCAGGGAATCCTCTAACGGAGCTGGCTGTGGGTTCAAGGTGGAGGACTCAGGTCTGTGGCTGCAGCGTCTCGCAGAGGGGGTGGTCTCTGCCCTAGGCAGATGGTGTCCTTGGTCTTCCCTGTCCCCACAATAGCCCACCTCCCAGCCTCCAGAGAGAGGACCCCACAGTTTGGTTCAGAAGCCACTGGCTGGCCTGAGGGTCTGACCCTTCCTAGGGACACTGAGGAAACACCCAGGCTTTTGCACCTTGCCAGGGCCACAGGAGATGGCACAGGGTGCCCCGTCATGCTCCTCAAAGTACATGGCACTCTCCCCACCGTCAGCATGGCCACGCCAGCGGGCACGCCGCCTCCGGTCCATGGCTGTCAGTGTGCACACCCGTTTGTGATTCCAGGTCACAGACAGAAGACGCTGTGCGTCATGGGTTTGCTGCTTTTCCCAGAGCCGGCAAACAGCGGCTACACAGAGGAAGGCCCCGGGACAGAAGACCCAGACGGAAAAGCTGAAGGGGAGCAAACCCTTCTCGTCTGACTCAGGCGGAAGCAATTCCTTTGCAACCAGTGCCTGTTTCCACGCTCCAGAAGTAAATGCCAGTGAGGGGAAGGCGCTGCTCCCGTCGGGCCTCCCTCCTCCTCCTGTGGGGCTGTCCTCCTGTGGGGCTGTCCTCCTGTGGGGCCGCCCTCCTCCTCCTGTGGGGCTGTTCTCCTCTTCCTGTGTCCTCCCTGTGGGGCTGTCCTCCTGTGGGGCCCTCCTCCTCCTGTGGGGCTGTTCTCCTCCTCCTGTGGGGCTGTCCTCCTGTGGGGCCTCCCTCCTCCTCCTGTGGGGCTGTCCTCCTGTGGGGCTGTCCTCGCAAGCCGCCTTCCTCCAGCCACACCGACAGAGGCAGCAGTCCACAAGACAACCACTGGTCAGACTTAGTCTGTGGCTTAGAGGCAGAACAAAACAAGCCTTATAAAAACACACCCGTAAGCCGGGCGCGGTGGCGCACGCCTGTAATCCCAGCACTTTGGGAGGCTGAGGCAGGAGGATCACGAGTTCAAAGCCAGCCTCAGCAATAGTGAGGCACTTAGCAACTCAGTGAGACCCTGTCTCTAAATAAAATACAAAAAAGGGCTGGGGATGTGGCCCAGAGGTTGAGTGCCCCTGAGTTCAATCCCTGGTACCACAAAAAAAAAAAAAAAAAAAAAACACACCCGTCGGGGGCTGGGGTCGTGGCTCAGCTGTAGAGCGCTGGCCTAGCACGTGCGCGGCCCGGGTTCGAGCCTCAGCACCACGTAAAAATAAAAAGGCATTGTATACAACTAAAGCAAATAAATAAA
The DNA here is from genome assembly GCA_025594165.1 of Tamias sibiricus. Lineage (NCBI taxonomy): Eukaryota > Metazoa > Chordata > Mammalia > Rodentia > Sciuridae > Tamias > Tamias sibiricus. The sequence continues at coordinate 5,401,114 of CM046660.1, forward strand.
TATCTAAAACACACACACACACACACACACACACACACATCACTGACATCCCCTAAAAATCAGTGAGAAGGCGGGCACATCCAGGACCACAGAAAAAGTAGGGGCATCGAAACAACATTTTTAGAAAGAATTAGATATTTTAACAAAACCATGAAAAAAACAGAACACCAGGCTCCCACGCTCTTCTCGGGTCGTCCTGGGTTACTTTTCCCCTGAGTTACGTGTGGTGATCCGGGGGCAGCCTAGCTCCCAGCAAGCAGCGCTGAAAGGAAGGTCTCACCAGGCGCGGGCCTGCGCCTCTCCCCGTCTCCCCCGGCTCTGACGGGAGCTCTTTAACCACAGGAGAAGAGGAGGGAAGGCTGCCTCTCCTCTCTGGTGAGACCGAAGCACATGCAGCATTTACAGAGCCCAGATCTCTCTCTCTTCTCCTTCCTGTGATGCTGCAGATGGAGCCAGGACGTGGGGCCTGCTGGGCAAGTGCTCAAGTCCTTCCCTCACCGCCCAGAATAGCACTCCCAGGCACCGACCAGTGTTCACCCAACACCCACCCTTATACTGTGTGCCTGCTCGGAATATTAATTAATTAATTAATTTTGCCAGGGAGGGTAGTGGGGCAAAGAGGATGAGGAGATATTATTCAATGGAATCAAGTTTAAAATTAGGTAGGAAGAGAAAATTCTAAGCTGGATGCAGCGACACTCACACCTGTAATCCCAGCCACTTAGGAGGCTGAGGCAGGAGGGTTGCAAGTTCAAAGCCAGTCCTAAACAACTTAGCAAGATTCTGTCTCAAAATAAAAAAAAAATTTAAAAAGGTCTGGGGATGTGGTGCAGTGGTTAAGTGCTCCTGAGTTCAATCCCTAGTACCAAAAAAATATATATATATATAGTAAGTTCTGTTAGAATACACAGTACTGGGTCCTCAGTTAACCATGATGTAATATATTCTCCAAAATAGCTAGAAGAGGGGATCCTGGATAGTCTCCAAAAGAAATGGCAACATTTGAGGTCGTGGATATGCTACTCTGTTTTTTTTTTTTTTTAATATTTATTTATTTGCTTTAGTTGTACACAATGCAATGCATTTATGTTTACATGGTGCTGAGGATCGAACCCAGGCCGCGCATGTGCTAGGCGAGCGCTCTACCGCTGAGCCACCACCCCAGCCCTACGATGCCTTTATTTTTACATGGTGCTGAGGATCGAACCCGGGCCACACGCATATTAGGCCAGCGCTCTACTGCTGAGCCACAATCCCAGCCACTCTGTCTTAATCATTGCATAAAATACACTGTATTGGGCTGGGGGTGTAGCTCAGTGGTAGAGCACTTGCCTAGAACACATGAGGCCCTGGGTTTGATTCTCAGCACCACATATAAATAAGTAAAATAAAGGTCTATTGATAAATAAAAAAATGTAGCTGCCTGATGCTGTTGCAGCCACAACACCGCGGGAGGAAATTCGGTGGCAGGAATCTTTTATCTTTTTCTCTTTGCTTCTAAACTAAACTCTTTTCCTTATATTCTTCTTCTTTTTCTCTTTGGCTTTCTCTTTTTCTCTCTAGCTTCTCTGGCTTTTTTCTAGCTTCAGCAACCTCTCGAACTCTAAACCGCTCTGACTCTTTTTTCTTCTGACTACATTCTTCTTCTGACGACGTCTAACCTTCTTCTGACTCTCTCTAACCGACCTCACCTGGTTATATATCTTTAGCTTTACAGGGGCGTCATGTGCATACTTGGAATAATGTATTGATGGAAACTAGAACATATGGCTCCCAGGTAACCGCAATAGCCATTTCCCTGATTAGGGCTTCTTCATTTCCCCCCTTTTGATTTAAAAGGTGCTTTAATTCTATTTTCTATATTCTATTTTCTTATCTCTATTTTCTATATTTTATTTTCTTGTCTCTATTTTCTATCACCTTTTGTTTTAAAAGAGGGGATGTTCGAGCCCTTTTTGAGGAGATGCTGCGGCTTTAAGGCGGCAAGCCTACTGCTGACGAGCCAAGTTTCCATAGCGTAAACAAATCAGCTGCCCTAAGTTTCATCAAGTAACGCACTGAGTTCTGAATTAATGTTCAGTAAGCACAACTGAATGGGCAGCTTTGACTTTATTTTATTTTCTATTTTTTCTTCACCTGGTTATATATCTTTAGCTTTATAGGTGTGTCACGTGCATACTTTGAATAATGTATTGATATCAGGTGGAAACTAGAACCATATGGCTCCCAGGTAACCGCAATAGCCATCTCCCTGATTAGGGCTTCTTCAAAAAAATATTTAAAAAAAATTTTTAAATATAGTGTATACTGGGCTGGAGTTGTGGCTCACTTGCCTGGCATGCGTGAGGCACTGGGTTCTATCCTCAGCACCACAAAAAAAATAAAATAAAGGTATTGTGTCCACCTACACTAAAAAATAAATGTTTAAAAAATATATGTACTGTATCCAGGTACCACCACTATACCCTACCCATAAATATGTACAGTTATTGCACATCCATTACAAAATGATTTTTTTTTTTTTTTTTTTTTTTTTTTTTTTTTGGTACTGGGGATTGAACTCAGCGGCACTCGACCACTGGGTCACATCCCCAGCCCTTTTTTTGTATTTTATTAGAGACAGGGTCTCACTGAGTTGCTAAGTGCCTCACCATTGCTGAGGCTGGCTTTGAACTCACGATCCTCCTGCCTCAGCCTCCCAAAGTGCTGGGATTACAGGCGTGCGCCACCGCGCCCGGCCTACAAAATGATTTTTTAAAAGAAAAATTAAAAGTAATACTTTACTTTAAAACCAAGAAAAACAATTAAGTTATTTCCCTGGGAGTGGAGCAGGACAGGCAATGGGCCAGGTCGGGGAATGTGGCCTGACGCAGCTCACAAGCCCACAGGTCTAACACCTGCGAGAGCAGAGCATGCCCAAGGCGCCCTCCAAGTCCACCGAGCAGAACCCTGAGCTGCTGTCCTGGGGCTAGGTGGCAGAGGCACAGCTGCCCAGCCAGAGGCCCACGGGGCTCCAGCACTTCCCTCCTCTCTGCTTGCTTTCTTGGGTGCTGGGCACATTTGGAGCCAGTGTCACCCGAATGATGGCAAAGCACAGGTGGCCATCGTCCTCCCTTGGCTTGGCTAGCCCTGTCATTGTGGTCACCCTTCCCCAGGGGGTCTCGGTCGCTCCGCTCAGGAGCATGTCTGTAAGGAGCCAGGCGGAACCTGTGGAAAGGAACGGGCTTCCCCTGTCTTTGCAGTCTCTCTCCGGTGCTGCCTCAGGTGCTCCCGGTACGCCGGGCTAATGCTGCTCAGTAATAACCTGTTTGCTTTCTCCTCCATCTTTGTGGAGAGGTTTCCTGGGCCAGGAGGAGACTTGGATTTCCAGTTCTATTTCCCCAACACCAGCTACCCTCCTCCACCCTCCCTCCCTCCTTGTCTGCCCCCCTCCAGACACAATGGCCTCGCATTCATTTTAAAAAGCAGGAAATTCTTAACTCGGGCCTGAACCCTCTCGCTCCTCCTCCGGCTTATCCCAGCTCCTGTCCACGCGCTTCTCGTGGCTTGCCTCCTGGTCACCTTCCCTACCACAGCTCTTCCCTGCCCGCCCCTTCTCTCCACAGCACAAACTGTCCCGTGTGCCCTGTCTGTTCTAGAAGCCACCCTCAGTAGGGCGGGACCGGTCAGTGTGGCTGGTCACTGCGTCCACAGCGTCCGAGGCGCCTGATCCTGGGGAAATAGTTACGGAAGTCTCTTGCCCACGCAGAACCCCTCTCCACAAAGGCGCCTCCGTCGCCATAATGGTTAACGTCAGGGGTTGGCTGCTACTTCCAGCCCCTCCTCCCTGGGGACTGGTGGGGACTGGGCTGGACGATGAGGCTAGGGCAGTTTTCCGGCTGGCTTGGCATCCTCTGCCTCCCGTGTGCCCACATCCTTGCATGAGCTCCGCTGGCCGCGCTGGGAACGCTGAATGCAGAGTCTCTGCCCGAGAGCTGTAGCTGCCCCTCCTGCGGGGCTCCGGAGGCCCCTGGTGTTTCTGTGCACATTTGCACGCTAGTTCATAGCCTTTAACCCACGAAGCCACATGATGATCTCTCACTAAAGGTGAAATGAGGGCTGGGGATATAGCTCAGTGGGTAGAGTGCTTACCTCCAATGCACGTGGACCTGGGTTCAAGCCCCAGCACCACGAAAACTAAAACATAAAGGAGAATAAATGTGAAGTGAATCGATTCACAAGCAAAGGCTTCGATTGCCACAGTTCTTTTAGACAGAACTTGTTACCACGGTGCTGGGCTGTGCGCACACCCACCTTCCTATTGGATTAATTCCTCCACAAAAGGAGGGTACACCCTGTCCAGAAGCCGGGGAACTCGGATGCTTTTGTCATTGTTGGAGTCTTTAGGACAACAAGTTACAACAACGCGTTGTAACCAGAGACTGAGGAAATGTCAAATAAGTCTGGAAGGACCTTCCTAACCTTTCCAGCTGCCTTTAAAGGCCAGCACTGCGGATGTGAACAGCCGTGTGCTGTGTGCTCAGGCACGGGGCCAATCACTTAGTGTCTCAGTTCCTCCCTCTGAGACCATCTCTATTATATGGCTCAGTTGGTAGAGCGCTTACCTCGCATGCACAATCTCCAGCACCCCCCCCCCAAAAAAAAAAAAAAAAAAAGAACAGCTGCAGCAGCCCAAAGGGATCTCGACGGTTGCTGCACCTGGACTTGGTTTTCCAAGAACTGCACCTGTGGGCCATCTCCACCCAGGAGGGAGAACATTCTGTATGGAAGAAACACCAGGCAGCTGACTTAATATCGAATCCTTGCCCGGGGCAGCCTTAATCACCTTCTTCCTCTTTAAACAACAAAGAGGCACAATGAATTCACATTCTTTTTACCAAATGGCATTACCTTTGCCTTTGAGTTACCTTGGAGAAACTTCTAGGATCTACATATGCAAGCTGAGCCTGTTACAAGGATAAGAATAAATACCACAGCTTTAGGGATGGGGGCATTCTAGCTAGGGGGAAAAAAGAGAAATGCCAAAAGGGTTTAGAACAGTACCGCCTGGACACCTGGGCAGTAAGGCCCTTCCCCGGCACCCCTACTCAGGAGGCCCCGTATCACAGACATCTGACACACACCAGGCGTCTGTGTTACTTGGATCCATTGTGGGATCCAGTGTGATCTGGAACCTTCAACACGCGTTTTTGTGACACACTCTTCAGGCTCCAGGGCAAAGGCTCCTCCATGCCTCCCGCCCGCGTCTAGAAATTCAAAGGTGAAGGTCTGGGTGCTCAAGACCTGCGGGCTCTCCAAGGGCCAGCACTGTGGATGCGAGCAGCAGGGCCCAGGCACAGGGCTGGTCACTTAGCTTCTCAGTTCCTCCCTCAGAGACCAGAAGCACAACTGACCCGCACAACAAAACCCGTCTTCCATTTGTGGTCTCTGGGCACCACATGGGTGCCAGGTCTGGCTGGCTGGGGGGGCTCCTGCATCGGCACGGCACTCATGGGGGCTCTGAGGGATATTTGACCACAGCAAACTGCAGGAGCCCTGTTTGGGGATTGTTAAATTAAAGTTGACTATGAGCCGGGGAGATTTGGCCATTGTCGCCACCCGTAGTCTCACGAGATTTTGTTGCGAGATCTGGAGTGACTTGGCCGAAATTGCTGATCGGGTCAGCGCCATTTTAGTGGTGTGTTTGGCGTGAGTTAGTTGTTAAAACCAGAGAGAAAAGTTATCAGAATAAAAAAAGCGGCTGCTTAAAGTTGGGTAAGTGCTAGCATCTGGAGTACCATAAGTTAGATCTGGATACCATACAAATGCTATGGTCTTGTTTTTTTGGTAACTAGACGGGCAGTGAACGTGAAATTGTGAACAATTTCATTTTTATAAAAATACCTTTACCAGATTTAATTACATTTTCAAAATAGTTTTAAATTTCTGCTTTATTTGAAAAGTTTTGACTGAAAATGTGATGGATACCCTTTAAGGGTTCAAACATGATACCTGACCCCTCTTTTTTTTTTTTTTTTTTTTTTTGGTACCGGGGATTGAACTCAGGGGCACTCAATCACTGGGCCATGTCCCCAGCCCTTTTTTTTTGTATTTTTTTAGAGACAGGGTCTCACTGAGTTGCTAAGTGCCTCGCATTGCTGAGGCTGGCTTTGAACTCGCGATCCTCCTGCCCCAGCCTCCCAAGTGCTGGGATTACAGGCGTGCGCCACCACGCCCAGCTCTGACCCCTCTTTTGTACTCTTACCAGGCCCCCACAAAAGTTAAAGGTGGAATACCTGCAATAGTTCTGTGAGAGGTTCACAGATCCTCCCTAGCAAAACCCCACTCCTCTGCTAAAAATTCTGTAAATTTAAAAAAGCATTTCAATTGTCCTAAAAGCATGCAGCAAATGGAGAAACATTATTGGGGAAAATCCACTGAGTTTCAGTGAGACTATATCTGTGACATTTGAGCCATGACCCAGTCCCATCCTCCTCTCCAGGCTGGTGAGCCCAAGAAGATAGTGTCCTCGCCCACCCCCAACCCCCAGCCCCCAACTCCAGTGGACACAACAGTTTCACCCAGAGAAAGGAAGGTCACCGTCTCTCTCATCCCTCCCAGCTCCGTGTTGCAAAAACTCCACTCCGTCCAGGTGTAGCCAAGAGGACTGGGGAGCCCTTCCCCCACCCAGAGCCCACCTCGTACAGTGGAAATTCTACACCAGCTTCAGCAGGTAGAAATCCCAGCAGACACGTCAGCAACTGCACCCTCTGCACAAACTAGAAACTAGACTTCACAGGATTCATTCAGGACGAAATAAACAAATGCCCAAGTAAACAGCAGTGATAACAGTGAACCCCAGAACAGGGTAGGGTGCAGCATTGGAGTTGCTGCAGCATACTATCTAAACTATCTAGCACAGTGGCGCACACCTGTAATACAGCAATTTGGGAGGCTGAGGCAGGAGGATCGCGAGTTCAAAGCCAGCCTCAGCCATGGCGAGGCACTTAGCAACTCAGTGAGACCCTGTCTCTAAATAAAATACAAAAAAGGGCTGGGGATGTGGCCCAGTGGTCGAGGGCCCCTGAGTTCAATCCCCAGTACAAAAAAAAAAAAAAAAAAAAAAACTGAAATAGGGCTGGAGGTGTAGCTTGGTGACAGAACACCCCTGGGCTTGATCCCCAGCACTATAACAACAAGTTAAAATGTCGGGTTATTGTAAGCTGCCTGGTACCGTAACCCAGGAGGAAAACTCTCGGAGGCAGAGTTAAGCTTTTACTACTTTTACTTCTACTTTCTTAGAGCTTAGAGAGGGAAAGAAAGATTTTTAGAGAGAAAGATTAAAGCGAGCTTTTCTTCTTGTCTTCTTAGCTTAGAGTCTTAGAGAGAAAGAAAGATAGAGCTTAGCTTAGAGAAAGACTAGAGCTTCTTTCTTCTCTCTTCCTTCTTCCTTCTTCTTTCTTCTGTCTTCTGTCTTCCTTGGGAGCCTTGGCCTAACTCTGACCAGTCATTACTTCTTCTATCTGGTTTCTCTTCTGTCTGCTATCTGTTTCTCTTCTGTAACCGCTCTGCCTACGTTCTGGCCGCTCTGGTTCTTCTGACCGACCGAATGACTGCCCGACTGACTGAATTCTCCGTTCTCCTAACTCGGACTGCTTTCACCCGGTTATATACCTTCAGCTTTGCGGGTGCCTACAGGTGCGTCACATACATATCAGGTGGAACTTATGGCTTCCAGCTAGCTGCAACAGCCCTTCCCAATTAGGGCTCCTTCAGGTTATCATTGAAAAATTACAAGCCGTGCAAAGAAGCAGGACACCCAACCACACACAGAGAAAGAGCCCGGCATGGAAACTGCTGTTGAAGGGACCCAGGTGTTGAAGACATCAGATGGGGACGTCCGAGCAGCAGCAGCATTCCACAGCTCACTTGTGCCAGGGCAGCGGGGTCAGTTGCTAAAAGGCCAAAGCAAGAGCCTGCAGACAGCGGAGTGAGACACTTGGTTTATCACAAGAGGTCAGGGCTGTCCAAGGAGGTGAACCGATGGCCCTGCTGCCCTCACGGCGCCTCCTCCCGCAGTGCCCCCTCCCGCACAGCACCTGGTCCGGTGGCAGCCACGTCTGTCCACAGGGCCCCCAGTTCCACACCATCACCACTGACAGGTGTGTTTCAAGGTCAAGCTGCAGAAGTAGGGATGTCATCAGCATCCACATGCTTAGCCTGCTGGTCTGACCAGCATCCCAAGAAGCAAGTGTCCTGATATACATGCAAGAGAGCAGCTGTCCGCAGACAGCACCAACTCGCCCTGGTTCCCATGAGCACAAGAGAAAGCCAGCGTCCTTCGAGATCAAATGTACCTGACCTGCTGGCCCAGCCTCGCTCTCGGTGTTCCCTTTACTTGGCTGGGTTTTTGGAAACAGAAAGGGGGCCATTCAGGGACATGCTGTTTTACTGTCTCCCTTTGCTTGAAGGATATAAACATGTTTTTTTTTTAAATATTTATTTATTTGCTTTAGTTGTACACAATGCGTTTACTTTTACGTGGTGCTGAGGATCGAACCCAGGCTGCCCACGTGCTATGCAAGCGCTCTACCACTGAGCCACAATCCCAGCCCTTAAACATGTTTTTTTTTTTTTTTTTTTTTTTTTTTTTTTTTTGTACCAGGGATTGAACTCAGGGGCACTCGACCACTGGGCCACATCACCAGCCCTTTTTTTTTTTTTTTTGTATTTTCTTTAGAGACAGGGTCTCACTGAGTTGCTAAGTGCCTCGCCATTGCTGAGGCTGGCTTTGAACTCGCGATCCTCCTGTCTCAGCCTCCCAAATGCTGGGATTACAGGCGTGCGCCACTGCGCCCGGCTTAAACATGTTTTTAAAACAAGCAAAGTCCACCAAAAATCCCAAATCAGGCCGAGCTATGATTTGAAAATGAAGGTAAAGCAAAGACATCAGACATCACAGATTAAGCAGAAACTGAGAGAATTCATTGCTGGCAGACTTGGTGTATAAGAAATACTAAAAGAAGTTCTTCAGGCAGGAAGAAACTGATCCAAGATGGTAATTCAGATCCGTGTGAAAAAATGCTGCTCCAGTAAAGGCAACCATGCAGGTCATGCCAAGCAACAGCATGCTGACATATGTGTTCTTGGTTCTTCTCTTAACTGATGTGAAAAGCAATTGCAGCAGTCTCATGCACCTGTAGTGCTAGCGACTGGGAGGATGACAGCTAGGAGGATCTCAAGTTCAAGGTCAACCTCAGCATCTTACTGAGACCCTCTCTCAAAATAAAAACTAAATAAGGTTGGGGATGGGTTCAATCCCCAGCACTGCAAAAAAAAAAAAAAAAAAAAAAAAAAAAAAAATCAAATAAAAAATAATAAGCCAGGTGTGGTGGCACATGCCTGTAATCCCAGCAGCTCGGGAGGCTGAGGCAGGAGGAATGTGAGTTCAAAGCCAGCCCCAGCAACGTAGTGAGACCCTGAGCAACTTAGCAAGACCCTGTTTCAAAATAAAAGGGCTGGTTATGTGGCTCAGTGGTTGAGCACCCCTGGGTCCAATTCCTGGTACCAAAAAAAAAAAAAAAAAAGAAAGAAAGAAAGAAAGGAAGGAAGGAAGAAAAATAATAAGACTCAATTGCAGCTGGGTGTGGCGGCACACACCTATAATCCCACAACTGGGAGGCTGAGGCAGGAGGACTGCAAGTTCAGGCCAGCCTAGGCAATACAGCAAGACCATCTCAAAATAAAAAATAAAAAGGGCTGGGAGCACAGCTCAGTTTTAGACCACCCCAGATTTAATCCCCAATACGATAGCGAGAGGATAAAAGAGGGAGGGAAGGAGGGAGGGAAAAAGAAAAGAAAACAGCACAAGTAAATCCAGCCACATCAATGCTATCCTAAACTTGAGTGGTCTGACTAATCCAAAGTCAGAACCCAGCGATGTGCTGTTTTCAGGAGACACACAGATTCAGGCACAAATAGGCTACACTAAAAGGATGAAATCATACCACACATATAGCAACCTCATCAAGCACAACAAACTTTAAGATAAAAATCTGCTCCTGGAGATAATGAGGGACATTTTGCATTGGTAAAAGCGTCATTCCATCAACAAGACATTGTGTTTCATGCCACAATTGCCACACCTTGTTTTTATAGTCCAAACACTGATAGGTGACGTCTTGAGGGAGACTCACCAGGTGGCAATGTGAGGAGCACACCGAGGGGTCTGAAGCACAGTGCAGTCACCTGTGTCAGCCCCACTGAAAAATTAAGCCAGGAGGCTGGGAAGGGAGGGTCCTGACCTCAGAGCACCTGGTAACAGCCACCAGAGAAGACCCCGCCAGCACCTGAGGTCTGCGATCTGACACAGCTGCTATTGCAGAAAATCCAGATCTTGACACGCACACAGATGGGAGGAGTTTTACAGACCAAGAAAAATGCGGAGCTGGTTATGTGACAGTAACCCCCTCCCCCAGCAAGGACACCAAAAGCAGAAGCACTTCCCTCAGACACCTCTGCACGGAAGGAAGTGCTCACAGCTCCAACACGGGCCTCCACCAAGGTCAGGATGAGAAAGCCACTGTGTCCACTGACCCCAGGGGTTCTTGTTCCAGTGGTCCAGATCCACAGAGCCACTTAGAAAGGGAGCCAGGTTCCGGGCTGGGGTTGTGGCTCAGTGGTAGAGCGCTGGCCTAGCACGTGCAGGGCCCGGGTTCGATCCTCAGCACCACGTACAAATAAACGCATTGTGTACAACTAAAGCAAATAAATATATACTTAAAAAAAAAAAAAAAGAAAAAGAAAGGGAGCCAGGTTCCTACACCACCTATCTAGTTAGACGCCGCAGGCTCTGGCTCCCCATTGTGTCCTTACAGTTTATATTGGTACCTTTATTTGGAGGCTTACGTAGGGCTGCTTCCTTTTTTTTTTTTTTTTTTTGGTACTGGGGATTGAACTCAGGGGCACTCGACCACTGGGCCACATCCCCAGCCCTTTTTTGTATTTTCTTAGAGGCAGGGTCTCACTGAGTTGCTAAGTGCCTCGCCATTGCTGAGGCTGGCTTTGAACTCAACAATCCTCCTGCTTCAGCCTCCCAAGTGCTGGGATTACAGGCAGGCGTGCGCCACCGCGCCCGGCTGGGCTGCTTCCTTTTTGAGGTGATATTTTATCTGATTGCCTGGACACAATGATAAACATCTAACACTTCCTGTTATGATATCTCTTTAAAAAATAGGCTCTTGCTGGGTGCGGTGGCACCTACCTGTAATCCCAGCTGCTTGAGAGACTGAGGCAGGAGGATCCAGAGGTCAAGGCCAGTCTCAGCAACTTAGCGAGGCACTAAGCAATTCAGCGAGACCCTGTCTCTAATAAAATACATTAAAAAGGCTGGGGATGTGGCTCAGTGGTAGAGCACCCCTGGGTTCAATCCTCAGTACCCCCTCTCCAAAAAAATAGGTCCTTAAAGAGAGCCTGGCTCCAAGACCAGAGTCCAGCCACTCCTGCCCAGGGTGTTAGGAACATGGTCAAAAGGACTTTGCCAGATCGTCTCTACCCTTTGCTTCGCCACCCAGCTCTTCCATACTTTGGGCTGTGCTGGTCTCACCTGTAGGTAAAGATGTAGTCTGTGCCTGAGTGGTAGCCACTCAGGTAAAACAGCGGAGCCTGCAACTACACAGGGCCAGACCTGTCTGAGGTTATCCAGGGGAAATCCCACTCCTCTAGCAGACCCCCTAACACCCAACTCAGCTTGAAAAAGTTACGGAAGATGGACGTCCGTGTAATGCCCAGAGAACAGAGTCCCAAAGACTACCCAGGAATCCAGAGTGTATGCAAAAACAAAGAGCCTTTATACGGGCTGAAGCTTGGGCTCCCAAACCTCACCAACACAGTGAATCTGTACTGAGAGTCCCGAACCCAGGAGGGGCAAGTCTTTTATGGGAGTAGAAGCAAGGAGAGGGGTTACAAGCAAGCAGCTGGGATTACAGGCGTGCGCCACCGCACCCAGCAAGAGCCTATTTTTAAAGAGCTATCGCAACAGGAAGTGTTAGACGTTTATCATTGTGTCTGGGCAATCAGATGAAATATGACCTCAGAAAGGAAGCAGTCCTACATAAGCCTCCAAATAAATGTACCAATATAAACTGCAAGGACACAACGGGAAGCCAGAGCCTGCAGCGTCTAACTACATAGGTGGTGTAGGAACCTGGCTCCCTTTCTAAGTGGCTCTGTGGATCTGGACCACTGGAACAAGATTGGCCATCTTTACAGTTAGGGTGTCTTGTCTCATTGTAATTGACCAGGGGAGCCCCCTCGCCAAGCACATTTTAAATTGATTGGGGAATGACTTAGGGGGGTCTTCATTGGTGGGGGCTGTCCTCAGAGCAATGGAATGTGCTGATTACAAACTGGAGTCAGGCACGCACGGTTTTAGGTACGTAGGTTTAGTCACGTAGGCTTAGGCGGTGCGCGCAGCTCCAACTAGCCTTGAGGGGAAGCTTTTTGACTCTGATTATCTTAAAGCCAAGCATTTTACAGAAGCAAAAAAAGAAGCGGTTAAACTAAAAAGGGAGCGGGGCTAAAAAAGGGGGGGTTCTACAGTCTGCCCGTCAGCACCCTGAAGAATGAGGAGTGAAGGTAAAGAAAGGGGGACTTTGCTGTTGTCTAGCCTGATGAACTTTGCCTGGATTACTGTCCAACCTCTAATTCGGCTTATCACCAAGGACAGACAATTATGGACTAGGAATCCGATGACTAGAGCAGCTACCACCAATGGGGTCTGAGATGGCCACCAATGCTGTCTCGTAGACCCCTAATCCGTGGGATGAAAAGGTGAGCAAAGACAAGGAGACGGGGGCTGGGGTTGTGGCTCAGCGGCAGAGCGCTTGCCTCGCACGTGCGCGGCCCGGGTTCGATCCTCAGCACCACGTAAACATAAATGCTATTAAATTGTGTACAACTAAAGTAAATAAATAATAAAAAAAAAAAAAAAAAAAAGACAAGGAGGCGGTTACTGAGAACAAACCCGGATGAGCCCTCCAACTCCACCTGCTCTTAACTAACCCTCCTCCTTCTGGAGGCCACACAGCGGGACACGCATTAGCAGCCTCCCCCCAGCTCTGCTGCACACCTCACCTCCCACACGGGATGCGTGGGCTCTGAGGACAACAGTGGCCCAGGTGACTTACTGAGGTTCCTGAAGGCCACTTTGGCCGACACTGACTTTTGACACGGGCCTGCAGGGGTCTAACGGGTGCCTGGCTGGGATGGAAAGACCTGGCATCTGCCTTCACACTGTCTGTGCCCCTTGCTGCCTGGGCAAGGTGGGCCCCACATCCAGCCTGCACTTACCATGGCGAAGCCTGAGAGGAGGGCCCTGGTGCCTGCGCCTGCGGGTCAGAATCCACTCAGAACTGCACATGGACGTGCTATGGCTTGAGGGGACGCGGGGTTAACTTGACCTGGACTTGCCTGGTCTCTCCGACGCCCCCCTCCCCCTTTCAAGGCTAAAGACACCTACCAGGCCGGGCGCGGTGGCGCACGCCTGTAATCCCAGCACTTTGGGAGGCTGAGGCAGGAGGATCGCGAGTTCAAAGCCAGCCTCAGCCATGGCGAGGCACTTAGTAACTCAGTGAGACCCTGCTTCTAATAAAATACAAAAAAGGGCTGGGGATGTGGCCCAGTGGTCGAGTGCCCCTGAGGTCAATCCCCGGTACCAAAAAAAAAAAAGACACCTACCAGCCACCATGACCGGAAACACCAGAACACAAAAGAAAGGATAAGAGGCGGCACCGGAGTTCCTGGAAGATCTCCATCTATTCCCAGGAAGGACACGAGTATCCCTGCCCTTTATGAACTCTCCCTCACTGCGCCCATCCTGCCTCGGCAACCCCTGCACCTGTGCAGCTGCGAAGCTTTTGGGGAGCACAGCTCCCTCTTCTGCATTCTTCAGCCACGGAATGGCCTTCCTCCCCAACGCCCGTCTGCTGGATTTTGGTTCTTCTGTGGGATGAGCCTCTAAGGCTGGGTTCCATGGCAGTAGGTCAAGAGCCACTCACCTGGGCTCTCCTACTCACCTGAGTGGCCATCTACATTACCCCTGGCGTCTTACCTAAGGTTCTCAGGACTACACGGTAGACTTCTTGGAATGTATTGCTAAGCTTAGCGGACCTCCAGCCTCTACCAACCCTAGAGCTAAGAATGCCATGACACCTCCAACCCTCAGAAGCTGTTTCCCAGCTCTGCCTGCCTTAAGCCCACTCCAGTGTAACGATACATGTAGATTTATGATTTCCTTGAGTTTCCTGTCTATAAAAGTTTCCTGTCTATAAAAGAGATTTCTTCTGTGATAAGAAGAGACGACTTAAACCGCCTCCTGAGGGTACGTATAAACCTACCCTTAAACCGTCTCCACCTGAGGATGTATTAACCCTGTGCTTTATAACCCCTGCCCTTGCTACAAGCGGGTGCCATCTTCTACCAACCTACCTCGTGTGGGTTGGAGTTGATGGCCCCGGTCGGAATAAAGGCTTTTTTGGCTGTTACGTGAGTGGCTTGTGAGACTTTTTTTCCTGCAAATTGGGTACTACACTTCCACAGTGGAACATGTCCTTCAGGGTGACGTGAATCCACATTCCTGGGCCATGGTCACTCTTTGGCTCAAAATAAACTACTTTCTTATTTCCTTTAAAGCAGAGTTGTGATTCTACTTTGACACAACGTATGAAATGCATTTTTTTGACATGACCCTTAACTTTTAACAGGTTCATTGGTAAATAACCCCATTGCAAGTTGAGCCACCCCTGTACAACCTCTCTGCTGGTGATGATGAAAACATTTAGAATCAGTCTAGTCGATGGTGACGGGTGCACACACACTGAAATCCACTGACTTGGGAAACTTAAGTGAGTAGGCTACACAGTACATAAAGTGTCTCTCACTCGGACTGCTAAGAAGTTAGAAGTGGCCCTGGTACTGAGAACGGAATTAGAGAAGATCATGAACATCAGGAGGGCACTGAGCACAGCACCCCCACGGTAGCAGACCAAAATATGCTCCCCCCCAAAGTATGCGTCTTTGGCATCAGGATTATTTTCCGCTGATTATTTTGAGAACCAGCAGGCGCAGGGAAAGGTCTAAGAGCAGAGTTGAAGTCGTCCTTTTTAAGGGAAATTGCATTTATAAAGGAAGAGACTGGTGGTGACAGGTGGAGGGAGCTCCAGCGGCACTCTGCCGAGGGGACTTCTGCACACAGGCTTTTCCTGGCTGCCTCCCTCCAGCCTGCCTCTCCCCAGCACCTGTTTGCCACTGGAGTTGACGATGCTCGCTCAGCTGGAGTTGCAGTCCACTTGTGGTGGGGTCCCCACCAGGAACTTGGAAAGGCAGAGGAAAAGTGGCTTTCCTCCCCCACACCACCAGCTCCCACGTGGGGCTTTCACCTTTCCAGCAGTTGAAATCCCTTTTGTTTAATCCAGCATTCCTCTAAACCCTCGAATGTCCCTCAGAGCGCAGAGGATCCGATGGCTGACACTTTTCAGGAAGTCTAACCCGGGAATGACTTCAGGCACGCTCGCGGGCGGATGGCACCCCCTCCAGGGAAGCTGCTTTCGCCTGGCCTTTCAGGGAGTTTTGCAGGAGCCCTAATTAAGGAGATAGCTAAGATCGCGGTTAGCTGTGAGCCATAAAGATGCTCAGGCAGTACCACCTTCCATGGTCTCGCGAGACTTGGCCCGGGACATTGCGGATCGGGTGGGCGTCATTTTCATGATCTCGCGAGACTTGGCTGGGGACATTGCGGAGCCGGTCGGCACCATTGTGTGGTGGTTGGAGGAGTGTGGATGGTGTTGGAGTTGTTGTTGGAGCTGGAGAGAGAAGCTGGCAGAATAAAGAGCCTGTTCGTTTCCAGTCTGCCTCTGAACTTATTCCTGCGGCGTCATTGCTCCAAGCGGCCATCGCTTCAGGCAGTGACAGATTTTTTTTTTTTTTTTTTTTTTTTACGACTCAAAATTGTGGGCGCTGATAGACACACACATACTTGTTGTCTGTGATTTCCTTCCCCCCTGTGGAAAAACCAGTTTTGCCCCAGTCTGCAATCCCTTTTAATGATTCTTACTCTAAATTGAACTTCTGCCTTCTCTCTTGGCCACTGCATCTGCCTCTCATGAGTGGGAGGAGACCCTGAACATGCCTCCAAGTCTCTGTGCCAGTCATTTGCTCGTGCCTTGCCTTTCCCTGACCTTTGGACAACACTTATCTGCATATAAATCCTCACACACCCTGCTGGATGGTTTACAAAGAAAACCAAAGTCAAGGTTTTAGTTTAAAAAGGAGATAAAAGTACATCTTATCAAACATAAGAATAACAATGATGCCTGGAGTCAGTTGCCCGAAAACGTGAATTTCCCAGTACCCTCCACTCTGCCTGGCACACAGTAGGCAGCACCGGGCTGGAACCTGAGAACCGGGGTGTGGACTGTGGATTATTCCACCTCACTGCTCTGGGCCGTAATTTTCCCTCAAGAGTAACATGACGTTTTTCTTCCTCCCTTCCTTCCTTTCTTTCTTTTCCTTCTTTCTTTCTTTCTTCCTTCCTTCCTTCCTTTCCTTTTTTTTTTCCCCTAAGATCAAGGCAGTGTTAATGATTTCTCAGGGCTGCTGTGCAGTGGCGGAGAATGCGATCTCTGGGTTGGTCAGATGGGGACCTGGAGCCAGCAGCTCACTCCGGTCTTGGGCGACTGCTGGCTGGCAGAGGCAGTTTCCTCGACTGTGAAATGGGGAGGACCATGGTCCCCTGGGTGGCTGCACAAGTCGCCCTGGGGCCTGTGAATCATCGCACTGGGTGCCTGGCGGAGTGCACACGCTGCTGTTATGGACAAGATTTCCGAAGAGGAGGAGGAAGGTGGAAAGGCCACGGTGACCCAGAGCCCGGTGCCTACCACAAACTAGGCGCTACTGCACGTGGTGATCTCACGGTGTTCTCGTGACAGCCCCGAGGCAAAGGCCTCTGCTTTTCCCATTTAGGGATGAGGCAAGAAGATCAAGGAACTTGATAAAAGTGAGCTTGCTTCTAATGGATGCGTTTTCCTCATAAAGTCCTACATTCAGAAATTGGCTTCAGAGAGACAGAAAAGGAAGGTGAACTTGTTTGAACAAAAGGAGTTTCTCTTCCTTGCAGCCACGCCAGCCTATAAGCCTTCATAAAGCAGTGAAGGCGGTTCCTTCCTCCCCTGGCAGAGACTGATAGCCTCTGCACTTCCCAGAGTGGCTCACTGTGAAGAGACAGGGTGCGCACTCCCTGACTGTGCCCGGGCAGGAGGGCTGTCCGCCACTCACATCAAGCCCCAGGATATGGAGAACTTTCCCTTAGGGCCCAACTCACCAGCATGAGGTCCTGTCCACGGAGACTCAGTCGCCTGGGCCAAGGTGTCCTGTGGCCCTTGCTTGTGGCCGTGCTGATCTTCTTCCTCTTCATCCTGCCTTCCTTCATTAAGGAGCCTAACACAAAGCCTTCCAGGTAAGAGTCGCACCCTGCCAAGTTCCTCCTATTTCGTGAGGGGGAACTGAAAAGTGTAGCCCCAGGAAGCCTTGTGATCGCTGAGCCACCTGTGTAGGTGTCAGATCAGAAATGTCATCAAGAACCAACTGGAGGGAGGACTGTGGGACAACTTGGGGAGATGGAGGTGATGGTGGGGTAGTGGGACCTGAGGAGCCAGGGCCACCACCCGGCTCCCATGGGGCAGAAATGGAGGAGGAGCTGAGAATCAATGGAGCAGTCAGCAGAGAGCACAGGTAGAAAAGGGGATGAGTCCCCTCAGGGACCGTGAGCAATGCCGCAGCTCCAGGGTGGGTTCTTACGTGCCGTCTCCAGGTCCTCCAGCAAAGGACTTGCCCCAGGTGTTCCATTTGTTTTAAAATCATACCACCCCGAGAAGTTTGTCAGTGGAACGGAGGAGGCTTCCCACGTAGGGAGGCAGCTCCAATTCTGTGCCCCAAGTTAATCCTCCAAAAAGACCAAGCCGGTTTTCTTAGAAAATAAACATACCTCTGGCAGTAATAGGCACTTTTCTTTCCAGACTCAAGAAAAAAAAAATTATTTTTTCTTTTGGTTTCACTAGTCTTAAAATTTTAAAATAACATGTGTTCTCATAGAGTTAAAAATAATACAGAGAAGTGAAGCAGGAAGTGAAGGTCTTTCCATCACACCCCACATCTGATCACTGTTAATACTTCGGTATTACGATTATAGCTTACACTTCCACGGCATGTGCCAGGCCCTATTCTAAAAGCTTTATTCACATTAACTAATTCTCATGATTGTGAGGATGCTGAGACACAGAGAGCTACGCTGAGTCACCTAAATAACACTGCTGGAATGTCTTAGGGCCAGGATTTAAACCCAGGTATTCTGATCCTGTATCCCGTGTTAGGTTTCCTTTATGCTATGCAAGCCCTTCATCTATAGATCCCACCATACTGACTGTGCCACAGGACAATTGTTTTTTTTTTTCAGTACAGAGGATTAAACCCAGGTGCTGTACCACTGAGCCACTTCCCTAGCACTTTTGATTTTTTAAAAAATATTTATTTATTTGCTTTAGTTGTACACAATGCAATGCATTTATGTTTACGTGGTGCTGAGGATCGAACCCGGGCCGCGCACGTGCTAGGCGAGCGCTCTACCGCTGAGCCACAACCCCAGCCCGCACTTTTGATTTTGACACAGGATCTCGCTAAGTTGCCCAGGCTGGCCTCCTGAGTAGCTGGATTTTAGGTATTCAAAGCCTGGCTACAGGACAATTTTAAAATCACACTATCTTGTAGACATTTTTTCCATGTTGTGGATACATAGGCTATCATTGTTATTGATACATAGACTATTATTATTATTATCTATTTATGTGGGGCTGGGGGTGAAACCCAGGGCCTCATGCATGCTAGGCAAGTGCTCTGCCTCTGAGCTGAGCACCCAGCCGCACTCCCACTCTCTTCTTTTTCATAGCTGCATAGCATTTTGCAGAATTGATAGGGTTTCTTTAGCCAATCCCTATTGATTGGCACTGGGGTATTGAACCTAGGGGTGGGCACTTGGGTTGTCACTCATTTTCCCCATCCCTTTGTACGTTTACATAGCATTTCTGTAGGTGGATTTCTTGCTGTGGAATTGGCACGACAATGGTTACAGCCACATGAAATGTTAATGGTGACGTCCAAACACATTCCCCAAAGGCAACAGCAGGGGGCGAGAGGGGTAGCTCTCCTCCCGCTGTGGCAACCCTGGAGAGCCTTAATGCTTTGGAGGTTCCCATTCTATGGGTGAAAGTAGTTTCTCTTTTTTATTTCCATTTATCACTTTACTGGGGAAGTTGAGGCTCTTTTTAAAGTTTTTAACCATTTGTATTTTTCTTCTCTGTTTTCTTTTTTAGTACCAGGGATTGAGCCCAGAGGTGCTTTACTACTGGGCCACATCCCCAGCCACCACCACCACCCTGCTTTTTTAAAAATTAATTTAGAGACAGGGTCTTGCTAAGTTGCTGGTCTGGCTTTGAACTTGCAATCCTCCTGCCTCAGTCTCCCGAGTGACAGAGCCATTTGTATTTTTCTATGAATGCTCTGTTCATATCTTTTTTTTTAAAGTAAATTATTTGTTTTTCTTATTTGTAAGGGATTCCCAAGTATTGGGGATATTAACTCTTTTTTGACTTATATGTTACAATGCTTCAAGTGTTTCCTTTGGCCCAGTGTTTAGTACAGTGTTTGTGAAATTATATCTCATACAGAAGTAATATTTATGTAGATAAAATTTGTCTCTCTTTTTCTTTATGGTCATTGGGCTTTTTGTGCAATTTTTAGGAAGACAGATCCTACCCCAAATTATGCACATTTTCTTTTAAATTTTCTACTAATATTCCTGCACCTTTTTATTTACATTTAATAAGTTAATCCTGCAGAATTGAGCATGAGCAGGAACATTCTCCAGGACTCTTTTGATTGCAATCAGCAAAACCCAAATCCATCAAGCTTAAGTAAGACAGTGAGGGGGAGAGCTGCTAGAGGAGCACAGCTCTCCTGGGGAGCCTCCAGGGTGACACTGGCCTGCAGATGAATGGCTCCTGGTGACAGGGCGCTTGGCTGCCTTCCCCAGGAGTTAGAGGGCAGAGGTTAGTGGCCTGGTGCCCGTTTCAGGTCTAGAGGTTTCTGAAGGCCGAAGGCCACTGTGACAGCGGGATGTGTGGGGAAGACGACGGAGCCACGCTGCCCATCCCAGCCATTCCTGTGGCACGTGTATTGCAGGGGTCAGGGATCAGGGCCTTGGAACTGCCCGGTTACTTCCTGGAGCCAAGTAATGAAACCATTCACCCCAGAAAAGTGTGGGGACGCTGACTGCTACCAGGGGCGGCAGGGCTCAGGCCCAGGAAGGCCCCTCCTGGAGGGACCCTCAGTGCCAAAGAGAACCTTCCACAGAGAAGCCATGCTTACTGACAGTGACACCGTCCCTGCCATCAAACAGAGGCTGAGGGAGCCTCAGGGTGAGCGGAGACACCTCCCAACACACACCAGCAGGTGGGCACCGGACTAGTAATGCCAGAATTGCTGAGCCTTGACAAAGAGGGGCGGCCCGGGCCTCAGCTCAGTGGCAGGGCACTTGCCCGGCACCTGCGAGGCCCCGGGCTCCATCCGGCCAAAGGAAGGAAAGCGAGAGGGCAGTGCCCCCTGCCTGGCCATGGTTCTTGCTTGCCCCTCCCGTGCTCCCTCATCTCCCCAAACTCCCCTCATCTCATCCCCGTCTCCCCATCCCCACCCCCAGCTGAGAGGGTTGTAGCTCTGGTGTGGCTAAGAGGGGGGCAGGAGAGGAGCTCTGAACCACGCAGGACCCCTGGAGCTCTAGAGTAGAGTAGAGAGATGGGGGGCGGAGGGCTATGAGAGAGCGCGAGGGCGAGAGAGGGAGAGAAGAGAGAGAGGTTGTCATCTTTCTTAAACCGAGTCTTGGGGTTTTGGTGGGTTGTTTTGTTTTTGGTACTGTGAACCCAGGCCCTGCACATGCTAGGCAAGTGCTCTGCCACTGAGCTACACCCTCAGCCTCCTAAGACTGAATTTTCAGCCTCAAAAGTGACTATAACATTTTGGAGCCTGCCCAAGATATTAAGGAATAGGAAAAGGGACACGCATTATGCTGCTCAATAAATTGTTTACAGCTGGGGTTGTGGCTCAGTGGCGGAGCACTCGCCTGGCACGTGCGCGGCCCGGGTTCGATCCTCAGCACCACGTACAAATAAACCCATTGTGTACAGCTAAAGCAAATAAATAAATACTTAAAAAAATAAAAAAATAAAAATAAACTGTTTACATGATTAAGTTCCCAAATGGTTAACAGAAGGAGCCAGCGCCATTCGGAGGTTCCTGGAAGAGACTCTCCCTGGAAACTCTCTGCTGAAGGGTTCGCAGAGGACGTGGCACTTGAGACAAGCAGGGCTCCGATGAGGGACTGGGGGGAGGCATGTGGATGAGGAAATCCTACAAACAAGGAGCTGACCTAAAACGAGTGCCCTGGCCTTGCCAAGGCATAGGCAAGCTGGCCTTAGAGCCAGGGCAGCAGAGGACCTGCTGCAGGGCGGGGCAGAGGCTTGCTGCACAGAGCATGTAGGCAGCGGTGGCGTCATGAGATTGGTCTGTGAAGGCAATTAGTCTGTCGGAGGTGAACTGGGTGGGTTGGAAGGTGGGGTGGGTGTCATTTTGGTCTGACCAGCAGTGGCACTCTAGGGCAGGATACAGAGAGCGTTCCCAAGCAAATGACTCTGACATGAAGTACAACAGGAAGAGACTAACCACTGAATCTCAAGGCGAAGAGAATCTGGGAGCAGGAAGAAAGGGACATCAAGAGACATTTCAGGGGCTGGGATTGTGGCTCAGTGGTAGAGTGCTCACCTAGCACGTGCGCGGCCCGGGTTTGATCCTCAGCACCACGTAAAAAAATAAAAAAACGCATTGTGTACAACTAAAGCAAATAAATAATAAAAATTTTTTAAAAAAGACATTTCAAAGGAACAGGAAGAGTGGAAGAGGCAAAAGTGACCACAAGCTTTGCAGTTTAGAGACTGGCCATGGTCCACCTTCCTCAGTCTCGGTCCCACAGTGCTTCTGGGAAGAGGGTAACAGTAAAACCAGACATAATCCAGGCACAATGGCACCCACCTGTGATCCCAGCTACTCAGGAGGCTGGAGCAGGAGGATCACAAGTTCAAGGCCAACCTTGGCAATTAGTGAGATCCTATATAAAAATAAAACTTATTGAGCCGGACGCAGTGGCACACGCCTGTAATCCCAGCACTTTGGGAGGCTGAGGCAGGAGGATTGCGAGTTCAAAGTCAGCCTTAGTAATAGTGAGGCACTTAGCAACTCAGTGAGACCCTGTTTCTAATAAAACACAAAAAAGGGCTGGGAATGTGGCCCAGTGGTCGAGTGCCCCTGAGTTCAATCCCTGGTACCAAAAAAACCCCCAAAAACAACAATGAAAAAAAAAACCTTAGCCGGGCGTGGTGGCGCACGCCTGTAATCCCAGCACTTTGGGAGGCTGAGGCAGGAGGATCGCGAGTTCAAAGCCAGCCTCAGCCATGGCGAGGCACTTAGCAACTCAGTGAGACCCTGTCTCTAATAAAAAAATACAAAAAAGGGCTGGGGATGTGGCCCAGTGGTCGAGTGCCCCTGAGTTCAATCCCCGGTACCACAAAACAAAACAAAACAAAACAAAAAAACCTTATTAAAAATGGCAGGGGATGTGGCTCAGTAGTAGAGTGCCCCTAGATCCAGTTCTCGGGGGGGGGGGGGGGGGCGGAAATCGGACATGAAAGGGAGTTGTAAAAAGCTCACCTTAGGGGCTGGGGTTGTGGCTCACGGGTAGAGCGCTTGCCAAGCACGTGTGCGGCCCAGGTTTGATCCTCAGCACCACGTAAAAATAAAGGCATTGTGTACAACTAAAGCAAACACATAATTTTTTTTTTAAAAGCTCACTTTAATTTATGAGGGTTGAAATCAAGGTGGTGACACCCACTTTTATGACACATCATTAACATTTCAGAACTGGAGCTATTTCCAGAGCAACCTCTACCCAGGAGCTGTCTATGTACTCCTTGGTGGACAACCAAGACCAGTGTACTTATTCTTTCTCAAAGATGTCAAATATGAGGCTCAAAAAGGTTAAGGCTGATTCCACCCAACCAGAAAAGAGCAAAACAGATATTTGAATTTAGGGGACTTTGGCTCCAATGCCATTCTTCTACTTCCTTTGGGTGTTGACTCTCAAGAGATGCAAAGTCTAAGGAAAGAGAGAGATATACAAAGAAGGCGGCAGGCAGGATGCATGTGACAAACGCCCCGAGGCAGATGGGGAAGACCAAGTCCAAGGGGGAGTCAGTGGGAGAACATCACGGAGAAGGTAGCATTCGCACAAAGCCTGAAGACCGTGTGACACTTCAGCCATCAGGGACGATGCAAGCCGAGGGAACAGGGTGAGTGATGGCCCAGAATGCTCAGGAGGGCGTCGACGGGTGGCCGATCAACCAGCACTGGTGCAGCACTTGCAGTGTGCCAGGCCCTGTCGCAGAGCTGCAGCGGCTGCAGCCTGTTAGGCTTCTTAGGTAGACCAGACTCTCAGCCGCAACACGGGGCTCTGCCCTCCAGCTCCTCAGATTCAACAAACCCACAGTGTTGTTCTGTCTCCCACCGAGCATGCGTTTCCCGTGAGCAGCCTCTGATTGGTCTCCATTTCCTCGGTATTTTGAGCATGCCCTGAACACAGCACAGGAGCATAGATAAATGCTTGTTGATGAGAGAATGAATTCATGCCCTTAAGTAACAGGCCAAAGTATACACAGATGTCGTTTTATAGCTATAGAACTTTTAGAGCATGGGATGACTTGCTCAAGTCTGTGCCGGTTCCTCTGCCACTAGAGCGCCCTGGATGGTGAGGGATAGCTAGGGGTCAGAGTTCAGAGGCCACTGCAGTGGTTCAGGATACCCCAGCAGGGACCGTACAGACAGGAGGAAAGAACCGAGAGTGTCAGATCCGCTGGACTAGGCCACAGGAGGACGGCAGAAGGGGTGAAGAAGAGGGACGTAAAGCAACTCTGTGACCTCAGAGCAAGGTTACTGGCCACAGCCTCTCATAGCTTCTTAGGTCAAAGTCAAGCGCATCCAACGGTGAAGGTGTTGATCCCAGTCTCAGTTTTGCTAGCTGATGTGCGGATGTGATCTAAAGCCACGCTCTGCTGCCTGGTATAAATATGTTAGAGGTGAGGATTGAGAGTAAGCTTTAAAAACACATCTACGGAGTCTGCTTTCGATTTTCTTTTGTTTTGGAATAAGAAACACAACCTTATTTTCTGTGACCTCCTGGTTTCCAATTCTGGACCTCTCCAGGCTGCAGGAGAACTTAACCTCGGCTCCTCTTCCTCCTCTGCCCCATCCCAGGCCAGTGCCAAGCGTGGGAGGGCAGCAGACTGTTAGCCCTAGTGGCGCTGCTGCCAGGGACAGCACTGTCCCTGTCCCTGGGCTCCCCAGGCCCACCTGGCTCAGGCGGTCTGGGGTCCCATCTCCCGAGGCTCTGCATGCACCATTTCCTTTCTGGGGTAGCGTCAGACCCACGGATCCCTGCCACAGGGCAGAGTGGTCTCTGAGCCCCCTGACCACAGATCTCCCTCCGGTCTCTGCTCTCCCTTCTCTCCCTTCCCCCCACCTCCCCACCAAAGAAGTCCTTCCAGGGAAGGGACAATGGCAGTAGGAAGTAGTAAAGTCCTCTTCCCTCCTAACTTCTCTAAGATATTTTATGTATTTTACCAAATATTGAACATGGAACAGACTCTTAGCTGCTGGGGGAGATAGGGGGTGTGGGGAGGAAAACAGTTAATAACATTCCAGAATACTAGACAACTACACAGGACAGGGACCTGGCTGCTCACGCCGAGGGGCTAACAGTGCATCCTTGCATAGGACGGGATTATAAGAGTTCACGCCCTGGGTCTGCATGCACTTTCTGCTTTTTCTGCATTTCCTCTCTCATTTCTGAAGACTCAGGAGAAAAACGCTGAGTTTAGGTATCAGTTCCACATTGCAGAGGTCTCCCAGGCGGAGCTGTCTTCCTAAGTTGTCCCCACTGTCCCCGCAGTGACCGAGGTCATCATGCCTGGGACACCTGTTGCAGCTGTGGATACTCGTGTCCATTTCCCTGTTAGACTGAGCTTCTAAAATGGGTGACCACAGCCTTTAGTCCCTAACAGACATTCTATGCTGGGCATATAATGGCCAGGCATTTAATAAAATATCTGCCAAATAAACTTTTTTTTTTTTTTTTTTTTTATGGTACCAGGGATTGAGCTCAGGGACACTCAACCACTGGGCCCCATCCCCAGCCCTTTTTTGTATTTTATTAGAGACAGGGTCTCACTGAGTTGCTGAGTGCCTCGCCATTGCTGAGGCTGGCTTTGAACTCGTGATCCTCCTGCCTCAGCCTCCCAAAGTGCTGGGATTACAGGCATGCGCCACCAGGCCGGGCTCCAAATAAACATTTTATGGGGCTTTCTAATTCTCATGGAATTTTCAATGTCTCATCTTGTTTTCAGTTTTTCTCCTCAATGTTTAATGTTTGTTATGGAGACGTGCACAGTCCTAAAGTCCAATGCTGCCAAGCTGAGAATTACCTCCCACAGAGCAGCCCCCGGTCCCCTCCCGACCCCAGGACCTTGATCCCCAAGGCTACTACTCAACTCTCCTGCTGTTTCTTTTGGCACTGACACCACGTTTCTGAATAACATGGCTGACCTGCTGTTCTCTGACCTCTCGACTGGAAGTGGTGAAGTGCTGTCAATAACATATTGTTTACCCCGAGCTTCGGGCTGGTCATCCCTTTCAAGTGTCCTCTCTGGACATGGTGACTCAAAGGGAAGCTGATTGGGCGTCTGTCACTGTGTCATTCCAGCACTGACAACTGTCCCAGTTTGACCCGTCTACCTTAGTATGGCATGGTAATAAAAGTACCCTTTAGGGCTGGGGTTGTGGCTCAGCGGTAGAGCGCTTGCCTAGCATGTGCGTGGCCTGGGTTCGATCCTCAGCACCATGTAAAAATAAAGGCACTGTGTACAACTAAAAAAAAAATAAAATAAAATAAGTATCCTTTATCAAATCATACTGTTATCCCGTGTGCATGTATGGATATGTATGGGTATGTAACAGCAAATCACATCATCATGCATGACCATAAGGCACCAATAAAAAATGTGGAAACAGAAAAAAAAGAAAGGAAAATAAAGGGCCTTCTATACGATACGTTGGATTGTACGTTTTACCGAGACAGGTATTAGGAGTCCTATTTAATGCATGAAGAAATGGAGGCTCAAAGGGTCTGGTGACTTGCCCCCAGCACCTGGCCAGTCAGGGCATGTGTCATGTCTTTGTGTCGGAACCTTCAAACAGCTCTTTTCTAGCTCTTTACAAAATATATGTCGCCGGGTGCGGTGGCGCACGCCTGTAATCCCAGCACTTGGGAGGCTGAGGCAGGAGGATCATGAGTTCAAAGCCAGCCTCAGCAATGGCGAGGCACTTAGCAACTCAGTGAGACCCTGTCTCAAAAAGGGCTTGGGATGTGGCCCAGTGGTCGAGTGCCCCTGAGTTCAATCCCCGGTACCAAAAAAAAAAAAAAAAAATATATATATATATATATATATATATATATATATATATATATATATATATATATATATATTTATCATAGTTGACCAGTTGTCCCGTGCTGTGGAGCACTGCAACTCACTCCTCCTCCTCACTCCTCCCATCTAGTGGCAATTTGGTGCCCGTCTCCTCTTCTGGCCATGCATCCTCCCCACTCTGAGCACTACCCTGCTCTCTACTTTATGAGATCAACTTCTGAAGCTTCCCCATGTGGTGAGAACACGTGCTATTTTCTGTGCCTGGCTTATTTCACTTGGCCTCACGCCCTCCCTCCAGTTCCATCCATGTTGCCACCAATGGCAGGACCTTGTTTCTCAGCTGGCCAACCTCCCACTGTTGACACACACCACCTTTTCTCATCCCCTCATCCACCCGTGGACGACAACTTGGCTGATTCCATGTCTTGGCTCTTGTGAACACAGCTGGGAAAACACGGGAGCGCAGGTCTCTCTGACAACACAGATCTCGTCTCCGTGGACTGGATTCCATGGTACTAGTATTTTTAGTTTGTTGAGGAGCCTCCATGCAGTTTTCTGTAAAGGGAAATTTGTACACGCCGCTGGTTGGGATATAACAATTCCCCTTTCTCCCATTCTACCACCATTTGTAATCTTTTGCCTTTTTTATCATAGCCATTCGAATTGGGCTGAGATCACCTCTGTTGTTTTGCATTCCTCATGATCAGTGACATTCAGCATTTTTTTTTTTTTTAGGAAAAAAATGGTATTTTATTTCCTTGTTAACACTAAGCCATAGATTCCAAAATACTTAGCCAAATCACAAATCCCAGCCACTATCTTAGTTCAAATGTTCACTAAGAAAATATTCAAGCAACAGAAATCCATTGTGAGACACCATCCAGAGAACAGCTACATTGCTACGTATAATTTATTAACTTAGTAGTTTAGTCTATCAATATTTAGCAAGTTTGCTTAAAAATCACTATTCCTGTTGGTTTGTAGTAACATTAATATAAGTGCATAATTTCAAAGTCAACATTCCTTTCACCATGAACATAAAGCTTCTTCTTTTTTTTTTTTAAATATTTATTTATTTGCTTTAGTTGTACACAATTCGTTTTATTTGTACGTGGTGCTGAGGTTCAAACCCGGGCCGGGCACGTGCCAGGCGAGCGCTCCACCGATGAGCCACCATCCCAGCCCATAAAGCTTCTTGATAGTTGTGGTTTGTGATTCAGTAATGGCTGTGGCTGCTGGGATAGGACTGTTCAAAGTCAAAAAGACAGGCAGGCTTGGAAAAGCATAAACTATACAAACATACTCTCAGTATTCTACTATTTCCCACCCTTTTCTGTACATACTTGCCTTGTAATACAGTATAATTTATTGCCTCAAATTTGAAAAAACAATCAAGATGAATACATTTTCATCTTCAATAACTCCTTTAAATGAAAAAAAAGTTCCTCAAGTTTGCTAAGTTTGGTCAAGAGATAGCATTCAGTATTTTCTTCACTACCTGTACAATTTTTTACCCTATCTTAGTGACTCATTATAACCAGTTTGGCAATAAGACCTCCAACACTTTACAAAAAAATTTATTCAACAAATTGTAAGATTGTTAAACCTGCACTTGAGCTTTTCTTAAGACAATGAATTATAATAAAGTCCCCAAACCTATGACCATGCATCAACACCATTGGAACCTGTGAATTATTGCAAATAACCTCACCTGTGTAAATAATTCAACATGAACTTTTGGGGAGGAGGCATAAAATAAATACTATAGTATTTCTTCATTTCTATTTAATGCTGCTAGGATTAGAAGAAAAGATTAATATCACTTATAGGAAAAGTCAAACTATCTTAAGGCTATTTTCCAAGAACAATTTCCCAAAACAAAGATAAGCAAGAGCCTATGCCAATACAGTTTTCTTGTAGTGTAATACAATTGCTAATATGAGGTATAATCTGTAAGAAATTAATATAAATATAAATAGGAATAAGCCACAACTAAATCATAGTCTGGTGAAAAAACTTCTCAGCCAAAGTGGTTTGGGGAGAGGATTAAGGGATATGAAAAGGAGGAGACAGGGCAGGTTTCCAGTGGGAACATCATTTTTGTGCCTTATCATTATCATCATCATGTATTTAATAATCCGCTATTGTAAAAAGGTAAAACCTCCAACTATACTGGCCTAGAACATACTTTATGTAGCATAGTAAGTTTATTTAAGTATTACTAATCCCTCATTTGCTCTTTTATTTGGATAATAATCACATATGTATATCAAAAACTATAAACAGAATTTTAAACACCTAATTTTCGAAACGTTAGTAGTTAAGATGAAACTATGTACTACAGAACTTTTAAAAATATCTACACTCAGGGGTAAAACCAAAGGAAAACATTACTATCTCTTTAGTAAATGGCTTGTTGAAACCTCAAGCTCACTCATTTTTGTAGATAGGTTTATTTGATGAGGATTGTGATCCAATGATTGTTTAGCAGCAATTTTTCTAAAAAATATTTATTTATTTGCTTTTAGTTGTACACAATGTTTTTTACGTGGTGCTAAGGATCGAACCCGGGCCGCGCACGTGCTAGGCGAGCGCTCTACCGCTGAGCCACAACCCCAGCCCGTTTAGCAGCAATTTTACCAAACTGTAAATTATTTCATTAAAAAGCATTATAAACAGATAATAATAATCTTATTTAAAAACCATGAGTGCCACTCTGGTGAATATACAGCTCATGAATAACTTAAAAAGTTATTTCCGATTTTAAAAGGCAACACACAACATACAAAAACCTATACTAAACAAAGAAGCTATAATGTGGATAAATGATTGATGTGTCTAAAATGATATATATACAGTACATAATGAACGTTAATTATGTGATCAGTACATTTTTCTATATGATTCCCTTCATGCTTCACTTTCCCCAGAAACTGAATTCTGAACTTCCTCTTCTAAATTGGTACAATCTGGTTATCCTTCGACATCAAATTACATTTCATCACAAATTTAGTAAATCGATGACATAAAAATATTTCATTTTAGCCAGGCCCAGTGGTGCACGCCTGTAATCCCAGCACTTGGGAGGCTGAGGCAGGAGGATTGCAAGTTCAAAGCCAGCCTCAGCAGTGGTGAGGCACTTAGAAACTCAGTGAGACCCTGTCTCTAATAAAAGACAAAAAAGGGCTGGGGATGTGGTACAGTGGTCGAGTGCCCCTGAGTTCAATCCCTGGTACCAAAAAAAAAAAAAAAAAAGTTTCATTTTCATATTCATCAAATATCTGCTGGTGGTGAAAATATTCTGTAAATTCTACGACATACTGCTCCTAGTTTTGCTACAGATGATTCTTTTACGCTAACACTTCTGGGAAAACATTTATTGCTATTCAGAAGACACACAGCACCATCAAGTGTGGGTCTAGTATAGCCCATAGCAGGAGACTCTTTTGGAGTTTTATGAACTGCACAAAGAAAAATCCATTGCTCAGTTGCTGTCATTTGAGTACAAGTATCTGGATGGCATTCACTCTGAAGTTTGACAGCAAGTCCATTTAGTTGGAGGCAGAATTGCCTTAAATGTTCATACTTCCACACACCTTCATCTTGGCCTTCAGAGGGTTCAAGAATTTTGTCAATATTGGAGCAATCAGCCCTTGTGTTCTGTTGAATATACTGCTGAACAGCAAGTGTACTGTCCATTTCATCAAATGATTCATCAGGCCGGTTCTAGAAATCCTGCGCCTTGGTGCCTGGCCTGCTCCTCCTCAGCACTGACATTCAGCATTGTTTCACCTACTTGGCCATTTGCGTACCTTCTTTTGAGAAATGTCTATTCAGATCATTTGCTGTTTTCAAGTGATGATGCACATTTTGCTGCTGTTCGAGCGCCTTGTCTTCTGTGGATACTGAGCCCTCATCAGAGGGATAGTTTGTGAGTACTTCCTCCCATTATGTGTGTCATCCCTGCACTCTGTTGATGGTTTCCTTTGCTTGCAGAGCATATTGTGTTGGTTTTTTTTTTTTTTTTTTTTTTTTTAGATGTTGATGGACCTTTTATTTTATTCATTTATTTCTATGTGGTGCTGAGAATCGAACACAGTGCCTCACTCATGCTAGGCAAACGCTCTACCACTGAGCCCCAGCCCCATATTAAGTTTGATATAATGCCACTAGTCTGTTTGTGCCTTTGTTACCTGTACTTTTGGGATCTTATCCAAAAAATTAATTGCCTAGAACAATGTCTTGAAACATTTCCAATAGTTTCATAGTTTCAGATTTTACCTTTAGGGCTTTGATCCTTTCCCCCTCTTTTCCCTGTGCTGGGGAGGGCTCGCAGGGCCTGAGGCACATTAGGCAGGTGCTGTACCACTGACCTGCTTCCCCAGCACCTTCGTCCGCTCGGTTGGCTCGTGTATCTGTAAGAGATGAGGGTCGTGTTTTTCTTCTCTGTGTGGATACCCAGCTTCCCCAGCACCATGCACTGAGGACCCTGTGTCTGTGACTCTTGACCCATATCTGCCATTGTTTAAAACATCTCCTCCCTGGTTGGCTTGGTCCTGCCCACCACCACCCCTACTCAGCATCTTCTCTGCTCTCCTAAACTCACAACAATACTCATGCCTGGGAGTCAGGGTGTGTGTGTGTGTGTGTGTGTGTGTGTGTGTGTGTGTGTGTGTGTTTTAATGGGTCCATTCCTGAATACCTTTATTTTGTTTATTTATTCTTATGTGGTGCTGAGGATCGAACCCAGTGCCTTGCATGTGCTAGGGCGAACACTCTACCGCTGAGCCACAACCCCAGCCCAGGATGTGTGTTTTAGGGAGAGAAAACACCCAACTTTCAAACCAACTCACTGTCACTCTGGCCCAGTGAGTCCGGTGAGGAGACAGGCATCTCGGAGAGCACCTGGCAAGCCCCAGGCAGGGTGTGCTTTAGGAATTGCTTCCTCATTTTTCTCTGAATTTTTTTTCTCTTTTCTGTCTCTTCTGTCTCCATTAGTATCTCCCACTCCAAAATTAAAGGATTCAAATCAAATAAAAGTTTCCCCTCCTTATCCCCTTAGTAACTCTCCAAATGAATGAGCTCTGGCCTGAAAAAGAACACTCAGAATAACAAAACCTGAGTTTCCAGCAAATGTCTCAACACACAGAGGTAATTTAGGCAATTGTACAGCTTTTAGTCATTGAATCAGCTCACTTCAAAATCATTCAAAACCTTTAAATCATTTAAAACTTTACAGGATTTCCCAGGGGAAATACACTTGCCAGTTGGTAAAGCAAAGCAGAATAGCTGTTTTCATTCCAGATAGGAAAGGAGACCCCAAAGAGTTGCTAAACTCCAGAGGGGACTACAAGAGCTACATGGGCACCAGGGGAGTCTTGGAGTCCACAGGTCTGGCTAAGAGAGTGGGGGCAGGAGCAGCCCCCAGGGGCAGGGCTGGAAAGCAGGAGTCAGGGGTCCCAGGAGCAGCCAACGCCAGTCTGCCTCCCTTTCAAGAGAAACAGCTGAGGCTGGAATCACGTGGAGGAAAAAAGAGGCAAAGTTGAGGACCAGGACTGCCTAGAGAGGCTGGGACTTAAGGATGTGAGCAGATGCCAATTTGTGTGACTAGCCACTACTGACGACAGTCAATGGCAGACACAGCCAACCGGGACCCCTTCCAGTCTCCATACCATAGCCCGGGAAGCCCAAGTACAAAACTACTTCGGAAACCACAAGAGTCTTTTGACCTCTTTCCTATGCTCCAGAAACAATCCACTCCTACAGGCATTACAGGTGACTGCAGGAGCCCTGTTTGGGGAGATGGCTAAGATTGCGGTTGACTATGGGCCATGGAGATGTTTGGGCATTGCCGCCTTCCATAGTCTAACGGGACTTGGCCCGGGATTTCGAGAGACTTGAGCCGAGATTGCTGATCGGGTCTGTGCCATTTGGTGTGTTGGTTGTTTGATGGTGTGTGTGGTACATGTTAAAGTCATTGTTAGAGCCAGAGAGAACAGTTATCAGAATAAAAAACCTATTTCCAGTTCGCCTCTGAACTTCTTTCAGCGGCTTCGTTGTTCCAAGCGGCCATTGCTTCAGGCGGCAACAGGTGACCGCTGACTTGGGGTGTTATTCTCAAATTTCGGTTCGGACAGCCTCTTGCACAGCCTCGGATTCGGTCCCTGCATCATCTGTAGTACTGGAATCCTGGGAAAATGTTGCTTTGTTGCCAGGATGCTTTGTGACTTCAGTCATAAGTGAACTTTGAACCTGTGACCATTTCTTTGCCTCCAGGTTCCCTGTGGTGATGTTTTTACCAGTAGAGAGGAGATTGCCAGTTAAACATTCTTCTATGTGTTACTTTTATCAAATAGAGCTGTGTGAGCCTCATGAATGATTAAATACAATATTTTTTCCTTATTTCCCCAGTAGATCAGAATTACGAAATTAATTTTTTTGTTGTTGTTGTTGCTTAAATGTGGTCCGTAATTACTTTCCCTGTCCTTCTGGACTAGATGCCCTGAATAAAAAATGCTCTTCCACCCCAGCCCTGCCCATGGTGACTAAGCTGTGGACGCCTCAAGATCTGAACAAATGAAAACAGGGTACTCTTCTGTGCACACGATGTCAGCGTTCAGCAAATCCATGCTTAAGAATAACGAAATGCTTGTATAAACACCCACGAACCTAACAATCGTAGGTGTATTTAATTATTGAGAATTGAAACTTAAATCATATGATTTTGCCACTTGCTGGATCACCCTGCGACTTCCTGTCCAACGTCAATGAGTTTTCAAGCAACCGGAACATTTGCAGACAGAACTGTCTTTCTGGGTGTCACTGGGCCACTCCCGCCTCCAGATGGACTCCAGAGAGGAGTGCTGTATCTCTTCAGGGGCCGGGTGACCACTACGCAGATGGCTAAAACGTGGAAGACCACCCACCTCATCCTCCCCCCAGCCACTGCCTGTGAGGTGCCTCCTGGCCAGACAGCGACACCGGTGAAAATGTTCAGGCCGGAGAAAGCGTTGTTCACCAGAGTTCCTCTTGCAGGGCGCTAAGCGTTTGGGAGGAAAAGCTCCCTAAGACCTCTAGGGGAGGAGTACGCCGTTAAGGTTGGGGTGAATCCACCAAGGGGACTCACTGGTCACTGAAGCCGTCTGACAAACCAAGCCAACAGCTGGGGCTGGAGCTTAGGCTGAGAGGTCGGAGGCCGGGCAGTGGGGTGAGCCTTGGCTCCATCCCCCACAGCTCTCAACCCCTCCCATTCAGTCAGCGTGGAGTGAGTCACCAAGGACACATGCCCGACCGGCTCGGTCTTCCAGGGCACCCTGAGTGGTATTCTTTCATAATGGATACTTCGGGGGTGTCTGCCCAGCCTATAACCCCCTCTTCCTCTTGAAATTGTCATCCTCTCATGCAGAGGGTGAACCCCAGGATGTCACATACTGTGTGACCCAGACCACTGGGCAGGGATGGAAATGGAACCCAAGTGGGCCAGTCCTTCTACCAAGATTGAAAATCTGGGAGCAAAAAGTCAAGAGCCCCTAGAACAGAGGCTACGAGGTGGCCGTGTTCCTCCACCACGTGGGGTGAGCAGAGGAGGCTGGTCTGTGCTGACTAGTGGTGGGACAGAACACCTCCAGGCACAGGTAAGACCAGTCACAGTCTCGTTGGAGGGAGAGTCCAGGTTCCAGGCGTCCTGGGGGAGCAACCACTCCTTGCTTTTGGTTCCTTGAGACACTTACCCTTGGAATAAGTTTCCCCTTTACTTTTCTTAATTGAAAACGAGGCTACTCTACCTCCCATCCACCCTGCCCCAGGGCCTCTCAGCCTTCTGGTCTGAGCTGCCTGTCATTTGAATTACTCCTCTGGGCCACACAAAAAGGAAGAGGCACCTTCTGCACAGAGCGCGTTCAACGTGCAGGTGTGCCCAGGAGGAAGGACCCCTGCGATATGAACAGTGAGGACATCCCACCAGCCTTTGGTCCTACCCTTAAGGGAATTTAGGCCCTTGCTCAGTTTCAAAGTCAGGACAGAGAGTGCCCCTCCCGGGGGACCAGAACAAATTCGAAGGTGAATCTTGTGGCTGAGAAATTCCTGAAGGCTGGCTGCGGCGCTGGCGGGAGACCGTGGGAGTACAGGTTAGCTCAGGTAATCTGCTTGCTTCATCTATTATCGGGAACCAGCCCTGTATTTCTCCAGAAATGAAAGATTGCCTTTGTCTTCTGCCTCTGGTAACAATTACTGGACATTTCACGGGTCCAAGGTCCGTGACTTATTTAATTTGTATTCCTGGTAACCACACAGAGCATTGCACAGAACAGACCTTTAGTAAATGCTTGCTGA
Source organism: Tamias sibiricus (assembly GCA_025594165.1). Taxonomy (NCBI): domain Eukaryota; kingdom Metazoa; phylum Chordata; class Mammalia; order Rodentia; family Sciuridae; genus Tamias; species Tamias sibiricus. Next base: position 5,436,117 of record CM046660.1, read on the forward strand.
GTGAGATTTCTTTCACAAGTCCTGTGTACATATTTCATATTCTATTATGCTTTTGTTTAAATCCACTTCCTTTTGGTTCAGAAGGCCTTTCGTAAGCCCCAACGTGGCATGATGTGGCACTGTGACAGCATGGCGTGAGGGCTGCCAGGGTGATTTCTGCCTCCTCAGTTTGTAACAGAATAAAAAAGATGGCATTGAGAGATGGCATTTCCCTGAACACACATGCACCCCAAAATGCAACAGAATCAATGTCGGTTTTAGCACCAATATTATTGCAGGAGGTAAAGCTGAGGTCCAGTGACATCCATGACACCTCGTGTTCCCGGCTCTCCTAGCACATCTCCTAATGTCAACTTGACTATCTGTCATCCCCCTCCCTTATTTTTTTTGGTACTGGGGATTGAACTCAGGGGCACTCAACCACTGGGCCACATCCCCAGCCCTTTTTTATATTTTATTAGAGACAGGATCTCACTGAGTTGCTAAGTGCCTTGCCATTGCTGAGGCTGGCTTTGAACTTGCGATCCTCCTGCCTCAGCCTCCCAAGTGCTGGGATTACAGGTGTGCGCCACCGCGCCCAGCTTCTATCATCCCCCTTTATATCTCAGGCTCCACGGGGGAAGGATGTGTTTGGCTGAGCTCATCACTGAGGCCCCTGTAGCTTGTGCAGTGCTCAATAAATATCTGCTGATTCAAACAATGGATGCATAACTGTGGGATTGGGTGGGGAGTTGAGCAGCAACCAGAAGAACTGGAGACCAGGTCAGCAAACCCCTAGCTGTGCTTGCTAAACTGGGACTCACTAGGAACCTCGAACCTTTAATCTTGGCGAAGGGGAGAAGGGAGAGAACTTGAATTTGTTGGGCTGCATGTTCTGCCAGGTGCCTTTACGTGCTGTCAGTTCACGCTCCCCCAAAACCTTTGCCCAGCAGCCCATTTTACAGATAGGAAAACCAAGGGTCCAGGAAGTGAGGAAGAGTTCATAAACCAAGTGTTCAGATCCTTGCTCGGGCCTACGGGGCTGCAGGCTTCATGCTCCTCCTTCTTTCCTTCAGGTAGCCTTGGTAAGTCTGTTAACAAAACGTAGCTTAGAACACCACTTGCAGCAGGAAAGAGAGCTGGGGACTCAGGTGACCAAGACCAGTGGGGAGGCCTGAAAGCCAGCAGCAGAGCGCAGCAGCAGGAACTGAGGACCTGGAAATCCTCCTAGGTCATGGCCAGGATCCATGGGAGGAAGATTCTTCCCAAGACCCCCAGGAACCCTTGCAAACACCTGGGTAGCACAGGGATCCCTTGAGTCAGAGACCCAGGTTTCTCCCAGAACACCTGACCCAAGTTATGTATAAGTAACTGACTGACACCTCTCACAGACTCACGGAAAAGTAAAAAAAGGAAAAAAAAGGGAACATGATCCCTGGAGCCAAAACTCTTGTGTGCCAGAAGTCAGACCAGGTGTAAGCTGCCTGGTACCGAAAACCGGGAGGAAAACTCTCGGAGGCAGAGTAAAGCTTTTACTACTTTTACTTCTACTTTCTTAGAGAGAGCTTAGAGAGGGAAAGAAAGATTTTTAGAGAGAAAGATTAGAGCGAGCTTTTAGCTTAGAGAAAGATTAGAGCTTCTTTCTTCTCTCTTCTTTCTTCCTTCTTCTTTCTTCTGTCTTCTGTCTTCCTCGGGAGCCTCGGCTTAACTCTGACCACTCATCACTTCTTCTATCTGGTTTCTCTTCTGTAACCGCTCTGCGTACGTTCTGGCCGCTCTGATTCTCCGACCCGAACTCTTCTTCTGACCGACCGAGCTACTACACGACTGACTGACTGAATTCTCCGTTCTCCTAACTCGGACCGCTTTCACCCGGTTATATACCTTCAGGTTTGCGGGTGCCTACAGGTGCGTCACATACATATCAGGTGGAACTTATGGCTTCCAGCTAGCTGCAATAGCCCTTCCTAATTAGGGCTCCTTCAACCAGGTATCCCAAATCTGTCTTCTTTTTTTATTTTTTTAAAATTAATACGTTTTTAGTTGTTAATGGACCTTTATTTTATTCTTTTTTGGGGGGTAGGGGTACCAGGAATTGAACTCAGGGACATTCAACCACTGAGCCACATCCCCAGCCCTATTTTGTATTTTATTAAAGACAGGGTCTGAGTTGCTTAGCACCTCACTTTTGCTGGAGCTGGCTTTGAACTCGTGATCCTCCTGCCTCGGCCTCCTGAGCCGCTGGGATTACAGGCGTGCACCACTGCACCCAGTTTATTCATTTATATATATACGGTGCTGAGGATTCAACCCAGTGCTTCACACACGCTAGGTAAGCGCTCTACTGCTGAGCCACAACGCCAGCCTCCGAATCTTTTTTTTTTTTTTTTTTTTTTTTGTACTGGGGATTGAACTCAGGGGCACTCGACCACTGGGCTACATCCCCAGCCCTGTTCTGTATTTTATTAGACACAGGGTCTCACTGAGTTGCTAAGTGCCTCGCCATTGCTGAGGCTGGCTTTGAACTTGCGATCCTCCTGCTTCAGCCTCCCAAGTGCTGGGATTATAGGCGTGCGCCACTGTGCCCGGCCTGAATCTGTCTTCTAACCACCAGAAACAGCCTTTGGATGAAACTCAGATTGTGCTGTCCTCCTTCAGCGCCCCCCCCCCCGCCACCTCCCATCTGAAAGTCTTCAATAGCTCCTCCTGCACAAGTGGACAAATGGCAATTTCCAAGTCCAAGATCCCATGCCGACGGCTCTCCATCCCTGCCCCGACCCTGCCCTGTAACCAGTCAACCAGCGGTTCCACGCTCCCCAGGGGGCAGGCTTCCCCGGGGCGGGGGGGGGGGGGCAGGCAGGTGTCTCTTGTTCACCTGCCTGGCTCTTACGAGGCTTTCTCTTTCTCACGGCTGGGAGAGGCCTTCCACCTGTAATCGCCAACCTCTAATGTGAGATGTGCATGAAAAGTGGGCTTTTGACAGATAAGCATTGAGAATATTTTTTTTCCCTACTGATGCCAATAAACAAGAGTTTGTTTTTAAGTAGGGTTTGGCTCACGGTAATATTTGAAGTCAATCTGTAAGGCAAACCTTTCAAAGTTAAGGTTGGGGGTGGCGGTGGGGGTGGGGGGTGTGGCTCAGTGGCAGAGCACTTGCCTGGTAGGCGTGAGACCCTGGGTTCCACCCCAGCACCTCAAAAGAAAGAAATAAGACATTGAGGCTGGCAGCTCTGGTCTGCGTGTGAATGTGCCTCTCCCACTTCCTTGTGAGTGATGTTATGTAACTTATTTACCTGCGCTTCATTTTTTAAAAAGGAAGTTAATCAAATGACACAAATATTAGGTGACAAGACTCATTCCATTCTTGCAACTCACAGTCAGAATGGCAGTGTTCTCTGGGGCCCAGGGGTAGGCGCAGGAAGCAGGGTGCAGCCTGGGACATGCTTCCGGCCTTGGCATCGGGGCCAGGACCCCAAATGCTTGCTGTTGCCAAGGTCTCTCTCCTGACCCAGAGGTAAGTTTCCAGATGCACTGCCAAAGGGCGCAGTGTGACTTCTGCGGATGGCCACACTGTCCCCGTCATCTCCTGTGGAGGCTAGTTTGAAGTCTGCCTGAGGCGCGAGCGTAATTGCTAGTTATGCTTCTGAGCTGTTTCTACCATCTCTAGTCTTTGTTAAAAGTCCTCTCCTCCACAGGTATCAGAATATAAAGAGCATTGAAAAAAGGATTCAGGATTCGATACAAAAGACCATCATGGGACAGGGGATGGGCATGCGTGCAGAGTCAGCGAAGGCAAACGGTGCCCCAGACACACTGCCCCGGCCCACAGCCCGCAGTGCGGCAGACAGTAGGAGGACAGAGGCCCAGCAGGCACCGGGCACAGCAGACACAACCTCACCTATGAGCCAGGAGGAAGAGATAGCCACGGTGGACACACTGCCACCAAGAGGTCGGGACAAGGACATGGCCTCTACCAGGACAGAGGCGCTGGCGCAGCAAAGTCAGGACAAGAAGACAGCTGGAGGGACAGAGGGCCAGAAGGGGAAAGTGTCGTCAGCAAGGGCAGCGGAGCGTCAGAGCAAAGGGACAGCCCAGCGGCTCAGTCCAGAGAGCAGGAAGAAAACGCTGACCACTGCAGGGGCAGCGACAAGGAGGGCAAAGACGAGGGCGACCACGAGACCAAGGGTGACCACCAGACCAAGGCCGGTGACGAGACCGAGAGCAACCACAAGTCCGAGACCAAGGACAACGACCAGGCCCAAGGCAACCACAAGACCGAGACCAAGGACAACGACCAGACCCAAGGCAACCACAAGACCGAGACCAAGGCCAACGACCAGACCCACAACCACAAGACCGAGACCAAGGACAACGACCAGGCCCAAGGCAACCACAGGATCAAGGCCGAGGACAACAGCAGCTGCCCAGGCCAAGAAGAAGACCACCCCGGCCGCCCCGCCTGCCCCTGTCCCAAGCCCCACCATGCAAAGAAGCCAAAGACTGAAGGCCGCCAACTTCAAGTCTGAGCCTCGGTGGGATTTTGAGGAAAACTACAGCCTGGACAGGGGTAGCCTGCAGACGGTGAGTCCCAGGCCCCACGCTCCTGAGGCAGCACCCACCCCTCACCTCCAGCCCGGCTTTTGTCTTCACCCTTGCCCACCTCCTGCTGAGCCCACCTCCTGCTGAGCCCTGCACCGCTCTCCACCGACCCTTCCCTCCCATGACAGCCTAAATGGGGGAGGAGGGAAGGCAGGCTCCACAAGGAGCGAGTGAGAGGCCCTCCCCGGAGGTCCTGAAGGCGGCGGGAGGGTCGTCCACAGGAGGTGAGAGAGCAGCTCGCTCAGGGGCCTGACGCACCAAGTCTCACCTTCTGCTGGTCTTCCCTGCCAAGCTGACTCTAAAGCCTTCAGTCCCCTCCAGCCACACCCACGACTGTCCTCCCGCGCTCTGGCACAGAGGGGCAGCACTCGGATGTGTTGCTCACACACAGAGTTGAACCCTGGCCCCACAGCACGCTGGACACAGGCCACACGGTTCCTCTCCCCCTCACAAAGGTGCCTCTGCCTTGAGGGCAGAGAACGCCATTCCCTGGGACCCCTCAGGACCACAGCGGGCCCCGACAAGGGAGAGGGAAGGTCAGCAGACCCTGGGACTGGAAGAGGGGACAGGGACAGTGCCTTCCACACTCTGAGGCCCAGCCCAGCCCCTGGCTGATGGCCCTCCCGGCCTCTGGTTCCTGACCTCTGTGTCCCACTGCACACAGACCTGCCCTGACTCTGTGAAGATCAGAGCCTCCAGGTCTCCGTGGCTCCAGAGCCTCTTTCTGCCCAACCTCACTCTCTTCCTGGACTCCAGACGCTTCAACCAGAGTGAGTGGGACCGCCTGGAGCACTTTGCACCGCCCTTTGGCTTCATGGAACTCAATCACTCCTGTAAGTCCTCACCCGAGGGAGGCTGGGGCCAGCAGACCTGGAGGAAACGGTGGCTGTGCTGCTGTCCTGCTCGGGGCTCTGAAGGCACCCCCTCCTCGTTCCAGTGGTGGAGAAGGTGGTGACAAGATTCCCTCCAGTGCCCCAGCAGCAGCTGCTCCTGGCTGGCCTCCCTCCCGGGAGCTCACAGTGCATCACTTGTGCTGTGGTGGGCAACGGGGGGCATCCTGAACAACTCCCACGTGGGCCGGGAGATAGACAGCCACGACTATGTGTTCCGGTAAGGCGGCCCACCCTGCTCCCCTTGCCAGCGCCCTCCTGCAGACACGGGCTGCTGAGGGGCCTGACAGGTGTTCCATGGATAAGGTGGAATCCCAGGCTCTCCAGAGATCTTCAGTGTATGACCACTGCCTCCCCCACTCCTCCTTCCTGGGCCCCTGTCCTCCCACACCCGCCTCCCTGCGTCTCCTTCTCCGCTCACAGGCGCTCTCTGGTTTTATCTTTCTGTACAGATTGAGTGGCGCTATCATTAAAGGCTATGAGCAGGATGTGGGGACCCGCACGTCCTTCTACGGCTTCACGGCCTTCTCCCTGACCCAGTCCCTTCTCATACTGGGCAGTCGGGGCTTCCGGCATGCGCCTTTAGGAAAGGTGAGCAGACAGGGTTGGGCCTGGCCACAGTCTGTGGACAGGGGACACGTGGGTCAGAAGGGGAGACGAGCGTCTTGGGTCTGGACAGAGTCTGTGGTCGGTTCTGGCTCTGTTCACATGAAGGACAAGGGCAGAGAGGACATCAGCACCGGGTCAGAGGAGAGCAAGTGGGCGCTCCGGTGTGAAGGCGGGGCCCCCAGCCCGCACTCCTCAAGCAGCTCCCCAGGACCACCGCTGTCCTTGCTCCTCAGGACGTCCGCTATCTGCACTTCCTCGAGGGCACCCGGGACTACGAGTGGCTGGAAACAATGCTCCTGAACCAGACCCTAAACAGGAAGAGCCTCTCCTGGTTCAGGTGCCCACTTCCCTCCTTCTGCCCCCCTCCCCACCCAGGCTGAACCATGCGGTGAATGGCTACAAAGGGGTGGACAGGTGGGGACATCCTTGGCTGCCACCTGGAGATGGGCACCAGCCATGCCCACGACCCTGACTTGGCCCCCACCGAGCCAGTGAGTGAGCCTGAACAACCATCCCTGACCACAGGCACAGGCCCCAGGAAGCTTTTCGGGAAGCCATGCAACTGGACAGATACCTACTGCTGCATCCTGACTTCCTCCGCTACATGAAGAACAGGTGAGAGAGAAAGTCTGAGAAGGGGCTTCTCCTCCATGCGGCCTCCTGACAGTTGGCGATCTGGGGTATTTTACAGGTTTCTGAGGTCAAAGACCTTGGACACTGCCCACTGGAGAATATACCGCCCCACCACTGGTGCCCTCCTGCTGCTCACTGCCCTTCACCTCTGTGACAAGGTAAGGCTCAACTTCAGGAACAGGAGTAACTGGGAAGAGTCAATAGTCTGGGGCTAGTCCTAGGACCAGGTGGCTGGGCCCGGTGCACACCTCTGTCCGGGGGGGGGGGGGTGCAGTCAGCGTGACCGTACGTGTGCATCCAAAGCACCTGCACCGGGACCCCCAGGCAGAGCACTAGGATAAAGCCCTCCACAGAGTTGGCCCATGAGAGGAAGTCTGGGAGACAGCTACCACAGGTCCTATTTCTCCTCCAACCTTTACCTAGGTGAGTGCCTATGGCTTCATCACCGAGGGCCACGAGCGTTTCTCTGATCACTACTATGACAAATCGTGGAAACGAGTGGTCTTTTACATAAATCACGACTTCAAGTTAGAGAGAGCTGTCTGGAAGCGCCTACATGATGAAGGTATCATCTGGCTGTACCAGCGTCCCCAAGCAGCAAAGAACTGACCAGAGCCTGGGCCCCAGCAGCCTCTTCACCCACTCCAGGGCCCAGGGGGCAGGAGTCTTGCAACTCTCCTGCCATTTCCCCAGGGCTCCGACTAGGCTCCAAGCCCTTCAAGACTTCCAAGAACACAAGCAGAGGAGAAAACTCCCTCAGCACAACCACTGGAGGAGGTTTTGGAGTCCTTCACAAGGTTGCTGCACTTTCCAATGGAAATGCCTGAGGCCAAGGATTTTTTTTTTTAATTCAATGGGATAGTAAGTGGTCAATACCACCCATGGCTGAAAAACACTCTTCACTGTCCAAGGGCTGCTTGGCACAGAGGAAAGAGCCGGAACTCACAGAGACACGTGGATCTGGTTTGAATTGCAGATCTTCTACTTAGCAGTTGTAAAACTCAAAGGCATCTCTTAATTTAACAAGAGATTGTCGAGAGGCCCTTTCCAGGGGTTATCTGATTCTTGAAGGGTCTGTACTTTTCCTGTCTCTGAGCCATTTGACAACTTTGTGTTTTGTAGGAAACTGATAGTAACACGAATGATTCATCTCCATGGAGATGCAGTAAATTTTGCACGGTGAGGGTGCACTTGTTACCTCGTGAATACTCACCAGTTTGGCACCTATTGGCAAATTTGTTTTCACATTCCTGATTGCCCAAATGTGTACCTGATCCTTGGATTCACCTTTGAACCAGTTTTTACATCTTACTGGCTCCTTCGTTAATTAATGAGTAAACGAAATCTTTGACATATTTATTTTCCATTTGTGTGAGAATTATGATCTTAACCTTTAAAAATTCACCCTTTAACTTTCCACCTAAAGTTCATTAGATTAGAACTTCATTCTAAAGTTTTCTAATCTTTAGAATGGCTTTTATGGTATTCATTTCACATGGTCTTTTTAAACGATTATTTTTAACAGCCCAACACAATAGAGGGAGAATTCGTTTTCCTTTCCCTTCATCCTTCCATCCTCCCACCAACCTGCCTTCTTGCTCAGACCCCACGATGAGAACTGAAGGCAGCCAGAGGCCAGACTCTGTACAGGAGGCACGTGGGTGAGCAGGGGAGGTGAGCGTCTTGGGTCTGGACAGAGTGGTCTCAAAGGATTTGGGGAACTGAAGTGGATTTTGATTCTGAAAAGGATTTGGACTCTGGAGCCCAAAATAATTTTAAAGATCCCACAAAGAATAAGGGTGCTGGTTAAAGGGAGGGGGAGGAGGTGGAGGAGGAAGGAGAGGAGGAGGTGGAGGAGGAAGAAGAGGAGGAGGAGGAGGAGGAGGGCTCCCCTTAGACTTAACGGCCCGGGCGTACCGATGGGCGGGGTTCGCTTTGCTCCAACGCGTGCAGTGGCAGTTCCGCGCGGCAGGCGGCGGCAGCGGGTCGCCGGCCTGTGCTCCTCCGCTCCCACGCAGGTTCCACGTCGCACACGCCTGGGGCACCCGGCCGCTGTGGCTTGGGGTGCACACAGCCGATCTAGGCAGGGCCCGGCCTGGGGATGCGTTTGGGAAATGGGAGAGAGGGACCCGTCGCGTTGACCCCTCCAAGGGCAGCCTGTGCAGAGCGGCGGGACCTGCAGGCGGAAGCGCGGGCCGCCCCCAGCCCGCCAGGTGCAGCCCTGGGGGGGGGGGGGGGGGGTCGCGCACCGAGCACCGGGCCAGAGAGGTGGCCGGGGGGAGCTCCGCCCAGGGTCGCCCTTCCCAGTGCCCTGCCTGGTAGGGGCGCCTGCAGCCGCCTCAGCTCCCCTGGCCTGGAGAGCGGTAGGTGCTTCCCCTCGAACCGCCACAGCTTGGGGCCGGACCGCAGCTGGTCAACCCGGGAGGGCAAATGAGTAGCCCAGGGCGCAGAGTCCTTCTCCCCCATCTCTTCCCCAGGTAAACTCGGCCACAAAGGAAGGGCTGAGCCTCACGTGGCCGTGTGACTCTGGGCACAGCCTGGGCTACAGCAGCATCCTGGACTCTCCCGAGCACAGTGGTAGAGCTCTAGCCCAGTGTGCAAGGCCCTGGGTTCAAGCCCCCCAAAAGGAAAGAAATCAGTTTGAAAAGAACAGCAAAACTATTTGTTTTTTTGGTGCCGGGGATTGAACTCAAGGGCACTGGACCACTGGGCCACATCCCCAGCCCTTTTTTGTATTTTGTTAGAGACAGGGTCTCACTGAGTTGCTAAGTGCCTGGCCATTGCTGAGGCTGGCTTTGAACTCGCGATCCTCCTGCCTCAGCCTCCCAAGTGCTGGGATTACAGGTGTGTGCCACTGCGCCTGGCTTGCAAAACTATTTTTATGTGCAGATGATATGGTAGTGTTAGTGACACAATGCTCTATATTACACATGTAGTAATATAACAGGATATAAGATTAACATCCAGAAATCAACAGCCTTCACTGACATAATTACCAGGTAGGGGACGTAGGTACAACACACCCATTCCAATAGCAACAAAGAAGATAAAATACTTAGTCATAAATTTGGTAGGAAATGTTCAAAATCTGTATGAGGAAAAGATCAAAAGATTCCTGAAAGACACAAAAGCAGATTTGAACAGTCATCTTTGGCTCTTGGGAAAGATGACTCAATATGATAAATGTGTCAGTTGTCTCTCCAAGTTAATTTATGAATTGAATGCAATTCCAATAAAAATGTCAAAATATTTTTTTTTTTCCTAGAGCCTAAACTGGCACTAAAATTCACACAGAAGAATAAATACATGTAAGAAAAGCTAGGAATAGGGGCTGGGGTGGTGGCTCAGAAGAAGAGCGCTCACCTAGCATGCATGAGGCACTGGGTTCAATCCTCAGCACCACATGAAAAAATAAAATAAAGGTATTGTGTCCACCTACAACTAAAAAAATACATGTTAAAAAAAAGAAGAAGAAGAAGAAGAATAGCTAGGAATACCTGAAAAAGAGAAGCTAACAGAGAGGTCTGACTCTACTAACTATTAAGACATACTATAAAACCTTTACTGTTAAACAGCGTGAGGCCTAGATGGAGGAAGTTGGTCATCAGAAGTGTGCCCTGACCCCTTCCTCACTCTCTACTTTGTGGCTGCCTTGGGCTGAGCCACTGTCCTCTACCATCCCCTCCACCATGATATCTCTGTCTTGGAACCAGCTGACCATAGACTGAAACTTCTGAAACTATGAGTTTATTTTTTATTTATTTTTTGGTACAAGGGATTGAACCCAGCGGCACTTAACCACTGAACCACATCCCCAGCCCTTTATAAAAACATTTTATTTAGAGACAGGGTCTCACTGAGTTGTTTAGCACCTTCCTAAATTGCTGAGGCTGCCTATGAACTCTCCATCCTCCTGTCTCAGCCTCCAGAGCCGCTGGGATCACAGCGCCTAGATGTAAACTGTGAGACTAAATGAATCTTTCCTCCCAGACATGGTGGTGCATGCCTGTAATCCCAGCCTTTGTTCTGTAAATAACCCTAAAATAACAATGAAATCCACATAACGGGGTGGGGGACCTGAAAACACAAAACAGAGAAAAAAATGAACCTAACAAAATTCAAATATTCACAACCACACAGAAGAAGCAAAACTAGGGCTGGGGTTGTAGCTCAACGGTAGAGTGCTTGCCTAGCACGTGCTCAGCCCTGGGTTCAATCCTCAGCACCACATAAAAATAAACCAATAAAATAAAGGTATTAAAAAAAAAAGAAGCAAAACTGTATTTAAACTATATAGCTTCAAAATAAAAGACAAAAAGAATGGCAAACATTGACCTCTGTTTAGTAGGTAGGTTTGTTTTTTACAAACATAATGAAACCACTCTCAATGTGTTATAGGATTAAGTAAACAAGTAAATATGTTAAGGACAATGGAAGTTAACTTACTGGATTGTCAGAAATGGAAAAGGGCAATGAACCCTACAGTGTTGGATGAGAACTAGAGATCAGTATGAACTTTAGATTTTTTAATAGAATTATATGTATGGGGCTATTTATGTATGCTTGCATGTATACACACACACATATTCCCTAGGTTTATCAACTGGTATTGTCTGGGGTCAATGACACTCCAGTGACAATGAGCACACGTATAGTCGCCTGAAGCGATGGCCGCTTGGAGCAAAGAAGCCGCGGGAAGAAGTTTAGAGACAAACTGGAAACAAACAGCCCTTTATTCTGATAACTTTTCTCTCTGGCTCTAACTACACCCCGACACGCTGTCCACACTCCTCTAACCTCCAAAAAATGGCGCAGACCTCATCCGCAATCTCTCTCAAGTCCCTCGAGATCTCCGGCCAAGTCTCGCAAGATCCCAGGCCAAGTCCCGTGAGACTACGGAAGGCGCCAATGCCCAAACATGTCCAAAGCCCGTAGTCAACCACAATTTAAGCCATCTCCCCAAACAGGGCTCCTGCATTTCCCCCCTTTTGTTTTAAAAGAGGTAATGCTCTAGGACGTCTATGTGCAACCAACATTCTTAACCGTCATCGGATAATCAAGGCTGTGCCCTTGACTCCTGTCTTAAGTTGATATGTCGGCCACACGAGACTGTCCCGTGCGACTGTGCCTGTCTTAGGTTGTCCCCCTCTGGGGATCTTACCCGTCATTGGCTAACCAGCCATCCAATGGAGCCCTTTAGGATCGACTGTGTATGATGACTAACAGTCGTCCAATTGTGAGGAGATGGTGTGGCTTTAAGGCAACAAGCCTTTTGGTGACGAGCCAAATTGTATAGCATATCAAATTGTTTAAACAAATTAGCTGCCCTAAGTTTCATCAAGTAACACACTGAATTCTCTGGACAAATGTCCGCAAGGCATTGTCCCGTAAAGTCCCAAACAATGAAAGATCAAAATGTCCATTTGTTATAACACGTTGATGTAGGAGGTCCCATGTATGTAGAGCAGAGGCCACACTGTTGGTGAGGTTGTTTGATGCTTAAGCAGCAGGGATGCTTGTGGTGACCGAGTTCCCTGCAGCTGTAGCAGCAGCCGTCTTTTTTATGTCTAGACAATGCCACCGGCAAATCTTCAGGGCCTGCTACCTAGAAACTCAAGCATCAATTATTAAAGGAAAGGCAGTGTTATTTCAGCACTGAGTGAAGAGTCAAGTTGTCAAACTAAAAAACAGAATTATTAGATTAGAAAATTAAAGTTGATTTCTGCTCACACACATTGTTGTTTGAGCTCACACAAACATAAGTTGGCAAAATATCATATTAAGAACAAAAGAAAGAAAGACTGAGGGTATTTACTGTATTAAAGATAGATTAAAGAAAAGCTAAAGGCACTTTGGAGAAATAATTTGTTAGCCAGAACCCTCAAGTCTCTGTATACACAGCAATTTTTTACCTGTTGAGATAATTGAAATTAATCAGCTATTAAACAAATGAAGTTAATAACAAATAAACAATCTTATGTCAAAACACCAAAATATTAGGTTATATAGCACTAGTCATATTGTTTGCTAAAGAGAAGTCCCAGGGATACCTATAATCAAAATTGAAAGTACCTTCATTTATAAAATTATTTACCGAAATTGAATACTCTTAACCTAAAATGAATTAAAGTTATTTGGATCCATATATATATATATTCTTTTTCATAAGCGCTTTGTTCTTTGTGACATCACACTGGACAGACGAACAAACATACAAACATATTTTTGTGACGTCACATTAACATGAAATGTAGACAAATGTACAGACATAAAGACATGTATAAAAAGAAAAAAAAAATACAATTGTGTGCACACTAAAAAGAGATCTCCTCGTCCCGGCCAGGAGGAATGACTCTTGAGTTGTGAAACATTTTGAAGGACACTTTTGAGGGAATCATTCTATATCTTCATCTTGGTCTTCTTGATTTTGTACCTTTTTTATTAATCTTGATTCCTCAACAACTACATCTTGATCATTTTGATGTGGTACCTGCTTTATTAATCTAGATGGTATCCATATTGGAGAGGATTCGTGTTTTGGAAAAACACAAACAGATCCTCTCCCCCAAATTAATACTGGATCTGGACCCTTCCATGTACCTGAAAGAACATCCTTCCAGTAAACCAAGGGTTTATGTTGTTGGTGTGGATTCCAATGTCTGTCTCCAGCAGAATAACCATTAGAGTCTAAAGTTAAAAAATTTAAGGTAAACAGGGCAACTGCCAATCTGTCCTTAGGACTTTTCCAATTTCCTTCTTTTTGTTTTAATAACATAATTTTCAGTGTGTGGTTTGCTCTTTCAATAATGCCCTGACCCTGAGGATTGTATGGGATGCCTGTTTTATGGGATATGTTGAATTTTGCGCAAAACTGTTTGAAAGATGAGGACGTATATGCGGGGCCATTATCTGTTTTAAGCATTTTGGGGATGCCCAATGCAGCAAAAGCTTGTAAACAATGAGATGTGACATCTTTAACTTTTTCTCCAGAATGTAAGGAAGCAAAAATCATGCCTGAGCATGTATCTATGGTTACATGAATAAATCGCAATTTTCCAAAGCTTGGCTCATGAGTAACATCCATTTGCCACAAATGATTGGGCATTAATCCTCTAGGGTTAACACCAAAATGAGGATTGGGCAAATGTGTCATACAAGATTTACAATCTTTTACAATTGTTCTGGCTTGCTCTTTTGTGATTTTAAACCTACGTTGCAAGGTGGTGCTGTTGACGTGAAACTGGGAATGAAATAAAGTAGCTTGTTGTTACGCTGAAAGTATAAATATTGTTTTTATAAGTTCATCAGCCTTTTGATTACCTTCATGGAGGGGGCCAGGCAAATTAGTATGTGCTCTAATATGGCCTACGAATAGAGGTTCTTTTCTTGCCCACAAAAGTTTTTGTATTTGATAAAACAATTTAAAAGCTGGAGTATGAGGTGCTATTGGTCCTGCTAACTCTAATTTTGGGACGGCTTGTACAATATAGTGGCTATCTGAAAAAATGTTTATGGGCTGGTCTCTAAAATTTTCCAGAGCTCTTACCACAGCTTCCAATTCCACTAGTTGAGCTGATTTGTGTGCAGTTATGTAAGTCATATTTTCTTTTGTAGTGACTATTGCAGCAGTACCATTTGAGGACCCATCTGTAAATACATTAAATGCCTTAGGAATAGGTTGATTTTTTATTACCTGTGGAAATATAATAGGATGATTAATACAAAAAGATAACATAGGAGACTTAGGAACGTGATTATCAAAATTTGTAGAGGTAGAGCATCTAGCTATAGCCCAGTCATTATCGTTGAAGCATAAATATTCAATCTGTGATGATGAATAGGGAGTAATAATAGTAGCAGGGTGAATGCCAAATATTTTAGTAGAAGTTTTAAGTCCTTGAAGAATAAGTTTAGCCACCATGGAGGTATAAGACTCAATTATGCTTTTAGGAGAGACGGGCAAATGTATCCATAATAAAGGCCCTTGTTGCCAAAATACTCCTGTGGGTGTATATTGTGAAGAAATAATAATCAATATCAGTGGTTGAGTTAAATCAAATCTGTCACAATGAGCTCCTTCAATGGCTTTTTCTACTAACTTTAAAGCTTTCCTAGCATCTGGAGTCAGTGTTCGCGGTGAGGATGGATCAGGGTCCCCTCGAAGGATATCAAATAAAGGTTTTAATTGGCCAGTAGTGAGGTTTAGTGTAGGGCAAAGCCAATTAATGTCTCCCAGCAGTTTTTGGAAATCATTGAGGGTGGTTAAATGTTCTTTATTTATTAAAATTTTGGGGGGTCTAACAAAAGTATCCATGATTTTAAATCCTAAATATAATATGGGAGATCTGGTTTGAACTTTTTCTTCTGCTATATATAATCCATATTTTTTTAAATTTTCTACCACGTCACTGAATATATTAAATAAGATTTTTTGATTAGGGTGGGCCAGTAAAATATCATCCATGTAATGTAGACACATGAGGTTTAGATATTTATTTTTAATGGGTTGGATAGCCTTGTCCACATATATTTGGCATATGGTGGGGCTATTAGCCATTCCCTGTGGTAAAACCTTCCATTGATATCTCTGATCAGGGCCATTATTGTTAATAGAAGGAACTGAAAAAGCAAACCTGGGGGCATCCAGAGGATGTAGGGGAATAGAAAAGAAGCAATCCTTTATATCAAGACTAATAACATGGAAACTTTTTGGAATAGCTACAGGATTCGGAAGTCCAGGTTGAGTAGGGCCCATGACTTGCATGGTTTTATTAATTTGTCTAAGATCATGTAATAATCGCCATTTTCCTGACTTTTTCTTGATCACAAATATGGGGGAATTCCAGGGAGAGGTGGAAGGTTCTATATGTCCTGCTTCTAATTGTTCCTGAACTAGTAGGTGGGCCGCTTGTAATTTCTCTTTAGATAGGGGCCACTGAGGGACCCACACTGGCTTATCAGAAAGCCATGTTATTTTCAAAATTATTTTCTCAGTGGCCCCGAAGAAAAATGTCTTTTTCCTATATGATAATGATTTCTTTTAGGGTTAAACTTACCCTGTACTTTTTGATAATGATTTCTTTTAGGGTTAAGATTACCCTGTATATTTTCACATTTAACACCTGCAGGTTTGGTTGCAAGGTGTACTCCCATTTGTTGTAAAATATCTCTTCCCCATAAAGTAACTGGTAGGTTAGGTAAAACATAAGGCTGAAACGTTCCTTTATGTCCTTCATCATCCTCCCATTTTAAAATTACTGCACTTTTTTCTGGGAGGTTATTATATCCCAAGCCTCTTAAACTGGTTGAAGCTTTTTGCAGAGGCCAGTGTTTGGGCCATTGTCGTAAATTAATGATGGAGGAATCAGCTCCAGTATCTATAAGTCCCTCCATTTCTATTCCTTGGATTCTTATTTTACACATAGGCCTCCTAGTACAGTCTCAAACCCAGCAAGCCATGGGTCTCGAATCAGTGTAACAAAATCTTCTATTGTTCCCTTTTTGAGGCATACTCATTTTAAATGAATTATGTAAATTTGGAAGGAGAAGCAGCTGAGCAATTTTATCTCCTTGATTAACAGAACTTATACTTTGGGGTGAGCTAAGCATTATTTTTATTTCCCCCTTGTAATCTGAGTTCATTACACCTGGGGTCACTTGCAAACCTACTAAGCTTTGAGGACTTCGCCCGATAATAAGTCCTACAGTCCCTGAGGGAAGAGGTCCCCTGACTCCTGTGGGAATCAGTTGAACCCCCATTTCAGGTGTTAACACTATTCGGGCGGTGGAACAGAGGTCTAATCCTGCATTTCTTCCTGATCCTCTGGTGAGGGAGTGGATGGGTAATAGGGGTTGTGTCGGGGAAGCATCTGAATGGATGCTTGAGGATACTCCTCCTCCAATGCCTCGTACATTTGTGGCCCCGGGGCATTGGGCCCCGTGCCCCGTTTTTTGAATTCCTGAACAAAGGATTTCCATGGATGTCAAATTTTGAATAGCATTTATTGGCCCAATGATTTCCCTTTTTACACCTGGGGCAGCAACCTGGAGCACAGTATGAATTTGGTCTTATTTCTCTTTTGGGATTTGCCTAGAATAGCCTGATTGATTATGATAATTTTTCCTGGAATATCCTGATTGATTATAGTGTCTAGGTTGAGTCCTTGTGAAATTCTGAGGGGCAGCATCTCTAACAGCTGCTGCAATCATATTCCCTGTGACAAAGGCATCATTTATATCTTTACATAGTTGTATATATATGGAAAGATCCTTTTTATTTCTCCGTGGCCTGATGGCTTCCTGGCAATATTTATTAGCATTTTCATATGCTAATTGAACAACTAATGGCATAACTTGATCAACGTCTCCAAAAACTTTACCTGCAGTTCTCAAAAGTCGATCAGCAAATTCAGCATATGGTTCATTAGGTCCTTGAATTACTTTGGACAAGCTACCTTGTAGATCCCCAGGTCCTTGTACAGTTTTCCATGCCTTTAAGGCAGCTGCGTTTATCTGAGCATATACTCCTGGGGTATAATATTTTTGAGCCTGTACGTCTGTGAATGGCCCTTCTCCTGTGAGCATTTCTATATTATGGTCTCCAAACCCTGCATCTGCATTTATTTTAGCTGTTTCTATACAAAGTTCTTGAAATTGCGATCGCCAAACCAAGTATTGTCCCCCACTTAATGTTGCTTTACATAGACGTTTCCAGTCTGCTGGGGTTAAGCTAAAGGTGTTAAGGGACTCCAGTATACTCAACGTGAAAGGAGCTTGGGGTCCATATGTCATTACTGCCTCTTTGAGATTTTTTATTGTTTTGAAATCTACTGACTGGTGGCCCCTCTCTCCATTTTCATATTCAAATACTGGCAGTTCCCAACGTATCTGTGAGTTACCCTCGAGAGCGCATAAGCACTCAGAAAGACTTTTTATTTCTATTTCTAGGGTATGCAAACGCCTAGTGATACCCTTCATATTTTCTGTAATAGATTCCACCCATGGGGGAGTGGAGGACATAGGTTCCTCCACTTGATGGTCCCTTATCTTGGTCTTCCTTAATTTCCTTTTGTTCATTTTCTCAGAATCACTTTTACTTAATTCCTCCTCACTACTACTACTCTCATTGGTCCTAACTGACTCAGTAACATCCTGAGTCCTGGATTCAATTGAGAGCATGTATCCTTGAACTATCTCTAATAAATCTTGAATAGCTTTAGCAGCTTGGATCTTTGTCATTTTTGAGCCCACACTGATACTATCCTTACTGGTCCTAACTGACTCAGCCGAGGCCAAGCTTTCATGATCACTTTCACTTTTTTCCAAATTCTCCTCACTAATAACTGACTCAGCTATATCAAAGAATCCATCAAGAGCCTCGTACACTTGGGTCTTAGTTATTTTCGAACCAATTTTAACCGCTCTGACTAGAGACTCCTGCGAGGTTCCTCAGTTCTTACCTGCCGTGCCGATTCCCCATACGGGCCACCACCTGTAGTCGCCTGAAGCGATGGCTGCTTGGAGCAAAGAAGCCGCGGGAAGAAGTTTAGAGACGAACTGGAAACAAACAGCCCTTTATTCTGATAACTTTTCTCTCTGGCTCTAACTACACCCTGACACGCCGTCCACGCTCCTCTAACCTCCAAAAAATGGCGCAGACCTCATCCGCAATCTCTCTCAAGTCCCTTGAGATCTCCGGCCAAGTCTCGTAAGATCCCGAGCCAAGTCCCGTGAGACTACGGAAGGCGCCAATGCCCAAACATGTCCAAAGCCTGTAGTCAACCGCAATTTAAGCCATCTCCCCAAACAGGGCTCCTGCACACACGGAACACCCAGCTGTTGGGTTCCTAAACACCACTCTCTACTACAAGGAAGCAGGACGTTTTGGAGAAATGGCTGATTCTAGTGCTGGAGTAGGGAAGGTGCAAACGAACCTGGAAGGTTTATTGTTCCAGAAACTTCAGAAGCGCTTAAAGAATAGGATATATCCTAGCCGGGCACAGTGGCACACGCCTGTAATCCCAGCACTTGGGAGGCTGAGACAGGAGGATCTCCAGTTCAAAGCCAGCCTCAGCAATGGTGAGGCATTTGGCAATTCAGTGAGACCCTGTCTCTAAATAAAATACAAAATAGGGCTGGGGATGGTCGTGTGCCCCTGAATTCAGCCCCCAATACAAAAAAAAAAAAATCAGATGGATTCAGCTAAGAACTACAAGGAACTTCTGGAAACCCCACAATCTATCTGATTGTTTAGGGGGAAACTCAATGAATGGTAATTATATAGTTAGGAAAAGAGAAAGTCAGTAAACAGATATCTGAAAAAACAATCCCAATATAAATAAAAAGATATAAGGATTTTAAAATTAAAAGTGTATAAAAATATATAGGGTGGAGTGAAAACATCTAAGAGGATTCAAAGCAGAGTTCCCAAGAGAAAATAAATAGCAAGGAGTCAAGATAATATCAGAATTAATAAAGGTCGCCATTCTCCACCTGTGATGAATTCCTACGGTCCAGGGAGCACAACATACACTTAGCAGAACAAATAAAATAGAAAGACACTGTGGCAAACTGCACAACACCAAAGGCAAAGAGAAGATCTTAAAAGCAGACACAAAGAGGCCGGGCGTGGTGGCGCATGCTTGTAATCCCAGCACTTAGGAGGCTGAGGCAGGAGGATCGTGAGTTCAAAGTCAGGCTCAGCAATGGCATAGCACTTAGCAATTCAGTGAGACCCTGTCTCTAATAAAATACAAAAAAAGGGCTGGGGGTGTGGCCCAGTGGTCAAGTGACCCTGAGTTCAATCGCTGGTACAAAAAAAAAAAAAAAAAAAAAAAAAGCAGACACAAAGAAAAATAATCCAGATCACAAAGCCAGTCAAAGACATTGCAAGCTAAACAGAAACCTTTAGATAAATAACCTTCAAGAACATAAACTCCGGGCTGGGATTGTGGCTCAGCGGTAGAGCGCTCGCCTAGTAAGTGCGCGACCTGGGTTCAATCCTCAGCACCACGTACAAATAAACGCACTGTGTACAACTAAAAGCAAATAAATAAATATTAAAAAAAAAAGAACATAAACTCCCAAAATTATTAACTAGTAGCAAGTCAAATTCAGCAATGTGAAAATAATACAGGAAATTTACCATAGGAGTCTTGAGTTTGCCTAACATCTGAAAATCAGTCATTAGGGTTCAACATACTGTGCTGGGGATGTGGCTCAGTAGTAGAGTGTTTGCCTAGCATTTGCAAAGCCCCAGGTTCAATTTCCAGCACTGCAAAACACCAAACAGAAAAAAAAAAATTCAACATGCTAACAGAATGCAAATAAAAAAAACATATGTTTATCTCATGTAGGACATTTTAAACAAATGTCAGTGAGATAGAAAAAAACAAAAGCCAAAAGAATACAACTTCCTAGAAGTTGAACACAGAAAAACTTTCAAGAAGCGGGAAATAATCAATGGAGTCCAGGGAAGCTGAGGGGTTAAGCAAGATGAAGACTGAGAATTGACACCTGAATTTGGCTAGATGAGAACCACTGGTGAAGTCTTCAAAGTGCTTTCAGTGAAACTTAAAGCCTCAAGGCTACAAGGAGGTAAGGCAGTAGAGATAGGGTGAGCAAATAAGTCTTGTGTTCTTAAAAAGCAAGATTTTCAGCATAAAAGAAAAAATATAAAATAAATTTGGATAAAATTCTATAATCTTAGCCGGGTGCAGTGGCGCACACCTGTAATCCCAGCACTTGGGAGGCTGAGGCAGGAGGACCGCGAGTTCAAAGCCAGCCTCAGCAATGGCGAGGCACTTAGTAATTCAGCGAGACCCTGTCTCTAATAAAATACAAAAAAGGGCTGGGGATGAGTCACAGTGGTCGAGTGCCTCTGAGTTCAATCCCCAGTATCAAAATAAATAAATAAATAAATAATCTATAATCTTTCATTTGAATTGGAAGTAATGATATATTTTTCTCTTCAAAAATTCGTGCTGAAGAGGGTCCCAAAAGTGTGGCCCATCCAGTAACAACGAGCACCATAGCACTCAGATTATGGTTTCTAAGAATCACTTCCCATAAAAGGGAAACAAAGGCTGGTTCCAGGTCTGGGGCAGAAAAAGTAAAAGATGAGTCTGGAACTTCCCACTACATTAGGAACCAAGGGCATCATAAAAAAAGCAACCAAGACTGTATCAAAAGGGCAGAGGCCAGCCAGGCGCAGTGGCACACGACTGTAATCCCAGCACTTGGGAGGCTGAGGCAGGAGGATCACGAGTTCAAAGCCAGCCTCAGCAATGGTGAGGCACTTAGCAACTCAGTGAGACCCTGTCTCTAATAAAATACAAAAAAGGGCTGGGGATGTGGCCCAGTGGTCGAGTGCCCCTGAGTTCAATCCCTGGTACCAAAAAACAAAAGAGAAAAAAAAAAGGACAGAGGCCAACTTCAAGGGCTAGCTCTTAACACCAAACACAGGAAAGAGAATTTGAGCATCAAGAATAATAATGACCACAGTGTGTTGGAACACATGAGTTAAAATTCCAAAACCTCAAGATGAAACTGAAAAAACAAGGATCAAGAACAAAAACCACAATAACACAAAAATCCATTTTGGTAGTAGGATAATGGATCTAGATGATGAGCATTAAAAGCTGCTAAAAACTACCTAGAATAGAGAAATGTAGAGAGACAGAAAATAATACAAGCCGGGCGTGGTGGCGCACGCCTGTAATCCCAGCACTTTGGGAGGCTGAGACAGGAGGATCACAAGTTCAAAGCCAGCCTCAGCAATGGCGAGGCACTTAGCAACTCAGTGAGATCCTGTCTCTAAATAAAATACAAAAAAGGGCTGGGGATGTGGCCCAGTGGTTAAGTGCCCCTGAGTTCAATCCCCCGTACCACAAAAAAAAAAAAAAAAAAAAAAAAAAAAAAAAAAAAGAAAAAAGAAAGAAAGAAAGAAAGAAAGAAAAAGAAAAAGAAAATAATACAGAATTACCAGGGTGGGAATAGGCGGGACTGTGGAGTTATGGGATGGACACAGAGTTTCTGCTTGGGCTGATGACGAAGCTCTTAACATAGTTCCATAGCCTTGTGAATGTACTTAATGCTCCTGAACTGTCTAATTAAAATGATTAAGTATAACTTTAATGATAGGCACCTTTTATCACAACAAAAAGCTTTAAAAGAAAAACTGCTTATAAAAACATTAGGTGAAAGGGGACAGGAAATCGGACAAGGGATGAATCAGGCTGACCAGACCTGAACCTAAGGATTAAGTTTAATACCAAAATGAAAGACAACCAGATATTAAGGACCTTATGGGCTGATGCTACGGGTACTGTATGGCTTTACCTCTTGTTCACACAAGATCAAAACTGGATCTGATCAAGCTTCTGAGTCAGTGTACGGCAAGGAGAACGTAGAACAAACACCAGGGGAGTGTTGAAACTCCGCGAGTCCAGTAAAAGTGTGAGAAATTCTCCAAGACCTGATTCAGCTTGTTTTATTTCTACAAATAAGGGAATCATCCTACAAATAAAAAGAGAAAGGTAAAATTGGCTTATCTTAAAAGAGACTTAAATGCAATGTGTTAATCTTGACCAGATCCTAATTTGAACAGAATACCTATAAAAAGACATTGATGAGGGGCTGGGATTGTGGCTCCGTGGTAGAGCGCTGGCCTAGCACGTGCGCGGCCCGGGTTCAATCCTCAGCACCACGTAAACATAAAATGCATTGTGTACAACTAAAGCAAATAAATAAATAAATATTAAAAAAAAAAAAAAAAAAAGGGCCGGACGCGGTGGCGCACGCCTGTAATCCCAGCACTTTGGGAGGCTGAGGCAGGAGGATCGCAAGTTCAAAGCCAGCCTCAGCAATGGCGAGGCACTTAGCAACTAAGTGAGACCCTGTCTCTAATAAAATAAAAAAAAGGGCTGGGGATGTGGCCCAGTGGTCGAGTGCCCCTGAGTTCAATCCCAGGTACCACAACAAAAAAAAAAAAAAAAAAAAAAAAGAGGGCTGGGGGTGTGGCCCAGTGGTCGAGTGCCCCCGAGTTCAATCACCGGTACAAAAAAAAAAAAAAAAAAAGACATTGATGAGCCAGATGCAGAGGACGGTGCCTGTAATCCCAGTGACCCAGGAGGCTAAGGTGGGAAGACAGCAAGTTCGAGGCCAGACTGGCAATTTAGTGAGATCCTATCTCAAAATAATAAATTAAAAGGCATGGGGATGTAGCTCAGGACTGGGTTCAATCACCACTGGGTTCAATCTCTAGTACTGCAAAAACAAACAAACAAATAATGAGGCTGAGAATGTAGCTCAGTGGTAGAGCACCCCTGGGGTAAACCTCTAGTAGTGGGAGGAAGAGAGAGAGAGAGTGAAAGGAAGGAAGGAAGGAGAAAAGGATGAAAGGAAAAAAAGAGGTAGGGAGGAGGAAAAGGAAAGAAAAAAGAAAGGAAGGAAGGAGGGAAGGAGGGAGGGAAGGAAGGAAGCAAGGTGGGCTCAGTGGTGCACACCCGTAGTCCCAAGTAACTCAGGAAACTGAGGCAGAAGGATCGCAAGTTTGAGGTCAGCCTCAGCAACTTAACAACATCCTAAGTAATTTAACTTAGTGAGAAATAAAAAAGGCTGGGGATATAGCACTGTGGTAAAGTGCCTCTGGTTTCAATCCCCAGTACCAAAGGGAAAGGAAAGAGGGAAGGAAAAATGTGGTCTGTCCATTAGCATCAGGGATATAGAACTAGGGAACCTTGTTCACTACAGTCATAGACTAAGAATGCTGCTGTTGGAAGTCACACTAGCAAGAACGGAACGTCCCACTCCTGCCTGGAAGATCTGCATGGGTCTCCTGTCACAAAGGAGCAGCCCCAATTTCCAACCTTGTACAAAGCTTCAGATAACCAGTTTTTTTTTTTTTTTTTTTTTTTTTTTTGGTACCAGGGATTGAACTCAGGGGTACTTGACCACTGGGCCACATCCCCAGCCCTTTTTTTATATTTTATTAGAGACAGGGTCTCACTGAGTTGCTAAGTGCCTCGCCGTTGCTGAGGCTGGCTTTGAACTTGCGATCCTCCTGCCTCAGCCTCCTAAGTGCTGGGATTACAGGCGTGTGCCCCCGCGCCCGGCTCGGATAATCAGTTCTTGAACACAACCTTCTCTATATATTTGTCAAATAAACGGGACCTTGAGTCTGATGTTCAGCCTCATCCTTTACTCCAGTCTTGCTTTATTGTGAGTCTATCAAAGAACTGCTTCGTTTATATTTCACCTCATTCCATCCTGCCCCAAATCCAGTGACCACAGGTCTCTTCCTCTGGGTGGGGAGGCCATCCACAGTTTCCCTCCCGTGAGCCTCCTGCCAGTGAGTTAGTAAACAAAACGCGACATGTGCCCCCATGCTCTTTATCAGATGGGGTTGATCATATTACTGGAGAGAACTGTCACATGTCAAGACTCCAAGTCTCTCATCATTTCACACTTCTGGCACCAGAGTGCTAGTTCAGAGCCCTGATTCTATGGGTCCCAACCAATCAGGTCTGCCGCTCCCTCAAGAAAAGGTGAACTTAATCACTATAGCTACACTGGGAAGACAGGGACCCGGCATCTCAGCCTTGTCTTTGGGGGCACTGACGTGAGCGCTAGGTTTAAATAGAGGAGGGATGACGGAGTTGGGGGTGGGGAGGCATCTGCATAAGCAAGCATTTTTGGTCAGACTTGGTCTGGTGGATCCTTAAAGCAGCTCTGGTTCTGTGCGGTGGCTCTGGAAAAGTCGCTATTATTTGAGGGGGCGCTCTGGTTCCCATGAGATGACTACCCTGCTGGGGGGGGGGGTGCAGCCT
Source organism: Tamias sibiricus (assembly GCA_025594165.1). Classification (NCBI taxonomy): domain Eukaryota; kingdom Metazoa; phylum Chordata; class Mammalia; order Rodentia; family Sciuridae; genus Tamias; species Tamias sibiricus. Next base: position 5,460,655 of record CM046660.1, read on the forward strand.
TGGCTCCTGTCATGGGGTAACTGCTCCCAGGTAAGGGCGCGGTCTCACTATGAGGGATCCTCTGTGAGGATCTGCTGAAGCTAAGGGGACTGCGGGTTTAGGGAAATGACTGGGGACTTCTAGGTGCTGCTCCAGGGGTCTGGAACAGACAGTTGAGTGTCCCTGCAGATCTTGAAAATACCCTGGTTACTCTTGGTGTCCCCAGGCTTGAAGGTCGTTTAGGTAAATGTAGCGCTAACAACCTTGTATTACCAGTTTTTCTTTTTAAGACACTCCTTAAGTGATTAACATGCCTTTGTGCAGAGCTGAGCAGGAATCTGACCCAAAGTTTAAGGTAATAAAGGAGACAGACGCAAAATGAAGGCAGAAATTCCAAGTTGCTAACCTACATTCAGGGACCCACTGGGCATCTGAAGGCCCACGTGAAGAGTCAGTGGTTTCAGCCAAAGCAGCCTGGAATCCCCTGCTGTACTTCCAAACGCTGGTATAGAGCATGGGCTGTGACAGTGGCAAAGGCACTTAGAAGCTACTGCACCCCAAGAAACACAGTGTGGGAGCCAGTATGTGCCAGCCCACACAGAGGGATCGCTGAGCTGACAGCAATTCAGAACAGTTGAATAAAACATACAGGTTGAAAAACTTCTGTTTATTTTTCTTGCTTTTTTTTTTTTTTTTTTTTTTTTTTTTTTTTTTTTGGTGGTGGTGCTGGGGATTGAACCTGGACCTTTGTGTATGTGTTGCAAGCACTCTACCAACTGAGCTATGTCCCCAGCCCTGTGATTTTTCTTTTAGTCTGTCTTTTGTTACAGGGGCTGTCTCCTAAGAATTTATGGGCACTGAAGGGGAAATGATTTTTCTTCCTTTACAGCAGATATCTTGACTTCCATTATAGTAGACAGAAACCACTTTCCCAGGAGGGAAATGTAACATTTGGAAGGTCATATAAAACCACAGCCAGTGTAAGTTCAAAGCCAGACTCAGCAATTTAGTGAGGCCCTAAGCAACTCAATGAGACCCTGTCTCTAAATAAAATATTAAAAAGGGCTGAAGATGTAGCTCAGTGGTTAAGCACCGCAGGATTCAGTCTCCCATACCAAAAAAAAAAAAAAAAAAAAAAAAAAAAAAAAAAAGCCATAGCCAGGCACACTCTAAGCCCAAACAAAGAACAACAACAACATCAAAAAAACCCTAGGCCAGGCGCGGTGGCGCACGCCTGTAATCCCAGCACTTGGGAGGCTGAGGCAGGAGGATCACGAGTTCAAAGCCAGCCCCAGCAATGGTGAGGCACTTACAACTCAGTGAGACCCTGTCTCTAATAAAATACAAAAAAGGGCTGGGGATGTGGCCCAGTGGTCGAGTGCCCCTGAGTTCAATCCCCCGTACAAAAAAAAAAAAAAAAAAAAAAAAAAAACCCTAAGCATATCTCTTCTGAGTTTTTCAATTCATACTCTTGTACCACCTGTTCATCGACTGTGTCCTGGAAGCAATCAAGGTGAGAAAATTAAATCAACAAAACTCCCGCCTTCGTCCCTCCCAAAGTCTCCATCACCACCTGCGGAGATCCTGATGTGACCCACAGCCACCACCTTGAGATGGGCCGGCCAGGAGCTGGGGCAGGCGCGGAAGCCTCTCGCGACCCTGCGAGGTGCCCCAAGCCCACGTCCCGGCACGTCCCTGCCAGCCGTCCGCTGGTGTGACCCGAGTTCCATCTTCGCAGCGCTTCCCAGCAGGGCCGGGTGAGCGAGACCACCTGGCGCCAGGGACAGAGCCTCCGGGGAGTCGACCCCGCTCGGGTGTAAAATCCGTCTCCCGGCCTGATCCGAAAACGCCAACCCCCACGCGCTCTCCCGTCGCCGACCCCAGGGTGTCGGCGGTGCAGCGCGCGAGCTCCGCCCCTCCGCGAGCCTGTCGTGATTGACGGGTGAGGGCGGCGGGCTTGTCCAATCAGAAGCGGGTGCTGCCGCCCTGCGCTCCCTCCCTCGCGGCCTCCGAGGTCTATGGCGGGAACTGTGCCCTGGCCACGCTTCTGAAGTGTGCCTGGCCCGCCCACCCCGGCCACGCTTCTGCAGTGTGCCGGGCCCGCCCACCCCGGCCACGCTTCTCCAGTGTGCCGGGCCCGCCCACCCCGGCCACGGGGACTTTTTTTTTTTTTTTTTTTTTCTTTGTGGAGGCAACTCCAGTTTCTGTCTCCACCATCTCCATCTGCCGCAGGTGTGTGCGCATGTGTGTGTGTGTGTGTGTGTGTGTGTGTGTGTCCCCATTTCCCTCGTTATAAGGACTCCACATGTTAGATTAGGACCCCAACGAATCTATTATGACCTAATTTTAATGATTCTATCTGCCAAGACCCTGTTTCCAAATAAGGCCACAATCACAGGTTCTGAACAGACGTGAATTTGCGGCAGCACAGGATCCCACCTGGCACAGCCGTGAAGACCTGCTTGCCTTTCCCTTCATGTACTCATTTATTCATCAGATTTTTTAATTCAGTGCCTGCTGAGTGTCCCTCTGGGGCAGGTGCTGGATAACAGTAAGATGGTGAGCACACCCACCCCGGCCCTACCCACACCCTCTCCCCGGTCCCTAAAGCTTACAAACCCAGGGAGGACAGAGAACTAGAGTGTGCGGAGCATTTGAGAGAGACAGGAAGCTATGACAATATGTGGAGCTAGGAGACAGTGGTTCTAGCTTCACAACTTTGTGAGTATGTGGAATAATCCACTGAAGTACACACCTTAAAAATGTAACAAAATGTTATTTGTCCTCCTGGAGAATCAAGGTTCTTCACTCTGTAAGATCTATCCTAATAAAGATGCAAAGAACAGAACCCCACACCCATCACACATCACTACACACCTCTACAAGTTTAGCTTATGTTTTAGGGGAAAAACATTTTTTAAAATTCTCATTTAGTATTGGTCAGTGACAGGCATCTTTGTTACTTGGGCTTCAGGGGCTTACCAAAAGCCATTGCCAGCGAAGAGCTGGTGGCATAAGACGGGGAGAATATGGAGCAATTGCAGCTGCCCCCTAGGACACCAAGCTGAGTGGGGGAGGTCTGAATGAAGCACAGCTTCACAGGAAGATAAATGTCTTGAGCCAGGAAGATGAAGTCTCTTCTGCGCTTCTGATGTTACAGATGAGTTGTTTCCCCATACACTGTCAGGAGCAGAGTTCTGGTGTGACATGAATAACAGACTATTGCAGGAAATTCACCCTCACCCCTTCATCAGCCAATGCCCCCCTGTCTAGGTGAGCGGTTGACACCTGTGGCCTCTGGAGGAGTCCCCCTGGCTGATGGAACCCTTTGCCAGACACCCTTGGGACATGCCACCCTGCTCCCTCTCCTGGGATGCTGATGTGTCACTAAAGGGGTACAAAAGCCTGCCACCCTCCAAAGTCAGGGCAATTTCTCTTCTCAATGTCCCTTCCCTTTCTGCCTTACATGTGTCTCCATAAACCACACACCTCCAAATTCCTGGCTCAGGTTCTACTTCTGGGGAAGGCAACCTCTGAAGGAGTCCTTAAGGGGTAGTTCTTAACCCAGACAGCTGACTCTAATTCTGAGGGTAAGCCTGACACCTAACCAGTCACTCATTTCTTATAGTTGGCCTCATAATATCATCCAGTCATTCATTCTTGCCGTAAAATGTCTCCACCAGAAATAAATTTCGAACTGGCTTTCTTGGAAGTCTGGTCCTCCTACAACTTCAAAATAAAATTTTGAAAAGAACACACAATCAGTTCCATGTGTTGGTCAGCTTCCCATTACTGTAACAAATACCTTAGATAATCAAGTTATAAAGAAAAAGGTTTATTTTGGTTCACAGTTTTAGAGATTTCTATTCATGCTTTCAGCCCATGATGGCACATCTTGGCAGGAGCATATGGGGGAGAAAAACCACTCACCCCTGGCTGGAAAGCAAGAGAGAGAGAGAGGAAGAGACTGAGTTCCCATAAACTCCATTGAGGCATACCCCCAGTGACCTAAAGACCTCCCAATAGGCTCCACCTCTTAAAGTTTCCACCACCTCCCAGTTGTACCAAGCTGAGGAACAAACCTTTGCCACATAGACCTTGGGGGGATGCTTAATATCCAAGCTATAGCAGAAATGGTAATAATAAATAGCTCCTTGACTCACTCTAGCTTAGATGAAGAACCATAACTGCAAGCCCGAGTTTCCAAACTCCAGGAGTGAACTCTGGGGATTCAAATTCTGGGCCAGGAATTGTGTCTGACCAAGGCTGGACCACCGCTTGTCCATCGATGGATGCAGCATCATTTCCTTCATTCGCCTCCCTCCCCCCACCCTTCTTTCAGGAGTCACTGGTGGGGGTACTGGCACAGTTACTGACCAGTTTACGATTAATTATGACCCTCGTAGCTGAGCGCGGTGGCGCACGCCTGTAATCCCAGCACTTGGGAGGCTGAGGCAGGAGGATCACGAGTTCAAAGCCAGCCTCAGCAAGGGCGAGGCGCTTAGCAACTCAGTGAGACCCTGTCTCTAATAAAAGACAAAAGAGGGCTGGGGATGTGGCCCAGTGGTCGAGTGCCCCTGAGTTCAATCCTTGGTACCCCCCCCAAAAAAAAATTAATTATGACTCTCCCTCCTTCCTCACGCTCCTGGGGCTTGCCTGACTAATCCAGCTGCTTTGGAGGACTCCAAAGGTTGAAGTCTAGCTGCAGCACAGCTCCCAACTCTCCGCTCCGTGTCCCCTGCTCCACTCTGTTGCTTCTGAATCAGCAGTTTCTGTTCTTGATGTTTTCTGCGGCATTTCTCATCCGGAATTGACCTGGATTTTCACCTGTTAATTCGGGGCAATGAATCTAAGTTCTTCCAAACCAGGAATTGAGCTAGATTTCCACCTGTTAATTCATGACTGTGAACCTGGGTTCTTCCTTGGTTACGCAAATGAGTTTGAGCCCAAGCTCCTTCCAGTTAAATGCCTGGAAGTTTGAACTTGGCTCCTCTTTGCTGATGAGATGCCACTTTTATGTGACTATAGAGGAATTAACTTTGTATATGCTCTTGATGTATTTCTGCTGTATGACCACCAGGTTCTAATACATTTAATTATCATAAAAAAAACCAGTTCTATGGCCCTGTGGAATCTAGCCAGAAGCTATCTAAACTGGCAAGATAGGTTTTTTCAGCTAAAATCTAGGCCCAGTTGAAGTTTAATGAAGATACTAGGGCAATATAACTTTATGAGCAGGCATAACTAGAGTTGAGGAATTTTTTAACATTAGCTTTAATATTTTTAGAATGTTTTCCTCTGCCTATAGATAAGATTAATCAGTATTATGTACTTAGGATAATATTTGATTTTCCCCTGGAAATTCCTGAAATTCTTTAATGTAACCTCCTTTACTGGAATCCTTTATTGTAACCTCCATTACTGGAATCCTTTAGTGTAACTTCCTTTATTGGAATTCTTTATCAACTTTTCAGGCCTTATTGAGGACACACCTATTTGCTTTATCAGAAATACTAAATTTACTCCCCCTGGTTGTTTACCAACTAGCCTTGAATCACTCTATAGTGATTCCCCTTTTCAATCCAGGGATAAGGAAAGAGATCTTTGGAGGTTAGACATGACCCTTTTAGGGGATAAAGAAGATAAAGAAATTTATGAAAATAAAAGTTTACCTAATAATATAGAATCTTGCTCAATAATATTACAATCTAGAAGGGACTTATATTGGAAAAAATGAAAGAGTATGGATCTACATTCCCTTATTGGATTAAATGTGGATTTGGATATCCCACCAAAGCTCGTGTTCTAAACCCCATGTCATCACAAACTGAAATTTTTGATTGGTCAATTGCCTCTCCTACTACTGATTGGAGAAATTATATTATATCTAATTCTAACAAGTTTTATATGACCAAAGGTGTGCTTATTGATGGCTCAGTACACAGACGGTCTTCTTCCGGATGGGTTACTCCCATCTATAAAAGTGAATTGCCTAATGGCAAAGGAATGCAATTTCCTAGCCTGTATAGGTTGGTTGCAGCTATTAATACAGTCACCTTGAACAGACCTACAGCTGGATCTATTCATTATAAGGTTAGAGCTTGTGTAAATGCCCCCCAATGCTATATTAATTGGGAACCATAAAATTATGAAGATAAGAATAATCAATGATGTATATTCTGTTGACTGCCAAAAATGTATGCTTACTCATTGTTTGCAAAGTATTATACCCAAATATTATACAACTTTTGTAATAGTTCATCATCCTTCCTATGTAATGCTTCCTGTCAAATTAAATGAAAAATGGTATGATGATCAAGGGATCCAAATATTTAAAGAGTTAAATGAATTAATTAGGCCTAAAAGATTTGTTGCCGCCCTTATTTTAGGAATATCTGCTCTTATAGGGATATTAGGCTCTATTGCTATTTCTTCTACTGCTCTAGTTAAGGAAATTCATACAGCTAATTATGTGAATGCTTTATCTCAAAATATTTATGCAGCTATGGCTATACAAGAAAAAAATAGATAGAAAGTTAGAAGCTAGGATAAATGCCTTAGAGGAAGCCGTCCTTTATGTGGGCAATCAAATCCAAAATATTAAGACTCAAATGACAACCAGATGTCATGCTAACTATAAATGGATTTGCATTACTCCATTAGGTTACCATTAATCTGAGCGTGATTGGACCAAGGTTAAGTCCCATTTGTTGGGAATCTGGAATAACTCAGATATGGCTCCAGGTATTCACTCCCTGCAAATGCAGGTGAGTGAGATTAGCCATGCTCATCTGGCTACTGATTCCACTGTGGGTTTTGCTACAGATTTGTTTAATAATATAAAAACTACAGTTTTTAACAGCATGTGGTGGTCCTACTTGATAAATCTTGGTTTTGCTATCCTGTTCATAATACTCTTATGCTTTATTCTTCCAGTCTTCTTCAGACTTTTCTGGGAAGGCCTTAGAAACACATCTACAGAGGTCACAGCCCTCAAATTAAAAAATTTTTTAAAAAGTGTGTGGGGGGGATGCGGCATTTCTCATCCAGAATTGAGCTGGATTTTCACCTGTTAATTCAGGGCAGTGAATCTAAGTTCTTCCAAACCAGGAGGAATCAAGCTAGATTTCCGCCTGTTAATTCAGGGCTGTGAATCTGGGTTCTTTCTTGGTTACACAAATGAGTTTGAGCCCAAGCTCCTTCCAGTTAAATGCCTGGAAGTTTGAACTTGGCTCCTCTTTGCTGATGAGATGCCACTTTTATGTGACTATAGAGGAATTAACTTTGTCTATATATGCTCTTGATGTATTTCTGCTGTATGACCACCAGTTTCTAATACATTTAATTATCATAAATAAAACCATTTTTATGGCCCTGTGGAATCTAGCCAGAAGCTAGCTAAACCGGAAAGATAGGTTTTTTCAGCTAAAATCTAGGCCCAGTTGAAGTTTAATGAAGATACTAGGGCAATATAACTTTATGAGCAGGCATACCTAGAGTTGAGGAATTTTTTAACATTAGCTTTAAGATTTTTAGAATGTTTTCCTCTGCCTATAGATAAGATTAATCAATAGTATGTACTTAGGATAATATTTGATTTTCCCCTGGAAATTCCTGAAATTCTTTAATGTAACCTCCTTTACTGGAATCCTTTATTGTAACCTCCTTTACTGGAATTCTTTAATGTAACCTTCTTTACTGGAATTCTTTTATGTAACCTCCTATAGTTCCAAAAAAATGTGAATTACTGTGTTTGTTGGGATGTATCAAAAGCCTGCTGTGAAAAGTAAAAATCAGAGTAGAAAGATTTCTGCAACCTGTCTCGTGTATCATTCCCATTCGCCGACGTTTTACCCACCAGCACCGTTTCGGACTCACCTTGACATCTTTGCTGAAGCTGGCCTTCAGCAGTTTTCCATTCCTCATTTAGAAGAATTATTCAGAGATTTTTTTTTAAGTTTATGAAAATGAGAGTCTGGGGAGGTTATTATATCCCAAGCCTCTTAAACTGGTTGAAGCTTTTTGCAGAGGCCAGTGTTTGGGCCATTGTCGTAAATTAATGATGGAGGAATCAGCTCCAGTATCTATAAGTCCCTCCATTTCTATTCCTTGGATTCTTATTTTACACATAGGCCTCCTAGTACAGTCTCGAACCCAGCAAGCCATGGGACTCGAATCAGTGGAACAAAATCTTGTATTGTTCCCTTTTTGAGGCATACTCATTTTAAATGAATTATGTAAATTTGGAAGGAGAAGCAGCTGAGCAATTTTATCTCCTTGATTAACAGAACTTATACTTTGGGGTGAGCTAAGCATTATTTTTATTTCCCCTTTGTAGTCTGAGTTTATTACACCTGGGGTCACTTGCAAACCTACTAAGCTTTGAGGACTTCGCCCGATAATAAGTCCTACAGTCCCTGAGGGAAGAGGTCCCCTGACTCCTGTGGGAATCAGTTGAACCCCCATTTCAGGTAAGAGGGAACAAAAGTTGTCTCTGGGTCAAGAGTTCCTTAGAAGAGCTGGGTAAAGTGGAGCATGCCTGTAGTCCCAGCAGCTGAGGAGGCTGAGGCAGGAGGATTTGAGGCCAGCCTCAGCAACTTAGCGAGGCCCAAGCAACTTAGTGAGACCCTATCTCAAAATAAAAAATAGGAGAGCCGGGTGCGGTGGCGCACGCCTGTAATCCCAGCACTTGGGAGGCTGAGGCAGGAGGATCGCGAGTTCAAAGCCAGCCTCAGCAATGGTGAGGCACTTAGCAACTCAGTGAGACCCTGTCTCTAATAAAATACAAAAAAGGGCTGGGGAGGTGGCCCAGTGGTCGAGTGCCCCTGAGTTCAATCCCTGGCACCAAAAAAAATTTAAAATTAAAAATAGGAGAGGCTGGGGATGTGGCTCAGTGGTTAAACACCACTGGGTTCAATTCCTAGTGTCAAAAAGAAAAGGGGGGGGAGGAGAGAGAGAGTGTGTGCAATATGAAGAAGGGTATATGTTTGCATTAGGAATGAAAGGTCTGACGTGGGCTTGGAGGGGCAGTGCTATAGCACCCTGTTGCCTGGAATATAAAGGAGACGTCAAGCTCAAATGCTTGTGTTCACTGAAGGAGAAAAGTACACCTTACCAAGCCTGAGGATTTATACTTGCCCTTAAACAAAAGTGTTTAAACGAAATCAGTTTAAACGAAAACATGATACCACATCCTGAGTGAGCACAAAGACGCAGCGCTTCGTTGGCCCCTGGGAACCAGGAACCCAGGAGCCTTGCCTGGCCCTTCCTCCCCCGCCACTTCCAGCCTCCTCAGGATTGCGACACAGTAAGCACACCCAGGGCAACGCTTGACAGGTCTCCACCCTGTGCTGAGCTTGCAGGCTGCAGGGCCTGTTCCTGCAGCCCTCCCAGTTCAGGCAGGCACTGCACTTCTGTGGCTCCGAAGCAGATGCAGATGAGCCCTCAGGCGTAGCACACCCGGGCCAGGGAGGGCAGTTACTCCCACAGCTGCCATGGTCTCCAGCCGGGCGTGCTGAAGAACAACGCCAAGTCCAAAAGAACTTGGGTCCAAAAGAAATGCTTGGCAAGAAAGGTGTCTGGTATAAGAGAATAGGTGGGTTCCTGACATAGATGTAGTTAGACGACCAGACCAGAGCGATAACATGAGTCGCAGTGCTTGGCTGGGTGCAGAGACACGCGCACCTCTGGTGGAATTCCTGACTACAGCAGCCAAATACACCTCCTGATGAGGGAGGTGACTCCCTGGGACAGCTCCTTCCCAGAGACATGGATTTTGATCCAAGGGGGGAGATGTCAAGGAAAAATCAAAATGGAGTAGCATTTGTTGGATTCCAGGCAGGAGGCCGCGCCTCCCAGGCAGAAGGCCACACCTCCCCAGGTGCTTTGTTAAAAACTACACCTCCCAAGAACCTCAGCGTGACCAAAAAACCTGACCAGCAAGTGCCCTGTCCACTACCCCCCCTGACCTCTGATAGCCTATAGGGCAAGGACTCACTCCAAGGGGGTTTTATGACCCCTACTCTATTTAAACCAGCCCCGGACTGAAATCGTTCTCTGTTCGCGCTTGCCTCGGTTCCTGCCTGTCCCTATTCCCGTCCATCCCTTCCCTACCCCCCTTCCCTTCCTTTCCCTACCCTTGCCCACGTGGCACCCCAATAAACCCTTTTATTTCACTAACACAGTGTTCCCGGCTAAGTTAACTATGTTCGGCATTTTTCTAACAGCATTGGTTCATGGCACTTAGAATGGAGTCAGGAGGCCGCTGTGAGTCAGATCTGAGACACGACCACAGCTGAACCATTAGATTGGGCTGCAGACATGCCCACCCAGAGTTGACCGTTGACCTCTGCTAATCTTCCCTACAACATCCCCCTTCCTCCAAACTACCTAGAGACTGAGAATGCACCCAACCCTTCTTCCAAGACTGCTTAACTTTTGCCAGCACCAGTGATAATTCCTAACAGGTGGTGTGATTTCCAACACTTTGTGGTTTAAATCTATAACAATAGCTGACATTTGGTAAAACCTCTGAGCACATTTTTGAGACTGCTTGAATCTCTGTTTTCCCAGGTTACAATTCTAAATAGCCCCACATAAATTTCCTCTGTTCTCAACGAGATTAATTTTATTCTTGGTCAACAATAGGAACCTCTTTCCCCTGCCTATTATCTTCTTGCCTCTTGAGTTAGGCTAATTCTCTATCCCTTCAAAGCAACCTGCCTTTGCTATTGAAAGCTTTTGTGTTCTCTTTCCCCTTGGAATTCAGCAGTCTTGCCAGGATTGGCTCTTATCTTTTCAGAGGTTATCCCACCTGGGTTTCTGTGAGTCTTTAGAAAAGTCGTTATCACTGGACTGTTAATGCACCTGTTTTCTCCATCTCCCTGTGTTCCCTTTTCACCTTGGGATCTGTCCCCCAGGTCCATTCTACATTGTATGATTTACATTTTTTTTCAATTTCCCCTCTGGCATTCCAATTACTGAGATTTCAATAGAGATCACTCTCTTTTTCCAAGCTGTCTGATGAATTTTCAAATTTGAAAAACCATGGGCTTTTTTTTTTTGGACCCAGAATACCAATTTTTTTTTTAAATATTTTTATTTATTTGCTTTAGTTGTACACAATGCGTTTTGTTCAATGCATTTTATTTGTATGTGGTGCTGAGGATCGAACCCAGGTCGCCCATGCGCCAGGCGAGCGCTCTACCGCTGAGCCACAATCCCAGCCCCGCCAGAATACCAATTTTTAAACATTTGAATAGAGTCTCTTTGAAAGGACTCTTGCTATTGTTTGGCAAAAGTCCCCATCTAGTCCCTCGTCATTCTTGTCAGTGAGTGACAGTTCTGGCTGTTCAGCCTTTTCCCTTCCTTGGCTTATGCTCTTTGCCCTCTTACAGCTTCCCATGTCCTCAGCAGCCAGGCCAGGTGTGTCTCCGGTCTCTCAAGAAGTGATATAAGAAATCAGTTTCCAGGGCTGGGGTTGTGGCTCAGTGGTAGAGCGCTTGCCTAGCACGTTCGCGGCCCGGGTTCGAGCCTCAGAACCATGTAAAGATAAACGCATTGTGTACAACTAAAGCAAATAAATAAATATTAAAGAAAAGAAATCAGTTTCCACCAGGCACAGTGGTGCACACCTGTAATCCCAGCAACTCAGGAGGCTGAGGCAGGAGGATTGTGAGTTCAAGGCCAGCCTCAGCAACTTAGTGAGACCCTGTCTCAAAATTTAAAAAAAAAAAAAAAAAAAAGGGCTGGAGATGCAGCTCAGTAGTAAAGTGCCCTTGGATCCAATCCCCAGGGCACACAGAAAACAGAAACAACAATTTCTACATTTGTGGTTGAGGGATGAACCCTCACTCAGCACATCATGACTTGTCTGTTGAAGCTCAGGAAGGGAGTGTCACTTTCTCTAGGATTACCCAAGTACAGGCAGCAACTATAGCCTACAATCAGGGCTCAAGAACAACCAAGTTACCTGTGAAGCTGCCCTCCAGGTCCTCCAAAATCTAAAGGCTTAAAAAAAATAGATACACATTTTCTCATAATTATGGATCAGCCATTTGGACAAGAGCAGCTTCCTTCTGCTGTGGCTTGGGGCTTCCAGCGCAGCGCAGGGATCTAGTGGCCAGACTGGAGCTGGACGGTCCAAATGGTCTCACTCTTCTGAGAGTTCCTGCCAGCTCTCATCTGGGTGCGTGGAGTCCACACAATCGTGCAGACGAGACGGAGCTCCCTGACAGGCTGGCAGAGGGTTCTAAGAACCCAAGAGCAGAAACTGCAAGACCACTGGAGGCCAAGTCTTGGATGGCATGCAACATGATCTCTGTCACGTTCTGTTGGCCAGAGAAAGTCATACGACCAGTCCAGACTCCAGGGCGAGGAAACAGAAGCAACCTTTTGTTGGGAGGACAAAACCACATTGCAAAGGGGTGGGCCTTCACGGATGGGATGGGAGGACTCTCTGTGGCCAGCTTTGTCAGCAAGCCAACACTAGCGACCCTGGGTTTGCTTGCGGTCCAGTGCCTGGCAGTGTGGGCAGATACAGGGCTGCTGAAGGCCAGCTTCAGCAAAGAAGTCAAGGTCAGCCCGACCAATGCTAGAGGGGAACGTCGACGGAATGAAATAATCCACACAGGAGACAGGGTGTAGAAATCCTTCTACTGTTCTGATTTTACTTTTCTCAGCATGATTTTTTATACATCCCAGCAAACACAGCAATTTACATTTTAACTATAGATTTCAATAAAGAATTCCAGTAAAGGAGGTTACATTAATGATTTCCGGTAAGGGAGATTAGATTAAAGATTTCCAGTAAGGGAGATTATAACAAAGAATTCCAGTAATTAACTATAGAAGGTTACTTTAAAGAATTTCAGGACACTCCAGGGTCAATCAGGGAAAAACAAAATAGTTAAAGGATTTCAGGACATTCCGGGGTCAATCAGGAAAAACAAAATAGTTATCTTAAGTACCTACTATTGATCAATCTTATCTATCCTAGATTTGCTGAAGGATAAGGGAGAGTCTTTTACAGACACAAAAAGACTTTTCAATGAGTAATGTTACACCCTGTAGGGAGGGGCTATTTGCAAAAGCTAATATTAGTTATCTTGCTAGTATAGGCAGCTTCTGGCTAGATTCCACAGGGCCATAGAACTGGTTTTATTTTTGATAATTAAATGTATTAGAACCTGGTGGTCCTACAGCAGAAATACATCAAGAGCACAGACAAAAGCACAGACAAAGTTAATTCCTAGTGGTCGCATGAAAGTGGTATCTCATCGTCAAAGAGGAGCCAAGCTCAGACCTCCAGGCATTTGGAAGGAGCTTGGGCTCAAACTCATTTGCATAACCAAGGAAGAACCCAGATTCACAGTCCTGGATTAGCAGGCGGAGACCTGGCTCGATTCCTGGTTTGGAAGAACTTAGGCCCACACAGCCCTGAATTAACAGGTTGGGGGTCAAGCTCAAATCCCCGGATGAGAAATACCGCATTACAGGGCTTCATCAAAAAGAGCCCCGTCGTTCTCCAGGTCCAGGGTCTGACCCCAAACCATCACCCAGAATGTAGTAGTGTTGAGCCTGGACTTTGGGATCCACCCACTTGGGCACTCTGCTGCCTTGGTGGGTCTGCCTGGGAGGTGTGTGGGGTGTCCTCTTCCTTGGCCTCTGTCCTGCCTTCCTTTTCTCATCCAAGGAGGCCAAGCTGCGGGACTCTGGGGGCACGGTGGCTGGAGCAGACACCACAACCCTCTCCACCAGCTGTGTCTCCGGGAGGCGCGTGGGCAGGGCTTGGCAAGACATCTGACAGAGATCCCGGACTCCTTGGGGAAAGCAGCAGGTGAGGACTTGTTTGGGTGCTGAGGCAGGGGATTGCCACTAGGAGCAAGCAGCCTAGAGGAGAGCATGCCTGGTCTTGCTTTCTGGGAGAAAGGTTAGCATGTGGGCCTCCTCAGAAGATCTCCGGTGGAGGAGATGGAGTGGGGCTCCAGCCGAGGTCACTGATCAGCACCCCCAATGCTAAACTCCCACGTGTCCCCACAGACGCACAGTTTCCATGTTCTCTCTCTCTCTCTCTTTTTTTTTTTTTTTTTTTTTTTTTGTGTGTGTGTGTGTGGTATTGGGGATGGAACTCAGGGGCACTTGACCACTGGGCCACATCCCCAGCCCTTTTTTGTATTTTATTAGAGACAGGGTCTCACTGAGTTGCTAAGTGCCTCACCATTGCTGAGGCTGGCTTTGAACTCGCAATCCTCCTGCCTCAGCCTCCCGAGTGCTGGGATGACAGGCGTGCGCCACCGCACCCGGCTCATTCCATGTTCTCTCTTTGCGAGTCCAGCTTTCAGACAGCGCTCTTATAAGGTATAAAGTTAGATCCAGATACGTGCCACGTGACCAGGCAGCCCAGACTACATCCAAGGTGTTGTCGCTGGAGCTGTCCATTTGAGGTGACACCCTTATGTCACTGCCAACAGGTATCTGCTTTTATGGGTTTTTTTTTCACTTTGTTTTAGTTCAATATATTTGTTTTTGTATTAAGAAATTTGGTTTCAGATTTGTTAATCTGAAATGTAATGGACACTTTTAACAATAACCTTATTTTCTAAAGATGGGTGAATTTGTGAAGGCCACTGTCTGCCAATTGACCTATATTTATGTCACAATCATGTTCAACTAAATGCACATATGGTAAGGACCAGCTGGTGTCAAAATGAAAACCATAAAGAAGAAGGTACTCTGCCCCCATCCCTGCTCTCATGGGATGGTTTGCATTATATCTTCCATTCAGACAGATAAACATGAAATCGAAGTTCCTCTACAACCAAGTGAGAACTTTCTAGTGCATTACTCTATATTGAACAACAAGCAGCATATTGACAAATTTGAATTCAGCCAGATTTATAGAATGCTGGAGCCGTTAGGACACAGATTGAACTATGCAGAGCTTGCTATTGACCAGAAGCCTTACCAGTAACATAAACAGTCCACAAACACACAGTCTGTTCGCTATATGTATTACGTGAAGTGAAAAATGTGCAAGAAGTTATTCTTATTTATTTATTTATTTATTTGCTTTATTTACGTGGTGCTGAGGATCGCACACGTGCTAGGCGAGCACTCTACCGCTGAGCCACAACCCCAGCCCAAGAAGTAATTCTTTTTTTTTTTTTTTTTTTTTTTTTTTTTTTGTGGTACCAGGGATTGAACTCAGGGGCACTCGTCCACTGGGTCACATCCCCAGCCCTTTTTTGTATTTTTATTTAGAGACAGGGTCTCACTGAGTTGCTAAGTGCCTCGCCGTTGCTGAGGCTGGCTTTGAACTCACGATCCTCCTGCCTCAGCCTCCCAAAGTGCTGGGATTACAGGCGTGCGCCACCGCGCCCGGCCCAAGAAGTAATTCTTGAGTGCAGTTTGCAAGTTACTGGAGCAATGAATGCTAGTGTGGACAGGATGAGCCTCCCTTTTTTTTTTTTTTTTTTTTTTTTTTTTTTTGTACCAGAGATTGAACCCAGGGTGTTTAACCACTGAGCCACATCCCCAAACCCATCTATCTATCTATTATCTATCTATCTATCTATCTATCTATCTATCTATCTGAGGCAAGTTCTTGCTAAGTTGCTTAGGGCCTTTCTAAATTACTAAAGCTGACTTTGAACTTGTGATCCTCCTCCCCCAGGCTCCAGAGCTGCTGGGATTACTGGCTTGCATGTTTGGCTCATGTAGTGTTTTAAGCAGATATTTGCAACACTTGAGCTCATAACCATAGCAACAGGAGGAGGCTGTGAAATCACTATGCTAGTAGAGTCTAGCAGTTATGATTTACGTATTATTTATGTTATGATTTAGTATTGTTTGTTTATATTTCTTTACTTTTGTTTACATTTCTCTCAGCTGCCAAGGGCACCATGCGCATATGTGTTTGTATGCATACTTTTTGCTAAATTTTAATTCTTTGTAATAGATTTATGGCAGTAAATAATAGACTATTAGTAAACAGACTTTTGGTAGCAAATAGTAGACTATTCATATTTTTTTGCATCCATGCCATACATTTAAAATTTAGTTTTAAGCTACATGGCTCACCTGCAAGTTTAGTTTTAAGCTACATGGCTCACCTGCAAGTTTTTTCAAATTGCCATTAATATCCAAACAATAAAAATTCACAAGTGAGCCGGGCGCGGTGGCGCACGCCTGTAATCCCAGCACTTTAGGAGGCTGAGGCAGGAGGATCGCGAGTTCAAAGCCAGCCTCAGCCATGGTGAGGCACTTAGCAACTCAGTGAGACCCTGTCTCTAATAAAATACAAAAAAGGGCTGGGGATGTGGCCCAGTGGTCGAGTGCCCCTGAGTTCAATCCCCGGTACCAAAAAAAAAAAAAAAAAAAAAAAAAAAAAAATCACAAGTGGACCATGTCATTCAATGCAGGGTCAGCTGTATATCTAATAACAACTTCAAATAACACTGTTGTGGTTCGAACATGAATGTCCCCCCCAGAAAGCTGAGGTGTGAGTCAATGCAGGAATACTCAGAAGAGAACTGATTAGATTAGAAGAGCTGCGATGTAATTGGTGGAATGATCTGGAGGAGGATTGCTCCAGGAGTTCAAGGTTTGATGGACGGCCACTGGGGTGTGCTTTGGGGGCTTATATTTTGTCCCTGGTGCCTCACTCGCTCCCCTTCCTGGCTGCCGTGGGTAAGCACTTTCCCCCTGCCATGTGCTTCCACCATCATGCTCCGCTGCATCTGGAGCCCAGAACCGTGGAGTCCACCGCCATGGACTGAGACCTCAGAAACGCCAAGCCTAAAA
Source organism: Tamias sibiricus (assembly GCA_025594165.1). Classification (NCBI taxonomy): domain Eukaryota; kingdom Metazoa; phylum Chordata; class Mammalia; order Rodentia; family Sciuridae; genus Tamias; species Tamias sibiricus. Next base: position 5,477,437 of record CM046660.1, read on the forward strand.
TAAACATGTTGATCACAGTGACAAAAAGCTGAGTAATAGATACATAAAGCAAGAACCGGCAAAACGGAAGGAAGAAATAGACAAATCCAAACTTGTCTTGGAAATAAGTTAGGGAGTTTCTTCTAAAGTTAAACACATACCTACCTTATGCCACAGCATTCCACGCATAGATGCCTACCAAGAGAAATAAACACCTGCACATGAAAAACTCTATATCACAGTGCTCAGAAGAGATTCATTCATTCATAATAGCCAGAAACTGGAAACCAAACAAGTATCCAAAAATGAGAGAATACATGAAAATTGTATATTGTATGAAGGAGCCCTAATTAGGAAGGGCTGTTGCAGCTAGCTGGAAGCCATAAGTTCCACCTGATATGTATGTGACGCACCTGTAGGCACCCGCAAAGCTGAAGGTATATAACCGGGTGAAAGTGGTCCGAGTTAGGAGAACGAAGGAGAATTCATTCAGTCAGTCGTGCAGTCACTCGGTCGGTCAGAAGAAGAGTTCAGGTCGGAGAATCAGAGCGGCCAGAACGTAGGCAGAGCGGTTACAGAAGAGAAACCAGATAGAAGAAGTAATTGCTGGTCAGAGTTAGGCCGAGGCTCCCGAGGGCTGGTCAGAGTTAGGCCGAGGCTCCCGAGGAAGACAGAAGACAGAAGAAAGAAGCAAGAAGCTCTAAAAAATAATCTTTCTCTAAGCTCTATCTTTCTTTCTCTCTAAGCTAAGAAGAAAAAAAAAATCTTTCTCTAAGCTCTATCTTTCTTTCTCTCTAAGCTAAGAAGACAAGAAGAAAAAGACAAGAAGACAAGAAGAAGCTAAGCTCTATCTTTCTTTCTCTCTAAGCTAAAGTAGAAGTAAAAGTAGTAAAAGCTTTACTCTGCCTCCGAGTTTTTCTCCCGTGGCGCCGTGGCTGGCCATGACAGGCAGCTTACAATTGTACTTATACGATGGAATAATAAATATTTAGAACAAAAGAGGAACATACCACTGATGTATGCATTCACAAATGTGTACAGTAAGATTACATTTTTATGAAGTTGGAGAATAGTCAAAACTAACTTACATAGCTGGGCGCGGTGGCGCAACCTGTAATCCCAGCACTTGGGACCTGAGGCAGGAGGATTGTGAGTTCAAAGCCAGCCTCAGCAATGGTGAGGCACTTAGCAACTCAGTGAGACCCTGTCTCCAAATTAAAAATACTAAAAAGGGCTGGGGATGTGGCCCAGTGGTCCAGTGTCCCTGAGTTCAAGCCCCGGTACAAAAAAAAATTAAATTAAAAAAAAAAAAAACTAACTTACACTGAAAGACATCAGAGTAGTGGTTGTCTACAGGAGTAGTAGTAGTTCCACTGGGAAGGTCACAGGGAATAGAAACATCTACATTTTGATGGGGTTTGATTTGGGGCACATGCAATTATCAGACTACATGAACTGCATACTAACATGTGTATGCTTCAGTGTCTGTAAGTTTTTCTTCAATTTGAAAATACGGGATGGCAAAAAAAAAGGAATCAATATAATCTACGTTAATACAAGAGAAAGAAAAATAGGCTTATCTCAAGTAATTGCAGAAAATGCATGTGACAAAGCTCAATACACATTCATGATTTTTTCCAGTATGGAGGATTGAACCCAGGGGCACTCACTCTACTACTGAGCAGCATATGTAGGTAGCTCTTTTAATTTTTAATTTGGAGATTAGGTCTCACCAAGTTGCCCAGGCTGGCCTTGAACTTGTGATCCATCCTCCTGCCTCAGCCTCCCCAGGAGCTGGAATTAGAGAAACACACCACCACATCCGGCAGTATTCATGGTTTAAAAATTTTTAGCAAACTAGAAACAGAGGTGAGCCTCTTTAATCCAATAATACAGCTACAAAAAATAAAGGCAGCAACAAATATCACTCAGAATAACAGAACATTTTTTTTAATCTCCAGATTGTGGGAAAAAGACAAAGATAACAGCTATTACTGCTATTATTCTACATTAAATTGAACACTCTAGCCACTGCAATAAGGCAAGAAAAAAGACATAAAATGAGTAAGGGTTGGAAAGTCATTATTGTCTTTACTACATGATTGCACTCATGAAACATCCAAAATAATCTATAAACTCTTATAATACTTTAGCAGGATATGGTGGCACAAACCTATAGCCCCAGCTACTAGGGAAGCTGAAGCAGCAGGATTGCTTACTTGAGCCCAGGAGTTCAAGGTCAGCCTGGGTATCACAGCAAGACCCCGTGTGGAACTAGGGATCCAACCCAGAGTCTTGTGTATGGTAAACTATGAGAGTTAATAAGTGAATTTTTTTTTTTTTTTTTTTTTTTTTTGTGGTACTGGGGATTGAACTCAGGGGCACTCAACCACTGGGCCACATCCCCAGCCCTTTTTTGGGATTTTTTTTATTAGAGACAGGGTCTCACTGAGTTGCTAAGTGCCTCGCCATTGCTGAGGCTGGCTTTGAACTCACGATCCTCCTGCCTCAGCCTCCCAAAGTGCTGGGATTACAGGCGTGCGCCACCGCGCCCGGCTAATAAGTGAATTTAGCGAGATCTCTAAATACCAAGTCAACTAAACAAACCATTTTGTCAGCAACTAACAGGTAAGAAATGTTTTTTTTTTTAATATTTGTTTTTTTTAGTTGTACACAATGCCTTAATTCTTACGTGATGCTGAGGATCAAACCAGGGCCACGTGCGTGCTAGGCGAGCACTCTACTGCTGAGCCACCACCCCAGCCCCAAGAAATGGTTTTTTGATATAAGATCTTACTATGTTGTCCAGTCTGGTCTTGAGAGTAGGAGATTGAAACGTGTCAGATAGACAGTGCTAAGGACAGCCCCCACCTCAGAAATTTTCAAATGGGGTAGACAGCTTGTGACCTGTGAGTCCATTGGAGGCTGAAGCTATGCACTGGGAACCCTGAGCCAGTCCCTGAGGTGAAGTGAGACGTGACCAACAACGTGACTGGACAGGGGCACATGAACAGCAGGTGCGCCCTGGCATGGCTGGACTCAAAGACCCACTTCTTTAAAATCTCTAGCCTGTGGTCTGCACGGTTACCTAACTCCCCTCCAAACTTATCACATAAACCCCTAGATAACAGCCACCTGTCGGCAGTCCTCCCCGGGACATTCCCCCTACAAGAGCTCTGCTTTCTTTCTGTTACTAAACCCTGTCACTTTGCTCTCCCCCTTCATGCCCATGGATCACATTCGTCAAATTTGTGAGACAAAGAACCTACCAATCCTGCCGTCTCAGTCTCAAACTCATAAACTCAAGTGATCTTCTTGCTTCAGCCTCCCCAGTAGCTGGGACTACAGGCATGTCCTGCCATACCTGGTTTAAGATATAAAATTTTTTTTTAATATTTATTTATTTACTTTAGTTGTACACAATGCGATGCATTTATGTTTACGTGGTGCTGAAGATCGAACCCGGGCCGCACACATGCGAGGCGAGCGCTCTGCCGCTGAGCCACAATCCCAGCCCCTAAGATATAACATTTTAAAACAACATTGTTTACAATAACATCAATAACATCAAGGTCCAGACATCTAGGAATAAATCCAAGAAAAATAATGTGCACAACTCTACCCTGAAAACTATAAAACATCTTTGAAAAATTAAAGACCCAAAATACATGGAACTATATACAATGTTCATGAATCGGATGATTCCTTACAGTGAAAGTATCACATCTACCCAAATCCAACTATAGATTTAATGTGATCTTAATAAAAGCCCAACAAGTGTTTTGTAGAAATCAACAAGCTGATTCTAAAATGCATGTGAAAATACTAGAGGCCAAGAATAGCTGAGGCAGTATTGGAGAAACACCATAAAGCTGGGGCTTTACACTAAGATTTGCAGATGTTTCTGTAGCCACAATAGTTAAGGCAAGCCGGGCGTGGTGGCGCACGCCTGTAATCCCAGCACTTTGGGAGGCTGAGGCAGGAGGATCGCGAGTTCAAAGCCAGCCTCAGCAATGGCGAGGCACTTAGTAACTCAGTGAGACCCTGCCTCTAATAAAATATAAAAAGGGCTGGGGATGTGGCCCAGTGGTCGAGTGCCCCTGAGTTCAATACCCGGTACCAAAAAAAAAAAAAAAAAAAAAAAAAAAGTTAAGGCACCAGGATAGACTGGTTGAAGGAACAGGGTCCAGGCAAGATGAATAAAATGAAATGTCCTTAACAGAACCATCCTAAAAGAATCACTGAAGAAAGTTTTCCAAACAGGGCTGGGGTTGTGGCTCAGCAGTAGAGCATTTGCTTAGCACGTGCGCGGCCCAGGGTTCAATCCTCAGCACCACGTAAACATAAATGCATTGCATTGTGTACAGCTAAAGCAAATAAATAAATATTAAAAAGAAAAGAAAGAAAGTTTTCCAAACAGAAAGGACATGATAAAGGAAGGGAATATGGGACATCAGGAATGAAGAAAGAACAATGGAGAGAAACAAAATATAGATAAACATAATAGACTATCATTCTCCCCTTAAGTTTTCTAACTCACATTGATGGTTATAGCAAAAATTATAACATTGAAGTGGCTTTAAGTAGTCATAAAGAAAACATTTAAGACAATTGTATTATAAATGGAGGAAGGTAAAGAAATAGAGCTAAAGTTTATATACATTCAAACTAGTAAAACATGAAAAGCAGTGTACTTTAATGGGTTCCAAATGTACAATGCACTATCTAGAGGAAAAATAATATCTAGAGCAACCTCCTAAAAAGCTTTACAAAGAGACCTTCTCAAAAACACTATAGATATACCAAAATGGAATGCTAAAAACGAAACAACTTGCAGGAAGCTACAAAAACGGTCTAATGGGGCAAGTAAAGGGTAGTGAGCAAAAACAGTAAGCCAGGCAAAAAGCGGGGCAGAAGTGAGGGCATCAGTGTGAAATCAAGATGCACATGTAGGACCTCCAAGGAGGTAGGTGATGTTGTCAGAGAAAATATTACATGAGCAGTAGGCAAGGTCCGAATCATAGGTGGCCTTGAAGGAGAGACTAAGAACTTGAACCTGTCCTGTAGGCCCTTGGCCTGAGCACCAAGTTCAGATTGTGAGCTCCCTGTGAGAATTTTTGCTTTTCAAAATTAGTAGTTACCAACCATTTTCCTCCTACTACTCCCTTTTCTCCAAAGTCAACAACTTTCAAATCTTCCTTTTGGTATTTACCGAAACTTCTAAATTGCATGTTTGCACTGGTACTTTTTATGTTTAAGATTTTAGGCACAAATTCTGATGTTTTGCACAGAAGATGCAGATTTAGCTCCCTACCCGGCTGCTCATCCACCACACACATGCACATTTCCTACCTCTGCACTTACTCATACAATTTTGGTTAGTCTAGAATTCAGTGTCTGCATTATTATACTTAGGTCAATGCTATCCACAATGGGCCCGCGTAGTTAACTAAAATTGCTTTTCTTTTCTTGTGCAACTTTGCCCCCACTGACATTGGAACTTGCTGTATTTGGAGATTTGCTTTGTTTTCTATGTAGTCATCAGTAATTTCATCCCAGATTTTCTGTCAGTTGTCTAAACATCCACTCAAACAGTTCATTCACACCAAGGATTTTATGAGTTTCATTATTTTTTTAAATATTTATTTATTTACTTTAGTTGTACACAATGCAATGCATTTATGTTTACGTGGTGCTGAGGATCGAACCCGGGCCGCGCACGTGCAAGGCGAGCGCTCTGCTGCTGAGCCACAACCCCAGCCCTGAGTTTCTTTTTTTTTTTTTTTTTTTTTTTTTTTTTTTGTGGTACCGGGGATTGAACTCAGGGGCACTTGACCACTGGGCCACATCCCCAGCCCTTTTTTGTATTTTATTAGAGTCAGGGTCTCACTGAGTTGCTAAGTGCCTCGCCATTGGTGAGGCTGGCTTTGAACTCGTGATCCTCCTGCCTCAGCCTCCCAAGTGCTGGGATTACAGGCGTGCGCCACCACGCCCGGCTTGAGTTTCATTATTTTTAAGAAGAAATTTGTCCCTGAGCTTCTCTGCAGGCTTGTCCTCATTGCCTGGCCCATGTTTTCTCTGTCCTCCTGGCTATTGATGCTTTTGTGTTCTCTCTCCTTTCTGTACCCCATGTCTTCTTCCTACTTTACATCCTCACTTTGTTTAAGCAAGTCTTCTGGTAATTTCCTTTTGAAAAGGAGTAGAGCGAGGAAACATTTTGGAGACGTTAATTCTGAAAAAGGCTGGTTGAATACTGCATTGATAGTTTGGCTAGGTATAGAATTCTAGGTTGGAAAGTTTTTTTTTTTTTTTTTTTTTTTTTTTTTCATAGTTTCCAAGGCTTTGCTCCATTGTTTTCTAACCTCTACATTGAAAACCCCAAAGTTGTTCTTGAATCTTTTTCATGTATCCTAATTATTTCTCTCTGGAATGTTGTAGAATCTTTTCTGAGTATTGGGGACTCATTCACTCTAGAAACTCATATCTTTCAATTCTACAAAAAAAATTATTAAAGAATTATTTTCATGGCCAAGCATGATGGTGCCCACCTGTAAATCCCAATGACTCAGGAGACTGAGGCAGGAGGATCACAAGTTTAAGGCTAAAGCCAGGCATGGTTTTACACACCTGTATCCCCAGTGATTCTGGAGGCTGACACGGGAGGATCACAAGATTGAGACTAGTAACTTAGCAAGGCCCAAAGCAACTTAGTGAGACCCTATCTCAAAATAAAAACTAAAAATGAGCCGGGCACGGTGGCGCACGCCTGTAATCCCAGCACTTTGGGAGGCTGAGGCAGGAGGATCGCGAGTTCAAAGCCAGCCTCAGCAATGGCGAGGCACGTAGCAACTCAGTGAGACCCTGTCTCTAAATAAAATACAAAAAAAGGTCTGGGGATGTTGCCCAGTGGTGGAGTGCCCCTGAGTTCAATCCCCAGTACCACAAAAAAAAAAAAAAAAAAAAAAAACTAAAAATGGCTGGGGTTGTAGCTCAGCAATAAAACACCCCGGGTTCAAGCACAAGTATCATAAAAAATAGATATATTTTTCTGTAACTTCTATTATTTAGGCATCAGGACTCCTCTATGTGTCCTCTAGTTTCTCTTATTCTTTTCTACTCTTCTCCATCCATTCAACATATTTGCCTTCCTTCCTGGAAACTTTTGAGTATCCATATCTTCTCTTAATATGTTCAACTCCATTAACATACCACATCTTCAACTGGGTCAGCTGTCCTCCAGATCAAGACTCTAACTTTCCAGAGGAAAACACCTTTGGTCTTTCACCAGATGCTACAGTTTGGATATGGTTTGTCCCCGATTTAATGGTATTGAGAAAAGTGAAACTTTAAGAGGCATGGCCTAGTGGTTGATGACTTGATCTTGGGGGCACCAACCTTGTGAAGGAATTAATGCAAGTCTTGTTCCTGAGACAGTGAGTTATTATAACATAAACCTGGCACCTCCTCTTGGGTCCTTACTGATTCTTTTTTTTTTTTTTTTTTTTTTTTGCCGGTTCCATTCCTTTGAAAGGACACTAAAGTTTATTCAACCTGTTGCAAAGAGTTAAGTCCAAAGTCAACAGAGATCGTTTATTGTATCACTGAAACATCAAATTGACTTCAGGACATGTTTCTGTGACTGGATAACTCTTAACTCTTATTCATCAGCCTGCTGAACCGTTCCTTTTTCAGAAACATAAACACCATCCCAAAATTTTCTGATAGCCTTGTTTTTCACTCTTGTGGCATGCTGAATTAAAGTGGCTGAATTTGAAAACAAGTTCAATACCATTTCCTTCAAGGATTCATTCATCTTTCTGAGCTGGAGACACTGAACAAGTAACACCTGTCCTCATCCGAACCCTGCGGATGTATTTTTCACCCAAGAAATTTCCTGAATAACAGTGTTGACGGGGAAGTGAGCATCACAGGCCTTACCTTGTCACAGAAGCCCAGCGTAATGCCCTTGATCACGGCACGAACAGGGGCCCGTTCCTTTCTATTTCCCCACCATTTCTCAACCCGTAGCCTCTTCTTCTTCTTTCCAAGGAGGCTGAGTTCTACATTGATATGATTGAAATCCTTCCAGAGGGTCCCTCTGGGACCCTTCACAGTAACTGTGCATCCCTTCAGAGTAATGTCAACATTTTCTGGAATGTCGACGGTCTAATTCCTGAGAATGGTCTTCATTCTCGCAGTAGGTGTGGCAAAGAGCGGGTCCTTGCTTCCTGTCTCACCACCTAATCTCTCCCACTCCTGCTCCCGCCATTATGATGCCATTGGCCATAAGGCCTCACCGGAGCCAAGCAGGCCTCAGCAACTTGCCCTTGACTCTCCAGAGCCATGAGCTAAGCCTCTTTACTTTGGGTTTTTTTTTTTTTTTTTTTTTTTTTTTTGTGGTTACCGGGGATTGAACTCAGGGGCACTCGACCACTGGGTCACATCCCCAGCCCTTTTTTGTATTTTATTTAGAGACAGGGTCTCACTGAATTGCTAAGTGCCTCGCATTGCTGAGGCTGGCTTTGAACTTGAGATCCTCCTGCCTCAGCCTCCCAAAGTGCTGGGATGACAGGCGTGCGCCACCGCGCCCGGCTAGGTATTTTTTATAGCAACACAAAACAGACTAAGACAGTAGGCTTGGGAGGGGCAGTCCAGTGGGCAAATAGGGTACAAAAAGGAATCTTGTTAAAGAGATTCCCCCAATCTTCACCCCTTTGTCCTATTTCCAGAGGTGAAGGATGTCAACAATTCCAAACTGTTTTGAAGCTTCTATAGCATAACTTGGTGTGGTTTTGCTCTTCACTAATAGTTTAGTATTCAGCTAACTAGAGTTAGCTGAACTGCTAAATCAGTTACTGTTTACCCTTCTGTTTGAAACATGTTGTTGTGTTCTACAATCCTGTCTTCTCCAAGCTTCCCGGCTTGTGCTTCCCTCACCCTGTGACTGGGGATTGAACCCCAGGGTGTTTACCCCTGAGTTACGTCCCTAGTCCTTTTTATTTTATTTTATTTTTTTATTTTTTGTGGTATCGGGGATTGAACTCAGGGGCACTCGACCACTGGGCCACATCCCCAGCCCTCTTTTGTATTTTATTTGGAGACAGGGTCTCACTGAGTTGCTAAGTGCCTCGCCATTGCTGAGGCTGGCTTTGAACTCACGATCCTCCTGCCTCAGCCTCCCAAAGTGCTGGGATTACAGGCGTGCACCACCGCGCCCGGCTAATAAGTGAATTTAGCGAGATCTCTAAATACCAAGAGAGGACCCTTGAGAGTGTCCCACTGTCCTCTTTCCTCTCCCTTTTAATGAACTCATGCCTATTTCTCTGAGTGACACATCTGGAATATTCCTGACTTGACAGCAAGGATCAGGGTTTCAAGGAGGGTCTTCCCATTGTCTCCGTTTCCCAGAGGTCCCCAGCACTGTAACAGTTTCATTTGTGGTTATGGTTGGTTAGCAGCCTGCCACACTGGAAAACTGTCAACTAACTGCTAACACGGAGTTTCTCGAACTCTGAACTCTCGGATGGGGCTTCTCCGAGTATCTGTATTCAAAACTGAGAAACTGCTGTCAGTGGTATGTCACGCTGAACATTAAACCAGAAGAGAGAGAGAGAGAGAGAGAGAGAGGGTCAGTTCAGCATTTTGTAGGAATCACACGGGTGGCTAGCTGAGTAAAACATGAATTTGGAAGGACAAGCTGTAAGTCAGGGAGGTGAGTTAGAACACAATTGCTGCCCAAGTGGGCTCGAGGCTCTGGGAGATCAAGGTGACCAATGTATTCAACTTGGATTTCAAACTAATGAAAAAAAATCGCTGTGAGTCATTTTAATATAACATCATAGATAGAAAAAGAATAAGTCAAAAAGCCGGGCGCGGTGGTGCACGACTGTAATCCCAGCACTTCGGGAGGCTGAGGCAGGAGGATCACGAGTTCAAAGCCAGCCTCAGCAATGGCGAGGCACTTAGCAACTCAGTGAGACCCTGTCTCTAAATAAAATACAAAAAAGGGCTGGGGATGTGACCCAGTGGACGAGTGCCCCTGAGGTCAATCCCCGGTACCAAAAGAAAAAAAAATAAAGGTAAAAGAATAAGTCAAAAAAAGGATAAATTACTGATTTATTTTGAAACAGTTAATGAGTTATGATATATGCAATGTTATAGCAGCACAATTGAGATGAAAGAATAGTTTTGTTTCATACTTTTAACACTTTTGTTTCCTATTGTTATCGAGACCGATTATAATTATGCAAATTTGGACTATTGCTCTGTACAAATACAAACAGGCAAATCAATGATTTATTGTCAAAGTAAATTTCCATTTGCAGCAAAATAACATTTTTTAAGTCGCCATTTTTAAGAAGTGTGTGTGTGGGAATCATCCCATTAATAGGTCTATAGAAAAAAAAACATATAAAAGGAACTTTTTAAATCCTGAAAGACATTAGGCTCTAATTGTGTGACTCACAAGTGCTAATCCACTTTCTGATTGATTCGGAACATCCTGGCTCATAGTCAAAAGGCACCATCAATGTACTTTGTCTTGCAAACTCAGTTTCTACTCAACTTCAATGCAGTGCATAAATTTTCCTTCTTATAAATTCCTGACACACAGCAGGAGCAATTATCATCATCGCTTTTTGTTCATAAAATCATTAATCGTCTAAAAATGATTTTGATTGAATCGACAGAAGCTTTTGATGCACAATGAGATCTTGTAATAAATTTTGATTGGGGACTTGATTGAAATTCATGCCATTTCAGATACTGAGAAATAATTTGATTTTAGTGAAAATGTGTTTGTGCAGAGCTGCTTACACGTGATTGTTTCAGAACACAGAGTACTTGAAGTTTTGAACTTTCTGGGCTTTCTGTTTGTTTTTTGCTCATAGGGCAGCTGGGGGCAAGGGTTGCTGGGAATTGAAGCTAGGTCTTTGGGCATGCTAGGCAAGTGCTCTACCATTGAGCTACATCCCCAGATCAATCTCTTGGTTTTGCAAAACCATAACCCATAGTCCATCGCAAGTGAAAAGTACCATACATATATGACCAGCTCAGGCTGGTCTCCAACCTGGGATCCTCCTGCCTTAGCCTCCTGAGTAGCAGGGATTACAGGCATGCACCACTGTGTCAGGTATCCATATGTATTTCTAACAGCTAAGAACTCTTTTAAAGAATAATTACAATGTAATTGTCACACACTTAAAAAAAGAAAAGTCAACAACTCCTTAGATGCACTACTATGGGTTGGATCTGAGGTGTCCGCAAATGAACACAGGAATATCCAGAGGTGAGATGATTGGATTGTGAGAGCCGTGACCTAATCAATCAGTCCATCCTACTTTGAATGAGCAGGCAGTTGGGGTGTGGCTGGAGGAGGGGGTCACTGGGGGTGGGCCCTGGGAGGGTGCACCCTTTCCCCTCTCTGCTTCTTGGCTGCCGGGAGTGAAGCAGTGTCCCTCAGCCGCACCCCTCCTTCCTGATGTCCTGCCTCACCTTGGGTTCAGAGCACTGGAATCTGCTGGCCATGGACCGAACCTCTGAAGCTGTGGGCCAAAATAAACTGCTCCTCCTCTAAGTTGTTCTTGTCAGGTATTTTGGTCACAGTGATTAGAAACCTGACTGACACAGTCCCTCAAAGGCCCCTGTGTTAAAAGCTGAGTCCTCACCCACACCCCCCGTGGGAAGGTGGTAGAACCTTTAAGAGACAGAGTCTAGTGGGAGGTCTTCCGTCACTGGGAGGTGTGGCTTGGAAGAGGAAATCAGGCCCCAGCCCCTTCCTCTTTCTCTGCTTTGAGTCCTAGCCATGAGGTAAGCAGCTCTGCCCTGCCACATGCTTCTGCCACGGTGGGCTGCCAGGTCACAAAACCTAAAGCACTGGGGTCATGACTTCAGTCATGATCCTGGACTGAAACCTCCAAAACTGTGGACCAAAACAAACTTTCCAGTCTTTGTAAAGTGGTCAACTCAGGTGTTTTGTCATAGGAATGGAAAGGTAACTAACACATTCACCAGATACCCTTAAAATAGAATTTTTTTTAAATATTTATTTATTTACTTAAGTTGTACATAATGCAATGCATTTATGTTTACATGGTGCTGAGGATCGAACCCGGGCCACGCACGTGTGAGGCGAGCGCTTTGCCGCTGAGCCACAACCCCAGCCCCCAAAATAGAATTTTAAGATGACAAATCATCAGTGAAACCAACATTAAATTGAAAGCCATTGTAAGAGATTGACTTCCAGCACAAGGAACTCGCACACCCACTCCCCAGTGAAACTGATGAAGAGACAACCATTTAAAGTATCTGAAAAATGATCCTAAGGGTACACAGCAAACAAAGAAGCGCCTGAGCAGGAAAATCTACGAAACTTTGGTAAGAGTCTGTGGTATGTGAACCAAACACCAACCTTGAACTGCCCCCTCTCCCCGCTCCCAGCTCTGTGAGATGAAAACTCAGCTCCAGATTGGTACAACCAAGGACAAGAGGCCTCCTCTCCCTCCTCCCCAGCTCCCAAGACTTTCTTCCTGGGAGGGGCAGGACATCAGCATTTCTCATACTGCCCCCCAGTTCCCTGTTGCGGAGGCTAAGTCAAGGGCAAGGGTGGCCAAGAGGTAAGGACTCTCTTCTTCCGCCCAGCCCCTACTCATGGAATGAAGACTTCACCTGGGGCGTGAGATCACGAGGATACCATCATAAGGTCAGGGTTCCATCCCAAGAGAGGACAGCGGAGAACTCCTGTTTCCTTTCCATCTAGCATCCCAATCCTAAAACACGGAGCATTGCTCAGAGAAAAGCACAAATCTTAACTCAAAAATCGTGTCTGGGGAAAGAAGCAATCTACAAAACAGAAAGGCGCTGATCTCTTCCCAAAGGAACTGACTGGGAGAAGGTGGAGGGCTGGTGAAGCCAAAGACAACAGAAGGGAGGACAGGAGGATGGGTAGGAGGCTTTGGTCGGAGGGGTACTGCCATTGGGGGGTGAAGGTAGACCCCCGTCATTACCACAGATGGGGGATCAACTCCCACAAGGGAGGAAAGCACCACCCTTCCTTAAGGCAGGAAGAGTCTGGGCTGAGTTTGTGGGTTGGAAGATGGAAAGCTGAAGAAATAACTAGTTAGTGATTCCCTTTTTCTCTATGAAGTAGGAGGTAAGCCTCTGAATGAGAGGGAGGAGAAAAGGGAGGTCGGAGTTCTGATTAACCACAGAGGAAACAGGAGCAGGCTGTGATAGATGAGTGATACCCACAGGGATTTTGACACTTAAAGACCGTGGAAGTTGAAATGAAAGACTGGAATCCATGAATTCCAAGCAGTGCCCCATCAGCAGGGTAGGGAGAAGCACCTCACCCTGCTCAGCAGCCTTACAAGAGAAAAGCCTGGCTGGGTGTGTGTGTCCCCCACCCCCATCCTGATTGGGCCAGACAAGGTACTGATAGATAGGCTTGGGTGATGGGCCACCTCCCCCATGGGAATTTCCATGAGGAGCAACCTGGTTTCATTTTCCCCAGGCAGGAGCCAATTGGCTTAAAGGTCACCCTATTCCCTAGGAAAAGAGCCAATAGCATAAGGTTGCTCTGGTATACCCCCCACACACACACCAGAAATCCCTATTTAAAGCTCCTGCCTGCCCGGAGCTCAGACACAACAGCTCCTCCCTGCTGAGAGGAAGCAGCCGCTGCAACAGCTCCAGACTCACCATCTCCAGCCCAACAGCAGCTGCCCCAGCCGACAGCTCCTGAGACCACAGCCAGCAAGACCAGGCAGCCACCCTCCATCCAGAGCTTGCACTCTCCCGTCTCCCGGACTCCTCTCTCCCACCAGAGCTTGCACACTTCCCTCTCCCTGACTCCTCTCTCCCTGTAATTCTTCTACCTCCGACCAGCCATAAAGGCTGGTGAAGAAATCTCTTGGCTGCACGGTTGTCTCCGGTGTGATTTTTGCCCTTCAGGTACTAAGACTCATCCCTGACCACAGGCCCTGAAGGCATTTCTGGGAAGCCTTGCAAATGGGCAGATACCACTGTCCACACCAAGATTTCTCTCTCATGGGAGAAGAATAGAAGAAAGTCAGAGGAGGACGCAGGTCCTGGTCACCCTTGCTGATTCCAGGCAGTTGCGTGTCTGGAGGATTTCACAGGATTCTGAGTTCTAAGTACAATGTCCACTGCAGAATCCACCACTGGACCTACTGATCACTGACAGGGAGGGCTCTGCCTCAAGAGCTCAAGGTGCCCTTCCTGGTGGTGCTAGAGCCCAGCTGGACCTCTATGCCGCCAAGCTCTCCAGCTCGGCTTCCCGTTGTAAAAGGAACGCAGTGCGCTGAGGGGCCTGATTTCTCTGGATAGTCACCAAATGACAGGATGACAGTTTCACCAACCCCACGCACCTCCACCACCATGTATCCTGTCTCTGCAGACTCCCCACCTCACCCTCTCCACTTCCAACCCAGTCTGAGCTGTGGGGGTTTCTTCTCCAATCTCCCCCTCCCCTCTCAAGCTCCTTTGGCAAACTGGATCCTCCCTGGATCCTCACGTTCTGCAAAGACGTGAGGCGGCAGGATCCAAATCCACATGTCTGATAGTCGTTCCAAACGGAGGCCAGCCGGTGCTTCCCGGCTGCCGCCTGGAGCCAGAGCCGGCCGAGGTCTCCCAGCGCGCAGTGCGCAGCCAAACCACAGGGGGCGACGTCTCCCCGCACCCCAATTGCCCACGGCACAAGGCCCTCCAGCTCTTGCCCAGGAGGGGAAAGAGCCCTGTGTGACCTGCTAGCTGAGTCCGTGGTGAGGGCACAGTGGCCGGGGTGTCAATTGTCCAAGTCCCGGAGGCAGAGGGTGGCCCTGGAAGGGAGCGCGCGACTCAGCGCAGGTGGCGACACTTTTGCCTCCCGGGACCAGCGCCCGCAGCTCAGTCCCCGAGGGTGCGGCGACCCCCGGTGGCCTGGCCGGGGAACAGGGGAGTTTCGGGGCGGGGAAGACCGGCGGCCGCACCGGTGTGCAGGGCGGGGAGAGACGGGGCGGTGGCCTCTGCGAGTCCGGCCCGGCCCACCCCGTTCTCTCCCCTGGGCGCCGGACAGCGGCGGGCCGGAGCGCGGAGGGCAGAGGACTCGGCGCCTACCAGCCGGGGCTGCATGAAGCCCCCGCGCGGCCAGCCCTTCTGGCTGCTGGTGCTGCTGCTCGCAGCCGCCTGCGCGGGGATCCTCGTCGCCCTGTACTCCTCGCCGGTGGAGCGGTCCCCGGGGTCCCAACCCCGAGCCAGGTAGGGCTGCCGGCTGACCCGAGGGCGCAGGGGGCGAGCAGGGAGCGGGGACGGCGCCCCGCGCAGGGCTCTCCGGCCGCCCGCAGCCTTCAACCGGCCCTCACGGTGGCTCACGGCGAGGACTCCGCCGCGTCCCTTTGTCCCCAGAGCCTCCACCCAGCGCTGGCCTCGCGCTGCCTCTGCCCGGGTCCGAAAGTTACGGACGACCGGTCCCAACACTCTGGGTTGGTTCCCTCCGTGCCCGATTTAAAACACTCTTTATCATGGAAATTTGGCTGGACCACCTGCGCCTGAGAAAAAGGGTTTCTTCTGTGTAGGCAACTCAGACTCCACTTTTGAGGCAGGAACCCGAGCCTCCCGGTTTCCACCTTTGCCAGGATCCTCAGGTGACCGGTCGACTGTCAGGTCCCTGCTCTGCGGCCGCCGGGCTCCCTCCCTCCCCGCCAGGTCGCGGTACGCGGCGCCCGGAGAAGCGATCCTGCCGGGCGGGAGCGGACTCCGCGGGGAACGGGGCCCCGCTTCTGGGCGCCTCTGAGCTCCCCACCTGCGCCGCCCTCCTGCGCTCGTCCCCCTCCCCTGGCCCGGCCCCTTCTTTTCTTTTGCGCCCCGCGAGGAGGAGACACCTGAGAGGCTGCCATTAGCAGGAGAGGGTTCCAGTTACTGGAGAAGTCTCAAAAGGATTTAGTTTTACTTCTGGTTGGGCCGACCAAGCCGCGCTGGAGTCTGGGTTTGGGAGGCCAAAGAGCGCGGGAGCCTCACGCAGAGGCCTCGCAGGCCTTCCCTTCCAGCGCGTGCGCACCCCTCCGCAAACCTTGCCGCACGCACAGTGAGATGAAACCAGAATATCTGATTCCAGGGGATAAGGTCAAAGGACACGTCCAAGTTGCCAAATAATATGAAGCACACTTGCCAATTATTATAAGTCCACCCTCTTAGAGGGAAGTGTGCTCCAGTGGTACCTGAGGTTACTAACATCCTTTAAAAGTACCCAATATATCTTTATTTTCTTATTTTCTTTTTTAATTAATTAATTTATTTATTTTTGGTACCGGGGATTGAACTCAGGGGCACTCGACCACTGGGCCACATCCCCAGCCTGTATTTTTATTAGAGACAGGGTCTCAGTGAGTTGCTGAGTGCCTCACCATTGCTGAGGCTGGCTTTGAACTCACGATCCTCCTGCTTCAGCTTCCCAAGTGCTGGGATTACAGGCGTGCGCCCCCGCGCCCGGCCCCAATATATCTTTAAATATGAGTTTCATTGTATCTCCATTATACTTCAATAAAGCCACTTTTAAATCTTTTGCAATTGTTCTCCTTGCCAAGCACTGTGGCGCAGGCTTGTAACCCCAAGACTCCAGAGGCTGAGGCAGGAGGATCACAAGTCTGAGACCAGCCTGGGCAACTTAGTGACATCCTGTCTCAAAGTAAAAAGTAAAAAAGGGCTGGCGGCAAAACTCCACGGAGTCCAATCCCCAGCACTGCCCCCCCCCAACACACACACACAAACACAAACACACACACAAACACAAACACAATGTTCTTTTCAAAATCTAGTATGACTGAAGAACCTGCCCAGTCTTTGCTTCTTGGTGCTGTATGCGTTGTGACAAATCCCAGGGCACTGGTCAGGACTCATTCTCATGGAGGTGGTGGATATTTTAGTACAAGAGGGAAGCAGGATGGGAGGGGGATAGCCAGTGGGCTGTGTGACCTTATGCGACTAGGACTGCAGAGGGGCTTTCCTGGCTGTATACAGGGGACAGTCCAGGAAGATTGGCTGGGACAGGATCTCTGGAATGAAGGAGGGATGCAGCCTGGGAATCTACTCAGGGAAGAATCTAGTTCAGCAGTTCACAGACATGAAGACTTGCAGACCTGTTGTTTAAAATATTTTATTTTTTATGAAGGAGGGGGTGAGGATCTACATAGACCTTCCAGTTACCATCTATTGTCAACCTTATTTTGCAAAAGAAAGGACATTTTAGGGCCCCAGATTAGTAAGAATATGATCTAAGTTGAGTAAATTTAGTTTTATGAAAAACAGGCTACATTGCGCTGGGTGCAGTGGCGCACACCTGTAATCCCAGCGGCTCGGAAGTCTGAGGCAGGAGGATCGAAAGTCCAAAGCCAGCCTCAGCAATTTAACCAGACCTATCTCAAAATAAAAACAAAAAGGTCTGGGGGTGTGGCTAAGTGGTTAAGCACCCCTGGATTCAATCCCTGGTACAAAAGAAATAATAATAATAATTTAAAAAAAAAAAACAAGCCAGGCGTGGTGGTGCACGCCTATAATCCCAGCACTTGGGAGGTTGAGGCAGGAGGATTGCAAGTTCAAAGCCAGCCTCAGCAACTGCGAGGCACTTAGCAACTCAGTGAGACCCTGTCTCTAAATAAAATACAAAAAAGGGCTGGGGGGCTGGGGTTGTGGCTCAGTGGTAGAGCGCTCGCCTAGCACATGCGCGGCCCGGGTTCGATCCTCAGCACCATGTAAAAACACATTGTGTACAACTAAAAGCAAATAAATAAATATTTAAAAAAAAAAAAAAAAGGGCTGGGGATGTGGCCCAGTGGTCGAGTACCCCTGAGTTCAATCCCCGGCACCAAAATAAATAAATAAATAGAATTTGGGGACTGAGCTCCCCAGGCAGCCCAGGCTAAGCAATGCATCCTGGCTCTTTCTCAGAGGAGAGTCACCCTGTTCATGTGGGTGAACAGGGGATCAATCCCAGGAGAAAAGAGACAATAGAGGAAGGAATCATCTCTGCTCTTTCTGGGCTGTCACTTGAGGATCTTTCGGGAAACCTGGGAAAACAAAGGGAGGCTGATCCCAGATTCCAGAGTGGTCAGCCATCTCAGCACCTACAAGACATTTTTCTCTTTTTCCCCTTGCAAACTGCCAATCCCAAATCCTCTGCCATCTGCTCCTTTCTGGTTGCTGGGCATGGGGGGTGGGAGTAGCATGACCACCCTTTTGAATGGTCTTTGGTGGATCCTATTCCTTCCTTCCAGTTTTCCCTCTGCCCTGCTATTGGGGCCACCTAATGCCTGGGAATTGGGAGTAACATCAGCTCCTTACCTCCCTTCAGAAGGGACACTACAAAAGAGGCTGGACAAGGTCCTTTAGGTAACGTAAGTGGTATTTAGAAGGCACTTTTCATACGTGGTAACCTAGACTTTCTTTGGACCCAACAACTAAATGAGCTCAGTATGATCATCCCTGTTGCACAGACACAGAGACAGGTTCTGAGAAGTTCAGCACCTGCCTAAGATCGTACAGCTGCAAGTGGTAGAGCAGGATGCCACCTGGGGGTCAGGCTCCTGAGTCAGGCACTTTACCAGGACCGTGTTACAGAAGGCTCAGGGGATTCCCATCATCTCAGACCTAACGCCTGCCTCCTGGGCTTTGGCAGGGACTCCTCAGATGATCCCAATTCCGGAGACTGCCAATCTTTCCTATTTTATATTTTCATACTTTAACCACCATCTCACTGTTCCCATAAACCCCACATTAAAAAAAAAAAGTATTTATTTTTTTAGTTGTAGTTGGACATCATACCTTTATTTTATTTATTTTTACGTGATGCTGAGGATCAAACCCAGGTCCATACATGTGCTAGGTGAGCGCTCTACCGCTGAGCCACAACCCCAGCCCTAAACCCCACATTTTTGCCATTCACCAAGGGACCTAATTTCTGGGTTTATGTAGCTGGAGAGCACACAATCAAGTAACAGTATTTTGTGTGCCTAAAGAGGGAGATATGAGCAAGAATAAGAGTGTGGGAGAAGGATGAAAAGAATAGATACTTTTTGGACCCTGACACTTTATCAGGAATCCATCTAGAAGCTTCCAAGGGGTAGGTCAGATCCGATGCTAGGGCTGACCTGGGCCTGCTTTAATTCTGCCTTCTCCCACAGGAACAGCCCGCCTCACCATGAGTTCTTCCAATTCAAGGAATGGAGATCTGAGAACACAAAGGTACAGTGATCAGCCCCCCTGGGGCAGTTATAAGCATTGTCAGGTTATCAGGAAGGAGGAGAAAGAGGAGCAAACCAGAACATTTTCAGGAGATTACTGGGCTGTCGCTGCCTGCAGCAATTGCCGCTTGCAGCAACGATACCGTGGGAGAAAATTCGGAGGCGGATTGGAAATGAAAAAGTTCTTTTATTCTTCTTTCTTCTAACTTCTCTCTCCGGCTCCAACAACCTCTCCAACTCCAACAACCCTCTAACTAACCTCACCCGGTTAAATACTTTTTGCCTTAACAAGGACAAGTGCTAACAGCTTGAGCTTACAGGTGCGTCACACAGTGTTCACGGGCATAAAAAGATTCTTAGATAAATGCATGGATATCAGGTGAAAATACTTGAACACCTTTATGGCTCTCATCTAGCCGCCATCTAGCTATCTCCTCAAATAGGGCTCTTACACTGGGCCCAGCTCTCTGGAGCTCCACCAGTACAAAGCTAAGCATCCACCCATTGGGGTGTCTCTGACCTAACCAGTAGGGTTTCCTGTACCCCAGCAGTAGAAAAGGGTGAATAAATAAGCACCCCTGGGGTGTAGCCAGATGAAAAGTTCTTAGGAATCTTAAAATGTCATCATAAAATGCCAGGTGGATTTTACACTCTGATTCTGGAAATACCTACTTACTCTAAGTCACATTTAAACTACTCACCATGGAGTCGACTCCAAGCTCTGAGAAAATGTTCATGCTTGGCAGAGGATCTGAGAACTTTGGGGGGGCCCTGCTCCACAACCCTAAGTAATGGCCACCATGGACCGCAGGCCCCCATGTGCTGCTTGGCACATTACCTGCCTCCTCTGACTTAAGCCTCACAGCAACCCGGAAGGTAACTCTTCCAGGGGAGCAAACTGTGGCACAGAGAAGTTAGGTGGCTTGCTCAAGATCCCTCAGGGGGCAAGAGGTGATCCTGGGACTGAGTCCTGATCTGACCCCAGAAGCTGGCCCTGTTCTACCCTGCCACCAGGGCTGGGTATGGCAGTTGAGCTGGGAGGTTTCTATCTGTGAAGTTCTAGAGTGAGAGTTGAGGGGCCGGGCGTGGTGGCGCACGCCTGTAATCCCAGCACTTTGGGAGGCTGAGGCAGGAGGATCGCGAGTTCAAAGCCAGCCTCAGCCATGGCGAGGCACTTAGCAACTCAGTGAGGCCCTGTCTCTAAATAAAATACAAAAAAGGGCTGGGGATGTGGCCCAGTGGTCGAGTGCCCTGAGTTCAATCCCCGGTATCACAAAAAAAAAAAAGAGTTAAGGGGGGCTGGGGTTGTGGCTCAACGGTAGTTGTAGCTCGCCTAGCACGTGCACAACCCAGGTTCGATCCTCAGCACCACGTAAATAAACACATTGTGTACAACTAAAGCAAATAAATAAATATATATATATATATATATATATATTTTTTTTTTTTTTAAAGAGTTAAAATTTTCAGGGCTGGGGTTGTGGCTCAGTTGCAGAAGATAGAGTGCTCGCCTAGCATGTGTGAGGCACTGGGTTCGATCCTCAGCACCATATAAAAATAAAGTTTTATTGTGTCCACCTACAACTAAATATATATATACACATATACGTATATAATATTTAAATATATATATTTAATATATATGTTTAAATTATATATATAGTTAAAGTTGTTAAATATATATATTTAAATTATATATATGTGTGTGTATATATATATATATATTTTTTTTTTTTTTAAAGTTGTTTTCAGTGCCTGGGAGATTGATTGAGGCCACAGGGAAAGAGATTTCACTGCATACAAGAGCTAAGTGACAGCCAAGATGTTCAGAGACAGAGCAAATGGCCCTGGGCAGGTGATTGGGAGGGGGGCGCCAGCGGTCAAGAGAGACCTTACGTATTGTATGAGTGCTTGGACTAGGTCATATTTAAGTTTTCCAAAGTCCTTTCTACCTGGAATTACATGATGCTAATTAACACGTCCCCACCTGGTTTAAAACAAAGACTTTGAGATGGTTTTTGAACACATATAACAAGGGGTTCCAGAAAAAAAAAAAATGGGTCCTACTGTTTGAGGACCCCAAGGGGCCATGAAACCAAAAAGAAGCAGACAGATCCAGGATTTCACAGAATGCAATTTATCAGGGTGTGGTCCTGTGCAGCAGCAAGACCTGCACATGACCCTGAAATTTGGGACCAGAAAGACAGGCATATTTATGGGTTAGGACAAAAGTGAGTTTATCCAGCTATAGTGGATCTGATTTATCTTGAGATAATTTCAAATAGTCAAGTGCATCCTTGCAGCCAGGGTCCAAGTTATAAAGCATACAATTCCAGTGTTGTTATCTGTTTAGGGTCTTCTGGGAAATTATGCAGGAAAAACGAGCCAGGGTTATTCAGGGGCAATAGTGGCAGGTCCATCCCAAGATGGCTACAGTCATGGCAAGTGGAATCCATGCACAAGACAAAATCAAAATAGAATAAAATGAGGAAAAGCACAAAGGAAAAGTAAAGGTAGGAGAATAAGACAATGTTACAAGGTAGAAGAGATGGGCTATGTACCTGGCTCTGAGCTTTTTGGTGGCCGGAGCTAAGGGGACCTTGCCACCACATCCATGGGGATAAAAACAAGCCAGCTACCCAAGTGGAGCCCAGGCTTTGCTGATGTGGAGACCTGAAGACTCTTATTCTGGGACTGTAAAGAGGGCCCCTCATGCAACCAGGTGTGGTGGCACACACCTGCAATCCCAGTAGCTTGGAAGGCTGAGGCAAGAGGATTGTAAGTTTGAGTCCAAACTGGGCAACTTTGGGAGACCTTGTCTCAAAAAAGTAGAGATGTGGTAAGGCTGGCGTAGCTCATGCTAGATCACCCTGGGTTCAAACCCCAGTACCACGAAAAAGAGGGGTCCCCAAAACACCTTTATGACAAATTAAATTGTGAAATTATTATAGTCAGTTCTGCTATAATGCCTCTTTGAAAATGTGAAGTCGTGCCAACAAGATTGACATATCAGCTGTTGTGGTGGTGTACTCAGATAATCCCAGTGACTTGGGAGGGTGAGGTAGGGGGAATGCAAGTTCAAGGCCAACCTCAGCAATTTAGCAAATCCCCAAGCAACTTAGTGAGACCTTCTCTCAAAAAAAAAAAAAAAAAAAAAAAAAGAGTGCTGGGATGTGGCTCAGTGGTAAAGCACTGCTGGGTTCAATCCCTGGTACAAAAAAGAAAGAAAGAAAGAGAAAAAAAAGACTGGATTGCTATATAGAGAACAATTTGAGCATGCAAATTTTGCATTTGCTTATGAGTAATTTTGCCCGTGAGAAAACTAAGCAAAAGTAGAATATCACACCCAACTGACCCAGGCCACACAGGGATACACAAAAAGTGCACACACGCACCCTTGAGCCATCCGTCAGCTTCCTGTCACCCACACACATGGTATTACAACTTCCCTTCCGATGTCAGATAACCCCCTCCCACCATTTCACAACCCACAAGCTGCTGCCCTTCTGACACCCACTTCCACAGCAAACCTCAAGTCTGTTTCAAGGAAAAGTGCCATCTTGGGGTATTATTTATGTGTCCTTCAACAATGCTGGCTCCTGTCTTCCTCGGGTCCCTGTCTTTGGTTTCATGTCACTGGTGTTTCCAAGTGGTGGGCCACTCACCCCATCGCCCCAAGCCCTGTGGTTTAGCTGCACAGTTTTCAAGACATGGAGTCAGGTGTTCACAAGTTGCAGCACTGCGGCGGTGACCACGACTGTGCCGCTACTTCCTGCTGCATCCTCCCGTCAGGGAGCCCCGTTCAGGAGTAACAGCCGCCCAGCCAGGCCACGGCTCCTGAAATCCTGATGCTGTGGACAAGCGTCCTCGCTCTCCCTTAGTCCCAAGTGCAGAGGTGTCATATTCATTTCCTGTGACTGCTGGGGACAAATGACAACAGACTGGGTGGCTTCAAACAACAGAAACTGGTTCTCCAATAGTTCTGGAGGCCAGAAATCCAAAATCAAAGTGTTAGTAGGGCTGTGCCACCATGAAGGCTCTAAGGCACACTCCCTGGGCTCTCCCACTTTGGTGGTCCCAGGAGCTGCCTCTTCCACTCGGCCTCTGTCATGACATGTCGTTCAGGTGTTCTCACAGGGCCTCCTTATGAGGAGGCTCATTGTTGGACTTAGAGCCCAACAAATCACATATGGCCTCAGTTTTTTTGGTGGGGTTGGGGATGGTACTGGGGATTGAACTCTGGGCCTAAAGCATGTGAGGCAAATGCTCTACCACTGAGCAACATCCCCAGCCCCTATATGGCCTCATTTTTAATTATACCTTGATTACCTAGTTCCAAATAAGGTCACATATTAATGTTCTAGATGCACATGAAGTATGGGGGGAGGGTGTAAATGAGTTGGACATAAACACCAGTGGGAAGACAGGTGATTATAAATCTTCCCTTTCACACAAGCATCCTGCAGGGGTACTGCCAGGGCTAGGATTTGGACCAGGCTGATGGATTCCAAAGCCCAGGCCCAACTCCTCCACTGAAGGGGCAGGTCATACCCATTCACCGGAAAGTGCCCAAAGTTTGCCCAGGTGTGAGGTGAAGGAGTAGGAGGACAGACCCAGCAGAGCATGGAGATGTGGTGTCTGGGAGAGGAAG
Organism: Tamias sibiricus; assembly: GCA_025594165.1. Taxonomy (NCBI): domain Eukaryota; kingdom Metazoa; phylum Chordata; class Mammalia; order Rodentia; family Sciuridae; genus Tamias; species Tamias sibiricus. Next base: position 5,501,299 of record CM046660.1, read on the forward strand.
GGTTGGCAGGCTGTATCCAAACATTCCTCTGACCCTCACCAGGTGGCTGGACGAGAGGCCATTTCAGTTAGCAGATCCAGGTGGCCCCAGTCTGGAGAGGAAGGGCAGCTCGTCCCTCCAGCTCTCCTGGGGCCGCCCGCCCACCCAGGCCCCTTCCGATGGGGCTCAGCCTTCTTCTCTTCTCACCCACAGAGCCCGTGCTGCCCACACTCGCTTAACCTGGCCGTGCTGAGGCACCAGCGCTTCCGGAGACTGTTTGATCTCTCCACCCCAGTGCTGCTGTGGAGGGACCTCTTCACCCCAGAGCTCTGGGACAACCTGAGTCAGCAGAAAGGCCCCTATGGCTGGCAGGGACTCTCACACCAGAGTACTGATACCCCCTTCCCGTTCCCCGCCTTCTGCCTCAGTTAGCCCCTTCTTCCTCCTGCGGGCCTAGGGTGGACCAGGCCCCAGGACCCTCACAGCCTCAGTGACATGGGGTCTCCTCTGAGACCCCCAGCTGTATGACACCTACTTCGTCTCCCTCCTTCATCCAAGCGCACAGGGCTCGGCAGAGGGCTGGGGTGCCCCTGCCTGGCAGCTCTCGCCACCCTGGGGCCTGCCTGGCATGAAAGTATTCAGGTCCACAGAGGCTGAGGACAGAGGCCAAGGGGCCTCATCAGCCCCACCCAGAGCCCCTCTACATCAAAGCTGCCCCCACCCCACTTCAGATTCTTTTGTCCGGGACTACACACAGCCTTGCGAGGATGGATTATTCAAGTTCTTAAGGCCACTGAAGGCCCAGCAGAGCCCCCTCCCCACCACCCTTCTCTCAGTTCTCTCCCTCACTGACCCCCATTCTCTGCCCACACTATGTGCTTCTGGGGAGGGGCTGGGGTCAGGCCTCTGGGGAGCAAGGCCAGGGGGGTCTGCAAAGGCCCCCGTGTCCCCGGAAACAGTCCTCCCCATGGCTCCCCCTTGTCCTCACCCACAGCCATTGCCTCTACCCTGAGCCTCCTGAACAGCTCAGAGAATGGAAGACTGTTTGCTGCGCCGCGGGGGCGCTCCCCGGGCTGCATTCGGTGTGCTGTGGTGGGGAATGGAGGCATTCTGAACGGGTCCCGCCAGGGTCTGAAAATTGATGCCCATGACTACGTGTTCAGGTATGAGGGCAGGGCTGGGAGGGCGGGGGACAGCAGAGCTGGGTGGGGAGCCAAGGCAGCTCCCAGCTGAGACAGCTCAGCAGCAATGATGGACAGACAGGCACAAGGACTCGGCAGACCTGAAGACAGAGCGTGGGTGCGCAGGCCAGTGTGCCTGTTCCCAGGGCCTCTGCACACAGGTGTCCCCACGGGCGAAGGGAGGGGGTCTACACAGAGGTACGGGGATAGGCGAGGCAGAGCTGGAAGGAAAGCAGATAGCATGGTGTGACCCCATGACACTGATGTCCTCCGCTCTGGCCAGACTCAATGGAGCAGTGATCAAAGGCTTTGAGCAAGATGTGGGCACCAAGACTTCCTTCTATGGTTTCACTGTGAACACCATGAAGAACTCCCTCGTCGCCTACCAGGAGCTAGGCTTCACCTCCGTGCCACAAGGACAGGTGAGGCCTCCAACGGGCGTGCCATTGAGACGGACAGTGGGTGCCATGTTCCTGGGCCCTGTTGGTGGGATGGCCCACAGGGCTTTCAGACCCCAGTCCAGTGGGTGGAGAGGTAGTGCCAGGATCTTGGCTGCCCAAGGTGTGGCCATTAAAGGTCAAGGCAGATCTGGTCAGAGACCCCCGTGTTCTTTTCGGTAGCTGGGTCAGGCTAATATTTACTGAATGCTGATGACGTGCCAGGCAGCTGACAGACACCACATCAACTTTTACACTGCCTCACTTTACTGGTGAGAAGGTTTCCTTTCATTCGGCAAGTGGGCAGTGGGCCAGAATTCAAATCCAAACTGCCTATCCCAGAGCTCATGTCCTCTGGGGAGATCAGCCTGTCAAGGCGAGGTCCAGGGGAAGGATATCAATTGAACAGCTCTTTGGTGCCCAGGACAGTGCAGGTCATAGACACAGACATCATTGCAGCCTCGAGTGGGATCATCATACCTGTTTCCAAATGGCAAAAGTCAATCTTAGAGTTTCGGGAACATGTCCAAGGTCACCCAGCTAGAATTAAAACGAAGCCCCTTGGACCACAGGACCACAAGTTGTTTCCATTTCCCCACCGGGCCCACCAAAAGAATAACATGTGGCCTCTTGAATTCTCACAACAGCTCTGTGTAGGAAACTGAGGTTCAAAGAGACTGAGAAATATGCCCCAGGTCACAGGTCACAGCTAGTGGCAGCATCCATATTCTCTCAGCCACACTCAGTTGCCTTGACTTCATGCTTCCTGCCTCAGACAATCTGGGTGCCACATGCAGATCCCAGGAAAGGGGTTCTGTGTTGCAGGACCTGGTATCCAGAAGCTTCTTTCTCTGACTAGAGCATTCAGGAGGGTCCTACCCATAGTATGTATGCACTGAGTCCCCCTAGTAGAACCTTTCATCTCTAATAACAGAAAAAAAATGGGGCAGATATCTGGTGTGGCCACAGCACCTGCATCAGTTATCTATTGCTGTGTAAGGAATGACACCAACACCTTAAACATTTATTATGGCTCTGTTTCAGTGGGTGCGGGATTTGGGAGTGGCTTACTAGATTCTGGTTCAGTCTCTTAGGCAATGGGTTGTTGTCATCTGAAGGCTTGACTGGGGCTGGAGTCAGGATGGTTCCCTCAAAGGTCATTGAGACTTGCACCCCTCTGTAAGCCACTCAAGAGATCTCGTGAACTGGCAACTAGTTTCACTCAGAATAAGTCATCTAAGAGAGAACAAGGAGCCATAGCACCTTTTATGACCTAGTCTCCAAAGTTACACATTGTCTCATTCCACTTTCCATTTAATAGAAAACTTCTATGCACTAGTCCCTAAGTCCAGCCCATACTCAAGGGAGCTGGGTGCAGTGGTACACAGTGGTACACACCTGCAATCCCAGCTACTTGGAGGCTGAGGCAGGAGGACAGCAAATTTGAGCCATCCTGGGCAACTTAGACTGTCTCAAAATAAAATTTAACAAGAGCTCAATGGTACTGAAAAAAAAAAAATGGTATCGGGGGACAACAATTAGGCTTCACCCTTGCGGAGAAGGGTATCAAAGATCTGAACATACATTGAAACAACCCCAGTGCCTCAGAGTATGAATAAGGTATGTTAGGAAACTTCTCGGTCAGCTCGGGTGGCAAGCCTGCGTGGAGGGTGGGTCACTCTGAGCAGGAGCTGAAGTGGCCTTATCCCTGTTGCCCTAATAGGACCTGCGCTATATCTTCATCCCCTCAAGCATCCGTGACTACCTGATGCTGAGATCAGCCATTCTAGGTGTGTCTGTCCCCGAGGGCCCTGACAAAGGGGACAGGTGAGCAGCCATGTGGCAGTGGTGTGAGGCTGTGGTGAGGGGACGGGTAATGCTGAGTGGTCTCTCCATGCTTCCGGGGCCATGGTGGAGCCTGTGGGAAATCCCAAGAACTCAACAATCCCCAGACATTCAACGTGATTCAGTGCTGAGGAACTGTGTTGACTACCCCCAAGACGCCCAGGTGACTCTACTGGTTTCCTGCTGGCTCCAGGGACAGTTTCTCTGAATGGGGAGAGCAGGCCTGGCTCCTTGCTTCAGGCCATGGTCTCCATCAGCAGTCCAGCTGTCAGCTGCTCAAGGCCACAGGCCACAGTGGCAGAGGCCTTTCCTCAGCTGGGTCTAATGACCCGTTGAGAACACTGTTCTGAAGACTAAGTGGGGGCCACCCTGGTGGGTGGGCATCCTCCCCAGGAGCCTGGAGCACAGGCTGCTCAGGCTGTGTCCTGAGAGGTGGCAAGCCAGGAACGCATTGTCTTCCCTCTCCCGCCTTCCTGTGCAGTGGGCCTGGCCCAGCTCTTGTGAACCATGTCCTGGCCCTGGTCTACACCTGCTCCCAGCACGGCCCAGTGTCTTCTCCCTGAGATGAGTTGCTTAGAAACCTGTGCTACCACAGTGGCAGTCCCCTCTCACTGCCCTCTGGACGTTTCACCCACTTCCAAAAGAGCACATTTTGAGTGGCCTTTAAGGGTCAAATCACAAAAGCCAGTCCAACATCTGGCCCAGTCCTGTGTCCAGGCCCGCCCCCACCCCCAACAATTGCACCCCCTGTTGCTATTGGTCACCAGAATGGGCTCTATGACACCAGCAGGACTGGGCTCATGGGGGGGCTGCCTCAGAGACATCAGGTGGACATAAGCCTCCCCAACACCAATGAACTCCCCCTCCCACACCCCTAATCCATCCCCAACCCAATCCCCCTCCCAGTCCCGTTCCAACCACACTGTCCCCCCTTCCAATCAGCTGCCCCAGCCCAGCTCTGGAGGCTCAATTCCTCCCGCCTCCCCCACCCGGGGGTCTTCCTCCCGCCCACCCTCTCACCCTGCCACCCCAACAGTCTCTCAGCCCTCTTCCCGGACTTCCTCCCTGACCCCCAGTCCTCACATCCAACACGTGGCCCGGACTCCACCGGCCTCCAAATCCCCCTCCCAGTCTGGTTTAAAGTCCCTCTCTAGAAACCCTTCCCTGATCCCCCCGGTGCCCCTGGCCAAGTCCCCCTTCCCACAGCCCGGTCCCCTCGGCCTCCTACATCGGGCCCATCCGGAACATCCCGTCCTACATCGCTCCCTATGTGCCCCGCTTCCTGAAGGAGCCGCCCTTCTTCCAGCCGCCCACGTCACCGCTCCCGCAAAACCAGTGCTTCCCCTGCCCCTTTCCCTGCACCAAGACCCGGGAGACCCCGCCTCTGCCCGACTCCTTCTACCTGCCGCTGCTCCCGCCGCCCCCGCACCAGCCGCTGACCAGCTGCACCTACCCCACGCCGCCCTCGCTCTTCACCCCGCCCTGCTCGCTCTCCTACTCCCCGCCCACCGAAGTGCTGCTGCGCGGGAAGCCGCACGTGGTGCCCTCGGTGCTGCCCGCCACCTTCTACACCCCCTTCTCGCGCTACTACTCGCAGCCCCGGCCCTACCGCCCCTACCGCCGGAACCCCAGCACCACCCTCTTCCCCTCGCTGTCCCCCTTGCACTTCGACGGTTCCGGGCGCTCTGTCCACTTCTATCGTGGGTCCTAGGCCTCACACCTATTTTGGACCGGAAGCCTCTGCCAGAAAATTCAAGCTACTGCATCCAGAATTCATCAGCTACCTGACGGAGAGGTAGGCGGATGGGGACGGGCGGGAACTCCAGCCCCCTCCCTTTCTGCGCCCACACCTACTGCGGGCGCCTGGGGTCCATGCAGTGGTGCTCCCCAGCCCCCCTGCGGAGTGCTGGAGGCCCAGCGGTGCCCAGCACTTTGTAATTCCCTTTACTCCTTTGTTTGCTCCCTTGACGGAGCAGTCAACGGGAAATGGACAGAGAACTCAGGATAACCCAAGTTTATTTCCCAGGGACCCTCACAAAGGCACAAACTCTGTAACAAGGAGCCAGGTGTGCGGAGGTGGGGGTTACCTAACAGCATAGGAGCAGAAATAAGGTGTTGCCACTGGAGAAAGGAGGAAAGATCTCACCTGGGTTTCCTTTCTCATCTTCCCAATTCCTGCCGTAAGATCCTTGAATTTTGGAATTCACTTGGCTTTTTCCCCAAATAGGGAACTGATTAGGTAGAACTTGTTTGAACGGGTAGCTGTGCAGTGTAATGGTGCAACCTGAAGCTTAACAGTCAGATGTTTCTCAGGTTTTAATACCTTTTTGTTTGCAGGTTTTTGAAATCAAAATTGATTAACACAAACTTCGGAGACCTATATATGCCCACTACTGGGGCCCTCATGCTGCTGACAGCTTTGCATACTTGTGACCAGGTAAGGAGCCTGTGGCCCTGTGGCCGCAGAGCACAGATGTGAGCAGAACTCAGTGACTCCCGATGGACCTTCCCTGAGATCTGACACCCTAGATGGGGATTCCAGGCCCCATCCCACATGGAAAGGATTCCCCAGTGCAGGCAGGAGTGGCACTGTCAACCTACTTGCACACCTGCTCCTCAGGGTCCTCTCCAGGATGGGCCTGGACTAGTCTTGCCTTGACCCCTGCAGCCACCTGACCCAGCACTTCCTTCTTTCACTCTAAATCACGTTGCTCTTCTGAAAGCAAAAATCTTCTCAACTGGGATGTCCTCTTGTGAGGACATCCTGGAGCTGGCATGGGACAGGTGAGCAGGTTCAGTATCCCACACATAAACAACACACTGAAATCACAGAGCAGATGTTCCTGATGAGATGTCACCATGTGAACTGCAGAGGCTGAGCAGTTTTCAAGGAGACCCCCAGTGAAGCCAGTACAAAGGCTGGAGGCCAAACTCCACTCTGGTCCCACATATTTCCCACTTTAATACAGGAAGTCTCCTGACTATAGTCACTATTAGGTCCTGAATCGGCTTGAACTTGGAAGATCATGGCTTTAGTCACACCCAAATTTCAAACCCAGCTTCTGCCCTATGTGATGGGGACATGTTTAGGTATGTCTCCACTTCCCTTGCTTGTCCAGGGGAGGAACTGATCTTGAGGTCATAAGGCTGGGGTGAGAGTATGCATGTGGGGTGGGGTGGAACGCTCCTGTGAGCTGTGTTTACCTGCATCTGCACATAGGTACTTGTGAGGGCACAGAGCAGACCTTTCTGAGTTCATACACCTCCAAACCTCAATAACTAACTCAACTCAATGATGGTTTTATCCAGGTCAGTGCCTATGGATTCATCACAAGGAACTACCGGCGTTATTCTGACCACTATTTTGAACGAGAAAAGAAGCCATTGATATTCTATACAAACCATGATCTGGCCCTGGAAGCTCTTCTGTGGAGGGACCTGCACAACGCTGGCATCCTCTGGCTGTACCAGCGCTGACCCCAAAGCACAAAGCTTCTTGCAGGGCTGTGGCCCTGGTACCCTCAACTGGCCAAAAGCCTTTTTCTTTTCAACCTTTGAGGCTTCACTCCCCTTGACCCTCTCCTTCCCAGCAGCAGAGGATGCTGAGGGGGACTGTGATTGTCACTAAAACTTGTTAAAAGGAGGGAACCCTATCTTACCATCACAAGAAAAACCCCTCTGGGTCTTAGACATCCCCACTTTGGCCAAGGGAGAGCACACTTCTTTGCTGGATTTGTTTCAAAATTGAAAACATGCCCAACATGAGACCATGACCCTCACCAGCAATGAGGCAGGCACACCTTGGAGCTAAGCAGCTCAAACAGTTGATAGACTTAGATCAATGACGCCATTAAGGCCCCATCAGTAACTAAGATCAAGCCAGCCCCAACCCACCCCCACTGGCATGTCTTCCCAAAACATCAAAGCCACTCAACTGAGGACCTCTCTCAAGAACCTTTCTGAGAACATGATTCTTCTGCCCTACCACCACAAAGTGGAACAGCAAAAGGCAGAGTGCAACTTGAGACTAGGTTAACTGCATAAATGAATGACCACTTTGTCTTGTGCTTGGGGGTTGGTAGAGAAAGTATACAAAACACTGGTGTTCAGCACAAATTTCACCACCAGAGTCCAAGAACAGGAGGTATTGGTGCTTGATGGGGCTCAACTGCATGGAAGCCTGCCTGCTGCCAAGGGTCTTGTCACCAACAGGATGACATTACTGGGTAATGAAACCTCATCTTCACATCATGGCTTCAATAAATTTGAACCTATCTAGTTGATAGGCAGTTTCATAATTTTATGGGCTTTTAAGTGATTTTAAGTCTCACCTAATCGAGTTACCCTACAGCCCCTACCCAAGCCCTGATACTCGACACAGACTAGTGGCTTTAGATCACTTAGCAGGCTGCACTGCACAAGGAGCTGGCAACTTCCCAAGGTAGCAGTAGCCTACAATGGCCAATCCACCAAGGCCAGGAACTGGCCTGTTTGTCTGGTTTTGGAAGGTTGATTCTGTTCACTCTGAAGAGGGATGAGGAACTCTGTCACCCCACACAGAATAGCGCTTCAGAAATCCAGACATCTGATCAACACAATGGACAGGTGGGCTTTAGTTATCAAGGCAGCTACTTGGAGAAACCACAGCATTCCACTACTTGGAGCCCAGAATTAGACTAGAGGCAAATAGTGAGGTTTCAGTTACTGACATCAGGACAAAGCCTCCTAGTTGGCCTTACCTTGACAATAAACAAGTCTTTCAATCTCCAGGAGAGTATTATGTTCCTTTGACAGAATACTTGGTTTGGAAGGAAGTCAAACGGGGGAATATATCAGGTACCTTGACAGTCATGCTCCACTCTGGTGTCTTACAGAGACCTAGTTGATGATCACTGACTAGATCCGATTACCTTGGTAACCCAGCACTGCCCTGACACCCGAGATTCATAGTACTTTCCCCTGGATGCCAATAGTACCCTTATCAATGCTTCATTAGATTTAAGGGAAAAGAAAGCAATGTTTGGGGGTGGCAATACATGCAGTATAGAAACACTTTAGGGGGCCAGGAGTGGTGGTGCACGCCTGTAATCCCAGCACTTGGGAGGCTGAGGCAGGAGGATCATGTGTTCAAAGCCAGCCTCAGCAATGTCAAGGCACTTAGCAACTCAGTGAGACCCTGTCTCTAATAAAAATACAAAAAGGGCTGAGGATGTGGCCCAGTGGTCGAGTGCCCCTAAGTTCAATCTCCAGTACCCCCCCCAAAAAAAAACACTTTAGCAGGTAAAAATAAAGAGAAAAAAAAACACAGATCAAATTCTATGTAATTGAGGTTAAGTATTATTCTGTGAAACTCCTAAGAATGTTCTGAGTTATAGAACAAATAATGCTCTTACTTTGGGTCTCAATCTGAAATCCACATTGCTAGAGAATCAAAAATACAAAACAAAAAGAACCTTTAATTGTGCTTCAAATTTTAAAAGTAAAACAATGACTTCACAGGAAATCTACTGAGAAATGCTTTTTGAGGCCAAGCATCTATTTCCCCTTAGCTTCCTACAACAATGTATACACATTAACAATTTCAGTTTACATTCACTGAAGTCCCATCTATACATGAGCTTATACCCAGACCACCTAAACTGAAGTTTGAATGTCTTCAGTTATACCCCAACTTCACTAGCTGCCAAAAGTGGTGGTGATGATCTCAGTCACTCAAATTTCTTGGCTATTTTTTGAGGATGAAACACAAAGAATTCTTATATGGTTCTATTTGGGGTTGATTAACTCATAGGCATTAGCAGAAGCAGGGCTGTGCAGATCCCATCTGGCACCGCTGGGAGATAACCTATAAAACAGAACAATTTCCAGTAAACGGCTAAGTGAGTCACAACCAAACATTAATTTGGAAGCAAAAGGCAAGCAGTCTAAGAGGACTTGTTCTAATCATCACGTATTGGGCATATATGTATACGTGGGAAGCACAAGTACTATCAAAAGTTTTAATGCAAGACAAGTGTGATGGTGCACACCTGTAATCCCAGCACTTGGGAGACTTGAGGCAGGAGGATCACAAGTTCACAGCCAGCCTTAGCAATGGAGAGTCACTTAGCAACTTAGTGAGACCCTGTCTCTGATAAAATATAAAAGAGGGATGGGGATGTGGCCCAGAGGTCAAGTACCATGGGGTTCAATCCCCGGTACAAAAAAAAAAAAAAAGTTTTAATGCAGGCTGGTGAGGTTCTAAAAGGACTCATTTTATGGAGCCAGTGTCCAAGGGGGGTGGCCAGAAAAGACCCCCACTAACCAGCAGGGATATTTATATCCAACTCCCTCTGGACATGAACCTCAAGGTTTACCTGAGTTCTGTCAAGTCCACTGGAAGCAGAGGATAACGTAGATCTTTTCCACCTGACAGCCCACTCTTTCACTTTATTTTACTTGGCAGGCTGTAAGCAGTTGGGGCCAGTTTTCAGGCTTGTTAAATCTCACCCAAACTGCAACTTCCCTGGTAACTAAACAAAAATATGACCTTAAATACAGACTCTGCACACACCTCCCAGTTTCAACAGAAGAGAAAGGCAATCTGTGTCCATTTCAAGCCTGGCATTTAAATGGAAACAAAGACAGACATCACACCCACAGTACCACTTTGCTTCTTTCTTGCTCATGTGCCAACCTCTGCTGCCCAAGCAATGGCCCAGTGCCATCCATGCCATTCAGACAGGATCTAAGCTACAGGAAGAAGGGCTCCCTGGTGCTGTTAACAAAGCACTGGAAAGCAACATCTCTGCCAGGGCCATGGCACCCTTCTTTCCTAAATGTCAGGGCATTGCTGCAGAGGCAAGGTCAGTAATTAAGCATTCTCACTGCCACAAGCTGGCATATATTTTACATTCCTGTTTCAGTTTCAAAGGGCACATTCATTCCTTGAAATATGTGGTAAGCACTCTTTCCTTCCACAGTAAGTCCTTGCCCATTTCTGCCGTCTCACGGAGCCCGTGCCTTCAGAGCCATCACTGAAGGGAACAGACGTTAACAGGGCAACTAGACCTTTAGTCTTCAGGTCTGATTGCTAGACTAGAGTCTCAGCAGGGCACACACAACTCCCTGCAGAGTCCACTGGATTTGATCTTTAAAAAGCCTGAACTACTTCTGGAAGATGGAGCCACACACCCCTAAGCCTCAGAATAGATTATTTTCCCTCAGTTGAGATTTTCAGACAGGGATAACTAACCACCATCACAGGCTTGTGGGGCTTCTTAGGACCACATAAGATAGAAACCAAGTTTACAGAGAAGAACTGTTTCACTTGCCTTCTGGCAAAGCAGTTTACAGTTCCCCCTCTCAGCAGATACCTGGCAATGAAAACAAAAGTATGTTAAAGACTCCCTGCTACTTAGCACCTCCTTAAGTCCAGGGCAGGGGAAACAAAGAGCTAACCCTTCACCCAAGCCTGTTCCGCAGGACTTCTCTCCTTACATGAGAGATTCCACTTGGAGTTTTCAGGTCCATGATGGCTGCCACAATGTGGCTGCTAGAAGATCCTTTTCCAGCTTCAGAAACTGAGGCTGAGACTGCACCTGGTGAGAAAGAGAAATTGGAAAAAAAAAAAAAAAAAATACTGAAGAAGATATAAACAGAGTTAACTCTCAAGTAGTTCTCTTTAAAATCATGAACTTCTCATAAGACAAACTTGCAAAGCTGAGTTTCAGATATCCACATTCCACACAGAAAGACCTTTCCTTGCCTTCAGACAGGGATAACTTGACATCATCATGAACTCAGCTCACCAATCTGCTAGCCCACAGCACTGCCTGCCAGAGCACACATCAATGATTTTTTTTTTTAAATTTGCTTTAGTTGTACATAATGCATTTTATTTGTATGTGGTGCTGAGGATGGAACCCGGGCCGCGCACGTGGTAGGCGAGCGCTCTACCGCTGAGCCACAATCCCAGCCCAATGATTTCTTATTAAGTTGTGCTTTACTTCCCTCACGAGAACTGTCCATCAACCTTGTCTACTTTATTAGAATATGCTTTCCGACATAGCAGAATTTTAGTATCTAGTGTCTGGATGCAGCCAGTGTCCCAGACCTGGCTCATCGACAAGGTCTTTTGAAAGCAGAGTGCTTGACAGCTAACAAGAGGTAACATTAAGAGCCGGGCACGGTGGCGCACGCCTGTAATCCCAGCACTTGGGAGGCTGAAACAGGAGGATTTGCGAGTTCAAAGCCAGCCTCAACAATGGCGAGGCACTTAGCAACTCACTGAGACCCTGTCTCTAATAAAATACAAAAGAAAAAAAGGGCTGGGGATGTGGCCCAGTGGTCAAGTGGCCCTGAGTTCAATCCCTGGTACCAAAAAAAAAAAAAAAAAAAAAAAAAAAAAAAAAGAGGTAACATTCAATTGTCTCTCTAGGGTGTAGGTAAAAGGCCGGAGTAGGTGCAGATCATTTGTTTCAGCTAACCTATTGAGGGCCAGCAGTATAAACAGCACCTGCTGCCAGGAGAGGACAATACCACACAAGGTCATTTCTCCTTCATCCATCTGTATGCACAAAACTATCCTGCAAAGCAAGCATGTGGCTTTCAGTTTTTTAAGATAGAGGATTAGACATCTGCCCCACAAGCTACTTAAAAATAGCCACGACTATAATCTTGCTGTAATAAAATCCCTGAGCTCAAAGCAGATCAGAGCATCTAACTATTCCTACACACTTGCTCTGGGACTGGTACACATGATTCTTGGGACACCCTCTAGAGTCATTCTCATCCATGGCTGGAGTGGGGGCCAGAAATGTGTACATTCTAACACTTTGTAGGTGGTTCTGACATATAACCAAGTTTGAAAACCACTAACCCCATTTTACAAATGAAACACCATGGTGCTGTTATATGGTATCAAGCCAAGACTGGAGCCTAGACCTCTAGTTAATCCAACATGCAGTTTCCAAGGGTTTCTCAACCTCAACTCTGACATTTTAGGTGGAAGTTCTTATAGGTGCTGTCCTGTGCTTGTAGTTAGCAGCATCCATCATATACCAGGAGCACCCTCCATCTTCAGTTGAGAGTCAATGATACAACCTTAAGTCAAGAAATAGTTATGCGGCTGGGGTTTTAGCTCAGTGGTAGAGCGCTTGCCTAGCATGTGTGAGGCACTTTGTTTAAGTCTCAGCACCATGTATAAGTAAATAAAGTTAAAAATATATTTTAAGAAAAAAGAAAAAGCTATGTAAATTTGGACAGAACTCCCTAAGCCTCAGTTTATTTACGGGGGGATGGGGGGGGCACCTCACAAGGGTTAATACAAATACCATTTCTGTGAGTGGTAGGCAAAAAAAAAAAAAAAAAAAAAAAATCAAGCAGAAAGAATTTCATATTATTTCCCTTGTCTGGGTAACCACAATCCTTTAACACTCCCACATCCCCAAATCTAAAAGACTAATACTTAAAGAGGACTATAACCTGTGCAATTATATAAGAGCTAAAATCTTACCAATTACAGAAATTTCACAGCAAAGATCCTTAAGGCTCAATATTTTAAGATATGGGTTTCACATGACTTTCTTCTAAGTCCACAGACAATACCTTCGATGTAAAAGAGAAATAAGGATGACATAGTTCATTCTAACAGAAACTACCTTCAAGTATTTTTTTTCAAAATCTATCAAAAAGCTGAGCCTCAGTTAAGTCAGAACTCTTCACAAAAGTTGTCACTTCAGCCAGGGATAACTTTAAATCCTCCTCAGCTCAACCACTAACAAACTCCTAAATCCCATCAACTAAAACTTATTTTCCAAGTCTGTTTCATCCCCATACACAATGCTATCCATATTGACCTCAAACAGTGACACCTAGTGGCCTCATATTACAGTAGCACAGACCCTCCCCAGTAAAGGGACTTAACTTCGTCACCGTGCACTCACGTTTCGACTTAACTTCAAACGTACGGGGTGGGCGTGACAGGACATTACACCATCTCTGCTTTCCGGTGACCACCCCCAGGTCCTGTTTGCATCCATCTTTACTCAATTTGGGGTTCCGTTACTTTTAAACTGAGACCTGCAGCTCTGCTTCTCACCGCCGCAGAAGCCAGAGAGAGGCCTTCAAAAAATGGAAACAAAGTTTCGTTGTCAAAACCAAGGATTTCCCGCCAGGCACGATGGTGCACAACCGTAACCCCAGCGGCTGGGGGAGGTTAAAAGGCCGTAGGATAGCAAAGTCCGGTCAGTTTCGGCGACTTGGCAAGACCCCGCCTCCATTTTTTAAAACAAACGAATAAAAAGGGTTGGGAATATGTAGCTCGATGGTAGAATGCCTCTGGGTTCAATCCCTGGCACTGGGATTTCCGAAGTCTACCGTCCCTTTCACTACCGTCTGTAAATACAAACGGCTGCCTGGGTGGTCCTCAAGGCGCTCCAGGCGGAAGTGGTGCATTCCCGCGTTCCCGCTCCCGAGGCCGAATTCAGCAGTGCCACGAGCCTAACCTGCCCCGGGGCAGGCAGGGGGCCGGACAGGCCCAGGGCCGCCGGGGCGTGCAAGCTCGGCACGGAGGCGGGCGCACGGGGTCGCGCAGACTGCAAGGACCGCCCTCTCCAGGAGGGGCCCCGCGACGCCACGCCGGGTCTCAGCTCTCTCCCTTCACTCTCCCTCGCCGTTTGGGAGGCATTTTCTCGTGCCGACCCTCAACCCTCACCACCACTCTGGGAGGGGGAGACCGGCCTATCGCCGCCACTTCGCCTCTGAGGGCTACCCCCGTGTCGAGGAGAGCCCTGTTTCCCCACCTCCGCAAACTTACCATCGCCCCAAGCCTGGGGGTCTGCACAGCGGTACCGCACCCGCCGGAGCCGCCATGCCTTCCAGACACGCGGCCGCTCGCGGAAAGAACGCGCGACCGCGCCTGCGCGCAACCCTCCCGGCGGTCTCGCCGGAGCTCTCGCGATGCTGAGGGAGGCTGACGGGAAATGTCGTTCTGGCGTCGCCCACGGAGCCGCGGTAAGACCGAGGCCGCCACGAGGGGCAGCAGAGGGCGCTGGCGGGGAAGCCTGGTCCCTGGCGGGCCCCGCGGTCGGGTGGCCGAGCTGCGTCGTGCGCAGGCTGTCCCGGGCCGAGGCGGGGGAGGCGCGGAAAGTTCGAGGGGCGGGAACGAGGAGGAGGACGAGGCCCGGCCGCATTGCGTTTCTCATGGCGCCGCGGACTGGGGGCGGGGGGGGGCGGAGGGGGTCGTTTGAGGTGGTGGAACGGAGTGAGGTTCCCGGGAAATCCTTCAGAGTCCCGCTCAGCCGCTTTCAAAACTGGGCCGAGGCCGGGCGCGGGGGTGCCCGTAGGTGCGGGCGGGCCGAGGCTGCTCCGGGGCCGCGGGGGTCGGGGCCGCCGCCCGGTGCAGCCTGGACCCCGCCAGGGGCGACAGAAAGCCTCGATTGAGCCGGGCGCGGTGGCGCACGCCTGTAATCCCAGCACTTGGGAGGCTGAGGCAGGAGGATCGCGAGTTCAAAGCCAGCCTCTGCAACCGCGAGGCACTTAGCAACTCAGTGAGACCCTGTCTCTAATAACATACAAAAAAGGACCGGGGATGTGGCCCAGTGGTCGAGTGCCCCTGACTTCAATCCCTGGTACAAAGAAAAGAAAGCCTCAGATTAAACTGTGAAAAGAGCAGAAACATTGTAACACCCTCTGATCTGAGTGTCATTTTTCAGTCGACCACCCTGGCTTTTTTAAGATTTTGGAACAGGGGCTTGCTAGGTTGCCCAGGCTGCCCTCGAACTAGCCATCCTTCTGCCCCAGCCTCCTGAGTCGTGGACCTCTGCGCCTAGCACCCGGTTTCGTCTTTGAGTAGGGCAGACCTGAGCACTCAAGTGAGGGCCAGAATTCATGCCTATTTAGAAATGAGTTTAAATTTGCAAGACCACAGTAACCTTTATGCATTTTCCTCTCCCCATTTTTATGGACCTAGTAGCAATTATCTCTGTGGCATTCAGCCTTGATGATTTTGTTCTGTATGTGGTAATATGTTGCAGGTGTTTATTTTCAAATTACAATATGTAATTTGATTCTAAGTTCTTAAAGGAAGAGAGAAGTATCTTTTAATTTTTTTTTCATTTCCTTTTTTCTGGGGGTGGGGGTGGGCAGTGGTACCGGGAATTGAACCTAAGGGTGCTTTACCACTGAGCTACATCCCCAGTCATCATCGTTGTCCTCTTCCTCCTCTTTCACATCCTCCTCCTTGTTTGAGACAATGTCTAAGTTGTTGAGTGTCTCCTTAATTTGCTGAGGCTGGCCTGGAACTTGCAATCCTCCTGTCTCAGCCTCCCAAATCGCTGGAATTACAGGTGTGTGCTACCTCGCCTGGCTAATCATTTTTTCTTTATGATTTCCTCACAATACTGAATATAGTGTTCAGTTGACCTTGCTCATACTAACAAACAGTGATTATTAATTCATCCAGCAGAAATTTTGGCCTTTGTGTTTCTCTATCTTACCCTTGAAGACAAATTACTTTGTTTATTGCTGAAAGGAAGATTGTGTTCTCTCCCTGCAAACTAAGTTCCTTTCATATGAGACTTGCAGAGAGAATCATTTTTGCCAAAAGCTGCTTGTGAAACTAGTGGTCAAGTGACCTGCTACAGGCAATAATGGTAGTTGATACTTCATAGTGTTTACTGGATACATTCACTACATCAAGATCTTTATGTATATTAACTCATTTAATCCTTACAGCTGCACTGTGAAGTACTTATCATTATCCTGTTGTACAGATGAGGAAACAGAAGCATTCAGAAATGAGGTAACTTGCCCCAAATTCACACTAGTAACTGGAAGAGTCAAGAGTCTCAGCCTCTGGAGTTCACGTTTTTACCACTAACTTGCTCTGCACCATGAATGAGTTGATCTAACATATAAGGATTTTTCTTTTGGAGAGCCAAAGGAAGAGAAGAATTTGTGTGTTTGCAGGAATGGTTGAGTGTAAATCAAAAATGTTGAAAGGAGGGCTGGGGTTGTAGCTCAGCAGTAGAGTGCTCGCCTAGCACGTGCGCGGCCCAGGTTCGATCCTCAGCACCACGTAAAAATAAACACATTGTGTACAACTAAAAGCAAATAAATAAATAAATAATGTTGAAAGGAGAATGCTGGGCATCTGCTCCACGCTTTGAGCCATTTGGTGGCACAAAGTATGACAATGAGAATCCACAGGAACTAGTTTGTGAAAGACTGCGAGGCTTTGGGCTCTGGCAGGGCTGCCTTTGTCCCTAGGCTAGTTGCCACCCAATGTGCAGCAAGGGCTGGTCTTGAAAGCACTCCACTCTGCCAAAGGTCAGTTTGTAGCTTTCACACCTGAGAGGGCACAGCCTCTCCTGCAGAGCACGATTGTGCTTAGTGGAACAGCGGCAGGCTCAAAACCAAGTGGCACAGACAGTAACTAAGAGACTGGAGCAAAATGCAAGAGCCCTGGTGCCTGAGCATGTGTGAGGCGCAACTGCATAGACAGTGCAGGAATAACTGGGGAAACTTCAAAGACAGCATCAGAATCCTGAATGAGCAGCCAAGGGCAGAGCTGCTGAGACTGGAGTGTTAATGCTACTGTGATCTCATTTGCACTCTTTGCTGGTGAGATCTGGTACATTTGAGTTTTACAGTCAGTGGGATTGTTATATAGCCATTATACAAGACTAGTGCAGATCTATATTTATTGGCATGGAAAGAGACACAGTCTGGTGTGACAGAAGTAGATCACAAGCTGAACAGGGCAGGAGTCACCAGTGCTGTTGAGGCTCTGAATGTAAGGGGAAAGTCTGGTCAGCTGGCCTGCTGTGCTAGGGTGACACCGATGGGATTTAAGATGTGGTATCTGAAACCCACAGTAATAGAAAACAGAGTCTTTGCAACATGGAGATTGACTTCTTAACCAGGAAAGGAATCTTTAATTTTATGAATAAGAACACGAAGGAGGGTAGGTGGAATTCCAAACAGATGGCTGCTTACACTTGCAGCAGTTGCACCAGCAATTTCATAGGAAGTACACCTTGATGCAGGCACTGTCATAGGCCAGTCTGGAAGCTGTTCTTCCTCCATGTTGTCTGCGGTGCAATTCTGGCCAAGTTTGGAAAGTATTGCTTTTAAAAATAGTAGTTTCTCTTCTGGCTTTGGGATGCAGTAAAGATGTGAAGCTTGTGGATTACTGCAGCCATCTTGCATCCATGAGGCTTCTTCAAAGTAAGAGTCGAAGGCCTGTGAAGGCAGAGTGGAAAGATGCCTTTGAACTGCTGAAATAGACAGTCCTTAAACCCCTGACCTTCAGATCTCATGTTTTGATTCAGAGATACATTTTTACATTTTAATACTTATGACTGTGGGATGTGTCTTCTGAGCAATTACATCTTAGATTTGGTGAAATTCAGAATGAGACTTTGAAAAGAAACCTCATATAAGTCATTTTTAACTTGGGTATCTATTAAGAGTCAAAATCATCCTAAATGATATTGATATTTCACATATCTTTTTTTTTTTTTTTGGTACCAGGGATTGAGCTCAGGGGCACTCAACCACTGGACTACATTCCCAGCCCTTTTTTGTATTTTATTTAGAGACAGCGTCTCACTGAGTTGCTAAGTGCCTCACCATTGCTGAGGCTGACTTTGAACTCGGGATCCTCCTGCCTCAGCCTCCCAAGGGCTGGGATTACAGGTATGTGCCACCATGCCTCGCCACGTATTGTCTTTATATATATAATAATAGTTTCCAGGAAGAGTGGATCATGACAAAATACAGAAAACAATTTGACATGTGCAAGTTACCTTCCTGAAGCAGAAATAGCTCACATGCGTGAGGTGTTTACTCCATGCCAGGCATGCTGTGGCACCTTTCATATGCTGTCTTATTTGAGTCTCGCACAGCCCGTCACTACCCCCTCACCATTTTGCAGTGAGGAAGCCAAAGTGCAAAATGGTTAAAGGAAAACGGTTAAGTGAAAGCATTGAGATCTGAACACAGACAATCTGACCAAAAGCTGATGGTCTCAACCTCTCAACCACTACTATGGTTTGAATGCTGAATGTCCCCCAAAGGCCCATATGTTAAGGCTAGGTCCTGAGGTGGCTTTGTTGGAAGGTGGTGGGACCTTAGGATGTGGGACCTAGTGGAGGTCCTTAAGTCATTGGGAGTCTGCTTGTGAAAGCAATGATGGGACTCAAGCCTCTTCCCCCTTTCTCTTTGCTTCTTGACTCATACAGTTTGCTTCACCTTGCACTCTCTCTCTCCATAATGTGCTACCTCCTCAATTAGTTTTGCCTGTCCCAGAATTCCAAAGCAAAGGGTGCCCCTGATCTTGGACTGGACCTTCTAGAACCATGAACTCAAATAAAATTTTTGTGTGTGTGTCTGTGTTGCTGGGGATTGAACCCAGAGCCTTGCAAATGAGAGGTCAGTGCCCTACCACTGAGCTACTCTCCAGCTGCTTTTCTCTTTATAAGTTAACTATCTTGGGTATTTTGTTATAGTAATGGAAAGCTGACTAACAACCACCATGCTGTTTCCTTAAAAAATTATATTATGACAGTGGAATGTTTTTGCCTAACTGTAGTGATTTCAATTCATCCACTTAGAAAGCCCATCATTAAGCCGGCACGGTGGCGCACTCCTGTAATCCCAACACTTGGGAGGCTGAGGTAGGAGGATCGCGAGTTCAAAGCTAGCTTCAGCAATGGCAAGGCACTTAGCAACTCAGTGAGACCCTGTCTCTAATAAAATACAAAATAAGGCTGGGTCAGTGGTCGAGTGCCCCTGAGTTCAATCCCCGGTACCAAAAAAAAAAAAAGAAAGCCCATCATGAAAACAGGATTCCACACACACACCCGCCCCCCCCAGAATCATGAAATAGTGCCACAAATCCTGCTCAGCAAAAATCCTGTATCACTGAAATAGCTTTAACTTTCTAGAGGAAGAGAAATATAACAACATATACCCCATTTATTGAGAATAGACAACTTTGGATTTGTGGATTATTTCTTTGTGCTCATGAATAGTGTTCAGGAAGAAACGTAGTTCATTTCACCTGCCTGCTCTGCAGATCCATTGCCTTTAATAAGTTTGTTACTTTAAAAATAGATTTTAAAAAAATAAAAATAAATTTGAAGAATATGTAATATTTTCTGGATCTCATCTGCTGTTTTCTGGACATGTCTGTCCATTCCCGGAAACCCCTGCCTTCTCACAACTGTTGCATAACCTTTGCTGATGGTAATGTTTGTTCCCTTTGCCTTGAAATTCCCTTCCCCTCATCCTCTTCTCTGCTTGGCAGATTCCAACTCAGACTTAAATTCCTCCTCTGCATAGTCTTGGCTGTGATGCTGCAGCAATCCCCAAGCTGCTTCCTCGTGATACCTTTCTTGTGGCAGGTGGTTGAGTACAGGCTCTGCAATCAGGCCAACCTGGAGGAAAGTCCCAGCTCGCTGATTCTAGCTGAGTGACCTTGGACACATTACTTTACCTGTCTCTAAGTTTCTTTTCTCACATATAATATGAAGGGGATGATCACTGGAACTTTAGGGCTATTTTAAGACTGCATCCAGAGCACCAGCACAGGCCTGCACAAGGTGAGCCCTGAACACAGGGCAGCTCCTGTTGGGATGTCCTTTCTCTAATACTGACCCCACTGTTGATGACTGTCTGTTTTCATGTCTGGCATTTCTACTAGACCATAGGCAAGACAAGGATCTGGTCTTCATTCTTGTTTTCTGTTTAACTAATTCATCTTTATTGAGGCATAACGTACACATAATGAAATGCATCTGTTCAAAGTGTACGTTAGAGTCCAGTGGGCATGCATCCATGTAACCACAGTCCCAATCAAGATTTAGAGTAGGGCTGGGTTGTGGCTCAGTGGTAGAGTGCTTGCCTAGCACATGCACAACCCGGGTTCGATCCTAGGCACCATGTAAAAATAAAGGCATTGTGTACAACTAAAATAAGTAAATTTTTTTTTTTTTTTTTTTAAGATTTAGAACACTTTGCCACACTTTCACAGCCCTGGCCCCAGTCCACCACTGCTCTGCATTCTGTCACTATCAATTAGTTTTGCCTGTCCTAGAGTTCCATAAATACAATCATCTGAGAGGTACTCTTCTCTGTCTGGCTTCTCAATTTATCCATGTTGTTGCTTACATCAGTCATTCATTTCCTTATTATTGCTGAGTATTATTCCATTCTATTAACATACTTCAATTTATCCATTCCATGTTGGAATGTATTTGAGTTGTTTCCAGCCTGTAGCTACTATTAATAAACCTGCTGTGAACATTTTTGTAAAATCTGTTTATGGATGAGTTTTCATTCCTCTTGAGTTACTTTATAAGAAACCGCCACACTATTTCCCCAGGATATTATAGGATTATAGTTGTTCCACATCCTGGCCTGTGGTCAGCCTTCAGTTTTGCTTTTTTTTTTTTTTTTAATTTATTTATTTACTTTAGTTGTACACAATGCAAATGCATTTATGTTTACGTGGTGCTGAGGCTCGAACCCGGGCCGCGCACGTGCAAGGCGAGTGCTCTGCCGCTGAGCCACAACCCCAGCCCCAGTTTTGCTTTTGATTTGCATCCTCTTAATGATTTATGATGCTGATCATCTTTCAATGTGTTTATTGACTAAAAATTTTTTTTTTTAATGTCGTGGCCATTAAAACCTTCCCCTCGTCAGGCACAGTGGCACACACCTGTAATCCCAGCACTTGGGAGGCTGAGGCAGGAGGATCATGAGTTCAAAGCCAGCCTCAGCAATGGCGAGGCATTTAGCAACTCAGTGAGACCCTGTCTCTAATGAAATAAAAAAAAAAAAAAAAAAGAGCTGGGGATGTGGCCCGGTGGTCGAGTGCCCCTGAGTTTAATCTCAGGTACCAAAAAAATTTTTTTAAAATAAAACCTTCTCCTCTCCCATTTAAAAAAATTGTGTCATTATTATCAACTTGTAAAAGTTCTTTATATATTCTGAATGCAAGTCTGTTTGCAAATATTTCCTCAGTCTTTCCAAGAGCAGAAGTTTAATTTTGATAAAGTCCAACTAATTGGTTTTTCTTTTATGGTTAATGCTTTCTGTATCCTATCAAAAAGACCTTTCTTTCTCCTTTGGATCACCTTTGTTGCTTCTGTTTTTGGGTTCCATTGATCTATGCCTATGTCCTTATGAATATCACACATCTTGACCTCTGATGTAGCTCCTCCTGCTTGAGTTTCCTGTCCCTGAGCCATAGTCAGGGAATTCTCTGAGCAGGGGCTAACGTGCTTGTGGGTTCACTTTCTGGTGCTGCCTGTTATTACGTGTCTGTTTCTTATATTTTGCCCAAGTTTCTGGCTGTTTGTGGCAGGAGGTCTTGATTCATTTTCGTATCCTAAGTTCCTGGAACACAGGCACTCAATATTTGTCACATGGGCAACTCTACACTTCCAGATGCAGTCCATTATTCTTGCTCTCCATGGGAAGAACCTTTGGGCCCCATCAGCTCTTCCATCCTCTTCATTTCGCTACATGGGTCTCCTCCTGAGGCGGTCATCAGTCCTCTGCCTCTCAGCACCAGCCCACCTGGCTTCAACACGTCACACTAGCAGGAGGGTGCGCCAGCAGAACTAGGCTTCCCAGGCTGGGATCCTCTTCTGGTCCAAGTGGCAGGGCAGGGACTGCCTCTTTCATTCCTGTGTCAATCCCCTTACCTGACACTGTACATTGTAGGCTCCCAATCCATGCTTTGTAAAAAAGCTGTCAAGTGGATACATTTAGTTTAATGTTTAGTTCACATGGCTCCTCTCTGGATATGATACTAAGTGTGTGTGTGTTCACACAGGGGCAGGACTGGCACTTCCTGCCAGGCTCATGGGCTCAGAGTCTCAGGAAATTTTTTTGTTTGTTTTGTTGTTGTTTTCTTACCCACCCACTAGTCTTAATCCCCACTAGAGGGCACATGTATCTCATAGAGGGTCTGTGGTCCTTGGGTACAAAGATTTGTTTCCAGCTTATCTCTGGTGAAGCCACCTCCTTGATCTCTGTGCCTCACACCCTCCCCTGCCACAAACACAAACAAATCAAAACAACCTTCCTCCTTAAGCCCCCTCCTCTCCAGCTGGGCTGCTGGCTTCAGTGCTCTCCTCTCCCCAGGGTCCTGCCCCTGGTTGAAGGAGGCAACAGACTGGCAGTCACTGTGAGTGATGGCCAGTCTATCTGTCATCCCTGCCAGGGGCCACTGCCTCCTCCTGGAGGGGCACCTAGAGGCCAACTCTCTTCACTCCCCTTAGCTGGCAAGCAAGGACTAGCTTTGCAGGGCCCAGAGACAGGTCTGCCCTTGACTGCTATGCCCCCTGAAGACAGCAGTGGGAATAATCTGGCAGCACCAGCACACTTGTCAAGATGTGGCCAGGAAGGTCCATGGCTCCAACCCTTGTGCCCTTGTAGATAGGTCAGACAGGAATTTCCTCACAGCCCAACTCCAGACTCAGGTCCTCCCTGCCCCAAGCTTTGGCATCAGATTTCCCAGACTTCAATGCTAGCTATAAGTGACCTTGAGCAAGTTCTGTGAACTTCATTTTCCTTTTTGGGCAAATGAGGATAACAGCAGTTCCTGCCTCATAAATGAGACAGTGCTTGTAAATAAAGCACTCGGCACAGTGCCTAGTATATAATAAGTGTTTGATACTTGTTAGCCATTATTAATAATATTATTAGTGTCATTACCATTATATTAATGTCAGCATCAGCGTAAGTCACTTTGCCATTTTCCCTCTAACTCAGAGGTTTGGGCTTTTTCCTAACAGGGAGGCCCCTGTAGAGGGGCCCTGGGTCCCTCTGGGACCAATGGGGTTCACTGCTCTTACACCACTGTCTGTGACAAATTGGGCACCAGGCCCTCCCAGTCTGGTCCTGGGCCAGGACCTGGGCTACATGCCCTTCTCAGGGCTGTTCTGCTCACACAGACATACATCACACATTTGGGATGGGTGGGTAGTCTTCCAAAACCACATCTGTACCCCAGGGTGACACCAGATAGCTGCTGCTGCTGCAGCTGCCCTGCCTACTTCCTTGCTCCTCCACGCCACCTCATTAGTTCCCTGGTCATGTTCCAATCTCCAGGAGAGACTGGCAGCAACTCTGAGTGTCAGCCACAGAAGTAGCAGACAGCAGCACCTCCCTGCTCTTGCTCTGGCTGCTGCCCTTGGCCACCCTGCAGCTCAGGGCAGCCTCTTCCCTGTCACTCAGGCTCTACCAACAGAGAGATTAGCATTCAGATGAGCAAGGAAAAGCATCAGGGCAACCAGCTCCTATCTGCCTCAGGAGCTGAGATTCATTGGGAAGCAGAGCCAGGTTGGGGGGGGGCAGTATCCAGGCTAAGCCCCCAGAGAGGTTGAGACAGCTGGATACACAGAGAGGCCACGTGGTCCTCTCTGGTCCAGGCTTACTGGGTGCTCTGCCCACCCCAACAGTCCCACCCTCTGTCCTCCTCTAGTTAGTTTCAGGCTTGCCCATTGCCCAGTACTGCGTATGTGGAGAGACAGGGAAGGAAGAGCCATGGGGTGCAGAAGGGAGGAACCCAGACTGCTCTAGTCTGCCATGTGCAGTGGTTCAGTTCACACGCGTACTAGCTCAGACACATGGAACACTTCACACGTTGTCTAACCAACCCTCAGTAGCAGGTACTACCATCTTTATCTTATAGATGAGGAAACTGAGGCACAGAGTCCTGCTGTAACCTTCCCAAGGCCACAGAGCGGGGAAGAGCCATGGAGCCAGGGTTCAGAGCCAGGGGCTCAGACTCAGGACTTCTTGCTCCTAGATCTTTTCTTGTCACTTGGTCAGGGCCAGCACCTGGCTCTTCATCTCCGCTGTCTCTAGTTGCTCGGAGCTCCCTCTCTAAACATTCCTACTCCCACTTCCAAGCAGAGGCTCTTTTCAAGGAATGGGACTCAGCCTCTGTGGGGACAGCTTCATGGTCAGGATTTAAAAGGTCCAGCCTCAACCCAGGCTTTGCGGGCAGCCTAGGAAGGGAGCCAGTGGTGTAAGAAGTGGTGCCTGGTCCAGGAACCTCCTGTAGAGGAGTTCTAGGCTGAGGGAGGCAACTTTCTGCAGCAGGAGCTGCAAATGTGCAGATTGTGCAGACAGCCAGGGGCGGGAGAGGCCCCGGGAATAAGAGGCGAGCGTGGGCTGAGTGTGCGGGGAAGGTGTAAACACAATCTGCTCCCACCAAAGCCAGCCTGCTCCCTGGGGGAGCGAGCCCCTCCCTCCCAGCCCACATGGCGCCCCAGCTGCCAGGGCCCAGGCAACCTCCAAGCCCAGGCAGTCACCTCCCCCATACTGCCACCAGCCCCTTCCTCTCTTTCCCACCCTTCATCAGCAATGGATTCTTGGAGGAGCCACCACTCCTGCACAGGCTCATAGACGGTGCTGCAAAGGGGTACATCCCTGTGGGAGTGTGTCTGGGCCTGGAGCCAACCCTGGTGCTACTCCGTGACCTTGGCCTGACAAATCCTCAGACCATTGGAAAGAGGCCGGCAACTTGGAAATGGCAGAGAGCACAGGGAAGAACGAGGTGACAGGAACGTGGCAGAAAGATTAGAGAATGAATGCAAAGATGAGATCAGGAAACAGACAGGTCCTGGGAACAGCGCCCTCTGGCCCTCAGCCTGGCAGTCCTGTCACCAGGAAGACTCATGCCTCCCAGAAGAAAGACAGGCTGACAGGAGCTGAGACAGGTGGCCTGGAGCTCAAGGCCTGGGTCAGACGGGCACTCTGGCTCTGGCAGGCTCCTTCCCCTGGTGTGACCTCCCTCTGCCTCCTGCCTGCCCTACTTTGAGAGGCTCCCACGGAACCTCTTGCGCACACCCCAGCCAGGCTCCCTGCAGCACCAGCAAGCCCCCCAGCAGGCTGCAGCCTCCTCCCCCGGCACCTCAGAGTGGCTTCCCTCTTAGGAGCGGAATCTCTCACCCTCTCCCTTTGCCCCAGATGTGGAGCAGCTGCTGGGGTGCTGCTGCTCTTCCACCTCCTCCTCAAAGTCAAGGTCAGGGCCCAGCCAGGCATGGCTTCTGGACCAGAAGTGGGGGGCTGGTTGGGGAGGAGATGCATGCATAGGGTTTGGTGTGGGGGGGGGCTTTTGAAGATTAACAGCTGTGAGACAGTTGGGAGCAGCTGCCTGCAGGGTCTGTGCCTGGATCTGGGAGCAGAAGCGGAAATCTGCTTTTATCTCTGCTCGGGATCAGGCAGGGCTGTAAAGAAGGAGAAATGGCAGAGCAGCTGGGGGCAAAGGAGGCCGCACCATTACTGAGCAGTCAGCACATCGATGAAAACAAGTGTCGTGCTTTCTGCCTTCCCACATGCTACTGCCCATTTGGAACACACGCACACACACACACACACACACACACACACACACACACGACAAGCTGGTGGCTGCGCCCATCCAGCTTCAGGCAGACATGCCACAGAGCCAACCAGCCTTGCTAATTGATCATTTCAGCAGAGCAGACCATGACAGGGTGAGCTCTGGGGACTGGGAAGAGGCAAATGCCATGGGAAGTAAGTGCTACCATGACAGACTGACACCAGCACAGCCCTAGACCACAAATCTATTAACAGAATAGCTTCTGAGCTGACAGAGGCAGACAGCCATGCCAATAAAGCCCCGCTTTGGCCAAGCAGCTGTGAAGGATAGGTTCTGTGGCTTTGAGGTGATTCTTGAGTCCCCTATTATATATCTAGGCAATGTTAGGCAAATTATTTAACCTGTGTGTTTCCTCATTTATAAAATATGGAAAGAAAGAAAACAGTATCCGTGGGTTATGGTGAAGACTGAATTAGAAAATGAATGAAAGCCCTTGATGTGTGAATACAAGCTATCAGCCATCCCTTGATTCTAGAGTTGATCTTCACTTGTCCCTGCATCTTGCTGGGCTGTTGGACTGCCCTAGAATTGACCTGGTAGACCCCAGCAAGCCCCTCTCTCTGGGGCTTTTCAGGCTCCACAGTTCTCAGAGGAGACTTAGGGACTCAGCAGGAAGGGAAGCCAAGAGCAAGAAGCATCTCCATTCTTCCTGCCAGCCTCAGCCAGGCCTTGCTCAGGAGGCCCACAGCCAGGCCCCACGCAGGGGCTCCGAGGGAAGAACCTACCTTCTCCCTCACGGCTTCTGCCATCTCCCCCTTGCTGCTCACTGCTTCTGCCCCCACAGCATCCTTCACTGCTAGGGGCCGAACCAGGACTTGAGCTGAAACAGAAAACCAAAACCAGTCTATACTTCCTGCCATGCTCAGAGACAGGACTTGTATTTCAGAGTGGACATCCTAGAGCATGGTGTTTCCCTTAGAAACCCTCTAGCACCACCCTAAATTCCCAGCATGACTCCCACCTCATCCCCAGGCCTAGAAAATGAGTCAGAACCATGGCCAGTTCTCTTCAAACCAACTTTTGCCCCATGTCTGGAAGGGAACAGGCTCAAGACAGGAGCTAAATGAAGGAGCCACCCTCCTGCTCAGCCTCCGTCTGGGACCACAGAGCTGAAAACAGCCTGCTGTGCTCCCACATCTCCCACCCTTGCATATTTCTTTTTCCTTGTCCCCAGCCCTGCCCTCTGCCCTCTGCCCTCTGGGCCTCCCGGCTCTGCCCTACCTGCCTGGGCCAGGCGATCCCAGTTTCTGGAGCAGAGCCCCAACCGAAGAGGGGAAGGCTTACTTCAAATGTTCCTTCTCCCTGAACAGAGGAAAGCACTGGAGTCAGAGGATCGAAGGGGATGAACTTCCTATGTTTCTGGTTCCCCTTTTCCTCCTACCCCCATGCCCTGTATTCAGCAGCACCTAACAAAACAACTTGGGATTGACTATGGAATTGGAAGATAGACTTCACTCCTGTGCCACCCCAGCCAGCCCTTTGTGGCAGCCATCATCAGCAAGTGGTTCCTCTATGTCAGACCAATCTTCCCAGGTAACAGGTCCCAAGGAGTTAATAGGCAACTGCTTCCTTCTGCCTGAGTTACACATACACCAGGCTAGCCTGGCCAGATGGTCCCCAGATTTGGCCTTTCCTGTCCTAACAGGAGGTCCAGGCCCATTTTATGTGGAATAGACAGACTGCCTGGAAGTCAGAGGCCTGATGGTCCACAATCAGCTAGATAGACAATCTTGAGCAAGTCATTTTGCTCAGTTTCCTCAACCATTAACAAGAGATTTTTTAAAATATGTCCTGCCAACTCTCTGACC
Organism: Tamias sibiricus; assembly: GCA_025594165.1. NCBI lineage: Eukaryota > Metazoa > Chordata > Mammalia > Rodentia > Sciuridae > Tamias > Tamias sibiricus. The sequence goes on from CM046660.1 coordinate 5,528,960, forward strand.
AGTGTCGGGATTACTGAGACTTCTAAATGAGGGACTGTGAGAAACCTCCAGGGAATAGTAAAGCACTGGTCAAGTATAAAATAACAAGAGAATAGCTAGCATTCATTGAGCAGTTACTCTGCACCTTCACTAAAACTTCACAGCCAGTGTTACTAACCCTAGTTTACAAGAAATAAAGTGATTACATAACTTGTCCAAAGTCTCTCAGGTAGTAAGAAGGGAGCCAGGATTTAAAGTCTGGCTGCCCAACAACTCCACACCCCAACTCAGTAAGATGCTCAGTCAGCATCTGAGTGCCTCCTTCAGGTGAGACCCGGTAATGCACTCTATGTGTATCAGCCCAGTTAATTAGCAATATTGACCAGGCACCATTATGATCTCAGCAAGCCGTGGAGCCAGGAAGGGTGTCACAGAAGTGGCTCTGTTTCTCATATGTGTCCAGGGTCTCCCATGGACCTTCTGACTATCCAAATATGGGAGAATCCCATGACTGAGATAACAGGAGACAACAGGTTTCCTGCCCAGAGAGAGACGTGGAGGACCACTGGCAGGCCAGCTGATATACTCTGGGTGGAGACACCCTCCTACCAGTGGGCTCTGGAGCACAAGGCTTGATAGGATCTTTTTTGCCCTTTGTTTTACTAGAAGTGAGAGAGTCACTTTTCAGAGAGGTCTCTCACGCTGGGGGGAGGGGGGGCGGTCACAGGCACATAAAGAATCTCTTATGAGCCGGGCGCGGTGGCGCACGCCTGTAATCCCAGCACTTTGGGAGGCTGAGGCAGGAGGATCGCGAGTTCAAAGCCAGCCTCAGCAATGGCGAGGCACTTAGCAACTCAGTGAGACCCTGTCTCTAATAAAAAATACAAAAAGGGCCAGGGATGTGGCCCAGTGGTAGAGTGCCCCTGAGTTCAATCCCTGGTACCACAAAAAAAAAAAAAAAAAAAAGAATCTCTTATGCATAGATACATTAAGTTACTAGTTGGCCTTTTTTTTTTTTTTTTTTTTTTTTTTTTTTTTAGTGTTTTCTTGAGCACAGGAGCCCCTGTCATCAAAAGACACTGGTCATCCAGGGAAGGAAAAGTCTAGAAGTGCCCACAACCTTGCCCCCTAAAGGCCACATGGATTCAGTCCAGGGAAGAGTTAACTTTCTGGCCACTGGAGACAGCATCCTGCCCGCAGGGGCTGCCCAACCAATGGCACTCAATGCTGATGATGTCATGCTCCTCCTGCACCTTCTATTGGGGACTGGACAGCGAATCCTGCTGGAGGTTCAGGCAGTGGAGCTGCTGAGGCGGGTGGGCGGGGGCAGAGGGAGGCTGAGGGGGAGGGAAGGGCAAGGCCGAGCTGCAAAGCTACACAGAACGGCTTCTGCCTCCTCCCTCTCCCCCTTCCCTGTGCTTTCCATGAAGGTGCCCTGGGGACTGCCCGGGTTAGCACTAACACTGGGAGAAGCAAAGTAGCAGTTTGGTCCAGCAGAGGAGCCTGGGGAGCTCCCACTACTACCTGGTGAAATAGGGAACAGGGTGACCAGGGTGAAGGCCAGAATTATTGCACAAACAGACACACACACACAACCCCAGGCACACGCAGCAAAAGCTTCCTTGGGCAGCACCCTCCCTCCTCCACCCTTGACTCCCTTCTGCTTCACCTGCCCGAGGACTGGAGGTCTGTGTCCCTGCTGCTGTCCATAACCGTCCCATCCACTCCGCTGGGGTCTCTGTGGGAGGGAAGAGCAGACAGGAAGAGCTGTGTGCAGTGCCCAGCCCCCTGCTCTGAGTGTGACTCTCAGATTCCCTGTCCAACCTACTGGAGATCACCTTCAGCCCCTGCCCACCTTCAGCTTGGCTGTGGCCTGGTCCAGTAACTACCGCCCCCATCCCGAGGCACACCCCAACCCACAGCCCAATCAGTTTCTCACGGTTGGACCCGGTTGGCAAATCGGCGGCGCCAGAGCATAGCCAAGGTGCTGAGCAGGAAGAGGGTGGTGCACATAGTTCAGCTGCCCCATCCCCCCAGACGGAGGCTGCAGAAGAAGGCCACAGGCAAGGGACCACAGCGGCCCCGGCCAGCTCTCACAAACCACTGCCCTCTGTCCTGAGGCTCCTGCTGGGATGGATTAGAAGGATCAAGCTGATTAGTGGGGTCAGCAGCACCGACCTTGTGAAGACTGATTAACCTCACTGGACCCAAGATCTCCCCTCCAGTGGTAGGTAAGTCCACCTTCTTGGAAGTATGTACAGTGGCACTGAACACCTATCCGGAACATAGATTCAATATACCCTCAGGGGGCTGATGGTCTAGACAGATGTGCTGTCCAGTTAAGCAGCTGGCTGCAACGCAGTGACTTAGGCACGACGAAAGGTGGCTACGAAGCACTCTGGGAATTGCAGGCACCAGGGAAAGCTTTAGAGAGGAGCTGGGGGATCTGAAGTCGCAGGTGCTCAAGAAGGACCTCAGAAGACTCTGCAAAGCCTGCTGACAAGAAAGCAGCAGCATCTTCCAGGAGCTGAAGTGGAGCACAGAGGAGGCACCAGGAGAAGAGGAGAAGAATGTCTAAATGAAGACAGAAAGACCAGGCAGAGCAGAGAGAAAGGGCTGGCTCAGCTCACCCTCCAGATAACCTTCTCCAAACTTCTCTGATTACACACCCTCCTCAGAAAAAGGCAGAATTTAAGATATAAATTATAAATTCTATCTTATATAACTACCTTATATAATTTAGATATAAATTATAAACTTATAAATTACATACTACTGTACAAATACATTCCTACACCTTAAGACATATATAGAATTTGTGAAGGATGAGATGAAAATCAATAAGACTCCTCTTAAAGTCTGTCCTCCTCCCAGGGGGCCCTCTTGGGTAGCTGCTTGGGAAAGTCTCCACACCAGCGGTGGGAACCATCAAGGGAGTTTGGCATGTGCGCATCATGGAGCAGGTCATGGCAGGGCCGGGACATGAGTCTGAGAGTAAGGTGAGGACCTGACCACCCGCCCCCCTTCACCTCCTCCAAGACCAGGGAAAGCACGAGCTTTCCCCTCCCTCAACTGAGATGCAGGTAGTGTCAGCATACTTCTGCCCAGGGGTCCCATCAAGCACATGAACCCTGGGTTCCAGGGAGGACTCGGGCTGGCCCTCAGCCTGCCTAGGTTCTTACTGCTTCTCATAGTTCTGGATCTTGAAATTAGATTTTTAAAGCCTGGCACGTGGTGGTGCATGTCTGTAATCCCATCACTTGGGAGGCTGAGGCAGGAGGATTGTGCATTCAAAGCCAGCCTTAGCAATGGCAAGGCACTTAGCAACTCAGTGAAATGCTGTCTCTAAATAAAATACAAAAAAGGGCTGGGGATGTGGCCCAGTGGTTGAGTGTCCCTGAGTTCAATCCCGGTACCAAAAAAAAAAAAAAAAGAAAAGAAAAAAGAAAAAAAAAAAGAAAAAGAAATTGGATTTTTAAAAATTAAGTCATGAGGGCTGGGGTTGTAGCTCAGTGACAGAGCGCTCACCTCGCACGTGCGTGGCCCGGGTTCAATCCTCAGCGCCACGTAAACATAAATGCATTACATTGTGTACAACTAAAGTAAATAAATAAATATTTTTAAAAAATTAAGTCATGAATCAAAGTTGAAGAGGAGAGCCACCCCCGGCCATGCTTGGCAGTGGAACACCAATATTTGAACAAAGTAAGGGTGACTAGGGAGTCTTAAGGAAAACCAGAGATACTCCACAGGTACTGTGACATCTATAGACACTGCAAGCCCTGTGTGGCCTCGGCCTTCCACTGGGATCAGAGATGAGGCGTGCTATCCCCAAGACTGAGCAAATGCTGGACAGGGCTCTAGGTCTCAGAAGCACAGTCCCCACCTCTGGTCCAATCTCACACCTCCCTTCCAACAGGGTGAAGGGTTTGTCTGCCTGGCCTCCAGAACTGGGACCTTGGTGATCCTGAGATGTCTTCAGTGGCCTGGGCCTTTCTCAAGACTTTTTTTTTTTTTTTTTTTTTTAATAGTTGTAGATGGACATCATGCCTTTATTTGTTTAGTTCTTCATGCGGAGCTAAGGATTCAACACAGTGCCTCACACATGCTAGACAAACCACCGAGCTATAGCCCCAGCCCGCTCAAGACTTTTTGACCCCTAAGTCCTCTCTGCCAATACGTGGCTGCTTCTTCCTCAGACTTCACTCCTACGCCGCCAGGGCTAGAATTCAAGGCAGCGCCTGGTTCTTTTCTACCAGTGTCATTAATAAGCCAACCACCGACTTCTTTCAGCCACGTGCGCGCGTGCACCAAGGGAGAGGGGCTGTCAACCAGAAGGAAGAGGGGCGCAGGCCTTTGGGACCCAAGTCTGGACGTGTGCTCAAGTTCCCAGAGGCGGCGGGTCGGTGGGGCGACGACCCGGTTCTAAACCTGCCAGAGCCTGGGAGTCCCAAGCTTTGCGAGTGGCGACTCGTGAGCCAACGGCGCCAGCGGGAACTAGTCTGCCCGGGAGGGGGCTAGCGTTCGCCCCCTCGGACCGGCGACTGGCAGCCACGCCGCAAATCCCTGGGAGTGGTTGACTTTGAGACAGTTCCCCGCCACGTGAAGGGTGCCCATACGCACACGTCCCGACATCGCGCGCAGTGGGAGCCGGAGCAGAGTGTACCCAGTCCCGCACCCGCTGGGGCGCACTCCTGTGCTGCCCGCGCCGCCCAGCACCGCGTGATCGCCGGATCCTCCCGAGACCCCTCAGCACATCGGCCACACCTACTCCTTGCCCCGCCCGGCGGGGACCGATGGGGACCAGCGTGGCCTTGCGGGTGGGTGGGCGGACAGGCGCCAGCCGCGTTGCCCGCACCCCGCCCAACCTTCACCTTGCCAGAATTGGCTCACCGACACAGGACTGGGGCTTTGGAGCGGATTTGTTTTTTTTTTTTTTAAACATTTTTCCAGCAGACCACATCCCCGCCCCCCGCTCGCGGTCCCCCGCCCCCGCACATATACCCTGCACACACGCGCGCACACACACACACCCGGCGCACACAGGCACAAACGCTCCCTCCCTCCGGCGCTCTACCCCTCGCTCGCCCGCCTGCCGCGCACGCAGCCGGCCCCGGCTCCCCGCGCCCCGCGCCCAGCGCCCTGCAGCCGCCGAGCGAAACCGGGCTGGGCTCGGAGCTGCTCATGGAGAAAGTGCCCGGCGAGATGGAGATTGAGCGCAGGGAGCGCAGCGAGGAGCTGTCCGAGGCGGAAAGGAAGGCGGTGCAGGCTACGTGGGCCCGGCTGTATGCCAACTGCGAGGACGTGGGGGTGGCCATCCTGGTGAGGTAGGTGTCGCCCCGGCCGGCCGGGCCCTGGGTAGGGAGGGCGGCAGCGGCGCCGGCGGAGGCGGGCTCGCCCGGGTCCGAGCTCCGGCGCCACCTCCCCAGCTGCGAAGGGGGCCTGTGGGGGACGGGCAGCGTGCGGAGCCCCGGGGTGATCGAAGCCCGGGCTGAGCTCTTCCTGCAATTAGGAACCAGACGCAGGAGGGCACTTCAGTCCCCCTCCTCTCCCTGGCCTCAGCACTCCTCGCTCCACCGATCTTCCTCCCCAGTGACCCCAGCCACCCAGACAACTATATGCACACACATTTACCAGCCCCTCAAAGGGACAGCGGGGAAACTGAGGCTCAGCTAAGAGGGTTTCAGAGGGGAGCAGACCCCTCTCTGCAGCTCAGCCCCTTGGAGGAACAGAGCCCAGACCTGGGGACTAGAGGTCAGAAGGAGTCCAAGACTGAGGTTCAGTTTTCCCAGCTGCTTGCTTCCTGCCCCAAGGGGAAAGACCAGCAGGGAGCTCCAGGTGAGGCACAGGTGAGTGGAGAAGTCACCAGTCCCCTAGAGTGCAGCCGCTGCTGAGTTTGTTACAGAAAGAGAGAAGCTGTAGGAGACAGGGCCCCGCCCTGGAACCCCACAGCTAGGGAGGACATGGAGTGTCTGGGGGCTCAGTGTTCATTCATTCAGGCACCAGTGCCCCTGAGGGACCCCCATACTCCCAGTGCGGCACTATATTCTCACACCCACACATGGGTGCACACACACCACTCCTGTAGAGTTAATGTCCCTAAGCTCCACAAGCTAAACACTGACGGTAGCTACAGATCAAATCTAGATTCTTCCCCCACGTGCTGGTCCCTGGGGTGCAGGCCGAGAGGCCCAGACCACTCTCGTCCCCTGTCCTTGGCAGAGGAAAAGCTGTCAAATCTAGGACAGAGCACAACAGCCTCGTTACGTGAAGATGGGGCCAAACCTCGTTCTGGAAGGAAAGCTCGAATGCGTGTCTCCCTCCCAGTCCTGGCGCTGTCTCTGGCTCCTCTTCTCCCCTTCTCTCTCCCTTCTGCCTCCCTCGAGCCCGGGACCTGCCCAGCTCCGTGTTGTCACACCCCGATTCCAACTTAGAAACAGGTTTTGGAGGAAAAGAGCAAGAAGCACTTCAGGGAAGTTGGAGATTCCTGAGGAAGGGGCCATTCCGCAGCTGCTAGGCCCAGGAGCCCAGCTGGGGGTGGTGAGAAGCTAAAGAGGAGGTTTGGGATCCTGAAGCCTCCAACACTAGGAGACACTAGGAGACGAGCCGCAGATTGGCATGTGCCAGCACCCACACAGCACACAGTGGGGAGCCAAGTCGCAGATGCGCCAGACTGCATCTCGGGAGGGCTGCTCTCTGCCATGTGTTGGCACACACAGCCCTCCGGGCCTCCGACGCATCTGGATGCTCACATGGGTCACCCAGAGGAAACCAGGCAGGGCCCACAGGGCCGTGGAGGTTTTCTGTTCCAGACTCTGCCCTTGACCAGCGAGGGAACGCCCCAGGAATGGCGGGTGGGAGAGAAAGGAGCTGAGCCCAGAGGGCTCATGTTCTGGGTCATGTGAACCCTTGGCATGGTTATTGTTTCTCTCTGTACCCCCTCTGGGTGCCCATTCCTCACATTCAGGGGACTGGCGCAGCTGGGAGAGGCATTTATCAGTATGTTCAGAGCCCAGACAGATGCCCCAACTGACCGGAGAAGGCCTGAGGTGGCAGTGAGGCCTGCCGGCTGACGCCCTGGCCGCACTCTCCCGAGCCCACCCTGTGTGGTTGACTGGAGCTGGGCCTGGACCACCAGCCATTCCCTGCCAGCTCCAAGTCCCATCAGCCTTCCTCTCCTTGTCTTCCTCCTGTTGCTGTCGCCCCAGGGTCTGGCCAGTGGGGAGGAGCGGAAAGGGCGCAAGGACAAGACCCATTCACTTGTCAGGGCTCCCGGGGCCCCTGCTCAGATCCTGCCCGTGACCATCTTCACACACACAACACGCACATCCACAGGACTAGGCCCCAGTGAGAGCCCTGCACGCCGGCCCTCTGGCCAGCACTCTCACCTCCTCACCTGCTGCCCCCTCAGCCTTGGTTGGGGGCAAGGCAGAGGCAGGGCACCTCCACGCCCCCCTTGAGAAGGTGGCTGGAGGGTTGGTGGTGGAGGAGGAGCTGACTTGGGGCCCAAGACAGAGGCACTTCCACTCCTGCGGGGGGGTGGGGGGGACCAGAGGGAACACCCACCCTCCCTCCTGGTTGTAACGCTGACACCTTCCCCCTCACACTTGGAGGAGCCTATTTCAGGCTCTGGAAGCCCAGAAGCCTCTGTAGCTGAGAAACTCCCCAAGGCTGGCTGTGAGGCTTCTCCCTGGCAGCGCAGGCCAGCCTGGGAGGGTCAGGAGGAAACAGGGGCTGGGGAGTGAAGCCGGGAAGCAGGAGCAGAGTGGGCAGCCCCCAGACTCTCCTGGCCCAGAGCCCTGCTTCTGGGCTGTTGTTCCTCAAAACCACAACACAGCACTCATATTAGACAGGAGATTCTCCTGGTCCCAGGCCATGAGCCCCCTGCCCAGCCGTGTCCCCAGGCACTCTGCAGGAGCCAGAAAAACCTGGCTCTTTCCTGGCACCACCACCCACCTTATTGGGCGACCTTGGGCATCGATCCCTTAGCCCATCAGACAGGGATAAAAATAGTGCCAAGCTCAGGAGGGAACTGCAAGATTTTGAGCCCATATAGTAAGTGCTCAGTGAATGTTCCCTGTTATTTTCTCAGCAGCAAAATGGATAAAACACCTGCTTAGTCGTGGCTGTTAAGTACAGTACGATAGGTGGAAGTACCTTGCAAATCCTAACACCAGGCAGATAAAAACATCATTGTTTTTATTGCAGTTGTAGAAGTCCCACAGTCTGAGACGCTCATGAAGTCCAGACTGGCTTTCCGCACTTGTCCCTCATTACAGTGCTGCTCCAGAAAGACCCAGTGCATTTGCAGACCCATCGCCTCCCTTGCCTCACCCGTGTTGTCTGTGAAGGAGCAAGCAGGAGGATGGCTGCAGAACTTCCACAGAGTAGGAAGTCCTGCAGTGGCTCGCCCAAGGTCACGCTCAGCCTCCAGAGGGGCCCTCCAGGTCTCCACGTGGACTGTGGAGCCCTGGTCGCTGTCTGAACCTCCCCCACCAAAGCAGACGCTTGCTCTGCCTCTGACCCAGCTCTCACATTGAGACTTGACCCCTAGCCAGACGGCTGGCTGGGCAAATTATGAGCTCTCCCAGATCATGAAGGGGGTCACACCAAGGGGACAAACACCTGATAAAACAGAGCCAAGACGCTCCGCACGCACACTCTCTGAGGATCCCTTAAGTCATGCAGGTTCTGCCTGAGGCCCACCCTGGGTCTTTCATGACGCCCAGCCCCTGTTGGGAGAGGAGGTACCAATGTCATTGTCCCACTGCATGCTGCAGGGCACTGGCCCAGGCTGATAGATCGAGGGTGTGTGAGACCCAGCTTCTGCCTGACTGTGACAGTGGCAAGGAAGGCCGTTAGAGTGGCACTAATGGCCGTGAGGAGTAAGTGGTAGCTGTGGCCAGCCCAGGAGCCTGGGGAGAGGCAGATCAGACGTGGGCTATGAGCTGAGGAGGCATTGCACTCTGTGGAAAGGAAGACTGGTCACCTGAGGAATTTCTTACCCATGTAAGGACGGCTGTTGGACTGGACAGAGATGGCTCAAGGGGAGGAGAGAATGTGGATATTTGGAGACGTGGCAGTGGGACAGTTTGTAAGAAGCCTCAGTGTCCAGTTAAGGAGTTTTTATTTTGTCTGGGAGGCAATAGGGAGCCATTGAATGTTTTTGAGCATGAGAGTGACTTAATGAAAGCAGTACAAGCACTATGTTGGGGAAAGTAGACAATTTCAGACAAACTGGAGAGGAAAAGGGCTAGAGATAGGACCACCTGGGATCTGCTCCAAAAAGTTTATAGGCTTGTTGGAGAGGCAAGATTTACAGACATGAAATAAATTCAGAACCACACCAGGTGGGTATAATCAATTGCCATTTTTAATTAAATCAACCAATCAATACTGCAGGCTGAGGAGGGAGGCAGGGAGCAAGAAGGGAAGAAGCTGAGTTGGGAGGAGGTCTGAGCCTCCTTGTTTCTTCTCTTCCCTGGCTGAGTGGCCTTGGGCCTTACTTGGTTCCTAAGAGAGCTCTACCTTTACCATAACAAAGGCCAGTATTTACTGAGCGCCCGTGTCCCTGACACTGTGGTGAAGAAATGCCATTGCTCATTTCATCCTTAAGACAACCCATGAGGTAGAACAATAATGCCCACTTTATGGATGAGGAGTCTGAGGCTCAGGAAAGTTGAACAACAAAGCCCGGGTCCCAGCTGCTTGGGAGGTTGAGATGGGAGGATCGCTTGAACACAGGGATTGGAGGCCAGCCTGTGGCAATACGCGAGAGCCCATCTGAAAAAGAAAAAAAAAAAAAGTTGACCTCGATTCCAGAACCCTATCACTGTACCAGAGCAGGCCTTGCAGGGAGGGTGGGGTTCAGAAGGCAGTGGAGAAGCGAGGCAGATGGAGGCTGGGAGAGGGAGCTGCCTGCCGGGGAGCCTCTGCTGCTGTGGGGGGACCACGCAGGGGCCGAGCAGCTCCCGCTCCTCCAGCCCCCACCTCTGGGGCCTCCCGGCGAGACAGCCCCTGCTTCAGCACCGCTTCCGCCCGCCGCCCGCCCGCCAGGTTCTTCGTGAACTTCCCCTCCGCCAAGCAGTACTTCAGCCAGTTCAAACACATGGAGGAGCCCCTGGAAATGGAGCGCAGCCCGCAGCTGCGGAAGCACGCCTGCAGGGTCATGGGGGCCCTCAACACCGTGGTGGAGAACCTGCACGACCCGGACAAGGTGTCCTCTGTGCTGGCCCTCGTGGGCAAAGCCCATGCCCTCAAGCACAAGGTGGAGCCCGTGTACTTCAAGGTACGCCCACCCGGACAGTGCTGCCTGCAGCAACCTGCTCCACTCCAGAGCCCCCAGGCCCACGCCCCACGGCCACCTGCAGCCCGCAGGCTCTGGGAGGGCTCCCCGGGGCAGCAGAGGTGACCGCTGGGCAACCCAGCCAGCCTCGTCCCCTGGAGCGACTGTGACGCGGAGCAGAGAGTCTAGCAGCAGGATGGGCCGCGGGCAGCCCCGGTCTTGAGCTAGCAGGCCCCGGGGTTAGGAACGATCCTGTGGTCAGCTTGGGACAGGAGGGTCGTGCGGGAGGCAGGGCGCCAGGTATTCACTCCCCATTCCTCCCTTTGCCCCCAGATCCTCTCTGGGGTCATTCTGGAGGTCATCGCCGAGGAGTTTGCCAATGACTTCCCACCCGAGACGCAGAGAGCCTGGGCCAAGCTGCGTGGCCTCATCTACAGCCACGTGACCGCTGCCTACAAGGAAGTGGGCTGGGTACAGCAGGTCCCCAACGCCACCACGTGAGGAGGGGGTGCGGGTGGGCTGGGCAGCCTCCCTGCTATGTCCCCTCCTGTCCCCTAGGTCTTCCATCTCTCCTGTGGCCTGGGGCTGACCGTGGGGCAGAACCCTTTGGGCAGGCCAGCTCACTTAAGAACAGGCACAGTAGAAACGGGTCCACAAGACAGGCCCTCGGACTGGGGTTGGCTCTCCCCAGCACCTGCCCCTGGCCAGAGGCGTGAGCCCCTAGTAAATTTTCCTTAGGCAGAGCCTTCCTCTTCCCTAGAGCAAGGGAGCCCTCGGAGCACCCCAGGCCGAGAGGCACGAAGTCCCCCAGTGAGAAGCTTGGCTTCGCAGGCTCAGAGGCAGCCCCGTCACCTCTGGCCACTTCCTCCCTGGGTACCAATCACACGGGCCTGCGTTTCCATCTAATGCTGACCAAGGCTCCCATCCACCCTCGGCCTCAGCAGGGGCAGGAGCCAGGAGGATCACGAGGACGGGCGTGCACGCACACATGCCCGGGCCCACGCGGGACCTGCATGGGTGTTGCTTGCACGCACGCTACCCGGGATGTTTACGTCCAGGCTGACCCCGAGGCTGGCTCCCAGCTCTGGGCTCTAGGAGGGTGGCTGGCCTCGCCCCATGTGACGGCTGGGAACACTCTGGCCTCCCTGGGCCTCTGAGGGGCGGCTGACTCTGGGAGCTGAATGGAAGGGCGGACACAGGGCTGGAGTAGGAAGGAGCAAGCGGAGCGGAGGCGGGAACGGGAACCAGGGGTCAGCCAGCGGCTCAGGACACGCGTTGTAGAGAAACATTCCCAGCAGTTTCCCAGGGAAAAGCCAGCGTCCCCTCCCCAAGCTCTGTGTGGCCCCCAAGCCCGCTGGACCTCTTGCTCACAGTCCTCCTGGCCCCGCTCCACAAGGGACGTCCCCCGAGGGCAGCGGGGGAGGCCAGGCCCGCTGCCCTTCCTGCCGCTGACCAACAGCTTGTGCGGCTCCCCTCCCCCATGTCGGCAGCACCCCAGGAGAAGGGAGCTCTGGGGAACTGGAGGCTGCTCCAGGCCAACTCCAGATGTGCACAGCTGGGCCCTGGGCTGCCCCAGACCCTGGTGTGGACCCCAAGCAGCAGGAGACCTTTACCTGCCAGAGCAGGGCAGGAGCAGAGCTGTGGAGCTGGGGTTCCCTCCCTGCCCACCCAGCGTCACCCGTCACCCTGAGGGGCTGGGAGGAGCCGCGGGAGGGCAGGCCCGGGGCTCCCGCTCCCGCCCACTGTCCCCAGGCAGGCTCTGCCGCCCAAGACGCCCAAGACGAGTTTGTTTACAGCCAGGAGACAAGACTTCCTGCTTTTCTGGAAAAGCGCTGTTTTACAGGGGCCTGGAGGGACCGCAGAGAGCTGGCAGTTGAGCCCCAGTGAATCAGAAACAGGGGCCGGCGCCCTACTTCCCCTGCCCAGCTGGACCCCGGGGGCTCGAATCTCGCCAAACCCCAAACGTTAGGCAACCACCATGGTCGCCTCATCTGCCCCGCCTCCGCTCCCTGTGGACTGATGGAGATGGGCTGCCTGGGGACTGGCCAGGGCCAGCCGCCTCCCACCTGGGCTGAGAAACCAGTCAGGGACGGTCCCCCACCTCCCTTTACTGCCTCTACCCCTGCCCCAGTCTCCTGGGTGCATGGGTGTGGGCCCCCGAGAAGACACGTCGTCCTGGCCCCCAGCCTGCGGACCCAGCCTACTGCCAGGGTCCAGCTGGGCTCCGAGGGTGGGAAGGACTTAGAGCTGACTTCTAGAAGGCCCCGGTCCAACTCCTCTTATCAGGGCAGCCGCGGTGGGCCCGACGCCACTGTTTATTGAACTGTCTCTGCTTCAGGGTGTGTGTGCCTCTGTGTGGGCGGAGGGGCAGTGGGGGGTGGCAGACCCGCAGTGCAGGGAACAGGGCTGGCTGGCAGGGGAGGTCCGGGGCAGGCTGGAGGGAGTGCACCCCGTCTCAGAACGAACAGGGGAAGAGCTCACGGGTGGTGCTTTGCAGTTTACAAAACACCACTTCACACAGTGGATGTCACCCAATTCCCATGCAGGCGGGCAAGGCAGACATCCACATTTTAGGGGGGAAAGATCTGGGTTGCTCTTGGGACGCCAGACGTGTCCGAGGTCACCCAGGGGGACTAGGACTCGGGTCTGAAGATTGCTTTCAGCTGCACTGTGTCAGGTCTGTCAGCAGGAAGTACCGTGCCTTGCCACCCCAGCCACCCCGGGTCCCTGTCTCCCTCCCTGGCCCTTGTAACCTATTACCTCCGTCTCCTATCTCGTCCACAGCCCACCCACCACGCTGCCCTCTTCGGGGCCGTAGGACCCCTCCCAGCTCCCCCCTCCCTGGCAGCACCTTGAGCAGAAGGCTGAGTTCTGAAGACCCTCCTTGACCCTCCATTTCTGGGTGCCAAGGAAGCTGGAGGAACCCCCGACTGTCTTCCTGAAGGAGGCCTCCACCGTGGCCGCAGTCCCCCGAGCTGCCGGGAGGCAGCGCTGGCTGCCTGGATGCTGACCCCAGCGCAGCGGCAGGCGGGGACCCCTCCGCTTTGCAGATCGGGGCCCACTCTTCTTAGCTTTTCTACTCACTGTTAGAGAGGGACCCAGTTGAGCGGCTGGCGGGAAGCAGGGACAGGTATGAGTCACTCCGAGAATGAAGCAGCCCTGTTTCGTTCTGCCGACCAGCATGCGGGTCTCCACCCCACCATCTAGAGCATCGCGCACGCGCGTCACCGCATACACAGACACACTATACGCAGTCTCTATAGAAATGTATATACACATATATACACACCTACGTATCTATCACGTGTACCTGCGCGCCCAGAAACCCCGGTCCTGCCCCCCGGTGGGTGTGTGGGACCAGGAGGGTCCTGGTGGCACAGGACCCTGGGTAGACAGCAGAGTGCCCTGGCACAGGTGTCCCACAGCAGCTCAGAGGAGGGACCTGGGTGGGTGAGGCTGGGGTGACCCAGCTCAGCGGCAAAGCCCGACCCACTCTCTGACCAGCCCCCCACTTTCCTGCTTCCCAGGCAAAAAGGGCCTGGCTCCCTCCCTCTCCTCCACAGAGGATCAGGTTCAAGATGTGCCCTGGAATAATGGGCTAGGGCAAGGGCAGACTAGGGGCCCGCACAGGATGACAGCTAGGGGAGGAGCCTCGGTGAAGAAACCCGGCGTGCCAGCCCCACCTGCCGGCCACGGAGGCAGCCCTGGGAATCCGGGCTGCTGGGCAGCAGGACAGGCACCTGGGCCTCACCCCTCAGGCTCTGAGGGCCAAGGGCCCTTCCCTCCCTGCCCGCTCCTGGCTGCCAGTCAGTCCCATCCCCCCATCCGCGTCAGCCTTGCTGGGGCCCCCATGTGTGTCCCTTAGTCTCGTGTATTGTCCTGAGGATGTTCTGCTGCCGTGGCTGCCGTGCCTGCGTCCCCCCTCGTGCGGTCATCTGTAACTGCCTGTCCTCCTTTTGTGGTTTCTAATGTTTGTAACCAGGCCCAGCTGCGGCATTAAACAGACCCGTTCTTCCTGTGTCTGTGCATTTGCTCCTCTGTTCCGCCACCTGCCTGTGCCTCTGTCCCCTCCCTAGTTCTAGGTCCAGGAGTGGGGATGCCCCACCTGTACCTCAGCCTCGCTGCCCGCATGACCCTCTCTAAGCTGGCATTAGGACTGCCGTGGGCCCCTCGCCTGTTTAATCAGGAACACGGTGGGGGAACTAGAGGCGGGGCTTTGTGGGAGCCAGGAGGTGTCTGTCCTGATCAAAAAGTCGGGGGCTTTTAATTTTAAGATCTTGTTCTGGGAATCTCCTCCTGGCAAGGGTAGGATGACCAAGGGGAAGTCATGGGAGAGATGTCCAGCAGAAGGGCCCTGTTAGTCAGAGCGCTCCAGGAATAGAGGCAAGGACTGAACCCTGACCTTCTAGGCCAAGCCCAGCTCCACACAGAGAGCTGAGGGCAGGGCTGGATTAGCCCTGGGGTGTCTGAGAAAGGAAGCCTGCTGGGATCAGCCCGAACCCTTCCCTGAGCTCTCAGCTCCAGACCCTTCCCAAGCCCTGCTGAAGTAGGCCTGCCCAGCCCCCACTCCCCAAAGGGGACAACCGTCAGCAGCATCAACTCCCCCAGGAGGGAGGAGGAGGTCACCACACTGCAGGGGGGGCGGGGGGAGGGTTGCTGCAGGAGAAGCAGGAAACAGCCTCTGCCTCTTGGGAGAGCTTGGGCTGTCTGGGAGGACTCAGCTGACACACAGGAAAAATCTTGTCTCCCAGACCATGAACTCGAACACGAGCCGCGCCTTCATCTCCCTGGCCTGGCACAGTGGAGTACTCCACGGAAATCCAAAGAATAAATAAATATCACTCTTAGAAAGCAAGACGAGCACATGGGCCAAGAGTGAGCTATGTGAACTAAAAGAGGGTGCAGGGTGGCCAGAGGACAGGCCAGGACAGGCCTTCTAGAAGACAGCAGGCAACATGGGGCAGGGCTCCAGGTTCAGACTCAGTCTCTTAGTGCTGTGTGATGTGAGACATCCCTCAACCTTTCTGAGCCACATTCACCTCTAATCTAAAAGGCAGAACAAGTAGCCTGCCTTGTGATGCTTCACATAGGCTGGGGACAGGGGGTTTGTCCTGGACAGTGATGTCAGCCCAACGGGAAGCCTAGAACAGAGGGAGGAGGGCAGCTGGACTGGGCCCTGACCGGAATCCTGAAAGAGCAGGGGCAGAGACAAAGGGAGGAAGGAGGTGGATGGACCCGGGGAACATCAAGAGGCTGAAGGCCCAGAAGAGAGGTAGAAGCAGCCCCCGAGACCTTCCAAGTCCCCGGCCTAGTGGCTGCTGGGGTGCTCAGCCAAGCCAGAGCCGGAGCCTTTGGTGGCCATGCAACCCCAGGAGAGGAGGCGTTTGAGATGGGAGTGGGGTGACCCTCCCCATTTCACCCCACTTCACTTCAGTTAGCTTAGGAAAGGCGAAGAGGCTTCTAAAGCTGTTGAAACTGGGATCATCCTGGGATGTGGCCCTTGAGAAAGGATCTCCCTCTCTCCACCCGCCAAGAGAGGACCCTGGCCCCACCCCAGACTAGGTGTGTGTGTTGGGGGTGGGGTGCTGCAGGCGCGGTGCCTGGGGAACGCCTGGGGTGTCATTCTGTGCTCTACCCTCAGAGTTGCGCCTGTTGTGGGAGAGCTGAGCAGCTGGCTCAGCTCCCCCTGGTGGGCTAGGGCTGCAGAGGCCCAGGCTGCACGACTCCACAGTGACCCCTTCCGGCCGCAGAGGGAACTTCACCTAGAAAGCGGTTTGCACCGGCTCAAGGGATCTTCCCAATCTGGGGGTCCCACTTTGTTCACCTCAAAGGAGCCACAGCCTGCTAGGAGCCTGAGACAAAAGGAAAAAATGCCCAGTCTATGCACACCTGTGGAGACACTTCCACAGTTTAAGCCAAGTGGAAAAAGTAAACACTCTAATTTTTTTTTTTTTTTTTTGTACCAGGGACTGAACCCAGGGGTGCTTAGCTGTTGAGCCACATCCCCAGCCCTATTTATTTTTTATTTAGAGGCAGGGTCTCACTAAGTTGCTTAGGGCCTCACTAAGTTGCTGAGGCTGGCTTTGAACTTGCAATCCTCCTGCCTCAGCCTCTCGAGTCACTGGGATTACCAGTACAGGGAGGTGCATACCCGAAATCCCAGCGACTCAAGAGTCTGAGGCAGGGGGACTGAGCTCAGGAGCTCAAGACCAGCCTGGGCAGCACAGATACCCCCCTCAAAACAACAAAAGCCTGTTTTTGTTTAATTTTTGAGTTTTTTTTTCCTCGTCGATGTTTTTGTTCTAATATCAATCTTTTAAAAAAAAATAGTGCATGCAGACGTTGTTTTTCTGGACTACTATCCCCTTTAAATGTTGGATCCCATTTCCTGGCCTGTCTTAGTGTGCTCTGTTTGAGGGAGCCTGGCTGAAGAGCTCCCCTTTTTTACCAAAAGCAGGCCTCCCCTCTACACCCACAGGGCGACAGGTCCCAGACTCTTACTGGACACCTTTGGTAAACGAATTTATCACAGCAGGGTAAGAGTCCTGGCCTTGGCAGTTCCTTGGGGCCAGAGACACTGAGTCAGGAGGTTTTGGAAGCCAGAACAGAGGCTTCTTCAGGCTCTCAAAGTGAGGGGGCTGTCCTTAAAAGATAGGCTTGGGAAAAGGGGAATCAGGTTTCTGGGGATCAGGAAAAACCACATGATCCAACCTTGCTGGAAAGAGGGAACTCAACAGCTGCCCAGGAAAATGAACAGGACGGGAGAGTGGGGCTCTGGGCCCTCAGCTGCCCCCACGTAACCCCAAGTCTCTGGGTCTCCACTCCTCTCAGGTGGGCCCCTGGGCTTCCCTTTCCTCCCACCACTGAGAAACCAGCTGTCAGTCTCCACAGCAGAAAGGTGCTGTTCCGTATGACCTTTCTTGTCACCTGTGGGAGGACCAAGCTCAGCTCCAGCCACATGCTGCACAACCTGGCCACTGCTACAGTCCCAGCGCCGAGGGTTCTTTTCAATATTTCCTGGCAAAGGACAGAGACACCGTCCCAGATCCCAGGGGGTTTCCTGTTGGGTTTTTCTGTTTGTTTGTTTGTTTGTTTGTTTGTTTGTTTTTTGGTACCGGGGATTGAACTCAGGGTCACTCAGCCGCTGAGCCACATCCCCAGCTCTATTTTGTATTTTATTTAGAGACAAGGTCTCACTGAGTTGCTTAGGGCCTCACTTTTGCTGAGGCTGGCTTTGAACTCACGACCCTCCTGCCTCAACCTCCCGAGCTGCTGGGATTATAGGCTTGCGCCACTTCCCCCAGCTTCCTATTGGTTTTAACACCTCCGTCACAGGTGTTCTCTGTCCCCTGCCCCACAGCATCCAGCCACGGTCCCTGTTGGCCCCCTCCCTGTCTGTCTGCCCTTCCCTTCAGTTGCCCTTGCTGTTTCACGCTAACCCAGGCACGGCCTCCCTGCCTTCCCACACAGCTGCCAGCTGCATCTGACACTGTGCCTGTTTGAGTCTCTGGTGGCTCCAGGCTGTCACACTACACACCGCCGAGCACCTCAGCCACCGAAGCCCTGCAGCCTGGCATTGGCCTGCCTCCCCGGTCTGAGCTGGCAGCGCCAACTCGGCCAGTCTCCCCCACACATTGGCTTTCGACCAGCTGCGGGTCCTTCTCAGTCACCGCCCCCAGCACCCTCCTTCCCCAGGTCCCTCCACACATGGCCGTGGTGCCTGAACCTTCCCTGACGACCCTCCTGGGAAGGCCCGTCCTTTGGTGCTCTGAGCACCTCCCTGTGAGCACTGTGGTGTCCCTGCCTGTGTGGCCTCCGCCCCTTGGAGAGGTCTGAGACACTTGAGGTCGGGCCTGCATGATCCACTGGTCGATGGGACGTGGGGGGGTGGGAGGCAGGACGGCTGGGGATGGCTCCAGGGTTTGGGGACCTGGCACACAGAGTCACCCTGGTCTGAGGGGGACACCTGTGGGTGGGAGTTCTGCCCCGTGCACAGGAAACACGGGGTGTCCCGGGGGCAGAGGGACACTCCAGCCGGAAGCAGGGCAGAGTCGTCAGGGCTGGGATTTAAATGTGGGATTGGATGAGGTCACGGAGGAGAGAGTGTGGGAAGAGAAGAGGCCCCAGGCCCTGAGGTCGGGTAAAGGCAGGGACAGGGAGGGAGGAGGGGCCAGGAAGCTGGCGGCAGGATCCAGAGCCTCAGGACCGATGGCGAGGCAGCGCCTGGGGACCTGAGGAGGCCGTCCAGGGCGGCTGGAAGGAAGCGGGGCCTCCTGGGAGGGTGGGTGGAGGCGGGGCGAGGCCGAGACAGGGGTGCAGGGGCTCGCGGTCAGGAGAGGGGGTCCCCAGCCTGCACGCCTGACCCCTGACAGACAGAGGGAGAGACAGACAGATGGCAACGCTGAGTGGGGGGCTACAGGGAGACCCTCAAGACAGAACAGGAGGTGTCTTCACCCCCGGGCAGCTTTCCCAAGGGCTGGTGGCTGATGAACAGCAAAAACTCCTTTCTCGTGGCTTGGGAGCAGGGCGGTCTGGCGCGGCGTCTGGAGGGCCTGCTTCCTAGCTCATAGGTGGCACCTTCCCACTGCGCCCTCAAGGAGTGGAAGGGAGGGAGGGGTCTCCTGGAGTCTTTTATAAGGACACCGATGCCTTTCACAGGGCCCCACTTCCTGACACCAGGACCTCGGGGGGCTACATGCAGCGCGTGGACTGGGGTGGGACCAGCCTTCAGACCACAGCAGGGCGTGCCTGGGAAGGGGCAGCTGGGCTCTGTCCAGGCCGGAGGGCCCCCAGGAGGCCTGGCTAATGCTCCTCGGTGACGTGTGCGTCCAGCTCACTTCCTGAGCAGCGGCAGATGTGGGCTGGCTAGGGAATTTGAGGAGAAAACAAATTCACTATGGAAAGCGGCAGACCATCTAGGTCACCACTGATGGCCACCGAGAGGCGAGAACTTGAGGCAAGAGCAGCCAACACTGGGCACTTTCCTCCTGGGCAGCCGCGAGTTCCTGAGGGCCAGGGGCACCCTGCAGCGCTGAGCCTCACAAGTTGGGGGAATGCATGGGTCACCAGGATGGGACCAGGGCTCCTAGCCCAACCACAGTGAGCAGGTCTGAGTCACCGTCTCTCTGTCTGTTTTACTGGTACTGGGGACAGAACCCAGGCCTCAGACACACTAGGCAGGTGGCTGGGCCCCAGCTACCTTACTCTGAGGGACAATAGACCCAACTCCCAGCCAGGGCCTCCAGGAACACATCACTCAGCCCTGCCTTCCCCTCTCCGCCCAGGGAGAGGAGCAGAGTGGTGGGTGGGGTGGAGGGGAGATGATCTCCAGTGCGTGTGTGGAGGGTCCTTGACCTTGTTCAAGTCCAGAGACCGGACATTCATTGTTCATTGTTAAAAGGAAAAATTGGGCTGGGGAGATAGCTCAGTCGGTAGAGTGCTTGCCTCGCATACACAAAGCCCTGGGTTCAATCCCAGCACCACAAAAAGAAAAAAAAAAAAAAAAAAGAAAAGATAATGGGGCTGGGAATGTTCTTCTGTGGTAAGAGCCTGCTGGATCCCCAGTGCCTGTCCCTGTGGAGTTACAATCTAGTTATACGCACAACTATCTTTTTTTTCTTTTCTTTTTTCTAGCCAGGCGCAGTGGTGTACACCTCTAACCCCAGCTACTCAGCAGGCTGAGGGAGGATGGCAAGTTCAAGACCAGCCTGGGCCACTTAGTGAGACCGGCTCAAAGTAAAAAGGGCTGGGGGTGGAGCTTTTGCTGAGTATGCATGAGGGCCTGGGTTCCAGCACCCCAAGTGTGTGTGTCTTTCCAATTCCTTTTCTACACCATGTACACACACACACACACACACACACACACACACACACACACCATATCTCTCTTATTTAAATGGACCATTTAAATGGACCATATTTCAGGCATTTCACTTCAAATCTGTGCTGGAGAGCTTTCTGAGTCAGTGGGTGCAGGTTTGCCACATTCTCTCCCAACGCACCGTGCTGTGTCACCTAGGCTGGCCCCTGACCACTGGCCTCAAGAATCCTCCTGCTCAGCCCCCTAAGTAGCTGGGACCACAGGTCCCTGGCTTGCCACATTCTTCATCACCTGGTAGTTCAGTACTCTGCCCTATGTGCATGAGTGCTTTTATTTAAACCGTCCCTGTCAATGGACATTTGCATTCCAGACTTTGTACTCTTAAGAACATGGCATTGGGGCTGGGGTCATGGCTCAGTGGTAGAGCGCTTGCCTAGCATGTGTGAGGCACTGGGTTCGACTCTCAACACCACATGCAAATAAATAAAATAAAGGTCCATTGACAACTAAAATATATATATATATATTTATTTAAATAAATATATATATTTAAATTATATATATATGTATATATATATATATAAAGAAGAATATGACAATGAGCATTTTTGTGTCCCTAAGTCCTAGAAGTGAACCGTGTAGCTGAAAGATATTTTCAGTTCTGACAGAAACTGCCAGGTGCCTTAGCTGTCCACTCTCACCACAGTGCAGGAGAGTGTCTACTCATGTCCTCTATGGCACAGAATATTAGCCATCTGTTTAATTTTTACTAATTATACAGTGTGCTAGGCATGGGGGTGCACACCTATAACCCCAGTGGCTTGGGAGGCTGAGGCAGGACGATCGTAAGTTCAAAGCCAGCCTCAGCAAAAGCAAGGTGCTGAGCAACTCAATAAGACCCTGTCTCTAAATAAAATACAAAATAGGGCTGGGGAAGTGGCCCCAGTGGTTGAGTGCCCCTGAGTTCAATCCTTGGTACCAAAATAAAAAAAGAAAAGAAAAAAAAGAGCATAATGTGTAAAAATATGACATCATAGTTTTTAAAACAATTAAGGAACCAGGCTCAATGGCACATGCATATGATCCCAGCAGATTAGGAGGCTGAGGAAGGAGGATTGCAAATTCAAAGCCAGCCTCAGCAACTTAGTAAGGTCCTGTCCCAAAATAAAATATAAAAAGGGCTGTGGATGTGGCTCACGGGTTGAGGGCCGCTGGGCTCAATCCTTGGTAGCAAAAAACAAAAAAACAAACAACAATTAAGGGAATTTTTTGCAGGAGCCCTGTTTGGGGAGATGGCTTGAATTGCGGTTGACTATGGGCCACGGAGATTTGGGCATTGTCGCCTTCCATAGTCTCACGGGATTTGGCCCGGGATCTCGAGTGACTTGGCCGAGATTGCTGATCGGGTCAGCGCCATTTTGGTGGTGTGTGCGGCGCGTGTTAGTTGTTGTTAGAGCCAGAGAGAAAAGTTATCAGAATAAAAAGCTGTTTGTCTCCAGTTTGCCTCTGAACTTCTTCCCGCGGCTTCGTTGCTCCAAGCGGCCATCGCTTCAGGCAGCAACAGGTGGCGGCCCATACGGGGACTTCGGAGCAGACAGGTAAGAACTGAAAGGTCTCTAAAGATGGGTTCAAATATAACTGAATCCCAAGTGATAGAGGCTATGCAAAGACTCCTTGATATACCTGACTCTGTTCTCAGTGAGGAGGATATAGAAAAAAGTGAAAGTGATCAAAAAAGCATAGCTTCCACTGGGCCAACTAAGACCAGTAAAGAGAGTATTAGAAGAGTCCCAAAAATGACAAAAATCCAAGCTATTAGAGCTATTTGGGAGTTATTGGTGATAGCTGAAGGATACTTGCTCTTAATGGAACCTGGGCCTCAGGATATTGCTGTCAGTGAAATTAGCCGTGGTGAGGAATCTAGTAAAAGTGATCCTGAGAAAATGAGGAAAAAGAAACTAAAAAAGACCGAGAAAAAGGACCGTCAAGTAGAGGAACCACTTGTGTCCTCTACTCCCCCATGGGTGGAATCCATTACAGAAAATATGAAGGGTATTACTAGGCATTTGCATACCCTAGAAACAGAAATAAAAAGTCTTTCTGATCGCTTATGCGCTCTCGAGGGCAACTCACAGATACATTGGGAACCGCCAGCATTTGAAAAGAAAAATGGACAGAGGGTCCATCAGTCAGTAGATTTCAAAACAATAAAAAATCTCAAAGAGGCAGTAATGACTTATGAGCCCCAAGCTCCTTTCACGTTGAGTATGCTGGAGTCCCTTAACACCTTTAGCTTAACCCCCTCAGACTGGAAAAGTCTATGTAAAGCAACATTAAGCAGGGGGCAATTCTTGGTTTGGCGATCGCAATTCCAAGAACTTAGTATAGAAACAGCTAAAAGAAACACGGCTGCAGGTTTGGAAACTATAATATAGACATGCTCACAGGAGAAGGGCAATTCGCAGACTTACAGGCTCAAACAGATTATGACCCAGATGTATATGCTCAGATAAACACAGCTGCCTTAGAGGCATGGAAAACTGTACAAGGACCTGGGGATCTACAAGGTAGCTTGTCAAAAGTGATTCAAGGACCTAATGAGCCATATGCTGATTTTGCTGATCGACTTTTGAGAACTGCAAGTAGTGTGTTTCAGATGTTGATCAAGCTATGCCATTAGTTGTTCAACTAGCTTATGAAAATGCTAATAAATGGTGCCAAGCAGCCATCAGGCCATGGAGAACTAAAAAGGATCTTTCCGTATATATACAACTATGTAAAGATATAAATGATGCCTTTGTCACAGGAAATGTGATTGCAGCCTCAATGAGAGGTGCTTCCCCTCGAAATTTCACAAAGGCTAAATGTAGACATTATAATCAATCAGGATATTCCAGGCAAAATTATCATAATCAATCAGGCTATTCTAGGCAAAATCCCAAAAGAGAAATAAGACCAAGCTCATACCGTGCCCCAGGCCGCTGCCCCAGGTGTAAAAAGGGAAATCATTGGGCCAATAAATGCCATTCCAAATTTGACATCCATGGAAATCCTTTGTTCAGGAATTCAAAAACGGGGCAACGGGGCCCAATACCCCGGGGCCCACAAATGTACGGGGCATTGCAGAAGGAGTATCCTCAAGCATCCACTCAGATGCTTCCCCGACACAATCCCTACTACCCATCCACTCCCTCGCCAGAGGAACAAGAGGAAATGCAGGATTAGACCTCTGTTCCACCGCCCGAATAGTGTTAACACCTGAAATGGGGGTTCAACTGATTCCCACAGGAGTCAGGGGACCTCTTCCCTCAGGGACTGTAGGACTTATTATTGGGCGTAGTCCTAAAAGCTTATTAGGTTTGCAAGTGACCCCAGGTGTAATAAACTCAGACTACAAAGGGGAAATAAAAATAATGCTTAGCTCACCCCAAAGTATAAGTTCTGTTAATCAAGGAGATAGAATTGCTCAGTTGCTTCTCCTTCCCAATTTACATAATTCATTTAAAATGGGTATGCCTCAAGAAGGGAACAATAGAGGATTTTGTTCCACTGACTCAAGACCCATGGCTTGCTGGGTTCGAGACTGTTCAAGGAGGCCTATGTGTAAAATAAAAATCCAAGGAATAGAAATGGAGGGATTAATAGATACTGGAGCTGATTCTTCCATTATTAATTTACGCCAATGGCCCAAGCACTGGCCTCTGCAAAAAGCTTCAACCAGTTTAAGAGGCTTGGGATATAATAACCTCCCAGATAAAAGTGCGGTAATTTTAAAATGGGAGGATGATGAAGGCCATAAAGGAACATTTCAGCCTTATGTTTTACCTAATCTACCGGTTACTTTATGGGGAAGAGATATTTTGCAACAAATGGGAGTACACCTTGCAACCAAGCCTGCAGATGTTAAAAGTGAAAACCTACAGGGTAATCTTAACCATAAAAGAAATCATTATCAAAAAGTACAGAGTAATCTTAACCCTAAAAGTAATCATTATCATAAAGGAAAAAAGATATTTTTTTTCAGGGCCACTGAGAAAATAATTTTGAAAATACCATGGCTTTCTGATAAGCCAGTGTGGGTCCCTCAGTGGCCCCTATCTAAAGAGAAATTACAAGCGGCCCACCTACTAGTTCAGGAACAATTAGAAGCAGGACATATAGAACCTTCCACCTCTCCCTGGAATTCCCCCATATTTGTGATCAAGAAAAAGTCAGGAAAATGGCGATTGTTACATGATCTTAGACAAATTAATAAAACCATGCAAGTTATGGGCCCTACTCAACCTGGACTTCCTAGTCCCGTAGCTATTCCAAAAAATTTCCATCTTATTACTCTTGATATAAAGGATTGCTTCTTTTCTATTCCCCTACATCCTCTGGATGCCCCCAGGTTTGCTTTTTCCGTTCCTTCTATGAACAATAATGGCCCTGATCAGAGATATCAATGGAAGGTTTTACCACAGGGAATGGCTAATAGCCCCACCATATGCCAAATATATGTGGACAAGGCTATCCAACCCATTAAAAATAAATCTCCAAACCTCATGTGTCTACATTACATGGATGATATTTTATTGGCCCACCCTAATCAAAAAATCTTATTTAATATATTCAGTGACGTGGTAGAAAATTTAAAAAAATACGGATTATATATAGCAGAACAAAAAGTTCAAACCAGATCTCCCATATTATATTTAGGATTTAAAATCATGGATACTTTTGTTAGACCCCCCCAAAATTTTAATAAATAAAGAACATTTGACCTCCCTCAATGATTTCCAAAAACTACTGGGAGACATTAATTGGCTTCGCCCTACACTAAATCTCACTACTGGCCAACTAAAACCTTTATTTGACATCCTTTGCGGAGACCCTGATCCATCTTCACCGCGAACATTGACTCCTGATGCTAGGAAAGCTTTAAAGTTAGTAGAAAAAGCCATCGAAGGAGCTCACTGTGATAGATTTGATTTAACTCAACCGCTGATGTTGATTATTATTTCTTCACAATATACACCCACAGGAGTATTTTGGCAACAAGGGCCTTTATTATGGATACATTTGCCCGTCTCTCCTAAAAGTATAATTGAATCTTATACCTCCATGGTGGCTAAACTTATTCTTCAAGGACTTAAGACTTCTACTAAAATATTTGGCATTCACCCTGCTACTATTATTACTCCCTATTCATCATCACAGATTGAATATTTATGCTTCAATGATAATGATTGGGCTATAGCTAAATGCTCTACTTCTGCAAATTTTGATAATCATCTTCCTAAGTCCCCTATATTATCTTTTTGTATTAATCATCCTATTATATTTCCAAAGGTAATAAAAAATCAACCTATTCCTAAGGCATTTAATGTATTTACAGATGGGTCCTCAAATGGTACTGCTACAGTAGTCACTAAAAAAGAAAATATGACTTACATAACTGCACACAAATCAGCTCAACTAGTGGAATTGGAAGCTGTGGTAAGAGCTCTGGAAAATTTTAGGGACCAGCCCGTAAACATTTTTTCAGATAGCCACTATATTGTACAAGCCGTCCCAAAATTAGAGTTAGCAGGACCAATAATAGCACCTCATACTCCAGCCTTTAAATTGTTTTATCAAATACAAAAACTTTTGTGGGCAAGAAAAGAACCTCTATTTGTAGGTCATATTAGAGCACATACTAATT
Organism: Tamias sibiricus; assembly: GCA_025594165.1. Lineage (NCBI taxonomy): Eukaryota > Metazoa > Chordata > Mammalia > Rodentia > Sciuridae > Tamias > Tamias sibiricus. The sequence continues at coordinate 5,554,730 of CM046660.1, forward strand.
TGCCTGGTCCCCTCCATGAAGGTAATCAAAAGGCTGATGAACTTACAAAAACAATATTTATACTTTCAGTGCTACAACAAGCTACTTTATTTCACTCCCAGTTTCATGTCAACAGCACCACCTTGCAACGTAGGTTTAAAATCACAAAGGAACAAGCCAGAACAATTGTAAAAGATTGTAAATCTTGTATGACACATTTGCCCAATCCTCATTTTGGCGTTAACCCTAGAGGGTTAATGCCCAATCATTTGTGGCAGATGGATGTTACTCATGAGCCAAGTTTTGGAAAATTGCGATTTATTCATGTGACCATAGATACATGCTCAGGCATGATTTTTGCTTCCTTACATTCTGGAGAAAAAGTTAAAGATGTTACATCTCATTGTTTGCAAGCTTTTGCTGCATTGGGCATCCCCCAAATGCTTAAAACAGATAATGGCCCCGCATATACGTCCTCATCTTTCAAACAGTTTTGCGCAAAATTCAATATATCCCATAAAACAGGCATCCCATACAATCCTCAGGGTCAGGGCATTATTGAAAGAGCAAACCGAACACTGAAAATTATGTTATTAAAACAAAAAGAAGGAAATTGGAAAAGTCCTAAGGACAGATTGGCAGTTGCCCTGTTTACCTTAAATTTTTTTAACTTTAGACTCTAATGGTTATTCTGCTGGAGACAGACATTGGAATCCACACCAACAACATAAACCTTTGGTTTACTGGAAGGATGTTCTTTCAGGTACATGGAAGGGTCCAGATCCAGTATTAATTTGGGGAAGAGGATCTGTTTGTGTTTTTCCAAAAGACGAATCCTCTCCAATATGGATACCATCTAGATTAATAAAACAGGTACCACATCAAAATGATCAAGATGAAGTTATTGAAGAATCAAGATTAATAAAAAAAGGTACAAAATCAAGAGGACCAAGATGAAGGTATAGAATGATTCCCTCAAAAGAGTCCTCCAAAATATTTCACAACTTAAGTGTCATTCCTCCCGGCCGGGACGAGGAGATCTCTCTTTAGTGTGCACACAATTGTATTTTTTTTTTCTTTTTATACATGTCTTTATGTCTGTACATTTGTCTACATTTCATGTTAATGTGACGTCACAAATATATGTTTGTATGTTTGTGCATCTGTCCAGTGTGACGTCACAAATAACAAAGCGCTTATAAAAAAAAAAAAAAAATATATATATATGGATCCAAATAACTTTAATTCATTTTAGGTTAAGAGTATTCAATTAAGAGTAAATAATTTTATAAATGAAGGTACTTTCAATTTTTTTTTTTTTTTTTTTTTTTTTTTTTTTTTGGTACCAGGGATTGAACTCAGGGGCACTTGACCACTGGGCCACATCCCCAGCCCTTTTTTTGTATTTTATTTAGAGACAGGGTCTCACTGAGTTGCTAAGTGCCTCGCCATTGCTGAGGCTGGCTTTGAACTCGCGATCCTCCTGCCTCAGCCTCCCAAAGTGCTGGGATTACAGGCGTGCGCCACCGCGCCCGGCAGGTACTTTCAATTTTGATTTATAGGTGTCCCTGGGACTTCTCTTTAGCAAACAATATGACTAGTGCTATATAACCTGATATTTTTGGTGTTTTGACATAAGATTGTTTATTTGTTATTAACTTCATTTGTTTAATAGCTCATTAATTTCAATTATCTCAACAGGTAAAAGATTGCTCTGTATACAGAGACTCAAGGGTTCCAGCTAACAAATTATTTCTCCAAAGTGCTTTTACCTTTTCTTTAATCTATCTTTAATGCAGTAATTACCCTCAGTCTTTCTTTGTTTTGTTCTAAATATGATATTTTTCCAACTTATGTTTGTAGAAGCTCAACCAGCGATGTGTGTGAACAAAAATCAACTTTAATTTTCTAATCTAATTATTCTATTTTGTAGTTTGACAACTCGCCTCTTGACTCAGTGCTGCAATAGCACTGCCTTTCCTTTAATAATTGATGCTTGAGTTTCTAGGTAGCGGGCCCTGAAGATTTGCCGGTGGCATTGTCTAGACATAAAAAAAGACGTCTGCTGCTACAGCTGCAGGGATCGCGGCCGCCGCAAGCATCCCTGCTGCTCAAGCATCAAACAACCTCACCAACAGTGTGGCCTCTGCTCTACATGCATGGGGCCTCCTACATCAACGTGTTATAAACAAATGGACATTTTGATCTTTCATTGTTTGGGACTTTACGGGACAATGCCTTGCGGGTATTTGTCTAGAGAATTCAGTGTGTTACTTGATGGAACTTAGGGCAGCTGATTTGTTTAAACAATTTGATATGCTATGTAATTTGGCTCATCACCAAAAGGCTTGTCGCCTTAAAGCCGCAACATCTCCTCACAATTGGACGGCTGTTAGTCATCATACACAGTCGATCCTAAAGGGCTCCATTGGATGGCTGGTTAGCCAATGACGGGTAAGATCCCCAGAGGGGGACAACCTAAAACAGGCACAGTCGCACGGGACAGTCTCATGTGGCCGACATATCAACCTAAGACAGGAGTCAAGGGCACAGCCTTGATTATCCGATGACGGGTAAGAATGTTGGTTGCACAGAGACATCCTAGAGCATTACCTCTTTTAAAACAAAAGGGGGGAAATGCAGGAGCCCTGTTTGGGGAGATGGCTTGAATTGCGGTTGACTATGAGCCATGGAGATTTGGGCATTGTCGCCTTCCATAGTCTCACGGGACTTGGCCCGGGATCTCGAGTGACTTGGCCGAGATTGCTGATCGGGTCAGCGCCATTTTGGTGGTGTGTGCGGCGCGTGTTAGTCGTTGTTAGAGCCAGAGAGAAAAGTTATCAGAATAAAAAGCTGTTTGTTCCAGTTTGCCTCAGTTTGCTGTCGTTGCTCCAAGCGGCCATCGCTTCAGGCAGCAACAGGTGGCGGCCCATACGGGGACTTCGGAGCAGACAGGTAAGAACTGAAAGGTCTCTAAAGATGGGTTCAAATATAACTGAATCCCAAGTGATAGAGGCTATGCAAAGACTCCTTGATATACCTGACTCTGTTCTCAGTGAGGAGGATATAGAAAAAAGTGAAAGTGATCAAAAAAGCATAGCTTCCACTGGGCCAACTAAGACCAGTAAAGAGAGTATTAGAAGAGTCCCAAAAATGACAAAAATCCAAGCTATTAGAGCTATTTGGGAGTTATTGGTGATAGCTGAAGGATACTTGCTCTTAATGGAACCTGGGCCTCAGGATATTGCTGTCAGTGAAATTAGCCGTGGTGAGGAATCTAGTAAAAAGTGATCCTGAGAAAATGAGGAAAAAGAAACTAAAAAAGACCGAGAAAAAGGACCGTCAAGTAGAGGAACCACTTGTGTCCTCTACTCCCCCATGGGTGGAATCCATTACAGAAAATATGAAGGGTATTACTAGGCATTTGCATACCCTAGAAACAGAAATAAAAAGTCTTTCTGATCGCTTATGCGCTCTCGAGGGCAACTCACAGATACATTGGGAACCGCCAGCATTTTGAAAAGAAAAATGGACAGAGGGTCCATCAGTCAGTAGATTTCAAAACAATAAAAAATCTCAAAGAGGCAGTAATGACTTATGAGCCCCAAGCTCCTTTCACGTTGAGTATGCTGGAGTCCCTTAACACCTTTAGCTTAACCCCCTCAGACTGGAAAAGTCTATGTAAAGCAACATTAAGCAGGGGCAATTCTTGGTTTGGCGATCGCAATTCCAAGAACTTAGTATAGAAACAGCTAAAAGAAACACGGCTGCAGGGTTTGGAAACTATAATATAGACATGCTCACAGGAGAAGGGCAATTCGCAGACTTACAGGCTCAAACAGATTATGACCCAGATGTATATGCTCAGATAAACACAGCTGCCTTAGAGGCATGGAAAACTGTACAAGGACCTGGGGATCTACAAGGTAGCTTGTCAAAAGTGATTCAAGGACCTAATGAGCCATATGCTGATTTTGCTGATCGACTTTTGAGAACTGCAAGTAGTGTGTTTTTCAGATGTTGATCAAGCTATGCCATTAGTTGTTCAACTAGCTTATGAAAATGCTAATAAATGGTGCCAAGCAGCCATCAGGCCATGGAGAACTAAAAAGGATCTTTCCGTATATATACAACTATGTAAAGATATAAATGATGCCTTTGTCACAGGAAATGTGATTGCAGCCTCAATGAGAGGTGCTTCCCCTCGAAATTTCACAAAGGCTAAATGTAGACATTATAATCAATCAGGATATTCCAGGCAAAAATTATCATAATCAATCAGGCTATTCTAGGCAAAATCCCAAAAGAGAAATAAGACCAAGCTCATACCGTGCCCCAGGCCGCTGCCCCAGGTGTAAAAAGGGAAATCATTGGGCCAATAAATGCCATTCCAAATTTGACATCCATGGAAATCCTTTGTTCAGGAATTCAAAAAACGGGGCACGGGGCCCAATACCCCGGGGCCCACAAATGTACGGGGCATTGCAGAAGGAGTATCCTCAAGCATCCACTCAGATGCTTCCCCGACACAATCCCTACTACCCATCCACTCCCTCGCCAGAGGAACAAGAGGAAATGCAGGATTAGACCTCTGTTCCACCGCCCGAATAGTGTTAACACCTGAAATGGGGGTTCAACTGATTCCCACAGGAGTCAGGGGACCTCTTCCCTCAGGGACTGTAGGACTTATTATTGGGCGTAGTCCTAAAAGCTTATTAGGTTTGCAAGTGACCCCAGGTGTAATAAACTCAGACTACAAAGGGGAAATAAAAATAATGCTTAGCTCACCCCAAAGTATAAGTTCTGTTAATCAAGGAGATAGAATTGCTCAGTTGCTTCTCCTTCCCAATTTACATAATTCATTTAAAATGGGTATGCCTCAAGAAGGGAACAATAGAGGATTTTGTTCCACTGACTCAAGACCCATGGCTTGCTGGGTTCGAGACTGTTCAAGGAGGCCTATGTGTAAAATAAAAATCCAAGGAATAGAAATGGAGGGATTAATAGATACTGGAGCTGATTCTTCCATTATTAATTTACGCCAATGGCCCAAGCACTGGCCTCTGCAAAAAGCTTCAACCAGTTTAAGAGGCTTGGGATATAATAACCTCCCAGATAAAAGTGCGGTAATTTTAAAATGGGAGGATGATGAAGGCCATAAAGGAACATTTCAGCCTTATGTTTTACCTAATCTACCGGTTACTTTATGGGGAAGAGATATTTTGCAACAAATGGGAGTACACCTTGCAACCAAGCCTGCAGATGTTAAAAGTGAAAACCTACAGGGTAATCTTAACCATAAAAGAAATCATTATCAAAAAGTACAGAGTAATCTTAACCCTAAAAGTAATCATTATCATAAAGGAAAAAGATATTTTTTTTCAGGGCCACTGAGAAAATAATTTTGAAAATACCATGGCTTTCTGATAAGCCAGTGTGGGTCCCTCAGTGGCCCCTATCTAAAGAGAAATTACAAGCGGCCCACCTACTAGTTCAGGAACAATTAGAAGCAGGACATATAGAACCTTCCACCTCTCCCTGGAATTCCCCCATATTTGTGATCAAGAAAAAGTCAGGAAAATGGCGATTGTTACATGATCTTAGACAAATTAATAAAACCATGCAAGTTATGGGCCCTACTCAACCTGGACTTCCTAGTCCCGTAGCTATTCCAAAAAATTTCCATCTTATTACTCTTGATATAAAGGATTGCTTCTTTTCTATTCCCCTACATCCTCTGGATGCCCCCAGGTTTGCTTTTTCCGTTCCTTCTATGAACAATAATGGCCCTGATCAGAGATATCAATGGAAGGTTTTTACCACAGGGAATGGCTAATAGCCCCACCATATGCCAAATATATGTGGACAAGGCTATCCAACCCATTAAAAATAAATCTCCAAACCTCATGTGTCTACATTACATGGATGATATTTTATTGGCCCACCCTAATCAAAAAATCTTATTTAATATATTCAGTGACGTGGTAGAAAATTTAAAAAAATACGGATTATATATAGCAGAACAAAAAGTTCAAACCAGATCTCCCATATTATATTTAGGATTTAAAATCATGGATACTTTTGTTAGACCCCCCCAAAATTTTAATAAATAAAGAACATTTGACCTCCCTCAATGATTTCCAAAAACTACTGGGAGACATTAATTGGCTTCGCCCTACACTAAATCTCACTACTGGCCAACTAAAACCTTTATTTGACATCCTTTGCGGAGACCCTGATCCATCTTCACCGCGAACATTGACTCCTGATGCTAGGAAAGCTTTAAAGTTAGTAGAAAAAGCCATCGAAGGAGCTCACTGTGATAGATTTGATTTAACTCAACCGCTGATGTTGATTATTATTTCTTCACAATATACACCCACAGGAGTATTTTGGCAACAAGGGCCTTTATTATGGATACATTTGCCCGTCTCTCCTAAAAGTATAATTGAATCTTATACCTCCATGGTGGCTAAACTTATTCTTCAAGGACTTAAGACTTCTACTAAAATATTTGGCATTCACCCTGCTACTATTATTACTCCCTATTCATCATCACAGATTGAATATTTATGCTTCAATGATAATGATTGGGCTATAGCTAAATGCTCTACTTCTGCAAATTTTGATAATCATCTTCCTAAGTCCCCTATATTATCTTTTTGTATTAATCATCCTATTATATTTCCAAAGGTAATAAAAAATCAACCTATTCCTAAGGCATTTAATGTATTTACAGATGGGTCCTCAAATGGTACTGCTACAGTAGTCACTAAAAAAGAAAATATGACTTACATAACTGCACACAAATCAGCTCAACTAGTGGAATTGGAAGCTGTGGTAAGAGCTCTGGAAAATTTTAGGGACCAGCCCGTAAACATTTTTTCAGATAGCCACTATATTGTACAAGCCGTCCCAAAATTAGAGTTAGCAGGACCAATAATAGCACCTCATACTCCAGCCTTTAAATTGTTTTATCAAATACAAAAACTTTTGTGGGCAAGAAAAGAACCTCTATTTGTAGGTCATATTAGAGCACATACTAATTTGCCTGGTCCCCTCCATGAAGGTAATCAAAAGGCTGATGAACTTACAAAAACAATATTTATACTTTCAGTGCTACAACAAGCTACTTTATTTCACTCCCAGTTTCATGTCAACAGCACCACCTTGCAACGTAGGTTTAAAATCACAAAGGAACAAGCCAGAACAATTGTAAAAGATTGTAAATCTTGTATGACACATTTGCCCAATCCTCATTTTGGCGTTAACCCTAGAGGGTTAATGCCCAATCATTTGTGGCAGATGGATGTTACTCATGAGCCAAGTTTTGGAAAATTGCGATTTATTCATGTGACCATAGATACATGCTCAGGCATGATTTTTGCTTCCTTACATTCTGGAGAAAAAGTTAAAGATGTTACATCTCATTGTTTGCAAGCTTTTGCTGCATTGGGCATCCCCCAAATGCTTAAAACAGATAATGGCCCCGCATATACGTCCTCATCTTTCAAACAGTTTTGCGCAAAATTCAATATATCCCATAAAACAGGCATCCCATACAATCCTCAGGGTCAGGGCATTATTGAAAGAGCAAACCGAACACTGAAAATTATGTTATTAAAACAAAAAGAAGGAAATTGGAAAAGTCCTAAGGACAGATTGGCAGTTGCCCTGTTTACCTTAAATTTTTTAACTTTAGACTCTAATGGTTATTCTGCTGGAGACAGACATTGGAATCCACACCAACAACATAAACCTTTGGTTTACTGGAAGGATGTTCTTTCAGGTACATGGAAGGGTCCAGATCCAGTATTAATTTGGGGAAGAGGATCTGTTTGTGTTTTTCCAAAAGACGAATCCTCTCCAATATGGATACCATCTAGATTAATAAAACAGGTACCACATCAAAATGATCAAGATGAAGTTATTGAAGAATCAAGATTAATAAAAAAGGTACAAAATCAAGAGGACCAAGATGAAGGTATAGAATGATTCCCTCAAAAGAGTCCTCCAAAATATTTCACAACTTAAGTGTCATTCCTCCCGGCCGGGACGAGGAGATCTCTCTTTAGTGTGCACACAATTGTATTTTTTTTTCTTTTTATACATGTCTTTATGTCTGTACATTTGTCTACATTTCATGTTAATGTGACGTCACAAATATATGTTTGTATGTTTGTGCATCTGTCCAGTGTGACGTCACAAATAACAAAGCGCTTATGAAAAAAATATATATATATGGATCCAAATAACTTTAATTCATTTTAGGTTAAGAGTATTCAATTAAGAGTAAATAATTTTATAAATGAAGGTACTTTCAATTTTTTTTTTTTTTTTTTTTTTTTTTTTTTGGTACCAGGATTGAACTCAGGGGCACTTGACCACTGGGCCACATCCCCAGCCCTTTTTTTTGTATTTTATTTAGAGACAGGGTCTCACTGAGTTGCTAAGTGCCTCGCCATTGCTGAGGCTGGCTTTGAACTCGCGATCCTCCTGCCTCAGCCTCCCAAAGTGCTGGGATTACAGGCGTGCGCCACCGCGCCCGGCAGGTACTTTCAATTTTGATTTATAGGTGTCCCTGGGACTTCTCTTTAGCAAACAATATGACTAGTGCTATATAACCTGATATTTTGGTGTTTTGACATAAGATTGTTTATTTGTTATTAACTTCATTTGTTTAATAGCTCATTAATTTCAATTATCTCAACAGGTAAAAGATTGCTCTGTATACAGAGACTCAAGGGTTCCAGCTAACAAATTATTTCTCCAAAGTGCTTTTACCTTTTCTTTAATCTATCTTTAATGCAGTAATTACCCTCAGTCTTTCTTTGTTTTGTTCTAAATATGATATTTTTTCCAACTTATGTTTGTAGAAGCTCAACCAGCGATGTGTGTGAACAAAAATCAACTTTAATTTTCTAATCTAATTATTCTATTTTGTAGTTTGACAACTCGCCTCTTGACTCAGTGCTGCAATAGCACTGCCTTTCCTTTAATAATTGATGCTTGAGTTTCTAGGTAGCGGGCCCTGAAGATTTGCCGGTGGCATTGTCTAGACATAAAAAAGACGTCTGCTGCTACAGCTGCAGGGATCGCGGCCGCCGCAAGCATCCCTGCTGCTCAAGCATCAAACAACCTCACCAACAGTGTGGCCTCTGCTCTACATGCATGGGGCCTCCTACATCAACGTGTTATAACAAATGGACATTTTGATCTTTCATTGTTTGGGACTTTACGGGACAATGCCTTGCGGGTATTTGTCTAGAGAATTCAGTGTGTTACTTGATGGAACTTAGGGCAGCTGATTTGTTTAAACAATTTGATATGCTATGTAATTTGGCTCATCACCAAAAGGCTTGTCGCCTTAAAGCCGCAACATCTCCTCACAATTGGACGGCTGTTAGTCATCATACACAGTCGATCCTAAAGGGCTCCATTGGATGGCTGGTTAGCCAATGACGGGTAAGATCCCCAGAGGGGGACAACCTAAAACAGGCACAGTCGCACGGGACAGTCTCATGTGGCCGACATATCAACCTAAGACAGGAGTCAAGGGCACAGCCTTGATTATCCGATGACGGGTAAGAATGTTGGTTGCACAGAGACATCCTAGAGCATTACCTCTTTTAAAACAAAAGGGGGGAAATGCAGGAGCCCTGTTTGGGAGATGGCTTGAATTGCGGTTGACTATGAGCCATGGAGATTTGGGCATTGTCGCCTTCCGTAGTCTCACGGGACTTGGCCCGGGATCTCGAGTGACTTGGCCGAGATTGCTGATCGGGTCAGCGCCATTTTGGTGGTGTGTGCGGCGTGTGTTAGTCGTTGTTAGAGCCAGAGAGAAAAGTTATCGGAATAAAAAGCTGTTTGTTTCCAGTTTGCCTCTGAACTTCTTCCTGCGGCTTCGTTGCTCCAAGTGGCCATCGCTTCAGGCAGCAACAATTTTTAGTACCATTTTGGATTTATAAAATACATATGAAACACTTCCAATCCCCAGGGTTTCCCTTCTGTTAAGATCTTTCAATAGCGCACTTAACTGTTACTATTTTTTTAAAATATTTTTTTAATTGTAGGTGGACACAATATCTTTATTTTATTTATATGGTGCTGAGGATGGAATCCAGGGCTCTACCCCTGAGTCATAGCCCCAGCCCCTTATCTGTCACCGTTTGTGACACAAGATTCATGGATCATTGTTAACCTCAAGCTCAGCTTTCTTTAGAGTTCACAGTCATACATCTCTCTGGCTTTGCTTCGTTTTGCTGTGGTGCTGGGGATGGAACCCAGGGGTGCTGTACCATTGAGCCATATCCCTAGCCCTTTTTATTTTTTATCCTGAGGTGGGGGCTTCCCTACATTGCTGAGCCCCAGCCTCCTGATTAGCTGGGATTACAAGTATGTGCCACCACACTTGCTCCTTCTATAGGTTTTTTTTTTTTTTTTTTTCCTTCTATGGGTTTTGTTTTGTACCAGGGATTGAACTCAGGGGCACTCGACCACTGGGCCACATCCCCAGACTGTTTTTGTATTTTATTAGAGACAGGGTCTCACTGAGTTGCTAAGTGCCTCGCCATGGCTGAGGCTGGCTTTTTTTTTTAATATTTATTTATTTGTTTTAGTTGTACACAATACCTTTATTTTTATGTGGTGCTGAGGCTCAAACCCGGGCCGCGCACATGCTAGGCAAGTGCTGTACCACTGGGCCACAACCCCAGTCCCTGAGGCTGGCTTTGAACTCGCGATCCTCCTGCCTCAGCCTCCCAAGTGCTGGGATTATAGGCGTGTGCCACCGCGCCCAGCTCAAAAGATGCACTTATTTTTTCTCTATGGTTCAAGTAACGTTTTCACAGTTATTAAAATAAACAGCATCCCTTGGCATCACCTCATATCCCTTTTGACATTTCCCTAATTGTCGCAAAATATGTTTTAAAATACATATTTTTTATAACCATTTTATTTATTTATTTTTTTTTGTGGTGCTGAGAATTGAACCCAGTGCCTCACACGTGCTGGGCGAGTGCTCTACCACTGAGCCACAGCCCCAGCCCCCATCAATATTTTTATAGCCAGTTTATCTGAGCAAGGACGCAGCTCATGGCGGTCCCCTCCGCCAGGCTCAGTCCCCTTCCATCCCACCTGCCTGTTGCTGGAACCCCACGGCTGGGGTCCACTTGCTTGTTTAACCAGGGTCCTCGTCTTATTCCTCTATCCCTGGGATCTCCTGCAAACTGGAGGCTAGAACTCAAGTCTGAGTCCATTCAAACCGCATTGGCCAGAGTTCAGCAAAAGGGAAGCCATGAGCCTCCTACTGCCACCCATCAGGGGACACAACGGACCTGGTGTTCCGCCATGAGTAATACTAAGGTTGAGCCCTGGAACAGGCTGATGACAGCCCAGTCCTCCTACACAGACCCAGAAAGGCGTCTCTGTGGTTTTGCTTGGTCATCAAATGAACGTCTACTTCTCCATCCATGTGATGACTTAGACACATATGACACCCATTGCCTGACTTGGTGATGCAAAATGACGATTTCCTACATTCATCACTCCTTCTACAGGTACTGATCGGTGCCGCAGGCAGCTGGTAAGGTGACCCCACCAATTCCTACCTCCTGGAATCCAGGCCTGTATCACTTAGTTAAGAGTACTGCCACCAAATGTCACAAACCAGGTGACTTAAGCAACAGAAATTCCTGACCTCAGTCTGGAGGTCACGGGTCTCAGGTCAAGGTATCCCTGGGCTGTGTTCCCTCTGAAGACACCGGAGAGGGCTCAGTCTGGTTGTTCCTTGGCTGTGGCAGCAGAATCCCCATCTGCATTTGGTGGCCTTCCTGTGGGCATCTGTCTCTGCCTCCAAATTTTCCCCAGGACATCAGTCATTGGATCAGGGGCCACCGTACTCCAGGATGACCTCTCCTTAACTGATGACCTCTGCAGCAACCCTATTTCCAAACAAATCTCATGTGAAGTTAGGACTTCAGTGTATGAATTTGGGGAACACAATTTAACCCCTACACGATCCTAGTGATTTTTCTTCTGAGTTAAATTGACATACATTGTGTTACATTAACATTCACTGCATCAAAACAAACAATTCAGGGATGTCTGCACACTCACAATGGGGCACACCACTGGGACACTGAGTCTAACCCAGGGCCTCACGCATGCTCAGCGAGTGCCCTACCACTGCACTGCCTCCCCAGCCTGATAAGTTAACATTTCATTTGAAAATAAATGATATTTATAAATGATATCAGGTAGAAAGTAGAAAACACCATAAGTCAAAGGAGACCACAGAAGAAAGGTAAGGAGCTTACAAACGTGAGAGCTCATGTGTAGAATCAGCAAAATTTCTCAGTTGGTATTTTGCAGCTTGTACATTATAATGTGTACTGTTCTTATCATCCAGGCTTGGTGGCACACACCTGTAATCCCAGCAGCTCAGGAGGCTGAGGCAGAAGGATCGCCAGTTTCAGGCCAACCTCGGCAACTTAGCGAGACCCTCAGCAACTTAGTAAAACATTAATCTCAAAATAAAAAATGAAAAGGGCTAGGGATATGACTCAGTGGTTAAGCACCCCTGGGTTCAATCCCTAGTAGTACAAAACACACACATGCACATACTCACAGAACAATGAAATACTACACAAAGCCAACTCAACTGGTTTTATTTCTTTTTCTTTCTTTCTTTCTTTCTTTTTCTTTCTTTCTTTCTTTCTTTCTTTCTTTCTTCATTTTTGGTACTGCAGATGGAACCCAGGGGCCCTGTGCATGCCACACAAGTGCTCTACCACTGAACTATGTCTCCAGCCCTTTATCAATTTTAATTTAATTTTTTTTGGTACTGGCGATTGAACCTGGAGGCACATTGCGACTGAATTACATTCCCAGTCCTTTAAAAAAATTCTTTCTTTTGAGACAGTGTCTTGCCAAATTGCTGAGGGTCTCGCTAAGTTACACAGGGTGGCCTTGGACTTGGGATCCTCCTACCTCGGCCTCCTGGTAGCTGGGATCACAGGTGCACCATGCTGGGCCTGTTTCACCTGTTGGTTCTACAACATTCTAGAGAAGCAGTGGCTTCCTTAACCTACCCACCTTGAATCCTGCTGGAGTCTCACGTGACGTGGTCTATCAGACTACTGCATTCCTGGGCCATCTTGAAGGCTTTCTGAGGACGGGTGGCCAGGGGTGACAGGGGACACTATGGCACATGTCTCCTTCGTTCACAGTGTCCTGCTGGACGACATTCACAAAACGCGAGTTCAAAGAGGAAACTAAGACGCTCAAAACAGCGTTGGCAGGGGCTGGGATTGTGGCTCAGCGGTAGAGCGCTCGCCTAGTGCGTGGGCGACCCGGGTTCGATCCTCAGCACCACGTACAAATAAAATGCATTGAATAAAACGCATTGTGTACAACTAAAACAAATAAATAAAAATATTAAAAAAAAAAAAAAAAAAAAAAAAAAACAGCGTTGGCAGAGAATGAAACCAGCACAGAGCCCTTCTGAGCACGGTGCCCGGTGCCACTGCCCAGGTGACACACGCATGAAGCAGGGCCTGTCTCTGGAGAGGAGCTGGTGGGAAACTGAATCTTGCCACCGTGTCTGTGGGTCTGGAAGTGGACCGTCCCCAGCTGAGCCTAGAGATGACCGCAGGCTGAGGCGACACTTCTGTCACAGCCCACGGGAGACCCTGAGCCACAGGCCCCCAGAGGTGGGAGCGGATAACTGTGTGCTATTTTTTTTAAAAAAAATATTTATTTATTTACTTTAGTTGTACACAATGCAATTCATTTATGTTTACGTGGTGCTGAGGATCGAACCCCGGGCCGCGCACGTGTGAGGCGAGCGCTCTGCCGCTGAGCCACAACCCCAGCCCCAACTGTGTGTTATTTTAAGCAACTCAGGTTTGGGGATTTGTTGTGCCGCTGTAAAAATGCAATCCAGCGGGACCTTCTTTTCAAAGACTGACTTTCCTTCCTCAGCTGGAGCGATCTGGTTACTTGGAAGTACCAGTTCCTACAGAAAGGCAGGATAGACGCTTTATTCTTTCCTTTAGTCATCAATTCTCAAAGGATGACATCAATTTAATAAATGCCTAGTATGTACAATCACTATGTGTCAATTAGAAATAAAAAACAAATGAGAACGACATTGAAAATGTGAATAAAATTAAAATCTAGCTTTAAAAATGCCTTAGTGATCTCAGTGGCTCCGGAGGCTGAGGCAGGAGGTTCAAGCGTTCAATGCCAGCCTCAGCAAAAAGCGAGATGCTAAGCAACTCAGTAAAACCCTGTCTCTAAATACAAAATTGGGCTGAGGATGTGGCTCCAATGGTCGAGTGCCCCTGAGTTCAATCCCCAGTAACACACACACACACACACACAAAGGCTCAGTGAGGTCTCAATAATTTCTTTGGAGTTCTCCAGTTTGAGTTTCTCAGGAATACATACATGAATTGTCATCAATCCAAGGTATCTCAGTCACCTACCATTCACTTTCTTTTTTTCTTTTTCTTTTGGTACCAGGGATTGAGCCCAGGGGCACTTGACCACTAGGCCACATCCCTAGCCCTTTTAGTATTTTATTAGAGACAGTGTCTTACTGAGTTGCTAAGTGCCTCGCCATTGCTGAGGCTGGCTTTGAACTCATGATCTTCCTGCCTCAGCCTCCCAAGTGCTGGGATTACAGGCGTGCCCCACCACGCCTGGCTTCAATTTTTCAATTTTCTTTTTTTTTTTTTTAATATTTATTTATTTGCTTTAGTTGTACACAAGGAATTTATTTTTATGTGGTGCTGAGGATCGAACCTGGGCCACGCAGGTGCTAGGCAAGCGCTCTACCACTGAGCCACATCCCTAGCCCCTCAATTTTCTTTTTGATGGGCAAATTGTTACAAGATTCCCAGTGGAGCTCCTTCCAGGGAATTCCTATGTCCCTGTGGCCTGACCCCATTAATCTTTGAAAGCCTCCTTGCCTTCTGCTACAAGCTTGCTGTTCCCAGGCCCCGCCCCAGCCCTGGAGTCCTCGTTCCTGCAGGGACACCTGCTCTTAGGACATGGAGATTTAGATTTGGAAGCAAGGGGTCATCACAGTTCTAATTGGCATTTCTCTCATGACTAGGGAGGTTGGGCATCTTCTCATATGTTCATTGACCTTTTTATCCTTTCTAGAAATTTCTACTAGATTGCTTTGTAATTTTTTTTCAGCTCCCCTGCCCTCCCCAAGTAGCTGGGATTACATGCACCACTGCATTCAGCTTACTTTGTAATTTTTTAATGGTGGAACCTCTTTTTAGTCTCTGGATATTGGCCCTTTATCAGTTACTAGTCTCTCACCCTTGCTTGGCAGTTGTTGTTGTTGTTGTTGTTGTTGTTCTTCTTCTTCTTCTTCTTCTTCTTCTTCTTCCTCTTCTTTTTTTTTTTCTTTTTAAACTGGGGTTTGAACCCATGGGTACTCTACCACAGAGGTATACCCTCAGCTGCCCTGCTTATTTATTTATTTATTTATTTATTTATTTATTTATTTATAGGGAGGATTTTGTTAGGCTGGGCTCAAATTTATAATCCACCTGCCTCAGCCTCCTGAGTCACTGGGATTACAGACATGCACCACCATGCCCGGCACATCTGTCAGTCTTTTGCGCTATGGTTTCTGTTTCTGGATGGCATGTCTTTCTGGGGAGGCCTGGGCACTTCAAGGTTAGGTAACTTGCTTAATGTCATGCTCTAGTTAGTGGAGAGCTGGGTTTACCTGAGCATTTGAGTGCTCCCAAAGCCAGTGCCCTTTCCCCAGGCCACACTGCCCTCCTAGGTGACAGCTGCCTCCAAGTTGGGGGCAGGGAGGAAGATGCAGCCGTGATCTGGGGTCTGAAGGTGAGCCCTGATGGGACGCAGCAGATAACGGGGACCCTGGCATAGCATCCACGGTGCATTCCCAAAGGCTGTCAGAATGGCCAGCCTTGGCTGAGAGTAGGAGGGCTGAGAAGGGGCGGAGCCGGCTGCTGGGAAAGTGTGAAGACAGGCTTCAAGGCTGCCTTGGGGGAGGGGATGGCACCGGGACAAGGGGATGAAAAGTTTCCCAGGGCCCCTGGAACTGACCACATCAGCCTCCTCCCCTGCCCCTGGGATGCTGGACACCCTGATTTTCTCTTGGGTGGCAAGCAGTTCTCCTGGTGCCCAGGGTCTTGGAGTACACGAAGCACCATGTCCTGAAAGGCAGGCAGGTGGCTAAGAGAGAAGTTATGTAGGGCGTGGTCTCCTACTAATCATTGACAAGCCTTCTTTTTTTTTTTTTTTTTTTTTTTTTTTTTTTTTTTTTTTTGGTACCGGGGATTGAACTCAGCGGCACTAGACCACTGGGACACATCCCCAGCCCTTTTTTGTATTTTATTAGAGACAGGGTCTCACTGAGTTGCTAAGTGCCTCGCCATTGCTGAGGCTGGCTTTGAACTCGTGATCCTCCTGACTCAGCCTCCCAAAGTGCTGGGATTACAGGCGTGCGCCACCGCGCCCGGCGACAAGCCTTCTTATGGGAACGCTTGGGCCCCTACAACCTTGGATTTGAGACCAGACTGTCGTGTTTGGGGTGAGAAAGCAGGGAGGGTCGCTGAACAGGTAGTACCCCTTACTGCCACTAGATGGCGATGCTGCACCATCAATGTATCAATACTGGCAGCTGATTCTCCTCTGGCGTGTCTCAATTCCATGTGGCTGGATTTCTCTGTGACTGTGGCTCCAGGAAGAGGCCCCTAAGGGCGAGGGCAAGACCCTGTCTCAAAACAAAACAAAAAAAAAAAAAAATGGAAAGGGCTGGAGACGTAGCTCAGTGGTAGAGCTCTCCTAGGTTCAATCCCCAGTACTGCGCGCAAAGATTTTACAAAGTGAAATAGTACCTGTGAATGCACTTTTCAGAGGGCCGCAGGGGTATAAGACATTGGGCTGCAGTTTCCTACTCCCAAGGCTTATGCTTGGGAGGAAGCAAGAACCCTTATCCAGATTCACAGCCTTATTTCCCGTCATCCTCTAGTGCATAATGCAGAGCTGCAAACCAGGACACCAAGGTTTACCTTGCTGTGTCTTCCTTCTCCTTCCTCCTGAAGCCTCTTTCCTCATCCCACCCTGTCAATATCTCCCACTCCCTCAGGTCCATTAAAACATAAAAAGTTTAGACTGACTTTTTTTTTTTTTTTTTTTTTTTTTTTTTTGGTACCAGGAATTGAACCTAGGGGCACTCGACCACTGAGCCACATCCCCAGCCCTATTTTGTATTTTATTTACAGTCAGGGTCTCACTGAGTTGCTTAGTGCCTCACTGTTGCTGAGGCTGGCTTTGAACTCAGGATCCTCCTGCCTCAGCCTCCAGAGCTGAGGATTATAGGCATGTGCCAATGTGCCCGGCCCTGCTTTTCTGGAAGTTATAAAATATATGCTATGGAATGAAAATCAAGTTTTTCCTCTTTATATCCTCCCTCCCCTACACAAATATATGCTCAGAAAATGTTTGTGAATCCATCCACATATACACATATGTTTGATTTAAATTTAGGTAAATGGCATTATACTAAACATTACTAAATGCATAAACTTGATTTTTTTTTATTTTTTGATACTGGGGATTGAACCTAATGGTGCTTAACCACTGAGCCACATCCCTAGCCCTTTTTTTTTTTTTTTTTTTTTTTTAATTTTGAGACAGGGTCTTGCTAAGTCACTTAGGGCCTTGCTAAGTTGTTGAAGCTAGCCTCAAACTTGTGATCCTCTACCTGAGCCTCCTGAGCCTCTGGGATTACAGGTGTAGCTGCCCCACCCGCCTGCACCTTGCTTTTTTTCCTTTAAGATGTCTTGGAGATAATTCCTTATCAGCACACAGAGAGCGGCCTCCTTGCTTTTAACAGCTGTGTGACATTACCACAAATTATAGTCCAGCTCTATTTAACGCTCTTCCTGCCTCTAGCTGGACAGGTGCTTTTGTTGCAGCCAAGGTGGTGGCCAGCATTCCTGCACCTGCAGGACTGGGCACATGCCATGTGCCATGGCACAAATCCCTGGCATCAGCTTAAACACTGCCATGAACCCCTCCCCTCCTGGGGGCTCCAATGGAACTTTCCCTGGAGCCACTGGGATGGGGATGAGCACAGGTGTGGCGGCAGCATCTTGTTATTGTCTAAAGTCAGCCTGTGCCTGGGCACAACCCTGTAGATGCACCTGCTTCTCCCTCTGCCTCTGCTTCCTCACCCACAATGGGGATGGTGATCACAGTACTCACTTCGTGGAATGGTGACCAGGATTCAGTGAGATGACAGACTAAAGGGCTAGGATGGAAGGACCAAAGAGGCTAGCTGCCCCTCCCCTTCCTGTGACACTGAGTCCTTCCCTCTCTCTGTACAGGTCCCTGCGTTTGCTATTGCACAGCGAGCCCCCAGCTGTGGCCCACCCCTCCTCCCAGAAAGGGCCCTTCCAAGGTGTGTGGGGGAAGGGTGAGGAGTCACTCTAGATAATGCCCCAGAGCCCTGCCCCTACTTTTCTTAGCTCCCCACCCCCCTAGCACCACTGATAAACATCAAGGTGCTGGGGAGGGGAGAAGAGGAGCTCCGGAGCCTTCCGAAGGGCCAGGGTCTTGGCTTGAGGCCAGCACCACAGCATCCCTCCAGGCCCGAGTCTTTCTTCCAAGCCTGCTCCCCTTGGCTGAGCCAGATCTACAGAGGGGGAAGGGTGGGACCTTGGAGTATGGGTCCCAGCTTCCCTTTCAACCTGCTGCCACCCAGTTGTGTTCATCTAGTCTAAAGGGAAAGACTAGGCTGGGCCCTTGGAGTCTGGTGAAGGGACAAGGAGCCACCAGGGCAGACAGACTTAGGCCAAGGGGCTGAATGTGGCTGGTGGTACTCCCCCCACTTTCTCCTGCCTGCATAGGAGCTGGGTGGGTCCTTGCTAGAGGAGAGGAGGTGTCACGAATGTTGGCCCTAGCACAAGGCACATGGAGGTAGATCCTTGCAGGATGAGCACCCGAAGGCAGATAGGAGTAATGCAGTGCCCTCACCCCAAGGGTACAGCAGAGCTAGGGGAGGGGCTTCAGGGTCCAAGGGGTAGACAAGGTGTCAGAGCCCAGCTTCTCTGGGCCCAGTGCACCTAGAGATGAGGGGTGGGTGGCAAAGGACTTTGGTTCACCACGGAAGGGAAGTTGACTCTTCCAGAGATAAGACTAACAATAATAGCAGCTGCTAGTTATGAGCACATGCCACATCCCTTCTAGGGGCTTCTTACAAAAGCCAACCGGGAGCTGGGCCGGATGGCAGATGCCTGTAATCTCAGCTCCTTGGATCTGAGGCAGGATCTCAGATTTGAGGCCATCCTGGACAATTTGGCAACTCCCTGTCTCAAAATAAGAAATGAAAAAGGTTTGGATTTACAGCTCAGTGGTAGAGCACCCCTGGCTTCAATTCCCAGTACTTAGGGTTAGGATGTGATGGGATGAGGTGGAGTGGGGTGGCCTAGGGTGGTGAATAAGAAGTAAAAGGGGCGGGGGAAGCCTACAAGATAGGGCCTATTATTACTGCCACCACCCCATTACAGAGGAGACAGGAGGAAGCTCAGGCCCAAGGAGGTTGAGGGATTTGTCCAAGGCCACGCAGGTGGTAACTGGCAGGGCTGGGATTTGACCCCCCACTGCCTGATGATACTCCCTTAGCTAACATGGTTTCATGGGTGCTTCTTATGGCATTAACACATCAACCATGAGAGAAATCTGGACAGGTGTTATTACTTGGAAAATTAAGAACAGGCCAGAGAGGGGCTGGGGATGTGGCTCAGCGGTAGAGCGCTCGCCTAGCGCGTGCGCGGCCCGGGTTCGATCCTCAGCACCACGTAAAGATAAATGCATCGTGTACAACTAAAAGCAAATAAATAAGTATTTTTTTAAAAAAGAACAGGCCAGAAAGACTAGGGTTTGGGCCGAGGCCACCCACTGCCCGGAAGGTGGACTCTGCTACGCAGCCTGCAGAGCCTTAGCACTAACTTGTTCCTCGGCTGCAGGTTGCGTTAGTTCGGGAAGGTTCTGTGTTTTAGGGTCACAGGCAACATCGTGGGGTTTTGTGTGTGTGTGTGTGCTGGGGATTGAACCCAGGGCCTTGTGCATGTGAAGCAAGCACTCTACCAACTGAACTATATCCCCAGCCCGCCAATGTGGGTTTTGATTTTGCTCCGTCTGCCCTATGGAAGATTGCTAGGAAGCCCCCAGTGACTCCGCAGCCTGTATGGAGCCACCCATCATTGGGCTCCTCCCAGTAGCAAACCCTCCGCACATTGTCATCAGGCTGCGCACTGCAGTCCTATGCCACCATAGAGGGAAGCGAGCAAGACCCAGGCTCAGCCTAGGAAGAAGCCCGAGGGGCGTCCGCTGCGATAGAGCAGAGCAACAGTGGCCCAGGGGATCAGAGAGGGAGCTGCAGGATTTGGAGGCGCTGTTCCAAATGTGTTTCAAGCAAAGGTGTGGACGGGCATCTGAACTCAAAGGTTGAAGGGAACAGGCTCACTGGGCCCCGAGGATGAGGGCGCTGGAGGGAGAGGAAGGGAAGATTGCATGGCTGTTCTTGGGAGGGGGCTTGAGTGATGACGGCAGTTCAGACCTAAGTTATGCGCTTCGTCCGGGGAGAGGAGAGGATGGCGCAGTAAAGAGAAGCCCTCTCGGGAAAGCAAAGCCCTGGCCGGTTTGGGCAGAGCAGTAAGACCTGGGAGCCGGAGGGGGCGGGGCTGCGCGTGGGCCCCGCCCCGCCTCGGAGCCCCGCCCCGCAGCCCGGCCCCGCCCCTCCCGGAGCCCCGCCCCGCAGCCCGGCTCCGCCCCCGGCCGCAGGTAGGGAAGAGGCGGAGCGCCGACGCCCCGCCCCACAGGGCCACCGCCCAGCGGATCGCCGGCGCGGATCGGAGCTGCGTCCCGGGACGTGGGGCCGCCGGAGGTGAGCGCGGGGTGAGTGTCGGGGCGGGACGCAGGCGCCGGAGGGGTGGCGGGGTCGGGCCGGATCTGCCTGGGGCGGCGGTGCGCGGCCGCGCGGCGGGGGTGTCTGTCCTGCGGAGCGCCCAGGGCCACGTGGGCTCTCCCGGAGCCTGGGTCTGGACTCGGAGGAGCCGGCGAGGCGCTAGACCCTGGGCTCAGGACGCCTACGGACGGGGTCCTGGGCCCCGGTCCCCGGGTGTGGGGGCACGTCGATTGGGCAGAAGTTTAAATGCCCAGGGAGGAAGGGGACTGCCCGCGCCGGGACCGCGCAGCCGCCTACGACCCAGAAGTGCCTGCGATTCAGACTCTCCTCTCCTCTCCCCTATTTCGCGGGTGAGCATCGATCCCGAGGCCCGGGGTCGATGTATGTGCGTGGACCCTCGCTTAGGTGGAAACAGGTGGAGAATGGGGGCGGGCTCACAGCGCCAGGCTGGTTCTGGAATAAGGGGCTTCGGAAGGTCGGCCCTCGGCTCTCCTTTTACCTGTTTAGCCCCATCTGATGTTTCTGCAGGGCATTGGGTTAGAGGTTAGGGAGGAAATCCAGGTCTCAGTCCCTGCCCAATTCTATGAAGGACTGAAGGAGAAAGCTCTCCGGTTGGGGCTGTGAGAGAAGGTGGCCCCACGTGTGGAGTGGCTGCTGTTTCCCAAATGCCTAGATAGGACCTCAGTGTGTGTGCCATTTGCTGGTAGCATAACAAACCCAGCGTCCTTGTTTTTGAGGCTCCTTGTGGGGCTGGGAGTGGAAAGTGAAGCTCATTTTAGAGCAGTTGCTTCTCAGCTGAAGGGGGCACTTTTTGCCTTCCAGCGGGTATTTGGCAGTGTCTGGAGGTACTCTGGTAGCCACACAATCTGGAGGGGAGTGAGTGACATTACCCCTGGCATGCCCTGGGTAAGGGCCAGGGATTCTGCTACACATCCTACTATGCACAGGACAGCCCCACAACAAAAACTTGTCCAGCGAGAGCGCGGTCTGAGGCTGGGAAACTCAGCTGTAGCACCTGGTCCATCCAGATACTTATGGATTTCTTCTCCCTACCTCAGTTTCCCCAGTGGTTAGGGGAGGAACTTGGAATTAATGTAAATGAGAAGTAAGGGGCAGGAGGGCAGTTATTCCTCTAAGAAGTGTCCTGCTTTGGTGCCAGAGTCTGCCTTTTCCCTGCTCACCAGGGGACCCGCAGGGAGCAGTTCTGGGTGTTGTGGAGGAGGGCTGAAAACAGGGGCCCTCTCAGAGCCTGGGCCTGGAGTGCTTCACCCCAGGGCAGCCTCCCACACAGGGTGAGCCAGGGCAGCCCTTGAGCTCAAATGTCTCTGGGATGGAGGAGGGGCAGAGTGAGCTCTGTTCCCATAGATCTTCCCCAAACTACATAATGGTTACGATGCCAGGTGGCCTGCTGGAATTTTCCCTTTGAACACACACCTAACTCCTCCAGCGATTTACACCAGGAGAGTAACGTTCCAGGAATGACAGGGTTCCTGATTTTTGGTGTCTCCCCAGTCTTCCCTCCTGTAGTAGCCAGGTGTGGTGGCACACACCTGTAATCCCAGCTACTCAGGAGGCCGAGACTGGAGAATCATGAATTTGAGAACTACCTGGGTAACTTAGCAAGACCCTGTCTCAAGAAAATAAAAATTCGGGCTGGGGATATAGCTCAGTTGGTAAAGTGCTTGCCTCATATGCACAAGGCTCTGGGGTTCAATCCCCAGCACCACAAAAATAAATAAATAAATAAAAATAAAAATAAAAATTCTGCCGGGCGCGGTGGCGCACGCCTGTAATCCCAGCACTTTGGGAGGCTGAGGCAGGAGGATCGCGAGTTCAAAGCCAGCCTCAGCAGTGGCGAGGCACTTAGCAACTCAGTGAGACCCTGTCTCTAAACAAAAATACAAAAAAGGGCTGGGGGGATGTGACCCAGTGGACGAGTGTCCCTGAGTTCAATCCCCGGTACCACATAAAAAAAAAACAAATTCCCCTGTGGTGGGAACCCTAGGTTGGATGAGGGGCCAGGCAGACTCGCAGCTGGTGGAGGAGGCACCCTGCCCATAGCATGGACTGGGCAGTGGTGAGAGACGGAGGGCATCAGAACTATGGCCCACCTCAAAGCTGTTGAGCTGGACTTGGGATGTATTTATTCCCAGCATCCTGGGAACCAGGAGTAGTGTCTGACAGGGTGAAACAGGATCAGATGGGGCGGCCAAATCCCTGCCCAGGACCCCAGGCCACTCCACAATCCTCCTTCCCTTTTCCTGTTTCCGTTGCCCACCCCTCTCCCCCCCATCCTGTTGACTTCTGCAGCCAGCCGACTTGCCTGGGGACCCTGGTGGAGTGAGAGAGCAGGTGGAGGTTTCTGGTTGGTTTTGGTCTCCCTTACCATAGAAGACAGGAGTGAGACGCCCACCTTTCAGTGGAACAGGAAGCTGTAGTAGCGGCAGTGGCCCCCACTGCATGTGCCTCTTGAGCACCCAGGCCTGTACAAAGGTGTCGACCCCCGGCCCTCCCCCCGGAGCCTGGGAAACAGACCACCCAGGAACTGCCACCTGGCTGGCTCGTTCCTGAGCCACTGCTGCACCTGGTGTCTGTCCGTCTCACAAAGACACACCCCGCTCTCTTTCTGGAGCCCAGGAAGGAGACTTCTGTCCCTGTACAAGGAGGAATAAGTCACACTACAAAGGCACTGGAAGGCCCCGGGGGTCCCAGTTCTGCTCTAAGCTCTGATGTGGTGTTTTTCCTGTGGCCTCTGCCAGGATTCCTGTCCTACTTGTATCAACTCTGCCCCAGACAGACAGACAGACAGACCAGATGAGAGCAGGAAGAGGTCAGGGCACTGGTCCCAGCCACCTGGGTGAGCCACCTGGGCTTCCCCTTGGGCCTGCCCTTGCCCGACCCCCGAGCTCTGTAGGTACGTGCTGGTCTCCTGGTGCCCATCCCCTGGGGTCTCTGTGCCACACACACTGGAGCAGGCTAGGTGTTGCCCCACTGCCCCGGGGGATTTCCAGAGTGAGCTCATGCCCTGCGCTGTCGGAAGTGACTCCCGGTTTCCTTTCCTATCCAGTCTGGCCAGGCTGGGGGAGGAGGGGCGGGACATCAGTGCCTGCTGAGCGCAGCTGACCTTGAGTAGCTCGGTGGCTGGTAAGGGGACGCTGCCAGGCCAGGACAGGTGTCCTCACAGGAGGAGCTGCCGCCTGCCCTGCTGCTGGGAAGAGCAAGAACAGGGGCTTCCCCGACTGCCCCTCAAGTCCCCCTGGCCTGGCCGGGAGGTAGGCAGGTGGAGAAGGCTCAGTTTTCCTCCTCATCTCCAGGGAGGTGCAGAGAGCCACCTTCAGTAAGTTCACCCAGAGACCCGGACACAAGTGGTCTGTGGCTCAGAAGCCTCTGGGCAGCAGTTTCAGCCACAGTGCTGCCCTGCGCCCTCCAGGGGAGTGTGCTGAGCCAGGCGGGCGGTGCAGAAGGCCCCCATCAGGGCTGCTGGCCTGGGTGAGGGGCGAGCGTGGTGAGCAGTCATGCAGGGGCCCAAGAGGGAAGGTCTGGGGACTCACAGGCTCGGTGGTCTGCTGCAGTGTGCTCAATAGGGTGGGAGTCACCTGCTGGTCTGTGCCTTGCTTTCTCTCGCCATGCAATGGGACAGTAGTAAGGTGAGGACTCCAGTGGTGACCCGTGGGCAGCCTTCAGCAGTGTGTGGCCACGTGGAACGGCCTTGGCCTGTGTTGCATGGCTGCCGAACACGGCAGACCTAGCACGGCAGAGGCCAGCACTCATCCAGAGTGGCCACCCTGAGAGCATTCTGTAGACGTAGCTGTGTCTGGGGCAGGGGACTTTAGTACCTTTGGGGCCATGGGAAATGGGGGATGGGTCTCCTTCTGTGCCTGGACTGCCATTCCCCGGCCCCCACCAGGAGTCTTCCTATCTGCCAGCTTGTGTGTCCCTGATGGCATGGGGGTCACGGAGGCCATGCCCTCAGCTGGTCTCCGTCTGGCGGAGGCTCCTGGGCAGGAGTGGGGTAAGCTGCCAGGCCTGCTCTTCTCTGCCTCCCAAAGGTGGCGCGCACCTGCACCGCAGTACCACCGACGGTCCAGGGAGGGCTTCTTGCCCCCGTCTCTAGCAAGGGGCACCTTTTTTCTCTCTTGCTGGGCCTCCATGAGTCCTTGCCTCTGTGTGGCAACCACGAGGCCTGGAAGAGAAGGGTGGGGAACCCAGCCGAGCCCCTGGGACTTTATCAGCCGGGGAGCATAATGAGGGCTGCCTCCCGCCCTCAACCTCAATTAAATGAGATAATGTTTGTAGAGGCCCTTGATAAACTGAGAGGTGCCGCCGAAGCCTTAGGTGTTGTCACATTTGCTTGGAGGGCTGCAGCGGTTCCTGAGCCAACGGCCTTTGCACCCAGAATACTCCGCACTGCCCCCCAGGTGTGTCCTCGTGCCTCTTGGCCTCCCCAGGTACAGGCGCCACAGAATGTGGGGGTCCAGGGCTGGGGTTGTGGCTCAGCGGCAGAGTGCTTGCCTCTCTCGTGCACGGCCCGGGTTCGATCCTCAGCACCACGTAAACATAAATGCATTGCATTGTGCACAACTAAAGCAAATAAATTAAAAAGAAATGTGGGGGTCCATGCAGGACCCTCGCTGGGCTGCAGCCGGCCACTCCCTGACTGTGGGACTTTGGACAGGTGACTGAGCCCCTCTGAGCCTCAGTTTCCCCACCTGTCAGGTAGGGTCCTGTCACCCCCGAGGCCCTGGCTCGGATGCAGAGGCCATGGGAGCAGTGGTGTGGGCCCAGCAGGAAGGACAGAAGCCAGCAGTTGGCTGCTGATCGTGTGCCAGGCACTGTACACTCAGGTCTGTCACCTTTGCTGGCTCCCTCCGCGGTGGGGCGTCACCCCACTTCACAGAAGAGGAGACAGGCTCGGCAGCAGATATGTCCCCAACATCTCCCCACGGTGAGGTGGCCAGGCCAGGCTTGAGCCCTGTCTCTGACCCCAGGTCCCCCTCATTCCTCAACAGGAGAACCCCACATTGTCCCAAAGCAGGGGGAGGTGGTGGGCAGGTGACCCTAGAAGCCTGCCTAAGGTGGGCACAGCCCAGTGGGCCTGCATCCAGGTGCCTCGAAGCCCTGACAGCCACTGGGGCTGAGGCCAGCCTCTTCCAGGGAAGTGGGGCGCCCCGGGGCAGGGTTCTGGGAAATCAGGTTTATTAGCTCCTTAATGACTGTTTACAAGCCGAAAAGTGTCTGCCTGGCATATTCCCTTCCTGCCGAGGGGCTTCATGCAGACAGGAGCATAACTGGGCCTCCAGAGTGAGGCCAGCCAGCGTCCCGTCCTGTCGAAGGGAGGGGCCGGGGGAGCCTGCAGCTCCTTGGAGTTCTGGGTGCTCACACCCAGCCAGCAGGGTCAGTTTCTGGTTGAGTGATACTGGGCAGGGTGCTTTACCTCTCTGTAAGACAGGGTGAGACTTTGTCCCTCAACTGAGCATGCTCCAAGGGTGAGCTGTGGTTAATGGTGATAAAGCCACCCAGATCTCAGACCGCTGGGAGGCTACTTAGCATCATATGCATAAAAAACAGGCTCAGAGTCATTAAGTGGCTTAAGATCACACAGTGGTTAGGGCTGGGCCCTGTCTGCTCAGCCACTGTCAAGAGCCAGACCATGAGGAGGCGGGTGGGAGCTGGGTGGGCTTGGAACTTGTAAGCACAGGACAGAGCCCCGGCTGTGTGGGGGGTGATCAAGGAGTCCTCGGCAGAAGTGAAGCGGGCCTCCCCTGCTCCCCACCCCAGACGAAGCTCACCCTGCCTCGCCCTCTGAGCGTGTGCTGGACCTGTGCTGCTTCTGGCGACCAGCGGAAACCTCAGTCCCACTGGCCCGTGTTCCAAAAGAAGCAGATCTTCAAGACTGGAGCAGACCACAGCTCATGCCAACCCATGAGGCACCCAGTATGCCCTCCGTCTCCAGGAGCCCTCTATGTCCTGGTGTCTAGGCCTCCAGGGAGGGGCAGCAGAACTGAGGCCTCCCCAGAGGAGGTCAGGCTGCTGGGCGAGCATCCCAGGCCACACATTAAGTCCCTTTCCATTGCCCCCCCCCCAGACTTCAGTCAACACCCCCAGATTCTGTTCAGGGTATCTACATTCCTGCTCAGCTGCCATTCGCTTGGCCCGCCTCCACCAGCAGCATCTAGAGTCCAGAGATTTCCAGAAGGACCTCTGGGGGTGCAGGTGGGGAGGCCTGGCCACATTCCTCCTGCCTATGGCACCTGCCCCAGACATTACCAGCAACTGCTATATGTTGGGCTTTGAGGATGCAAGGCTCAGGCAGCCCCAGCGCAGCCCACTTCCTGGACTGGGGACTCCAGTGGAGGAGGAAGGCACCTACCTCTCCACCAGACCTGCTGGCCAGTGGTCCTGAGAAGGGTCGGCTGGATGGACTCGAGGGGCCTCGGGCTGCCTGATGCAAGGACAGGGCTTTCTCCCAGTCCCTGCCACCACACGCACAGGCTCACACCCTCACACCCTGCACTGGTGGCTCCCTGGAGCCCAGCACCCACTTCCCGTGGGTGGTGTGGTGTGGTGTGGTGGGCAGCAATGCCCAGGCCAATCTAACCAGGCCTGTATCTGGTGTGGCAGAGCCTAGAGAAGCAGCAGTTCGCCAGCCCCTGCCCCTGCCCCTCCAGTTCTTCTAAACTGAGTTCAGGTCAAGCCCTGGAAGAGGGCGGGAAGAAGCGGGGGGGCTTTCTGGGGAAGGGCGGCTCTGTGTAGGATCTCTGGCCGGTGTCAGCCCACAGGCTGGTTCATGTTCTCTCGGTGGCTGGCGGCGGGGCGAAGCTCATGCACCCGCGGCTGGGGCTGAGTTCGTGTCTGGGCCCCCCGCCCCTGCCTCTGGTCTTCGTGGCCCCCCACCAGGGCATGTTGCTGCTGCCTCTTTGTGTGTCTCGTGGCCAAGCCCTGGCCCAGACCCCGGCCGGTCCTTCTACTTTCCTATCCCTTGCTCCATTCCGCCAGGACCAGGAGGCCTGCCTGGGAGAGACACCACTGCGCAGGGGCAGCTGGGGAACCAGGGCAAGGAGACCGGGGTGACAGCTCTCACATGAGCCATCCCTTGGCCTTTGGAGGGGAGGGGCGAGGCAACTCCCCGAGGTCAGCAGAACCTGGGGTTTTGCTGGGGGTTGCACAGCCGCGGGGGCCCAGCTTCCTCTTTGCAGCTTTCTAAAAATGCCCCAGTTCCCACTAGGGCCACGGAGGGGAGGTGGGGTTTTGGCTTCTGTGGTCAGGGAAGCTGGGGAGACGAGAGCGTCCTCAGCCCCGGCTCCGGTGGCATCCTGTGATTCAGCCTCTGCCGCCCCCTCCCTCCGGGCCTCCTGCTCTCTGGGACCCTGTGGACTCACCCACGCCAGGCTCCAGAGCTGGAAGTGACTTCTGGGCCAGGTTGTGGTTGCTTCACTTCCTTTGTTCAGGTGACTTGTGCCCTGTCCCCACAGGAGGGCCCCTGTGCTTCCTGGTCGTGTCCAGCAGAGGGGTCGGAGCACCTCACTCCTTGTCCAAGTGCCTCCGCCTCCCTTCTGTCCCCATGCCTGGCCACACGAGGTTCAGCCCTTGCGTCAGGCTGGTGTCTGTCTATCTGTCTGTCTGTCTGGGGCTGCAGCTGCTGCTCCCTGCCCTGGCTCATCAAGTCACAGAGCCCAGGTTTGGGGAATCCATCCACCACCAGGGAAAATGCAGGAGCCTCCAAAACCTGCCAGTGTGGAGGTGTAGGTGGCCAGCAGGTGGAGAAAGGGAAGGGACTCTGGATACAGGTGACACTATACCTGGGGTGAGCTGGGAGGGGACAGTGGGCCAGCACTCTTGGAGTCGGGGCTCATGCCACCTGTGCAACAGGGGGCAGGTCCCCCTAGCTCCATGCCTGGGCTGGCCGCTGGGTAGTGTTTTCTGGGGGTGGCCTAGCTGACACTGGCCGGGGCTTGGTTGGGAGTGCCCAGCCCCGCCCTTTGTGGGGAAACCGGATTCTCCGGGCGGCAGTGGCAGAGGTTTCTGAGTCTGCATTTCTGTGTGTGCCTGATCCCCGCAGCTGCTGGCTGGGCGGCGCTGTCTGGAAGGCTCCCTGGAGAGCGGTGCTGACCCCTGGCCACAGTCCTCCACCCGTGGGGACCCCAGGGATCTGAACGCCACACTTCTCTTTTCCTCCGGATCTGGCCTGCCTGCCCCTGCTCTCCCCACGCTGGCCACCTTTCCGAGGGAAGAGGAAATGGAGTCTGACCAACCCTCAGTCCTGGTCCCTCTACCCAGGCCACTTTGGTGTTTCCAAGGCCTTGTCCTCGGAAACTCAGGCTAAAGGCCAAGTTCCAGCTTGGGCAGGAGGCCATGGCTAGGGCTTTCAGACCTCCCAGCCACGGGCCAGCTGTGAGGCTGGCCTGGGGGTCTTGGAGAGAGCAGCAGATGCAACTGCAGGCCGGAGGAAGCCTGGTCCCAGGATGTCACAATTTCCTCTGCAGTGAGCAAGCACTTCTGGGGGCGGGAGATAAGTGGCAGGCGGGACGGGACGGCTCCAGCGCTCTCGTGCCTGGCCTCTGCCGTCTGCCCTGTATGTGGGTCATGCAGGAGCCCAGAGTGCCCCTGCCCTGGGCATCTGGCTTCGCTCCCAAGTCCCTGAGGAAGGAGCTGGGCTCCCGCCCACTCACTTCTGTGCGAGGTGGGGGTGCGTGGTGCTGGGCAGGCCTTCTGCTGCATGGTGGAGGGGCCCTGGGGGTGCAGAAATCACTCAGTGTATGGGCTTCCTGCAGGGGGTCAAGCTGGCCGTGGCCTTGTCCAAACCCCGCCCTGCTAACAGAAGGAGGCACAGGGCGGAGCTGCTTATGGACCGTGCCCAGGGCCTTGGCGCTGCCCGTGCTGGTGTGGAAGGAGGGTGTCGTCTGCTCCTTCGCCCGCCCGCCCCTCCTGGGGGCAGACTGCTTCTCTCTGGTGCTCCCAGGATTGTCCTGGAGCTGGTCCAGGCTCCCCTGTCCACAGTCTTCGGTTATGTCTGCCCTTCGCCCCCGGAGGTCAGCACAGAGGGTGTCGTGGGTGGGGGTCCCAGCTGTCTGAGCAGCCAAAAGGAGGCCCGCGGTCAGCAGGGAGCAGGGGGTGGGGTCCGTGGAGACTCACCCCGGGCCAGCACCCTCCATTCAGGCCCTGCAGTGCGCAGAGGGCAGGGGCAGGGGAAGTGGACGGTACTCAGAGGGCACTGCTTCCTGGGCTGGCTGCAAGATGGGGAGGTGGCTTCTGAACAGGGCCTGTGTGGACTGGCCACCCGCAGCCATGCAGGCTCCCACCAGACCCCCATCTCCCTTGATGGGGCCAGCTGGGTGCGGGGCACTACGCTGTCCAGGCTTGGGTGGGGAACGCCGACACTGGGCAGGCCTGTGGCACGCTGTGAGAGCAGGGGTGACAGGGCAGGCTTCCTGGAGGAGGTGGCTTTCCTCAAGGGAGCAGTGTGAGATGGCCAGGCAGACAGACAGGTGGGTCCTGGTGTGCCCAGTGCAGGGCGCCAGGGGGCCAGCATCCGTCGGTGGCCGTGGGGCAGGCCTGAACTCTGACTCTGGGAGGGGTGATCAGCTCCGGGTTCCAGAGGCCTGGAGGCCGCAGCGGAGCTGGACTCTGGTGGCCTCGTCCCACCCCACCGTTCTCTGCCTGCCCCCTCCCTTGGTGCCAGGTTCCCCGGGCAGTGACCGCCCCATGCCCGCTCTTTGCACCCTGGTCCCAGAGGGTGTCAAGCTGGGCTCTTTCCTAGCGGAGGCCCCAGGTGAGACTGTTGCCTGGGAGCTGTCCCCAAGCAGCTCCCTCGTGTGGGTGCCCCGGCTCCTCAGAGCCAGCCTGGCCCAGCCCCTGGGTCATCTGCCTTTGATCTCAGAGGGCGTGAGGTCAGGGCTTCTGCTGAAGCTGATGTCCTGCCTCGAGAAGTGGACGCCAGGCCTCGGCTCTGCCTCCGGAGCTGTCCTGGGCATCCCCTCCTCGCCTGTGACCGGGGCCTGCGGCAACCAAGGGCCCATGCCATATGCAAAGCACAAAGAGGCAGTGCCCACAGAATCAGAGGACGTGGCTCTACTCCCACCCCGGACCCCCACCCCACTTACCCCTCCAACTCTTGTGGGCAGCCCCAGGCCAATGTGGAGCACGCTTGGAGGAACACCGGAATGCTAGTCCAAGTTTCTTTCCATACTTGCCTCTGCTCTGGCTCCTTCAGAGGGGCCTTCCAGCCCCAAGTGTACCCCAGCTATAGGGAAGGAGGGTCCCTGCCCCTTAAGGAGACCTCTGTCCCGGAGCAATGTCTTGAGTTCCAGCTGCACCTTTTCCTGGCTGTGTGAGATTGGGCAAGTTACTGAACCTCTCCGAACCTCCATTCCCCAACTGCAAAATGGAAGCAGCGGTCATGTGTACCCCAAAGGGTGTTTTAAGAACAAAGAAGAATGGTGCCAGTAAAGGGCTGAGTAAGGCCTGGCACGTGTGGGACCTAATCCTGCCCAGCTGCCATGGAACTTTGCGGCATCTCCCAGCCCAAGGAGGGCCTGCCCGTGCCATGGCACGCCCATAGCATAAGCCCTGTGCAGGACTTCCCTGAAGCCACAGGAATGCCACCAGGCTGCTCGCCTTCAAATGGCAAATTTCATCTCAATAAATTATTAATGAAAACAACAAAACACCTCCCTGTGGTGCTGCCTTGAAGATCTGGCTGGCTCTAGTGGACGAGAAAGCCTTATCAGGAGGCAGCCACCGCTCCCGCCCTGGACTCGTGCAGTTAAATGTTTCTATGAGTACCGAAACAGAAAAGAGCAGGGACCCCTTGGCTTCATTGTCGGGTTCCAGCCAGCGCCATCTGCAGGCGGTGGGAGGTAGCTCAGCCCTCAGGGGCCCCTCCTGCTCATCTCCGCCCATCCTTCTCTGGGGAACAGGGGGGATCAGCCCCATTTTATGAGTGGGGAGACTGAGGCTGGGAAGATGAAAGACCCCGAGGACGGCGTGACCCTCGAGCCTGCCTGTCTTTCTTTCAGGCCGAGAGTGCAGAGAAGGCTGCCCTGCTCCACCTGGGCCGTCTGTCCACCCGTCCACAGAGCTGAGGCTTCACCCCCGCGCAGCTGTACAGCGAGGAACCGGTAGGAACATGCTCTAGGGACCTTCCAGTGAGCCACAGGAAGCCGAGGGCCCAGCCCAGATCTGAAGGTAGGAGGCTGGGTGGCCAGGTGGGCCGGGCCAGGTGCTGGCCGTCTCGCTCATTTGGTTTCTTTTTTTTTTAATATTTATTTATTTACTTTAGTTGTACACAATGTGTTTATTTGTACGTGGTGCTGAGGATTGAACCCGGGCCGTGCGCGTGCAAGGCAAGCACTCTGCCGCTGAGCCACAACCCCAGCCCTGGTTGTTGTTGTTGTTTTTTTTTTTTTTTTTTGGTACCAGGGATTGAACTCAGGGGCACTCAACCACTGGGCCACATCCCCAGCCCTTTTTTTTTTTTTTTTTTTTTTTTTTTTTTTTTTTTTTTTTGTGGTACCAGGGATTGAACTCAGGGGCACTCGACCACTGGGCCACATCCCTGGCCCTTTTTGTATTTTTTTATTTAGAGACAGGGTCTCACTGAGTTGCTAAGTGCCTCGCCATTGCTGAGGCTGGCTTTGAACTCGCAATCCTCCTGCCTCAGCCTCCCAAAGTGCTGGGATTACAGCGCGTGCGCCACCGCGCCCGGCTTCCAGCCCTTTTTTTGTATTTTATTTAGAGACAGGGTCTCACTGAGTTGCTAAGTGCCTTGCCATTGCTGAGGCTTTGAACTCACGATCCTCCTGCCTCAGCCTCCCAAAGTGCTGGGATTACAGGCGTGCGCCACCGTGCCCGGCCCTGGTCGTTTTTTAACACGTATGTTCTGATGGTGTCTGTGGGGCCTGCAGGCTTCCGGCAGTACAGGTGGAAAAGGCAGGAGACCACAGTGAACCGGGGTCAGTTCAGAGAGCTGTGGAGACTGCCAAGGGCAGAGGGAGAGAGGCTGCTGGG
Organism: Tamias sibiricus; assembly: GCA_025594165.1. NCBI lineage: Eukaryota > Metazoa > Chordata > Mammalia > Rodentia > Sciuridae > Tamias > Tamias sibiricus. The sequence continues at coordinate 5,587,683 of CM046660.1, forward strand.
CGGTCAGGGGCCTGCTGGGCAGCCAGCTTAGGAGGAGCCCCAGCGTCTGGGGTGCCCCTGCCCGAGGTGGCTTCACCATGGCTTTGCTGAGGTATAGTTCCTGCAGCATCCAATTCGCCACCTCAGGCATGCCATTTGGTGGCCTTCAGTGCATTCAGAGTTGTGTGACCATCACCACAGTCTGAGTAGGACGAGAAATAAGTATGTCAGCAGTCATTCCCACCCTAATCAGTGAAGCCAACCCACCCTCCACACAGCCGCTCCTGAACGTTTCTTTCAAACAGCACGTGAAGCATCCCGATGATAGCTGTCGCTATTTGTTTTACAAACTCAAGACAATGCACTTCAGCCAATATTTCTGATCAACTCACAACCCTCGTACTGAGGCTAGCTCTTTGAAGTGGCTGATTTTATGTTACGTCGATTTCACCTCAATCAATTATTAATAAAAACTTCAAAACGCAAAAAAACACATCAATAAAAATAGGACTCACCCCATTTCACTTCCGAGTCCCTGAAGCCACTCAAGACGTTCCACTTATATCATGTTATATTCTTTTAACATGACAGAAGATTGCACCAATCTCAATCATATTTCAAATAGTACCATCAATTAATCTCTCACTAACAATAACAATAGCATTTGTATTGATTTTGTTAGGAGGCAGGGGAGGATTGAGTCAAACTCAACTATGAAAAACCCTAGCATACATGCCGATGGCCCACTGTTTTAGCTTTTTCACTGCTGTGACTATAACCCAACAAGAACAATTGTAGAGGAGGAAAAGTGTAGCTGCCTGATGCTGTTGCTTGCAGCTACGACGCCGCGGGAGAAAATTCGGAGGCAGGATGAAAATGAAAAAAGGTCTTTTATTCTTGTTCTCTCTCCGGCTTCAGCAACCTCTCAAACTCTAACCGCTCTGACTCCTTTCAACCAGCAACCTTCTTCTTCTTCTAACAACCTCTAACCAACCTCACCCGGTTATATACATTTAGCTTTAACAAGGACAAGTGCTTACAGCTCGAGCTTACAGGTGCATCACACAGTGTCCACGGGCATACAAAGATTCTTTGAATAATGTATGAATATCAGGTGGAAACTAGAACATCTTTTATGGCTCTCAGCTAACTGCAATCTTTAGCTATCTCCTTGATTAGGGCTCCTTCAGAGAAGTTTATTTGGGGGCTCACAGTTTCAGAGGTCTCAGTCCATAGACAGCAGCCTCCATTCTTCAGGGTTCTAGGTGAGGCAGAACATCAATGCAGAAGAGTGTGGCAGAGGGAAGTAGCTCACATGATGATCAGGAAGCAGAGAGACTCCATTCACCAGATACAAAATGTATACCCCCAAAGCCACGCCCCCCAATGCCTACCTCCTCCAACCACACCCCACCTGCCTCCAGTTCCTACCCAGTTAATCCCACCAGGGGATTAATTCACTGGTTGGGTTAAGGCTCTCATAACCCAACCATTTCTCCTCTTAACCTTGCATTGTTTCACACATGAGCTTTTGAGGGACCCCTCACATCCAGACCATAACACCCACATAAGTTGAATAATAACAGTCATCACCTATAACTCAACACTAACAACTTTCAATCTAACACTTTATCTAATATATTTATACTATTTAACTTCAACAAAAAAAACCCTACCACATTGTCCTATCTAACATATGAAATAAAACCCCACTGTTGCCGGGCACGGTGGCGCACGCCTGTAATCCCAGCACTTTGGGAGGCTGAGGCAGGAGGATCGCGAGTTCAAAGCTAGCCTCGACAATGGTGAGGCACTTAGCAACTTAGTGAGACCCTGTCTCTAATTAAAAAACACAAACAAGGGCTGGGGATGTGGCCCAGTGGTCGAGTGCCCCTGTACCACACACACAAAAAAAACCACTGTTAATTTCTTTTAAAAAAAAATTTATTCCCACTGTTAATTTCAACAGTACTTATGACACTTTTGTCCCTAGGAGGTCTTCTCCCAGCTATCTAGATTAGTACCCAAATGAATGATTATCAAAGAATGAGTTATAGGGGCTGGGGTTGTGGCTCAGCGGGTAGAGCGCTCACCTAGCACATACGTGGCCCAGGTTTGATCCTCAGCACTACATAAAAATAAAGGCATTGTGTACAACTAAAACGAATAAATAAATATTTTTAAAAAGAATGAGTTATAAACAACAGCATTATTACTCCAACATCCATAGCCATTATAGCAGAATTAAACTTGTATTTCTATATACAACTTGTTTATTCAATGTCATTAATACTATTCCCATCACCCAACAACACAAAGATGAAATGACAATTTGAAAAACAAAACTAGCTCCTCTTTTACCAATCTTAATAATTTTATCCACTCTTTCCCTACCATTAACACCGATACTATCAACTTTAAACTAGGAATTTGGGTTAAATAGGCGACAAGACTTCAAAGCCCTAAGCAAATAACACTAATATTTAATTTCTGAGACTCTCTTCTGCATCAGTTGAATGCAAATCAACCACTTTAATTAAGCTAAATCCTTGTAAATAATTTATATCCTAGATTGATGGGATTCGAACCCACAAAAATTTAGTTAACAGCTAGCCATGCATGGTGGCACACACCTGTAATCCCAGCAGCTCGGGAGGCTGAGGCAGGAGGATCACATGTTCAGCCAGCCTCAGCAACTTAGTGAGCCCCTGAAGAACTTAGCAAGACCCTGTCTCTAAATAAAATATTTAAAAAAAGAGCTGGGATGTAGCTTAGTGTTTGAATGCCCTGTGTGTAAAAAAAAAAAAAAAAAAAAAAAAAAAAAAGTTATCAGCTAAATTCCCTAATCAACTGGCTTCAATCTACTTCTCCCTTCGTGTAGGGAAAAAAGGCAGGAGAACCCCCAGCACAGTTGAAGTGGCTCCTTTGAATTTGCAATTCAGTCTGATAACTTACCTCAGGACTTGGTAGAAAAAGGGTTCTACCTCTGTCCCCAGATTTTGGGGGTTGGGGGTGCCAGGGATTGAACTCAGGCACTCGATCACTGGGCCACATCCCCAGCCCTGTTTTGTATTTTATTTAGAGACAGAGTCTCACTGAGTGCTTAGCACCTCACTTTTGCTGAGGCTGGCTTTGAACTCGCAATCCTCCTGCCTCAGCCTCCCGAGCTGCTGGGATTACAGGTGTGCGCCACCATGCCCGGCTCTATCTTTAGATTTACAGTCTAATGCTTGCTCAGCCGTCTTACCACCTCCTCCCATCCATCAATTGCTGATTATTCTCAACAAATCACAAAGACATGGAGACATTGTATCTCCTGCTCCCTGTCTGAGCCCACATTGGAGCTGAGTGGGGTCAACCTGGAGCCCTGCTGGGAGATGATCAGACCTGTCATGTCATTATTACTGCCCATACATTTGTGATAGTTCTCTTTACAGTTACACCAGGTCATGGATTTGGAAACTGACTAGTCCCTCTAATAATTGGAGCCCTTGATATAGCACTCCCTCCTATGAATAATATAAGCTTTTGCCCAATACCTCCATCATTTCTATGATGACTTTGCTCATTTATAATTGAGGCACGAGCCGGGCGCGGTGGCGCACGCCTGTAATCCCAGCACTTTGGGAGGCTGAGGCAGGAGAATCGCGAGTTCAAAGCCAGCCTCAGCAATGGCGAGGCACTTAGCAACTTAGTGAGACCCTGTCTCTAAATAAACTACAAAAAAAGGGCTGGGGATGTGGCCCAGTGGTCAAGTGCCCCTGAGTTCAATCTCCGGTACCAAAAAAAAAAAAAATATATATATATATATATATATATATATAAAATTGAGGCACGAGCTGAATAGTTTGTCTTCTGTTAGCTGGGAACCTAGAACACGCAGGAGCTTCCGTAGACCTATCTACTTTTTCGCTGCGTTTAACAGGTGGATCGTCTGTTCTGGGAGCCTTTAACCTCATCTCCACTATGATTAACGTAAAGCCCCTGCTCTATCTCAGGGTCAGGCACCAGGACTGGTCTGATCTGTGCTCCGTGCTCATGACAGCAGTGTTATTACCGCTCTCACTTCCCGTCCCACAGCAGGTATGATCACACCCCCTGCCTACGGAAGCCTCAGCACAACTTTCTTGGACCCGGCTGGAGGTGGAGGTCCAACCCTCTACCAACATTTTTTTTCTGATTCTTTGCACACCCAGAAGTATATATTCTTTTTTTTAAAATATTAATTTATTTACTTTAGTTGTACACAATGCAATGCATTTATGTTTACATGGTGCTGAGGATCGAACCCGGGCCACGCACGTGCGAGGCGAACGCTCTGCCACTAAGCCACAACCCCAGCCCCTATATATTCTTCTTCTTCTTCTTCTTTTAAATGTTTATTTATTTGTTTTAGTTGTGCACAATGCCCTTATTCTTACGTGGTGCTGAGGATCGAACCTGGGCCTCACACGTGCTGGGCGAGTGCTCTACCGCTGAGCCACAACCCCAGCCCCATATATTCTTATTTTACCTGGATTTGGCATTATTTCACACACTGTTACTTAATTATTCAGGTAAAAAAGAACCCTTTGGTTACCTAGGATAGTATGAGCTCTGATAGCCAACGGTCGCTTGGGGCTTCTGGTCTGAACCCACCATGTGACTCAAGCACATCCACACCAGCAGCTGTGAGGATTGCAATTCCAACACAAGTCTCCAGCTGGCTGGCCACTCTACGTGGAGGAAGCCTCAAATGACCGACCCCCTGCCACACCGTGAGCTGAGCCCTAGGATTTATTTGTCCATTTACCGTTGGAGGACTAACAGGAATCGTCTTAGCCAACTCGTCATTAGACGTGGTCTTTGGTGACACCACTTACGTAGCCCATCACTCTCGTCCCCAGATCCAGCCGTAAGCAGGCCCTAGTCTGCTTCTGTCTATAGAGACCCCGTTTCCTGGCCTTTGTGTGGAGGGGTCCTACAGCAGGTGGTCTTCCCCAACACGATGACGTCAAGGTCATAGGCTACTTCGGATCTTCAGGCCTTCCTGTGGCCGAGTTATATTCAGGATCAGGGATGGCGTGATCTGCCCCTAGGTTGTTATCCATCTGTCCATCGACGGGCATTTGAGTGGCTGCCACCTCTGGGCTCTGTGGACAGCCCTGCTGGACATCCCCGCTCCCCTGGTGTGGTGGGGACGTGGTGCCACAGCGTTTGTCACGCACTCTCTTGTGGATCTGTGAGGGCTTCTCCAAGGGAGAACCAGTAGTCTCCCTGGTGTGTGGGTGAGGACTTGGGTGACAAGTGGCTCCGGTGACTCTCCCCGGCGGCAAGCGTAAGGCAGCGAGGGGCCTGGGGTGGTCGAGTCGGGAAAGGCAGCAGAGTGGGAGGAGGTGAAGCTCGGGCTAGCAGTGACAGCCGGCAGCCCTGGCCTCACTGGGGAGTGAGGAGGCGTCAGCGGGCGGCAGTGTCGAGGCAGGTAGAGGCGGAGGGACACAGAGATGGGGCCACCTGGGGCTGCCGTGTTGCCCTGCTGCCCCCCACTTTGATCCACAGATGCCCCTGGCTGATGGGCACCCATGGGAGCCTCGCCAGGCTGTGAACGCAGTCCGCACCCACGTCAGAGGGGCGTGGGTCTGGCCTCGTAGAGGGGAGGCAACACTAGGCCCACCCCAAGCATCTTGGGAGGGAGAGGAGAGAAAACCGCTGGAAGTTGTAGCTGAGAAAGTTCCCGAGATGGAGCAGAAGCTGCAAGGAAGAAAAGAAAACAGCCAAAGTCTGGTGGGTCTGAAGGGACTCGGAGGTTGGTGGCACAAGCAGAGAAAAGCCCCTGTCGGGGTGAGTTGCCACATCTGTGCGGGGGTGGGGGCGTCCAGTCAGGCCCACCGAAATTCGAGATGCACTTGCCATTCCTCCAGCCGCCGCTTCTAGAACTTTGTTTTGCGGTACTTGAGCACGCACACGGCCTAGGGCAGGGTGTTCGTGACAATAGCGGACACAAAACATCCTAAGTGACCATCCACTGGGATGTAAGTCAACCTTGGCCCGTTCCGCTCCGTGGGATCGAGGCTGTCTTCAAAGCAGGTCAGGTGGGTCCGTTGGTGCAAACTGCTGGGGACAGCTGTCCGCGCTAGGGATCAGGAGGCGCGAGGTTTCCAACTCCTGCCGTTTCCAGCAGCAGCAAGGAGGCCCGGAGGACGGGCCCTGGGTTCACTTGCTGCTTCGGAGTTCTCATTTCTTAGCCTCATTTCTTAGCAAGCACATGTCACTTTTATTAAAATATCTCACCACTGTGAAAAGAAAAAAGTCCAGACAGGTGGCAGTTTCAGTTATCTTTTTTTAAGAGACAGGGTTTCCCTGTGGCACCCAGGCTGGCCTCAAACTGCTGGGCTCAAGTGATCCTCCTGCCTCAGCCTCCCAAATAGCGGGGATTATAAGCACGAGCCACTACTTTGGCTTTCAGTTCTCTTTGAAAAAGGAGCTGGACAGCCCCAGGGGACAGGGTGCCCAGCATGGTAGGTTTCTCTTCCCTCTGGGAACCAGGCTAAGCCCCCACTTCCTGCTGCGCCTCGCAGGGAGCCTCCCTCCCAAAAGCACCTGTGCCCTCCACGGACCCCCACTTGCCACGGCAGTCTCCTGCCCAGCACAGCTGTGGCACAGCTCAGTGCACCAGGTTGTCCTGGAGCCTGAGCCCTGTCCCAGAGACAAAGGCAGGGCGCTTTGGCCCCCCATGGCCTGCCCTGACCAGGCAGCCAAGATCGCTCAGCTCTGATTGCTTTCTTTTCATGCTTCTCTCCTGGTTTGATTTTGCTGAAAGCAGAGAGACCAGAAATAGAATGAGGTGGAAAGTTGGGCACCTCCTGACTCTCCCCAAGGTAGAATGCAAATGAAGGTCAGAAATAGATTTTCTCTCCACACCTGACCCGGCCCGGCGGCAGGCTGGCTGCAGGGCCCAGGCCTGGGTATAGCTAACCTGGGGCAGGTTGGTTCTGGGCCTGGGCTGCCCCCTGCCGATGCCAGGGTCCTCACACCTCTGGGGTTCTGCTGTCTGTCCACGTGCCCACGCCCCCTCTCTGCCTTTGTTCCAGCCACCTGCCCACCATGGCCTCGGCGGACAAGAATGGAGGGAGTCTCTCTTCTGCATCTGGTAGCCGCCTGCAGAGCCGGAAGCCACCCAACCTGTCCATTACCATCCCGCCGCCTGAAGCCCAGGCTCCCAGTGAGCAGGACAGCATGCTGCCTGAGGTGAGGGCCTGCCTGGGGCTCGTCCACATGATACCTTTTGGACCGTGACACGAGGACCCCAGAGGGTCCTCCTTCCTGAACCACAGCCTCCCCCAGCCTTGCCCTCCTTCCTGGACCCTATAAAATATCTAAAACCTGTCAGGGAGCGGGGCCCTGAGCTCAGCAGCACCATCTCCTGAGGGCGCCGGGGAGCAGGGCGCCTTGCTGGCAAGCCTGACTCAGTGCCTCCTGCCCAGGCTCTCAGTGCCCCTTCCGAGGGCTGTGAAGGGCTCAGCGGGCCCGGGTCCTGCCGCTCCAGCCGCCTGCCTCTGCAGCCCTGGCTCCTGGAGAGGGCAGACGTGAGTCAACATTTGCATGTGGACTCTTGCCACATAAAGAGCTCATTGAGAGTAGGCCCCAAACAGTGTGGGCTCCCACACAGCCTGGAACATAAAGGGGAGCTATGTTAACACCGCCTGCTCACCCTAGGAGCACCGTAGGACACATGAAAGTGTCAAAGACCATCCTGAGTTATGGGAAGGCTCTGGATGGGGAGTGCATGCTCTGGCTCCCTGGAAAACATGAGAAAATGATGATCTTTAAATTGGGAGTGAAAGGTTGGGGGTGTGGTAGAGTGCTTGCCTAGCACATGTGAAGCCCTCAGTGCTTGATCCCCAGCACTGCGAGAAGACAAAAAAAGTCAAATCTGGAATGAAGCATTGGGGTTGTGGTGGCGCGCTTGTCCAGCATCGTGAGACCCTGGTCCAATGCCACGTGCTGCAAAAAATAAATAAGTAAATGAATGAATCCAGTACAAAAGCAGCCAGGGTGTGGAGTGGGCTGAGCTTGCTCAGAAGCCAGCCTGCAGTCAGAGCCACATGTGTCACCGCCTGTCCTCCCTTCCATCCCGCAGAGGCCCAAGAACCCAGCCTACGTGAAGAGCGTCAGCCTTCAGGAGCCCCGGGCACGATGGCAGGACGGCGCGGAGAAGCGCCCGGGCTTCCGCCGCCAGGCCTCCCTGTCGCAGAGCATCCGCAAGTGAGCCCCCTGCCCCACGCGGCCCTCAGCCAGCTGTAGGCGCGGGCGCCCGAGTTGGCTGGGCCTAGCCCTTGCAGCCTCTGTCCAGAGGAGTAGGCAGGCTCCCTGCAGAGGGGGGACAGGAGAATCTGATGTTGTGGCCTAGATGGCAAAGCCAGGGCCAAGGACATGTGCCTTGGAAAAAGTCACTGAGGCTGGGATGATTCCAGGAGCTGGGGGCACTGCCGCCCTGCAGAGGGGCTTCCGCCCTGCTCCTCGTGCTCCAGCCTCTGCTCCACCCCTGGTGACCAGATTTCAGCCAGGGGCTCAGGGAAGGCTGACCCCCACCCCGGAAGGCTCAGGGGTACAAGTATGTAGCACCCTCCCACCACGCCCACAGGCGCACACACGCCATCAGCCCTCCCGTCACCTCCCTTGCACAGATGTGCACTGTCACCTCTCCTCTGCACACGTGCTCCCGTGCTGGGCGTGTGTGGGCACCCCCCCACGCCCTGCCTGCTCCTGCAGGGGCGCGGCCCAGTGGTTCGGGGTCAGTGGCGACTGGGAGAGCAAGCGGCAGCACTGGCAGCGCCGCAGCCTGCACCACTGCAGCGTGCGCTACGGCCGCCTCAAGGCCTCCTGCCAGAGGGACCTGGAGCTCCCCAGCCAGGAGGTGCCGTCCTTCCAGGGCACCGAGTCGCCAAAGCCCTGCAAGATGCCCAAGGTGAGCCGCGTGGCCGAGGGGCGGCTGGACGGCCTTCCCCCGCAGCTCGGTCAGCTCCGCTCGCCTCCCGTCCCTTCCAGATTGTGGATCCGCTGGCCCGGGGCCGGGCCTTCCGCCACCCAGACGAGGTGGACCGGCCCCATGCGCCCCACCCACCGCTGACCCCGGGGGTCCTGTCCCTCACCTCCTTCACCAGCGTGCGCTCTGGCCACTCCCACCTGCCCCGCCGCAAGAGGGTGTCCGTGGCCCACATGGGCTTCCAGGCTGCTGCGGCCCTCCTCAAGGTGAGGCCTCCTGCAGGCTGCGTCCCTCCACTGTCCCTCTCCCACCCAGAGGTGTCTAGAGCTCACCAGGTGTGTGTCTCCTCTGCAAGGGCAGTGGGTGTGCTGGGCCTGTTGGGCAGAGGGGGGCACCGAAGCCCAGAGCCAAGCTGTGTCCTCCAGTCCCCAGTTCCATGTGAGCCCCGCTCTGCTCCCTAGTTTTTGGGGAGTGGGATTCTGCACCCACTTGTGCATGAGGAAGTAGGAAGTGGGCTCGCCACTCACCCGCCCGAGTTGACCGAGTCCTGAGACGTGCTGGGCACGGCGGGGGGGGGGGGGGTGCAGGATGAGGGAGATGGCACCATTCAGGGTGGTAGATTCAGGAGAGGGGCTGGTGTCAAGAAAGGCATTGTCCCAGAACGACAGGGGAACATCAGCGGAGGGAGGGAGGGAGCTGCGTTCTCAGCCAGGGAGTGGCCTGTGCCGAGGCCTGGAGCAGGAGGGAGGCCACGGGTACTTTGGGGAGCAGCAGTTTGAGGCCTGGAGCAGGAGGGAGGCCACGGGTACTTTGGGGAGCAGCAGTTTGAGGCCTGGAGCAGGAGGGAGGCCACGGGTACTTTGGGGAGCAGCAGTTTGAGGCCTGGAGCAGGAGGGAGGCCACGGGTACTTTGGGGAGCAGCAGTTTGAGGCCTGGAGCAGGAGGGAGGCCATGGGTACTTTGGGGAGCAGCAGTTTGAGGCCTGGAGCAGGAGGGAGGCCACGGGTACTTTGGGGAGCAGCAGTTTGAGGCCTGGAGCAGGAGGGAGGCCACGGGTACTTTGGGGAGCAGCAGTTTGATGCAGGAGCAGGAGGGAGGCCATGGGTACTTTGGGGAGCAGCAGTTTGAGGCCTGGAGCAGGAGGGAGGCCACGGGTACTTTGGGGAGCAGCAGTTTGATGCAGGAGCGAGGGTATAGAATGGTTGCTTTGAGTAGTGGGCTGCTGGCTGCTCAAGTCAGAGGGCAGGATTGCCAGGGAGGAGCAGTCACGGGAGAGAGGCGTGTTCAGGGCTCCTGGCCTTCCGCTCTCTGGAGCCTCTTTGGCCTGCGCACTGGCAGATGCTCCTTGCTTTGGGAAGGATCCCCCTCCCAAGGGGCTGTGCCCAGGAGGATAACTTGGCAACCCCTTGGGGGCTGCGGATCCAGGTCACTGGGCCCTGGTCCTGATGCCCAGGCCTCTGCTCCGTGCCCAGGGGCGCTCAGTGCTGGATGCCACTGGACAGCGGTGCCGGGTGATCAAACGCAGCTTTGCCTACCCCAGCTTCCTGGAGGAAGACGCAGTCGATGGGGCAGACACCTTCGACTCCTCCTTTTTTAGTAAGGCAAGCATGGGGTCCGGGCCCTCGGGGACAGGGGGTGGGGCAGCCTGGGAGCTGGGAGAGGTGACCTTGGCCTTGACACGTCCTGCCTGGAGTCCCTGAAAGAGTCAAATGCGCCTGGGGCCATTGGTGCAGTGGAGCGGGCCCTGCACGGGGCTTGCTGTTGGGCCAAGAAGGGACCTGGGTGGGGACAGGCCCACTGGGAAAGTCCCCGTTAAGACTGACAGGCACGTGGCGTCCTCTGCCATCCTGAAGAGCCTGTCTGTCCCGCCTTGTTCTGCCCTTGAATTGGCATGTGGGGGGATGGTAGTAGGGACAGTGACTACTTACACTGTCTTTTTGTGTCCCCCACCCCAGGAAGAAATGAGCTCCATGCCCGATGATGTGTTCGAGTCTCCCCCACTCTCTGCCAGCTACTTCCGAGGAGTCCCACAGTCGGCCTCCCCTGTCACCCCCGATGGGGTGCAGATCCCTCTGTGAGTCCCCCCCCAGTCCAGCAGCCCAGCTTGGGGTATCACCATGCCCTGCCCTGGCCCCTTGGAAGCTCCTGGTGGGGAGTGGGGGTGCGGCACGTCAGGCTGAGAGCCGCCACCCTCACCAGGAAGGAGTGTGGCCGAGCCCCAGGTGCGGCCACCAGGCGCGGTAAGCGCATCGCCTCCACAGTGAAGCACTTTGCCTTTGACCGGAAGAAGCGGCACTACGGCCTGGGCGTGGTGGGCACCTGGCTCAACCGCAGCTACCGCCGCAGCATCAGCAGCACCGTGCAGCGGCAGCTGGAGAGCTTCGACAGCCACCGGTGAGGCGCCCCCTGCAGCGAGAGTGTGGGCGGCGGGCAAGGGGAGAGGGACTTGGTGACCAGCGAGGAGATGCACTTGTGCTCAGGGAGCACGAGCGCAGCCTGGGAGGCCCTCGGCGCTTGCTACCTCTTCTCCATCTCCTGCTTCCTGGGGCTGCATCCACGGCGCAGCTGCAGATGCTGTCTGTGAACAAATGTTCATTGAGGCCACCACACACAGGCCCCAGAACAGACTCCCAGAAGAAGGGTGCAGGGACGGAAGGATGGGTCAGGGGAACTGATAGAAGCTGGAGCCAAGCTAAGCATGCTGGCGCACGCCTATAATAATCCCAGCAGCTTGGAGGCTGAGGCAGGAGGATCGCAAGTTCAAAGCCAGCCTCAGCAACTTAGCAAAGCCCTAAGCAACTTAGTGAGACCCTGTCTCAACATAAAACTAAAAAGGGCTGGGGATGTGGCTCAGTGGTTGAGCACCCCCTGGGTTAAATCTCTGGTACCAGAAAATAAAAAAAGAAGCAGCAGCTGGAGCTGAGAGGGAGGTGACAAGAGGAGGCCAGGCACAGAGATCTTGAGGGAAGCCAGAGACTGGGGAAGGCGATTCTCTTAGTGTGTGATTGGCAGTGTGACCTGATAGACAGTGGACCCCAAGTTTGTAAAAGCAAGCCGTGATAGGTGTGTGAGTGTCTTGGAGAAGAGCAGAGAGTGGAGGTGGACAGCTGGTGGGGGGGTGCTGCCAGCTAGGAAGAGCCTCCCAGGTGACATAAAGGTCATGTGCAAAGGCCCTGGGACCACCGGGACCAGGGCGTGTTCCTGGAGTTGTAAGAGAGGGTAGGCTGGCAGGAGCGGTGGGCCTGCAGACAGGACGTCATCGTCAGCAGTGGGCTGATTTTGGATGTCTTCCCAAAGGCAGTGGGAAGCCATCAGGATTTTTCAATTGGAAATGCGTCTTACAAGCTGCTCTGGAAACAGTGAATAGGGTGAATTGGGAGAGCCCAGTGGCAGGGTGCGGGCTGGCTGGGCTGACCTGGCCTCTGTCCACAGGCCCTACTTCACCTACTGGCTGACCTTCGTCCACATCATCATCACGCTGCTGGTCATCTGCACCTACGGCATTGCGCCTGTGGGCTTTGCCCAACATGTCACCACCCAGCTGGTGAGTCGGGCTCCTCCCTGGTGTCCCAACCTCCCCTGAGGCTCCTGCGCAGTGGACACCAAGTCTGTCCTTCCAGAAGATCTTGGCCCGGGCAGGAGGTGCTCAGGCTCGCCAGAGCTTGGCCCCTCCCGGAGGCTGGGCCCCGGGGCCACTGTCCTACTCCTCGCCCTTCCTGCCATGCCCAGGGCGGGCTCTTGCTCTTCTGACACCCCCCACACACACACTTCTGCAACAGGTGCTGAGGAACAAAGGTGTGTACGAGAGCGTGAAATACATCCAGCAGGAGAACTTCTGGGTCGGGCCCAGCTCGGTGAGGGTCCGGGCTGGGGGTGGGGCCCTCTGAGCAGGAAGCCCCGTGCCCTGCCACCCCCAGGCGCTCACCCACCTCGTGCCCCTCGTCAGGGAGACTCTGAGTGGAGTGGAGGTGGAGTGACGGGCCCCCGCGTCTGGGCCCTGTCACCAGCCGCCTTCTCCACCTGCAGATCGACCTGATTCACCTGGGGGCCAAGTTCTCGCCCTGCATCCGGAAGGACCGGCAGATCGAGCAGCTGGTGCTGCGGGAGCGGGACCTGGAGCGGGACTCGGGCTGCTGCGTCCAGAACGACCACTCGGGCTGCATCCAGACCCAGAGGAAGGACTGCTCGGTGGGGCGGCCCTCCGACCCCCGCCGGCCCCGCTGCGGTTCTGCACCGCTGCCCGCCCTGGCCTGGGGCGGGGCCCTTGAAGGGCAGTGGCCACACTCCCTCCTTCCCTCCTCCACCCTGCCGGCACGGAGGGCGCCCAGCTTGAGAGGCCAAGCCAGCTCTCAGGAGCGTTGGCAGGGGTGGGGTCTGGGAGGTGTGCCCGAGCCCTGGGGAAATGGAAAAAGCCCCTGTCCTGGAAGGTCCCCTGCCCACACCAGTGGGTGACCTTGCCGCAACATGACCAGACCCTCACCCTCCAGGAGACTTTGGCCACTTTTGTCAAGTGGCAGGATGATACTGGGCCCCCCATGGACAAGTCTGAGCTGGGCCAGAAGCGGACGTCAGGGGCCGTGTGCCACCAGGACCCCAGGTACAGCCTGGAGCCACCCCCGAGCCCAGAGTGGCCCACCGCGAGGCTGAGCCTCCTGCTGGGACGCTGGCGCTGGCTAGTGGGCCTGGCTGGTCCCCAGCCCCTCATCTTGCCAATCTGGCCTCTGCCTCCAGGACCTGTGAGGAGCCGGCCTCCAGCGGAGCCCACATCTGGCCCGATGACATCACCTTGTGGCCGGTGAGCGTCGCTGGGCAGAGGGGCGTCTGGGAAGGGCTGGGGCGGGCGCCGTCGCTCAGCCCGCGCCCTGTCGGTGCTCCCTTGCAGATCTGCACGGAGCAGGCCAGGAGCAACCACACGGGCTTCCTGCACGTGGACTGCCAGATCAAGGGCCGCCCCTGCTGCATCGGCACCAAGGGCAGGTGAGCCGCCCGCCCACACCTGCTCGGGGCCACCCTGGGGCCGCCCGCAGTGCAAGCCGGGGGAAGGGGAGATGCTCCGGGACTGAGTCCCCACTCCCGGCCCACTGTGGCCAGTGCTGGGCTCCGGTCTAGGTGCGCTGGGGTTCTGCAGGGCCCTGATAGCCCGCTCTCTTCTTCCTGTCCCCGCAGCTGTGAGATCACCACTCGCGAGTACTGTGAGTTCATGCACGGCTATTTTCATGAAGAGGCGACACTCTGTTCCCAGGTGGGGCGAGGCCTTGCGGGGAGGCCCGGGGCTGGGAACAAGGGCTGTCGTCCTGGGCAGAGGAGTCTGGGATCACGAGCTCCTTCCTGCCCTGACCCCTGTGCATGCCCACCCCAGGTGCACTGCTTGGACAAGGTGTGCGGGCTGCTGCCCTTCCTCAACCCTGAGGTCCCAGACCAGTTCTACAGGCTCTGGCTGTCTCTGTTCCTGCATGCTGGGTAAGAGGCTCCTGACCGCTCCCCAGCCACAGACCTCTGTGAGGGCCACCCACCTGGCCCCCAGGGAAAGGGCTGTGGAGCCAGGGCACGCCCAGCCCGGCAGCTGTTGAATGCTGATGCCTGGTGTGTCCCCAACCCCAGGGTGGTGCACTGCCTCGTGTCTGTGATCTTCCAAATGACCATCCTGCGGGACCTGGAGAAGCTGGCTGGCTGGCACCGTATCTCCATCATCTTCATCCTCAGCGGCATCACAGGCAACCTCGCCAGCGCCATCTTCCTCCCGTACCGGGCAGAGGTAGGGACTTGGGGGACAAAGACAGGGAGGGTGGGATCCTCCTCCAGGACCCCCTTCTAGAGCCCAAAGCTTTGTGGCACGTGGCAGCCAGCCCTGCCGCTCTCTGCCCCACCCACCTGGATCTGCTGGAGAGACACAGGGCTCCGCCTGTGCCAGGCTCAACAGCAGGTGGACAGCTAAGCTGGGGGCTTATTGACCGGTCCCTTAATCCAGGAGAGGGGACAGTGATACTCTTGAGTCACCAGGTATCCCAACCCCCTCCCTGCTCAGCTCCTCCAGAAAGACCTTCCCGTCCCTCTCTTCTGCTTCATTTCACCTGCCATCACCCTGCTGGCGGAAGACTGGGAATCCGCAGACGGAGTTGTTTTGGAATTTCCCCGTGTGGCTGTTCCTGACCTGCCGCCGTCGCAGTCTCTCTCTTTTTTTTTTTTTTTTTTTTTTTGTGGTACCGGGGATTGAACTCAGGGGCACTCGACCACTGGGCCACATCCCCAGCCCTTTTTTTGATATTTTATTAGAGACAGGGTCTCACTGAGTTGCTAAGTGCCTCGCCATGGCTGAGGCTGGCTTTGAACTCGCGATCCTCCCGCCTCAGCCTCCCAAAGTGCTGGGATTACAGGCGTGCGCCACCGCGCCTGGCTTCGTGGCAGTCTCTTGATCTCTTCAACCTAACTGTTCACTGTTCTGTCACCTCCCGGTTGCGTGTCCCTCCCCATGGTGCGCAGGCTTGCCGTGCTAACTGCACAGGTCCACACCCGGCAGGAACACAGTAGGCGCCCCGTGTTTGCTAAACGGTGAAGGTGGTGCGTCCCCGCCTGCGCTCCCTGCCTGGCACCCCGGGTGACGCGTCTCTGCTCCCTGCCCAGGTGGGCCCGGCCGGGTCGCAGTTCGGCCTCCTCGCCTGCCTCTTCGTGGAGCTCTTCCAGAGCTGGCAGCTGCTGGAGCGGCCCTGGAAGGCCTTCTTCAACCTGTCGGCCATCGTGCTCTTCCTGTTCGTCTGCGGCCTCCTGCCCTGGATCGACAACATCGCCCACATCTTCGGCTTCCTCAGCGGCCTGCTGCTGGCCTTCGCCTTCCTGCCCTACATCACCTTCGGCACCAGCGACAAGTACCGCAAGCGGGCGCTCATCCTGGTCTCGCTGCTGGTCTTCGCGGGGCTCTTCGCCTCGCTGGTGCTCTGGCTCTACATCTACCCCATCAACTGGCCCTGGATCGAGCACCTCACCTGCTTCCCCTTCACCAGCCGCTTCTGTGAGAAGTATGAGCTGGACCAGGTGCTGCACTGACCCCAGCCCAGCAGGCCTAGGCCCTGCCACCCTCTGGGCGCTGACAGCAAGGGGCTGTGCCTGCAGTGGGCCCTGCCTGCAGAGCACTGGGGTCACTGGCCTGGGCCCGCTCCACCCAGCAAAGTGATTCTGTGACATTTGGCGAAGGTGAGCTCCCGGGAAGGGAGACCCTCGACTCTCAGGCCTGTGTTCTTGGCCATGGATGAGGGACGCCCGGGACACCTGTTTCTCTGAGGCCCTGGCTTTCTGCCCACGGTCCATGTGAGCGTACCCTCCCGGGACATGCGGCTGCTCCCTATTGTCCCCAGGGCTGGGGGCCCCACCATAGCCCCCCTTCCTGCTTCTCCTCTCCTCCCTGCCCTGGGCCCACCTGAGCCTCTCACCAGGCTTCCTGGCGGGGAGAGTCTTTGGCTGTTGTGTGGGACGGAGAACAGGAAGCGGCACAGGTGGGTGGGCCCTGGAGCCTCTGCTCGCTCAGCAACAGGCTGCACCCCGGCCCACCCCCGGCCCACCCCCACGTCAGCATCCTGCCCTGCAGGTTGGCTGTGATGACAGCTGTCCCTGCTGCCTCTGCCTCACTCCTGAGTGGGGGGCGGGACTGAGCTGCCACAAAGTCCTCCTGTCCTCCTGGGGCCGGGGGGGCCTGGGCTCGCTCAGGTCTGTTTTCTGTTTGTTTGTTTTTTGTTTTGTTTTGTTTTTTACCAGTTTTATTATGGCCCTAATTTTTAAAGTAACGCTAACTTTATATGGATGATGTCTCAAATGTATTAAATGAAACTCTTTATGGAAGTATAGTCCTGAGACTTCAGGGAGGATGAAATCTGGGACTTTGGGGGGTGAGAGCACCAGCCACCAGCTGTGCAGAGGCACTGGGTTGGCCCAAGGGGCGCAGGAAACTCGTGGGACTTCTCAGGGACTTAGTTACCAAAATCCAGATTAGGGTCGCATGGAAGACCTCAGTGGGACCCCCGTGAGGGCCAGATTGCATCCTTAGACCCCAGGGTCCCTATGCCAGCCTGCTCTGCTCTGGGCCAGGGTAGTGAGGGGACGTTCTGTGCCGAGGGTGGCTTGCTGTGGCAGAAGCAGTCCTGGGAGATGGCCGGACACTTGTCCGTCACTGAGAGCACCAGCCACCAGCTGTGCCTAGCAGGGGGGTGAGGGCCAGATTGCATCCTTAGACCCAGGGTCCCTATGCCGACACACGTTCTGTGCCGAGGGTGGCTTGCTGTGGCATCCTTCCGTCCTGGGAGATGGCCGGACACTTGTAGACCCCCATAGCAGGGGACAGGTCACTCCTCCATTACTTCACTGTGCCTATTCCACACCCACAGCCTTCACACCACACCAAAGAGCCACCAGGGAGGCGGGGTCATAACTGCTTTATTACTAGGGACAGAGGAGCAAGTGCAGGGGCTGGTGGGTGACTGGGGAGAGAAGCCTGGGGGGGAGTTGGGGCACAGGGTGCCCAAGGACTGGGTGGGCAGTGGCCCCTGTGCGCTCTACTCCTAGCTACTCCCACTCCAGGGGTGCAGGGCAAGCAGGGGTACCCACAAGGCTGGGGAGAATAAGGACCCGGACCATCAGGGTGCCCCACTGAGACAGTAAAGGTGGCGGGGACCCTAGAACACCTCCCACCATTCCTACTTACCAGCCCACCCTCCTCTTGAGTCCTGGGCACAGGTTTGGGATGCAAGAGTTCTAGAGGGTCAGGGACACGCATTCCCTGCTCTAAGCAGCTGGGACCAGGGTGAATCCGTCCCCTCTCCTCTGCCCTGCACACTGAGCTTGGGAATCACAGTCTCCCTTTAGACTCGGTCAGGCTGGGGTGGGCCCGGGGCAGAGAAGGGGACCTGCCTCCCACAGCCAGGCGGGCAGCCCGCTCAGCAGCCGCTGTTCCTGCGCAGGAAGGCCTGGCCCCGCAGGGAGCACTGCAGCTCCGTGAAGAGGAGGGAGCCCGCGGTGATGGCGCAGGGGCCCACGGCCTGGAAGCCAAACTTCTCGTAGAAGGGCACCAGGGCCTCCTCGCACATGAGCACGGCCCTGCGCACTGCCGGTTGACCGCCCAGGTGGTGCAGGTAGCGCCACAGCAGGATGGAGCCCTTGCCCTGCTGCCGGAAGGTGTGGTGCACGGCCAGCACGTGCAGGTGGGCTGTGCGACCCCCGGGCCTGTGCAGCCTCAGGGACTCCTGGGGGTAGCGGGGGTCAGGAGTCCACATCACCTCTGCTGCCAGCTGCCCCCCAAAAACCCAACACAGGCCAAGGGAGGTGTCCCCTGAATGCCTCTGGTCAGGGTTTCCTTCCCACCCATGAAGGACCCCAAATTGGGAGCTACACCCCAGGCCCCAAGGAGGAAAATTCAGAGGTCCTTGGGGCCCCAAAGAGCCGGGCCGGGTGCTCTTCCCTCCAGAGGGGTCTGTGGCTTGTACTCCTCTCTGCTTCTGGAAGAAAAAAGCCCCACCCCACCCTGGCCAGCCTCTCTTCCAGAACCTTCTGGAAGCTGGGTATCATAGTTTGTCCTGTCCTCACCTGGGTGAGTCTCTCTTTGTCCCAAAGTGAGCCGATGATGAAGGCCACGAGGCGGCCCTCTTCAAACCAGCCCAGGGACAGCTCTGGACACAGGGTCAGGAAGTGCCGGATCTCTTCCAGGTACAGGGGGCAGATGCCCGAGACAGAGATGAAGGCTGTGGCAGGAGGCACAGGTGGGTGACTCGGCGTCCACTATGCCACTTGCCCACTCACTGTCCACCACACACCCAGTGGCCACTTGTACACCCCGGGAAAGCAGGCGACTCGGGGCTGTCCTCCCCCACTTTCTGGAGGGCACACACACAGTCTGATCCTCTGGCTGCAGCCCACAAGGGCAGGAGACAGCCGGCCAGCTTAGCATGCCCACCCTGCCCCACGCCGGACGGCTCACCTTCACGCTCAATCTCAAACACGCTGACGGCGTCCTCCAGCGTGAGGCAGCGGAACTCGCTTGCTGGGAGTGTGTGTCGCCGCTGGCAGCTGGGGGACTCTGAGGTCCCAGGTGGCAGGCTCAGGGCCTCGGGTTTCAGGTGGCGGACACTCTGCATGGACATCCTGGCTGCTGGCACTTCCCTGGAGAGCCCCAGCTTCAGAAGTGGCCTCCTCAGCTGAGAAGGGTCTCCCGGTACCTATCAGGAAAGAGCGAGGGCTGGGGTCTGGTCCTCATCTCCAAGGAGCAGTGTAGGAGCCCTGTTTGGGGAGATGGCTTAAATTGCGGTTGACTGTGGGCCACGGAGATTTGGGCATTGTCGCCTTCCGTAGTCTCACGGGACTTGGCCCGGGATCTCGAGTGACTTAGCCAAGATTGCTGATCGGGTCAGCGCCATTTTGGTGGTGTGTGTGGCGCGTGTTAGTCGTTGTTAGAGCCAGAGAGAAAAGTTATCAGAATAAAAAGCTGTTTGTCTCCAGTTCGCCTCTGAACTTCTTCCCGCGGCTTTGTTGCTCCAAGCGGCCATCGCTTCAGGCGGCAACAGAGCAGGTCAGGGAGGCCGGGCCTCTGGCCTCTTTTGTAGCTGGACTCAGGTGGAGCCAGCCCCGCAAATGACAGGCTCCTTCCTCAGGTGCCTGGCCCTGGAGCCGATTCCAGCAACTGCAAACGTTTCTCTCTCCACCTCCCGGCGCAGCCAGGATACACGCGGCACAGGCCCTCCAAACCTCCAGACTCTGGCCTCACTGCCCTCTGGGTGCATCTGAGCCTCAGGAGACCATGGGAGGGATGGGCAGGGCTCAAAGGAGTCTGCAGCACCCCAGCATCACTGCCCGGGGGCGGGGGAGGCACATGATTGCCTCTGACCACTTCTGCAACTTGGGCTGGGTGGGCACCCCTTTCTCCCACACTGCAGTTCTCTGGGCTTATCTTACCTGCCCAGATGGAGATCTCTGGTCCTTGGTGGTGAGATCGTGTTAGCTTGTTAGGCAGCCTCAGCCCTCAGTCCTGGAAGAAGCCCCCTTAATCAAAGCAGGCCCTTAGGGAGCCCCACATTTACCCAGATGGCCTTAGATTTGGCCAGCCCACACAGAATGGGGAATATGGCTGGTCAGGGGGAGTTCTGGGGCGGCAGAGAGGCCAGGGGAGATGAGCAGGCATGGATGGTGCACAAGACGCCCCCAGCCCACCCCCTGCTCACCAAGCATGCTCCCGTGGGCACCTTGCCTTCCTCCCAGGACACCCTGCAGGTCTGCAGGGTGTGGAGGAGCCCATCTCTCCCTTTGCCTGCAAATATGCTTAAAAAGCCCATGCCCCAGAGCCAGGGGCAGGAGGCCCACTTACCAAGACTGTGGGGAGGAGCCCCAGCATCCCCTCCACAGAGCCAGTCACCCTGGGGCCCCTCCACAGGCACAGACACCAGGAGAATCCAGGACTCCTGGCTGCAAGGCAGGGCCATCAGGTGTCCCCCGCAGCATGTGATGCTCTCAGAGGTTTCTAATCCCCCCAGCCCCGCCTCCTGCATTACACCAGGCCAGCTGGGCTCTGCTGCTTCAGGTTGGCCCTGTCCTGCTGAGGGCAAGCGTCAGCACTGGCATGGTGGGTGCAGAAGGGATTACCAGCAGCCAACTGCGCCCTGGGGTTTGGGGAAGAGCATCCGGCTGAGCCCCAGGGGTCCAACTCTAATCCCCGCTCTGACCCAACTAGCTGGACTCCGCATTCACCCTGCGTTCCTCAGAGGCCAGCTACCTCCGAGGGTCCTTCCTGTTCCAGCAGCTTGTGGGCTGGGCCACCACTTATAGTACCACTTGGGGCTGCGCCCTGGGTAAACAGAGCCTGCAAACCCATGCAGCCCCAGGTGAGGGCCAACCCCATCTTCTGGAGAGGGAAACCGAGGCCCAGTCCCACTCCTTCGTGGGCCAAACTGAAGGCTGAAAGAGCAGGAAGGTTCCCAGAAGCACTTTGGGAAAGCTTCCAACTGGAAACAACCTAAATACCCATCAGCTGAAGCAAACTCTAGGAACACGCAGCATGTACATGTGTCCCATCCCGGCCACCAAGGCCACCAGCGCATGGAGAGGAGCCACACCCGAGGTACAGGGTGATGCCAGGATGGAGTCCCACCCACACATTAGGACCAGGATGGTGGCCACACAGGGGCATCCTGGTAAAGTTAAATAGTCAGGAAATTGCTCTATTCCACATCTGACTCCAAAACTCTCTGACTGACCAGTCAGCACCTGGGCTTGCTTTCCCTCGGGAACCCAGGTCCCTCTCTCGGCCCCTCACACGGCTCTGGCTCACACCCCAGCCTGCCTCCCTTCTCTGCCAGTGGCTGCTCCTGTCCCTCCTGCCATCAGCACCCCTGCCCACCCCAGGCTCCCCAGAGCCCAGAGCTCCCTGTCCACACATGCATTCCCACTACCCACCACAGAGGGCGCACCTTCCCTACCCAGGATCCTGGGGGAGGGACTGTGCTGCCAACCCTGCTCGGCACAGACTTAGCTCCTGGGCTTGGAGAGACCCAGGACCAGTCCAGACACCCCTTCCCACCCACCATGTGCACTTTTTCTATCTGCGGGGTCTCTTCTCCCGGGACCACTCTTGTTGTCAGTCCCACCAGAAGCAGCCCCACCCCCACCCAGCCCAGGTACTGCTGGAGCTCACCACGATGTCCACGTCCTGCTACCCGGTCACTTCCCATCTTTCCCCTGCTGGGGATCCTCAGACTTCTCAGGTTGACCAGGGACCTCCTCAGACTTGGCCTTTGGCCTGGTAGGGAAAACATTCAGGACCTCAATTGGGCACCCCAACTCTAAAACCCCCAGGGTCCCCCAAAAGGCCTCTGTCCCTTCTTAGTCTCCAGCTTCATTGCGCCCCCTGGTGGCTGGGGGACACTGTTGCCAGCATCCCTTCCCAGGGACCATCCACAGGGCCTGTTCTCTCTGGCAAACACCTCCAGACACATGGAACCTCAGAGAACAAGATGAGGCAGGATTTTTTTCTTTTTTCTTTTCTTTTATTTATTTATTTATTTTTTTTTAGTACCAGGGATTGAACTCAGGGGCACTTGATCACTGAGCCACATCCCCAGCCCTATTTTGTATTTTATTTGGAGACAGGGTCTCACTGAGTAGCTTAGTACCTCGCTTTTGCTGAGGCTGGCTTTGAACTTGCAATCCTCCTGCCTCAGCCTCTCAAG
The DNA here is from genome assembly GCA_025594165.1 of Tamias sibiricus. Classification (NCBI taxonomy): domain Eukaryota; kingdom Metazoa; phylum Chordata; class Mammalia; order Rodentia; family Sciuridae; genus Tamias; species Tamias sibiricus. The sequence continues at coordinate 5,609,823 of CM046660.1, forward strand.
CCGCTGGGATCACAGGTGTGCACCACCGCGCCCGGTGAAGCAGGACCTTAAACGTGGTTAAGCTGGGAGATCCAAGCTCACAAGGGCAGGGAGAGGGGAGGAGAGGGCAGGGGAAGGGAAGGCGATGGCCAGGGCCTCCTGGCCAACAGGAAGAAAACATGCCACTGACAACAAGGAGGAAGTGAAAGGGGCCCACATGTGACAAACTCAAAGATAAGGATGCCGTGAAGCGTGAGGATCTAAGAAATTGCCATATCAAGATGACGGCCGTCGCCTCTAGCCACTTCAGCACACCCAACCACGTCCCAACGGTGGGGCGTCCCCCCAAAAAGGCACCGTGATCAGAATCATTGGACCCAGGGAGATGTACTCTCTGAGTAGAATTGCCAGATTTAGCAAATAAAAGTACAGATGTCCAATGAAATGTGAATTTCACACAGGCAATGAACAATCTTTTTAAGTAGACGTCTGTCCATGCGATATTGGGAGCACGCTTGAAACTACGAAATTACTGTTTACCTAAAGGACAAGTTCCGCAGGGTCCCTGTATTTTTTTTTTTTTTTTTTTTTTTTTTGTACCGGGGATTGAACTCAGGGGCACTTGACCACTGGGCTACATATCCAGCCCTTTTCTGTATTTTCTTAGAGACAGGGTCATCACTGAGTTGCTAAGTGCCTCGCCATTGCTGAGGCTGGCTTTGAACTCGTGATCCTCTTACCTCAGCCTCCAAGTGCTAGGATTACAGGCGTGCGCCACCGCGCCGGCAGGGTCCCTGTATTTGATCAGGCAACTCTATTTGTGAGGTCTGGGAAAGGGAACAGGCAGCAGAGAGCAGGACAGGGGGCAGGGAGAAGTTGGAGGCAGTCGTGGCTGTGGGGAAAGGTGTGCTGAGCCTGGGCAGGACGGAGCCTCCCAGCCCCTGGAAGGTCCCTGCTGCTGCGAGTTGTCATGATCTGCTGCTGCTGCCACTCTCCCTCCAGACCCGTGGTTTCCACCCCTGGCTACGCATTGGGGTCACCTGGGAGCTTCATAAAGTTCCAACACGTGGGTCACCCCCAGAGATTCTGCTTTTCAAGTTCCAGGACGGGAGCTGGGGGCTCCCCAGTGGCCAGCAGCTGGGCCACGGCCGAGAGCAGTCTTCTGGCTGTGACTGCGTCCTGCTTGTCTTCCTCGTGGGAAGACAGAGTCTCGGCCACCCCAGGTGCCCAGCCCCCTGTGCACACAGAGCTGCGGATCCAGACCTCCTTAGCCTGGGCTGCTCTCTCCTCGAGTCTTGGGTGGAGGACGAGTATGTGAGCCACCAGCTGAAACTGCTGCAAGTTGTGTGGGGATACCCCTGGGCGCCCTGCCAGGGGCGAGGGTGGGGAACAACGTGGTTGCCGAAAAGGACCCCTGGAAAACAGTAGAAGTCCACAGAGGGGCAGACCCACCTTGCAACACCTGTACCCTGCGTTCCCTGGGGACAGCACCCCTTGCTGGGGAGGGCATCTGTCTCTTGCACCTACTCTGCCTGCCTGTGGCTGCCTGGAGGAGGGTTCCAAGGCTCTGCCCAGGCTCAGGGGCCAGAGAAGAGTGACATTCCTATAGTGAAGCCAGATATGCTAGGGAGCCCGAGGTTCCTGTTCTTCATGCCTCACCCCAGCACCAGACCTCCACCTGTGATGGGCAGGCTTCCCCCCGTATGGTCTGGATAGGGTTTGAGTACGTCCCACAAAGATTCATGTGTTGGAACTGGGTCCTCAGTGCAGTAGTGTTGGGAGGCAGTGGGACCTTTAAGGGGTTGGTCCTAGTGGGAAGTAATTAAGTCATTGAAGGCACAGCCCTCAGAAGGAATTGATGTAGTTCTCGTGGGACCCTATTTGTTCTCCTCGGAGAGTTGCAACAGAAGCTCATGCCTGGCCCCTCCCTAGTCTCTCTGGCTTGCTCTCTCACCATAGCATCTCTCGTCTCACATGTGCCCCCAACACGATGTGATGCCGTCTGCCATGTCCTCACCAGAGGACACCCAATCTTGGACTTTCAGCCTCCAAAACAGTGAGCAAAATAAACCTCTTTTCTTTACACAGTAATTAACCTCAGGCATTTTGTTACAGCAGTGGGACATGAACTAATAATACACCCACTACCTGCCCTAAACCACTCCCATGTCCCTTCAGTGGACAAATCCGATGGACCCTGCTTAGGATTCATCATGCTCCACTTCCCTAGGGAGAAATGCCATTGGAAACCATTCAGTGACTCCTGCAACTGGGAGTGAAAGAGGAAGCTGTTAATAAATACGCAGGGTGTGCTGATAAAAACAGGACTGTCCCATACAAGCACCCCAGTCTGTGGGCCCTAGGCACTGCCTCCCTCTTGCAACTCCCTTCTTTCCCAGTTCTCCTTATCAACATCTTCTTCCTGATTCCTCTTCTATCTGTCAAGAGTCAATGTGCCTAGCCAGGCATGGTGGTGCATACCTGTAATCCCAGAGACTCACAAGCCTGAGGGAAGAAGATCACAAGTTCAAGGCCAGTCTGGGCAACTTAGTGAGGTCCTATCTTTTTTTTTTTTTTTTTTTTTTTTTTTTTTTTTTTGTGGTACCGGGGATTGAACTCAGGGCCACTCGACCACTGGGCCACATCCCCAGCCCTTTTTTTGTATTTTATTTAGAGACAGGGCCTCACTGAGTTGCTAAGTGCCTCGCCATTGCTGAGGCTGGCTTTGAACTCACGATCCTCCTGCCTCAGCCTCCCAAAGTGCTGGGATTACAGGCGTGCGCCACCGCGCCCGGCCGTGAGGTCCTATCTTAAAAAAAAAAAAAAAAAAAAGGCCTAGAGATGTAGCTCAGTGCTAAAACACCCCTGAGCTTAATCCCCAGTCCTCCCCCCAAAGCTAATGTCCTCGAGTACAGAGGATTCTTAGGGCATGAAAACACTACATATGATACTATAATGGTGGATACATGCCATTATGTTTTTGTCCAACTCAGTAGAAAGAACAACACCCAGAGTGAAGCTTAATATACACTATTTCCTGCCGGGCGCGGTGGCTCACGCCTGTAATCCCAGCACTTGGGAGGCTGAGGCAGGAGGATCGCGAGTTCAAAGCCAGCCTCAGCAATGGCGAGGCACTTAGCAACTCAGTGAGACCCTGTCTCTAATAAAAACACAAAAAAGGGCTGGGGATGTGGCCCAGTGGTCAAGTGCCCCTGAGTTCAATCCCCAGTACAAAAAAAAAAAAAAAAATATATACACTATTCCCTTTGGGTGATGCTATGGCACTGTTCAGATTGTAATAAATAAACCACTCTGTTGTTAGTGGGGCTGTTGATAGTGGGGTAGTGTACAAGGGAGCAGGTAGTATACAGGAAATCTATGGACCTTACATTCCATTTTTAGGAACCTAAAACTGACCTAAATAATAGAATCTTTTTTTTTTTTTTTTTTTTTTTTTTTTATACTAGGGATTGATCTCAGGGGCACTCGACCACTGGGCCACATCCCCAGCACTTTTTTGTATTTGATTTAGAGACAGAGTCTCACTGAGTTGCTAAGTGCCTCGCCATTGCTGAGGCTGGCTTTGAACTTGTGATCCTCCTGCCTCAGCCTCCCAAGTGCTGGGATTACAGGTGTGAGCCACCGTGCCCAGCGAATCTGGTTTTTAAAAAGTTGATGTCTCTGGGTGTGGTGGTGTATGTCTGTAATCCCAGCAACTTGGAAGGTTAAGGCAGGAGGATCGCAAGTTCAAGGCCAGCCTAGGAAACCTAGTGAGACTCTGTCTCAAAAAATAAAAAGAGCTGGGAATGTAGCTCAGTGGCAGAGCATCCCTGGGGTCAATCATCAGCTCTAAATAAATAAATAAATATTAAAAGTCAATGTCCGCTTCAGGGATGTTTGGACAAACTGGTTGTGGTAGATGCAGACGATGGGCTACCACTCAACCATCAAGGGGAGTGAAGTCTGATCAAGCTGCAGCTTGGATGAGCCTGGAAAACAAAAGGCGGCCGTGTGTGGCCACAGGAAAGCTGAGGGCTGAGCGTTCAGGGACGCCATGACTGGGGAGAGGAGTAGTTAACAGGAAGAAAGGTGAAGGGGAATGATCAGAGCATGTCCCAGAATCCAAGGGGCAATGTCCCAGGGACAGGATGGTCAGCAGCATCAATTGTGGCCAAGAATGGGGGAAAGAGCTCTGATTCTGAGAACAAGGACTTAGTGACCATTAAGACCTAGAGAAGCCGGGCGCGGTGGCGCACGCCTGTAATCCCAGCACTTTGGGAGGCTGAGGCAGGAGGATCACGAGTTCAAAGCCAGCCTCAGCAATGGCGAGGCACTTAGCAACTCAGTGAGACCCTGTCTCTAAATAAAATACAAAAAAGGGCTGGGGATGTGGCCCAGTGGTCGAGTGCCCCTGAGTTCAATCCCTGGTACCAAAAAAAAAAAAAAAAAAAAAAAAAAAAAACAGCAACAACAAAAAAAAGACCTAGAGATTCTGAGAACCTAGTGACCTTTAAGAGTTCTTCCAGGAGAGAGGGATGGGTGGGGAGGCCAGATGCAGGGAAGTAGCCTGTGGTGACACAGCAGAGGTGGCAGGCAGAGGCAGTTTGTTGGGGAGGCACACTCACAGCCATGGCTGGGGGCTGGGGAAGAAGCCTGCAGCCCCGCCTTCTCCTGGGCACAGATCCTGCAGCAGCTGCCCTGGGGGCCCATGCAGTGGGACACTGAACATCCCCAGGCCAGTGAGGGAGGCCTTCCTGCATGGGGCCACACGTACATGTGTCCTCTGCCTGGTTCCCACTCCGGGCCAAGCAGCATCCACCTGGGTGAGGTCTGTGAAGAACAGTCCCCAGAGATGTCTTGATGATGCCTCTGAGACCCAAATTTTCCATGCCCAGCAGCTGCAAGTCCCCTGGGTGGGGAAGACAGCCCTCTATCCAGGCACTTGTGCAAGTAATTGCATTTTCTAGTGGTTTTGATGGTGGCTCCTTTCAATTCCTCCTCTGCACCTAAAGACTGCCTCGCGGAGCCGGCGCTGCACCCATTTTGTATCCTCCTATTCTTCTTTCTGGCACACGTAGGTTCCCGGGGAACAGTGCTGAGCCTGGAAATGCATGTAGCAGGTGCCCAGGGAGAGCGCTGCAGCGACCCCTGCCTGGAAGCAAGAGGAAGAGGGGCGGTGCGGGCCTCCGTCTGTCTCTAGGGGGCGCGCAGGAGCTAGGGAGCCTTAGAGATCAAGGACAGGTTTTTTTTTTTTTTTTTTTTTTTGGTACCAGGGATTGAACTCAGGGGCACTCTACCACTGGGCCACATCCCCAGCCCCACCCCACCCCCCCCCTTTTTTTTTTTGTATTTTACTAGAGACAGGGTCTCACTGAGTTGCTAAGTGCCTCGCCATTGCTGAGGCTGGCTTTGAACTTGCGATCCTCCTGCCTCAGCCTCCCAAGTGCTGGGATTACAGGCGTGCGCCACCACACCTGGCTAAGGACAGGTTTTGTTGTTGGTGGTGGTGGTTGCTTTTGTTTTGTTTTGGTACCAAGGATGGAACCCAGGGGCCCTTAACCACTGAGGCACATCCCCAGCCCTATTTTGTATTTTATTTAGAAACGAGGTCTCACTGAGTTGCTTAGGGCCTCACTAAATTGCTGAGGCTGGCTTTGAACTTGCAATCCTCCTGCTTCAGCCTTCCTAGCCGCTAGGATTACAGGCGTGTGCCACTGTGCTCAGCAAAGACAGGTGTTTTTGTCCTGCACCAATCCTGGGTGAGGCAGCTTCTCCTGGCTGAAGGTAATTCCTGGAGAATGCAGCTGGGGGTCATCAGCGTGGGGCTGGCCGGGGAAGAGTGGTCTGGATCTCTTTCTCCAAGTGTTCAAGAGCCAAGTTAGGCCGGATGTGGTGGCACTCGCCTGTAATCCCAGACGCTCAGAGACTGAGGCAGGAGGATCACAAGTTCAAAGCCAGCCTTAGCAATTTAGCAAGACCCTGTCACAAAATAAAATTTTTTTTAAAAAATGGGCTGAGCTGAGGATGTGGCTCAGTGGTTCAACGCCCCTGGTTTTAATCCCCTGGTACAAAAAAAAGAAAAGAAAAAAGCCAAGTTAGCAATGTGTTTGCACTGATGGGCCATTGCTGGGGTGACGGGCCATGCAACGCTGGAAAGTGCTTCTGTACTAATCCGTTGTCCCCATCCAGCACCCTCCAACCAGGCCCACACTCTCCCATTCCTGCCTAGGACTTACCTGAGCTCCTTCGGGGAACAGCTTCCTGCAGATTGTGCTGTGATTGAACACTAGTTGTTGGTCTGTACAAGGACAGGAGGTGGAGATTATACTTTTTTTTTTTTTTTTTTTTGGTACCGGGGACTGAACTCAGGGGCACTTGACCACTGGGCCACATCCCAGCCCTTTTTTGTATTTTATTAGAGACAGGGTCTCACTGAGCTGCTAAGTGCCTCGCCATTGCCGAGGCTGGCTTTGAACTCGCGATCCTCCTGCCTCAGCCTCCCAAGTGCCACCACACCGGGCTAGGAGGCGGAATAGATATCCTGGGAGGGGCAGCACATGTCTCCTTAGGAAGACTCCTTGTCTCCAAGCATGGAGGGGGCCATACGGTGGGGCTCCGGAAGGTTCCAGAAGACCCTAGCACCTCAAGACTTTTGAGTGTGGTCACTCAGCCCCTCCAGGGTGTCTTGAAGTCTCACTTTTCCCTGCCAAGGTCCTCCTTGGCACCATGGCCTCCCTAAGGTCGAGAATGTATTAATAATTGATTCTTATGGAGACCGGAACACAATCCTCTGTCCCCTAACGTCAGGAGGCTGGTTTCTTTATGTGCTTCTGAGAAGTCCCTCTGGCTTTTTTTTTTTTTTTTTTTTTTTTTTTTTTTTTTTTTGGTACTGGGGGTTGAACTCAGGGGCACTCGACCACTGGGCCCCATCCCCAGCCCTTATTGTATTTTATTAGAGACAGGGTCTCACTGAGTTGCCAAGTGCCTCGCAACGGCTGAGGCTGGCTTTGAAATTGTGATCCTCCTGCCTCAGCCTCCCAGGTGCTGGGATTACAGGCGTGCGCCACCGCGCCCGGCCCCTCTGGCTTTTATACTTTGCTTTCAACTGGCAGTTCGTCATTCACAGCCTGTCACTGTCTCTCTGATGCCCCAACGACAGCCATGGGTTCTATAGTCCCTCCAATCACCATGTCGCCCTTAGCTTCCCAGTCCCTGGATTCTGCACCCTCCATTGTCTTTCCTTCCACCTGTCCCCACTCATGGCTGGTGACAGTCTTAGCACTTAGCCTGCCACAGTGTGCCAGAATGATCCATATTGTACCTGCCACTAGTGACGGGTCCTTGTTAGCCGGCGGATGAGCCAGCTCTGAAGCTCCATCCTTCGAGAGTACTTCCTAGGCCCACCTGGCGCCAACTGTTACGCAGGTCAGATCCCCCAGGAGGCAGACTGGAAGGCTCTGGGATCTGCCTGGAGGAGCGGATTGGAGGAGCTCTCCAACCCTCACTCTGAGGGGGTGAAGAGGTACAGGGAGAAACGGAACCGAGATGAGGTGTTTCACTGCAGCAGAGGCCTCGCTGATCCCAAGGGCTGCTCTGAAGCCCAGGTGGCCCTCCCCAGATGTCCTGAATGGAGGCACGGGGGCCAGGCTTTGTTCCCCTCGCAGTCTTTGGGTAGGTGAGACATCTGCTTGAGCCAAGGGCAGTCCTTGGGGAGAGGTGCAGCTGGGAGCCCATGCTGGCTGGCAAATGGGGCGGCAGTTCCTTAGACCTGGAGGGGTGGGGGGCTTGTGTTGGCCACCACAGGGTCTACTACATTCCTGTCCCCCACAGGCTTGTAACTCCCCCAAATGGAGACCACATTGAAAGTATGGCCTCTGCCGGCTGTAGGGGTCTGTCAATCAACTGGTGCTGATTCTTCTGTTGAGGAGAACAGCGCCTAGGGCTGAGAGGGGACACTTCCTTACCTGCCACACCAGGCAGATTCCTCAAGAACCTTCCAGAACCTCCTGCAGGGGAAGTGTCAAAGGCAGGGAGGGGTTGCTACCTTCTGGAGGTAGCATGTGCGGCTGCTTTGCCCAACAGGAAGGTCACACAAGTCTCATCCACAATCTTAAATTTTCTAGTAGCCTCCTCAAAAGAAGCCAGAAAAGGGCTGGGGATGTAGCTCAGGGTCGTGCTTATACCCGGCAAGCGCAAGGCTCCGGGTTCAATCCCCAGTACTGCAAACCAAAACACAATGAAACAAAGCAGAACCAGATGAACTTGATTTTCATTTATATTCTGTAATCGTGTATATGATATTGCCATTTCAATAAGTAATCACGATGAAAATGAACTGATTATTTTATATACATTATATAGAAATGTATATTTTTTTTATTCAGTTTTCAAAATCTGGTGTGTATTTTATGCTGACGCACGTGTCAATGCAGACTGGTCTCGTTGCGAGGGCTCTGGAGTCTCGGGTGGTCAGAGCAGCAGACTGAGGAACACAGCTCTCGAGGCAAAGGAGAGAGCAACGGGACGTGCGTGTCTGTGCACATGCGTCCGTACGGTGTGTGGCTGAGGACTCAGAGAAGAAACCTGGGGTGCCTGTGGCTGGTCACCCAGGAAACACCCATGAGACAGGAGGCAATGCTGGGGACAGGGCCCTGCTGGGTGCCAGCGGGGTGGCGCAGTCAATGAGCAGCCCCGTTGCTCTTAGGCAGCTTCAGCAGACTCGCTGTGCCTTGCGTCCGGATCTTCAGGAAGGAGCCCGCCCATCCTGGGCTTTCTCTACCGTGCCACCTTTTAGCTGTTGCCCTGGCACAAATGTTTTGCCCAGTGGACTGCAAGCCATCCTCACAGCAGGAGTTAGACGGTCCAGGGGCCCTTGGTCTGGGTTCTGATCCTGAAGGTTCTCTCAGGGCATCGGTTACAAGGAGACATGGGACCCCAGGAGCAAGAAGGGCCCTTTGAACTCCAAAGCCCATGAATCTCCAGTGCACCCTGGCTGGACCCTCAGGAGAGGTATTTCTCTGGCCAGCCACAGGGAGGTGTGGGAGGCTCTCCTAGGTTGCTCTCCTCCCACCCCACCTTCCAGTAGAAGTCCCAGGGCCCGGGCTGGGGTTGTGGCTCAGCGATAGAGCGGTGGCCTAGCACGCGCGCGGCCCCGGGTTCGATCCTCAACACCACGTAAAAACAAACACGCTGTGTACAAATAAATAAATGTTAAAAAAATAATATTTTTTTGTTTAAAAAAAAAAAAAAAAAAAAAAAAAAAGAAGTCCCAGGGGCCTCCTAGAGCACCAGACACCTGCTCCAGGGTCCGGGGGGAGCTCTTTGGGCCAACCTGGACTCATCAGCAGAGAGGTGTGGGGCCACCAAGCAGGCTGTGGCTCCTCCAGGGGGCAGTGTGGTACCCTCTGGCAAGGCGCCCCACAGCTAGTTAAGATAGGGACCTGACAGGGCCTGCTTCCCTCAGATCGGCTAGCTCAACTGCTGGCCCTGCTGCCTCCGGCTACCCTCTCCACACCCGCACAACTAGGGCAATGGCAAGGATGAGACATTTGTAAATAAGTGACATTCTCTCTTCTATGGGCTGGGTGTTGGGGGTTCTGGGAGGAGGGGTCTGTTCATTAGGAAATAAATCTTTTTTCTCCACCCTATACCTCAACAATGATGAACATAAAAATTAAGCAGCTGGGGCTGGGGCTGTGGCTCAGTTGTAGAGCGATGGCCTCACACGTGCGCGGCCCGGGTTCCATCCTCAGCACCACATAAAAATTGTGTACAACTAAATCAAATAAATAATTTTTTTTTAAAATAAAGCTGCTGCTTCAATCCACTCTCACCCCACTAGCCATCTGGGGTGTACAGGGCTGTGGCTGGGGCTCAGGATCTGAGGAGAGAAGTATCAAGCCTTGTCCCAAGCACCTCAGGTCTGAATGAGGTCCCTGAAAGATACCATGCAGAGATCCCTTTTTTTTTTTTCAATATTTATTTATTTGCTTTAGTTGTACACAATGCGTTTATTTGTACATGGTGCTGAGGATCTAACCCGGGCCGTGCACGTGCTAGGCAAGCACTCTACCGCTGAGCCACAACCCCAGCCCCAGAGATCTCTTTTGATTGGGGATTGAACCCAGGGGCACTTTATCACTAAGCTACATTCCCAGTTCTTTTTTTTGTTTTTATTTTGAGACAGGGTCTGGCTAAGTCGCTGAGGATCTTGCTAAGTTGCTGGCCTTGAACTTGTGAACCTCTTACCTCAGGCTCCTGAGCTGCTGGGATTTCAGGCTTGTGCCAGCAAGCTCTGGCTCAGCAAGGCTCTATCTCTGAAGTGGCTCAGATGCAGCTCAGACTGGGAGCAAATTAAAGGATTTGAGATTGCACAGTTGGAGAAGGCCAAAGAGTGCTCTTCTCCTAGCTTCAACTCACTGGGCAGGGATACTGACCAGAGAGGTACAGGAATCGCAGGCCTTTGACATCCACCAATATGACACATTATCAAGCTCCAGTGCTTTGTCAGGCACTGTACTAGGCACTAGGGTCTTATATACACAAATATGACATGATTCAAATGCCCCATTTAGTGTAGTCAGGGAGAGATCAGCATTTGAAAACAAGGACTCTCACCCCCCACCAGGCAGGTTCCTGATGATCTATATAAAGCACTTAGTATAGTCCGAGGCTTGAAGTTATAGCTCAATAAGTGGCAGCTATTATTAGCCATTATTACCAGAAGCCACAGAATAAACACAGCAAGTCTTTCTGAAGTGCCAACTTTGTTCAATGATTAGAGAGGAAAGGCCTTTTTTTTGCTACTGGGGATTGAACTCAGGGGCACTCAACCACTGGGCCACATCCCCAGCCCTTTTTTGTATTTTATTAGAGACAGGGTCTCACTGAGTTGCTAAGTGCCTCGCCATTGCTGAGGCTGGCTTTGAACTCGCGATCCTCCTGCCTCAGCCTCCCAAGTGCTAGGATTAAAGGCATGTGCCACCGCGCCCGGCTCACTTAGGTTTTTGATATCAAACACAGGTTTGGGGTCTTCCCTGCCCTACCCCCTCTGCCTATTTGCTTACTCCACCCCCAGGGACATGTGGACACATGGACTTCCCCTGCATTTGGGAGGTCCTCAGAGAGAAGTCTGAAGAAACAGAGCATCTAGAGGAGTTTCTTGGAGTTATCACTACCCATGACCACAGGCACTGGATTCCTTGGGTCCTGTGTTGGTAAAATGGTGCTAACAACGCCTGTATGCACAATAGTGATGACAACTGAAGTCATGTATGTGACAGAGCCGGCACAATAGCTGGTCAGTAATGTGTGCTTAATAAATGTTAGATTAGGGGTTGGGGTTGTGGCTCAGTGATAGAGCGCTTGCCTTGCATGTGCGTGGCCCGGGTTTGATCCTCAGCACCACATAAAAATAAACGCATTGTGTACAGCTAAAGCAAAGAAATAAATATTAAAAAATAAATAAATAAATGTTAGGTTAGAGTCGGGCGTGGTGGCGCATGCCTGTAATCCCAGCACTTGGGAGGCTGAGGCAGGAGGATCATGAGTTCAAAGTCAGCCTCAGCAATAGTGAGGCACTTAGCAACTCAGTGAGACCCTGTCTCTAATAAAATACAAAAAAGGGCTGGGGATGTGGCCCAGTGGTCGAGTGCCCCTGAGTTCAATCCCTGGTACCAAAATAAATAAATAAATAAATGTTAGGTTGTCAGAGACCAATGAAACAGGGCTGAGGGGCATGGGAGGTGGCCCACGAGCTACTATTAGAGCTTAAATCTTCCAGGTTTTTGTGGGGGTGGGTGCAGGGAGCTGTGTCCTTCTAGCAATGGTTTCTTATGGCCGTTCCGCACTGTCGCCTTGTTACCAGAACCAAGGTTCCACAGCTCTAGCTCTGCTAAAATTCAGGAGATAATGATAGGTGAAGAAAAGCAGGTTTATTCAAATCTGGCCTGAGGAAGAGAGAAGAGACCCTTTTCTGTCTCAAATCTTCATCTTCAGGGGGTTCGGGAGCATGGACAGCTTTTATAAAAGGAGAGGGGTGCAGTCCAACAAAAAGCAGGGAACACATATGTGCAGACTTAGCTAGGCTGTGCTAGTCAGAAACATATCATAACCTCAGTTTTCCTGGTGTCTGCCGGGGCAGAGGGCAGCCCCTCAGCCTCCATCAGCAGGGAAACCCCAGGCACAGAAAAGCAGTTATTAGAAAGTTGCTTTCAATTGCGAAGGAGCTCTGTTTCAGTCTGGGATGGAAAGGCCATGATTTGAGAACACAGCTTTCCTCTAAATTACATTCAACCCCCCCCCCTTCAGATTTTAGCCTCAGTTTTCTTCTATACTTAGTATATGAATTTTCTAAGATTTGGGTTCATTGACAACCTGCCTAAGCCCAATATTACGTCAATGCTCTATAAGTCCTTGGTCTAAGGCTTCTCACGGACCTGGCCTGCCATCTGTGCTTTGTGCATATTCTTTTAACTTTTCTATGAATGTGGTTTTATATTTCCAGCAGCTTGTAAATTACCCAAAGAGCAGGGTTCTGCCTTTTTTGAAGAACCTAAGTACTGTAATACCAAACCACCTCTAATCTGACGTTGATGGTCTTGTAGAAAAATTGGGAACTAAGAAAGGTTTGGGGGGCTGTGGCTGTGGCTCAGCGGTCGCCTACTTGCCTGGCATGTGTGAGGCACTGGGTTTGATTCTCAGCACCACATATAAAAAAAATAAACAAATAAATAAATAAAATAAAGGTCTATCAACAACTAAAAATATTTAAAAAAAGAAAAAAGGTTTGGGCCAGATTTTGAGTATTATTCATCATCATCATCATTATTAGAGCATTATAGTTATATATAGTAGTTGGATTCATCCTGAAAAACTTAGATGTGCGTGGAAATCAATTTCAGTTCATGATTGAGTTTTCTTGATTTCTTTTTAACAACCCATTATGAATCCTTTCTCTGAGAATGTATCTAAAACTTTTGGTACACTGATTTAGTAGAATGACTATTTATATTTTTAAGTGGCAATATGGAGCAGAAATAAGCATAACTGAATAACTGCTCTGCCTGTCTGGAATTTAGTTTAGGCAGGGAGTTTTGAAGTCCTACAATAATGGTTAAGCTTTATTGAGGGAGTGATATGCTAGGCACTGTTCTACTTCATTTAATCCTCCTAACTGCTGCTATTACCAACCCTATTTTACAGATGAGAAAATTGAGGTAAAAGAAGTTAATTTGGTTGCCTGCCTTTATAGAGTGGCAAAGTGGCAGTGCCAAAAATTGGAATCTGCCTTTGTCATGCATAGGAGGCCTCTCAGAGCTTTGAATTGATCTAAATGGTTTTAAAGCCAACTACTGGGACTGATACTTGCTTTCATATTCTCTCTTTCTCTCTCATGGGGGATTGAACCCAGGGGCGTTTTACTACTGAACTACATCCCCACCCCAAGCTTTATTTTTATTTATTTATTTATTTATTTTTTTTTTTTTTTGTGAGACACGGTCTCCATAAATTGCTTAGGGCCTCGCTACATTCCTGAGGTTGGCCTCCAACTTATGATCCTCCTGCCTTAGGTCTCCCACCTCACTGGAATTACAGGCATGCCCTGCCGCACCAGGCACTTGCTTTTCTTTCTTAATTGTTGTTGTTGCTGCCAAGGATGGGCTTGAGCTCAGGATCCTCTGGCTTTAGCATCCTCCTGCGCCACCACGCCTGGCTCCTTTTTACCTTTCTCTGGGCCTCCTTCACCAGTCCCTAAACCAATCCCTAAGGGGTCATGACCTTCCCAACTTTGCTGGGAACTCCCTGGTAGTCTGCACACGTGCTACACATGTCTATTATAGCTTTGATTACAAGCTGCCTTGGAGTTGCTGTTTTGGCTATTTAATGTGTAGTTGCTTTGTCCCTCAACTAGACAGTAAACACCTAGAGGACAGGTACAATATCCTTCTCCTTCCCTAACCCTTGCTGTACCTAGGACTAGGCTGGGACGCCAAGGCAGCTCATTAAAAGTTGTTGACGCCTCTGGACCCTCTTCCTCCCCTCCTCGGCCACGCCCCTTTTCCTCGGTGGCCACTCCACTGCTCCCCAGGGTCTCCGCCCCTGACTTTTATCCCCCCAGGGCCTCGCCCCTCCCTCATGGAGTCCACCCTCCTCCCGCCCCCACCCGGCAGCATCTTCAGCGTCCCCTAGCGACGAGTTGTCAGCTCCTAGCAACCGCATCCCGGTTCCCTGACGACGGCGGCACGTAGGGCCACGTCAGCGCGCCGTGGCCCCACCCTCGCGCCGCTGGCCCCGCCTCCTCGCGCCTCGTCTGCCGCCGCCGCCGCCGCCGCCGCCGCCGCCGCCGCCGCCGCCGCCGCCGCCGCCGCCGCCGCCGCCGCTGCCGCCGCCGCCGCCGCCGCGCCCGAGACTCGCGCAGAGCAGTTATGGCGGATCCCGCAGCCTCCGCGCCCGCAGCTCCCGAGCCGGCCCAGGCCCCAGCCCCAGCTCCGGAGGCGGCCCCGGCCCCGGCCGCAGTCCCCGCCCCGGCCCCGGCGCCGACGCCCGCCTCGGACTCGGCCTCCGGGCCGTCCTCGGACTCCGGCCCCGAAGCCGGCTCGCAGCGCCTGCTGTTCTCTCACGACCTGGTGTCGGGCCGTTACCGCGGCTCGGTGCACTTCGGACTGGTGCGCCTCATCCACGGCGAGGACTCGGACTCGGAGGGCGAGGAGGAGGGCCGCGGCAGCTCTGGCTGCTCCGAGGCTGGGGGCGCCGGCCACGAGGAGGGCCGGGCCAGCCCGCTGCGCCGCGGCTACGTGCGCGTCCAGTGGTACCCGGAGGGCGTCAAGCAGCATGTGAAGGAGACCAAGGTGCGGCGGGCGGGCGGGCGGGCGGGCGGGGAGCCGGGCTGGAGGTGAGGGCGGAGGGGGTCGGCTGCCCCGGCGCGCGGCCGGGTGGCTCTGCCCGCAGCGGTGCCACTGCAGTGGCCGCGGTGGGAGGACAGCCTCGGCAGAGGGTGCGCCCCGTGCACAGTCACTGCGCCAGCCTGGGAGCACACGCCAGCCGGGCACCGCCGGCCTGGGACCCGGCTCTAGGCTTCCCGGCTCGGGGGGAGGGGACTTGCGAGCCCTGCGATGCTGTGGTGTTAGCCTCTAGATGATAGACGTGGACCGACGCCCGTAGGGACCTCCTCGGGCTCTGAGAAGCTTTCGGCATTACACCAGTGCGGCGTTTTGCTGACCCCCAAGGAGCTCGGTGCTGCATTGTGCATCCTGAAAGGAAGGCCGTGCCGGGTCCGTGCGGGGAGGGGTTGTGGGCATTCCAAAACAAAGATAGAGGTGAAAACGCCAGCAGATGTAAAAACCCAGAAGTTCACTGGATTGCAGACTACATCATGGGGAAGCAACCCAACCTCTTTTTGTTTTACCTTGCTGCCTCATTGTAATTGCTGCGGGGAACTTTGTGAGTAAAACCATGAACAATCATAGCCATGATATTAATAGTACTGGGGAAGATGGTGACAGCTGCGACTGGGATTGATGGCTCCTAAGTGCGTTTGGACTTCTTGGAAATAAAAATATATAGAATCATGGGGAGAGAAGGATGACCAGTTTGGAAACCTACAGGGTTTTTCTTGGCCTGAGACTGTTAAGCAAATATCCAACTCTCATATGGCATTGGAATGAGGATGGTGAATATAGCAGTTTTTATAAACAAAGGAGTTTATCATCATAAACCTGAAACCTTGAGCTAAGCTTGGTTTGGTGGCTTGTTTTCCTGAGTGTGAATCCCTATCAGTGATTCACACACACAAACACACCTCTGTATCTCACACCCCTTTTTCTCCTCCCTCCCCTCTCCTTCAAGAAAACATTTATTTTTTATTTTTTGCAGTGCTGGGATTGAACCCAGGGCTTAGCACATACTAGGGAAACTCTACCACTGAGCTACACCCCAGTCCCAAAAAAAATATTTCTCAGCATGAATCAGGCCTGCACTATATTAGGTCCCTGGGAGGTTGAGATGTCTGAATTCAGAGGAAGCACTTTGGAAGTTAATCTGGGTTTCTCATACTTGGGAGACAAAGGCTACAGAGGAATAGGGCTTAGTGCCACACTACGAAGGGAGTGGTGACAACACCTTCAACAGGAAAAAGGCCCACTCCCCAGAAGAGCCTGTGACCCATTTCCTAGTAGCAAAAGTGACCGCTGATACCAGCAGGGTCTCTTTCACGCGAATGCACATACATCCACAGTTACAGATGTACACTCCAGAAGCGACTTCCCTTGAGAGAAATACAAATCAAGAGACAGCTTCTCTGACTGGGAAGTAAAATTATGAGTTCATCCATAAAAGTATTTGGAAAGTGTAACATTTTGCAACAGAATATATATTAAAAATTGCCACAAGTGTTGTGTTGGGAAAATATGGTTATTGCTCCTTATACTGTGTGTCTTCCTAGCAGATGGTCACTAGTGACTTTCTTAAGTTTTTAAAATGTTTTTCACCAACCTATCATCCTTATAGGTTTGTGACTTTTGAAATGCACTCATTTGACTTCAGAGTCCTGTGCCCTTTGTGCCGTGGCCTCCTGCCCTGGGACTCAGGGAGGCCAGCCCAGCCCACTGCTGGGAGCTGCCATGTTTATCAGTTGTTATTCCTGTTCGTCTTGACTTTGGTGGTTAACTTTGTTTACAGTTATGTTCCATCCACCCCCCACCAACACCCTCATGTGTAATTATACAAAGTTTGACTTAAAATACGTATTTTGGAGTTAAATAGAAAACAGCTTTAAGGCATCTGCTTAGATGGATTTCTTTACATATATATATATATATATATATTTGTTAATTTTATATTTTTTAGTTGTAGATGCATATAATATTTTATTTATTTTTAAGTGGTATTGAGAATCAAACCCAGTGCCAGGAGAACTCTGTACCACTGAGCTCCAACCCCAGCCCCCTAGATGGATTTTGAAGCTGCTCTTTTGTGATTTGCTTTGTGTTTGTTGGAACCCATTCTCTGTCTCTGGTGTTGGTGTTTTCTTTGCCTTTGTAGTTTCTGTAGCTTGTGGATATAAAGAAAGCTAAGGGACATGGGGATTTGCAGGAAGTAGTGGAATGTAGTGCCCAATTAAGGTAGCAGGTCCCAGATCTTTCTTTAAGGGCTTGAGAATAGGTTTGGTTTGGTTCTTCAAAAAAAATTTTTTTCATACTTTGGGAGGCTGAGGCAGGAGGATCGCGAGTTCAAAGCCAGCCTCAGCAATGGCGAGGCACTTAGTAACTCAGTGAGACCCTGTCTCTAATAAAATACAAAAAAGGGCTGGGGATGTGGCCCAGTGGTCGAGTGCCCTGAGTTCAATCCCCGGTACCAAAAAAAAAATAAATAAATTTTTTTTCAGGCGTGTGTATGTGTGTGAATTTATTCCTGATAGGTAGCTGTCTGTCACCATAATCTGTAGGCACAGATGACTCTAGTCAGCTGAATGTCCCCTGTTGGCCACTAATCAGTGTGGTAGGGTGGGTCCTGGGACCTTGCAGCACTGTGGTTTGGGAGATTTTCCTTCTTACCTCCCATTCTTTGTATATTCCATCAAGGTGGCAGTGTGCTATAAGGAAAGATCAAGACAAGCATTTAGGTCCTGATTCCTATGCGTTGCTAATCTAGGTATGAGGTCTGAGAACCAATAATCGGTAGAATAAAGTAGTGATAGTTTTGAGAAACTTTTTTTTTAAGTTGCCACCTATTGGAATCTTTTTAGTAATGTCCATTTAATGTGAAGTGTTTCTTAGGTACTGGGATGTTTTTGTAGTTTTCATGTTCAATTGGAGGTAGTGAATAAAGGCTTACTTTTTAGTTTTTTAATTTAAAGGTTGTGTGTGTGTGTGGTGCTGGGCATTGAAGCCAGGGTCTTGCATATGCTGGGCCACTGCCATACATCCCCAGCCCAGTTTAATGTCTTAGTGATCATTTTTAACAGAGATGAAAAGATGGCAGCAAGTCCTACTCTTTTCCCTCCACCTCCATGAAAATGAGTAGCAGAAACATAGTCAGTTCTTCCACGAAGCTGTTGGATTTACGGTTGTGTTCCTGAGACTTCCAGCAGCCAAGATGAAGCTTCTGGGACTTAAAAGAAGCTGGCGGCCAGTGCCTCTTATAAAACTGTCTCCTCCCTTCCATCTTCTGATGCCTTCAGCCTGGTAGCCCTTCTGTCCACTTGAAACTCTTCCCATCTGGCATGGATCTCCTCTGCAAAGGCTTGTCCCTTCCCTGTTGCTAGTCATCCTTTGAGTAAAGTTTTGGAATAAAGCCAGATGCTGACAGCTTCTTAAACCATCCTGAGCACTGGCTAGACGTGGCCGGTTTTCCTGGTCTCCACCTGCCTTGCTTGGGCAGAGCGGTCACCTATAAGGACCATTGTCAGTCAAGGTCAGCTTTCCTTCTGGTGGGGTGTGTTTGTGCTTTCACCTTCTTTTGCTGTTCCCATCTCTTATGCATTGTTTTTTAAGTTGCTGCAACATTCAGTCTCCCCAGGTTCAAGTGTCTAAGTTAAAGCTTTCTGTGATTACCCCACTTTTGTGAGGAGGCGGGGTGTGTGTGTGTATGTGTGTGTGTGTGTGTGTGTCATCCTTGATGACAAGTCCCTTGGGAATTGGCTTTCAGTTTATTTTCGGCTCCTCCTCAGGCCAGCATTTCCATGGGGAAAGCTATTTAGGTGTGGCATCATAGCATGAGAGGTTTGTCTCATTCGTCCAGGTGCCAGGCCCATTAAAATCAATTGTTCTCAGTGATATAATAGGAAGAAGTTATGTAAGGTTAACCAAGATGCAGGACTAAGTGCTTCTAAATTGCATTTTATTCAGATAGGATCACAGCTTGGAGACTCTTAATAGCTGTTCTGTGATTTTATTCTTTGTCCCTTGGTCTCCCCACCCTGCTTCTAATTCCTAGATCTCTGTACCCTCATGATGTTTCTGTCTGGTCACTGCCTGACTCAAGGGCCCTTTCACCTGATGAGGGTTGCATGTGTTATACTCTTGGGTGCTCTTCTGGCTAGAACCTGCTTTGAATGACTTTGGCCAAGTCACTGCCTCATTTTCTCTCTGCATTGAGATCTGAGGTCTGTCTTCTAGCCCCTGAAATGAGCCTATACAAATGGGGTAACCAGAAATGTAGCTGGGTTGCACCTGGAATGGCTACTTTGGTGTTCAGCAGATAACATTCTGATGTGGACCATCAGAATCAGAGCTAACCCTGTCCCTTCAGGACTTTGCTTCCCTGCATCACAGGTGGTGCTATACCAAAGAGGCACCTTGTGAAACAGAATTGTTAAGCCTCTGCTTATTCATACTCATGAACCTCATATCTCTGCTACTTTATAAGAAATGTAGTAATGCACCTGTAAAATCATAGCTGCCAACCTCCATCCAGGAGGGAGTGAAATGAATATTTACCTGTGTACGTTTGTGTGCTTTCCAGTGTACGGCAGACTTCTTTTGAAATTCCCCCAAATACAGATAATGAGATTATGAATTACCAGGATGGTAGAGTATGGCTTTTGTTTTAAGGTAACAGGTCTAACATTATAGACCCTACTGTGTGCCAGGTACTCCAGTGTCTTGTATGCTTTATTTAGTGCTCACAGCAACCCTGCCATTGAGGTGCTATTTAGCTCCATATTTCAGTGGAGGAAACTGAAGAATGAAGAGGTTCAGTAACTTGCCCAGTGTCACACAGCTGATAAGTGGAGGAACCTAAATATAACTTGAAGTAAAAGTTGCTGTTCTTACCTGAGAATATTTAGGTACAGGATTCGTATATGCTTGCTGTATCTGACCAAGTGCCCTGATCAAATAGGAGTTAAAACTGTGGTTGACATAATCATCCAGTCTTTAAACACTGAACATCTTAGTGGAGTAGGAGGCAGCTACAGGTGAGGAGGGAGGAGGGTATGAGAGACTGGAATGGGAGGGTTGGTGATGGGTCAGGGGCTGGTGGGGAGGAGGGACCTATTGGCTGCTGTGTCCACACGTTTCATTCCCTGCCCTCATTCATTTTTAGAATAACTGTCGAAAGCATGCTTTATTTCTTGACTGCCCCAGAACACTGAATGAAAACAGCTCTGGTTTGATTGATTCCAGCACTGGTTTCCACCTCCACCTCCTGGAGCAAAACTAGTGTGGAGATGCCCAGTAGCTGGTGTTGCCCTGTCAGTTGGAAGTGGTCAGTGCTGGTCCATGTGCTGGTCCCGCCTGTCATCTTAGCACCTGAGGAAGCTGCGGCAAGAGGATCACAGGTGGAAGCCCAGCCTGGGCACCTTAGTGAGACCCTGTCTCAAAAAAATAAAGACTGGGGATGTGGCTCAGTGTTAGAGTGTGTCTGGGTCCAATCCTGGGTACCAAAAAAATAGAGTGGTCAGTGTCAGGAATTGTAGCTTGACCTCCCCTTTGCCACTGCAGTTGTCATCCTCCTTCTGGGAATGCTGAGTCATGGACAGGGAGGAAAGGATTCCTGGAGAGGCATCCTGCCTCAGCTGTGTCTCTTCCCTTCAGTGGCCCTGCATTTTGTGTGTTTTTTGCTTTAGGGCATTTAAGGTCTTTTTTTTACCTTCTCCATCCCACTTCATTGTTATCCCTGTTATTTTCTCTTTTTCATTTTCCTGTTTTATCAAGAGGAACTTTCTCCCTCTCTCCCTTAAACTATTTGCCAACTACTGAGCCTCGTGGAATCCGCTGGAACCTGTTCAGGGTCAGTACTTTTAAAAAGGGGCTCAGTTGTCATGTGTAATGTGAATTGCCATTACAACAGTGCTGGGCACATGATCAGTGTCAGCTGCCCCTGGTGGTCCTTTCAGAGTTGGACTCAGGGCAGTCTGTGGGTTTTCACCCCAAAGGGCATAATTTGAGCTCCTGCTCTGGTGCATAGCTTTCCCAGTGTTTAGCCTGCTTCTGCCAATTTAAATTGTTCATCAAAAGGGGAAAAGCAACAACTAGGAATGTTTATGAAGTGTTTGACAGTTTACAATGTGCTGTCACTTGCCTATCCCAGTAGGATTTTGGTGGTTTTAGGATTTTGGTGGTTTTTTTAGGATTTTTAAAAAAAAAATTTATTCATTTGCTTTTAGTTGTACACAATGCAGTGCATTTATGTTTACATGGTGCTGAGGATCGAACCAGGGCCGCACACGTGCTAGGCGAGCGCTCTACCACTGAGCCACAACCCCAGCCCCAGTTTTTAGGATTTTGGTAGCTCCTTCAGGGGACGCTGTTTGCTTGGGCAGCAGCCACCAGGCTCAGGGAAGGTCGTGGCTTCAATGCTGCAGCATCCACATCACAGCACTTTCGAAGCCCATTCAGAATTGCTTCTATTCTGACACAGCCACCATCAGGGGTCTGTTAGGAGCCACCTGACGTGTGGTTACGGGCAGGGGAGAGCAAAATGCTTACTGGAATTTTTTTGTAGCTCAGAATAAAATTGAGACATGTTAATGGATAACCATCTGAGATTATCTTCTCCAATGTCATTTGCCCTTCAACCCACACTAACCTTGTCGAATGGAACCTAGTCACTTGTGTTCAGATGACCCTGAGGTCCCCTAGGCACAGCTGTGTTCTTCTAAAGCAGGATTGTGAAAAGCAGTTTTCTATGTTTTAAATATTGTGGACAAATGATAAACCACTTAAAAATATTCACCTGGCAATAAATATTGAAATGAATGTAAGTTTGGGGTTAGATCTGGTTATTTGGTTAGGGAACTCTTGGTTTGTTTGCCTGTTTTGAGACACTGCAGCAGCCTTTACTGTTCTGCAGCTGGGTCAAGGGAGTGAGACGCTTGCCAGGTCACTTTTGGTTCAAATTGATAGCACAGACGTATCTGGGAAACAATCCTTGACTATGGCAATTTCAAGTGAAAAAATTTAAGATACTGAGTCATACTTTGGGGAAGAAAAAAGCCAGTTAATTCTACCCGACAAATAGAGATGTCCTGCAGGAACCCTCAAAAAGAGCGTCCTTCATTTGCATCCTGCAAGTGAGAGCTGGTCTTTGACACATTGCAGCTCTGATGATCTTCCTCTTTGGTGTAATTCTGATTTTTAGTGGGAGCTGCTGCTGGGGGGTGGACTGGTGAAACTGCCTGTTCATTGGACTGTGTTTGCTGGCCCCTCAAGTGCAGGTGAGAAATTTATAGGCCCAC
This sequence comes from Tamias sibiricus, assembly GCA_025594165.1. Classification (NCBI taxonomy): domain Eukaryota; kingdom Metazoa; phylum Chordata; class Mammalia; order Rodentia; family Sciuridae; genus Tamias; species Tamias sibiricus. The sequence continues at coordinate 5,631,979 of CM046660.1, forward strand.
AAATCATGTCTGCCTGTGTGGCTTTGGAGAGCATCAGACTTGGCACATTCAGTGCTAGAAGCATCCTGTATTTATCTGCTTCTTATAATTACTTAAGGGATTTTGAGGGCCCTGAAGGTTGATAACATCATCTTCTAGCCAAGAAGGAAGGCATCTGTCCCTGTTTTGGGGGCATCCCAGTGCTCTGCAGGTAGAAATGAGTATCTGGCTCCATTTCCCTATGACCTGCACCCCGTTTGGCCTCTGACACACTAAACGTACTGGCTTCCCATAGGGCGCAAATGCCTGCTGACTTCCTGGTGGCTGCATTTCTGACATTTTCTCAGCCCTGGTCCTCCTTTGGGCCTGTCTTCGTGTTCTGGGGTTCCATTTTACCTGACTATACCAAAGTTCTCTTTTTTGCCTTTAATCTTCTTCCTGTTCCCCCAGATGTGAGACTTTCCCCAGCACCTGCCCTCTCCTCATCTCTCCCTATTGTTGTTGTTTTAGTGCACCTGGTGCCTGCATTTAGATGACTTCCACATCTGCATCACATCCCCAGCTGCCTACTTGATAGCTCCATCTAGAACCTCAGGTTTTGTGGGTATAAAACTTTGGGATTGTTGCTACCCTCCCCAGCCCCAAGTCTGTGGAATTAAAAAAAAAAAAAATTCTTCAGCTTTTTAATATGAAAAAATTTCAAACATACAGAAAAATTGAAAGGCTGAGCCACTGATAACTAACTGCCAACCATCATGAGTCAGCAGCTGTCGACTGCTGCACGGCTTTATCTGTGTGTGTGTGTGTAAATATGTTTCTTCCTGAGCCATTTCTGTTAGGAGCAGGCATGGTGGCCCATCACCCCTCAGCATTTGAGCTCACATCTTCAAAAAATCAAAACATTTGGGATCATTTTAAATTCACCTTCTTTGGCTCCATTATAGTTTCCCATCAGTGTTTTTTCAAAATGCCTCTTGCATCCTGTGCTGTGTTCCCTTTCTGTAACACTGGTTTGCTCTGCCCACCTGGACTGATGTGGCCTTCTCCCTATCCAGCCCCTCTTTCAGCCCAGTAACAGCACCAAACACTGACCTCCCAGGTGGCTGCTTGGTCTGTGTCAGGACCCATCCCTCGTCCTTGTCAACACCCCTCGCCTGCAGTCCTGCTGCATCCTGCCTCTTCATTTGACTCCAGCCAGCTGGCTGCTGTCCCCTGGTTATAATGCCCTGTGGCACATGCACGTTCTTTCTCCTGGACTGGAAACTCTTGATAAGCAGAGAGAACAAATTCTAAATTATGCACATGGAGATTCTTGGGAAGCATTTGAGTGAAAGACCAGAGTTTACCCCTTCCTGCTTACCTGTGAAGTACCCTTCATCCCGTCTTTGTCTTCTTTCAAACTCCTCATGGTCTGTGCTGGAGCTGTGTGAACCTCTTGTCAGCAGGTTCTGCCCCTGGTAAATTGACCATGTCATTTATTGCTCAAGCTGGGCTCTTTTGAGAGCACTATGAAAAATAACACTGGCACATATGGGCATCTTAATACTAGGAAGAGCAGATTAATCAAAACATACCATATTGTAGTTTACTATTTTAGCAACTTCCATCAGGAGGCTTCTAGGCGTAGTGTGCACACGGAGGGCGAGGACAGAGCTAGCTAGAGCTGAGAACGCACCCATGTTTGGAGTTAAGCCCCAGCAGAATTTGAGACACTCTCCTGGCCACAGGGCCCAGGAGCATGGGCTGGGTGACAGCTGAGGCTGTGTCCAGTGAAAAGTCTGCCTGGTTGTCACTGCTTTGGGTCACCAAGTCCTTGGCATTACAGCTCTGAGGATCACCGTGTGACATTCCCAAGCAGCCCGAGTTCTAGCTTCTGTAGTAACTGCCAGACCCAGGTGGGAGCACCCAGCCTCTTGGGAGCTCAGCTTGTCCAGCGGGACAATGCCTGTCTGTTGTGCAGAACAGTCGCAAACCCTCCTCACAGCACTTGGCAGACACACGTATGTGTTTCCTGAGAGGTGATCAGCACCTAGTCCTCACCTGAAGGGCATGGCGCCTCTGCTGGGAAGAATACCAACCCAAGTGCAGGTGGACCAGGATGGTAGCTGGGGCTTTATGCTGTGCCTAAATGGGGACCATGGTGGGGGCAGAGGCCAAGAATGCCACCAGGAGTTTCAGTGGTTATTGCCAGGCCTGTCACTTTGAAGAAGCATGGAACCATGAATTTAAAATGGATAAAGTGGGTTGGGGCTGATGGATGCTCAGTGGTAGGGCCCCTTGCCTAGCACATGCCAGGCCCTGGGTTCAATCCCCAGCACTGTGCCAAAAAAAAAAAAAAAAAGAAGAAGAAGATCTAACCCTCCTGTTTATCAGTGTATCAGTGGTGGGAGAAGTGAGGAGAACATGAATAAATACAGTGTAGACAGCGCCTCTCTGAGGCACTGTTCATACCATCCATAGGGCTCTCCTTATGTCTAACAAGTGTCCAGTGATGCTGCTGCTGCCTGCCCTCTGAATTGCACTGGTGATATAGTTCCTTCAAAAACTAGGGATGTGGAAAACAGGTAATCCTGTGATCCCAGTAGCTCAGGAGGCTGAGGCAGGAGAATCGCAAGTTCAAAGCCAGCCTCCACAATTTAGCAAGGCCCTAAGGAACTTGGCAAGACCCTGTCTCGAAATAAAATATGAAAAGGGCTAGGGAGGTGGGTCAGTAGTTAATCACCCCTGAGTTCAATCCCCAGTACCAAAGAAACCAGGAATGTCAATGGGTTTTGGTTTTTATTCTCCCCCTGCCAAATTCTAGTAAGTAATTGATTTGAGGTCTTTGTCTTTTTGTTTTTCTAGTGCCAGTGTTAATGAACCAGAAATTGTCGAAAGGGCCACAGAAGGGCAGGAAATTGATGAGGTGACCCTAATAATCAGGCAGCTCTTTCTGCTTCCTCCTCCCCTCCTCACTGCTTGCTGACAGTTGTTGTTATTATTATTATTTTTTTATTTTTTTTATTTTTTTAGTTGTAGGTGGACACAATACCTTTATTTTTTTTATGTGGTGCTGAGGATCGAACCCAGGGCCTCACATATGCAAGACAAGCACTCCACCACTGAGCCATAGCCCCAGCCCATGACAGTTTTTATTAATACCCAACTGTTGCCTAAGAAGTTTTTATTGAATTTCATTTTTTAAGGATGAAAATGAGCTAGTAGTTAGCAATATAATACAAGCAAGCCAAGAGGAAAATGATCATTCACCATTTTAGTGAAATTGCTTTGATCCAGCCAGTCTAGACTTCTGCTGGAGGCCACTCAGAGTTAACCCTTGCTTCCCTTGTGCCCCATTTTATAGAGGGAGAGACTGAAATCCAGAGAGTGCCTGTGACTTGCCCAGTGCCACAGAGCTAGGAAGAGACAGCACAGATGTGAACTTAGGATTGTTTGTGCTGCAGGGTACAAGTTCTTTTCGCTGGCTACACAGCTTCCCCCTGCACTGAACCAGATGCTGTGGAGAGTGAAGATTCCCTGTCCCTCCGGGGCAGGGACCCACAGACTTCCTAGGAAGGGCCAGATGGTGAATGATTTAGACATTGCAGGCTTTACTGTCTCCTTCACAGCCTCTCAACTTTACCATCGTGGCACACAAGCACCCAGAAATACCAAGCAAATAGTGTGCAGGCTGTGTTGCAATAAAACTTTACTTAAAAAAAAAAAAAAAAAAGGCATCAGCTGGATTCAGGCCCCAGGTTGTAGTTTGCCCACCTGTGCTCTAGAAGTGTCTTGACCAGTAGAGATGTAACGTATGCTTTGTTTGAAAAAGTAAATAGGAGTTGAGCATGGTGGCACATGCCTGTAATCCCAGCACTTGGGAGGCTGAGGCAGGAGGATCACGAGTTCAAAGCCAGCCTCAGCAATGGAGAGGCACTTAGCAACTCAGTGAGACCCTGTCTCTAATAAAATACAGAAAAGGGCTGGGGATGTGGCCCAGTGGTCGAGTGCCCCTCAGTTCAATCCCTGGTCCACCCCCCCCCCAAAAAAAAAAATAGGAACAGGCAAAAGTATTTATTTTTTGTTTGTTTGTTTGTTTTTGGTTTTAGTTTGTTTGTTTTAAGGTAGGTGTAGATGGACAGAATGCCTTTGTTTTGTTTATTTTTATGTGGTGCTAAGGATCGAACCCAGTGCCTTACACACGCTAGACAGGTGCTCTACCACTGAGCTACAGCTACAGCCCCAAAAGTAGTTTTAATACTATGTTTTAGTTGGCCCAGTGACTTCAAGATATTAACATTTAATCTGTATGAAAAGTACTAAGAAGGTATCGTACATTTGTTTGACAACAGTGGCAGCTGTATTGCACAGTGCTGCTCCTCTGCCCTACTCTGGTAGGAGAAAAGCCACCCTCTGCACCCTCTGATCCCTTATTCAGCCTTACTTTCTTTTTTGGGGGGGGTATCAGGGATTGAACTCAGGGGCACTCGACCACTGGGCCACATCCCCAGCCCTTTTTGTATTTTATTTAGAGACAGGGTCTCACTGAGTTGCTAAGTGCCTCACCATTGCTGAGTCTGGCTTTGAACTCGCGATCCTCCTGCCTCAGCCTCCCAAGTGCTGGGATTACAGGCGTGCGTCACCGCGCCCGGCTCAGCCTTACTTTCCTGATAGCACCTGGCAGTGTCTGAGATGGTGCTACTCATGTCCTGCTCACTGTCCTCTCAGCCAGAAGGTAAGAGAAGTGCTCTGGTGTGCACCCAGTGCTGGAGAGCATTGCCCCATGTAGGTGCTCAGGGACACCTGCTGAGTGGGTGTTCATGGCCATGCGTAAGTGGCAAGAGCTGAGCCCAGGTGAAGGGTGTTAACATGGCGGGTTAGGAGCAGTTTTCATGGGGGTGGAAGAGAAGAGCCTGGAAAGCAGCAGTAGAGGGACACACACCTAGACCAGGAGATTCGTTTGCACCAAGGCAGCTGAGCCAGGAAGTTCTAGGGACAGGGTGGAGAAGTGGGGCACTTGAGCACTTCCTCACTTAGCTTCTACAGCTTAAAAATCCTGAGGACCCCAGTGAACTCCTATTTGTATGGGCTGTATCTATTAATGTTTCACCATATAAGAAGTTAAGACAAATTCAGAGCCCAAGACCACCAGGCACAGTCTGCTAGTCTCTGAGTAATGGCGTCACCACACAACATGAGGCCTCTGAAAACTAGCACATGGGAACTGTGGGAGGATGGAGTGCAGAGGGCAGCTGCCATCTTAGTGTTGCCTGGTAAGAGCTCTTGACTTTGGACCTCCTAAAAGCTCTCGGGACCCTGGAACCAGGTCTTGAGCACCACTGAGCTGGAGATGGGATGGAAGCAATAGAGTGCAGGCGAGGTTGGGTTTGGCTGCAGAGAACTGTCATCATGGACACTTCTGTGCACCACTGTGTTCCGAGCCCTGTGTGTGCTTTTTTAAGCTTCATTGGCAGAGCCCTGTGAAGCAGGTGTGTTATGTCACAGATGAAGAGAAGTCCAAGCTCTGCCCAGGGTGAGGAAGTGAGTGGGAATGCTCAGGTCAAATCTTGACTTCCCCCCAGCCACCTGGTCAGCTGCCCTGCATCGTGTCATATTTTGCGTCGTGTTTGCTAGGTGGCATGTAGGTTTTGATGACAGACGCAGGAGTTAGGGATTGTCCTTTTACAAAACAAGATGTATCTCCAAACTTTGCAGTGATGATCTGACAGCAGTTCACGGGTGGATTGCGTGGGGGAGCTAGACAGTCAGCAGATCAGTTAGGAAGTCTTTACGGTGTTAGGTAAGCTTTCTTTCTTTTTTTTATTTATTTATTTATTTATTTATTTATTTGCTTTAGTTGTACACAACACAATGCATTTATGTTTACGTGGTGCTGAGGATCTAACCCGGGCTGCGCACGTGCTAGGCGAGCGCTCTACCGCTGAGCCACAGCCCCAGCCCTTTCTTTTTTTTTTTTTTTTAATTTTTTAAAATTTATTTACAAGCTTTCTTATGTGCATTTAATTTGCATGACATCACGTACTTGCATGGCACGGAGTGATAAAAGTACTGATTTTTCAAACACGGTGGCCATAAGTGTGAACCAACCCCTTTACCCAGGACCTAGTGGAGAAGTGGCTGGCTATTCCAACACAAGAAGAAAATCTGACTGTGTTGGGGGTTTACTGATAGATTGAAGGGGTGGGTTTTATTTAGCATAATTTAATGATGCTCAATTCGACCATTGGATCTAACTCCCTGGTAAAATTGGGACTCTGTGGAATGAAAGACAGTTGTGAGCAAGCTCTGAATTAGAGCAATGTGGTAGAGGGAAAGATCGGGTGGGTGGGAAAGTTTTTCAGATGGGGCTCCAGGGCATGAAGGGTGTTTGGGACTAGCGAATACTGCCTGGCATGCGGCACAGTCCAGGAGTGTGTGGAGAGGAAGGAGACAGGGCAGAACCAGTACATCATCATTCTGGGCCTTCAGATAATGAGGGGAGAGATGAGGAACCACTGAGATTTGTTTTGTTTTGTGTGGGGTCTTTGTTTTTGTTTTTTTTGTCTTTTTAATTCTGGTAAAATAAATGGAACAAAATTTACCATCTTAATGTGTGTGTGTGTGTGAGAGAGAGAGAGAGAGAGATGTTGGGGATGGAACCAGGGCCTTGTGCATGCTAGGCAAGTACTCTATCCCCAGCCCCCACTTCAACCATTTTTAAATGAAAAATTCAGGAGCATTAAGTGGCTCATTCACATTGCTGTGCAACCATCACATCATCTCTAGAACTTTTCATCATCTCATCTGAAACTCTGTACCCATTAAACAACTCAACAAATCACTATATTTATAGCTTTGAGAAAAAGTTTTTGGTTCATGGTAGATACATGGTCACCTAGGGGATGACACAGGGAAACACAGCAGAGACTCAGGCTATAGTGTGTGCAGCCAGGTGGGTGTCCAATAGAAAGATGAGTGTGGACAGAGGACCAAGGCAAGCAGAAGATTCTGTGTTGAACATACTGTGAATCAGATGGCCTGGAAACTTCAATATGACGAAAGATACCTTCCTTGGAATTGGGTGTTCAGTCTGTCCCCTGCTTTTTTCTTCTTGCTGTCCTGTTGCTAGCCCTAATCACTGTATTTTAAAAATTTATACATTTTTTTAAATTTATTGAAGTTATAAAGATCCTATAGAATGTCCTCATATACCCTCACCCAGTATCCCCTACATAACCTCTTACAGGCTGTGGTGTATTTGCCAAAAGAAAGAAATTAACATTGGTCCCACACCTTTAATGAATTGCACATTTTGACTTGGATTTGTTTCTACTACTGCCCTGTTTCTGCTCCAGGATGCTGTCCAGGATGCTGCATTGCATTTAGCATAGTTGCCTTTGCGTGTTGGGAATTACCCTCCTAATGGACCTTCACATTTCATACCCTGTACTGGGAGTCCACTTTTCTGGAGACTTGTTTAGGAAGGTGGGTACTGGCCAGTAGCTTCTGATGCCAGAGAGAAGGGTCACGTCAGACACTTTCTCAGAGGCACTTTAGAAATCACAAACAGGGCTGGGGTTGTGGCTCAGCGGCAGAGCGCTCGCCTCGCACGTGCGCGGCCCGGGTTCGATCCTCAGCACCACGTAAACATAAATGCATTACATTGTGTACAACTAACGTAAATAAATAAATATTTAAAAAAAAAAAAAGAAATCACAAACAATCCTGGGTCCCATTTTGAGGTGGGAGGTGGCAGCAAGGGCTGGGGTATGGTCCCTACTCTTGGAACCTGGGGTCAGCAGGCCAGAAAAGCCTGGGTTTAAGGGCCATTTTCAGTATCTAATGATCCAACACACACACACACACACACACACACACGCTGGGATCTTTTGCTTACTTGTCTTAGATTTACAGCTTATTTTCTGATTGCTAAATTACTTATATACCCTTAATACAGGTTGGGTATCCTTATCTAAAATGCTTGGGACCAGAAATGTTGCAGATTTTGTAGTTTTTTTGGATTTTGGAATATTTGCATGGACTTTACTCATTGAACATCCCTAATCTGAAAAATTCAAAATATGAAATGCTCCAGAAGCCAATTTATTTTTATTTTTTTTTATTTATTTATTTATTTTGACAGGGAGGGGGGTGTACTGGGGATTGAACCCAGGGGCACTCTACCACTGAGCCACATCCCCAGTCCTTTTTATTTTTTTTTTTTTAAGCCATGATCTTGCTAAATTGCTGAGGCTGGCCCGGAGCTTGTGATCCTCCTGCCTCAATCCACTGAGTTGCTGGGATTACAGGCACATGCCACCACACCTGGCCAGAATCCAAAACTTTTTGTTTTTATTTTTTAATTTTTAAAAAATATTTATTTATTTACTTTAGTGTACACAATGCAATGCATTTTATGTTTACGTGATGCTGAGGATCGAACCGGGGCCGCGCACCTGCGAGGCGAGCGCGCTCTGCCGCTGAGCCACAACCCCAGCCCCCCTGGGGCATTTTTACCACTAGCTACATCCCCAGTGCTGTTTAGTTTTTTGTTTTGAGACAGGGTCTTGGTAAATTGCTCAGGATTGGCAGGCATGGTGGTGCATGTCTGTAATCCCAGCAGTTTAGAAATCTGAGACAGGAGGATCTCAAGTTCAAAGCCAGCCTCAATGACTAAGTGAGGGTCTAGGCAACTTAGTGAGACCCTGTCTTTAAAAAAAAAAAAAAGGACTGGGGAGGTGGCTCAGTGGTTGAGCACCCCTGGGTTCAATCCCCAGTACCAAAAAAAAAAAAAAAAAAAAAAAAAAAAATTGCTGAGGATTTTGCTAAGTTATGCAGGTTGGCCTCAAACTTGCAATACTCTTGCCTCAGCTTCCCCAGTTGCTAAGATTACAAGTGTGCACCACTGTGCCTGGCTACCTGCATTTTATTACATATTTCAGTGGATGGTTACTCTAGTCTTTTTTAAGCACATAAATATTTCTGTTTAGAAAAGCACATACTAGCCAGGGCGCGGTGGCGCACGCCTGTAATCCCAGCACTTTGGGAGGCTGAGGCAGGAGGATCGCGAGTTCAAAGCCAGCCTCGGCAATGGCGAGACACTTAGCAACTCAGTGAGACCCTGTCTCTAAATAAAATACAAAAAAGGGCTGGGGATGTGGCCCAGTGGTCGAGTACCCCTGAGTTCAATCCCCAGTACCACAAAAAAAAAAAAAAAAGAAAAGCACATACTGTGCTAACTCTAACCTTCTCATGCCATCTCCTAATAAACTATATGAATGGGTCAAATTCCAAAAGACTGTTTGCAGGTGTTCAGGAGGGCACTTTGCAGTACCTACCTATGCTTCCACTGAAGAGTGGAAGCTTTAAAGTCAGATGTAGTCTTCTCTCTTGATTAGTGTTCTAAAAAGCATCTTTCCCAAAACAGACCATGTCACCTGCATTGAAACCCGTCAGACTCATTGCAGTGCAGGTGTCCCCTCCTTGAACATTGCAGGTTGCCCAGGAAAACCCTCTGTAATTGCTTGGCATCTTCCCTCACCTTGATGTTACGCTGATTCTCATAAGCCTGAACCAAACGAATCATTCCCCAATGTGTTTTAAAGGCAAAGAACATCAGTAACAAGAAGTCCTTTGCCACCATGACCTTGCTTAGACTGGGTTCAGTGCCAAGCTTTCTCAGGGCTGCAGGAACAGAAGGCTGAGATTGTGCTCATCACTGCCTGGAGCTCGGGGCTCTGCCACTCATGGCTTACTCTCTGGAACCTGCCGAGGGTCCTGCCACAAACCTTTCAGAGTATGGTTGACTCCTCGCAGGGACTCACTCAGCCTGTGGGCCACTCTTAAGATGGTCCGTTCATCCTGCATGCTTTTGGAGTAGCCATGGTTTTCTTCCTGCCTCTTTCTTGTAATATCATCTGTACTTCAAGGGCCTTCATAATAAGATTCCTTCCTGGGGCAGCAGTTTGAGCACGCAGTGCCATTGCTCTTTTCAAGTGCAGTGGGGTTAGTGTTTATTAGACATAGAGACTAAGTCCTTGGCACAGATCAGAAAGGCTGCTCTTTTTCAGGAGCCTGGCTTTGGTCCTGCCCATAGTGCTCCTGAGTTGGATGTTCACTGGCCATGTGTTTCTGTGTCAGGAAACTTCCTGCTCTGAAACAGCTGTTTGACAGACTTCTGAATGCATACAGTCTTATCAGAGGGACAAATGTGAGTTTCTTTTTCTTTTTCTCCTTTTGATACTGGGAATTTAACCCAGGGACACTCAATCTCTGAACTGCATCCCCAGCCCTTTTATATTTTCTATTTTGAGACAGGGTCTTGCTAAGTTGTTAGGGCCTTACCAAGTTGCTGAAGCTGACCTTAAACTTGCAGTCCTCCTGCCTCAGCCTCCTGTCACTGGGATTACAGGTGTGCACCATCACACCTGGCTAACCAATCTCCCTTGACCAGTTAAGTTGTTTTCAGTTTTAAATAATGGGACTCTATTATCATTACTTTTTTTTTTTTTTTTTTTTTTTTTTTTTTTTTTGTGGTACCGGGGATTGAATTCAGGGGCACTTGACCACTGGGCCACATCCCCAGCCCTTTTTTTGTATTTTATTAGAGACAGGGTCTCACTGAGTTGCTAAGTGCCTCGCGATTGCTGAGGCTGGCTTTGAACTCGCGATCCTCCTGCCTCAGCCTCCCAAAGTGCTGGGATTACAGGCGTGCGCCACCGCACCCGGCTTACATATTTATTTCATACTTTTTTTTTTACATTTTTAGGTTTCTTAGGATAAATTCCTAGATGGAGTTACTAGGTACATTTAAAAGACCTTTGATTTATTTTACTTGCCATCCTAAAAAATGGCACCCATTTTCCATCTGTCTCAAGATGCCTGTTTGCTGCATGAAGATGAGGATTTGTGGCAGTATACACGAGATTCCCAGCAGGTTGGCAACCTCAGGAAGGCTGGTACTTGGTCAGCTGGTGGGGCCTTCAGTTGACTGTACTGTACTCCCCTGTGCTGGGATGTTTCTTTGGGGTACAGGCTAGTCTGTTGTGCCTTCAACCCAGGGGATGTGCCTCTATATGCAGGGCTGGATTGGTGTATTAAGTGAGCCAGAAGGGGCAGGTGTTACATGGGGTTGGGGTGGGCATGCAAACCTGTGATTGTTTGGTGTCTACAAATAGAAAAGAACAGATTCCTGTAGTTGTTGGGGATGGAATGTGTTCACCTTTGAGAGGTTCTGGGTAGAGTCCCTGACCAACAGTTACTGCTGCCTGGAGAATAGTTTAGCTCTACTTCCCTTTCCATGTTATGGGGAAATGAATATGATTGAAAATAAGATTGAAGGTTAAGAGGGAATACTGTTAATTTTCTGTCCCATAATTCTGTTTATTTTTGCAGTGCTAGGGACTGAACCCAGAGCTTGCTCATGCTAGAGAAGTACCACTGTACTATACCCCCAGCCTTGTTTTTTAAGAGATACATAAAAACATAAAAATGATGCATATTAGGTAGGGCATGATGGCCCACACCAGTAATCCCAGCGGTTTGGGAAGATGAGGCAGGAGAATCATGAGTTCAAAGCCAGTCAGCCTCAGCAGTTCAGGCTCTGAGCAACTTAGTGAGACCCTGTCTCTAAATAAAAATACAAAAAGGCCTGGGAATGTGACTCAGTGGTTGAGTGTCCCTGAGTTCAATCCTTGGTACCAAACAAATAAAAAAAGATACATATTAAAGGGGTACCATGTGATGTTGCAATACATGTATACATTGTATAATATTTAAGTCAGGTTAAACATGTTTCCTTATGCATTTATCACTTATTTCATTTGTTTTTTGTAGTGTCTAGGCAAGTGCTCTACCAATGAGCTATACCTTCAGCCCTAAATCTCAGTTTTAATCTCTGTTTGTATCTATATATTTGAATAGTTAATATATGCAAATTGCACAACATCCAAAGGTTTAAAAGAATATAAACTGGGAGCGGTGGTGCATGCCTATAATCCCCACAGCTCTGGAGGCTAAGGCAGGAGGATTGTGAGTTCAAAGCCAGCCTCAGCAAAAGCAAGGTGCTAAGCAACTCAGTGAGACCCTGTCTCTAAATAAAATACAAAATAGGGCTGGGGATGTGATTCAGTGGTTGAGTGCCCCTGAGTTCAATCCCTGGTGCCCACCTGCCCCCCCAAAAAGAATATATAGTGAAATGTTTGCCTTCTTTCTATCATTTCCCTGTATGCATACGTGTGTGTGTGTGTGTGTGTGTGTGTGTGTGTGTGTGTGTGTAATTTTTGGTTTTGTTTTATTAATTTGGGTTGGGGTCTTGCTTTGTTGCCAGGTGGCCCCAAACTCATGGGCTCATGTGATCTTCCTGCCTCAGCTTCCCAAGTAGCTGGGACTACAGGCACCATGTGTCTGTCTTATATTGTAATTTTTTCCGTACAGTGTGGTAGCTTTGGGTACAGCTGTTCGGCACTTGCAGGGTCATAGCTTTGGATTCAGACAAACCTGGGTTCATTTTGGGACTTCCTCTTTAGTCGTGTTGTGGCAGTTCCTGTCTGACCTGGTGCGTCTTGTCCCTCAGTACTGTCTAGGCATGTTGCTTCCCTTCTTCTCTCTGCAGTGTCACCCTTCGTGCCAGGCTGCTCGGTTGGATCCAGCATGCTGTCACTTGAGAGAGAGGCCAGCTCTGCTCTTTGTAGAACAGTGTAGGAATCCAGCATTTCATGCTTAGGCACTCCACGGCCCTTCTCCTGGGACAGGGATTCTCCATAGTCTGAGGGTATCACTGAGAGGTGGTGGGGGAACGGGTCTTATAGGGCTATTTGAATCAAAAGACCTTGTGAGGGGGAATACTTGGAAAAAAAAAAAAAAAATCCAGCACTGTGGCGCATGCCTGTAATCCCAGCAGCTCCGGAGGCTAAGGCAGGAGGATCGCAAGTTCAAAGTTAGCCTCAACAATGGCGAGGCACTAAAGCAACTCAGTGAGACCCTGTCTCTAAATAAAATACAAAATGGGGCTGGGGATGTGGCTCAGTGGTCAAGTGCCCCTGAGTTCAATCCCTGGTACCCCCCCACCTCCCACCCCACCCCCCAAAAAAGAAAAGGTTAAGTGGAAAAAGTATTCCCAGAAACATTCCCAAGTGCCTTCCCACGTCCTCTCAGCACTCCACCCTGACTGAGATTGCTCACTTGGGTGTTCAGGCTGGGGCCACCCCTGAGCTTCTTGCAGAAGGCAGATGCAAACTATGGCCCTATGAAGCAGGTTCTGTTTCCTTTCCCAAGATGAGGAGTTAGCCTTAGAGTCCAGTGAGCTGTTTCTCAGATAGCTCATAGTAGTGGGGTTACGCCTGTCCTTTACAGTTTCCAGGGAGACATGTGGGCCCAGTGATTCCCAAGGTAGGGGTGTTTCCTCCACGTTGAATGTCCCCTGGGCCCTGGACCTCATGCTCTTCTCCTCTGTGTTGCCCATGTCAGACAGGAGGGCATTTCCAGCTGCCAAGTGTAGCTGCAGATGGCACCCTTGCCCAAGGACTGTGGCTGTGTGTAGATGTCAGAGTTCATGAAGGGACTGGACAGGATCCCAGGGTGACCTGATTGGACCCCTTTATTTTATAATCAAGGAACTGAAGACTTCAGCTGCTGTGTGGTTTAGATGACGGTTGATAGTAGCCACAAAGACTAAGATCCCATCAGATCTGAGAGGCACTGCTGTTAGTTGTGCTGATGGTAGTTTCCCAGTGATTCCGATAGACTTGAGATGGGTTCTGGTATTTAACTTGAAATGCAGAATCTAATACAGAAGATTGATGGGCTGTACTTTAAAAAGAAAACAGAAAGCATCCTACTAAAACCCATGGAACCAGGCAGTCACTAACTACAGCTCAACTTGGTTTGTCCTAAAATAAACAAAACAGGTTTATTAAGATAATTCACATCCCTTTATAAAAGTGATTTGTAAAATCCCTTTTAAAGTATGCACTTCAAGTGGCTCTTAGTATATTCAAAGACTTGCACAGCTATCACCACTATCCATTTTAGGACATTTTCATCACCCATACCCATTAGCAGTCACAACCCTCTTCCCTCCACCTCCCAACTCCTGGTAACCATGTTCTGTCTATGACTTTGCCTGTGCTGGGCATGTCACATTAATAGATGAAAACAACACAGAGCCTTTTTTAAGGTTTATCCATGTTATAGCATATATCAGAACTTTATTCCTTTTTATGGCCAGGTGATATTCCATTTGTGTGAATATTCTACATTTTGTTTATCCTTTCATCAGTTGATAGACATTTGGTGGTTTCCACTTTGAGCTGTTCTGAATAGCTCTACATTGAGCATTTGTGTACACATTTTTGTGTGGGCATATATTTTCAGTTCTCTTGCCTATTATACCCAGGAGAAGAATTGGTGGGGTCTGTGGTAAACCTTTGTTTGCCCCTTGGAGCAGTTGCCGAACTGCTTTCCAGAGAGCTGCACCACCATACCCTCACCAGTCGTGCAGGTGAACTCCTCACCAGCACTGTGATTGTCAGTGGTCTTGTTTGCAGCCATCTGAGGGGGTATGAAGAGGTATTGCACTGTGATTTTTATTTGCATTTCCCTAATGACTAATGATGTTGAGCATCTTTTCATATCTCATTAGCTGTTTGCATATCTTCTTAAGACATGTCTGCTCAAATAAATTTTTTGCCCATTTTTGAATTGAGTTATTTGTTGGCTTGCTTATTAGACCTCGGATTTGAATCTTCCCTGCCCTATAAAGTCTGACAGGTGGGCCTTCTCTGGTGGTAGGTGTCCTGCTAGTGTCATTGGTATCTGTCAGGCATCTTGCATTATAATGGTATGTAGCTCTGTTGCTGCCTGAAGCGATTGCCGCTTGGAGCAACGACGCCATGGGAATAAGTTCAGAGGCAGACTGGAAACAAACAGGCTCTTTATTCTGCTAGCTTCTCTGTCCGGCTCCAACAACCACTCCAACACGCCATCCACACTCTTCCAACCACACCACAAAATGGCTCTGACCCTGTCCGCAATGTCCCAGGCCAAGTCTCGCAAGATCATGCAAATGGTGCCGACCTGGTCCGCAATGTCCTGGGTCAAGTCCCGCGAGAGCATACAAATGGCGCTGACCCGATCTGCAATGTCCCAGGCCAAGTCTCGAGAGATCGTGGAAGGTGGTAATGCTTTATGGCTCACAGCTAACCACAATCTTAGCTATCTCCTTAATTAGGGCTCCTACATAGCCCCTTTTCCTATTTAAGTTCGCTGTAAAGGATTTCAAGTCCTAAGTCTTTCTAGCAACAGAGGTCTAATTGTTTTAAATCTGAGGCTCCATGTCCTCTCTGGGATGAGAAAGGAGTTGCTAAGTAGGTCTCAGTGGGCAAGCTTTCAGATGTTTACCATCACACAACCTGTAGTATGACAGGCACAGCTTAAGTTTTTTAAAGGCAGAGACCATTCTACCAAAGTCTTTTGAGACTTTCTTATAGTGTGAATTATGACACTTCTTATGCAGTAGGATGACATCTTTGCTGATGGACAGGAATGTACTTTGGAAGCTAAGTGGGTTCTCTAACCATTTGGAGGGTCGAATACATGGTTATAGTGCATTGGCTGCCATTGCTTTGCCGATCCTCTGTCCTGCTCCATCACAAGCGGGTGTGAGCAGCATGGCATCTGCTGAGGGGCACGTGCTGCTGTTTCTGTGTGGTGACCTTCTCAGCGACTGCTTTTAGTTTAGTGTTTGAGAATCTGATTTAATTTTGTGGGTGTTAAAGCGTTTATCACCCATGTCTGCTGCACAACACCAACTGGCCGTCTCTTCCACCCAGAGCCCAGCTTTGTCCTGGATCGTTCTGTCATGGTCAAGTCATAGCAGTATGTGGAATTTAAAATTTCCTTGACATTGCAACAAAAAGTCATTTCTAGAAGCAGGTAAGAGGCCCTTTCAGGTGGTTTTTTTTGTTTGTTTGTTTGGTTTTTTTTTTTTTTTTTTTTTTTTTGGGGGGGGGGGGGGGCGGTTATCTAAAGGATCTGTGCTCATTTCCCTGCCCACCATTTCAAATCTCAGAATAGCACACTGAAAGAGCCCACTAAACATGAACCACTGGGTAGGTGTCTAAGTGAAGGATTTCTAATTTTTGAATTTGTGATTTTCTGGGTTTTGTTGGCTAATTATCACCTCTTTTTCATCTTAAAATATGTCCTATAGTTTTAGGTAAGTACTTTGTAGAATTTTTTTAAAAATTTTTTTAGTTGTAGGTGAACACAAAACCTTTATTTTACTTATGTGCTGCTGAGGATCGAATCCAGGGCCTCACACATACAAGACGAGCGCTAAAATAACAGCAAAAGGATTTTTAAAATATATAAATTCAAAAGGACAAAGAATGTTTGAGAAAACAGTAGGAGACGAAAGATTCACATTTTTGGAAGATGGGGGTGACTGGAAACTGAGCAGAAGAAGATGAAATGCTGGTGCCTGGAGAGACTCCCAGGAGGAGCAGTGAGGAAGGCCCGGCACAAGTGGCACTTGTGTGCTCAAGGTGAGCGTGGCCTTGACGTGAAACAGAGGGAGCTGTGCCCGCTTACTTCATGTGGATCTGTGGGAACACCACAGTGACCTCCTGCTACCTGCCCTTCTCTGGGGGTAGTTTGGGGGTGAGTCTTGCTAACTTGCCCAGGCTGGCCTCAAATTCACTCTGAAGCCTGGAGTCTCTGGGATTACAGACCTGCATCACTGTGCCCAGCTGCTTCCTCACTTTTAAATAAGAGTGGGCAGCCAAAGATCACTGGGTATAGTCAGAAAGCTCCCACCAAGAAAGGAAGACATAAGAACAAAGAGAAGAACGTATCTCAGAGGAAACAGTTGATTCTGCAAGGAGGAGAAACCCAGAAAGCATGTGGAGAGTACTCTTAGAAATAAGAGCCACTGTTTTATCAAAGAAGTAATAGAGGACGGTGTAAAAGTCAGAATGAGCTGGGTGCAGTGGCACACACCTGTAATCCCAGTGCTTGGGAGGCTGAGGCAGGAGGATTGCAAGTTCAATGGCAGCCTCAGCAACTTATCAGGGCTGTAAGCAACTTAGTGAGACCTGTCTCTAAATAAAAGAGGACTGGTTCAATAGCCAGTAACCCCCCCCCCCCCAAAAAAAAGAGCTGGAAATTAAAAACATTTTTAAAAAGCAAGTTGACAATTATATTTCCCAGGAAATATAATTGAAAATCCAAAATCTAGGGGGCCTGTAGAGAGAGAAAGGGTAAACCAAGGACAGGAGTATATCAAAGAAGTAGGAGTGGGGGCTGGGGTTGTGGCTCAGCGGTCGAGCACTCGCCTAGCACGTGCGCAGCTCGGGTTCGAACCTCAGCACCATGTAAAAATGCATTGTGTACAACTAAAAGCAAATAAATAAATATTTTTAAAAAAAAGAAGAAGAAGAAGAAGAAGTAGGAGTGCTTCCAGAAGTGACAGTCAGAGGCTCCGAAGTGGTGACTGGAAGGCAGCCCAACTGTGGCGGGGTGTGATTGCAGGACACTGGGGTGAAGCTCCCAGACAGAGGAAACAGTCACATGCTTGAGGTTGGGAGCAGACCTCTGGAGGCAGATTAGGGGTCAGCAGGGTGGTGGATGGAGCTACGGTAGCCCACTCCTGTCATCACGTAGAAATGCCATGTAGGATATGACAGGAAGACCTGAAGCGTGTAGCTGAGCTTATCAGAAAGAAGGGGGACAACACCAAAAATCAAAGCAGGAGCTTAAAGCTAGAGCAGAGTGGGTGGTTCTGGGGGTCTTTACTGATGGACAGATAGGTCCTAACAATAGAGGCTTGGCTTTTAATGAACATGAATAGCCTGAAACTGAAATGGAAGTCCCCTCAAAGGGCCATCCCCAGGTAAAAACGATACAAGAACATCTCCTCCATGGGACCAGAGAAAAAGCAAGGGGGTGTGCCATTGTGCCACTCTGGATGGGCTGCACAGGTAGGACTTCTGTGAGTAAGGGAACATCCAAGTTTGAAGTCCACAGTCGTGGTGCCGCATGTTACAGGAATCCCCAAGTAGGGCATCCAGCCATGCCCTTGCAGCTCCTTGCAGCTATAAGGCAGAAACTCTGTAGTGACCCTTCCACATGCAGGCCATTTGGAGTGCTGCGATCCTGCAGATGGTGACTCGTCCTTGGAGGTTACCAAAGTTGTGGAAAGCATAGGCCTGAGTCAGCCACCACAAGAAACAGGAAGGTTTCCGGCATAAGGGCCTCAGTAATAGAAGAGACGACAGCTTGATGTTTAAAGTGACTCAGCGTCCAGAAGAAGGAATGGAAATCAAAGGAAAGAATAAGACACAATATATTAAAAAGAGATTTTAAGAGAACCAAACAAAACTTCTAGAATGAAAACTGTAATCATTAAGTTAAAAGCCCAGTTAAACAACAAGTAGCATAAATTCTCTAGAGAGAATTGTATGAATTGGTAAGTAGATCTGAAGGAACTAACTAGGATCCTACCCAGAGAAATGGAGCGATGGGAGGCAGGAAGAGAAATTAGAATGACAGGCCACAGTGAGTGTCTAACAGGATCTCCCAAAGTGGGGTATGTGTGTGTCAAACAAAAAAAAAAAAAAAAAAGCATCTTGAGGGGCTAGGGTTGTGACTCAGTGGTAGAGCACTCGCCTAGCACGTGCGCGGCCCTGGGTTCAATCCTCAGCATCACGTAAAAATAAAGGCATTGTGTATAACTAAAGCAATGGTAAAATTGAACTCAGGGGCACTTGACCATGGGCCACATCCCCATTTTTTTCACTGAAAAAGCATCTTGAGAGCAAAAGGCAGATCACCCCAAGGTTTAATAACTCAGCAGATATCTAATTATTAACAGCAAAGGCCAGACCATGATGGAATAAAATCTTAGGAAAATGAGTTGTTGGCTTCATTTAAATAACTGGCTTAAATTATTATTTGGCAGTGAGGACAAATAAAAACATTTCACACAGAGAAAAAGCTGCCTGTGCACCAGTAGACCCTCATTGTATTCAGGAGAAGGGGTCTAGTGCTGGAGGAAGGAGTGGCATGCAGAGACCTGGAGAGTGGGTGGTCTGAATAGCACCACTTACAGATCAGAGGCTGTCAGTAAATTGGGGAGGGTTAAAGATTAAAGCCCTGACAACTAGTAGAAATGAGAGGGCAGTTGATTTGAACTCATACATTCTGAGATCTTTGACCCCTGTCAAGAGTGGGGGGGAGGGCTCGGGTTGTGGCCTAGTGGCAGAGCGCCTGCCTGGCACATGTGAGGCACTGGGTTCAATCCTCAGCACCACATAAAAATACATAAAATAATGCATCCATCTACAACTAAAGTATATTTTTAAAAGGAGTGGGAGGGATATCTAGTTGCTTGAGACTTTGAGTCAAGTAGACATGTTCAGAGTTTAAATTAGGGACCCCTAAAATAATAGCAGTGAAATTCAAAGCTTTCGAACCCACAGAGCGGAAAAAATGTGGAATTAAAAGCCCAAGCCAGCCGGGCGCAGTGGCGCACGCCTGTAATCCCAGCACTTTGGGAGGCTGAGGCAGGAGGATCGCGAGTTCAAAGCCAGCCTCAGCAATGGCGAGGCACTTAGCAACTCAGTGAGACCCTGTCTCTAATAAAATACAAAAAAGGGCTGGGGATGTGGCCCAGTGGTCGAGTGCCCCTGAGTTCAATCCCCGTACCAAAAAAAAAAACAAAAAAAAAAAAACCCCAAACCATTAATAGAAAGAGCAAAGAAAAAGTGTAGTAGATAGAAAGCCCTAAATGTAATAGAAATAAATCCATGTGGATCACAAAGAATGCAGGCTAAACGTGCCAGCAAAGACCTGGTTCTCAGACTGGAGGACAGCAGAGCAAACCCCTCCACACTCTGAGGAAGTTCTGTGTCCAGCCACAACACCAGGCAAGTAAGAGCAGAAAAAGTCCTTTTCAGGCATTGGAGGACTGACGAAAGGGGCCCCTCTGAACCTTTCTTGGAGGTTTGGAGGGCAGTTCTTCATCAATGTCCAGGGGTTTCTCTGGAAACCAGGAAATGGGGGTCCAACACAGGTAAGCAGCAAAAGAAGGTCTGGGTTAGAGAGGCGGAGTGCAGTTCTGCAGGAGAGAGTTTCCAAGGGAAAGAGACAAAGCCAGAAAAACGCAATCAATTGAGTGATGTTTAGAAAAGTTTCGGATGGGTGTTTGGCAGAATTACCAGTGTGTAAGTGCGCACGTGGTGTGAGGAGGGCAGAGCTCCTTTGGTCTACTGTGGCCCTCCTGCACGCACACTGCTGTTGTCTCAGTCACTGCAGCAGAATCATTGGAGGGACGGAGTCAAGGCAAAACAGGGAGTCAGGGGTAACATCTATAATTATCTAGGAATTACGGGGCAAACATGTTGTTTGTATATGTGGAGGTAAATACAAGTTGAGCATCTCTAATAATAAATTTGAAATGCTCCAGAATTGGAAAGTTTGAGAGTACTGATATGACACCATGAGTGAAAACTCCACACCTGACCAGTCGCAGCAAAACGCAGATGCACTGAAGACACTGTAAGAAATCCCCTCAGGGGGCCAGTCACTGTGAGCGGCTTCATATTTAAGTTTAATTTTGCCAGAATCTTGGCTTAGAGGGCAGGTGTTTGACCCCTTTCTGACCTTATTCTGGTGATGTGGAGCTCTGAAGGAAGGGAAGACACTACGTCAAGGTCAGTGTTGGGAGTCCACGAGGGTGAGTGGCAAAACTGTCTGCTGACTCAGCAAGGTCAGCTTGTCCTTGGGCTCCCGTGGCTGGCCCTGTCAGCCATGAGGGCAGCCCCATTTTGCATGTTGTTGGAACCATCATCCAGTAGTGCAGGACCCTAGCTTGCTGTCCCTCCAGAGGCCTTATCCCCTCCTCCTTGCCTTTCTGCATCCTCACCATGGGATAGAAACACTGGTGGCGGGGGCTGGGGATATAGCTCAGTTGGTAGAGTGCTTGCCTCACACGCACAAGGCCCTGAGTTCGATCCCCAGCACCACCAAAAATAAAAAAAGAAAAAGAAAGAAAGAAACACTGGTGGCAACTCGAGGCTGCCCTGCCTGCAAGGATGCTGGGAGATGAGAACCAGCCTGCTTTGACACGGTGGTTCTGGGAGTCGTGAAGCCTGCCTGTTCTCTGGTGTGGCTTCCCCTGCCTACTTGGTGTTTGCTCAGCTGCCTGTCTGGGGAAAGGTCTGGTACAGTCTTCCCTGGCTACTGGAACTGATCTGAAATTACAGAAATAAAGCAAAACAACGCAAGAGACCAGGAATGCTGTAGATCAGCCCCTGTGCCCAGCCCCCTTCAGTGGGAACCTGGCCCTGAGGAAAGACAGCCTTGGATCAAAGCTCTCATGTATTATTTTTACTGCCTTTTCTTACCATATTTGCATTTTTAAAAATAGCAGTGCTGAGTGAACCCTTTCCTTGTGAGTCTGCCGAGGAAGCTAGGATGATGCATTTTCACAGAATGCGGCTATCGATTAGTGACGCTCAGTGTCTGAAGCAGGCTGGAAGGGAGCTACTGCCGCCCGGGTGGAGGTGAGGCTGAATCTGCCTGCTGCAGGAGGAGGGCAGCAGCTCCTTGCTGCCAGGGCTGGCATCATTCTGTGGGTTCAAAGTCAAGGGAGTGGTAGAAAGTGGCAAGAGCACCTGTGAGGCGGGGTCCGGGATGCTGTCGCTGAGGATTTGGCAGGGGGTAACGCATCCTCTGCCAGGGCATGCTTTCTCAGCTTTGGGGTTCTTGTGTGTGCATGGGGCCACCCTTCACATGCTGGCTGGCTGGCTCACTCCTGTCCAGTAACCTGGCTCTAAACATGGGGCTCCTGTGGCATGGGCCCAGAAAGCTGCTTTCCCACCTGCAAGTTTGTGAATTGGCAAAACCGTGTCCCCTGGGCTCCAAGAATTTGTGCTGACAGAACGTGCTCATTGCCACTGAGGTAGCAACTGTCCTAGGTCAGACTCTCCTCTCATCCGACAGGGTCGCGAGCCTAAAGGTATCCCAAAGCCCTGGGCTTTGTCCTTGGTACCTACTTGGAAACTGGCCCAGACTGGGGTTGGGGCCACATGTGTTTGAGGGCTTGCTACCTGTGTTTCTGTCCCAAGGACTAAGCCACCAGAAAATTCAGTCCAGGAATACTGAGTGGTGGATATCAACTGAGTCTCCCTGTGCTAGTTATTTCAAGCCATTGTGCTTTTACACCTTGGTGCACACATTTCTTTTAAGCTTTTTAAAATTAAAAATAGCCAGGAGCTGTGATTTGCATCTGTAAAATCCAGAGACTTGGGAGCCTGAGGCAGTAGAATCACAAGCTCCAGGCCAGCCTAGACAACTTAGCCAGACCCTATGTCAAAGTTTTTAAAATAGGGCTGGGGATATGGCTGAGTGGTAGAGCCCTTACCTATCATGTGTGAGCCTCTGGGTTCAATCTCCAATATCTCAAACAATAACAATGCAGTTCCCCTGGGGATTCTGATAAACAGCTGTCCTAAAATTTGTTCATCCTTCTAAGGGACCTTTGGGGCTGCCTCCATTTTTCACTGCTTCAGAGTCTTCCTTTTGCAGCTCTGCTAAATCAAATGTGTAGCTTCCTCCCTATTTTCGTGGGCCTAATGTATTGGTTTCCACCAGTGGCCTTTCACAGACCAGCATTGCAGCATATGTCATCCAAACACCACCTTGCAGTTGCTGGTTGCAAGGCAGGGGCAGGGCGTCCAGACGTGGGATAGTTAAAGTAAATTGTATTTGTCATTGTAAGGACATGTGTCTTCCGCCAGGTCCATGAAGAGTTCCTGTGTGAGACCAAAAAGCCCCCTGGAGGCCATGCACTTCCAGAGGAAGGAGATTTTATGTATAATTGTATAGGAAGAATCATCAGAAAGCTGAGTCCTGGGGCTCGGTGCTGGTGTCTGTGCTCTGCCTGTCCCCATCTCGGGAGTGGAACTGAGTGTGAGGCTCACTCCAGGCCAGCTCACTTCTGCCTTCCCCCACCCTGGCCCCACATCTCCTGTCCCTGGGTGCAGATAGGACCTTCTCCTGAGGCGCCCAGTGGGCCCACAAAGCCGCAGAAGCTCGCTCCTCCCCTCTGCCCCTCACTGGGGCCGGCACGTGCTGTGCTTGTGGCGGAAAGCCCTTCTTTGCGGGGCTCCCTGCTGGGCCGTGCTGGGGTGTGCTTCTGCACACACTCCGGTGCACTCTGATTTAGGCCCTCCCTGTACCCCATCACTGCTGTGGGTGTGTCCCTGCTTCTGAAGGTGGGGATAAGAAATTTTTGACACATAAGCAAGAAGATGGGTGATACTATGAGGGTTCCTCTGACTTGTCTTCAAGCAGCTCCCCTGGTGTGCCTAAAACCCCTCAGTGTCATGATGCGCCGGGATCATCGTACATCATGTGTTCATCTTTGTAGCTTGTCCTGCTTCTTGTGTTATTCCTTATGCATTGGGCCTCTCCAGCCGAGCTCTTGGTTCCTTGGGAGAGAAATGGTCTGGGGCCTCACCAGGCCCTGTCCTGGTGCTCTGTCCCAGGGACCTGCTCAGGCCATGCTGACTAGAAGTCTTTTCCTTTCAGTTGGCCAGCTTTGGAGATCTCAGGGGACACACACTCCAAATGAGCAGCCCACATGTGGAGAGCAGAGATGTGGCCTGAGGTAGCAAAGGTTGCTAGGCAGGTAGCAATTGAGGCCCAGCACTGCCCATCCCTGATGAGGCATCTGGTGCCCAGGGGTGATGTGGCACCCCCAACACCTGCAGCCGGAGAGTGGCAGCTGCAGCAGGACCTGGCTTGCATGTGCCTTGCTCAGAACCTGGTTCCTTTGTGTGCCACTCCCCACATTTCTGTCCCCCATGAGGCTGGCCTCCCTGTGGTTGGCTGTCGTGTCACCTGTGGTCCCTGTGCAACTGGACAGGCTCTCTCCACTCTGTGCTTTTCAGTCAGTGTTCTCACCCTGGCTCACTGTGCTGAGGTGCTTTGCATGTTGCTGGTGTGCCTTGGGAGAAATAGAGGTGACAGGGTGGGTAGTCAAGGTTCTTGGACTTGATGATCCAACCAAGAAGTGACATCAATGCCCAGGAGCCATTTTGGTCAGCCCGAAGTCTCCAGGCCAGTTGGTGCTCCAGCGATGCCAGCACTCTTGATGGTATTCATTCCACATGCCTGGAAATAGCAACTACAGGTGTTTGAGAAGCCACAGAGGCTGGTGTGGGTTCAGGGAGGGAGTGCTTCTCCACACTCCTAGTTGAAAGGCCCTGCCCACTGAACTAGCACACTGCTCCTCCAGGGTCCCCTTCTCCTGAGGAGCATAGCTACAGGAAAATGCAGGTTCCCCCAAAGTAGGATTTCCCAGAAGCAGCTTAGAGGATGTAGCCCCGTTTAGCAATTTCCTTAATCCTCCCTCTATGTCTTTAAAGCACCAACCAGATGGCCAGGTTTTGAGGATATGTGTCAGGATCACTCTGGGAACTTTTTCCAAATACTTCTTTTCAGACTTGTGCTGGAGACAGAGTGAGCAATGAGCCTGGAGCAAGGCCCTTAACAGCCCCCCCCCCACCCCACCCCGCCATACCCACCTTGCTAAGAACCACAGGGGCGCGCGTGCGTGCGTGTGTGTGTGTGTGTGTGTGTGTGTGTGTACACACTGGGAGATATGCAGATTCCCAGGCAGCAGGTGAAGCCTGAGAGGCTGCACTTCCAGTGAAGTCGGGAAGAGGTGGGGCTGCCAGGCCAGCGGCCACACATTCCAGGTAAAGGGCAGATTAGCAAGACCAGGGCTCTGGTTGGTACCTAGGTGACCTTGAGCAGGTCACTTACTTTTGTCTCCAAGCTGCCCAGCTGCCTTTGTGGAATAAAAGCAAGGAGAGCAGCACCTCCCTCACGAGGATCAGAAGAGGCAGAGAGGCCCAAGGGCTGTTTCCTGGCACAGTTCAAGTTCCAGAAGGATTAACTCATGTGATTATCACCTAGATGACATCAGACAGGTGGGGTATGGAGGGCAGTGTTGAGGCAGTGGGCTCTCTCTGTGCCTGGGCACTTGGCCATCCCCTGCTTACTCCCAGGGATGCCTGGCAGCTACAGGACAGCAGCCTGTCACCTGCATAATGGTCTAGCCAGCCCTGGTTAGGTGCTGATAGCGCAGTCAGGCTGGACAGAAATACCTTGTAGAAACATGCTCTTCTCCTTCTACCTTCTGCTAGTACTTCCTCCCTGAGGAGGAGAGGCCTGCTTCTCCTAAAGATGCCCATTTTTTACTCATGGCTCCTGCCACCACACACCTGTACACACATCAAACAGCATTGCAGAAACCAGCCCCACTGCCCAGGCCTCCTGCTGGCCTCCTGCCAGGGGCCGCTCCCTGTCCTTCCCCTCATTCAGCTGGCAGCTGGGCTCAGGCCCTTCTCTGTCCCCATCAGGCCACACCTCCAGGCCATTCCAGCAAGTTGGCATTGCAGGGACAGTTTCCAGGCAGTGATGGCGCTGTGCCGCATCGCGCCCTACTCAAGCTGCCAGTGTGCAGCGTGGGAGCAAGAGGGTCCCTGGGGAGTGAGGGTACTAGGGGAGGGGAGCTGTCTCTTGTGAATAAATGGCATTTTGTCTTCCCCACCTAAGATAATTTCTTTAGCCAGGCACAGTGGCATATGCTTTTGTAATCCCAGTGGCTTGGGAGGCTGAGACAGGAGGATCGCAAGTTCAGAGCCAGCCTTGGCAAAAGCAAGGTGCTAAGCTACTCAATGAGACCCTGTCTCTAAATAAAATACAAAACAGGGCTGGGATGTGGCTCAGTGGCCGAGTGCCCCTGAGTTCAATCCCCATACTCACCCTCCCCACCCAAAAAAAGTTCTCTAAAGCCAAGGTACATTCCCAGTTATGTGTTTGTGGTGTTGTCCTGAGTCTATAAGAAATACTCAAAATCTATGGACTCCATGGAGCTCATTCTCGGAGCTTCTGAGGGGTCGTTTCTGGAGCACATGATTGACAGAACGTTCTAGCTGGGGTTACCATTTGTTTTATTCCTCCCTCCCCTCCTCCAAGCATGTGAGGCCTTCTGGCCACATGTTTTGCTGGTAAAGGCTTCTGTCCTCAGGTGGGCTGGTGCTGATTGCTAGGTTAGCAGAAGCTCAGCCACATGATGGTCAACTGCTCTGAGAAAGTCCTTACACTGGCACCAGCTAGAATTCCTGACCAGTCAAACCCCAACTGTGTGAACTGCAGTTAGCAAGAAGCTAGAAGCGCCCAGCTCCAACAGGAAGCCCCATTTTCTGCCACTCCTGGTTTTACTGTTCTGGCTGACACAGTAACATTTGAAGTAAGGCCACAGTTACAAGTTTCTACCCCAAAAGTGTCTAGGTATGGGTGTGTAGGTGCTGGGTTTGTGTGTCCTTGCCTGCAGGTGGTCTGGTGCTAATGAGAGGGAATCTCTCTCCCTTGGTGGAACTGGAACCCTAGCCAGAGAGAACCATTGGTGCGGGACGTGAGGGCTGGGCAGACACCCGGGCACGGTGAGGATTCTCGAACTTCTTGACAGTGACCCACAGTAAAATAGACATTTCCCAAGGTGACCCAGGGCATGTGCACACTGGATGCAACTGAAGAGGTCTCTAGAGTACACTGGCCTCCCTGCACACACGGAGCCCTGCATGTTCTTCAGTGTTGGTCACAGCCTATTGATGCCATTCCATAGCCCACTAACAGGACGTGGCCCATGGCTTGAAAGATGCTGCTCAGGGCTGTTGCATTCTAGGATTTCCACCACTTTTTCAAAATCACTCTTTAGAAATCCACATCAGGATAAACTTTCTGATCTGGCGAGACTGTGGCAAATGTCTCAGGCCACCATGTTGCAAGAGCACTGGGGCATGGGGATGAATGTCCCCACCCCTGTCTGTATGCCAGATTCTTGCAGATCCTTTAAAGACAATGTACAAGGTGCATTGCTTATTGTATGTTTGTGTTCTTGTCGAGCCTGGAGTCTGGGAGACAGGAGGCACAACCTAGATTGAGCCTGAGTTTCAGCCACATTCCTATTGGATGGTTCCCTCTGCCCACCCCACGCTGAGTTGGGCTTCTCAGCCAGAGGAGCTTCTGCGTGTGCACTGACACACCCGTGTCCCCCAGCTTGTGCTGTAGTGCAGCCACACCCACCTGTAGGCAGTGTAGTGGAGCCTCTCCAGCTCAGGGACAGCAGAAGAACCAGAGGGACCTTCCTCAGTGTCCACAGCCTCAGTGAGGTGGGAGAGGGGTGGGTGGGCTCGTTGGACCTCTCCTCGCCCACTCACCATTGTCTTATGTCATTCTTCTTCTGCATGTCTAGGGCTCAGACCCAGCTCAGACCACATGGGGTGGGGTGGGCAGAAGAGGTAGTGTTTCTCTGACTGATTTTACCCCTTAGGAAGTAGCAAGTTGGAAATTAGGAATTCCTAGTGTGGGTCCAGTCTCGTATTCCCTTTGGGAATCTGTTTTCAGGCTGCCTGGGTAAACAGCTTCTTTCCTCTGGGTGTCTACTGAGTTTCCAAGTTTTCAGGCCTGGCTCAGTGCAATGAAGGTGAAACCTCACTCTTTGAACAAAATCCAAACTAGGGGCCATTGCAAACTGTCCCCAACTTTCTGTTTACTCTCCAGGGACCAGGTGTGGGCTGGCAGTCAACTTGGCCTGCTGCTGGGCCTTTTGTATTTGTAACCACTCCCACTTGTAGAATGAAGATCTAGTACTGATAACATCACTAATCCCCAGGAAAAGTGGGGTGGTTATCTTCTGAGACTGAAGGACACCACATCTCTGGGCCTTCCCTGGTGTTTGACACAGGAGCTGACAGTGGTGTGGCTGGTGGTTCCCAGCCTTGAGATAGACATGCTCAGCCGCATTAGAGCCCCTCCTTTGGTTTTCCTACAGTCCCCCCTTTGAGTGAGGAGCTACTTCAGTGTTCCAGATGCTGGTGCTAGTGACCAGGCACAAGGCTACTTCTTCCCCCAGGGCAGTTCTTGGCCTCCACTCAGCAGGCCAGCCTCAGGTCCACCACCTCCTACAAGCACATGATGTTCAAGAACAATTCAGGTTAACTTTTTGGTTTAACTTCCTTCTATTTTCAACTTGTTATCAAACTTGGTTTGCCTTTTCTATTCTTGGAACATAGACATAAATTTCAATTCTGCTGTGGTCAGCCAAAGTCAGTGTTATGAATGAGGGTCTGGACCAGGAATCACAGGACAAGCTAGCTGGTCCTGGTGTCTTGTCAGGGACAGGCCTCGAGATTGCCTCTCAGAATCAGTGTGAGCCTCAGAAGGAAGCTGGTGCCCTGTAAGACAGGCATCTGGTGAGCTCAGAGTTCAAATGGAAGAAGGACAGAAGTGCCCATCTGCCTTGCTGAGTGGCCTTCTCCCTGGCACTATCTTCTACCCCCTCCCTTGCCATTGGATTGCTTTCTTATTTAAGCTCCTCTTTGCTGTGCCTCAGAATGTCCCCAGTACCCATAAATACATGCAATTTTTATGTGTCACTAAAAAAAATAAAGGGAAAATGCAAAAGAATGTATCCAGAGGGAGGTCCTTTAACCCATCTTGTGTGCCACTGTGCTGGTATTGGCACCTTTGTCCCTGAACAGCCTCAGGGCTCCTCAGCCTGGGCAGTGCTAATGCTCTGGTCAGGTGGCTCTGTGCACTGTAGGATGTTCAGCAGCACTCCTGGCCTCTACCCGCTCCTCCAGTTGTGACAACTTAGAATGTCTCCATTTCCAAATGTCCTTTGGGGGCACAGTTTTCCCAGTTGAAAACCATTGCACTAACTGACCTCCTTGCACCCTCTCCACATTCTCTGCCTGACAGC
Source organism: Tamias sibiricus (assembly GCA_025594165.1). NCBI lineage: Eukaryota > Metazoa > Chordata > Mammalia > Rodentia > Sciuridae > Tamias > Tamias sibiricus. The sequence goes on from CM046660.1 coordinate 5,660,774, forward strand.
CAGACGATCCCGCTACTTTGCTCAGGCCTGCAGGGGCTTCCTCCTGCTCAGAACAGAATCTGCAAGGCCTGCGTGACCTGGCTGCATACTTCTCCCACTCTTGAAACCCTGCCAGCCTCCAGACTGCTCACTCTACCCGGTGTCTCAGTGGCTGTTCTTGTCTCTGCTTGGAAAGCTCACTCCCTTATTTCACTCAGTTCTCTGGTCAAGTGTCACTTCAGGGTGTCCCCTCCTGACCACTTAAAGTAACTCCCTTGTGTCCCATTCCCATCCCCACATTGCCTTGTTTTTTGTACAGCTCTGAGCATCACCTGGCCTGCATTTGTCCATTTCCCACACTGTGCTGGAATGGGGGCTTGGCAGAGCAGGGGCTGGTCTCCCTAGCGCCTGGCACATGAAGTGCTCTATCAGCACTGGCCAGACAGCAAGCTCCTTAAGACCAGTTCTGCTTCTCACAGCAAAGGCCAGATCCCCTGCTTCCAGAGGAGGCGTCAGGGGCTGCTGGGCCCGAGGCCCCACCAGGCAGCCCCATTTTGCATGTCGAGAGTAATCCCCGTGCATTTTGAACCACCCAGGGCCCTTCCCACATAGAGATAATGTTAGCATTTTGGTGTCTTGTCTTTCTTGTCCTTTTTCCATTTAGAAACCTCTGATCGCTGTGACTCTCCAGGAAATGGTAGACAATAGCTCGCCAGCTCTGAGGTTGTTCAGAATTCTAGAGCCGTGACAGTTGAAATCTACCCACCTCCCACCTCCCACCTAGTAACAGTGTTTTTAAAAGGACATCCAGAGTGCTCTTTAATGTAGGGATTAGGGGGGTTATTTCACAGTCTTGGGTTTGCACCAGAACCTCTTTTTCCTAGAGCAGGCATGGCACCCTCTAGTGGTCACCCCCCAGCACAGTCTGGCGCCGGTGGTTTGGGTACCACACTTGACCTTTTAGGGTAGAAGGGGAAGTGGAGGGCAAATTGCCAGCCCTCCCCCGCCCAGGGCCAAATGCTCAGGGCCTTGATGACATCCACTGTCAGGGGCTACCACAACTACCTTCCAGTAGCCCTAGGAACATTTTATTGCCTTTATAACCAGAAGACCCACTTTCTTTAAGAATGTGTGGACCTTCCAAAAATACATTTTATTCTGTTCTTATCTCTGCAGCTCTGGGGGTAGAACGAGGTTCTCTCTGTGTGTGTGTACATGCATGTGCAGATTTGGGGACTGAACCCAGGCCCTTGTGCATGCTAAGTAGTGCTGTACCACCAAGCTGTATCCCCAGTGCTAATGGATAGCATTTTTTTGGGGGGGGGGGGGTACCGGGAATTGAATTCAAGGGCACTGGGCCACTGGGCCACATCCCCAGCCCTTTTTTGTATTTTATTAGAGACAGGGTCTCACTGAGTTGCTAAGTGCCTCACCATTGCTGAGGCTGGCTTTGAACTCGCGATCCTCCTGCCTCAGCCTCCCAAGTGCTGGGATTACAGGCATGCGCCACCGAGCCCAGCTAACTTTTTTTTTTTTAATGTGTCTAAGAGAAAGGACTCTTGAGCCAGGCTGCTGAGTTCAAGACCAAGGTCCACCCACAAGCTTTGCTTGCTTTTGCTTTTTCTTTGTCTCCGTTTTGTTATCTTTAAAATGGGGAATAACCATAATAATAGCAATACTACTTCACAGAGTTGTGCCGAGTCCCTAGATAAGATGCATGAAGTGCCTAGAAAACTGCCTGGTGCACAAGAAGCCCCTGGTATTGGCATGAGGCAGAGGACTGCCAGATCCTCAGCTCCGCACAGTGGTTCCTTCGAGAATGGGGACACTGAAGGGCCACTGCAGAGCAGGGAAGCAGGCAGCACACAGGGGCACAGCTGGGAAGGGACCTGGGGATGGAGGGGTGCCATGCAGCATCCACGGGTGGGACAGCACAGGCGCAGTGAGGAAGAAACGCCAGCAAGGACGGGGGAGCCCTGCCAAACCCTTGCAGCCACCTGTGTGCTTCCTGGGATTCCCACGGGAGGAGCCTGTGGCCAGCATGGTGGTGCCATCCTCCTCTTCCTGTAACTCCTTCCCACTCTGCTTCCAGCACCGTCAGGCATGGAGAACTGCAGTGCCTTATTAGGAGAGCCCCCTGAAGCCCACTCCCAGGTGGAGCCAAGCCACCCTTGACAGTCACACAGGTGGCAGCGCTGGCTGCAAGCTTCTCCCGGGAACATGCTCTGCCTGCCCCACCGCTCTGGCCTCCCCCTGCTGCCGGCTTTTTCCAACTGTTGTGTTCCTGCTTCTGCCTGGGAGCGAGAGCCTGTTTCGTCTGTGCCCTTGGGCCTGAGGCGGGACAGAATGTGATGTGGGAGCTCAGAGTGGCCCAGGCTGGGGCCTGGCTGCTCTCCCTTTCCTGGCAGCTTCCTCGGTCTGGCACAGAGCCCCCAGCCCCCAGGGGACATGATCTGCAGACTGAGCTGGGCACTGCCCTCACAGACCTTCCTGCCCCATGCGGCACAATCCCTTTCCCCTTGGATTTCCCGCACCACAGTTGCTTCTCTCTGTGACAGCTTAGACCCCAGCTATGGCTTTTTGACGTCTGAACTGGGGGTGTGGGTTTGAGATAGTGTAGGGCAGCGCAGAAACTGTCACGCCCCAGAGCAGAGATTCAGGTGCACGGTGCTACAGCACAGAACATCTCCACGTTGGTTAGAAAGGGACACTGGCATTTCAACACGGCCTCACAGTTTAGTAGAGGTAAGAAGAGCCTGGCCTGTCAGGGTGGTGGCTGCAGACAGGAGCTGGTCACCCAAGGTTCCTCAGCATCTGCCAGGAGGACTCTGTTGGACCACTAGTCTCATCATCTGGACACTAGTTTCATCACAGGGCTTGGACTCCCTGTGGGAATTTCTGCACTGCTGGTTGATGGTGGATTTGATGTTTCCCTTTACTTTGTTGTAAGTTACATCCTAGTAATAGAGTTTGTTGTATTTGTCTTTGCCAAAATTTCAGTGACCTTGAAAAGAAAGAACTAAACAGTTTTCTTTTTTAACACTTTGACTCAGCTTTTGTGGCCGTCATCTTTCTGAGCTTCAGCAGCTGAGAGCAGAGGCCATGCTAAAGGGTGTCCAGTTAGGTGGCATTTGGAGCAGTAGCCCTCCAAATCCCATGGTTAGGGGGCTTGCAGTGGGCAGATCCAGAGGCCCACCTAGTCCTGTGAGTCAGGGAAGCATCACAGAAGTGGCCCAGGTTCCGGGACCCAGCGAGAGAGAAAAGACAGGCTGGTCTTGTGGAGCACCCACCCCTGCCTGGGCTGTTGGAGGGGGATCCAGCAGCGGGCAGCAGGAGGTGGGAGCCGTGGGCCCTGCAGGGACGGGTCAGATGCCTGTGCTGTGCGCTTGGCCAGGCTTCTGCAGCCAGCCAGCCCCAGAGCTACTCAGCAGCCCGCAGGGCTCTGCAGTGTGTAGATAAGGAGCAGGCTGCGGCTGGGCAGGAGGATAACCCAGATTAGAACATGGTGTAGTGACAGCCCAGCCTCAGGGTGACCCACCACAGCTCAGTGCTAGACTCACCCCCTCCCCCTCTTCATGCTAATGCGCTGGGGTCAAAGGGTGGGTGTCTGCAGGAGGTAGAAGAGGGTTCCATGCATGGCCACATGCTTGCTCTGTAGGACAGCCTGTTAAATCTTGCACTAACATGAGGCCTTTTGTGGTCTGTCATTCAACCACTCTTAGAGATCAAGAATACCTCCCGTGGGCTGGGGTTGTGGCTCAGCGGTAGAGCGCTGGCCTAGCATGTGCGTGGCCCGGGTTCGATCCTTAGCACCATGTAAAAATAAAGGCATTGTATACAACTAAAACAAATAAACAAATATTAAAAAAAAAAAAAAAAAAAAAAAAAAAAAAAACCTCCCGTGACCTAGCACTTGCTTTTGTGGAGTAATGGTGACTACACTGCACTGGGACGGCTGGGTGGGACGTGTCCCTCTGTGGCTCTGGGAGCTGGTGAGGTGTGGTTTGGAGCTGGCTTACCGAGGCACTTGAGCCTGTGTCTTTGCAGTGAGGGTGATTCACTTCAGAAGCTGGAAGAGACATGCGTCCTGGGGAGGCTTCCCAGCACTCCTCTCACACCCGTGTTTTCTCTTTTACAGCTGAAGCTAGAGGACCGCTCCGTGGTGCCCCGGGATGTAGTCCGGCACATGCGTTCCACTGTGAGTCCTGTATTCTCACCCCAGCCTAGGCCTCAGCGCAGCCACCTCAGAGACTTGAGCCTCCCCACCCAGCCTCTGTGCAGGAGAGCTGTCTGGCTCTGGTGGGGACTGATTGGGATGGTCAGGGTAGGGGTCTTCTGTGGTGGCCTTACCCTAGGCATCTTCTTCCTTCCCACAGGACAGTCAGTGTGGCACCGTGATAGACGTCAACATCGATTGTGCTGTCAAGCTCATCGGCACCAACTGCATCATCTACCCCGTCAACAGCAAGGACCTCCAGCACATCTGGGTGAGTGGCCTCTTCCTGACTCAGCTCGGTGGTTCTCTCAGCGGTGCAGCATCTGGGTTCCAGCTCGCCAACCTCTAGACACAAAGCCCAGTGGCCACCTGGCTCCTGGCAGTCTCGTGGTAGCTGCCTGCCCCCTAGACACGAGGTTGGGATGTTTCCCAGCCCCAGCACAGTTGCCAGTGGGGTTGTCTTTACAGGTTTTCTTTCTCCTCTAGTACTTCTTACCAAAAAAGCAAATAGATTTTTTTTTTTAATGTCTTATTTATTTGCTTTAGTTGTACACAATGAGTTTAGTTTTACATGGTGCTGAGGATCGAACCCGGGCCGCACATGTGCTAGGCGAGCGCTCTACCGCTGAGCCACAGTCCCAGCCCCAAATAGATTTCTTTTCAATATTTATTTTGTGAATGATTTGAAACTTACAAAAAGGTATAAATCCCTGTGTTGCCCTCATCCAGCTTCCTCAGCTGACAGCATGTCACTCTGTTGGCTCCATCACTCATCCCCCTCCTTCCCCACACACCCTCTTTCCAGTCTTTCTTCCCTGAATCATTGAGAGCAAGCTACCAGCATGATGCCCATCACCCCTGAACACTACAGTATGTTTTCCAGAAACCAGGACACACTCCCATGTAACCACATACAGCCCAACATTGACATTCACTTCCATCATCAGACCCCGTTCACTGTCCCAGTCCTGGCTTTCCAAACCAGGATCCCGTTCAGGAACATACTGCACTTAGCTGTCGACTCTTCAGTCAACCCAGTCTCTCTCTCTTTCTCCCACATCCTGGACAATGATAGGTATAGTAGTGTGACCCTCACCTTGGGCCTGTGTGACGCTGTCTCATGACTAGCCTGGTCCGGGCAGGCACAGTAAGACTGCCACTGCCAACCTTGGTCCAGTCCAGTGTCTGGTTGCTGTACTGCTGGGGAAGTTGACTGTACTCCCCGGGCCCGTTGGTTGTTACGGTTCTCTCTACCATACAGTCATCATTTGCCTCTTTTCAAGTGGTGGTGATATTTTGTAGGGAAATATTCCAAGATTATTTCAGTAACCTGGTACTTGCCAAACTCCAATCCACCAGCCTTAGCCTGGGTAACAGTTCCCACTAAACCAGCTATCACTCCAGTGGCCACTAAATGGTGGTTAGGAGGCCATCATTCTTGTTGGTATCCCCTGGCATTCTGCTTTATGGAAGAACTTCACCTACTGTCCCCATTGATTCATTTATTATCTTTGTTCGTTTGTTTTAGTAGTCCTAGAAACTGAACCCAGGGCTTGGTACATGCTAAGCAAATTCTTTCCCACTAAACTTCACCCCAGACCCATTTGTGCACTTTTTATATCAGTGTGGACTCTGTTTTAAACATTCAGTTGATTTAATCCATTACTACCATTACTTATTTTGTTGCCTAAATTGTCCCAGATTTGGCTGATGGAAGCTCCTTCAAGCTGACTTTTGTGGTCCTTTTGTGTGTGTGATGGTAGTGGTGGGGGTGTTCCTAGGGCTTGAACCCAGGGTGCCTTACCACTAAGCCACGTACCCAGCCCTTTTTATTTTATTTTGATACAGGGTCTCACTAAGTCGCACAGGCTGGCCTTGAACTTGTGATTCTTCTGCAGAGCCTCCCAGTAGCTGGGATTTCAGGCACATGCCAATACTTCCAGTTTTGTTTGTGTTCTTTTTCCATGTCCCTTTTTTCCTTAAAGTACTTTCTTATTTTCTGGCACAGTGAGATATATATATATCCCCCACCAGCCAGGAATCAGCCATTTCTCCCCAAGGAGCCTGGAGTATAGCTCAGGGGTTGAACACTCGCATAGCATACACAAGGCCCTGGACTGGATCCCCAGCACCAAACAAACAGCAGAAGATACCCAAGAAACTAAGATCTGGATGCTAGGTGTGCTGATGGCCACTAGGCCCTCTTAGGAGAATACTGTGAAGTCACATGGGCATGCAGTGTATACAGGAGGTGCACCTACACCTTCGTGTGGCAGTGCCTACTCTGCCTCCACATGAGAGTGTATGCATTCATCTTGACACCTCCATTCTGATTGATCACCTCTGGCTCTCTGTTTCCTCCCCTCTGAGGTGAGCACCTCCTTCAGCAGTGAGGAACCAGGGTTTTGATATCCTGAATGTGTGGACCTGTGCACTCATCCCTTTACTTATTCGAACCCTCAGCCCACCTCCCACTTGTGGGGCTGTCTCCCCTGCCTGTCAAGACTCTTCCAGTTCCCACACCACCACAGCCGCCTCACTGAGAAGGGGGTTGGGGTGCAGCCTGGAACTTGGGGGATGGCCTGCTGGTGGCACTTGTTAAGCCAGTAGCCGACTGGTCCAAACACTAAGCTGTCCAGAGCCTTCCCCACCTCTCAGTGGGGCACAGGAGGAGTTTGTTCTCTCTGGCACCAGCAGTGTCTGCTGTCTCACTGCCCCTGTGCCCTTGGTCTGCAGCCCTTCATGTATGGGGACTACATCGCCTATGACTGCTGGCTGGGGAAGGTCTATGACTTGAAGAACCAGATCATTCTGAAGCTGTCCAACGGTGCCAGGTAAGTATATCCCCACTGCGCAGGAGGGTGTTTTCTTGGGAAGCCTGTGGTAACAGATGTGACCTAGGGCAGTGGCAGGCGTTGCAGGCATCCAGGGCCGTGTCTCGGGGCTGAGCCCTGTGCTCTTGTCCACATCCGTGGTGACCTAATTCTCCTGCTCGCTTGCTGGTCCGTCTTGGCTTGGTGAAACATCTTCCTTTAGGATGTCTGCCAGGAACCAGGCTTTACTTAGACACCTTAATGGCAGTGAGCACTCAGGTGGGGCTTAGGTCTTGGGCCTTCACAGGCTGAGTGTCGGTAGATGAATGGTGCCTTGCTAGGCACGTGGACGTCTTGGCATCTCTGCACCACCACCCTTTGGTGCTCAGTTGCTGTGTTCCTGGAGGAGACCAAGCCTCTATTCACTGTTTCAGGTGCTCCATGAACACAGAAGATGGCGCCAAGCTGTATGACGTCTGCCCACACGTCAGCGACTCGGTAGGTGTGCTGTGCTGGAGCAGCTGCGTTCTCCTCAGCCTCCAGCCCATAGGAAGGAGGGCTACTCAAGAAAGAGCTGGCACGGTCCCGGACTAAGAAAAGTGGGTTCCTAGAAAGAGGGCAAGTAGAGACCAGTGCATCTGGAAGTTTGGGCGTAGGCAGAAAATATCAGAATTTCATGTGCATCCCTGTTCATTGTTTATCTCGTCCTTTTAAAATCTCTGTCTTAGGCTATAGAAAGACTTAGTCCAATAGGACCTGTTAGCACAGTAGCATATGGATGTGGCTTGTACTGGGGTAGGGGTGCTCGGTTAAACAAATTGGGGACCCACTGCTCTCTAAGGCTTTCTCTGGAAGTGTGGCCTTGCCCGGCAGCGCCGACCTCACCCAGAAGCCTGTGAGGAACGTGGAGTGGTCTCCAGCAGCACTCTAACGAGATCCTGGGTGATTTGTCTGCATCAGGGCTGGCGAAGTGCTGCTCCCGAGCTGTAGGATTGGTTGTAGGGAGTGTGAGAGCCTCTGTGGGTGCAGGCTTCTGCTAGTGAAGGCTGAAGAGGGCAGGCACAGGAGCACTGTCCCCAAGGAGGCCCGCTCACAAGGACTTTCCTCTGGCCCTAAATCCTGCAGGGTCTCTTCTTTGATGATTCCTACGGCTTCTACCCGGGCCAGGTGCTCATCGGCCCTGCTAAGATCTTCTCCAGCGTCCAGTGGCTGTCAGGGGTCAAGCCTGTGCTCAGCACCAAGAGCAAGTTCCGAGTGGTGGTGGAGGAGGTAGGGAGCGGGGGCAGGGCAGGCAGTCGACCTCCGCGCCCTGGAGCCAAGCTTCTGCCCGCTTCTTGCCTGCTGCTCAGCACCTGACCCTATTGGTCTGAAAGGGCTCTGAGGATAAAGGGAGCCCAGGGTCTGTTCAGGAAGTGGCCAGTATGCAGAAGTCCCTCTACGTCTCCTACACAGACTGAGGGACAGTGGCCCCTGACCAGCATGGGGTACTGCGGTGTGTCCACATGTGGTGTCTTCCTACTCAGGAGGTCCCAGGGACTCTGGGCAGCTGGGTGAAGAAACCACCGTTAGACCTGCCCTGACGGTGGCCCTGTGCCACCTGCCATCCCCAGGTGCAGGTTGTGGAGTTGAAAGTTACTTGGATTACCAAGAGTTTCTGCCCCGGAGGCACGGACAGCGTTAGCCCCCCACCCTCTGTCATCACTCAGGAAAACCTAGGCAGGTGAGTGTGCCCCCATGACCAGCAACCTCAGGGGCACACCCTGGGCAAGCCTCTGGGCCCCAGCCACAGATTGGTGGGAGGGCAGAGAACAGCCTGGCCTCTCAGATGTGCAGCCCAGCCCCTGCTTTCCTGCCCCCAGGGTGAAGCGTCTCGGATGCTTTGACCATGCTCAGCGGCAGCTTGGGGAGCGCTGTCTGTATGTCTTCCCAGCCAAGGTAGAGCCGGCCAAGATTGCCTGGGAATGTCCAGAAAAAAACTGCGCCCAGGGGGAGGGCTCTATGGCCAAGAAGGTATGTCCTTGGACTGGGGTTGGTGGGCATTTGAGGAACTGGCCTTGAGCCAATTCCATGGCCAGGAAGGATGGTCTGTGTGTTAGGCCTGGGGGGGGAAGCCCTCAGGACCCTTGAGGGCCACTTCAGTGTGTGTAGCTGTCGTCCCTCAGGCAGCCTGGGGCCTGGCCAGCCCAGGCATCCCACAAGCCCAGGGCAGGGCCCAGCACCTGCTGCTCTCCACAGCACTGGTCCTCCCTGCTCTGCCCTCACAGGTGAAGCGTCTGTTGAAGAAGCAGGTTGTGAGGATCATGTCATGCTCCCCGGACACCCCGTGTTCCAGGGACCATTCCATGGAGGACCCAGACAAGAAAGGGGACGCCAAAACCAAGAGTGAAACAGGGTCTGCTAGCCCTGAGGAGCCAGCTGACGGGTCTGCGAGCCCAGTGGAGATGCAGGACGAGGGCTCAGAGGAGCCCCACGAGTCCAGCGAGGCACTGCCCCCCTTCCTGCTGAAGGAGGGTGGAGACAATGGGCTACACTCGGCAGAGCAGGACGCAGATGACGAGGCTGCCGACGACACGGACGACACCAGCTCAGTGACCTCATCTGCCAGTTCCACCACCTCCTCCCAGAGCGGCAGCGGCACGGGTCGCAAAAAGAGCATCCCCTTGTCCATCAAGAATCTAAAGCGAAAACACAAGAGGAAGAAGAATAAAATAACTCGTGACTTCAAGCCAGGGGACAGGTAAATTCAGAGCATACTCGCCCCAGGGCCTCAGCTTGTTTTGTGTGTGTGTGTGTGTGTGTGTGTGTGTGTGTGCGCGCGCGCGCGTGTGCATGGGAACACGCAGGGAACTCTCTAACAGCTCAGTGTGTCCCATCCAAGATGACATGCCATGCTCACGGTGGTTCCTGGTGGACAGGGAGAGTGGGAGTGGTCTGGAGGGTGGAATAGTGACAGTGGCCCCAAACCTGGTCTTCTGGGACTGCAGCACTGGGATGTGGGTGGGCCCCGTGTCCACCAGGCTTTCTCACCTGCCCACCTGGGATTCAGAACTTGGAGCTCCAAGCCCCATGGGGCAGGGAAGGGGCAGAAAGATTGCCTGCCCTTTCCCCCGAGGGGCGTTTTTGTGTGGTCTGGCTTATTCACTTGCACCTGACAGGGTGGCAGTGGAGGTGGTGACCACGATGACCTCTGCTGACGTGATGTGGCAGGATGGCTCCGTGGAGTGCAACATCCGCTCCAACGACCTCTTCCCAGTGCACCACCTGGACAACAACGAGTTCTGCCCCGGAGACTTTGTGGTGGACAAGCGAGGTAGTGCCAGCTGTGGGGGCAGCCAGCAGGCAGCTGCACACAGGGCCTCTGAGGGTGCTAGGAAGAGTGGGCATGGGGGCCTCAGGGTCCTAGCCAAGCTGAGGTCAGCAGAGGCAGCCCTTTTTTTTTTTTTTTTTTTTTTTTTTGGTACCAGGGATTGAACTCAGGGGCACTCGACCACTGGGCCACATCCCCAGCCCTTTTTTGTATTTTTTTATTTAGAGACAGGGTCTCACTGAGTTGCTAAGTGCCTCGCCATTGCTGAGGCTGGCTTTGAACTCACAATCCTCCTGTCTCAGCCTCCCAAAGTGCTGGGATTACAGGCGTGCGCCACCGCGCCCGGCTAGAGGCAGCCCTTTGAGAGTGGGAGCAGCCTGGTTTTAGATACAGTCCCAGAAGGCACTAGGGATCCTTAGCTGGTTTGTCCCCTCTGGTTCCCTAGTCCAGAGTTGCCCGGACCCTGCAGTCTATGGTGTGGTGCAGTCTGGGGACCACATTGGCCGCACCTGTATGGTGAAGTGGTTCAAGCTGCGACCTAGTGGGGACGATGTGGAGGTGAGTGTGTGCAGCCCCTGCTGCTTCCTTCAGGTGGGCTCTGGAGTTGGTGGAGGGCCCCTGACTCACAACAGCTGTCCTGTGTCACAGCTCATTGGAGAGGAGGAAGACGTGAGTGTTTATGACATTGCTGACCACCCTGACTTTCGGTTCCGCACAACTGATATCGTCATCCGCATTGGCAACACTGAAGATGGGGCTCCGCACACAGAGGATGAGGTGCGCTTCCAGGTTCAAGTTTTTTTTTTTTTTAAATGTGTATTTATTTGCTTTAGTTGTACACAATGCGTTTATTTGTATGTGGTGCTGAGGTTCGAACCCGGGCCGCATGCGTGCTAGGCGAGCGTGAGCCACAACTCCAGCCCCAGGTTCAAGTTTTTGATTGCTGCTTCCTGCCTGTGTGTGGCTGTAGTCCCTGATGGTGCCACCAGGTGGCTCCAGGAGATGTGACCTGAGCCCTGTGAGCACAGAGCCAAGCGCTTCAGAGCACAGTCGAGGCTTGGGAGGTGGAGCATGGGCCATCCTTAAAGGAAGTTGCGGGAACACTGGATGGGATCATGGCAGGCTCCAGGCAGAACAGTGGGAGCAAAAATCTGGAGGCAGGAAACCCTATACCAGGAAGAGAGAGAAGCCCAGAAACGCCTGCATGCTGCCATTTGGGAAGGAATTGATGGGGGCTTGTAAGAGTATCAAGTAGCCGGGCACAGTGACACACGCCTGTAACCCCAGCACTTGGGAGGCTGAGGCAGGAGGATCGCGAGTTCAAAGCCAGCCTCAGCAATGGCGAGGCACTTAGCAACTCAGTGAGACCCTGTCTCTAATAAAATGCAAAAGAGGGCTGGGGATGCGGCCCAGTGGTCGAGTGCCCCTGAGTTCAATCCCCAGTCCAAAAAAAAGAGTATCAAGTGCTCGCTGCCAGACAAAGGAGTGGGCTCCCTGGACAGTGAAAAGTGGACGGGCTTGAGTGAGAGGGCCCCACACCTGCGCTTCCTCCTGCAGGTGCCCGTGTCCTCTGTCCTCACACCCTCACCCGTCCTCCCGCTGCTAGAGCTCCTCCAGGATGCTCTGGCCCTTGCCCCCCCAGAAGGCTGCCCTTCTAACTCTGTTCCCTTTGCCCAGCAGCCATCAGTGGGCCAGGTGGCCCGCGTGGACGTCAGCAGCAAGGTGGAGGTGGTGTGGGCTGACAACTCAAAGACCATCATCCTGCCCCAGGTAAGACTGGCCAGACCTAACCTCTGAGCTCACAACTGTGGCCATCTGTTGTCCTGAGAGTCTGCGACTGGCTCTCCAGTGTTTCCCCATTGAGCCCAGGTGAGGGGGTGGAGGCCTCCGATCACCTGGTGCCTGTGGGTGCTCACAGACTCCAGGACTTGCCTGGGTTCTCACTGTGCTGAGAAAGCACATGCTACTCCTCAGAAGAAATAAAGATTTTCCCACAGCAGTTTCAGGAGAACTTTAACAGACAAGGAAGGAAAAGGAGAGGAGCTGGCCGTAGTTCCAGCCCCTGCTTCCCGCACCCTCCCTGGGCAGACTGCACAGCACAGCTCTCCTCTCCTGCTGCTCTTCATCTTGGTAGCCTTTCCAGGGAAGGGAACAGAGCCAGTTCTCCCTCCCCTCCTATCACACCCTCCCATTCCTGGAGCAGACCACAAGGCCACCCTGCCCTCACGCAGCTGGCCTGAGTCTTTGCAGGTGGGGCTGGGTTTGCTGAGGTTCCCTCTGGGCCCTCAGCCATGAAAAGATGCTAATAACTGCGAGCACAGAGGAGGAGAGGAGGTTAGTGTGGGCTGTCAGCCTGGGCCATGGGTCCTACTGAAGAGCAGTGTGGGACAGGCCAAGGCCCTTCCCAGAGACTGGGGACAGAAAGGCCCTAGCTGAAAACTGAAGAGCAGAAAACGGGGGAGAGTGGAACGGAGTCCCCAAGGCCTCATGGAGTTCCATCAGCAATGAGGAGGGGTCCTCAGAGCCCCGCCCCAGTGTGGGGAGCTTCCTGTGTGAATCACTGTTGCGCTTCCTCCCGCCCAGCACTTGTACAACATTGAGTCCGAGATCGAGGAGTCAGACTACGATTCCGTAGAAGGCAGTACCAGTGGGGCGTCCTCAGACGAGTGGGAGGACGACAGTGACAGCTGGGAGACAGACAATGGACTGGTGGAGGACGAGCACCCCAAGATAGAGGAGCCCCCCATCCCACCTGCAGAGCAGCCAGCGGCTCCTGAGGAGGACAAGGGGGTGGTGATCAGTGAAGAGGCGGCCACAGCTGCCATCCAGGGGGCTGTGGCCATGGCCGCCCCCATGGCGGGGCTGATGGAGAAGGCTGGCAAGGACGGGCCCCCTAAAAGCTTCCGGGAGCTGAAAGAAGCCATCAAGATCCTGGAGAGCCTCAAGAACATGACCGTGGAGCAGCTGCTGACGGGCTCCCCCACCTCGCCCACCGTGGAGCCGGAGAAGCCGACCCGGGAGAAGAAGTTCCTGGATGACATCAAGAAGCTGCAGGAGAACCTGAAGAAGACCCTGGACAACGTGGCCATCGCGGAGGAGGAGAAGATGGAGGCCGCGCCCGACGCCGAGCGCAAGGAGGACAAGCCCGAGGGGCAGTCACCAGTGAAGGCCGAGTGGCCCAGTGAGACCCCCGTGCTCTGCCAGCAGTGTGGCGGCAAGCCTGGCGTCACCTTCACCAGTGCCAAGGGCGAGGTCTTCTCAGTGCTGGAGTTTGCACCCTGTGAGTCAGCCCTCCCCGGCCTTGCCTTCGGCCTGCCGCAGGGCTCCCCTTTGTGTTCAGACGCCTGGAGCCCAGGTGGTCTGTCCCCTCCCAGCCCCACTTCTGCCCCAGGGACAACCATTCCTAGAGGTCACACTCCTGATGCCAGGAGCAGGTGGGAGGCACCTGGGCCAGTTCGCCTGTCCACACACACACCAGGCAGCTCTCCCTGCAGGCCAGGCCTCCCCTGGGGGGCTGACTGTTCTCTTTCCCCTGCAGCAAATCACTCTTTTAAGAAAATTGAGTTCCAGCCTCCAGAAGCCAAGAAGTTTTTCAGCACAGTACGGAAGGAAATGGCGCTGCTGGCTACCTCGCTGCCTGATGGCATCATGGTCAAGACTTTTGAGGACAGAATGGCAAGTGGGCTAGCATGGGCCTGGCATGGGCTGGCACAGGTGGGCCCTGGGGGCAGTTAGTGCCCAGCCTTGGGTGCCAGCACCTCCAGGGCTGACTGGCACCTGAGTGACCACCTACCCACCTTCTTTTATAGGGGAGGTGATAACTCAGTCAGGTGAGGTCTGACACAGTCATCAGCCCCAGGGGTCTAGACCAGGTGGTTCATTCTTTCCTTCCTTCTTTAAAAAACCAGGTAGAACTTTATATGATTTTCTGAGTCTACTCTTCTTTCTGAAGACTCAGAACGTTACAGAGAAAGCTAAAGTTGCCATGGACCATCCATCACCTTTCCCTCCAAATCCGAGGCCTTTTCTGCTCCTGGAGGTTGAACCTTAGCGGATCTCCCACATGACCTCTTTTGAACAGTGTTGCAATTCTCGCATTGCCACAGTAGACAGTGTCTTGTAGACGTGTTCACACAAAGAGCAGTGCATCCTTCAAGCCTGTGTAGCTGGCTCCCTTCACTCAGCACCCTGGTTCTTGGGATCGACCCTGTGGTTCAGTTGACCCAGCATGTCCCTTCTGTTCTATGCATGCCATGCCCCACTCCTGCTCCTGGACAGGCCTAGCATTTGAGTACTGTTGAGAGAAGGCATCGTGAGGACTGGGCCAGAAGCTTCTCTCTGCCAGCTCCTCTACTCAGCAAACCCTTTCCAGGTCTCCACCATGAACCAGGCACTGTGCTAAATACTGACTGTGAGTCTGAGGCCCCAGCCTGGGCCCTGTCCTGGACCAGAAGGGCCACAGAAAAAAGGAGCAGGGACCTGAGAGTCAGGAGGAGGAGCCCTGTTCACACAGGCCCACCCTGGCTGGCAACAGCAGAGCAGGGCTCAGTGCGACTTGAGATTTTAATACCACTTTTGTTGCTCCTGTGTTTAGGAAGAATTCCTTTAGAAAATTCCCATCTGTCTCAGCTCTGCTAAGGGAAGAAGGGAGCACTAGTTGGTGGTGTTGGTTTTTTTTTTTTTTCCCCAAATCTCAGAAGCTGGCAGGGTGCACAGATCAGAGTGTGCCTGAGAGGATCCCGTTATTCCAGTCAGGACTTCCCCCTCTCTTTCTGCTCCTTGCTCACCCACACCAAGGCTCTGGCAGTCAACACACACACACACCCCTTCAGGACTCGGCGACTCGCTTCTCTGTGGTCTTCCAGCATTTACTCTGGAGTTCAGACTGTAGGTCCCATCCTCCTATAAATGAGACCCCCACCCCAAAGCAAGTGCTTGCACGCGGCGCCTCTGGAGGAGCAAAGCCAGAGCCCCTCTGCCAACCTTGGCCCTCCCTCCCTCCTAGGACCTCTTCTCAGCCCTCATCAAGGGCCCCACTCGAACCCCCTATGAGGATGGCCTCTACCTATTTGACATTCAGCTCCCCAACATCTACCCAGCCGTGCCCCCCCACTTCTGCTACCTCTCCCAGTGCAGTGGCCGCCTGAACCCCAACCTGTACGACAACGGGAAGGTGTGTGTCAGCCTCCTGGGCACCTGGATTGGAAAGGTGAGTGCTGTGCCGGCATCCAGGGGAGGGCAGGGAGAAGGAGTGGGTGGCAGAGGCAGGCTCCATGGTGCTGTGTGTGTTTCAGGGGACAGAGAGGTGGACGAGCAAATCCAGTCTTCTCCAGGTGCTCATCTCCATCCAAGGTGCGGTTGGGCTGGGCAGTGGACGGGGAATGGTGGAAGGTGGCCCACTGGCCCGCTCCTTGGGGGTGGCGGGCAGGCTTGGCCTGATGGGTGACCCCACCCACTGCAGGTCTGATCCTGGTGAATGAGCCATACTACAATGAAGCTGGCTTCGACAGTGACCGGGGCCTGCAGGAAGGCTACGAGAACAGCCGCTGCTACAACGAGATGGCGCTGATCCGGGTGGTGCAGTCTATGACCCAGTTGGTTCGGCGGCCCCCGGAGGTCTTCGAGCAGGAGATCCGGCAGCACTTTAGCACTGGCGGCTGGCGGCTTGTGAACCGCATGGAGTCCTGGCTAGAAACCCACGCCCTGCTGGAGAGGGCCCAGGCACTGCCCAATGGCATCCCCAAGGACAGTGGCTCTCCAGAGCCTCCTGCTGCAGCTGAGCTCTCAGACTCCGGCCGTGAAGAACCTGAGGATGCTGGGCTGGCCCCTGGAGAGGCCTCCCAGGGCTCAGACTCGGAGGGTGGTGCCCAGTGCCCTGCCTCAACTAGCAGGGACCGCACAGACCAGATTTCGGAGACAGCGCCTGACGCATCAGTGCCACCCAGTGTCAAACCAAAGAAGCGGAGGAAGAGCTACAGGAGCTTCTTGCCTGAGAAGAGTGGCTACCCTGACATCGGCTTCCCACTCTTCCCGCTCTCCAAGGGTTTCATCAAGAGCATCAGGGGCGTCCTGGCGCAGTTCCGGGCCGCCCTGCTGGAGGCAGGCATGCCCGAGCGCACGGAGGACAAGTAGCCGCCAGCCCCCAGGAAGGAGCATCACCATGGGAGAGCCAGCTGCTGCCCGCTCACTCCCTCCCCTGGAACCTCCCCTCCTCCTGGACCCTCTGTCCCCAGTGTGAGCCCCTCAACCCTCTGCTCCCCAAGGCAAGTTTGATGCTGAAGTGTGAGGAGTGTCCCGAAACGCTGCGTTTCTGTTCTGAAGCGATACATGGGCAGGTCCCCTGTGGCAAGGAAAATCGGAACCTTGTTGTGATTTTCCACGTATTGCCCAGGCAGAATGTCTCCCGGCACTTGCCCCCTTGCTGTCCCCTTCTCAGGTCAGAGGTGGGGTGTTCCAGGGCCAGGGGACCCTGCAGCGGGGCAAGAGAGTGGATGTGCCTTGCATGAAGTGTGGGCTGCTCCTGCAATGTCCCCAGTCCCTTTCAACCTCTTCAATTGGACTGTGGCCTCCCCGTGTCCCAGACCCTCCTCCTGCTGCCACCGCCACTGGATATGCCCCTAGTCCCCTGGCGTCCACACCACCCCATGGGAGCTGCAGCGCTGTTGCCGACTCCCAGCTCGGCCCGTTTGCCACATAATAGCCTTTAGGCCTGTTGAACTTGCTCTCTAAGAGAGGTTGGGACCGGGCTAGGTTTAGGGTGATGCCCGGGAGAGGTAGTAGCCTCACGCACCCACATGGAGTTAAGGACAGGGAGCTGATGGGGAACAGAGCTGTAGGTGCCTTGGGCTTCCTATCTGTGGCATGTGGGGGCACCAGCAGCTCCGGCCCAGGCCCCACCTGTGGGGACTGCTGTGACACCTGCTGGCCTTCCAGCGAGGGGGCAGGAGCTGCAGGGCAGGTGCCAGGACCTCTCCCCATGTGGTGGCACAAGCCTCTCTGGGATGAGATCTAGGCCTCCGGCAGCCCTGGCTTACAAACTCTGCAGGTGCAGTCTGGAGGGAGAGAGGCAGGGAGGAAGGTGGGGAGGGAGGCGGCAGCAGCGCTCGGTCCCCTCCGGAGACAGGCCCAGAGGTTTACAAGTTTTCTAAGCTTTTGATAATGTGAAGTTCCAGGTTAAGAGGATGCTGTTGAGCACATTGCAGCTATGTAATTTCTGGTGTATGTATGTAATATTTAAGGTTGGAAAAAAATAAATCTCAAAAGCAAAGATATTAACTCTTATTAGAAAAAAAAAGACAAAAAAAAAAAAAAAAAAAAGCCAAAGCATGATGCGTCTTGTCAGCCTTAAGTGGGTTCCACACCTGTGCTGTGCGAGGACCACCCAGGCAGCAGAGCCTCGGGAAGGGCGGAGCTGGACCACACGCTTGGCACTCACTGGGTATCTTCAGAACATCCAAGTGCCTAGTGGGGCTGCAGCTCCCGGGGGAGTCGTGGAGTCGTGTGGAAATGTGAATGCCCACTGCTTACAATATCTGTATAAAGTGCTGTGTGATTAAACTTTTTTTTACTTGCATTTTTTTTTTTTTGTTTTGTTTTGTTTGGCTCATTAACAAGACAAGGTGACACCATTAAACCTGCCTCTGCCATTCATCTGAGCTCCGTTGCCTTTCTTCCCCATGTGCCAGTGTCCCTCCCACACTACCTCCCTGGGAGGGAAGGCTGTGGCAGCAGGTCCCGGCTGCCCTCTGCCTGGAGGCCCTTTGCCTCCTCAGTGGTGGGAGCCACAGGCTGGGAGGTGGGACCTTTCAGTGGGGCTGTCCTCCCGCCTCGGAGCTGGGCTGTGTAGCTGGCCTGATGGTGTTCCTCGAGGGCCATTTCTCAGCAGTGTCTGCCTCTGAGCAGATGTGGTCCCCAACCACCTACAACTGGCCCCTTGGCTCCTTCCAATTCTGGAAGGGCTGACATCACAACATCTGGTGGCAGGCAGGAATCATCCTCCTGGGCTGCAAGCCAAAATGGTTGCCCAGCTGGGAGATTGGCATCTGCTCCTCCCTGCTTCTTCCCTTTAACTCCCGCCCAGCGCTCCTGTAGGACGACCAGTGAGGAAGGGCAGAGGCTGCTGAGTGAGCCTGGGAGGCTGACCACCCTTAGGGGTGCCTTCTTGCTCTCTGCAGTTTCCCCAGTGCCTTTAACAAGAGCTCTTCCTTTCCTGTCCAACCCACACAGGGGTCCAGCCACATTTGCTGACCAGCTGGCTGTGTGGCCCACAGTCAAGAGGCAGGAGCTAGGAGTCTCCCATCTTCCCAGATGTGAGGTCAGGTGATCTGCAAGCTCTGAGGCTGAAGGTGGTCTACTGTGTGCCCATTGCCAAGGTGGCTGTGCCATGCACTGTCCAACCCAGGACTGCCATTAGGGATCATTAACATTAAATTCTGTAGCCTTGGGTCGAGCAAGACCCCATCCCCTCCCTAGTCCCCAGGACTGGACCAGCAGGCTGGGAATGTCACTTTTATTTGAATTTGATTCATGGGACAGGGCTTCCAGAACAAACACAAGTACCTTCCACAGACCACTGGCCCAGCCAGCAGGGTTCCTGCTTATGTTCTGACGTCTTGTGGGAAGAGCCTGAGCGCCCAAAACATAGCCTCTACCACCTTCCTGCCCTTTTCCAGAGGAGGCCCCATCACCCCAGGAGCTGTGGACAGGTCCCCCTGTCCTGGGGGAGGGACAGGCTCCCCAGCTCAGCCTACATTAAGTAGACAAAGGCACAGCAGGCCCATGGGGTCATAAAGGCTCTTGTGGAGGTTCCTGGCTGGGTGGGGGACCCCTGCAGCCACCACTGACCATCCAGAAGTAGTCTGGGTGCACTTGGCCCTGCACAGCCTCACTGACCATCAATTCCCCATCCACAGCAAACACGCCCCTCCCATCCTTAGGCTCCAGGCGGAAGGCAACCACAGGCACGTGCACCAAGTAGGGGCAGTCATATTCCATGTGCTTGCCCTTCTCCATGGCCAGGAAGAGGCGCAGCAGCATGGTCCTGGACACCCCTGCCCGCACGTAGAACAGATGCATGACACCAGCTGCACAGCGGCCCATGGGCGCAGCAAACATCTCACTGCCCAGGTGGGTGTGCAGCAGCGCCAGCACCAGTACAAAGTCCTGGTGAGGCACCACGGTCCAGTGAGACGGCACTGGCTCCTCCAGGGGCACAAGGTGTGCGTCCACAGGGCCCTGCTGCATTGAAGCAGGGGAGGTGGGCATCTCAGAGACAGCACTTCCTGCGGGGAGGTAGGCCAGTTGCCCCCTGTAGGTGCGCAGGGCTGCCAGGCGCAGGAAGGTCCCCAGAGTGAAGCGCATCTCCCCCAAGCGCCGATACTTCTCACTTTCCAGGTCCACATCAGCAATGAAGCCCCAGGCCAGGCTGAGCACAGAGAAGAGGCGCAGCCCTGAAGCGGTGTGCAAGGACAGCAGGTTCATAGGCGACAGGAGCCGCTGGCACAGCAGCTGTGTGCAGTTGGTCAGGAGGTCCTCATTAGTCACCTGCTCATAGCTGTAGGGGAAAAGGTCTGATGGGGCAGGGGAGGAATCCCACGCATCCTCGCCTTCCTCCTCCTCCCTTGTGCTTACAGGCAAAGCAACGGGTACTCCCTAGAGAGTTAGCAGGGGCAGTGACAGAGAACAGGGGGAGGCCCCAGAACTGAGAGCCAGCCTCTGCAGGGATAAGGGGAAGTGGAAGTCACTCCTGCATATGGGAACTTAGAAAAGAAAACCTGGCAGAAGTGGGCACCCAGGGGAAATGGAGGCCCACTCTGGCCCTGGGCTCTCACCCAGCGTAGTGGTTCAAGGAAGCTGCCAGAGCGTTGCCAGAGCCTGCTGGGAGGCTACACAGGGGTTTCTGGATGGCGGTCTCCCAGTCTGGACGCTCCATGAGTCCATTCACCACCTGTAGGCATGAGGGCTCAGCCCTGGAAGCCCCACCCCACGCGCGCCCCAACCCCGGGCCAGCCTCTCCTGCAGGCCTCACCTCATGCATCAGCCCATCCCCAGACATGACCACCAGAGCATCCCAGCGGCCCAGCTCCTCCGCCCGCACCAGCTCCCGCGCGTGGTTCCTCCTTTCTGTAGGAGACATGCAGTTCTCAGGGCTGGTTCCGGCAGGGGATGCTGCCCGCTTCTCGGCTGCTGCGGAAGGAGACTCACCAGTGAGCATCAGGGTGAAGGAGACTTCGGCCTCGTCCAGGAGGGGCTGCACGAGGCTCTGGAAGAGCTGCAGGGCCTTGCCCTTGCCGCCGCGCGGGTTCAGCAGCACCAACACACGGCAAGGCCGGGGGAGCAGGCTCCGGGGCCACCCGCTACAAAAACAAACCTGAGAAAGCCGCGTCCCCAACCGGCCACTAGGGGGCCGAGAAGAGCAACAAGGGCACTGGGGTGGAAACGCAGCGCCAGCAATACCCGGGTACTTAACCCAATAGAGCCCAACCAGAGGACACGACCTCCCGAGGGGAATTCTGGGGTGGGGCGCGCTGCCCCTGGTCCCCCTTTTCTTGGCTCAGGCCCGGTCGATTTCCAGTCTCCTGGGGGGAAGTATTTCTCTCCAGTGTCCCCAGATCCTCTCTTCCGGAGTTCCAATATTTCTGGCGAGGGAAAGAACCCTACAGCACTTCCCAACCAGACCCCCACAAACCTGGATCCATAGCCTCGTCCTGCGGCTCCCGCTGCCAGGGGGTCCCCAGCGCTGTTGCGGCGCTGCCCTCGGTGACCGCGGCTCGTGCTTTCAGCTCCTTATCGGCGCTGCCCAGGAGGGCGTCGCGAGGCTGGCTGTGGGGCTCGCCCTCCCCGCCCGGAGCCGGGGCTGTGGGGGTAACCGCGTCATTCCCTGCAGCGGCCAGATCTGCGGGGCAAGAGGAGGCAGCGCTGGAGGAGTCCAGGGCAGAGCTCCTGGTGCGGGGGCGGCGCCCAGCCAGATCCCGGGACCACGCACCGGGAGTGGCGCGCTCCTGAATCGCCATAAGCCCGTGGGGACTTCGCTTTCTGGAAGGTCCAGAGAGCCGACGTCCGGTGTCACCAAGCAACTGGGTCCCCAGTGCCCCGAGGCGAAGGGTCTCTTCCCCGGGGAATTCCTCTTTGGGGCTTTGGGTTCCGGGCCGAGGGATGAGTCACAGCCCCATGGCGCGCTCTCTCTGTGGGGCTGCCAGGGAGAGGGGGGTCCTGTTGCGCAAAAATCCCAGAACTTGAGCGGACATCTCGAGGCACGAAGTACGGAGCGAGGGTCCCTGTCCCAGACAGCCCGGTCGCCGCGTCCCCTGCCCCGAGTTTCAGAGAAGCTGGGGCCGTGGCACGCCTCCAAGAGCCCTGCTCCGCCGGGATGCCGCCGCGTTCGTGGGAGCCGCGCTCGTCGCGCGAGAGCCGGAGCTGAGCCACAGCTGCCGCCTGCCCTGCCGGAGCGCAAGTGGGCACGGGACCTCGCGGTGCTGGCCCAGTTCCCCGGGGCCCGTGAGGGCGGGCCGCCCAGGAGCCACCAGCCACGGGAGGGCAGGGCGGGCGGCCCTACCCAGTCTGTCTGGTTTTCTGGGAAGGCGACAACGCCGTTCCCTAGAGTGGCCTAGGGCGGAACGAAGCTCGTTCCAGGCTCAGCCCCCGCAACTGAGTGACAACTGAAGCGCCCGGCTGGCACAGACTCCCGGGTCTCGCTGCCTCTGGCCTCAAACTTTTCACTCAACTTCGTTGCGCGGCACCGCGGCGCGGGGAGGGCTCTAGGTCTGGGCCCGGCCTAGCCACGCCCCTCGCGGCTCCAGCTAGCGGGGGTGGAACCCGAGCTCCGCGTGGACCCGGGCCCTGGACCCGGGCCTCGCCGCGCCGCCCCCAGCGCGGTCGCGCCCACGGCTCGGCCACGCGCAGGTTCCCGCGGAGTCCCGCGATGCGGCTGCGCGCTCCCGCCGCTCCGAGGAGGTGGCGCCGCCGAGGGACTGGAGGAGCACTCGGCCGGGCGCGGACTCAGCGTCCCCGGCGCGAAGGTGAGCTCGCCGCACGAGCCGAGGGGCGGGCCCCGCGCGAACACGTCTGGGTGCCCGGAGTTTGAGTGGGCACCGGGCGCGTGTGATTTTGCGCTCTGGGAAGACCCTAGGCTGCTCCCGGACGCCTCGATCTCGCAGCCCCCGGCGCTGCAGGCAGACCCATCCCAGCTGCTCGAAGCCAGGAATGCCGCGACCCCTTCGCACGCCCCAGCCTAGCCCACCCGGTATTCGAAGTCCGGACCCCGCCCGGCGCCCGTTCTCCCGAGCTGGGACATCTCACCAGCCACCCGCGGGCTTTCTCTCTTTCTCCCCAGGTCTCCCGCGGAGGGCTATTTTTAACTTCCTGACTGCCGCTGGGCCACACAGCCACAGCGAGCCCAAAGCAGCCTGGCGCGCCGTCCGGGGCCGATCTGGGCTGGCCCTGGGGCTCCGCGTCCGAGCACGCGGTCGGGAGGAGGGGGCTTTGTCAGCAACCCTAAAGTTGGAACCTTGCCCTGGGAACACCATCGAGGCTCACCTGGGCCAGAGCAGCTGCCCGCAGCGAGCAGTCCGGGTCCACGTTCCTCGCCCGCCCGCGAGGAGCCCGGCGGTGTGGAAGGCCTGGGGGTCCAGCTGGGGATGGAGAGGCACGCTCGGAGGGCGTGGCCCCGCCGCCCCCGCGCGGGGACGCCAACGCGCTCGGGAGTGTCGGCCTCAGTTGGCAAACCCGCACGCGTGTGTCAGTGTCGGATACATTCCGCGGCAAGTGACCAGAACGTGTGACCAGAACGTGTCCGAGAGCAACGCGAATGAAATCCCTGGAAGGTTATTTGCAGAGAATGGGAGGAAGACGTTGCCAAGGCCGAATTGATAATCTGACCAGGTAGGGCCACACTTGGGAAGGGGACCCGCAGGAGACTCAGGTGGTCAGGTCCTGGCTCGGAGAGCCCAGGTTCCCTCGCCCCCCCACCCCACACCTCTCTTCTATAGCTTCCTAAAGAGGCTGGCCCGGGAGGAGCGCAGAGCCAATTTGCCCTGTGGCGCCCTGAATTCGGGCACGCCTCGGTGGTGTCTTCTCTTCCAGAGGACCCCACAACCCGACCCCTTTTCCCAACACGTGGGGGTCCCCGGGCGGGGCACTCAGGATGGGACTCTCCACCCGCGCTCCGCACGCCTCCGAGCCGTGTGTGCTTCCGCTTTGCGCGATCCCGGCACAGCCCCGGGCCGGGTCCTGAGCGTTCCGGGATCGTCCTGAGAAGGTGACTCAGCGACACGTTCACGGGTGGAGAAACGCCCGGAAACGCGAAACGGGGAAGGAGCAGGGGCGTCATCGCACTCCCAGCGCCGCGCTTTCCTGCCCCCTGGCCCCCCTGTGCCGCAGACCCCAGGAATCCCGCGCAGGCGGGAGAGGGCAGCGCTGCAGCCGCAGTGCCGCGGTCATGCGCTGCGGGGACGCGAGCACCGGCTGGAGGAGGGTCTCCGCTCGGGAGCCAGGTCTGCCCGCTACTCCCTTCTCCCCCTTTTTTCCTTCCCCTGTCCTCCAGTGACCGTTAGGGACCAGGTCCGGGCTTTGGCGCCTAGATGACGCGGGTAGGAAGCTGTGCTCCCCAAGATCTCAACCTTGGAAGGGACCAACTGCGGGGACCGACCCGGCGTTCCCCGCTTCTGCTTCCTGGCTCAGAAGAACATTTCTATCCGGCCTGACAAGCCGCCCTTGTTAGCGGCTGAAGAGGGGAAACTGAGGCAAGGGGTTTTAAAGCCCGCCTGAAACAGGGCTTCCCTGTTTCTGGGGGGGGGGGGGAGGGGGCAGGCTGCAACCCCTGGGTCCTAGGGCTGGCGAGGAGGGAGTGGAATTGACTGGAAACAGCTGGAGCCTGCAGGGCTCTTGATCCCTTGAGCCTTCTGAGGGCCCAGCTCCCCTCCCAGCTGGGGAAGGCCCAGCGGGAGGGAAGCAAAGGGCAGAGCCCTCTGGCCCCGGTGCCACTCTGCACAATGATTCCTCTGTGCTCCCTGGGCTTCCCCCCACACACACACACCACCCCCTGGTTCTAAGAGCCTCTGCTCTGCCCCACCTCATTCTTGTCACTCACCTCCCCCCACCTCGGTGCCTCTTCCAGACCCCCTTTCCCTTTGTGCCTGTCTAAAGAACTTCATCCCTTTCCCCAGAAACTCACCCATCTGCATTCCTGGCTCAAGAGACAGGATTGGATAGAAGCAAGATGTTTTCTGCTCCTGACACTTTCGGGAACTGAAACTTGAAGGGTTTACTCAAGCAGCCAAACCCTTGCCCTTGGGAGTTGAGTAGCGAACCCCCAGCCCTGCCCCCAGCCTAGGAGGCCAAGTTGGGATAGGCTGGCAGCCTCCCCCTGCCCAGCTTCTCCCGGATATTGGGCATCTGTTGGCCTGATGGATTGCTTGCCACAGCGCTGCCCCAGAAACCCAGCGGTCACCCGGAGTCTCCAAAGAGGAAGCATCTCCAAGCACTTCTCCAGCTTCGCCCCCTCCACCCCCCGCCAGGTTCTGATTAAGCAACCAGTTACTGTGTGTGTCCAGCAGGGCCCACCATGTACCTGGCATCAGGCTTGGGCCAACCACGGGGGTCTGACTTGATTGGCAGTGCGGGACTGGCTTCACAGGTAATACCTGTCTCACAGGTGAACGGAATTGTTTTGCTCTCTCTCTCTCAGCCTCCCCCTCCTGTGGGCAGCCTCCCCAGGGAGACACACCTGAGGGAACCCCCACACACACTTTTTTTTTTTTTTTTTTTTAATATTCATTTATTTTCCTTTGGTTGTACACAATGCAATACACTTATGTTTACGTGGTGCTGAGGATCGAACCCGGGCCGCGCACGTGCTAGGCGAGCGCTCCACCACTGAGCCACAACCCCAGCCCCCCCCCCACACACACTTTTTTAAGAGAGAAAAAAGCAGGCATTCACTGGACCTGGCCAGGTGGTATATGACTTGCTTTTATTAGGAGAGGATTCCTATTACCTGACCCTTCCCCAAGGCTCCCTTCCCTGGATGAGTTCAGCTTTCCAATTACAGGGCCTCCAGACCTCCCTCGACCTCAGGTTCTTTCCCTTTTTACAGTAGTTTATTGCCTGACAGGTTGGAAGGGAAGGAGGTGTCCAGCTCTGCAGATTAGTTTTTAGACTTGTGTTCTAGGGCGGCCCTAGATATGGCTTTCCATTCTGTTTCCTAGATAGTCTTCCCTGTTGACCACGCCTGGTGCTGGTGGTGCCACATGCCACCTGTGGAGATCTGGAGGAACAGACTGGCCACACGGGATTCCTGGCTGCTTGCTGGAGTGTGGGCTTTGCCTTGGTTTCTGGTTCTGTGTGGGGGTGTGAACACTCTGGTTGTGTGTGGGGTGACTTCAAGCTTTGGTGGTCTCATGGAGATCCTTGCTGAGGCTGGGGACTTGGTCTCTGCTGGGCTTTTGGACTTGCCTCCCTCCCGCACACTCTCCTGACTGCAGTTCAGGCTTGTCACCGCCCTGACTGCAGTTCAGGCCTCTGGTACCTCAGCTTCCACCCGTCTCACCTGTTCTCATTTTAGCTGCATCTTCCCTGTGAAAAAGAGTTGGCTGAGATTTCAGCCTCCCAAAGTGCTGGGATTACAGGCGTGTGTATGCGCGTGTGCACGAGGCATCTTCCCTGTGCACAGTATGCTGGGGATAGAACCCAGGGCTTTGCCAGCACTGAGTCTGTGCTCCACCACTGAGCTCTACCCCGGCCCAAGATTCATTGTCTAGATTTAGATGTGCTCTGCATTACTTTCTATGGGCATGTTCTTTCTCAAATGCAAATGACTGGCAGGGAAAATCAATAAGCAGTAAGGACTCTAGTGTGAACCAATGTTTCAGATTTTCTTTCTGTTTTCTTTTTTATTTTTTTTTTAATATTTATTTATTTGCTTTAGTTGTACATGATGCAATGCATTTATGTTTACGTGATGCTGAGGATCGAACCGGGCCGCTCACGTGCTAGGCAAGCGCTCTACCACTGAGCCACAACCCCAGCCTCTTTTTTATTTTTTAAACTTTTGCTGTACAGGGGATTGAACCTACGGTGCTCCAACACTGAGTTACATCCTAGCCTTTAAAAGTTTTTTTGAGGAGCTGGGGTTGTGGCTCAGCGGCAGAGCGCTCGCCTCGCACGCACGTGGCCCAGGTTCTATCCTCAGCACCACGTAAACATAAATGCATTGCATTGTATACAACTAAAGTAAATAAATATTTTAAAAAAACGGATTGTGTACAACTAAAGCAAATAGATAAATATTTTTAAAAAAAAAAAATTTAAAAAAGAGCTCTTTTAAAAAAAAAAAAAAAAAAGTTTTTTTGAGACAGGATCTCACTAAGTTGCCCAGGTGGCCTTGAGCTTATGATCTTCCTGCCTCAGCCTCCTGCCTTAGCCTCCAGCCTCAACATCCCCAGTAGCTGGGATTATTAGCCCCCACCACTGTGCCTGGCTTCATGTTTTCAATGGAAACATGTAACAAGACTAGGTATCTTGAAAGAGGATAATAGTATACATTGTGCATGCTTCTGTAGGTTACAGGAGAAAGGAGGTGTCTGGAAGCCAGGCCTGCCCTCCTCCCAGGGTTGCCAGGGTACAGTCTGTTGGGAAGAGTTTATATCTGTTGACAGCCAGGCTCCCATACTGTCCCAGCTACCTTGACCTTCAGATCCTGGCTTCTACCTTGGCTTATGGCAACTTCAGTTTCCGGAGCAGATGGGTTTGTTCCCCAGGCCTTGGAAGAACAAAGCTGAGTTTTGTGTTGGATGGTGTATTAGGTTCCTATTACTTGCACAAGTTTAAAAAAAAAACAAAAAACAAAAAACAAAAAAACAAACAAACAAAAAAAAAAAAAAAACGCCAATTTGTCTTCCATTTCCAGAGGTCAGAAGTCACAGTGGACCTGTGGGACTGTGTAGCCCTGTCTTTTCCAGCTTCTAGGAACCACCTGAGTTCCCTTCACCTGGAAAACCTGCAGCCTCTCAGCCTCAGATCTTATCTCTGGCTTCTGCTTGTGTTGTTCTATCTTCTCTCACTCTGGCCTTTGTTCCTGCTGTAAGGATCCTGAGATTACGATGGCCCCACCCAGAGAGCATAAGATAACATCCTGCTTCAAGGTCCTTCATCCCATCTGCACTGTCCCTTTTGCTATATAAAGTAACATGTTCATTCACAGGTTCTAGGGATTATGACAGGGACACCTTTAGGTGTCCCTTTACCTATAGGACTCTTTACCTATTCATCTGTGGTTGGCAAAGTAACCAACCACAGATGAATAGGTAAAGAGTCCAGAATCTGTGTCCTTACGTGGCTCCAAAACCTTCTTTTCCAGCTCCTCCTCCCTTTCCCCAGCTCTACCCAAGTGAACATAAACCAGCACCTTGCTATCCCCGCAAATAAAGCATATCCCGATTTAGCTAAAAACATCCTTTTTGGGATCAAGATGTGATTCTATAGACTTTGTGGTCTTTGACTCATCTAGCACAAAGAAAATTCATTTCCATTTTTTGAAATGACCCAAGAGGGAGAAATTGGCATCTTTGCTAAACAGTAATTACAGAATTGCAAAACCCCAGCTCTTCACCTGGGGAGGTGTTGGAAATGGACCAGACCATCCATTTGCAGCCAGGCAGAATTCCCCACACTGCTTTGCAGGAAGGGCTTGCCCCCAGGCACAGCCCCCTGGGCAACAACAAAAGTGTGTGGCCCTCCCAGCTCCTGTCATGTGACCTGGCAGTCTAGCTGCTTCTGTTCCTCTGTGGCAAGGCTGGGCCAGGCCAGCCACACTGACACCGCTGCCCCAGGGAAGAGTCATTCATTGGAAGCATCAGTTCCCGTTCAGGCCCAAAGTGGGCTCTGGCGTGGCCTTCCATGTCCAACCCCACATCCTGAACACTTTTGCCCAGAGTACAGCCAGGCCCCGTCCACCCACCTCCTGGGGACCCTGGCCCAGAGATCTCACCTCCCAGGGAGGACAAGCCCAAAGGCTGTGTGTCACATGGCCTTGGCAGTCACAGAACAGGAAAGCAAAGCTGCTTTTATCTCAGCAGCCAAGCCCTGATCATGGAGGCTGGGGATGGGTGTACATGGTTTTCCTGGGGCCTTTTGTTTTGGAATGTTTTCTACTTGCACATCTCAGAAGCTAAAATGTGTCCTTGGGTGGTTCCCAAAGCAAACAGACAGCAGGTTGGAGACGGGCCCCAGCCTGGCAGTGCTTTTGCTTCCTGGTCTGGGCCTGTTTCCACCCACCTGAGGGTGGGTCCACGCCTGCCCTGAGCCACTGTGAAGTCCTCCTCACCCTTTCCAAGACAGCACAGGAGTCTTTGAGGACACCCTCCTGGTGGCCGTCCCGGGGTGCACCTGTCTCCTCTTTTACGCCAACAAGCAGCCTCTCTGGCTTCCTCGAAGCCGATTAATGGGGGCAGGCAAGGGAGGGACGTCCTATTCACTGAGCTGGGAAGAGACATGGAGCCTGGTGAGAGGCTTGCCTGCTCCTCATGCTCATTATCCACATCCTGAAAATAGAAATTCCCCTTCCCTGGAGGCTCATCTCCTGAAGGTCAAGCCCTTCGATTATTTCCAGACACAAACCTGGCTACAGAAGTAATGATTGTGCAGGATGGCTGGACAGCCGGGCCTGGGAGCCACGCTCTGGACAGGAGACTTTTTTTTTTTTTTTTTTTTTTGTACCGGGGATTGACCTCAAGGGCACTTGACCCCTGGGCCACATCCCCAGCCCTTTTTTGTATTTTATTAGAGACAGGGTCTCACTGAGTTGCTAAGTGCCTCGCCATTGCTGAGGCTGGCTTTGAACTCGCCATCTTCCTGCCTCAGCCTCCCAAGAGCTGGGATTACAGGCATGGTTACAGACAGGAGGCCTTTGCCTGATTCGGATGCCCCAAGCCTTTGTGCAGAATGGAACAGTGTGGTGATCCGGCAGGACGCCTCTCTAGAAGCAGAGTCTCTTGTTGTGTCTTTTTTTTTTTTTTTTTTTTTTGTACCGGGGATTGAACTCAGGGGCACTTGACCACTGGGCCACATCCCCAGCCCTTTTTTGTATTTTATTAGAGACAGAGTCTCACTGAGTTGCTAAGTGCCTGGCCATTGCTGAGGCCGGCTTTGAACTCGCGATCCTCCTGCCTCAGCCTCCCAAAGTGTTGGGATTACAGGCGTGCGCCACCACGCCCGGCTCTTGTTGTCTTTGCTCATTGCCTCAAAGTCCTGATGGCTGCGACAGGACTGTCATGTTGAGGGTGAGCTAGGATGTCATTTCTCCTTCGAGGCACCATCAGAGGATCCCAGCAGCCTCCTCTGATAGCCCCCATTTTAAAACTGAATGGGTAACCAGGTGATTATCTGGCTTGGTGCTGAGGATTTTTTTTTTTTTTTTAATTAAATGTCTGGTATTTCAAGACGTGCAGATTGGCTAGAACATATGTGTGTGTGTATCTCTGTGTATATGAATAAATCAAAACAGAAAGGGCCTGGAGCATGCTCTAGAGCAACCAGGAACTTATAGGTGACAGGAACGCTGCAGTCAGAAGGGTCCCGCACACAAAGTCCTGAAGCAGTGCTGGCAGCTGACCTCCCAGGCACACACCCTGCTGGCAGATGCCACAGAGCCCCCAGGGATGAGCCTGCACCTGGATGTGCACTGCTGCCACAGAGATACCGTGAGCTCAGGAAGGGCACCTTCTGCACCCCACCTCCTCCTAGCTGGGCACAGCAGGCCGGGGGGTTCCAGAAAGGGCAGATGGTCCTGATGTAGAGTTAAAAAGACACATCAGTCTTCCTGACCCTGCATGGCCTAGAAAAATCCATAGCATCAGAACTTGGCATTTGCAAACAAGCATGAGCCATCTTCGGCTGAGTTCCAATTGCCATGGGACAAGTTTCTGTAACTCCTTGGTTCTCAGAATGAGAACGCTGAGCTCTTAAGGGAGACCGCTCCATAACTGCAAAAGATGACAGTGCAGGGCAAAAAAAGGTCTGGGGCTCTGCCTCCTCCGGCTCTTGGCGGCCAGGGCGCTGCAGTCCTCACGGGGCTCTCTCATCCAGTGGGTAGCCGCCACTGGTGCGGGAGACACGTTGGCAGGGAAAGGCTGAGGGGGAGCCTGGAGCCACAGCAGACCCCAGGACGCTGAAGGGCTCATCTCTGAGGGCTCGGGGGTGTTTGATGAGCTGTGGCCTCTGAGAACAAAAGCAGAAACCTCGGTCCAATTCTGCACCGGGACCCTGGGCGCTGTGAGCGGCTAACAAAGGCTGGCGTGTGGACCGCGAAAACATGGCAGATCCCAAGCCAGCAGGGCCAACCAGTCCTTGAGGACAAGATCTTTTAAAATAAAGGACTTGAGGCTGGGGTTGTGGCTCCGCGGTAGAGCGCTCGCCTAGCATGTGCGTGGACCGGGTTCGATCCTCAGCACCACGTAAAAATGAAATAAACGCATTGTGTACAACTAAAGCAAATAAATATTTTAAAAAATTTTAAAGGAAAAAATATATAAAGGAGTTAAGGTTCCAACTTTAAAAAAATTAAACATACAGGCCGGGCGTGGTGGCGCACGCCTGTAATCCCAGTACTTGGGAGGCTGAGGCAGGAGGATCACAAGTTCAAAGCCAGCCTCAGCAATGGCGAGGCACTTAGCAACTCAGTGAGACCCTGTCTCTAATAAAATGCAAAAAAAAGGGCTGGGGATGCGGCCCAGTGGTCGAGTGCCCCTGAGTTCAATCCCCGGTACCAAAAAAAAAAAAAATTAAACATATACACCAGATGTGGTGCCACGTGCCTATAGTCCCAGCTACTCTGGAGGCTGAGACAGGAGGATTGCTTGAGCCCAGGAATTCAAGGCCAGCCTGGGCAACACAGTAAAACCCTATTTCTTTAAATAAATGAATAAATAAATAGACATATGATTACCATATGACTCAAGAAACTTCTACTACTTCTAGGTACGTAGCTGAGATAAAATGAAAACACATGTCCACACAAAAACTGGGGCAGGAGCAGGGGCTGGGGTTGTGGCTCAGCGGTAGAGCGCTCACCTAGCACGTGCGCGGCCCAGGTTCAATCCTCAGCACCACATAAAAACACATTGTGTACAACTAAAAGCAAATAAATAAATATTAAAAAAAAAAAAAAACTGGGGCAGCGTGTTCATGGTAGCATTATTCACGATGGCCAAATGCTGGGAATGACCCAAATGCGCCTCTGTGGATGAGTGGGTAAAAACAATGTGACATGGCCATACAATGGAATATTATTTGGTCATTGTGTTAGCTTTCTGTTACCATCACAGATACCCAAGATAATCAACTTATGAAAAAGAAAGGTTTATTTTGGCTCACAGTTTTAGAGGTTTCAGTCCATGGTTGCTTCGGGCCTGAGGTGGTCCATCGTCATAGACGCATGGAGTGGAGAAAAACCGCTGACCTCGTGGCCAGGGGTGAAAGAGATCAAGAAGAAGAGGCTGGGTCTCCCTGTCCCCCTCAAGGGCACACTCCAATGATGTAAAGATGTCCCATTAGACTGGGGTTGTGGCTCAGCGGTAGAGAGCTCGCCTAGCACATGTGCGGCCCGGGTTCGATCCTCAGCACCATGTAAACATAAATGCACTGCATTGTGTACAACTAAAAGCAAATGAATAAATTTTTTTTAAAAAATCCTAAAAAAACCACCAAAATCCTAAAACTTAGTGAGACCCTGTCTCTAATTAAAAAACACAAACAAGGGCTGGGGATGTGGCCCAGTGGTCGAGTGCCCCTGAGTTCAATCCCCGGTACCACACACACAAAAAAAACCACTGTTAATTTCTTTTAAAAAAAAAAAAATTTATTCCCACTGTTAATTTCAACAGTACTTATGACACTTTTGTCCCTAGGAGGTCTTCTCCCAGCTATCTAGATTAGTACCCAAATGAATGATTATCAAAGAATGAGTTATAGGGGCTGGGGTTGTGGCTCAGCGCTAGAGCGCTCACCTAGCACATACGTGGCCCAGGTTTGATCCTCAGCACTACATAAAAATAAAGGCATTGTGTACAACTAAAACAAATAAATAAATATTAAAATAAATGAAAGATCTCCCATTAGGCCCCACCTCTTAAAGGTTCTCCCACCTCCCAGTAGCACCGGGGCCTTTGGGGGACACTTACCTAACCAAAGTGGTCATACAAAGAAATGGAGTCCGGCCGGGCACGGTGCTGCACACCTGTAATCCCAGCACTTGGGAGGCTGAAACAGGAGGATCACGAGTTCAAAGCCAGCCTCAGCAATGGTGAGGCACTTGGCAACTCAGTGAGACCCTGTCTCTAAATAAAATACAAAAAAAAGGGCTGGGGATGTGGCCCCACTGGTCGAGTGCCCCTGAGGTCAATCCCTGGTACCAAAATAAATAAATAAAAGAAAGGAAAAGAAATGGAGTCCAGATACATATTAGAATGTGGATAAACCTCAAACATATCATGCTGGGTGAAAGAATCCAGATGCAGAAGGCCACATATGGTATGCACCCACTTCTATGAAATGCCCAGAGGGGCAAAATCTTTAAAGACAGAAAGCAGACCAGTGACTGTCAAGGCCAGGGAGGCAAGTGTGAGTAGCTGCTCAGTGGCTATGGGATTTTATTCTGGGGTGATGTAAATGTTTTGAAATTAGATAAAGGGACAGTTTCACAACATTATGAATGTGCTTAATACCACTAAATTGTTACTTTAGGACGGTTAATTTTATGTTCTTTTTTAAAATACTTTTAGTTGTAGATGGACACAATCCCTTCATTTTATTTTATTTTTTAAATATTTATTTATTTGTTTTAGTTGTACACAATGCATTTTTTTATTTTTATGTGGTGCTGGGGATCAAACCTGGGCCACGCACGTGCTAGGCAAGTGCTCTACCGCTGAGCCACAACTCCAGCCCCAGTATCTTTATTTTATTTATTCATTTGTATGTGGTGCTGAGGATCATACCCAGTGCCTCACATGTGTGACACAGGCACTCTACCACTGAGCTGCAACCCCAGCCACAATTTTATGTTGTTTTAATTTCACCACAGCTCTATTTTCATGATTTTCTTTTTTAAATGAGGGACTTGACTGGGCACACGCCTCTAATTCCGGTGGCTCAGGAGGCTGAGGCAGGAGGATCATAAGTTTGAGGTCAGGCTCAGCGACTTAGGGAGGCCCAAAGCCACTTTATGAGGGACCTGGAGGAACAGGCAGGGTCTCATTCTTCTGTGATGCACAAATGTCCGTTGTTTCTAAGCCTGCAGTGCCTACACTGTCCCTGCTACGGGCTGTCCTAGCCCGAGGCTTCCCGGCTCTGCACAGCCACCCTGTTCTCTGTAGCCAACACGGGCTCAGCGTGACAATATGTACATTCCTTCTCTTTTTTTTTTTTTTTTTTTTTTTTTTTTTTTTTGTCACAGAAATGGTCTTCGCTCTAGGTTTGGTGGACATTTTTTCAACTGCCATTTTGCCTTGCTGCTGGAAGTTAAAGGGACTCATTTGGGGACCTGGTCCTTTTCCTGGCTGGCATCTGTAATGGCTCTGTAAACCCTTTTAATTCAGAGATCCCTCAGTCTCCAGAATTTTGGTTTAACATCTGATTTTAATGCAGATGCTGAATGACCAATTCCGCAGCAAATGAGAGCCCGAAGCCTGTTTTCCAAGTCGGTGGGCATGCACAGAGATTCCTGTAATTGCCACAGAAAACTTTTGTAGGGCCTCACGGACCGTAATGGTCCTCTGACAATTTCGTGTCTGGAAATGAATCAGGCTTAGTGCAGAATGACACACACTATTACAATCTCTCCCCACTTCCTCCCAGACACCAGCGTGGGAATGTGGGAACGGTGACAAAGCTGGCTGCCACCCAGGCTCCAAGGAAGGGGGTGGGGGGCCAGCCCCAGATCTGCGCCTCTCACAGTCCCTCCCACTAGATGGTGTCAACGCCAGGTGCTCTCCTGAATTAAAAAGCTAAATTACATCCGACGTCCCTGTTGAACGGTAATGCAGATTTGGAAAGGCTTTTTCTTAATATCTAATTGGCATTTAATTACTAGGGGATTCCATTTGCCCTTGGATGTAAAATGAAGCTAAATTTGCCTTCCCTCCTCGCACCCTCGTGGCTGCCTTGAGTTCTCTTGTTCCTGCCGTCTCGCCACACCATTTTCTGCTCTGGATTGGATTCTGAGAACCTGGCCGTGTTTCCGTGGTGGTGGTTTTAGAATAGCAGAGAGGAAGGACAGGAGGAGGAAGAGGAGGGAAAGGAGGAAGAAATGGGCAGGGATGGGGGCAGGGAGACCCTGGGATGCTCCCCTATGGGGTGTCACCTGCCTTGTGAAGCAGAACCGTGTGCCTACCTGGACTTGGACTTGCGGTGGCATTTGGCTGTGTCTTTCCACCAGCCGTGACATGGCACTGCACGAACCCTTCCTGGAGATTCACTAGAAGTCCATTTTTCATCCGAGAGAGGACCATATGTTCCTGGAAGCGCCCGACTCCCTAGGGGAGCTTCCAAATGATCGGTTTGTGAGTAATGCCACCCTAGAATGCGGTGACCCGAAGCAACAATTTCCCATCTCGGACAGTGGGCTGCGGCTGGACGGGGCTCAGCTGGGTTGTTCTCACTGGGGTCTCCCCTGGTTGTCGTGTCAGTGGGGCTGAACGTCGGAGATGGCGCCCCGCCATGCCTAGGGCGATGCTGCCTGCCAGCTGGGACTGTCAGCTGGAGTGTGACCTCTCCGTGTGACATGCAGCTAGGACCCAAGGGGAAATGTTCTGAGTGGTCCTGTGGAGACCCAGTCAGACGCTCCGAGACTTCTCCAGCCTTAGCCTCAGAAGTGCCAGAGCCTCAGTTCTACCACACCCTGTTGGTCAAGTAAGTCACCGAGGCCAGCCCAGATTCCAGGGCCAGAGTGAGGCTCCCAACCTTGTGAGGAGCAGCGCGTGCCTGCAGGCAGAGAGGCGGTGGGAGCAGCCATCTTTGGAGGTTCTCCAGCTCAGGAAGTAAGAACTGTAGACCCCTTCGCGGGTGTTTTCAGAAACCCCAGTACCGCCGGGCGCGGTGGCACATGCCTGTAATCCCAGCACTTTGGGAGGCTGAGGCAGGAGGATTGCGAGTTCAAAGCCAGCCTCAGCCATGGCGAGGCACTTAGCAACTCAGTGAGACCCTGTCTCTACATTTAAAATATACAAAAAAAAAAGGGTTGGGGATGTGGCTCAGTGGTCGAGTGCCCCTGAGTTCAATCCCTGGTACCAAAAAACAAAACAAAAAACAAGAAACCCTGGGCTGGGGTTGTGGCTCAGCGGCAGAGCGCTCGCCTCGCACGTGCGCGCCCGGGTTCGATCCTCAGCACCACGTAAACATAAATGCATTGCATTGTGTACAACTAAAGCAAATAAATAAACATTAAAAAAAAAAAAAAAAAAAAAAAACAAGAAACCCCAGTACCTTGGTGGCCGAATGCCCCTGCTGGTCCTGGTCCTGTGACTGAGGCCTGCCACCCTGTACCTATCCTCAAGCCCCCTCTCTAGGAGGCCACAGATTCCCCACTTCCTCCTTGGGGCCAGGGCCGGCCTCTCTGCCCTCTGGTCCCATGCCTGCCACTGTGCTGGGCCACGCAGTTGGGAGGCTTCAGGAAGGAAGGCTGTCATTTTTTTTCTAGTAACTACAGCTGCGCTTGGTCAAAACCCCCTTCGCCACATTGGCACAGGCTTCTGTGGAGCCACTCCCGGCTCACAGAGGGGTTTAAGACTTGTCCAAGACTCCCGTCCCCCATCTCCCCCAGCACGGGCCAGGCCAGAGGTTCCACACTGCAGCAGGGAACCCCGTGTGTTGCTGGCCGGCCACGCCACCCCCTGCCCTGGGCTTTCTTCTCCGAGGTTGAGGCAGGAAGGAGAGAAATGGAAAACAGATGTGTTTCCTGCGGTGGTGACATTGCTGTTCCCTTGCCCTGG
Source organism: Tamias sibiricus (assembly GCA_025594165.1). NCBI lineage: Eukaryota > Metazoa > Chordata > Mammalia > Rodentia > Sciuridae > Tamias > Tamias sibiricus. Next base: position 5,697,068 of record CM046660.1, read on the forward strand.
GTGGGGGGTGGTCTTCAAACAAGGAAGACCCAGCTCATTCCTCAGGGCGGGGCTTCTCCTCCCCTGCACTGTTGACTTTGGGGGCTGGACCGTCCTTTGTGTGGGAATCTGTGCTATGGACGGTTTGGCAACACTCCTGGCCTCTACCCACTAGATGCCAGTGGTAGCCCCCACTGGCATCTAGTGGGTAGATGCCACTAGATTATGGCAACCCAAAACGTCTTCAGGCCTTGCCAGATACCCCTGGGGGACAAGCCTGCCCCGACTAAGAATGACCACTCTACGTACTTGGTGGGAACAAGGGGCCCCACAGGGCAGCCGACACTCTGTCCCAGGACTCCTGGGTCACATGTTCTTGCCGGTCCTGGGAGGTGGCCTTGTGCACTGCTGTCCCCGTCCTGGAAGCTGCACTTTTCTCCAGCAGCTCTGGATCCCAACTCTGGGGCCTGTGGGTGCCGCACCCACCTTCTGAGGGGCTGGACCGGCCCACCCTCAGCCTTGGATGACCACTCACTGTGCCAGCTGCTCTGGGCACTTTCTAAACCTCAGGAACCCCAGGGAAGACCAGCCAGTGTGTGACCAATTAGATGGCCACGTGGGCACAGGCCTTCCTGACTGTCTCCCCACATGCTTTACAATGAGTCCTCTGTGTCCCCAGCCCCCAGCCCCTACCTGGTTTCAAGAAAAACCTGTCCTGTCCTGGTGGAGAAGGGAGGGCTCCTGTCATAGACAGCTGTCCTCCCAAAATGTGACCTCATGGCCCTCCCCACATTCTCTGGGGGCAGGATACAAGCACTCCTAACACCAACTGCCCGGAGTTGGAATGAGTGTCACGTGTAAAGGGCACAATCCTCCCAGAACAGCCCCCACTGCAAGATCAGGGGTCCTCACCTTTGACCAGTTGGCTACAAATTTGGGGGATTCCCATTGCCTGCAGCAGACCCAGAAATCCGCTGGAATGCCTCACAGCACCCGGGAAAGTGCTGAATTCACTTTTACAGTTTTACCAGACAAGAGACCATAAATCAGAACCAAACAAGGGGAGAGATGCATAGAGCCAAGTCTGCTAAAGCAAAGCTTTGTTATCCTCAGGGACACGTGTCCCTCCTGCCACACTGATGGGTGACAGCCCCTGTCCTGTGTTAGTGTCCAGATTTTGGTTTTGTGGTGGTGGAGATGGAGCTGGACTTTGGTGCCCGAGATCCCAGCACCCACCGGGCACTGCTCCCTCCTCGGGCTTCTGGGACCTGTCACTCCAACAGCTCCCCTGTCCTCCCCACTGCAGGGCTGGGGTTCCACCCCTGCCCCCCAGCGTCTACTTTCTGCAGCTTCTGTCCTGCAATTTCCATCTGCCCAATTCCCTATATTAAATTATTGGTTAGCATCAAGAGGTTGCTGCTTCCTTGCTTGGTCATAAATGCTTCCATCTCCCTCCACCCAATGACCAGCACGTGCCCGACCCTGCTGTAAGAGCCTGACTCGCTCAGCTCTCACAAACCCTGTGGGATCGCGCTGATTGTTGCCATCATCCAGAGGCGCAAAGGAGGCGCGGAGGGCAGAGCTGTTTGCCAAGGTCACAGGCCCGATAAGAGCTGGCTCCCAGCTCTGGAGACACCACTCCTATGCTCGGCCCTGCAGCCTCCTAGAGTGTCCCTGGATGGCAGTGCGCGACCACGTACTCCTCCAGCTTGTGGCTGGACCATGGCTGTCATTGTATACTCGTAGTTTGGAGGGTCTAGCTATTAGGACCTGGGTCTCCCAGAACATGTCAAATCTGGAACAGTTGAGCCAAGCTTTGCCCTTCCTGCATTATCTGCTTCATGGTGTTCCTCCCTCCTTTTCTTTCTCTTTTGGCTAGTCTTGCCAATGCTGCCATAGGTCTAGCCACATGTCTCATTGGCAGGAGTTTCTGGAACACACTAGAAGGCCCTAGATGGTTTCTAGGAACCAAAGGCTTCAAGAATGGTGGGGAACAGCCGGGTGTGGCGGTGCACACCTGTAATCCCAGCACTTGGGAGGCTGAGGCAGGAGGATCGCAAGTTCAAAGCCAGCCTCAGCAATGGTGAAGCACTTAGCAACTCAGTGAGACCTTGTCTCTAATAAAATACTAAAAAGGGCTGGGGATGTGGCCCAGTGGTTGCATGCCCCTGAGGTCAATCCCCGGTACCAAAAAAAAAAAAAAAAAAAAAAGAATGCGTGGGGATGTGGGACACCTGAGTGCTTCCAGTGGCCTCCACCAGGAGCTACCAGGATCCCATGTGCAGGCGAGGCCCTGTCCTGTGGAGGACTCTGGACCCTGGACCTTGTGAGTTCACCCCGGATTTTCCAGCGGCCATGACAGCAGCCACTCTCTACCACTGTCCTTGCTGAAGTTGGGAAGGGTCACTCCCAGCAGGCTTGGCTCCTCTGCCCAGTGTTTGGCCCTCATCCCCAGCATGGTTTCTGGTATCCTATAGAGAGAATCAGCTTAGAGATCCAAGTTGATATTATTTTTAGAAATAGAGATCATCTGTTCAGAGAATGAAAACAGCGAAAGTCCTCATATTTTTCCAAAGTTCAAGTTGGGGTAAGGTAATGTGGATGCAAAGCTCCTGAATTACAAGGGCCAGGGGTGCGGCTCAGGAGTACAGTATGTGCTGGGCTCAGCATGTGAGGGGCCCTGGGCCCCAACCCCAGCACCAAAAAAGAAGAAGAAAAAAAAATCAGAAACCAAGTTATTGCTGAAATGTTCTCTTTTGTTGCAAAGATTGACCTTGCCTTCCGACAGTCCCTGTTTGTCCCTGAACAGGGACAGCCATCCTAACACATCCCTCTTTGTTTTGTTATGTCTGTTCTCAGACCTGAATCCTTGCCACTCTTTGTCATTTAGTTTCTAGAAGGGAGGGATCATCTTTCCATAATTTATGCTGAGCCTGCAGTCTGGTTAACAATGGGGAATCTTTTTTTTTTTTTAACTTGAAAACTAAAATCCAGCTGCCTCGGAAGAATGTCACCTTGTGGCAGGCAAGCTGGTTTTGTTCCTTCAGGTCTCCAACAAGCCTGGGGGCTCAAGGACTAGCCTGGGTTTATAAAGAAACCAAACAAAGCAAAACTGAAAATGACCATATGGAGTCTCAAAAGCAACAACAACAAAGGCACTTTTTACAACATGAGCTGAAGACTCTTTCTCCTTGTTCCAGATCCTCAGTCTGAAGGCCATGGCTGGCAGAATCCCTCCTTGCTCCTGGGAGGTCCGTCTTTGTTCTATCTGGGTCTTCAACCAATTAGATGAAGCCCACCCATGTTATGGAAGGTAATCTGCTTTATTCTAAGTTCACCGAGTTAAATGTTGAAATCCACCCCCCAATAAAAAACCCATCACAGGGGCTGGGATTGTGGCTCAGCAGTAGAGCGCTTGCCTAGCACGTGCGTGGCCCGGGTTGGATTCTCAGCACCATGTAAACATAAATGCATTGCATTGTGTACAACTAAAGCAAATAAATAAACATTAAAAAAAAAAAAAACATCGCAGAAACATCCAGGATAATATTTAATCAAATATTTGAGCAGCATGACCCAACCAATTGGACTCATAAAATTAACCATCACAGACCTCTAAGAATTTACACTTAGGAAGAAAACAATCAGCAGAAATTATTAGGCACAGCCGTGCCTAATTGAGATCACCCAGATACTGAGGCAAGAATGCCGCACAGGTGTTATGGGGACACCTAAACAAACCCTCTGTTTTGCTTGCTCGTAGTCAACTTAAAGATCACTAATTTTTTTTTTTTTTTTTTTTTTTTTTTTTTGTGGTACCGGGGATTGAACTCAGGGGCACTCGACCACTGGGCCACATCCCCAGCCCTTTTTTGTATTTTATTTAGAGACAGGGTCTCACTGAGTTGCTAAGTGCCTCGCCATTGCTGAGGCTGGCTTTGAACTCGCGATCCTCCTGTCTCAGCCTCCCAAAGTGCTGGGATTACAGGCGTGTGCCACCGCGCCCGGCTCCCAGCCCTTTTTTTTTGTATTTTATTAGAGACAGGGTCTCACTGAGTTGCTAAGTGCCTCGATATTGCTGAGGCTGGCTTTGAACTCGCGATCCTCCTGCCTCAGCCTCCCAAAGTGCTGGGATTACAGGCGTGCGCCACCACGCCCGGCTTAAAGATCACTAACTTTGAGCCAGGCATGGTGGTGCATGCCTGTAGTCCCAGTGACTCAGGAGGCTGAGACAGGAGAATCTCAAGTCTGAGACCAGCCTCAGCAAGTTAGCAAGACCCTGTCTCAAAAAATAAAAATGGTGCTGAGGATCGAACCTGGGCCGCGCACGTGCATTGTATACAACTGAAACAAAAAAATATTAAAAAAAAATAAAAATAAAAATGGGCTGGGGATGTGGCTTAGTAGTCAAGCACCACTGGGCTCAATCCTTGGTACAAAATAAATAAATAAATCGCTCATTTTGGAGGTCACACAGCTGGGCCATATATTATTAGTCTCCCACTGGTTTTACTGTAGGTCACAGCTCTGGTGTGTGTTACGAGGATGACGGTTGCCTAGGTCACTCTTCAGGGACTGAAGGCACCTTTTGCTGAAAACAAAAGTCTTCACCTGGGTCTGTAGCTGGTCCGTGGGAGACTGGGACGGGTGACAAGGCCAGGCCTCTCTGCCTTCATGTCCTGTCTGTCTCCTCTTGCTGCCTCCACCTTTGGGTCAGCTTTCAGCGCTGCACGGAGACGTGTCGCTCATTTGAGAAAGGTTTTGTCCACGACTATAAGACGGGGGCTAACTTGACCTGGACCTGCCAGCCACAGTGGGCACAAACACCAGACCAGAAGCGATGGCACCGAGTTCCTGGAGGATCTCCGCCTATTCCCAGAGAGGTGGGCATTCCCCTCCCGTTTTAGCCTCTCTCCCCCCTCACTATTCCTAGCCTGTGTCTGTAGCCCCTCCACACCCTGATTTGGGAGGCTGCTTTGGGAGCACAGCTCCCTCTTCTCCTTTCTTTGGCCTCTGAACGAAGCCTTTCTTTCTCCCCAGCACTCATCTCAGACATTGTTTCTTCTGTGGCAAGAGCCTCTGGCCCTGGGTTCCATAACACAAGTGGTGAATTTGGAAAATGAAACCAGGAAGCACCAACAAGAGAAGAAAGGGAAAGAAAGATGGCAGACAGGGCCGTGTGGTGGAGCAGGAGGTGGTTGTGGGAAACCGAGGGCTTGTGGGAAGCAGCGGCAGAGTCACGCCTAGTCAGCGGCTGGGAAGCTGACCATTCACTCCCTGGCCCTCCTTGCCTGCCCTGGAAGGGGGACCAGGCTCTAGTGGCCAGAGGAAGCCATGTGGGGCAGGGGCTGCTCTTGGAAGCCTCCAGGAGGTCTGAGGTGTGCGGGGTGGCTACCAGACCAAGGGAGTTTGCCAGCTCCCTCTTGGTTTCCAGGATGGGTGAAGAATGCACAGGGTCCCAGCTGAGAAGGCCCAGCCCACCAGTGCAAACGAAGAAACAAAGGAGGAAAAAGGGCTTAATTCAGTTAAGTGTGGGTTTTGTTTTCAAGAATGAGACCTGTCAGTGCTTCAGCTAACCCGTTTTTAAAACTAACAGCAGCTGGGCGAGGTGGTGCACGCCTGTAATCCCAGCACTTGGGAGGCTGAGGCAGGAGGATTGTGAGTTCAAAGCCAGCCTCAGCAATGGCGAGACACTTAGCAACTCAGTGAGACCCTGTCTCTAACAAAATATGAAAAAAGGACTGGGGATGTGTCCCAGTGGTCGAGTGCCCCTGAGTTCAATCCCTGGTACCAAAAACAAAACAAATAAACAACAACAACAAACACCTAACAGCAAGAAGCCTTACATGCCTTTCAACAAAAATGAGAAATAATTTAAAATAAAGCTCAATTACCCATTATAATCAGTGTCATGGGCTGAATTGCCTGCCTCCCTAAATCCATATGCTAAAATCCTAACTCCTAGGGCCTCAGAATGTGACTGTTGGAGGTAGGGGTATGTATTTAAGGCAGGGTCTTGCTGTGTAGACCAGGCTGGCCTCAAACTCCCATTTCTCCCATCTCAGTTTCCTGAGTAGCTGTGATTACAGATGTGTGCCACAGCACCTGGACTGGCGATAGGGCCTTTAAATAAATATTTAAGTTAAATGAGGTCACAGGGTGGGCCCCAACCCAATATGACTGGTGTCTTTGTAAGAAGAGATCAGGACGCAGACACACAGAGGGGTGACCATGGGAGGACACAGGGAGAAGGCTCCTGAGAAACCCATCCTGCCCACACCTTGATCCCGGACTTCCAACCTTCAGAACTGTGTGAGATATAGCCGGGCGCGTTGGCGCACGCCTGTCATCCCAGCACTTGGGAGGCTGAGGCAGGAGGATCGCGAGTTCAAAGCCAACCTCAGCCATGGCGAGGCACTTAGCAACTCAGTGAGACCCTGTCTCTAATAAAATACAAAAAAGGGGCTGGGGATGTGGCCCAGGGGTCAGAGTGCCTCTGAGTTTAATCCCTAGTACCAAAAAAAAAGAAAAGAAAAGAAAAAAAAAAAAAACAGTGTGAAATAAATTTCTGTGGCTTAAGATGCCCAGACTGGGGTATTATTTCGCTGCAGCAACTGTAACAAAACAATTCAGTCAGTTAGGGGCAGAGAGAGGGAGGTGGGGGAAGCTGGTTATGTAGGGGCGAGGAAGAATCCAGAGATGGGATAAGACAGTACCAGAACAGGTCGAGCCGTTAGATTCCAGGGTGGCCTGTGCTGCTGATCACTGGGAATCTTCACACCTTTGGTTTTGCTTGAAACCACCCTCAGCCAAAATGCTGGAACAAGAAATCAGAACTGGGATCACAGCCTGTTGGATCAGCTGCTAGTCTCCTGTGGTCTCAGCTCCCAAGAGCGCTAGGTCCCCATCCATTCCAGCACCTCAGATCCCTCTGGCAGTGCAAATCTGCAGCGTCAGGACCATCAAATCTTTGGTAGGGAAAACAGATGCTGAGCTCTCTCTCTCTCTCTCTCTCTCTCTCTCTCTCTCTCTCTATCTATCTCTCGTCTTTTTGACATACTGGAGATGCACCCCAGGACCCTGTGCATGCTAGGCAAGTGCTCTCCCCAACCCTTTTTGTCACTTTTTTGTTGTTGTTGTTGTTGTACTGGGGATTGAACTCAGGGGCACTCGACCACTGGGCCACATCCCCAGCCCTTTTTTGAATTTTATTTAGAGACAGGGTCTCACTGAGTTGCTAAGTGCCTCGCCATTGCTGAGGCTGGCTTTGAACTCACAATCCTCCTGCCTCAGCCTCCCAAAGTGCTGGGATTACAGGCGTGCGCCACCGCGCCCGGCTTGTCACTTTATTTTAAGACAGGGTCTCCCTAAGTTGCCCACCCTCACAATCCTCCTTCCTCGGCCTTCCATATCAGTGGGACTGCAGACATGCCAGGCTAGGCTCCATTCTTTAATACATTTCATAAAGAATATGTTAAGTATAACCCATCTAACTTTGGAAAAAGTATAAAAACAGAAATAGGAAAAAATGGATTCTAGTGCCACAATGGACACAAGCACTGTCTACATAAAACATGCACACGTGCGCACGCACATACACACATTTTATTTTTTACATGATTGAGATCATTGTGTATAGCAGAGGTCAACAAAACTTTTCTAGAAAAAAATCAGTAAATATTTTAGGCTTCGTGGGCCAGACAGCCTCTATTGCAATTACTCAACTCTGCTAATATATGCCAAAAGCAGTCACAGATGATATGTAAATGAATGGGTGTGCTGTGTTTTAAGCAACTTGATTCATAACACTGGGGGTGGAAGTGGTGGTGAAATGGGGGAGGGTGGGTACTGGGGGATGACTTTGAAAATATTTTGTGGCCTGGGAATGTGGCTCCGTGGTACAGGGTTTGTCCAGCATGCTTGATGAGCCCTTTGTTCCATTCCCAGCAGCATTAAGAAAAAAAAAAAAAAAATCTTATGTAATAGACATGATTTTTTCCTCTAGGATACTTCAATTCATGACATGATTCATTATTCTGTTAGTCAAAATCAGATTGTCAAAGGACTAAATTTCTGCAAGTTCAGTTCATGATCAATTAGTTTTATTGGAGATTCATGAATCAGGCAGCATCCCATCTATGAAAGATAAGGGTGCTTTGCTGAGGTAAGCAGAAAAGGTAGGTTTTGTAGGTAAAGAAAGGGTTGCAAAAGCAGAAATAAGGAACAACAAAACAGAGTGATCATTTCAAATCAAAGTAATTTTCGGGGCTAGGGTTGTGGCTCAGCAGCAGAGCGCTCGCCTCGCACATGCGCGGCCCGGGTTCCATATTCAGCACCACGTAAACATAAATGCATTGCATTGTGTACAACTAAAGTAAATAAATAAATACATTTTTTTAAAAAGTAATTTTCTTTATAGTGTTAATGCTGAAGGGACTTCCTTATCTTGCTTAGGTTGACCACGTTTCTTTTTTTTTTTTTTTAATATTTATTTATTTACTTTAGTTGTACACAATGCAATGCATTTATGTTTATGTGGTGCTGAGAATCGAACCCGGGCCGCGCACGTGCAAGGCGAGCGCTCTGCCGCTGAGCCACAATCCCAGCCCCTGACCAAGTTTCTTTTGATTGGTTGCTGTGAAAATCTCTCTCTTGTGGGCAGTGTGGTGCACACCTGTAATCCCAGCAACTTGGGAGGATGAGGCAGGAGGATTGCCAAGTTCAAAGCCAGCCTCAGCAATTTAGCAAGGCCTTAAGCAACTTAGCAAGACCCTGTCTCAAACTAAAAAATAAAAAGGGCTGGGGATGTGGCTCAGTGGTTAGGAGTCCCTGGGTTCAATCCCTGGTACCAAAAAAAAAAATCCCTCTTTCTTTCTCTCCCTCTCCCCTCACCCCACCACCTGTCTCTCTCTTTCTTCAAACTGACCTATTTTAAAGTTCAGTTTCCTTATATAACACAAGTAACCAGTTTCTGTTTTGATCTGGTCTGTTGGAGGCTAGTGCAGAAACTCTGTCCAAACAATAGCCTCCCATAAATTTTATTTAACAAGATTAAATTTGGCCAGGTGTGTGACTACACCTATAATCTCAGCTACTCAGGAGGCTAATGGAGAATGGTTCAAGCTTGAGCACTTAGCAAGAACATACCTAAAATAAGAATTTTTAAAAGAGTTGAGAATGCTTACCTAGACTACAAGACCCGGGTTCATCCTGGGGGGGGGGTGGAGATAACATTTGATTCCAAGTCCCTACGTGCTAGAATTGGTAAATAAAAGAGCCCCATTATCCCCACCACCCATATCTGCAGGAACCCTGTTTGGGGATTGGCTTGAATTGCGGTTGACTTTGGCCTTTGTTAGTCTCAATTGTTGCGGGATCTCGAGTGACTTGGCCGAAATTGCTGATCGGGTCAGCGCCATTTTAGTGGTGTGTTTGGCGTGAGTTAAGTTGTTAGAACCAGAGAGAAAAGTTATCAGAATAAAAAGCTGTTTGTCTCCAGTTTGCTTCTGAAGTTTTTGCTCCGTTGCTCCAAGCGCTTCAGGCAGCAACAGGTGCCCGTACGGGGAACTTGGAGCGGCAGGTAAGAACTGAAACTAAAGATGGGTTCGAATATAACTGAATCCCAAGTGATAGAGGCTATGCAAAGACTCCTTGATATACCTGACTCTGTTCTCAGTGAGGAGTATATAGACAAAAGTGAAAGTGATCAAAAAAGTGTAGATTCCACTGGGCCAACTGAGGTAAAGTGGAGACCCAAAAATGACAATAATCCAAGCTATTAAAGCTTTGATTGGCGAAAGCTGAAGATACTTGCTCTCACTGGAACCTGGGCCTCAGGATATTGCTGTCAGTGAAATTAGCAGTGTGAGGAAGCTAGTAAAAGTGATCCTGAGAAAATGAGGAAAAAGAAATTTAAAAAGACCGAGAAAAAAGGTCCGTCAGGCAGAGGAGTCACTTGTGGAAGTGACTACTCCCCCATGGGTGGAATCCATTACAGAAAATATGAAGGGTATTACTAGGCATTTGCATACCCTAGAAACAGAAATAAAAAGTCTTTCTGATCGCTTATGCGCTCTCGAGGACAACTCACAGATACATTGGAACTGCCAGCATTTGAAAAGAAAAATGGACAGAGTGTCCATCAGTCAGTAGATTTCAAAACAATAAAAAATCTCAAAGAGGCAGTAATGACTTATGGGCCCCAAGCTCCTTTCACGTTGAGTATGCTGGAGTCCTTAACACCTTTAGCTTAACCCCCTCAGACTGGAAAAGTCTATGTAAAGCAACATTAAGCGGGGGGCAATTCTTGGTTTGGCGATCGCAATTCCAAGAACTTTGTATAGAAACGGCTAAAAGAAACGCGGCTGCAGGGTTTGAAAACTATAATATAGACATGCTCACAGGAGAAGGGCAATTCGCAGACTTACAGGCTCAAACAGATTATGACTCAGATATATATGCTCAGATAAATGCAGCTGCCTTAGAGGCATGGAAAACTGTACAAGGACCTGGGGATCTACAAGGTAGCTTGTCAAAAGTGATTCAAGGACCTAATGAGCCATATGCCGACTTTGCTGATCGACTTTTGAGAACTGCAGGTAGTGTGTTTGCAGATGTTGACCAAGCTATGCCTTTAGTTGTTCAATTAGCTTATGAAAATGCAAATAAATGGTGCCAAGCAGCCATCAGGCCATGGAGAACTAAAAAGGATCTTTCCGTATATATACAACTATGTAAAGATATAAATGGCGCCTTTGTCACAGGAAATGTGATTGCAGCCTCAATGAGAGGTGCTTCCTCTCGAAATTTCACAAAGGCTAAACGTAGACATTATAATCAATCAGGATATTCCAGGCAAAATTATCATAATCAATCAGGCAATTCTAGGCAAAATCCCAAAAGAGAAATAAGATCAAGCTCAAACCGTGCCCCAGGCCGCTGCCCCAGGTGTAAAAAGGGAAATCATTGGGCCAATAAATGCTATTCAAAATTTGACATCCATGGAAATCCTTTGTTCAGGAATTCAAAAAACGGGGCACGGGGCCCAGTACCCCGGGGCCCACAAATGTACGGGCATTGCAGAAGGAGTATCCTCAAGCATCCACTCAGATGCTTCCCCGACACAATCCCTACTACCCATCCACTCCCTCGCCAGAGGAACAAGAGGAAATGCAGGATTAGACCTCTGTTCCACCGCCCTAATAGTGTTAACACCTGAAATGGGGGTTCAACTGATTCCCACAGGAGTCAGGGGACCTCTTCCCTCAGGGACTGTAGGACTTATTATCGGGCGTAGTCCTAAAAGCTTATTAGGTTTGCAAGTGACCCCAGGTGTAATAAACTCAGACTACAAAGGGGAAATAAAAATAATGCTTAGCTCACCCCAAAGTGTAAGTTCTGTTAATCAAGGAGATAGAATTGCTCAGTTGCTTCTCCTTCCCAATTTACATAATTCATTTAAAATGGGTATGCCTCAAGAAGGGAACAATAGAGGATTTTGTTCCACTGACTCAAGTCCCATGGCTTGCTGGGTTCGAGACTGTTCAAGGAGGCCTATGTGTAAAATAAAAATCCAAGGAATAGAAATGGAGGGATTAATAGATACTGGAGCTGACTCTTCCATTATTAATTTACGCCAATGGCCCAAGCACTGGCCTCTGCAAAAAGCTTCAACCAGTTTAAGAGGCTTGGGATATAATAACCTCCCAGATAAAAGTGCAGTAATTTTAAAATGGGAGGATGATGAAGGCCATAAAGGAACATTTCAGCCTTATGTTTTACCTAATCTACCGGTTACTTTATGGGGAAGAGATATTTTGCAACAAATGGGAGTACACCTTGCAACCAAGCCTGCAGATGTTAAATGTGAAAACCTACAGGGTAATCTTAACCATAAAAGAACTCATTATCAAAAAGTACAGAGTAATCTTAACCCTAAAAGTAATCATTGTCATAAAGGAAAAAGATATTTTTTTTTCGGGGCCACTGAGAAAATAATTTTGAAAATACCATGGCTTTCTGATAAGCCAGTGTGGGTCCCTCAGTGGCCCCTATCTAAAGAGAAATTACAAGCGGCCCACCAATTAGTTCAGGAACAATTAGAAGCAGGTCATATAGAACCTTCCACCTCTCCCTGGAATTCCCCCATATTTGTGATCAAGAAAAAGTCAGGAAAATGGCGATTGTTACATGATCTTAGACAAATCAATAAAACCATGCAAGTTATGGGGCCTACTCAACCTGGACTTCCTAGTCCCGTAGCTATTCCAAAAAATTTCCATCTTATTACTCTTGATATAAAGGATTGCTTCTTTTCTATTCCCCTACATCCTCTGGATGCCCCCAGGTTTGCTTTTTCCGTTCCTTCTATGAACAATAATGGCCCTGATCAGAGATATCAATGGAAGGTTTTACCACAGGGAATGGCTAATAGCCCCACCATATGCCAAATATATGTGGACAAGGCTATCCAACCCATTAAAAATAAATATCCAAACCTCATGTGTCTACATTACATGGATGATATTTTATTGGCCCACCCTAATCAAAAAATCTTATTTAATATATTCAGTGATGTGGTAGAAAATTTAAAAAAAATATGGATTATATATAGCAGAAGAAAAAGTTCAAACCAGATCTCCCATATTATATTTAGGATTTAAAATCATGGATACTTTTGTTAGACCCCAAAAAATGTTAATAAATAAAGAACATTTGACCACCCTCAATGATTTCCAAAAACTACTGGGAGACATTAATTGGCTTCGCCCTACACTAAATCTCACTACTGGCCAACTAAAACCTTTATTGACATCCTTCGTGGAGATCCTGATCCATCTTCACCACGAACATTGACTCCTGATGCTAGGAAAGCTTTAAAATTAGTAGAAAAAGCCATCGAAGGAGCTCATTGTGATAGATTTGATTTAACTCAACCGCTGATGTTGATTATTATTTCTTCACAATATACACCCACAGGAGTATTTTGGCAACAAGGGCCTTTATTATGGATACATTTGCCCGTCTCTCCTAAAGGTATAATTGAATCTTATACCTCCATGGTGGCTAAACTTATTCTTCAAGGACTTAAGACTTCTACTAAAATATTTGGCATTCACCCTGCTACTATTATTACTCCCTATTCATCATCACAGATTGAATACTTATGCTTCAATGATAATGATTGGGCTATAGCTAAATGCTCTACTTCTGCAAATTTTGATAATCATCTTCCTAAGTCCCCTATATTATCTTTTTGTATTAATCATCCTATTATATTTCCACAGGTAATAAAAAATCAACCTATTCCTAAGGCATTTAATGTATTTACAGATGGGTCCTCAAATGGTACTGCTACAGTAGTCACTAAAAAAAGAAAATATGACTTACATAACTGCACATAAATCAGCTCAACTAGTGGAACTGGAAGCTGTGGTAAGAGCTCTGGAAAATTTTAGGGACCAGCCCGTAAACATTTTTTCAGATAGCCACTATATTGTACAAGCCGTCCCAAAATTAGAGTTAGCAGGACCAATAGCACCTCATACTCCAGCCTTTAAATTGTTTTATCAAATACAAAAACTTTTGTGGGCAAGAAAAGAACCTCTATTCGTAGGCCATATTAGAGCACATACTAATTTGCCTGGTCCCCTCCATGAAGGTAATCAAAAGGCTGATGAACTTACAAAAACAGTATTTATACTTTCAGCGCTACAACAAGCTACTTTATTTCATTCCCAGTTTCATGTCAACAGCACCACCTTGCAACGTAGGTTTAAAATCACAAAGGAGCAAGCCAGAACAATTGTAAAAGATTGTAAATCTTGTATGACACATTTGCCCAATCCTCATTTTGGAGTTAACCCTAGAGGACTAATGCCCAATCATTTGTGGCAGATGGATGTTACTCATGAGCCAAGTTTTGGAAAATTGCGATTTATTCATGTGACTATAGATACATGCTCAGGCATGATTTTTGCTTCCTTACATTCTGGAGAAAAAGTTAAAGATGTTACATCTCATTGTTTGCAAGCTTTTGCTGCATTGGGCATCCCCAAAATGCTTAAAACAGATAATGGCCCCGCATATACGTCCTCATCTTTCAAGCAGTTTTGCGCAAAATTCAATATATCCCATAAAACAGGCATCCCATACAATCCTCAGGGTCAGGGCATTATTGAAAGAGCAAACCGAACACTGAAAATTATGTTATTAAAACAAAAAGAAGGAAATTGGAAAAGTCCTAAGGACAGATTGGCAGTTGCCCTGTTTACCTTAAATTTTCTAACTTTAGACTCTAATGGTTATTCTGCTGGAGACAGACATTGAAATCCACACCAACAACATAAACCTTTGGTTTACTGGAAGGATGTTCTTTCAGGTACATGGAAGGGTCCAGATCCAGTATTAATTTGGGGAAGAGGATCTGTTTGTGTTTTTTTCCAAAAGACGAATCCTCTCCAATATGGATACCATCTAGATTAATAAAACAGGTACCACATCAAAATGATCAAGATGAAGTTATTGAAGAATCAAGATTAATAAAAAAGGTACAAAATCAAGAGGACCAAGATGAAGGTACAGAATGATTCCCTCAAAAGAGTCTTTCAAAATATTTCACAACTTAAGTGTCATTTCTCCCGGCCGGGACAAGGAGATCTCTCTTTAGTGTGCACACAATTGTATTTTTTTTTTCTTTTTATACATGTCTTTATGTCTGTACATTTGTCTACATTTCATGTTAATGTGACGTCACAAATATATGTTTGTATGCTTGTTCGTCTGTCCAGTGTGACGTCACAAAGAACAAAGCGCTTATGAAAAAGAAAATATATATATATATGGATCCAAATAACTTTAATTCATTTTAGGTTAAGAGTATTCATTTTAGGTAAATAATTTTATAAATGAAGGTACTTTCAATTTTGATTTATAGGTGTCCCTGGGACTTCTCTTTAGCAAACAAATATGACTAGTGCTATATAACCTGATATATTTTGGTGTTTTGACTTAAGATTGTTTATTTGTTATTAACTTCATTTGTTTAATAGCTCATTAATTTCAATTATCTCAACAGGTAAAAATTTGCTCTGTATACAGAGACTCAAGGGTTCCAGCTAACAAATTATTTCTCTCAAGTGCCTTTACCTTTTCTTTAATCTATCTTTAATGCAGTAATTACCCTCAGTCTTTCTTTGTTTTGTTCTAAATATGACATTTTTCCAACTTATGTTTGTAAAAGCTCAACCAGCGATGTATGTGAACAAAAATCAACTTTAATTTTCTAATCTAATTATTCTATTTTGTAGTTTGACAACTCGCCTCTTGACTCAGTGCTGCAATAGCACTGCCTTTCCTTTAATAATTGATGCTTGAGTTTCTAGGTAGCGGGCCCTGAAGATTTGCCGGTGGCATTGTCTAAACATCAAAAAGACGTCTGCTGCTCAAACATCAAACAACCTCACCAACAGTGTGGCCTCTGCTCTACATGCATGGGGCCTCCTACATCAACATGTTATAACAAATGGACATTTTGATCTTTCATTGTTTGGGACTTTACGGGACAATGCCTTGCGGGTATTTGTCTAGAGAATTCAGTGTGTTACTTGATGGAACTTAGGGCAGCTGATTTGTTTAAACAATTTGATATGCTATGCAATTTGGCTCATCACCAAAAGGCTTGTTGCCTTAAAGCCGCAACATCTCCTCACAATTTGGACGGCTGTTAGTCATCATATATAGTCGATCCTAAAGGGCTCCATTGGATGGCTGGTTAGCAATGACGGGTAAGATCCCCAGAGGGGGACAACCTAAGACAGGCACAGTCGCACGGGACAGTCTCATGTGGCCGACATATCAACCTAAGACAGGAGTCAAGGGCACAGCCTTGATTATCCGATGACGGGTAAGAATGTTGGTTGCACATAGACGTCCTAGAGCATACCTCTTTTAAAACAAAAAGGGGGAAATGCAGGAGCCCTGTTTGGGGATTGGCTTGAATTGCGGTTGACTATGAGCCGTGGAGATTTGGCCTTTGTCACCACCCGTAGTCTCACGGGATTGTTGCGGGATCTCGAGTGACTTGGCCGAAATTGCTGATCGGGGTCAGTGCCATTTTAGGGTGTGTTTTTGGCGTGTGTTAGTCGTTATTAGAACCAGAGAGAAAAGTTATCAGAATAAAAAGCTGTTTGTCTCCAGTTTGCTTCTGAAGTTTTCCCGCGGCTCCGTTGCTTCAAGCGCTTCAGGCAGCAACACCTATCTCACCCTGCCACCAAACCCTGAGCTTCAGGAAGATCCTCTGGTGTCCACCTCTGAGGGGCCTCAGGCACTGGCTACATGCCCCACCTGCCAATCTGCACCATCCCTTTAACCTGGGATACTCAGGGACACTCCAATTCTTTGTCTCTGGGAATTTAGACTTTCATTGAATTGTCAAGGCCTTGAACGGAATCTCAAGTCCTCAGGACCTGCTCCTGTGTATGTTCTCTTTCTCTTGAGACGTGCAGGAAAATAAAACTCAGATAATTTCTAAAACAGGTTATCTTATCACTTTGTTTCTGCAATATTATATTACAATCATGTCAATGTTATATTATGAACAAGTCATCAATGATTCTTTAAAAAGCCAACTTTGATGGCTGTCAAGTATTGCATTGCATGCAGGGATCACATTTACTCAGCCACCCTGTTATTCTTGGGCATTCAGATTTCTTCTAATTCTTCTGTGGCTAAATTGAGCAGCTGCTCCTCAGGCCCAACGTGTTGAGAAATGAGCTGTTCTATCTTCTCTTCTCCAGCGGACCCAGCAATGGTGCTACATGAGGGGGCACTGCCTGGGGGCTGCACAGCACAGATATTGCAAAGTGGTTTGAGTATCAGCTACTTCTGAGGACGAGGACATGGCTCTCTTGGAAAAAAGACAAACCAGGCCACTGTGAAGCCCACCTGTCAGATAGAATGCAGAGGCGTGATGTTGTAGCCAAGCTCAATCTGACTGTCTTAGTCTGTCGGTACTGCTACAAAATACCACAGGCTGGCTGGCTTAAATAACAAAAACTTGTTTCTCACAGTTCTGGAGGGCTCTCTTCTGGGGTGCAGACAGCCATCTTCTCACTGTGTCCCAATAGCAGACAGAGGAAGCTCTGGGGTCTTTTCCTCTTCTCATGAGGGATCTAATGGCTCATGGGGGCTCCACCCTCACTCAGGCCCAATTACCTCCCAATACTGCCCAATTACCTCCTAATACTGCCAAAAACCTCCAGTCTATGACCACCAGCCAGCCTGAGGTATCCCAATGTATTTGAAAGCCTGTCCTCCTGCTGGGAAGCGGGGCTCCTGGAAGTGCATTTATTAAATACTTACTGTGTCCCAGGGGCCATCCTAGTGGGCAAGGACCCTGTAATCGAGTCACGTGGCAGCTTCTCACGCAGCTTAAGGACTACCGTGGTGGAGACCAAATGCTCTCCCTTATTCCAGGACGTGGACTTGTCCAGGTGGAGATGGCCACTTCCAGCTTCCCTTGCAGCTAGGCTGACCCGGGGACTGAGTTTTGGCAGTGGGACGTCCACAGGAGTCACATGCCTCCCTACTCCTCTACTTCAGGGTGGGAAAGGGGGATGGCCCGGGCACGTTGGAAGCATGTGCTGAGGGTGGTGGTGGCGTAGTGGCACCCCCTCCTCCACAGAAAATCTTTTTTTTTTTTTTTTTTTTTTTGGTACCAGGGATTGAACTCAGGGGCACTCGACCACTGGGCCACATCCCCAGCCCTTTTTTGTATTTTATTAGAGGCAGGGTCTCACTGAGTTGCTAAGTGCCTCGCCATTGCTGAGGCTGGCTTTGAACTTGCGATCCTCCTGTCTCAGCCTCCCAAGCGCTGGGATTACAGGCGTGCGCCACCGCGCTCGGCTCACAGAAAATCTTTTTTTTTTTTTTTTTTAAGTTTCTTCTTTTTTTTTTTTTTTTTAAGTTTAGTTGTACACAATGCAATGCATTTATGTTTACGTGGTGCTGAGGATCGAACCCGGGCCGCACACGTGCGAGGTGAGTGCTCTGCCGCTGAGCCACAACCCCAGCCCCAACAGAAAATCTTAATTAAGCTTTTCCAGAGACCTTCACCACAATTGTTCTTAGACTATCAGCAAGAATTTCTGCAAAAGAGTTTTCAGGTGGAAGGCGTGTTTACAAAAGCACACTGGGATAAGGGGGACTGGCTCAAGGTACTCGCCTAGGTCTGCAGCCTTCACTGAGGCATTTACATTTCAAAGGAGAGTAGATAGATCCTAAGGAAGGTCCTTTACAACCCAAAAGATAAGAGTGTATGCTGCAAATTAGGTTCCTTAGAAACCAGCTGGTGGTAAAGTGGAGGGGAACTCTCCCTTTGCTAGGCACTGATTTTCCCAGGGAGTGTCCTTGGGTTACTTTTTTACCCAGGCTTGAGTTGATTGCCCGGAACAGTAGAAAAAACCTACTTTTATGTGGACTTCTGCAGATTGTGAGCCTCTGAGCTCCCTCTCCCCCTCAAACTGGGTATAACATTTCTGAACTCCTATTTAGCCTTCCTCTAAGCCGGGCTGGGTATAAACATTTTTGAACTCAGTGTTCAGAGGAATGAATTGATTTATTTAGCCTTCCTCTAAGCCGGGCGCGGCAGCCCACACCTGTAATCCCAGCACTTGGGAGGCTGAAGCAGGAGGATCGCGAGTTCAAAGCCAGCCTCAGCAACAACACGGCACTTAACAACTCAGTGAGACCCTGTCTCTAATAAAATACAAAAAAGGGCTGGGGATGTGGCCCAGGGGTCGAGTGCCCCTGAGTTCAATCCCCAGTGCCAAAAAAAAAAAAAAAAAAAAAAAGGAAAAAAGAAAAAGAAAGCCTTCCTCTGGACTTAGCTGAAGCCAATAAACCTGCTTCCTGCTAATTCCTCAGTGTCCAGCCTCTTCTGTCCTAAACAGTAGAGCCTCCCACACAACTGGATCCCTGCATGACTTCATGGAGCAGAGCCTGCCTACTTACTCCAAATGACAAAAAAAAAAAAAAAAAAAAAAAAAAAAAAAAAAGAAAAAAAAAAGAAACTCAAGTGTTCTTTAAGTCTTCCCTATGTTATGGGGTCTTTCTGCCACTGCGATTTGTCCTTGGCTTTCACTAAATAAGACATAGCCCTGAAAATTATTTTATTACAATAAGATTAAAAAAAAGGGGGGGGGCCAGGGTTGTGGCTCAGTGATAGAGCGCTTGCCTAGCATGTGTGAGGCCCTGGGTTTGATCCTCAGCACCATGTAAAAATAAATAAATAAAATAAAGGTATTGTGTCCAACTACAACTAAAAAAAAAAATAAAAAAAAAGAGTGCAGTAGGAGAAGGAGAGGAAGGAAAGTTACCAGTCAGGGTCCAACTAGGAAAAGAGAAATCACTCAGGGTATTTAACACAGAACAGAGGGAATTTTTTTTTTTTTTTTTTTTTTTTTTTTTTTGGTGGTACTGGGGATTGAACTCAGGGGCACTCGACCACTGGGCCACATCCCCAGCCCTTTTTTGTATTTTATTAGAGACAGGGTCTCACTGAGTTGCTAAGTGCCTCGCCATTGCTGAGGCTGGCTTTGAACTCGTGATCCTCCTGTCTCAGCCTCCCAAAGTGCTGGGATTACAGGCGTGTGCCACCGCGCCCGGCTAGAACAGAGGGAATTTAACATAGGAAATTAGTTGTACAGATGATGGAAGAGGCTGAGAAGCCAAACAAGACTCAGCGAGGCAGCACAGAGGTTAGCAACAGCAGGGGAACTGCTATGGCCTTGGGCTGGAGGGAGGGAGAAGAGTGGTGCTCCCAGACTCCACCGCAGGAACCAAGCAGAAGGTGCTGGAAGCATGGAGGAGGTGCCCAGTAGGAGCTGGAGCCATGGAGGAGGTGCAGCTGACTCTCCTGTCATGGCCCAGAGAAGATTAAAGGGAGAAATATCCCAGATTCCTCCTTTCTCCCATCCCAATCTCCTTCCTGCATCTCGTATTGGCCAATGTGGGCCAGAAGATGCTGATGCAGGAGCCTGGACCATGCAGGCTTCAGGGACCAGCCTTGCTGTCATCCAGAGGATGAGGCACGATTCTGAGGACAAAGAAGTGGGTTCACTTGTGGAACCCACAAACACATACTGTGAGTTCCTGCTCTGCATCTAACCCTGCCCTGGGTTAGATGCTAGGGAACCCCGATTTATAGCCTGGACATATAAAGAAGGGGCAATCTTGGGGACTAAGCTCTCTCTCTTTAGAATCAGCCGCTATCTCCAGCTAGACAGTGTCAGAATTGAATTGAGTTAGTGGGCGCCAAGCTACAGAATTGCTTGTTTTGCTGGTGGGCAGACGACTCCACACCTTTTCAGGTCACAGAGGTCTTCCCTGTGGATCATAGCAGAAGAAAACTGGTTTTGTTGCCCCTGCGAGGCAGGATGACAGGGCAAGACTTTGCAATCCTGTAGGCAGTTTTGTTTTTATTCTAAAAGCAACAGGAGCCACAGGGTTTGGAGGGGAGTCCTCATCTGTTTCTGTGCAGGCGGAGCTCACTCTGGCCCACGGGTGCAGAAAGGACTCCAAGGTATTTCCCAAACCTGTTGAAGAATCATAGTTAGGAACTTAAGCTCAGATCCCCTAGGCAATTCGCATATAAGCAAGGGGAGGAGATCCTACACAAGGGGGAGGTCAATAAGGATGGGACCCCTCAGTGAGAACTTGGAGGTCCTAGCAAGAGACCTGCAGAATGGGGCTGGGGTTGTGGCTCAGTGGTAGAGCGCTCACCTAGCACGTGTGCCGCCTGGGTTCAATCCTCAGCACCACGTAAAAACAGATTGTGGCTGGGCGCGGTGGCGCATGCCTGTAATCCCAGCACTTTGGGAGGCTGAGGCAGGAGGATCACGAGTTCAAAGCCAGCCTCAGCAATGGCGAGGCACTTAGCAACTCAGTGAGACCCTGTCTCTAATAAAATACAAAAAAAGGGCTGGGGATGTGGCCCAGTGGTAAAGTGCCCCTGAGTTCAATCCCTGGTACCACAAAAAAAAAAAAAAAAAAAAAAAAAAAAGAAAGAAAAAAGAAAGAAAGAAAGAAAACAGATTGTGTACAACTAAAGCAAATAAATATTAAAAAAAAAAAAAAAAAGAGAGAGAGAGAGAGACCTGCAGAGGGGTGAAGGGGATGGGAAGGATCCCACAAAAGACAAAACCTGTTTGTTAACCCTACGCTAGAACCCCCTTGCCCTGTCTCCCCTTTTTATTTTGTTGCTTTCTCTGTCAGGGAGAATAGTGGTCCCCCAGAGATGAAAGATGTTGGTGTCCTAATCCCCAGAACCTGGGTATGACATCACCTTATATGACAAAAGGGACTTTGCAGGTGTGAGTTAAGGATCTTGGTGGGGACCAGAGGCAGGGGAAAGGAGTAGGGAGGGAGGAATGGGGCAGGTTGACCCATGGGTAGTGAGTTATAGCTAGACTAGCTAGGAACAAGAAGTCCTGGTGTGCTACTGCACAGTAGGGTGAGTGTAGATGAAGATGATGCACTGAGCATTTTAAAAACTAGAAAAAGGATTTTGAAAGTTTTTACCACAAAGAAATGATAAATGTTTAAGGAGATAGATATGTTTAACCTGATTTAAACATTACATGATGTAAACCTGAATCAAAACATCATTTGTTCCATTAATTATTGTTCTCAGGCATCAGTTAAAAATAAATTTTATTTAAAAAAAGTGTTAAGGATCTTGAGATGGAGAGCCTATCCTAGATTACCATGTATTAGCTTTCCACTGTGGCCAAAAATACCCGACATAAACAACCTAAAGGCCCGGCATGGTGGCACAAGCCTGAAATCCAGCTAGTTAGGAGGCTGAGGCAGGAAGATTGCAAGTTTGAGGCTAGCTTCAACAACTTAGTGAGACCCCATCTCAAAACAAAAATAACTAAATAAGGGCTGGGGGATATGGCTCAGTGATAAAGCACCCCTGGGTTCACTCCTCAGTACAAACAAAAAGCAACTGAAGGAGGAAAGACTTATCTTGGCTCTCTGCTTCAGAGGTCTTAGTCATGGTCAGCTGGATCCATTGCTCTGGGCCCGAGGAGAGGCAGATTATCATGGCAGAAAGGCGTGGGGAGGAAAGCTGTTCAGCTCAGGGCAGCTGGGAAGCAGAGGGTTGAGGGGAGACAGGAGAGGAAGGGGCCAGGCACAAGATACATCCCTCCAACCTACTTCCCCGGTGGCCTACTTCCTCCAGCCAGGCTCCACCATCTACACTTCCCACCTCTTCCCAGTAATGATATCAAATGTGAATCCCTTGAAGGGTTGATCTGTCAATGAGCTCCCACCCTAAAGTCCCCACCTCTGAACACTGCTGCCCTGGGCACCAAGTCTTCAACTCATGAACTTTTCCGGGACATTCTAGATCCAAACCATAACAATCTAACTTGGTCCAATGTATCACACAATTATCAGAGCAAGGTGGTCTATGTTACTAATCAGTTTTAAAAAATAATTATAATAATAAGATTATATATGTGTGTGTGTATATATATATATATATATATATATATGAAAAAACCAGGGATTGAAACTGGGGGCACTTAACCACTGAGCCACAGCCACAGCCCTATTTTGTACTTTATTTGGAGACAAGGTCTCACTGAGTTGCTTAGTGCCTCGCTGTTACTGAGGCTGACTTTGAACTCATGATCCTGCTGTCTCAGTCTTCTGAGCCCCAAGGGGATTACAGACGTGTGCCACAGCGCCCAGCTATTATTTTTAATTGACACAGTGATTGTACATACTTATGGGGTACAATGTTACATTTGAAGAATACAATATATAAATCAGGGCAACTGCCGTATATATCATCTCAGACATTTGCAGGGCTACTGAATTTCTTTATTTAAAGGAATGGTATAAATTAAAGAACTTAAGTGGATGATTTGGTACAACTGATGGAAAAGGTAACCCTGACAAGCATGCACTGCCTTGGTGGCCAGGGCAGTCACTTGGTGGCCTTAGGCTTAGCTCTTCTTATTACTGTCAAAGAAAGATTCTGTCATACCTAATTCCAGGCCCCTGTCTTGTGCAAGTTGGCTACATGGTCACCTGGTTCTTGATGGACTTCACCTGCTCATTCAGGTGATGAGTCTCAATGAAGTCACATGAGCAGGGGTCATTTCTGTTGTGACCAGTGTGTGGTCTCAGTAGTAACTGATTCACACTTTCCCCAAGTGTGACGCATATTCTATTGCACCCCTGTTGCTTCCTGACTTGGAGCAACAACTCCCCTGCTGTAGAAAAACTCGGAGGCAGAATGAAGATGAAAGAGGTTTTTTTATTCTTCGGCTTTAGCAATCTCTCAAAACTCTAACACTGGCTCTTTCAGCAACCTCTCTGACTCTTTACTTCTTACTTTCTTAGAGCTTAGAGAGAGAGAGAAAGAGAGAGAGAGAGCTTCTTTCTTCTTCACTTTCTTTTACTTTTGCTTTCTTAGAGAGAGCTTAGAGAGAGAGAGAGAGAGAGAGAGAGAGATTCTTCTTTCTTCTTCGGCAGCCTCGGCCTGACTCTGACCAGCAACAATTTCTTCTCTCTATATCTCTTTGGTTTTCTTGACTACATTCTAGCTGCTCTGACTCTTTTCTTCTTCTCTGACCCGAACTCTTCTTCTGACCGACAGAGCAACTGAACGACTGACTGAATGAATGCCGCTTCTGACCGCTTTCACCCGGTTATAAACCTTTAGCTTTGCGGGTGCTTCACGTGCATCAGGTGGAACGTATGGCTTCCAGCTAGCCGCAATAGCCATCTCCCTGATTGGGGCTGCTTCACACCCCCTGCTCTCCTGGTCTGGTTTCTTGACCCTGTCACCTCCTTGGTTCTGCAGCCTGCTCAGTTTCTCAGCATGCCCCTCCCACCTTGAGGCCGGTAAAGAGAGCACCTGAGCCGGGCGCGGTGGCGCACGCCTGTAATCCCAGCACTTTGGGAGGCTGAGGCAGGAGGATCGCAAGTTCAAAGCCAGCCTCAGCAATGGCGAGGCACTTAGTAACTCAGTGAGACCCTGTCTCTAATAAAATACAAAAAAAAAAAAAAGGGCTGGGGATGTGGCCCAGTGGTCAAGTGCCCCTGAGTTCAATCCCCAGTACCAAAAAAAAAAAAAAGAGAGCACCTGGCCAAGGGCTTCAAGGCCACCATCAAGGTAGCAAGACACTGACTCTCCACAAACACCTCACCTTGGGGGTTTATTATCTTGTTGTGTTGGGAACCTTCAAACTCCTATGACATTGCTGGTTCTGGAGATGGAGGGTGGGGACCGTGAGATGAGGAATGTGGGTGGCTTCTACAGAGTGGAAAAGGCAAGGGTGTGACATGGTGGGGGAGGGGGGGCTTCAGAAAGAGCCCAGACCAGATTTTCGGACTTCTGACCTCCAGAACTGTTTTTTTCTTTTCTTTTCTTTTTCTTTTTTTTTTTTTTTTTTTTTTTTTTTTTTTGGTGGTACCGGGGATTGAACTCAGGGGCACTCGTCCACTGGGTCACATCCCCAGCCCTTTTTTGTATTTTATTTGGAGACAGGGTCTCATTGAATTACTAAGTGCCTCGCCATTGCTGAGGCTGGCTTTGAACTTGCGATCCTCCTGCCTCAGCCTCCCAAAGTGCTGAGATTACAGGCGTGCGCCACCGCGCCCGGCTTGACCTCCAGAACTGTAAGATCATGAGTTTTTGTTTCAAGCCACAAAGTTTGTGGTCACTGTTACTGCAGCAACAGGAGACAGATGTACCTCTAACATCCCTTATAATTTACTTGCTTATTAAGATGGCTTTTTAATTTTTCCCTGTGAGACTGTAAAGCTTCTCAAGGGTAAGGGATTTTTGTCTTTTTTTTTCACTGAAGCAAGGTGAGCATCCAACATGGCCCTGCCAAACAGTGGGTGCTCAGTGTGTTAACATATAGATGAATGGGAAGATGGAAAAGTCAGGGAAAGGGAAGAGTGGAAGGTGACTTCGGGTAGTTATTGACTGGTGACCTGATGATTATGTTCACTCTCAGAGGGCACAAAGGAGGGGCAGTTTGGGGGGAAAATTGAGAAAATGAAGATACGTTCATTTTGGGGTGAATTAAGGTCTGAGAGGTTCTGTGAAACACTACAGGGAAAATGTGAAGGGGGTGGTTCCCCTGGGTTTTAGAAGGCATCAAGCTTTCTGTCTGAGTCCATGTATGCAATGGATACTAATTTGGCCTAGGTTGTCCTCCCCGTGCGTTGTTTCCATCGAGGGGGCTGAAGAGGCCAGAGATTCTGGAGACCCAGCCAAAATAGGGCCAGGCTGCGGCAGATCCCAGGATGTTCCACTTCCAAATCCTTAAGTTTCAGGTGTCACGACAAGCTGAATCACCATCTGTTGTTCCCTGTCACAACAGGCTGACATTCTCAGAGATGGTAGTGTCAACGTGCAAACCACCCCATCCCCTCCAGATCGTGGGGCACCTATCACTAGTGGCTCCATTTTCTTTTCCTTGAGGACGGTACTGAATGAGCAACCCACAGCCTGCCTGGGAAAAGCGAAGCAGTAAGCAATACCTATCTTACTCTTGCACTTACATCCTAGTTGCGTAGACAGACGTTCACAAAGGCAAATGAAAATGCAAGCCACTATACACAGTGCAGGCCTGCGGGCTGGGTGGTTTATGGTGGTTGAGGTGATGGTGCATAAGGATGCAGCGGGTGTTTGAGGCACAGGAGCATGCGGAAGGGGAGCAAGAGGGCTGCGGTGACTGGCACAAGGGTGAGAGCCAAGACCCTCAGGAGTCTTCCGCACGTCTAGGGAACTTGTCTTACACGCACGTACAAGGCCAGAGTCCGCACAAACCTTAAACACCAGGCTCAGGAACAGACGAGCCTCGGGGGGTTTTAGAATTCCAGTACCCAAACTGGAACTAACCCCGCCCTCCACTTTCAATTAAATCCCAGTTGAGCGCACGCGCCTCGCAACGCGCAAGCGCGGTGTTATCGAGACGCGGGGCTAGATCATCTACATTCACGGAGACAGACATTTTGGATTCTGGCAGAAAAGTTGAAAACGACTGGGACCACTATCCACCCGAATGCACTACTCAACAGGGTAGGGGAGCTAGAGCTCCTCCAGGAGTGGCAAAAGCAAGCAGCGGAGCGAAGCAGTGATGCGTGGGTCGGCAGAAGAGACTCCAAAGCGTCGCTGCCGCCCTGCCCTCACCAGATATGGCGGCGGTGCGGGCGCTCTAGTCGGCGCCGCGCGGGCTTCCGGGGCGTGCTCTTCCGGGGGCGTGGCCTGGCATCCGGCTGGTGGGGGCGGTGCGGCGGGAGCAGCCGCGGCGCACGGCCGGAGGGCGGGGTCTCGCCCCTGCCGCGCGCTCCTCGGCGCTTCCAGCAGCCTGACGCCGGTCTCGCCGCCGCGGCCGCCACAACCGCTCCGGGTCCTGCCCCGCGCGGGCAGCTGCCACCGCGCCTCGGGCCGGACGATGCCCAAGAAGCTACTGCTGCTGCCCCAGCTGTCCGCGTGCTCGGCCTTCCGCGCCCCGCGAGCCCGCCCCGCCGCCGCGCCGGCCATGAACGCCGCCCGCACCGGCTACCGGGTCTTCTCGGCCAACTCCACGGCCGCCTGCACCGAGCTGGCCAAGCGCATCACCGAGTAAGCGCGCGGCGGGCCGGCTGCCGGCCCCTCGGCGCCCGGCGGGGCAGGGCAGGACCTCGCCGCCCCGCACCCGGCCCCGGGAGCGGGCCCCCTCGCCATCCCCGGCGACGCGGCGTTGGGGGCCCGGGTGCGCGGCGGGGCAGGGCGCGGCCCGCTCCGCCGGGAGCTGCCCCCTGGAGCCGACCGCCGCCGTTCCCAGGGCTCGAAGCGAGACGGGGTGGGGGTCGTGTCCGGCCACACGCCGAGGATGTGCAAAGGGCGAGGAGAAGAGGGCAGCACTGGGAGCGCCTTGGCCGGGCTGGGCGGAGAGTGGTAGGCCTGACCGTGCTCTCTGAGGCGGCTTGAGGTTGGATCTTTCCAGTCAGGTCAAGTCTTGGCTCTTCTGAGCCTGTGGCCTCAAGTGGCCTTCGGGGTCTGACACCTCTGAGATGGCCTTCCCTGGCTTGCCACTTATCAACTCTGTGACCCCGGGCAAAAGATATGATTTTCTTGAATTTTATTTGTCCAGGGGATGATTCTATCTATAGGGCAGAGATTTTGTGAGTATGAGGGAGATAATGAAGATCATCAGATACATAGCAGAGCGGGGGCTCCTAGTGGCTGTCTGATAATAACCTGTTTTCTAAGCCCAGACTTCTAATGGGAAGGACCTTACAGGAAGAACCCTTTCCAACCCAACTTGTTAGGAATATAAAACATGAGGTGAATAGTTTGTCTTGCAATATTTAAGTCATTTTCACATTTTAAACAGTAGGTTTCCTGCATGAATTTTCAGGGCTGACAGTTGCATTCATGATGTTTGAAAATTCTAGATGAAATTGTAGAAGAAAACAAAACTTCACATTTTTTTCAGCTGTTTTGTTTTCAGTTGGTGTTTTGAGATTGGAAGAGAGTTTAAAAAACAGTCCTTTTGCAATCTGCTACCTTCTGTTTCTGAGCCCAAATTATTTGTCTTATTGAGGCCAACTAAAATACTAACTTTAAACATGAAGGTTGTGTTTGTTTACATTGGGTCAGATTTACCACACATGACCTTGCCTGAGAAAGCTAAGGGAGAAGGGCACACTTTTTTTTAAAGACAGTGGTTTTTTTTTTTTTTTTTTTTTTTTTTGGTACTGGGGATTGAACTCAGGGGCACTCGACCACTGGGCCACATCCCCAGCCCTTTTTTTGTATTTTATTAGAGACAGGGTCTCACGGAGTTGCTAAGTGCCTCACCATTGCTGAGGCTGGCTTTGAACTCATGATCCTCCTGCCTCAGCCTCCCAAGTGTTGGGATTACAGCCCTGCACCTGGCACAGTGTTTTTTTGTTTGGTTTTTTTTTTTTTTTTTTTTACAGGGGCTCAGGGGCACTCGCCACTGCAGCCCTTTTTTTTTTGGCTGAGACAGTCGCTTGCCTCGCCATTTTGCTTTGAATGATTCTCCTGCCTCAGATTCTTTGCACCGCGCCCGGCTTTTTGTTTGTTTTTTATGTTAGATTCTTTGCTGCCATGTACCAGAAAGGTTTGAGGTCACAGTAAACAATAAATATTTATAAATACTTATTTGCTCTATATATTGTTTCTAGTAACTTTGTGTGTGTGTGTGTATGTACTTTTTTTTTTTTTTGGTCCTGGGGTCAAACCCAGGGTCTTTCACATGCTAAGCAAGCCCTCTATCACTGGGTTTCACCCCCCATCCTCTCCAAAGCACTTTATTTGAGGAAATCGTTTTGCCACTAAACAGGGTTTGAAGATGACTATATTGGGTGACCTTTGAGGTTATCGTATTTTATTTCCCTGATTCTTTTCAGCTTTGAATTTCAACCAAGGATCTTTGAACTCCCCCACCCCCATACTGTGATTGAAGCCAGGTGTATTCTATCATGAACTATAGCCCCAGCTCTTATTTATTTATTTATTTTTACTTTTTGAGACAAGATTTCACTAAGTTCCCCAGGCTGGACAATTGTTATCCTCCTGCCTCAGCCTCCCAAGTAGCTGGGACTGCAGGTGTGTGCCACTGTGCCCAGCCAAGGATCTTCAGACTTTTGATTATGCACTTTAATCAGCCAAAGAGTTGGTTGGGTGCCTTACATTCCCAGGATATATAAGTTACAGCTGTGTTGTAATTAGCCCCAGGTGCCCTGCGTTCAGCTTCTACTGGAAATCTTTTTACATGTATTCTACTTATCATAATTTGGGGGAGGAGGGCTGGAGTATTTTTCTTTTAAATTTTGGTAAACAATATAAAATTTACAATTTTTTAATTATACAGTTTTTAAAAAATATTTATTTGCTTTTAGTTGCACACGATGCGTTTATTTGTACGTGGTGCTGAGGATTGAACCGGGCCGCGCACGTGCTTGTGCTAGGCAAGCGCTCTACCGCTGAGCCACAATCCCAGCCCCTAATTATACAGTTTGATGACACTAAGTACATTTACAATGTGTGAGCAACTATCACTACCATCCATTTCCAGAACTTTGTCATCCAAAACAAACTCTGTATGTGCTCATTAGATACTCCCCTTCTCCCCTCCCACAGCCCCTGGTAACACAGGCACACTCCCCTACCACCCCCTTCCCACTTTTTGTGGTGCTGGGGATTAGAACCCAGGACCTTAGTGTATGTAAGGCAGGCACTGTACCAAATGAGCTATATCCCCAGCCCACACCTGGTAACCTCTATTCTGCTTTCTGTCTATGAGTCTGCCTGTTCCTAGGTACTGCCTATGAATGGGATCATACAATATCTGTCCTTTTGTGTCCAGCTTATTTTACTCAGATTTTTTTTAAAGTTTCATTTGTGCTTTAGCACATATTGGGGCTTCATTCTAGAGGCTGGTGAGGTTCTGTTGTATGTATGAACCTGGCTGGAGTGGTTTTAAATAGATTAGATTCTACCCTTGTGTCATATCACTTGTAAAAATGGTGGTACTAACTGTTAAGAACTTAAATAAATTTAAACCACTGTTAATTCATATTTCTCTGGTTGGTTAAAAAAAAACAGCTTTTTTTGCACTTGTTTTGTTTCTTATCAGGATCCAGTCAAGGTTCGTACTATATCTGGTTAATGGCACTGAAGTTCCTTTTCATCTACATGCCTTTTTATTTTTTTGTGTGTGTGTGTGGTGCTGGGGATTGAACCAGGGCCTTGTTGTTCTAGGCAAGTGCCCTACCATTGAGCTACATCTCCTGCCCTTTTTTCTTTAATTTTGGGGTCAGGACTGATTTAGTTGCTCAGGCTGGCCTCAAACTTGTGATCCTCCTGCCTCGGCCTCCTGAGTCGTTGGGATTACAGGAGTGCATCATCATGCCTGGCTCCACATATATAATGCTTTTGACAATTGAGGCATTTATGTGTGACTTGTGTTTTTGAAGTCATTGCTGGTAACTGGGTATTTGGGAATGATTTTCCAAGACAACTAGTATTCAAAAAAACCATGAATTACTGGACATGGTGGTGTGGGCATGTAATCCCAGCTATCTGGGTTGCTGACACAGAAGGATCTCAAGTTCTAGGCCAGCCTAGGCAACTTAGACCATATCGTTTAATATAAAATGGACTAGGGAGGTAGTTCAGTAGTAATACACCCCAGTTCAGTTCCTAGTACTGCAAACAAAACCAATAAACCAAACCTTACACAGTTGTGCATGCCTGTAATCCCAGCTACTTAGGCTGCAAGTTTGAGGCCAGCCTGGACAACTTAGATCCTGTCTCAAAATTTAAAAAAATAAAAGGAGCTGGGGATGTAGCTCAGTGGTAGATCCTCTGGGGTTCGTTTCCCAATACCACAAAACACAGCCTGATGTTAAATACAGGTCTTGGGCTTTTTCCAGTAAAACTGTTACAAGGGGCCGGGCGTGGTGGCACACACCTGAATTCCCAGCACTTGGGAGGCTGAGACAGGAGGATCGCAAGTTCAAAGCCAGCCTCAGCAATGGCAAAGCACTTAGAAACTCAGTGAGATCCTGTCTCTAATAAAATACAAAAAAGGGCTGGGGAGTGGCCCAGTGGTTGAGTGCCCCTGAGTTCAATCCCTAGTACCAAAACAAAAACAAAAAAACTGTTACAAGGGGCTGGGGTTTAGCCGGGCGCGGTGGTGCATGCCTGTAATCCCAGCACTTTGGGAGGCTGAGGCAGGAGGATCGCGAGTTCAAAGCCAGCCTCAGCAATGGCGAGGCACTTAGCAACTCAGTGAGACCCTGTCTCTAAATAAAATACAAAAAAGGGCTGTGGATGTGGCCCAGCGGTCGAGTGTCCCTGAGTTCAATCCCTGATGGCAAAAAAAAAAAAAAAAAAAAAAAGGGAGATGTAAGACTTGAAAGAGGGGCTGCACACCCCTCTAGCACAAAGCCACCCCTTTTCTACCCTGCAGCAAAATTACCCCCTTGGCCCTATTTATTTTCTTCCTTCCTCTTTCTTTTTTTGGGCTAGGGATTGAACCCAGGGCCTCATGCAAGCTACACAAATGCCAGACATTTGTGATAGTGCTCTACCACTGAGCTAGACCCAGCCCTTGGTCCTGGTTCTTTCTTTCTTTTTTCTTTTTTTTTTCTTTTTTTAGAGAAAGGAGTAGGAATGGGCCAGGCATGGTGGGATATGCTTGTAATCTCAGTGGCTTGGGAGGATGAAGCAGGAGGATCACAAGTTCAAAGCCAGCCTCAGCAACTTAGTGAGGCCTGTCTCAAAATAAAAAAATAAAAAGGGCTGGGGAGCCAGGCGTGGTGGCGCATGCCTGTAATCCTAGCACTTGGGAGGCTGAGGCAAGAGGATGGCAAGTTCAAAGCCAGCCTCAGCAATGGCGAGGCACTTAGCAACTCAGTGAGACCCTGTCTCTAAATAAAATACAAAAAAGGGCTGGGGATGTGACCCAGTGGACGAGTGCCCCTGAGTTCAATCCCTGGTACCAAAAAAAAAAAAAAAAAGGGGGGGTGGGGGCTGGGGTTGTGGCTCAGTGGTGGAGCGCTTGCCTGGCATGTGTGAGGCACTGGATTAGATTTCTCAGCACCACATATAAATAAATAAATAAAACAAAGGTCTGTTGACAACAACAACAACAACAAAAAAAAACCTTACAAAATGGCACTCTGCTTAGGGAGCAGGGGTGGGATTTTAGGTTAGGCTTAGGTTAAGTGCAGTCTAGTTACTTGAGTCTTCCTTCTGTTAAAACAGGCACATGAACTGGATTTGCCTAGGAAGAGAATTCTTAACTGATTTTTGTCCTGTTTTATTTGTGCTGCAGGCGTCTTGGTGCTGAGTTGGGGAAGTCTGTTGTATACCAGGAGACTAACGGAGGTAAGCTGGTGTTTCCTGAATATCCTGTCTTCCCTGAGCTATTGAACCAGCTGGTGTGTTTTTAGAAGGCAGGTGGCACTTTTGTAGAGCACAGCGATGGCAGAGATGCGCCCTGTCCTGTGCTGCCCCTGAGATCCTGACTTCTTCTCTTCCACAGTGTCTCCTTTTCTTTTCATCCACGATGATGTAAATATTCATCTGTTCTAGAATAAAACAAGGAGAGACTTATAGAGTGTTTTTTCTTGTACATCAGGTTGTAGTTGATAAAATAGTTCCTACCTATGTCTGTCTCGCTTGTCATCAGATGACATCGAGAGCCATCGGGTACGAGGTATAATGACTTACTAAAAAGTCCTCTTTAAATTCTCTCCATCTTTTTTTCAAGTCTCCTAGACTCTCTCTTTTTTTTTTTTTTTAATATTTATTTATTTACTCTAGATGTACACAATGCAATACATTTATGTTTACGTGGTGCTGAGGATCGAACCCGGGCCGCGCACGTGCAAGGGGAGCGCTCTGCCGCCGAGCCACAACCCCAGCCCCTCTCCTAGACTCTCATAGTGGGCTGGCGACCCATTTTTGTTTCCCACGGGTGGTGCAGAGAACTGCACAGAATTGACAGATAGTGCTTGAAGGCATCTTGCTGATGGCCTGCAGTCCCTCAGTGCTGGATCAGAGCCCTCCCAGTGGGCCGCATGCTCCAGACTGTACTGCTCCTATTCATTGCACAGGCAAGTTAGTATCCAATAATCTGAGATTGTTTCTATAAAATTGAAAGCCCAGGTACGTGACTCTGTGCTTCTATTTCTTTTTCTTTTTTTTTTTTTTTTTTTTTTTTTTTTTTGTGGTTCCGGGGATTGAACTCAGGGGCACTCGACCACTGGGTCACATCCCCAGCCCTTTTTTATATTTTATTTAGAGACAGGGTCTCACTGAGTTGCTAAGTGCCTCGCCATTGCTGAGGCTGGCTTTGAACTCGCGATCCTCCTGCCTCAGCCTCCCAAAGTGCTGGGATTACAGGCGTGCGCCACGCGCCCGGCTCTATTTCTTTTTCTAAGATGTAATTATAAGTAACGTAAGTAGCTTGAGGAGGTAAGTCACCAGGACAGTGAAGTTCGGGATTCAAAATGGCCAAGCGTTCAAGAAGGAACGGGTAGTTCAGTGTGTTGTTGCGTGGAAGGCACAACACATTCCCAGACGTGGATAAGTGTGTGACTTTGGTTTTTTTGTAGTTGTAGATGGCTGGGATGCCTTTTATTTGTTTATTTTTGTGTGGCGCTGAGGATTGAACCCAGTGCCTCACTCATGCTGGGCGAGTGCTCTGCCACTGAGCCACAGCCCAGTCCTCACTTGTGTTTTAATTCACTACCTGGCACCTTTTCATCGGATTTTTTTGTTTTGTTTTATTATTTTTTTTTTTTTTTTGTTTTGGTACCGGGGATTGAACTCAGGGGCACTCGACCACTGGGCCACATCCCCAGCCCTTTTTTGTATTTTATTAGAGACAGGGTCTCACTGAGTTGCTAAGTGCCTCGCAATTGCTGAGGCTGGCTTTGAACTCACGATCCTCCTGCCTCAGCCTCCCAAAGTGCTGGGATTACAGGCGTGCGCCACCGCGCCCAGCTGTTTGTTTATTTTTGGTAGCAGATATTGAACCCAGGGACACTTAATCACCGAGCCACCTTTTTAGCCCCCCACCTTTTTAAAGAATGTTTTTAGTTGTAGATGGACACAATACCTTTATTTTATTTATTTTTTTATGTGGTGCTTAGGATCAAACCCAGTGCCTCACACATGCTAGGCAAGTGCTCTACCACTGAGCCACAACCCCAGCCTCCCTAGCCCTTTCTGTTCTTTATTTTGAGTCAGGGTCTTGCTAAGTTGCTGAGTCTGGCTTTGAACTGTGATCCTCCTGAGCTGCAGGGATTATAGGCGTGCACCACACAGGTATGGTGACTTTAGGGCTGGGGATGTGGCTCAGTGGTCGAGTGCCCCTGAGTTCAATCCAGAAAACAAACAAAAACTAACCAATAGAGTCACATGAAGTCTCAGTCAAAAAAAACAAACAAACAAACAAACAAAAAAAACGAAAGAAAACCAAAATCCAAAACCAAACAGAAATACCCCAAAAACTATCACTGAGGGGCTGGGGCTATGGTTCAGTGGTAGAGCCAGGGGATTTAGAGATGTTAGTATTTAAAATCTGAAGCTGAATGTGGACAGGCCTGGTACTCTAGCAGTCTCCAGCTTAAATCATATTGTCACATTTGGGGATCTCATGAGGTGAAGCACTTGGGGAGGAGAAGGCGAGTAAGGAGAACAGGAGAACCCTTTCCCACCCTTCCGTCATGATTGATCGTGTGCCTCATAGTCTCTCTCTGGAGCCATAGTTTCCAGTGGCCTTCCTGCTTCATTTCCTGCTTCTCTCTCATCCACTCTCTTCACCTCCATTGGTAATTATATATCATTATCATGTTTTGGTGGTGCTGGGGATTGAACCCAGGCCTCCTGCATGTCAGGCAAGCAGTCTACCACTGATCTACACTCCCAGCCCTTTCTGTTCTTTATTTTGAGACAGGGTCTTGCTGAGTTTCTTAGACTGGCCTCGAATTTGCAATCCACCTGCCTCAGCCTCCTGAGTAGCTGGTATTTCTACCAGGATATTTCTAAAAGTCGACTTATTACTTCTTTCCTTATTACACTTTATCCAAAATGCTTGGGACCAGAAGTGCTCCAGATTTGAGTTGGAATATTTTGCATAGACTTTACCATTGAGCATCTCTTATCCAAAATGTGAAACGCTCCAAAATCTAAAACTTATTCAGCACCATCAGCACTCAGAAAGTTTCAAGTTTTAGACTTCTGGGTTAGGGATGCTCAACCCTTGCTAACCCAGGGGAGTCCAGTCTGCCTGGCTCTCACACGGGACCCTCTGGGATCCTATTCTGTCCTCTCACCTGCCTGATCTTTGATCACATCCACCACTGTGTTTTGTGCCCTTCCCTGCCTCCCTGCGGACATTCCTGCCCTGCCAGTTCTCTCACAGTAGCCGGCCATCGTTTTAAAACAAGTCAGTGATAGGGCTGGGGTTGTGGCTCAGCGGTGGAGCGCTCGCCTAGCACGTGCGCAGCCCGGGTTCGATCCTCAGCACCACATACAAATAAACACATTGTGTACAACTAAAACAAATAAATAAATTAATTAATATTTTTTAAAAAGGCATTGTGTACAACTAAAAGTGAAAAAAAAAAAAAAAAAAAAAAGTCAGTGAAACCCTTCCCACCCTCACATTGTCCAGTGGAGTTGCTTTCCTGTCACGTAGAAGAAAAGCCAGAGTGCCTTGTGTTGGCCTCTGTTGGCTTCCTGGCCCCCTGCCCACCTCTTTTCTTCAGTTGCCCTGCTTCCCAAGTGGCCGCCATGACCACACCTCTGCCTGGCACATTTTGTCCCCTTCCTGGTCTCCCCGGGGACTCCCACCTCCGTCCTCCCTGTGTGTTCCCACTCTGCAGCTCACAGTCACGCTCCTCCTCCTCCATTATTCTCTGTCCTTATCACAACTGGTCTGCTCCACATGTTGGCTTGGAGAGTTAGTTGGCCTTGGTGTTGTGTTGTGTCTCGTGGTAGGTCTTCATCCTTTTGGCCCTTGTCCTCTACTTGAGGACCTCAGTGTTTGCTGAAAGAAAATAAGGATGTAGAGCCGGGCGCGGTGGCGCATGCCTGTAATCCCAGCACTTGGGAGGCTGAGGCAGGAGGATCATGAGTTCAAAGCCAGCCTCAGCAATGACGAGGCACTTAGCAACTTAGTGAAACCCTGTCTCTCAATAAAATACAAAAAAGGGCTGGGGATGTGACCCAGTGGTCGAGTGCCCCTGAGTTCAATCCCTGGTGCCACAAAAAAAAAAAAAAGAAAAGAAGGATGTTAACCTTTGACCTCTTTATTTGCTACAGACTCTCCCAAGCATCTTATTTACAAGTATCTTTATTTCGGTGATAGTTTTTTTTTTTTTTTTTTTAAATGTATTTTTAGTTGTAGGCAGACATAGTACCTTTATTTTTTATGTGGTACTAAGGATCAAACCCAGGGCCTCACACATGTGAGACAAGTGCTCTACCACTGAACCATAGCCCCAGCCCCTCAGTGATAATTTTTGGGGGGTATTTCTGTTTGGTTTTGGATTTTGGTTTTATTTTATTTTTTTTGACTGAGACTTCATGTGACTCTGTTGGTTAGTTTTTGTTTGTTTGTTTTCTGGATTGAACTCAGAGGCACTCGACCACTGAGCCACATCCCTAGCCCTATTTTCTATTTTGAAACATGGTCTTACTGAGTTGCTTAGCACCTCACCATGGTTGAGGCTGGCTTTGAACTCATGATCCTCCTATCTCAGCCTCCTGAGCCACTAGGATTACAGGTGTGTGCCACCATGCCCCGCTGGTTAGTTTTATCTTCTGTTTTTGGCTTATTTTTTCCCTGGCTTGACTATACGTTTTTTGTTCTTGTCTGCACAACATTAGAGATTGAACATAGGGCCTCACACTTGCTAGATAAGAACTCTGCCACTGATCTTCCCTTCCCCACCATCCCTTTTTATAAATGCTATATTTAGATGGCATCTTAAGTTCCCAAGGCAGGCCTCTAACTGGTCATCCTCCTGCCTCAGCCTCCTAGATAGTGCCTCCAGGCCCATATCTGATGTGTATGTTTGTCATTCTGGAGTCCATCAGGAATTGACTTTGTTTTAGCAAGTGAAGTTTTGATTTGGAGTCATCTTTGCTCGCTTTAAGTGCCAGCTACTAATTGCATTGTGGAGTGCTGTTCTTAAAACTTGAGAACATTTCTATTTTTCAGAAACAAGAGTTGAAATAAAAGAATCTGTTCGTGGCCAAGACATTTTCATCATACAGACAATACCCAGGTAAGAGCACTAATTGATTAATTCCTTTTTCTTCTAAAAATCTTTTTTTTCCCCCATGTGAGCAAGTCAAGGTTTTCCTAAATTATAAATTTGTCAGCATGATAAATGCTTCCCAGAACACATTTCTGGTCTCCTAGAATTCCCACACTGTTTGTCGCACTGTACTGTTACCAGTGTACTTGACCATCTTCCCAAGCGTTAAACGCCTCAAGGACAAAATCTCTTATTTCTGTGTGCACTGAATCTAGGCCAGTGTTTGCCAGCTCAGCCCTGCAGAAGAGCTTTGTTGTTGTTAAACCTGCTTTGTAGCTGCTCCTGGTTCATGCCTAACAGACAATTTTGCATGGCCTTTTTTTTTTTTTTTTTTTTTTTAATGTACTCTTTGGTCTTCTAGGGGTTGAACCCAGGGCCTCATGAATGCTAGGCAAGCTCTCGATCGCCGGGCCACCCCCCAGGCCTGCACACCATTTTATTTTGCACTGTTTGTGTCTTTTGGCCATCTCTATTACAGACAGCATCACGGCTCCTTCCGGTAGGACAGGAGGCTGACTCAGGAGCTGTCTTGGCCTGTGGTCATCCATCTGGGATTCTCTCTCTTCCCATTGCCTGCACGGGGGATGGGATGTCTTGGTCCCTTTGCGTTCCTCGGGCTTTGTTAGTATTAAGGATGGTGCTGAAGCTGGGCGTAGTGGTACATGCTTGTACTGCCCATATTCAGGAGGCTGAGGCCAGCCTGGGCAACTTAGTGAAACCCTGTCTCAAAGCAAAAAGGGCCAAGGATGGAGCTCAGTGGTAGAGCCCTATACATCCTGCATGGGCCTGTCAGTCCTTAGTACCCCCTCCCCCAAAAAAAGAAAACTGGCACTGGGTGCCCGTGGTGTCCAGGCACTTTGTGCATTTCACTTTTTTTTTTTTTGCTTTTAGTTGTACACAATGCATTTCACTTTTATGTGGTGCTGAGGATCGAACCCGGGCTGCACACGTGCTAGGCAAGCGCTCTACCTCTGAGCCACAACCCCAGCCCAGCGTTTCTCGTTTAATCCTTAAATTCCACCTGACAGCTGTTTTTGTCCCCATTGAGGGGATTGAGAAGGCTGGGTCTGCAAAAGATCGAGGACAGCAGGGTCATGGAATAATATACATTCAAATATAACAAAGTCCCCTACACAGTGTTACTGGCAGGTAATAAATATTTGATTTTTAATACTTTCTAATCATAACAATAACAATGTTAATCACTAAAAATATAGGCAGCTAATTATGGTGATGCATGTCTATCATCCCAGCAGCTTCGGAGGCTGAGGCAGGAGGATCAAGAGTTCAAAGCCAGCCTCAGCAATTTAGTGAGGGCCTAAGCAACTCAGTGAGACTCTGTCTCAAAAAAGGGGCTGGGGATGTGGCTCATTGGTTAAGTGCCACTGGGTCCAATCCTAGTACAAAAAAAAGGTGTGGGGAGGGGAGAAGGGTTAGGGATGTGGCTCAGTGGTAGAGTGTCCCTGGGGTTCTATGTCCAGTACCAAACAAACAAACAAAAATCCAGGCATATCTGTATAAAAGAGCTACCTTATCTTTTAAAATTCTTAGTTGAAGTAATCAAACTGACAGAAAACTTGCTTGTGCGATCATCTCCTTTTATTTTTTTTAATATTTATTCATTTGCTTTAGTTGTACACAATGCAATGCATTTATGTTTACGTGGTGCTGAGGATGGAACCCGGGCCACGCACGTGCGAGGCGAGCGCTCTACCACTGAGCCACAACCCCAGCCCCATCATCTCCTTTTTTTAACGTGGTGCTCAGGATGGAACCCAGGCTTCGCACATGCTGGGCAAGTGCTGTCCCTCTGAGCTCCACCCAGCCCTGGTATGGCACCTGATGGCTTGCCAGCCCAGAAGTTCAGTGTGTAATTCCTGTGAACAAGGACTTTCCCTTCTGTAACCACAACACAGCCATCAGAATATAAACAAGTGACTCCTGTCGAACCCTTGGGCCGGGTTAGTTCTGCCCACTCTTGAAGTGATGTTTGGAGCAGAAGGAGCTAGTTCAGAACCTCAGCTGGTGTTTAGTTGGATCTGCTCGTCCTCAGCCTTCCATGGCCTTCAAAACTTTGACATTTTTGAAGACTGCATTCATGTCTGGGGAGATAGGGCTGCACTGATAGGTATTTGCAGTATCTGTGGTATGGATATGTTCCTCTCCTGGTGACTGAGTCGTTTTTGCTCAGCTGGTTTTGACATGTATCTTGGGAATGAGGAAGACCTGGGGGCCTGTCTAGAAACCCAAAGAAACAGATGACAGACTTTGCTTTTTGTCCTTCCTAGTACCAGATACGGTGCCTTGAATTTGGAAGCACTGGGCAGTCCTGTTGCACACTTCCAGTCTTGGAGTCATTTCTCCCTGGAGTGACTTCTGGTCTCTCTTGTGACCACTCAGGGTTTTTTATTTATTTAATTTGTTTGCTTATTTTAGTTGTTGGTGGACCTTTATATATATGCGATGCTGAGACTCAAACCCAGTGCCTCACACGTGCTAGGCAGGTGCTCTACCACTGAGCCACAGCCACAGTCTGACAGCTCAGTTTTGACACCACACAATCCCTGTTTGAGGAAGCCTCTTTTTTTTTTTTTCTCCCTCTGTTTAGTTGTGGATGAACCTTTATTTATTTCTATGTAGTGCTGAGAGTCAAACCCAGTGCCTCACACATGCTAGGCAAGTGCTCTACCACCAAGCCACAATGCCAGCCCATTGCAGAAGCCTCTTAACTGTGTGTTTTTCCCAGGTGCCTCATTGTGGGTAGCTAGCTGTTGATGAGCAGAGAGGTATAGGTTTTTGTGGACCGTGTAAATCTGGAAATGGGAGTAACTGGTAGGGGATGGGTAGTACACAGGTGGCTGGCAGAATGTGAACTTCCTTTTGGGTGTCATCTAAGAAGATCCAGTTCTAATTCCATTACAAACTTCTGGTCCCCCTGGGCTACAGACTTTGCTGATTTACTTTGAGTCCAACAGAACATGACAGCTTGTATGCAGGTGTCGCCGCGCACCCTGTACACCTGTTCTCTGCCTTGAAACATCTTCCCGAGACATGGCCTGGCTGGTTCTGTTCAGGCAGGTGTCTGTTCACATGGCACCTAGTCAGAGAGGCCTTCGTAATCATTTTCTTTTCCATTCTTTATAGGGAAGATGCAGCTTCTCCTGTAGTTCTGTGTTCAGCTTTGAGATGCATGCAGCAAGGGAGCTTTGTGCAGTGGTGGCTGCACAGCCTCTGCACTTGTCCTGGTTTTCATTGGGAGTGGACAGTGAAGGTGGCATTGTCACCACTTTTTGTCCTCAAATCTTTGAGTTCCATAGGACATAGAAAAGAACTCTAGGCCCCTGGCTCACCACCTTAGATTACTACTAAGAGCTCTTTATTAAGGGGTGGAGAAGAATAGAACTCTGACTCTGCCTTTTAGCCATAGGCGAGCCAGCTCAGTCACCAACTCTGTGAAACTTGGAAGTCTGAGTCCAAGGGCAGTGTTGTTTGCAAAGTCCCTTCCCTGGAGAGCAGAGAGTGTGTGCCGTGGAGAGAATTGTTTGGGAAATCTTGTGAGCACCAGCGATTACATCAGGGCCTGAAATTTGAGTGCCTCCTGCTGTTCTCCAGGAAGAAACGAGGTGTGCCCGCCCTGGGTGTTTCTCTCCCCATGCCTGTACCTGAGCAGCCGTGTCCTGGGTGCCTGTGTTCTGCTGCTTGTTTAGGAGTAGTCCCAGTCAGGAGGAGCTAGGCTGTGACCTTCTTGTGTTGGAGGCCCCGTTTTGTGTCAGCAAGTTCACTGCATCAGTGCCATCAGTGACTGAGGAGCTTAAGAGCTGTCTTCCCCCCGCTGACTAGGGCTGAGGACAGCTATGGGGAGCCAGGAGGTTTACCAGGAGTCGGGAGAGTGGAATCTGAGGTGCCTTGGAAGAGCTGTTCCTGGGCTTTGTGTTAGGGGCTGAATTAGACGCAGGCCTCATGTGGGTGTGGCAGGAGCTCTACACTGACCTCAGCCCCAGCCCTGGATCAGCCTGACAAGACTGAACTTTTTTGTTGTTGGGGGGGTACCGGGAATTGAACTCAGGGGCACTCGACCACTGGGCCTACATCCCCAGCCCTTTTTGTATTTTATAAGAGACAGGGTCTCACTGAGTTGCTAAGTGCCTCACCGTTGCTGAGGATGGCTTTGAACTTGCGATCCTCCTGCCTCAGCCTCCCAAACCACTGGGATTACAGGCGTGCGCCACCATGCCTGGGTCCATCCTAAACCCCCCCCCTTTTTTTTTTAACTTATTTTTTAGTTGTAGCTGGACACAATACCTTTATTTTATTTATTTATTTTTATGTGGTGCTGAGTATCGAATCCATGGTCTTGCCGGTGCTAGGCGATCGCACTACCGCTGAGCCACAACCCCAGCCCATCATCCTAACCCTTTTGAAATTTTATTTTGAAACAGGGTCTTGCTGAGTTGCCTAGGCCGGCCTCAGACTAGCAATCCTCCTGCCTTAGCCTCCTAAGTAGCTGGGATATAGGCAGGTGCCCCCTAACCTGGCAAATGAATGGGTTTTGACCTAGGTCACTAGCATATATAGTCCCTCAAATTCTTGTGAAGTGAATTAGTGAATACTTTGCATAATTTTTTGCATTTCTGTCTTTTCTGCATCTTCCCATGACAGTTGTGATTCTTCTGTGCTGCTCTTGGATCTCAGCAAGATCCTTCATTCCCCACTTGATCCTTGGATATGCCTGACTATAACTCAAACTGCTCTTACCATGTCACCATCAGTGCAGATTCATGGTCTGCTGTCTTGGCAAGAAGGCATTCATCATTAACAGCATCATCCTCTGTGATCCCTTCCTGGTTTTGCAGGTTGTGCTAAGCTAGTCAGCCAGGTGCTGCAGTTAGGGTAGGAACAGCATGCTGTGGAAGTCCTCTGTGGTAAGAGGTTGCATTTTAATAGAATCCTTGGTCTCAGTATCATGGTGGCCAACAGTGATCAGTATAAATATTTAACACCTGCAGTCCAGAGGAGTCCTGGGCCAGCGTGTAGACCATACTTTGCAAGTGAAGGATCATTGATGAGCAGGCTTCTTTTGGGGAAGGAGCAGAGAAGCATGGAGAAGCAAATTGGTTAATGGATAATTGGGAAACATTTTTGCAGTTTTTTTCTGCTTGTACTTAGAGTGTTAGAAACTTGAGCCAAAGTTCACAGGCGAACCTCGTAGAACAACCGGGAGGATCTTACACACGTCTCAACACGGGGAAGGCCCTTCCTCTTGAGAAAGGAGGGGGAGTGTGGCTGTGTGCCTCTGAGGCCAGAGTCTCCCTGAGGGTGGCCTGGGCCCCCCAGGTGCAGTAGTGCACAGTCTCAGGTTCCAGAAGCCACAGTTCTCTTCCCAGTGGC
The DNA here is from genome assembly GCA_025594165.1 of Tamias sibiricus. Classification (NCBI taxonomy): domain Eukaryota; kingdom Metazoa; phylum Chordata; class Mammalia; order Rodentia; family Sciuridae; genus Tamias; species Tamias sibiricus. The sequence goes on from CM046660.1 coordinate 5,739,326, forward strand.
TCAGTGTGGCACCAGAGCACACCCCGGCTTACCTGGCAGTGTTCTAGGGTGGCGGGATGGAAGAAGGGGGGAGAAACTTGGAGAAAGGTCCAAGAGGGTGAAGGTTACTAGGTTTGCCACAATAAACCAGTATTTTTATTTCCTGAGTATGGAACAAAGTAAAGATAAAGAACACAGACAGCTGGGCACAGTAGCCATGCCTGCGGTGCCAGCAATTTAGGAGGCTGAGGTGGGGGATCCAAAGTTCAAGGCCAGGGCTGAGGTGGTGGCTCAGTGGTAGAGCGCTTGCCTAGCATGTGTGAGTCACTGGTTTCAATTCTTATCACCGTATATAAATAAATAAAAGTCTATCGACAGGGCTGGGGTTGTGGCTCAGCGGCAGAGCGCTCGCCTCGCACGTGCGCGGCCCGGGTTCGATCCTCAGCACCACGTAATCATAAATGCATTGCATTGTGTACAACTAAAGTAAATAAATAAATATTTTTAAAAAAAGTCTATCAACAAATATAGTAAAAAAAAAAAAAAAAAAAAAAAAAAAGTTCAAGGCCAGCCTGGGCAACTTAGTGAGACTCTGTGTCAAAAAAACAGAAAAGGCTGGGGATGTGCCTCAGTGGTTAAACACCCCTGGATTCAATCCCTAGTACCTGCCCCCCCAAAAAAAACCAACCAAACAAAACCCAGAAAGCTGATTCTAAGCAAAAGCTTAGACATCCAGATTAGCTTAGTTCCTGCAGATGCTCATCCTGCCAGCACTGTGTAGACCCTTTTCTTGGTGCTGCTACACCCAGGGGAGGTATTTTGGGACCACACAGTGTCACACAGGAGAGGGTTAGGAAGTGCTCTGATTGTTTCTAGGGTCACAGCAGCCTGTCTGGAGATGTGGGGTCTTTCCTGGTATTGGCTGTGGTGGAAGCCTGGCTTCTTTACTTTCCACCCTCTGGTGCTTTTGAACTCCCTAAACTACTTTCAGAATGTGCAGTGTATATCTTTTTTTTTTTTTTTTTTTTTTTTTTTTTTTTTGTGGTACTGGGGATTGAACTCAGGGGCACTCGACCACTGGGTCACATCCCCAGCCCTTTTTTTGTATTTTATTAGAGACAGGGTCTCACTGAGTTGCTAAGTGCCTTAGCCATTGCTGAGGCTGGCTTTGAACTCGCGATCCTCCTGCCTCAGCCTCCCAAAGTGCTGGGATTACAGGCTTGCGCCACCGCGCCCGGCTTGCAGTGTATATCTTTTGACTAGTCCAATAATAGTAAGCTTTTGGTTGTTCCTCATTTAATTTTTAGAAAGGGCAGAAAGCCATTCTGAATGAAGTGAGATGCTGGCGATTGGACTGTGTGCTGCTGATCACCTAAGTTCGAAATCCACTGAGCCATGGAACTAAGTAAAATAAATGTGAAACTTACAAAGCATTTTTTTGAGAGACAAGTTTCATGTTTATGTACAGGTTTCAACCTGTTGATGCAAAGTAAGACAGCTCATTAAAATACCATTTGCAACTTGCTGCAGATGATTAATAGTTGGGGGTGGGGTAAGCCCTGCCCCTCCCCAGACTGCTGTCACTGCGGCCCCTGTGGCGTCCCTGCCGTGTGCTGAGCAGTGTGATCAGGTGTGTGCTGTGTCCACTGCTCACCTCACCTTGTTGGTTGTTGTTGTTGTTTGTTTGTTTTGTGGTGCTGGGGTTTGAATGCAGGGCCTCCTGTGTGCTGGGCAAGTGCTCTGCGACTGACCTGCGCCCTGGCCCTCACTCTGGTTTTTGTCCAAAATGATAGAGCAGTGGGGCCAAGTTCAGCACAGGGTGTGACTACCCAAGGAGAGGAAGCCCATTGGCAAAGCAGTTAAGATTGTCCTACTTAGATACAAAGACTACAAGAACTAGCCAGGATGTACTTGGAACATTCTTAGGTACAGATAAACAAAGCAGAGGCTGCCAGCCAATTTCTCTTCACCTTGCTAGCCCTCACCATCGCCCATGTCCAATTTGTCCAGTATCTCAGTGAATGGGTCAAGCCAGTGTGACAAAGGCCCCTTTGTCACCTTCCTGCCCAGCAAGGGGTGGGGACCGAAGCCTGGAAGCTCTCCTTATTCTTGGGCAGGAGGATGTTGAATTCCTTGGCATAGGTCATTAGGAAGAGGGAAAAGTGGAAAATGAAACCCGTGTGTAGAGAATTGGCCATTCAGGAAAGTAAAGTCACCCAGAATGAAGACTCCTCGGAAACTGTCTCATACAGTAACGTTTTACTCCCTGGGCCTCCTTGGGATGGCGCTGCAGACTTCATCTGTCACATGATGGTGTATCGTTAATTCCATACCAAAGCCAACTAAAAGCCTACCACTTAGACCGCTACTTTTCCAGAATCTTCTAAAGTAACTTCAGCTCTAGCTGTGTTCTGGATCTAGCCCAAGAGGCTACACCCAGGGGAGGTTTTTTGGGACCACACAGTGTCACACAGTAGAGGGTTAGGAAGTGCTCTGATTGTTTCTAGGGTCACAGCAGCCTGTCTGGTGGAGATGTGGGGTCTTCCCTGGTGTTGGCTGTGGTGGAAGCCTGGCTTCTTTGCCTTCCACCCTCTGGTGCTGTTCAGGCGGCTTCTCGTTACCCTGCAGAGCTCTCTCCTTAGGCTAGTGACCTGAGTGGGGAAGGGAGGCCTCCTTTGTGGAGTGGTGGGCAAGCCTTGTGGTGGGGGCTCCTGCCTGAGGTAGAGGTGCTCCTTGGGACGATGGGTCCACCATGATCACCGTTCCCCCAGCTAACTCACGGTTTGACTCAAGTTTTTCAATAAATATTTGTTGAGTGAACGATTGAACTAAAATTGACTGTTACAAAAGCCCAAGTAACTTGAAAGCCTGTGATAATTATTTTGTCCTGATTATGCCAAAAGACTGCATGTCTTCTGACCATTAGTGCCAGACTTGGGCTTTTGTTTTTGGTACCAGGGATTGAACTCAGGGGCACTCAACACTGGGCCACACCCCCAGCCCTTTTTTGTATTTTATTTAGAGACAGGGTCTCACTGAGTTGCTAAGTGCCTCGCCATTGCTGAGGCTGGCTTTGAACTCGCGATCCTCCTGCCTCAGCCTCCCAAGTGCTGGGATTACAGGCGTGCACCACTGCATCCGGCCCAGACTTGAGCATTATTAATCTGGCACAACGATGGAGAAAAATGCTCTAGTTTATTTTGGAGAAAAGAAATGACAACTGGAAAATGATGGAAATCTTCCAAGTTCTAAAGGAAATGTTGTCTCGGTGTTGAGCCCTGAGTCTATTGGACCAGGAGAGGTGCTTTTTTAGTCCCTAGAATCCTGCAGTAGTTAGGACACTACAGATTATGGGGTGAACTCGGAAGTTCCATGAGTTGAGTGTGGGAGCAGAAAGCCCTGTCAGAGTGTAGGGAAGTCCTGCAGTTGCTGCTCCCAGATACGCTTCTGCCTCTCGTGAAGGCAGAGTCTGAATCGGAAGAGACTGGGAGGGGATGGCCTGATTGTCCTTTAAGCCAAAGCATTTCCCTCAACAGGTATTTTATCCAGCCACCTACTCAGCCAGCATTGGCCAGGTCCCTCTTGGGTGGATGTCAGGATGTGGATTCAGGCCTGGTACCTCAACGACCCTCTCCTCCTGGGGCTGGGAACTGGCTGCTGGGAGAGGGCAATAGTCCTCGCCTCAGACAGGGGTTCGGAGGAAGCTTGGAGAGTCCCTGGAGGGAGTCTGACGCACAGGTGGATGGGGGACGGCATCCCGACAGACCACGGGGTTCTGGTGCTCAGAAGAGCAGAGCCCACCATGGCTTGATCAGCCTTGGCAAAGGGTAGCGGCCCACATTCATTGCTGGTAGGACTTCCCTTCCAGTGTCTTGGGCCATGTTTCCTTCTGCAGTCTTTGCAGGAATCTGTGTATCTCAGGGAAAGAAGGGACTGGGTGACAGGAGGTTTTGAGAGGCACCAAGACCTCCCTGCTCCCTCAAGCCCCATAAGAAGAGAGATCAAGCCAAGCGTGGTGGCATACACCTATCATCCCAGCAAGTCTGGAGGCTGAGGCAGGAGGAGTGAAAGCCTGAGGCCCATTTCAGCAGCTGAGAACCTGTCTCAAAATAAAAAAGTGCCAGGGATGTAGCTCAGTGGTTAAGCACCCCTGGGTTCAAGCCCTGGTACCAAAACAAAACAAAAAGAGATCAAATCCTTTGTGTTAACCACTGCTAAATAGTGGGGCAGGTTTCTTTTGACATTCATGAGTCTGAGTCTGAATCTCTGGGAGGGCACCAGCAGGTTTCAGGAACATTGGCCACCAGTAGCTACCTCCAAAGCCACTGCAAGGACTGTCACCAGCATGGAAGATCCAGGTAAAGGAGAGTGTGTTAACTGTGCTGTGGGTTTGAGTAACCACAAATGGAACCCAGGGCTGACGCCACCACAAAGAGCAGTTGCCCTGCTTTTCCCTGCATTCGTGGGTACTGTCACAAGCCAGGTGGCGACAAGATCTCTTTGGCACCATCTTGGCAGCCCAAGTTACGTTGCTGAAGTTGAGGTCCTTCCCAGGGTTAATATGTAGAATTCATCCCAGAGTTCACACTTTAACTGTTGCAGAGATGTGAACACAGCTGTGATGGAGTTACTGATCATGGCCTATGCCCTGAAGACGGCCTGTGCCAGGAACATCATTGGCGTCATCCCCTACTTCCCCTACAGCAAGCAGAGCAAGATGCGGAAGAGGGGCTCCATCGTGTGCAAGCTGCTGGCATCCATGCTGGCCAAAGCAGGTGAGTGCGCAGGGATTCTGGGCGGAGGATCTGGGCTCTGCTGCTGGGCTGCAGGCCTGCCTCAGGCAGCTAGTCTGGGGCCTGCTGCTTTATGTGGTGTTCGCTGATACTTTGTTGCTCCTGTTGCTTGGTTGGGCTGGGGAACTGGGAAGCAAGGCAGCTCACACCTTCCTCTCTGTTGCCTTTGGGAATGGCACTGCTTGTGCTTTCTCTGACCTTGGGCTGGGCTTTATCGGTCTGTCACTTCTCTTCCATTTCATCCTGTTATTCATATTGTAACTGGCATTCTTGTGTAGTCTTTTGAGCTCTGGGTCTAGATGTTTGTATTTGCCTTAGTTAGCCATGTTCCTTTTATGTTCACAGAATTGACACTGTTTTTCTTGTACTACTTCTTTAGTTTATATACTCTTTCCCTCCTCTCATCCCCAGTTGCCCTTCTGTATAGCAGCCCATTTCCATTGCTTTGTTTTTCTTATATAGTGGTGGCGTACCCTCTGACCCATTATCAAATGTAATAACATCTTACACTTATTGAGCTTTTATTTGTCTGACACTTATTTAAAATACTAGTTTCTTGCTGGTTATGGTGGCACGTACCTGTAATCCCAGCTCCTTGGGAGGCTGAGGCAGGAGGATTACAACTTCAGGGCCAGCCTGGGCAACTTAGTAAGACCCATCTCAAAAGGAAAAAAAAAAAAAAAAAAAAAAAAGGTGGGGGCATGGTTGGGATGTAGGTCAGTGGTAGAGGATTACCTAGCTTGTATGGGGCCCTGGGTTCCATTTCCAGTACTATACAAACATATATAAACTCTTCACTCTGGAGGTTTTGCAGTAACCTTTGACCATTCTCGGTGTCTTTATACATATATCCTTTTCTTTTCAGCAATGTTGATTATTCTGAGTATGTTTTCATTGTTTTTCTATAAAATACTTCTTAAGCTGTTATTTCATCACATATAGCAATTACTCCATCCTTTAGCATTTTTTCCTTGTGTTGTATGAATTTCTTTTCTTCCTGTGTGCGTTCCTTTGCTTTGCTTTCTTGTTCCTTTCTGCTGCGACCACAGTCCTTTAATAAAGGCCTGCCTGTTTCTCACATCTGTTATTTCCTGGGTATTAATTCATATTCGTATTTTTGCTTCCACCTGGTTTCTCCTCACTGTTCAGGACCAAGCTAGCGGTCAGAGTGGAGGGAGCCCACTTGTCAGCCTAGCTCTGTCCTGAGGTGGGGAGCAGGCGCCTTGGCGTTAGGCTGGACAGCTCCTCAGCTCCCTAGGTCTTACTAAGGTCCACAGCAAGTCTGTAACTGCAGCGCTGGCTCACAGTGTCTCCTGCCTTCAGCCTCCTGGTGGGAAACAGGAGTTGAGCTGCCCACTGAGGCCATTAACTTGTAGGGGAGAACTTTGTAATTTTTTGTTTTAAAATTTCAGGTTTAACTCACATTATCACTATGGATCTTCACCAAAAGGAAATACAAGGCTTTTTCAGCTTTCCCGTGGACAACCTTAGAGCCTCACCTTTCCTGCTTCAGTATATCCAGGAAGAAGTGAGGAGCCACCAGCACACACCCCTTTTCCTCAAAGAGATCCTATTTAGTTTTTCTCTGGCACCAGATTGCAGGATTAAAAGGCATACGTGACACTCCCCGCTCAGTCTTAATGCCCGTGGCAGCCGGATAGCCTCAGATTCAGCATGTAGTGGTGCAGGACCATGTTTTTGAAAGACATTAAATGCAAATTTCCTAATAAGTACCTTTAGCAATCACTTATGTTTTCTAGAATGAAGGTTTTTAAAAATATTGTTTACCTTCTTGCTTTAGCAGTACATTTGCAATGAAGTTAACTGATAAACAATGAAAACATTTAAATGTGCAAATGAAATTCTGGCATATTTGTTGCTAGTTTGGGTCATTGATGAGAGAAGAGGTATTATACCAATATCTAGGGTTTTTTTTTTTATAACATTTCAGTATTTTCTATTTTTCCTCCAAATCTAGATACCAAATTACAGAAATGCTGTCATTGTAGCTAAGTCTCCTGATGCTGCAAAAAGGTAAATGAATCATATTTGTTTAAAAAAAAAAAGTTGGGCACGGTGACACACACCTCTTGTCCTAGCACTTGGGAGGTTGGGACTGGAGGACCACTTGAGTCTAGGAGTTTGAGGCCAGCCTGGCAGCACAGCAAAGACCTTGTCTCCAGAAAGGAAAAGTGAGAAGTCCTTTTGGGTGCTCTGAGATCAGAATTAGCTCTTTTGGAACCCAGGGCTCTCGTGGCCAGTGCAAGCTCCCAGGCTCCAGTTCCCTTCATGTTGCTCTCTAGCCTCCAAACAAAGGTGCATCTGAGTTCCTGGGTTTTCCTCTGAGAGAATATGGAGTTCTTCAAGTTCTCAGGGGAAGGAAAACAGTGGGGCTGTGAGATTTTTCAGGAAGTGGTTTTTTTTTTTTTTTTTTTTTTTTTAATATTTATTTATTTTACTTTAGTTGTACACAATCATTCATGTTTACGTGGTGCTGAGGATCGAACCCAGGCCGCGTACGTGCAAGGCGAGCGCTCTGCCGCTGAGCTACAACCCCAGCCCAGGAAGTGGTTTTTTAGACACTATTTTAAAGAGTTTTAGACACTATTTTAAAGACCTCCTGAAGGTGACTATTAGAATATTGGACAAAACAGAAAGAATATAATCCAAGAAGAAAAATACATTATAAGAAAATTGGACAAAGGATAGAACCGAAATTATCTAGACTCAGCTGCTAGCCCAGAACCCAGTTCCTGTGCCCTGAAAGCACTTGCACCTGGCCTGCTCCGTAATTCTTCATGCTTGAAGGTGGAGTGGTAGAGCTGCTCAGGTCTTCTTCCCCTCGGTGCTCCTCTCCCTTTGTCTTCCTTTAGGGCCCAATCATATGCTGAGAGACTGCGTCTGGGCTTAGCTGTGATCCACGGAGAAGCGCAGTGCACAGAGCTAGACATGGACGATGGCCGACATTCTCCCCCAATGGTCAAAAATGCTACCGTGCATCCGGGCCTGGAGTTGCCATGTAAGATTAGCTCTATGCTTTTATTTTATTTATAAATTGGAGAAATTTCTAATGGCTAATATGAATGGCTAGGTGTTAACCCCTGTGTCTGTTGTGCATGGTCTCTTGCTATTTTAAAATAACTGAATGGGCCAGGTATGGTGGTGCTCACCTGTAATCCCAGTGAGGTTCAATCACCAGCACCACAGGAAAAAGAAAAAAGGACTGGAACTGGAGCTATAGCTCAGCGCTCTTGGGTTCAATCCCTAGTACCAAAAAAAGAAGAAAAGGACTGGGGATACAAGCTCAGAGGTAGAACACCCCTGGGTTCAGGCCCAGTACCAGTGCCCGGCATTATTATGTATTTTTTATTATTGAATAGTGGTGCCGCGATTTCCCTTTTTGTAGAAGGAGGTTGTGTATATTATACACATTTGCAGACTGTGTAAGGACAATTAAGCTGATCTGGCTAGCACTTAGCACTCAGTGTTAAATTAATTTTAGCTCAGGGGGCTGGGGTTGTGGCTCAGCGGTAGAAAGCTCACCTAGCACATGCGTGGCCCGGGCTCAATCCTCAGCACCACGTACAACTAAAACAAATAAATATTAAAAAAAATTTTTAGCTGGGCGTGGTGGCGCACGCCTGTAATCCCAGCACTTGGGAGGCTGAGGCAGGAGGATCCCGAGTTCAAAGCCAGCCTCAGCAATGGCAAGGCACTTAGCAACTCAGTGAGACCCTGTCTCTAATAAAATACAAAAAAGGGCTGGGGATGTGGCCCAGTGGTCGAGTGCCCCTGAGTTCAATCCCAGGTACAAAAAAAATAATAATAATAATAATAATTTTAGCTTTAGGGAACAGTTGTGTGTGTTATGGTATGACATCTGAAGCTTTATGTTCAGTAAAATGGGTGATATGAGCCATTGGTCAGATACTGGGTATTAGCTACCAGGTAACTGAGCACTATGTTAGAACATCGTTCTCTGACCTGATGCCAAGTAATTGCTGTTTTTCATCCACCAGTGAATGTAGAAGCTGTTTACTTCCATGGACTTTGGCACTGAGTGCATGCATGCGTGCGTGTGTGTGTGTGTGCATTCTAGAAGATATGTTTAGGGTTTTCAGAGGAAGCAGGTAGTTGCTAGATCTATTTGCCATGCCTCAGAAGCATGCAGTAGTAAAGGAGTGCTGGGATGGGGCCTCAGGTGTTTCATTCGAGGCAGGCTTCTGTCTCAGTGGAGCATTCTAACCTTTACACCTGCTAACTTTCCCATTGCTTCATTTTAAACTTTGGAGATTTTCACATAAGAGTAATATACTTTGTTTTGTTAATTTTTTTTTTAAATATTTATTTATTTACTTTAGTTGTACACAATTCAATGCATTTATGTTTACGTGGTGCTGAGGATCGAACCCAGGCTGCGCACATGGGAGGCGAGCGCTCTGCCGTTGAGCCACAACCCCAGCCCGTTTTGTTAATTTTAATGTTTGATATCAATATGTTATTTTTTGAGGATTTCATAATTAAGACTTTTGAATAGATACCATACTCACGTTACAAAATTCAAAAAGTATTCAAAAATCCTCCATTGTGCAGAGCACTCCCCACCCACAAATTCTCTTCTCCCAGCTCCTCAGATGTCTAGTACCTTGGTTTCCCTGGTCCAGGCAGAGACTTTATGCATTTATTAGCAAATGCATATTTCTTTTTCTCTTGTTTCCACACAAACGATAGTATGTTGTATACCTTGTTTTGCCTCTTGCTTTTCTCATTCAGTTACTCCTTCCCTGTCAGCACGCGGAAGACATCTCAGTCTCTTGCAGTTCCATAGTGTTCTGTATTATGGATGTCTCGTAATTCTGGACGTCTCATAATACTGTTGAAGGGCTTGTAGATTTTTCAGTCTTTGGCTATGAGAAACAGTGCTCCAGTTATAGTGAGCATCCGGTGGACCCCTGCTGCAGGCCAAGAGCTGTGCTAAGCTCCACAACCCTCCTTGCCGGGACTTGTCTTCCTCCTTCTGCAGACCAGGAAGCAGTCACACTGCCACAAGTAGGCTGCGGGATCAGGCAGCTAGCTCCGTGGTCCACACTTGCTTGTTTTTAGCTTTTTATTTCAGACATGGAAGAAAGGTAAAGAATGCAGATGTGCACCATGCTCTCAGAGTCCCACACTTCACATTTCTACTCATTTTTGTGCCATTTGAGAGTGAGTTGTAGACATAATGTTCCTTTATTGCCAAAGACTTCAGTGTATATTTCCTAAATACAAAAGGCTACATTACTTAACCACAGTATAATTCTCAACTTAGGAAATAAACGCTGTTACAGTACTGTTGTCTAATCCACAGGCCTTACTCAGGTTTCAACAATGTTCTTTTAAACGGGAAAAAAAAAAAAAAAAAAAAAAAAAAACATTTTTGGGCCAGGACCTAATCCAGGGTTGCACATTGCATTCAGTTGTCATTTCTCTTTAGCCTCAATCTGGAATGGCTCCTCCATTCTTTGTCCCTTGTGACCTTGATGCTTTTGAACAGCACAGGCCAGTTATTTTGTAGGCTGTCCCTTAATTGGGACATGCTGAGATTCAAGTTATGCGTTTTTTGGCAGGAATGTCAGGAAACACGTGATGCCGTCCATTGCTGCAGAGGTTGATTTTGGTCACTTGATTAAGGCAGGTTTTCCCCTGGATAGCTGCTAGCTCTTTTCTTTGTAGTTAGTGATGTCATATGTTGAGATCCTGTAAATATCCTCTTTCTTGTTTCTCATCAAATTTAGCATCCAGTGAAGATTCTCACCTGAATCCATTATTACTGCGATTGTTGACAAGTGGTATTTTAAAATTTTTTAAATGTATTTTATTTTTTATATTTATTTATTTGCTTTAGTTGTGCACAATGCGTTTATTTACGTGGTGCTGAGGATTGAACCTGGGCCACACAGGTACTAGGCAAGCGCTCTACCGCTGAGCCACAACCCCAGCCCTTAAAATTTTTTATGTATTTATTTTTTTGAGACAGTGTTGCCCAGGCTGGTCTCTAACTACTGGCTCAGGAGATACTCCCTCCGCACCTCCCGTGTTAGCTGGACCCACAGGACCAGTGGTCCTGTTGCAAGATCATTGTTCCTTCCGTGTTTATCTGCTGGCATTAGTGTGGGCTTTCCTTTCTTCCCTGTTCATTGGTTTATTTGGAATGTGTGGGCCTCACAGAACCCTCTTTAATTCAGTGGGTTAGGATCCATTGCTGTTATTTCTTTACATTCTCAGATTGTCTCAGACTTGGCCAAGGAGAACTCTTCAAGCTCCTCCTTTTAACACAGTTATCGTTTTTTTCGATACTTCCTTATTTCCTGGTATAACTGGATGCTTCGTGTTCTTTTTTTTTTTTTTTTTTTTTTTTTTTGTACCAGGGAGTGAACTCAGGGGCACTCAACTACTGAGCCACATCCCCAGCCCTATTGTATATTTTATTTAGAGACAGGGTCTCACTGAGTTACTTAGCGCCTTGCTTTTGCTGAGGCTGGCTTTGAACTCGTGATCTTCCAGCCTCAGTCTCCTGAGCCTCTGGGAATGCAGGCGTGCGCCACCGCACCCGGCCCCCTCCATGTTCTTGTACCATCTTAACCCTGGAATCAGCAGCTTCTCCAGGGATCCCCTGCTGCTTTGGTGGAGAAGGTGTTTAGAAGCTGGCTTGGGCTCTGTGTGTACAAGTTCAGTTGCCAAGTGGCGCAGCCTGTGACTAACCCCGTCTTAGGTCCATTCATGGGTGACTGAGTCGTTTAGGGAAGCACCAAGAAGCAAAACAGCTGGGTCTGAGGTGTTTGGATGGATGTCACCGTATTGCCAGGGTGCGTGACATGGTGAGGTTCTCTCTTCTCTAAGAATGTTGCTTTGTTAGGTTTGCTGTTGTCGGCGTGTTCCCCTCCTGGTCCTCTGTCTTCAGGCACTGTGGAAACATTTTAGAAGAGTGCCCCCCTTCAGGGGGCGCTGGCATGCTTTCCCTGGAACTCACACAGTTGCCACAGGGCTATTTCCTGCGATTCCCAACTCAGGTAGACCTTGCCAAGACAGTCCCAAAAAACCTATTTGTTTATTCATTTATTTTTGTCAGTGCTGGGGAGTGAATCCAGCACATGCTAGGCAAACTCTCCTCCACCAAGCTATGTCTCCAGCCCTTTCTAAATCTTGAGACAAGGTCTTGCTAAGTTGCTGAAGCTGACCTCAAACTTGCAATCCGCCTGCCTCAGCCTCCCAAGTAGCTGAGATTATAGGCATGTGCCATTGCACCCTGCTTAAAACATTATTTTTTTGCACATGTAATTGTGTCTTCCAAATTCAATATACTTCATGCTTCAGTGGTTCACTTATTAAAGGTACTGGAATGTTAAGACAAAGCCAGAGGAGAGCAAACGCTCACACTTGGGGTCTGCAGTTCTTAGGGAGATTATGTTCCTCAAACTTGCTCTTTAGAGCAGTAACTCTCAACCAGGGTTGATTCCCCCCCCCCCCCCCCAGGATGTTTCACAATGTCAGGAGTCAGTTCAGTCTGTCACAGCAGGGGAGGTGGGGAATTGCGGTCCCCGCCAGGTCATCCCCCCTCCCCTGCCTGAGACCCTGCAGACTGAGCACCACACCTAAGTCATCAGCGGGGATGACAGCAGTGCCAAGGTCAAGAAGCCCTGTTTCAGAGTGATTTATTAAAAGTTAAGGTGTGTAAATGAAGGAGTGGGACCTTGAAGCTCTTCCATTTTACAAAACAGACTTGCTGCCTCCCTGAGGATGGCCAGAGAACAAGTTTGGAAAGACTGTAGGTTATATGTCAGTGCTTCTGCTAGAGACAGCCTGTGGTCTGCCACGGTGGTGGAAACTAGGAGTTTGAGCCAGGCGCAGTGGTGCATGCCTGCCAGTAGGATTGTAAGTTCAAGGCCAGCCTCAGCAACTTAGTGAGACCCTGTCTCAAAATAAAAAGGACTATGAATGTGGCTCAGTGGTTAAGAACTCTTAGGAGTTTGGATCATAAAAAATGTAATGAAGTTACCTCTTATGGCTTGATACTCCTGGGTTGTAGTTATTATTTTTTTTTGGGGGGGGGAGTTATGTTCTGAGGGTTTTTTTGTTTGTTTGTTTGTTTGTTTTTTTCCTTTCCTTTATCCCAGGACTAGTGTCCCTGACCCACAGGATTTACAGTTACCTGGGGGCAGGCTGAGAAGCAGTGCTCAGACTGTCATCACTGGTTTGAAGGGAGGAAAAAAAAATTTTTTTCCCCTCCATCCTCTTTTGGTGTCCTGCTATGCTCACACAGTTGAGGCAGCACCTTTTTGCATCCAACTTAGTTTTTGACTATTAAGACAACTTATTATGTAATTATACACACCTCTATATACAGAATCTTTCACTTATTACCTCTGATAGACCAACTCCCAGTAATTCAGAAAACCATTCAAAGACCAGATTGTTACAGTAAAACATCATCTTTTTTCTTAGACACGTTACATCTATAGGTGGCCCATTCAGCCAAGATCTTTCCCAAGTTACGATCTAGAGGATCAACACACTATTGCCCATGTCTTAAAGGGCCAGAAACAGATACAAAAAACCATAATGACAAAGAGGGGATCCCCAAACCAGATGGGAACCTTTAAAAGAGACACTTCAGTGGGCTGGAGTGATGGCTGGTGGTAGAGCACTCACCTAGCACGTGTGTAACCCTGGATTCAGTCCTCAGCACCACATAAAAATAAAGATGTTGTGTCCAACTACAACTAAACCATAAAAACATAAAAAATAAGTCAAATAAAAGCATGTGTCCATTTACAACTAAAAACTATTAAAAAAAAAAAAAAAAAGGCCAGATAGGGGAAAAATTTCTCGCCCGCCCCACAAGTTCCCAACACTTTCTTACTCCTACACCAGTGGTGCCACAGATGCTCCCACAAAGGGAACCAGAAGTGTAGAATGGAAGGTCTCGGTGTGTACACTGGAGGAACTTACCAAATGGCCAAGGTGTTGGGACTACTGCATTCAGTTTCCTTTTTCTCAAAGGTAGACCAAGATGGAGCAATCCTTACAGTGTAGGGAAGGAAGGCCAGAGTTCCCTAAGCCCCTTGGCAGCTGCTGGGAGTCCCTCAGTCCCTCCCTTTACTTACAGGAATAGCTTCTGTGGTTCGGCCTGAGGCACATTTGCCTGTCTCTAGTTCTCCTTATATCCTCAGCATTGAGGTGCAGTTGCTTGGAGTGCCAGGCCGGCCCAAGAAAGTTGGAGTGGGGGCTGCTCTCTGGTCCCATCTAGGTCACTAAAATTTGTAACCTAAAGCTCAGTCCCTGTCCCCAATGCCAATTTAATAATGAGGACACGGTTTTTGAGAAAAGGGAAAAAAAAGAAGGTTTATTGCTTTGCTAGCAAAGGAGAAACACAGGGGACTCCTGTCCCAAAGGTTGTGACTCTCCCCATCAAAAAGGGTGGGGGTAAAGGAACCCTTCAAGGGTTACATTCCAATTCCTGGTGTGCTCTGGTAGGGGGTCCCAGGGCACCCTGATGGCATGTTAGGATTCACTTGTTAATTTGGGTGATATTTACTTCCTAGATCCTCAGTAAGCATCTCCTTCCTGTAGTGGGCGTGTTTAAGGGCTGTTAACTAGGGGAAGAAAGGATAACACTGTCTCCCTAATCTTGTTAGGGAGGAGGAAAGAGGAGAAGGGAGGAAAAAACATTTTTTAAAAAAATAAGCCTTAGCCGGGCGCGGTGGCGCACGCCTGTAATCCCAGCACTTTGGGAGGCTGAGGCAGGAGGATCGCGAGTTCAAAGCCAGCCTCAGCAATGGCGAGGCACTTAGCAACTCAGTGAGACCCTGTCTCTAATAAAATATAAAAAAGGACTGGGGATGTGGCCCAGTGGTCGAGCGCCCCTGAGTTCAATCCCCGGTACCAAAAAAATAAATAAAATAAGCCTTAGAGCAGTGAGGGCTATATTCAGAAGGTGAAGGGACCTCTGTTAGACCCCAGTCTTCTTTGCTCCTCCAGGGAAGAGGGAAGTGGTACAGATGAGCTGTGCCTTGGAAGAAGGGCTCCCTCCTTTTGTAACTGTGGACTCCTGTAAATGCAGCCATTGTTTTACTTGGAAATTGCTAATTTTAAAAGCAGGATGCAATTTTCTACTCTTGCTTTAAAAACGTTGGAAGCCTTTGAAGATATCGTACCCTGGTTAGCAGGGTTTCTGGCCTCAGTGATGTTGCACAGCTCGGGTTTTATTCTGAGACAGTCGGGTTGCTTGACAAAATGCAGGAGGAGAGCAGACTCTTAGGCATAAGTGGTCTCAGGTCCCTTCCCCTCCACCTTCAGCGCAGACTTCTGTGGAGGGCGGGTACTCAGTGTTTGTTTTGCCTTAGGAATTGTAGGCATGCTCTGCCTGTGGTGAGGTGTGCGGAGCCATCTGTTTTTGAGGAACCATCAAATTATGTGTTCATTTTTGTTCAGATCCTAAGGCCAGATATGCACAGGGAAGGGGTCCATGGGGAGCAGGGCCCTCTCCAGCCTGGGCCGGCTCCACCTGCCCAACCTGGGTTTCCACTTCACATCAACAGTGTTTGTGGGGAGGGAGGATTTAGAAAAGTAGACACAACACTGACCTGTTTTCTATCAGACTGAGCCAAATTGCTGTTGATCTGATGAGGGTCATCTGCTTTTATCTTCTTCTGTTTATTCAAAGAAAAATGATCAAGAAAAGGGACCACATTTCTCTATGAAGTGGGTAGGTCAGCATAACACCTGCCCAGATGGTTTAATTTAAAGATAGAACATGCTGTGGTTTCTTGTGAGATGGGCTAAACTTTTCCCTTTGAAGGCTGGAACCCAGGAAGTCGCCCATGCTGGTGGCTCGGGAGGTGCGCACAGAGCCTCTTCAGTGCTCAGTACAAGGCCTTCCCCAGATTTCCAGGAGGACTGTGAGCTGGACGCCAGCCTCAGCCACTTCAAGTACAAACAGGGCTTCAGACAAAACTTCACACAAAATAAACAGGGCCGTGGATATAGATCAATGGTGGAAAACCTCCCGGGTTCAACCCCTAGTACCACAGTAAAAAGAGGGAAAAAATTGGTTCTGAAATGGAACGTGAGGAAATGTCTATTAAAATTTGCTAGTAAAACAGTGTTGGGTTTCAGCTCAGCTGATCTGTTAGGGTTCACAGTGCTGTGCCCAGTGAGGATGGGCTGGAACTGATTGTTGATCACTAAGCTGTGTAATCACTCTGAATAGTGTTCTTTCCCCTCCTCCACTGCTACATTAGTGAATATTTCAGAATAATAAAATGCAGCCAGCACGATGGAGCACACCTGTAATCCCAGCACTTGGGGGGCTGAGGCAGGAGGATCGCGAGTGCAAAGCCAGCCTCAGCAATGGCTAAGGCACTTAGCAACTCAGTGAGACCCTGTCTCTAATAAAAATATAAAAAAGGTCTGGGGGCCGGGCGCGGTGCCGCACGCCTGTAATCCCAGCACTTTGGGAGGCTGAGACAGGAGGATCGCTAGTTCAAAGCCAGCCTCAGCAATGGCGAGGCACTTAGCAACTCAGTGAGACCCTGTCTCTAAATAAAATACAAAAAAGGGCTGGGGATGTGGCCCAGTGGTTGAGTGCCCCCCTTGTAGCAAAAAAAAAAAAGAAAAAGAAAAAAAAAGAGCCCTTCCCTAGAGAGTAGAATACTTGAATACTTTGTGCTTCTGTGACATCCTGCCCCCTTCAGTTCCCTAACTTCCTCTTAAGGCAATTTGCATTTCCTTTCTCTGTCCTGTGGTTGGCTTCTGTACACTCAAGGCCTCTTCCAGATCCAGATGCAGATTCTGTAGTAAGATAAGAAGCTCTGCTTTTTATTTTTTGGTACCAGGGATTGAATTCAGGGGCACTCGACCACTGGGCCACATCCCTAGCCATTTTTTGTGTTTTATTAGAGACAGGGTCTCACTGAGTTGCTAAGTGCCT
Organism: Tamias sibiricus; assembly: GCA_025594165.1. NCBI lineage: Eukaryota > Metazoa > Chordata > Mammalia > Rodentia > Sciuridae > Tamias > Tamias sibiricus. Next base: position 5,756,066 of record CM046660.1, read on the forward strand.
CGCCATTGCTGAGGCTGGCTTTGAACTCGTGATCCTCCTGCCTCAGCCTCTCAAGTGCTGGGATTACAGGCGTGCACCACCACGCCCGGCCTAAGATAAGAAGCTCTGCTTTAAGGACCAGTTAAGTGAGGAGAAGGTGATGGGCTTGTAATGACTGTCTTGAGGTTCCTGATTTTTAAGGAAAGTCATTGTGTGAGTGGTGCCAGTCACTTGATGAGCTTAAATAATCAAAACAAGATGACATAGAAATCAAAGGAGGTTAACCGCCTCTCCACCTGGAGGCCTTTCCCTGGGTGTCCCACAGGGTGGCACTTACTGGGAGCACTATGTGAGTGATGCTGCTTCTCTGTGCTATGACGTCCCCCTCCTCTGCTCTCCAGCTTTCCACTGTTCTGTGCCCTGTGTGGCCAGTCACAGGCAGCTGTGAGCTCTTAAGACCAGGGTCGTCTCAATTGAGAAGTGGGTGTTTAAAATGCCCCCCTGAACAGCAAAGAATAGAATAAAAAATGCAAAACATCTCATTAATAACTTTTTATATTGATTATGTGTTGAAATGACAACATTTTGGATATACTGAGTAAAATAAAATAGTTTCACCTGTTTTTACTTTTGACGAGGCTACTAGGGATTTTTAAGCCACATGCAGGGCTCGCCTTCTACTTCCGTGGGTCAGTGCTGTTCTCAAGCCGTTTCTGAGACCCCAGGCTCGTGGAGGAGGGAATCTGCATGGGTGGTTGTCATTGTCATCTGTGCTCTGGTTTTGCCCACTCCCAGGAATGAGGTTGGGATTGCATAGTTGTCTAGCGACTCGTGACTAACAAGTCTTGTGGTCTGTTTTGTTTTGCTAGTGATGATGGCCAAAGAGAAGCCACCAATCACCGTAGTTGGGGATGTTGGAGGACGCATCGCAATCATAGTGGTACGGTGATGTGCAGCTGTCCTTGGTGCGTGGGATGACACTGCTGGCACTCAGCCAGGTGGTGTCCTCTTCTGGGTCATACTTCCAGGGCAGTGCTGGATTCAGTGGGTCCGTCCATCCTTTCTCATCCAACTCCTTTAGGATATGTAGCAGAAGTAGTTGAACAGGGATTAAAACATGACCCTTAAGTGTAAAAGAGCAAGGCTTCTCCTGTTCAGCCCTGCAGCCTCACCTCAGGGTCCTGGTTCCTTGGGGCAGCCTCCTCATCGTCCTTACGCTCTGGGCCATGCGATGAACTGGAGATGTGCTGTTCCCTTGTCACTGGTGAGAAGAGAGTCCCGGTGCCCTGCATTCTGACGGGTTGGCTCTCAGCTCCAAGTTTCTTTGCTGGCAAAAGGTTCACCTGTGAGCCGGGCGCGGTGGCACACGCCTGTAATCCCAGCACTTTGGGAGGCTGAGGCAGGAGGATCGCGAGTTCAAAGCCAGCCTCAGCAATGGTGAGGCACTTAGCAACTCAGTAAGACCCTGTCTCTAATAAAACACACAAAAGGGGTGGGGATGTGACCCAGTGGTCAAGTGCCCCCGAGTTCAATCCCTGGTACAAAAAAAAAAGGTTCACCTGTTATCACAGTAGCTCATTTTATTCTATTTTCCTGATATGTCACTTTTTCCTGGAAGAAAAAAAAAGTGGGACACTGGCTCTGTGGGATGAAGTAGGAATTTGAAAGCAGGAAAAGGAGCCTTGGCAGTCCTTAGCTTGAGCTCATGTCACATGCACTTGACTGGAAGGTTTCACCACTTTCTGCCAGGCATGCGAGGTACCACTGAAGTGTTCCTCCTGCTGTCTCTGACCCAGGCCCAGGCTTGGAAACTCTCCAAAACCGAGTGCAGAAAAGAGCAGGGAGCTGCGTGTCCACAGAAGGGAGCAGAGGCCACTCCTCACACTAACACTGTTCTTGCAGGATGACATTATTGACGATGTGGAGAGCTTTGTTGCCGCTGCAGAGATCCTGAAAGAGAGGGGCGCTTACAAGATCTATGTCATGGCCACACACGGCATCCTGTCTGCAGACGCCCCCCGCCTGATTGAGGAGTCCTCCATTGACGAGGTATGTCTGCTTCTGAAGGACTTAGGACAGACTTGGGACAGGGCTGGAGTAGGGCTCAGTGGCAGAGCTCTTGCCTGCCATGCACAAGGCCCTGGGTTCCATTCCAGGTACCACAAAAATAAATAAATAAAGGGCTTTGCACATTAAGCTTGAGTCAAGATCTGCTGCTCTAATTTCTGTGAGTAATGAGATGGCCCAGGCAGTGTTAAATTGGTTAACCTCTCTCTAGAGTACCCATGAAACAGTACTTTTTGCTGGTTAGCAGCCTTGTTGGGGTAGAAGTATATTTAGGAATATGTGCCTATTTGCATAAATGTTTGTTTCAGTTGTTTAATATGATTCAACACTGAAATAGCATTTGAGACTTGAACTCGTCCCTGATAATAGGAAAGTTTTGCACAATGCTGGCTCTCCCTGTATGTAGACCATGACATTCCCAGGACCTGAGTCTTGTTTTTTTCTGAGCCATGTAACCTTTCCCTTATGGAAAGTTGGTTAACTTTAGTTTGTAAAAACTATACTCAGGGGGCTGGGGTTGTGGCTCAGAGGAGAAGCACTGGCCTACCATGTGTAAGGCCCTGGGTTTGATACTCAGCACCACACAAACATTTTTTAAAAAGGTATTGTGTCCACCTACAACTAAAAAATCAATGGGGGAAAAGCCCTAAGTAGAATGAAGTTTTGTAGCTTAGACCTTGGCTTGTGGGTACTGAATGCTAGACACTTTTCTGAGTGACCATTTTAGAGCACACATTGGTGACTTTATTTTCTGCTGCTGTACAACTAGGTGGTTGTGACGAACACTGTCCCTCATGAGGTGCAGAAGCTGCAGTGTCCCAAGATAAAGACTGTGGATATCAGTTTGATTCTTTCTGAAGCAATTCGGAGAATCCACAACGGAGAGTCCATGGCCTACCTTTTCCGAAACATCACAGTGGATGACTAGCTTTCACGGTTGCCCTGGCCCTGGAACTCCCAAGGAAAATGTGCCAAGCAGTGCCGTCAGCTATGTACACAGTGTGTCCTTGCGGGGAGGACAGGACGTGGTGTGGAGTTAACTAGTCTCTCCAAGATCCATGGGAAGGGGGCCTTAAGTAGTGGAGACGAGCGAGTAGATACATAACATGGCCTTAAACGTGCAGTGTCAGCCCTGTTCCTTAAGCAGCTTACGGCCACCCTCCTGAGGAGTCTGAGACTCTCCTTGATACTGAAGAGGAGTTAAAGGCGGATGAAGTCTTAGCCCTATAGTGTTCCTTCAGTTGTCTCAGCTCTGGGAGTGCAGTGTGATGTTGACCTTGGTCGGGAGCTGAGTCCCTGGCACTGTCTCTCTCCAGTTCTCTCCCTAGTCAAGTTCGCAGAAGCCTTTTGTAGAGAATTATATCTTTCTTTCAGAATCTGCTGTGCCTGCTGCCCCTGCACAGTGGAGCGCTGTGTCACTGCTCCTCTGTCAGGTTGGAAAGGAGCAGCCTGCCCCTGGGTATCTGCGTTGCTCTGAAGTTGCAAATAAAAGAATTTATTGTCTCACTGATTTTGTCCCTTCTCTGCAGAGCTTCCTGCTTCCTGCCTGCATGGTGACTCACTTCTGTCCAGACTGTTCAGATTACAGTGGAGCCGGGCACGGTGGTGCACGCCTGTAATCCCAGCACTTGGGAGGCTGAGGCAGGAGGATTGCAAGTTCAAAGCCAGCCTCAGCAATGTCGAGGCACTTAGCAAACTCAGTGAGACCCTGTCTCTAATAAATAATACTAAAAAAGGGCTGGGGATGTGGCCCAATGGTCAAGTGCTCCTGAGTTCAATCCCCATTAGCAAAAGAAAAAAAAAAAAAAAAAAAAAAAAACAGATGACAGTCAATACAAAATAAGAGGTGGTTGGGGTCCAGAGCCTAGAGGTGGCTCCCTCTGCAAATTCCATCTCCTTCCTGAGCCCTGAAGTTGAGTCCTTGTTAAAATCTAAACAAGAAGTAGAATGGACTCTTTACTTTGTGATAGATGTCCGTTGGTTGTGTTCTTAGGACTGTGGGGGAGGGGGGTCCTGCTGCCCAGCCTTCTAAACCCATCGCCACTCCCGTGGGTTTCAGCCACTTTTGTCAGGAGGCCTCACTGCAAACTCCTAGAGCTTGTCATGCCTTCAAGCTGCTCCAGCCCAGGACCCTGTCACAGGAAGGAGGGCGTGGTTGGGAAATGAGCTGGAATTGCTAATTGGCTCTGTGAGGCCTCAGTGGCAGTTCTTTTATTTGTAAGATTGTATTTCTCTGCAGGGAAGTTTCCTCCTAATGACAAAGTCCCTAGCCCAGTCATGACTTTGAGCACATTTGCTTTTTTAAGCACACAAATAAGTTCCCTGAGCAAAGGACTGTCATTAAAGTAATAAGCGTGGGGGTAGGGAAGAGCCAGTGGTTCTTACTAGTCAAGGTATGCAGATGATAGCCCCTTCCAGGCCGCTGTCTTCAGTTGTGAAAAAGGAGGTTTGGAGCTAAAAATTAAGGTCCTTTCTGAGTCAAATTCCACTTACAGGGCTGGGAATATAGTTCAGTTGGTAGGGTGCTTGCCTTGCATGCACAAAGCCCTGGGTTCAATCCCCAGCACCAAAAAAAAAAAAAAAAAATCCACTAATATCTCTACTTAACGTTTTTCTCCCCTGTATCCAGTGATGTTTTAAAAATCTACTTATTTAGCAAAGGTAATTAGAATTAGTAGAATAGATCATAGTTTCTGGAATTAGAAAATGCTACTCTTACCCTTGGTATGTGGTAGTTAGGTTTTTGTTGTCATTGTTTTTGGTACCAGGGATTGAACTCTGGGGGCAACTGACCACACTGAGCCACATCCCAGCCCTATTTTGTATTTAGAGACAGGGTCTCACTGAGTTGCTTAGCGCCTCGTTTTTTGCTGAGGCTGGCTTTGAACTTGAGATCCTCCTGCCTCAGCCTCCCAAATGCTGGATTACAGGTGTGCACCATCTTGCTTGGCTGTTAGTCAGTTTTAATTTGCCTTAGCAAGAAGATACTGAGCCCAAGAGTGGAGGTGTAGCTTGTGGTAGAGCACTTGCCTGACATGTACAAGGCTTCAGGTTCAGTCCCTAGCACTAAGGAGGAAAAGGATACTGAGCCTCGGGCGAAACAGTGAACTTGCGAGGACACTGCCATTCTGATCATAGCTAGTGTAATTGTATTTGCTAACATTCTGGAAAATTATCAAACTTTGCGATGAGCACAGGGACCTGCTGGTCCTGCTGTGCACCACACCCCCCAGTATAGCCCACACTTGATGCTAAGGCTCTAACTTTGTGATATGGCCCTAAGATTTCAAGATAACCATGTAAATGCACAAAAGATTACAAAGAGGTTCTTAGGCTTGTCAACCATTGGAGGGTGGGCTGTTCACTAGCTACTGGGAACATGGGGGTGCTGAAATTGTTCAAAAACTGCTAACGAGGGCTGGGGTTGTGGCTCAGCGGTAGAGCGCTCGCCTAGCACGTGCGCGGCCTGGGTTCTATCCTCAGCACCACGTACAAATAAAAAACCCATTGTGTACAACTAAAGCAAATAAATAAATATTAAAAAAAAAAAAACCAAAAAACCTGCCAACGAAGCCGGGTGTTGGTGGCGCACGCCTGTAATCCCAGCACTTGGGAGGCTGAGGCAGGAGGATCTCGAGTTCAAAGCCAGCCTCAGCAATGGCGAGGCACTTAGCAACTCAGTGAGACCCTGTCTCTAATAAAATACAAAAAAGGACTGGGGATGTGGCCCAGTGGTGGAGTGCCTCTGAGTTCAGTCTCTGGTACAAAAAAAAAAAAGCCAACCAGACTAACTGCAAATCTGAGTTGAAGGTGTGTGTGTACACTGCCATAGGCTTCCTTTAGCCTTACTGCAGGTAAAATCTGGTTAGGAAGTTTTATTTACATGTCTTCTGGAAGAAACTGGCATGGGAAATCACACTTCAATTCTAGTGCACCAGATTTGTCTGGTCCTAATGGGCTTGTGACACCGTGCTTTGACCAGAGGAAGCTTGTCTTGAGATGAGTTAAGTCTGCCACCTGGTGGAGAGCTGGAACCGCCTGAGGAGTGGGTGATTTCCAATCATCTTTTGGAGTCACAAAATGGAACTGTCCCCACGGGGCCAAAGCTCAGGACTGCATCCTGTGGCCCTCCCCTGCGGGGTGGAACCGCCACTGATGGCACAAAGTGTGGTGCTAGTATTCCCTTTACACCTTTCGGTTTTTAACGGTCCCTCAAGAACAAGTGGGGGGGGTCTAGGTTGGGGGATGGTCAGAGCCTAATTGAGCCTTAAGCCACCCCACGCCCGTCCCCAGACTTGGTGAGTGTCGGACACAGGACTTGGCGCCGCCCACACACACTTTCTGGGGGGCACTTACTGGGAATCAAACCAGTGGTGCCTTGGGGCTAAGAGTGCTCCCATCCCGTGGGCTCCCGGGGCTCGGGGGAGCCTGGGCAGCACCCCCCCGGACTCCGCGAGGCGCGTTCTTGCCCGAGCCCTCGGGCGCGCCGGGGCCACAGCCCCGCGGACAAGCAGCCGCCCGCGTTCCTAACGTCCAGCCTGGGCCCGGGACCGGAGCGGAGCTGGGAGCGGAGCCCGGCTGGAGACTGGGGGCCGGAGACCCGACAGGGAGGGCCGGCTGCACCCGCCCAGAGGCGGGGCACGGACTCCGGGAGGCCTGGACGACGCGCCCAGGGCGCCTCGCAGGGCCCCACAAGTCCCTGGAGGGCGGCGAGCAGTGAGGGGACCCGGGTGGCCCGCACCCGCGCACCCTTGCCCCGCTCCTGACGGGACGCACGATGCCGCCTGCGATGCCAGCAACCAAGCTCTCCTTCCGGGAGCTGGCCGACCTGGCCATCGGCACCCCGGAGGTGGGCGCGGTCAACTTCACGGCCCTGCACACGCTCATCTTGGCCATGCTCAAGAACCTGGGCATCCAAGAGACCCTCATCGACCTCCAGACCCTGTCGCCGGAGGCGGGCCGCTCACTTGAGTCCCTCCGGGGCTCCTTTAGCTCTCATCACCTGCCGGGGTCCAAAGAGAAACGCAAAGGAGCGAGGTCCTTCTCCCTGGCACTGGAGAACCAGATGCAGGACCTCGCCAAGCAGTTCAAGACCATGGACAGCAAAGTGGAGGAACTCACCACCCACTTGCAGTTGATCACGTCCAAGGGCAGCGCCCTCCAAACGGACATCCCAGAGTGGCTGGAGGAGAAGGTGATGCCCATGCCAACCTTGGAAACCGCCCAGATAAGGCCCGGGAAGGTCCTGAAGGACACCACGGAGATCAGCACCCCCAAGGTCAGTGTGCAGACGTTGCAGACCCTCTGTCCCTCTGGGCTGCCCTCCAGCCTGTGGGAGCTAGGCCTGAGCTGCCACAGAGAGGGAGAGGGGCGAACCCAGGGGCACCAGGCCTGGGTGCATCTTGGTCCCACCAGGCCCATGCTCTTCCTTGCAGGCCATCCGCCTGCTCCAGGACATGGTGGAAGATGTGAAGAACCTGAAAGAAGTCTACAAAAAGGTGTCTCCAGAATTTCAGCCTCAGGTGAATGTGCCTGGGGACCCCACCTTGGAGCAGAGTGGCCTCTTCCCCAATTCTTCCTCCCTTAACCTTGTTTCTGGGGATCACCCACCCTTTATCAGACACCCAAAGACTCTGGGCTGACCCAGCAGGGAGCTGACTATTCTTAGAGCCCATTTCCCTTAAAAATAAATTAAAGAGCCACAGTGCACACCTGTAATCCCAGTAACATGGGAGGCTGAGGCAGGAGGATTGCAAATTCAAAGCCACTTGGGCAATTTAGTGAGACAGAATGTCCCTGGGTTCAATCCCCAGTATTGCTAAATTAATTGAGATAAATTAAATAATCAGGTGGCAGGTATTGAAGACCAAAGCCAGTCCACAGAAGGACAGGTGGGAGGAGGAATTAGACAACAATGTCTCGGTTACAGACAGGAGCCACAGCAGGTGGGGTCAGTCAGTTTCACCTGGACTTTCTGGAGGGAGAAGTATACGTAAATGCTTCGGCACACGCTATATCTGATGCACGGTAGGAAACACCCAGCAGGTCAGACAAAGGTGATAATAGACACATGTTCTTTTTTTTTTTTTTTTTTGGTACCAGGGATTGAACTCAGGGGCACTTGACCACTGGGTCACATCCCCAGACCTTTTTGTATTTTATTTAGAGACAGGGTCTCACTGAGTTGCTAAGTGCTTCCCCATTGCTGAGGCTGGCTTTGAACTTGCGATCCTCCTGCCTCAGCCTCCCAAAGTGCTGGGATTACAGGTGTGCGCCACCGCGCCTGGCTAGACACATGTTCTTATTTCAAGTTCTGTTTCAGGTTGTGGATGGTGGACCTGGAGGGAAAAGGAAGAAAGCCTGGGGGAGGCTGGGAGACAAATGGGAAGGCCAGAAAGGCCAGGGGAAGCCAAGGCCCCAAGGGCTGCCTGGCATTGATGCCATTCGCATACCAGCACAGGCCTTGGGAGCCCAGCACATTCATCTTTGCTTTAAGAATTATCTGCTCTTCTTTTCATATTTTGTTTGTTTTGATACCAAGGATTGAACTCAGGGGCACTGGACAACTGGGCCACATCCCCAGCCCTTTTTGGGGGGTATTTTATTAGAGACAGGGTCTCACTGAGTTGCTAAGTGCCTCACCATTGCTGAGGCTGGCTTTGAACTCGCGATCCTCCTGCCTCAGCCTCCCAAGTGCTGGGATTACAGGTGTGTGCCACCACACCCGGCATTTCTTTTCATATTTTTATTGGTGCTTTATGGATGTAGTAATGAGATTTGCTGTTACATACTCATACATGCACACAATATAACAATATAATTTGGCCAATGTCCTTCCCCATTTATTTCCCTTTTCCCTCCCCTCCTTTCTCTCTCTCTCTGCTTTTCAACCTTTCAAATATGGTGTGTTTGTTTCTTTTTGTTTTGATCCTGGAGGTGGCACAAGTTGTATGGTGCAACTTACGCTTTAGCAATTGGCTTGGGTTCACTTGAGGATTTTTCTCAGCCTGCAGACACTGCCGAGGTATCTGGTCCTTGCTGTTCGTGAGGCAAAGGGACCTCTTGCTGCAGTGCTGGAAGGCTTTGATAGAGGGTCACATAAGATGAACCCCAGGATCAGTGTTTCCCTCTCCTGCACTGGCACTGACTCTTGGCATGATATCTTGCAGTACCACCCTCAGTGCTGCCCTCTGTTGGTTGGGGAAAGAACTGGGAGCTTGGCCTTACTGACCAGGCAAAAATCAGGTAGAAACTAGAAACCCTCTCTTCCCCTAAGAGCCATACACACCTCCTTCCCTCTTCTCCCTCATTCCAAGTCAGTGTGAATGTGCCTGTGTGTGCATGCATGTGCACACGTGTAGGGGGTCCAGGAGAGCTACCTGATGCTCCATCTCTGAACTCTGTCTCCAGGAAGTCCTCCACCGAATTGAAGACCTTGAGAAGCAAATCAAAGATCGAGATGAAATCCTGGTAATATGGGGCGAGGTCTGGGGGAAAGGCCCTCTGGGCTGGGGGGCTATCCTCAGCCTGACTTCTCTATATGACTGGCCCCCACTCCCCCAGGGCAGGGTGGTGCCCCTGGATTGAGGGGAAAATCCTTTCCATCCCTGCCCATCAACTGGGAACTCACAGGGGACAAAGAACCGTCTGCCCAAGACTGGTTGGTCCTGGGGCTAGGGTTGTGGAAGGACTCACAAAGTCGTGTTCCTAAGGTGTCCTAGAATTAAACTTGGGGGGGCGGGGTACATGTGTGTAAGTGCGCTGTTATTGTCAGGAACAAATAAACTGGAAGCTGGGTTTCGTTCCTGGTGCAGAAGAAGCCACCATGGTCACCTGGGAAGAATTGGAGCAAGCCATCACTGACGGCTGGAGAGGCTCGTCAATGGTGAAAAACTGGGGTCCCTGGTGGTGGTCTTGGGTGTGGCTCCCCAGAACCTCTCTTTGTACCATGCATGGGATTCTGCTGTGTTACTTGTCCATCCTTTATTTCACAAGTTCCATATTATAGACATTTTAAATATTTCCCCCCATTTTGTAAGGGTTGCTCCCAGGGGACATTCATATATGTGAAGAGCATAAATTCCTAGAAATGGAAATGTGCTTCTGCAGTTTGGCTGGCTATTGCCAAATTGTCTTCCATGGGTGTTGTTTCCAGCCTAGACTCCCACCAGCGGCACAGGAGAGAACTTCTTTCATGACACCCCCACCCACCCTTTTGAGCTTTGCCAATGGGTTAGGAGGAAACAGTACCCACCTGATTGTTTTCACTGCTTTTGTAGTTTTTCAAATGGTCCTGAAATGCACAAGTCACTGTTCATGGAGCAGAGTGACCAACCCTGGAAATAACACCCTTGCAGGAGGCCCCTTGCTGATGGTGACTTCTGCATATGGGCATGAGGCCATCTGTCCTGGTTCTGTGCATGGGACGACCAAATCATCTTCAATCCCTCAACCTTTCTTCTGCTGGCTATTTTCAGACAGCCCCCTCAGACCAGGATCAGCTGCTCCTTTGGTCTCCACACCCTCTGTCCCCCAACTCCACAAGTGGTCTCCTCAGACCAGGTCCCCAGAGGTGAAGTGAGTGAAGCAGGAGCCTTTGGTGCCTCCAAGTGGCCACCTAGGGAATGTCAGATGCCATCTGGGTGCCCCAGGCATCCTGCCAATCTCTAAGACTGTTTTCTGAGTTCTCTGCCCATCCTCAAGAGGAAACAGCTTCAGAAAGAGTTGCCAGAGGAAGCCGGGAATGTGGCTCAGTGGTGGAACAGTTGCCTTGCACGCATGAGGTCCTGGTTTCATCCCCCAACACACACACACACACACACACACACACACACACACAAAAGTAAATGGAATTCCTCGGAAAAAGTTGGCTTTTTTTTTTTTTTTTTTAAAGAAACGGTTTCAAAAATTTAAAAAGGACCAGAAAATGTAGCCCAGTGGTAGAGCCCCTATACCACAGGGCTCAATCCCCAGCACCACCACAAAAAATAAGTAAAGCTGAAGCTTTTTTCACATGGGTACCACTACCATGTTGCTTTAGTGAGCAACACATTTCCTCAGGGTAACAGCAGAGGACACCACAAGACTTATGAATAAACACCTTTAGAGATTTTTAAAAAATATTTATTTGTTTTAGTTATACACAATGCCTTTATTCCTTAGTGGTGCTGAGGATTGAACCCAGGCTGTGCATGTGCTAGGCGAGTGCGCTACCGCTGAGCCATAATCCCAGCCCCTAAAGATTTTTACTTCTTCAGAGGCAAGGAAGCAGCCATGGTTTGTCTTTTGTTTTGATACTGGGGATTGAACCCAGGGGCACTTAATCAGTGAGCCACATCTCCAGCACTACCACCCTGCTCTTTTTTTTTTTGAGACAGAGACTCACTAAATTGCTGAGGCTGGCCTTGAACTTGCAATCCTCCTGCCTCAGCCTCTTGAGTTGCTAGGATCACAGGCATGTGCCTCTGCACCTGGCCTAAGTGTGTACTGTAATGGCAGCTGGGCAGTTGTTCATGACTTTGTGCATCATAGGATGACGGTGGTGATGAGGTGATGCTCCTCCTCCTCCTCCTTTTTGCTTTATGATAAGAAAGAATAAAAGACTTACTAGGCTAGGTGTGGTGGTGCACACCTGTAATCCCAGCAACTTGGGAAACCGAGGCAGAGGTATCACAATTTTGAGGCTAGCCTCAGCAATTTAGTAAGGACCTAAGTAATTTAGTGAGATCCTGTCTCACTAAAAGGGCTGGGATGTAGCTTAGTGCTTCAGTGCCCCTGGGTTCAATACCAAGTATAAAAAAAATAAGAAAACTTGGGGCTGGGGTTGTGGCTCAGTGGTAGAGCGCTCGTCTAGCACGTGCGTGACCCAGGTTCGATCCTCAGCACCACGTAAACATAAATGCATTGCATTGTGTACAACTAAGGCAAATAAATAAATATTTAAAAAAAATAAGAAAACTTATTGAAACTAGGAAAATCCAACCCCAGAGCTGTAGTCAATACTTGCTTAATAAAGGCCTGAAGGTATAGTCAGTGCAGAGCCCTTGTCTGGCATATGCAAGGCCCTGGATGTGACCCAGCACCACAAACAAGACAATCTGTTTGGAGATGAGACCAAGCTTCTTCAGTTTCCTTTAACCAAGACAATAAATCCAGATGACAGTGAGCTCAATCCTGAGGGACAGGTCACAATCATTTGATCATCTTCCAGCAACCCTTTTACTAGGTCCAAAGACCTGGAGGACAAGAGTTCCCTTGCAGAAATGGTATGCCTGAGGTAAAGACCATCTTCTCTTTGAAGCTCTGGTAGCCTCACAGGCTGAATAAAGCAGAAAGCAAAAACAGGAAGTCATATTTGCAGCCTCCATGGAAGACAAGGCAACAGAAAGAGTCTAACACCGTGGACATGTTTAAAATGAACAGGAAATGACATTCTTCTTTCTAATAATCTTGAGAAATCCAAAGTCCAAATCTCCCAGGGTGCTTGAAGGCAAAAATTGGAAGGCAGGAAAGACAAAGACGGGTACTGGGGCCGGGTGGAACTTTCCCTTTGGGAAATTACCAGATATGAGCTACTGGATTGTAAAGTAATATTTCCACATTAACTGAGCCAAGATCTTGAGCAAAACCACCTAATGTGTATTTTCAGAATATTGGGGATTTGGGAGCCTTATAAATAGGTCTAGTTGGAAATGCGATTCCTAGAGCAGGGAATTAGGTGAGGAAATGTTTATTTTGGACCAATATTTTGAGTCAAATTGCATCTATCCTAAATCCATCCCTCTCTGTCTACCTGCTGGGTTGGGATCAACATTTGGCTATCTCTGGCTTGGGACCCAAAGAACAGTGGAGGAATTCAGAAAGGTGCTTCATAACATTTAACTTGATCATAACTGGGCAAAATGAATATGTCTGACATCATATCATGTTCCAGGAAAACAGAAATAAGGATTTTGTATTGTACCACGGTCACGGAAATAGCAGGTTGTGGGGGCTGGAGTCTTTGTTAAAGCAGTCAAGATGCAGCCCCAGCGTGGGAGGGATGGCTAGACATGTTCAGGTTTTAGGGGGCATTGCACATCCTAGTTGCTCAGGAGGCCCCAGCCTAACAGGTGAACAGAGAAAGAGGGCTCTATAGAAATGCATCTTGATTCAGAATACACCCATGACTCTTAAGAGGAACATTGCTGGGACCAGGATGTGTCTTAGAGTTGGTGGCATTTCATCATTAATTGGAAGTGTTTTCTCTTTCCTGTTGGTACCTAAAATAATGGTGCGTTTTAAAATGTTACCATCATAGACTTAGTGAAACATGGGGAGGGATGGCAGGACGGGATGGGCCTGGGTTAGAAGGTGAGAGCATTAATGTCCTGGGGGCGTGGGAGGTGGAGGGTTGTCTTAACGTGGAGTGCCTGCTGTCTCTGACTCCACATCCTTGGCCTGGGGTGCCAGGGGAAGGGACTGAGCCGCAGAGGGTGTTTCTGGTCTCCAGAATTCCTTTCTGGGAAGAGCCTGTGCAGTTGTTGGTTGTTAGTTTGGACAGTTAGAGGACGAGTCTCAAGAGTGGTCTGCATTAGGTCATCAGCACTTGCCCTGGTGTCCTCAGGAATGAAATGGTTTCGTCTGATGCCCTTAATAAGAACTGAACCAGCTCTTCTAGGACCTCATTTCCCCTCAATCTCTGTAGCTGTTGCACCCATTTTTCTAGGATTTCAAAGTGTTCTATAAAACTATGACTTTGGTCTTAGTCACTAGGAGGGGTGGCGCTAAGTAATAGCCCCAAGGATGTCTGTCATAATCCACAGAACCTGGACATGCCACCTGCCGTGGCAAAAGGGACTTTGCAGATGTGGTGAAGGGAAAGATCTTGAGTTGGGAGATTCTCCTGGGTCACGAAGGTGAGTCCAATGATATCATCACCAGGGTCCTTATAAGAAGGAAGCAGAAGGAGATAGCCCCACAGGAGAGAAGGTAATATGGCCAAAGCCAAGGAGCACTGGCAACTGTTAGAAGCTGAAAGAGGATTTTTCCCTGGAGGCTCTGGAAGGAACCAACCCTATTGACCGACACCTTGACTTTTGCCCAGTGAAGTTGGTTTTGGACTTCTGACCTCCAGAATGAACATGTTTGTGGTGTTTTAAGCCAAGTTTGTGGGTCCTTTGTTACAGCAGCCATAGGATACTCATACGTCTGTTACCCTCCAGGGGCAGTTTATACAGTGTACCTGAATTTTTTGCTGCCATTTTTGTTTCTGAAATTTGGATGAGAACCTGGACACAGTCTGCCGCACCTGCTTCTGGAATGGCTTTCTGACATTGGCCATGTGTTGGATGTCTCTGAAAGGTTACTTTTGAAAGTCTTCCCATAGTGCCATTTCCTTTCTGCTTTGTTTTATTTGCAGTGATTGCTTTGTACACCTTTCTAGGGCCTTTAAATTATTTTCTATACCCCCTTTCACTTCTTCTTTAATCCATGGTTTATTTGGAAATCTGTAATTTTTTCCTAAATATTTGGGGGATTTTCCAGGGATCTCTCTGTCACTGGTTTCTAATTTATGCACCTGAAATGTTGAAAGTTCTTGATGCCTACTTTATGGCCCAGAATATAGTCTACCTTGCCGACCATTTTGTGTGAACTTAAGGACAATGTATCTTCTGCTGTTTGGGGTGAAATATTCTACAAACGTCAATCAGATCAAACAGGTTGATGGTGTTATTTGTTATACATATTAGGGTTAAACTGTCCTTTCAAAACAAATCTTGAGATCCTACACCACCGGACCTGCAAATGGGACCTTATTGGGAAACAGAAGCTTCACAGATGATGGAGTTCAGATGAAGTCATTATGGTGGGCCCTAACCCAACAGACTATTATAAAAGGGGAGATGTTGACAGAACAGTCAAGTATCGAGGGAAGATGACGTGATGATAAGAGAAAGACCTTCTACAAACCAAGGAAGGCTGGAGGCTACAAGGCACTTGGAGAGGGGCGGAGACCCATTCCCTCACAGCCTCAGATGGAACCAGTCCTGCTCACCATTGCATTTCAGACTTCTAGACTCTTCGAGAAAAGAAATTTCCACTGCTAAAGGTTATGGGACTTTGTTATGGTAGCCCTAAGAAACAATGCAACATCCTTACCCCACCTACTTCTAACCAGCAACCGATACAGGGGTATTGAAATCCCTACGACTGTGGCTCCATCCACCACCTCCTGTAATTGGCTCTGTTAGGTGCACAAACATTTAGAACAGATGTCTTTCTTTTTTGGGTAGGGGGTGCAGGTACCAGGGATTGAATTCAGGGGCACTCGATCACTGAACCACATCCCCAGCCCGATTTTGTATTTTATTAGAGACAGGGTCTCACTGAGTTGCTTAGTGCCTCGTTTTTTGCTGAGGCTGGCTTTGAACTTGCGATCCTCCTGCCTCCACCTCCAAGTCTCTGGGATTACAGGCATACACCCCACCATGCCCGGTCCAGATGTCTTTTTTTTGATGGATTGATCTCTTTATATTAAGGAATTCCTTTTGTGTGTATGTGTGTGTGTACGTGTGTGTGTGTGCTGAGGATGGAACCCAACGCCTCAAGCATGCTAAGCACTTGCTCTACCACTGAACTACATTATCCCTTATCATCACGTCATCTTCCCTCGATACTTGACTGTTCTGTCAACATCTCCCCTTTTATAATAGTCTGTTGGGTTAGGGCCCACCATAATTACTTCCCCTAAGTAATTACCTTCTAATACTAATAATAGTCTTAGCTTTGAAATCTGTTTTGTCCAATATTAATATTGTTATTTCATTTTTTTATAACAAGTATTTTTTAAAAAATATTTGTTTTAGTTGTACACAATGCCCCTTTTATTTTTACGTGGTGCTGAGGATGGAACCTGGGCTGCACACATGCTAGGCGAGCGCTCTACCGCTGAGCCACAACCCCAGCCCATAACAAGTATTTTTTACAAGATTTTTTTTTTTTTTTTTTTTTGTCCAATTGTTCCTTTGTCCCTCTCTTCTGCCTCTTTTGAACTGAGTATTTTTCATTCCATTTTACCTTCTTTGTTGGCTGACTAGGTGTAACTTTAGGTTTATAGTATACATTTTTTTGGTGGTACTGGGGATCAAAGCCATATAATATGCATTTCTTTGGCTCTAGTAATAATTTTGTCTTAAAGTCTATTTTGTCTGATATTAGTATAGCCACTTTTTTGGCTACTATAACGCATCCCCCATCCCCACTTTTTTTTCTTTTGGTGCTGGGGATGGAACCCAGGGGCGCCTTACCACTGAGCTACATCCTTGACGCTTTTCATTTTTTGAGACAGAGTCTCACTAAGTTGCTGAGGCTGGCCTCAAACTCCTCCTGCCTCAGCCTCCTGAGTCGCTGGGATTACAGTGTGCTCCACCGCACCCAGCTTGTGGACAGCATTTATTTCCCTTAGAGGCGTCACCCGCTGTCTCCTTGCTGCTCTCTTCCCAGTGAGCACTGACACCACACTATACTTTGTTCTGCAGAATACACCTCCTTTTCTCTGCAGCTTAAAATTTCTTCGGCTTTAAAATTTCTTCTACATCACTGGTTTTGGTGTGCCATGGCATGTTATGGTCTTCCTCATTTCTGTGCTTGAGTACACTGAGCTTCTTTTATCTCTGTATTTACAGTTTTTCATCAAGTTTGGGAAGTTTTTTTTTTTTTTTTTGTACCAGGGATTGAACTCAGGGGCACTCGACCACTGGGCCACATCCCCAGCCCTTTTTTGTATTTTATTAGTGACAGGTTCTCACTGCATTGTTAAGCGCCTCGCCATTGCTAAGGCTGGCTTTGAACTCGTGATCCTCCTGCCTCAGCCTCCCAAGTGCTGGGATTACAGGCGTGCG
This sequence comes from Tamias sibiricus, assembly GCA_025594165.1. NCBI lineage: Eukaryota > Metazoa > Chordata > Mammalia > Rodentia > Sciuridae > Tamias > Tamias sibiricus. The sequence goes on from CM046660.1 coordinate 5,772,994, forward strand.
CCACCACGCCCGGCAAGTTTGGGAAGTTTTGGACCATCATTCAAACCTTTTTTTCCTCTTCCATCTCCCTCTTGTCCTTTGGGGGTTCTAATTGTGTGTGTGTGTGTGCAAGCACACGTGTATGTGCTCACCTAACAGCTCACTGATGCTTTTTTCATTTTTAAATTTTTTATTTCTGTCTCATTTGGTTTCAGATAGTTTATGTTGCTGAATCTCCAGATTTGGCAAACTTTTCTTCTGTAATGCCTAACCTGTCATTAATCTCATCCAGTTATTTTTCATCTCAGACATTGTAGTTTCCATCTCTATAAATTCAATTAAGATTGTTTTTAAAATATCTTCCAGCTGGGCACAGTGGCACACACCTATAATCTCTAGTGACTCAGGAGTCTTAGGTAGGAGGATCATAAATTTAAGGCCAGCCTCAGCAGTTTACTAAGCCCCTGTCTCAAAGTATAAAATAAGATAAAATAAAAAATTTTTAGCCAGGCACAGTGGCGCACACCTGTAATTCCAGCACTTGGGAGGCTGAGGCAGGAGGATCGTGAGTTCAAAGCCAGCCTCAAGCAATGGCGAGGCACTTAGCAACTCAGTGAGACCCTGTCTCTAAATAAAATACAAAAAAGGGCTGGGGATGTGGCCCAGTGGTTGAGTGCCCCTGAGTTCAATCCCCGGTACCAATAAATAAATAAATAAATAATTTTTTTAAATGGCTAGGGATGTAGCTCAATGGCAGAGCACTTGCCTAACATGTGCAAGGCCATGGGTTCAATCAACAGTACCACCAAAAAATAAAAAAATAAAAAATATCCACATCTCTACTTACCTTTTTGAACATAAGAAATAATAGCTGTGGTCATTGTTTTAGTGTCCTTTCCTGCTAATTCTAATACCAGGGTCACTGTTGGGGTGTTTCAGTGGACTGAGCCATCTCCTCATTAAGGGTCATATTTTTCTGCCTATTTACATGCTTGGTTATTTTTGATTGCTTGCCAGTCACTGTGAAATTTTCTTGGCTGGGTGCTGAATATTTTCACGATCCCCCACCATGATGTGTAGTTACTTGAAAACCATTTGATCCTCTGAGCTCTTATTTCTAGATTTGTGAGGGGGCCCATAGCAGTGGTCAGTCTTGGGATGACTGTTCTCTACCTCTGAGGCAACACTTTGTGACGACACTGCCCTGTGCCCCTTGAATGATGAGTTTTTCCAAACTGGCTGGTAGAAGTGGGCCCGTCCGCAGCCCCGCAGAGCCTGGGCCCTGTTCCCCTAGCTGTGCAAGGCTGCTTGTTTCCCAGGCTGGGTACTCTCCTCACCTGTATGTGCTGACCCTTTCTGTGCTGGATGCTGTTCTGTCCTTTGGACTTGAGTTGCCTCCTCTCTACTCCAGGAATCCTCCAGGCTGCATCCCAGTTCCGCCTCCCTGCACTGTAGCCTGGAAAACACAACTATTTCTCCATTTGCTCAGGGATTTCCTATTTCTTCATTACCTGGTACCCTTGTTTGGAAAACCACTATTTCATAGTTGTTGGTTTTTTGGTGTTTTGGTTTTGGTTGTTACAGACAAGAGGGTAAATTCAGTCTCTGTTACTCCATCTTGGCTGAAAATGGATATAGTTCATCATTAATTTTGAGTGGGTTCATAGTATTTCACCACTTGGGTTTGCCCAAAGTATGAATAATGCACCCCCATGAGCTGGGCTGCAGGCTCCGTTTTTGTACATATCTCCTTGCATTCTGTGCAAGAATCCACAGAAAGAAAAATCCTTTTCTGTGGAGTTCCGACCCAAGGCTTGGATCCTTTACATTTTGGTTGGTTCACCTCTAGTGTGCACCTCTACCATCAGCAATGGGCCAACAATTGGGCAGATTTTAGATTTTAATTTTTTTTTTTTTTTTTTTTTTTTTTTTTTTTTTTTTTGGTACCGGGGGATTGAACTCAGGGGCACTCGACCACTGCGCCACATTCCCAGCCCTTTTTTGTATTTTATTAGAGACAGGGTCTCACTGAGTTGCTAAGTGCCTCGCCATTGCTGAGGCTGGCTTTGAACTCGCGATCCTCCTGCCTCAGCCTCCCAAAGTGCTGGGATTACAGGCGTGCGCCACCGCGCCCGGCCTTGTTTGTATTTTATTTAGAGACAGGGTCTCACTGAGTTGCTTAGTGCCTTGCTTTTGTTGAGGTGGCTTTGAACTTGCGATCCTCCTGTCTCAGCCTCCTGAGTGCTGGGATTATAGGTGTGCACCACCATGCTGGCTATTTAAATATAATTATAAGCAGAAAAGTATATAGATCCTGAATGAATCCTTTATATCCCAGAAGTCCTCTTTTGCCCCAGACAGGGTCTCACTGAGTTGCTCTTTTGCCCCAGACAGGGTCTCACTGAGTTGCTAAGTGCCTCACCATGGCTGAGGCTGGCTTTGAACTTGTGATCCTCCTGCCTCAGCCTCCCAAGTGTTGGTATTATAGGCGTGTGCCACCGTGCCCAGCTAGATTTTAAATTTAACAAATGACTTCCATCCTTTATTCATGACTTAATGAGAGCCTGGAAGATCACATGTATTTGCAGTTTCCCCATCTTTGATGAAACAAATTGCATGTTATGATGCCATTTACACAGGGGCAGTCTCAAAAACCTGATGACCTTTAAGAATGTTAAAGTCTTTATGTCCAACTTAGCTTTTAGGACCAGACAGTTTTTCTCATTAAGGGCTTTAAGTCACCAGAGTTAGATATCCCAGATCTCCTTCCTTTCGACTCTTGCAGTATTTTTGACTTGCAGTTATTGATTTTCTTCTTCCAGGGCTTAGAACAAACGGGGCTTCCTAAGCGCAGAGGGCTGTCTTCTTTAACACTGAGCGATCAGGCTCATAGTTCAGCCTCTGTCAAGCATCCAAGTTATGACCAGATTCGGGATTCCACTGGTGGCCTAGATCAGTCATCAGAATCCAGTGGACACCCCTCGGAAGGCGGTTCCCTCAGGGAACGAAGCAGGGGTCCCTCTACTACTAGATTCCTTACAAGGGCCCGTGAGGAAGCTGGCACGGCAAAACCCCGCCAGTCTACTACATCCCAGTTAAAAGCAGATCAAGAGCGCCGCAGAGCTAGAGAGGCACCTACCTCAATGCGTCCGCGAAGAGATGAGCGAGACGCACGCCCCGGCCCATCACAGCAGGACTTTACCCTCGGCCAGAGATCGGCATTATTCAGATCAGCGCCATGGGGTGCGTGTCAGCCAAGATGAGGTCTATGCAAGGATCCAGATCAGCAGAGCTTGGGACCCAGCTGGCACAGGGTACCTCGTGTTGCCATATCCCAGCACTTACCCACATGGTGTGGTGCCGCTTGGTGGGAGTCAGCTTGGTGAGCTGCCACCCGAAATATACTATCAGGGCTTGGTACCACTTGGCATGGATCAGCGTGGTGTGGTGCCACCTTTAGTACCTGGCAGAGATCAACAAAGATTGGAACTACCTGGTACAGACCAAGCTGGTTTGGTCTATCAGTATGGCATGGCACTTCCTGGCACAGATCAACATGGTATGGAACAGCCTGGCATGCATGAATATGATGTGGGACTAACTGGCATGGATCAGCAACAACTGCTACTGCCTGGAATAGAGCAACAGGGGTTGCTTCTACCTCTTACAGATCAGTATGATTGGATACCACCTGGTTTGATGCAAGTTGGTGAAGATCAACAAGGTTTGGTACAGCCTACTTTGGAAGCACCTGGTTTCATACAACCTGGCACAGAGCAGCATGATTTTATCCAGCCTGGCAGAGATCAGCCTGGCTTGGTGCAGCGTGGAAGGGTTCATCCTGGTTTTGTGCAACCTGATTCAGGGCAGCGTGGTCTGGTGCAGCCTGGTGCAGATCAGGGTGGTTTGGCACCACCTGGGACAGACCAACAAGGTTTGGTGCAGCTTGGCATAAGTCAGCATGATTTGGTCCAGCCTGGTCCACATAGGCCAGGTGTGGTACCTCCTGGCACAGCTCAGCCTGGCTTTGTCCAACCTGGTGCATTTCCTCATGATCTGGAGCCACCCGGTACAGGTCAGCTTGATGCGGTGCCACCCAGTGCAGATCAACAGGGTTTAGTGCAACGTGGCAGAGATCCGCGTGGGTTTAGTTCACCCTGGAGTAGGTCAGTATGGTCTGGCACAACTAGGAGAACTGCCTAGTGACTGGGTGCAGCCTGGTGCAGAGCCACATCATTTGGTCCAACCTGGCATAGGTCAGCATGGTTTGGTGCCACCCAGTGTGGATCAGCGTGGCTTGATGCCACCACACATGGATGAGCATGGCTTGGTGCTACCCGGTGTGGATCAGCCTGGCTTGGTGCCACCTGGCGTGGATCAGCGTGGCTTGGTGTCACCTGGCGTGGATCAGCGTGGCTTGGTGTCACCTGGCATGGGTCAGCGTGGCTTAGTGCCACCTGGCGTGGATCAGCGTGGCATGGTGACACCCGGCGTGGATCAGCGTGGCATGGTGCCACCTGGCATGGGTCAACGTGGCATGGTGCCACCCGGTGTGGATCAGCGTGGCTTAGTGGCATCTGGCATGGATCAGCCTGGCTTGGTGCCACCTCGAGTGGGTCAGCGTGGCATGGTGCCACCTGGCGTGGGTCAGCGTGGCATGGTGCCACCTGGCGTGGGTCAGCGTGGCATAGTGCCACCAGGCAAGGGTCAACGTGGCAGGGTGCCACCCGGTGTGGATCAGCGTGGCATGGTGCCACATGGTGTGATGCCACCTGGCTTGGTCCCACCTGCGTGGGTCAGCATGGCTTAGTGTCACCCAGAGTGGGTCAGCCTGGCTTGGTGCCACCTGGTGTCGATCAGCAAGGTTTAGTGGCACCCAGCATAGATCAGCCTGGCTTGGTGTCACCTGGCGTGGATCAGCGTGGCTTAGTGGCACCTGGCATGGATCAACCTGGCTTGGTGCCACCTGGTGTGGGTCAGCGTGGCTTAGTGGCACCTGGCATGGATCAACCTGGCTTGGTGCCACCTGGTGTGGGTCAGCGTGGCATGGTGCCACCAGGCATGGGTCAACGTGGCATGGTGCCACCCAGTGTGGATCAGCGTGGCATGGTGCCACCTGGTATGGATCAGTCTGGCTTGGTGTCACTTGGTGTGGATCAGCCTGGCTTGGTGCCACCTGGTGTGGATCAGCGTGGCTTAGTGGCACCTGGCATGGATCAACCTGGCTTGGTGCCACCTGGTGTGGGTCAGCGTGGCATGGTGCCACCAGGCATGGGTCAACGTGGCATGGTGCCACCCAGTGTGGTTCCACCTGGCTTGGTGCCAGCTGGCATAGATCAGCGTGGCTTGGTGCAACCAGGTGTGGGTCAGCCTGGCTTGGTGTCACCCAGCGTGGGTCAGCCTGGCTTGGATCAACTTGGCTTAGTGGCACCTAGGGTGGGTCAGCCGGGCTTGGTACAACCCGGCGTGGGTCAACGTGGCTTAGTGGCACCTGGCGTGGGTCAGCCTGGCTTGGTGCCACCCGGTGTGGATCAGCTTGGCTTAGTGGCACCTGGCATGGATCAGGCTGGCTTGGTGTCACCTGGTGTGGGTCAGCCTGGCAGCGTGGTGCCACCTGGCATGGATCAGCGTGGCTTAGTGGCACCTGGCACCTGGCCATGGATCAGGCTGGCTTGGTGTCACCTTGGTGTGGGTCAGCCTGGCTTGGTGCCACCTGGCATGGATCAGCGTGGCTTAGTGGCACCTGGCATGGATCAGGCTGGCTTGGTGTCACCTGGTGTGGGTCAGCCTGGCTTGGTGCTACCCAGCGTGGATCAGCATGGCTTAGTGGCACCTGGGGTGGATCAGGCTGGCTTGGTGCAACCCAGCGTGGATCAGCGTGGCTTAGTGGCACCCGGCATGGATCAGGCTGGCTTGGTGTCACCTGGTGTGGGTCAGCCTGGCTTGGTGCTACCCAGCGTGGATCAGCATGGCTTAGTGGCACCTGGCATGGATCAGCCTGGCTTGGTGCCACCTGGTGTGGGTCAACCTGGCTTGGTGCCACCCGGTGTAGGTCAACCTGGCTTGGTGCCACCAGGCATGGATCAGCCTGGCTTGGTGCCACCTGGTGTGGAACAGCCTGGATTAGTGTCAGCTGGCGTGGAACAGCCTGGCTTGGTGCCACCCAGTGTGGATCAGCGTGGCTTAGTGGCACCTGGCGTGGATCAGCGTGGCATGGTGGTAACCTGGTGTGGAACAGCTTGGCTTGGTGTCACCTGGCTTGGATCAGCGTGGCTTAGTGGCACCTGGCTTGGATCAGCGTGGCTTAATGACACCTGGAGTGGATCAGCGTGGCATGGTGGTACCTGGTGTGGAACAGCTTGGCTTGGTGTCACCTGGCTTGGATCAGCGTGGCTTAATGACACCTGGAGTGGATCAGCGTGGCATGGTGCCACTCGGCATGGATCAGCGTGGCTTAATGACACCTGGAGTGGATCAGCGTGGCTTGGACACCTGGAGTGGATCAGCGTGGCTTGGTGCCACTCGGCATGGATTCAGCGTGGCTTAGTGGCACCTGGCATGGATCAGGCTGGCTTGGTGTCACCTGGTGTGGGTCAGCGTGGCATGGTGCCACTCAGCATGGATCAGCGTGGCTTAGTGGCACCTGGCATGGATCAGCCTGGCTTGGTGTCACCCGGTGTGGGTCAACCTGGCTTGGTGCCACCTGGTGTGGGTCAACCTGGCTTGGTGCCACCCGGTGTAGGTCAACCTGGCTTGGTGCCACCAGGCATGGATCAGCCTGGCTTGGTGCCACCCAGTGTGGATCAGCGTGGCTTAGTGGCACCTGGCGTGGATCAGCGTGGCATGGTGCCACCTGGTGTGGAACAGCTTGGCTTGGTGTCACCCGGCTTGGATCAGCGTGGCTTAATGGCACCTGGCATGGATCAGCGTGGCATGGTGCCACCCGGCATTTATCAGCGTGGCATGGTGCCACCTGGCATGTATCAGCCTGGCTGGTGTCACCCGGCTTGGATCAGCGTGGCATGGTGCCACCTGGCATTTATCAGCGTGGCATGGTGCCACGTGGCGCGTATCAGCGTGGCATGGTTCCACCTGGCGCGTATCAGCGTGGCATGGTGCCACCTGGCGCGTATCAGCGTGGCATGGTGCCACCTGGCGCGTATCAGCGTGGCATGGTGCCCCCTGGTGTGTACCAGCGTGGCATGGTGCCACCTGGTGTGGATCAGCGTGGCCTGGTACCACCTGGTGAAGATCAGCATGGTTTGATGCCTCCTGGCATGGGTCAGGGTGCTGTAGAACCACCAGGTGTGGATCAAAATAGCTTGGTGTCACCTGGCATGGATCAGGGTGCTATAGTACCACCCGGCATGGATCAGCGTGGCTTGGTGCCACGTGGTGTGGGTCAGGGTGCTGTAGTATCACCTGGTGTGGATCAGGGTGCTGTAGCACCCTCTCTGGCGTGGATCAGCGTGGCTTGGTGCACCCTGGCGTGGATCAGGGTGCTGCAGCGCCCCCTGGTGTGGGTCAGGGTGTTGTAGCACCCTCTGGCGTGGATCAGGGTGCTGTAGCGCCCCCTGGTGTGGGTCAGGGCGCTGTAGTGCCCCCTGGTGTGGGTCAGGGTGCTGCAGTGCCCCCCGGCATGGGTCAGGGTGCTGTAGGACCCCCTGATGTGGATCAGGCTGTTGTAGCACCCCCCAGCATGGGTCAGGGTGCTATAGTGCCCCCTGGTGTGGGTCAGGGTGCTGTAGTGCCCCCTGGCGTGGATCAGGGTGCTGTAGGACCCCCTGGTGTGGGTCAGGGTGCTGTAGGACCCCCTGGTGTGGGTCAGGGTGCTGCAGTGCCCCCTGGTGTGGGTCAGGGTGCTGTAGTGCCCCCTGGCGTGGATCAGGGTGCTATAGGACCCCTTAGTGTGGATCAGGGTGTTGTAGCACCCCCCGGCATGGGTCAGCGTGGCCTGGTGCCACCTGGCATGGGTCAGCGTGGTTTGATGCAACCTGGGGTGGTTCAGCGTGTGGCTTTGTGCCATATGGTGTGGATCAGCGTGGCTTGGTCCAGCCTGGTGCAGGTCCGTTTGGTACAGGGCAGCCTGGAATAGGTCAGCGTGCTTTGTTACAGCCTGGTACAGGGCCACGTGGCTTGGTTCACCCTGGTGTATACATGTCTGGCTTAGCTCAGCCTGGTTTGGTCCAACCTGGTGCCTATCCACCTGGAGTTTTCCAACCTGGTGTCTATCCTGGTGGTTTGGCTCAACCTGGTGCATATCCACGTGGTGTGGTGCAACCTGGAATGGATCGGCGTGGTTTGAGACAACCCAGTGCTGATTGGCAAGGCTTGATGGCATCAGGCACAGAGCCTCGTGGCCTTCCAACATTCCAGAGAGATCCTCGGGTTTGATGTCACTTCGCCCATATCCACCTGGTGTGGGACCTTCTGGCCGACAGCCACATGGCCAGGTGTCATCACTGTTAGCCAGTCGAGGTTTGGCATCACCAATTATAGACCAGAGGGGTTCCGGTACCACCAGAAACCTATCAGCAAGGTTTGATACATCCTGGCCGAGACCAGCGGGGTCAAGCCCCGGATCAACGGCTTTCAGTACCACCTGGCCCAGATGAGCAAGACCAGGTGTACCCAAGCGCGGCTCAGCAAGATAGAGCATATTCTGTCTCTGACTCTGGTGGCCCGGGCGTTGGTCCACATGATGGGGAATATCTGGATCCACGCAGGACAAGTGACTCACAGCCACGTGGGCACCCTGCACAAGCTGTCCCAGTCCGAGATGTTCCCTCTCTCGTGAGTCAAGACTCCGAAAGGAGTGAGGTCCAGAGTGAGCGACGTGATTCACTGGAGAAACTGGCCCCCAGCTTTCCCATAGCACTGGAGACGTTTCGTCTGATGGGAGAGATCATCGGCCTCTATGTGGAGCTAAAGGAGAAAATGAAGGATCTGGATGAGGAGAAGGCCGGCCAGACTGACTTGGAGAAGATACAGTACCTGCTCGCACTGATGGGTGGGTGGCACTGTTTTCACTCTAACTCAGTGGCACCTTTCCTTCCCCGGCCACAACTCCAGGCAGAGCGTCCCTCTCAGACCTGGGCTCCACAGGCCTTCAGGGTCCAAAGGGACAGGTGGGGCAGAGGCTGCGGCTACACCAGCAGGACTGACAGAGCCCCAGGCAGGAATGAGGCTCTTCTCTTCTACCTCTGTCAGCCGGGGGAGGGCTGGGGGGGAGGGGGAGAGAGTGCTAAAGACTGGAACTTAACATCCACTCAGGGCTGGGGTGTAGCTCAGTGGCCGAGTGCTTGTCTAGGTGGTGCCAGGCTCCGGGTTCCATCCCCAATACAGGGGGAAAAACATGGTCCAATCATGAGTTTAGGCTCCAGGGCGTAATGAAGATTTTAGCTGTGGGTCAGTGCGCAGGGTTTCTATGGGTGAAAGACAGTCCTCTTCCCTCTTCCCCATTCCCCATCCCCTCGCCCCACTCACCAGGGAAGACAGTGTTCTCTGGGTCCTTCATTTTGTGGGGTGGGAAATGGAGAGTGGGAGCCCACTGGGACTCTAACCCCTCTGACAATAAGGCCTCCATTTTTCTAGTCCAAAAAACCATACCACCTGACCTGCAGGAACAGCTGAAGAGCATAAAGACCTTGGCCAAAGAAGTTCGGCAGGAAAGAGCCCAAGTACGTAAGGGCGGGTGAACCTCCGTTGCCTTCTGGGGAGCACAGAGCACTTGTGCTTTGTGCTTGAGGGTGATAGAGTCCTTTCTCAGATCCCTTGTTTGATTGGACCTTTGCCATCCCTCAGGTAGAAAGTGCACCCCAGGTGTTACTGTGTTAGTTTCCTGACCCTCAAAGCTATTAAGATAGAGCTGAAGCCCAGTGCCGTGGCGGCACACGCCTGTAATCCCAGCACTCGGGAGGCTGAGGCAGGAGGATCGTGAGTTCAAAGCCAGCCTCAGCAATGGTGAGGCACTTAGCAACTCAGTGAGACCCTGTCTCTAATAAAATACAAAAAAGGGCTGGGGATGTGGCCCAGTGGTTGAGTGCCCCTGAGTTCAATCCCCGGTACCAAAAAAAAAAAAAAAAAAAAAAAAAAAAAGATACAGCCGAGTTAAGCAGGCCTCGGCTCCTCTGGTTGTATGTGGCAGACTTGGCACTTCCTGGGGACAGAGGTCAGTGCAAGGGGCTGCTAGGAATTCAGCATTCTCAATGCCAACTACTGCGTCCAGGAGGGAGATGGTGGCTGGGTGTCCAGAAGGGACGGAGATTTTGTCAGGGGAGGATTGGGCAAGGATTAGAGTGGGGAGGAGTTGGGGTGCTGCAGGGCCACGTTCAGGAATGGGAGCAGGCCTACCTGACCTTGCCCTTCCCTGGGTTTGCAGCTGAACAAGCTCCAAAGACTCCTGGAGGGAGACAGCGAGCAGGAAGCAGGGAAGGAGCTGAAGGCTAGCCAGCTGGGCCTGCAGCTGGGCATCATCAGGTGAGACGCCCCTACCCTGGGCACTGCTGTCCCGGTGTCCTGTATTCCCGGGCCAGGAGGTGGTGGCCGGCTTCACTTTTCCTCCTGCCTGACCTGACTGCTGTCTTTGACCTGGGTCATACCTCTCTTCAGGTTGCCAGATCTGGTTCAAGGAGCTAGCTGGTAGAAGTTCCCCAGGTTCCTAAAACAGCTCACTAGCAGGACTAAGAAGAGCACAAGGCTCCTTACACTGTCCCCAGGGAGATCCAGCTCAAGCCCCTCAGAACTCCTCATTGCAGGGCCCTGTCCCACCACCTAGAAGCTCAGGCTAACACCTGGGATGTCCCCTGGAACGGAAGCAGGACCTGGGACCCCCTAGACAGAGCCTTTCAGGGGTGGTGAGCCAGTCTCCTCGCATCCCCCTGCATCCCGGGGTGGCCGGGCTCGGTCCTGCTGGGAACCAGTCTCTGGGCTGGCCCTGGAGCTAGGTGGTCTCTTATGCATTGCAGAGTCACCGTGGCTGACATCGAGAAGGAGCTGTCTGAGCTGCGGGAGAGTCAGGAACGAGGCAAGGCTGCCATGGAGAACTCCGTCTCGGAAGCCTCGCTTTACTTGCAGGACCAGGTGAGGAACTGGTACTCAGAGTTGGCTATGGACAGCGAACAGATCTGCCCTCTCCCTCCTCAGAGACCAAGCCTTCAGGTCCCCATTAGCATGCGTAGGGAGGTGACTGTGTCTAGGATTCAGCCTCCTCCCAATACAAAACCAACTCAGGCCATAGGAGCACAGGCAAGGGCATCCCGGTGCAAGGTGAGGATGTGCTGTACACCTGTCACTCCGCTGCTTTCCTTGTCCTTTGTTCATTATATAATTCACATATTATAAAATTTGCCCCCCCCCTTTTTTTTTTTGGTACTGGGGATTGAACTCAGGGGGCTCAGGGGCACTCGACCTCTGGGCCACATCCCCAGCCCTTTTTTGTATTTTGTTAGAGACAGGGTCTCACTGAGTTGCTAAGTGCCTCGCCATTGTTGAGGCTGGCTTTGAACTTGTGATCCTCCTGCCTCAGCCTCCCAAGTGCTGGGATTACAGGCGTGCGCCACTGGACCTGGCAAAATTTGCCCTTTTTTTTTTTTTTTTTTTTTTGTGGTACCGGGGATTGAACTCAGGGGCACTCGACCACTGGGTCACATCCCCAGACCTTTTTTGTATTTTGTTTAGAGACAGGGTCTCACTGAGTTGCTAAGTGCCTCCCCATTGCTGAGGCTGGCTTTGAACTCGCGATCCTCCTGCCTCAGCCTCCCAAAGTGCTGGGATTACAGGACATGCGTCACCACGCCCAGCTAAAATTTGCCCTTTTAAAGTGAACAAAATATTTGGGCACAGTAGCACATACCTCTAATACCTGTGGCTCAAGAGGCTGAGGCAGGAGGATCACAGGTTAGAGGCCAGCCTCAGCAATTTAACAAGACCCTCAGAAACTTAGCAAGACCCTGTCTTAAAATTAAAAAAATAGGGCTGGGGTTGTGGCTCAGTGGTAGAGCGCTCGCCTAGCACGTGCATGGCCCAGGTTCGATCCTCAGCACCACATACAAATAAACGCATTGTGTACAACTAAAGCAAATAAATAATTTTTTTTTTTTTTTTTTTTTTTTTTTGGTGCCAGGGATTGAACTCAGGGGCACTTGACCACTGGGCCACATCCCCAGCCCTTTTTTGTCTTTTATTAGAGACAGGGTCTCACTGAGTTGCTAAGTGCCTCGCCATTGCTGAGGCTGGCTTTGAACTCGCGATCCTCCTGCCTCGGCCTCCCAAGTGCTGGGATTACAGGCGTGCGCCACCGCGCCCGGCTAAATAAATATTTTTTTAAAAAAATTAAAAAATATATATATAGCTTAGTGGAGGAGCACCCCTGGGTTCCAGTTCCAAAATAACAATAATAAAGTGACGTAATACATTCACAAGTTGTGCAACCATGACCACAATCCAATTCCAAGACATTTCAGCACTGCCCAAAGAGGCTTTAATCCTGTTAGCAGTCTCTCTCCACTACATTCCATGACCCACACACACTAGCCCCAGGCCCTGACAACCATCCATCTGCTTTCTGTCTTTTGGGAATTTTTCTTCTCTTGGACATTCATTTCATGGAAACAAAATCTTGTGATAAGTGTGGTCTTTTGCATCTGGCTTCTCATTCCTGAGTAGTGTTTTCAAGGTCCCGTCCATGCTGTAGCATGTTTCAGTCCCTCACTCTTTATGACTCAGTATGATTTCACTTTGTGGCTACACCACAGTTTATCTTTTCATCAGCTGAAGAATATTTGAGTTGTTTCCACCTTTTGGCAATTAGAACTAATGCTGCCATGAACATTCATGTACGAGTTTTTATGTGGAGATGTTCTCATTTCTCTTGGGTGCGTACCTATGTGTGGAATTGCTGGGTCATATGACAACTCTAATCATTAAAGGGACTGCCAGACTGTTTCCAAAGTGGCCACACCATTTGACATTCCTCCTAGCCATATTGAGAGGATTCCACTTTCTCCCTGTCCTCACCAACACTTGTTATTTTCTTTCTTTTAATTCTAGCCACGAAAGAGTGTGAAGTGGTATCTTGTCATGGTTTTGATTTGCATTTCCCTGATGACTCATCATGCCAAGCAACTTTGCATGTGCCTTTTGACCACTGCATGCCTTGTTTAGAGATAAGGGATACAAATCTCTACTCAAATCCTTAGTCCATTTTTACATTGAGTAATTTATCTTATTATTGTTGACTTCCACAAGTTCTTTACATATTCTGGATACCAGGCTTATCTGGTATTGGACTTGCAAACATTTTCACCCACTGTGCAGGCTGTCTTTTCACTTTCTTTTTTCTTTTGTGCAGTGCTGGGGATGGAACCCAGGCCCTCACACATGCCAGGCAAGAGCCTCCCACCAAGCTACACCCCAGCCTCTCACTTTCTCAATATTGTCTACCTCTGAATCTTGAATGATACTGTCCTTGGTTTTCCTAGTAAAGAGTGTCTGACCCGGGAGCAGTCCTCTGAGCACTCATAGAAGGACCACCTAGGAAAGGCCACTGGGCCCAGGGACTCCGGTCAGGAACCCCTGTGTGCCTTGAGCCATGTTGTGGTCTCTCTTCCCAGCTGTTGGTGCAGTGGCTTGTGCCATTCCAAGATGTAAGCTGCCTGTCATGGCCAGCCACGGCGCCGCGGGAGGAAAACTCGGAGGCAGAGTAAAGCTATTACTACTTTTACTTCTACTTTCTTAGAGAGAGCTTAGAGAGAGAAAGAAAGATTTTTCTTCTTCTTAGAAAGAGCTTAGAGAGAAAGATTAGAGAGAGCTTTTCTTCTTTCTTCTGTTCTTCTTAGCTTAGAGAGAGAGAAAGAAAGATAGAGCTTTTCTTCTTAGAGCTTAGAGAGAAAGAGAGAGAGCTTGAAAGAGAGAGATTTCTTCTTTAGAGAGAGAGAGAGAGCTTAGCTTTTAGAGCTTCTTTCTTCATTTCTTCTTTCTTCCTCAGGAGCCTCTGCCTGACTCTGACCAGCAATTACTTCTTCTATCTGGTTTCTCTTCTGTAACCGCTCTGCCTACGTTCTGGCCGCTCTGATTCTTTTCTTCTTCTCCGACCCGAACTCTTCTTCCGACCCAAGTGACTGCATGACTGACTGAATGAATTCATTCTTCTCCTGACTCCGACCGCTTTCACCCGGTTATATACCTTTAGCTTTGCGGGTGCCTCACGTGCACTTACAGGTGCGTCACATACATACTTATTATCAGGTGGAAACTTATGGCTTCCAGCTGACCGCAATAGCCATCTCCCTAATTGGGGCTCCTTCATATTCCTCCGTTTTAGTTTAAAAGGTGCTTTTTAATTCTATTTTCTACATTTTATTTTCTCTATTTTCTTTTATTTTCTTGTCCCTACCTGGCTTTTCACCTTTTGTTTTAAATGGGTGGATATTTGAGCCCATTTTGAGGAGGTACTGCGGCTTTAAGGAAGCCTACTGCTGAGGAGCAGCTAAGCACTTAGTTAGAGCACAATTGCAATAAGCGGCTTTGATTTTTTTTTTTTTTTTTTTCTTGTCTCTTCTTTATTTTTATGGCTTTCCTTGCAAAGCTCAATGGCTTTATCTCTGCATGGTTTTCACCGTGCTTTTTAATTCTCTATTTTCTTTTAAGCTCATGGCTTTTTTCTTTATGGCTTTTTGCTAAAGCTCAAGGCTTTTTTTCTGCATGGCTTTTACCATGCTATTACTTTCTGGCTTCTTTATTTTTTATGGCTTTTGGCCGGCTACTCTGCTTCGGCTTTTGCCGGCTACTCTGCTTCGGCTTTTCGCTAATTCTTAACTGCTCTCAACTGAGTACTACTCTTTTTTTGCTGGTCTCAACTGAGTACTACTCTTTTTGCTGGTCTCAACTGAGTACTACTCTTTTTGCTGGTCTCAACTGAGTACTACTCTTTTTGCTGTCTCAACTGAGTCAGAGTCTATGCTTTCTTCTCCTCTCTCCTCACTATCTTAGCTTCTTGTTCTTATATCTTATTTTTTCTTCTCTGCCTGCCGAGCCCCGGACGGGCCACCACTTGTAAGCTGCCTGTCATGGCCAGCCACGGCGCCGCGGGAGGAAACTCGGAGGCAGAGTAAAGCTAACTACTACTTTTACTTCTACTTTCTTAGAGAGAGCTTAGAGAGAGAAAGAAAGATTTTTCTTCTTCTTAGAAAGAGCTTAGAGAGAAAGACTTAGAGAGAGCTTTCTTCTTTCTCTGTTCTTCTTAGCTTAGAGAGAGAGAAAGAAAGATAGAGCTTTTCATGTAAGCTGCCTGTCATGGCCAGCCACGGCGCCGCGGGAGGAAAACTCGGAGGCAGAGTAAAGCTATTACTACTTTTACTTCTACTTTCTTAGAGAGAGCTTAGAGAGAGAAAGAAAGATTTTTTCTTCTTCTTAGAAAGAGCTTAGAGAGAAAGATTAGAGAGAGCTTTCTTCTTTCTTCTGTTCTTCTTAGCTTAGAGAGAGAGAAAGAAAGATAGAGCTTTTCTTCTTAGAGCTTAGAGAGAAAGAGAGAGAGCTTGAAAGAGAGAGATTTCTTCTTTAGAGAGAGAGAGAGAGCTTAGCTTTTAGAGCTTCTTTCTTCTTTCTTCTTTCTTCCTCAGGAGCCTCTGCCTGACTCTGACCAGCAATTACTTCTTCTATCTGGTTTCTCTTCTGTAACCGCTCTGCCTACGTTCTGGCCGCTCTGATTCTTTTCTTCTTCTCCGACCCGAACTCTTCTTCCGACCAAGTGACTGCATGACTGACTGAATGAATTCATTCTTCTCCTGACTCCGACCGCTTTCACCCGGTTATATACCTTTAGCTTTGCGGGTGCCTCACGTGCACTTACAGGTGCGTCACATACATACTTATTATCAGGTGGAACTTATGGCTTCCAGCTGACCGCAATAGCCATCTCCCTAATTGGGGCTCCTTCATATTCCTCCGTTTTAGTTTAAAAGGTGCTTTTTAATTCTATTTTCTACATTTTATTTTCTCTATTTTCTTTTATTTTCTTGTCCCTACCTGGCTTTTTCACCTTTTGTTTTAAATGGGTGGATATTTGAGCCCATTTTGAGGAGGTACTGCGGCTTTAAGGAAGCCTACTGCTGAGGAGCAGCTAAAGCACTTAGTTAAGCACAATTGCATAAGCGGCTTTGACTTTTTTTTTTTTTTTTTTTTTCTTGTCTCTTCTTTATTTTTATGGCTTTCTTGCCAAAGCTCAATGGCTTTATCTCTGCATGGTTTTCACCGTGCTTTTTAATTCTCTATTTTCTTTTAAGCTCATGGCTTTTTTCTTTATGGCTTTTTGCTAAAGCTCAAGGCTTTTTTTCTGCATGGCTTTTACCATGCTATTACTTTCTGGCTTCTTTATTTTTTATGGCTTTTGGCCGGCTACTCTGCTTCGGCTTTTGCCGGCTACTCTGCTTCGGCTTTTCGCTAATTCTTAACTGCTCTCAACTGAGTACTACTCTTTTTGCTGGTCTCAACTGAGTACTACTCTTTTTGCTGGTCTCAACTGAGTACTACTCTTTTTGCTGGTCTCAACTGAGTACTACTCTTTTTGCTGGTCTCAACTGAGTCAGAGGCTATGCTTTCTTCTCCTCTCTCCTCACTATCTTAGCTTCTTGTTCTTATATCTTATTTTTTCTTCTCTGCCTGCCGAGCCCCGGACGGGCCACCACTTGTAAGCTGCCTGTCATGGCCAGCCACGGCGCCGCGGGAGGAAAACTCGGAGGCAGAGTAAAGCTACTACTACTTTTACTTCTACTTTCTTAGAGAGAGCTTAGAGAGAGAAAGAAAGATTTTTCTTCTTCTTAGAAAGAGCTTAGAGAGAAAGATTAGAGAGAGCTTTCTTCTTTCTTCTGTTCTTCTTAGCTTAGAGAGAGAGAAAGAAAGATAGAGCTTTTCTTCTTAGAGCTTAGAGAGAAAGAGAGAGAGCTTGAAAGAGAGAGATTTCTTCTTTAGAGAGAGAGAGAGAGCTTAGCTTTTAGAGCTTTCTTCTTTCTTCTTTCTTCCTCGGGAGCCTCTGCCTGACTCTGACCAGGAATTACTTCTTCTATCTGGTTTCTCTTCTGTAACCGCTCTGCCTACGTTCTGGCCGCTCTGATTCTTTTCTTCTTCTCCGACCCGAACTCTTCTTCCGACCGAGTGACTGCATGACTGACTGAATGAATTCATTCTTCTCCTGACTCCGACCGCTTTCACCCGGTTATATACCTTTAGCTTTGCGGGTGCCTCACGTGCATTTACAGGTGCGTCACATACATACTTATTATCAGGTGGAACTTATGGCTTCCAGCTGACCGCAATAGCCATCTCCCTAATTGGGGCTCCTTCACCAAGACTGCGCCAATTATCCCATGTGGGGCAGAGAGCGCATGAAGTCGCCTGCTGGCCCAAAGTTCATGTCTAAGCTTGGCAACCAGCAGGGACCTCCCAGGGTCACACTCTGGAGAGAAGCTACCTGCTGGTTGGCCCAGCTCCCTGTGCGGCCTTTCCTGGAGGCAATCGTTCCTCACACCCAGGCTCTGGCCTCGGCCTTCCTGCCTGTCTCTGAGCCCCTCCTGCTCTCTCATGCCACCTTGGTCTGGGGTGCCCTGCTGGATCTTCTTTACCCAGAATGCTGCTTTATGTCCCTCAAGGCATCACTGAGATGCCCGTCTCTCTGGGACTGCTCCTTTTCCTTTTGAGAGAATGACTGTCCCTTTGCATCCCCTTTGCATGCCTGTTATGTGCTGGCTCAGCAAAGGCCCTTCAGGGTCAAGTCCTGTTTACTCGGGCAAAAGGGAGAAGCACTGGGTGTGTACAGAGTTGGGAGAGGGCACGTCCAGGCCACAGCGGGCAGCGTGGGTGTCTTCCCATGTCTGGTTTCTGCGTATCTGTGCCCCTGTCCTCACCCTCCCTCTCAGCCTCCCCACCTCTCTTCCATTCTGTTCCCAGTCGACTTGTCTGTCTCTAACTCATGGTCCCAAATGGCTGCCCTGAGCTCTGCAGTTTTTCGGCTTTTTTGCCCACTACCAAGTGGGGAATAGGTGGGTGGGGTACAGGCTGGCTGTGCCCCTTTTTGAGTGAGGCAATGAGTTGCGGGTCTTTGGCCAGTCCAGGTTGGTTGCTCTTGACTCATGCTCTCCCCAGGCCCGATCATCAGCCTGTGGCAAGCTGGACTAGGGGCTGCAGAGGAGAGCAGCAGGGCCAGGCCAAGCAGCTCCCCCTGGAAGGGGCTTACACCCCCAGACCCTGAGAGACCCCTGTAGCACTGTCTGCACTGTCACATCCCTCTACTGTCAGTTATGCATGTGCCTGGTGGGACAGAGCATGGGCAAGCCCACCATTCACATCCCCAGTCCCCCAAGCAACCTGGCCGCCCTCAGAGCGCTGTGAGTGTCGGTGGGCTGGTTAGTGAAGAACACCACGTTAGGATTTAGCCAGAGCAGATCAATGGGCTGACTGGAGAAAGGTCCAGAAACTCCTACCTGCAAGGGCTTTATTCAATTGAATTTTAATTTTTGGTGGTACTGGGATTGAACCAGAGGCCCTCTACCTCTGCATTATATTCCCAGCCCTTTTAAAAAATATTTCATCTTGGGGCTGGGGTTGTGGCTCAGCGGTAGAGCGCTCGCCTAGCACGTGCGCGGCCCGGGTTCGATCCTCAGCACCCCGTAAAAATAAACGCATTGTGTACAACTAAAAGCAAAATAAACAAATATTTTAAAAAATATTTCATCTTGAGACAGGCCTCATTAAGTTGCTGAGGCTGGCCTCAAACTTGCAATCCTCCTGCTTCCACTCCTGAGTCCCTGGGATGACAGAGGTAGCCACCATACCCAGCCACCAGTGCTTTACGTGGCATTCAGGCTGACCCCAAAGAGAGCCCTGTTCACTGGGTGACTGAGAGATGGGGTGCCTGCTCTTCTCTGTACACTCTGCAAGGCACTGAGGGGGAAGGGTCAGGAAGCACCACACTAGCACGGGCAGTCTGGGCAGAACATGGCTGTGACTGTCTCTGCCTTTCCCATGTCTCTCCTGCACCCAGTTAGACAAGCTCAGGACGATCATCGAGAGCATGCTGGCCTCCTCCTCCACCCTGCTGTCCATGAGCATGACCCCGCACAAGCCCCTGCCTTCCCTGGCACCTGGCCAGGTTGACCCCCAGGCCACCTGTCCGGCCTGCAGCCTGGACCTGGGCCATCAGGTCAGCAGGCTGGTGCAGCGCTATGAGCAGCTCCAGGACCTGGTCAACAACCTGGCTGCCTCCCGGCCTTCCAAGAAGGCCAAGCTCCAGAGCCAGGTGAGTCTCTGCTTGCCTCCCTCCCAGTGCAGAGGAGGACGGCCAGCGCCCTGGAGGCCCTGCAGAGTGTCAGCTGATAGCGCTCCCCAGGGAGGGGGGCTTCAGACTTGAGGGTCAGCTTGAGCTCGAGCCTACAAAATGCTCTGATCCTTCCACAGGGTCACAGTGTGAGTAGCTGTGAGCCAGCTCTGGGGACAGCAGACTGAGAAGAGCTGGTTCAGTGGGCGGGGTGGTCCTGGCTGGTCAGTGTTTCATGTGTGTGCACACTGAGCAGACAGCCACTCCCCTGACACGCCAGTCTTCCCAATTCCTTCCTGATTTTCCTCCACAAGTCCTGGTCCTGGAATTCATCTTTGGCTCAGGGAAGGCGGGGAGACTACAGCCCCTGGAGCTAGACCCAGTGGACCAGCAGCTGGAGGGTCAGTGGAGATCTCTGCAGAAGCAGCTCAAAGAGCAGCACATTGCTCCTGAGCCTCGGCCAGCTCTGCTGAGCACTGCCAGTTCCCTTGGGGCAAACCCATGAGGATATAGAGGACTGCAGTCCCTGTCTGGCTGGGGACACAACTGTTGGTGGGAAATCGAATGTCACCGTGAAAAGTGGGCATGGACCTGAAGTGAGCTTCCCCATTCGTTGGGTGGTGCAGGGCCAGCCCGCAGCCTCAGAGAGCCCTCCCTGTCGCCCCGCCACAGGACGAGGAGCTGCTGGGCCACGTGCAGAACGCCATCCTGCAGGTGCAGGGCGACTGCGAGAAGCTCAACATCACCACCAGCAACCTCATCGAGGACCATCAGCAGAAGCAGAAGGACATTGAGGTGAGCAGCTAGGGCGAGGCTCAGGCCGGCCCGCCCGCCCCTGCCGCTCAGCTGCTGGCTCTTGATTTCTCACTTCCTGGGCCTCCAGATGCTATACCAGGGCCTAGAGAAACTCGAGAAGGAAAAGGCCAACAGGGAGCACCTGGAGTTGGAGATCGATGTGGTAAGCACCAGTCCCCAGGAGCCCCCTGCCCTAGGGTGGTCTTGCTGGCCAGGAGGGGTGAGGAGCTGGCGGGTGGGGGATGGAGATGTGGGCTCTTAGAAAAGTGCTCGGCGTGGCGAGGATGGGCCCTGTTACGGCCCTCTCCCAAGTGGGGCCTCCCCCAATCTTCATGCAGAAAGCAGACAAGAGTGCCCTGGCGGCCAAAGTGAGCCGTGTCCAGTTTGATGCCACCACAGAGCAGCTGACCCGCATGATGCAGGAGCTGGTGGCCAAAATGAGTGGGCAGGAGCAAGACTGGCATAAGATGCTGGACAAACTCTTGGTAGAGATGGACAGCAAGGTGAGGGCCGGAAAGGCTGCAGGGTGGCTGGCGCTGCCCACACTGCCCCCGAGGCTAGACCCCCACCTGCCGCCTTGGTCTCATCTGGAACCGCCCCCAGCTGGACCGCCTGGAGCTGGACCCCGTGAAGCAGCTGCTGGAGGATCGGTGGAGATCGCTGCGGAAGCAGCTCAAAGAGCGCCCTCCACTCTACCAGGCGGACGAGGCAGCGGCCATGAGGCGGTGAGCCCGAGCCAGCAGGGAGCAGCATGCTGGGGAGGGCAGCTGGTGGCTGGGGACCCAGACAAGCTGAGTCTTCTGGGGGTGTCCCGTAGTTGCAGGGACAAATTTTAGAGCTGGAAGAAGTCTTCTAGCTTAGACCCCTTCAGATGACCACAGAGAAAGGGAGTTGGGAGGTGCTAAGGCTCCCTGGCTAGGGTCTGCTGCGCTAGGCCTTTGGGACAGGGACAGGTCTATAGTCTCAGAGTTGAGATGGTTCCTTGGGGACCTGGGTGGTAGTGGCCTTGAAGCCCAGGATTACCATTCTTGGCCACCAGAGGGGCCCCAAGACCTACAAAGAGCACCCTCGGGGCCCTGGGAACCTGGCTGACTTTGAGTTAGGATGGCAGGTGCAGGCCGTGTGCGTGGACGCAGGCATGTCCAGAAGCAGGTGAGTTCTCGGAAGCAGGGCCACCCTGCTGAGCCTCCTGCCAGCCTGGATTGTGGGCGGCCAACCCCTCTGAGCCTCACCCTCTGTGCACCTCACTCCCGACAGGCAGCTCTTGGCCCATTTCCACTGCCTCTCATGTGACCGGCCCCTGGAGACAGCTGTGACTGGACAGTGAGTGCCCACACCTGGCCCAGGGCAGCTGGTGACCATGGTGGGGTGGGCACACAGGGCTACTCTTTCTCCATCTTCCTACCCCCCTCTTATCTTTTCCTTCGGTCTCCTGGGCCTGCTTCCGGCCCTGGGCCTCCTCAGGCCTGCCTAGCCTGCCTAGCCTGGGGCGGTTAGGAAGGTCCTTTAGGCAGATGGAATATGGGAGTGGTGGGTGGATCTGGGTGATGGAATGTCCTAACCTGAGCCCCCCACCTCTGTGTCCCTGCCCAGAATGATCCCCCTGACCCCTGTGGGTCCTGGCCTGCCAGCACACAGGTCCCTCCGTCCTTACACAATATTCGAGCTGGAGCAGGTCCGCCAGCAGAGCCGCAAGTACGGGGCAGCAGAGTCCTGGGCAGGGCTGAGCGGAGGGTGGGGCGGAGAAGGCTCCAAAGGGTGCCCTGGGGCAGTTACAGGGCCTGGAGTGAGATGGGGCCGCCAGACGGGTTCTCAACTACCCGCTAGCCCTTCTGCTCTCTCCCCTTTGACTCATTTATACTTTAGCCTCTAGGGAAAACCTTTCCAGCAACTGTGGCCCCTCAGGGGTGCCTTGGAGAGGGCTCCTGCCCTGGGGTCAAGCTGCCTGCAGGTCTCAAACCTGCAGGCCTCAAGCCTTTCAGGGGTGCCAGCTCCGCCCACACAGGGTCCTGCAGAACAGGGCCCACGGTGGAAAGAAGCACTTACACCAAGTACAGGAATGGAGCATGTGGGGCTCTGTCCATCTGGGGCTGACCCTCCCTCCCACCCGGGCCCCACAGCCTCAAGCTAGGCAACACTTTTTGTCGGGGTGACCTGTCACCGATGGAGCGGAGCGCAGGGCGCCTGCGCACCATGCACTCCAAGATGCTGATGGACATCGAGAAGGTGCAGATCCACTTTGGAGGCTCTGTGAAGGCCAGCAGTCAGATGATCCACGAGCTGCTGCAGGCCCAGGGCCTCACCTCCCCTTGCTACAAACGGTAGGGGACAGAGTCCAGGTGACTGTGCTTGGCTTATGCCCACCCACAACCATGTGAGCAAACACCTGACCCCACTGTGGTAAAGAGGAAGGTGTGTGAGAAGGTGTGCGCGTGTGCTGTGGTGTGCATGTGTGTGCACTGCTTGTGTGTATGTGTGGTGGCCTCATCACCCACCTGTCCCTGGCCCCTTGCTCCTGCCCTGACTCCTGGGGACTCCTCAAGAGAGCTGCCTGTGTGCCTCTGGCTGGCCCCACCACAGGTGTGTCCCAGGGCACATTCCTGGTGGCTCCCAGTGACTCCAAGATGTCTGCATCACAGGGCGCCAGATGCAATGGTGGATTACACTTACTCCACTGTGCCCCGGCGCTGTGGAGGAAGCCACACCCTCACCTACCCCTACCGCAGGAGCCGCCAGCAGCACCTGTCCCAGGGCCTGTATGCTCCTGAGGAGATCCAGATAGCCATGAAGGTCTGGGCCCCACCAGGGAGCCACTGGGAGGAAGGCCCTGACAAGCCCCAGATTCCAAGTCATTCTGGAAAAACTAACAGAAGTCACCTCCTCCGCCTCTTGCCTCTGGGCAGCTTCTTAACCAGACCCAATTCAAACGCCTTACTTGCCTCGTGCCTGGGAAGAAGAATGCCACCCCAGCTCTGCCCGCAGCACCACCTCCCACGGGGCCTAAGGACCACATGCTTTCCACTTTCCACGTCCTTCCACCTAGTCCCTGCCCTGCTGCAGCCCAGCGTCCAGAGAGGGAGGGTTTTAAGGAGTCAGGACAGCGCTGCGCACCCCAGGCCTTCCCAGGAGCAGGAGCAGAGGGAAAGATCTAGATGTTGCGGTGGTAATGGGCTGTCTGCCTCTGCAGCACGACGAGGTGGACATCCTGGGCCTGGATGGACACATCTACAAGGGACGGGTGGACACGAGGCTGCCAGGCGTCCTGACCAAAGACAGTGAGTTTCCAGGTAGCTCAGAGGTCCCTCAGGGTCCTTGTTTGGGGCGTAAGGGACACCCATCTCCTGGAAGGTTGGGCATGCCTTGGGCCACCAGACCGTGGTGCCACCTTCGCTGTTTCCCTGCCTCCAGATGTTCAGGGCTCTCCCAAAGCCCCCAGGTGAGTGTTTGCGGGTGGAAGGCAGCTCTCCCGCCTCGGCCAACCACCCAGCAGGTGGAGGCCCCATCTTTTCTTGCTAGCCTTCTCCTGTCACCACTGCTGAGCTTTCCCACCTCAGGCTGCCCCCATCACCACGGCCACGCTGTACTGGTCCCTTCTTCAAAACCCAGCAGGACACCACCCCTTAGTGACCTCCCCCGGCGCTGAAGGTCGGCTTCCAGTCCTCCATATCTGAAGCAGGCTGCTTCCCACTCCCCACCGTGCCTTCAGCCCTGCGGGCACCTTCCTCGTCGCCTCCCCTCCTGACCTGGAGACTTGCACCCAGCACATGGCTCGGGTGCACAGGTCTTAGAGAATGAGTAGATGGACACACAGACGATGCGCAGATGGTGGTGGGGTGGAAAGAGATGGCAGAGCTGGGAAAGCAGGTGGGTGGGTGGATGGGTGGGCATGTGGATGAGTGAAGTGCTTGTCAGGGGTGAAAGGGCAGATCAGGGGCATGGGCCTACAGCCATCTCCCCATGCCCCTGGGTCCCGGTCTCAGAAAAGACTCTTCCCTCCACTACCCTGTGCAGTCTCAGGGGTGTCGAAGCACAAGACCAAGCAGCCCCGGCCCTACCTGCCCAGGCATCAGTCCCTGGGTGACATCGGCCAGCTGCCCTCCCGGCCTCAGAGTGCTCAGCAATTGGTTGGCAACAACTCAGGTAGCTTCCTACTGAATGGGGTGTCTTTCCATGCGGCTTGAACACTGTCCCCTGGTCTCTCCTTCCTGCCCCACCACCCCCTTATCCAGCTTATGCTGGTTTATACCTTTATTTATTTCCCTGGAGAGAGGAAAGGCTGGGAGCTGAAGGGTGGGATGGGAGGGAAAAGAGAGAGTCAGTTACTGAGTGCTGGGCATGTGCCAGGTTCGTGGGGTGGATACTACTTATGTTTCTGGTCCATACAAGAGGACCCAGGGACAGGACTGCACCCAGGTCTCTGGCTTAAGCCCAGTCCTTCCCTTCTCACACAACAGGATTCTCTTTGAGCTGGTGCTTATGGGATCCAAGCATCTGGAGGGCACGGGACCATGATCAGGCCCCAAGGGACCCCTCACTCTGGTGCTCCCTGGAGGAGTTCCTCCCACCCCCAGGCCTGCAAAGCCCCCAAGCCCCTGGTCTCATCCAAGGAGCTAGGTCACATCTTAAGATCAGGGAGCAAAGGGCCCCAGGGTTAGCTAGGCCCCAGGGTTAGCTAGGACCCAGGGCCAGGAGGCTGGATCAATATCAGGTGACCATTCAGGTCTCTCCCCTCTACAGACCTAGGTTTCCTCATCTGTCATCCAGGGGGTGGGGTGCTGGATGCATGCTTCTTAAGAGCTAGGGCCCTTGGGGCTGGGGTTGTAGCTCAGCGGTAGAGCACTCGCCTAGCACGTGCGCCGCCTGGGTTCAATCCTCAGCACCACATAAAAATAAAGACATTGTGTACAACTAAAACAAATAAATAAACATTAAAAAAAAAGTTAGGGCCTTGTGAGATTGACACAAAGATGTCAACCTTCTATTTATCAAATATTCATGTACCCACAGCACCTCGTAAATCTGTATAGGAGGAGGTTCAAGGATCCCCTGGTAAACGGGTACACACCATCCCTATCCCCAGGTTAAGGGCTCAAACCCTCTGTACTCTATAACACCCTTCCATATTCAGTGAGTGCCTGTGGCAAAAGAAGAAGGGAAAACAGAATAGGAAGCTATATTGGTAATGGTGCCTCACCTTCACTGGGGACGCCCTACTGGCCAGGCAGTGTTTAGGAGTTTTTATACATACAAACAATTTTAATCCACGCACCAATACTAAGAGGTATGGACCATTGTTAGCCCTAGTTATAGCCAAGAATACCAAGGTACAGAGAGGTTAAGGTACTTGCCCAAGGTCACACAACTGGGACGTTGCAGACTGAATTAAAAGCCAAACACTGTCTGGCCCCAGAGCCAGCACTGATAACCAATGAAAATGGGCTGGGAAAGAGCATTTCAGTGACTTTCTTGGAAATACTTAGCTTCCCTCTCCCAGACACTCCACTATCTACTCCAAGGGCACTTAAAATATGGAAGCAGGAGAGAGAGAGGGATGATAAGTCTTAGGAAAAATTCCTGTGCCTATCTGTATCATGTTGCCCAAACAGCCCTGTATTAACAGAGGGAACATTACCAAAGAGGCAGAGTCTTGGCCCCAACAAGAGGGCAGCTTACTGATTAATTTCCCTTCACTGGGATTATAAAGGAGCCCCAACTGCTCAGGCGCTCCTAAGTACACTGCACACTCCAATCCCACCAGCCTGGCCAGTGGGGCTCGCCTGACTTCTCTGGGCCTTGGGTGAGCTGTAGTGGGCCCTAGCGGGCGTGGGGTACGAGATGGAGCCACCTGTGCCCTCCTGTCTTGCAGTTTCTTCGAGGCAACAGAAGGACAGACCGGTCTCCTTGGAGGCACATCTCTCTCAGTCAAATCTGGCCCACCCACCCAGCCCCACTGAGACGGAACACCTGCAGGACAGCAGTTCAGGGCAGGAGACGCACAGGGCCATGCCTCCGGAGGAGGAGCTGGAGGAGCCCACCCGGGGGCCGCGGTCCACCACTGCTCCCTGAACAGAGCTCTAAGTAAACGTTTAGGAGGAGGCTTCTATTGGGCAAGGCTCCTCTGTCGGTCCTGTCTCAGGAGGACGGAGTGAGAGGGCAGTGCCTGCTGCTGGCCAGGCAGCCCCAGCTGCCCCCAGGTCCTCAGTCTGAGAATTAGGCCTCCAGCCCCCCACGCAGCTGAAGCTGTTCTCTGAGTGTGCCGGGGCTCCTGGAGGGCTGCGTGCTGCATTCAGGGCAGCCTGGGTCGGGCCTGCTCTCACACCCACCAGCCACCCCAGGTGTGCTGCTGCCTTCAGGTGGGGGGGGCTGGCCGGGGACACTGGATAGGCCTGGGCGCATGGTGTGGATGTGCCAACTGTATCTTGGAGTGGAGGGCAGAGCTGCCTGCTACTACCCTGCTGCTAGCTCAGGGCAGCTCCTGGGTCCTCACACAGGTTCCAGGGAAGCAATGCCACGAGCCAGAAGCAAAAACCTACAGCCCCTGGGAAAGTTACCATGCTCTGCTGTCTGCCCTTGAGTGGGCCACACAGCCAGCCACGGCCTGAAGGCCAACCCCTGGCAGAAGGGCTGAGTAGAAGCTGCCCTGGCCAATGCCCAGGAAGATGGAGAAGAGGGTTCAAGGGGCATGACTTGCATTTGTGGAAGGCTGAGCCTCTAACCTGCTCCAGGCGGCTGCTTGGCCCATTTGGTCACCACCTCAGTAGCCCCAAACCTACAAACCCACGGGAAAGACACACTGCCATCCATGGTGCGCAAGGTCTGGGCAGGTGGGAGGGTACGGAGGAGTACTGTGGGGCTGAGCTTACGCTGGGGCAGCAGCTGCCAGGAATGAGCCCCCAGCAGCCAGTAGAACCTCCTGAACTTGGGCCTCTGGCCGAATTCTGGGGTTCCCTAAGAGACAGGCAAGCCGGGGAGTGAGAGGCCCGGAATCACCAAAGCAGTTTCTACCTCAGGTCTGCTCCCACCTCAGAGGGACCCAGATGCCCAGAGTGGATGCTGGGGCTCTCCCCGCCCCCGGTTCCCATCACCCCTCACATGGGAAAGGGATGTCTGGGGCAAGAGGCTCATTTTGGGGTGTGAGAAGAGGGGGCAAATCATACAGGAAAGAGAGGCAGGAAGTGGCCCAGAAATAGGTTTCTCACCCCTGGCCTGGTGTGGGCGAACACGGGCTTGGCGGGGGCTGTGGGAGGTGGGGTGCTCCCTGAGGGTGGTTCCTGCTTCCTGGTCCCAAGATCCCATGACTCTTTACATAATCACATAATGCTTGTGGCTGGGTAGGGAGAAGAGCTGCTTGGACAGTGGGCACCCCCAGGCCAGTGCCCTTTTCTCTGTACACAGGAAGCGGCGCCAGGGCCATCCCTTCCCCCTCGGCTCCTATTTCTCTCACTAAAGCCCCACCCTGGCAGTGAGATGCCAGAAGGTTGGCTCAGTTTCCCTGGTCTAGAAGCCAAATTCACAGGCTTGGCAGGGAGCAGCAGGAGGGGCAGGTCAGCCCTCCTCACCCACAAAGGACAAGTCACATTCCCCGAGCTGCCCGGACTGGCCCCCACCATTCCACACCTGGGCATGGCTGCCCCACCTCTCCCAGGCTGGCCCACACCTGGGTGGACGCCAGCCCTGGTCCCAGCAGCCTCTTGGGGCATCAGCCTGAACGCCCACGTGCCTTCCAGGGGCTTCCCCTGCTGGCCTGGGAAAGCACAGGTGGGCAGGGGCAAGGCTGAGGCTGGGAGGAGTCTCAGGGGTTTCCAATCAGGAAACAAAACTGAAAGGACAAACCCAGCTTCCACATCCAGACGTGTGTCACGTGCAGTAGACAGGGCAGCTGGGCTTACTGTTCCACGCCACTGAAGGAGGGGGTGCCCCCAACCGGGGTGAGAAGATGCGAGAAGGCCCAGAGGCAAAGTGGGGTTAGCGACCGGGTTGGGGCCCTCAAGTTTCACTTCACTTTAGGCCCCAGCCCAGCAGTTCTGCATTTCAATAGCACTGGTCCCCCCCAAGCCACAGGAAGAGGTAAGGCTCTAGGCAGGGCTGCCACATGGTGGTTGTCCAGGGCTCCAGGAGGAATTCCAACCATATGGCAGGTCACTCCCTCTCAGCCTGCCTCACTCACCTGAACATGATCTGGAGGACAGCAAGAAAGGGTGCTGGCTGAGGACAGCCAACGGGGCCCACTCTGCCTTCATTGCCTGGAGGACTGCAAGGCAGGCAGAGGGAATGGAAGCAAGTGCCTCCAGGAACCCACCCAGTCTCTGGCTCTAACAACTGCGGCTGACCTTTAAGTCGACGTCATGCAAGAGATATTGACATACCACCCCAAGGAAGGTTGGGGATAGAAACAGTAAAGATGGGCCCAGCTGAAAAATGTGGGGAAGACCTAAGGAAAAGCATTTGGGAGGACACCAGCTCTCCTAGCAGCACAAAGAATTGGCCAGCCCTGGTGGTGCACACTATAAGCCCAGCTCCTTGGGATGCTGAGGAAGGAGGATGGAAAGTTCAAGGCCAATCTGGGCAACTCAGTAAGACCTGATCTTAAAAATTCAAAGGGATAGGGGACATAGCTCAGTGATAAAGTGCCCCTAGGTTCAATCCCCAGTGGGGATGAGGACAGGTGGCTTCCCTCCAGGGTTAATGGCTCTGCTGTTCTGAGCTATAGACAAGGACTAAGTCTTAAAACATCCAA
Source organism: Tamias sibiricus (assembly GCA_025594165.1). NCBI lineage: Eukaryota > Metazoa > Chordata > Mammalia > Rodentia > Sciuridae > Tamias > Tamias sibiricus. The sequence goes on from CM046660.1 coordinate 5,801,814, forward strand.
GTCAAGCAGGGCACGGTGGCGCACGCCTGTAATCCCAGCACTTTGGGAGGCTGAGGCAGGAGGATTGCAAGTTCAAAGCCAGCCTCAGCAATGACGAGGCACTTAGCAACTCAGTGAGACCCTGTCTCTAAATAAAAAAAATATATACAAAAAAAAAAAAAGAAAAAAGGGTTGGGGATGTGGCCCAGTGGTCGAGTGCCCCTGAGTTCAATCCCTGGTACAAAAAAAAAAAAAAAAAAAAAAAAAAAAAATCCAAGTCAGACCTGTCCCTACTCTACCTGTACTATCAAACCCCCATGCAGATGCCATCCAGAAACATCTACAACAGCCAACCAAAAGCAATGGGGGTCCCTCCCACCGACCACGGCACAACCAGAGCCCCCACAATCCCCTTCCCAAAGGCACAACTCCTCTTACTACCCAGGAAAATAAAGGCACCGCAAACCAGGGAAGTTAGAAAAGTCTCTTTACATTTTTAAATTAAAATTCACCCTGGTCAGATGAGATTTTGACTTGGGAACTCTACCCAAAGGTAAGCTCTCCTGAATCTAGCTCCTCCGACCCTGGAGAGACATGGGGAAAGGCTGGGTGCCCAGGGGACAGTCAGGGATGGGACTGTAGGTCCCCCATTGGGCAGAGCTGGCCTTTGACCCAAGTTAGCTCTTTTGTCATATAAGCCTTTCACACCCAGCCGGAGATAGGGTGACAACAGCTAAAAGCCACTAGAGGGGGCCACAACCAACAATCAAGGGTGGCAGAGGAGATGAGGAAGAATCTAGGGCATGACAATGTTGGGGTTAGGGGACAGGTGATGCCAAGAGGGTCCTTCTGGACCTCTCCTGAGGCTGCTAAGTGGCTGTCCCCAGGATGGGAAGAGTTGGGATCTTCTTCCTGATGGCAGGTATGAATTCTGAGTGAAGGCAGCTCACAGACATCTGACTGCAAAGGACATTCCACCTGACTTTAAAGGACCCCTTTGCCCGGAGACCGGACTGGGGGAAGAGCTGCTAGCCAGGGAAGGATTCTCATGGCTCTTCCCCTCTGACCCCCGCACCTCAGGTGTGTCCGCCTCATGCTCACATACATTAGTTATATTTATATATTCATATATATTATAGTTATATATTAAAAAGAGAAAAAAACTTGCCCAAAGAGAAACTCCTGAGGGACCCAAGTGGCCCAGGAAGTTTACTGTCCCCCCACCCACAAAAATTCTTTTATAAAATCTTCCAGTGCGATCTTCAGGAAACCCCGAACCTCCCCAGCTCCCCCCTCCCTGACCCTCTTGTGTCCCCACAACCCCGGACTGCCCCCCACTCCAGCCCAGCGCTTGGAGGCATCCAGTCTCATCTCTGGCCATCCATCGCTGCCATGGCTTTCTGCTGGGCGCCCCCCTGCTGTGCTCCAGGGGGCCACGTGGGCTGTGGGCAGTGGAGGCGGTGGAAAGAGGTTGGAGAGGAGGGCGGGATCCAGTGCGCCTGGTGACTGGGTGGGGAGGAGGCCCAGAAAGGACTGAAGTTTGCAGGAGGCGAGCAGGCCACGGCGGTCATGGGGCTGTTGCTGCTCTGCAGGCCCTCGGAGGTGCGGAGCTTGGAGAACATGGCCAGCGCATCGGGGAAGTTGGGTGGTGTGGCAGGTGTGTTGCTGGGAGTACACATCTGCAGGGAGAGAAGAAGGTGTGGGGAGGGCGGCCTGCAGGGTCCCAGAGCCCTGTGCTCCCAGTGCTCAGCCCACAGTTTCAATAGGCTTGAAGCACCCCTCTCTCCTCCAGAGCCAATAAAAACAAAAAAACAAGGGCAAACACATCAATCTCACCAAAGCCAAAAGGGCATTGCATGATGCTTGGAAACGACACCAAGGGTATCAGAAGTAAAGGCTGTTTCTGACCTGAAGCTACAGTGAAGGGACAAGGAGTAGCCCAGGACAGCACTGACCAGAAGCACTAAGAAAACCAGCCGGCTTCCTCCATCACCCATCCTCAGCTGTTCCCCAGGTGCTGGGTAAGAAAGAGCAGCCAGATTGGAGTCCCCCTCCTGTGCCACCTGCGGAAAGGCTACTACTCTCTTGGTGTTGGATTCATTCTGCATTCTCAGTCAAAAGACCTTGGAGCCCTCACTTCCAAGATCTTACTTCTCACAAGGAGGCCTGGCTGGCTGAACTAACCCTTTCCATAAGTAAACTGAGGCTCCGAGTCAAATCACGACAGAAAATGCACCCAAAGCAGGGTGCAGTTGAGAAGGCCGAAGTTCCAGACTCCCAGGTCTGCAGGCTCAAGGTCTTAACCTGTGGGAAGGCCACACTCTGCTGGGCCAGGGCTCCCCAGGACAGCATCCAGATTTGGGCTCCTTGTGTCTAGAGCCTCCAGCCTCATTGCCTGCCTGTCCCTGTCCAGAGGCTGGCAGCTCAGTCTAAACAGCCCCTCCCAGCACTCTTATTGGGGGTAGTTCCAAACAGTCCAATGAGTGCAGTCTTCTGCCACTGCCCTGGGGGCAGGGAACAGTCAGCCCAGAGTACAAGACCTACACAAACTGGTTCTGACCTCAAAGCCGCTTCTCCCTTTCCCAGGAAGCCATGGGAGTCCTTCTTTGAATTTCTCCTAATTTTAGTAACACTGGCCCCACCCGTAGGCACAGGGCAGAGGTGGGGGCCAGACTCTAGGACTTCACCTTGAAGGAGAAAGGCTTGCAGCTCTGAAGCCTAAGGTAGAAACTGAGAGGGGGACCCCACCCTGGTCACTGAGGCTGGTGCCACATCAGCTCCAAGGGGAACTCTGACCATTGTCTTCCCAGGGGCCCTCAGGGGAGGCCAAAGAACTCAGCCAGAAGCTGGGCCCCACCCAGACATTTCCCTCCTCCCTCTCAGGATTCCCTGCCCCCCATCAGGGCTAAATTCTCTACAGCAGGAAACAATGAATGGGGGGTGGGGGTGGAAACAAATTGCATCACAGCATCGTGACCGACTTCCCCAGTTCACTAAGTCAGTAGGGCCTATCTCCTCCAGCAGCCACCCAGCTCCGGAAAACAGCCCCATGGCTAACAGGGCCTGTGCCTGCCTGCCTGGGTGAGCTTGGGCAAGTTTCTGCACCTCTTTGAAAATTCTCTCTGCTTTAGTAAAACCAGGGGCTTGGACCAGAGTTGTAAAGCCCCTCCCCAGGCTCTCCAGGGAACCCTGTGTCCCGTCCTCACCCTTCTGCAGGCCCTCTAGATCTAACTTGGGATCCTTATTATCTGAGGAGCTTCCTCCAACTGTGGGAATCCATAAAACAATCCACAGGACAATCATTTATCAGTTACTCATGTCTTGGGTAACTTCTGGTATTGCAATTCTGTGGTGAACAGTCTCTGGTGTTTTTATTTAGCTTTTTCCTTTGATTTATTTTGTCTAAAAGAACTGCCAACTCTGAGGGCAAGGACTGACCGTGCTGATGAAGCACCCAGTACTTGTCACTGATGGATACACTGATTACAACCTCTATTACAAAACCTGCTGCCTCCCCTGAGGGAAGCTTCCAAAAGCCATTACAAACCCCTTGGGATTTGCAGACAAGGGGAAAGAAAACCTAAACAGAACACCAGTCCTGGCCCTTTCCTGCAAGTATCCCTGTTCCTGGCCACTCAAAATGGCTATGCTGAAGGCCCTGGGCCTTTCAGGGTGACCACAAGTGGGCTTTTTTTTTTTGGTACTGGGGATTGAACTCAGGGGCACTCGACCACTGGGCCACATCCCCAGCCCTTTTCTGTATTTGATTAGAGACAGGGTCTCACTGAGTTGCTAAGTGCCTCGCATTGCTGAGGCTGGCTTTGAACTCGCGATCCTCCTGCCTCAGCCTCCCAAAGTGCTGGGATTACAGGCGTGCGCCACCAGGCCTAGCTTCAAGGATCTTTTGAGAAGAGGATAAAGGCAGGGAGCTCCCAGAGACTTCCACAGCTGGATGCAGAGAAGGGCGTCTCCTAGAGATGAACCCCTCCTTAACTATGGTGGGGGGGGGGACTGCCACAGCCCTGCAGCCAACACCCTTCGTCCATTACACTTCAAATGTCTTTCTTCTGTGAGTTACCGTCTGCATGAGCCACTCTAAGAGAAAAGCTAGTTTAAAAAGTCAAGGCAGACCCCTGTCTATTCGTCCTCTATGACTAGATGAAAACAGAGAAAAGGACAAGGCACAGCAAAAGCGCTATGTGCAGCCCATGCCCTGGAGAGAGCCATGGGCAAAGACACCCATGTGTAAAAAAATGCCAAAAATGCACCCTGAAGCCACAGCAAAGCTGAGGAATAATGTTTTATAGTCCCCATCACTGAATTAGTCCCTCCCACCCAATGGGCTAATAGGTAACCAGGGGTGGGGGTGAAGAACGGATGTCCAGGGCCTTCAGAAAGCAAGGTACCCCCACCCCCACCCCACCCTCGGCCAGGAGGGCAAAGGCTCCCTCCTGGGGCCAGGCTGGAAAGAAGAAAACAAATTGGGCCCAGAGTCACTTCTGTTTCCTGGACTGCAAGTCTCCGAACATACTGATATTATACGCAAATTCTTGGGCTTATCTTGGGTCAAAATCTGCCCGTCCTCCACACACTGGGTACCTTGCCTTGGGCTTTGGGGGAGTCCGCATACCTTGGGCTTTAGGAGGGCTAGCCGGCTTCCTGAGTGGGTGGGTTTAACCCTTCCCCGTTTCCTGCAGCGCTGGGTGTGTGTGGAGGGGGAGGGGGCTGCACTCCGTTGCCGGGGGCTCCCCATTAGCACACGAATACCCCAACTCCCCGCGCCCTCCGGGCCTTCCGGGGGCGGCCTGGTGGCCCTCGGGCCCCCTCCCCACCCCTGCCGGCCGGCTCCGGAGCCCCCGCTCGTCCTGGGCCGTCTCCCGCCCCTTCCCCCAGGGCGCAGCGCCGGGCACCAGGCCTCAGGCCCGGGTCCAGCGGCCCGGAGGCGGGTCCCGAGGTCCGGCGAGGCCGCGCCGGCCCCGGGCGCTCCTTCCTGGAAGACATTTTGGCTCTTTGTTTACATTCGCGGCGCGGCGCTCCCCGGCAACATGGCTGTCACCGCGGCTGACAGCGCCCGCCGCCCGGCCCCGCAGGGCCGCGTCCGCGCCTCGGCGCCGCGACACTTACCATCTGGGGGTGATGGTGGCTGTTGGGAATGTTGGTTTCTTGGAAAAACGTGCTCAGGGCGGTCTGCAGACAAACACGGGGCGGAGCGGCGTTAGCACGGCCGGCCCGAGCGCAGGAAGCCGCCGCCGGCCCTCCGCCCAGCCCCCGGCCCGTGCGGGGCGCACTAGCCCCGGGGCCTGGGCGCAGGCCTCCGCGTCCCCCGCCCGGCCCGGGACTGGGCCTACGGCCCTCCGCACCCCGGGGGACTGGCTGGGCGCAGGGCCTCCGCGTCCCCGGGCCCGGCCCAGGCCAGACCCGCTCAAAGGCCGTCACGAACGGGTCCCCCGCCCCCAGGGCCCCGACCCGGCCCCGGGAGAGGGCGCGCTCTCCGGAGGCCCGCGCGCACCTCGAACTGCCAGTGGGCCGCCTGCAGCAGCTGCTTCGCCTGGTCGGCCGCGCAGCCCGCGGCCAGCACGAACTGGTTGATCATGACCTGGTGCCGCAGCTCTTCCATGTTCACCGACATGGTGCGACGGGGGGCCCGGCTGCGCCGGCTGCGCGGATCCGGGGCTCGGCGGCCGCGGAGGCCGCCGCTCGGCTCGCGCTCGCCGCCGCTCCGCCGCCGCCGCCGCCGCCGCCGCCCGGCGAATGTTGTGGTTCGGCTCCCGCTGCCCGGCCGACACCACAAACAACAGCGCGGGGCGGGGCCGGGGTGTCCCAACGTTCGGGGGCCGCGAGCCGCCGCCGCTGATTGGCCGGCGCGCCGCTCCGCCGGCGTCCGGCTCCCAGACGGACGTTCGATTCGAATCCTGCGGCCGGCCCGGCTGCACTGTTTCTCTTTTCACCCGGCCGCGCCCATTGGCGGAGCTCAGCGCCCCGGGGCTCCCCGCTATTGGCCGGCCGCTGTGTTTTGGCTTACCCGGGCTCCTGGTTGGCCGAGGCTGGGAATTGGGGGCGGGGCCGTATGTACTGATTGGCCTCCAGTGAGCCTGTTTGAACTCAACTTGAAAACCTCGAGTGCTTGCTGATTGGCCGAGGCTCCTCTGTTTGCTGTTGTAGGCTTGGGGGTGGTGCGGCCAAGTTCATTCATTACTTCATTGAAACTGAACATGCTCAGCTGGAAAAGCGAGACAGAGTGGCTTTGACTCATTTCCTCTGAAAGATGTGGTCATCTCGAAAAACAGAATGATCAAAATAGAAAACAGACGGAACCTTTGCAGCTGCTCAAGTCTCAAAAGTCTTTAATTTTTAAAGTGACTTTCAAGCAGTCAATTCAATTAAAAAAAAAAAAAAAAACCTTTGAAATGTACCGTGTGAGGCCCAGGTTTCAATACCCAGCACCAAAAAAAAAGGGCAAGAGGTGTATAATGTACATACAGGAAAACTATGTCACAGGTACAGGTCACAGACGAAAGGAACAGCACCGGATCAATTAACAGAACACGACCAAGAACCCAGATCCTGCCCCCTTCTAATCACTACCCACTCCAAGAATAGAGCAGACTTCCTGTTTTTAAACCAAAAAAACTTGCTCTCTGAGATGTCAATCAATATTAATGAGTAATGAATATAACTGCAAGAGGGAAAAGTCACTTTCCCAAGTTGAACTTTTTTTCCTTTTAAATTGGTTGACTCTAACTGAAGGTGTAATTTTTACCTTTTTTTTTTTTTTTTTTTTTTAAGGTGAGTGTTTCTATGCAGGTACTGGGTCCAATCCTAAACCTTTATTCATTTTTAGAGAAGAGTTCACTAGTTGCCTAGGCTGGCCTCCAACTCCTAGGCTAAAAGGAGCCTTCTGCCTCAGCCTCCAGAGTAGCTGGGACTACAGGAATTCCAATGCAGCCCACAACTCTTGTGCTTTTAAACCCCAATTTGTGTATATGGTGCTGAGTTTCCACCTTCTGGATTAGGATTTGACCTTCAGGGCTGTGTGGGGATTGTGGAGGTGGAGAAAGAACAAAGAATTTAAACAGACTGAAGTAGGAGGAGAAGTTAGGAAGGTAAAAACATCCACCCACCCTCCAAATCTGTGGGTTCAACCAACCAGTCCATATTTAAATTAAGGACTGAGGGGTAGCTTGACGTAGAGCATGCTTAGTCCTGGGTTTCAGTCCCAACACACACACACACACACACACACACACACACACAGACTTGGCTCTCTTCTGAGCATGCACAGACCTTTTTATTCTTATCATTATTCCCTGAACAAAACAGTAAAACTACTATTTACGTAGCATTTGCATTGTATGAAGTATTATAAATAATCTAGAGATGATTTAAAGTGCAGGGGAGAATGTGTGTAGGTTATAGGCAAATATTACACCATTTTATATAGGAGGCTTGAGCATTTGATCATTTTGATATGGGGAGAGGGAGTCCTGGAACCAATTTCCTGGGGCTACGGAGGGAAAACTTGGTTGTTAGGGATTTACTGTTAGGGTTTCTGTTTCAGAAAGAGTTAGCACATTTTTTAAAAAGTCTGAACTAGGGGGCTGGGGCTGGGGCTCAGCGGCAGAGCGCTTGCCTCGCACATGCGCGGCCCGGGTTCGATCCTCAGCACCACGTAAACATAAATGTATTGCATTGTGTACAACTAAAGTAAATAAATAAAAGTATTTAAAAATATATTTTTTTAAAAAAGCCTGAACTACCAATTAAAGAGTATATTTTAACTAGTTAAGGATGTGGAGAACAGGAGGCTAGGAAGGAGAAAGATAGTCATTGTTCTGACTCTGCCTAAAGTGGATTAGGTTCCCCATCTAAGAAAACTCAATCATATTTTAAAAGACATATATAAATAAAGAAAAGATTACAACCAACGTCTATATACTGTTGAAAAACAGCTGAGAATGTAGCTGAATTTTAGGGTACTTGCTTAGCATGTGTGAGGCCCTGGGTTTCCTCCTACCCTAGTGCCTCAAAAAGACAAGGAAAAACAGCCTTGGACATTCTAATGAGTTAACCCATTTAGTTTGCATTTTGGTTTGTTTGTTTGTTTTCAAAGGATGGGAATACTGTAATTGACCTTGGACACTCCAAAGTGCTCAGGGCCTGAGAACCTGAGTGTGATTGGACAGTCAAGTGTATTTGTCCCTCAGTGTCCATTTGGGGATTGGCTCCAGGATCCTGAAAGGTACCAAAATCTGTGCATGCTCAAGTCCCTTACATAAAATGGTATAGTATTTGCACATGACCTACACATATCCTCTTGTATAGTTTCAATCACACGTGGACTACTTATAATGCCTAGTGCAATGCAAATGCTATGTAAACAGTAGTACTATTTTGCTCAGGCAGTAAGGACGAGGCGGGGAAAGTCAGTATGTCTTCAGTACAGGCAGTTTTCTTCTCAAATATTTTCCATCCAAGGTTGGTTGAGTCCAGGAATGTGGAACCCACAGATGGGGGGGTGGACGACAACTGTGCAGTTTCCCACCCTTCTCTTCCTGTCATTGCAAGGTGAAAACAAAAGGGAGCAGCCAGCAGCTTCTACTGCCAGGGAGTTCAGCCACAGGCAGCCCCAGAACAAGGAAGTAGTGTCATTGTGGGGCTCCCGCTTTTCACTAGTACACGCAAGTGTCGTATGCCTTGAATAGTGGAGTCTACTCTGGGTAGAGACTTGTCTGGCTGCAGGACAATGTGCCCCGTGGCCTCAGATCTTAATAAGTTCTCAGGGAAGACAAGTGTCCAAAATTGCCAAGCCTGTTATTTCTCAGACACCAAGGCAGAGGTTCCCCAATTTATTTATTAGTTTATGCTTTTTGCAGTACTGAGGATTGGACTTAGGGCCTTAGGTGTGCTAGGCAAGTACGCTACAACTAAGCTATATCCCCAGCCCTTTTTATTTTATTTTTATTTTGGTGGTACTGGGGACTGATCCTGGGGTGCTGTAACTCTGAGCTACATTCCAAGCCCTTTTTATTTTACAAGTTCTCACTACATTGCCCAGGCTGGCCTTCAAATTGTGATCCTCCTTCCTCAGCCTCCTGAGTCTCTGGAATCACAGGTGTGCACCACTGTGCCCAGCACCGAGGTTTATCTAATGTTTGCCGTTCCTGGGACACAGTTGTGAACACCTGAGTCCCAAGGGTCCCAAGACAGAGGGACTGGGGTTCTGCTCATTTTCTGCAGGTAAAAGATCGCTCTAGGCAGTGGGAGGGAGAGCTGTGGAGCTCCTCCTGTGATCTGTGATGGTCCTGCGAGGTGGAAGTGCTCAATCAATACTCAGGCTGCCGGGCACGGTGGCGCACACCTGTAATCCCAGCACTTTGGGAGGCTGAGGCAGGAGGATCGCGAGTTCAAAGCCAGCCTCAGCAATGGCGAGGCACTTAGCAACTCAGTGAGACCCTGTCTCTAATAAAATACTAAAAAGGGCTGGGGATGTGACTCAGTGGTCGAGTGCCCCTGAGTTCAATCCCCGGTACCAAAAAAAAAAAAAAAAAAAAAAAAAAAAAAAAACAAAACTCAGGCTTCTGAGAATCTGGTTGAAGATGAGCGTCTGGTCTGGGAGACGTAGGAGTTCCCCCTCCTGGGAGCTGTGGAGAATGAATGAGGTCATGTTTGCAAGAGGGCTTTGAGCTATTGGGATGAAAGCAACTTCCCAAGTGCAAGGTATTATTAACGGAAGGTGTTATTATTTTAATCTGAGAGGACAATGTGTGGCAGGTAGAACAGAGCAATAAAAACATGCCCATTAATAACAAATAAAACATGGCAGTGGCCTTGGAAAGAACAAAATCTTCTTGGTGACATCAATAGTTGGGGCCATGGGACCAATGATGATGCAGCACCTGGGCAAAGAAACGATCTTAGCCAGTATTTCCTGGTGCCCAGTTAAGCGGAGTGTTGTTGGATGCAAGTCACCGGGTCGGTCCTGGTAGGTGCACAATCGCTGGACTGCAGCTCGCGGCTCCCTGTGCCAAGCACTTCAAATGAGCCTGGCGCCTCTGGCCTCTCCGAGTGCGCGGTGTCTGTTAACTCCTTTCCATCCTCCCAACCACCAGGAATCCCATTTTGCAGGTGAGGCAGCTGAGGGAGAGAGGTGGGGAGTGGTTTCCCCACGTCGCCCAGTCTGTGGAGTGAGGGGGTGCTTAATGGCACAGTCGTGAACTCAGTAGAGCTAGAGAGGGGGGTCCCTTCCAGCCAGGAGCCCCCAGGGGCTCTGAGGTTTCCACTTGGGAGGCTGGAGGGGGAGGAAAGGGCACCAGCTGTCCTGGAGGAGCGCCCGCACTCCCAAGCTGCCTCTCGGCAGCACACTTCGGTGCTGTTCCTTTTTTCTTCCTGTCCACCTCTTACTCCCCAAACTCAGACAGATCCGACAAAGAACCAGGGAATGTGAGAACTCCTAATAAGCCTGAGGCTCAGAGGGCACAGAATATACTCAAGGTCATGCAGCCCCCCCACCCCTCCAGCAGCGCTGGGACTAAACCCAAGTTTGGTAGATCCAAAAGCTCATTTCCTTCCTCCCTCCCTTCCTTCCTTCCCTCCCTTTCCCTTCCTTCTTCCTTCCTTCCTGTAATTCTTTTTTTTTTTTTTTTTTTTTTTTTTTTTTTTTTTTTGTGGTGCGGGGATTGAACTCAGGGGCACTCATCCACTGGGCCACATCCCCAGCCCTTTTTTATTGTATTTTATTAGAGACAGGGTCTCACCGAGTTGCTAAGTGCCTCGCCATTGCTGAGGCTGGCTTTGAACTCGCGATCCTCCTGCCTCAGCCTCCCAAAGTGCTGGGATTACAGGCGTGCGCCACCGCGCCCTGCTCTTCCTGTAGTTCTTACTTCTTGTTTCCCTCCTGTGACTTCAAACTACCAGAACAGGACTCAGTAGGAAAGTGCTTGCCTAGACTGCCTGAGGCCCTGGGATCCATCAGGACCAAAGGATAGAGTGTCCAGGGGAAGCAGAAAGGAGGGAGAGTGGGGAGGGAAGCACAAGAAGACACAGAGGGAACAGCACCAAGGCCCCTGGGGCCACTGGGTTAGGCTGGACCTCGGACCTTCGAAGGCTCAGACTTGGGAGGTGCTGGTGTTCCAGCGGTCTCCTTTTGCTTTTCTGGACTTCTAAATGCTACTGCTAGCTTTTGTTTCTCTAATGCAACATACATTTTGCGGCTATATTTTATTGCAAATTTATGCACTTTATACCATGGGGCAGGGACGGGTGGGTGTTAAGTAGACTTTGCCACTTTTTCTCCTTAGTCTTTGGACTCTAAGAGGAAGGAGGCTCAGCGCAGGTGCACTGATCTTCTCCCCCAGCCAATCCCAGTGCTCCTGGAGGGAACAACTCTGGCTACTGAGGACAGGTGGGAACCCAGCTCTGTCTGAATGCTTTCCTGGGATTTCTTCACTTAACACAGTGATTCAGTGTGGTGGGACTGCCCGTCGCCCAGGGAGCACACAAGAGGAGCAGGCAAGTCAGACAGGCCAAGGGCTTCTAGAAGCTCAAGGCCCCGGCTCCCCCACAGTGGAGCTGAGATTTGAGTCTAGGTGTCTAATCCCTCCTTGGAAGCCCTGCCTCCCAGAGGGTCCTCTAGCTTTCCCTGGACGGTACTGACAAGATCCTGAAGTGTTGTTGGAGGCAGCAGGAATGTCAGAGCCCATCCCTCAGTGATGCGCTGTCCATGCTGGTTGATACCAGATTAAATTTTTTTCACAAAATATCACTGGTCTCACTGGGACAAAGGCCACACCACTCCCAGTGCATTTAATGGCATTTACCAAAAGCAGCATTCTGGCCTGTACTTTCTGTCCTGTACCTGTCAGCCCAGTGATAAGGCGGCCCCACCTCCTTAGGTGTGTCTTGTTAGGCGAGCCTGGCAATCCTTTCTAAGGGAGCTTGGCCAGACATGGGACTGGGAAACAAAGGGAGGGCAGAGGGACAGCCTCCTGAGGGAACCCTCCTTCTCAGGAACTCCATCGTTAGCTCAGACTCAGGACTTCTGGTCACTTTCTCTGGAGGGGATGAGAATCAATCATCCTAGGCCACCCTAACTCCGTCCTTTTATCCAAAACACAGGAGGCCTGTTACTGTGGAAGCTGCTGACTTCAGGTTTGAGCCAGCCTCCCAACCTGACCCACCTATTTTAAACTGGAGAAATATATCATACACCGAAAGCATGTGTACGACCTACATATATAATTTCTCAATATTTTTAATAGCTGCATTATAGTTGTATATACTGATGGGATTTGTTGTTACATATTTGTACATGCACACAATACAAAAGATAACAATATAATTTGGCCAATATCACTCCCAGCATTTCCTCTTCCCTCCCCTCCTCCCACCCTTTCATGATTTTATATATATATATATAAATCATACATATATAATCATATTTTATATATATATATAAATATATATATATATATATATATTTTTTTTTTTTTTTGTGGTGCGGGGATTGAACTCAGGGGCACTCGTCCACTGGGCCACATCCCCAGCCCTTTTTTATTGTATTTTATTAGAGACAGGGTCTCACTGAGTTGCTAAGTGCCTCGCCATTGCTGAGGCTGGCTTTGAACTCGCGATCCTCCTGTCTCAGCCTTCCAAGTGCTGGGATTACAGGCATGCGCCACTGCGCCCGGCTCCCTTTGTGATTTTTAAAATCATAGTCACCCAGGTACCCAACACAGAACTTAAGAAGTTCAAGCCCAGTGTCTGAAGCTGTTGAATGACCCTTCCCAAATGCATACTACCCTCCTTTCTTCACCAGAGACTCTTTTTTTTTTTTTTTTTTTTTTTTGGTACCAGGGATTGAACTCAGGGGCACTCGACCACTGCGCCACATCCCCAGCCCTTTTTTTTGTATTTTATTAGAGACAGGGTCTCACTGAGTTGCTAAGTGCCTCGCCATTGCTGAGGCTGGCTTTGAACTCGCGATCCTCCTGCCTCAGCCTCCCAAGTGCTGGGATTACAGGTGTGCGCCACCGCACCCGGCTTCACCAGAGACTCTTATTCCTCAAATCTGCCTCCATAATTCCGGTGCTATTTTTGCTACTTAATCCTATGCATAGCATCCCCGGAACAATGCATTGTGGGTGTGGCATAAGTGACTCGGTCTCTCTCTCTTCATTTAACCCTGGTGGATGAGCTCTATGGTGTCCCCAGACCGATGTGGCTACCTCGCTGCAAGAGCTGGCTTCTCCTCTATCCTCTGACCCCATATAGCAACTCTTACCCAAACTGACAATCATGGGTCATAAGGACACAGTCCGAAAAGCCTCTCAGCACACAGAAAATTAAAACTGGGAAGGATTGAGATGAATAGAAAAAAATGAGCCAGGCGCAGTGGCGCACGCCTGTAATCCCAGCACTTGGGAGGCTGAGACAGGAGGATCGCGAGTTCAAAACCAGCCTCAGCTAATGGAAAGGCACTTAGCAACTCAGTGAGACCCTGTATCTAATAACATACAAAAAAGGGCTGGGCTGGGGCTGGGATTGTGGCTCAGCGGTGGAGCGCTCGCCTGGTGCGTGCGCGGCCCAGGTTCGATCCTCAGCACCACGTAAACATAAAAAATGCATTGCATTGTGTACAACTAAAGCAAATAAATAAATATTAAAAAAAAAAAAAAGGGCTGGGGAAGTAGTGCAGTGGTGGAGTGATCCTGAGTTCAATCCCTGGTACCAAAAAAAAAAAAAAAAAAAAAAAAAAGAAAAAAGATGACAGGAACTTTTGGAAGAGAACAATACAGCTCAAAGCATAAGGCCCATTTAGGGCACTTGCAGGGCAAGACCAGGGTTGGGCAGTGCTGAGCCTGATGGGTAGGTGCTACAGGTGCTGCAAGGGATGTGCTCCCCACAGTGGGGGAGAAGGTGGTATAATCTCCAGAAAAATTGGCACACACGTCCAATTGGCCCAGAGACTCCTCAGATTCACCAGGTTAGGCTATGCCCGCTGAGGTACCGCAATCCTGCGGCCCTTCTCACCCATACAAAGTCTGCAGCAGTTTGGTGACTCAAGAAAAACTCCCCTCTGGCCAGTGACATCATGACCCAGACCCTGGAATCTTCCATTGTCTTGCTGTCTTGTGGCTCCCAGTCAGCAAACATTAGCCCTCAGGTCCATTTTTTGTAATAAAGTTTTATTAGAGCCGGGCTCAGTGGCGCATGCCTGTAATCCCAGCACTTGGGAGGCTGAGGCAGGAGGATCGCCAGTTCAAAGCCAGCCTCAGCAATGGCGAGGCACTTAGCAACTCAATGAGACCCCGTCTCTAATCAAATACAAAAAAGGGCTGGGGATGTGGCCCAGTGGTCGAGTGCCCCTGAATTCAATCCCGGTACCAAAAAAAAAAAAAAAAAAGTTTTATTAGAACCTGGCTGTAATTATTTGTTTACAGGTGACTTAAGACCACCTCTGTGCCAGGGCAGAGTTGAGTGGCTGGGTGCCACGGACCACAAAGACAGAAATATTTTCAGCCCTCTGCGACAATTGGAACACGCCAGCAGGCAGTGAGGGGCTGGAGAGCCCAGTGTCATCAGGGAAGTGCTGCCGCCTGGGATTAGTCGCCTCTGAGCACACTTCACTGTCCTGCAGGGTCTGTTCTCCAGGTAGCCAGAAGAGGAGATGGGGTGTGGGAGCACCTTGGTAGAGTCACCATGCTCTCTCTCAGGCAGCCAACCGTGGGGGTAGTGAGGGTCACCCTGTTCACTCTTTTTTTTTTTTTTTTTGGTACCGGGGATTGAACTCAGGGCACTCGACCACTGGGCCACATCCCCAGCCCTTTTTTGTATTTTATTAGAGATAGGGTCTCACTGAGTTGCTAAGTGCCTCGCCATTGCTGAGGCTGGCTTTGAACTCGCGATCCTCCTGCCTCAGCCTCCCAAAGTGCTGGGATTACAGGCGTGCGCCACCGCGCCCGGCCCTGTTCACTCTTGATTATCTCCACATTTCAGAGTCACACAGGGAATTTATTTTTTATTTTGGTTATTTATTTATTTATTTATTTTTTATTTTTATTTTTTTTGTGGTACCGGGGATTGAACTCAGGGGCACTCGACCACTGGGTCACATCCCCAGACCTTTTTTGTATTTTATTTAGAGACAGGGTCTCACTGAGTTGCTAAGTGCCTCACCATTGCTGAGGCTGGCTTTGAACTTATGATCCTCCTGCCTCAGCCTCCCAAAGTGCTGGGATTACAGGCGGGTGCCACCACGCCCGGCTTTTTGGTTATTTTTATTTGCTTATTTTGTGGCACTGGGGATTGAACCCAGGGACACTCTACCACTGAGCTATATCCCCAGCCCTTTTAATTTTTTTATTTTGAGACGCAGTCTCACTAAATTGCTGAGGCTGGCCTTGAACTTTCAATCCTCCTCCCTCAGCCTCCCCAGTCACTAAGATTACAGGCATGCACCACTGTGCCAGCTCTTTAATTTAATTAATTTTTTTGTGATGCTGTGTGCTAAGCAAGCACTTTACTACTAAGCTATACCCTCAGCTTTACAGAGAGAATTTAAATTGACGAGGACTCAATTGACCAAACTATATTCATTGTGACTATATCACAATGAATTCTGATTTTATGTGTAACTATAATGCACTAATTAAAAGCACAGCAAATAAATAGAAGAAAGACCAGTAGAGGAAAGGGGCCAGGGTGAAGGAGGAAGGGAGGGCAAAGGGAAGTACAGTGGATTAAAACAGAATAAATCATGTTTCATGCATTTATGAATATATCAAAATGACCTTATTATGTATGACTATAATACACTCATAAAAAATGCCCCAAACTGACTAGGACTTGGCAGAAGGGAGAGAAATGTTAAAAGAGGTACGAAGTTGCTAATGAGATAATGTATGAGGTTTCAGAAAATTTCAGGAACACAAGATGAAGAGAGAGAGTCCTGGAAAAGAAGAATTGGTTTAAAATAAAGCCTCCAACTGTTTTGCAGGTTTGGAGGTGAAAGGTCCCCTCTGCCTTCAGGAACAGAGCACCTCCAGGGCAAATGGCAGAGCGCTATTTCCTGACCCCAAGAGCCCAAACTCCCCATCATCCTTTGGACCCAGCACAAGGTGCTGTCCGTAAACGCAGGGCCAGTGTTCTGCATAAAGAGGAAGGAAGTGCTTGCTGTGCAGGAGAGCACTGCATGGACACAACAGAGTTGGGAAACCCCCAGAATGTGCCTGTCACCATCCACATCCGTGCCATGCTATCCCTTGCCTGACATGCCCTGGGGGCTGGGAACAGCCAGAGAAAACCTGTGTCCTGCCCTCAGGGAGCTTCCAGACCATAGCTGACCCACTGACCAAACTGCTGATGGAGCCCAGTTTTCAGAAGGGGCCAAGTGACGAGACAGGGCATCCGTCTGTCCCGAAGGCAGGTGGTTGCATAAGCGCAGGGTTCAGAGTATGCTCATCCTAGCAAGCTCTTGGGCAGAGGTTTGTTTTTATTTTTGTTTTGCTTTGTTTTGTTTTGCATTCCTGAGGAGTTAAGCCAGGGCATTCTATTGCTGAACTACATTCCCAGCCCTTTTTATTTTATTTATTTATTGGTAGTGGGGATTGAACCCAGGGGTGCTTAACCACTGAGCCTCATTCCCAGCCCTTTTTTTTTTTTTTTTTTTTTTTTTTTGGTACCAGGGATTGAACTCAGAGGCACTCGACCACTGGGCCACATCCCCAGCCCTTTTTGTATTTTTATTAGAGACAGGGTCTCACTGAGTTGCTAAGTGCCTCGCCATTGCTGAGGCTGGCTTTGAACTCGCGATCCTCCTGCCTCAGCCTCCCAAGTGCTGGGATTACAGGCATGCGCCACCATGCCCGGCCCCAGCCCTTTTTAATATTTTATTTAGAGACAGGGTCTCACTAAGTTGCTTAGGGCCTCACATTAAATTGCCAAGGCTGGCTTTTTTTTTTTTTTTTTTTTTTTTCTGTACTGGGGATTTAACTCAGGGGCACTCAGCCACTGAGCCGCATTCCCAGCCCTTTTTTTTGTATTTGATTAGAGACAGGGTCTCACTGAGTTGCTAAACACTTCGCCCTTGCTGAGGCTGGCTTTGAACTCGCGATCCTCCTGTCTCAGCCTCCCAAGTGACCAAGGTTGGTTTTGAAAGTGATCCTCCTGCCTCAGCCTCCCAAGCCACTGGGATTACCTGCGTGTGCCACAGTGCCCAGTCCTTTTTATTTTTTTATTTTGAGACAGGGTCAACTTGTGCTAAGTTGTCCAGGCTGGCCTCAAATTTGCAATTCTTCTGCCTCAGCCTCCGAGGAGCTGGGATTAGAGGTGTGCACTACTCTACCTGGCTTGGAGAGAGGTTTAAACCACAAAGGACTTCTGTGGACAAGAGGAGACACAGGTTCCATGGTTTGCTGAGAAAAGGGTCCTAATTCAGATAAGGAGATACTGTAGGAGGAAGTGAGTGAGATAAGAAGAAACAGTAAAGAGAGAAGTGAAGGAGCCCTAATTAGGAAGGGCTGTTGTAGCTAGCTGGAAGCCATAAGTTCCACCTGATATGTATGTGACGCACCTGTAGGCACCCGCAAAGCTGAAGGTATATAACCGGGTGAAAGCGGTCCGAGTTAGGAGAACGGAGAATTCAGTCAGCCGGGCAGTCACTCGGTCGGTCAGAAGAATCAGAGCGGCCAGAACGTAGGCAGAGCGGTTACAGAAGAGAAACCAGATAGAAGAAGTAATGACTGGTCAGAGTTAGGCCGAGGCTCCCGAGGAAGACAGAAGACAGAAGAAAGAAGAAGGAAGAAAGAAGAGAGAAGAAAGAAGCTCTAATCTTTCTCTAAGCTAAGCTCTATCTTTCTTGCTAAGACTCTAAGCTAAGAAGACAAGAAGAAAAGCAAGCTTTAATCTTTCTCTCTAAAAATCTTTCTTTCCCTCTCTAAGCTCTAAGAAAGTAGAAGTAAAAGTAGTAAAAGCTTAACTCTGCCTCCGAGAGTTTTTCCTCCCGGTTTTCGGTACCAGGCAGCTTACAGAGAAGTCCCCAAGCATTGGCCTTGGTCACAGGCACTAGAGACGATGCTGTGGGCTCAGCAGTCAGCAGGCCTGGGACTGGCTTTCTCTTAGAGGCTCTGAGTGGCCATCTATGAATAAGGCCTATGTTTGGGGCTCTGATGAACCCCAGGCACATTCCTGCTCCCTGTGCCTGGTGGAGCATCAGTTTCCTCATCTGAGCAATGAGGACAATAATAGCTGTGATGTCCTAGGGCTGTTTGTAAGATTAAATGAGAGGATGCATCAAAAGTCCTTCGGAACCCAGCATGGTAGTGCATGCTCATAATCAGAGATCCTGTCTCAAAATGAAAAATAAAAAAAGACTGGAGATGTAGCTCAATGTGAAGGCACTTGCTTAGTATGTGCAAACTTCTGGGTTTGATCTCCAATACCTCAAAACAAAACCCCCAAAAGTGATTGTTCTTGAGTTTGGGTGCAGCTCAGTGGTAGAACACTTACCTAACATTCTCAAGGGCCTGGGTGAGATCACCACACACACACACACACACACACACACACACACACAACACAAAAGATTTTTTTTTAAAAAAATATTTATTTATTTACTTTAGTTGTACACAATGCAATGCATTTATGTTTACGTGGTGTTGAGGATCGAACCCGGGCTGCACACGTGCGAGGCAAGCGCTCTGCCGCTGAGCCACAGCCCCAGCCCCCACACAAAAGATTTTTAAAGACAGGGTATGGCTGTGCTGCCCCAGGATGGCCTTGAATTTCTGGGTTCAAGGGATCCTATTGCCTCAGCCACCTGAAGAGCTGAGACTATAAGCCCAAACCACCCAGCCCTGTTTTGATTCTTCTTTTTTTTTTTTTTTTTTTAAATATTTTTCTAGTTGTAGATGGACACAATACTTTTATTTGTTTATTTTTTATGTGGTGCTGAGGATCAAACCCAGTGCCTCACACACACACACACAAGGCAAGTGCCCTACCATTGAGCCACAACCCCAGCCCCTTGATTATTCTTTTTTTTTTTCTTTTGGTACCGGGGATTGAACTCAGCGGCACTAGACCACTGGGCCACATCCCCAGCCCTTTTTTTTTTTTTTTTTTTTTTTTGTGGTACCAGGGATTGAACTCAGGGGCACTCGACCACTGGGTCACATCCCCAGCCCTTTTTTTTTGTATTTTATTTAGAGACAGGGTCTCACTGAGTTGCTAAGTGCCTTGCCATTGCTGAGGCTGGCTTTGAACTCGCGATCCTCTGCCTCAGCCTCCCAAAGTGCTGGGATTACAGGCGTGCGCCACCGCGCCCGGCTTTTTTTTTTTTTTGTATTTTATTAGAGACAGGGTCTCACTGAGTTGCTAAGTGCCTCGCTATTGCTGAGGCTGGCTTTGAACTCGCGATCCTCCTGCCTCAGCCTCCCAAAGTGCTGGGATTACAGGCGTGCGCCACCGTGCCCGGCTTGATTATTCTTAATACATATTTAAATGGTTGTTATTTTAGTGAGCACTTACTATATGGAAAACAATGTGCCTACTTCTCTGGCAGGGTGAAAGAGACAAGGCCAGGGGGATGCTGGTAAACTGGCCCCAGGGAATAAGGGGATGGCCTGATTCACATTTGATTGTTCTGCCTTGTAAATATTCTCATTATGGTCGGTTTGGAGCTACCAACAGTTTATCAACTGGCTGTCAAAATTCCTGAACAATCAGCTCTGGAGAGCAGGCCGCGACATCAGTGAGCTCTCTTTCTACTTAGCAAATGACACATGAGTGAGAAGTTCCTAATGGCTACAACCTCTGACCCGGGACATCTACCCCCAGTCAACAATGGCTGATCCAGACCACAGGGGGACAGAGCCATTGGGGGTCCCATCTGCTTCTAGGCAAGTGTGGGCTGCTGCACTTCTAGAAGGAAGAGGAGCAGCCGTCAGCCATGTGACAGGGAAGATGTGTTCCTGGCCTTTTGAGTCCCAGCAGGCAAGGAAAGGTGATGACTCTGGAAATCAGAGCCCTGGGCTCTGCCTCCAGCTGCTGGGGCATGGGCCTCAGTTTGTCACCTGTGCAAGGAAGGCAGGACCTTTGACACACCTCTTGGGCCTGGGATTCTAAAAGTCTGACTTTAAAAAAAAAAAAAAAGTTACCTTTTCAACTTAGTGAGATCCTGTCTCAAAATAAAAAATAAAAAGGGCTGGGGATGTGGCTCAGTGGTTAAGCACCCCTGTGGATTCAATCCCTGTTACCAAAAGAAAAAAGAGTTAGCTTTTATCCAGCTCCTTCTATGAGCCAGAAATTGCACCAGGGCTTCCCATACTTTGTCTAACTTGATACTCAAACAGCTCTTTGCTGTTCTCATGATCATTTGTAGATGAGGAAACTATGGCTCAGAGAGGTTGAAGAACTTTCTCGAGATGTAGAGCCAACGATGGAAGAAGAGCTGGATTTTGATCTTTGTCTGATTGACTTCAGAGCCTCATATGTGTGTGTGTGTGTGTGTGTGTGTGTGTGTGTGTGTGTGTGTGTACCTTTTGCCTTTTGAGGCCGGGGATGGCCGGCATCTAAGTATTGAATGAATTATACAGAAAAGAATTCATGCAAGAAGACTTCTGAGAAAGAAGAGCCCGCCTTGGGCTGCAGTTCTCAGAGGTGGCCTCATGAAGGAGGTAGAATTTCAGCTGAATGGGGTTCACCTTGACAGACAGGCGTGGGAAGGACATGCACGGAAGGTGGTGGGGTTTGTTTTGTGGTACTAGGGATTGAACCCAGGACTTTGTGCATGCTAGGCGAGTGCTCTACCATAGAGCTACACCCCGAGTCCTTTTTATTCTTATTTTTAGACAGTCTCACTCAGTTGCCCAGTCTGGCCTTGAACTTGTGATCCTTTTTGCCTCAGCCTCTCAAGTAGCTAGGATTACAGGTGTGCGCCACCTCACCCAGCTCATGGAAGGTTTTTTTGTTTTGTTTTGTTTTTAAATGAGCAAAAAACATGAGCAGAAATGATAAACTGCATTTGAGTGGAGGGTTATGGAAAGGGCTCGGGGATGAACTGTCTGTGTCCTGTAAGGTAACAGGGAGCCACTAAAGATATGTGGGCAAAAGAGACAGGATGACAGTTGCATATCAGTAAAGTTAGCCTGAGAGCAATTTTTTTTATATAGATGAAAGGAGGGAAGATCATGGAGTAAGAAGACCAGAGAAGACAGTAATGAAACTGCCAAACCTCTTTTCATATGCAGATTTCATCTCAGAATAGAAAAGATAACAGCATACAACGAAGCAATAAATAAACATAAACCTCAAGGTGCACAGGAGAGATCTAAGGCCTCCAACAGTTTACTGGGAGAACCACAGCTGTGAATGGTATCTCTGTTTATTGCTTTGTCAGGCTCAACCCAGTCTTTGAACTGCCCTAATAGGACAGTAGTTATCGCTTAAATAAACAAGCAATTAGCTCAGGAATAAACGTGTCATTGTAAATGAATTGCTGGGACACACTATTAGTTGTGAATGTAATGCTCATCACCCCCTTGCCAAGAGTCTGCTCTCTTAACCCTCAGTGGCTGCTCCGGTTTCTCATCTGCCCTTTGGTTCCTGTACCTGGGAGGAGCTAGGTGACTGGCTGAGGTTGATGTTGACAGGTTAATGGGTTCATGTTCTGTAGCCCTGACCTCAGCTCCATTTTCAGAGAGGGCGGGCAGAGGAGTGTCAGCTGAAGGCAGCTCCGGGGTTTTCTTATGCTAACCTGAACACAGTTATGTATAATTATCATGCTGCTATAACCTACTGCTTGTTGACACTGTTATTACAACAGCAGAATGTGTATGTGTACTTGTGTTGGGACTCTGAGCTTATTCTGTGAGTTGGCTTGCTCAACTTGAAAAACAAAGACAGAGAAAGGAAGGAGGGAAGGAAAAGGAAAGGAAAAAAGGGAGAAAAAACTCCAAGCCAACAGCACAGCTTCCCACAGCCAAGCCCAGGGAGCCAGAAATCCTTGGGTTCTGAGCTGTCACTGTCACTGGTATGGTCTTGGGCAAATCCCTCTGCCTATCTGGCCTGTAGCTGCCTCAGCTGTCAGGTAAGGGGGCTACATCTTTAAGGTTGCTTCCAAAAATGATGTTTCAGCTAGGACACACATTTTCTTTTCTTCTTCTTCTTCTTCTTCTTCTTTTTTTTTTTTTTTTTTTCAGTACTGGGGATGGAACCCAGGGCCTTAACATGCTAGGCATGCATCCTATCACTGAGCTGCATCCCCCAGTTTTTTTTTTTTTTTTTTTTTTTTTTTTTTGTTGTTGTTGTTGTTGTTCTTGTTGTTTGAGACAGGGTCTTCCTAACTTGCCCAGGATGGTCTCAAACTTTAGATCTTTCTGCCTCAGTTTCTCAAGTAACTGAGAACATAGGTTTGTGCCACCATGTCAGGTTAGGACAGGCATTTTCAAGAAACCCTAGAAGGGGAGGGTGTGAAGCTAGTGGTGGAGGGCTTGCCGAACATGGTCAAGGCCCTGCGCTAGAGTCCTAGCACTGGGGGAAAAAAGAAAAAGAAAAAGAGAGATGGGGTGGGTGGGGGAAACCGAGGAACCCTGAGAGGAAGAAGAGAATTTGTTCTCACTTTCTTCCTTAGATCTTCTAAGTAACCACAGTTGAGTATTTTGTTAAAGAAAGGTTTGGATTGTTACCATGCTGCCTCTGTCACTTTCTAGATTCCCTTGGTATTGAGAGACAGATGATGGGCTTTGTGCCTGCCTGATCCGTTGCCCTGAGAAGAGTGACAGAGCAGCTGAGAGGACACTGGGCTGAAATGTTAGCGGCATTCTTTTCACACTGATTACCACGCAAAATGTGCAGCCCCTTGCTGGGCGTGGTGGCACACACCTGTAATCCCAGCAACTTGGAGGCTGAGGTAGGAGGATGGCAAGCTCCAGGCCAGCCTCAGCAACTTAGCAAGACCCTGTCTCAGAAAATAAAAAGGAGCTGGGCGCTGTGGCCCACGCCTGTAATCCCAGAGCCTTGGGAGGATAAGGCTAGAGGATCACGAGTTCAAAACCAGCCTCAGCAACAGTGAGGCGCTAAGCAACTCAGTGAGACCCTGACTCTAAATAAAATACAAAATAGGGCTGGGATGTGGCTCCGTGGTCGAGTACCCCTGAATTCAATCCCCAGTACCAAAAAAAAAAAAAAAAAAAAAAAAAAAAAAAAAAAGCCCAGAGAAGCTCAGTTGCAGAGGTGCCCTTGGATTCAATACCTAGTACTGGAAAAAAAATAAATAAATAAAAGTGTAAAAGTGTAAGCTGGGCGCGGTGGCACACGCCTGTAATCCCAGTATTTGGGAGGCTGAGGCAGGAGGATCGTGAGTTCAAAGCCAGCCTCAGCAATGGCGAGGCACTTAGCAACTCAGTGAGACCCTGTCTCTAATAAAATGCAAAAAAAAAGGGCTGGGGATGTGGCCCAGTGGTCGAGTGCCCCTGAGTTCAATCCCTGGTACCAAAAAAAAAAAAAAAAAAGTGCAGCCCCAGTTGGGGTAAACTCAAAATGGAAAGAAGGGCAGGGCCAACACTGAGGAACATGAAAACAGAGAGGCCATGCAGTATACAAATAAGCTTACAGGGTCTGGAATTTGATAGAAACCATCTGTGACCACAGTAAAGCAAAACGGAATGGCCTGCCTGATTTCTTTAAACTAGTCTTGAACAGGGACAGTGTCTCGGGGCTTTTCATTTTTCCAAATGCCAGATGCTGGACAGCAGGCCAGGAGCAGGAAGATGCAGTTGAGGCTTCCGGGATGGACGGGACACAGAGGGAGGTCTAACCCAGGCACCTCACACACCTCTCACTGCTTCCCCACCCTGGGTAAGCATCAACAAATTGTCTTTGATTTTTCTCTTAACTTGAAAAGTAAATTAAGAAGCTACAAACCCGTCTGAGACTTGTAGCCATTTGAACAGTCCTTCTTTGTTAGAGGCCCACAGCTGAGGATGAAAACAAAGAGGAATTCACTCCAGCCAGAAGCAAAATATGAAAACCCGATGGCCAATTTCCTTTCTTTCTCTGAGTGCTGGGGATTGAACCCAGGGCCTCAGGCATGCTAGGCAAGTGCTCTACCACAAAGCTACACCCCCAGCCCTTTTTATTTTTTGATGTTGGGACAGGGTCTCATTTAATTGCCCAGGCTGGACTTGAACTTGTGTTCCTCCTGCCTCAGCCTCCTGAGTCACTGGGATTACAGGTGTGTGCTGCCATGCCTAGCAATTACTGACTTCTTTTTTTTTTTTTTTTTTTTTGGTACTGGGGATTGAACTCAGGGGCACTTGACCACTGGGCCACATCCCCAGCCCTTTTTTTTTTTTTTTTTTTTTTTTTTTTTTTTTTTTTGTATTTTATTAGAGGCAGGGTCTCATTGAGTTACTAAGTGCCTCGCCATTGCTGAGGCTGGCTTTGAACTCGCGATCCTCCTGCCTCAGCCTCCCAAAGTGCTGGGATTACAGGCGTGGCAATTACTGAATTCTTAATGGACAAAGTTATTTCCCTCAACAGAGAGCCTTCAGGTTGCCAGGAGAAACTTTGTAGGGTCCTGAGGTGTTTAGAATCTGACTCCTCTACTGCACTAGTCTAGCCCACAAAACTGGAGCATGATGTAAAATTCTCTGCTGGTGGTTTTGGCTTTAATCTACTGTAGCCACTGGGAAAGGACCTAGAGAGGGTTCAGGGCCTGTGAGTTACTGACTAGGTTCCACCTTTTGGAGAGATCCATACTAAATTAGGACAGCCAGGGCTCTGACCGTCCTGTCCCTGCAGCGGGGGCCTGTCTGAGCTCCCTGGGGTCACCTGAGGCAGCGGCTGGCCTATTTGTGTTGCTGCCTGGGGAATGCTGCGCTCCAGGGCAGCCCTGTCAGCCTCACCTGCAGGCGCTCAGCCCTTCCTGTTACAGGAATCTGTTGAAACGAGTGCTTATGTTCCAAGGGTGGAAAGTGCACATCTGGGCTGAAACCAGGACAGCCAAAACGAACAAGATTGAAAGCTCAAAGGAACTCGCTGACCTAGAAATTGCTTGTCCCTGTGCTTCCTCCAGCCTTCTGTTTCCTCCCCTAGACCCAAGATTGAGAAGGCTCAACCCGATCAAGTATCTGGTTTTTACTCCTGGCCTTCCACAGATACTTAAAGGAAACCCCGAGACCCTCAAATGCTAGGTTTTCTGTGGGGATTCTCCCAACGGCTGCATCCACAGCATGGAGGGTAGTTATACTGAGGAGACATGCTGTTCATATGTCATTTCCCTATGCACAGTGTTCAACCCTCCCCAGACCATGTTTTCCACTTAAAAGCTTTTTTTTTTTTTTTTTTTTTTTTTTTTTTTTTTTATGGCTCTCTTGATAGCAGTCTTCTGGATTTTTCCTCTTCTCTGTGCCGACTTCTCCCTCGGGCACCTCCCTGGCCCAGATCTCTGGCAAGGTTGCTGAGCAGAGCTTGAGGAGAGAGGAATGCAGGGCTCGGCCCCTCCAGATGTGGCTGCTTGAAAGGCTTGGGTGGCTCTTATCTCACCTTTGCCCTGGGCACTGACTGAGATTCTCTCTCCAAACTGTAACATGATGTGATTACCCTGTAGACTGTGAGACTCTAACTCAATTAATTCATGGAAAAATCTCTTTGATCTAGAAGTTTTCTGGACTACCCTCTCTTTCACTTCTGTCTCTGGTCATCATTTCTTTTTAAAATGAATCTTGGTTCACTTATTACATCTCTGCAATAGCCATTGGTGGCTAAACTAGTTTCAGTCAAGAAAACAAAGATTCTAAGGGTTTGACCCAAAGTTTGATCCTTGATTTGTCCAATTCAAAGTCAGTGCTCTTTCTCTGCCTTGGCTTCTTCAACGGTAAAATAAAGGTGTTCCTTTTTTATTTATTTATTTATTTTTGGTACCAGGATTGAACCCAGGAGTGTTTAGCCCCTGAGCCACATCCCCAACCTTTTTTTTTTTTTTTTTTTTTTTTTTTTTTTTTTTTTTGGTATTTGATTTAAAGACAGGGTCTCACTGAGTTGCTGAGGGCTCAATAAGTGGCTGAGGCTGGCTTTGAACTTATGATCCTCCTGCCTCAGCTTCCTGAGTCATTCGGATTACAGGCATGCACTACCGTGCCCAGTTGCTATTTGGACTTTGAGCCTCCAAAACTTCAAGCTAAATAAACCTATTTTGCATATAAAAACAAACAAACAAAAACAAGGCCTGCCTATAAAGAAGATTCAATAAACATCCACTAATATTACAGTGCCACGCCTGTTGTCTGTTACTGTTCCAATCACTGGACTCATGACTCCTTCATGGGAGGAGGAGCCAATTCTAGGCTTGGGATTGTTATCAAAGGCAGGAATGAACCTGTGTCAGAGGCTTGAGCAGGCTGAGGTGGGAGTAGAGTAGATACCTTGTAAGCAATAGGAATTAGCTGCCTGCCTAGCCCTGGCTAAGAAAAGGAAACTGTTAGATACAAATAAACCCACAAAGGGAAGGGATGACCTCTTTACAAAATGCTGAGGTCAGGAAGAACAAAGGCTTCTGAACAGAGCCCGAAATTATAAAGCAACATTTTACTCTGTGACATGGTAAAGGCCTATTTTGAGGTGGGTCTAGATTTTTCATGAGTTCTATTTTACCTTTACTAAGCAATTACAAGGTAGGAGTATGGAGGAGGACCCAAGTTCCCTCCTAAAGCTATGTTCAGAAGTCTTCTAGAGGTTAGAGGCAGCTGTCACAGGGGAGGCTGGAACTTGGCCATGGATCCCTGGGGCCTAGAAGAGGTTGTTGAGGACAGGGTCTTGCCCTGTAAATTCATGCCCTCTTCAGCATCAGTCACTTTAAATAACAGGAATGGGTTCTTGCCATCCTGAAGACCCTGGAGGAAACCAAGGCAATTTTGAGTATATAACTTTAGCAGCGGGCTGGTTGGCTGGCACTGAAAAGAGGGTGAAGGAAAATGTAAAACATAATCAGGAAACAGCTAGACTCTAAAAATGGCTTTACACACCTAACCAAGAAACTTGTTACCCCAGACTGTACTGTCAATATTGTTGAAAGTAACCAGTCATGTTCTAGCAATTGAAATTTTTGCTGATCAGTCCACCTCTGGGAGTGGGGTGGGGGTGGGGGAGTCAACCTACCAAACTCACAAATAAATAAAAGGTCGAAAACACAAATGGCTGTAATTATGCGTTGGAATGACGTCTTCTGCTTGCCCAAGCTTCCCATTGTTTTTTTCCTGTGTGTTTATCAAGGGAGCCCTGGAGTCTGTCCTGCCTGATCCCTTTCCCTCGTGATGACTTTCTTCAGCCGCAAGGCCACATGCAAGGCCTTTCCGAAGTTTCCAAGGTCCAGTTTCCAAGCTACTGGCAGCGGGTGAATGTCTTTATCTCATCCTGAATTAAGCCTAACTTTTGAGCTCCCTGAGTTGTCCAAGGGAACCATAAACAAACAGCACGTACAAAGTTCCGATTGGGAGAGGGTTGGCCACATCTTCCTAGCGGGTCACCGGCATCGACTAGTCTTACAGAGCCCGGGGACATGCGCTTGGCAGAGCACCTGGGGTTCAGGTGCAGGGGGCAGGAGAGGTGGCAATGCCTGAGAACCCACCCCAACCTGCGCCCCTGTGCGGGGTTTCTGATGGCAGACGGTGGCAGATGCCGAGGGTGGGACCGGGCACGCAGCCCGGAGCCAGTACGCTTTCGGATGCTGGGACAAAGGCGGGGGAGGAGGCGGCTCCCCGCGCAGTAACCCGACCAGGACTACCAGGCGGACCCGACGCTTCCCCGCCCCGCCCCGCCCCGGCCGCGAGCCCCGGGCCGCGGCCCCGCGCGCTGGTCCGGCCGCGGCCCCGCGCGAGGCACGCGCCGCCGGCCCCGCCGCAGCTCGCCGCCCATTGGCCGGCCCCGCGCGGGCGCTCCCGCCCCGCCGCGCCATTGGCTGGGCCGCCGCGGTCCCCCCGCGAGCCGCCGCTGACATCACGCGGCCTGCGGCGGCGGCGCCCCCGGCCCAACCCCGAACCCCCTCGGCAGAGGCGCCGCCGCGGTGCCGGGCGGAGGATGGTGCGCGGCGCGCCGGGGGTCCCCCGCCGCCAGAGCCGCAGCGCCGCAGCCCAGCAGGACGCGGCGGGCAGCCGACCCCCGCAGCGGGCGCGGGGCGGGCGGCCGCGGTGAGGCGCGCAGGGCGGCGGGGCGCCAGGGCCGGCGGGGCGCCGCAGCGGCCATGGGGGCCCTGACGAGCCGGCAGCACGCGGGCGTGGAGGAGGTGGACATCCCGTCCAATTCCGTGTACCGCTACCCGCCCAAGTCCGGTGAGGGCCGGGGGAGCGGGAGCGGGGCGGGCAGCGCGTCTGGGGCGCTGCGCGGGGCCGCGACCCGGTGGCCGAGGCGGCTCCCAAACCGCCTTCCGCGCGGGAGGGCGTCGAGGAGGCCGAGGTCGCTCCCCGCCCCCGGCGAGGGGCTGCGCTGGCGCCTGCGGGGTCGCCGAGGTCACCCTCCACGGAGGACGTGAGCAGCCTCCACGGTAATCTGCCCTGCGACAGGGACGCGCGCCCGCGGGGATGCGGCGGCGCCGGCGGCCCGCGCGCAGGGGCTGCGGGCGCCGCATCGGTGCCGGGCACCTGTGCCAGGTGCTGCCCCTGGGCTGCCGCATCCGAGCCTCCGGGAAGCCTCGAGCTGAGCTTCCTGGAGGAGCTTCCTCGCCGGCTGGAGGAGGAGGCCGAGCGGGTGCTTCCCCAGACGCTGTCAGAGAGAAGAGGCACAAGTGTCTCCACAGAGATGTTCGGGAGTGTCAGGGGCGCTCGCTCGGACGGTCCCTCCGCCGCGCTGGGACGGCGCGGAGGTGTTTGGATGTACGGAGTTACTGTGCTCGTTGTCCGAAGCATACCTTCACGTGCAGAGGCATCCGCCTCCAGCCGCTGGGTTGCGGCATCCGCACTGGAGGTGCAGGAGGATTTTGCCGACCGAGGAGAGAGCATCACAAGGCGTCCAGCTGAGTGAGAATCGGCCCATCCGAACTGCCGGCTCACGACCCAGCTCGGCTATCTGCTCTTTCCCTTTAGTTGTTACTCTCCAGACCTGCGGGGACCCGTGGCTCCCACCTTGTCTCTAGCACCCGATGGGGATTCTAGTGATCGGGGAGTGAGGTGTCAGAACTGGAGCTGAGCCCATGGTTTCCTTTTGGTAGAATAAAGACATGCTAATGAGACGAGCTGGTTACTCAGCAGTAAGTCCAGTTCCTGCCAGGTGAAAGCGGATGGCCAGACAATGAACCTGGCTCCCTGCAGAGTGTCTGCCAGAGCTCTTTTTCTCACTGCTTTTGTGCCAAAGAATGAATCCTTGCAGGGATGGGTATGTTTTAAGAGCTGTGTTAGAAAGGTCCAGGACAGCGTCATGGATCCTTAGTATTTTAACAAAACTCTGTCTAATTATGATTTTGTGGAACCAGTGCTAAAGAAGGCACTTATTTTTAGTGGACAAAAATATGCAGTAGAATTTTTGCATTTTTTTTTCTTACATCGCTTGGCTTTTATTGACCAGGATATGAAGCAAGTTTTGCTGAGCTTGGAGTTTTCAATAGTTTGCTGCCTTACCCTCCTTTAGTCGTGGTATTTCAACAAGGCAGTTCTCAAAGGGTATTACTACAACTGTGAATCTCATATAATGATAGTAAAAGGATAATGGGCCAAAGGAAAACTTCCTTAACACATCCAGTACTTAGTCTAAAATAATTCTCTTCACTCTGCCAATCTTTTAAAAGTTTTACCTAATTGTAACTCATTTTTAATCAGAGGTTATGTATGAGAGAAATCTTTACACAAGTGGACTAAATTATGTTAACAGTAAAACAGAAAAGAGAAATCAGAATATCCATGTCCCAGTCAGTACACCTTTATGAACATGAAAATTTAGGGGAGCTTGCACATCCGTGCTCTAGACTAGAGGCATCCCCACTCCATCTGATGCTTAAATTGATCTGACTCTTTATGGAATTATAGTGTTTTGGACCTGACAGCATCTTTTGAGTGAATTGGGTCCAGATCCACTCATTTTGTTGGTAAGAATGGAGACCCAGAGAAATGAATTGGTGGGGCCAGGGTCATGCAGCAACTTAGATTTTTGTCGTTGTTGTTGTTCTGGGGATTGAACCCAGGGCCTTGCACATGCTAGGCAACTGCTCTACTGCTGAGCCATATCCTCATCCCTCATGCAGCAAGTTTTTTGGCCTCTGCTTTTTCTTTTTCTTTTCTTTTTTTTTTTTTTATAACAATACTGGAATGGAACCTAAGGGTTCTGTATCACTAAGCTCCACCCCCAAACCTTTTTATTTATGTATTCGTTGTTATTTCAAGACAGGGTCTCACTAAATTGCCCAAACCTTGAACTTGTGATTCTCCTGCCTCTGCCTCTTGAGTTGCTGGGAATATAGGCGTGTGTGCCACTACACCTGGGTAGTGCCCTTCTTTGTAGCATCTTTCTCTGTGTTTCACAAGGACAACCTTGTCCATGATGATTCTGGAGTGGAGGTTATTCTGTGTAAAAACCGAAGTAAAACTGAGGAGGCTTGTCCCTGTTGAATCAGACTGGGTTGATTTTTTTTTTTGGGGGGGGGGTGGGTGCCAGGGATTGACCTCAGGGATATTCGACCAGTAAGCCACAACCCCAGCCCTATTTTGTATTTTTATTTAGAGACAGGGTCTCACTGAGTTACTTAGCACCTTGCTTTTGCTGAGGCTGGCTTTGAACTTGTGATCCTCCTGCCTCACCCTCCCAAGCTGCTGGGGTTACAGATGTGTGCCACTGTGCCCGGCTAGACTGGGTTGATTTTTTTAATATTTATTTATTTACTTTAGTTGTACACAATGCAATGCATTTATGTTTACGTGGTGCTGAGGATCGAACCCGGGTCGCGCACGTGCTAGGCGAGCGCTCTGCCGCTGAGCCACAACCCCAGCCCTGGGTTGATTTTTTAAAAAAATATTTATTTATTTGCTTTAGTTGTACACAATGTGTTTATTTGTACGTGGTGCTGAGGATCGAACCCGGGCTGTGCACGTGCTAGGCAAGCACTCTAACGCTGAGCCACAATCCCAGCCCGACTGGGTTGATTTTGAGAAGTGTCCTTAACCTGCTTATTGATAGTGGAACAAAGAAAAGCTGGCAGGTTTTAGCTTTCTCCAGGTAATAGAACATGTCTTGTAGTCTAGGTGCCAAGTGAAGACCATCTTCTGGCTCACCAGAATGGAAAGAAGCACGATCATCTGTTATGATGGTCATCCTAAGAGAAATTGCTCCCCCTTCCTCCCTTCCTCCCTCCCTTCCTTCCTTTCTAATTTTTTTTTTTTTTTTTTTTTTTTAAGCAGGGGTTGAATTCAGGGGCACTCAACTACTGAGCCACATCCCCAGCCCTATTTTTTTAAAAAATATTTATTTATTTGTTTTAGTTGTATATAGTGCCTTCATTTTTACGTGGTGCTGAGGATTGAACCCCAGGCCGTGCACGTGCTAGGCGAGCGCTCTATCGCTGAGCCACAACCCCAGCCCCCAGCCCTATTTTGTATTTTATTTAAAGACAGGGTCTCACTGAGTTGCTGAGGCTGGCTTTGAACTCACAATACTCCTGCTTTAGCCTCCTGAGCTGCTGGGATTACAGGCATATGCCATTACATCTGGCTAAAAGCTTTAATGGATATTAATTTTACATGCACAATGAACTTGAAACATTTAAAAATTATATTGAGGGGCTGGGGTTGTGGCTCAACGGTAGAGCGCTCGCCTAGCACGTGCGCAGCCCGGGTTCGATCCTCAGCACCACGTACAAATAAATGCATTGTGTACAACTAAAAGCAAATAAATAAATATTTTTAAAAAATTATATTGAGAATGGCTGATTTCATGTTAGGAATTGAGTTCTTCTTCTTTTTTTTTTTTTTTTTTTTTTTTGGTACTGGAGATTGAACTCAGGGGCACTTGACCACTGGGCCACATCCCCAGCCCTTTTTTGTATTTTATTTAGAGACAGGGTCTCACTGAGTTGCTAAGTGCCTCGCCATTGCTGATGGCTGGCTTTGAACTCGCGATCCTCTGCCTCAGCCTCCCAAAGTGCTGGGATTACAGGCGTGCGCCACCGCGCCCGGCTCTTCTTTTTTTTTTTTCCCCCATTGGATATTGAACTTGGGGCCTTGTGCATGGTAGGCAAGTGCTCACCACTATGCCATATCTCCACCTGACTGGTTTGTGGCATATAGTGAAAGTCTTATTTTCACTACTACTGTCCATCTACCTAGTTCCCCTTCCTCTCCATACATCCCCATCCCTACGCCACCACTTCTGTTTTTTTTTCCTAATTCAGCCAGAGTTTCTTTTGTAAACACAAGCATAACATGCTGTTTAGACTGTTCTTTGTTCTTTCACTTTCAGAAATATTGGAGATCTTTTTATATTTTCTCCATATTTGAGAGGTTCCTCATTCTCTTCTCTTTTTAAAAAAATATTTATTTATTTGCTTTAGTTGTACACAATGCGTTTATTTGTACGTGGTGCTGAGGATCGAACCCGGGCCGCACAGGTGCTAGGCGAGCGCTCTACTGCGGAGCCACAATCCCAGCCCTCATTCTCTTTTTAAATAGATTTTTATACCTTTATTTATTTATTTGTTTTTTATGTGGTACTGAGGATTGAGCCCAGTGCCTCACACATGCTAGGTGAGCACTCTATCACTGAATCACAACCCCAGCCCCTCCTTGTTCTTTTTTTATTTTTTTAAAATATTTATCTATTTGTTTTAGTTGTACACAATGCCTTTATTTTTACGTGGTGCTGAGGATCGAACCCAGGTCGCGTACGTGCCAGGTGAGTGCTCTACCGCTGAGCCACAACCCCAGCCCTATTATTATTATTATTATTATTATTACTATTATTATTTTTTGGTCCTGGAGCACTCAACCACTGAGCCACATCCCTCGTCCTATTTTGTATTTTATGTAGAGATAGGGTCTCATTGAGTTGTTTAGCACCTCACTGTTGCTGAGGCTGGCTTTGAACTCATGATCCTCCTGCCTCAACCTCCCAAGTCACTGGGATTACAGGCGTGTGCTACCTTGCCTGGTTTCATTATTTTTTTACACAATCTTCTTGATGAACAATTGGGTTTTTCCAGAATTTTACTGTTTCAAAAAGTAAAGCAATGAATAATGTTGTGCATATGTTCTTAGGTGATTGTTAATTTTGTTAATAAGTGCACAATTTTATTAACCTTTTAAGTAACAGAGGCATGATGGGGATTAGTTTCTGTATAGTATTTGTTTTCTATTAGCATAGAGAGCAATTTTTAAATTTTTTTGTACTGGGGAATTGAATCCAGGGGTGCTTAACCACTGGGACACATCCCAGCCCCTTTTATTTTTTATTTTGAGACAGGGTCTCACTTAGTTGTTTAGGCCCTTGCTAAATTGCAGAGGCTAAGGCATGACCCTCCTGCCTTAGCCTCCTAGTCCCTGGGATTACAGGCATGCGCTTTTGCTGCATTTGGTTCTGACTTTATACTTTTTGAGCTAGAAGCCAGAGGTGCTTTTAATCCTTATCTAAGGTCTTTGCTTCTTCAAAAGCTCATGATCATTTGTTTAGAAATGGTAATTTTTATGTATATGTGCTTACTTTCTGACAGGAGTATCTTCATTAATAGAAGTCATTGGGCCTGCTTTCTATATGCAGGAAGAAACAAGCATGCTAGAAAGACAACTAAATCATGTGAATCATGAATCAGTACTGTGAATCATGAATTGGTACCTCATAAAATTTGGCTAGTTTCTCTATACATATTTGAACAAATTAGTTCATTTCTCTACACATATTTGAACAAATTAGTTCATTTTGTGAAGTTTTAAGAAGTAAATCTCATAAAAATTTAGAATGGTAATTATAGTCCTGCACAGCTAACTTGGTCAGACCTTGATTTTTGCTCTTTAGGCCTTTAACTGATTGAAGGAACTCTCTCCTACCCCTGATATCAAAGGTAATCTCCTTTGTTTTAAATCAGAAAAGATATTAATCACATCTACATCATCATTTTCCAAATTTTTGCTGTATTGGAGTACACATATGCTTGTCAAATGGGCCTGTTCCATGGCAAGAGGTTTTTTAAAAACATATATAAATCTTTGACTTTCGCATAATTGTAAAAGTTTCTCAGCTTTTGGGTGTACCTATTTATTTTTAGATTCTATTTTTTTTTTTTTTTTTTTTTTTTAGAGAGTAGAGACTGAACCCATGGTGTTCTTCTGCTGTGCTATATCTCTAGCCCTTTTTGAGATAGGTACTCCCTAAATTGCTGAAGCTGGCCTTGAATTTGTGATCCTCCTGCCTCAGTCTCTTGAGTAGCTGTGATTGTAAGCATGCATCACCACACCCAGCAACTTATTTATTTAGGTGATGGGGAACGTACCCAGGACCTCACACCTACTAAGTGTGTGCTCTACTCCTGAGCTACACACCCCCGGTCTGTTTATATTAATTTTTAACACTTAAAATGTAATAATTCTCTTACTTTTTAAAAATTTTTGATTATGGCAAAGAGGTAAATTTTGGATAAGAATGAGAGATTAAGGGCCGGGCACAGTGGCGCACGCCTGTAATCCCAGCACTTTGGGAGGCTGAGGCAGGAGGATCGTGAGTTCAAAGCCAGCCTCAGCAATGGCGAGGCACTTAGCAACTCAGTGAGACCCTGTCTCTAATAAAATACAAAAATGGGCTGGGGACTTGGCCCAGTGGTCGAGTGCCCCTGAGTTCAATCCCCAGTACCACACAAAAAAAAAAAAAAAAAAAAAAAGAATGAGAGATTAAGTCTTTATTAGGGATTCTAAAATTTCACTAAATAATTCCTGACAGTTGGCAGGTATGTTCTTTCTTTTTTCCACATTTTTTATTGGTGCATTTGTTGTTACATATACATTTACGTACACAATGCACACAGTGCACAGCTGAACAAAAGAGTTTGGCCAATATCACTCCCAGTACTTCCCCTCCCTCCCGCCTGTCACCTCTTGGTCCCTTTGATCTATTGATTTCCCTTTGATTTTCATGACATCTGCTCCCACCTTTCTTTTCCTTTTTCCTCTCTAACTTCTGCGTATGAAAGAAAACATAGGACACTTGACCTTCTGACTTTGACTTATTTCACTTAATCCATCCATTTTCCTGCAAGTCACATAATTTCATTTTTCTTTATGACTGAATAAAACTCCATCGTGTATATATACCACATTTTCTTTTTTTAAAAATTTATTTATTTGCTTTAGTTGTACACAATGCATTTATTTGTACGTGGTGCTGAGGATCGAACCCGGGCCGCGCACGCGCCAGGCGAGCGCTCCATCGATGAGCCACAACCCCAGCCCCTACCACATTTTCTTTATCCATTCATTTCCTTATCCATCTTTATCCATTTATCCACCTAGGCTGGTTCTACAGTTTGGCTGTTGTGAATTGTGTGGCTATAACGTGTATGCATGTATCGTGATGTCTTTAATTCTTCAGGGTAAATACTGAGAAGTGGTACGGCTGGGTCATTTGGTGCTGCCAGCCTAGTCTTTTGAGGAATCTCAATACTGATTTCCGTAGTGGTTGTACTAATTTACAGTCCCAACAAAAGGGAAAAGTGTTATTTTTTTTCTCCACATCCTCTCCAGCATTTATTATTATTTGTATTCTCAATGACTGCCATTCTGACTGGTGTGAGATGAAATCTTAGTGTAGTTTTGATTTGAGTTTCCTAGTTGCTAGTGATGTTGAATATGTTTTTTTCATGTATTTGTTGGCCATTTGTATTTCTTCTTTTGAGAAGTGTCTGTTTAATTCATTTGCCCATTTATTAATTGGGTTATAATTCTTTTTCTTTCTTTCTTTCTTTCTTTTTTTTTTTTTTTTTTTTTTTGGTACGGGAATTGAACTCAGGGGCACTCGACCACTGGGCCACATCCCCAGCCCTTTTTTGTATTTTATTAGAGACAGGGTCTCACTGAGTTGCTAAGTGCCTCGCCATTGCTGAGGCTGGCTTTGAACTCGCGATCCTCCTGCCTCAGCCTCCCAAGTACTGGGATTACAGGCGTGCGCCACCCGCCCGGCTTCTTTTTTTTAATATTTATTTATTTACTTTAGTTGTACACAATGCAATGCATTTATGTTTACGTGGTGCTGAGGATAGAACCCGGGCCGCGCACATGCTAGGCGAGCACTCTACCTCTGAGCCACAACCCCAGCCCACCTTTTATTTTTTCCGTATTTTATTAGAGACAGGGTCTCACTGAGTTGCTAAATTCAACTGGCTTTGAACTCACAATCCTCCTGCCTCAGCCTCCCAAGTGCTGGGATTACAGGGCGTGCACCATCACACCTGGCCTAATTCTCTTACTTTTGAAATCCCTACTATTTTTCGTTTATTTGTACTTTATTTCATTGAGAGCAGACTGATTAGTTTTACTTCATGGTTTTGTCTTAAGATTTAGAGGCTTTGGCTTCCTTATCCAATGGTGCTTTATGTTCTTTTGTTCTGTGGCATTTCTTTTCCCTTTTTCCGTATCCTCATGAACACATTAATTGAGTATCTGCTGTATATTATGTATTGTGCTGGTACCAATGTGTAGATTTTGATCCATGTGTTTGTGCTTTTGTTGTTATGAACAGGAGAAT
This sequence comes from Tamias sibiricus, assembly GCA_025594165.1. Lineage (NCBI taxonomy): Eukaryota > Metazoa > Chordata > Mammalia > Rodentia > Sciuridae > Tamias > Tamias sibiricus. The sequence continues at coordinate 5,838,489 of CM046660.1, forward strand.
AGAAACCCTCAAATAGAATTTTGCAATTTGTGGTATGGGCCACAGATGATGGTACTGAAAACACAGGTATCTGGTGGCTGATATCAGCAGAGTAACAGAACCAACAAGAGATACAAATGAGATTTATTTTGACTAATTGGCACATGTGATGGTGGGGCCTGGCAGGTCTGAAATCTCCACAGCAGGCCAGCAGACTACGTAGGATTTCTATGTTACAGTCTTAAGGCAGAATTCCCTCCTTCCTGGGAAGCCTCAGGTTTTGTTGTTAAAGCCTTCAGTTGATGGAAAGAAGCCCACCCATATTTTGAAAGGCAATTGCCTTTACTTAGCTGGTGGAGAGATGTTAGTCACATTTACAAAATCCCTCACAACAGCATATAACCTTGTGTTTAGACAGACAACTAGGACCATGGTCTAGCCATAATAACAGTCATGGTGGCTTCCTATTTTATTTTTATTAAAAAAATTTTTTTTTGATACTAGGGATTGAATCTAGGTTGCTTAACCACTGAGAGACTTCCCCAGGTTTTTTTTTTTTTTTTTAATATTTATTTATTTGCTTTAGTTGTACACAATGGGTTTTTTTTTTTAAATGGGTTTATTTGTATGTGGTGCTGAGGATCGAACCCAGGCCGCGCACGTGCTAGGCGAACGCTCTACCGCTGAGCCACAATCCCAGCCCTTTTTTTTTTTTTAAAGACAGGATCTCACTAATTTGCTCAGGGCCTTGCTAAGTTACTGAGGCTGGCTTTGATCTTGCTATCCTTCTGCCTCAGCCTCCTGAACCCCTGGTATTACAGGCATGTGCCATTGCGTTTGTCGGCTTCCTGTTTTAATTATTCTTGCTAACTGGGTGTCAAGCTTGAGTTTTTGGTTGTTAAGTGCTTGAACATATAAAACAATAAAAAGTTATACAGTCTTTAAAAATCATTTAGCCAGGCCGAATGCTACACGCCTGTAATCCCAGCTACTTGGGGAGAATGAAGCAGGAGGACAAGTTTAAAATCAGCCTGGGCAATTTAGCAAGAACTTGACTCAAAATAAAAAATAAAAAGGGCTGGGGATGTAGCTCAGTGGTAGAGTACTTAGGAAGCACGGGGCCCTGCATTCCATCCTCAGCACTATAATAATAATAATGATGATGATGACAATAACAATAATAATTTAAAAATTACATTACTTGCAAAATTTCAGTGCTTATTGTTTAGTGCCAGAGGTAAGATGTTGCTTATATAAATAAATAAGAATACATAATCGGGGCTGGGATGTGGCTCAGCGGTAGGGCACTCGCCTAGCACGTGTGCGGCCCAGGTTCGATCCTCAGCACCACATAAAAATAAAATGCGCCGGGCGCGGTGGCGCACGCCTGTAATCCCAGCACTTTGGGAGGCTGAGGCAGGAGGATCGCGAGTTCAAAGCCAGCCTCAGCAATGGCGAGGCACTTAGCAACTCAGTGAGACCCTGTCTCTAAATAAAATACAAAAAAGGGCTGGGGATGTGGCCCAGTGGTCCAGTGCCGCTGAGTTCAATCCCCGGTACCAAAAAAAAAAAAATAAATAAATAAATAAAATAAAATGCATTGTGTACAACTAAAGCAAATAAATAAATATTATAAAAAAAAGAATACATAGCCGGGCGCGGTGGCGCACGCCTGTAATCCCAGTACTTGGGAGGCTGAGGCAGGAGGATCGCGAGTTCAAAGCCAGCCTCAGCCATGGCGAGGCACTTAGCAACTCAGTGAGACCCTGTCTCTAATAAAATACAAAAATGGGCTGGGGATGTGGCCCAGTGGTCGAGTGCCCCTGAGTTCAATCCCCGGTACCAAAAAAAAAAAAAAAAAAAAAAAAAAAAAAAAGAATACATAATCATGTAGGCTGTATCCCAGGAATATAAGGTCAGTTTAATATTTGGTAATTGATTTTTAAAAAATATTTATTTCCTTTAGTTGTACACAATGCGTTTTTTTAAAGTATTTATTTTTTTACTTTAGTTGTACACAATGCAATGCATTTATGTTTATGTGGTGCTGAGGATAGAACCAGGCCGCGCACGTGCTAGGCGAGCGCTCTACCGCTGAGCCACAACCCCAGCCCTGGTAATTGATTAACCAATGTTAATGCACCATGTTAATAAAGAACAGAAACTACATGATCACCTCAATAGCTGCAGAAAGGACACTTGACAGAACATCAGTGATAAAATAACTCTCCATGCTAGGAGTGAGAAGGAACTTGCTCACCCTAAGAAAGGGCATCTAAGGAGCACTGGTGTCTTACCTAAGGCTGAGATATTAGACGCTTTCCTGTTACTAGCAGGAGGAAGGGAAGGACATCTGCTTTTAGGTTCAATATTGTACTAAAGATTCTAACTAATGCAACAGGGCAAAGAAAAAATTTATGGCATCCATAGTTTTAAAAAATATTTATTTATTTGCTTTAGTTGTACACAATGCAATGCATTTATGTTTACGTGGTGCTGAAGATCGAACCCGGGAGGTGCACGTGTTAGGCGCGTGCTCTACTGCTGAGCCATAACCCCAGCCCCTGGCATCATCTTCTAAAGGAAAAAATAAAACTTTTTATTCATAGATGACAAGATCCTATATGTAAAAATACCAAGGATTACACAGACACACAAACTAATAAAAAATGAGGAAGGAGCCGGGCGCGGTGGCGCACGCCTGTAATCCCAGCACTTTGGGAGGCTGAGGCAGGAGGATCGCGAGTTCAAAGCCAGCCTCAGCAATGGCGAGGCACTTAGCAACTCAGTGAGACCCTGTCTCTAAATAAAATACAAAAAAGGGCTGGGGATGTGGCCCAGTGGTCGAGTGCCCCTGAGTTCAATCCCCAGTACCACAAAAAAAAAAAAAAAAAAAAAAAAATGAGGAAGGTTGCAGACAGAAGATCAACATACAAAAATCAGTAGTTTTTAAAAAGAAAATTTTTTTCTGTGCTGAGGATTGAATCCAGTTCCTTGCATATGCTAGGCAGGCACTCTACCACTGAGCTGCACTCCCAGCTCCAATTTTTATTTTTACATAAGCAATCTGAAAAATTAAGAAAGCAGTTCCCACTGGGCACCATGGTGCATGCCTGTAATCCCTGTGACTCAGGAGGCTGAGGCCGGACAGTTCAAAGACAGCCTCAGCAAAAAGCGAGGCACTAAGCAACTTAGCGAGACCCTGTCTCCAAATAAAATATAAAATAGGGCTGGGATGTGGCTCAGTGGTCGAGTGCCCCTGAGTTCAATCCCTGGTACCAAAAAAGAAAGAAAGAAAGCAATTCCATCCCCACTAGTATCAAAAAGAATAAATCCTTAGGAATGAATTTAACAAAGGAAGTTTAAGACTAATGCACTGAAAATTCCAAAATGTTACCGAGATTGATGCTTTAAAGAAATTTAAAGAAATCTAGATCAGTGCAGACATTTCATGCTTATGGATTAGAAGTACCACCAAGATGCCCTCATTTTCCAAATTGATCTATCAATTGAAAGCATTCCCAGGGGCTGGGGTTGTGGCTCAGCGGTAGAGCGCTCGCCTAGCATGTGGCCGCCCGGGTTTGATCCTCAGCACCACATAAACATAAATCCATTGCATTGTGTACAACTAAAGCAAATAAATAAATATATTTTAGAAAAAAAGAAGAAAAGAAAAAGAAAGCATTCCCTTAAAATCCAGCAGGTGGGACTTGGGGTTGTGGATCAGTGGTAGAGTGCTTGCCTAGCATGTGTAAGGTACAGGGTTTGAATCTCAGCACCACATATAAATAAATAAGGTAAAGGTCCACTGATAACTAAAGGAAGGAAAAAAAGATTTAAAAATCCAGCAGGCATTTTTGTAGAAATTGACTGGCTGATCTTCAAATTTATATGGACATATGCAAAGGACATAGAATATCCCAAACAACTTTGAAAAATAATAACAAAGCTGGAAGACTTTTATTATCATATTTTAACAATTATTGTAAAGCCACAGTAATCAAGACAGGCTTTACTATAAAGCCATGGTAATCATCAAGTTTGGCATAATGGCATGTAGATCAATGGAACAGAATTGTGAGAAATAAATTCTTACATTTATTCTAAGTTGCCTTTGACAAAAGTGCTAGAACAATTCAATGGGGAAAAGGTATTCTCTTCAACAAACGGTGCGAGGATGACTTGATGTTAAAGCAAAGAAATTAACTCAAGCTCTCCTTTTACACCACCAAAAAGTTAACTCAAATTGGATCATGTACTGAAAAGAACCCAGAGAATGGGAGAAAATGTTTGCAAATCATATACATGGTAAGGGATTTGTATCTAGAATATATATAAAAACCTTTACAACTCAATAAGAGAAAGACAACCCAATTAAGAATGGGTCAAGGGGGGCTGGGGTTGTGGCTCAGTGGTAGAGCACTCACCTAGCATGCATGAGGCACTGGGTTTGATCCTTAGCACCACATAAAAATAAAATAAAGGTATAAAAAAAAGAAGAAATTTTTTAAAAAAATGGGTCAAGGACTTGACATTTCTCCTAAAGAGCCATACAGTAGACAATAAACACATGAAATGATGAGCGACATTGTTAACCATGAGGAAAATGCAAATAAAACTAGGAATAGGTACCACCTCACATCTGCAAGGATGGCTGGAACCCCCCAAATAGCTAGTGTTGGTAAGGATATGGAGAAATTGAAACTGTCATCCCCTGCTCAGGCTGCCATGTTAAAAAGTCAGCTTAGAGTCCCTCAAAGGTTAGTTACTGTGTGACTCAGCAGTTCCACTCCTAGGTGTGCGTCCAAGAAAGTTAAAAACACAACGTTCGTACATATGCCAGGTGTGGTGGTGCACACCTGTAATCCCAGGGAAATAACCTAAATGTCTATCAACTGATAAATGCAACACTGATAAATACAATATGGTCAACGCATACCCTGGAATGTTACTTGGCAATGAAAAGGAATGAAGTGTCGGTATTTACAACATGGAGGAACTTTGAAAACATGTTAAGTGGAAGAAGCTAGGTGCAAAAGGCCATGTATTGTATCATTCTGTCTGTATGAAATATCTAAAGAGGAAAATCCATAGAGACAGAAAGTAGATTAGTAACTGCCAGATGCTCGGAGAGGGAGAAAATGAGGAGTGATGGCTAATGGGTTTCTTTGGGGAATTAGAAATGTTTTAAAATCAGATAGTGGTGAATGGTTATGCAACTCTTGAGTGTAGTAAAAACTACTGGAGTATAGCGTTCAAGTAGATGAATTGTATGTATGTAAACTATATCTCTGAGCTATTGTGCGATGGGTCATAGACCTAATGCAAGAGTTAAAACCATAAAACCCCTAGAACAAGATAATTACTTGATTTGGATTGCACAATGAGTTCTTAAGATACCAAAAGCACAATCCATACAAATAAAACATGATAAATTGGATTGCTTCAAAATTAAAAACATTTGCATTTCAAAAGACATTAGGATGAAAAGACACTACTTTCTGAAAGAAAATATTTGCAAATCACATAAAGGATTTGTATCCAGAATATAATTAGTAAGAGCACTTACAACTCAGTATCGAAGAAGACAAACTGATTTAAAAATGGACAAAAGTTGAGTAGATATTTCATCGAAGACATAGGAATGGCTAATAAACACACAGAAGGGCACTCAATATCAGTAGTTATGGGGAATAAAATTAACAGACTATGGAAACGATCCCTGAAAGTATAATCTTAGAAATAAAATTAAGACTTCAACAAGATACTGCTTCATACCCACTGGGATACTGAAAATAAAAAAGACATCAAGGGTTGAAGAAAATGCAGTGAAATTAGAATCCTTAGGAATTGCTGAGGGGAATGTAAAATGGAATAGTCACTTTGGAAAGAGTTCAGTAGTGTCTTGAAAGTTAAATGTAGCCAGGCATGGCATGGTACCCACAGGAGACTGAGGTAGGAGGGTCCCAAGTCTGAGGCCCTCCTGGGTATCTTAGCCAGACCCTGTCTCAAAAAATAAAAAGGAGGGGCTGGGGTTGTGGCTCAGCGGTAGAGCGCTAGCCTAGCACGTGCGCGGCCCGGGTTCGATCCTCAGCACCACATACAAATAAATAATTAGTAAGAGCACTTACAACTCAGTATCGAAGAAGACAAACTGATTTAAAAATGGACAAAAGTTGAGTAGATATTTCATCGAAGACATAGGAATGGCTAATAAACACACAGAAGGGCACTCAATATCAGTAGTTATGGGGAATAAAATTAACAGACTATGGAAACGATCCCTGAAAGTATAATCTTAGAAATAAAATTAAGACTTCAACAAGATACTGCTTCATACCCACTGGGATACTGAAAATAAAAAAGACATCAAGGGTTGAAGAAAATGCAGTGAAATTAGAATCCTTAGGAATTGCTGAGGGGAATGTAAAATGGAATAGTCACTTTGGAAAGAGTTCAGTAGTGTCTTGAAAAGTTAAATGTAGCCAGGCATGGCATGGTACCCACAGGAGACTGAGGTAGGAGGGTCCCAAGTCTGAGGCCCTCCTGGGTATCTTAGCCAGACCCTGTCTCAAAAAATAAAAAGGAGGGGCTGGGGTTGTGGCTCAGCGGTAGAGCGCTAGCCTAGCACGTGCGCGGCCCGGGGTTCGATCCTCAGCACCACATACAAATAAACGCATCCTGTACAACTAAAGCAAATAAATATTTAAATAAATAAATAAATAAATAAAAAGGACTGAGAGTATAGGTCAGTGGTAGAGCACCCCTGGGTTCAAACCCAGTGTCCCCCCCACAAATTCCACTCACATGAAGTGTTAAAAGTAGAGGTTTTACTGAAGATTGGTGAGGGGTGATGTGCTGGGGTCTCCATCGCAGAAATGCTGGAGTGTGGCTTACCCTAGGCTGCACTTCCAGCAGGAGGTTCTCCTGGCTCTTAAGCTTAACAGCTCCAGCCTTCTCTGTCTTCACGTCTCCTTCCTTTTATCTCTCCTTTTTGATTATTCTCTACTCTTTCTTCTCAGAAGAAAAATCACAAAGTAGTCTGGGTTCCATCAAGTAACAACAAAAACTCTCACATCTGTAGTATGTCACTCTCCACTCTTCTTTTTCTATCTTTCTTTCTTTTTTTTTTTAATATTTATTTGCTTTAGTTGTACACAATGCGTTTATTTGTATGTGGTGCTGAGGATCGAACCCGGGCCACGCACATGCTAGGCAAGCGCTCTACCGTTGAGCCACAACCCCAGCCCCTTTCTTTTTCTTTCTCTCTTTTTTTTGGGGGGGGGTACCGGGGATTGAACTCAGGGGCACTCGACCACTGGGCCACATCCCCAGCCCTTTTTTGTATTTTATTAGAGACAGGGTCTCACTGAGTTGCTAAGTGCCTCGCCATTGCTGAGGCTGGCTTTGAACTCGTGATCCTCCTGCCTCAGCCTCCCAAGTGCTGGGATTATAGGCATGCGCCACTACGCCCGGCGCGCTCGCTCTCTCTCTCTCTCTCTCTCTCTCTCTCTCTTTTTATTAATATCTATCTATTTGCTTTTAGTTGTACACAATGTGTTTCACTTTTACGTGGTGCTGAGGATCGAACCCAGGCCACACACATGCTAGGCGAGCACTCTACTTCTGAGCCACAACCCCAGCCCCTCTTTTTCTTTTTTAAGCCGTACTGGGGATTGAACCCAGGAGTGCTCTACCACTGAGCTACAGCCCCAGCCATTTTTTAAAAAATATTTATTTTGAGGCAGCATTTTGCTAAATTGCTGAGACTGGCTGTGAACTTGTGATTCTCCTGCCTCAGTCCCTGAGTTGCTGGGATTATAGGCATGTGCCATAGTAGGCTTTATGGTAGTTCCCCCAACCTATCAAGTCTTCCCCAAGAGGAGTGCTGGTGCCAGCTCTTAAGATAAAATGCCCTTTCTTCCTCCTCCTTCCAAAAGAAATGTATTCACTGAGTGTGAGGCAAAGATGGGGGATCCAGATGAGAAGATACGAAGGTGGCCAAAGATCTGGGATGAAATTCTAAAGAAAGATCAAAGCTTGGGACTCTAGCAGGGGAAGGAGAGGCCAGCTGCTGAGCACATGTAATCTTAATCATCGATCTCAGCAGCAGTCCTCTGAAAGCAGTGTTATCATCTCCATTTTACAAGTGAAGAAAGTAAAGTTCGGGGAGTTGAATGTGTCCTAGATCACATAGCCGGTGGACAGCAGCGTCAGGGGGAATCTCAAGTCAAAGCCTTTGTTTTGATTCAGTGAGGAAGAGAGGGAGAGAGAACGCGGAACCCTGAGCTCTTAAAGACAAGTCCCTGCTCATGGACTGGGCAAAACAGGAGCAAGTGAGAGGTCGGAGGAGACCCAGGACTGCCAGGCTTAGGAGTAGAGGGAAAAGAGCCTGAGTATAGTGTTCCTAAGATGGATGAGGTGTGAGAAAGCCTTTAGCCCGGTCGGTGTTGCAGAGAAGAGTTCCAGTAGAGGGCTGGAAACCATGGCCAAGAATGAAGGACTTCCTGGGCATAGGGTGGGAACAGAGGGGACAAATGCACGGGAGAGGCGAGCAGGTGGATATTAAGCCCTGGCAGATGGAGTCGTTTTGGTGTGTTTTTTAAGTTGAGAACAGAGTATGTTTGCAGACGGAGGTAAGAAGCCAGTGGAGGGAGAGAGACAGTGTGTTGAAGGGTAGAAGAAGTTGCTGTGGCAGAGTCCGGTTAATCCTGGGGATTTCAACAACCAGTCATGCAACAAACATTCTCATTTTAAAAATAAATGAAGGGGGGGGCTGGGGATGTGGCTCAGCAGTAGAGCGCTCACTTAGCATGTGCGTGGCCCAGGTTGGATCCTCAGCACCACGTAAAAATAAACGCATTGTGTATAACTAAAGCAAATAAATAAATATTTTAAAATAAATAAATAAATGAAGGGGCCGGGAGCGGTGGCGCAGGCCTGTGATCCCAGCACTTGGGAGGCTGAGGCAGGAGGATCGCAAGTTCAAAGCCAGCCTCAGCAATGGTGAGGCACTTAGCAACTCAGTGAGACCCTGTCTCTAATAAAATACAAGAAAAGGGCTGGGGATGTGGCCCAGTGGTCGATGCCTCTGAAGTCAATCCCCGGTACCAAATAAATAAATAAATAAATAAATAAAAATAAACGAAGGAAAGGTGGTTACTGGTGAGCTCTTGGAGGAGGCAGAGCATTTGGGAATGAGAACTCTGGAGAAGTCGACCTTGGAATGGGGGGAAGGAGGAGTGCCTTCTGGAGACCAGAAGGAAGTATGCGAGAAACACAGGAGGCTGTAAGGGATGGAAACTTTAGCCATGGCCGAGGGCTTGAGAGGGCCACCAAGAAGGGCCTTGGTGTGGGGCTTGGGGACATGAGATGTACCAAGGGTTTGGCTCTATCCCTGAGAGCCATGCCTTAAAAAGTGAAGTTACGATTGTTAACACTGTGTTCTGGTTCAGAACAGAACACACTCCATATCTAGGTAGGTAGAGCATGCTAAAAACAGAATTTTAAATTACTGGGGAAAATGGAATATTGAATATAGTTTTAGCAAAACTTCCTTTTTGGGTGTGTGTAGGGGAGGTTAAATTCTTATCCACAAATTCCAGATGTAAAAATGACCAAATAGGGGGGAAAAAAAAAAACTAGAAAGAGTAGAGAATTAGAGAATGTTTATCTGTAGGGAAACAGTCCATGAATGGTGGGTGTTTGGTGGGAACACACGCGTTAGTTAAAAGCACACAAGGCTCTTGAATGAATATAGCTAGATTTAGGGACCGTCATGACATTGCCTCTTATTATGTGTGTGACCTTGGACAAAATTACTTAACCTCTCTGTGCATTAGTGTCCTCCTGTGAGATAAAAAGAAAATAGTAATATCTTCATAGGGTTGCCAGGAATAACCATGTAAGAGTGCTCAGTAGCTCTGTTATTATTTGGCCATTAAAAAACAACGAGGTGCAGCCATGGAAAGATGCCTTCCCAACATTAGGTGAGAGCAACTTGCAGATCAATATGTGCACTCTCCCATTTAATTAAAAAAAAAAAGAAGAAGAAAACCTTGATGTATTTGAACAGAGAAAAATGTATTTGTATAGAGAAAAATCTGGAAGGGCAGAACCCATCTCATAGCCCAGTGCAATTCTTCTCATGCAGCAGGGTTGGGTCATCAATTCTAATTATATACTTCTATGTGTTAACCTTTTTGTAAGGGGCTTGTATTACCAGTATAATTTTTTAAAAGTATTTTTTGATATATTTTATTTTTATTTATTTATTTTTATATGGTGTGGAGGATTGAACCCAGGGCCTCATGCATGCGAGGCAAACACTCTACCACTGAGCCACAACCCCAGCCCCACCAGTATAATTTTTAAAATGGAAATATGAATGACACAAGCAGCACTGTAGTATTAGAGTTTATGTTAGCTGTTAGAAGTGTTTGGATAGACGTGTTTGGAGAATTTTTGAATTTTTTATTTTTGTGACATAAAGCTTAAAGCATGTTATTGTAATGTCATGTAGATCAGATTTCTCAAATGTATGAAAATTTGATGGAATTCCATAGCCAATTCTCCCATATTTTAACTTTATGTGAAGTTTGAATGCAATTTAATTTCCTGCAATATTCAAGTATGTAATTCCATTAGTCCAAAAGTAAATAGTTCAAGATTAGTGTTTTTCACTTATAGACAGGCTATTTGATTAACTTATTATACTATGACCTTAGTAAGGAAAAACACAAAATGAAGAGCAGACTGACTACAGGTTTCACAATAAAAACTCCTTATTAGCATGAGATAGTGGCTAAGATCCAAAATTTGCTTGTCTGTTTGTTTTATAAAATATAAAGTTTTTCATGACTTCACAGAGTTTAAAATCTTTGGTTTGGAATTATGTCATGACAGTAAATAAATTACCGTTTCTAGCTGGGTGCAGCAGTGCGTGCCTATAATCCCAGCAATTTGGGAGGCTGAGGTAGGAGGATCACAAGTTTGGGCCAGCCTAGGCAACTTAGAGAGATCCTGTCTCAAAAATAAAATATAAAAAGGGCTGAGGATGTGGCTCAGTGATAGAGCACCAGTGAGTTCAATCCCCAGGACCAGTAAAAACAAAAGAGAAATCAGTGAGTGGATTGATTTTTTTTTTTTTTCCTTTTTGAGTGGGAGAAGGTGAGATCTTATTTATCTGAGTAAGCTCTTTATATAAACTAACTTTACTGGATATTGGCAACTCTCAGTTTATTTCTGTTTCATAAGCCTGATCTTAGAAAATGACTTTTTAAAAATTTTTATTCTTTTAAAGAAATGGGGTCTTTCTCTGTCGCCCAGGCTGGCCTTGAACTCCTGGGCTCAAGTATCACAACCTCCAGAATGGCTGGGACTATATGTGTGCCGTGACCATGCCTGGCAAAAATAATGTTTTATTTTGTTTTTTGGTGCTGGGTATTGAACCTGGGGTGCTTTACCACTAAGCTACATCCCCAGCCCTTTTTAAAAAAAAATTTTAGGGGCTGGGATTGTGGCTCAGCTGTGGAGCTCTCGCCTGGCACGCACGCAGCCCGGGTTTGGTCCTCAGCACCACATAAAAATAAACCGCATTGTGTACAACTAAAGCAAATAAATAAATTTAAAAAATTTTTATTTTGAGACAGGGTCTCACTAAGTTGCTTAAGGCCTTGCTAAGTTGCTGAAGCTAGCTTTGAACTTTCCATCCTCCTGCCTCAGCCTCCCAAGTCACTGGGAATACAGGCATGCACCACCATGTCCATCAAAAATGGCATTTTGAGCCGGGCGCGGTGGCGCACGCCTGTAATCCCAGTACTTGGGAGGCTGAGGCAGGAGGATCACGAGTTCAAAGCCAGCCTCAGCAATGGCGAGGCACTTAGCAACTCAGCGAGACCCTGTCTCTAATAAAATACAAAAAAGGGCTGGGGATGTGGCCCAGTGGTCGAGTGCCCCTGAGTTCAATCCCCGGTACAAAAAAAAAAAAAAAAAGGCATTTTGAGGGGCTGGGGTTGTGGCTCAGCGGTAGAGCGCTCACCTAGCACGTGCGCGGCCCAGGTTCGATCCTCAGCACCACGTACAAATAAACGCATTGTATACAACTAAAAGCAAATAAATAAATATTTTTTTAAAAAAAGATTGCTTTAAAAAAAGAAATGGCATTTTGAGGCTGGGCGTGGTGGAACACATCTGTAATCCCAGCTGGGAGGCTGAGGCAGGAGGATCACGAGTTTGAAGCCAGCCAGGCCTCAGTAATTTAGTGAGGCCCTAAGCAATTTAGTGAGGCCCTGTCTCTAAATAAAATATTAAAAGGGCTGGGGATGTGGTTTAGTGGTTCTGTACCCCTGGGTTCAATCCCTGGTACCAAAAAAAGAAAAAAAAAATGGTGTAGGTGCTTGCTTCCCTGAACTCTTACCCTCCCCCACCCCTTTCCTGCTTTTTCTCTCCTCTCTCCCTTACTTCAATGCTGGGGATTGAACCCAGGGTCTGTGCTCTACCAGGCCAGGCCTTATTTTTTTTTTCTTAATTTTACAGTTTTTAGAGGTTGCTTTTTAAAGAGAAGTATTAATTTTTTAAAGAGATATGCCAGATTTTCAAGATATTGGTTTTTGCTTTTTTTTTTTTTCAATTATAAAAACAGTAGGGATTTATTTTAAAACACTAAAGCAATACAGAAGAAAAAGAATCATCATAAAATGTTTCCATATAGAGGCAACCACTATTAACATTTTGGTGAAACTTCTTTATAAGTAATCAATCCGAATATATACACAGACTTAAATTAGAAGGTATTACTACACCTGTTCTTTTATTAACTTGTATCTTTTTTTGTGGTACCGGGGATTGAACTCAGGGGCACTCGACCACTGGGCCACATCCCCAGCCCTTTTTTTTTTTTGTATTTTATTAGAGACAGGGTCTCACTGAGTTGCTAAGTGCCTCACCATTGCTGAGGCTGGCTTTGAACTCGCGATCCTCCTGCCTCAGCCTCCCAAAGTGCTGGGATTACAGGCGTGCGCCACCCGCGCCCGGCTAACTTGTATCTTTTTAAAAAATATTTATTTATTTACTTTAGTTGTACACAATGCAATGCATTTATGTTTACGTGGTGCTGAGGATCGAACCCGGGCCGCGCACGTGCAAGGCAAGCGCTCTGCCGCTGAGACACAACCCCAGCCCCTATCTTTTTTTTTTTTTTTTTTTAAATATTTATTTATTTAATTTTAGTTGTACACAATGTTAGTTGTACATAATGTGTTTTATTTGTACGTGGTGCTGAGGATCGAACCTGGGCCGCGCGTGTGCTAGGCGAGCGTTGTACCGCTGAGCCACAACCCCAGCCCTCTTTTTTTTTTTTTCTTTTCCTTTTTGGTACCAGAGATTGAACTCAGGGGCACTCGACCCCAAATTGAGTCACATCCCCAGTCCTATTTTGTATTTTATTTAGAGACAGGGTCTCACTGAGTTGCTTAGCACCTCACCATTGCTGAGGTTGGCTTTGAACTTGTGATTCTCCTGTCTCAGCCTCCTCAGCTGCTGGGATTATAGGCATGCGCCACTGTGTCTGGTTAACTTGTATCTTTTGCTCAGTAAATATCTTTGGTATTTTTCCTTGTAAATGTAAAATTATGTTGACTTAAAAAAATCTTTTGAAGCCCGGCGCGGTGGCACACGCCTGTAATCCCAGCACTTGGGAGGCTGAGGCAGGAGGAGTTCGCAGAGTTCAAAGTAACCAGCCTCAGCAATGGCGATGTGGCACTTAGTCAAATCAGTGGGGGAGGCCCTGTCCTTTTTTATGCTTTATTTTCTGCTAAGTTGAAGGAGCCCTAATTAAAAGCTACAAAATGTATGGGCTGTAGGCACCCGGGGACCGGGTGGCCCAGTTAGGAGAACGGAGTCAAGTCAGCCGGGCAGTCCTGGTTCAATCAGAGCGGCCCCATACAAGCGGTTACAAAAAAAAAAAAAGAAGTAATCTGGTTTAGGCCGAGGCTCCTGAGGAAGACAGAAGACAGAAGAAAGAAGAAGGAAGAAAGAAGAGAGGGGGTTTAACCCAGGGCTAAGCTTTACTTTCACTGAGTCAGCTAAGAAGAAAAATCCCCTCTAGAAAAATCCTTTCCCTCTCTTTTTAGAAGTTTATTTTGATCCCGGGACGGGGCCTTGCTAAGTAGCCCACACTGGCTTCAAACTTGTGATGCTCCTGCCTCAACCTCTCAATTGCTGGTATTAATAGCGTGAGTTGTATTGACACTGTTGGCAGTTGCATGACATTCTATTGACAGATTTATTAAAATAGGTTCCCTCTTGATGGACATTTATTTGAGATGTTTTTGGATGAGATCTTAAAACATCATGTGTGGTCAGACCACCTGGCATCTTGGCAGAGTAAAACTGTGCTCCTTTCTTGGTCTGGGTATAGGAACTGTAGGAACTTTGAGTGGCTCTGGAAGTTCTTTGAATTGATCTCTGTAGTTTCTGTTATTGGCGTTCGGTCAGCACTGGGTTTTCCTTACGCTCCCAGTGTACTCCTTTCCTTCTGATGGGGCTTTGGAAAGCCATGCAGTAATTGTGCGTATGTTGAAAACCTGCATGTTCTAAAATTTTCACCTACATCCAGGGTCCTTTGCTTTTGTTTGTAGAAATATAAAAGGTTGTGTAGTCCATGTGTTTTTTTGTTTTGTTCCATGATTTATTCTGGACAGGGACCCTAAATATTGAACTTACTGCTTCTTCCACTAGACAAGTAAAGCAAGATATTTCAAGTTAATGTGGAAAGCCAAATTTTTTGAGGTAAAGGGTCTGATGTGTTTTTTTTTTGCCATCTCCAGAGAGGAAAAAGTCCTGCATTTTATTAGGTTGAACATCTTCTCATCTAATGCATTGTTGCTTTTTCCCCTATTATAGTACAGGAAAAGGTGGGGAAAAACAGATTCTGTGCATGCACTTGGCTTCTCTTCCACATATATATGAAATAATACATAAATTCACATTAAAATTATATAGCTGGATGCACACCTATAAAAATTATATAGCTGGTGCACACCTATATTCTTAGCAACTTGGGAGGCTGAGGCTGGAGGTTTGCAAATTCAAGGCCAGCCTAGGGAATTAGTGAGACCTATCTCAAATTAAAATACAAAAAGGGCTGGGGATGTAACTTAGTGGTTGAGCACCCCTGGGTTCAATCCCAGTACCAAAAAAATCACCCCAAAAACGTATATGGGCGTGTGCGCATAGAGGGGTGTTGGTTTTTACCCCTCCCTGCCCCCTTGTGTTGCCGCCTGAAGCGCTTGGAGCAACGGAGCCGGAGCCGTGGGAAGAACTTCAGAGGCAAACTGGAGACAAACAGCTTTTTATTCTGATAACTTTTCTCTCTGGTTCTAACAACGACTAACACACGCCACACACACCAAAAAATGGCCTGACCCGATCAGCAATTTCGGCCAAGTCACTCGAGATCCTGCAACAAGTCCCGTGAGACTACGGGAGGCGACAATGCCCAAATCTCCACGGCTCATAGTCAACCGCAATTCAAGCCAATCCCCAAACAGGGCTCCTGCACCCTTGTTCTTTGCCTCTCTCGGTGGTGTGTAGTTTAGGACAGGGGATTTGGAGTTGGCCAGACTTCGGGTTCAAACCTGGCCTCTCTCTGCTGCTGCTTCTTGGCCATGGGAATTTGCACAAGTCACTGAACTCTTTCCAACTGAAGAGTGGGCAAAAGTGTCATGTGTCTCATAGGTGACATTTAAGAGGGATAATTTTGGTAAAGTCTTACGACTTCCTTTCCATACATGAGGATTACAGCTAAGATTCAAATGACAACAACATAATCTGACTTGGGCCAAATTCTTCCTCCTTACAAGAGTTTAATCGAGGTGAAAGCCATATCACATAAAATCAATCATTTTAAAGTGAACAATTCAGTGGCATTTTGTACATTCTCAGTGTTGCCCAACGCCATCTCTATTCCAAACATTTCATCACCTCAAAATGAACTCAGCTGCCCATTAAGCAGTTCCTCTTTATTCTCCTGTGCTCTGGACCCTGACCACCACCAACTTGCTCTCTTTCCATGGATTTACCAATTCTGGACATTTCAGATACATGTCATTATGTACTGTGACCTTTTGTGTCTGGCCTCTGATCCAGCCCAGGGTTTCCAAGGTCCTTCCATGCTGTCCAGCGCATCAGTACTTCATTCCTCTTTTTGGCTGAGTAATAGTGCATTGTATGGACATGCCGTGCTTTGTGTGGCTCTTCACCTGTTTATGGACACTTGGAGTATTTACAGCTTTGGGCTATTGTGCATAGTGCTTCTATTAATAATATCATATGATTTTTGTATCCTTTGTTTGCTTGTTTTTTTTGGGGGGTAGGGTGGGGGAAGGTATTGAACCCAGGGACCCTTAACCACAGAGTCACATCAAGAATCAATGAAGAGCCAGGCACGGTGGCGCGCTTGCCTGTAATCCCCATCGCTTGGGAGGCTGAGGTAGAGGATCGCGAGTTCAAAGCCAGCCTCAGCAATGGTGAGGCACTTAGTAACTCAGTGAGACCCTGTCTCTAATAAAATACAAAAAAGGCTGGGGATGTGGCCCAGTGGTCGAGTGCTCCTGAGTTCAATCTCTGGTACCTGTGGGGGTGGGGGTGGGAAGAATCAATGAAGGAGGGGGATGGGGTTGTGGCTCAGTGGTATGAGCGCTTGCCTAGCAAGTGTGAGGCACTGGGTTCGATCCTCAGCACAGCATAAAAAAATAAATAAATAAAATAAAGATATTGTATCTATCTACAACTTAAAAATATATTAAAAAAAAAAGAATCAATGAAGGAGCATGGACAATAGCTAGGACCAGGAAAAGTCCTGGTCTTTTCTGACTGTACACTGTAAAATATGTGGAAATAAAGGGTGATTAAAGAAAGGTCCAGGGCTGGGGTTGTGGCTCAGCGGTAGAGTGCTCACCTAGCACGCACACAGCCCGAATTCCATCCTCAGCACCACGTAAAAATAAACGCATTGTGTTCAACTAAAGCAAGTAAATAAATAAATTAATTAATTTAAAAAAAAAAAAGGTCCATGCTTTGAGTTGTCTGTTGCTGTACTGCCCCCACTTGTAGTA
The DNA here is from genome assembly GCA_025594165.1 of Tamias sibiricus. Lineage (NCBI taxonomy): Eukaryota > Metazoa > Chordata > Mammalia > Rodentia > Sciuridae > Tamias > Tamias sibiricus. The sequence goes on from CM046660.1 coordinate 5,855,585, forward strand.
TGTTCATTGAGGTAACCAGGTCATTTGTCTTTTAGTGTGTTCCACATTCCACATTTGCTGACTGCCACCCTGAACTGTCATTAAGCATGTTCTATTCTGGTTTCTGTAAGCTGGTGGTTGAATTCAGCACCTTAATCAAATTTGTTTTCTTCTTACAGATTTAGAAGTGCATGTATATATGTGTTTGGCAAAATGACTTTGTTGTATTCTTTATTAGTAGGTCCATATCTGGTTGGATAGGGGCTGGTGATGATTTGTTAAGTGTTGTAAAACTATGATATATTTTTAAAAATATTTATTTGTTTATTTTGGTTGTACACAATGCCTTTATACTTTACATGGTGCTGAGGTTCGAACCCGGGCTGCGCACGTGCTAGGCGAGCGCTCTACTGCTGAGCCACAATCCCAGCCCCGATATTTTTTCATTCCTCTTTGTTTTTTAGTTGGCATATTACTGTAATGAGAAATAGCCCCTCTTTTGTTAGTTAGTTCCTCACCCAGAGGCATAGTTCACATGGGAAGAGTGAGATAGATGTTTAATGTCTTCTCTTTACATACCAGTTTTCAAAGTAGTCAGCCATCTGTATCCATGGGATTCAACCAACTGTGGATCTGGAATACATAGGAAAAAAGGGACTGAACATATGCAAATTTCTCTCTTGTCATCATTCCCTAAGAAATACAGTATGACAAGTATTGAGATAGATTTACATTGTAGTTGGAATTAGAAGTAACCTAGAGATGATTTACAGTATGTGGGAGGATGTATGTAGGTTATGTGCAAATAATATGACAATTTTAGGTTGGATGTGGTGGCACACACCTGTAATCCCAGTGAATCAGGAAGCTAGGGCAGGAGGATGGCAAGTTTGAGGCCAGCCTCAGCAACATAGTGAGGCCCTAAGCAACTTAGTGAGACTCTGTCTCAAAAAATAAAAAGGGGGACTGGGATTGTGGCTCAGTGGCAGAGCACCCGCCTCGCACGTGCGCGGCCCGGGTTCGATCCTCAGCACCATGTAAATATAAATGCATTGCATTGTGTACAACTAAAGTAAATAAATAAATATTTTTTAAAAATAAATAAATAAATAAATAAAATAAAAAGGGCTGGGGATTCAGTCCCCAGTACCAAAAAAACAGAGACATTTTATGTAAAGGTCTTAAGCATCTGTGGATTTTGGTATCTGCAGGAGGTTCTGAACCAATCCTGCATGAATACTGAGGGATGACTGTAATGAATTGGTTCACTAGCATTCTCCAGTGGTGATCCTTTCTTTTTCTTTATAAAAGTATTGTGGCGGGCTGGGGTTGTGGCTCAGCGGTAGAGCGCTCGCCTAGCACGTGCGCTGCCCGGGTTCGATCCTCAGCACCACATACAAATAAACGCATCGTGTACAACTAAAGCAAATAAATAAATATTTTTAAAAAAGTATTGTGAGAATTGGGTTGTAGCTAAGTGGTAGAGCATTTATTTTCCTGGCATGCAAGAGGCCCTCGGTTTGATACCCAGCACCACAAAAACAAACAAAAACCCCACATCATTATGGACTCATGGACTTATGCACATTAGCCATATTTCAATCTTTGTTATTATTGACCTGAAACCCTCAGGTTAATATGTTCCACCTTTGTCAGTGGGAACCTCTGCAAGTCAGTTCTTGAGTCCTTTTGACATGACTTTAATGGGTTTTGAGAGCTTCCTTGTTATCTGTACAGACAAGATGTTCCAGGCCTAGGTTGTGTGTTTCCTGCCCCAAGCCTGGAATGTGGCCCCCACAGAGCCCTGATTCCTGTTGATGGGAAATGACATCTGGAGACCCCTGTTTGGGTACAAAAAGCTGTCACTGCCACTTTGCTGGATATTGTTCCAGGCCTTCTCAGAGGACAGAGCTAGAAATGTTTTGAGTTTTTATTGTTTTTCTTTTCTTTTTTCAGTACTGGGGATTAAACTCAGGGGTACTTTACCACTGAGCTATGTCCCTAGCCTTTTTTATTTTTAATTTTGAGACAGGGTCTTGCTAAGTTGCTGAGACTAGCCTTGAACTTGCAATCCTCCTGCCTCAGCCTCCCAGGTAGCTGGGATTACAGGTGTGCATTACCATGCCTGGATTTTGATATTTTTAATTCAAATTCAGGACTACATGTTTTTTTCCCCCTAATCTTGACTTTCTCTAACTTTCTCCCAGGTGAGAATCTCTGATTCTCAATGACACCAGGTATAATAAAATTGAAATATTGCATACTTACTCGTTTGCTTTATACCACATCCTCAGAATCATATGAGTACTATAAATAGTTTGAGATATGCATAAATTTTGCATTTTTCCCCTGTGGAATATGTCCCTCTAGAGATGTATAGACAAATTGCAGTGTTTAAATGTCATTTGGACTCATTCCTCTCTGTGTAGTTATGTTACTAATTAGACATAGATTCTTTTGTTTCACTGTAGATTTTTAGGCATTGCTTTAAATTTTTAAGATTTTATAATTATGTATTGTGTAGCTTCTCAAAGTCTGCAAAGAATTCTGAATATGAGTTTTTTATCAAGAAATTTTAGCTCATTGGGTTGGGGGTATAGCTCAGCGCTTGCCTAGCTGGTATGAGGCTTTGGGTCCCATCCCTAGCATGAGAAGGAAAGAAGAAAAGAAATTATAGGTCACTAATAATGAAAATCTACAGTTTTTATACATTCTCCTTTTAACAAATAGGCAAAAAATTATTAGAGTTCTTTTCTCTCACCATTTCTGACTTCACAGCACCACTCCTAAGAAGTAAAATAATATGCACAAGTTGTCCAAAAGGCATCTTTCCTGGGGATGGTCAGCGTGTCTGGTGTCCATGTCTGCTGAGGGGCAGGTACATGTAACTGTGCACTGATGATCCCCTCTGGAAAGACAGCAAGTCACAGAAAACTCCATGCCATCTCAATGGTCATTTTGAGTTCTCACTAAATTTAATCAAGGGCCAATCATTAGAAGGGTTCATTTCAAAGAAAGGAAAAGCCAATTTTTGGTTGTCTTAAATTTATTTTTCCTTTTAACTGATAAGGAGTTCAGAGAGCTTATTCTATTTTAATTCATACAGTCTTACACATTTTTGTATTTCCCAGGTAACAGCCAAATATTAAAGGAACATTGTCAAAGAATATTAATTGGGTTGATGAAACAGGAATTCATCAAACTAATTATAACTGAAAGAACATTTTTGCCACCAGTGCAATTTTTAAAATTTTATTTATTTTAATTTGTTATATATGACAGTAGAATGCATTTCAATTCATAGTACACATACCGAGCACAATTTTTCATGTCTCTGGTTGTATACAAAGTAGAGTCACACCATTTGTGTCTTCATACATGTAATTGGGGTAATGACATCCATCTCATTCCACCATCTTTCCTACCCCCATGTCCCCTCCCTTTTCCTCCCTCCCCTTTGCCCTATCTAAAGTTCCTCCATTCCTCCCATGCTCCCCCATCCCCATTGTGGATCAGCACCCTCATATCAGAGAGAACATTTGGCATTTCGTTTTGGGGATTGGCTTACTTTGCTTAGCATGATATTCTCCAGCTCCATCCATTTACCTGCAAATGCCATGATTTTATTCTCTTTTAATGTGGAGTAATATTCCATTGTGTATACATACCACAGTTCCTTTATCCATTCATCTACTGAAGGGCATCTAGGTTGGTTCCACAATTTAGCTATTGTGAACTGTGCTGCTATAAACATTGATGTGGCTGTGTCCCTGTGGTATGCTGTTTTTAAGTCCTTTGCCACCAGTGCAGTTTTGAGAAATTATTCTAAATTATTAACTGTATAAATTTATCTCTATTATTTTGTTGAATGTATTTTTTTTTCTAAAAAGTTGCCTACATTTGTTTTTATTTTTTTTTATTTTTTTCTTCTATTTATTTATTTGGTCCTGGGGATTGGATCCAGAGGCATTTTACCACTGAGCTGTATCCCAGACTTTTTTAAATTTTCTTTTTCTTTCTTTCCTTTTTTTTTTTTTTTTTTTTTCTTTTCTTTTTTTTTTTCTCTTTTTTTGGATAGATAAAGATCAGGTCTTGCTGTTGCCCAGGCTGGCCTGGATCTTTTGGGCTCAAGCGGTCCTCCTACCTCAGCTTTCTGAGTCTGGGACTACAGCTAGGATACAGGTGCTGCTGTTCCTAGCCCTTTTTGTTGTTGTTGTTTGTTTGTTTTGTTTTTCGGTGCTAGGTATCAAACTCGGTCTCATTCAGGCTATAGGCAAGTACTGTGCAGAGAATGGCTTTGAACTTGTAATCCTCCTGCTTCAGCCTCCCAAGTAGCTGGGATTAGCATGTGCCACACACCTGGCTAGCTCTTAGGGGTTTTTTTGTTTGTTTGTTTGTTTGTTTGTTTGTTTTGGTATTGATACCGAGGATTGAACTCAGGGGCACTTAACCATTGAGCCACATCCCCAGTACCGCCCTTTTTTTAAAAAAAAAAAAAACCTATTTTTTTTTTAGTTGTAGTTAGACACAATACCTTTATTTTATTTATTCATTTTTATGTGGTGCTGAGGATTGAACCCAGGGCCTTGCACGTGCTAGGTGAGCACTCTACCACTGAGCCACAAACCCAGCCTTCCAGTCCTTTTTTTTTTTTTTTTTAATATTTTTATTTATTTGCTTTAGTTGTACACAATGTGTTTTATTCAATGCGTTTTATTTGTACGTGGTGCTGAAAATCGAACCTGGGTCGCCCACGCGCTAGGCGAGCGCTCTACCGCTGAGCCACAATCCCAGCCCCCTCCAGTCCTTTTTATATCTTATTAGAGATAGGGTCTCGCTGAGTTGCTGAGGCTGGCTTTGAATTCAAGATCTTCCTGTCTCAGCCTCCTGAGCTGCTGGGATTAGGCATGTGCCAATGTGCCCAGCTAGCTCTCAAAAAAAAAAAAAAAATTTTTTTTTTGGTACCAGGGATTGAACTCAGGGACACTTGACCACTGAGCCACATCTCCAGCCCTATTTTGTATTTTATTTAGAGACAGGGTCTCACTGAGTTGCTCAGCACCTCACCGTTGCTGAGGCTGGCTTTGAACTTGTGATCCTCCTGCCTCTGCCTCCCAAGCCACTGGGATTATTTTAATTTTTAATGCAAGACAAATCTACAATGAGCCTTTGTGCATCCTTCTTTTAATACTATGGCAAAAAAAAAAAAAAAAAAAAAAAAAAAAAGAAGAAGAAGAAGAAGAAGAAAAGCATTTCTAATAGAACCCTGTCAGCTGCTCTAACTGTTCACCCCTAGATCATTGGTGCTTCTCTTTTTGCTGGGTTCAGTCACCTTCACTGTAAGCCCATAGAATTTCCCTGTCCCATATCTTTTTGTTTCTTTGGGGGGGGGGTGCCAGGGATTGAACTCAGGGTCACTTGGCCACTGAGCCACATCCCCAGCCCTATTTTTATATTTTATTTAGAGACAGAGTTGCTTAGTGCCTTGCTTTTGCTGAGGCTGTCCTCTAACTTGCAGTCTTCCTGCCTCAGCCTCCTGAGCTACTGGGATCACAGACGTGTGCCACCATGCTCATCCCTTCCTGTCTCGTTCACATGACTGCTCACAGGTACTGGAAACAGCAGTCTCATACTGAACTCAAGTTGGACAACACCAGATCCCAAACCTGCTTTTCTCCATTCCTTTTTATCCTCTGGGCAAGCCACTGTGTAAAATCTTTAACCTTTCTGATTTCACTTAGTGTATAATAAATATATAACCCCCAGTATATAGGAAATATGTTTTACTAAGGTTCAACAACCAATGGCTTAAATTATTTGAGAAGTCTGCTTTCTGTTGAAGGCAGCGAGGCACCTCCCCTCTGTATAAATTATGCACTTGGAAAATAGGGCTAGCAAGTGTGAGACATGAATAATTGATAATTAAGCTTTCCTAATGATGAATTACTGCAGATGTTGTTCTTAGTGTTTTTTTAAGTGTGGATGGGTCACTTTCAAGAGTTCCTCAGTTGGTGGCTTTGATTGGGCTGCTATTGCTCAAAGAATGTTAATTCAAGGATTGCCTCACTTAGTGGCAAGTGATCTTATCCACATTGTTTTGTTCCATAGGTATTTTCAGACTAAAGCTCCCTTTAAAAACGAATGTTCTTGGGGCTGGGGATATAACTCAAGTTGGTAGAGTGCTTACCTTGCATGCACAAGGCCTTGGGTTCAATCCCTAGAACCACAACAAACAAACAAACAAACAAATAAATGTATGTTCATTTCTGTTTCCTGTTAGAGTTGTCTCTGTACACCTCCCCGTGGCTGCTTCACAGGCTGGAGTGCTGTACTTCATTTTTTCAGTTTGCTGTAAATCTTTAACATGATTTGCAGCTGACTGAGGGAGTCAGACATTTTTTAGCTGTCTTACACAAACAAGGCTTTGTCCTTTCATAAGTTCTCACATCGTTTGAGGGCTGGGGTATGTGAGAGCATGGATAACTTCATTGTTAGTCCTCCGACAGCTTCCTTTAGAACTGGTCATGGAAATGTGGGGTGAGAGGCATTTGTATGATCATCCGAGGGAAAGTGTATTCCCAGGTTGAAGTGTCAGTGTCCCTAAGCCTCCCTAGCTGACTTAGCAGTGCCATCACGTCCTGGCATGGTTCCCTGGTCTGTTTGGATGAGGCGGAGGAGAACTGTGACTCCTGACTCATGATGCATTGGGCTGTTGTGTTATGTGGGAAATGCCCTTGCCCCCTGTCTGGTTAAGGAGCAGAGAGGGGCAGCTGGCTTTGACTGACATCTCTGCAGCCCTGGCCATCAGCCCTGTTAGTGAATGTGAGGTTGAGAGGGTGTGCTGTTTCCTTCCATAGCACTGACCTGGTGCTGTTAAACTCTAATCTCTGTGATGTCGATAGGTAAAACCAGCAACAGCTGTGTTAGTTGAATTCATATATTCCAGTGAAAGTATCGTATGTTCTACAGCAAGTTAAGGTATGAGGGGCCTTCATCACAGGGATGATGGAGGTATAGAATGGCAGGTGCTGAGGCTTCAGCATGTGGGTGTGAGCTGGCGAATGAAAACCTAGGCAGCTGACTTATGTGAACATGCTGGTACCCACAGTTAAGATTCCCAGAAACATGCAATAACTACTTCAGGTTTAAAGAAAAAAATTAGGGAAAGCCAGGTGCGGTGGTGCACTCTTGTAATACCAGTGGCTCAGGAGACTGAGGCAGGAGGATTGCAAGTTCAAAGTCAGCCTCAGCAACTTAGTGAGGCCCTAAACAACTTAGCAAGACCCTGCCTGTAAATAAAAATGGCTGGGAACATGGCTCAGTGGTTAAGCACCCCTGGGTTCAATCCCTTGTACCAAAATAAATAAGTAAAAAAATAAAACAATAACAAAAAATATCAGGGAAAAATACATACACTCACTCACAGGCATTGTGGGGCCTTCTGGCCTTTATTTTAAACAGATCATTATTAAGACACAAGACTATTAAAAAGAAAACAATGATCTATTTTTTGTTTTCTTGATTTCTCCCTGCTGTGATTTTGCTTGTTTTTTTTGCCACTGTCCCAAATCAGAAAGAAAACGCTTCGGGGTTAGAAATTGCTCTAATTATTATGATTATTTTATATTATTTATTTATTTATTTATTTATTTATTGGTACTGGGGATTGAACTCAGGGGCACTGGACCACTGAGCCACATCCCCAGCCCTTTTTTGTATTTTATTAGAGACAGGGTCTCACTGAGTTGTTAAGTGCCTCGCCATTGCTGAGGCTGGCTTTGAACTCCCAATCCTCCTGCCTCAGCCTCCCAAGTGCTGGGATTACAGGCGTGCGCCACCGCGCCCGGCTAAATTGCTCTAATTATTTGTTGATAGTGTTAACATTTTTTCCCAAATATTTATTTATTTGTTTTTAGTTGTACACAATGCCTTTAGTTTTACATGGTGCTGAGGATTGAACCTGGGCCGCACACATGCTAGGCGAGCACTCTACCCTTGAGCCACAACCCTAGCCCCCAACATGTTTGTTTTTGTTTTTGTTTCAGTACTGGGGATGGAACCCAGGCCTTGTGCATGCCAGGCAAGCACTCGACCACATTTTAAATTATATTTTGAGAAAGTGTCTTGCTAAGTTGCTGAGGCTGATCTTCAACCAGCAATCCTCCTGCCTCAGTCTCCCGAATAGCTGGGGATTATAGGTGTGCACCACTGTGCCTAGCTAACATTTTTTTTAGTCAGCTCTTTTGCTGTGTTCAATGTGATTGCCTTCTGCTTGTCTGATTTTTTTCTTTTATTTTTCTTTCTGTTTGTCCTTCTTAGGCAGCTATTTTGCCAGTCACTTCATCATGGGAGGAGAAAAATTTGACTCAACACATCCTGAAGGTTACCTGTTTGGCGAGAACAGCGACCTGAACTTCCTAGGGAACAGACCAGTTGCGGTAGGGCTGTAATCTCTTTGCTTCCCTGTGGGGCTCAAGTGACCAGTTCCAGCAACCATGTAGAAAGCAAGTTTGCCACTGATGGCTCAGCAGGTTGTGGCCTGGTCTGAGCTGAGGAGCCAGCGGTGTTGGTGCTAGAAGAGACCTGGGGAAGGCCGGCCTTCTGGGCAAGGGCGGTCAAGTGTCCACATGAAGCTTTCCTCGGACTGGAGCTCTACCCACTGGACACCCCCACTTGCCCTCAATTCTGGTTATCTGTCTCTTTCTCTGTTTACTGTCTTCCTCCCCTTTAGGAAGTACTGTCGAGTGCCAGATCTCGAGCAGAGCCTGGTCCATCTTGACAAGCCTTGCCAACATTGTTGAATGAGTGACTGAAAGTTTCCCTTGGTGCCTGAATTGATATTAGAATTTGTCTCTCAGTTGTTTGTTCAGCTTATTTTGTTGAACTTTATTTTTTATTTATTTATTTATTTATTTATTTATTTAGGTACCAGGGATTGAACTCAGGGGCGCTCAACCACTGAGCCACATCCCCAGCCCGTTTGTTTGTTTGTTTGTGTTTCGGTATTTTATTGAGAGACAGAGTCTCATTGAGTTGCTGAGTGCCTCGCCATTGCTGAAGCTGGCTTTGAACACGCGAGCCTCCTGCCTTAGCCTCCCGAGTGCTGGGATTACAGGCATGTGCCACCACGCCCAGCTATGAACTTTATTTTTTTAAGTGATTCTCCTCCCTCAGCTTCCTGAAGACCTGGGGCTATAGGCATGCACCATTGTGCTTGGCTCTGTAAACTTTCATCGAGTACCTTCTTATACCCAGAATGGGGCTTTATGACAGTAGCTGCTGCATGGCTTTGAGTGGCTGCTGTGCACTAAGAAAGGTCCTCGAGGCTTTCTGAGAGTCTTCTCCCTATGAAGACTCGCTGGTCAGAAGACTTCTAGCCACTTACATTTCAACAGAGAGAAATCCTAGGGTCCAAGAGATGAACACTAGTAGCAGCTAGCATTTAGGAAGTACACACTGTGTTTGAGGCCCTATTCCTGGTGTGGTTTTGTTTTGTTTTGGCACTGGGGATTGAACACCAGAGGCACTTAACCATTGAACCATACCCCTAGCACTTCTTATTTTTTATTTTGAGACAGGGTCTTGCTAAGTTGCTCAGGCTGGCCTTGAACTTGTGATCCTCCTGCTTTAACCTCCATAGTTGTGTGCCACCATGCCTGTCTGTTCCTAGTGTTAGATACACATTTTTCTCAAAGTTGTATAACTAGGTTTGCCTAGCCCCAAATCCACAATCTTTCCATTACCTCAGGCTATTTTGCCTTTCTCAAGAAACATCCAGCTTAGTGGAGCAGACAAAATATAAACAGAAAATGATTGAATTACAGTAAAGATCTGAAGTGATCAGTATTGTAGGAATTGAGAAGTGGAAAAAGAGAACAGCTAGGGCAGATTGCTTGGTGGTTGTTGAGGACATTGGACAGGTGCGGGGAGTTGAGTAGGGCTTTGAAGAATGGCTGCTTAACAAGGTAGGTGGGAAAGAAACTTCCCAGGAATGACACAGAGTACAAGTCTGAAAACATTCATGGTTTCTGTGGGATCAACAAACATTTACTGAGCAATTGCTGTGTCAGGTTGTTGGTACTTGGGATTGAACCCAAGACCTTATACATGCTAGGCAAGTGCTCTACCAGTGAGCTATATCCCCAGCTCATGGTTTGTTCTGCCTTGGAACAAATAAAGAAACCAGTCTGGCCTGATGGCAAAACACGATTGAAAAGGTAGGTAGGGACTCTTGTTACCTTGAGAGGTTTTCACCCTTTCCTATAGGACATGGGGAGTGTTTTAAGATTCTTTGGCAGGTAAGTGACCTGGTGATGGTCTTCCATTTTGGGATTTAATTACAAATTGTTTTTGTCATTTTCTTTCTACTTGGGTTGACCTCTCTTCTAATTTAGTCTGGCAGTACTCTTCAAAATACCAAATCCCTTCTGCTGCAAATCAAGTTATGCCAACTAATACTGATCAAATGCATGCCTTGATTCTCCTGCTCCTGACTTAGCAATTAGAGTAGGAAGAACTTTCTTTTTTTATGATACTCAGATAAGGATTTTTCCTCACTCACCAAAAATCTGCTCATGCTGAGAAAATGGAGTGTAGTTCAGTGGTAGAGCGCTTGCTTAGCATGTGCGAGGCACTGGGTTTGATCCTCAGCACCGCATAAAAAGTAAATAGATAAAATAAAGGTATTGTGTCTATCTGTCGCGAAGTTATAAGGGGTTGAGGTCTTTAGCCCCCTGCCCCGTACCCGGGATGGACCTCTTTTGTCCAGCAAAAGAGGCCAGAGAGGCCTACCCCAACGAAGAGACTAGATTGGGAAAGCGAAGGCCGCCGATATTCCCTCCCCCTCACCTTTAGAAGGCCCAGAAACATACCGGGAGTCCAGTCAGTGGGTGCTGGAACTCGGTTTATTGAGGAAGTTGGAGCCATTGGCCTATCCTTGGGGTGGTTTCAGTTCTCACAGCCACGCCCCTGCCTAGCCTAGGTCCGGTAACAGGGCGTGGTAATGTGGCAAGCAGCCAGAAAGCCAGAGCTTTTTCATCCCCTTGGCAGACAGTGTAAAGTCCCAACATATCTACAACTAAAAAATTAAAAAGAAAGAAAAGGACTCTTTCTTATTATATGGATTTCCTGTCATCTTCATCTGTTTCTTTCCTCTGATGTCAGAATAGATTATATGTTTTCAAAGGATTTTTTTTTTTTTTTTTGCCTATAGATGATTCTAAAATAAGCAGATGCTTCTTTGGGTTCATTTTGAGGTTTATGCTGGCTGGCACATGGGCCTGAAGTGAGCCACCTGCGTACACCTCTGAGGAGGCCTGATCTCTGCCTGAATTACCAGGGAGTAGCCTTGACCTTGAGGTTTTTTTCTAAGGGAGTATCGACATTGGTGTTTTTCTTGCTGTTTTAGGTAGCAATCACTAAGCATGCTTAATGCTGTATGGAGCAAATTTTTGAAAAAACATACTATAATTTCACATTAGGAAAGAAAATCAAAGTAACTTCAAATAGCTATTCAAAATATACAGAATAAATGTAGCATGCTTCCCTTTTCTTTCCCTACATGTTGTTTGATAATAATAATGGCTAGCATTTATTGAACACTTCCTAATCTGCCAGGCCTGGTTGTCCTAAGCACTTCACATGTGTTATCTATCTCATTATGTCCTCGCAGCTAGTGAGGAAGGTCCTCATTGACAGGTGAAGCACTTGAGGCACAGAGAATTTCAATGACAATTACCAAACCAGGTGTGGTGGCACATGCCCGTGATCTCAGTGACTGGGGAAGCGAGACAGGAGGATCACATGTTCAAGACCAGTTTGGGCAACTTAGTTTAGTTTCAGTCTCAAAATAAAAAATAAAAAGGGCTGGGGATGTAGCTCAGTTGTAGAGTACCCCTGGTTTAATCCCCATTAGCAAAACAAAACAAAACAAAACAAAAAGATTGCCAAGCCTATAAGAGCTCGAGTCAGGATTTGAAACTAGCAGTCTGGCTCTGGAAAGTGAGCCGCTCTGCCATTTCTGTAAGAAGGTCAGGTGTATTTGGGGTCTCTGCCCACATCTTGTCTGTGAGTCCATTTGTGTATATCACCAAGTAGTGCAGCTTGTAGGTTTGGGTGGAGATCTAAAAGTAGAACGGTGGTTTGACGTGCTCTCCTGGAGCATCCCTGTGAGGGTGCGCATGTGGTGTGTAATTCCATCTGCCAGCTGACCTCTGGGTTTTGCCATGACTGCTCTTCCCACTTGGTTAGGGAACAGCCCGGAGACCTGAGGATCGACGAGAAGCCTTATTGCTGAAGAGCTGACTTCCACTGTCCAGTGGCAGAGCTGGGTGTCAGCAGCAAGCATCAGGTTGCAGAGCAGAGAAGACAGCCTTTCAAAGACACCCAGCAGCATGCCTTGAGTGGCTCCTCTTTCCAGAGAGAATGAACATGGGTGGAGAAATATGTTAAAATGAATTGTCATATTAAGATAGAAATGCCTTTGACTTCCGGCTTCCTGGGATTTCTTGTCATTTCCAAATAAGCAGACTAAAAGTGTGTCATTTGACTGAGCTATCACTTGGTCTGTAGTTGTATTTGTTTTGTTTGTAGTACTAGAAATTGAACCCAGGGTGCTCTCCACTGAACTACACCCCCAGCCTTTTTTATTTTTTAAAATTTTGAGATAGGATCTCACTAAGTTGCCCAGGCTGACTTCAAACTTGCCATTTTCCTGCCTCAGCCTCATGAGTAGTGGGGATGACACAGTCATGAGCCACTGTGCCTCGCTAAATCTGTAGTTTTACTGGAGTGCTATGGATCTACCACTTTTAGGATAATCTGTCAAAGCAAATTTATTATCAAGTGTTAAGGATCAGATTTAAAGAAACTAGAGAGTATGTGTATGCAGAGAGACAGTTGAAGAGAGTGGGAATAAAAATTTCAAGTTTTATTTATATCTTGCCATTAAACTCTCTGTAACCTTGGCAAGTTCATCACTCGGGCTCTTAAATTACCCACTGGCAAAATGGTGTTGATTCTGACTTTGGAGGAATGTGGTGCTCAGAAGATGCCTTGGGATTACTGGATGAAAAGCAGCCTGGGGCAGCGAGACCTACAGTCGCCAACCTTTGAACTCAGTTATGGGTGGAGGGCATGCACACTGGGTTTTTGTTTGCTTGTGTTTTTTTTTTTTTTGTTGTTGTTGGTGGTGCTGGGAATCAAACTCAGGACCTGTGTGTGCTAGGCAAGTGCTCTACCACTGAGGTCCACTCCCTGCCGTATGCTGGGTTTTAAGTGCTGTCTTTTTTTTCTTTTTCTTTTTCCCCTCAGTATTGGGGATTTAACCCAGGGTTGTTTGACCACTGAGCCACATCACCTTAAGTGCCGTCTTGGTAGGTAACTGGGACTTCCAAAGGTCTTTCATTCTGGTCCCTGTATGCTGGATCTAAGGCCTCTGGGAATCAGTAATGAAATGTTAATTGAAGACCATTCCATTCCTGCCTCAGTGCAGGAATTGCCGCTTTGCTCCCTTATTGAGTTAGATCTTGTTTTGTTGAGATAATCACTGAAGCTCTAAGTTATTTGGAGCTTTAGTGACTTTGGATTGTCAAAGTGTGAAGCAGTGCCTTAGTTCTACCTGCCATTGTAGCCAGGAATTCACACTTTTCCTTTCATCTCAAGGGAAACCCTTGAGTTGTAGTCTCCCTCCCAGCAATCCATGCCATCCTAGCTGCTCCATGCCATCCTGGGCACTCCTCACCATCCTGGATGCTCCTCCATTGGCCACTGGTATGCTCCCTCCCCCAGACCCTGCTGCAGACATGCAGGGCTGAGGGCACTGGTAAGAACCCAGATACACATGGTATGCTTTTCTCCTCTCTTCAAGAGGAATACCAAAAAGCTGCACTAAATCCAGTTTCTGTAAATAGACCACTTTTATTTACATGTGCAAGAGGTAAAAGGGTTTCTGCTTTGTTTTGTTTTCCAGTGCTGGAGGTGGAACCTCCTATGGCCTTGCATATGCCAGGCAAGTGCTCTACCTCTGAGCTGCAGCCCAAGAGCAATCTATTTTTTTTTTTTTTCTCTTTTTTTTTGTGGTACCGGAACTTGAACCCAAGGGACATTGTACCACTGAGCTATATCCTCGGTCCTTTTTAACATTTTTTTCTTTAATTTTGAGACAGCATCTCTCTAAGTTGCTGAGGTGACTTTGAACTTGTGATCCCAGCTTCTATGGCCGCTGGGATTTACAGGTGTGGCTACAAACCTGGCATTTTGCCCTTCTCTCTCTGACGGTGGAGAAGGTCACAGTCACAGGCAGCTTTGCCACTGATTAGCTTTGAGCCTCAATTTCCTCATTAAAAAATGTACCTTTCTTGCAGGAATATTTTAAGAACTCAAAAATTGATAACTATTATGATCTAATTAATGTTTTAGAAAGTTACCTCTAAAAATTACCGTACAATATAGAGAATGAATCAAAAAGCCAGGAAATAAAGAGACCAGTTTGGAAGTGATTTATTTTAGCGAAGGAGGAAAAGACATGACATGCCTGAACTCTAGGATAACAGCATTAAACATACTTGCAGTCCGGCTGGGGCGCTGTGGCAGTGTGCCTTGAGGGAAGGGCATGAAGGGCGCCCCGTGAGGAGCCCCTCTGTGAGGCACGCTCCAGTTTCCTCTGGAGGTCCTTTATGCCCTGCACCTGGTCCCCTTTCTCAGTGGCTCACAGTCCAAGAACCCTGAGGCTGCCTGTCCTGAGGCTGAAGCCCTTGCTTCTTTCCTGTGCCCATCCATAGGGGTGAGGCTGGGTGTTTGTCTTTCCGCTTCCTCCTTCCTTTGTAGTTGTGCTGCGGTTGTTTCTGGTGGTGCTTTGGCAGTATTGAGTAGAGTGTGGCTGTGCGTCCCCTTTGGCCCAGCAGTTTTCCTTCTCTGAGTCTCTGCTACAGAAATACTTTAAAGAGTATGAAGCAATTCCTATTTACAATATGTATTGTGGCATTAATTGTAGTAGTGAAAAACTACAAAATGTCCAAATGACCATTTTAGGGGAAAGGTCAAGAAATTATAATGCATCCACATTATGAACCCGAATGAGGTAGATCTGTGTCCCCTGAGATAAACATGCCCATAACACATTTACTGAACAAAGCAAGTTGCAATATATGATGAAGAGTCTGATTTCATTTCTTACAAAATAACAATATATGAATATGTGTGCATTGATTTATATACAGAGAGATTTTATAGCTATATAAAAATACATACCAGAACAGTGCATTTAAACTATTACAGCAGGGAGCGGGTATTTACTTTTTATTAATTATCTTTTTTTGGTTGTAGATGGACACAATAGCTTTATTTTATTTGTTTTTATGTGGTGGGGAGGATCGAACCCCGTGCCTTGCCTGTGCCAGGCAATCACTCCACCACTGAGCCCCAGCCCCAGCCTGGTTATTTACTTCTTTTTTTTTTTTTTAATATTTATTTATTTGCTTTAGTTGTACACAATGCGTTTTTATTTTTACGTGGTGCTGAGGATCAGACCTGGGCTGCACATGTGCTAGGCGAGCGCTGTACCACTGAGCCACAACCCTAGCCCCTGGTTATTTACTTCTTAAGTTCACATTCTTCAGTGTTATTCAAATTTTCTCCAGTGAGCATGTTTTTATTTATCTTTTGTACCTTTATTTTATTTATCTATTTTTATATGGTGCTGAGGATCGAACCCAAGGCCCCACACATGGTAGGCAACTGCTCTACTGCTCAGCTACAACCCCAGCCCGCGTTTTTATTTTTAAATAAAAGCATTTCAATTTTTTTTAAAAATAGAGATGAGGATATTTCTGAACAGAGGAAGGAAATAGGTCTAAGAGAATATGTAGAAGTAGGACAATTAAGGAAGTTCACAAAGTAATAGTTTTAATTTTTTAGTGATCTACAGAAAAGGTGGGGTCTGCTGAGACGGGTTGGTATACATGCCAGGAAGTCGTTTGGGGACTTGTAGAAAATGAGGTAAGGCAGAAAAAGCCTGGCAAGGAGAGGGGTCGGGAGCTTCATCTTGGCACTGAGGCATGCTGACCCACCTTTAGAAAGCCTGGATTCAGTATGGATGTGACTTGCTCTTAACCACCAGAAAGTAAGAGGAAACCCAGCCTAGAGAAGAACTGAGCTGGGAATGAATTCACACTTTGTAAATGGCTTAGAGCTTTACAGAGAATGTCACTTAAGGAATTTTTTAAAATAGCATTCTTAACCTGGCACAGTAATGTACGCCTGTAATCCCAGCTACCTGGGAGGCTGAGGAAGGAGGACCATAGTTTGAGGCTAGCCTCAGCAGCTTAGTAAGACCCTATCCCAAAATAAAAATAAAAAGGGCTGGGGATGTAGCTCAGTGGAACAGCATCCCTGGGTTCAACCCTGATACCAAAATAATAGCTTCACTGAGAGACACTTCTTGGGTTTCTCATAGTAGAGTTACCATCTTTCCCTTGGTAATTAAGTATCTCAGAGAAAGATACTTTGAAACTTTTTTTTTTTTTTTTTTTTTTTTTTGTGGTACCGGGGATTGAACTCAAGGGCACTTAACCACTGGGCCACATCCCCAGCCCTTTTTTGTATTTTATTTAGAGACGGGGTCTCACTGAGTTGCTAAGTGCCTTGCCATTGCTGAGGCTGGCTTTGAACTCGCGATCCTCCTGTCTCAGCCTCCCAAAGTGCTGGGATTATAGGTGTGCGCCACCACGCCCGGCTTGAAACTTTTTTTTTAATGAGTCAGTTTATTCCTTTTTATATATTTTTTAATTTTTTAAATATTTATTTGCTTTAGTTGTACACAATGTTTTTATTTTTACGTGGTGCTGAGAATCGAACCCAGGCCATGCACGTGCTAGGTGAACACTCTACCACTGAGCCACAATCCCAGCCCCACTTTGAAACTTTTGCCTACATTCTTTTTCTTTTTTTTTTTTTTTTTTTGGTACCGAGGATTGAACTCGGGGGCACTCGACCACTGGGCCACATCCCCAGCCCTTTTTTGTATTTTATTAGAGACAGGCTCTCACTGAGTTGCTAAGTACCTCGCCATGGCTGAGGCTGGCTTTGAACTCACAATCCTCCTGCCTCAGCCTCCCTCAGCCTCCTGAGCTGCTGGGATTACAGGTACACACCACCACACCCGGCCAAAGTCCACTTCTTTAGACAACTTCTGATCACAGCTGGTGTGGGTCAGGTTCTCTGAGAGCAAAGCCTGAGATGGCAGTCTTGTGAAAGCCATTTTCTGAAGGCATGCCCTCCAGGGGAGGGGAAGCCGGTGGGGTTGCAGAACTGAGCAACAGTGTGGTCTCAGCAGAGATTCAATTCAGCTTGTCCCTGTAGGAAGGAAGCTTTTAGAGTGCAACATCTCAAGGTAGGGGCTGGCCTTCTCTACCCACACACTCCCAACAGTGTCTTTAGTTAGGGCTGGGGATATAGCTCAGTTGGTAGAGTGTTTGCCTCACATGCATAAAGCCCTGGATTCAATCCCCAGCACCACAAAAGAAAAAAGAAAAAAAAGTATCTTTAGTTGAACAAAAGTTCTAAATGTGAATGTAGTTCAATTTATTAATTTTTTATGTGGTGGTTTTTTTTTTTTTTTTTGGTACCAGGGATTGAACTCAGGGGCACTCCGCACTCAACCCCTGGGCCACATCCCCAATCCCTAGCCCTTTTTTGTATTTTATTAGAGACAGGGTCTCACTGAGTTGCTAAGTGCCTCGCCATTGCTGAGGCTGGCTTTGAACTCGCAATCCTCCTGCCTCAGCCTCCCAAGTGCTGGGATTACAGGCGTGTGCCACCGCGCCCGGCTCTATGTGGTGGTATTTATTATCTGCTATTTAAGAAATCTTTCCAGTGTCAAAATCATGAACTTGCTCTAATTTTCCTCCCATGGCTGTGCTTACCTTTCACATTTGGTTGCTATCCATTTGCAGTTGGTTTGAGGATATGATAGGATATAGGGGCAAAAAGTTTCTGGTTTTTTAATTCCTCGAGCACCAATTACTGAAAACGCCATCATCCTTTCCCTGCTGCATTGCCACGTGGCCTTTGCCATGCATCTGGTTTCTCCAGGAAAGAATCCTTTCATCTCCAGCCTGTGGGTGGGGTGGGGCAGACGTGGGCGGCTGAGCCAGATTGCCAGCACTCTGGGAGACTGTGGGGAAAGGGCTGAGACTTGGGCTTCCCCTTCCGTTTTCAGAAGGGTCCCCTTGGCTTTGCCTGGTGTCCCTGGGACACAGTTGTTCTGCTTGACTCCCTGGTAAGCGTCCAGTCTTCTTTTAGAGGTGAGGCAGGTGGTGGCCTGGCTGTGTAATACCTGGGGAAAAAAAGGGGGGGGGGGGGGGGTCCAGGTGCTTTCCCTATAGACTTCCCGTTTCCTCTTTCCAATCTCACTACGTCCCACTGTTGAGAGGATCCACTGCCTCCAATTCCTGAGCTTTTCTGCCATTTGGAGTTTCAGCCTTTTCTCCTAAATCAGTTTCCACCGTCTGTGACTTTCAGCTTCCAGGTTTTTGGGGTCATTTCCACTCCCATTCTCTCAGTTCTTGTGGGCTTATGCTTTTTTTTTTTTTTTTTTTTTTTTGTGGTACCGGGGATTGAACTCAGGGGCACTCGACCACTGGGTCACATCCCCAGCCCTTTTTTGTATTTTATTAGAGACAGGGTCTCACCGAGTTGCTAAGTGCCTTGCCATTGCTGAGGCTGGCTTTGAACTCGTGATCCTCCTGCCTCAGCCTCCCAAAGTGCTGGGATTACAGGCGTGCGCCACCGCGCCCGGCGGCTTATGCTTTTTGACCTTTTTTTTAAAAATTCCATTATTGCTCTGTCAGTAGAAATTCAGGTGCAGAGATGAATCAGTGAGTTTAATCTGCTGTGTTACCTGGGAGGCCCGTCGCATGCCGTCATGTCCAGTTCTTTTTAAGTTTTAAAATCTGTGCACATGGGTGCTGGTTGTTGAACTTTAAATTTTCTTTTCTTTTCTTTTTTATGTCTGGTAACATTTTATTTTTAAAATTTTTGTAGATGTAAATAGACAGCATACCTTTATTTTATTTGTTTATTTTTATGTGGTGCTGGGGATTGAATCCAGTGCCTCACATGTGCTAGACAGGTGCTCTGCCACTGAGCTACAGCCCCAGCCCCAAACTTTAAATTTTCTATAATTTCCCCAAACTGCATCTCAAAATTTAATAACTAGTCCCATACACACATAAGTTAAAATATAGACATAGGTTAAAATGTTCTGCATATATTAGGTAGTGAATAAACACTAACTGAGGCTTTGAAACTGCAGGATAAAGATTTTCCTTCTGTAAATTTTTTTTTTTTTTTTTAATTTTTCAAATAGTAGCTGTAATGTGATCCGCTACGCTGGAAATTTTCAATTACGCCAACTTTAGATTTGCCACAAAGTTCTTCATTGTCCCTTTATGCGTTCCCTTTGCGTCAACCTGGACAGCCTGGAGTTATGTAGGAAGCCAAGTGATTCCAGTGGAGTTGGGTAAGACACAAAATAAAGCAGAGTGCCCTCAAGGCAAGTCAGATGGGGGAGGCTTTTTAGCTTAGTATAAGTTTTGTATTAATCTATATTCAGTTCCTGCCACAGTAGTTTGATGTCTTCTTTTTTAAAATATTTATCTATTTGCTTTAGTTGTACACAATGCACTTATTTTTACGTGGTGCTGAGGATTGAACCCTGGCTGCGCACGTGCTAGGCGGGCGCTCTACCACTGAGCCACAACCCCAGCCCCTGAGATTTTCTTTTAATATCAGAGTTCATCTAGAATGGAAGGAAACCTAACTGTGTCTAGTATTACACCATCATGGGTGGGGTCACTTCTGTGGAGACAGTTTTTAATAAGAGTTCCTAGTCTTTGGTTCCAAACTAGCTAGTTTAGACTGGCTGCTCCATGCCTCGCTGAAAGTGCCCTCCTTTCAGAGGATTTCAGTGGTGCTGTGGGGTAAGCCCAGGCTGTGATGTGGTCGCCATCTTTCTGTCCCTTACTAGTGGCTTCACCTCTTCTCCTTTGTACACCTGGCTGCTGAATGAGTGCAGTTTCTTTTTTTCTTTGCAGTACTGGGGATAGAACCCAGGGACACTGTACCACTGAGCCATATCCCAGCCCTTTTTTTTTTTTTTTTTTTTTTTTTTTTTTTTGGTACCGGGGATTGAACTCAGGGGCACTAGACCACTGGGCCACATCCCCAGCCCTTTTTTGTATTTTATTAGAGACAGGGTCTCACTGAGTTGCTAAGTGCCTCGCCATTGCTGAGGCTGGCTTTGAACTTGTGATCCTCCTGCCTCAGCCTCCCAAGTACTAGGATTACAGGCGTGCGCCACCACGCCCGGCTTATCCCAGCCCTTTTTATTTATTTATTTATTTTAATTTTGAGACAGGATCTCACTAAGTTGCTGAGGCTGGCCTCGAACCTGTGATCCTCCTGACTTAGCCTCCTGAGGAGCTGGGATTTCGGGTGTGCACCCAACTGAATGCATGGTATTCCACACAAGTTGAATGAGGCCTCTAGCTGTTTTATTTAAGCATTTGAAAGAATGTGTCTTTTTTGTTACTAGAAAGAGAAGAACTATAGGATAAGAAGCAGATCCATTATTGTCAGGGGCTGGGGTCTGTTGGGGTATCAACAAAGGGGCATGAGAGATTGTTGGGGATTGTGGAATGTCCTTTATTTAGGTTTCGATGGTGGTTACACAGTTACGTGTTTCTCAAAATTCATAGCACTGCATGCTAGAAATGGTGAATTTCACTATATATGAATTGTTTTAATAAACCTGACTTAAAGAGAATGTGTCTTGGAAAGGAGGAGATTTTTTTTTTTTTTTTTTTTTTTTTTTTTTTTTTGGTACTGGGGATTGAACTCAGGGGCACTTGACCACTGGGCCACATCCCCAGCCCTTTCTCACTGAGTTGCTAAGTGCCTCGCCATTGCTAAGGCTGGCTTTGAACTCGTGATCCTCCTGCCTCAGCCTCCCAAGTGCTGGGATTACAGACATGCGCCACCACGCCCAGCAAGGAGGAGAATTAATAGAAAGGCGATCTCTCCTGAGGCCTGGTTTCCACATGGTCCTGGAGTCTGCTTGTGAATGTGTCCCCATCGTCTGTGTGTGGATGAGGTGGTGGCAGTGGCAAGGATCTACAGCAGTGGGTGTCATGCAGCAGGATGCTGGCCCAGAAGCTGTCTCACACGCATGTGTTGTTTTCTTCTCCAGCTCTCTGCTCTTTTGGATTGTGCTGCAGAAGTCATGGTGGTAGGCCACCAGGACACAACAGGGGAGAGAATTTGCATTAGATGGCATCTTTCATTTCCCTTCTAATCATAAAAAGCCTTCCGGTTGCTGCAGCAGGAATTTATATGTCTCTGTGAGAGGCTTGCTGTCCCTAAGAGTTAAATTCTAATATATTATGGGGCAGATTTACAATAACCCTCCAGGGTCACAACCAATGAGATGTATCCTAAGTGCATTTACTCCAAGTAATTTGGATTTGGGATTTAGAAATAAGAGATACTTACTTAATTGCTTAAATTTCATTTTATGCATTCTTTTTTCCAAGCATTCAAAATGGCATTACAAGTAGAGTCCTTTGACGGACATAATATTATCACTAAAGGTAATCACTAATGATCATTAATAATAACCTATGTTTCCATGGCATAATGTGATTTCTCAAACATTTTTGTTTTATCTCAGTTACACCCTGAAATAGACATAGGCTATAAATCCCATTTTACAGATGGGACACTGATGTCCAGAAACATTAAATTCCTTGCCTAGATGAGAGAACTCAGGGGAGGACCTGTATCTTCTAGATTCTGGTGTTGTATTTAATTTGTCTTCTTTCTTCAGTCTTGCCACAGGTCACTAGCAGGACCAGAGTGTCTTAGCTTAAGAAATATTAAGTATTAGATAAACTTAATGTTGCTCCACAAACTCTTAATCAAGCTGGGCGTGGTGGCACATGCCTGTAATCCCAGCACTTGGGAGGCTGAGGCAGGCGGATCTAGAGTTCAAAACCAGCCTCAGCAATGGCGAGGCACTTAACAACTCAGTGAGACCCTGTCTCTAATAAAATACAAAAAGGGGTGGGGATGTGGCCCAGTGGTCGAGTGCCCCTGAGTTCAATTCCCAGTACCAAAAATAAAAACAAACAAACAAAAAAACCTCTTAAATCAAAAAACACTTGGTGGCCTGTGTTTTTCAGTTATTCTGTGAGCGTTAATTGTGCTAGTCTGCCAATTAGTCTGTGAAGCAAGTCCTGGAATTCTAGCCAGTCACCAGGGGCGCGTGCTATACTGTGCTGAGAACCTTAGTGTTCACGTATTCATTCTTCCAGGACCTGCCTCTGTGTTCCAGCTGTGCAGGTGCAAATCCTCGGGTGGTACAAAGATGACTTGTTCCAACATGGATTTGTCCCTGTCAAAGAGCAGATCAGACATGTTCTCTCTCTCTCTCTCTCTCTCTCACACACACACACACACACACACACACACACACACTCACACACCTGTGATGCAAAGGGAAAAGTGAAAAATGAAGTGTGGATGTGGGCTTACAGAAGTGTGCGGAAAGGAACTTGGTAAGTTCCATTGACTTGAAAAATGCCTCTATGTGCTTGAACTTTTGATTTGTTTAAAGCACAGAGAACTGCTCTGGTATTCAGCAGATAAACTCTAAAGCATCTGGGTTGTAGGAATTTCCTCGAAATTTCTTTGAAACATACTGAAACCCAGGGTACACTCTCACCTCAGTTTCCTGTTGTCATTATACGCCCCATCTTACGGGAAACTATACTTAGTGGTGTTGCATTTCAAAGAAAACTTTGGTTAACTTTTTCAGCTTTTTTTTTTTTTTTTTTTTTTTTTTTTTTTTTTTTTTTGTGGTACTGGGGATTGAACTCAGGGACACTCAACCACTGGGTCACATCCCAGACCTTTTTTGTATTTTATTAGAGACAGGGTCTCACTGAGTTGCTAAGTGCCTCGCCATTGCTGAGGCTGGCTTTGAACTCGTGATCCTCCTGCCTCAGCCTCCCAAAGTGCTGGGATTACAGGAACTTTTTCAGCTTTTAAAGAAACACACAGTGGCCTTAACTGATAATGAAGTGGTTCTACCAAAGTCTGTAGAAGCCAAGACTTCCGGGTCAGAGAGCTGAACAGCTGGCTACATCAAGAGCATCCCGAGCGGCACACTAGCTGTGTTGCCTGCTGTGGTCTCGCCAGGCCTCGATCGAGTAAAACAGGAGCTCTGACTGTTACAGGAAGCAACCATACCTGCTTATCTTTAGCAGGCAGCACTGATAAACATGCAAACGGTGTGGTGAAGGTCAGTACAGTTACACTGTGGAGGGTATTCTCAGCCACATTTTTCACTTGCTGAAATTTTTTTTTTAATATTTTATTTATTTGCTTTAGTTGTACACAATGCGTTTATTTTCTTTTAAATATTTATTTATTTACTTTAGTTGTACACAATGCAATGCATTTATGTTTACGTGGTGCTGAGCATCGAACCCGGGCAGTGCACGTGCAAGGCAAGCGCTCTGCCGCTGAGCCACAACCCCAGCCCTGCTGAAATTTTTAATGCTGATAACATGGGAGGTTTAGGTTCTCTGCTAATCCATGTGCTAAAATATTTTTAAGAGAGGGAGAGCAAGCAGTCAGCCTAGGCACTCAGTACAAGTAACATGCCAGCAGGCAGCACTCTCAGCTGACAGGGCTGTCACACCCTGTGGCAGGCAAGGCAGGTAAGCCGCTGTCTCCCAGCCCTGACCACCTCTGCGCTGGTCTCTGATGCCCGCTGGCAGTTCCCATTCTTCAGGGCTGGCCACTTCCCTCCGCCTACTTGGGCCTGTGACTCCAGCCCCAGCAAGGTCTCCTGCCTGGGTGTGTGCGCATGTGTGCACTTGTGCCCACCCCCACAAAGTCTCAAGCAGCTGAATGACCCTGCCAGAAGTCAGTCCCAGCTAAAGAGGACCCCAGCCCTTCCCCTTTGTCCCTCAGCCCTGAAGGAAAGAGCTGCTACCTGCTCGTTCTCTGACCACTCAGTGTCCCCTTTCTGTCCTCTGATACCTTGTACCGTGTTCTTTATAGTAAGTCCTCCCTGTTAAAACAACCTGTAGGCACCTTATTTCCCTCACTGGACCTTGATTAGTAAACCTTCAGTCTAGGAAATCATGCAGCAGATATGATTACACATGTTACACTGATGAGAAGATGGAGGCTAAGCAGTTTGCCTAAAATCACACAACCAGTAGTACGAGAGCCAAGACCTGCTCCTTCCACAGGTAGGTCCTCTGCTTTCTCCATTTAATCTCAGCATTTCTCTTGGCCTTATTTTTAAAATAATAATTTGTAGAAGAATCTCAAAGATAAGAGAACTCCCACATGCCCTTTACCCAGCTTCCCCTGAGGTTACAAACCATGACACATTTATCCAAACTAAAAGCTCAGATACATTACTAGTAACAAAACAAAACAAGCCGGGCGTGGTGGCACACGCCTGTGATCCAGCACTTGGGAGGCTGAGACAGGAGGATCACAAGGCAAGTTCAGAGCAACTCAGTGAGACCCTGTCTCTAATAAAATACAAAATAGGGTTGGGGATGTGGCCCAGTGGTCAAGTGCCCCTGAGTTCAATCTCCAGTACCAAAACCAAAACCAAACCAAAACAAAACAAAAACCTTACAAACTTTATAGGATTTAGCCACTTTTTCTATATACCATCCTTTTTGGATTCAGGGACTAATCCAGGATACTATGTTACTTTTTGTTGTTTTGTCTCCTTTATCTCCTTCAATCTGTGATGTCTTCCTAGTCTTTCATGATCTTGACAATTTTGAGATGTATTGTTTGAGATAATGCAGAATTTCCTTGATTTGAGATTGTCTGATGATTTCTTATGAAACATCACAAGGTCAGAGCCATGGATTTGGGGGGAAGAATGCCCCAAGGCCTTTCTCACTGCCTCATAGTAGAGGTCCATATACTATCACATGACTTATTGCTGGTGTCAGCTGCTATCACTAGTCAAGATGGTGCAGGTTTGTCCGCCATAAATCTTCCCCTTTCCATAAATTATTTGTTAGTGACCAGTCACTAAATCCTCCTGTAACTTTTGACTTCTGGAGCTGTCTTCTCTTTATACACTATTAACCTAGCATAGAAGAACCTTGGTAAGAATGGCCAGGCTGAGAGCCACAAGCTCAGAACCCAGACTGCTGGCCTGCTGGTTGTCCTATGCTGCACCATCTTGCTTCACACGTTGTTTAAATCTGAAATGTAGCATGTTTTTGTCTCAGAAAGCTTATGGTTAAGGGTAAGGTGCCTATTTATTCTCAATGAACTAAAATCACTCTGATAAGATCTGAAAGATGATCATAATTCCAGAGTCTTTTTTTTTTTTTTTTTTTTTGGTACTTGGATTGAACCCAGCGGTATTTTACCACTGAGCCACATCCCCAGCCCTTTCTATTTTTTCATTTTGAGACAGGGTCTTGCTAAATTGCCCAGGATGGCCTCAAACTTGTGATCTTCTTACCTCAGCCTCCCAAGTCTCTGGGATTGCAGGGGTATGTCCAGGGTGTTAGTGGCATGCAGGGAATCAGTAAAAATAGGCAGAACCATGGAGAGCAGGTTGCTGAGAATGGGAGAATTGGAGGCATTGAAGGATGTGGCTCAAGGAGTGGAGATTCACAAGGACGGCATGAGAGGGCATAGGTGACAGGCACAGAGAGACGCAGAGCTCAGGCAGGAGGCTGTGGGAGGGCTGAGGTAGAACACAGGATAAGGGGAAAGCCAGTGCCCTGTTGGTCCGTGCAGCTGCGCGCTGAACATGTGTTGTGGATGTTTGCATTTTGTCTCTGAGTCTTCAACCTAACAGTACTAGGCACTGGATTTTTGTATACACAGTATTTAAATGAACAGTATTTAAAGTTACAAGCCAAAATAATCAGTTCAATTGGTTCATCTAATCGCAGCTACCCACTGCTAGTGAGGGGTGATTGAAGAATAATAAGAGCTTTCAGAACTTTTGGAAGCTTAGCAAGACAAAATGGAGCCCATGCTGCCTTGTAAATTAGCACAGAATAAAATTTTCCATCAGTGTTTCCACAGGTCTTTGTATTAATAACATAGAAATTAAAAGTATCAAGACATATTCTGTGGCTTTTTATTCTATTCAATTTGTTCTAATTAAATAGGGCTTCCAATTTTTTTTTTTATTTTTTTTTTATTTTTTTTTTTTTGGTACCAGGGATTGAACTCAGGGGCACTCAACCACTGGGCCACATCCCCAGCCCTTTTTTGTATTTTATTTATTTAGAGACAGGGTCTCACTGAGTTGCTAAGTGGCTCGCCATTGCTGAGGCTGGGTTTGAACTCGCAATCCTCCTGCCTCAGCCTCCCAAGTGCTGGGATTACAGGCATGTGCCACCGTGCCCAGCAGGGCTTCCATATTTTAAGATGAATGGACAAATATAAATGTTATTAGGGTTACTGATTGAGTTATGGGTTTCTTCCTAGGGTCATATCTGCAAATATATAGTGTCCAAAGTCCAGTCCCTGGACTCTGTATGATTGGCTTATAAACTATTTATTTATTTATTTATTTTTACTTGTAGATGGACACAATACCCTCATTTTTTATTTATTTGTTTTTAATGTGGTGCTGAGGATTGAACCCAGGGCCTCATGTGTGCAAGGCAAGAGCTTTACCACTGAGCCACAACCCCAGCCCTATAAACTATTTCTGTATTTCATATTATTACTCTTTATCTCCAGCCAGAGCTGAGACTTATAACCTAGTAGACTTCAGAGAAGATTTTCCTTCCAGGAACAAGGGAACGTGACTTGACAACTCCTGTAATTAATCCTGGATAGATAGTTTTAGAGTCAGTATATTTCATTGGGACATACAATGACAGCTTGGAGGTTTTCAAATTGAAGACCAGTTTACAGGTTTATTTGTTTTTATGGAACTGGGGATTGAACCCAGGGCCTCATGCATGCCAGACGAGCTCTCTACCACTGAGCTACATACATCTCCAGCCCCAGGTTTTTTTTTTTTTTAATTTATTCATTTGCTTTAGTTGTACACAATGGGTTTATTTGTACGTGGTGCTGAGGATCGAACCCGGGCCGCGCATGTGCTAGGCGAGCGCTCTGCCTCTGAGCCACAACCCCAGCCCCTCCAGCCCCAGGGTTTACTTTTTGTGTTTGTGATGGCAGGTGGGGAAGATTTTGGTCCTCTTGCCTTTGTCAGTAACTGTTTTAAAATACCTGGAAAACCAACACTTGGAGGCATTAGAACATTCTAATTCTTTTTTTTTTTTTTTTTGTTTTGGTTTGTTTTTGGGTGGGGATTATATATATATATATTTATGATGTTGTGTATTTTTAAATACCTTTTCGACTGATACTGGTGTCTGCCTCTCCAAACATTGTTCTCATACAGTATCAGACATCTCAATATCTCTTGCTTGAAAGTTGATTCTTATTTGTGAACTGGGTTGGAGAAAGGACTGGTCTGAAAGGGATGATTCTGACCTTTGTCATTATTTACCAGTTTCTGCGGGGAAGCGATAGATGGCCATGACACTTTACTAAAAGCACTGCTCTTCCCTTTTTAACTGCACCTAAGATGAGCTGGTCCTTCACATCTGAAAGCAGGTGTCCTTAAGGGCATACTGTTTATTTCAGAAGCACACTGTGGCGGGTAGAGGTATAGTCTGCTGAAAGGGGAGCCATCCTGCCACGGGGCCAAAGGCAAGTAGGTTTCGTTTGTCACCTAAGCAGTGTGCATAACTGTGTACTTGTGCTTGGTGTCAGAGTGGTGCTGAGCGTCTCAATTCTCCCAAGCAATGAGTTGAGACCCAGACCCTAAGAAGAAAGAGAAAATGGGTCTGTGATGGTCACTAGCCAAGATCCCTACAGTTTCATGATGTGTGTTTTGCTTTGAGGTAGATTGTTGGCACTCTTGTCCTGTTAGGATGAACAAAGAGAATTGCTTAATTGGGCAATTGCTTAAGGTAATTACTTAAATATTTTGGAAAAGGTCAACATTAAATATGATGTCACATAGCCATGACATTGCTCCTATATACTTCCTGCCAGGATACCTTGCAAAATATTTGAGAGTCTATAAATAGACAGCTTTCCTGGATGGATTTCTTTGATAGCCAAGTCTGAACACAAAGCATGTTTGTGTTCAAGGTCGTCTTGTGACACCTTATTGGTATCTCTTTCACGTCTTTGACTTGGGTAAGAAAAAGTCTTGCATCTTCTCAGCTTTATGCTTACCAGTCCCACTGAACTGATGATTGACTTCCCACAAGGATGGAAAATGAGTGCCAAAGGGTTTACTTCAGCTAATACACAGATCCTGTCATTCGGGCCCACATCAGGCTCCATACAGACTGTCTCAGTGCTGCAGCTGGCCAAATAGGCAAATTTGCATTCACTTCACAGCTTTCAAGCAGAGACTCAACGGTTCTGCCCTGACACTGACCTGAGAAAATGTTCTAAAGCATCACCAGCCTAAAAATAGCCACTGGTAAGCTCTGGACACACTAATATGGTGAGAGAGGAGAAGTAGAGGGAACAGAGCCGTAACCAAGCATCAAATAGGAATGAAACAGTATTTAAATGTAAAAACCCTAAACACTATTTTTAAAAGGGTGTAAGTAACCAAGTGTGGTGGTGCATGCCTTTAATCCCAGTGGTTCAGGAGGCTGAGGCAGGAGGCTTGCGAGTTAAAAGCCAGCCTCAGCAACTTAGTGAGGCCCTAAGCAACTTAAGGAGACCCTGTCTCTAAATAAAAGATGAAAAAGGGCTGGGGGATATGGCTCAGTGGTTAAGTGCCTCTGGGTTCAATCCCTGGTACAAAAAAAAAAAAAAAAAAAAAAAAAAAAAGGTGTATATAGTGCCATATGAGTTATTATTATGCTCTTTGATGTTGATCTCCATAGTAACCATTATTTAATTTTTTGACACAAATTATTATATTATTTCTAGAGTTACCTATCATGCTGATTATTTTTTAATAATGCTGCCCAGTGCATGAAATGAATACCTTCTAGTTTAATTACAAGTTGTCTAAAATGATTTTCTTTCTCTTTGGGAGCAGACTTTTGGCATTTTGGTTTTTTATTTTAGCCTAAGTAAAGAATAAATAAACGAGTGAATGAATAAGTGAATGGCAAAGAAGAGACAGTTCTTCCCATAGAATCACAATTACAGGAAAGATGGAAATAGAAAGTCACCAGTAGACAAACACCTCAGTAATCATTGTTATAGGCAAGAATCATCAATGAATGATAAAATCAGTTGGCATAAGTGTGCTGATGAGCTGGGCATGGTGGCACATGTCTGTAATCCCAGCAATTCTGGAGGCTGAGGCAGGAGGATCACAAGTCTGAGGTCACTTTGGCAACTCAGTAAGACCCTGTTTCAAAATAATAATAACTATAACAATAACAATTATAATCACAATTTAAAAGGGCTGGGGTGTAGTAGTAGAGTGCCCCTGGGTTTGATCCCCAGTACTGCAAAAAATATAAAATAAAAGTATGCTAATAAATATTTGCATAGTCTCAAAGTTTCTTCCTATATGACACTTATTAATCATAGAATGCAAAATACTAAGTTCTTGGCCCTCGCCATCTTAACCAGGTGGCCAAAGTTCCTGGAGTGGTGAAGAAAGCGTCTCTTCTGTGGGACTCTTGCCAAACATGCATGCGCTGGTCTAGTGTGCGAGAACATCGGGCAAACCCAGGCTGAGAGAGATGCCACAAAACAACTGTTCAACATATCAAGATTCTTTCAAACAAACAAAGTAGGAACTGTCACTGACTGGAAGAGACCATAAAAAGACATGGCAATTAATACATTGTGTAGATTTATTAAACAGGAAGTTTGGAAGTTGATCAGAAAAGACCACTTTAGGAAGGTAAAGAGAGTGTTTTTAATATTTCAGCCTCGAAGGTGACTGGGACTACAAGCATATGCCAAAATAAGTACTAGCACATTGTTGTTGTTTTTTAATTTTTTGTAGTTGTAGATGGGCAAAAATACCTTTGTTTGTTTATTTTTATGTGATGCTGAGGATCAAACCCAGTGCCTCACACATGCTAGGCAAGCTCTCTACCGCTGAGCTACAGCCCCAGTCCTAGCACATTGTTAATGGTAGAATCTATGCAGTGTTCTAATCATCGTTGGAAGATTCTTTGAACTTTTCTGTATGTTAGAAAATTTTGATTATATAAAGTTTGGGGAAATGTAATGTGGGATCCCATAATGTATTCTGAGCCAGAAAAAAGGACATGAGTGCAAAAAACTGGTAAATCAGAATGAGATTTGTACATTAGTTAATAGTACTGAATCATGACATCTTCTGGTTTCAGTAATTCTTCTTTTCATACAAGATGTTAACATTGGGAGAACTGGAGTGCAGGTAACGAAAGTTTTAGAAAATCATGAACTTGATCATAGAAGAGATGCATCATTAAATGAAAGAAGCAGAATGTAAAACCATATGATCCCATATTTGCAAAAATATTAAGTTTTAAAATATATATGTATGTTGTGATGAGCTTAGGATAGGTTAATGGACAACTTTTACTTTTTACCTTCTCTGTTTCTGTAACAGTTGGATTTTTTCATAATAGGCATGCATTACTTTCTTTTCCTTTCTTCATTCTTTTTTTTTTTATATTTATTTATTTAGGGCTGGGGTTGTGGCTCAGTGGCAGAGCGCTCGCCTCGCACGTGCGCGGCCCGGGTTCGATCCTCAGCACCACGTAAACATAAATGCAGTTGCATTGTGTACAACTAAAGTAAAAATAAATAAATTTAAATATTTTGCATTGTGTACAATTTAAATAAATTTAAATATTTTGCATTGTGTACAATTTAAATAAATTTAAATATTTATTTATTTACTTTAGTTGTACACAATGCAATGCATTTATGTTTACGTGGTGCTGAGGATCGAACCCGGGCCGCGCATGTGTGAGGCGAGCGCTCTGCCGCTGAGCCACAACCCAGCCCCTTCCTTCATTCTTTTATTGGCACATTAGACGTGTTATTTTTTAGGTGAGAAAACATAATTTAATCTAAAAATTTCATGCAAATTAATTTTGGTATATAATGAAGTATTACTGGCCACCTATATCAGAATCAGTTGGGATGCTTATTAAAATGTAGATTTTTGTCCCCACCACGGAGCATCTAAATTATAACTCTAGAACGGGACCCGGAGATAGCAGTGCTTGCTAAAAGGCCCTGTGTGATTCTCAGAGTCACTGAGCTGGAGGAGGCCTGGGTGAGGAGAGCAGAGACGGATGCGAGCCTGTCACTGCCTGCATGTGCCCTCAGCGAGCTCTGCGCACTCCCCGTGCCTCATCTTGAGCCTCCCTGGGATTTCTAAAGTTGCTGAAGTATTCGTTAGTTTTAATAATTCTGCCCTTCTCCCAACGTGGGCTAAAAAGAATGAATGGTTTCTATTATCTGAAGATAATAATCACATTATTAATTATTAATCACATTATGATTAATGTGAAGCAGTCAGAAAAAGAAAACATATACACTGACCAGCAGAAGCTTCAGGGTGAGCACTTCATCTGAGAATGGCAGTGACAACATGGTCATCGTAGTTTACACTAACTTATGTGACATGCATGTGATCACGCCTAATAGCAAAGGATGGAAAATTATGTACTTTTAAATGTTTTTTTTTTTCAACTGTAGATGGATACAATACTTTTAGTTTTTATTTATTTTTATGTGGTGCTGAGAATTGAACCCAGTGCCTCACACATGCTAGGCAAGCGCTCTACCACTGAGCCACAACCCCAGCCCAAAATTTACATACTTTTAAAGAAGATTTTTATTGAAATTAGTAATTTATAGACTACTGGGCATTGCCTAATAATTTGCAAGTGGAGTACAATACCCTTATATCATATGCAACATGAGCATATTTTCTATGACAAAAAATGTGAGTACAGATTTAGAGATAGTTTATCAAGATATGTGAAATCAGAGCAGTAAAAATCTTAAGAACGTAGGGTTGATGCACACACATTTGTGCAGTGTGAGCCTGCACCTGCACTCCTCCCTCCAGAGGGTCCAGACTGGCAGTCCCATACTTGGACACCAGGTGGCGCGTTGCCAGTGGGAGGGAAGGAAGTAGGATCTCCAGAATAGATGGCCAGAGAGGAGCCGGCTTAGAAGACAGCCTGATGGGCAGACCCCTGAGGCTCACTTGACCCAAGTCTTCTGGCTGAGTCAGGCCTATGCTTCTAATGTATTGGGGATTTAAGTTGTCATCAGATTTGGGCTTATTTTAGTGCAGGTACAAACAGGCCAATCCTGGGAGGGTGTTGTGCCCAGGTGTGCAGTGCAACCAATGCAGACTGTCCTGGTAGCGGGCCACTTCACAGACAGACCCAACAGGTTTTCCTGGCTCCTCACTGTATCCAGGTCTGGTTCAGTGCTCAGGACTGTGAGAGTGCTGAATGAACAGGCAATGTCTTTGTGCTTTGAAAACAATGCAAAGGAGAAATTACTGTTCTTTAGAGACATCTGTCAGTAGCGCGTCTTTGAGCGTCTTGGGGGGAAGGCAAACAGGTGCTGAGACTGCTGGTGATGTCCTCTGACATCACCATGCCCTAAATGTACATTTGTATCTTCTGCAGTTTCTGTTAGATCTCACAGGAAGAAGGATTTTGTCATGTGGTACTCTAAGGAAGCCCCTCTCTGTGGAACTCAGATGCTCCTGTTAAAATTTAAAAGGAGGGTGGCATGCGCTATGCTTTTGTGTGCAGTGCTAAGTGTAAGGATGTAGTCAGGAGATTTGATGAGCTTCCAGAGCCCGAACAGCGTGTGGCACTGTGCAGTGATGACACAGCTTAGGTACGCCCTGCACCCTCCTCAGGTTCCTAGGGTGGGGTGGGCAAGGCAGCCTGCAGATGTTCCTGCAGAACTCAGGCAGCTAGCTGCAGGAGTCGGAGCAAGACTATTGCATTCAGACACACCTGGGTTCAGATCATTGTTCTGCTGCTCATCAGCCCTGAGGCCTTGGATAATTACACAGATCTTTCAATTCTGTTTCTTTACCTGCAAAATGGCCACCGTATTTTAGTTCCTCCTATGTCTTTCCTGCATCAGCTTACAGTCTGGTGGGAGTAAAGACATATCCCTTCTTGTTAAAATCAAAGTAAGAGTGTATCTGGCTGGGCACAGTGGTGCCTGTAATCCTAGTGGCTCAGGAGGCTGAGGAAGGAGGATCGTGAGTTCAAAGCCACCTCTGCAATTTAGTGAGGCCCTAAGTACAGCAGTGAAACCCTGTTTCTAAATAAAATATTAAAAAGGGCTGAGGATGGGGCTGGGGTTGTGGTTCAGTGGTAGGGCACTTGTCTAGCATGTGTGAGGCACTGGGTTTGATCCTCAGCACCACATAAAAATAAATAAATAAATGTCTATCAACAACTAAAAAATAAAAAAGACTGAGGATATAGCTTGGTGGTTAAGCACCCCAGGTTCAATCCCTGGTACCAAAAAGAAAGAAACAACAACAAAAAGAGTCTCATGGCAGATATGGTTGTACGATAACATGGAAATGACTGTCCTTAATGCCATTGTACTATGCCTGAAAACAGTGAAGATGGTGGATTTCATGTTTTGTGTGTTTACCATCATTTACAGTAAGATGGGGGTGCAGCTAAGGAGCTTTTTTTTGGTACCCGGGGTTGAACTCAGGGGCACTCGACCACTGGGCCACATCCCCAGCCCTATTTTGTATTTTATTAGAGACAGGGTCTCACTGAATTGCTAAGTGCCTCGCCATTGCTGAGGCTGGCTTTGAACTCATGATCCTCCTGCCTCAGCCTCCCAAGTGCTGGGATTACAGGTGTGCGCCACCGCGCCTGGCTATAGCTAAGGAACTTCAGCGTGATGCCTGGCACTTCATGGTTGCTCAGTTAAATGTTCCCTCACGTTCTTTTTCTCATGGTATGTGCAAGTGACCCAAATTTTGCCCCATTAAGAGGGTTTTCACTGGTGGAATTTTCTGGTTAAATGAATAGATTAGGGACACATGGTCCTCACTTCTCTGTTACCTACAAGGTTTGGTTCACAAATTCCTGAACAGACTAAATTTCATTCTTTGTTCATTAGTCTTAATATGAAACCTGTTTTCATTATGAAAGACCTCATTTACAGGTCCTTCACAAGTCTGTTAAGAGT
The DNA here is from genome assembly GCA_025594165.1 of Tamias sibiricus. Classification (NCBI taxonomy): domain Eukaryota; kingdom Metazoa; phylum Chordata; class Mammalia; order Rodentia; family Sciuridae; genus Tamias; species Tamias sibiricus. The sequence goes on from CM046660.1 coordinate 5,889,842, forward strand.
TTATTTATGCTGGATGTGGTGGCACATACCTGTAATCCCAGCAACTTGGGAGGCTGAGGCAAGAGGATTGAAAGTTTAAGGACAGCCTGGACTACTTAGCAAGACCCTGTCTCAAAATAAGAAATAAAAGGACTGGGGCCAGGCGCGGTATTGTACACCTGTAATCGCAGTGGCTGGGGAGGCTGAGACAGGAGGATCGAGTTCCAAGCCAGCCTCAGCAACTGCAAGGCACTAAACAACTCAGTGAGACTCTGTCTCTAAATAAAGTATAAAATAGGGCTGGGGATGTGGCTCAGTGATTGCCCCTGAGTTCAATCCCTACTACACCCCCCCATAATAAAAAGGACTGGGGGTGCAGCTCAGTGGTAGAGAACTTGCCTAGTATGTGTAAAGCCATGGGTTCAACCCCCAGTTTTAAAAAAATAAATAAGGGGCTGGGGTTGTGGCTCAGCGGCAGAGTGCTCGCCTCGCACGTGCGCGGCCTGGGTTTGCTCCTCAGCACCACGTAAACATAAATGCATTGCATTGTGTATAACTTGTATAACTAAAAGTAAATAAATAAATATTTTAAAAATATTTTCAAAAGAAATAAATAAGGGGCTGGGGTTGTGGCTCAGCAGTAGAGTGCTCGCCTAGCACATGCACGACCCGGGTTCAATCCTCAGAACCATGTAAGAATAAATGCATTGGGCACAACTAAAACAAATAAATAAATATTTTTTAAAAATAAAAATAGGGGCTGGGGTTGTGGCTCAGCGGCAGAGCGCTCGCCTCGCACGTGCGCGGCCCGGGTTCGATCCTCAGCACCACGTAAACATAAATGCATTGCATTGTGTACAACTAAAGTAAATAAATAAATATTAAAAAATAAATAAATAAAAATAAAAATAAATAAATAAATAAAAGGAGTCCATTCATTCCAGAAGGATGTGTGAGGAACAGGAAGGCCTTCCATAAGCCCTATGAGGCAGAAGGCCCTTTTCTCCCTTTGTCTGTAGAAGGCATGTGGTTCTCAGGACAGAGAAAGCTACTTCCTCTCGTTTCCTGGCCCAGGGTGCCAGTTGCTCACACAGAGAAGAGACTCCTTGGTCTTCCTTGTCTCCACTCAGTTCCTAACTTAGTGGACTGTAGGTTGGGCAAATTATGCTCTCAAGACCCCAGGAGGCCAGGCATGGTGGCACACACTTGTAATCCTAGCGGTTTAGGAGGCTGAGGCAGGAGGATCGCAAGTTCAAAGCTAGCCTCAGCAACAGTGAGGTGCTAAGCAACTCAATGAGACCCTGTCTCTTTAATAAAATACAATATAGGGCTGGGAATATGGCTCAGTGGTCAAGTGCCCCTAGGTTCAATCCCTGGAATATCCCCCAAACAAAACATAACAAAACCCAGGAAAGAAATCACAGCCCTGAATGTAAACCAAGGAGAGCATTACTTCAGAAATGCCCTGGACCTGGATGGATTCTGAGCTTTGACCTCCTCATCCCAAGAAGACAGTGCTGCTTTTACACTTACCTACTAGTGTAAGAATGAAGCCTTTGGGTTTGAATGGAAATAGGATGCTTCTTTTGCTTAAATATAGCAAAAGAATAATGGTGTATGTGTTAAGGAAATATCGTAGACAAGCAAAAAAGCTTCACCAACTGTTTTTGGGTTTTTTTTGGTGCTATGCTTGGAACCCAGGCCTCATGCATGTTATGCAAGCTCTCTAGCACTGAGCTTCACCCCAACCCTGGTCATTTTTAAAAGGAAGATGACTGAGAAGCTAAGAGAATAATGGTGGCCTAAATTGGAAGAGAGGAAGGGCAGACGACTTTAATGGCAGAGAAATATTTTCTTCAGTTCACCTCTGACCCTTCTGTTCCCTCTACTCTGTCAAATTCCATTTATCCTTCAAGACCCCAAGTTAGAGCCAGGGAGCAGTGGTGCATACTTGCAATTCCAGAGACCAAGGAGGCTGAGGCAGGAGGATCGCTAGCTTGAGGCCAGCCTCAACAACTTAGCAAGAACCTGTCTCACAATAAAAAAATTTAAAAGCTGGGCGTGGTGGTGCATGCCTGTAATCCCAGCACTTTGGGGAGGCTGAGGCAGGAGGATCGTGAGTTCAAAACCAGCCTCAGCAAGGGCGAGGCATTTAGCAACTTAGTGAGACCCTGTCTCTAAATAAAATACAAAAAAAAAGGGCTGGGGATGTGACCCAGTGGTCGAGTGCCCCTGAGTTCAATCCCTGGTACCACAAAAAAAAAAAAAAAAAAAAAAATTTAAAAAGGCTGGTGATATAGCTCAGTGGTAGAATGTCCCTGGGTTCAATCTCCAATACTGCCAAAACAAACAAACAAACAAACAAAAATCCAAATCAAATACCATCTCCTCCAAGATGCCTTTCAGGATATCTGGTCAGAGTGATTGCTTCCTTAAATTTTTGCCTCTTCTGTGACATTTCTCTGATACTGCAGTTTTTGTGTAACTGTATCATCTGCCTTTGAATGCAGCTTCTAGAAAGCTCTGACCTTTTCCACTTTGAGTCTCTCCTTACAACTTACATTGATGTCACATGTGATGATGTTCATGTGTACATGAAAGGCCTCCAACGCTTAGCAGCTGGTAGTAGGAGCCCACGGACAAGATAAGGTTCTCCTGAGCAGGTTTTCAGCTATTTCCTTGTATGTCTGTACAGGGGAGCTCAAGTGTAGGGATGGATTTATTAGCAGTCAGTCCTATTGACCTTTGTTCTTGGACAACTTATGTTTCATTGCCATGATTATCATCGAACGAATGTCTGACATGGAGGCTAAAGAGCACTGGGGCCTTTATCTCCTTTTTTTTTTTTTTTTTCCTTTTTAGGAGGCATGGAGGAAAAAGGGTGAAGAATAAGAGAAAGACCCATCTTTTTTTTTTTTTCCTTACTCAGATAGGATTTATGGATAACTCCCAAGTACCTGCACAAATGAAGTGATTAACTTTGCTACTCCAGAAAAAAATTTTAATCCTGAAGTCATTTATTTTGGCTTTAGAATAGACTAGCATTTGTGTCGGATTTTCCTGCCTAATTACTTTTTGCTTAAGCTTATTTTAAAATGGTTTTAAATTCCTTCAGTATGACGGCCTGGGAAGTGGGGGTGGAGAAACAGGCCACAGTGGGATCTGGACCAGAATTCCCATTTTCCTACTTCAAAGCCTCCTGTTGCCCTGCTCAGAGGAGTCAGCTCTGTGTGGAGCAATTTGGCAAAATGTTCTTTAAAGCCTTAAAAATATGCTTACTCTTTGATCCAGTAATTCCACTTTTAGGAATTTGTCCCAAGGAAATAATCAAACAAACACGCAGAGTGTAGGGACAAGGATACTCAGGACAGCTTTCACATCAGCACAGAAGTCGGAGCAGCTTCAAACACTGAGTGCTGTGGGTGACTGATAAAGTGCCACTCTCCCTGCACGTTGTGCAGCTGCAGACTCAGAAGGAGACACACCTGTACCTGAATATGCCTGTAGCGCACGAAGCAGTCCCGACGGAGGGAGGGTGGGGGCCTCTGGGAGACTTGTGCTGCTATTACTAAGTGGGGAAATGGTAACTGATTTTCACTTTTATGTTTTATCGAATTTTCTGGTTGAAAATGTAATGCTTTTGTCATTAGAAAAAGCAATTGTCAACTTTTAAAGAATGCATGTTTGGGGCTGGGGTTGTGGCTCAGCGGTAGAGCGCTCACCTAGCACGTGCGCGGCCCGGGTTCGATCCTCAGCACCACGTAAAAATAAAAACGCATTGTGTACAACTAAAGCAAATAAATAAATATTTAAAAAAAAAAAAAAAGAATGCATGTTTAATGTATCAATGAAAAAGTAAAAAAATTCTATACAATGCCCACAGAATGGACAATCAATGCAAATAATTTAGATTGAATATGGTCAGGGTTTTTTGTTTTCTGTTTTCTGTACTGGGGATTGAACTCAGGGCCTCACACCTGCTAGGCAAATGCTCTACCTGCCCAGCCCTGAGTGTGTGGTCTTTTTTTTTTTTTTTTTAATATTTATTTATTTGCCTTTAGTTGTACACAATGCGTTTTTACGTGGTGCTGAGGATCAAACCCGGGCCACGCACGTGCTAGGCGAGCACTCTACCCCTGAGCCACAACCCCAGCCCTTTTTTTTTTTAATATATATATATTTTTTAGTTGTTGATGGACCTTTATTTTTTATTTATTTGTATGTTGTGCTGAGAATCAAACCCAGTGCCTCACACATGGTAGGCAAGTGCTCTACCACTGAGCCACAACCCCAGCCTGAGTGTGTGGTCTTAAGGGTCACATTCATGCATATGAATTATCACCAATCACACTGAATACATAAAGTAACATGTGCCTTAGTTAAATTATGGTTCCCAAGAAAAAAACTCCATTCAGTTAATGTCTGTAAAGGCACAATTAGATATTATAACATAGGTATCCTGTTTTCTGATCCCAGCACTCTTCTTGAGCTAGGAGAACCACAGTTTTGCAAAGCCACAGAGACCAGTAGGTTTTCTCTAAATTACAGTCATGTGCCGCAAAATGACATTTCAGTCAAGGAAGGATCAAATATACAATGGGTAGTCTTCATAAGATCACCTGGTGACATCCACACAATCTTAGCTTGTACAAGTTCACCCTGATGTTCCAGGAAGACAAATTCACCTAGGAATGTGTTTCTCAGAATGCATTCCCATCAAGTGATGCATGTGTATGTGTGAAAAAAACTGTGTTGTCCAAACCCCATTATAAGACTACTAAGGACATTTTAAACCTTTAAAACAATTTTTTTTTTTATGGTACTGGTGTTTGAAACCAGGGCCTCAGGGATGCTAAGCAAGCTATCTACCACTGAGCTACATCCCCATCCCAAAATCATTTTTGCTCTACTGAAGGCAATTGCAAATGAAAAATTTTAAGTTCTCCTCTCTTTAACTTTTCATTATTATAAACTCAGAGCTCTAAATCCAAAGGTCCAAGTGGGGGAAGAGTTAGAAAGTGTGTGGTAAATGATGACGACAACCATAAGCCTCCAATGACCCCAAATAACTCTGGGCCACATGTTAAAGAACTCTGCTTTATATGATCAGCTGCAGGGACACGTATTCATGACTGTCTGCAAGCCTCAGCTCTGTGCACGATGGGATTCTCTTACTTGCAGCCCCTAAATTCCTAGGATACCACGTGGCCTCCCTGAAGGAAAGGGCTTGTGGGTCTGGTTCCCTGTTGCCTAAGGTCAGATGGAAAAGCCTTTTGTGATTAACTTAGCCACAGTGTGTCTTTTGGTATTTGGAACTTCAGTAGGAGTTTTTGATTAGTTCTCTAGGTTTTGGGTGCTGACTCAAATAAGCTTTCATATAATGGGGAAAAAAACAGATGAGTCTAGCTCTTTTGACGCCCATTAAATCTCGGTTCTCCCACTAGCTGTGACCTTAAGTAAATTGACTCAATATGTCACAGTCCCAGCCTCCTTGCTTAGTGAGAAGAGTGGCCCTTGCTTACTCACCTTGTGGGGCTGTTCTTGACCAGCCCTGTCCTACCAAGGGACAGTCGTGGCTATTTATAGACACACCCTTCTCTACTCTGTTTCCAACATAGTTCCCGTATGCAGCCCCACCTCCCCAAGAGCCTGTGAAGACTCTGAGAAGCTTGATCAACATCCGGAAGGACACGCTGAGACTCGTCAAGTAAGTTCTCTGGTTCCAGGTACTGCCTCCTTGCGGATGGTGACTTGCTGTGGTCTCCAGGACTAACTGCTGGGCGCTGCTTCCGATGGTCAGAAATCATGCACTGATCTTTGGGAAGAACTTTATTTTGTGGATTTAAATTTAAAAAGGAAGAATTATTGAACTTAAAGGGTGATCTTGCATGTACTCCAACAAGCCTATGTAATAATGAAGTGTTTGATTTTGGAATATAAAATTCTTGTTTGATTTTATTGTTGGTGCCTTTCCTGTAAGGAATCCGTGATGCTCTGGGTTGGTTGGTAGTCCTCCTCATCAGTCTCACTATCATGTGCCTTCTTCTTGCCATCTTGAGAGCGTAATTCTTAATCTGATGCTGCACTCCAATAGTATATTCACTATGGCTCTCTGGGTTCCTGGGGAGACAGATTGATTAGGGCAAATCAGAGGTCCCAAATTTTTCTGAATAAGGCAAGGAAGATGGCTCTGAGTCCATTTTAGGCTTATATAGTCAGCCTTATTAGCTTTAGGAAGTTCTTTCTGATAAGTTTTCATATAGCATCTTTATTGAGATATGATTTTGTACCGTACAGTTCACGCATTTAAAGTATACAATTCAGTGGTTTTAGTATATTTAGAGTTGTGAGTCATCACCAGTAATCTCAGAAAAATTTTATCATCCCAGAGAGAAGCTCCATGCCCATTATTCTGCACTCCCCATTTCCCCTAAATCCCTCTCCCCGTCCTCAGTAACCACTAATCTGTTTTCTGCCTCTCTCTGTCTCTGCCTCATTTATATATTGTGGTATTGAGGCTTGAACCCAGGGCCTCCCATGTGCTAAGCAGGCACTCGATCACTGGGCTACATCCCCAGCCCTTTTGGTTTTATTCTGAGACAGGGTCTCTCCGTGTTGCCTAGGCTGGCCTCCGCCTTGCACTGCCCCTGCCTGGGCCTCTGGAGTTGCTGCGATCATAGGCGTGCACCACTTGCAGCTGTGCTTCTCTCCCCCTCTGGGGTCAACTCTGGGGAGGAGGGAGCCCAGGAGGCCCAGAATAGCTGCAGAATAACCTGCCAACACAAGGGCTTCCCACAGACTCAGCAGCCTGAGCTCTGGCTGTGCAGCCACCAGCCACTCCAGCCACTCTATCATCACACGTGGCCTGTTCACACACTTGATGGAGATAGGTTCAAGGGCCTGAGCCACTGTGAGGTCCTGGCTGCAGCTGTAGAACGAAGTGAAGAGGCTGTGGTGTGCTGGAAGAAGCGGCCTTGGAAGCAGAAGTCTGCCGTGCTTCCCAGCTCCACGGACGCTCGCTGAAATGAGTTTCTGAGCTTCGGGTTGTTTGTCTGTAAAAGAGGTCACTGTTCCAGCCTCACCTTTCATGGTAGTTGTCGAAACTAGATGAGCTAACAAAAGGGAAAACACATGGTGTTCCATTTTTGATTAAATGGGATTTTTGTTTTGTCTCCCCCCATTTGTTTGTTTGTTTGTTTATTGCAGTCCTGCTAGGTGGGCATTCTTCCACTGAGCTACATTCTCAGCTCTTGTTGTGTTTTTCTGAGATTACTGGAATATAGAAAATCCTGTTTCTTCCCATTTCCAGTAAAGACGGAGGACTTAGTGTCAACATTTTTTTAAGAATATTTTTTATTTTTTAGTTGTACTTGGACACAATACCTTTATTTTATTTATTTATATTTATTTATTTACTTTAGTTGTACACAATGAAATGTATTTATGTTTACGTGGTGCTGAAGATTGAACCCGGGCTGCGCATGTGTGAGGCGAGCGCTTTACTGCTGAGCCACAACTCCAGCCCCTTAGCCTCAACTTTTGCTTGCTCTCTAAACCCTAATGTGTAATAATAAAAGTGCTTGTAAAGAACTCACGTGAGGGGCTGGGGTTGTGGCTCAGCGGTAGAGCGCTTGCCTAGCATGTGCGCGGCCCGGGTTCGATCCTCAGCACCACATAAACATAAATGTATTGCATTGTGTACAACTAAAGCAAATAAATAAATATTAAAAAAAAAGAACTCACGTGAGTCAGCCAGGCGCGGTGGTGCATGCCTGTAATCCTAGCACTTGGGAGGCTGAGGCAGGAGGATCGTGAGTTCAAAGCCAGCCTCAGCAATGGCGAGGCACTTAGCAACTCAGTGAGACCCTGTCTCTAATAAAATACAAAAACAAGGGCTGGGGATGTGGCCCAGTAGTTGAGTGCCCCTGAGTTTAACCCCTGATACCAAAATAATAATAATAATAATAAGAGCATGAGTCACAGAATTGGGAGAACGGAAAGGAACATCGACAAAACTTTGGGAGACGGACTTGTACGCTGAATGCCAAATAACTTATCAGACCTGGGAAAGAATCACGAGCCAACCGAGCGAAAAGCTGTGACTCACCATTTTACACTGCTGTCCCCAAAAGACTCAGGGTATGGCAGGACCAAGCGTCTCTGGAAGCCAAGGTGGAAAGCTAGAATGACGAGGACTGGTGAAGGGCTGTCTGAGAGCAGCCAGGTGCCTTTCCTGGCACCACACGGCCAGAGCTGTCCTGCCCATGCCCTGGTGGAGTCTGGCAGAGATTCTCACTAGAGAGCTCAACTTCAGCAGAGAACCTCTGCACTCAGACAGGGTAGGTGGCAAGTGAATGTATCCATCCTGGACATGGAGTCCTCCCACCTGCCTTCCCTCAGTCCCCAAAACACCAGCAGCCAGGCCTGTCAGGAGAGAGGAAAACTGACCTCTGGGAATTGGACCCACCTGGATGGAGAGCCAAAGAGATGGACTGGAGGCTGCTCTGCAGACCTGAAGAGCCCTCATAAACATCAGTAGCCTCAGAGCCAAGGAGAAAATGCTGCGGCTTGTTTCATAGACACAGTGGCACAAAGTGCTTAGGAAAGACAAAAGGGCTATTAAAAATTAAAAACAGTAGCAGAAATGAAAAATTCAAGAGACTAATAGGAATAAAAATTGAAATGGTCTACAAAGTGGAGCAAAAAGGCAGAAAGAGAAATAGAGGAGGAAAGATTCAAATAATAGATTGCAAGTTTAGGAGGTCTCATGCTCACCTAATGGTTCTAAAGAGAACAGAGACTAGAGAAGGAAGGAAATCATCAGTGACATATGTAATTTAAGAACATTTCCCAGAACCTAATGGAAAGGGCCAGCAAGTGTCAGCACATAGATGGCAAAGAGCAGCTTCTGTAAGCCATGGAAGAGGAGGGTCAGCAGTTGGGACTGCTGCAGCCTTGAGAGCCACACTGGGAGCTAAAAGACATAGTGGTGCGGCTTTCAGTGTCTTTCTGAAAATATTTACCACCTAGAATTCTTTGCTCAGCCAGATTTTCAATGAAGTGTATAAAATGGAAGCTCTCGCCGGGCACGGTGGCGCACGCCTGTAATCCCAGCACTTGGGAGGCTGAGGCAGGAGGATCGCGAGTTCAAAGCCAGCTTTAGCAATGGTGAGGCACTTAGCAACTCGGTGAGACCCTGTCTCTAAATAAAATACAAAAAAAAAAAAAAAAAAAAGGTCTGGGGATGTGGTCCAATGCCCCTGAGTTCAATCCCCAGTGCCAAAAAAAAAAAAAAAAGGAAGCTCTCAGTCTGTCTCCCAAACACCCTCTTCCAGGAATCTAGGGACAGTGTGCACCAGAAAAATGAAAGAGTGACTTCACAAGAGGAAGACATGAGATGCAGGAAACATGAGCTTCTACAGGACAGAGGCAAAGGGAGTCTCAGGGGGATGGCAAGAGAATCCAGGTGGCGGTCGTGTGCCCCAGGTCTGGTTGGGAACAGGACAGAGGGCTCTGGAAGAGACCGCAAGAAGATGAGCTGACTGGAACACCCCCAGGGGTTAGGCTGCTAGAAGAGGGTTTAGGTTGAAGTTTGGGCTAAGCACATAGAAATCCAAGCAACTGAAAAGGCTAAGATGAGCACTAATTCCAAGAAAAAGTTAGGTAAGAAAAGCAGCCACAGGTTCCTCTGTGACCAGACTGTGTATATTTACATAATATGTAACACAGACACTCAAGTGCTGTGCTAGTAAGGTCAGGACATGACCGCACCATGGAAGCAACAGAGCTAGTATATTGGGCAGAGTGAGGAAAGAGGCATAAATTGTCACTTTTTACAGTAAGGAAATCACCAGGTGATGCCTGAAACTGAAAAATCAAGACACAGTAATCTGAGCACGTTATTTAGGAGTGTGGTTAAATGCCAAAATGGTCAGCTAGACAGTGTTTCCTCTGGAGAGGAGGAAAAGAAAGAGTGAGGCCTACTGTTTTTTTTTTTTTTTTTTTTTTTTTGGTACTGGGGATTGAACTCAGCGGCACTAGACCACTGGGCCACATCCCCAGCCCTTTTTTGTATTTTATTAGAGACAGGGTCTCACTGAGTTGCTAAGTGCCTCGCCATTGCTGAGGCTGGCTTTGAACTCGCGATCCTCCTGACTCAGCCTCCCAAAGTGCTGGGATTACAGGCATGCGCCACCGCGCCCGGCTCCTACTGGTTTTTTTTTTTTTTTTTTTTTTTTTTTTTTTTGTGGTACCGGGGATTGAACTCAGGGGCACTCGACCACTGGGCCACATCCCCAGCCCTTTTTTTTTTTTTTTGTATTTTTTATTTAGAGACAGGGTCTCACTGAGTTGCTAAGTGCCTCGCCATTGCCGAGGCTGGCTTTGAACTCGCGATCCTCCTGCCTCAGCCTCCCAAAGTGCTGGGATTACAGGCGTGCGCCACCGCGCCCGGCTTCCTACTGGTTTTTTAACAAGCATTGTGGAAGCTACTTAATGTGATTAATAATTTAGTCAAAAACTCTAAAAGACCACCTTGGATCCGCCGGGCATGGTGGCGCACACCTGTAATCCCAGCACTTGGGAGGCTGAGGCAGGAGGATCATGAGTTCAAAGCCAGCCTCAGCCATGGCGAGGCACTTAGCAACTCAGTGAGACCCTGTCTCTAATAAAATACAAAAAAGGGCTGGGGATGTGGCCCAGTGGTTGAGTGCCCCTAAGTTCAATCCCCAGTACCAAAAAAAAAAAAAAAAAAAAAAAAAAAGCCCACTCAAAAAAAGTCTGGCAGTGTGTACAAATATTAATTGTAGCATTATGAAACATCAGAAATAACCTAAATGCCCACAAATAATGGTAATGAAATGTTCTGTGATCATTCAAAATGAAGATTTAGACATATGTTAAGGGCTGTGGAGAGAAGCTGCCAATATATGACTAAATTTTTTAAAAAGAAGATAAGCTGGGTGCAGTGATGCACACCTACAATCCCAGCAACTCAGGAGGATGAGGCAGGAGGATTGCAAGTTTGAGACTAGCCCCAGCAATTTAGCAAGACTCTGTCTCAAAATAAAAAATAAAAAGGGGCTGGGGTTGTGGCTCAGCAGTAGAGCGCTCGCCTAACACGTGTGTGGCCCAGGTTCGATCCTTGGCACCACGTAAAAATAAAGGCATTGTGTACAACTAAAACAAATAGGGGCTGGGGTTGTGGCTCAGGGGTAGAGCGCTCACCTAGCATAAGCGTGGCCTGGATTCAATCCTCAGCACCACGTACAAATAAACGCATTGTGCACAACTAAAGCAAATAAATAAATATTTTTTAAAAACATTTAAGTAATTTAAACAATTTTTAAAAAAATAAAAAGGACTGCGATATGACTCAGTAGTTAAAGCACCCATGGGTTCAGTCCTTGGTGCCAAAAAACGAACAAGCAAAAAGGGCTGGGGATGTAGCTGAGTGGTAGAACTTTTGCCTAACCTGAGCATGTGCTAGGCCCTGTACCAAAAAATAAAAAGGAAGAAGAGTCCTAAAATCTGACATGCTGCCTTCAAATGCTGAGTCTCGGTGTTTCCTAGGTGCGCTGAGGAGGTAAAGAGCCCTGGAGAAGAGGCCAGCAAAGCCAGAGTCCACTACAACGTTGAGTTCACCTTTGACGCGGATGCCCGTGTGGCCATCACCATCTACTACCAGGCCACCGAGGAGTTCCAGAATGGCATTGCCAGGTAAGAACAAGAGGCCAGGTGGGCCGCCGCCTTCCTAGACAGATAGGGCCCATGTCTTCTGTGCTTATCTTTGTCTGCATGGAGCAAGATCTGGTTCCTGAATTTAGACTTTCTTTTATTAAGCCTTACTCTTTCACCTTTGGAAGATGGCAGCATAACCCCTCAGTCCTCAAGATCTCTTAAAAAAAATCTATTTAGCTACTTTTTTGTGCATGTGTGGATTGAACAGATAAGTTTAATGACATTGCCAGGCTCTTGCCTGGTGAAAGAAATAGATTAGGAAGGGGCCGTCCTCATCTGAGTGGAGAACAGGCAACAGACAGGAAATTGTTAGGTCACCTGGTCTAGATCCTGATTTTGATTTGCTTCCCATCTTGTCCTTAGCTACATTCCAAAAGACGACCGCCTGCAGTCCGAGACTGTGTACTACAAGCGAGGGGTGTGCCAGCAGTTCTGCCTGCCCTCCCATACTGTGGACCCCTCAGAGTGGGCCGAAGAGGAGGTGAGCTGTCTCTGCTGGGGACTCCTCATGTAGATATGGAGGGGCCCAGGGACACCAGACCCAGGCGGGCAGCAGAGCGTCTGCCCAGTTGCCTGAAGGCCGAGCTCGCCTTGTAGCCTGTGATCTCTTCATTTCACATGGACGACACAACTACCCTTGTTAATTCTTCTCTTTCAAAGCGGCCTATGAACCTCAGATACTTTGAGAGATTCATGCTCAAAGAAAAGAAGTTGCAGGTTAGGGAGATTTAATCCCATGAAATTTTTTTTTTTAGATATTTATTTATTTACTTTAGTTGTACACAATGCAATGCATTTATGTTTACGTGGTGCTGAGGATCGAACCCCGGCCGCGCGCACATGCGAGGTGAGCGCTCTGCTGCTGAGCCACAACTCCAGCCCCCTCCATGAAATTTTTAAAGAGAAATTGGTGGGGTTCTGTTACACAGACTTGGGTCACACAGGTTGGCCAGTGAGGCGCAGAGACAAGGCCCGTGCATCCTGACTGCCAGCCTTTCAGATGGCCACTGTGTCATCTCCACGTGCTTAGTCCCTTTTTTCCTCTTGTCTTCCCTGCAGCTTGGCTTTGACCTGGACCGAGAGGTCTACCCTTTGGTGGTACACGCTGTGGTTGATGAAGGAGATGGTAGGGTGACTTCTGTCTTCTTTTGCTGTGTGTACCTCCCTTTTGTGGCACAGTCCTGGCAGAAGCCTTGACCCCAGATCAGAACGCCTGCTCCTGGGCCTTGGCCAGGCAGTATCTTTCTTCTTACATCCATGCTTCCCAGCTTCTGGGGCTGATGGAAGACTGCTGGGCCGGACAGGTGCCCCTTCTGGTGTCAGCCCGGCATGGCTGATTTGCCCCCTGTGGGAACTGGAAGGGAGGGCAGCAGGACGTGTTACCTGGCCCTCTGCCTCATGCATGTGCCTTTGTTTCTTTCAGAGTACTTTGGCCATTGCCATGTCCTACTGGGTACTTTTGAAAAGGTAGGGAACTTTATTATTTCTTTAGCCCTTTCTTTTGTGCAAGGACACCATGGTTGGCCGGTTGCTTGGGCTCAGCACAGTGGTCCAGCTTGGGAGACTGGTGGTGTTGAAAGAGCATCACACTGGGAGCTGCCCTCCGGGTTCCAGCTCTGCCACCACCTTGCTGCATGACCTTGGACTCCTGAGCCCTCAGTCTCCTCTTCCTAATGTGAAATAGACTGGCTCATTGTGAGACCCTACTGTTCAGATTCTGTAATTCCCTCTGTGAGTGCCCAAGAATGTGCATGATAGGAAACTGACGGAACATGGCATACTTGGCTGCCCTCCCTGCTGTCCTGCCTTGACCATCATGTTTCCATTCCAGCACACGGATGGGACTTTCTGCGTCAAACCCCTCAAACAGAAACAAGTGGTGAGTACCTGAGCCAGGGCTGCTCCTGTTTGGGTCCGCCATCCCTGCCCTGCCCACCTCCTCCCTCTTTTTCTCTTTTTTAGATTTTATTTTATTTTTGTGTGTGTGTGTGTGTGTGTGTGTGTGTGTGTGTGTGTGTGTTGGGGGGGAGGTACCAGGGATTGAACTCAGGGCACTCAAACACTGAGCCTCATCCCCAGCCTATTTTATGTTTTATTTAGAGACAGGGCCTCACTGAGTTGCTTAGTGCCTTGCTTATGCTGAGGCTGGCTTCACAAGCATTCTTCTTTCCCTCTTCCCTTTCTTTCTTTTAATTAAAGAAGGAGGGAAGGAAAAGGGGAGTTCTTTTGTGGTTAGAAACCACTTGGGTGGCCTGGAAGGCATACTGGTTTTTGGTATCTATAACGCTCCAGATTGTTAGTGTTGAGGCAGCAGTTATCTGAGCAAAGAGCAAAGGGCTGGAGCAGTGCAAGGACAAGATCTGTCCTCTGACATCAGGTTCAGAACTCTTTTTTAAAAAATATTTTTATTAATTTGCTTTAGTTGTACACAATGCATTTTATTCAATGCGTTTTATTTGTACATGGTGCTGAGGATCGAACCCGGGTCGCCCCCACGCGCTAGGCGAGCGCTCTACCGCTGAGCCACAATCCCAGCCCTAGGTAGAACTCTTTTTATTTAAAATGCCAGCATAAGAAACGTTTTAAGCAACAAGATAATGTATTAGGGTCCAATTCAGACCAACCAGAGCCCTTGGCTTAATTTATCCCACCATTCCTATTCTAAAATTCAGTTTGCCAAGAGGCCTAGGCCCCACCACATGCAGAGGTAGTAGGAGGTGTCATGAAGGGAAGGGGGGTGGGTGCCAAAGGCATTCGCAAGGGAGAGTGGCTGGGTAGCAGTCAGGGTTGGCCTTGGTAGAGGTAATAGAAAGGCTACTCTGCAGATAGGTGATAGATACCTGAAATTCTCAAGTATTCATCCTTTGGGGTTAGGTACTTGTCCCTCTTTTAATGAGGTCAATAGTACTCAATAGTAACTTAGTGTAAATTAGTTGATTGTATCCTTTTCAGTATAACCACCAGAGTTAAAACAAGTGTTAGGGGGCTGGGGTTGTGGCTCAGTGGTAGAGTGCTCGCCTAGCACGTGCACGGCCCGGGTTCGAACCTCAGCACCACATACAAATAAACACATTGTGTACAACTAAAGCAAATAAATAAATATTAAAAAAAAAAAAAAAAAAAAAACAAGTGTTAGAGGCAGAAAAAGGCCACAGAGCCCGAGCCTGAGGCACCACCTGGAAAGGCCAGCCACAGTGAGTCGCTGTGTCAGGAAGGCCAGGCCCTTGAGGAAGCCTGGGCATGATGAAAAGGCTAGACTAGCTAAAGGAGAATGTTCTATTTACCTTCCTGTTGCTAGATTTGCATCAGCAACAGGCTGTACAACTGAAGAGTGAGATGTGGAGTCAGAGACAGGCTTCACATCTGTGTGCTGGGCACAGAGGTGAGGCAGAAGAGAGGAGTGGGCGCCTAAGAGGAAGTAAGGGAAGGACCAACGGAGGCACTGACATAGCCCGGGCTAGAGGAAGTGGGATTGGGCATTGGCAGTCAGGGTTTTAAGAAACAGGACAGGGGCTGGGATTGTGGCTCAGCGGCATTGCGCTCGCCTAGCACGTGCGCGCCCCGGGTTCAATCCTCAGCACCACATACAAATAAAAACACATTGTGTACAACTAAAGCAAATAAATAAATATTAAAAAAAAAAAGAAAGAAAAAAAAGAAACAGGACAGGCAAAGGCTTTATCTATGAAAAAGTTGTAAATAGTTATTTGTAACTTGTCTGATGCAGCAGCCAGCCTTAAAGTCGTCCATTTTGACTAAGGGTTAGAACAACGAATACTAACATACTTCTTTGGGCTGCTGTTAGGTTATTTTAATCAAAATTATTAGATGATAGGACTCTATAGGGTGCCCTCTTGTCTCTGCAAGAATTCTGTTTTGATTCTTCACACTTGGATAAATCCTACTCTTTTCTTTTCTTTCTTTCTTTTTTTTTTTTTTTTTTTTTTTTTGGTACCAGGGATTGAACTCAGGGGCACTCGACCACTGGGCCACATCCACAGCCCTTTTTTGTATTTTGTTAGAGACAGGGTCTCACTGAGTTGCTAAGTGCCTCGCCATTGCTAAGGCTGGCTTTGAACTCGCTATCCTCCTGCCTCAGCCTCCCAAGTGCTGGGATTATAGGCATGCGCCACCGCACCTGGCTCCATTACATCTCCCTTTTATCTACATTTTTCTGTCTCCCTCTTTTTTCTTGCCCATTTCTTCTTTCGTTCTCTTTTCTTTTGTTTTTGTGTCTGAACTGAACTTTCCTTACATAGCTAGTGCTTATATTTTGAGACATACCCTTTCTTGACTGCCCACAATAGTGAGCTACAGTACAAATATTATTTTAGTAATGGTGAAATTTTATGTTCCCTGTTGTATATAATGGTGGGTGAGTTAAACATTCAATTTTCTTTCCCCTCTCAAAGAGAAAACATAAGTAAATAAATACATCTTTTATTTGTCTGGGCCTGCAAGTACTTTCATTGGTCAGTGGTCCTGGGTTACTGTGGTGTCGGGTGGGGGCTCCTACCCTGTCTTCCAGTGGGGTCGGCCTGTCCTTGAACATCTCCATTTGCTGTTCAGGTAGATGGGGTCAGCTACCTTCTTCAGGAGATCTATGGAATCGAAAACAAGTACAACACACAAGATTCTAAGGTAAGAGCCAGGCTGTGCCTCAGTGGTAGAGCGCTTGCCTGGCATGTGTGAGGCGCTGGGTTCCATCTCAGCACCACGTATAAATAAATAAATAAATAAATGTCCATCTACAATTAAAAAATATTAAAATAAATAAAGGTTATGTCATGAACATCTTGTTTTAAAAAAAGATTCTAAGGTAAGTTTTCTCTGAAACTCTGAAGATCCCCTCCTGGGAGACAGGGGAGCAGCTCTCTGATGAAGCCAAGATGGAGGAATTCAGTGAGCCACACTGTGGAGTCAGTCAGGCCCTAGAAGAGGATTTCCTGTTCCTCATTTCAGCTCATCATGCTTCTGTCACTTTGGAAGTGAGAGGCAGAGGCTGGTCTGGATTGGTTCTTGTGCTCTGCAGCTCTTGAACGTTTCCCACGAGGGCCTTTCAATGCCCTTTCACATAGGTCCCTCCAGCCCAGGCCATCAGAGGGCCAAAGCCGGCCTCAGGGCTTGAGCTCAGGTGGTTGGTCCTGGTGTCTCCACTTGAGATAGCCAGCTCCCCAGAAGCAGCAGAACTAGGCTTGGGAAGCGCTGGGTGAACGGTGAAGCCCAGGGTCAGGTGAATCTTATCCCCACTGCTTGCCTCAGCTCTTCAGCCACGCGGCCTTGTAAAGGAAGTGCAGGCCCGAAGGGCTTGGTGGGCTGAGCTTCTGTCTCCCGGACCAGGTGGCCGAGGACGAAGTGAGCGATAACAGTGCTGAGTGTGTGGTGTGTCTCTCGGATGTCCGGGACACCTTGATCCTGCCCTGCCGCCACCTCTGCCTCTGTAACACCTGTGCAGACACCCTGCGCTACCAAGCCAACAACTGCCCCATCTGCCGGCTGCGTAAGCCCCAGCGGGGGAGCGTAAACAGGGCGAGGCTGGGAGGGTGGTCACAAAGCAGCAGAGCCCTGGCTGCTGCGGTGGGCAGACCTGGGGGTGGTGTGGTTCCTGCCTGGGCTCTTGCTCAGCCTTAATCCTGCAGCAGGATGTCCTGATTGCCTGTTTCCTTCTTCACAGCCTTCCGGGCACTGCTTCAGATTCGAGCCATGAGGAAAAAATTGGGCCCCTTGTCCCCAACCAGTTTTAACCCCATCATCTCTTCCCAGACATCTGACTCTGAAGAGCATTCAGTAAGTGGGGCTCAGAACCACAGTCTCTCCGAAGCCAGTGTTCTCTAGAGTCCTCACTTGTTTTCCTTTTTCTTTTAACATTTCATCCTTTACATGGCGTGGTGGCAAGGAATTAAACCTGGGATGCCAAAGAATTTAGTGGGCTGGCTGAGATCTGTCAGGCTAAAACTAACCAACCCGCGTTAAAGTGAACAGAAAGTTGAATACTGGTCATTAAAATCTCCCTTTCCTCCTTGGGAACTTGGTGTCCAGTTTTATTTACATTCCTACTGCCATCTGCTAGCAGTGTGCTCCAAGGGGGTCCAGTCTGGAACTCCCCTGAGCAGAAACAAGGGGGTGATTGTTCTGGATTGGAATACAACTTACTATCTTATTTGAATCCTTGAAGAAGGTAACATTTTCTTTATCCTATTTTATGGCTTCAGTGATTTAGGAGTCAAGTAGACAAAGTAATTGACCTCGGTGTCATAATGTAATTGATAGCATTAGGGTAAACTTCCAAGTTTTGCAGTTATGAACAGCAAATAGGACTTTCTTCAGATTAACCCAGTGGCAGGAGAGATTTATTATTCAGTGAACAGTACTGGGATAATTAGTTAGCTATGTAGGGAGAAAAAATCAGTTTAGTGCTTTAATTCTTACCAAATAACAAACTCAAGATGGAGTGACTAGTTAACTATGTTAAAAGCAAACTAAAGAAAACATTAAAAACATAGAATAAATTGTAGAGGATTATTTAGTTGACTTTAGATGAAGGAGGACTCTGAGTTTGCAAGCATTAGAAAACTACAAAAAAAGAATCCATAGCTTTACCACATAAAACATTTAAAACTTAAGTTTGTAAAAATTGACCATAATTTAAAATCAAACAACAAATTATTTAAAGAAAAAAAAAAAGAAAACCTAGTCAGGCATAGAGGCTAATTTGCTGAGTCTGGCCTCAAACTTGCAATCCTCTTGCCTTAGCCTCTTGAGTGACTGGAATTAAATGTATGTGCCACCATGCTAAACAAAAAATTCTTGAGAGGTAATAAAGGGACTGGGGTTGTGGCTCAGTGGTAGAGCGCTCGCCTAGCACGTGCGCGGTCCGGGTTCAATCCTCAGCACCACGTAAACATAAATGCATTGCGACTAAAGCAAATAAATAAATATATATATATTTTTTTTTAAAAGAGAGGTAATGGCCGGGCGCGGGTGGCGCACGCCTGTAATCCCAGCACTTTGGGAGGCTGAGGCAGGAGGATCGCGAGTTCAAAGCCAGCCTCAGCAATGGCGAGGCACTTAGCAACTCAGTGGGACCCTGTCTCTAAATAAAATACAAAAAAGGGCTGGGGATGTGGCCCAGTGGTCGAGTGCCCCTGAGTTCAATCCCCAGTACCACACACACACACAAAAAAAAAGAGAGGTAATAAAGCTGGTTAACAGTAACTTTTTAAAAGTTCAAACTGGGCATGGTGGCACACACCTGTAATCCCAGCACTTGGGAGGCTGAGGCAAGAGGATTGCGAGTTTGAAGCCAGCCTCACCAATGGCAACTCAGTGAGACCCTGTCTCTAATAAAATACAAAAAAGGGCTGGGAATGTGGCCCAGTGGTCGAGTGTCCCTGAGTTCAATCAATCCCCAGTACCCCAAAAAATAAATAAATAAATAAAAAACATTGTGTACAACTAAAACAAATAAATAAATATTTTTTAATAAAAAAGAACATTGTTTACTGTAGGACATCTTAAGCACATTTAAATACACAGCACTCATAGGAGACTATGACAAGGAAATGTAGCTGAAGAAGTTTCAAAACCACAGAAAAATATTTATGTTGGGGCTGGGGTTGTGGCTCAGTGGCAGAGCGCTTGCCTCACACGTGCGCGGCCCGGGTTCGATCCTCAGCACCACGTAAACATAAATGCATTGCATTGTGTACAACTAAAGTAAATAAATAAATATTTTTTAAAAAATATTTATGTTCCATGAAATAAGCAGAATATAAAATTGTCACTTACAGATTGATCATAACTATTTAAATGGAAGAACATATACTAGAATGCTTACAAAAGTTACTTTGGGTAATTGATTATTAGTGATTTTTTTCCTGCTTTGATATATTTTCCAAATTTCCTCTACTAAGTACTTATTTCTATCCTTGACAATAACAGACATTACTAAGAAAAAATTCACCCATGAGCAGGATCTAGGAGCCTGTGTTTCTTTGACTTTCTGTCTTTTTATGTTTAGTATAATTTTTTTTCTTACCAGACCCACCAAACCAGATGTAAAGAAAATGTTTTTTAGCACCAATTAGGAAACATAATAATTCCATAAAACAAAATGACTTAATTCATTTTTCCACCTGTCTCTCATTCCCCTAGTCCTCAGAGAATATTCCACCAGGTTACGAAGTGGTGTCTCTTCTGGAGGCCCTCAATGGGCCCCTCACCCCATCCCCAGCAGTCCCCCCACTTCATGTGCTTGGAGATGGCCACCTCTCAGGAATGCTGCCTTCTTATGGTAGCGATGGCCACCTGCCCCCCGTCAGGACACACTCCCCGCTGGACCGCTTATCTGACTGCAGCAGCCAAGGACTCAAGCTCAAAAGGAGTCTCTCCAAGTGAGTAGGTCACCAGTGTCGCCCCTGTCCTTTATGCAATGCTTCAACCCACCCCTTCCTCCTTGTGCTGGTTGTTTCATGGGCACCAGGGCATGGTAGACCCTCCTGCTCTCCCCAGAGCTGCTCAGTGCCATGGAAGACTGAGGGGAGACTTTGGGGGAAGTTACTCCATCCCTAAGAAATGGAAATAAGATGTGTGTGAGTCCTCCGGAGAGTTCCCATTAGACACACCTCTCATGTGTTTTTCTGGCAGGGAGGGCCTGGGGTCAGGGAAGAGGATGTCCTGTACCTTGGACAGGGCCTCTGGGGCTCCTGGGGAGCATGGGTCAGTCTGAAGACTGAAGGAACCTTATGTCTGTGTCTCCTAAGCATTTGAATCCAGTGGGGTACAGTCCAACATGTTTCTGCAGCTGAGTAAGGAAGGTGTTTTACAAATGAAAGTACTGAGACCCTGGGGCTGGGATTGTGGCTCAGCGGTAGAGCGCTCGCCTCGCACACGCGCGGCCCGGGTTCGATCCTCAGCACCACATAAACATAAATGCATTGCATTGTGTACAACTAAAAGTAAATTTAAAAAAAAGTACTGAGACCCTGGCGGCTTCAGTGGTTTTCCTCAAATTCAAACAGCACGTCACTGAAGAAGCTAAAGGCAGAAGAACCCTAGAGCTCCTCCCACCCCTTGTTGGTCCAGATGGCAGAGCAGCAAGGTCCTCCTGGTGGTCCTCTTCCTGAGGAATCTGGTGAGAGGAGCACAGGCCAGCTCTGAGTGGACGCTAGACTCAGCTGCCTCCCTCTGCACTTTCACAGGTCCATTTCTCAGAATTCCTCTGTGCTGCACGAAGAGGACGGCGAGCACTCTTGCAGTGAGTCGGAAACTCAGCTCTCCCGGAGGCTGTCAGCCCAGCACCCTGGAGAGGTAATTGGCCTTCTTTCCCTGGGTTCTGGCCGCCGAGCCCTGTCCTCCTGCCTGTGGTCCCTGGCTCCTCGGGTCCCTGCTTTCATTATTCATCAGAGACCTTTCACCACCCTCAGAGGAAGCAGCAGCTGCAAAGGTTCCCTGAGATCCCTGAGTTCACAATGTGTCAACCTGTGTGCTCCCCAGGGCGAGCCAAAGACGGCAGCAGTGGGGAAGCCACGGAAGCCCCTGCCTCGCCACGCTCTTGTCCTTTCAGAGCTGGGGTGGGGTTGGACACAGATGGCTAAGCAAAGATGGACGTGTGCCAGTGGTGACATAGATTAGGATGCTGCATGAGGAATGGGGTGTGGAGGCTGGAAATGGGGTTGCCTTTAAACAGTGGTCCAGGAGCAGGGACAAAAGCAGGGGAGAGCAGGATGCCCAGAGGCCTCAGAAGAGGGTCCTAGGCTCTCGAAGCAGCAGAAAGCACTGGAGAATGGACCACAAGTAGCAGAAGACTGGAACTTTCTACCTGTGTGTCCCAAAGTCCCTGCTAAGAGTTCACTTCACAGTTTATCAGCCAACACTGTCCAGGGTACTGAGCTAGGTGTATGGGGGACTTCAAAGACAATAAGGTCCCCTTGTCTGCAAGAGCTCAGATCCAGGCGAGACAGCACAGGTATCAAATACCAGCGTGATATCTGGCACACTGTCCCTGCCCAGTAAGCATCTGCTGACTGAATGAGATGTACCTGTGCTGTAGGAATGAAGAGCACAGGGACCGTAAAATGTCACCGTGGAGATCTACACAATCTCATTAAATGGAGGAGATCAGAAGCAACGGTAAAGAGGTGATTTGAGCTGAATCTTGAACTTTTTTAGACATGACAGAAAGGGAAGAAAAACATTCTGAGCCGGGCGCGGTGGCGCACGCCTGGAATCCCAGCACTCAAGAGGCTGAGGCAGGAGGACCACAAGTTCAAAGCCAGCCTCAGCAATGGCGAGGCACTTAGCAACTCAGTGAGACCCTGTCTCTAATAAAATACAAAAATGGGCTGGGGACTTGGCCCAGTGGTCGAGGGCCCCTGAGTTCAATCCCCGGTACCACAAAAAAAAAAAAAAAAAAAAAAAAATTCTGGTGGAGGCTTGGAGGAGGCCAGGGATACAGTGAGAGCTCATGGGTCAGCCAGGAGACTGCAGAGCCAGGAAGCAGCTCAGTAGCCCAGGCCTGAGCCCAGATGAAAGAAGACCACTGGAGAAGAGGAAATGGAGGCGGGGCACAGGCAGTAGGATGTGCATCTGCCCGGGAAGGAGAGGCTGTGTGCCCAGGCAGCTGATGGGCGCAGAGGTGGCGCCGGCTTCAGATTGGTGGGGCTGGACTCGTGAGACGTCTGTGAGACGTCCTTCTGGCAGTGAAGCCCCTACTGGCTCTGTGTTGATTTCCATCTGAAAGAAAGCTCTTCGTGACCCTGGGGAAACCAGGGGTGTCCCCATGTCACAGATGCTGGGTGACCTGTGTCACCGGAGCTGCAGTCTTTGTGTGGCCCCAACAGATGCTGGGCCTCAGGCAGAAGGTGCTGACGGAAGTCGCACCTCCCCTGGGAGACGGTCGCCGCAGGACCTGACCCAGGAGGAGTGTTGGCAGAAGAGGAGCCCCAGTGCTGCTGCTCTGACACTCACGTCCATGACAATAAGAGAGACCTGTCCTTTCCAGTGTCCCCTTTCTTCCTCGTTTGTACCCAGTGCCCTGCTCTCGCCCCTTCTTCCAACGTGCCTGACTTGTGCTTGCTCTGTGTCCTGTTGTGTCCCCCATCCCCAGGAATGTGCTGTCACTCCAGAAAGTGAGAATCTCACTCTGTCATCGTCGGGGGCTGTTGACCAGTCATCCTGCACAGGGACACCACTCTCTTCCACCATTTCCTCCCCCGAAGGTACCTGTGTCCCCCACTTAGTCCCCAGCTGTCCTGGCACTACTTCGGGGATGGGAGCAGTTTGTGGAGGCCTGAGCTGGAGAAGGGGCTCGTGCTCTTACCACGAGCCACGGGAGGGTCTTCTCACCGCAGGTTTCCTTCAACACTGTGATGGGGAAAAGCAAGTTCTGGTCCCTGAGGATGCTCTAAAAAGCATCTGGGCTTGGTGGCACACAGCGGTAATCCCGTGACTCTTTCTGGAGGCTGGGGCAGGAGGCTTGCAAGTTTGAGGTCAACCTCAGCAATTTAGTGATGCAACTTAGCCAAGACCCTGTCTCAAAATAAAAAGGGCTGGGGATGTAGCTCAGTATCTAAGTGCTTCTGGGTCTGGGTTCAATCCCCAGCGTGATTGACTGATTGATTGAGAGAGAGAACCTCTTCAGGGGAGGGCAAAGGAGCCCTTGTGTTCCCCAGGCCTGAGCACAGAGAGGGAGTTCTGCCCCTCAGGAAATTTGACTTCCATCTCCCTCCTCCAACTCCTGTTTCCAAAGACCCTGCCAGCAGCAGCCTGGCCCAGTCAGTCATGTCCATGGCGTCCTCCCAGATCAGCACTGACACAGTCTCCTCCATGTCTGGCTCCTACATCGCTCCTGGCACTGAAGAGGAGGGAGAAGCCCTTCCTTCCCCCCGGGCTGCCAGCAGGGTCCCCTCAGAAGAAGCAGAGGTAAGGGGAAAGCACTTTAAAGTGGGGGGTGGGCGCCTGAATTGCCCTGATGCTGTCTGCACAGTGGCTGACAAGTGTGGCTTGACAGGCTACTTCGGCTGTGCCAGAACCAGCTGCAAAGCCCCCGGGAGCACCGTGGGCAGCATGGCATCCCCTTAGGCCAGACTCCCGTCTGCCACCATTTTTGTACTAAGGAGGGCTTGGGCTTAGTTTTGCTTTCATGAATACCCATAGCTGTGCCCTCGGGCTTTGTTGCTCTCTTGCAGGGGATGGCAGCAGAGTCTCCAGACAGCAATTTTGCTGGCCTCCCAGCCGGAGAGCAGGATGCAGAGGTAATCCAGAGAGTAGACAGTGGCCCTTTCCCTCAGCCAGAGGACTGCTGCTGTTGGCTGGGGATGGGCGTGGGAGAGAGGGCACTGAAGAAGCCATCCCGGGTGGCACTGCTAGATCAGTAGGAAGTGGAATATTGGTACCAGTGCAGTGGCCTTTACAGGTACTCCGAAGACTGAGGCAGGAGGATCAAAAGTTGGAGGTCAGCCTGGTCAGCCATCTCAACATTAAAAACTAAAAAGGGCGCTGGGCACAGTGGCGCACGCCTGTCATCCCAGCACTTAGGAGGCTGAGGCAGGAGGATCTCAGTTCAAAGCCAGCCTCAGCAATGGCGAGGCACTTAGCAACTCAGTGAGACCCTGTCTCTAATAAAACACTAAAAAGGGCTGGGGATGTGGCCCGGTGGTCGAGTGCCCTTGAGTTCAATCCCCGGTACAAAAAAAAAAAAAAAAAAAAAAACTAAAAAGGGCTAGGGACATGACTCAGTGGTAGAGCACCCTGGGTTCAATCCCCAGTACCACAAAAAAAAAAAAAAAAAAAAAAAATAGAAGAAGAAGAAGAAGAAGAAGTAGAACGTGGGATGTGGGTAGCGGTAAGAGCAGCACACACTTTGGTCAGTGTACTCTCAGTGGCAGGGTGCGCCAGTGTGATAGGTATGGAGTGAGCTCAGGAGGGACTTTTCCATGCTAGACCCTGGGCCTTGGAAATGTGTGAGCGTTCACACAGAGGCTGGGCTGCTCCTGACACAGGCACATGTAGGCCTGAGTGGAGAGGGTTCCACCTGCCCCACTCCCAGTGCCCCTCCAAGAGCCCATCCTGGGACAGACAGGATCGGAGTGCCGCTGAGGCCCGCCCTGACCTCAGCAGGCTTCATGTTCTAGAGCCAGCCCTTTCAGAGGGCATCAGGACAGGGCTTGGGAGTCTAAGGGGTGTCTGAAAAGCTTTGATTCCACCGTGATTTACTTTTTCATTTAACAACTTTTATTTTCGCCGTAGACAGTGCCAGCTAAGCTATTTATAAGGGTATTCCTGAGGGACCGTTCTGAATGTATGCCTGAGTGTACACACTACAGGCTGACCTAGCCTCCCCTGGCCTCTTCTGCATGTTAAACACTGATGGGAAATGTGCACTGTGGACATGGACCCTGGAGTTAGATACCATGGGGATGCTTAATTCTGTCTTTAGCCAGTTGCTATATTCCTCTGACTGCTTTGTAGACTCATGGGGACTTCCTTCTGTCATAGGGAAATGACGTCATAGAGGAAGAGGATGGATCTCCAATGCAAGAAGATGGTAAAGACCTGGCTGGTCCTGTGCGCCTGCATGTTGTGTTTCTTTCCTGGGTGTTCCCTAAGGGATAAAGGAAGGGGAGCCACTGTGACTTGGCAGCAGTGTGGCTGTTGGGAGGACATTTGTCTTCTTGAGGGTATTATATCAAGGCAAGCAGGATATCATTGATCTCAGTGGCCTTCCTAGTTCTTGCCGGGACTCAGCCCCAGGAGTCAGGATGAGAATGCTGCAGAGGACGCGCCTGGTTCTGCAAGTGCAGTCGGTAGGCCCCGTGGCTTCCTGGCCACTCCCTTACCTGCCTCCTCAGCTCTCCAGCTGAGCCTGGAGCTGCCCCCAAATAGAGCAGCAGTAGCAGCGTCTTCCTCTTGGGAGGCAGGACTGTTTGGCCACTTGCCTGGTTTCACTTCAGTGGAGAAAAGGGCTGGTGTTACTGTTAGGGGAGCCCTCAGGAGGCAGCAGACACGTGACGTGTGTGGCTGAGGAAAGGCGAGGTTCTTCAGCAGCTCAGTCTAGGCAAGAGCTTCACAGGCTGTCGTGGTGATGGCGTCACTGTAATCCAGGCTTCAATTTTGTCTGTATTTGGAAGAGTTTGTTTCCAGCAAGGCTGGAAGTAAAGGAGTGAAGGCAAGGAAGAAGAGGGGGTGCTGCAAAAGTCACAGAACTTGTCACAGGAGCCAAACTCCCATCCCCCTCTGCTTTGGGGCACCTCCCAAGCACACACGTGCCATGGCCTGGAAGCGGCTGTACCAGCAGATGCCATCCTAGTTGCTTCTGCTTTAGTGCTGGCCATTGCTTCAGTGTGTCAGGGGGTATGCATGCAGACTGGACAGTCCCACCCCAGCAAGAGCCTGAGGGAGAGGCCACTTCAGAGGCTGGGGCCCTCCCACTCCTGCACACCAGCCTAGGGCTAAAAGCTTCCTTCACCTGCTATGTGGGTGATTTTAGGGCCTCAGGCTCTAGAGTCTCCCTGGGTGATGGTTCCCCCAAAGAATATTTGCTTCTAAGGAGTACAGGGTGGCCAGGTTTTTTCTACCTGATACTCTAACCCCACACAGTGGGTTTATGTTTTCTTCTCTACTTTCACCAAGGAAAAAAAGGGTAGTTCACAAAAATCTCTTCTAGAACTTTCCCATCCCCTCTTACATGTCTGTAGGTTTCTAGGCAGTCACTGAAAACATACTCAACAACTTTAGTCCTGCAAGAGAGTAAATCATAATTTTGTGAATGTGGTCATTCTGATTTGAAATGCAAAATTATGGATGCTAAGCCCTTTAGTTGTTGTTTTATGTGTTTATCATTTTGCAGAGCCTTGTGGTCATAAACACACCCTGCTTGGACCCGAGATAGCCACAGGCATGAGCAGAGTACTGTCCCCGGCTTTCTCCAGCTTCTGCCAGCCGCAGTGTCAGCAGCTTGGCCTGGGCACAGCTGCCTTCCATGGTGGTCTCTGCAGAGCCTGTGTCCCACAGCCCTCTGCAGTGATCTGAATTATTAGGGAGCAGAGCTAGAAAGGGGCCAACGAGGGAAACAAATCAGGATGGTGCGAGAACCCAGACATGCCCACACGATTTGATTCCTTTTTTGTCTGCTCTTTACCCACTTAATTAATGTCTTTTTTTTAACATATGATTTTATTTTTTGTCTCCATCCTTAAGATTTTTATTTTAAGGACAGCAAAGCAGAGAAAAACATAGCCAGCCCCTCTCTAACTGCATTAACTCCCTTACAGGCCAGAGGACATGCGCATTTCTAGGTATGGAGTGTGACAATAACAATGACTTTGACATCGCAAGCGTGAAAGCACTGGACAATAAGCTGTGCTCTGAGGTCTGCTTACCCGGTGAGTGGCAGTCTGCTGAACATGAACTTGCTGGGAGACATCCCTCTGCTCTTACCCCTGCTCCCACCCTTGGTACACCCAACTCCTGCCCTGCGGTTCCTGCCAGGGCCTAGGGTGTGCTAAGGTTCCAAGAGGAAGTGAGAAGGCTTTTGAAGAGCCCTTGAGTTTTTTACAGAGTGACTCCTGCTCTCAGAATACTGGGATAGGAAGAAAGGAGCAGAAAGTCCTCTTCTTACAGTTTGACCTAGCCATGCCCCTCCACGATGATACTGCAGATGCCCTGTCAGGTAGTCTGTCTTGTTTTCATCAGCAGGAAGTTTAGGCAGCCAAATACTCTCCACGAAGGCCTTAGACAGAGAACCCGAGCCCTTTAAAAGTGAAGTCATACTTCCTCAGAGGACACGTTTGAGTTAGGACCCAAAAGGAATTTGACAGTCAGCATTTTATAGGCCAGCAAATGGCTCTGTGATCCACTGAGCTTTAGGTTACCAGCTGCATCTCAGATGATTTGGATCCCAGAGGAGGGGCCAGGAGCCAGGGGTGGCTCTGCTCCCTGGAGCCCTAACTTTAAGTTTGATCAGGAAGGGCTAGGGATACAGCCCGACGGTGGAGCACTCGTCTAGCAAGTGTGAGGCCCTGGGTTCAATCCCCAGCTCTGCAAAACAAAAGTCAGTCAGGCTTGTGAGTGTTCCCCTGTTTCTTTTCAGGATACTAAACCGAGT
Organism: Tamias sibiricus; assembly: GCA_025594165.1. Lineage (NCBI taxonomy): Eukaryota > Metazoa > Chordata > Mammalia > Rodentia > Sciuridae > Tamias > Tamias sibiricus. Next base: position 5,917,665 of record CM046660.1, read on the forward strand.
CTAGGATAATTCTGTAAAAAGCAACCCTGTTAATCACACTCTGAGCACTGACTTCCATGTGCTCATTCAAGGGCTCCAAGACCACTCCTCTAAAAACCAAGTCCTGCCCAAGTGGACCAGGTCTGATGGCCCTTCCTGGTCTCACTGCAGAGACGCCCTTCACACTGTGCTAGTCACAGTCCTCTCCAGCATCCCCTGAACGAAGACCTGCTTCAGCTTCAGAACCGCCACGCCTGGGTCCAGTGCTTTACTCGCTCAGCGACGTGGCTGGAGGTGTTGCAGCCGCACCGCCTCCTGTGGTTGCCACTCTCCATCAGCCTGTGCCAGACGCGGCCCCAGCAGGTGCTGGCCCCACGCTAGCTTGTGGTGGGGGCAGCCAGAATTCTTGGAGACACTTTCTCCAGCCTTCCAAAGGGCACTTTGATCATCCTCTATTTAGTTTGTCTTAAAGATACTGCCGGGTCTTAATCCTCAGCGAGGCCCCGAGAGGCAGTATGGTTCTCCGGCTTCTCCTGCACAGGCCCAGGGCAAACCCCCTTCCAGCCCGAGCGTGGAGGAGGAGCGTTGACCCACATGGCCCGCCTCCGCCCAGTTAGGCCGGGACTGGAGCTGCTTGGGACCAGGGCTCACTCACTCCCTGCCTTCTCACTCCTGACCTTGCTTCTGTCTGTCCATTTGTGTTTCATGTCTTTTTGCCAAATGTAGATCTGTCTGTCTGGTTTGTTTATTTTTTTAACTCATTTACGTTACCTGACTGTGAAAGTTCATGTTCATTCGGTGCCAGCACTGTCCTCCCTGCCTCTGCTCAGCCCAACACCAAGCTTGCAGGCGTGCGTACATTGAGGGCTCTCGCTTAGGGTTGTAGATGAGTTTCTTTTCCTGACCAGTGAGGGCCTGTATTCAATACACTAAGATTTTTCCAAGAAAAAAACATTTGTGAGAATATGTTTCTGATCCACATACATGGGCACGCTTCACTGGTGGAGATTGGTGGGAAGGATTTGTTGTTCACTGGCATCCTCAGTCCACAGTCGGGTGAGGATGGTGCCTCTGCCTCGCTCTGCCTGTCCTGTGGCAGCTGTCTGCCAGCCAGCACCCCTCCAAGGCTCCCCCACACCCCCTGTGTTTTGGCAGAGGGAGCTGCTGGGAATCCTTTGAGCCCACAGTGCTGGTAGAAACTGAGCTTATTCTTTCTGCTCCTTCTTCCTAACTCCCTCTGGCCAACCTGCTCATCGGTTTTTATTCCCTTCCGGGATTGTGGGAGGGCAGCAAGACCAGGACAGAAGGAAGCAGCCCTGGGGTTCCTCATGGTGACTTCTAGAGCCAGCAGTTTTGAGCTAAACCGGGTTCACAGTTTGGCCAGACATGAAATCAAACACCTGTGGCAGCTGTTGGGAGAGGGACTCAGTTATAAATAAGTACTTTAAATGTCCATCAGCAGAAGTCCAAAGGATCTGGTGGGGAGGAGAAGGTGCATCTTCTCTCTTGGCAAAATGTCTCTCTGGTTTTGCTGTTAGCACCACACCAATAGCAAAGAGCTGGGAGATTCTCTGGAATCATCAGTTGGGTCAAAGACAGGAGAATCCTCTGTGGTGGGCCCCATGGTCTAAATGAGCCTCTGCACACTCAGCTGGACATTCACACGCCCACCCTACCACCGGACACCCCCAGGCTGGCTCCACTCCTCACTGTTCCTGCAGGCAGTGTTTCCCGTCAGGACTGCTTCCCACGCCCTGGTCCTTGCCTGAGTCTGCTCCCCTCTTCCAGCGCATGCTGCCCCCTCCAGGCAAGTCCAGTGGGAGCGGAGCCCAGGGAGCACCTGTGCCCACCCTGTGCCATGCTCACACTGCTCTGCAAAAGACCTCTCCTCAACACTTTCCTCATGCTTGGTTAGTGGGCACCTGGTAATTCCAGCTCCTCTTCCCCTAAGAAGCTTCCAGGTCTTCTAGGGCCCTAAGACTCAGAGTGGGTTTCTGGTTCTCCACACGGGGGAATGGAATGTCCTGAGATCGCTTCTGAAAAGTTGTCCAAGGCGGGAGTCTGAGCTGACAGGTGGTAAAAGTAGAATTGCATAGCCGTGAGAAGTTGATGTGGTGCCAAGGAATTGAGCGGAAATTCCCTAGGTGGCAGGAAAGTGATGGGGGCAGGTGACAGTTCTGGGGAAAGGCTCTGGGTAGTCTATGTGATGGAAAAAGGCAAAGAGGGATGTGAGGGCAATCTGGCTGTGATGTCTGTCACCCCACGGACAGCAGGGCCAGTTCAGCTCACCTAGCTGGCTAGGTGGGCTCCTCCTCCCGCCTCACCACTTCCTGTGCATCCCTCCCAAGCTGTGTGCTCAGCCAAATAGAATGACTTCCCCACAGAGGAGCAGCTTTCTGCAGACAAGGGTGTATGAGTAACTGCACTCCCCTTCTAGAACCTCCAGACAAGCTCTCAAGAAAGAAGGCAAAGATAACTTAGGGTTTTTTTTTTTTTAATGGAAATACAAATATAATTTTTAAATTATTGCATTGTACAGGAGTGGGCATGTCCAATGAAATCATATCAAGGCGTGAATTCAATTCACTCCTCTCTCCAGGCTTCATAACCCAAGACTAAGATGCTACTAGAAAAGTTTGCACATTGTGGACACTAAGGGAAAATCTCAATTAAGTTTCTCTTTCCCCTGGAGAGAAGCTGCAAAGACAATTGAACCATCACAGCTCTTAAATGTAATTAGAGGGCTGGGGTAGTGGCTCAGTGGCAGAGCGCTTGCCTAGCACATGTGAGCCACTGGGTTCGATCCTCAGCACCACATAAAAATAAATAAAGGTATTGTGTCCATCTTTTAAGATTAAAAAGTGTAATTAGAGCGTGGTAGAGGCAGGACAGGGGATGCCAGCTCTCCCTCAAGTGCTCCCCATACCTGCCTCTAGAGGTCTCTAGACCTGCCAGTTCTGATTCCCCAGATAGGAGGCGAGGCGAATGGAAAGCGCCTTTGCCATCCCGAGGGATCTCAAGTATCCAAGCTCCATTTGCTGGCTGGAGGGTGGTCCGGATCCACCAGGCCACAGTGGCTCCCTGGAAGGGGTGTCTTCCTTAGCATCGGGTCGTCTGCTCTGTGGCCAGGTTTCCCCCAGAGCCAACTGGGGAGGAGCAGCAGGGGGGCTTTCTAGGAGAAGGGCCCCTCCTTCTCCAGCCACATCTCCCCTGGCCACAGAGACTTGTCCGAGTCTTAGTCTTAGTTCCTCAAGGAGCGGATGCAGCCCTGGCGGAGGCTCCTGGAAGGTCGAGCTTGTACAAAGGCTCCTGTGAGTTCAGCCCTGGCAGCCTCTGGCAGCCTCCTGGCCAGTCTCCTGGTGCTGTGGCGGTGGTGGTAGTGGTCGGCTGCTGCTGTTTTTATTTGTGCGTGCATGTGTGTCTTCTCTCTTGTTTACCATTTGCTTTTGGTCTTTCCTACTGAACAGCCGCAGTTCCGGAGTCCTGCCCCATAAACATTGAGGAATAGGTATGAGATCTACCAAATTATATAAATGAACAAACAACGCATTTTATTTGGGGTTCCTAACTGAATGGGCAACATAGCCTGCTATTCCTCCTGCCCCCCTTAGAGGGGAAGAAGCACCTTCATGTCTTAAGGAGTGGAGATCCCCTGGGCAGTTTGGGTGTGAAAGACCCTTCCTCTTCACTGCCCTCCCCCCCCCCCCCCCGCTCACCCTCACTCTCTGCGTTATTCTCAGGGTGGTCTACCACACCAGGACATGTTGGGGGATGAGCACTTGACACCTGCTTCATCCTAGTGTTTCTGCCACTAACTGGTTTCGTGTCTTGAGCTGGCCAAACTCTAGGCTAACCCCAGCCAGTGTCAGTGGCTCCAGACCATCGTCTAGAGTTGGCTGGCCTTGACCCCTGGAGGAGCCCTCTGATGGGCCAGGTGCCGTGCCTGGCTCTGGGGTGCAACCATGAATATGCCACGCCCAGCGCCAGGAGGTGCTCCTGTCTGATGGAGGAGCAAAGGGGCCTGTAGTTTCCGCAGCACGAGGAGGGAAGTGGCGTCCAGGCTGCTGGGGAGCCACGGGGCCCCGTCCAGCTGGGAGACGCCTTGTGAGGGAGGCCAGAGGGTCCATGGGACAAAGGGCTTTCCTGAACCCAGGGGCAGGGCTTCATCCCAAGGGTGAAGGTGGCTCTAGCTGCCCTGGAGGGATGGACAGGCAGAGCCCATTTGCACGGGAGATAGGAGGGTGATCTGAACAGAGCCTGGGGGTGCTGGTTACTAGCACATTCTGCCAGTCACACAGTGCTCAGCCACTGGATGCTGCCCGGTCCTCACAGCAAACCTGAGGGCAGCATTGTCCACCACATGGCAGATGAGAAAGCCAAGGCTGGAAGTAAAATAGCTTGCTCAGGACCACACAGTTGGTACATCCTAAGCGTGAAGGCCAGGCACGCGGAACTAAAGTTGTACACAACTAGCGTGTGTGTGTGCAGAGAGGTGCCAGGAATGGGTTTCCAGCCAGGCTGCAGGGGCAGCTCTCCAGCTAGTGTCTCCTGGGCTGATGGCACCAGCTGCTGCTCTGGTGCAGGAAGAGATGGGGAGGGCTGCCAGAGCATCACCCTGCCCTTGGACTGAGTGCCTTCTGTCCCTTGCACCCTGCAGGTGGCCAGCCCCTTCTGGCTCCCCACTTGCCCCCACAGCAAACACTTTGGGGCTGGAACAAGTGCTGTCTTCACTGCTCCCACTTCTGCCTGCTCTAGGAAGTAGCTAGGCCCAGTTTCCATCCCCTTATCTCACAACACACAAACTCCAGAACCAAATAATTAACATACCAAAGTGGATCCTAGGGTAAGTTCACAAACAAGGAACATCTGTCATGTCCCTCTCTGTCTGTGGGCCACCATGGCAGTGACTGCACCTAGCCGACGGGGGTAGGAACAGCCCCTCCCCATTGTCAGTGTCTGCTTCTCCCTGTTCTTTCTCGTGTGTTCTGAGACTTGCACAGTCTGGAGTTCCAGGTCACACACATCCTGCTAGCTTCCATGTCAAACTCCCAGGCTCCCCACCTGGATATGCCAAGTGGACTTGGCCTAAGGTCGGACGGGCTCCTGTAACCTTTGATGTTTCTTCTCCAGATACCTGGCAGACAGATGACAACATTGTCAGCCGTCTGAACACCCAGCATCGGCGCTTATCGTCTGACAGCCTGGAGGACCCCGAGAACAGAGCCTGCGTTTGGGGTCCTTTGGCTGTCTGAGATCACCTGCCTGGTACCTGGGCACCCCCGTCCTTGCATTCCATCCGTCCTCACTGGACCACTGGCCTCCCAGGCTTGCTCAGCACGTCAGTGTGGACTTTTATATTCACATGAAAGCTGGATGTGGAGTTCAGGCCACTCCTCCTCCCACTACTTGTCTCCTGTAACCATGAACCTTCCTCTCACAAGGGACAGGAAGCCCTTCTTTCTCCTCTCATGAGCTGATGTCACTCAAAGAACTGCAGAACTGCAGCGCCAACTCCTGAGACCCTTTGCAGAGACTGGACTGCATCTGCTGCACCTGGTCAGCAGGCGGAGCCGAGAGCCTGGGGCTAGCTGTTCTGCATCTTTTTCTCCTTTCAGGGGTAGACCAAGCAGACTCAGTTTTGGCAGCTTTGTTACCAACACCCATCTGGTAGTTTCTAGTCTCTGGCACCTCATAACCAAGGGTAGTCAGGGGAGGCCATCTTGCACTGTATGTGGTTTTTCTCATAAAGCATTAGGAACTCCTTTCTCAAGGACAAGGGAGATAGATGGTGGCATCCAGAAGCTGGTTAAAAAAACAAGTCTTCCTTCTGGTAGCAGAGTTGGTCTCCTGCACCTCACGTGCCTGTCTGCTTCAGAAGGAGCCCTGAATCTGAGAGCCTAGGTATGATGATCACCCTTCAAGAGGCCTTCTGGTCAGGTGCAGCGGGGAAGGCCTGGGACTCCACCAGAGGCGACATTTCACCTCTATACGCAGTGTTGGGACTGTCGTACATTACCATATTTCATCTTCACTATAGCCGTGTGACAGGAATCTTATGCCTCTTGCCCCCACCTCCACCTCTTTTTTTTTAATAGTTAAAGAAATAGGCCAAGAGATATGGACCAGTGGTTCTCAAGCTGGTGCCCAGGATCACCAAAGGAAATGGTGGAGTCTTGAGCTAAGACCAGGCAGTGGCCTGGGAGCCAATATTGGGGCCTTCGCTTCCAGGACCCTCCCCATCCCATGTGTTTTCCTCTGCTGTCGAGACTTCTGAGCACGACAGGTGAAGGGGAGGTAGAGCCTCCACAAGCTTATTGGCGATTTAAAGATACTATTCTAATCAGCACATAAACAAAGGCTGCCTGTGAGGCTGGCCCAGAAGCTGTTGGGTGACACATCTTTCCCATCTCAGTGGATTCTTGGATAGATGCCTAGATGCCTTGTCCACTAGTTTTTGGAAAGGGGGTTGTTTAGTGGGGTGTGGGATTGTCTGGGAAACACAAATACTTGTGAGGATGAGATGTGGGAGAGCCTTAGGCTGTGCCCACTGGGACAGGTCGTTTTAGGATTTGCAGTTGCTACCCTAAAAGAGATTTCCAAAAAGAAAAAGAAATCCCAGTGCCCAGTGGGTCCTTTGCACCTTCTGTGTGGCTGCAAGACTAGGAGTATAGTGACTGTCTCGGGTCCTGCTGATCTGCATCTGCCCTCTGATTATTGCAGCAGACTGTGCTGTTCTGCACCACACCAAATGTCCCTTCCTTCCTGCAGCATTCCAACAGCCCCTTTCATACTTAAAATTTAAGCCAATATACGTTGAGCAATAAGCCCACTTCCAGATTTCCTTGAAGTACAAGCCCCAGAATTAGCAGGCAACAGGGAGCTTCCCGGGGTGGGGCACACACAGCCCCTCCTCTTGGGGTCAGGAGAAGTTGCAGTGTGGTGTGACCTGAGAGGAGAGGCAAGTAGCTGACATGCAAGAGATTCAGGTAAACAGAGTGGCCAGTGGAAGCCATTTTGGGGAGCCCTTCCCAGAGTGTCCGTGTCCCTCACAGCAAGTCCTCTCCCAGGAAGACCTCAGTTCCATACAGAGACACCCCTGGGTTAGAGTGCCCTTTACTCTCTGTTGCTCAGTTCCTGTTTCCTCCCCATCCCCAACTTTGTTCTCACTTTTTGGCAAGCAGAAACAGCCCATCTAAAGGGGTAGGCCTCAGGTGGCCTGATCGGGGACAGGTCAGCTGCCACCCTCCTGCCCTAACCATCATCTGGAGTCACGTTGTCAGCATTTGCCCAGAGAGTGGACTAGGGCCTGGCTTCTCCCTGAAGGCACACACTAACTTAGGCGGGAGGGGAGGTCGGCTCCTTGGAGCCACACTAGGTCTACATTCTCCCATGCCCTGGAGTGCTTTGGTGATCCCGGTTTCCTCACAGAGCTTTTTTGCCTTCTACCCAATTCCATCCCACCGGTTTATACCCCCACTGGGCCAACTCCTGGGCACAGACCCAAACACTAAGCTGTCTCACTGGGGAGTTAGGTCCTCTCCACCTATAGGCATTCCGGTTGCTCACTTTGCTTTAGGGCCTGCACACCTGGTGTGTGCATGTGTGTGTGTGTGTGTGTGTGTGTGTGTGTGTGAGATGCTGTTGGTGCCATCTGTGTAACCCCTCTCACTCTGGAGTACACTTGTGGGCACACTTCAGTGGGGACATCAAGAATGCAATATTTATGGATTGCTGCATGATTTTAAAAATGAATAAAACTTGTTTACAAGGGGAGGAGAGCTGTTATCTACCAAGTAGGCCCATTTGTCAGTGGTGGGTCCGAGTTCCTCAGGTACTCTTTCATGTTAATTGGAGAGGATCTGGAAGTAGAGAGGGGCGGGGGAGGCATGCTGCTGGGTGGGAGCCCACTGTCTGGCTTTCTGCGTGGCCTTCTAGGCACCAAGCCTTCAGCCCCCATCTCCGTACTCCTGGGCAGAGCTGCTTTAAACCGGAGAACTCCCAACACTGCAGCTCCTCAATAATTAAAGAGCAGGAAAGCTGGTGACAGGAGGGAGGCCAGGGGGAGGGAAGAGGGAGTGCTAATCCCCACTGTCCCCTAGTCTTAGTTCCTATCACTTTAAATGGTGAAAATAACCGGGCAAATGACCCCACTAGGAGAATTTGGCAAGTTGGTGACTTTTACCCACTGGCTTGGCTTTACTTCCGCTGCTCTCAGGGAGGGAGGGCACCGTTGCAGATGCCTCTGGAATGTCGGGGCTTCCGGGAGCCTTGCAGAGGATAGGAGACAGAGGAAGCTGCTTACCGGGAGACTCTGGATTACCCTACCGCCTCGGTGTCTGCGAGCGGTGTGGCGGTTTCTGAGAATATGAGCGGCAGGTGGCATCAGAGAGTCAGACCTGCTGCGGGCACCAGAGAGGACACTCAGGGTCGGGAGCGAGGGAAACGCCGCAGAAACATGAGAAAGTGCCACTCGCGGCCCAGAGGGGAGGAAAGAAAACCCCAAGGATACGGTTCCCGAGCCTGGGCCTGCTCCCTGCCTTGGCCCCTGGAACCCCGGGCTCGGTCCGAGGAGCCATCAACGCCTCGAAGCAGCCCAGACTCGACGGGTAGGGGAACGAAGGCGGTTCCCGGGGCCTCGGGCAGGAGCCGCGCGCCTTTCTGGCCCCAGCGCGGGGCCCTCGGGCGGGAATGCGCCGATCCCGGACGCGGTGGCGGGTAGGGGGCTGGGTGGCGCGGGAGAGGGCGGCAAAGGAGCGAGTTCGGAGAGAGTTGCCGCCAGAGAGAGTAGCAAGGGCCCGCGATCTCCTTGGAGACGTGCTGGCCAATGGGAGCGGCGGAAGCTGTTTATGGGGGCGGAGCGTCGCCATGGCAGCAGGAGAAGCCTTTGGAGCGGCTACTTAATGCCGGTCCTGCGGCCGCTGGCGCTCAGAGAAGCGCCGTCGGGCGGGGGGGCGACGAGAAGCTCTGTTGGGGCCCTCGAGCCGGGGCAGAGAGCCGCGGGGGGTGGGAGGAACTTCTTCCAGAACCTTCTGGTGGCCCGGGCTGCGCTCTGAGCCAGGTAAGGGACGGGAAAGCTGTGGGCCACGGGAAGGGCGGGCATCGGTACCAGCCGGGTCTCCCCTCAATACCCGGCGGAAGTGGGCTCAGGGACTGACATCGAAGGAGTTTCCGAGAACTCGCTTTCCGCCCCCTTAACTTTGTCCCCTTCCCGTGACCCCTCATCCTCATATCTTTTCAAGGACCAGCCCTGTCCCCACCCTGTCGTACTGTGCCCTCCCAGGACTTTTCGCCCCCGTTTCCATCTGCTGCGAGGGGAGGGGTCCTGATTTCCCGCTCTTCGGGAGAAAGGGATAGATACCCTACCATCTGTGCTCTTCTCTGGGCTACCCTACCCTCTTTCCTCGCGTGGCCAGTAAAACCTCGAAGAGAAACAAGGGAGAGCCAGGCGGAGCCGTGGGCGCCGGACCAGGGCACTACGGGACGCTTCCCGGCTGCCTCCCCCTTGCACACACCCTCTCCCCTCCGCGGCGGGGGCAGAGCGCTCAGCTCCCGCGGTGGTCCCGCAGGCACCGCGTTCGTTTGGGGAGGAGGCGACTCCCGGGTCGCGGGATGGACGTTCACGTTCAGGAAGCTGTGTAACCAGAGCCGCGGGAGCCAGAGAGCAGAGAGCGCGGCGAGCCACTCAGCTCAGCCGGTGGATGTTGACCGCCCCCTCGGAGAGTCCCAGCAGACATGGCGGAGAGCTGGCTACGCCTCTCGGGAGCAGGGCCGGTGGAGGAGGCCGGGCCGGAGGGCTGCCTGGAGGAGCCGGACGCCCTGGATGACAGCCTGACCAGCCTGCAGTGGCTGCAGGAATTCTCCATTCTCAACGCCAAGGCCCCCTCTCTTCCCCCTGGGGGTACGGACCCCCACGGCTACCACCAGGCTCCAGGCTCAACGGCGCCCGGGTCCCCCATGGCGGCTGACCCCGCCTGCCTGGGGCAGCCGCACACGCCAGGCAAGCCCACGTCTTCGTGCACGTCGCGGAGCGCACCTCCGGGGCTGCAGGCCCCGCCTCCCGACGACGTGGACTATGCCACCAACCCGCACGTGAAGCCTCCCTACTCCTACGCCACGCTCATCTGTATGGCCATGCAGGCCAGCAAGGCCACCAAGATCACCCTGTCGGCCATCTACAAGTGGATCACGGACAACTTCTGCTATTTCCGCCACGCTGATCCCACCTGGCAGGTAGGGCAGGCGCGGGCAGCTTATGCTCGCTCCCCAGTCCCTCCTCCCACACCTCACTGGACTCATCCCAGATCTGCAAGGCCAAGTAGACACCGCGCAGCCAGGGTCTCCATGGGAGGGAAGTCTCTGAGGTACTCGAAGGAGCCCAGTTCTTGGAACTCACCGTCTTTGACTTCCAGAGAGAGAGGAGGGACAATATCCTGGGGGCAGATGGCTTTAGCACGAAGACCATTGAGGTTCAAGAGGGAGGAATTTTTTCATCCAGCAGGCTTAGCCCAAAAACCAGGACTAGAGTCTCCTGGGGAGGGTGATGGACTGAGGGGACATTCTTGTCCCAAATCCTAGAATTCCTAGACACTACCCTGCCCAAGGACGGTTTGTCAGAGCTAGACTCAGAAATGGGAAGGAGGTGGCCTCCTAGCCAGGCTCTGCATCCTGCCTTTTTGCAACTGGTTTGGAGAGGACACTGGTGGGAAGGGTTGGGGGTGTAAAGATCAGCTGCCCCAGGAGAGGGGGTCTGGGCCTTTGTAAAGCTGCTGCCCAGCCCCCACTTCAGCCCCTCCCCAGTTTCCTGCCTCTACTCCTCCTCTTCTCCGCCAGCCTCCCTGGGGAGACAATTACCTGAACCAGGTGGTTTCCACAGGGGCTCTGCCTGCTGCACTGGCTTGTGTTCCAAGTCTCCAGAACCTGACACAGAGCAGCCAAGGGGCCCAGGCCACCCTGTAAACATCCCAGCCTTGTTGGGGGGCACTATCCACCCATCTGCCTGCTGTATGGTTCTAGGTCCCCATACTCCAGCATGGGTAGGACAAAAGTAGGCACCCAAGAATGGGCAAGGCAGGAGGACCATGGGTTGGGGGCTGAGTAGACATCTCTTGGAGAGTCTTCAACAGTCAGGACGCAGGGCTAGTTGGAGACAGAGGCCTAAGTATGCCCACTCTTCCCTGGGGCACCCAAAGGGGCCAGGCCACAGAAACACAGTCCCCAGGCACTCATGCCCTCCCAGACGATGTACCCTAGGCTCATGCAGCTCAAGCCCCCAGCTCAAGCCCTGTGCTCCTGGCTGGATAATAATCAACTGAGCTTGGGGTGGGAAGAGACAGCTGTGGGGGGTGAAGGCCCAGGCCAGCAGCCTACTCAACAAACAAGGAAAGTCACCAGATCCGCCCCTCCAACACACACACACATACCATCCTTGTACACCCAGCCCCCTCCCTTGACCCACTCACTCACTTCACAGAGAGGACTGGCCAGGCCAGGCAGAGGGAGATGGCAGTCCAGGCCCTGGGGGAGCCAAGGGCTTTGGCCAGGGGCCGCAAGCACCAGGGTAAGGGAGGGAGGGCAGGCGACGGGGGTGGCACTGAGAGCCACCCTGCGGCTCAGAGCTCGGATGACTGAGCAGGCAGATATCCCGGCAACAGAGAACAAAAGCCCCCGACAGCACTCCAGGCTCCCGGTGCCCTGTGGCTGGTGTCCCAGAGCTGCAGCCGCCTGGTCAGAGCAGTAGGTCTGTCCTCCCCTCCCCCACCGCAGAGAAGATGGGGGGCGTGTGCAGGAGCACTGGGCGCCACTCCATCACCACTCTCTCCACCGACCCAGCGATTCCTTCTCTTGTTCTCTCCCTGTGCCCAGAATTCCATCCGCCACAACCTGTCGCTGAACAAGTGCTTCATCAAAGTGCCTCGGGAGAAGGATGAGCCAGGCAAGGGGGGCTTCTGGCGCATCGACCCCCAGTATGCTGAGCGGTTGCTGAGCGGGGCCTTCAAGAAGCGGCGGCTGCCCTCGGTCCACATCCACCCGGCTTTTGCCCGCCAGGCTGCCCAGGAGCCCAGCACCGCCCCCTGGGCTGGCCCACTGACCGTGAACACCGAGGCCCAGCAGCTGCTGCGGGAATTTGAGGAGGCCACAGGGGAGGTGGGCTGGGGAGCGGGCGAGGGCAGGCTTGGGCATAAACGCAAGCAGCCACTGCCCAAGCGGGTGGCCAAGGTCCTGCGGCCCTCAAGCACCCTGCTGCTGACCCAGGAAGAGCAGGGCGAGCTGGAACCTCTCAAAGGCAACTTTGACTGGGAGGCCATCTTTGAGGCTGGCACTCTGGGCGGGGAGCTGAGCACCCTGGAGGCCCTGGAGCTAAGCCCACCACTGAGCCCCACCTTGCATGGGGACGTGGACCTCACCGTCCATGGCCACCACATTGACTGCCCTACTACCTGGGGGCCTCCAGCGGAGCAGGCTACTGACAGCCTGGACTTTGATGAGACCTTCCTGGCCACATCCTTTCTGCAGCACCCCTGGGACGAGAGCGGCAGTGGCTGCCTGCCCCCAGAGCCCCTCTTCGAGGCAGGGGATGCCACCCTGTCCGCTGACCTGCAGGACTGGGCCAGCGTGGGTGCCTTCTTGTAAGAGGCAAGGCCCCACCCCCACCTCTGGACAGTGCCCAAGTCAGGGCCCAGAACTGCCCCCAAACACAGGCCCGTGAACACCCCACCACCAAGGCAGAGGCTGGGCCAGGTTGCCCTGAGGCCATCTGCCACCAGCCCAGGATGTCCTCAGATTCAAGCCCAGGAGGCTGAGAACTGGGGACCCAGGACCAGAATTGCTGCCTCCACTCCTCAGCCCCCCTATACACAGTGTTTCATTGATCCGTGTCTCCCCACCCCAGGAACTGGCTAAAGGGCCCCGCACCGAGAGAGCGCTGAGGCCTGGAGGGGCCTGGCAAGGCTGGGGAGGAACAGAATAGGGCCCTCCCCAGAGCTCCTTGCTTCACCGCCTCTCCCTCTCCCTCCAGCTTCCCCAGGTCTCTATCCAGAGAAAGTTCCCAGGTACAACAAACGCTAGTTAGGTGACAGCAAATTAACCCCCTGGGGACCTCTCCCGGCAGAGCCTCCCTGGGGCCAGGGCAGCAGTGGCTGGGGTGGAGTGTGATGGGGAATGGACTGGGGGAGGGGGCAGAGAGGAGGCAGAAATGAGGTGGGGACACAGGTAGAGCAAGGAGATGCTCTCTAAGGCCTCTGGGGTCTTCACCTGGCCCCATCCTTAGGGGCAGGACGGAGGACGTCAATCCCTAATCTTTGGGCCTGACTTGAGGCTAAGAGCAGCAGGAAGTTGAGGTTTGGGGGGTTAGGGCCCAGGCAGCCAAGCTGCAAGGGGGACAGACAGACTAATGTAGTGAGTAGCTGTAGCTAAGACTTAACTGGGAGGGACTGAGCTTGCTGGGACCACTGGGACCAGGAAGGGGGCAGCCCCATGCCCTGCGCTCACTTGGGGTTGGGGTCTTGCTCCACCCTGACCCCTAGGGCTACATCCCTCATCCACCCTCTGCATGGGGCAATTTAACCTTTTTCATGGAAAGTTATTTACAATAAAATTTTTTTTAAACTAAATTTTTTAAAAATCTGAACAAGGATGTCTACACAGCTTTTTTTGGGAAAGGTGAGGGCCTGGTGGTTTTATGGGGAGCGGCTGCCTGAGGGGGAGTGACTGGGAGGAGGCTGGGGAGCAGTGAGAGCCTGCACAGGGACCCCCGACGAACTCCCCACGACCTCAGCGTCCCTGGGGAGGAAAGGGCCAAGAAGCGGCTCTCAGGAGTCCCCTGCAGCCTGGGCCTCAGCGCCTCCATCTGCGCAATGGGGAGAACTGTGCCCAGAGCCCCAGGGGAGCAGGAGACAAAGGGAGGAGGTTGGCCTCCCCGCGCAGGCCCCGGGGACTCATGCTGCGCCCCACCACCAGGGCCTGCCTGGGCTCGCCCGCTCTGTCAAGAGTCAGCGTCCATGGCCTGGGCCTGTCTCCAGCACCTCCCTTGCTAGGTCCTCCCCTGGAGGGATGGGGTGTGAGGTCTGAGGGCCCCACCCCGAGGGCCCCCCACCCAACTTCCCACTCTGGCCTGGCTTTACCTGACCTGGCCCAGTACCAATTTGGGGAGTAAGAAGACCACTAGGGAATGGGCAGAGGGTGGTCTGACCCTCTTCCCTGACTCAGTCCACTCTATGAGGGACCAGACAATTAGAGTTCTGATGGGGAAACTGAGGCACGGGACCTGTGTGTCTAGGTGACACTCAGCAGGCACCATTCAATCCCCTCACCCTAGCTTTGCTTAGGACCCACCTCCCTACCCAGCCCCCACCGAACCCCACATACGTGCCTCTCTGGTGCACAGCCAGCCCCCGGCCCACGCCCCTGTGAGCAGATGTCAGGCATGCACACGCACACGTGTGCACAAACACACACACACACACACACACACACACACACACACACACAGCAAAAAACGGGCACTGTCCTGAGCAATCCTGCCCAGCCTCCACGGACTGCTGTCTCCCCATGTCCCTTTCTTTCTCTGTCCTGAGTTGGCTGCAGGCCAGCCTGGCACTCCCAGGCTAACTTGCTGCTTTCACTTGCTAATTATTCCAAATATTCCAGAAGGGCACACACACTGCAGGACAGGCAGGGCTGGGGCCTTACTGAGCACAGAAGTCAGTCCCTGTCCCTCTCACACCGAGAGGGCTGCCCCTGCAGGGCCCCCACTCCAACAGCACCTGCTCTCTCCCCACCACCCAACACACCCCCTACCTTTCCAAGTACCACGGCATTGGGGGAACAAGGAGAAGGAGAGTCCAGCCTTCTTCACTAACCCCCAGGGTCAGCCTCTGCCCTGGCCAAAATGGGTACACCATGGATTGATAGCGGGCGAGTCACTGCCTGCCCTAGCCCATGCTGGGAGGAAGGGGGGCAATGTCAGGGTCACCAGAACCTGGATGTGCACAAGGCCAGAGAGGCAGAGTGAGGCGTGCCCCTGGCTGCATTTGACAATCACCCCAGAGGTCCTGAAAATCCCCATACCAATGCCCAAGCCGCATGTGGACCAACCAGAGCAGAATCTCTGAAATGGGGTCCCAGTAGCTGCATTTTTTTGTTTTGTTTTTTTTTTTTTTTTTTTTTTTTGGTACCGGGGATTGAACTCAGGGGCGCTCGACCACTGGGCCACATCCCCAGCCCTTTTTTTGTATTTTATTAGAGACAGGGTCTCACTGAGTTGCTAAGTGCCTCGCCATTGCTGAGGCTGGCTTTGAACTCGCGATCCTCCTGCCTCAGCCTCCCAAAGTGCTGGGATTACAGGCGTGCGCCACCGCGCCCGGCGTAGCTGCATTTTTTTAAGTCCCCAGATACTTGCAATATGCAGCCAAATCTGAGAGAGGGCTCTGGAGGGGGCTTGCAGGAATGACAGGCAGCGTCAGAAGGTAAGGAAAGCACGCATCTTACATGCCTCTCCATTCCTACCTGCCCCTCAGCAGGGTGGCTTTAAAAAAAAATGTTCATTTACCTCCTGTTTATTTATATTTTCAGCGTAATCTCAACCAAATTATGTTTTGTACCATTCAACAGCAAGTTGCAAACATGACACCCTCTTACCACTAAATACTTCAGTGTGCATTTCCATAAAACAGGGACATTTCTATGTAGCCATCAAAATCAGAACTGATAGCCGGGCGCAGTGGCGCACGCCTGTAATCCCAGCACTTGGGAGGCTGAGGCAGGAGGATGGAGAGTTCAAAGCCAGCCTCAGCAATGGCAAGGCACTTAGCAACTCAGTGAGACCCTGCCTCTAATAAAATACAAAAAAAGGGCTGGGGATGTGGCCCAGTGGTCAAGTGCCCCTGAGTTCAATCCCTGGTACCAAAAAAAAAAAAAAAATCAGAACTGATGATATCATCCAAGGTACAGAGTCCACCCAAACTCTGTAGGCCGCCCCCCAAAAGCGCCTCTCTGCACCAGCATCATGGTCTAAATGACATGATGCCTTCACTGTTCTACCTCATTTAAGCTGTGTGGCTTTGAGCTCGTGACTCGAGTTCTCTGAGCTGGTTTCATTCCAGCCTGCAAACCCCTTTTGCAGTGACCAGTGCCAGAGGCACTCATTCTCAGGTGTTGGGAAGCTCTTTCCCAAGAGAATGAGCCACTCTCCTGTCCCCAATGTCCTGCCTTTTTTCCCTCTATCTCCTCTCCCATCTACCCCCCAGCCCAGCCAGAAAAACTGGTTGCAGGTTGCAGAAGGGGAGAAGAAAGGACAGCAACTTGGACTTTGGAGGCCTCCTCTTCCCTGCCCTGGACACTTCCAGTTCCATGGGACAGGCCACCCAGGGGAGATGGAAGTCCCCTGGGGATCCCCCTGGTCCCATACTTTATCCTGCTTTCCTGGAACAAACTGGCCAGGCCCCCTGCCGAGCTGAGCTAGACCTGGAGAAGGAACTGTTCCCACCCCCAACCCCTGGCACAGACAACCCCTACCTGGGACCCAACCTGCGTAGGACAAGGGGGAGCTGGAGGGCAGGCAGAAAAGGAGGGGGTGCTAGGAGTCACTGCCGCTCCATCCTGGGCTCAGGCCCAAAGGTAAACAGGTGTATTTGGACTCCAGCAGGGGGCAGCGGGCTGGCCCCAGGGGCAGGTCTGGGCCTGTCAGTGTGGGGAAGTAGGGTGTTGTTAACAATGGGGTGGGCCCATGGCCCAGGTCCCGCTGACACATTCCTGTATGTGGAGGAGGAAGCAAACACAGGTGACAAGGGAAAGGAGGACCTAGGACAGGGGAGGGGGCTTTATGAGGCCACCCATGCGGGGCCCAGGGCCAGGCTGACCAGTGTGAGCTGCAGGGCAGGGAATGAAGTGCACAGAGCCCACGGGTGGCCTTCCCCCACTTGTGTCCATGCCTCTCTGTTGCTCCCAGGTGGCCTGGGTTGTGGCCACCTCAAAGGCCCGCATGCTGGGGCCTGAACTTTTCCTGTGTGTGTGTGGGGGGGAGGGGACCAACTGGAAGGACACTGTCCCCCAGAAGCCAGCCAAGGAAAGGTGGAGATGTACAGTAAGCAAAGGGGGGTGACAGGCCCCGGGTCTCCCTGCTGGCCCCTTCAGCCCCTGCAGCCCTCAACTGGCTAGCCCCAGGCCCCACCATAACACCCTCTTTTGAGGGTAGGACTAGAGGCCCAGCCCTCTTCCCCCTAGAAGAAAGCAGCTCTGCTGAGCTCCCAGGAAGCAAGAATACCAGGAACTGGACAGGGTATGTGGCCTGCTCACCTCCTCCATCCACCGCCCACCCCCACCTGGCCTTTTGAAGCTGAGCCTGGGCGGCCCTCTGCTGTTTGCCCAGGGGATTAAGCTGAAGCTGGGAACTTGCCAACTGTTCTCAGTCAGTGGCCCTGTCCCCACAGGCTGTCCTGCCCCCTCCTGCCTCACTCAGGCACCAAACCCTGTCCCCATGTAGCATCAGAGTTCCCTCCAACTTGCCCCAAGGGATGTGTGCCTGGTCGGAGGGTGGAGCGGATGCAGCCCCTGCTCCGAGCGATTAGGTCCACAGACCCCTGTGGGCAGGCAACCTGGCCGGCCTGCTCCTTCCTACAACAGTGGCCAACGTGTGGAGTATTTAATGAACAAATGAATGACTGGCAGATCAATTCACACACACACACACACACACACACACACACACACACACACACACAGAGAGTGAAGTCGCTTTGGCAAAATGCTCTACCTCGTCAACATCAAGGGGTTCTCAGGACACAGGGCTGGAGACATTCCTGGAGCCCCTGAAGTCTGTGGTTCTACCCATCTGTGGGCAGAGGCTGGGGAGAGGGCGCTCCAGGCCCAGGGAGAACTCTGAGGCAAGCCCCAAGCTGCTTTGTGGAAGCAAGGACGGGCCACTGTTTGGCCCTGTGGGTTTGGGTGTCTCATCTGTGCAAAAGGCAGTTGGTGCCTGAGGCTGCCTGGGATTTTGCAGGAAAGGTGAGCCAGAGAGGGGATACTGGGCAAGAAGGAACTGGGACAGGGAGGCGGGAAACAGGGAGGCAAGGAGGCCTTCATTCTCCTCTGCTCTTCTGGCCTCAATCCCCCTGGGCTGGGGCCCAGCTGTCCCAGGAGTGAGAAGCACAGAGAGCCAAGAGGCAGGGCTGGGGGCTGGGGTCGTGGCTCAGCGGCCGGGTTCGATCCTCAGCACCACGTAAAAATAAACGCATTGTGTACAACTAAAAGCAAATAAATTAAAAAAAAAAAAAAAAAAAGAGGCAGGGCTGGCGTGGAGAAACTGGCACTCAAACCCCCTCCTCTTCTTTTTTTTTTTTTTTTTTGATTTATATTTATTTATTTACTTTAGTTGTACACAATGCAATGCAGATCGAACCCGGGCCGCGCACGTGGGAGGCGAGCGCTCTGCCGCTGAGCCACAACCCCAGCCCCCTCCCCTCCTCTTCTTTTATTATTCCATCCAAACCCACAGGGGCAGCAAATGGGCCTTTTACCTATTTGTACCCTGACCACAGGTCTCCAGAGTGGAGCTGGGCCCAGCTCAGCTTCCTTACCAGGCCCCACCCCACTGTGTCCCAGGACAGGACAGGGCCCAGAGGTTGCTGAGCCTGGTACTCCAGACCCCTGGCAGCCCGGGTCCATCTGGCCAGTGTCCAACACCAAGGGCGGGGGAGACTCAGGGGGAGCCTGAGAGCCCGGGGGCCTGGTAGTTGGTTAAAGATTAACCCTGGCTTGGTGGTGACTTCCCTAGCTGCTGGGCAGAATGGGGAGGGGTGGGTAAGTCGATCTCACCACCCCCCACACACACACTCCCTGGGTCCCTCCAGCTCCCTAGTTCAAGTGCAGGTTTTACTGGAGTAAGTGGAGCATTAAGAATGTCCCAGATGGGGGCTGGGGTTGTGGCTCAGCGGCAGAGCGCTCACCTCGCACGTCCGCGGCCCGGGTTCGATCCTCAGCACCACGTAAACATAAACGCATTGCATTATGTACAACTAAAGTAAATCATGTACAACTAAAAAAAAAAAAAAGAATGTCCCAGATGGAGCCGGTGCGGTGGTGCACGCCTGTAATCCCAGCACTTGGGAGGCTGAGGCAGGAGGATTGCGAGTTCAAAGCCAGCCTCCACAATGGCGAGGCACTTACCAACTCAGTGAGACCCTGTCTCTAATAAAATACAAAAAAGGGCTGGGGATGTGGCCCAGTGGTCGAGTGCCCCTGAGTTCAATCCCTGGTACCAAAAAAAAAAAAAAAAAAAAAAAAAAAAAAAAAAAAATCTGGGAAAACTGAGGACAGTTTGAAGACACTCGTGGAATCCACAAGTGAATAACTAGGTGGGTTGACAAGTGGAGCCCATTTGGTGGGGGCACTTGCTGGCTTTAGCATGTCCTAATGAGGTCACCCCAGGGTGTCTAGAGGAGACATCATTGGCAGGTGGCTACCAGAAACCCGAGAGAGAGGCATCCAGGGCTAAGACAAGTTACAGGAACACGTGATGAAGGCGGAGCTAAAGGCCCAGGTGCATGGGCTCCTGCGGGAATGAGAATCGAGGGAGGCCCCTTCAGGAGGGGCCACTGTTATGAGGCCGAGGACCAGGGTGGAGAGCCCCAACAGAGGGAAGGAGCAGGTCCCAGCCGTCCAGATGCTGAGCTCTGCCTGCCCTTGCACACCTGTTCCCCACGGCCTCACCCCCACCCTGCAGCAGAGAGAGAGTCAGAGAGAGAGAGAGGAGAGACCCCCACAGGGCCCAGCACTACTGAGCGGCCGGAGGTGGGGGTACAGGAACACAGCATTTGCCCAGGAGGTCCCTGTGGCCTCCCACAGAGCAGTTTCCTTACCGGGGAGGTGGGGGTATACCCTGTAAGCTACCTGGTACCGAAAACCGGGAGGAAAACTCTCAGAGGCAGAGTAAAGCTTTTACTACTTTTACTTCTACTTTCTTAGAGCTTAGAGAGGGAAAGAAAGATCTTGTCTTCTTAGCTTAGCTTAGCTTAGAGTCTTAGAGAGAAAGAAAGATAGAGCTTAGCTTAGAGAAAGATTAGAGCTTCTTTCTTCTCTCTTCTTTCTTCCTTCTTCTTTCTTCTGTCTTCTGTCTTCCTTGGGAGTCTCGGCCTAACTCTGACCAGTCATTACTTCTTCTATCTGGTTTCTCTTCTGTCTTCTATCTGGTTTCTCTTCTGTAACCGCTCTGCCTACGTTCTGGCCGCTCTGATTCTTCTGACCGACCGATTGACTGCCCGACTGACTGAATTCTCCGTTCTCCTAACTCGGACCGCTTTCACCCGGTTATATACCTTCAGGTTTGCGGGTGCCTACAGGTGCGTCACATACATATCAGGTGGAACTTATGGCTTCCAGCTAGCTGCAACAGCCCTTCCTAATTAGGGCTCCTTCAATACCCAAAGTCCGAGAGCAGGCCCCCAAACTCAGCGCTCCAAAAAGGGAGAGAGGAAGGAGAAGGCGTGGACATGGTTCCAAAGGGGACAGGCCTAAGGGAAGCTTTCAAGATGGGAGACCTGAGCGTGTTTGATTAGAGGAGAGAAGGGGCACCCCCCCAAGGAGAAAGTGCATCCAGGATGCCGGGGGAGTAGGGGAGAATGCTGGGAGCTGAGAAGAGGAAGAGGGTCTCAGATGGGCAGGAGGGGTGGGAGAGGGAAGAGGCTGGTGTGGGACTGCTGGGGTGAACGGAGGACATGCCAGCTCTGGCTTAGTGGCAACCAGCGGGGTGTGAGGAGGCGGAAGCTCTGGAGTAAGGTGGAAGGACACTAAGGGACAGGAGAGGGGACAGACCACCAGCAGGTCAGACTGTCCCTGGGGAAGAAGTGCCTCTGAAGAAGGGTCCCAGCAGTCCCGAGAGAGGAGGGAAGCTGGGCTCAGGACCAGTGGGGTCCTTGCTCACATGACGGAAAAGAATTTCAGCACGCGCCAGTCGGGCACAGACAGAGGTTTATTAGAAAAGTGGATTCAAGTTCAAGGGAGAACTGGGGGCCACCTCAAGAGAGAGATGCCTTTGGGGTTAAACAAGAAACACATTCAAGGGAGACAGAGAGACATTTCTGGGGTTCCTGGCTCTTCTTTTTTTTGTTTTTGGTACCGGGGATTGAACTCAGGGGCACTCGACCACTGGGCCACATCCCCAGCCCTTTTTTGTATTTTATTAGAGACAGGGTCTCACTGAGTTACTAAGTGCCTCACCATTGCTGAGGCTGGCTTTGAACTTGCAGTCCTCCTGCCTCAGCCTCCCAAAGTGCTGGGATTACAGGCGTGCGCCACCGCGCCCGGCTCTGGCTCTTCTTTTAAAGGAAACTTGGTGAGGGGTGGGTATGGAAAGGTGTGTGATCTCAGGTGGGTCCTGTGGTCTGGTCACTCTCTGGATCCTGAAGCTGACATGATCTCCATTATCCAAGATAGTGCTGTGAAGTCCCCTGAATTATAGTTTCCTCAAGATATCTATCTTTACTTAAGCTAATTAATGGGAGACTATTCCACACTGAACAGGTAGATTTTTTTAAAAAAAATATTTATTTATTTGCACACAATCCGTTTTTATGTGGTGCTGAGGATAGAACCCAGGCCGCGCACGTGCTAGGCGAGTGCTCTACCGCTGAGCCACAACCCCAGCCCTGAACAGGTAGATTTTCAGATTTTTCAGGAAGCTGAGAACAGCAGACCTGGAAGATCTGGAAGGGAATGACAAGTCTGGACTGGAAGATATGCAGAATTTCTGAGTTAAAATCCCAATTTCTTATCCATCCTCTATGTCTTCTTTCTACACCTCTCTCTCTCTCTCTCTCTCTCTCTCTCTCTCTCTCTCTCTCTTTCTCTCATACTGGGGATTTAACCCAGAGGCACTCAACCACTGAGCCACATCCCCAGCCCTATTTTGTATTTTATTTAGAAACAGGGTCTCACTGAGTTGCTAAGTGCCTCGCCAATGCTGAGGCTGGCTTTGAACTTGCAATCCTCCTGCTTCAGCCTCCCAAGCCCCTGGGGGATTACAGGTGTGTGCCACCACACCTGGCTCTTTCTACCTATTTCTTATTTCTTTTATCCTACATCAAGACCAGCCCCGGACAACTCCCGTCTCCAGCTAGCGGGACTCAGATGGGAGCAGGAGGGGATTCCCAGTGGCCAGGGAGGAAGGCCAGGATGCCTGGTGCAGGACACACAGGCCAGCTGCTCATCTGGTTACCTGATTCCTTATACCTTTGGACTGGGTTGGAGCAGGGGTTGGTGGAGGCTACAAAGATGAGCAGGACCACTGGGCTGGGGAGTATGTGTGGCCTTACTGCAGTGACACGAGCAGCCTCCTGAAGCTCAGAGGTAGAAATAGCTGACCCAATAGTGCCAGAGCAGGAGTCTCATTCCCAGGGTTAAATTCACACAGAAGGGTGCCTTGTCAGGGCCAGGGCATCTGGAACCCTCTTTCCTTATGGAAGCCACTTGAGTATCCCTTAATGTGCCATGGGCACATCAACCCCTGCATCTGCCCAGACTGATGCCCACCCTTGCCTCTCAGGTGCCTCCTTCAAGAGCACCCCCCCCCACCAGCTGCCCCAACTTCCAGGCCACCACCCTTATTCCAGTGTGTTCCTTTATATTTCTTTCTTTTTCTGATGTATTTATTGTTTTATTTTACCATTTGCTGTACTTGGGACTGAACTCAGGACATTGTGTATGCTAGGCAAGTGCTCTACCACTAAGCCACACCACACCCTCAGCCTAAACTCATAAGTGAATTCAAGCACAGGCAGGCGTGGTAGCAAGTACTTGTGGTTCCAGCTACTTGAGAGGCTAAGGTGGGAGGATTGCCTGAATCTACAAGTTCAAAACCAGCCTGGGAAACAGTGAAACCCTGTCTAAAAGAAATCCAAGCACAGTAGACAATCAATTTTGTCAGTCTTGCTTTTTTCTAGAAGCCTCCCTCTGGGAACTATCTTCCCATCTAGGCTGTGCCAGCTGCAATTAGCGTCATCTTGTGACTTTCCTTTACCTCTCTTCTGTATTGAACTCCATTTCCTCCTTTCCATTTCTTTTTCTTGCTTGCTTTCCAGCAACCCCTGGAAAGGGTACCTTGAGGGCATGCTTCTTAAGGTCTTGAATGTCTAAGCACATCTGCTATAGACTCTCATACTGGGTTGTTAGTTGAGCTGGCTATAAAATTGTAGGTTAAAATTTCCCTCAGAAGCTTGATGGCATTATCACTGATGGCCGCAGCTGTGGAACCATGTGCCTTTCTTGAGTCTTAACCCTTTGCATTTTATTTGTTTGCCCCTTTTAAGAAGTGTGTAGGGTCTTCACTTTTTCCCTGATATGCTGCAAGTCTATGGTGGTACCCATCAGTGTGGGTCTTTTATTGATCATTGATGGGCCTCTTATGGACCTTTTATTTTTTTTATTATTATTATTATTATCATTTTTTTTTTTTTTTTTTTGGTACCGGGGATTGAACTCAGGGGCACTCGACCACTGGGCCACTTCCCCAGCCCTTTTTTTTGTATTTTATTAGAGACAGGGTCTCACTGAGTTGCTAAGTGCCTCGCCATTGCTGAGGCTGGCTTTGAACTGGCGATCCTCCTGCCCCAGCCTCCCAAGTGCTGGGATTACAGGTGTGCACCACCGCGCCTGGCTTGAGGATCACAAGTTTGAATCAGTCTTGGCAATTCAGCCAAGACCCTGTCTCAAAATAAAAAACCAGAAAGGGTTGGGGATGTGGCTCAGGGGTGGAGGGGATGGGGGCTCAGTGGTGGAGGGGATGTCTACTGAGTGCAGGCCCAGTTCCTGCATTCAGTGCGTTCATTTACTTCCCAGCATCACAAAAAAAAAAAAAAAAAAAACAAGCAAGCAAACAGACAAAACAAAACACTGATTGCAAGCAAGCTCAGCAAACGGAGCAGTTGGTTAAACCACTGGGCTTCACTGTGAGATGACCTGGAACCCTAACAGTCTGTACCAGCAGACTATTCCCCTGAGGTCGTTTTGTTAGTGCAGAGAAAAGTCTGGTCTATTCCTGAGGGCTTCAGGTTGATGTGATGGCTGCTGGGCCAGGAAAGGGGTCTAAGGTCTCCTTTTTCACAAGGACTTTAACTTAATAGCCTTGTTTTCAGACCAGTGTCTAATCCCTACCACGCAAAGTACCTGATGTCCTTTGGTCCAGAGCCTGCTTCCATTGCTCCAGAAAAGGAACCTCTAATCTCAGTGCCATGGAGGGTGAGGAGGGCTAGGCTCACTGTAGGAAGATGGGGCGGGGGTGCTCCAGCTCTGATCTGTCAGTGTGCACTTTTCATCTGTGTGCTCTGGCCTTTTGCAGAATCTGGAGAAAATCATGTGACTTCTTTTTGGTATTCTCTGCTGCAGGCCCACAGTAGTTCTGTTCTGTGACATTGTTTCTCATCTTCATTCTCCTCTGTTCTCAGCCTAAACATATTGAAATCCCTCACCAGTTTTTGTCTCCTCTCCCCTGTCCCTTTTTGTTTTCCTTTTATGGATTTTTTTTCTTGTTGAGGTAAAATTCACATACAATTAAGGCCCAGATCTGACGCGCACTTCCCGTTCAGTCATTCTGTTTTTATTTTTTTGTGCTGTGGATTGAACCCAGGGTGCTTTACCACTGAGTTACATCCCAGTCCTTTTTAACTTTTTTTTTTTAATTTTTTATTTTGAGATAGGGTCTCACTAAGTTGCTGAGGGTCTTGCTAAACTGCTGAGGCTGGCCTTAAACTTGTGATCCTCCTGCCTCAGCCTCCCGAGTTACTGGGATTACAGGCCTGCACCACTGTGCCCGGCTTATTCAATCAGTTTTGATCAATGCCTATCAGGACATGGCAAGTTCCCTTGTGTCCCTTTCCAGTCAATCCCCACCAAGACCCCTCTTATGGCTTAGATGTGAGGTGTCCCCTGAAAAGCTCAAATGGTAATGCAAAAAAATGTTCAGGGGTGAGATGATTGGATTATTAGAGATGTGACATCATCAGTGGATTGATAGCTTTGGTTATTTGGATAGATTACTGGGTAGTAACTCTAGGCAGGTCCTCCACAGCTGGAGGAAGTAGGTCACTGGGCACATGCCCGTAGGGAATTTTATTTCGTCCCTAATTCCTCACTCTTGCTGGCTGCTTCCTGGCTGCCGTGAGCTCACAGCTTTCCTCCTCCATGCCCTTCTGCCTCATTTCAGGCCCAGAGCAATGGAGTCAGCCAACTATGGGAACCTCTGAAACTGTGAGCCCAAAATAAACTTTTCCTCCTCTAAGTTGTTTTTGTCAGGTATTTTGGTCACAGAAAAAAAAAAAAAATGACTAATGCGATCCCATTCCCAAGCAACCACTAACTGGATTTCTATTGCCACGGTCAGTTTTGCCTGTTCTAGAATTTCACACACGTGGCACCATACAAGTTGGTACTTTGTGTTCATCTCCTTTCAGCATGTCGGTTTTGAAACTTAACTCTGCTGTTGCATGCATCCTCTTTATGGCTGAGGAGTATTCCGTCGGCTGGTTATGCAGGTCATTTATCCATTCCTCTCTTTTTTTTTTTGGGTACCGGGAATTGAACTCAGGGGCACTTGACCACTGGGCCACATCCCCAGCCCTTTTTTGTATTTTATTAGAAGCAGGGTCTCACTGAGTTGCTAAGTGCCTCGCCATTGCTGAGGCTGGCTTTGAACTCGCGATCCTCCTGCCTCAGCCTCCCAGAGTGCTGGGATTACAGGCGTGCGCCACCGCGCCCAGCTTCCATTCCTCTCTTGATGAAGATCTGGGTTGTTTGCAGTTCAGGCTGTTGTAAATAAGCTTATGAACATTCTTGCATGAGGCTTTTTGTAGCATAGCTTTTTTTTTTTTTTTTTTTTTTTTTTTTTTTAATTCCTTCACTTTTCATTTGGGTGGGGTTTAGTTTTTTTGTTTTTGTTTTTGTTTTTGTTTGGGACTGGGGATTGAACTCAGGGGCACTCAACCACTGGGCCACATCCCCAGCCCTTTTTTGTATTTTATTTAGAGACAGGGTCTCACTGAGTTGCTAAGTGCCTTGCCATTGCTGAGGCTGGCTTTGAACTCATGATCCTCCTGCCTCAGCCTCCCAAGTGCTGGGATTACAGGCGTGCGCCACCACGCCGGCTATGGGTGGGGTTTAGGAAGAAAAAAGAAACATACACACGTGTGGTACAACTGCCATGTTCAAACGCACCACCCCAGGTTCATTCTTAAAAGAGCAGGGATGGGTGTTCACTTCAAAACCCAGAGAAGAAAGCAGCTCCAGGCAGAAGGAGGGGAGTGGGTGAAGGCTCGCGGCTTTAGGAGTTCAGTCCATGGTTGGCCGACTTCATTGTCTGGGCCTGAGGTGAGGCGGAACGTAGTGGTTGCAGGGCCTGGAGGAAGGAAGCTGCTCAGCTCACGGCAGGCAGTGGCTGGCACCCCCTGGGAGCTGCTGGACACTCCATACAGTGTGGGTAAAGGCCAGTGTGACTCTTTTTTTTTTTTTTTTTTTTTTTAATATTTATTTATTTGCTTTAGTTGTACACAATGCGTTTATTTGTACGTGGTGCTGAGGATCGAACCCGGGCCGCGCACGTGCTAGGCGAGCGCTCTACCGCTGAGCCACAACCCCAGCCCCCCAGTGTGACTCTTGACAAGTGCACCTTTACCAAGTCACTTCTCTGGTCGGGACACTGCAGTGGCTTCCCGGTTGAAATCCTACTCCTGCTTGCTGCCCATCTTGCCACCCAACCCTCCCCTCTGTGACTAGTCACATTGACATGTTACTTGGAATCACTGTTTCTACTCTTCTGGCCCCTAACCCTGCCCTCTACCCCTTCAGCCTGATGACTCCCTTCAGGACCCAGTTGCAGGGTCACATGATCTGAGTCCCCAACCCTGGCCCTTCTGCCTGGGTCTGGACTTCCACAGCATCCTCAACACGATGCACTGTCCCCCCGGCCTGGGAGACCCCTAGTGGAGCAGCTGCAGGTGTGTCAGTGATTCCATGTTCAGCAGGGCCAGGTAGGTGCACAGTACCCGATGACCAGACCACTCCAGGGTCGATCCTGATAGAGCTCATGCCAACACTTCCTGCTCTTCTGTGGTTACACACATTGGGGCCTCACTCAAACCTGGACCAACCTCAACACTGGCAGTGCCACATCAGGCAGGAACAGTCAGGGCTAGTGCTTCTGGATGCTCGATCGGCCTCCAGCTGGCCAGAGTTCTGGAAAGCCTGGCTTCCCTGTCCCCCCTGACCCCTGACCCTTCTATCTGGTGGTTCAAGAACTCAGTGGGGGCCAACCTCCACCACGCTCCCTTCCCCCTTTCACTCCAGCAGTCTGCAGAATTCTTCAAGGTCAAAGGACAAATGTTGGGGTTCTGTCCTCTGCCTGCCCTTCCCCCACTGCTGACATAGACTGCCCTCTTGGGGGCTCCTGGCTGCTGTTTGCAGCTCATGTTTGTGGGGAAGATCTTGGCCTGGGCCCTGAGCTCTGCAAAAGCATCAGCTGTCTGGCCTCTGGCAGACAGCAGGCTCCGAGGCTGGCCTTGGGCAGCTAAAGGCCCAGACACCTGGGTGGGTGGGGGCACCCTCTACGTGGGAGGAAGGGAGCAGCTTCACAGTTGTCCATCATAGAAGCAAGGACCTCTAGTCTGCAGAAGGCCTTGGGAGCCTTCTAGTGTTGCTACAGAAGAGGGCACTGACCTACAGAGGGAGGACCCAGCTGAGGACACCAGCATAGACAAGGCAGGCTAGATCCAAAAGACAGAGCTTTTTGTTTTTTTTTTTTTTATATTTATTTATTTACTTTAGTTGTACACAATGCAAATGCATTTATGTTTACGTGGTGCTGAGGATCAAACCCGGGCCGCGCATGTGCCAGGTGAGCGCTCTACCGCTGAGCCACAACCCCAGCCCCAAGACAGAGCTTTTAGCTGGGTAAACAGTGGGGAGCCAGGGGAAACTCAGCTCAAGTTTGTTGTCCCTGCCCTCAGAGACCCCAGGCCCAGCCTCCTTCCTGGCTTTTTTTTTTTTTTTTTTTTTGGTACTGGGGATTGAACTCAGGGGCACTGGACCACTGCGCCACATCTCCAGCCCTTTTTTGTATTTTATTAGAGACAGGGTCTCACTGAGTTGCTAAGTGCCTCGCCATTGCTGAGGTTGGCTTTTTTTTTTTTTTTTTTGGTGGTACCAGGGATTGAACTCAGGGGCACTCGACCACTGGGCCACATCCCCAGCCCTTTTTGTATTTTATTTAGAAACAGGGTCTCACTGAGTTGCTAAGTGCCTCGCCATTGCTGAGGCTGGCTTTGAACTCGCGATCCTCCTGCCTCAGCCTCCCAAGTGCTGGGATTACAGGCATGCACCACAGCGCCCAGCTTCCTTCCTGGCCTTATTGAAAAGTAAGGTACACTGAGGGCAGCTTGCCTGTCTCTGGCCTCTTTCTGATCATTCATTCACTCAACAAACCTCAGGCACACAGCAGGACCCTTCTGCAGGTGTGGAGGACATGCTTCGGCAGACAGAGGAAAACCAGCTAGGTCCAAGAGTACACTGGGACCACTCCCAGCCCACAGAGTCATCTCTTTTAATCCCCTGCCCAGGGTAGCTATCAAGCAAGGAAACGAACCCTCTGGGTTTCCAACCATAGTGACAAGATTCATAAGTCCTCAGCTTGGGAACTGGAAACTTGGCCTTCAGCAACTGCAGTCAGGACTTCCCTGTGTCCCCAGCTCTAGCCAGCAGTCCTAGAGAATCCCCCAACCCACCACCACCACTATACAGGTGTTCCACCGCCTGAGTCCTGGCGGTCTCACTACTATCTCCCTGCACCCACTCTAGTTATTGCCTGGGTCACTGGGGTGGCCTCCTCACTTGTGTCGCAGTCACAGGCCATTCTTGCTCCTCAGCCTGCCCCTCTAAGGCTCCTCGCCAAGTGCAGCCCAGCCTTAGCTGATGCCTGGACCCCAAGGACGCACTCCCTCCACTCCTGCCAAACACCTGTCCTCCCTGTCCTCTCTGGACACCCTTGCTCCCTTCCCTACTTCTATAAGGAGAGTCCTCTTCCTGAAGTCCCTCTTCCCATCCTTCAAAATCCAGGCCACACACCTGTCCTTCCCAAAGGCCCCTGAGCTGCCGTTCCCCAGGCGCCCGCTGAGTTCGGGAATAACTGAATGCACCTGCATCGAGGCCCCTCCACAAGGCAAGTAACTGCCCCATTGTCTGGCAGGGGGCATGTGTGGGGCACCTATGCAGACCCTGCCCCTGCCCGCCAGCCGGGGCTGCTGTCCCCGCGCCCTCCAGCCCCGCAGGCCGCGCTCCCCTCCCCGCAGGCGCAGGCCCGGTGAAAGCGCTGAATCACGTTCCGGGCACGCGGCCCCGGGGAGCGCGGCCTGCGGGGCGCGGGCGGTGCCTGGGCTGCGGGAGCGCGCGCAGGGCTGCGGGGCAGGGTCCTCTCGGGGCGCCCGCACCCGCCAAGCCCAGCCCCACCGGCGTAGCGGTTGCCAGGAGCCGCGGCTGAGCGGCGGCGGGTGCCAGCGGCTGACGTCACCGCGGCCCCCGGCCCGGCGGGTTGGGAGGAATCCGGGCGCGGAGGCGCGCAGGGCACCCCGGCCGGGCACCCCGGCAGGCCGGCCGCCCCGCCCCGGTCCTGCCCGGCCTGCACTCCCGCCCCGCCCGCACGCCCCTCCCGCGTCCCCCCAGCGTCTGCTCCTCTCGGTCAGCACCCCCGCGCCCCGCTCGCGGGTGCGGGTCAGCGCGGTGCGGAGCGAAGGCCGTCGAGGGCGCCCCCTCGCGGCCACGGTGCCGGCCTGGGCTCGCGGGCCGAGGGCGCCCCCCGGCGGCACAGCCGCGCCGCAGCGCCCCCAGGGCTGGGAAAGCGGGCACCTGCGCGGGACGCGGGCGGGGCAGGGGCTGCTGGGCCGCGGGAAGCGGCGTGGCGCTCACGTTTGTAGTGGGGCCGGGCACGGGCCGCGCTGGGAGGGCTGCGGTCTGAAAGGAGGGCCGAGGGGGAGGGGTGAGGGAGGCAGGGAGGGAGAGGTACATGGGACGGACTGGAGGTGCAGAGGCGTGTGCGCGATTGTAGCCTGTGTGCATTCGGTGGTGTGGCAGAGATGGGGAACTGAAGCTGAGAGACAGGAGTAAAGGGACAAGGAGGGCTCCTGGCCCTGGTGGAGCCAGTGGTGAGGAAGAAGCTGGCATCTGGAAGCATCTGCCTCTTTGACCTGCCTTTCACTTCTCTCCCACTTTTGGGATTCAGAAGACCTTGGCCAGACTAAAGGCTTCAGGATGTCCCCTGGACCCCTGGCTGTTGTGGCTACCAGGTACACCATCTAGTCAGGTGCGACTGTGGCTGGTCTTGGAATGTTCCAGGTGGACCCAGAAGGGTCATCCTGTTGGTGGATCACTCTGAAATTGTTGTGCCCAACACCACAACGGACAAGACGGAGTACCTGCTTGCCAGTAGCCTAAGTTCCAGACAGTCAGTTTATCCAGAACCTTTGGGAGCCTCCCCCTTGTCCCAAGTCATGGACAGAGAGCATCTTGAGTCATCCGGCCCCTGTCCCTTCCAGCAAGGCTGCTTTTGAGTGCTATGTGTCTGATGGGTTGTTTAAACACGTGAGTGGCATTTCCTACATTTTTACAGGCCAGGAAGTGAGCCTGCAGGGTGTGTGTGCTGAACCAGCAGCAGCCCATCCTGATGCTTCCTGGCAGCATGCTGAGCCTGGAGAGCTGTGCTGAAGTCCTCAAAACACCCTGTATGGGCTGGGGTTGTGGCTCAGCGGTAGAGCGCTTGCCCAGCACGTGTGCGGCCCAGGGTCGATCCTCAGCACCACGCATTGTGTACAACTAAAGCAAATAAGTAAATATTAAAAAAAAAAAAAAAAAAAAAAAAAAAAAAAACTGGAGCCGGGTGCAGTGGCGCACGCCTGTAATCCCAGCACTTTGGGAGGCTGAGGCAGGAGGATTGAGGGTTCAAAGCCAGCCTCAGCAATGGCGAGGCACTTAGCAACTCAGTGAGACCCTGTCTCTAAATAAAAAATACAAAAAAGGGCTGGGGATGTGGCCCAGTGGTCGAGTGCCCCTGAGTTCAATCCCTGATACCACAAAAAAACAAACAAACAAACAAACAAAAAAAACTGTACATGCGGGGAGCACTGGGGATGTGGTATTATTGTCCTTACAGAAGGAGAGACAGAGGTGCAGAGGTGTGTCTAGAAGATGCCAGAAAGCCTCCTCCAGACAAAAGGAGGTAGGGGATTCCAAAGGTTCTGGATAAATTGGCTGTTTGGACTCAGAACATGTTTCTGAGCAGTAAGAGCTCACTGCAGAAGCCTGCTGAGTTCCTAATACTTTCCAGTAGCTGGCAAGGGAGTGACAAGCCTGTAGGGCACTGGTTAACAGTTAAGGGACACTGATTATGTGCAGGCCTTTTATATGTGCTATGTCACTTAATTCATCCCAAACCTGATGGGCTTTTTTTTTTTTTTTTAAGTATAGACTTTTTTTTCATTTTTAAAATTTGTTTTAATTAGTTATACATGACAGTGGAATGCATTTATGCACTTAGATCATGTATAGATTATGGGGTATAATTTCTTGTTTTTCTGATTGTACATGTTGTAAAATCACATCAGTCATGCAGTCCTGCTGGGCTTTTAGTTGTGTGTGGTATGTTATTCAACTTGACTGAGGGCCATAGCTAATAGGTGGCAGGGCTGGGATTGAACTAGTCCCGTTTGACCTCACAGCTGAGCTCTCCGTCCACCACTCTGTGCCATCCATGGTGCTGGCTGCAGTTTTTTTTTTTTTTTTTTTTTTAAATATTTATTTATTTGCTTTAGTTGTACACAATGCGTTTATTTGTACGTGGTGCTGAGGATCGAACCCTGGCCGCGCACGTGATAGGCGAGCGCTCTACCGCTGAGCCACAACCCCAGCCCCCATAGCTGCAGTTTTGACCGTGGGGAACATACTCTTGTGGGAGCACATGTCCTCAGTTCAAAGTCAAAGCCAGCCAGAACCCCACCTTCTGACATGGCCCTCCTGGGACTACTCTGGATAAGGAGAGAAGTGGCGGGGGTGGCGGGTATGGCCGCAAGAGAAGCAAGAAGGGACACAGATTCATCAGGTCTCGTGCCTGTGTGTTTCTACTGCTCAGGCGTATGTGGCTGATTCTCAAGTCAGAGAATCATGGTTTTCCCAAAAAGTGCACCCAGCCTCTTCCCTCACTTCCCAGCTCCAGGGCACATACACCAACCCCTTGGTCCTGTCCCCCCTACCCCCCAGCCCCTGCCTTCTTTCTGGATTTAGCCTCAGGCACTTGTTGGTTCATTTGTTCATCAGAGATTTATTGGACACCTTAAGCACCTCATGTTGGGCCACAGCAGGAAGCTGGGAGGCAGCCCTGAGAAGGCCTGTCCAGGGATTCTGGTCACCATGGAGATTCTATCAGCTGCCTGCCTGGCTTTCCTCCTGTATGTCCATCAGCTGTGAAGAGAGCTTGCCTTTGATCTGTCCAGTGGGGCTCCTGCTGCCTGGCCACTCCTCTACTCCACTTCCTGCCTGTGTGGTCCAGGAACCTTCTTCCTGGCTGTGAGCCTCTCTCTCAGTGACCATGTCATAGGCGCCACCAGGAGGATTCTGGTCCTGCCTTTCGGCTTTCCCTCTCCAGGGTCACACTTCACCTCCATCCAAGAAAGAATATACCCACCTAGTTCAGTGGTGGAGGAAGTACCCCTGGACACAATCCCCAATACCAAAATTAAAAAATAAAATAGAATATCCCCACCAATTATTAAATGCATAATTCAGTTATAAAGCTATGTTACTTTATTTCTATTTTTGTGGTGCTGGGGCTCAAACTCAGGGACTGGAGGAAAAGAAATCTTTTTACCTTATGCCTTCCTTATAGTTTGAGTTTCAATTTTTTTTTTTTTTTTTTTTTTTTTTTTTTTGGTACCAGGGATTGAATTTAGGGGCACTCGACCACTGGGCCACATCCCCAGCCCTTTTTTGTATTTTATTTAGAGACAGGGTCTCACGGAGTTGCTAAGTGCCTCGCCATTGCTGAGGCTGGCTTTGAACCCTCAATCCTCCTGCCTCAGTCTCCCAAGTGCTGAAGCTAGCTTTGAACTTGTGATCCTCCTGTCTCAGCCTCCCAAGTGCTGGGATTACAGGTTAAAATTATTTTTAAGGGCTGGGGTTGTGGAGGATTTTGAGGCCAATCTCAGCAACTTAGCAAGGTCCTGTCTCAAAATAAAAAGGCTGGGATGTAGCTCAGTGGTAGAGCACCGCTGGGTTCATTTCCCAGTAACCAAAAAAAAAAAAAAAAAAAACCTAGAGAAAAAGAACTATCTACTTGACAACATTTTAGCATTTTGTGGTGTTTATTTTGTGGGTTTTTTTCCTAAAGTCTTCCTGGTGCAATGCATCTATCATATTTCAAGTGGTTGTGATCCTAGGGAACACACTGTCATGACCTGCTTTTGTAGTTGTTAGCATCATAGTACAGGCATTTCTGGTATTGTTGCAAGGCTCAGAAACATAAATTTGGAGGAATTGTACATTTGATTGCCAAGAAGGAGCAGGAAATCTGGAATTAGGAAGTTAGAGCTGAGGGTGTGGCTTGGTGATAGAGGCTTGCCTGGTACTTGTGAATTCTGAATCCCTGGTTCCACTACAAAATCCCTAGTACCACAAAAGCAAACCACACTATTAGGGAAGGAAGGCCTGCAGTCCCTCTCTCCAATCCCCTTTTCTTCTTTCCTTCCCAGCCTCCCTCTGGAAAGAGAATCCCTGTGAGTGGGTAGCCAGGGGCTTGGCTCTGATTGGCATCTTTGTATTTTGTATAAATTTGTGGATGTGAAAACCAAGGCTTCTGAAGCTACACCTGAAATATCACTTTTTCCTTTTCAAGTAGCCTGTTCCATGCTGAGCATAGTTGGAGGCTTTTGCTGAATCAATATTTACTTGCCAACAGATGCCTGATATTGGGGTGAAAATGAACTTTTTTTTTTTTTCATGCGATCTTTTCTTAGAAGATGTACTTGTCATATAAAATCAGATTGGCAGTTCACATGATAACAAAACAAAGCTACCCAGCCTGGGACATGGAGACAGCCTGAGCTTTTACCCTCTCTTGGCCAGCTGTGTTGACTTAGTGCAGCTGACCTCTGAGCCTGAGCTTCCGCATCTGCAGGAGACAACAGCTGTTCTTGACTTATAGGTTTACCATGAGGATTAGACGAAATAATGCCAAGGATGGTGTTTGCAACAGAGCTGAGCAAACAGAAGGCTCCCAATGCCCAGTGGTTAGCTGCCAAAGTACACTTAGACCTTCAAGAAAAAAAAAAATTTTTTTATTCAGAAAAGCATATGCATAGTTTCTTTACAAAAATGCAATGATGTGTGTGTACAAAATTTGAAACATCATTTCTTGACAAGCATGAAAGATTCTTTTCCTAAGACCTACAGGGCAGAACGTTATCAGTGTTTTTCTTGAGCACTGACTATAGATAGGATAGATTCTGTTCTCTAACTCAGAGAGGTTAAGTCCTACACCAGGCCCTAGACGACGGTCCAGAAACAGCCCACTAGCCCTCCTATTCTGTTCTCATCACCTGACAGTTTAAACTTTTTCCCCATTAAGGTCTCAGGACTGCACAAGGGCCACCTCGGTAACCCCGACTCTTTATCTCCCCCATCTGCAACAGGGCTGTGCCACCTGAGTACTTCCCTCATCACCACCTTCGCTGCGACCCAAGAGGTCTGAAATTGTCCTTCCTGCGCCAGTGGGAGAGCTGCCAATCCGTCTCCCTACTCTGTGCCCCATCTCCTCTTCCTCTTTTGTTATCTAGATCCCAGAAGTAACTTGGGAACCCTATGGTTTGGTGACCCCAAACCTTTTCACCCACCAGCACATGCCTCATATATCTTCCTGTGCCTGACGGAGGACCCACGGAGGAACTGAACAAAGCCGGATGGCCATTTACCTCCCCGTGGACACAGGCCACGGGCAGGGATTCGACGAAATGATGGAGGAAGGTTTTGCAGGGGCCGCGATCCACTGCCCCCCACCCAGGCCCTGGAGCCGCGGTTGGAGCAGCTGAGATGCTCTGCAGCTCTGGAGGGGGCTTTGCGGAACGTAGGGCAGACGTGGAAACGACCCCTCAAGCCCTCGGTTCATCAACCGGGAACACATCCGGCATCCACAGTGTGAGCCACTCGGAGGGGAACCCGACCTCGGGGTCTGAACCCAAAATGCGACCGCGAAAGCGGGAAAGGGAATTCGTCGCGTTCTCAAGTGACTTTTGTCAAAAGGGTCAGTCTCTCAACAATGACGGAAAATGATCCCTAAGTGTCCTGCCAGCCCAGAGACACAAGGTTCTTCGAGAACCTTCGGCTGAGGCACGGAACCGGCAACGAAGGGAAAACAGCATGGGCTGGGGGCGGGATGTGTGTGCGCGTGTGTGCGTGTGCGTGCGTGTGTTCTCACGTTCCAGACACACTCAAGATGGCTGCATTCCGCAGCTCGCGAACTCCGCGCAGGCGCACTTCCTCCTGCCACTCCCAACGTGGCTCCACTAGCGGTGCCCGGGGCGGGACCTAGGGCGGAAGTGGGTGTGACAGAGGCGGAAGCTGAGCAGGCCTCTGAGAAAAGATAGAGGCGAGTGCGAGACACAGGATTTGGGGCGATGATCCCCCCGCAGGAGGCGTCCGCCCGGCGGCGGGAGATCGAGGACAAGCTGAAACAGGTGGAGCTGGGGCTGGGGGGCGGGAGGAGGGAGGGAAAGGGGCCGAGGGCCGGGCCGGGACATCTACTAGGCGAGGTGGGAAGGGGATCTCGCGGGGCGAGACTCCGGGTTTGGGGCTAGACCGTGGGGCCGGGAAGCCACATGATGTCCTGCCCTGCATTCCCCCCCCAGGAGGAGGAGACGCTGTCTTTCATCCGAGACAGCCTGGAGAAGAGCGACCAGCTCACCAAGAACATGGTGAGTAGCCCCTTAGCTGGGAGGTGCAGTCAGGCCTCCAGGAGGAGAGCCCTGTGACCCGCGCTCGGGTACCTGCAGCCTGGGGTTCTGCATGGGCAGCGGTGGTGGCAATGTGGGCTTCTCTCGCGAAAGTGACATCTCTCTTCCCAGCCCCCTTCCACCGTCTCACTGAGGATACTGCAGCTCTGCTGGCCTGGACTTTCTGCTGTCAGGCTAAGCTCTCCATTCTCCTTTCTCTCCCTCAGCGAACATTTAGTGAGACTGACTAGATGGGCTGGGACTGATCATGTGTTATTGTTAATTCAAGTGATGGATGGCTTCCAGGGAGGTTGACAGATTGAGATTACTGACGGCAGAGAGTACTTAGCCTTCACCCCAAGGGACTTTGGGGTACAATGATCTCCCAGGTCCAGCAAACCTGGGATCTAGCCCTTGCCCTACCCCTTACTTGTATGGCTCCTGGCAGATAACACTGAGTTTTCGTTAACTTGACTGCTAAAAACAGAGACAAGGCCAGCCTTCCAATGTGCTTGTGAAGGAAACATGAGCTAATGCATGTGAATACATCTCACACATTGCCTGATATCAATAACTGCTCAATAAACGCTTCTGTATTCCTTAGAGCAACTGGGAAAAAACAAATCGAGTAAATAAAAATTTGGATTTGTATTTTCTCACATAATAATAAAGTCCTAGTCCTGATGTAATGAGATTCACCCTCAGAAAATGGGGTTTGAAGGTACAACAGTGCATTTGAGGCTACTCTGTCTTTAAACTACTTCTTTTTCAGTAGCTTCAGAGAGAACAGAAATTGATATTTGGCTTTAAAGGGTGGAAGGGAAGCCAAATGAGGGTGATTATTGTATGAAAAATTAATTTGATGCTTGGCCTGCCTTCAAATCAAATTTCAAGCTATTTGTCTTGTTCCATCTCCAGTTACTGGGCACATAGTAGGTGCTAGAGATACAGCAGTGAGCAGGTAAACCCTGTCCTTTTTGCATGGAACTTGTTTTCTAGAAAACTAGAGAAGAGTCAAAAGTGCCAAATGCCTGTGAGTGGGTAGAAGCAGTGCTGGGGTCATCCCTGAGGCCTGATCAAGAGGCTTCTGTCTTTCAGGTGTCTATCTTGTCATCCTTTGAGAGCCGCCTTATGAAATTGGAGAATTCCATTATCCCTGTGCATAAGCAGACAGAGAATCTGCAGCGGCTGCAAGAGAATGTTGAGAAAACCTTATCTTGCCTGGACCACGTCATCAGCTACTACCATGTGGCCACTGACACTGAGAAAATCATCAGGGAGGGGTGAGCTAGGCACTGAGGATCACATTCCTAATGCCTCTTGAACTCATGGCCCTAGGCCATGGAAGGGGAGGTAGAATATATTTGAGCCTGGTGAATTTGCTTCTTCCTCTTTCATGTACCAGGCCTTTAATCCATCCACTTTATCCCCGACCTTCCCAGACTGATCGGACCCTTTTCCTTCCCAGCCCCACAGGTAGGCTGGAGGAGTACCTGGGAAGCATGGCCAAGATTCAGAAGGCTGTGGAGTATTTCCAGGACAATAGCCCAGACAGCCCAGAGCTCAATAAAGTGGTAAGGGACCAGCAGAGTAATGCGAGAAGTTTGCAGGTATCAGTCCCTGTCCTGAACTCATAAGGGACACTGAATAAGTTTAAAGAAGTATGTAGTAGAATAAACAGAAAGATAATGCAGTACTCATACTATAGACATTAAGACCTCTGCTTTAGGAATTACATATATACATTTTTATAATTATAAATTATGTTTCAAGTGCAAATTTAACATTTTGGCGGGGGGGTACTGGGGATTGAACTCAAAGGCACTTCACCACTGAGCCACATCCTCAGCCCTATTTTGTATTTTATTAGAAACAGGATCTCACTGAGTTGCTTAGCACCTCGCCTTTGCTGAGACTGGCTTTGAACTCTCGATCCTCCTTCCTCGGCCTCCCGAGCCACTGGGATTACAAGCATGAGCCACTGTGCCCATCTAACTTTTTTTTTTTTTTTTTTTTTTTTAGTAAATGCATTTGTGGTTCTTCATTGTGGTAGAAAATGCATAATCTAAAACTTACTGTTTTGCCCTTTATAAGTTCAGTGTCATGAAGTACATTCACAGTGTAGGCAGCACCCATCACCACCATCCTTCTCTGGAACTTTTTCATCTTCCCAAACTGAAAGTCTATCAACATTTAACACAAACTTTCTATTTCACTGGCTACCCCTATTCTACTTTCTGTCTCTATGAATTAATGCATCTGTAGGATTTTTTGCATCATATCTTTGTGTTTATTTTATTTTGTTTTTTGGTATTCAGGATTGAACCCAGGTACACTTAACCACTGAGTCACATCCCTCTTTCTTTTTTTAATTTATTTTTATTTTTTTTAAATTTTGAGACAGGGGGCTGGGATTGTGGCTCAGCGGCAGAGCACTCGCCTTGCACGTGCGCGGCCCGGGTTCGATCCTCAGCACCACGTAAACATAAATGCATTGCATTGTGTACAACTAAAGTAAATAAATAAATATTTAAAAAAAAATTTTTTTTTGAGACAGGGTCTCTCTAAGTTGCTTAGGGCCTCACTAAATTGCTGAGGCTGGTTTTGAACTTAAAAATCCTCCTGCCTCAGCCTCCCAAGTTGCTGGGATTACAGCATGCTACCACCATGCCTAGTGTATCTTTGTGTTTTAAGTTTTGAGTCTGTTAAATTATCAGAGCAAGATGAGTAAGGCTGGAGTGAGGTTTGTGTCATGTATGAGAGAGGGAGAGGATGCAGAAAGGACAGGTAGGAACAGAGGCCTTAATGACTGAGAGGGTAAGGAGTATCAGAGGAGGTACTGTCCTTTACCCTGCCACCTGTCACACCTCCCTGTGGCACCACATTTCTAACCCCCAGGTGCATATCTTGCCCAGAAGGGAGCAGGTTGGGGAGCAAAGATGGGAAACTGAATTTTCTTCTAAACAAAGTCTGCACTTTTGCTTAGCACAGACTTGCCACCTTTTCTCCCATCACGTCTATGTCAGAAGTGAGGGTATTTTTGTAGCATTCTGGGTTGAACTGGTAACTAGCTGGTGGTCTTGGACTGTCTGAGGTCCCACCTGGCTGCCTTGAAGACTGACCCAATCCGTACTCTGTCACACCAGTAACCCAGAGGGGACACACCAGCCTGTGGGTGGGAAGCCTGTTCCTCAAGAGATTGGGATGTCAAGGGCCAGAGAACTTTGATTTTAAGGGTCACAATCAAGTTTTGATCAGAGTGCAGAGTTCTGTACTAGAACTTCAGAGTAGCATGAAGAAGGAGAATATAAAACCTGAAACTAGGGGTTTGTCCTGAAGGACTGACTACATTCAAGCAGAAATACTTTTTTTTTTTTTTTTTTTTAATTTTTTAGTTGTAGTCAGACACAATACCTTTATTTTATTTTATTTATTTTTATGTGGTGCTGAGGATCGGACCCAGGGCCTCGCACATGCTAAGCGAGCGCTCTACTGCTGAGCCACAACCCCAGCCCCAGAAATACTTCTTTCTGTCTCTTTTTTTAGCATCTTCATTGTAATACAGTTTACATATCACGAAATTGACCCATTTAAAGTGTAAAATTCGGGCTGGGGTTGTGGCTCAGCGGCAGGGCGCTCGCCTTGCACATGTGCGGCCCGGGTTCAATCCTCAGCACCACGTAAACATAAATGCATTGCATTGTGTACAACTAAAGTAAATAAATATTTAAAATAAATAAATAAATAAATAAATAAAGTGTAAAATTCACATATTCACAAAGTTGTGCATCCGTTATTAGAATCAATTTTAGAACATTTTCTTCATCCAGAAAAGAAACTCATATCCATTCGTAGTCACTTTCCTTCCCTCTTCTCCCCCATTCACTCAGCCTCTGGTAATCCTTAACCTAGTCTGTAGTCTATAAGATTTGCCTATTTTGGGCTGATATATAAATGATGTCATATAATATGTGGCCTTTTGTAACTTGCTTCTTTCATTTAGCATAATGTTTTCAAGGATCATCATGTTGTGGTATGTATCGGTATTTCATTCTTTTTTATCACCAAATAATATGGATACACCACATTTTGTTTAGCCATTTATCCCTTGATGGACACTTGAGGTGTTTCTACTTTTTTTTTTTTTTTTTTTTTCCATACTGGGGATTGAACCCGGGGTGCTCTATCACTGACCCTTTATACTTTTTATTGAGACAGCATCTTGCTAAATTGCCCAGTCTGGCCTCAAACTTACAATCTTCCTAACTCAGTTTCCTAAGTAACTGGAATTAAAGGATTGTGTCACTGTGCCTGGCTCTACTATGAATCCTTGTGTACATGCGGGTTTTTTTTTTTTTTTTTTTTTTTTTTTTTGGTGTGGACCTGTGTTTTGTTTTATTACCAGGGATTGAACCCAGGGTCAATTAACCATTGAGCCACATCCCCAACCCTTTTATTTATGTTTTATTTTGAGACAGGCTCTTGCTAAATTCTTAGGCCCTTGCTGAATTGCTGAGATTGGTCTCAAATTTGCAATCCTGTCTCAGCTTCCTAAGTTACTGGGATTACAGGCATGTACCACTGTGCCCAACTTGACGTGTGTTTTGAATTCTATATTCTGGATACCTGTCCCTTAATGGATACACGATTTGTAAAGATTTTATCTCATTCTGTGGGTTTTCTTTTCACATTCATTTACTTACTTACTTACTTACTTTCGTGTTGGGAACTGAACTCAGGGCCTTACATATGCTAGCTAGGCAAGTGTTCTACCACTGAGCTATATTCCCAGTCCTCACTTTCTTGATTTGAAGCACAAAAATTTTTAATTTGATGTAGCCCAATTTATCTGTTTTTTTTTTTTTTTTTTTTTTTTTGTCCTTTTGCAAATTCCTTTCTAACAAGACAAATTAACATTGCAAGTGAGAAAATAATCAGCCAATACTTACCTTTGGACATCAATTTTGAGAGAACACAGGTTTTCCTTACCTTACCTTCTTTATCAAAGCTGCCTTCCTGTGTTTCTTCTCTAGGCTAAAGGAAGGAGGACAGTGCAGGGGGAGACCCTGAGTCAGGAAGTTGCAGCAAGGGTGGTGGGTGGGGAGGGCTTCAGAAGGCAGTGTAGCAGCAGCAACCTGCTTCCTTCTGCTGTCCCTGCAGAAGCTGCTATTTGAGCGGGGCAAAGAGTCGCTAGAGTCTGAGTTCCGCAGCCTGATGACCCGACACAGTAAGATCGTCTCCCCTGTGCTCATCCTGGATCTGATCAGTGGCGATGACGAGCTGGAGGTCCAGGAGGATGTAACTCTGGAGCACCTGCCTGAAAGTGTGCTCCAGGATGTGGTCCGAATCTCCCGCTGGCTGGTAGAATATGGCCGCAACCAAGGTGAGAGGGTGCCCACTGGCTCTGCCTAATAGCAGACCAGAGGGAATGGGAAATTTTCCATTCCCTCTTTATTCTTAATCTATCTGGATTTTTTTTCTTTCCTTTTTGTTTTGTAGTTCTGGGGATCAGACCCAGGGCCTCATGCATGCTAGGCAGGTACTCTACCACTGAGCTACACCCCTGGCCCCCACTTTTTTTTTTTTTTTTTTTTTTTTTTTTAGTGAAAGGATGTTTAATAGGAAACAATATGAGCAATGTTTCAACAGCTTATATATCATATTGTGAATCTAGCCAAAGCCAAGCTTTTGTTTATTTTTATTTATTTATTGCAGTGCTGGGGATTACCCAGAGCCTCATGTGTGCTAGGCAAAGCCCTGTACCATGGAGCTACACCCCCAGCCCAACCAAAGCTATTCTTTCTATGCCTTACTTTTTTGTTTCTGAATTTTTTTTACTTAGTTGTGAAATTTTTGAGTCATACAGAAAGCCATAGGTGAAAAGTAAAAGTCAGGCCCCCTTCTTCCTTGATGCCTATAGCATCATCACCCAAAGAGGAGCGCTGTAAGATTTATACCACCCCAGAAAATTTATGCCACTGTATGTGTGTTTGTGTGTATGTGAAAGAGAGATTAAATATGTGCACTTCCTTTCTTCACTCCCAAATGTCCTACACTTATTCATACAGTACTTATGTGTTAAACACTGTGAAATAATTACACTGTTTTAAACACTATCCTATTATTTTTTTAACTTCACTATATGCCTTGAGATTGTTTCATATCAGTAATTGTAGATTTGGCTTCATTAGGGTTTTTTTTTTTGGTACCAGGGATTGAACTCAGGGGCACTCAACCACTGGGCCACATCCCCAGCCCTTTTTTGTATTTGATTAGAGACAGGGTCTCACTGAGTTGCTAAATGCCTCGCCAATGCTGAGGCTGGCATTGAACTCGTGATCCTCCTGCCTCAGCCTCCCAAGTGCTGGGATTACAGGCGTGTGCCACTACACCCAGCCTCATTAGTTTTAAAAGCCACATAATATTCTGTGGTATAAAGGTACCATTTCTTTCTTTCTTTCTTTCTTTTTTTAATACATAAATTTTAGTTGTTGATGGACATTTATTTATTTATTTATGGTGCTGAGAATTGAACCCAGTGCCTCACATGCTAGGCAAGTGTTCTACCACTGAGCCACAACTCCAGCCCAGTACCATTTCTTTAGCCATTCTTGAGATTAAAAAAAAGAAAGAGTAGCTGGGTGCGGTGGCGCATGCCTGTAAGTTGAAGCTGGCTTTGAATTTGTGATCCTCTTGCCCCAGCCTCCTGAGGCACTGGATTACAGGTGTGCATCACAGTGCCCAGCCCTAATTTTCATTTTTTAATGGCTGAAGATGTGTGTTTTCATTCATTGATAATTTAGTGCCTTTTTGCCTCATATAAATTGCTCATATCCTTTAACCAAGTTAAATCTGTATGTTAACTTTTTTTGGGGGGGGGGGGGTACCGGGGATTGAACTCAGGGGCACTTGACCACTGGGCCACATCTCCAGCCCTTTTTTTGTATTTTATTAGAGACAGGGTCTCACTGAGTTGCTAAGTGCCTCGCCACGGCTGAGGCTGGCTTTGAACTCGCGATCCTCCTGCCTCAGCCTCCCAAGTGCTGGGATTACAGGTGTGCGCCACCGCGTCCGGCTAGCATTTTTTTTTTAAATTTAAAATAAACCTTACTATTCAACACTTACATCTCATTATCAGTTCTATTGAGGATGGTTTTCTCTTTGAAATTTTGCATGATTTGAGATGAGGCTACATGGGTGGCTTTGAGCCAGAGCAGATGCTAGAACAGGCTTAGCTAGCAGCCATAGAGGGCTCTGCTGCTGCCCTGGGGGAAGCACGGTACTGTGGCAAGCAGCAGGAGGAACCCTGCTGCCACACCTCTGTTGCTCTCTTCTCAGATTTCATGAACGTCTACTATCAGATTCGCTCCAGCCAGCTGGACCGCTCCATCAAGGGCCTGAAGGAACATTTCCGCAAGAGCAGTTCTTCCTCTGGGGTGCCCTACTCCCCTGCCATCCCCAACAAGAGGAAGGACACACCCACCAAGAAGCCAGTCAAGCGGCCAGGTGAGCCCCTGACCCTGGCCATCTAAGCACCAGCTAGAGGGCTGCCTAGAACCTTGATTGCTCTTGTCCGCCCTGGAGTCAGCAGAGTCAGATCCCTCCATAGCTTGTCTTTTTGGTAACCCCAGCTGTAGGAACACAGGACAGAAACCAAGGGTCTGCCTACCCAGCAAGGCCCTGTGGAGTGAGGCCCTGATATCCACCAGTCTGGGAGCTACATAATGTCTTTGGAGAGAGGGGTCACAGATGTGTTCAGTTAGCCCTCCTGAGGTGTAGTGACAGAACTACTTGGGAGGCCCCTTCCTCTTCCTTCATCATTCCGTCGGGAGGCCAGGTGTGCCGCTGCAGCCCAGACAGTGGGAGAGGAGGGGCAAGCACTCCAGCTTTTACTTTCCAGAAAGCCAGGGGGACTTGAGGTGATGTGCAGTGGGGAAGTGGCTGGGGAGGGTTTACACTTTCATAGTCAGTCCTGAAACGAAAGAAATCCCAAACCATCTTCTTGGAAGAACTCGAACTTGCTTTTGGGCTCCAATGCAAAGTTCGTGTCTGGTTTTGGAAGTCGTTGAAGGGCGCAGCGTGGAGAGAGGTTTGGGTTGTCGCTGGTGTTCTGGAAGCAGCACACTGTCGGTCTTTCTCCTGCTGTCATGTCCCCTGTAGTCTGCGCTCCAGGTGGACATTGTCTCTGTGTGTCAGCTGTGGCTTGGCAAGCCTGGCGGTCTCTGCCTTGAAAATGCTGCCCTCGGTTCCAAGAGAGGCCGAATGTCCCAGGGTCGGGGCTACTGAACTAGCATGGGAAGAGGCGGCCAGTGGAGCCAGGAACTGCACCACCCTGGGGTCACCTCAGCTACTGCCGCAGGCACCTCCCTAG
Organism: Tamias sibiricus; assembly: GCA_025594165.1. NCBI lineage: Eukaryota > Metazoa > Chordata > Mammalia > Rodentia > Sciuridae > Tamias > Tamias sibiricus. Next base: position 5,962,014 of record CM046660.1, read on the forward strand.
GCACTGCCCAGATGTGATATTGTGACAACAGGTGGGAGAGCTCGCTCCCTGTTTCTCCAGGCCCTACCTGCCTGTGCCCCTGAGAGAGCAAGGTGTCTGTTTACGCTGCTGAGAGCCCTGCTCCTCCTCAGGCCTTTGTTCCGGGTTGGGAGGTGAAGCTGAGGTGAAGCTGCCCTCAGGGGCACAAGTGAGGAAGGAGCAGAGCATTAGGGAGTTGGGCCGCAGGACCCAGCAGGAAGTGGGCTATCTTCTCCCCTCTGAGTGGATGTCCTAGCTGTCCCCAAAGAACTTGCTGCAGTGACTCTACTAACCCAGCCTGCTTGGCTGCAGCTGCCCGTGTAGCCAGCTGGTCTGTCTCTGTGCCTTAGTTGTGGAGCAGGAGCTGTCCCCATGAGGCTGCCCAGCTGCTGGGCCTCGGCTGCTCTGGGCTCACTTCTTCTGCCTTGTTCTCTGACAGGCTCACTGGAGGCCCTGTAACCTTGCTTGCACTGCCCCAGTAGTGCCCTCTGGTCATGCGGGGCCCCAGATGCCTTTTGGGAGGAAGCATTTGACCTTGGGGATTAAAATGAACCTAATATTTCCTTGTGGCAGAGATACAAGCAGGAAATTGGCTGTGAGGACTCCTATGGTCTTGTAGCATTTCCAGAGTTGGCAGGCGCTGGTGAGCTCAGGCCTGAGATCAGGACTAGGGTGTCAAGCTTCTGGAACATCTGTTCCCAGCTCTAAGGAGAGGAGCAGAGAGGTCTTGTCCATGACCTCAACATTGGCCCTGGTATTGAGCACCTAATAGGTTTGGCAGCTGCCAGGTCAGCATCCCCGGTCCCCTCCAAGCCAATGCACTGCCACTCCTGGTCGGTGGTGGGGCAGGAATCTGATTTGCTCATTAGCAAGGTGCTCACTGAAGTAGGGAACACAGGGGAGACAGATGTGAGCCAGGCCCGCCAAGCTGGATTATCAGTAGCTAATTGTGGTGTAGTGTAGACAGAAAGAATGAGTCATCTGGGCCCTGCCCTGTCTCCCCCAGCCTTGTGGGGAGCTGCCAGGACAGCAGCCTCACCGCATTCAGATAGATATATGGAGTGGTCTGCAGGGAAAGTGGACCAGACTGAGGCTCATGGTGGCCTCCCCTGCCCCAGTATATTTTGTCAGCGAGGCAGCAGTACCTGTCTTTGAGATGCCTCATTCCCGCAGGCGCTGACCCCAGAGGCAGTTCTGTTGCGTTGTTTTCACTTGTGATACTAACTGTTCTTTTTCCCCCTTGCCAAGAGCACGCGCACCGTCCTCCTGCTCTCCCTCTTGGGTGGTGGTTCTCTTAGCCCCTTCCTAGCTTTTCAGTTTGTTCCCATTGCTGTGGTGGTTTGGGGGGGCTCCCCTGGTGTGGGGTCTGCTGCTCTGGGTCACCGAGCCTGTCTGGGGCACGGCTCTGCAGGAAGCTCAATGCCATCTCACCTCCTCCCAAGGGCTGCTGGCTGTGGACTGCTGTTTGGCCTAGGTCCCAACACTGAGCATGCTCGGGAATTCTGCCTTGGAGTTTGGGGCTGGCTTCCAGGGGGCCCCAGGGGTTAGGTCATGCCCTTGGTATATGAAAGTGTCGTCGCTAGCTCCTCCATCCGTACTGATTAAAAGCCACTCAGCTGAGCTTTTTACTTTGGACTTCACCCAGTGGGTCTTTGTCCATCTTATCTCTGTCACCCTCTGCACTTCCTAAAGGGAACTCAAATCCAGAACAATGAGTGTCAACAGCAGAGCCCAGAGCTACATTTGGAGGATGAAATGTTTTCTTCTCTCCATCCTTGGGGTCTCTGGTGGCCCTGGTGAAGGGCCTGCTGGTAAAGGTGGAGGGGCATGCTCGCTGTTGGGGGGGGCGTGGGCCGGGCAGGTGGAGGCCGCTGCTGTTTTCTCTCACTCATTTCCTAGGTCTTCTTATCTCCTCTCTGTGTGGCTCTGGTGACAGGGACGATCCGTAAGGCTCAGAACCTTCTGAAACAGTATTCCCAGCATGGTCTAGATGGGAAAAAGGGGGGCTCTAACCTCATTCCTCTGGAAGGTAATCACCCTGTGCTCCCCTCCTGTTCCCTCCTCCACTGTGTGTCCACTCACTTGGCAGGGCAGAGCCTCCCCCAGGAGGGCCTCAGGAGAAACCCCGAGGCGGGCAGGGTGGGAATGGCAAGTTCCTAATGCCGCTTAGGCTTCAGCAGGTACGGGGACAGTTTTGTGGCTCTGCTTGGCCCTGTCTGGCTGATGGCAGCTCTGCCCTCCCTGATGCTTCCCATTCCCCACTCCCTGTCTCCGTCCTTGTCTCCTGTGTGAACTCAGAGGAAATTCTTTGTCTTGGGGCAGCCCTTTCACGCTCAGACCAGCAGTGGCAGGACGAAGCTGGTGAGGCCTCCTTGCCAGCCACCTCTTTAGGAAGGGGGCTGTGTGCAGCAAGGGGATAGGCAATCTGGAGGCCACATCCCCCCTCCTGTAGGGTAGGGACAGCCAGATCAGCTGCCCTGGTGGACACAGCCCTCCTTCAAAAGAATCACCCTGGGAAGCAGAGGAAGGTCGCCCCCCATTTGCCTGCTCTCACTTCGTTCTCTCCCCAAAGACAGTGAGGTGGGGAGCCCCCTGGGGCTGAGCATCACACTCTCCTGGGTCTACCCATCTTTCCCTCAGCCTCCAGGCTCCGGGAAACAAGCAGCCAGGGATGGTCCTCGGCAATCGCTGCAAATCAGGCTTGAAACGGCTGCTCCCATGGTGGTTTGAGGCAGAGGAGGGGCTCGGAGGCCTCCCCGATGCTCCCTTCCCTGTGCCCCATCTCACGTCCCCTTCCTGGAGATCAAGGGCTTCTTCCCCATGCCCCAAGGGCAGCTTCCTAGCCCCTGGATAAACGGTGCTTGTGTTTGTGCGGCCGACATCTTGCTAGGTCACGAGCATGATTTCCGAGTTAAGCACCTGTCCGAGGCCCTGAACGACAAGCACGGGCCACTGGCCGGTGAGTACCGTAGCCCAGCCTCAGGGCAGCCGCTGACACTGCCTTCGCAGTGGTCCCCGGATGGCCTGCTCCTGCCTGCCTAGCCAGGCTTGCTATGCTCCAAGGATGGGCCAGGCCTACAGCCTCACTTGCACTGTGGTCTCTTTTGGGCACTAGGTCTTCTTGCTCCTCTTGAGATGGGAGTGCTTGCCTGGCTCTTAGGGCCCAGCGAGGGGAGAAGCTGCAGCTCGATGCTCAAAAGGCAGGCAGGAGGGAAGGTCCCTCGAGGGCAAGGAGCCCTGAGGTCTGTCTCCTTGGAACCTGTCCCTCAGCATGTAGAACCAAGCTGTCTTGCGCTGGCTTTGTCTGCAGGCACCCCTCCCCCAGCCTCCAAGAGTGGGATGTGGTCTCTTCCTGGGGTAGCTTACCACCAAGGAGCCCTTCCTCTCTGGGGCCCACTTAACTTCCTCCCAGATTTCGAGCCGAGGTCAGTTAGTCTCATAAACCATAGCCCACTGCCCTCTTACACATTCCAGAGGGCCTGGCTGGGCTGGTGATGGCTTTCATGAGCCCAGCATTTTCTCAGAGAGAGGACCACAGTACCTACCTCTGGGAGGTGGGCACTGCTACCTGCCTCTCCTGAGCCACCCTCTGCCAGGCACAATTCAGAATTCTTAGACCTGGGGTCAAACAGGCCTTATCTAGGAAGTAGGTTTAGGGATCGCCCTTCCTCTCCTTTTATCCTTCTCCTACCACCTCTAGTATCTGATGCTCTGGGGACATACATACTGTCTACAAGGAGCTGACGATGAAGCCAGGACGAAGGCTGGTCTTAGCTCCTGATCCCCCCAGCCCTGGGCCTGAGGCCATTCTGGGCTACAGGACAGGAACTGGGGAGATCTGCTGCCCCCCCACAGGGTGAGTGGCTGTCCCCAGACCAGCAGCTCAGGAGCACTACTGTTCCCCCAGGGAGAGATGACATGCTAGATGTGGAGACCGATGCCTACATTCACTGTGTCAGCGCCTTTGTCAAACTGGCCCAGAGCGAGTACCAACTGCTGACAGACATCATCCCAGAGCACCATCAGAAGAAGACCTTTGACTCCTTGATACAGGTCCTGCCCTACCCTGTCCTACCCAGAGGCTCTTACCAGAGCCAAGCCTTAGCAAACTGTCAATATAGGGGCTGGGATTGTGGCTCAGCGGTAGAGCGCTCGCCTAGCACGTGCGCGGCCCGGGTTCGATTCTCAGCACCACATAAAACTAAAAACACATTGTATACAACTAAAGCAAATAAATAAATATTAAAAAAAAAAAAAAAAAAAAAAAAAAGCTGTCAATATAGACTCTTGAGTGTGGGGCAGGCCTGTTGTCCTGAGCCCTCATCTCTAGCCACCAACCTGTGCCCTGGAGCTCTGCCCTAGGTGGCTACTCAGTACCTCCTTGTTTCCCATCTTCCTGCCACAGCACGCTGGCTTCCCTTCATCATCCCTAGAAACCATCTCTCCCTCTGCCCCTCCCTGAGCCAGCTCCTTGTCCCTCTCCCAGGACGCCCTGGATGGGCTGATGATTGAGGGGGAGAACATTGTGTCTGCTGCCCGGAAGGCCATCATTCGCCATGACTTCTCCACAGTGCTCACGGTCTTCCCCATCCTGAGGCACCTCAAGCAGACCAAGCCTGAATTTGACCAGGTGCTCCAGGTATGTGGGTGGGGACACAGGAAGGAGGAATCCTGCCTCTCCAGATGGCCTCCCCAACTCGTCCTTGAGAGAATCTCATTCTGTGCTCTTCACCTCTTTTGCATGAATGGAAGCAGTTTCTGGAGGGTCCTGATATGCTTACAGGGTGATTCAAGGAGAATTGGTGGCTACCTTTGCTGGAGAATCAGTCCCCTGGGTGGGGCAGGGACATGCACAGCCCACTGTGGAGAGCAGTAGGCTGGATTCTGGCTAGGGTATGCAGCAGTGTGCTTTCTCAGGGCACGGCCGCCAGCACCAAAAATAAGTTACCTAGCCTCATCACCTCCATGGAGACCATTGGAGCCAAAGCACTGGAGGATTTTGCGGACAACATCAAGGTATCTTTCTGCCTTCCCTCCCTCTACTACCACCAGGCCTGGCCTGCTGATATGTCTCTGGGGGATTCCTCAGAGAGCAGACCTGCAAGAGGGAAGGGCTTGCCCTGTAGGGAACCCACTGTGCTGCTGGTCCCCTTTCAATACCCCTTTGCCTCTTTCCCTCCTGGAGCCCTCAGAGGTCGGAAACTACTGTCTTGCTTTCTTGCTCAGCCTCTGAGGCTGAGGGACATCCTAACACGGACAGACCAGGAGGTGGCGCTGTGAACAGACTAATGGGGGCATGGGGTGGGACTGAGGTTGCCTGTGGAAGCTGTTTCAGAGAACCAGGAGCTGTCTCTCCACAGAATGATCCGGACAAGGAATACAACATGCCCAAGGACGGCACCGTGCACGAGCTCACGAGCAATGTAAGTGCTGCCCGAGGGCCCCTGGGGAAGTAGGGAAAAGCTGTGATTCAGCCCAGGCCCCTGGGCACAGCAGCAGGGGAGGGAACCTGACCTGGCTCAGATCCACTTCCTGGTGGCAAAACTTGGTAAAGTGTGTAGCATCTTTGACAGACAGGGCCCACTGGGCAGCCAGAGCCCAAAGGGTGAAACGTGAAGCTTCTAGCCTCCCTTCTCGCTGGGCAGAAGGGCCTTGCCCTGACCTTCCTTCTGGACTGTGTCCCCCCACCAGGCCATCCTCTTCCTGCAGCAGCTTCTAGACTTCCAGGAGACAGCAGGGGCCATGCTGGCCTCCCAAGGTACTCAGCACCCGGCTGACCCTGTCTGCCCACTGCTCTGTCCTGCCTGGGAGCATGGGTCAGCCCCCAGGAAGCATTGACCTCCACAGGGTGAGGGCAGGGCTTGGGGCGGGGACTCCTCCAGTGCGTGGAGTGGGCTGGAGACAGCCTGTGGGGGGCCCTGAGCCCATTGGGCCATCCCAGTCCCTTCCTTGCATTCAGGGCCATCCTTGCTCTGGGCGGGCACTGCTGGCCCGAAGCACCCTTCCTGCCCTCCCTCCTCCCACGTTTCTCTACTGCTTCTTGTGTCTGCCTGTTCTCTTAATCGGTCTCACCGCTGACCCTCGGTGGGCTGGTATCTCAGGGTCAGCTGGGTGACCTCCCACTGGCCACCACCCTGGAACTAGCGCACGGGAGGCTGGCAGTAAGGAGAAGCACTCCTCCAGCTCGCTCTGCACACCGTGGGTCCCAGGCCTCCCTCTGACCCATCCCGGGACAAGGAGCCAAGGGGCTGCCGCTGCCCCGCGGTTCTCCACAACTGCGTTCTGGTGTATTGCTTGGTCTTGAGAGGGCTTGCCCTGCTGCGTGCTGCCTGTCTGTCTGGCTGTCGTGGGGAGAGGTCTGCTTGACTCGGGGTGACAGAGCCGTTTCTAACCTGTGTTTGCACTTTGCATCTTTCTCCTTCCTCTGTCTCCCCTGTCCCCTCCGTGTGCACTGCCTTTCACTCCGTAGTTCTTGGGGACACATACAATATTCCTTTAGACCCCCGAGGTAAGCAGTGCGGCTCTGCAGCCCCCTCCTTCCCCTCCAAAGCCCTGATTCCCTGGGGACCTGCTCTCAGGATCTGTTGGGGGTGGGGCCTGAGGGGACACGAGCCCTCCCAGGGTGCTCTTACCTCACCCTGCTCCCTTCACAGCCACCTTGTCTCTGAGCCAGCCTCTCCAGCCTGCCATGTTCAGCCCCCCAGTCTCCCCACTTGGCCTTCTGCTCTGCAGGCAGTGGGGCCCCCTCCCTGCTCATAAGGACCTGGTGGGGGGATTGAGGAAAGTGGAAAGAAGATAGACCCCATTCCGAGAGTTGGCTGTTGGCAAATGGGAAAAGTGGGCCTTGTAGATACCGCCCAGCATGGGTCAGGGCCCGGGGTGGGGAGCCTGGTGTTCCACTCCTGTTCCTCCAGCCTTTCTGCTGACATGGGCCAGCTCCCTAATGACACCAGCCCATCACAATAAAGCAGTGGCCCTGGGTGCCCAAAAGAGTGCAAGGGCAGCACTCCCCGCCATAGATTGCAGCCCAGCAGCTCAGCAGGCACCAGCTCTCCTGAGGAAGCCCGGGGACCTCTCCCAGCATTTCCTCTGCTGCTCCTCGAGTAGGGGAAGGGAAGGGCACTGAGCATCTTGGCCATTGCCACCACCATCACAGGACTTCTTTTCTCACAGAGACCAGTTCGTCAGCCACCAGCTACAGCTCCGAATTCAGCAAGCGACTGCTGAGCACCTATATCTGTGAGTGTCTTCTAGAACATTCTTCCTGTCTTTTCCCTCCCTTCCCCTTTCTGTGTTCTACAGCTATTCCTGCATCCCTCTCCTGACCTTGGAATAGTAACCCAAGCTCTAGTTCAGGGGCCAAGGAAGTTGAGAAGGGCGCAAAAGGCCCTCAAGTCAGGACGACAAGGAGCAATGGTCAGGAATAGTCAGTGGCTCCCATGGTTGGGCCATTTGGGTCAGGCTGCACCTTGAGGGTGTGGCCCCATCTTTCCCCGTGCAGGTAAAGTCCTGGGCAACCTGCAGCTGAACTTGCTAAGCAAGTCCAAGGTGTATGAGGACCCGGCACTTAGCGCCATCTTCCTGCACAACAACTACAACTACATCCTCAAGTCCTTGGAGAAGTAAGTGGCTGCAGGCACAGCTCTGCGCCCTCAACTCACTCACCTCAGCCTGGGCAGCCATTCCAGCCTCTGCCCTCCAGGGCTGGCTGCTCCTGGGCGCAGGCAGGGAGGGCCATTTTGCTCTTTGTAGTCCTCAACTACCGAGGGCTAAGTGCTGCTGCCTTCGAGCTGTGGAAGTTTCAAAATGAAATTGGGGGGCCCTCCTTCCTGGTGATGCTGCCAAGGCTAGTAGCCTCTGGGCCCAGGAGCCCATTCCTTCCTTCTCTACTCTATCCCCTGCCTGCATCCAGGTCCGAGCTGATCCAGCTGGTAGCCGTGACCCAGAAGACGGCTGAGTGCTCCTACCGGGAGCACATCCAACAGCAGATCCAGACTTACCAGCGCAGGTGAACAGCCACCCATCCTCCTGCTGGGCCTGGGCTCCTCGCTGTGCCCCCACCCCTGAGCCCACCACTTAGTCATGGTTCTCAGTGCCTTGTGACAGGAAGTCAGTAACTGCTGCCCTGTGGACTCCATCCTTCTCTTTCTTATCGTGTTTTGGTGCCTGAGATTGAACCCATGGCCTTGTGCATGCTAACTATGGCTCTACCATTGAGCTGCACTCAGCCTTTTATTATTTTCTTTCTTCACTTATTTTTATTTTTTATATATACATATATATTTTTAGTTGTCAATGGACTTTATTTTATTTATTTATTTGTCTGTGGTGCTGAGAATCGAACCCAGTGCCTCACACATGCTAGGTGAGCGCTCTGCCATTGAGCCACACCCCCAGCACTCTTTACTTACTTTCTCATCAAATTCACATAGTGGAGAAAGAGGCCCCTGCTGCCTGCTGTCCCACAGTTTCTTCAGAGTGGGCTGCCAAGTATCACGGCTAAGAATAGTTGAAGATCTGACTGCAAAAATGTGGCTAATGTTTAGCCCCAGAGTAGAACAGGATTGCAAGAGCCTTGAACTTGGCTGAGCCTTGTGTCAGGTCCTCGATGCTTCTCTGGCCCTCTGTTCTCCTTGGCTTGTTTCTTTCCCTTAAACATCCCTCTATTTAGTTCTCTGTTTCTTCTTTTTCACCTGTTTCTTCATCTTGGCCGTGATATTGATGCAGTTGTCAGTATCTGTTCAATTTATTGAATGCCCTGGTTTTTGTTCTTAAGTTTTAAAAAATATATACATATTTTTAGTTATAGTTGGACACCATACCTTTATTTAATTTATTTATTTATTTTTATGTGGTGCTGAAGATTGAACCCAGGGCCTCATATGTGCTAGGCGAGCAATCTACTGCTGAGCCACAACCCCAGCCCTCTTCTTAATTTTTTTTTTTTTTTTTTTTTTTTTTTTTTTTTTTTTGGTGTGTGTGTGTGCCGGGGATTGAACTCAGGGCACTTGACCACTGGACCACATCCCCAGCCCTTTTTTGTATTTTATTAGACACAGGGTCTCACTGAGTTGCTAAGTGCCTTGCCATTGCTGAGGCTGGCTTTGAACTCATGATCCTCCTGCCTCAGCCTCCCAGGTGCTGGGATTACAGGTGTGAACCACTATGCCCGGCTTTTTTCTTGTTCTTAATTTTTTTAAAATATTTATTTATTTACTTTAGTTGTACACAATGCAATGCATTTATGTTTACGTGGTGCCGAGGATCGGACCCGGGCCGCACACGTGCGAGGCGAGCGCTCTGCCGCTGAGCCACAACCCCAGCCCCTTGTTCTTAATTTTTAAAGTGAGCAGTTTAGAAGCCCGGCACAGTGGCATATGCCTGTAATCCCAGCACTTGGGAGGCTGAGACAGGAGGATCGCGAGTTCAAACCCAGCAATGGCGAGGCACTTAGCAACTCAGTGAGACCGTGTCTCTAAATAAAATACAAAAATGGGCTGGGGATGTGGCCCAGTGGTTGAGTGCCCCTGAGTTCAATCCCCAGTATCAAAAAAAAGTGAGCAGCTTAGACATTTTCTGTTTCCAAGGAAAAGATCTCAGTTGTTTTGCTTAGTTGTAATCCAGATTGATTCCCAGTCCCCCACCCCCACAGTAGATCAAGAAATTAGGGGCAGGGGCTGGGGTTGTGTCTCAGCGGTAGAGGGCTCACCTAGCACGTGTGCAGCCCGGGTTCAATCCTCAGCACCACACCACGTAAAAAACAAAGGCATTGTGTACAACTAAAAACAAATAAATATTAAAAACAAAAAAATTAGGGGGGAAAAAAAAAAAAGCCAGGGCCAGGAAGAAGCAGTGTGCAGGGGTCCTGTCTCCCTGGCCTCATGCCTGTCTCCCTGCTCTCTGGCAGTTGGTTAAAGGTGACCGATTACATCGCAGAGAAGAATCTACCTGTGTTCCAGCCTGGAGTCAAGGTGGGCTGAAGGTCTGGGCGAGGAAGAGGCATTAAGCAGATGTGATACTTTTGTTGTGTTTCTGGGGAAAAATGAATAAAATCCTCTGGGATCAGAAAGCAAAGGATGTGTATGACCGTGAGGGCAGCAGGAGGGGACTGGGGCCCACAGTGTTTGGGAAAGAACAAGGCAGGTTGGTTCTGTGCTGAGCAAAGCTTTCTCTACCCCACCCCACCAGCTCCGGGATAAGGAGAGACAGATGATCAAGGAGCGTTTTAAGGTAAGTTGGGGTCTTTCCCCACCACTGCTTGCTGCTGCTGCTGTTGTGCCAACCCGGACCCAAAGCTTTTGTCTCTGGTCCCTTCTCTTTCCACCCTTTTGGTGGCCAGGGCTTCAATGATGGCCTTGAAGAACTGTGCAAGATCCAGAAGGCCTGGGCTATTCCAGACACAGAGCAGAGGGACAAGATTCGCCAGGCACAGAAACACGTTGTCAAGGAGGCCTATAGGGCCTTTCTGAACAGGTAGGCCCTGCCATGCCCACTTTCCCACTGGGCTCCTTGCCCTCCTTTTCCTCAAGGAAGGAAGGAGGGGTGGTGGGCCTTGGCAGAGATCCAGTCTGGGCTTTGGGACATCACTCAGGGGTATCCCACGCCATCTCTGAAACCCCATCAGAAGTGCCTTAGGTGGAGGGTGGAGTTGAGGAGGGGTTGGCCTTTCCCCTCCCCCTGACCGTGGTGCTTGGTCAGGTACGGCAGCGTGCCCTTCACCAAGAACCCTGAGAAGTACATCAAGTACCGCGTGGAGCAGGTGGGCGACATGATCGATCGCCTTTTTGACACCTCCGCCTAAGCCTGCCAGTGTCCCTGCCTGGTTCCACCAGACTAACCATGTCATTGGAAAGATAAACCAGTGTTTACTTGCCTCTGAGCTGGGTGAGTTTGAAGTCCTTTGGGGACAGAGACCTCTCTTCACCACCCCTTCAGGAGCCCTGTCCCTTTAGTCCTGGTGTCTGCTTCCTCCAGGCATCCTACCTTCCCCACCAAACCAGCACCCTCCCAGAACTCAGGGGCCTTTCCCACCTTGCATTTTGTGACTGAGCACAGCTTGCAAGGGCCACATAATAGCATCTGAAACAGGAAAAAAAGGAAGACAGGGTGGTGCCCCCAGCTGCCAAAAGCAGGAGGGCAGACCCTAACCACAGTCTAGTTCAGAACTAGAGATGGAGAGCTCCCTTTTAGCCCAGAGATGTGGGTAGAGATCAGAGGAACGGGCCACACCACAGCAGAAGACAGAGAAAAGGCAATCAGGGCTGACCCACTCTCTGGGAGTTAGTGCATTGTCCTGAAAACTGGGGATGTTCCACCTCCCAGGTGCCCCCCAGGTGATGGGGGAGCATGAGTATTCTCTCTCCATTTCCTCCCAGGAGGTGTTTGGAGATCTGCCCTGCCCTCTGGGGCTGGCCACTCGTGTACCTGTCTCCCAATCCCTGGCAGCAGTGGTCACAGAAAGAGCAGTAATGCTGAGTGTGTGGTGCCGGACACTGGTGGATGATGGCTAGCAGTTCAGGAGCAAAGTAGGAGGTCAAGGGTATGAAGTCAGGCCTCACCTACTTAGGATGAGAGTGAACAGCTGGGTTCAATGAACCAGGTGCACTTGCACTGGGTGATGGGTTTATTTCACACTCTGCTTCTACACACACAGAGGGGTGGGCTCAGGGTGCTCAAGGCCCCCAAGGGTTAAGCAAAAGAGCTAACCCTCTTTCTCCTCTCTCCAGAAACCCTGTCCTTCTCTCCCTCTAGTCTCAGGAAACCACACCTCATCCTAAGGTCTGCAGCACTGGGCCCTGTTGCAGCCTGGGTGGCCCACCATGAGGGACAGCCTTGCCAGGGGCTGGGTCAGACTTGCATGTTGCCCATATCCATGTTCCAGCAAAGACGAGCTGGCTGCACACCACACTGGTCACATACACGAGGAAGAAGGCGTGGTCAGCAGCCTCAGCCCAGCTCCTCCTTGACCTCTTTCCTCCTCTGGGGTCTGCTGTGGGGAGAGAGGTGGGGAAAGAAATGGTTCCCAGGGCTCCTTCTCTCAGAGCAGAAGGGTGAACCCCAAGAGTTACCAGCCTGAATGCCCCCTTACTTAGATTCTCAACTAATTAAATTTCAGGTCTAGCCCATCCTAGGCTACTTCCAGCAGAGGGAAAACCCTCCTAGAGAGCTCTGCAAGACCTGGGATTTTCTGGGGGGTCTGAGGTCACCTGGGCCATTAGGGCCACTACCCCAGATAGACATGCTTCTTCCCAGGGAGGACACAGTGGAACCCAGGGACAATGGTGCCAGCAGAATGAATGCAGCAAGCCTCCAACACACGTAGCCACGCCTGAAATGCAGCCCGGCCTTAGGTTCGCACTGCCAGCTTCTGCCCTGCTGAACCTGCTTCCAGAGGCCTTGTTCCTCACCACCCTCAAGAAGGGGCCTTAGTGCCTGCCCACCTTTGGAATTAGGCCCCGGGTTCTCCTTTCTCTGGTCCCTTCTTGGTACTGGGCTGGGGCTACTCTTGTCCCCATGCCCATCCCGAGCCAGCAGCCCAGCCAGCAGCACGGTCTCTGTGGTGCTAAGAAAGAGCAGCAGCAGCAGGACTGTGAAGTAGTAAACTGGAGAGGGGAAGGGACAGGAAGTCAGGGGTTTGGTCAGGCAGAGGCTCAGGTGGGGAGGGGCAGAGGGGGCAGGCCCAGTAGAGTCCTACCCAGAACCCAGGGAGGAAGCAGGCCTTACTCAGCAATGGGTTGCAGGAAGAGGAGCTGGGCAAGGCCTGCACCAGGGAGGAGTGGAAGACCAGGTAGCCCAGCAGCAACGTCACCTTGTAGGCAATGCGGTCAGTGCCATGGAGGGGCAAGAGCCCCCCACACACATCAGCTAACAGCAGCGCTTCTCCAGGTACCAGCAGCGCTATGATGGACTTGAGTGCTGTGTTCTTCAGGCTCAGCTAGAAGGAAATAATTGTTTCCCAGGCAATGGGAGGATGGGCAACAGAGGGATGGTGTCATGCCTTTGGCTCCTTACCCACTCCCCGCCCCTCCATCAGCCTCCGCCAGTCCCCTCCTAATTCCACTCACCATCACCTGGAAGCAGGGCACTACCTGCTGGGGCAGGACTCGGGTTTTCAAGTCACGAACTACATATTCCCTCTTGACACTCACAATCTCATTCACCGCCTGGGCCCGGAACTCCAGCTCCCGCACTGAAAGGGATGGGGATGGGAATGGTGAACCAGGAAGGAGACAGCCCTGCCCTGCCCTGCCCCCAATCTCTTGAGGGTAGGAACAGAAACAAACTGGAGCCCAGGGATGATGCAGACATCTGATGACTTCTGGGGAGCAGAGCTGGAGGGGAAAGTGGTAAGTAGGAGGGCTTCCCAGACATTTTGCAGCACCTCAGATTGTCTTCAGTTAAAGGAAAGGTCTTATCAGATTCATCGATGAGTTTTTATTGTAGAAATAAATGCACTTTGTGCCACTTCATGGCAGGAAAGTGATCACAGACTCATCACTGGCCCATCATCTCACACCTGAAATATCAGGGTCTGGGCACTGGCTGTGGTCTTTTCATAGGTTAGGAATTTCCTACCAATTTAGATGCCACCTGTTGGGTCTGTGGATATCTATTAGGTGGCTACTCGTTTAGTTGCCTTCAGAAATGAGGCCACAGCAACCTGAGCTTCTGGGCTTGGCACATGTGGCCCAGCCACTGCAGTAGACCCTGGCTGTTGAGAGCAGGTACTCTGGGGAGGGAAGACTCAAGTGAGCAGGTCCCAGATGAGGGCGGGAGAATGAGGACCGGAGATGGGCTGCTGTCTGGGAGGCACAGGGGAGACGTGTCTCCATCCAGCTTCCCTAAGCCAGGGGGTAGATTGATCTAGACACAGACCTGTGCTATAGGTCAGGGTCCCCTCCCCTCTGCCCTCACCCCCAGTCACCACCCTGACAGCACCAGTGTTGCTAAAAGCGAAGAAGCTGAGGCTGCAGTCGCTCTTGTCCCTGGGGAAGTGGAGGAGTTCAAAGTCGCAGTTTGGTCTCCGTGGTGAGAGCCAGGTTGAGCTCCACGTGGCCATCTGGGTCTACTCGGGCCTGTGGGTTCTGGTCCTTCCAGTCCACCCAGAGCCTGTGGGGAAAGGTGCCACAGACAGAGACCCAGCCCCTTCTTGGATTGGAAGGGAGAGGGGACGCCTCCATGTGGGCAGCGGCAGGAGGGGAATATTCACCAAGAATGCCTCTGGGCTCCAGAGGAGGAGGGAGGAAGGGTGTGCACCGTGGCTTTCTGGGACAAGAACTTCTGCCTCACTTACGCTTCCCGGATGCTGAGTCCAGGTGTCCAGAGTGATTCGCAGGGCAGTGTGACTGCATGCCGAGAGTGCGCACTAGCGTTCCAGGCCAGGCGAGCATCCCACCAGGACTGAGGATACAAGGATACCATTGAGGTCCTGTTCACACATATGTGCCCCCAAGTTCAGCCAGTTGATGAAAGCCACGTTCTTTGTCCCATCTCCACCAGCACGGGAGCTCACCAGCCTTAGCATCAGCATAGAGGACACTGTGTACCTCAGGATGTCCTGGGAGAGGGGATCAACATGTCACCTCACAGTTGGGTGCTACATGACAATAGGAGGCAGTAGACCCAGCTCTAGCGGAGGCTGAGCCTTGCCCCTTCCCCAGCTCAGCATTTGGGTCCTGTCCCCTCCCACAGTCAGGTGGCACTTACCACATTAAACACATTGGACACGAACACCTGCACGCTCACTTGCAGGGGTGCACTCCCATTGTTAGGAATCTGGGTGGCTTCCTGGACCTCCAGGGGTGAGTTGGGGTCCAGGGAGGACGGCCAGGCTGAGGGGTGGAGGTTGAAGTTATTCTGAGGCCCCAGTCCCAAAGCTTAAACCCGTCACCTGGGAACTAGACTTACATAGGCCGGATCCTTGGACCCAGGGCGGGATGGTGCTGAGCCCAAGGAAGGCAAGATGGAGCAGGATCCACAGGGACTTCATGAGTGGCTGCCCGGAGGGGCTGGATGGAGCAGCAGGTCCTAAGCTATGACCTATATTTCAGTCAGTCACTTATCTGGGGACTGACCAATTTGACAGAGGCAGCTGCTCTGCTCAAGGACTGGGACCTTGGGCTTAAGCAACGCCTACGGTTCCGGTTCCGCAAACTCCCAAAGACAAAGCCCAGGACCCAGCCCCACCCACCTTGCACCTGCCTACGCGTCCCTGCCCTGCTCCATTTCCACCACCTGGAACCCATTGCCTTATTCAAAGCCCACCAAGGGGAATGAGGCAAGCTTGGGACCCCCATCTCTCAAGGCCAACCTTGGCACAGGTCTCTTCTATATTTCAGTGGCTGGTGACAACCTGGCTAAGCATCCAAGCCCTAGTCCAAAGTGGCCTCCTCAGTAATGAAATGGGGGCACCTCTAAGTGTCTTTGACAATACTTCAATACTGGTAAAGAGGATTGGCTCACTGGGCACAGTGGGTCATACCTGTAATCCCAGCAGCTTGGGAGGCTGAGACAGGAGGATTGGGAGTTCAAAGCCAGTCTCAGCAAAAAGCAAGGCACTAAGCAACTCAATGAGATCGTGTCTCTAATAAAATACAAAATGGGGCTGGGGATGTGGCTCAGTGGCCGAGTGCCCCTGAGTTCAATCCCCAGTACCCCCCTCCCAAAAAAAGAGCATTGGTTCAAGAACTCTGGGAGTGGGGCAAACACAGGAACAGACAAGAGACTAGCTCATGAGCAAAGCCCGAGGGTCTTCTAAGGGTTGAGTGGCTAGAGGGTACCTGGAGTAGAACAGGTCAGGGGTAGGACTGACATGCTGGACACTTGACCTGCCCAGCTGCAGCCAGGTAAGGAAATGCCAACATCAAAAATGAGTAGGCACTAATATGATGCACTCAGAGGGGGCCCCAGGAAGCTGGATGCAGATGTGAACCCAATACATTGCATGAATGCAACCAGGAGTACACATTTCTGTTATCAACAGACTATCCAACTCAAATATTCAGCCTCTGTCTCAGGTATTGGCTGATGGTTCAGAGATCTGTGTACATCTGGAGCCTCAAGATGGTCACTTGTTTTTTTGTTTTTTTTTTTTTTTTTTTTTTTTTTTTTTATGTTGGTACTGGGGATTGTACTCAGGGGCACTCGACCACTGGGCCACATCCCCAGCCCTTTTTTGTATTTTATTAGAGACAGGGTCTCACTGAGTTGCTAAGTGCCTCGCCATTGCTGAGACTGGCTTTGAACTCGTGATCCTCCTGCCTCAGCCTCCCAAGTGCTGGGATTACAGGCATGTACCACCCCGCCCGGCTAGGATGGTCACTTGTAAAGAGCCTATGGTAGTTCCTCAATCCCCAGCTTCAGTTAGGGATTTAAAAAAAAAAAAAAAAAAAAAAAATTAACCAAGCTGCTCTCAGTGCCCATTTCAGGAAGCTCAGCAAAGCACATTGCACCCATCCATGAGGAACCACCCTGTGAGGTCCCAGAGGCTTTTCTCAGAGGGCATCCTGACTCAGAAATTTGGAGACGGCAGGCATACACCGCATGTGAAATGGTTGGCGAGTTTTTTGGTTTTTGGTTTTTGTTTTTTGTTTTTTTTTTATTAACAGAGGAGACTCCCTACAGTCCCCATCCTCAAACTCCAACCCTTTAACATCCAAGCCAGTTCCCCCTCGGTGCTCTCAGGTCTCATTAACTGTCAGGATGTTGAGGGTCTTTTGGTCCTTGGAAGGGCCAGAGGCTGAACAGCTGGGAAGGTCCCGGACAGAGACACGGAACCCAGCCACCTCGCTCACGTGCGTCAGGTCGGTGGACTCGCGCTCCAGCACGCTGCTGCTGTGGATGCCAGGTGCCGCAACGCACACGCGACCCGGGGCTTGGCGCGGCGTGCTCCCCAGCACGCCTGCGCATATCTTGCAAAAGCCCTTGCGGAAGTGCTTGGAGACCAACGCATAGACGATGGGGTTGACACAGGAGTTGGCATAGGAGACCAGGTGTGAGAGGATGCGCAGCGCATACGTGGCGCCCGTGAGTGGAAAATGGCCGAACCACACGCAGAGGATAAGCGCGTGGTGGGGCATCCAACAGAGGCAGAAGAGCGCGGCCACAATGACAATCATACGCGTCACCTTGCGCTTGGCGCGTTGGGCACCCGAGCCCGCAGCCACCGGGTCGACGGAGCGCCAGAGGTAGCGCAGAGTGAGCGAGTAGGTCAGTCCAAGAACCAGCACTGGCAACAGGTAGCTGAAGACGAAGGTGCAGAGATCCATGGCGCGGCGGCGTGGCGCGCTCCACGCTGGGTGGCACACTGTCAGGTTGGCCAGCTGCGACTGGCGGTAGTAGCTCAGGTAGGGCCCAGAGAAGAGCAGCGCCAACACCCAGATGAGCCCGATGGCTGCCCGCGCGTTTCGAGGCGTGCGCAGCTCGCGGGAGTGCAGCGGATAGCGGATGGCCAGATACCTGGAGGCCAGGTCCGGAAGGAAGACGTCGGGTGAACCCTTGCACCTCAGGCCCCACGCCTGCTCTCAAGGAAGGGCCCTAACGCAAGGTTATATACCACCACGTCAGACACTCAGTTGAGCCTCAAAGTGATTGGGGGGTTGGAGTTGTGGCTCAGTGGTAGAGCACCTGCCTGGCATGTGTGAGTGAGGTCCTGGGTTCGATCCTCAGCACCACCACATTACAAATAATCCCCAGCCCTTTTTTTAAAAACATCCATTTAAGCCGGGTGCGGTGGCGCACACCTGTAATCCCAGCACTTGGGAGGCTGAGGCAGGAGGATCGCGAGTTCAAAGTCAGCCTCAGCAATGGCGAGGCACTTAGAAACTCAGTGAGACCCTGTCTCTAATAAAATACAAAAAAGGGCTGGGGATGTGGCCCAGTGGTCGAGTGCCCCTGAGTTCAATCCCCGGTACCAAAAAAAAAAAAAAAAAAAAAAAAAAAAAAAATCCATTTACAACTAAAAATATTAAAAACAAAACAACAACAAAAAGGTGATACAGGGACTGGCAGCTGCAAAGGCACACCAGCCACAGTTCTGCTGCTCCCCAGGGCTGTAACCACCGACAGACTCCACCTGGGAGAGCACCCACCAGTCACTGAGGATTAAAAGTTGGAGAACTTGCTATGGGGCTCTGGGAAGCTGTGATCATACACTAATGAAGGTGACCCAGGAGGTAGAATCCTGGTGCCTGAGTCTCTAGAGACAGCTTAGAGAAGACATGTCCTGCTCTGGAAATCCTGAGGGAAGCTGGAGCTCCGAGGGACCCACCAGCACTGGGAACCAACTTAACAGTGCGAAGTGGAATGGGAAGCGAATGGGGAGTGTGGCCTCATCTCCCTGCTCTAGTGCAGGAGGTCCGAGGATATAGAGAGAACGGGGGAGATATCAGAGTCCCACCAGATTTCTTCCCCCGTTTGAAAGGACCCATCCTAGTGTGATTTCAAACTCCACTGAGTCCTGCACTCTCCCAAAGGTGCCTCTCTGACTGTCCTCCTCTGGCTGGGGAGGGAGAGCCCAATGGTGTGCTCCTCTCCCTGACCCTGAACCCCAGCTTAGAGCAAGGGTGCAGGGCGGGCTGGAACTGAACCAATGACCCTCAGGTAGTTCACGTGAACTATGGCTTGTGAGGGTCCTTTGCTAGGACCGAAGTTCCACAATGTAGATTCCACCCGACTGCTCCAAGCAACCAAACTGTGGCTTTTGGAGGAGGGCACAGTGGAGGCGTCTGAGCTGGACGTTAAGAGACAGACCAATTGCTTCTTGAGCAATATTACCTGCTGGCCACTTTCTGCAAGTTATTTTCGACCTCCATCTCTTCTGTAAATTGGGCACAGCAATCTCTCCCATCCTATCCCCACAGGACCATTAAGCTCAAGAGAGCTTAATGCAGGAACACGCTGTGTACCAGGAAACGCTGCACAGTGCCAGGCACATTGGACAGCCAAATTCTCCAGACTGCGAGGCCCCCAGGTCGGGCCTGAGGGACGCCACCCTCTGCGATTCTTAGTCCTCTTCCTACTCTTCCGCGCCTGCTTGTCTTTTGCTGGCTCCTATCCTTTTGAGACCTTAGTGTCCTCTCACTGTCTAGGAGGACTTCCTCCTTGATCCCCGGGTCGCCCTTTTCTCCAGCCCCTTCCCTGATGCCCAACTCTCAGAAACGCCAGAGTGGCTCACCTGTCCAGGGAGACGGCAGCCAACGTGAAGCTGCTGGCGTGCATGGTGAGGAAGATGAGAAAGTGCACGGCCTTGCAGAGCAGCGCACCGAACACCCAGCCATCCAAGGTGTAGATGGTGGCCTGGAAGGGCACGCAGCACACGATGAAGCACAGGTCGGCCACGCCCAGGTTGAGGATAAACAGATTGGTGGTGCTGACAGCCTGGCCGCCTCGCAGCAGCACGGCCAGCACCAGCACGTTGCCCACGGTGCCCACGAGGAAGATGAGCGCGAAGAGCAGGGGCACGAGGACTGCCTCGGGTTGCCAGCCCACGCCGCCCTCCTGGCTCGCGCTCTCGGCCACCCAGTCGCCCGAGCCATTCATGGTGTCGCCTAACTCGCAGCTGCCGGGCGTCCTGCAGCCGTCTAGGTCTTGGATCGCGCAGCTCCCGCGGCGATGGCCGCTGCAGCGCCCGGTGAGACTCAGCCGAGCTGCAGGCGCCAGAGCCGGGGTGCGCTGGAGTTAGGGGGAGGAGCGAAGAACCCGAGGGTGGGATTTTCCCCGCAGAGGTCAGCCGCGGAGGGGAAAGTGGCCGCCAAGTGGCCCCCGCGCGCTTCCAGGCCCAGGCACCCGCAGTCCACCCCGGTGCGGAGAGCGGCACTGCTCGGGTCCCCGAGCCCCAGGTCCCAGGTTCAACTGTTCCAGGCTAAGTCGGAGAACTTGGAGTCCTGGAGGGCGCAACCCGGGGACCTGCGTGCGCCCCACCACAGCAAGCCTCCGCGCTTCCCTGCAGCCTGGAGGGCGCGGGGCACCTCCTGAGCCTGGCTGGGGGCGCCCTCAAGAGTTCCGGTCCCGAGGGGGATAGGGAAGAGGTGCCATGGGTATTTGTTTGTTTGCTTCTTATCTTTTTTTTAAATATTTATTTATTTGCTTTAGTTGTACACAATGCAATGCATTTATTTATTTATTTATTTATTTTTTTTTTAATTTTTTTTTTTTGTGTGTGTTACCGGGAATTGAAACTCAGGGGCACTCAACCACTGGGCCACATCCCCAGCCCTTTTTTTGTATTTTATTAGAGACAGGGTCTCACTGAGTTGCTAAGTGCCTCGCCATTGCTGAGGCTGGCTTTGAACCCGCGATCCTCCTGCCTCAGCCTCCCAAAGTGCTGGGATTACAGGCGTGCGCCACCAACACCCGGCTTGCAATGCATTTATGTTTACGTGGTGCTGAGGCTCGAACCCGGGCCGCGCACGTGCTAGGCGAGCGCTCTGCTCTGCCGCTGAGCCACAACCCCAGCCCCACTTCTTAATCTTTTTACACTGCAACGTGGGACAGCCTGCCGGGCGCTTCACGCGACTGTCCTTTTCTCACTCCTCGGGACATCCGGCCTCACAGAAAACAGCTGTGGGAGGAGGAAGGGTTTTTGAAGGAGCTTGATTACCTTCATCTCACTCTCTTCTTTCGGTCCACACCTTCAAGAAAGCCATTTGACAGGGAAGGGACACGTAGAAAAACACTGGCGCTGGGGCTGGGGTTGTGGCTGAGCGGTAGAGCGGTCGCCCAGCTCGTGCGCGGCCCCGGGTTCGATCCTCAGCACCACGTAAAACTAAAAACACATTGTATACAACTAAAGCAAATAAATAAATATTAAAAAAAAAAAAAAAAAAGCCGGGCGTGGTGGCGCACTCCTGTAATCCCAGCACTTTGGGAGGCTGAGACGGGAGGATCTCGAGTTCAAAGCCAGCCTCAGCAATGGCGAGGCACTTAACAACTCAGTGAGACCCTGTCTCTAATAAAATACAAAAAAGGGCTGGGGATGTGACCCAGTGGTCGAGTGCCCCTGAGTTCAATCCCCGGTACCCACACACACACACACACCACACACACACACACACACACAAAAGAATTGTTTCTGCATTAAGCATTTGTAACAGTGAATCATTCCTATTTGTATAGAATATAAGTCTCTCAGTTCCCTAGATCTAAAATTAAATATCTTCTGCCACTGCACCTTCATTTCTGCTTCACCCTCTCAGGCCCTGTTTCTTGGGTCCCAGCCAAGAATATCCCCTGCTCCTTAATCTCAGCCTCTCAGGAAACCAGCTATTGACTTTTCCTAGCAGGGAGACCTTATTCACACCCTGCCCAACCTGCTTACTCATTCAGCAGAAAGATGAGGAGGTGAGGGAGCTAGCCAAGCAGATACCTAGGGGAAGAGTATCAGAGATAGAGGGAAAACCCAGTGTAAAGTTGCTAAGGCAGGAGTGTACCTGTGTCTGTAAGGCAAGGATTCTGGTAAAGGATATGGGCAGAAGAAGTAAGAGGAGGATTTTTTTTTTCCTTTGATACTAAGGATTGAACCCAGAGGTGCTTAACCACTGAGCCACATCCCCAGCCTTTTTAATTTTTTGAGACAGGATCTTGGTAAACTTCTCAGGGCCTTGCTAAGTTGTTACAGCTGGTCTGGCACTTACCATCCTTCTACCTCAGGCTGCACCACCATGCCTGGCAGGATTGTGGCTTTTAGTCTAGTAAAATGAGGAGGCATTGCGGGGTTTTGATTAGATGACTAACATAATCTGAGTTTTGATTTTGTTTTGTTTTTGTGGTACTGGGGATTGACTCCAGTAGTACCCTTCCACTGAACTACATTCCCAGCCCATTTTATTTTTTATTTTGAGTCAGGGCTGACTAAAGTTGCCCAGATTGGCCTTGAACTTTCGATTCTCCTGCCTCAGCCTTCCAGTTGCTGGAATTACAGGTACAAACCACTGTTCCTGGCTCATAATCTTTTTTTCCTTTTTTTTTAAACAGCTTTATTGAAATAAAATTCACATCATACCATTTTTCCCATTTAAATGATTTATTTGGTTCAGAGTTGTGCAACGAGCACTATAATAAGTTCCTACCCACCAAAAGAAGTCCCTGCCCTTTGGCAGTGAGCCTTACTTTCCCTTTTCCATCCCCCTCCCCCGGGCCTAGGCCACCACTAACCTACTTTCTGTCTCTAAAACTTTGCCTATTCCTGGCGTTTCATACGAACAGAACCATACAATATGTGGTCTTTTGTGCCTTGCTTTTTTCACTTAGAATAATGTTTTCAAGTTTCATCTATGTTATAGCATGATCAGCACTTCTTTCCTTTCTATGGTCAAAAATATTCCATGGCATGGTTTTAGTACATTCTATTTTCCATTTATTTGCTGATAGACATTTAGCCACTTTTATTTATCTATCTATATATTTGTCTATTTATTTATTTTTTGTACCAGGGATTGAACCCAGGGGCGCTCAACCACTGAGCCACATTCCCATCCCTTTACAAAATATTTTAAACACAGGGTCTCACTTAGAGTTGCTTAGAGCCTCGCTAAATTGCTGAAGCTGGCTTTGATCCTCCTGCCTCAGCCTCCCAAGTGCTGGGATTATAGGCATGTGCCACTGCACCCGGCTAAGCCACTTTTTTTTTTTAAATAGTTATTTATTTCCTTTAGTTGTACACAATGCGTTTTTATTTTATTTATTTATTTTTATTATTATTATTATTATTTTTGTACCGGGGATTGAACTCAGCGGCACTAGACCACTGGGCTACATCCCCAGCCCTTTTTTGTATTTGATTAGAGACAGGGTCTCACTGAGTTGCTAAGTGCCTCGCCATTGCTGAAGCTGGCTTTGAACTCGCGATCCTCCTGCCTCAGCCTCCCAAAGTGCTGGGATTACAGGCGTGCGCCACTGCGCCCGGCTGCGTTTTTATTTTTACGTGGTGCTGAGGATAGAACCCGGGGCCGCGCACGTGCTAGGCGAGCGCTCTACCACTGAGCCACAATCCCAGCCCTAAGCCACTTATTTTTAAAATAATTTATTGTTATATTTGTGGTGCTGGGGCCTTGAACATGCTAAGCAAGTGCTCTACCACTGAGCAATATCCCCAACACTAAAAAAAGTATTTTTAAATTGTGCTTAGATACACTTAACATAAATTTACTACTTTAACCTCTTTATCTCTTTTTATTGGCTCTGGGAATTGAGCCCAGGGGCACTTTGACACTGAGCCACATTCCCCAGGTTTTTTTTTTTTTGTTTTTTTTTTTGAGACAGGGTTTCACTAAATTGCTGAGGGTCTGGCTAAGTTGCTGAGAATGGCCTCAAACTTGCAATCCTCCTACCTCAGTCTCCACAGTCACTGGGATTATAGGTGTGGGCTACTGCCCCTGGCTCACTTTACCAATTTTAAGAGTACAGTTCAGTAGTATGTTCACATTGTTTCAACCAATCTCCAGAAGTTGTTCACTTTTGCAGAACTGAAACCCATTACACAACTCCCCATTCTCTCCTTCCCCCAGACACACAACCATCATCCTACTATCTCTTAAGAATTTGCCTATTTTAGGTATCTAATGTAAGTGGGATTCTTTTGTGACAGGCTAACTTAGTATACCATTCTTAAGGTTCATCTATATTGTAGCATATATCAGAATTTTACTTTTTTTTTTTTTTTTTTTTTTGGTACCGGGGATTGAACTCAGGGGCACTCAACCACTGGGCCACATCCCCAGCCCTTTTCTGTATTTTATTAGAGACAGGGTCTCACTGAGTTGTTAAGTGTCTCACCATTGCTGATGGTTGGCTTCGAACTCACAATCCTCCAGCCTCAGCCTCCCAAGTGCTGGGACTACAGGCGTGCGCCACCTCGCCCGGCTCCTTTTTATTTTTATTTTGATTGAGACACGGTCTCGCTATACTACCTAAGCTGGCCTCTAACTCCTGAGGTCAAGCAACCCACCTGCCTCAGCCTCTGAACTAACGGGGACTACCAGCAGGCACCACCGCATCTGGCCATTTTAATTTTTTAAACATCCATTTTAATGGGTCATCCTCCTTTCATCAATTTGTCATCCTCCTTTCATCAATTTAGAGATAGATCGAGTCACTTGTCTAATATTTCCCAATTAGTAATGATGGAGCAGGGATGGGAGTCTGCGGATTCAGACTCCAGAAGCTGCAGTGCCCTGTTGTAGAGCAGATTCTTTTTTTTTTTTTTTTTTTAAATATTTATTGATTTGCTTTTAGTTGTACACAATGCATTTTTATGTGGTGCTGAGGTTTGAACCCGGGCCGCACACGTGGTAGGCGAACGCTCTACCACTGAGCCACATCCCCAGCCCCTAGAGCAGATTCTTACTCTCCCACGTCTCAACACTCTCGGTCCTTGGATTGATCGCCCCACAATCCAGAGAATGCCACTGGTCCAAGCCGCCTGGGGAAGTCACCATGGGGACACAGACGGCTGACTGCGCCAGCGCTTCCTCTGGCCATTGCTCTTTCACCGTCCGCCCCAGAGCAAAGCCCAGACGCGGTCCCTTACTGGTAGGTTGCTTCGGAACAAGGAACCCCCATCTCTTAAGTTCCTATTTAGGCAGAGCGCTCGAAATCAAAAGTTATTAGTCCCGCGCTTTCTGATGTGCGGGACGTGGGGTCCGATCCCCCTTGCAGAGATGCAGGAGGTGGCCAACCTTCGACGGTCTTCCCGTCCCTGGTGGACCAGAGGTGGGACTGCCGTGGAGAAAACCTCAGCAGCCTAAGTGCCGCAGAGCCTGCGAGCGTGCACCCTATCGCGCCACGGTACACCAGCCCGGAAAACCCAGCTACGCGCAGGCGCGCCCCAACAAGCGCATGCAGGGGCGTCCAGCAGAGTCCGCCCCGATCCCATCAGCCCGGCCCTGCAGGTGCCGCTCTCTCTCGCCCTGGTCGTCTCGTCTCTCCTATCCCGTCCTGCTCTGCGGCGCAGGAGCAAGATGGCGGCTGAGAAGCAAGTCCCGGGTGGCGGCAGCGGCGGCGGCGGCGGTGGTGGTAGCGGCGGTGGACGCGGTGCCGGAGGAGAGGAAAATAAAGAAAACGAACGCCCTTCAGCTGGGTCGAAGGCAAACAAGGAATTCGGGGATAGCCTGAGCTTGGAGAGTATCCTAGAATAATGGCCTAACTCGCAATGACTACGTGTCGATCTGTTGGGCTGGGGGCGGGAGAGGCAGCAGGTCCTGGCACGTCCTGGGCCGGAGAGGCTGAGGGTTGTGATTTCGGTTGCTCTTACTTTTTGGCACTCAAAGGTCCAGGGTCTTTTTCTCGACGAGTCTTTTTTCGCATCCCCTTTGCCCGCCAGGTCGGGGGATGTACTTTTCTTCCAGGTGGCACATAGATATTGGGCAGGTTTCTTCTGCTGACCCGCAGTTGTCCAGTTGGAGGGCAAGTGACAGGTTTGACGCTTCTGGCCACCCGATGAGCTCTTGCCTTCTTAACTTGAGCCACTGAACTGGGCAGAGGAAACTGAGCTTAATGCTCTTGTCTGACAGCTGTCGCAAACTGCAGGCTAGTAAAAATTCCAGCTTAATCTTTGGAAGTGGAGGTATAGATTGACTGCTCAGGAAAAGCTTCTTGCCCATTTTGGACGTAAATTACCCATAACTTGTTAATCATTTCTTTAGTTTTCTCATAGGTCTGTAGGCATTTTAATCTTATTGGGAGTCTTCAGAAGAGCTAGCTTTGTACTTTTCATTATTGTATATGTCAATGTGTGCTTGTGACATTGGTGGGTTTTTTTTGGTACCAGGGATTGCACTCAGGGGCACTTGACCACTGGGCCACATCCCCAGCCCTTTTTTGTATTTTATTTAGAGACAGGGTTTCACTGAGTTGCTAAGTGCCTTGCCATTGCTGAGGCTGGCTTTGAACTCGCAATCCTCCTGCCTCAGCCACTCACGTGCTGGGATTACAGGATTGGCCACCTTGCCCGGCTTGTTTTTTTTGTTTTTGTTTTTGTTTTTGTTTTTGAATGGTGCTGGAGTTTGAACTTGGGGCCTAGCACATTCTAGGCAAGCGCTCCACTACTGAGCTACATCCCCCATCCAGCAAAGAAAATGTAGGCAAATTTCTGAAATAACATATTCAGCTTAATATCTTAATGTGGTTGTTTTCAGGGGTTTGGAGTTTTACTTTTTGATTTGGTGATATAGTTCCAGATGGATGTTAGAATGCTCTGATCATTCTATGACCAATGCTGTGATATGGACTCCATATGTCATTATCGCCCTTTCTCCCTACTGGGAACCAGACTCAGGGTCTTGCACTTGTTAGGCAAGCATTCTACTATTGAGCTATATTCCCAGCCCTTTTTTTTTTTTTTTTTGTGGTACCGGGGATTGAACTCAGGGGCACTTTACCACTGGGCCACATCCCCAGCCCTTTTTTTGTATTTTATTAGAGACAGGGTCTCACTAAGTTGATAAGTGCCTGGCCATTGCTGAGGCTGGCTTTGAACTCGCGATCCTCCTGCCTCAGCCTCCCAAAGTGCTGGGATTACAGGCATATGCCACCACGCCTGGCTCCCAGCCTTTCTTTCTTTTAAATTTTATTTCAAGT
Source organism: Tamias sibiricus (assembly GCA_025594165.1). Lineage (NCBI taxonomy): Eukaryota > Metazoa > Chordata > Mammalia > Rodentia > Sciuridae > Tamias > Tamias sibiricus. Next base: position 5,988,606 of record CM046660.1, read on the forward strand.
CAAGGGCTTGGTAAGTTGCCCAGACTAGTCTCCAACTTGCCATTCTCCTGCCTCCTGAGTTGCTGGGAATACAGGTGTATACCACCTTGTCTGACTCATTGACCCTTGTTAATTATTGAAAGAATCACTACTTAAAAATAATAACTAAAAAATAATAAATTATTTTGTTATTACTTAATGAATGAATAATGGAGAGGGGTTGAGGAAAAGTTAAAAGAAAACTAAAATTGTACGTAAGGATCTTTGGGCTTCCTAAAGCTTGGTACTTCTTAAATATTTAAAAGCTGGGCGCGGTGGCACAGGCCTGTAATCCCAGCACTTGGGAGGCTGAGGCAGAAGGATTGTGAGTTCAAACCCAGCCTCAGCAATGGCAAGGCACATAGCAACTCAGTGAGACCCTGTCTCTAATAAAAATACAAGAAAGGGCTGGGGATGTGGCCCAGTGGTCGAGTACCCCTGAGTTCAATCCCTGATACCAAAAAAAAATTAAACATTCCTAATTGGGCTTGCTGGCACATGCCTTTAATCCCAAAACCCAGGAGGCTGAAGCAGGAGAAGTAAAAATTCAAGGCCTGCCTGGGCATCTTAGCAGACCCTGTCTTAAAACAAAAAATAAAAAGAAGCCGGGCATGGTGGCGCACGCCTGTAATCCCAGCACTTTGGGAGGCTGAGGCAGGAGGATCGCGAGTTCAAAGCCAGCTTCAGCAGTGGCGAGGCACTTAGCAACTCAGTGAGACCCTGTCTCTAAATAAAATACAAAAAAGGGCTGGGGATGTGGCCCAGTGGTCGAGTGCCCCTGAGTTCAATTCCCAGTACCACAAAAAAATAAAAAAAATTAAAAAAAAAATAAAAAGAGCTGGGGATATAGTTTAGTGGTAGAGTACCCTTGGTTTGGTCCCCAGTACTGCAAAACAAACAAACCTTAAAAGGAGAGTTTGGTTAGGGAATCTTCTCTTACAAGAAAAACTTTAATGTTTTTATGGACACTATGGTCTAGTTTGTTAACGTGCTAAACATAGGCTCTGGAAGCATCTCAGCTGTTAAGGAAAGTTATATTTGGCTGATGTTGAGGCAAATAGAAGTGTGATATATGTCATTTACAACCTAAATATGCTTGAATGAATAAAATGTGGGGTTTAGATGTAAATCAGTGGGAACCACCTCAATTATAGTTAGCATTTAGAATCCAGCTATTTATTTAAGCTGTTGGGTTTTGGCAATTCCCAGTGGCTAGTAATGCCTTCTTTTTTTAGTTTGAAAATTCTAACAATTCATGTAATCAACTTTTCCGCAAACTTAAACCTATTCTATGACAAGACAGTTGTTTAAAATTGTTACAGAATATTTCACTAGTGTACTAAGAATTTCACATTAAATACTTAATGTGCTGTTATTTGACATACATAGTGCATGGCTTTGATTTGTTTGAATTGTTGGCATTATAAGCTTTTCCTTAATCTTGGCTCTAGTTCTTCAGATTATTAAGGAATCCCAGCAGCAGCATGGTTTACGACATGGAGATTTTCAGAGGTACAGGTTAGTATTGTGGGCAAGATACATGGAGATCATTGTGGAATTTTAAAACTTGGTTTGCTTTTGTTAATAACCAGTAAATCTGCTGTATCAGAAAGTACACCTACAAAAGTTAAAATTTTATAATAAACTGAGCACTGTGGCGCATGCCTATAATCTCAGGGGCTCAGGAGGCTGAGGCAGGAGGATTTTGCATGTTCAAAGCCAGCCTCAGCAACTTAGTGAGGCCCTAAGTTATTCAATGAGACCCTGTCTCTATATAAAATACAAAAAAGGGCTGGGAATGTGACTCAGTGGTTAAGTACTCCTGGATTCATTCCCCAGTACCAAAAAAATAAATTAATTAATTAATAAAATTATACTGAATAAAAAGGAGTCAACATCATTTTTATTCATTTTGCTTCACAATTTTTCAGATACGTTTGAAGGCTTCTGAAAAATAACAGATAGTTATAGTGATCATTTTTTATCTTAACCAAATATCTATCTCTATCTGATTTTGGTGTTCTCATTTTAAACATTAAGGGGAATTTCTATGATATAACAAACTTCAAGTTGAAAATATTTGACTCAAAAAAATAAATGACTGATGTGTAGTATTCATTATTTGAAAGCAGAGGTACCTATTTCTAGATTGCAGTTATTATGAGGTTTGACTTCCTGATATTAAAAAGTACTGCTAATCATTCCATATCACATATTTTTTTTTTCTTTTTTGGTGCTGGAGATTGAATACATCTTAGATTCTTGTTCATCTATTCATTCATTCAAAACCATTTAGTGAGCACCTTTCAAGAGCCCGTCACTGTTCTAGGCAACCAGAGAGTATTAAATAACACAGGCAGAGTTCGTACTCTTGGGGAATTTATGAGTAAAACAAATTACACAAACACAAATATTAGGCTGTAGTGAAAATTAAGTAAAGGAACTCTTATGAAGGGGAATTAGACTGGGGGTGGGTCAGGAAAGGCCTGACCAGGGACGTGTTACCACAAGCCACATCCCCCAGGGTCTTATTAGGTTGCTTAGGGCCTTTTTGCTAAGGCTGGCTTTGAACTTGTGGTCCTCCTGCCTTAGCCTCCTGAGTCACTGAGATTACCAGCATGTGTCACTGTCCCTGGGTCAGAAGAGGCCTTTCTGAGATGAAGCATTTAACAGGAACCTGAAGGCTGAGGAGTTAGCCATTTGGTGTTGGGTGAACAAGACTGGGCAGAGTGAGTGAGATGATAGTGTGAGATGAAGTGGGAGAAATTGACAGGGCCGGAATAATGAGTTCAAGTATTAATGTGGGTGTCACAGGAAGCCATTAGCTAGTCTTAAGCAGGGAAATCTTTATTTTTATTTATTTTTTATTATTAAGGAAATTTCCAAACACAAATGTAGAGCTTTGAATCCCATGGATCTGTCTCTTCATCACAATGATCAGCTTTCTATCCTGTTTGATCTACTTTTGAAGGATCTTTAAATTTTACTTAAATATAATTTTTGCGGGGAGTGGGTGCTGGTGATTCAACTCAGGGGCACTTGACTGCTGAGTCACATCCCAGCCTTGTTTGTTTTTTTTTTTTTTTTTTTTTTTTTTGTGGTACCGGGGATTGAACTCAGGGGCACTTGACCACTGGGCCACATCCCCAGCCCTTTTTTTGTATTTTATTAGAGACAGGGTCTCACTGAGTTGCTAAGTGCCTCGCCATTGCTGAGGCTGGCTTTGAACTCGCGATCCTCCTGCCTCAGCCTCCCAAAGTGCTGGGATTACAGGCGTGCGCCACCGCGCCCGGCCTTGTTTGTATTTTATTTAGAGACAGGGTCTCACTGAGTTGCTTAGTGCCTTGCTTTTGTTGAGGTGGCTTTGAACTTGCGATCCTCCTGTCTCAGCCTCCTGAGTGCTGGGATTATATAGGTGTGCACCACCATGCTGGCTATTTAAATATAATTATAAGCAGAAAAGTATATAGATCCTGAATGAATCCTTTATATCCCAGAAGTCCTCTTTTGCCCCCCCCTTTTTTAAAAAATATTTATTTATTTGCTTTAGTTGTATACAATGCAATGCATTTATATTTACGTGGTGCTGAGGATTGAACCTGGGCCACACACGTGCTAGGCGAGCGCTCTACCGCTGAGCCACAATCCCAGCCCCTCTTTTGCCCCTTCTAATCACAAACCCTTTCCAAGGGTCACCACTATCATGACCTTAGATTGGGTTTGCTTTTTTTTTTTTTTTTTTTTTGTTGAAACATATGTACATAGCATCACATAGTACCATACTCTTTCTTTTAGTACTGGGGATTGAACCCAGGGGTACTTTGCCACTGGTAAAGCTGTACCCCCAGCCCTTTTTATTTGTTATTTTGACACACAAACTCACTAAATTTTCCAGGCTAGCCTTGAACTTGCAGTCCTCTTGCCTCAGTCTCAGCCTCCTGAGCTTCTCCTAAGTTTACAGGTGTGCACTATTACACCTGGCCCTAGCCCTTTATAAGATCTTTTTTTTTTTTTGGTACCGGGGATTGAACTCAGGGGCACTCAACCTTTTTTTTTTTTTTTTTTTTTGGTACTGGGGATTGAACTCAGGGGCACTCGACCACTGGGCCACATCCCCAGCCCTTTTTTATATTTTATTGGAGACAGGGTCTCACTGAATTGCTAAGTGCCTCGCCATTGCTGAGGCTGGCTTTGAACTGGCGATCCTCCTGCCTCAGCCTCCCAAGTGCTGGGATTACAGGCGTGCGCCACCACGCCCGGCAAGATTTGTGTGTGTGTGTGTGTGTGTGTGTGTGTTTATATGGTACTGGGAATTGAACCCAGGGGTGCTCTACCACACAGCTACATCTCTTGCCATTTTTTATTTTGAGACAGAGTTCTGCTTAATAGCTTAGGCTATCCTTGAACTTGTGATTCTTCTGCCTCAGCCTCCTGAGTTATTGGGATTACAGGCTACACCATTTCACCTGGCTTCTTCTTCTTCTTTTTTTTTTTTTTTAATTTTTAAAAAATATTTATTTAAGCCAGGCGCGGTGGCGCACGCCTGTAATCCCAGCACTTTGGGAGGCTGAGATAGGAGAATTGTGAGTTCAAAGCCAGCCTCAGCAGTGGCGAGGCACTTAGCAACTCAGTGAGACCCTGTCTCTAAATAAAATACAAAAAAGGGCTAGGGATGTGGCCCAGTGGTCGAGTGCTCCTGAGTTCAATCTCCGGTACCACAAAAAAAAAAAAAAAAAAAAATATTTATTTGCTTTAGTTGTACACAACGCAGTGCATTTATGTTTACGTGGTGCTGAGGATCGAACCCGGGCTGCACATGTGTGAGGCGAGCGCTCTGCCGCTGAGCCACAACCCCAGCCCATTTATTTTATTTGAGGCAGGATTTTGCAAGGTTGCCTTAAACTTGTCTCAAACTTTCAGTCTTTCTGTCTTAGCTTCTAGTAGCTGGGATTACAGGCATTTGCCACCACTACCAGCCAAATAAGACTTTAAAAAAAAATAACCAAAATACTGTTATCCCACCTAACTGAATTAATCTTTTTTTTTTTTTTTTTGGTACTTGGGATTGAATTTAGGGGCACTCGACCACTGGGCCACATCCTCAGCCCTTTTTTGTATTTTATTTAGAGACAGGGTCTTACTGAGTTGCTAAGTGCCTCGCCATTGCTGAGGCTGGCTTTGAACTCATGATCCTCCTTCCTCAGTCTCCCAAGTGCTGGGATTACAGGTATGTGCCACCATGCCCGGCTTAATCATAATTTCTTTTTTTTCTTTTTTTTGGTACCAGGGATTGAACTCACGGGCACTCAACCACTGGGCCACATCCCCAGCCCTTTCTTGTATTTTATTTAGAGATAGGGTCTCATTGAGTTGCTAAGTGCCTCGCCATTGCTGAGGCTGGCTCTGAACCCGCGATCCTCCTGCCTCAGCCTCCCAAGTGCTGGGATTACAGGCGTGCGCCACCACACCTGGCTTCCTCCTATTTTATTTTGACTTATAATCTGATATTATTATTATTATTTTTAAAATATTTATTTATTTGCTTTAGTTGTATACAATGTTGTTTTAGTTTTACGTGGTGCTGAGAATCGAACCCGGGCCGCACATGTGCTAGGCGAGCGCTCTACCGCTAAGCCACAATCCCAGCCCATCTGATATATATATATATTTTTTTTGGTACTGGGGATTGAACTCAGGGGCACTTGACCACTGGGCCCCATCCCCAGCCCTTTTTTGTATTTTATTAGAGACAGGGACTCACTGAATTGCCAAGTGCCTCGCCATGGCTGAGGCTGGCTTTGAACTGGCGATCCTCCTGCCTCAGCCTCCCAGGTGCTGGGATTACAGGCATGCGCCACCGCGCCCGGCCTGATATTATTTTGATGCTTAAATTAACCGATAGTGGAACCTTTCTAGTGGCTACTGTGACCTTTGAAACATCTATTTTTTTATAAAGTCAGTTTTACTTAACTATTGTTTATATACAGTAGAATTAATATTTTTGGGGTATACAGTTTGAGTTTTGACAGGTGTATGTAGTTAGGTGGTCACCACAAATTGAGATACAGAGCAATTTCATCATCTCAAAATTTCCCCTGTGCACCAGGGTAGGCTTTTAAATGTTCTTCTTTTTCATGGCTCTGGCTTCTTGATATATCTGTTGACCACATAGTCTTTTAAATATATTTTTTTAGTTGTTGATAGACCTTTATTTTATTTATTTATTTGCGGTGCTAAGAATCGAACCCAGTGCCTCACACATGCCAGGCAAGTGTGCTACCACTGAGCCCCAGCCCCACGTTGTCTTTGAGGCTGAGCTGGCTTCCCAGCCTCAGGTCTGCAGGTGTGTTATCTTAATTCTGTAGCCTTAAAAGACTGGCCCACTTCTTAATTCCCATTATTCTGGCATGTCTGCCAACCCTATATGAGTGGGGGCTAGCTTGGCCGTCTAGATAGGAATTGCACTAAACTTGTATATCCATTTGGGTATTGACATTTTTTTACTATGTTGAATCTTTTAATCCACGAACACTCATGTTTCTGCATTTAGTTGGATCTTTGATTTTTTTTTTTTCCATTACCATTTTGTAGTTTTCAGCATTCAAGTCCTGTATATTTTGTTACATCTGCAACCTATCATTTCTTTCTTTTTCTGATTGTGAGTGGTGCCATGTTTCAAAGTTTGGCATCATTGGTGACACTTGAGAAAGTTTAGAGAAGTAATAGAGATGGAAGCCTGAGTAGAGTAGTTTGGAGAATTTGAGGTTAGGAAGTGGAGAACAACTGTGGATGATGAGTTAAAGAAGTCTTATCCTCAGGGAAACAGAAAAGGGGGAAGATTTTACCTGAGTCTGTGCGTGGTGCACACGTGTCTTTGTGTTTAAAGAAAGTGGGTCCATACTATACAGACTACTTGGTAAGTTGTCTTTTTCATCATCTTTTTTTAAAAAATTTGTGATAATGGGGATGGGACCCATGGCCTTGCACGAGCTACACCAATACTGGGTTAAGTCAGATGATTTGGGGATTTTTAAAAATTATTATTATTTGGGGCTGGGGTTGTGGCTCAGCGGCAGAGCGCTCGCCTCGCACGTGCGCGGCCCAGGTTTGATCCTCAGCACCACGTAAACATAAATGCATTGCATTGTGTACAACTAAAGTAAATAAATAAATATTTTAAAAAATTATTATTATTTATTTTATTTTTTAAAATAGGAATGAGCTATTAATCTGTTGATTGTTGAGGGAGCAATTCTATTTCAGGTTTTTTTTTTTTAATGTTTTTTTTAGTTGTAGATAGACACAATACCTTTATTTTACTATTATTATTATTTTTTTTTGTGTGGTACCGGGGATTGAACTCAGGGGCACTTAACCACTGGGCCACATCCCCAGCCCTTTTTTTTTTTTTTTTTTTTTTTTTTTGTATTTTATTTAGAGACAGGGTCTCACTGAGTTGCTAAGTGCCTCGCCATTGCTGAGGCTGGCTTTGAACTCGCGATCCTCCTGTCTCAGCCTCCCAAAGTGCTGGGATTACAGGCGTGCGCCACCACGCCCGGCAACTATTATTATTTTTTAAAATATTTTTTAGTTGTCAATGGACCTTTATTTTATTTATTTATATGCGGTGCTGAGAATCGAATCCAGTGCCTCCCTCACACATGCTAGGCAAGTGCTCTACCACTGAGCCACAACCTCAGCCTGTCCTTTATTTTATTTTATTTTCTAATTTTTTTTATTTTTGGTACCAGGGATTGAACTCAGGGGCACTTGACTACTGGGCCACATCCCCAGCCCTTTTTTTGTATTTTATTTAGAGACAGGGTCTCACTGAGTTGCTAAGTGCCTCGCCATTGCTGAGGCTGGCTTTGAACTCATGATCCTCTTGCCTCAGCCTCCCAAGTGCTGGGATTACAGGCATGCGCCACCGCGCTTGGCTTAGAATTCTTCCTCTGTTTAAACTTAAACCTCTTGATAGTATCCCAAAGACAGATTTGAGACACTTGATCTCATTTGCCTTCCCAATATAGCCATATTGATGTTTCTTTCTTGCTTTTCATAGTTTTTTTTTTTTTTTTTTTTTTTTTCTTTCCCATTTGTGTGTTTGCTTGTGTTTTTGTTTTTTTGGTGAAGTAGCTGGAACTGATTTCTTGGGACCCGAGAATCAAGCCTCAGTACCGTTATTAGTTATATTCCTCATTTGGTCTCCCCCTATTAAGGTTGGGAGCTGCTTTTTTTTTTTTTTTTTTTTTAGTTTCTTATAACTGTAAGAAGTTCATAAATTGTTGCAAACAACAAAATAGCAGAAAAGAATCCACTTGTTATCTTAGAACTCCAGAGATTATTAAGCATCATTAGCATTTCTGATTTTTATTTTATGTTTTGTACTGGCATTGAACCCTGGGGTGCTTTACCACTGAGTTATATCCCTAGTCCTGTTTTTTCCCCCCGGAGAAAGGGTTGCACTAAGTTGTTGAGGGTGCCCTGGAACTTTTGATCCTCTCACCTCAACCTCCCAATTGCTGGGTATAGGTGTAGGCCACCGTATCTGGCTGTATCTTCGGCATTTCAACCTCCTGCTGTAGACTGACTCTTCTGTCCTTCCTGTCTGTATTGGAGATTGAATCCAGGGTTGCTCTACCACTGAACTACATTTCCAGTTCTTTTTGTTGTTGTTTTTTAAATACTTTTTGTAGTTGTAGATGGATATAATACCTTTATTTTATTTATTTATCTTTATGTGGTGCTGAGAATCAAACACAGGGCCTCATGTGCTAGGCAAGTGCTCTACCACTAAGCTACAACCCCAGCCCCTCCTTTTGTTTTTTTGAGACAGAGTCTTGCTAAGTTGCCCAGGCTGGCATTGAATTTGTGATTCTCCTGCCTCAGCCTCCTGAGTAGCTAGGATTCCAGGTGTATGCCACTGTGCCTAGCTAGGCTTTCTTTTTTAAAAATTTAGATTTTGTGTGCATGTATGTGGTACTGGGGATTAGATCCAGGGCCACGTGCATGCTAGACTTTAAATAGTTTTTATTGCTTTAAAAGGTTTTTATTTGCATTTATTTAATCATGAATGCAATTGTTCATTGTATGCTTAAAAGCCATTTATGTTTTGGGGCTGGGGATGTAGCTCTGTGGTAGAATGTTTGCCTGACTTGCTTGAGGTCCTGGGATTGATGCCCAGCACTGGAAGAAAAAAAAAGTCATTTATTTATTTATTTATTTATTTATTTTAAAAAAAAATATTTATTTATTTGCTTTTTTAGTTGTACACAATGTGTTTTTACGTGGTGCTGAGGATCAAACCCGGGCTGCGCACGTGCTACGCGAGCGCTCTACCGCTGAGCCACAACCCCAGCCCCCATTTATTTATTTTTTAAAAATTTGCTTTTAGGGGCTGGGGTTGTGGCTCAGCGGCAGAGCGCTCGCCTTGCACGTGCGCGACCCGGGTTCGATCCTCAGCACCACATAAACATAAATGCATTGCATTGTGTACAACTAAAGTAAATAAATAAATATTTAAAAAAAAAAAAATTTGCTTTTAGTTGTAGGTGGACACAATACCTTTATTATTTATTTTAATTTGGTGCTGAGGATTGAACCCAATGCCTCACACTTGTGAGGCAAGTGCTCTACCACTGACCTACAGCCCCAGCCCCCCTCATTTGTATTTCTTTACTGTATTTTTAAAAAATGTTTATTTGTTTTAGTTGTACACAATTCCTTTATTTTTGCATGGTGCTGAGGATCAAACCCGGGTTGCGCATGTGCTAGCCGAGCGCTCTTACTGCTGAGCCACAACCCCATCCCCTCTTTACTGTATTTTAGAAATAGAAATACAGAGAAGTATAAAGACTAAAAACATCCCATATTCCCATTATCCATAAGTACAACCGTGAATATTTGTCAAACATGAAAATACAACAAAGCAAAAGCCCTTTCCTCCCCAAGTTGTGTCATCACGTGTGTTTCCTTTAGTTGATTTTTACATCTTTTAATACAGAAATATGTTTGAATATTTGTGTTCACTAAGTACTATTTTTGATTTCAGTCTTTTCTTATGCATTTTCATAAGTTTTGTCACATTATGTGTATAACTTTGTATTCTGCTTTGCATTCTGAACCTTATATTGTAAGCCTGTATTTCTCATGCTTATAAAAATTATCCATACACATGAGTTTTTTATAAAAATGTTCCATACACATGTCTTTTATTTGTTGCATTGGAGTCCAATGTATAGGTATACCAAAATTTCTTTACCTAGTCCCCCAGATTAGTTATTCATCCAGTACCCAGTTTTGTAGGCTTAAAAGTTTTGTTCCCGGGGCTGGAGTTGTACTGAGCTACTTGCCTAGCACACATGAGGCACTAGGTTTGATCCTCAGCACCACATCAAAATAAAGTGAAGATATTGTGTCCATCTACACTAAAATTGTACGTGTAAATTTTTTTTTGTTTGTTCCTGTGAATCTCTGTTCATAGCTCTTGTTTGTGTTCTGATTATTTCTTTTCTTTCTTTCTTTCTTTTTTTTTTTTTTTTTTTTTGGTACCGGGGATTGAACTCAGGAGCACTCGACCACTGGGCCTCATCCCTATCCCTTTTTAGAGTCAGGGTCTCACTGAGTTGCTAAGTGCCTCACCATTGCTGAGGCTGGCTTTGAACTGGCGATCCTCCTGACTCAGCCTCCCAAGTGCTGGGATTACATGTGTGTGCTACCGGCACCCGGCTCTGATTATTTCTTAAGTGTAGCGTGGTGTAGAAGCAGACTGGAGGTTCAGAGTATGACATTTTTAGGGATCTTGAAAATGCACCCATATTGCCAAAACTTTTTTACCAATATATGTTTCCACATATAACGTGTAAGTATTCAATTTGACGTTTATGTTAATGAATAAATAATTAAAACTGATATTAGGTGTTGAGGGGAAAAATCCATTTCATAGATTTAACCCAGATTATCATCATCATCATCATTATCATCATCATTTTCTGTGTGTGGTGCTTGGGCTCAAACTCAGGGTCTTTTGCTTCCCAGGCAAGCACTTTGCCACTGAGCCACATCCTCAAATCCTATTTCTTATTTCTTTTTTTAATAACTGTTCCCTAGGGCTGGGATTGTGGCTCAGCGTTAGAGCGCTCGCCTAGCACGTGCACAGCCCAGGTTCGATCTTCAGCCATGTAGGAATAGAGCATTGTGTACAACTAAAATAAATAAATATTAAAAAAAAATAACTGGGGGCTGGGATTGTGGCTCAGCGGTGGAGCGCTCGCCTAGCACGTGGGCGACCCGGGTTCGATCCTCAGCACCACGTACAAATAAAATGCATTGAATAAAAAACGCATTGTGCACAACTAAAGCAAATAAATAAAAATATTTTAAAAAATAATAATAACTGTTCCCTAGTAGGATTTTTTTGCTTTTGTTTTTTGGTATTGGCCCAGGGCCATTTACTGCTGTGCTAATCCCTGGCCCTTTCCTTTTTTAAATTTTGTGATAAGACCTTGCTAAACTGCTTAAGGCCTTTCTTGCTTCATTGCCGAGGCTGGCCTCAAATTTGTAATCCTCCCGGGTTGTTGGAAGTATAGGTGTGTGCCACCATGCCCTGGCTACTGCTTTTTTTTTTTTTTTTTTTGGGTACTGGAATTGAACTCAGGAGTGCTCTACCACTGAGCTACATCCCCTGTCTTTTTTTTATTTTTTATTTTGAGACAGGGTCTCATAAAGTTGCTTGGGGCCTCACTTCGTTGTTGAATGAGGCTGGCCTTGAACTTGCAATCCTCCTGGTCAGCCTCCTGAGTTACTGGGATTATAGGCGTACACCACCATCCAGCTTGCCTTCTTATTTTTCTTTAAGATTGCAGTTCTTTTTCCATGTCTTTTTTTCATCATTCTCTTTCTGATGCCTCTTCTCCTCCTTTACAGCCATCAAAATCCTACTGATTCTTTCAAGGTCCACCATTCATCCATTCCAGCCAAAGGTTTTTAATAAGAACAGAATGGTTACACATGTTCATTCAATTTGACATTTACTTTGTTTTCCTGGTTGCCTTTTTAGCTGCATGATCCTCTTGTACTGGAGTGTGGGTTCCTAGAGAATGGTCATTGTGTCCTCTCTCTTTTGTGTTTTTACAGATCCTGTCATGCAACTTCTTTGCTTGTTTTAAGTTGTTCAGTAAATGCCAGCTGATATGTCACATCTGTAGTTCCCTTAAGTACCATACCCCAAACCTCCAACCTTATTACAAAATACCCTATCCAAAGCACCACCAACTTGGCTGAATGAGTTTTGCTTATATTTTCTTACAGGGGCTACTGTTCCCGCAGACAAAGACGTCTCCGGAAAACACTCAATTTCAAGATGGGGAACAGACACAAATTCACAGGGAAAAAAGTAACTGAAGATCTTCTGACTGATAATAGGTATTGACTGCTGAGTGCACTCAGTGCATCTTACTAATATATCTATTGAACAGTTACAACGTGCCAGACATTATGTCAAACCCTTTAATTATCTCATATGACTCAGCTCTGTGGGATGTGCATTTTTTACTATTCCTGCATTTTAAGATGAAGAAACTGAGACTCAGAGATTCAGTAGCTTGTTTAGGAACTGTGTTAGGATGGTAAATGTTAAAGTTAGTCATTAGAATCCAGTCGGTTATTTTTGGGCTGAGGGTGTGGCTTAGTGATAGAGTGCATGCTTAGCATGCATGAGGACCTGGGTCAATCCCTGTTGCTGAAAAAAAAAAATGGAATCAGTTATTAGGTAAGATTTGTAGAATGCAAATTTCAATATCTAATGCTTAAATCAATATATCTTAAATCTAGCTGTGTGTAAATTATCACAGAATCACTTCAGTAGTCACTGTTACACTGAATACACTGATACTTGAAAGATGGGTCTGTCAAGCAATGTGTATTGAATCAATGTCTCCAGGTCAGTTCCTCAAACTTCAGTTTGGGCCATATCATTTTCCTGTTACTTACTTGTGTAAATAAAGTTTCATTGGAACACAGCCACACCAAATCATTTTAGGTATTGTTTATAGCTACTTTTGTGTTACAACAGCAGGGTAGTTGTGACAGGGATCATGGCCTGCAAATCCTAAAGTATGTACTATGGCGGCATTTACAAAAAAAAAAAATATGTGCTCACCAGTGGTCTGGTATAAGCTAGATGCCTTGTTGGATATAGAAAAGGGAAAGAAGGGAAAGCTCTGGACAGATGTTAGTTGCTACTCTGACAGTGCAGATTCCAAGAGTCTGAGGGGGCATAGTCAAAAAACTGGAGTGTGGAGAGTATGATGGGTTGTAGCAGGACTGAAAGATTAGATCTCATGAGGTTGATTTACAGTCATAAATTAGGTAATGAAATCTGACTCTTATGATAGCAGGATCCTTTGTTTTGGAGAGACTTATTTCTCTAAGTTTAAAGAAGATTAAGACAATAATTTGAAGAAAGATTCACCAGGATAATAAAGGAGTTAGCTTATTATGCACTTAAGAAGTGCCAACTCTGGTCTGAGGGTCTTGTGTGTATGACTACATGGGAGAGAGACACAGAATAATTAGTACTTTGCCCAAGTCACACAGCTAGTGAAGGCACTGAGATTCCAGTCTGTTCTCAGGAGCCTTTGTTCATCACCACTTCAGTATACTGCCTCTTAAGGAATTAGTTTCTAACTGGGCTGCGATGAAGGAAGTTGAATCAAAGATGAAGCCAGATCAGGTGCCTAGACTGCTGCTGTTTGACAGAATTAAATGTGCCTAGCAGGTGATTAGAAACCTGATGTGGAGCTGGAGTTAGGGTAAATACTGATTTGGGAGTCAAGGTTGATACTGTGAGAGGAGGAGGGAAATGAGATTCTGTGTAGAGAAGAACCCCAAAGTGGGAAGCTGTGCCGCAAAGACTGTACTAAGTCTAGTGGTCCTGGCCGTCGTTGTTCAGCTTTCTCACCTCTCTCTGGTCTAGATATTTGCTTCTGGTTCTGATGGATGCTGAAAGAGCCTGGAGCTATGCCATGCAGCTCAAACAGGAAGCCAACACTGAACCCCGAAAACGGTTTCACTTGCTATCTCGCCTTCGCAAAGCCGTGAAACATGCGGAGGAATTGGAACGCCTGTGTGAGAGCAATCGCGTGGATGCCAAGACCAAGTTAGAGGCTCAGGTTAATGTCTTAACATCCAGTTTTGTTTTACTGTGGAGATTAGAGATGTGGCCTTAAAAAAATAATCTCTAGTTATAAACAGAAGAGAGTTTGTTACCTTATGAATTGATAGAAGAGGAAAAATCCTTTCTGAACTTGCCTGGAGTTAGGACCTGCTTAGCATGTGTAAGGCCCTGGGTTCAGTCCCCAGCATCAAGAAAAATAATGGTAAATAATAAAAATAAAAAGTGAAATAGTGTCTCTTTGTTTTCAAGCTCTGGGTTTTTATAATTAGCTGTAACTTTAAAAGAAAGGTCATGGTGCTTTAGGTGTGTAGGTAGAAAGCTCACATCTTCTACCTGGAAAAGTTCACAAGATAAGTTGTTTTGGTAATGAAAAATTTTTAAAAACATGATAGAAATTGTAAGGTTATATTCAACATGTTTTTTTTTGTTTTGTTTTACTGGGGGTAAAACCCAGAGCCTTAGGCATGTTAGGCAAGCACTCCACTGAGCAACATCCCCAGCCCTTTTTATTTTGAGAAAGGATCTTGATAAGTTGCCAAGACTGACCTTGGACTTGTGATCCTCCTGCCTCTGCCTCCTGAGTTGCTGGGACTGCAGGCATGAGTCACCACTCTTGCCTTGGCCTCCACACACTTTTCTTTTTTGGTACCAGGGATTGAACCCAGGGACTCTTAATCACTGAGCCACATCCCCAGCCCTTTTTATTTTGAGCAGGGTCTTGCTAAGTTGCTTAGGGCCTTGCTAAGTTGCTGAGGCTAACCTTGAACTTGAGATCATCCTGCCTTAGCTTACCAAGTTGCTGGGATTATAGGCATGCACCACCACACTCAACATCGGCCTCCACACTCTTAATATTAGAGTTAGTCTAGAGTGCCAGTTCTTTGGTATTGAAGCAGTTCTTTCTCCATTCCTCTGCAGGCTTACACAGCTTACCTTTCAGGAATGTTGCGCTTTGAACATCAAGAATGGAAAGCTGCCATTGAGGCTTTTAACAAATGCAAGTAAGTCTTCTGGTCCAAGGACTGTGACAGTTTTGATTAAAGGTAGTAAAATTCAAGCTGTGGAACAGCTAATGGCTGTAGATCAGCACTTTCTGTGAAAGTTAGGACAATTTTTCTCCCCATAGAAATGTTGATTATTTTCTTTTATCCTTACAACACACTAGTTCTGGCAGTTGGAAAAAGAGCTTCTAAGGACCATGCTTTGGTTTTAGACACCTTTTCCTTTAATTTCTTAAAATAACGCTGCTGTAAAACCTGACCTTTTTTTTTGCTCGCAGAACTATCTATGAGAAGCTTGCCAGTGCTTTCACAGAGGAGCAGGCTGTGCTGTATAACCAACGTGTGGAAGAGATCTCCCCCAACATCCGCTACTGTGCATACAATATTGGTGAGCAGGGAGTGAGGCAGTGCACCTAATGTGGGCATTGTTAGGGGGCTTGCTGGGAGTTCATTTGAGAGCCTGGAATGTTTGTTTAACATTTTTCCCCTTCCCTTGCTTCCATGCTTGGCCTGAGCATGACAAAAGTTGAGATGTCAAAATTGGCCCTGCTCAGCGTTACAGAAGGCAGTTCCTTGGCTTCTCTTACCATCCTCCTACCTTCTTTAACTCCCCAACAGCAGGCTTATGTCTCTAGCCAAGCTCTTTTTTTTTTTTTTTTTTTTTTTACATTTTTAAAAAAGTATATTTATTTACTTTAGTTGTACACAATGCAATGCATTTATGTTTACATGGTGCTGAGGATTGAACCCGGGCCGCGCACGTGCAAGGCGAGCGCTCTGCCGCTGAGCCACAACCCCAGCCCCTTTTTTTTACATTTGTAGAGCAGATTTAGGTTCATATCAATATTGAGAAAAAGGTACAGAAATTTTTCATTTATCCCTTTCCCCCATACTTGCATGGCCTCCCCTGTTATCATTGTACCCCACCATAGTGGTATATTTGTTACAATTGATGAACCTACATTGACACATTATAATCTCTGATAATCCATAGTTTACATTAGGGTTCACTTGTGATACTGTACACTGTGGGTTTGGACAGATGTTTAAAGTTTAAGGTACATGTATCTTTCATAGTAATGCCTTACAGAGTGTTTTCACTGCTCCAATTAAGTTCATACTTTGCAAAAGAACTTATCTTCAGAGCATAGATCATGCTGTGGACTTACTGCAGTGTGCTTGTGGAGGGGAAAGAGCTCCTGTAAGTCTGAGCTGCATTGAGTGTTTCTTAAGAAAAGAGACCAGACCCTTAAGGATTTTCTCCTTTCTCTGACTCTCTCTCAGGGGACCAGTCAGCTATCAATGAACTAATGCAGATGAGATTGAGGTCTGGGGGCACTGAGGGTCTCCTGGCTGAAAAACTGGAGGTAATCTAGTATGTACATTTTTGTGACAATTTTTGGTTTGAAAGAAACTCGTCGTTCCATTCCCCAGGGATAGTTGCTATTAATATATGCATGTTTATATCTATTTTTATTTTATATTTTGTGGTACTGGGTATGGAACCCAGTGGTACTGCACAAGTGAGCTACATCCCCAGCCCTTTTTCATTTTTTAATTTTTATTTATTTATTTATTTGTTTGTTTGTTGGTTGGTTTGTTTACTTTTTGGTACCAGGGACTGAACGTAGGGGCACTCAATCACTGGGCCACATCCCCAGCCCTTTTTTGTATTTTATTTAGAGACAGGGTCTCATTGAGTTGATAAGTACCTTGCCATTGCTGAGGCTGGCTTTGAACTTGTGATTTTCCTGCCTTAGCCTCCCAAGTGCTGGGATTACAGGCGTGTGCCACCACGCCTAGCCCCTTTTTAATTTTGAGATGGGGTCTCACTGAATTTCTGAGACTGGCCTTAAATTTGTGATCCTCCTGCTTCAGCCTCCTGAGTAGTTAGGATTACAGGTGTATGCTGCTACCACACCTAACTTATATCTGTTTATCTATCTGTCAATATATACATTTAAAAAAAATATTTTTTGTCTCTGATATTTGAAATTTATAACATATCATGGCTTAAAATATAGATGACTTTTATGTATGATTTATATAGTTATTTGGGAAAATCGCATTGTTTTTGTTTGATTTTTTTTGGTAAACAAAATCGTGTGTGTGTGTATATATTTATGTACATATATAGACACACAAAGACACACACAAAATATACATGTGTGTGTAAAAAAATTTATATTTTTTGTTGTAGATGGACATAACTTTATTTTATTTGTTTATTTTTATGTGGTGCTGAGGATCAAACCCAGTGCCTCACACATGCTAGGCAAGCGTCCTACTACTGAGCCACAACCCCAGCCCTATCTGTATTTTTTTGTGTGTGTGTGGTACCAGGGATTGAACTCAGGGGCACTTGACCACTGGGCCACATCCCCAGCCCTTTTTTTGTATTTTATTAGAGACAGGGTCTCACTGAGTTGATAAGTGCCTGGCCATTGCTGAGGCTGGCTTTGAACTCGCAATCCTCCTGCCTCAGCCTCCCAAAGTGCTGGGATTACAGGCGTGCGCCACCACGCCCGGCGGCTCCTATCTGTATTTTTTTTTTTTTGGTACTGGGGATTGAACTCAGGGGCACTCGACCACTGGGCCACATCCCCAGCCCTTTTTTGTATTTTATTTAGAGACAGGGTCTCACTGAGTTGCTAAGTGCCTCCCCATTGCTGAGGCTGGCTTTGAACTCGCGATCCTCCTGCCTCAGCCTCCCAAAGTGCTGGGATTACAGGCGTGCGCCACCGCGCCCGGCTTCCTATCTGTATTTTTAACGAAAAATATTTATTTTCTTTTTTTTAAATATCTTTATTTTATTTATTTATTTTTATGTGGTGCTGAGGATTGAACCCACTGCCGCACATATGCGAGGCAAGTGCTCTGCAACTGAGCTACAGCCCTAGCCCCTCATTGTATTTATTTTCTAAGCAAGCAATATAGATTCATAGAAAAAGTAAGAAATGTCAAAGATTGGAAAAAATATATTTGGCTTTTCATAAGCTAATTATATATGATATTAGAAAGGAACTTAAGCAAAATTTTGTGTACTCTTCTGTATGAGGAGTATGATATGTTGGTTATAGAAAGAGACAGTAGGCTCCCCCCCACCCCCTTCAAAGCCTTTAACTATTTACTGTTTTCCAGGCATTGATCACGCAGACTCGAGCCAAGCAGGCGGCTACCATGAGTGAAGTGGAATGGAGAGGGAGGACTGTTCCTGTGAAGATCGACAAAGTGAGGATCTTTTTGTTGGGATTGGCGGATAATGAAGCAGCCATTGCCCAGGTAAGGAGGGAGTCCTTACTCAAGTATGCTTTCTTTGTGTATGTGGGAGGTTGTCCTGGAGTGTTCAAGATGTGGTGGTTTGTTGGTGCTCATTTCTCACAAAACAAAAATCTGTCTTAATGCCATTGGTTATTTGGTTAGACGGGAGATGCACCCTCTTGAATAAAATTATTTTGAAAACACAACTTTATAGGGCTGTTATGTTTAGAGAGCAAAGAGATTGCTGATGACAATCATCCACATAAAAATGGGAGTATTAGGAGGCTACTTAAAAAAAGGGGCCCAGCAGGTGGAGCAGCAGTGTAAGGCTGCATCCCTGCCTTCCCTCTGACCTGTTGTCCTCTGCTCCCCGCCCCAAGGTTCACCTCTCATTCTGGGGCTTTTTCAGGAGCACCTGGTTAAACCTGAATGTCCTGTCTCATGTGGGGAATACATGTGAGATTCATGCAGAGCTGTGCTTGAAGCTGCATGCCTGACATACTTGCATGTGTGTGGCTGAGAGCAACCAGATACATCCTGCAGATAAGAGACACTGGTGGTCCTGGTTCATGGGAGATGGACAGTGATTGAGGCAGATTTTAGAGTTCCTTGGCCTTTGTCAGGTGCATTTCTTTTTTTTTTTTTTTTTTTAAATTTTAATGGACATCTTTAGATTAAAAGCAGCAGCTGCTGACTGGCCTTTCCAGGGACCAGTGGCATTTCTAAGACTTCTCAGTTCCACTGTGTGTAGGGTATAGAGGGGTGTTTTGTTAATCATGTTGACCAGTTGTGTTATACAGCCAAACTTTTTGACTTACTCCAGAATGGCTACTTTGGGTTGGAACAACATGGAGCAGTTGAAGAATTCGTGTGTTTGTGCTGCTCATTGCCTCCCCCATTTCCCTTTCATTTGCTTAAAGGACACTAGAACGTTACTATAGAGTTAATTTTTTCTTAAACTAAAAGACTAAGGAGGGCTGGGGATATAGCTCAGTGGTAGAGTGCTTGCCTAGCACTTGTAAAGTACTGGGTTGGATCCTCAGCACCACATAAAAGTAAAGATATTTAAAAAAAAAAAAAAAAAGCCGGGCACGGTGGTGCACCCCTGTAATCCCAGCACTTGGGAGGCTGAGGCAGGCAGGAGGATCGCGAGTTCAAAGCTAGCCTCAGCAATGGCGAGGCACTTAGTAACTCAGTGAGACCCTGTCTCTAAATAAAATACAAAAAAGGGCTGGGGATGTGACCCAGTGGTCGAGTGCCCCTGAGTTCAATCCCCAGTACCAAAAAAAAAAAAAAATCGACGACAACTAAGGAACTTTTTTTTTTTTTTTTGTACCAGGATTGAACTCGGGCACTCAACTACTGGGCCACATCCCTAGCCCCTTTTTTGTATTTTATTTAGATACAGGGTCTCACTGAGTTGCTAAGTGCCTTGCCATTGCTAAGGCTGGCTTTGAACTTGCAATCCTCCTGCCTCAGCTTCCCAAGTGCTGAGATTACAGATGTGCGCCACTGCGCCCAGCTCTAAGGAACTTTCTTTTTTTTTTTTTTTTTAATATTTATTTATTTGCTTTAGTTGTATACAGTGCGTTCTTATTTTTACATGGTATTGAGGATCGAACCCGGGTCATGCACGTGCTAGGCGAGTGCTCTACCTCTGAGCCACAACCCCAGCCCCAGGAACTGTCTTAAGAGCATTTCGTGGGCATTTTTGGGTCGTGGTATCTGCTCTGGACTAGGGCTCTGGTAGCAATCATTTTAATTATGTAAGTGGATTAATTTAATTAAGTACAGTTATAGATGCTGGGAGAAGACAGACAGTTCTGTACCAGGCAACAGAGCACTCAGGAATTCTGGCTAGGAGTTTGAGGTGGAGGTTTATGGAAGCACATTAAACTGAGGCAGTGCCTTAGAAATGGGGCCACAGACATGTATTGAATAAAGGACAAGAAAAAGTAACACTTAAGTAATTTTCTTTCTTTCTTTTTTATTTTTGTAGTACTGGGGATTGAACCCAGGGGCACTCTATCACTGAACTCATCCCAACCCTTTGTTGTTGTTTTAAACTTTTTATACATGTTTACAGAGTATATTTCAACAATTGTGTCTTATTACATGTATTTAGGGTAGTCATGAATAACTCAGTCTGCCATTATTCCTATCCCCTTGCCTCTTCCCCCCTCCCCCCTTTGTTCTATTTGAAGTTTTTTCATTTCTCTCATCCCCACTCCCTTGCCTTTATAAGTTAGTATCTTCATATCAAAGAGATCATTCGACCTTTGGTTTTTGGGGATTGGCTAACTTCACTTAGCATTATTTTCTCCAACTCTAATACCAATCAAAATCCCAATATCATTCCTCATAGAAATAGAAAAATGCAATCATGAAGTTCATCTGGAAAAATAAGAGACCCAGAATAGCCAAAGCAATTCTTGGCAGGAAGAATGAAGCTGGTGGCATCACTATTCCAGACCTTAAATTGTACTACAAAGCAATAGTAAGAAAAATAGCATGGGATTGGCACCAAAATAGGCCAGTTGACCAATGGTACAGAATAGAAGACACAGAGACAAACCCACACACCTACAGTTATCTTATATTAGACAAAGGTGCCAAAAACATTCATTGGAGAAAAGACAGCCTCTTCAACAAATGGCGTTGGGAAAACTGGAAAACCAACCCTTTGTTTTTGTTTGTTTGTTTGTTTGTTTTTTAATGTTGTTTAATTATAGACACAATACCTTTATTTTATTTGTTTATTTTTATGTGGTGCTGAGGATTGAACCCAGTGCCTCACAAGTGCTAGGGAAGTGCTCTACCACTGAGCTACAACCCCAGCCCTGGCATAAAGTCCGTAATATAATATTCCTTTGTCATTTAAATAAATGTTTTCTCCTATTAGGTGCCTAGTTGATGTGCTAGTTATGGTATATAAAATTATCTCTGGTTTTTAAGGATCTTATAAAAGCTTTAGAGTCACTTCTAAGTACTGGAGACCTTTAAATAATATAGATCTAAAAGGTGTAGATGAAGAAAAATGTGTACTAACCCCAGGGCATTCTGGTAAGATTCTAACATTAAAAACAGTTAGATACCTAATGCCCTGTATTACACATATGCCAAATCAAGCCAGTAAATAAAATAATTTAAGCACACAGTTAAATAAAGCCAGCTTTATGTCCAGCTCCATGGCTGGTTGACTGTTGAATAATCTGTGGGTTATTAATATGGGAAAGCACCCTTTGGGCAGTCTAGGGTAATCTCAGGAAGAACCACTTGCCCTCTTGGTGCCGTTGTCAGATTATTTGGATGAATGTAACAGGTGCCTGGCCAGTTCTCGCTTTTATTTTATTTTTTAAATATTTATTTATTTGCTTTAGTTGTACACAATGCGTTTTATATTTACGTGGTGTTGAGGATCGAACCCAGGCCGCGCACATGCTAGGCGAACGCTCTGCCGCTGAGCCCCAGCCCCCCCAGTTCTCACTTTTGTGTTGAGTTTTCTCTGTCCTGGGAACCAAGAGCTGTGCCTTAGAGATATAGGCTGTTTAACTTCAATGTCTCCCAGATAATATTGATATCTGCCACCTACTAGGAATTGGAACAAGAGTTTGGTAGCCCTAAATTAAATACTGTAACTACTACCAGTTTATTGAAAAGCATGGAAGGAAAAAATAATTCAGATAGGTAAAATTTTAGACTGAAAAGACTTGAGCAGAGAGTTAACCAGCTGCCAGAATCCAGTTTCAAATCCTTAATATCTTTAGCCGAGCTTTAAGTCTTCATCCTTAATAGTGCCTAACTTTGTACTTATTTCTATATTGCTTTCTTAATACTTGGTCCCTCCTGAGTGGTCACTGGTGGCTGCATTGTGAGGTTATTCTTAGTCAACTCTTTTGGGAGAGAACAGTTTTAAGTATTGGCATGTTTAATAATTCTTTAAGTTCTGGTTAATTTTTGGTGTTTTAGTGGAAAGGAGACTATTGTCCTTTTCTTTAAAAAAGAAAATCCATTCTCTGGATTTGTCTCCTTCTTTACCAGATTTCTGTGTGTTTCTTCCTACCTCCCTGGGCTGGATGAAGCCTGGTTCCTGTCCCCACAGTTCTCCTAGGGGTGTGGTGGGAATGTGGCCAGACTTGCCCTGAATGCCTTAGTCACACCACTGTCTTCCAGCAATTTCTACAGACAAGTGAAAACAATCTGGAAAGCTGTCTTTAATAGCAGGGCACATAGCAGCAGTTTGCTCCATGCCTGTCAGCC
Source organism: Tamias sibiricus (assembly GCA_025594165.1). NCBI lineage: Eukaryota > Metazoa > Chordata > Mammalia > Rodentia > Sciuridae > Tamias > Tamias sibiricus. The sequence continues at coordinate 6,011,322 of CM046660.1, forward strand.
TGAAGACACTGCCTGAGAAGTGAACCTGAGGCTGTGGACAAGCTCATCCTGGATGTTTCAAGCTTAATAAAAAGGGAGCTAGTGTTTTAATTTTTAGAACTAATGAGTAACACATTACTTCTGGACCTAAGATTTTTCCATGTCATAGGCCCTCCTGGTGAAAAGGTCCAGCCTTTTCCCAAATTCTTTTTTTTTTTTTTTTTAATATTTATTTATTTGCTTTAGCTGTACACAATGGGTTTATTTGTACGTGGTGCTGAGGATCGAACCCGGGCCATGCACGTGCCAGGCGAGCGCTCTACCGCTGAGCCACAACCCCAGCCCTTCCCAAATTCTTAAGTAGGGAGTTTGCCACTTGTGTTTAAGAACATGTCCTTAGCTGGGCGTGGTGGTGCACGCCTGTGATCCCAGCACTTAGGAGGCTGAGGCAGGAGGATCACGAGTTCAAAGCCAGCCTCAGCAATGGCAAGGCACTTAGCAACTCAGTGAGACCCTGTCTCTAATAAAACACAAAAAAGGTCTGTGACCCAGTGGTCCAGTGCCCCTGAGTTCAATCTCTGGTACCAAAAAAAAAAAAAAAAAAAAAAAAACATGTCCTTGTTGGTTGGGCTTACCACTTGACAGACAGGTGTGTAGGTGGAACATCCTGCCCTTGCATGTTGAGAGGTGTGTCTTATTTCATTGTCCTTTCAGGAGTGATCTTGGCCTCAAGTATAGATTCTAGAATAAAGTATAAGCAGTTAGATGGATATATTAAAGACTTCCTGTTTGGAGACATTTTACCCTGGCCAGGAAGAATCATGACAAGTTCTACTCAGAGATTAGTGGTCTCTTGAGTCACTGAGCTGTGGGCGTCAAAAGGAAAACACAACTGACTTAGGTGTTCCCCTATATTTTTTTTTTAATATTTATTTTTTAGTTATAGGTGGACACGATATCTTCATTTTATTTTTATGTGCTACTGAGGATCTAACCCAGTGCCTCATGCATGCTAGGCGAGTGCTCTACCTCTGAGCCACAAACCCAGCCTCATAGGTCTTCCCCTTTAGATGTGCTTTATCCTTCATTGTTGTTAAGACTTTTGTAAAATTCTTAGTGGGGCTTCGAATTTTGTGGAAGTGTTGGGGAGGTTCATGTTCAGCTCCTTGCTACAGAGGTTTATTGTCCCAGCAAATAAGGGCAGTACATGCAGTGAAGATGTTTAGCATCCCAGCTTTTTTTTTTTTTTTTTTTTTTTTTTTTTTTGTACTGGGGATTGAACTCAGGGGCATTTTACCACTGAGCCACCTCATCCATACTCCCCCCCTCTTTTTTTTAGACAGGGTCTCACTAAGTTGCTCAGAACCTCACTAAATTGTTGAGGCTGGCCTTGAACTTGTGATCCTTTTGTTTCAGCCTCCCGTATTGCTGGGTTTATAGGTGTGTGCCACAGTGCCTAGCTTTTATTTTCAAGCTTAAGCTGTACCCTACCAAGATTGGAGACAGATCTTATGTAGCTGGAAAAATGAAATTTGTTCTTTTCTTACCTATGCACCTGTTGCCTGAACTGCTGGTCTGTACCCATCTAAAAATGAGTGTTGGTGGCATATTTGTTAGAGTGCATGTTATTCAAACTAGTGCAGAGGTTCATTCTTCCTGCTGATGATGTGGCTCTGGCTTCTGCGTGGTTGGCTATTTAGATTCTGATGACCACCAGGGTGCTCACATATCTTATCCCATTTGTTAAGTACTAAACAGCTGCACCATTCCATAGAAATTGTACTTTTACAAATTTTGGCCAGCCATTTTTTTTTTTTTTTTTTTTTTTGTGGTGCTGGGGATTGAACCCAGGGCCTTGTGCATGTATGCAAGGCAAGCACTCTACCAACTGAGCTATATCCCCAGCCCTGGCCAGCAAATTAACTTAAAAGATTATAAAGAATCTTGCCAACTTGAGATGCTTAACAATGTTGGATAAAGTGTTTTTTCTCTAGAGCTGCAAGCCACTCAACATATGGCTAGTTCCGCTTGTTTATTTATTTATTTACTTATTTATTTATACTGGGGTTGAACCCAGTGGTGCTTTACCACCAAGATATGTATCCCCAGACTTTTTAATTTTGTTTTTGAATTTGAGAAAGTGTCTTACTGCATTGCTGAGGGTCTCACTAAGTTGCTGAGACTGACCTAGGATTTGTGATCCTCCTGCCTCAGCCTGTGATGATAGATATGCACCGCTGCACCTGGCATCTAGTTCCATTCGAACTAATAAAATCTCAAGTGCTCAGTAGCAACACGTGAGGACGCCACTGCATTGGATGGTTCAGAGAGAGCACTTCATTGTTGCCGAGAGTCCTGTTGTAGTGAACACGGGACCCATATCTGCCTGTGCCCCTGTTTGTTCCCCTTAGTGAAGAGTGGGAAACCCAAGTACTGCATAGGTGGAAAAGAATGTTTGCTTTAGATTGGGTAATTTACAGGAGAGGCTTTTTTCACACTGGAAACTAGGAAAACCATAAGAGGTTTTTTTTTTTTTTTTTTTTTTTTTTCTTTTTAATATTTGTAGATGAGCACACAATATATTTATTTTTTATGTGGTGCTAAGGATTGAACCCAGTGCCTCACACATGCAAGCATGCTTCACCACTGAGCTACAGCCCCAGCCCTGGAAGAGTTCTTAAGAAAGGAAAATTTTCTTTAAGCTCCTTCCAGCCATCTCTAAAAGGAGTGGGCAGTACCAGGCTTTCTTTTGTGCTTCCTTAGAGGTCAGTTAAATGTTAAGACATTTTTTCAGATGAAAGTCAAGTACAATAATGGAATGTTGATGTTTTAATTTCACAGCAGGTCTGCCGGTAACACAAGTTCAGCTCCTTTCTGCCTCTGTCCATTCCCAACTGCTCAGTCGGATTCTTTAGGATGATAATGTGGTTTGGCAGGTGTTCAGTTAGTGAATCACTTTTTCACTTCTCCCAGCTGTGTAGCAGAAGGTGACACCCAGGACTTGTTTTTTTGTGGTACCGGGGATTGAAATCAGGGGCACTCGACGACTGGGCCACATCCCCAGCCCTTTTTTGTATTTTATTAGAGACAGGGTCTTACTGCATTGCTAAGTGCCTCACCATTGCTGAGGCTGACTTTGAACTCGCAATTCTCCTGCCTCAGCCTCCCTAGTGCTGGGATTACAGGCGTGTGCCACTGCGCCCAGCTTCCAGTACTTGTTAAAGACTGTCATCTCATTCTTGTCTGCTCAAAAGTTGTTCTCAAGATAGACCACATGCAATATCAGAGTACAGGATGTCTGTGGGAAAGAGAACTCATTGTGATATTTAGAATAAATGCTTTTGATTAGGTATTGATTAGTAATGTTTATCCCTTGCTTGGACCTAAAAGAAAGTCAGAATTTGCACATTGGGTTACTTTTGTAAAGGGTAATTCTATTGTCATGCAATAGAGCTTGCCATTTTTTTTTTCTGGAAGGAGACTTATAGTGTGCTGTGTCTTGGTGTGAGTAAGCCATAGGCTTCTCTAGAGGTTCCAGGTGCTGGTCCTGAACAAGGTGGAAGCATTGGAGGACAGCAGGGGAAAGTTCTGTGACTGGGGAAATGTACAGATCTTTGCCTGGCAGATCCAGATCAGCCAAATAGATAGATGGCTTTCTCAGCACCTTCACTTTGAAAATATGATTCCCATTTCTGTGTGAATAATGGACAAGGCTGGGGTGAAACCCTGGGAGAGGGACAATTAACAGGATCTCTGATTTGGACAGGTGAGTGTGTGTGGTGCAGGGTCAAAACACTGTGATGTCCTCCTCCCCGTGGAACACTGCGGTTCATTCAGAACAGTCTCTCGCTCCTCTCTGCCTCTGTTCAGGCTGAAAGCGAAGGAACCAAGGAGCGGCTATTTGAGTCCATGCTCAGCGAGTGTCGGGACGCCATCCAGGCCGTGAGGGAAGAGCTCAAGCCAGATCAGGTAGGATTGTCAGCTGACCTGCTGCTGGGGTCCTCTCAATCTGTCCTGTCCTCAGGGGGTTCCCACAGGTCTCAGTGCATACTGCCTCAGCCACTGGAGTTTTTTTAGGCAAGGTGGTCAGCTGACAAACAGCAAGGGCCTCTGGGGCTCCATCAGGTTGAAAAATTCATTTCTCTTTACACTGTTCTTCCTAATGGTTTCATCTCAAGCTTTTTTTTTTTTTTCCCCTCCATTTTAATTCTAGGTTTATTCAATGCATTTTCTTCATTCTACAGAACAAAGTACAAACACAAACTTATCTGTAATGCTACAAAGTTACAAAACCAAAACAAATTTTATAGTATTGACTGTACAATAAAATCCGCCACCCCCCCAAAAAATAAAAAAACAAAACAATGTACATGTGTCAGGGTTGATCTTAAACTCTTACCTCTGGGCACACTTCTCTCTGCTCCCTTTTTCTCATAGTGTCACTGTGATGCATTCAGCTTACTGGGTGGAAACCTCCCTGTCATCAAGCCCACTTGCTATCCCTGCGTGTTGCCTCTCACCTATTGTTGCTTCCACCTGTTTTTGTTTTCATCTTGCAGTGCTGGGGGTCGAACCCTGGGCCTTAAGTATGCTATGTGAGTACTCCACCACTGAGCTACATCTTCAGCCCTTTTTATTTTTATTTTATTTTATTTTTTTTGCACCAGGGATTGAACTCAGGGGCACTCGACCACTGGGCCACATCCCCAACCCTTTTTTGTATTTTATTAGAGACAGGGTCTCACTGAGTTGCTAAGTGCCTCGCCATTGCTGAAGCTGGCTTTGAACTCGCGATCCTCCTGCCTCAGCTTCCCAAAGTGCTGGGATTACAGGCATGCGCCACCGCTTTTTATTTTTATTTTTAAAGAAATATTTATTTATTCATTTTTAGTTGTACACAATGCCTTTATTTTTACATGGTGCTAAGGATCAATCCCGGGCTGCGCACGTGCTAGGTGAGCGCTCTACCGCCAAGCCACAACCCAGCCCCTTGATTTTTTATTTTGAGACAGGGTCTCACTAAGCTGCTGAGGGCCTTGGGAAGTTGCTGAGGCTGGCCCCAAACTTGTGATCCTCTTGCCTCAGCCTCTCAAGTAGCTGGGATTACTAGCTTTTAATCATAGCCTTTCATTGTATACTTAGATTACTATAAAGATCTCTTAATTGCTTGAATCTTTTTAAAGCTCATCCCACTGTCTAATTAAAAAAAGTCCAGTGATTTTTCCCTAGGTCTTGATCAGAGGTCTCCAAACAAACTTTTTTATGATAATGTGCCCTGTAATTGAACAAGTACCTATGATGTGTTTGTTTATAAATTATATACCTTCTTATTCTTCTGATTTGTAATATACAAAATGCATTAAAGTAACATTTCAAAACACAGATAAATGTGACTAGAAGTTCTCATTTCCTCTATACCTATTCTCCTTGGGTCTTGAGTACCCACCCACTTTCAGGATTACTGTGTGGCACACCTAGGGCAGGCTCCTTAAGCTGCTCCCCCAGCCTGCTTCCGCCTTGCGCTCTGCTGTCTCCAGCTGCCACGTTTGGTCTTACTGTGGCACGCCCAGCTGAGTGCTTTCCTGAAGGAGCCCTAATTAGGAAGGGCTGTTGCAGCTAGCTGGAAGCCATAAGTTCCACCTGATATGTATGTGACGCACCTGTAGGCACCCGAGAAGCTGAAGGTATATAACTGGGTGAAAGCGGTCCGAGTTAGGAGAACGGAGAAATTCATTCAGTCAGTTGTGCAGTCGCTCGGTCGGTCAGAAGAAGAGTTCGGGTTGGAGAAAAGAATCAGAGCGGCCAGAACGTAGGCAGAGTGGTTACAGAAGAGAAACCAGATAGAAGAACTGGTCAGAGTTAGGCCGAGGCTCTCGAGGGCTGGTCAGAGTTAGGCCGAGGCTCCCGAAGAAGAAAGAAGCAAGAAGCTCTAAAAAATAATCTTTCTCAAAGCTAAGCTCTCTCTATCTTTCTTTCTCTCTCTCTAAGCTAAGAAGCTAAGCTCTAAGAAAGTAGAAGTAAAAGTAGTAATAGCTTTACTCTGCCTCCGAGAGTTTTCCTCCCGCGGCGGTTTGTGGCTGGCCATGACAGGCAGCTTACACTTTCCTTACTCTTCAGTGCCCTTTTACTTCTCACGCCTGGACGCTCTTTCCTCTCCCTTTCCACCTATCCAAACGCCACCTGTTTTTCAAGGTTCACCTCATAGCTTACCATCTCAGAAGTATGCCTATACCATCCTAGCCCACAAAAATCTGTACATGTTCTATATTTCTGATAATTCCAATTGTAATTTCTTTGTGGTAGTTAATCAAATATTGCCTATTTTATTATTTTATTTATTTTGGTGCTAGGGATTGAACCCAGGGCCTTATTATGCATGCTAAGCATATGTTCTACCACTGAGCTATACCCCCACCCTCTTATTTTTACATTTTTTTATTTGTCTGTGGTACTGGGGATTGAGCCCAGGATCTCACACATGCTAGGCAAGCACTGAGCTACTTCCCCAGCTCATTTTATTTTATTTTGAGATGGAGTCTTACTAGGTTGCCTAAACTGACCTTGAACTTGCAGTCCCCCTTCCTCAGTCTTCCATGTAGCTGGGATTATGGGTGTGCACCACCACGCTTAGCTAAGCATTGCCTCTTTCAAAAAATATATTAGTTTTGTATTGTGGGAAAAGATAACAAATGTACCATCTTTTTTTTTTTTTTTTTTTGGTGTGTGTGTGTGTGTGTGTGTGTGTGTGGTTCTGGGGATGGAACCCAGAGCTTCACACTTGCTAGGCAAGTGCTATACCACTGAGCAACATCCCGAGGCCCAAATTTTACCATCCTATTTTTTTTAAGGTACTACAGTTGAGTAGTATTGATGTTCATAATGTCACACAACCATTGCCTCTCCAGAACTTCTGTCCATCACAACCATGTGTCTTACCTTCATAGCCATCCATCTACATATAGGGCCCTTCATCTTGTAAAACTGAAGCTCTGTACCTTTAAACAGTAACTTAAAGTATTCCCTTTAGAAATGTTGGTGGGTTTTTTTTTTTTTTTTTTTTTGCTCATTTGTTTTGTATATTTACCTTTTCACCTTTGCATTGCTTTCCCCAAGACTGTAAACCTCTTAAAAGCAAGTCTTTTTTTTTCTTTTCCTTGCATTTGCCCCCATATATTAAGTACAAAAATGGTTTTTAAAAAAATGGTTTTGAGTTGTTTTGTTTTGTTTGTTTTCTCAATTAAATCACTGCTCGCTCTAAGTAGTCATTTGCTTCCTTCTGCCATTCGGCTGCTATTCCATAGTATGCTTCCCTTCACCCATTCAACAGAGGGTCCTGTGGAGTCCAGCCTACCTCACTCACCTTGAATGAACAGGGGCTGGCGGGATACCTCATAGAATGGAATGAATGTGGCAACACAAAGCTGCATTTGTGGTAATATTACTACATTCAGTGGCTTAAAATAACACATTTATTATATTATACTTCAGGAGGTCAGAAATCTGAAGTGGTTTTACAGTGCTGCTTTCCTCTTGGAAACCATAGAGCATCTGGGGAGAATCCATTCCCAGTATTCCAGAGAATGCATTTCCTGGCTTCTAGAAGCCACCTGCATTCCTTGTCCTATGACCCCTTCCTTTATCTTCAAAGCCAGCAGCTCAGCATCTTCTCTCCCCTGCCCTATGTGTCAGTTCCTACACATTCTTTATCTCTGACCCTTCTGAAGCTTCCTCCTTCTAAGGATCCTGTGGTTAGATTGGGCTTATTTGAATGATCCAGGATAATCCCAAAACCCTTTCATTTAATCACATCTGCAACGATTCTTCTACTTTGTAAGGTAACATCTTTATATATTCTGGAGGTTAGGATATGGGTCTTACGGGCTATTATTCAGCCAACCAGAAAATGCAAGCTCTAGACAGCACACAGCACAGAAGTAAAGCTTGGGTATGAGGCACAAACCCTAAAAGGGAACCACAGACTGTTATTTTTTTTTAATGCTTAGAGTAAGATTCTGGAAGCAGGGGACAGGGAGCCTCAACTGGCCATTACTCTGAATTCTATTACTCAAGGCCCATTTTTAGATGACAGTGGTATTCAATAATACATTACCAAATCTTTTAATAGTTGAGGACCCCCAAACACTCTAGTCTGTGTATTTATTCAGGGATTTTGAACCTCTGAAGGAGGTGTTCAGACCCACAGATATGAGTTTTACTTTTTTACCTTTTTCACCTTCTGCAGAAACAAAGAGATTACACCGTTGATGGGGAGTCAGGAAAGGTATCTAACCTCCAATACCTGCACAGGTAAGGGTTATTTTACTTTTTCTAATTTTAAAATATGTATGTGTTTATTTTTGCAGTGCAGATGATCAAACCCTGGGCCTCTTGCATGTGAAGCAAGCACTCTATAAGCATTGAGCTATATACTGTGAATTTTTCTACTATTATTATTGTATACTCATTGGAACAAAAGAGTATATAAAATGTTCGCGCATATTTTATTTTGTTTTGTTCTTGTGATACTGGAGATTAAACCCAAGTGTGCTTTAACATGAGCTACATCCCTGGTGCTTTTTATTTTGTATTTTGAGACAGGATCTTGCTTAGTTATTCAGGCTGGCCTGAAACTTGTGATCTTGCTACCTCAACCTCCCAAGTAGCTGGGATTACAGACATGTGCCACCCTGCCCGGTATATATTTTAATTTATAATTTCTTGTACGGTATGGCGGCACATACCTGTAATCCCAGCTACTTGAGAGGCTAAGACAGGAAGATTGCAAGTTTGGGCATCTTAGACCCTATCTTAAAATAAAAATTTTAAAGGCTGGGGATGAAGCCAGGCACGCTGGTGCACACCTATAATTGCAACGGCTCATGAGGCTGAGGCAGAAGTTCAAAGCTAGCCTCAGCAACTTGACGAAGCCCAAAGCAACTCAGTGCGACCCTTTCTCTAAATAAAATATTAAAAGGCCTGGGGATGTGGTTCAGTGGTTACAGAATCCCTGGGTTGAATCTCTAGTAATGCAAAAAAAATTTTATACACACACACACACACACACACATAATTTATATATATACATAAAATTTCTTAACATGTAACAAGTAACATTAATGCATATAGGTGCAAATTATCATATAAGAGTATGTGTATTGGGCACACTGGCACACACCTATAATCCCAGTGACTTGTGAGGCTGAGGCAGGAGGATCACAAGTTCAAGTTTAGCCTCAGCAACTCTTAGCATGACCCTGCCTCAAAATAAAAACTTAAAAAAAAGGTCTGGGCATGTCATTCAGTCATTCAGTGGTAGAGTACCCCTGGGTTCAGTCCCCAGAACTACAAAAAAAAAGTTTGTGTGCTGCATTTGAATATTATTTAAATATGTATTATATATTATGTAAGATTTTTATGTAGCTTAGAAGCTGGAGCACAAGGCATAATTTCGAAGCTCCCTGTGTCCCTCCAGCTTTTTCTCCCCTTGTTCTAGAGCTAACCACTCTCCTTCCTAGTGCCAAGCTCTGAAATTTATTCACCTTTGTGTTCTGAATGTTTTGAAGTTGTCCCTTTCATGTTTAATTTTGCCTCAAGCTTTATTCCATCTGCAGTTATTTTTGTGTAAGGTAGGAGTCTGCTTCACTTTCTTCCATCAGGATAATGGATTATTCTAGTACAGCTTACTGAGCACGCCACCCTTTCTTCAGGCTCTGCAGTACACATTCTTCTTGTGGACACCCTTCACTGCCTTCCGCTCCATTGACCTACTGGTCTTTACTTGCATCGGTGCAGTGAATTACTGTAACTTCACTTTAAGTCCTGATAGCTAGTAGAGGAAGTTCCCATCTCTGGGTATTTCCTTGGGCGTGTCTTGACCATTTTCTTTGTGCTCTTTTTTTTTTTTTTTTTTTTTTTTACATTTTTTAAAAAACATTTATTTATTTGCTTTAGTTGTATGCAATGCATTTATGTTTACGTGGTGCTGAGGATCGAACCCGGGCCGCGCACGTGCTAGGCGAGCGCTCTACCGCTGAGCCACAACCCCAGCCCTGTGCTCTTTTATATACATTTTAAAATCACTTGTCAGGGCTGGGGTTGTGGCTCAGTGGTAGAGCACTCGCCTAGCAATTGTGTGGCCAGGGTTCGATCCTTAGCACCACGTAAAAATAAAGGCATTGGGGCTGGGGTTGTGGCTCAGCGGCAGAGCACTCGCCTCGCATGTGCGCGGTCCGGGTTCGATCCTCAGCACCACATAAACATAAATGCATTGCATTGTGTACAACTAAAGTAAATAAATAAATATTTTTTAAAAAATAAAATAAATAAAGGCATTGTGTACACCTATAACAAATAAATAAATATTAAAAAAGAAAGATTTTAAATCACTTGTCAGTTTGGTGTGTGTGTGTATGGTGTAGGGGATGAACCTAGGGCCTTACTCACGTTAGGCAAGTGCTTTACCATGGAGCTACACCTCCATTCCTAGTTTTCATTTTTTAAATTTATTTTATTTTATTTTTTTAATATTTATTTATTGACTTTAGTTGTACACAATGCAATGCATTTATGTTTATGTGGTGCTAAGGATCGAACCCGGGCAGCGCATGTGCGAGGCGAGCGCTCTGCCACTAAGCCACAACCCCAGCCCATTTATTTTATTTTTAAAAAAATATTTATTTATTTTAGTTGTACACAATCCCGTTATTTTTATGTGGTGCTGAGGATCGAACCCGGGCCATGCATGTGCTAGGCTAGGCGAGCGTCTACCACTGAGCCACAACCCCAGCTCTTCATTTTTTTTAAAGATGGAGTAGGGTTGCAGGTTTAACTCAGTGGTAGAGCACATGAGTTCATGGGTTCAGTCCCCGTGACCAAAAAGAGTAAACATAGATTATTTCGTTTTACAGAAGAAAGAATAGTGACATTTTTTGGCTAACATTCTGGGGAGAAATATTACCTCTGGAAACCACTTCTTATCAGACTTTTCCATTTGACCTTGAAAATTTATTTCTTAGCTACTGCTTAAAGTTTAGATGATAACCTGCCATTCCCCCTGCCTTTCTTCTTCTTCTCCTCCTCCTCCTCCTTCTTCTTCTCTTTTTTCTTTTAATTCTTGTGTTTGTTGCTGTAACCTTGGGTCTCGCACACACTAGGCAGGCGCACATACTAGGCAGGCGCTCTGCCCCTGAGCCATATACCTAGTCCCTTGTTGTTTTGTTTTTATCTTTAAAAAACAGAGGCCCGGTGCGGTGGTGAACGCCTATAATCCCAGCACTTGGGAGGCTGAAGCTGGAGGATCTTGAGTTCAAAGCCAACCTCAGCAATGGCGAGGCACTTAGCAACTCAGTGAGACCCTGTCTCTAATAAAATACAAAAAAGGGCTGGGGATATGGTTCAGTGGTCGAGTGCCCCTGAGTTCAATCCCCAGTCCAAAAAAAAAAAAGGCCTGTGGATATAGAACAGCAATAGAGCACTTGGTTAGCACATGCAGGGCCCTGAGATCCATCCCCAGTGCTACAAAAAAAAAAAAAAAAAAAAAGAAAAGAAAAGAAAACCAGCTAGGCGCAGTTGCACACGCCTGTAATCCTAGCACTTGGGAGGCTGAGGCAGGAGGATACTGAGTTCAAAGCCAACCTCAGCAACGGTGAGGCACTTAGCAACTCAGTGAGACCCTTTCTCTAATAAAATACAAAAAAAAAAAAAAAAAAAGAGGGCTGGGAATGTGGCCCAGTGGTCGAGTGCCCCTGAGTTCAATCCCCAGTAACAAAAAAAAAAAAAAAAAAATTGCTGTACTTTACACTTGATATCCATTCTTAGGGATTTGTTATTAGGTGAATGTCATATTGACTGCCAGATGACTCAGATACATAGAATACTAAGGAAGAGAGGCCCTGAGATATTATCTGTTTCAACAGCCTGAGGAGAAAGATGTGGCTCCTGGAGGCTTAGTGACCCGCTTATAGTCACCAAGGAGTCATATGGAGTTGCTCTGACCTTCTGACCTTGAAAAGACCTTCCAAAACCTTTATTAGTGCTGAGGAAATTTGGAAACCTTGATGTCCCCTTGCTTTTGGGTCTCTCACCTTCAGATTAGCTAGTTTCAGGGTCATGGATTTCCGTGACGGGAAGGCCAGCTTTGAGAAAAAACTGACAAACCAGAAATCAGGTGGCTCGTATCATTTTGTGTATATTAGTTACTTGTTTGGCAGTCTGAGTTTTCTGCAAAGCTTTTTAGGAAATTGTATCTTCTCATCCATTTCTTGGAAGCAGTTCTTCTTAATTTTGTTCATGAAATGAATTCTTCTGGTATTCACCTCCTTATTTCTCTAAATGACATGTGTACTTGCTACTTTTTGATTAGTCATTTTTACAATTTTCCGTGTAGCCCTAGTCTTGCCTGCTCTATGTGCACACCACCACTGACTACGTCCCCAGCATGGCATTCCCAGTTTTTATGCCATCTAAAACCTTATTTGTATTTTGTTTGTTTTGTTTTGTTTTTGTTTTTGTTTTTGTTTTTTTGGTGCTGGGGATTGAACCCAGGGCCTTGTGCATGCGAGACAAGCACTCTGTTGATTGAGCTATATTCCCCAGCTGTATTTTTTTTTTTTTTTTTTTTTTTTTTTGGTACCGGGGATTGAACTCAGGGGCACTTGACCACTGGGCCTCATCCCCAGCCCTTTTTTGTATTTTATTAGAGACAGGGTCTCACTGAGTTGCTAAGTGCCTCACCACTGCTGAGGCTGGCTTTGAACTCGTGATCCTCCTGCCTCAGCCTCCCAAGTACTGGGATTACAGGCATGCGCCACTGCTCCCGGCTCCCAGCTGTATTTTTTTTTTTTTTTTAATATTTTTTAGATGTTGATGGACCTTTATTTTATTCATTTATTTATATGTGGTGCTGAGAATCGAACCCAGGGCCTCACACATGCTAGCCAAGTGCTCTACCACTGAGCCACAACCCCAGCCCCTGTATTTTTTGATCTTTGTTGTTGTTGAATAGTTTATGAAATTTTTGTTCCCTGCAAAGTCTGGTTCTTCCAGGTTGCCTGTTTCCCCTTTGGAGTTTGGCCTCCTCTTTCTTTCTTCCCTTTGGAGTTTAGCCTCCTCTCTCTTTCTTTCTTTCTTTTTTAGTATTTTTTAGTTGTAGATGGACACAATGTCTTTGCTTTATTTTTTTATTTTTATGTGGTGCTGAGGATCGAACCCAGTGCTTCATATGTGCGAGGCAAGTGCTCTGCCGCTGAGCCACAATCCCAGCCCCCTCCTCTTTTTTTTTCCCAATATTTATTTATTTACTTTAGTTGTATGCAATGCATTTATGTTTACGTGGTGCTGAGGATTGAACCCGGGGCCGCACACGTGTGAGGCGAGCGCTCTGCCGCTGAGCCACAATCCCAGCCCCCTCCTCTTTCTTATTAGAGGTCTTTCTTAATGTCTACTGATCCTGCTCCCCACTCCTGTGGAAGGAGGGGGTTTCTCAGGTGGGAGCCCTGTGTGCATGCACGGGGTTGCTCGGGTGAGGTCCTTACTTAGGTGTCTGGCTCTGCTTTTCTATTGAGGACCTGACTAAGAATCTTATGGTGTTTTCTCTTGGGGTGGTCTGATCCCTAGAATACACCTGGTTGTTCTTGTTCTGGAAGTTGAGTAGAGAGGGCCTGGGGTTCACACTTGCACTTTATAGTCTCTTAGTCCCCATGGGCATTATGAAGTTCTTAACTTAGCTGGCCTATGTCCCTGACCTCAGGCCTCTTTTTTCATCCTCTCAAGGGATAGCCTCTAGCCAGAGTAAGATAAGGATTGAGAGGGCTAGATTCTTCTTAAATACTTAAAACATTAAAGGGATTTGCCAGGTGGCACATTTAAAATAAGTAGGTATCTCATGTCTTCTCATATCCATGTGGCTAGTGAGCACGACAATCCTGAGAGACTCATGGCAGTGTTTCTACAAAGGTCACTGAGGAATGGGGTAGCTGTGGTGCACGCACACTGTCCTGGCATGGGCAGGTCTTTGTTTTGGAAACTGGCTTCCACTCATGGACCTTCTTAGGGACTAGTAACAGCCTCTGAAGCCAAGAGCTGTGTGACTTAAAAAATATACTGAGGACCTAATTTAAGCTGAAATAAAATTTTGTGATAAGATCTCATTCTGGTTGCCCACAATTTGCCACTGAATATCTGCTAAATTAGAGGCTCTGTGAGCCTGAGGCCCAGGTCAGATAGCCTTGATGTGTGACACACCCTTACCCCCACATGTCCCCTAGGTCAGTCCTAACTCATAGTCTCAACTCATTGAGCTTCTCTAAGTATGACCTGAGCTGACTCATGGTCCATTCCAGCTACCTAACTTACATCAAGCTGTCGACGGCAATCAGGCGTAATGAGAACATGGCCAAAGGCCTGCAGAAGGCTCTGTTGCAGCAGCAGCCAGAAGATGACAGCAAGCGCTCTCCCCGGCCCCAGGACCTGATCCGGCTGTATGACATCATTCTCCAGGTGACCCTTGGGGACCAGGAAGGCAAGGACTGCCTCTGCCTGTGTTGGACACCAAATGACTTAAGTTTGCATAACAAAAGGGCCATGGCAGCAAGGAACATTTAGTAACTGGATGAAAGACAAAGGTCTTGGCTCATTTTAGTGGTCTGTGAGCCCCCACACTTCAAATGTGTTGAAGTGAAGAGACTAGGAAACCCACAGGTATTAACTGAGCACTTCCCTATGTAAGATACTCTCTCTGCAGCAGTTGTGCACCTGTAGTCCCAGCAGCTTGGGAGGCTGAGGCTGGAGGATCACTTGAGCCCATGGGTTTGAGACCAGCCTGGGCAACGTAGTGAGATTGTCTCAAAAAATAAGTAAATAAAAAGGTACTCCACCAGATGCTCTGGATACCTGAGTTCCTACTGTCTCAGCCCACTGGGAGTTTGTTAGCTAGTAAGATTGCTATACATGTGAACACACACATATCTGTATAGTTGCCAAATGCGTGGGTCACTGGGAAATAAAAGTTCAGAGCTGGAAGATCCCTTCCAGTCCAAGAAGTCTCTGAAGGTGAGTGAGATGTGAATTGATTGGTAAGCTTGGTGTCTTAGAGGGGGACAGGGAACACCAGGTGCAACTGCTGCCCAATCATACCTCACAGACTTTGGTCATCATTTTGAGCACAGCCTTTTTTTTTTTTTTTTTTGCCCTTATTTGTTCTTACGAGGTCTCTGACAAGAACTTAGTCTGAAGTCTTCTCATTTTCTTCTTTCATCTATTATACAGAATCTGGTGGAATTATTACAGCTTCCTGGCTTGGAGGAAGACAGAGCCTTCCAGAAGGAGATAGGCCTGAAGACCCTGGTGTTCAAGGCGTATAGGTAACATCCTGAGAAGGGCAGGCAGGGCTGTCTTCTGTCTCACAGTGGTTCTATAAGTTTTGGGCCATGGCCCACTCCATAGTAGATGGGGTTGTTTGTTACTGACTAGGGTTTTTGAAAAAAAGATGAAATCAGTGTCACACGCCTGTAATCCCAGCAACTCAGGAGACTAAGGCAGGTGGATGGCAAGTTTGAGGCTAGCCTCAGAAATTTAGCAAGACCATGTCTCAGAATAAAACTTTCTTAAAAGGCTGCAGATGTAGCTCAGTGTTAGAGCACCCCTGGATTCAATCTCCAGAATCACAAAAAAAGGAAAAAATATGAACAGAGATGAGTCGTTGCAGAGAGTGGCAAGTGGGTTTGTTTTTTTTTTTTTTTTTGTTTTGGTGGGGGTGGAACGGGGGGATACCGGGGATTGAACTCAGGGGCACTTGACCACTGAGCTACAACCCCAGCCCTGTTTTTTTTTTTTGTTTTTTTTTTTAAATATTGTTTGTTTTAGTTGTACACAATGCTCTTTGTTTTTACGTGGTGCTGAGGTTCGAACTCGGGCTGCACACGTGCTAGACGAGCGCTCTACCGCTAAGCCACAACTCCAGCCCACCAGCCCTGTTTTGTATTTTACTTAGAGACAGGATCTCACTGAGTTGCTTAGCACCTTGCCATTTTTTTGAGGCTGGCTTTGAACTCGCAATCCTCCTGTGTCAGCCTCACGAACTGCGAGTGTGCGTCATTGCACCCAACTGGCCAGTGGGATTTACATTTGTGCCAAGACAAGTGTTTCCTCTTGCCTATCCCCAGCTCCCACCATCCTCTTTTGGGGAGCTGTCCTGTGTTTGCAGAGTGAGCTAGTAAGTGAAAGACAGGCTAGGTGTTGACCTAGGTAGTCATCTCTGGTTGCTGGGAAGGACCTGTACCTTAGCCAAGCAAACCTGACCATTGTTGATGTGGGGGGCTCCCAGGTGGTGATCCTGAATTTAAAATTCTGCTTCCAAGTTCGAAAGTAAGCCTAAACTGCCTAGAAAGCCTTGCTCTTGGGCAATTATTGCTTTAGAATACTGTGGCTCTTTTCCCCTCCCCATCAGGTGTTTTTTCATTGCTCAGTCCTACGTGTTGGTGAAGAAGTGGAGCGAAGCCCTCGTTCTATATGATAGAGTCCTGAAATATGCAAATGAAGTGAATTCAGATGCTGGAACCTCCAGGAACAGCTTAAAGGTGAGCTGTCCACTGCTCCTTGTCTCCTACGTCCAGGAGGTCAGGTGGTGAGATGGTGCAGGGCCCCTCTGAGGGCATGCCTGCAGCGTGCTTCCCAGGCTGGTTTTCTGGTCCCCCTTGAGCTGTTGGCTGAGTAACTCATAGTGCATTCCAGACCTGAGAAGGATTTGGGCACCATTTCTCTGGTTAAAAACATAAATTAGGGCTGGGGTTGTGGCTCAGCAGTAGAGCACTCGCCTGGCACGTGCGTGGCCCATGTTCGATCCTCAGCACCACGTACAAATAAACCCATTGTGTACAGCTAAAGCAAATAAATAAATATTTTTTTAAAAGAACCCAATGAAGCCGGGCGCGGTGGCGCACGCCTGTAATCCCAGCACTTTGGGAGGCTGAGGCAAGAGGATCACGAGTTCAAAGCCAGCCTCAGTAATGGGGAGGCACTTAGCAACTCAGTGAGACCCTGTCTCTAAATAAAATACAAAAAAGGTCTGGGGATGTGACCCAGTGGTTGAGTGCCCCTGAGTTCAATCCCCAGTACCACAAAAAAAAAAAAAAAAAAAAAAAAAAAAAAAAAAAAAGAACCCAATGAATTAACCTGAAGTATAGTTGTCTTAGGCCTGGCTCTACATTGGAGTTGCCTAGTAAGATTTTTTTTTTTTAATTTTTTTTTTTTAGTATTTATTTGCTTTAGTTGTATACAATGCGTTTATTCTTACATGGTGCTGAGGATCGAACCCCGGCTGTGCACATGCTAGGCAAGTGCTCTACCACTGAGCTACAACCCCAGCCTGCCTAGTAAGATTTTTTTTTTTTTTTTTTTTTTTGTGGTACCGGGGATTGAACTCAGGGGCACTCAACCACTGGGTCACATCCCCAGCCCTTTTTTGTATTTTTTATTAGAGACAGGGTCTCACTGAGTTGCTAAGTGCCTAGCCATTGCTGAGGTTGGCTTTGAACTTGCGATCCTCCTGCCTCAGCCTCCCAAAGTGCTGGGATTACAGGCGTGCGCCACCACGCCCGGCTTAGTAAGATTTTTAAAATATGGATGTCTGGGTCCCTGTGCCCGACCACCAGAGAGTGGACATGGACTTTTTAAAGCCTCTCAGTGATTCAAATGTGCAATGAAGTTGAGAACCACTGGCAAGGCCTTCCTGTACAGAGTGTGTCCAAGCTCAGTAGCACAGGGAGCTGGTTAGAAATGCAGACTCACAGGCCCCAGCCCCGACCTCAGGAGTCAAGAGTCTGTGTTTTAATTCGACCCTAGGCAATGTGTGTGTCCAGTCAGGCTTAGGAAGTGCCCATCTAAAATACAGCCTGAAAGACTCCATAGCTTACTTGATCTCACTGATTGGCAGGTACCAGCTAGCTACATAATCTTGTGGACTGCTATCATGACACATAGCTTTTTTTTTTTTTTTTAATTATTTACTTTAGTTATACACAATGCGTTTATTTTTACGTGGTGCTGAGGATCGAACCTGGGCCACGCACATGCTAGGCGAGCGCTCTACCGCTGAGTCACAACCCCAACCCATGACACACAGCTTTTTAAACATTGGCTGGGCCAAGGAATCTGTGTGTTTTATAGTAGAGACTGTTTAGAAAAGCAAATTAGTTTTACTGTCATTGATGAAATCACAGCCAACATTTGAGAGCTGCTGCTATGTGCCTGGGACACCAGGCCCCAGGAGGGAGAATGTGTCCTTTTGGTTTTGGCCTCTAGAGAGCATGTGGCTTTATCACAGCCTCAAGACCCACATGCAGGAGTCTTGCAAAGTCCGAGGGTTGGGACTAGGGCTCAAGGGCACAGCACATGTTTAGCATGTATGAGACCCTGGATTTGATCTCTAGCACCACAAAAGAGGTGTGGAGTACAGACAAGGGAATAGGAAGGAGGGATGGAGGTTGGGCAGAAGACGGGTAAGGACAATGGCAGCATTACCACAACATCACCATTTGGGGACAAAGCACCAAAGCAGTGTGGATCATTCATCTCTGGAGAAAAGAATGAACTGTTGTATAAATATCCACCTGACCTTATATGCTCAATGGTTTGGGGGAAGTGTCAGAGAATGGAGGCAGGAAGGATTATGTGGTAGCTAGACCTTGTCAGATCATTCCCATTGTGCCAAGTAGTTCTGAAGCCAAGAGCAAGGTATCGCTGTCCTAAAAGTTTTGGGATGTAGTGGCTTTGATTCTGAGCACCAGCTCTGTTCCCCAGGCTGCAGCTGCCAGTCTTCAACATCTCCATGCTGCAGGATTTTCACCTGCCAGTTGGAGGTACGGATGATCCCGATTGATCCAGAACACTGAATCAATAGCTAGCTGGGCAGTGTAGAGCAATGCTGGCACATGGGACGTTTAGTGCATGGCCACTTTATTAATATTACCATGACTATTTCAAGCATCGTTACTGAAGCTGTGGCATAGCTTTTCCCTCTTGAAACAGGCCAGTTTTGTTTTTGTTTTTGTTTTAAAAGCCCAAATCCTATGAAAATCCCAGTGAGATCGCTTAACCCAGGTTAGTGTGGTGAGCACGCCTTCTCGGAATTGTTGCAGGACCTGCCTGACGTGCAAGAGCTCATCACCCAAGTGCGGTCAGAGAAGTGCTCCCTGCAGGCTGCGGCCATCCTGGGTGAGCCACTTGCCTTGTCTTGGCTACTGTGTCCCCAGAGTTTCCTTTCCTGTTACTCCTCTCCCACACCCTCCCTACGCCAGCCACTATTTTAAGCCTAAATGGGGTCATTGGGTTAGTCTGTATACAAAGTGTTTATTTTTCCCAGGCTTTCCTTCGTTTTTTGTTTGTGGTGCTGGGGATTGAACTCAGGGGCATGCTATCCCCTTGCCCCTTTTTATTCTTTGAGACAGGGTCTCACTAAGTTGCTGAGGCTATCCTTGAACTTGGGGTAAATCCTCCTGTCTCAGCCTCCTAGGTAGCTGGGATTATGGGTGTGCACCACCCTACCTGACCCCAGCCTTTACTTCTGCCACATTAGGCACTGAACTAATGTGAGTTAGAGAGACTTAGATGCACACTGTCATTCTGCCCTTTCTCCCCCTTACCACCTTGCATCCAACTGTGGCAGCTCCACTGGGCCAACCACAGTAGATCTGGGGATAATCACTCCTTAACGTCAATTCTCAGCAGAATTTGGGCCCAGAAGGGAGAGGACTCACTCCCCACATGCTGTCTACCTTTGCTCTTGCATTAAGAAGTCACAGCTTTCGAAGTCCCTATTCTTACTGAATCCCTGTGATACTTTCAGATGCAAATGACTCCCATCAAACAGAGACTTCCTCCCAAGTCAAGGACAATAAGGTAAGTGTGGCTGTGGTTCTTGAGGAACTGGAGGATTAATAACTCCCTTGAAATGAGTAAAGGGGCCCTTCCTTTCTAGGGAAATCCTCTATTTATCACCCCCCACCCCTCACCCCACCTTTCTCTTGCTCAGAGGCTTGTGAGTTGCCTCGGTAGTTGGTTGGGTGTCTGAATTGTCCTAGGAAAGAACACAAAGGAAGTTGTTGCTGTGCAACTTTGGAGAGCTTTGACCTGGACTCCAGTAGACCTGTAACCCCCTGGTGTCATTGACTGACATAGAGTATAGGGCTGCGGAAGTGCCCTGGCTGGAGATTGTGGGAATGGAAAGAAAGAATGACCATGGGAGTGGAAAAGTAGTGACCTGGGTGCCTAGTGCATAGTGAAGTCCCACCGGGGCTCTTCTATGAGTAACATCTTTGATTTGACCTCCAGCCTCTGGTTGAACGGTTTGAGACCTTCTGCCTGGACCCTTCCCTCGTCACCAAGCAAGCCAACCTTGTGCACTTTCCACCGGGATTCCAGCCCATCCCTTGCAAGCCTTTGTTCTTTGACCTGGCCCTCAACCACGTGGCCTTCCCACCCCTTGAGGACAAGTTGGAGCAGAAGACCAAGAGTGGCCTCACTGGATACATCAAGGGCATCTTTGGATTCAGGAGCTAACCAGGCTCTTTTTCGGAGGCAGGGGAGATTCTGACTGTAAATCTGTGGTGAGAAAGTCCCAGCAAGTTCCATGGTATTAGCTCCAGGTCTACATTGGCCCAGGGTGGAGCTCAGCACCCTCAGCCTGCCTTCCTACGTCTTGTGTGTTTGTGCGCTTACATTCTTAACCCGTGTTGCAAGGGCACCCTTCCGTCTTTGGCCATGTGTCCAGGTTGCTCTGTCTCTGTACCTCCTGGGGGACCGCTGTTGTCTGGTCCCCTGTGAGCCATGATTGGTTACCTTTGGTCAGTAATGCAGTCAGGGTTCCACACAGGATGGGTGGGGCCTTGAAATGTTTTGTCATGTTTCCTCAGTACCATGGATCTAAAATGAACTCGTCCTTGCTGTGAGCATCCAGAATCCTTGAGGTTTGTTGATGACTGTGAAGCATTGGCAGTGTCACCCCAGAGTTACAGTCAGCCTTCTCCCCTTCACCTCCAAGTGAACATTAAGTTTCAGAACAAGCAGAGAGCTCTATTTTTAGAAGAAATACGTTACATTCAGAAATGACGAAACCAAATCTTATATTAAAAGACAAAGATGATGGTGACTGTGCCCATTTTTTACACGCCCTCCCTCACATCCAATACAGCTCTCCTCGGGGCCCTGGTTGAATGAGCCTGTGAGGTTGAGTGTGTCCTGGCTCCTGGCAGCTGGGTATAGTTGGTGCCAGCTTCGGAACTGTTAGAAGCGCCATTTTTAAGAAGAGTTCCCAGTCTGTAATTTCAAATGCCGTCACATTTTAATCAATCTCCTTCTTTACCCTTTTACTTCTCTCCTTAGTCATCCTTTTTTTATTTCTACTGTGGCATCAATAATAGACATCAAAAAAGCAATGTAAGAAAGAAGGAATAAAAGTGATTTAAACATGAGATATATCTGACACCTCTGAGTCCCTTTGGAAGTCCATTCTCACTTATCTCACAGCAAAGAAAACTTGCCACAAGAAATAGCAGCTCGCATGTGGTTCAGGCATTGAGCAGACGGGGCTGCTTAAAGCGAAGGCTGGAGGCAGAAGGCCTAAGACCGTTATTTCAAGGCGGAGCCCTGCAGTGGGCACAGCCAGGCCCCTGTTTCCCAGCCATCGTAGAAAGAAATGGCCTGGAGCCAGACAAGGACAGTAGGAGACATGAGGGGCTTCTCGTTAGAACTGCATGTTGTCAGGGGCTCTGGAGATGCTGGGACAGGGGGCCTGTTTTCCCCTGAGACTTGTTTGGGATCAGAGAACCTCAAAAAGCTGTTTTGTTCAGTTTTGTTCTGGTGCTAGGGGTCAGTCCCAGGCCCTTGTGCATGCCAGGCAAATGTCCTGCCACTAAACTGCGCTTCCAGCCTTTTTTAATTTGAAAATTTTTTTTAAAAATATTTATTTGCTTTAGTTGTACACAATGCATTCGTCTTCACGTGGTGCTGAGGATCGAACATGGGTCGCGCACATGCTAGGCCAGTGCTCTACCGCTGAGCCACAACCCCAGCCCCTCATTTGAAAATTTTACCATCTATGCCGTACAATTTAGGCACAGACCCTGCCCGG
Source organism: Tamias sibiricus (assembly GCA_025594165.1). Taxonomy (NCBI): domain Eukaryota; kingdom Metazoa; phylum Chordata; class Mammalia; order Rodentia; family Sciuridae; genus Tamias; species Tamias sibiricus. Next base: position 6,033,424 of record CM046660.1, read on the forward strand.
CTCTCTGAGTAGCACTGGCTGTTGTTAGTCCTTCACTGACATAGACCATTGTGTTTAGTATTAAAATTGTTTTTACACAAGAAGACAGACCTGGCAGGGCTCAGGTCTCTGGTTAGCCCACACATCCCTCACATGGGGTCCTTGGACACTAAGCAGTCTATGTCATGTGGAACAGAGTGCCAAAAGCGGGGCTTGTCCTGTCCTCGGCCTCCCCAGATAGCTCTGCCTCTGATGGGACCAGGTCCCGAGTCAGGCCTTGCTGCCCCTCGCCTGGCAGTTTGCTAGAGGGTGTCCCTAATGAGGTAGGTCCTGTTTCAGCTCACATCCTTCCTTCCAGATGGACTCTGGTATCAGCAGAGGTTCTGATGCTGTCTGTCTCTTCCTCTATCAAGAGGGGAGCTCCACAAGGAAGCTACTCAGTCTATTTTAAAACCTGCCTGAAGTCTGCTGCAGTAATGGTTCCTGTTTTCCTGTCTGGTGGCGATGGTCTCCACCTGAAGGGACACTGGAGGCCAGCCCACCAGTTTGGTTTGGAGCAGTGAGAGGTGGCGCGGAGGCTCTGAGCATGTCTGGGTTTTTCCTCTCTCCATGCACTGGTTTGATGTACTGTCTCCTCTCTGGTTTGACAGTAAGTCAGTGTGAATTCTTGACTCACTGATGAAATGAAACACTGCTGGGCTTGGTTCTCAACCCCTCCCTCTGTGGCCACCTGAGCATCTCACCATGGCTGCAAGGTGACAGCCTATGATGGCAGCATGCCCCTTGTCCCACGATGGCCCTGCACCATAGCTGGATTTTTCCTCCAAAAGCTGAGGTGGTGGCCTCTGCTCCTCCAGGAGAGGAAGGCTAACACCTGGGGTTTGGAGTGTGAGGCCTGCGCTCTGTTCTCTGTCATCACTGTGGCAATGCGAATTTCTCGCATGCAAAGCATCATTAATCACACACACAAAAATCAGTCGCAGTTCCAGACAGCACATTGCTGTCTATAGCCTTGAAAAGCTTGGAACATTCAGAGGTCTAGGAAAATATCCAAAGATAGCAAAAATATGTGTTAGTTCTATTTTTTTTTTTTTTTTAAAGACACTTGTTGCTGCAAAGGAGATGGAAAGCAGATTTAGCTGTAAAATTTATTGATGTTCCAAGCAAAAAGAATAGATTGGAAGCAGCCTGCATCCTGACGCCACCAGCTGTCTGTTGGTGTTAGAGACGCTTGTGCAGCGGGTGCTGCTGGGCTGCCAGGTGTGAGGAGGAGCAATGGTTGGGGCCCTCTTAGGGGCAGGCTGGAAGGCTGGTTGTCCCTGCCTACGTGGATCTGCCCTCCCTTCAGTACCTTAAGAGAGGAAAGGCCCTGGTATCAACTAGAGGTGTTACTTGGTATAAGTTGAGTGGGGAATGCTGAAGGAGTGCTTGTGGGGTCCTTTTCAAACTTAAGGGACTGTGGTCTCAGGTTGTAGCCTGGTGTTTTGGGTGGGCCTGGCTTTGCAGGCAGGATTCTCATTTCTGCTTAACAGCCCCATCAGAGGCTGGCCATCTGTCTGCTGAGCAGCTGGGACCTGTGGAGAACTTAAGGAACTAGGGCCACTTTTCTTTCTCAGCCATCCTTTTGCAAATCCACGTTAACTGTTGGAAGAGTTTCTCCAAGGTGCCTGATTGCAGCGGGTGATTGTGTTCAACCCTATTTACTGTGACGGTGTGTTCTCATGCTCGTCTATTCTTCAACGAGTGCTCACAGCTTGGCAAAGAACCACAGCCTTTCCATTAGGCTGAACTGTTCCCAGGGATCTTGTGACAAGAAGCAATCTAGTGACAATAGAGTCCGTGAGAGTCGAGCACTGGTAGCTGTATCCATTTGTGGAATGGAGCGTGGAGCCTGGCCACCAGCAACTTCTCCAAAGCCCACAGAAGAGGAGTAACAGGGAGAGCAGAACCCCACTGGGCATTGCTGTCCCAGGCTCCTTGGCCCTACCCATCTTGCTCAGCTTCTGAGCAGACTCCTTCGCCTGCAGGGCAGGGGCATCTGTTCCTTAGTCTGGGAGGAAGATGCACAGACATTTTCTCACTCTAGACTGACAGCAAGGAGGGGCCCCCAGATGGTCCAGGCCCAGGATCCAAAGTGAGTTGGTGAGCAACACAACTAAGAAGCCCTCACACTTGGACCCACTCTTCCCCTCTGCCACCTTCTTTTCTTTTCCTTTTTTTTTTTTTTTTTTTTTAAGGAACTAGGGATTGAACCCAGAGAGCTCTACCACTGAGCTACATTCCTAGCCCATCTTTTGAGACAGGGTCTCACTAAGTTGCTGCAACTGGTCTCAAATTTGCAATCCTCCTGCCTCAGCCTCCTGAATGGCTGGGATTACAGGTGTGTGCTACCACACTCAGCTCCCCTTCTGGCTTCTGAGCAGAGCCAGAAGCTAAGTCTAAACAAAGCTGTTAGGACAACAGGTAGATAGACATAGGCCTTTCCAATTTCCTGGCAATGGGTAAGCAGCCTCCCCTCTGTTGTTAGCACTGTTGTTAGGTTCGTCCTCAGGTTTGTGTGCCTGTTGTATGAACACTTTTTCTCAGAGCAGTGCACCCAGCAGGTGTGCCAGCACCCTGCTGCTGTGGCAGGGCTGTCAGCTGCTGAGCCCACAGGTCCCCAGACCTATTGATTAAGATCTGCCATAAAGGTACCAGAGGCCCTGAACCCAAGGGCAACTTGAGGAGGTCCAGAGACCCAGCAGTTCCTGAGCAAGCCTGGGAGGGCTGTGACCTCTGTGGGGGGTGGGCAGTGGGGTGCCTTACACACAGGTGGATCCTGTGGTGGGACGTTGGGCTGCACCTGCAGTGGTCATACAGGTGATCGCAGGATGGCCTCTGGGGCTCCAGGCCTGGGAAGGGGATCATTCATGGGGAGCAACAGATAGGCCAAGCAGCTTTGGATTTGGAGACTTTCAGGGTCCCCTCTGTGTTCTCTGGCCATTAGTATGAGTCGTATTTTTGACACAGGCAGGTTTGTGGTTTGTTGTTTGTTTTTTTTTAAGATGCTGCTTTTAGCTGGGTGCGGTGGTGCACGCCTGTAATCCCAGCACTTGGGAGGCTGAGGCAGGAGGATCATGAGTTCAAAGCCAGCCATCAGCAATGGCAAGGCACTTAGTGAGACCCTGTCTCTAATAAAAGACAAAAAAGGGCTGGGGATGTGACCCAGTGGTCAAGTGCCCCTGAGTTCAATCCCTGGTACCAAAAAAAAAAAAAAAAAAAAAAAAAAAAAAAAGATGCTGCTTCTAGATCCTCCCTGTAAAAGGCCCCAAAGGAACAGCCAGCACTTTCCCTCCTGGTTGCTCTAGTTAGGTGAACCATGTCGCCTTTGCTTCTCTCCAGGCGGACCTTCAGCATTTCTTATCAGACTGTTGGTCCAATTCCCATCCAAAAGAGCCTCCTCCAAACAACCCTGCAGATTCCTGGGGCCTCGGCTTCTACCCCAGCCCTGAGACTATGCAAGTGGAAGGCGGCCCAGCCCTCAGGTTCCCCTGCCACCTGCCTGTCCTCTCTATGCCAAGCTGGTGCAGGCACTCTGCTCCTCCGAGGGTCAAGGGACATAAGGAAGGGGAGGCTATTCAGCCTCGGTCCAAGGGTCTGTCGGCACAGTACAAATAGCAATTTCCTGCCCTCGTCAGGGAGCAGCCTAATGATCCCAGGGCAAGAGAACTGCCACCATCTGTTTCAGCAGGGAGAGTACCCTCACTACAGGGCCCCCCTGAACTGGAGGAGAAAGTAGACAGCTAAGGACTTAAGCCCAGGCATGCTCACCAAGTGCCACCCTGTGGCCTGGCTGTGTGGCCTAGCTGCCCGTGTGCCTAGCTGTGTGTGACAGCCTCAGGTGCTGGGAGCTATGCTGCTTTCAATCTGCTCAGACCACAGGTGCATGAGTTGTGTGCTGCCTGCAGCAGTCTGGAGCTCCAGGCTAGAGATGTAAGCCACCTGCCACTGAAAGTGGGGAATCCTGACCTCGGATCTCTCAATCCATAGAAGAGGAAGCCATGAAAAGTAAGGGAAGGACAAGAAGCCAGGTCATTTTGAGAGGAGATACACCAGGGCCTTAGACCTGAGGAAGCTGGAAGTCAGTCACCCTGTCCAGCTGCCAAGTCAGAGCATCTCAGAATTTTATCATGAGCCGCAAATGCAGGCCTCCCTGTATTTCTTTAATTTTCTAATAGCCACTTTATTTTTTCTTTTTTTTTTTTGTGGTACTGGGGATTGAATCCAGGAGCATTCTAACCACTGAGCCCTAGCCCTTTTAATTTATTTTATTTATTTATTTATTTATTTTTTTTGCTTTAGTTGTGCACAATGCGTTTATTTGTACATGGTGCTGAGGACTGAACCCGGGCCGCGCTCGTGCTAGGCGAGCGCTCTACCGCTGAGCCACAATCCCAGCCCCCTTTAATTTTTTATTCTGAGCCATAGTCTTGCTAAGTTGCTAAGGCTAGCCTCAAGCTTGCAATCCTCCTGCCTCAGGGTCTGGAGTGGCTAGGATTAAAGATGTGTGCCACCTTGCCTGGCAAGTATCTACGTCCCCCGCTTCCCACCGTGGTGCTGGGGATTGAACCCAGGGCCTCATGCATGATAGGCAAGTGCTCTACCAATGAGCCACATTCCCCAGCCCAAGAAACCACATTTTTTTTTCTTTCAATACCTTTATTTTATTTATGTGGTGCTGAGGATCGAACCCAGGGCCTCACACATTCGAGACAAGTGCTCTACTGCTGAGCCATGGCCCCAGCCCCATTTTGTAAAGTAAAAGCAACAGGTCAAATTAAAGAATGCATTTCATTTAACTCAGTATTCCCAAAATATTGCAACATGGAATCAATATAAAAATTAATAATGAGATATTTACATTCTTTTCCCGCAGTAAGTTTGAAATTCTGTGAATTTTATATGTATATCACATCGCAGTTTGGGCCAGGCGCCTTCAGATGCCCAACAGACACAACAGGGCTTGTGGTGACTGTGGGACATCAAGGATCTCCATGAAGGCAGTTCCATGCTGGCCTTCTAAATATAGCGAGGGTGATAGGCCAGAGATGAAGCACAAATACAGCTATGCCCCCCCCCCATCTCTCTGTCCATATTCTTTCTCCTGTGATTTATTCTTGGGGTCAGGGTCACTGCCATTTGAGCAGGAGCATCCCATAGTGATGAGTCACCTTAGTGCCCAGGTGTTCCTCATTTGGGGAGCCAGTCTGATTTGATCTGGCAGGAGACATTCATGCCAGGAAGTCAGCTCTTGTTTTTCCAGCAGTGAATCAGTTAGCGCTTGATCCCTGGGCGTGCGAGGGCTCTGGTAGTGCTCATTTATTGCTAGGAGAGCTTCTGCAGAGAGTGGCCAAGCTCAGACAGTCCTGACTTCAGCTGAAGTCTAGACAACCCCCCTCAGGACCCCTATAGCCACCACCTCCCAGGAAGGCCCTGATGTTAAGGGTGGAAAGGGTTGGCCTCTGCACCCTGCTGTCATTTAAACAAATGAATGGTCCCTTCTGAGAAAGTAGATTGCAGTTTTGCCACTAATGGTTAGAAGGAAGATGCTCAGGCTGGGGATATGGTTCAGTTGGTAGAGTGCTTGCTTTGTATATGCACAAGGCCTTGGGTTCAATCCCCAGCACCACCAAAAAAAAAAAAAAAAAAGATGCTGGGGTGGAGGCTGAGTGACCTGCCATCTCTGGCGCCATCTCACTAATCACACTTTGCCCGGAGCAGAGGACATTGCAAGCCACCTTGGTTCCTGTTGCTACTTGTTCTGGAAGGCCTCCCATGGCCCTCCCACTCTGCTCTCACTGCCAACCCTCTCCTCAGGAACGGGGGACTCCTGGGTTCCGTCTCCAGGGCCAAGTTCAGTGGCTTGTCCATGAGACACTGAGCTAAATGAGACTCAGGCTGGGGATGTAGCTCAGTTGTAGAGCACTTTCCTAGGATGGGCCAGGCCCTGACTTCATTCCCCAGTACCAAAAATTAAATAAGTTGGACAGGCCTCTTCTGTCCCACTAGGACATCTGACCAGGATCAGCCTTCATCCCTGGTCTCCTCAGTCTGCCCTTCCTCTCCTGCCAGGATGTCCCAGCTCCCAAACCAGCATGACTGTGTACCTTACCCCCTTACCCGTGCTCTTCCTCCAGCCCTCCTTCCACCCAAACTCTGTGGTTCTTAGAATGAAAATGGCCACATATGCAGAAGGGGCTTTGGAGCAGGGCCAGTGAGATGAGTGCTTGACAAGGGGCGGCTGGGAGGAATGGGGGTGGGAGACTACACCTGATGTGAGCAAAAGGCCAGTAAACCAGCTCACTGTTGGCCACTCAGCTGACTTGATAGAAGACACCGGGGCCACTTCTAGGGAGGGGCAAGGGGAGAAGGTCCAGGAGGAAGCCCCAGCCCAGTGGGTTTCCAGGCAGCTTGCCTTGGGGTAGTTGGCCTAGCATCACAGCTGGCCAACTCTGGTGGCACTTGGGAGCGTGTCCAGTGGGCCTCAAGGCCTTTCTGGAGCTGAGGAGTCCAGCAATGCCTAGGTTGGTGCCTATGACTCTGGAGCCACGGACAGATGGACCCCAAGCCAGCCACAGCAATGGGGCAGCAGGACTCATGGGCGTGCCCTGGTGGTAAGAACTTCTAAAAAACAAAACCGTGCCAGTTTTGTGAGCGAATGAATGATCGCGGCTGCCCCATTCGGGGGCAGAGCGCCCAGCCCTGGGCCGGCGGGCGGCGCGGTGCCTCGGCGCCGGCAGGAGTTGGTTCTCCAGCTCCAGCGGGGCCTCGCCGCTGGGCCTGCGCCTGCATGAGTGCGTCCGTCTCCCCCGCCCGGCGATTTCCCCGCCTGGGCGTGCTCGCCGCGCACTCCCTCGGGCGTGTGGGTGTAGCAGGTCCCGGCCTCCGTGGGAGTCGGCGCCGGCCGCCCCGCCCCCGGCCCTGCCCTGTCCTCCCGGACTGGTTGTGCGGGAGCGGGTCGCGGCCCGGCGGGGCATGCGCGGCGGCGCGGCTGGGCGCTCCCGCTCACCTGCAGGGCGGGGCCTCCCAGAAACTGCCTTCCCCGGCGGCCCCGCCTCGCCACAGCCCCGCCAGGAGCCAGCCCGGACGCGCGCCGCCCGCCCGCTCTCCTCCCGCGTCGGCGAGCCCAGCCTGAGCCGGCACCTGCCATCACGACCATGTTCAAGGGGCTGAGCAAAGGCTCCCATGGGAAGTGGTCCCCCAAGGGGTCCCCAGCCAGGGGTCCCCCAAGGGGTCGCCAGCCAAGGGGTCGCCCAAGGGATCCCCCAGCAAGCACAGCCGGTGAGCAGGGCGAGGGTTGGAAGTGGGGCTGGGCGGTGCGGGCTCCAGGTGGCCCCAACTACCTGGCCAGCAGCCTCGAGTCCAGAAGCCCAGTGCTGGCATTTGGTGTCCGGAGGCGGAGGCCCGGGGGCTTTCTCCTGCCTCAGGAGCTTCTGGCCAACTCCAGCCCTGCAGGAAGCAGCGGGTGGCCAGGGGCTCCCCACAATCTCCAGGGAGGCCCGAGGGAGAGTGCTGGACAGGGCCTGCCAAGCCGCTCTCCTCTGCTGGGAAGCATGAGAGCCTGGCTTCAGCCCAGGCTCTGACCCCAGGGTTCCACTTGGCTGTGACGACCCTTGGGGCCTGGGTGGGCAGAGGACACCTCTCCCTCTTAGGTGAGAGGGCAGGTATGTGCACCTAAGCCGCAGCTTTCCCAGGGCTCTCACCAGGGCCTGGAGAGTAGCTAAAGAGTTGGGGGTTCCTTTCCATGTGGATGTGGGGAGGGGTGCTGTGCCTCCCTCAGGCCACCCAGCTTTCAGCAGACAGGCTTGGCTGTGTTTTTCCTGCTCTCTGGCTTCAGCCCCTCTGCGGGTGGAGGTGGCACCTCCCACACATTCCAGGTGTCGGGGTGCCATGGTATCAAGATAAGAACAGAGATGAAAGGCTAGGGTGAGGATGCCCATTACCCTGATTGGGATCAGGGTGCTGACATGGAAGCTGGGCGTCTGGGCGGACCAGGAAAGACAGCGGTTAAGGCTCTTACTGGAGTGACCTGTCCTCCCTGGGGCACCTGAGTCCAGCCCAGGGTGGAGTGTGCAGCTCCTTGTGGGAACAGCCCTCCCATGAGACCAGACCTGAGGACAGGAGTCTCCTGGGCAGTGTGTTGCTGCCCTGGGCAGGCAGCTCCATCCTCAGAGCCCTGCTGGCTCTGGCTGCAGACCTGAAAGAAGGTTCCTCATTCCACTCATGTGCAATCTGTTCATTCAGCACATACTTATTGAGCACCTATGATGTGCCAGGACACTTGTAGGCTCTGGGAGTGCTGCTGTAAACAGAGCTCAGGGGCCCTGCCTTCAAAATGCTTACACTCTCATGCAATAAAAAGTGATATGTACTGGGTGTCTACTGCACTAAGCTCTGCACTGGATGTTTCTGATGGGGTAATGCTTTTAACACAGTAACCCTGTGTGAAAGATATTATTAAAACCCCAATTTACAAGTAAGAACCTCAGGCAGAGAGTTTGAATAACTGGCCCAAGGTCACACAGCAATACAGAAACAGATCAAACCCAGGCTTTTTTTTTTTTTTTTTTTTTTTTTTTAACAGTACTGGGGATCAAAAACCCAGACCTTCTTCACCATAGATTTCTTTCAGACTGCTTTGTCTTCACTGGCACTGCCCTTCTGACTGAGGCCCCCTGTCCTTTGACCTTTGATTCAAGTCCCAGCTCAGTGAAGACTCCCCTGTCCCCTGCTACAGGATACCATGTTCACAAAGCTTGGACCACTTGGCCTTTTCTTAGCTCTACTTGACTGTCTTACCCTCTGACCCTCAGAGTGAGTGAAGCACACACTCAGAGCTCTATGGAGGCTGCTGAATAAATGTATACAGCAGGAGCTCTGTAGAGACTGCTGAATTAAAGCATGGAAAAGAACGCTGGGACATAAGCAACAGTCGCCTTTGTTTCTGACTGTGTGACCCACAGCAAATCAGGCCCCAATTTGGACTTTGAACTCCTGAGTCTGGAGAGTATTGGGGTGCCCCAGCCATGTCTTGGCTTCCTGCCCCAGCACTGTGTAGCTCCTCCAGGTGGTTGCTAAAACCTTGACCCTGGCAAAGCCCCTGGAGGGGCAGGATGGAGGTGGGGGAGACAGGTGGAGTGAGAGGGGTTGGGGAGGAGGATGTGCGCTGCTCCCTTGCCCCGCCAGCCCACTGCTCCTCCACGGGCCCAGGCAAGCTGTCTCGGGTATTAACAGCTGAACTGGTGACTTAGTTGCTCCCTGGGCCACCCACCCACAAACCAGGCAGGCAGCTGGGTGTGGTTGGGACCTCACTGCCAGGCCAGCTGGAAGAAGCTGGTCCACCCTCTCCACAGCACCACACACCCTGGGACTCTCACTTTCTGAACCCTCATGGGGAACAGTGCCTTTACCCTGTCCCCAGGGCTATCTCAGAGTCCTCCAGGCAAGGACTCCTTCCTTCAGGTCACACAGCCAGGCTGTGGAAGGCTAGGGGACCCTCCCTGGTGAGGCACAGAGGAACCTTCCCCCCATGCTACCCTCTGTCCCCCCATCCACCAGGGCTGCCACCCAGGAACTGGCCCTGCTCATCTCCCGCATGCAAGCCAATGCTGACCAGGTGGAGAGGGACATCCTGGAGACCCAGAAGAAGCTGCAGCAGGTGAGGCCCATGCAGCAAGCAGCCAGGCGACCGGGTGGCATGGGAATCCCAGCGTCCTTCCTGGCAGCCCCTGGGGTGCCCACTGTGATGGTGAAGATGAGAAGGACACCCTGGTCCTCACTGCCTGCTCCCCAAACACTGCAGGAGACAGGACTCAACCTTCTTCTCTTCTGTGTTCTCTACTCTGGGGATGAAGGGGAGGGGACAAGGCTCCCTCATGTTTTTGCCACCTGCCCCACAGATGCCCTGGCCTGCTGGGCCAGTGTAGCCGGGGTCCCAGAGCTGAGGCCCAAGCTGGCAATGACAGGTCAGCAGGGACAAGCGGGGAGGATGGGGGCTGAGGGCCCTGGCAAGCCTGTTTCCTGCTCCCAGGACCGGCTGAGGAGTGAGCAGAGCCAGGCCCTGCAGCACCAGCAGGAGACCGGCTGCAACCTGAAGGAAGCAGAGGTGCTGCTCAAAGACCTCTTCCTGGACGTGGACAAGGCCTGGCGGCTCAAGCACCCGCAGGCCGAGGAGATGGAGAGAAGGAGTGAGTGGGGCTCAAGGACGGAGGCGTGGGGTCCTGGGAAGGCCTGGCCCGGCCTGACCTGCCGGCCAATCCTTGGCAGCATCAAGCAACTGCACGAGCGTGTGACCCAGGAGTGTGCTGAGTACCGCGCCCTGTACGAGAAGATAGTGCTGCCCACCGATGTGGGGCCCAGGGTCGACTGGGCACGTGTGTTGGAGGAGAAACAGGTCAGGGGCACCCCCAATGTTTGAGACATCCTTGAAGAGCTCACAATCACACCTTGGCTCAATCAGAGAGCAAGACAGAATGGCATTTATCCTGGGCCTGACTTTGGACCTAGAGGTGGCTCAGGGTCTGGGAGGAGCCAGCAGAGCGGATGGTGCAGTCAGGGTTGTCTTCCTGCATGAGAGGGCGCAAGAGCAGGGAGAGGGCTTGGCTGGGTCAGGATGAAGTGGTGACATTCCCGAAAGAAGGAAAAGAGGCTCCTGCTAGGAGGAGGCCTGGGATGTGATGGGAAGTGGGGTTTTCTGGGCAGATGGGCACCACCAGGTCACAGGACACCCTGATCTCCAATCTCCAGGTGAGGAGTTGTGCCTTGAGGCTGCAGCAGGGGTGTCATGATGACAAGGAAGGGACACTAGGAAAGCACCTGGGTGGGTCAGGGTGTGCGGAGGGTCCCAGAGTTTGGCTGGGGGTGTCCAAGCTGTGGGCATTGAGACTGGAATGACAGAAGATGCAGGGCAGAGTGGGGAGACTTCAGAGGCTGAGCCTGGAACCAGGGGCATTCAGGGACTGTGGTAATAATGGCACTAGAGAATGGCATGTCCCCTTGGCCATTTATCCAGGCTGCTCACCTGGCTGTCCACCCTCTGCCCAAATGACCCATTCCATATTTCCCAATAAGGATTCAGGGAGGGCGGGGGTGCTGTGTGTGAGGGTTCTCTGGACTCCCCTCCAACAGGGCCCTGCGGGCAGGACTAAGCGGCCAGCACTGAGTGGCTGTCTCTTCTGCAGAAGCGGGTCTGTGAGGGCCAGTACGGGCCAGGCATGGGGGAGCTGGAGCAGCAGGTTGCGGAGCACAACATTCTGCAGAGGGAGATCGAGGCCTATGGGCAGCAGCTACGGACACTGGTGGGGCCGGTGGGTGAGCTGCGCCAGGCGGGAATCCCAGCAGCCCCAGCCCCACTTTCTCCCATCAGAGCAGGACGAGATCTGCTGGCCCTCTGGGGAGATGGGGGTGGGGTGGGGGCGGGGATGGCCCAGATCTAGGGTACCACCCTGCACCTGCCTCTTATTGGCCCTGTGTTTCTCTCCCTGGTTGAGTCAGGATGCAGCCACCATCAGGAACCAATACCGAGACCTACTGGTGAGCAGGAGGAAGGGCCAGGGGCTGGGTTCAGGGGTGAGCAGGGGCTGGCTGCCTGAACCCTTGACGGGGTCAATGTTTCTGGGCGCCTGATGGCTTCCCTTGCCACCTGCTTTCGCCCATCTCTCGCGGCTGCTGGTCCTGAGCACAGAAGGCGGCGGCGTGGCGCGGGCAGAGCTTGGGCAGCCTGTACACGCACCTGCAGGGCTGCACGAGGCAGCTGAGCGCCCTGGCGGAGCAGCAGCGCAGCATCCTGCAGCAGGACTGGAGCGACCTCATGGCCGACCCGGCGGGCGTGCGACGCGAGTACGAGGTCTGCAGGGAGAGGCCAGGGCGGTGGGGGTGGCCAGGGCCGACCTGGTGCTCACCGCCGCCACCACCCCCGCCTGCCCCCAGCACTTCAAGCAGCACAGGCTGCTGGAGCAGGAGATGAGCGTGAACCAGCTGGAGGACGACGGCGAGCGCATGCTGGAGCTCGGGCACCCGGCGGTGGGGCCCATCCAGGTGAGGAGGCCCCGCCCACGGCCCGGTGCTCCCCCAATCAGCGGGATGGAGGGCTGGGGTGGGGCGCGGTGGAGCGCTCGGTGCTGCGCTCGGTCTGCAGGTCCACCAGGAGGCCCTGAAGGTCGAGTGGCAGAACTTCTTGAACCTGTGCATCTGCCAGGAGAGCCAGCTGCAGCACGTGGAAGACTACCGCAAGGTGAGCCTGCAGCCAGGGCCCCAGGGGCTGCTGGCCGCTGCGTGGGGTGCACGTGTGCCTGGAGGGCACCAAGAACACTTGCCGTCCTTACAGGCCAGGCACCGCCATAAAGAACTGGGACGTTGTGCCTAGGTCCCAGAGGGGAAATAATGTCCTTCTTGACAGGGTAATATTGCCTTGGCGCGGGGGGGGGGGGGGGGGGGGGGGGGGGGGGGGGGGGGGGGGGGGGGGGGGGGGGGGGGGGAGTGTCAAAATTGGTTGTTAACGGTGAAAAATATTTGAACTGTCTCAATGTCAATGCAAAAAGCACAGATCTACACACAGCACATACACAGGCCTGCATTGTATCTGAAGTATTAAAAGTTCAGGGGGCGCTGGGATTGTGGCTCAAGCGGTAGAGCGCTCGCCTAGCCGTGCGCGGCCCGGGTTCGATCCTCAGCACCACGTACAAATAAACGCATTGTGTACAACTAAGGCAAATAAATAAATATTTTTTTAAAAAGTTTAAAAAAGAAAGTTCAGGGATGGAGGGGGAATTTTTAAAAAACTGTCTTAAAAAGCCCTTTACAGGAATAATAATGAAAAAGGGCTGAGACACTGATAATAGACACCTGAGGTTTTCTTTGTTATTATGATTTCCACCCAAAATGTTTCATGCACTTGTATGTGTGTGTGTGTGTGTGTGTGTGCACACGTGTGCATGTGTGGTGCTACCTCCTGGTTCTGCTGCTGCAGGTTCCCAGTGGCCTTCTGGGCCATGGCCAGCTGCTTCTCTTCTGCCTGCCAGGGGCCCAGGCAGTGGGGGCTCAAGCCAGATGGCACTGGAGGCCACTGACCCCATACCTGCCCCCCAAGAGGACCAAGGCCTGGCCTTCATCATGGTGGGGTTCTAAGTGGAGTAAAAGGGCCTCTAGCTTGCTAGGCAAGCATTCTACCTCTGAGCTACTTCCCCAACCCTTTCGTGCTTTATTTATTTTTCTTTTTAAGCATTAAAGAATAGGATCTATTCAAGTGAGAAGAAAAAAAGACAGAGCTCCTATAGGTTGAGAGGGATCCAATATGGGTTGCCTCCTTTCATCTACTTTTTTTTTTTTTTTTTTTTTTTTTTTTTGGGTACCAGAGGTTGAACTCAGGGGCACTCGACCACTGAACCACATCCCCAGCCCTTTTTTGTATTTAATCAGAGACAGAGTCTCACTGAGTTGCTAAGGGCCTCGCCATTGCTGAGGCTGACTTTGAACTTGCGATTCTCCTGCCTCAGCCTCCCTAGTGCTGGGATTACAGGCGTGCACCACCACGCCCGGCTTTTTTTTTTTTTTTTTTTTTTTTTAAGTTGTGGATGAACACAATATCCCCATTTGTTTTTATGTGGTGCTGAGGATCGAACCCAGGGCCTCATGCATGCAAAGCAAGTGCTCTACCACTGAGCCACAACCACAGCCTGTTTCATGTACTTTTGACAGAAACAAACCCCAGGAGTTTTCTTGTTTCCTTTGTGTTGAAAGACATTTTCCTATGTAACTACAATACCCATTGACAGTAATTCCATGGTGTCACATGACCATGGATGTTTCTTTAAACATACCCAGCTTCTTTTCTGAGACTGGGGCAAGCCCAATCCAAACACCCCATTCCAGCCAGAAGGACCACAGGTACAAGAGGATGGCAGGTGAGGAGGCCCTCACCTGTGCAGGAAACACAAAATCCAAGTATTTAATGACATGCTTAAAAAAATTAAATTCAGTGAACAAAAAATGCCCATTTGCACACTCTCCAGTTCATAAAGGTCTCATTGCTGGGTGTGGTGGTGCACGCCTATAATCCCAACAGTTTAGGAGGCTAGGGCAGGAGGATAGAAAGTTCAAGGCCAGCCTGGGCCACATAGTATGACCCTGTCTCAAAATAGAAAGGACTGGGGATGTAGCTCAGTGGTAGAGTACCCCTGGGTTCAATCCCCAGTACCAATAAAAATCAAAAATATAAAGATAAATAAAAAGGTTCCGTTGCCTGGGTAGATGGAGCTGTTTTTTTGGGGGGCAGTTGGGGTTTAGTCTGATTTATTTAGCTGGTTTGAGAGCAGCTGGTCTGGGTTTAGCCTGGTTTTCTTTTAGCCCTGTTACACTGAGATGGTTTGCAGGGTCAGTGGGTAGCCAGTTGCCCCTGGCTCTGCCCTTGACAATGCAGTGACTTCAGTTCCAGGAAGAGGCCGACTCAGTCAGCCAGACCCTGGTGAAGCTCAACTCCAACTTGGACACCAAGTACAGCCCTGCCTCGGGCCCCGCTGGGTCCCCCGTAGAGCTGCTGCGACAGCTGGAGGTGAGACTGCCCCACCAGGCCATGACACCCTCCTCTGCAAATTGTCCTGCTCGTCTTTCGGGCCCCACTTCTCTCCACCCAGGTTCCTAGTCATGCCCCAAACCCTGGGAAAGCTCTGAGGCTCTCCAGCTTCTGCCCCGCAGGTCTGGGTAGCCCAGCGCTTCCCCGCCCCCAACCAGCAGATCCCACACCTGAGCTCCTGGGAGGGCTCCTTTTACTCCACTTAGAACCCCACCATGATGAAGCCAGGCCCTGGTCCTCTTGGGGGGCAGGTATGGGGTCGGTGGCCTCCAGTGCCATCTGGCTTGAGCCCCCACTGCCTGGGCCCCTGGCAGGCAGAAGAGAAGCAGCTGGCCATGGCCCAGAAGGCCATTGGGAACCTGCAGCAGCAGAGCCAGGAGGTAGCCCCCTCTGCCGAAGCGCAGGACCCCACCCCAGCAGCCCCTGCACGTGGACAGCATCTGCGACTGGGACTCTGGAGAAGTACAAGCTCTGCCTGCCCTGCCACAACCCACCCCACCCGCCCCGCCCTCTGCCTCACTCCTTCCCCCAACCCGGCCTTACGACTCCAGGGCCAAGCCCCACCTCTGATCTGTCCCTGTCCCACCCCAGCATCTCCTACTCCTGTCCCGGCTGCTCTCCCTGTCCTTTGCCCCTACCTATTTTGGTCACTCTACAGCCCTTGCCTCTGAGCTTGCATGGACCCTGCCCATCCTTGTCCCCCCAGGTGCAGCTGATGCGGGGAGATAGGTACCTGCTGATGGACAATGCTGACCCCCACACCTGGGTCGTGCAGGGCCCTGGTGGGGAGACCAAGAGTGCCCCAGCCGCCTGCTTCTACATCCCAGCACCAGACCCTGAAGCTGTGGCCAGGGCCTCCAGGTGGGTCTGCCTAGGGATGCTTGGGAGCAGGAGGCCCTGTGGTTCCCAAGGTCATTGCCCACAGACCCCTGCCCACATGTGCCTTTCCCTGTGCAGTGAATGCCAGGTGGGGAAGGCGAGAGAGGTGAAGGTTGTCGTTTTCTGACCTCCCCTTTCTTCCAGTCTGGCTGTGGAGTTGCAGGCCCTGAAGCAGAAGCTGGCCACAGTCCAGAGCAGCCTGAAGGCCAGTGCTGAGGAGCCATCAGGGCCTGGCCAGCAGGGTACTGGGGTAGCCAGGGAGTGGGGTTGTTGGGAAAGTAAATTCCTACTTTGGTCACTTCTGGAGAGGGGACTGTGATGGGTAGGGGTGACCCTGGGATCAGAACATCTGCTCTAGGGACTCCATCTCCTATCTCTCACATCTTTGGGGCTGTCCTTCCCTTAGTTAGGCCCTGCCCAGACACTCCGTGGACACCCAGGAGGGCCTCTCACAGGCAGACGCGAGGTAGGCCCCGGACCCTCACCAGCACCCCTGCCCACAGCTCCACAGGCCCAGAAGCTCCTGACCCAGATGACCGAGCTGGATAAGAACCTGGGGCAGATAGAGAAGCAGGTGCTGGCCCGGGCCCGGGCCCCGCTGAACCGTGCTGCCCCGCTGGAGGACCTGGAGGGCCGCATCCACAGCCACAAGGTTGGTGAGCAGCCAGCAGGGCTGCCGGGACCAGAAGTAGCCCTGCCCTGGGGCGCACACACTTTAGAGGGAGAGAAGGCGAGTGCGGAACAGCCACTGGGGTCCAAGGAGGGAGAGGAAAGCGGGAAGTCCAGAGCTCAGACAAGAGGGTTCCATCCTGGCTCCTCCACCAGTGTGCTCTGTCACCTTGAGCAGGTCACTTAACTTTTCTGGGCCTTCATCCTGCAATAAGCACGGTACTGCCCAGTTTGTCTGGTTGTCCTGAGGATGAAGGGGAGTAACACCCAGGAAGTTTCTAGCAGGGCCCAGAGCAGAGGCCCTGCCCACAGGAGGTCCTCTGGTGAAGGTCCTGAGAGCAGCAGAAAAGGCCGGGCAGGGGCTGGGGTCGTGGCTCAGCGGCAGAGCGCTTGCCTAGCACGTGCGCGGCCCGGGTTGATCCTCAGCACCACGTAAACATAAATGCATTGCACTGTGTACAACTAAAGTAAATAAATAAATATTAAAAAAAAAAAAAAAAAAAAAAAAAAAGCCCGGGCATCTCAGGGGCCGGTTTTCTCCTGGAGAGCAGCAGCATTGGGTAAACACCATTACCAGAGAAGACTGTGTTCTCTCCCTGTGAATTCAACACCCCGAAAGTGCCTCCAGTAGGAGCTGCCCCTCCCATGCCCAAGGGCCGTGGTCTGGTTATCCTTTCAAACCGGTTTCTGTTCAAATATATTGTACCGTTTGTGTTTGGTTTTAAAAAAATGTGAACCATGCCGTTCCCGTCATTGTGCAACCTGTTGTAGCCCTCGATCACGGAGCTGGGTGATTGGAGGCTGCAGTTCAGCTGGGTTGGGGTTTGGCAGCAGGGGTTTCCCGAGGGGGGAGGCAAGGGGCTCAGTGCTGCAGGGTGGGCTGGAGAGGCCACCCTGGGTGGAGAAATGTGACTTGGTGTCCACTGGGGTCTCATGGGTGAGGCACATGTGAAGAGGCGGAAGGACACAGGATGTCAGGGGGCTCACTGGCTGCCCCCTGGGCATGGCTGTCCTCAATGTTTCTGATAGCGGAAGCTGTCACCAAAATAGGTCCTTGGGTTTTGAAGTCCTCACACCTGCCACTTCAACAGTGTTGGGGGCCGTAAGAGGCTGGGTTGGACTGGACCGTCTGAGTGCCTGGCTCAGAGTCAGTGCTAAGCCATGATTTATGGAACTAGTGGAGTAACTAACTGGTGACCCCAAATGGACAGAGCCAGGGCTTTGGTAGGATGAGGACTGAATGTCCTGTGAGCAGGACAGAGACATGAAGACGGCAAGAGACAACTGTGTCCTTGCTCTTGCTATGGAGTGCCCAAGTTACACAAGATCTCATTTCATCCTCCTGTCAATCATTCCATAGATAAAGTGTCAGAGAGGCTGGCCTGCAATCAGCCAACCCCGAGGGGACTAGTGGGGCCTGCCTGATCCAGGCTTGTACCCACCACATTCTCCTGCCCCCATGGGCACAGAGATCACTAAGGCTGCCCTCCCCTCCAGGACACAGCACAGCGCCTGCAGAGCCTGGGAGCCGAGAAGGAGGCGGCCCAGCAGGAGTGTGAGGCGCTTCTGTCTGCACAGCCTGTGGGCCCGGCTGCCCTGCAGCTGCCTGTGGCCCTCAACAACGTCAAGAACAAGTACAGGGATGTGCAGGCTCTGTGCACCCTCTACGGGGAGAAGTGAGTGCACAGGGAACAGGCAGCTCCGCGGGCAGCAGGGCGTGGCCAAGAAGGCATCTGACCCTCTCCTCTCCTGTGGCAGAGCCGAGGCCGCCCGGGGTCTGGAGCAGCAGATCCAAGATGCAGACAGGATCATCCGAGGCTTCGAGTCCACCCTGGTGCAGGAGGGCCCCATCCCCGATGGACCCGGGGCTCTGCAGGAGAGGGTCAGCGAGCTGCAGGTAGGGCCGACGGGCAGCTTCCTGACAGGAGAGGGGCACAGCCCGACCCAGCATTTGGGGGTCAGTGAAGGTGCACGCGGCATCTCACTGATCTTTGAGGGTGCGTGGTGCTGTGTCCCCTCCTGCAGCGCCAGAGGAGGGAGCTGCTGGAGCAGCAGGCCTGCGTGCTGGGCTTGCACCGCCAGCTGAAGGCCACCGAGCACGCATGTAGCGCGCTGCAGAACCACTTCCAGGAGTTCTGCCAGGACCTGCCCCACCAGCAGCGCCAGGTGCGGGCCCTCACCGACCGCTACTACGCCGTGGGGGACCAGGTGGACCTGCGGTGAGTGGCTGGGTCCTCAGGGCACAGGCGTGACGCGTCCCCATGATATACAGGCCGGGACAGAACCCAGGCACAAGCTGTTTCCTCACCTTTAAAACGGGATGATGGCAGTACTTAACCCCAGAGTGGTGCTAGCGGGGACCATCCATCCCGTCTCCTGCCCCAGCACAGGGGCAGAGAGTAGGGGATCTGCCTGGTAGCTCGCTCATGGCTGACTGGTCCCAGGAAGGCACACCCAGCAGCCTCCCCAGAGGACACCTCTCACCTGTGCCCTGGGCCTTGTCCTGAAGGGAGAAGACGTTGCAGGATGCCAGCCTAACCTACCAGCAGTTCAAGAACTGCAGGGACAACCTGAGCTCCTGGCTGGAGAACCTGCCCCACAACCAGGTGTGGCCCAGTGACGGGCCCAGCCAGATCACCTACAAGCTGCAAGCACAGAAGGTGGGGCTGGGGCTGGGGCTGGGGCCGGGGCTTTCGGTGGCCTGCCCAGAGCTAGAGTCTCAAGCCACCTCTACCTCCCTGGCCACAGCTGCCAGTGCACATGTTGCCCCCTAGTGGCCAAGGGTCAAAAGCACACCAAGGCCTCAAAGCTGAGACAGAGGCCTTGGCCTTCCCCCAACTCCCACCAGCAGGGCCCCACACACTTAGCCCATCTCTGGCCAAGGGGTCAGTAGGCAATGAACCAGGGGTGGAGGGGGCAGATCACAGTCTCTTGGGGAAAGCTGGTGCACCCCAAGTCAAAGTGCTGTGGGAGCCCCCTAGTGGACATTCATGGGGGGTCTGAACAATCAGTGCACAAGGAGCCAGTTCCTAAGCTGAGGCCTGAGGAGGAATAAGTAGGGGAGCCAGGTGGGGCGGGAGAACTGACCCTCAGAGAGGTCATGGCATGCAGGGGAAAGGAGGGGTTCACGGGCAGGAAGAGCAGACCATCCAGGCCTTTCCAGATGTGGGAAGGAGATGGATTCTATCTGCCCTACAGCACTGGGAAGCCCTGGGGGAGGGGGGGGCACCCTCTGACGAGTCGTGAGTTGGCTGTGGCTCCAAGTGAAGAAGAGGGGATGGGAATGACGACAGAGAGGCCCTGAGGGGCCAGGGCAGAAGGCCGGTTGAGAGTGAGACCAGGACAATTTAGTCGAATTGTTGGGATCAGAGCATCAGTATCTTTGTTTTTAGGTTCCCAGGTGAATAAAAGGGGGCAGCCAGCATTAAGAGTGATTGTGGCAGAGCAGGGCTCGCGAAGGGAGGTTCCCGGCCTGTAGCAGCAGTGTCACCTGAAGCTTGTCTGAAGTGCACCTTCTCAGGCGCACCCAGAGCTGGTAGTACTGGCATGCAGGCTGCGCACCACAGCCACACTGCTAGAACCACCGAGCCACGACAGAATTCTGAGGGGCGCCAGGCAGGAGAAAGAGATCCTGCCCAGGAGAGGAAGGAGGAAGGTCAGAGGGAATAGTGTCAAGGAAAGGAGTGACTTCTCAGGTCTCCCAGCCGCCCTTCCTGTCCTCTCTTCCCCTGGCGGCACTGGCTGCCTGTGGCCCTGGAGGCCCAGGTGGTGGAAAAGCAAGGTGAGAGTTTTCCAGCCTCCCTCACTCTCACCTCCTCCCTGGCAGAGGCTGATGCAAGAGATCCAAGGCCGTGAGCAGGACAGGGCCACCGTCGCCCGCCTTTCCCAGGACTTGCAGGCGGCTCTCCAGGTAACCGCGCGCCAGCTCATCCCCGCCACCCACCCGCCTCCCTCCCTGCTCCCATCCTGCTCCCCCAGGCCCCGCTTCCCCACTGACGTGCCTCCCTGCTCAGGACTATGAGCTGCAGGCAGACACCTACCATTGCTCCCTGGAGCCCACCCTGGCAGTGTCTGCCCCCAAGCGACCCAGAGTGACCCCCCTGCAGAAAAGCATCCAGGCCCAGGTGAGATGGGACTCGGTGGGTCCCCCAGCACCAGCTGCGCAGCCTCTGAGGCAGGAGCTGACTTCTGCCTTCCCTCTCTCCTTTTGCTCTCTCCAGGAGACGAGTCTCGCCAAGGCCTATACCGAGGCCGCAGCTGCACACCAGCAGCAGCTGCACCAGCTGGAGTTTGCCAGAAAGATGCTGGAGAAGGTACAGAGATGATGGCACACTATTCTCACAGCAGAGTGAGATGGTGACCGGCTGTCTTCCCTTCCTGCTCCCCTGCAGCCCCTGGTGGGTGGGGCCACGAGCTTCCCCTGAGCACCTCTAATGAGCTGGTAGCCTTTCAGTCCTTAGGCCCTGCAGATGTCCTTCGATGCAGTCACAGCTTAGCCACTAGACAGTCCTCTGGTAGGGACAGGACCTCTCACCCCAGAGAGCAGAGAAAATCCTCACAGACTCTTCATCTTTGGACCCAGACACATGGCAACAGGCCACCTGGGTCTCCATCCCTGGTAGAGCAGGAGCCAGGCACTCTCTGTGGCTCCTGGTGGCTTGCTGGTCTTCTGCTCCCTGAGCCACACACCAGCGGGAGCTAGAGGAGCCTGATGGAAGAGGCGGGGGGAAGGTTCGGAAGGGAGTACAGTCCTGTTCGCACTGTCCAGTGCACGCTCGGCCTGACCCCGCTTGCTTCCTAACATCATGGCATTGACTGTGTCTCGAAATCCTGTACCCAGGTATCTCAGGTCTTCAGTCCCACCTCTCAGGACCTAATGGAAGTCTCAGGAAGGGGGGTGTCTCTGATCTCAAGGATGGGGTGTAGAAAAATGGGACTCTTATCTCTCTCTTTTTTTTTAAAATATTTATTTTTATTTATTTATTTATTTATTTATTGTGGTACCGGATTGAACTCAGGGGCACTCGACCACTGGGTCACATCCCCAGCCCTTTTTTTGTATTTTATTAGAGACAGGGTCTCACTGAGTTGCTAAGTGCCTCGCCATTGCTGAGGCTGGCTTTGAACTCGCGATCCTCCTGCCTCAGCCTCCCAAAGTGCTGGGATTACAGGCGTGTGCCACCGCGCCCGGCTAAATATTTATTTATCTGCTTTAGTTGTACACAATGTGTTTATTGGTACGTGGTGCTGAGGATCGAACCCGGGCCGCGCACGTGCTAGGCAAGCGCTCTACCGCTGAGCCACAACCCCAGCCCGGACTCTTATCTCTTTCTCCCAATTTTCTCCCTTCTTCCTCTCCCTCTGCAGAAGGAGCTCAATGAGGACATCCAGGTGACAGCTGATGCACAGCAGGGGTCTGAGCGCCCAGCCCAAGCAGGGAGGGAGTCCGAGGCCCTGAAGTCCCAGCTGGAGGAGGAGAGGAAGCGGGTGGCCCAGGTGCAGCATGAGCTGGAGGTGCAGAGGCAGCAGCTGCTGCAGCTGAAGACTCAGAGGCCCGTGGAGAGGCTGGAGGAGAAGGAACTGGTGGAGTTCTACCGGGACCCCCAGGTGGAGAGCAACCTGTCCAGGGTGAAGTCCCAGGTGGAGCAGGAGAGCAAGAGGAGAGCGGGGCTGCAGGCAAACCTGGAGACAGTGGCCCAGAGAGTGGTCCAGCTAGAGAGCAAAAAGAGGACCCTGCAGCCTCCTCACCTGCTGACCAAGGAGGTCACCCAGATCGAGAGAGACCCCAGCCTGGACAGCCAGGCGGTTCAGCTGGGCAGAGAGATTCAGCATCTGCGGGGGGAGAACACTGTCCTCTCAGCCCAGCTGGAGGAGCTTAAGAAGGAGCTGCTGGCCCTTGAGCAGAAGGAGGTGAACGTGAAAGAGAAGGTCGTGGTGAAAGAGGTGGTCAAGGTGGAGAAGGATCTGGAGATGGTCAGGGCAGCCCAGGCTCTGAGGCTGCAGATCGAGGACGCCGCTGCGCAGAGGAAGCGGGCCCAGGAGGCTGCGGCCAAGCTACAGGCTCGCATAGAAGACCTGGAGCAGGTGATCAGCGCAGTGGAGCCCAAGGTCATCGTGAAGGAGGTGAAGAAGGTGGAGCAGGATCCAGCCCTTCTTGAGGAGGCCTCCAGGCTGAGAAGCCTCCTTGAGGAGGAGAGGAGCAAGAATGTGACGCTGGCCAGGGAGCTGAGGGACCTGCGGGGCAAGTACAGTGTGGTAGAAAAGCAGAAGCCCAAGGTTCAGCTCCAGGAACGAGTCCACGAGACCTTCCAGGTGGACCCCAGCACGGAGCAGCAGATCACACGGCTCAGGGCCGAGCTGCAGGAGATGGCCGGCAAGAGGAGCGGCGCGGAGAAGGAGGTGGAGGGGCTGCTGCCCGACCTGGAGGTCCTGCGGGCCCAGAAGCCCACGGTAGAGTACAAGGAGGTGACCCAGGAGGTGGTGAGGCACGAGAGGAGCCCGGAAGTGCTGCGTGAGATCGACCGCCTCAAGGCTCAGCTCAACGAGCTGGTCAATGCCAACGGGCGCTGCCAGGAGCAGCTCATCCGGCTGCGGGGGGAGCGGGACGAGTGGAGGCGGGAGCGGTCCAAGGTGGAGACCAAGATGGTGAACAAGGAGGTGTGCGCCACGAGAAGGACCCCGTGCTGGAGAAGGAGGCCCAGCGGCTCCGCCAGGAGGTGCGGGAAGCAGCCCAGAAGAGGCGGGCCATGGAGGCTGTGGTCTACGAGCTGCAGAGCAAGTACCTGCTGCTGGAGAGGCGGCGGCCCGAGGAGAAGGTGGTGGTGCAGGAGGTGGTGGTCACCCAGCAGGACCCGAAGCTGCACGAGGAGCACAGCCGGCTGAGCCGCGGCCTGGACGAGGAGGTGGGCCGGCGGCGGCAGCTGGAGCGCGAGGTGCAGCAGCTGCGCGCCAGCGTGGAGGAGAAGGAGGGTCTGCTCAGCTTCCAGGAGGACCGCGGCAAGAAGCTGGCTGCCGAGAGGGAGCTGCGGCAGCTGACCCTGAGGATCCAGGAGCTGGAGAAGCGGCCTCCCGCCGTGCAGGAGAAGATCATCGTGGAGGAAGTGGTCAAGCTGGAGAAGGACCCAGACCTGGAGAGGTCTGCAGAAGCCCTGCGGCGGGACCTGGACCAGGAGAAGATGCGGGCGACGGAGCTGAATCGGGAGTGTAAGAGCCTGCAGGTCCAGATCGATGTCCTCCAGCAAACAAAATCCCAGGAGAAGACCATTTATAAGGAGGTGATCAGGGTGGAGAAGGACCGGGTGCTGGAGGGTGAGCGGGCCCGGGTGTGGGAGACGCTCAACAGAGAGCGCGCAGCCCGCCAGGGCCGGGAGGAGGAGGTGCGGCGCTTGCGGGAGCGGATGGACAAGGCGGAGGCGCTGGGGAGGACCTGGTCCCAGGAGGAGGCACAGCTGCAGAAGGCCCGGGACCAGGCTGGCCAGGAGTGTGGGCGGCTGCAGCAGGAGCTGCGGGAGCTGGAGCGACAGAAGCAGCAGAAGGTGCTGCAACTGCAGGAGGAGGCCAAGCTGCTCAGCCAGAAGACAGAGGGCGAGCGGCAGAAGGCAGCCCAGAGAGGCCAGGCGCTGGCACAGCTGGAGGCAGCCATCCTCCACCACAGGGACCAGATCTACGAGAAGGAGAGGACCCTCCGCGACCTGCACTCCAAGGTCACCCGGGAGGAGCTCAGCCAGACGCGAGAGACCAACCTTTCCACCAAGATCTGCATCTTGGAGCCCGAGACAGGGAACGACATGTCCCCGTACGAGGCCTACAAGAGGGGCATCATTGACCGGGGCCAGTACCTCCAGCTGCAGGAGCTGGAGTGTGACTGGGAGGAAGTCACCACCTCGGGCCCCTGTGGGGAGGAGTCAGTGCTCCTGGACCGAAAGAGCGGGAAGCAGTACTCCATCGAGGCCGCCCTGCGCTGCCGCCGCATCTCCAAGGAGGAGTACCATCTGTACAAGGACGGCCGCCTCCCCGTCTCCGAGTTCGCCCTGCTCGTGGCCGGGGAGACCAAGCCCTGCGCCTCGCTCTCCATTGGCTCCATCATCTCCAAGTCCCCGCTCGGCTCCCCAGCCCCCCAAAGTGCTGGTTTCTTCTCCCCTAGTTTCTCTCTCGGGCTCACAGATGACAGCTTCCCCATCGCCGGGGTCTACGACACGACCACAGATAACAAATGCAGCATCAAGACGGCTGTGGCCAAGAACATGCTGGACCCCATCACTGGGCAGAAGCTGCTGGAGGCCCAGGCGGCCACAGGGGGCATCGTAGATCTCCTGAGCCGAGAGCGCTACTCCGTGCACAAGGCCCTGGAGAGGGGGCTGATCGAGAACACCTCCACGCAGCGGCTGCTCAACGCCCAGAAGGCCTTCACTGGCATCGAGGACCCGGTCACCAAGAAGAGGCTGTCGGTGGGTGAGGCCATCCAGAAGGGCTGGATGCCCCGGGAGAGTGTGCTTCCGCACCTGCAGGTACAGCACCTGACCGGGGGGCTCATTGACCCCAAGAGGACGGGCCGCATCCCCGTCCCACAGGCTGTGGCCTGTGGGATGATCAGTGAAGACCTGGCCCAGCTCCTGCAGGACGAGTCCAGCTACGAGAAGGATTTGACAGACCCCATCTCCAAGGAGCGGCTGAGCTACAAGGAGGCCATGGGGCGCTGCCGCAAAGACCCGCTGAGCGGCCTGCTGCTGCTGCCAGCCACGCTGGAGGGGTACCGCTGCTTCCGTGCGCCCTCCCCCAGTCTGCCGCACTCCTGCGTGCGCTGATGGCCCCCCGCAGCCCAGGGCGGGTGCCTGTCCTTCCCCCACAGCAGCCTAATCCCAGGCAGTGGTTCTTCCCCACCCACGATGGCTTATTACTCAAAGGTTCCTGGTTTTAGGTTCCCTCCCGACCTCGGTGCCCCATCTACCCTCCCCCAGGCCGGATTAGCCCCTCAGCTCTTCCTTCCTCCTCCCCTGCCCCGTGCTTCCAATAAATGAACTCTCTCAGGGCCCTGTGTGCTGACATTTGGGGACGTAAATCGACCTGTCTGGGTTTGCGCGAGGGCAAGGTTTGCTTAGGTCCTTCCCTGGGACGGGGCATGGATGTGCCCAGCTTGCCTGCCTGGTCGACTCGACGGGGTGTTCCTGGAGCCGGTGGCTGCTTGGACTCTAGGCAGGGGTGCAGTGGGCGGTCGTGGAAAGAGATCTCAAGAGAGCTCTCTCCCCCCGCCGGCAAGCCCAGGTGTCCCCAGAGCAGAACAATGCTAGAAAACTTAGGAACGTGTCACATTTATTTCACATTTGTCAAGTAGAAGAAAACCAACTTTGGTATCTTCAGCGATGTGACAGCTACTTAGAACAGCCACAAGTGTCCCAGCCTCTGGGGACTGTCCCTCTCCCTCCCTCGCCCGCTTTGCTTAACTTGGGATTCCCAAATGGAACTCTAACTCCTCCTGCAAACACTTCAAATCCAAAAACACCAGCAGGGGGCACCCTTTCCTCCAGTTTGGGGGTGCGGTGCTGGTTCTGCTGCTGCAACCAGGTCAGGTGAAAGGCCTGAAGGGCCCCTAGAGCCACTCCCCGCAGCCCCGGCCAGGCTTCCTGCTCTCAACTTGGCAACTGTTGCTCCAGAGCCAGGGGGCCGGGGATCAAAGGCACCCCATCATGCATGGAGCGTCTGCTCCCCTATTTTGAAAAGGACTGTCGAACCCAACAAACAACACAGAGGCTTGCTAACCTGCTGGCAGGACTAACCCAAACTCAGCCCTCTGATGGCTGATGCAAAATTCCTTAGAGCTTCGCTCTCTCCCCAGATCTGTTCTCTTGGGAGGTGGGTGGGAGGCGGACAGATTGAGGTGGTGGCCTCAATGTTCTCAGCGGCAGAAACGCTCCAGCACGCACTGGGGCGCCGCCGGAGAGGGCTCGGTGGATGAGAAGTACGGGTGGGCCAGAGCGGCCTTGGCTGAGATCCTCCTGCTGGGGTCATACCGCAGGAGTTGCTGGGAAGAGAGGAGAGGGGTGAAGAGGCTGGGCCTGGGTGCGGCCAGACTGGGGAGAGAAATTCCCCTCCCAGGTGGAGAGCCCAGGCCCAGAACCGGGAAGCCACTTGCCCCTGTGCCAGTTCTGGACACTCCCAGACTCTGGGGACAAAGGGTTAGTTCTACTCCAGCCCCGTGAGTCACTCAGTCTCCTCCAGGCAACTGAAGCCCAGTCGCGCCCCCTCCTTGCCGAGGGTTCCAGGTCCCAGCCTGCTTCTGGCTGAGAAGAACACGGGCGTGTCCCACGTGTGGGTAAGCAGGCCCCAAACCTGAGGCTCAGGCATACTTGAGGTGGAGCAGGAAGACCAAAAGCAGAGAGAGGGAAGGAGGAGGCAACAAGACAAGGGGCCCCCCGGGGTCCTAACCCACTGTCATGGGGAAGTCAGGGTGGAGGACTGGGGCCTGAGCAGGAAGCCAGTGCTGTCCTGCTGGCCCTGGGTGGGTGGATAATATGCAGACTGCTGGAGAGCTGGGCACGTGACCTGAAGAGGCACACCCTGACCTGCCTTCCTCTCGACTCCACCACAGTAAAGACAGAAAGTAGCTCCGAGGGCCAGCTTTGGGGGATGAGGCAGGAAGATTCAAGTCCAAGGTCATTCTGGGCAACTCAGCGAGACTCTGTCTCAAAATAGATAAAAAAGGGCTGGGGATGTAACTCTCGGGGGTAGAGTGTTTGCCTCGCGTGCGCGAGGCCCTGGTGTGATCCCCAGCACTGAAAAACAAAACAAAACAAAAAAGTGGCTTGGAGGCTTTATGGTCACGCAGGGATGGCCCTGGCTGAGGCCTCTTGGCACTCTGGCCAGACCAGGGGTCAAGGTGGTGCCACAAGAAGGATAAATGGACCGGGGAGGACAGCACTGGCAGGGTCACATCCCCAGGAGACAGGGCAGTTGAAACAATCTGTTTTGAACACCGCGCCCTGTGTGAAAGGCACCACGGGGGATACAATCCCCGGCAGGAGGGTGGCCCCTGCCTGGGGTGGGGTGGGGGGAGGAGGGAGTGACCCAAAACGCAAGGCAGGGCTGGGATGTGGCTCAGCGTAGAGTGCTCATAACCTAGCTGAACGAGCCCTGGGTCCAGTCCCCAGCACCCAAATCCAAAATCACAACACACAAGCCAACTAGGAGAAGCAGGGCAGTGCTGTGGCTTAAGAGAAAGGCTCAACTAGAGGAGGGAAGTTTTAAAAGGGAAGTTAACTTTGGACTTATAAGAGGCTTCCAGACTGGACAATCAATACGGCCTGGGACAAGCCAGGTGTGTACAAAGGGCCAGGAACAAGACGAGCTTGGACTCAGAGTGAGGGTTGCTGGGCACAGTAGCACACACTTATGATCCCAGCTGAGACAGGAGGACCAAAGATTTGAGGCAAGCCTTGGCAACTTAGCGAGACTCTCTCAAAAAACAGAAAGGGGGCTGGGGCTGTAGCTCAGGGGCAGAGCACTTGCCTAGCATGTGTGAGGCACTGGGTTCGATCCTCAGCACCACATAAAAATAAACAAATAAGGGGCTGGGGTTGTGGCTCAGCGGTAGAGCGCTCGCCTGGCATGTGCGCGGCCCGGGTTCGATCCTCAGCACCACGTACAAATAAACCCATTGTGTACAGCTAAAAGCAAATAATAAATATTTAGAAAAAAAATAAAAAAAAAAATAAACAAATAAAATAAAGGCATGCTGACCATCTACAAAAATAAAATAAAATAGAAAGGACTGGGAATGTAGCTCAGTGGTAAAGTGCCCTTGGGTCCAATCCTCCATACCCTACCCCTGAAAAAAAGAAAAGAAAAGAATGAATGAGGATTATCCCAGTTACTTGGGAGGCTGAGGCAGGAGGACTACAAGTTTGAGGCTAGCCTCATAGTGAGGCCCTGTCTCAAAAAAAGGACTGCGGCCAGGCACAGTGGCACATGCCTGTAATCCCAACACTTGGGAGGCTGAGGCAGGAGGATCGTGAGTTCAAAGCCAGCCTCAGCAATGGTGAGGCACTTAGCAACTCAGTGAGACCCTGTCTCTAAATAAAATACAAAAAAATGGTGGGGGATGTGGCCCAGTGGTGGAGCGCCCCTGAGTTCAATCCCCGGTACCAAAAAAAAAAAAAAAAAAAGGACTGGGGATGCATTTCGGTGGCAGAGTGCTTGCCTAGCATGTATGCAAGACCCTGAGTTCAATTCCCAGTAATACACACACACACACACACACACACACACACACACACACACACCAAAAGACACAAAAGAAGAGGGTTACATAAGAGGCTGGCTAACAAAAGGGACAGTCTGGTTGGAGAAGATGCTGGGGCTAGGAGGCTTTTCTTGCCCACCAGGACCTACCATGAGCAGATCCTTGCCCTTGGGCTCCAGATTAGGCACAATCTCCTCCAGCCCCTTCTTGGTCCACTTGGGGAAGCTGCCCTTATAATCAGGCAGCTGGGTGACCCCTGGCCATGTGGCTTCACTGGGTGTCCCCAGGGTGCGAAAGATACGAAATAGTTGGTCAATTTCAGAGTCACCGGGAAACAGTGCTTTACGAGTTACCTGGAAAAGGGAAGAAGAGAAGGCATGTGTCTGACAAAGTGTCAAAAAGAATCCAACACCAGGGAGGAGCCTTTGGGGTGTCATTCCCAGTGCTGTGCTAAGAGTTCCAGCAGCCTTTTCTGGAA
This sequence comes from Tamias sibiricus, assembly GCA_025594165.1. Classification (NCBI taxonomy): domain Eukaryota; kingdom Metazoa; phylum Chordata; class Mammalia; order Rodentia; family Sciuridae; genus Tamias; species Tamias sibiricus. The sequence continues at coordinate 6,062,272 of CM046660.1, forward strand.
TAAAGCTGGGTTCCCGGTCCTGTAGCCAGTCCTAGCCACCCCTCAATCCACCTCTAACGGAAGTATCCGTGAGCCCCACCAGCACCCCCTAGGACACTGCCTATGCCTCCCTGGGACCAGGCTTGTCTCTCTCTCTACCATCTCTGCAAAGATGCAACCAATGCTCCAGACATCCACAGCTGTGGAATAAAACTTGCTGCCCAAGAGGATCTCGGGGGCACGATACCACAGTGTCACCACCTGTGGAGTCAAGAAGGAAAGAGCGTGATTCAGGGTGGCCGAGTGCACGGGAGCCACCCTTCAGCTGTCCTTCTCTCCCCACGTCGCTCACTACCTCGTGGGTGTAGGTGCGCAGGGGCACCCCGAAGGCTCGAGCCAATCCAAAGTCAGCCAACTTGATGGCTCCAAACTCACTGATGAGCAGATTCTGGGGCTTCAGGTCTCGGTGGATGACCCGATGAGAGTGGCAGAAATTCACTCCCTGCAGTAGCTGGAAGAGGTAGCTCTGCAGAGAGGAGCAGGGAGAGCCAGCTGAGCCCGGGTGGCGGGTGCGGGGCCGTGGGAGAGGGAGGGGTGGCCGCCCGGCCCTCCTGTCTGTTCCTTGGCACCTTGACTAAGTGCAGGGGGAGCTCCGAGGCTGGCATGGAGTCCATGTACTTCTTCAGGTCCTGGCTGAGGAACTCGAACACCAGGTACAGCTTCTTCTCACTGTGCACCACGTCCAGCAGCCTGGCAGGGAGATGGAAGTCAGGACACCATCCTCTCGGTCCTGCCTTCCCCGGCTCCTTCCCCAGCTCACCTGACGATGTTGGGGTGCTTCAGTTCTTTGAGCAGGGAGATCTCCCTGATAGCAGTGCTGGGAACCCCCTCACTTTCTCTGCAAGAAAGGAGGGCACAGCCAATGGGTATGAGCAGGGGTCACTTCTAGCCAAAGGGGTCCACTGCTGTGGTCCTCACTCCTTTAAGAACGATCTGTCCCTGAGATGCGCACCCGAACACCTCAAGCTTCATAGAGCAGGGCCAGGGCAAAGACTGACCAGGGGACAGGGAGTTGGGACAAGGATGAGGGCTGCACCATGGTGGCAGTATGACCGGGCAACGCCTGGAAAAGGGGTTGAGTGTGAACCCCTGAAATGAGGAAATGGAAGGGGAGCTTCCAGGCGGTGGGTGGCTGGGGCATGGGGCAGGGGCCCTCCACGGTCCCAGCACTCACAAATCCAGCCTGATCTTTTTGAGTGCCACGAACTGCCCAGTCTCCTTGTTCTTGGCCTTATAAACCACCCCATAGGTGCCCTCTCCGATCTTCTCTACCTTCTGGAACACATCCATGTCCGCAAAGCTGCCCAGGAAACAGACGACACCCCGGCATTCACCCCTGCGTGCAGCACCCCCGTGGCCCGCCTCCCGCCTCCATGTAACACCCTGCCCAGCCCCCGCCCGGGTCCCTGCCCCTCCAGCACACTGCCCATCCTGCTTGGGAACCTGGCTCAGGGATGGCGGTGCCCCTCGCCCAGCGCAGCCCCAGACCTCTTGCCTAATGTCTGGCTACGGAATGCAGGAGGGCCCAAACTTCCTCTGCCTAAGCCCCTGCGTCAGCCCAGCCAAGCCCAGGTTCTGGGGGCACAAGACTTCCCAGAAGGGCTGCCAGGGATGGGGGACAGTGGGAGGCAGAGGTCAAAGGTTAGGAAGGGCTTCTGAAGCCACAGTCCTGCTCTAGGCCACATGGTCAGGGTCCAGGGCCTAGGCTGGGCCTGTTTGGCAATGTTTAGCCTCCTCTGAGGGCAGAAACTTGGCAGGGCAGTCCCTGTGAGTCCTGGGCCCCCCACCTGGCTCCTGCCCCGCCCAGCCCCCCGCCCCCTCCCCGCCCTCTCCCCTCAGACTCCCAGCCCAGAATTCACCAGAAGCCCTGAGAGGCTGCAGCCTCACTGCCAAGTGGGTTGCCTGCTCCGCAGCTCCCCCTCCTGGTCCCTTCTGGCGCTACACCACATGCACACACTGTGAGGTCATGCTCGCTGGGCCTTTATTCAAGAGGATCTTCTGGAACCTTCCATGACCCTGCAGGAGGCACAGCCCCAGGGCCTTGGAGCTCCACTGCCTGGAGCCTCCTGGAGGGTAGTGGTGTCAGACTTTGACACCTGCTCCTAGGCTCTCATTTCTGGGACAACCCCAAAGTCAAGGAAGAGGCTGGATTAGCCACCCTGCCCCTCTATTCTCTGGCTCCAGGCAGAGGCTGTCATTCAGGGAAGCGTCTACACCACTGCAGTGGCTCTAGCAGCTCAAGGGTTTGGCCTCAGGAGTAGGTGGGGGCTGCTGGCATCCCGCTTCCTATGGGCTGCTGCCTCTCTCTTGCTGGTACAGTCGCTGCTCCAGGATCGCTTGTTCTAAGGCAGGCAGGTTCATCCCTTCCACACAGGTCAGCAGCCGGGCCTTCACCACGGAACCGCCACCTGAAAGAAACGCCAGGGCGCCGGCAGTGACTAGGACACACCCAACCCATGCTTCCGGGTATTTCCACTGGCTGGGTCCTGAGCTTTGACAGCCAGAGATGGAGGCAAGACAGAGGGCATGTGCCTCGAGCCAGCCGTGGGCTGTGTGTGTGAGAGCTATCAGCATTGGAGCACGAGGGGACGGGACTGACGTTGCTGCTCTGACTGGGCTGTGCAACATGTGTGTCCTTTTGCTCACTCTGCCTTTCACAGCATGCAGCACCTGAGATGGGTGTGGCTTTCCCGATGTCAGTCAATCTGCTGACGGCAAGACAGTACCAAGCAATCCCCCGAAACCCACCCAATCTCTTGCTTATTTGGGTTGAACTTTCTCGAATGTCTTCCCTTCAATAAATAGGATGGTCTTAGGCGTGCTCTCTCTCTTGTGCCTGCCTCTCTGGCCTCCCTTGTGGGAGCTGGGACAGAGGAGCCGTCCCTGAACCCAAACAAAAGGTACTTTTTTTTTTTTTTGGTACTGGGGATTGAACTCAGGGGCACTTGACCACTGGGCCACATCCCCGGTCCTTTTTTTTTTTTTTTTTTTTTTTTGTATTTTATTTAGAGACAGTATCTCACTGAGTTGCTAAGTGCCTCGCTAAGAGCCTCCTGGAGGGAGGCTGGCTTTGAACTTGAGGTCGTCCTGCCTCAGCTTCCCAAGTGCTGGGATTACAGGCATGCGCCACTCTGCCCAGCAAGAAAAAGGCACTTTATGTGTCTGTGTGATTATTTAGTGCCAGCCCAATTCACCTGGAGTGACCCTGACTTGAGTCTCATGTCGCGGCAGAGGTGGGTTCAAGAAGATGGACCCTTGACTTCCCACCTCTGCCACATAATTCCTTGGCCTCCTTTGTTCCCAAGTACCCAGGGTCCGGGAGGGGTCCCATCACCATCCTAGTTCTGCATGTGTCCCAAGGGAGGGGCCTCCTTGGCAGCTGGCAATTGGAAACGAGGCAAAGAGAAACTCATGTTTAGTAAACACAAGGGACTGAGTTGCCCTTAGAGGGGCAAGTCACCTCACCCAGAATGAGGGACTTGGGGCTCCTAACAGATGCAGTGGTGACCTGATACATAATATCAATGTTCAGGTGACATCACACAGGAAGGGCATTTGGGTTTGTGCTAATAGATGGCCATCTATTTTCAGGTAGAACCAGTAACTCCCAGAGACTTGGGGGGCTAAGACAGGAGGATCACAAGTTCAAGGCCAGTCTTGGCAATTTAGCGAGGTCCTCAGCATTTTAGTGAGATCATCTCAAAATAAAAAATAAAAAGGGTTGGGGACATAGCACAGTGATAAAGTACCCATGCATTCAACCCCAAAATACCAACCCACCCCAAAAAATAAATGCTTGTGTTCTCTCTACTCTTTGGACACTTTAATAAATACATTCCATGTCCAGGACATTATCCTGTCTTCTTTTGACGCACAGACTCTCTGATTATTAGATAAAGACTAGCCTACTCTTTTGTCCAGTCCAGGCCACTTATCCATTTAACACTGCCTGGGGGAGAATTCAGTGTCCACTGACTAGGTGTCAGCTGTCCACACAGGCTCCCACTGGAAGAGGGGCCTGCGCGGTTGCCTGTGCGTCGTCAGCTTCCACCAGCCCAGTGCTGGGCTGCAGAGATGGCGCAGTCTAGGGAGGCATGGGTGCAGGGTTTGGGGATGTAGCTCAGTGGTAGAGCATTTGCCTGAGGCCTAGGTTCTACTCCCAGCACCACACACAGGAGCGGGGTGTGTGATAGTATCTGGGTCTACTGATGGTGTAGGTCATTGATTCTCACCATGCTGTCTGTATCTATCCTGACCAATCAAACAATATTATTCCTTTTTTTTTTTTTTGTGGTACCAGGGATTGAACTCAGGGGCACTCGACCACCGGGTCACATCCCCAGCCCTTTTTTCTGTATTTTTATTTAGAGACAGGGTCTCACTGAGTTGCTAAGTGCCTCGCCATTGCTGAGGCTGGCTTTGAACTCACGATCCTCCTGCCTCAGCCTCCCAAAGTGCTGGGATTACAGGCGTGCGCCACCGCGCCCGGCAATTCCTTTTTTTTTTTTTTGTGGAACTGAGTATTGAACCCAGGGGCACTTTACCAACTGGGCTACATGCCCAGCTCTACTTATTTATTTAAATTTTGAGTCAGGGTCTCACTAAGTTGCTGAGCCTGGTTTCAAACTTGTGATCCTCCTGCCTCAACCTCCAGAGTTGCTGGGATTACAGGTCAGTGCCTAGCCTGCCTCATCTTTACTGGACAGTGGGAGCATGGCCCTCTCAGGACACACACAGCCCTCAGGTGTTTTCACAGGGTAGCTGCAGGTACTCAGGACAACCTGGGCAGAACAAGAAAAAAATCAGAGCACTTTTAATTCACAGTTGGAATTGTTAAAATTTTCAAAATAAGGGATAGGGGCATATTCCGTGGTACAGCGCTTGCCTGGTGTGCGTTAAGGCCCTAGATTCCATCTCATCCCCGAAAAACAAAGCTCAAAGTAGGGTCCTATGTCAAATATTTCCATACTTCCTGTATGAAGATTTTCTTAGGAATCTGCCTAAATTTCACAGAATTTTTCATAGCGTACGCATAGCAGCTATTTCCTCCCTGGGGAAGCCCAGACTTCTGTATTTATATTGCAAAATATGTTGCTTCTCCTGTGAATGAAAAAAGGTATTAACTTGTGTGGGGGGGGGGGTGTAGTGGTCACACCTGTAATCCCAGTGACCCAGGAGGCTAAGGCAAGAGGACCTCAGGCTAGAATCCAGCCTCTGCAATTTAGTGAGACCCTGTCTCAAAATTAAAAAATAAAAAAAATGGGTTGTTTTCATAGCTCAGTGGTAAAGTGCCTCTGGGTTAAATCCCCAATACCATTAAAAAAAAAAAAAAAAAAGCATTCACTAAGGAAGTGATCTTTAGAGATATGATAGTCACAGGAAAAATGTTATCCATCTGCAAAAGGCCAGAGTAAACAAAATGAAAAGGACATTGCTTGGGGCTGGGGCTGGAGCTCAGTGGTAGCACAGTTGCCTGGCACGTGTGAGGCACTGGATTTAATTCTCAGTACCATGTATAAATAAATAAAATAAAGGTCTGTCAACAAATAAAAACATATATATATATATATATATATATACTTTTTTTTTTTTTTTTTTTAAAGGACAGTGCTTGAAGAAGTCTGTGGTGTGGGAGGAGGGAAGGCGTTTATGACTCAGAGAGCTGGAGAAATGGTCACTTAGGGGAATTTCTCCTTGCAAAGATAAAGAACCGAGAACAAAGAACAAAGAAGGGAACAAAGAAGGGGTTAGATTACAAAATACAGAATGCAGTGAGCATGAGATGTGAAAGGGGTGACGGGGAATAGGTGTCACCGAGGAAGTGAATCTGAAGGGAAGGAAGGTGGCGAGGCTAGGAGATGCCTTGGGGTTGGTTGTTGTTTTTTTTTTTTTTTTTTTTTTTTTTTTTTTAGTTGTAGCTGGACACAATACCTTTGTTTTATTTATTTCTATGTGGTGCTGAGGATCTAACGTGGGCTGGGCGAGCTCTCTACTGCAGAGCCACAACCCCAGCCCTGCCTCTTTGTTTTAAGTTTAATGATCTTTGCCCCTGGGTTCAATCTCCAGTACAAAGGGAAAAAAATAAAAAGTTTGATGATCTTAATTGGCTTTGGGGTAGGCTCTGGACCCCAGCCTAACCTGCCCTGGGAAGGAGGAACCCGCTCTTCTGCTCAGCCTGGAGGGCGGGGGCTACGGATGGGTGTGTATAATCTGAGGAGGGGGCTGCTGCCGCGGCCTCAGTCTTAGCTGGGGCGCACGAGGAGAGGTAACTTGCCGAGAGGGATGGGAGGGGAGGAGGTCGCTGGGGAGGAGACTGACCAGGACACCTGGAGGGACTTCCAGGCAGTGAAAGCAGTGGGCTCCGGTCCCCGGAGGGCGTGACCTCTCTGCACTCCTCAGTCAGTGGACCCGAGGGGAGGGTGGGTCCGGCAGGCATGACGGAAGGCGGGGGCTGAAACCTCGGCCAGCAAAGTGGCTGACAGCTGAGGGGAGGGGGCGGGAGCAAACCCCGGAGTCCCAGGTCCACGGGTCCAGGCAGGCCAAAGAAGCCGCGGAAGTCGGGGAAAGGGCAGGAGCACACCAAGAGCCACCGAGAGCCGAGTTTCGGTGGCAGAGGTGGAGCCGCCCGGAAAGGCCAGGTCCGAGGAGCGGGAGGGGGTGGGCGAGCGCGGCGGATCTGGGGCAGAGGTGGCGCAACTGGCTGGCAGCGCCGCGGGGAGGCCCGGGGCGGCGAGGACCGACCTGGGGAGCCTGCAGGATCCCGGCCCGCCTCTGGTTCTCCGGGTGTGTGTCGTGGGAGCCCGAACCCGCCCGAGAGCGAGGGCTGCGGGCCTGGGGAAGAGCCAGGTTTCAGCAAAGGCGAGAGCATTTATAATAAGGGTGTTGGAAAAGGAAGGCAAAGGCCTACCGGCGGGGAGGGCGCGGCAGGGAGGTTCCCCAGCGCAGGAAACAGGGTCCGGGGAAGAAAACCAGAACAGTGTCATTCAGGCTCAGAGCTCCAGGTGCGCCTGGCTCAGAGGGACAACTCCTAGAGCTTTAGTGTCACTACGGTGGATGACAACTGTGCATTTCAACATAGCAGGGGGAGAGGAGCTTGAATAGCCCACCTCAAAGAAAGGCTGTCAGTCACCCTGGTCTGATCATCACACATTTATGCCTATATTGAAATGTCACACTATACCTCATAATTACATATAATTACCATGTGTCGATTAAAAATAATTAAAAAGCTGGGTGTGGTGGCACACACCTGTAATCCCAGCTTCTCTGGAAGCCGAGGCAGAAGGATCACAAGTTCAAGGCCAGACTCCTCAAGTTAGCAAGAGCCCTATCTCAAAATGAAAAATAAAAAGGAGCTGGGCGCGGTGGCACGGGCCTGTAATCCCAGCGGCTCGGGAGGCTGAGGCAGGAGGATGGCGAGTTCAAAGCCAGCCTCAACAAATGTGAGGCTCTAGCAACTACTCAGTGAGACCCTGTCTCTAAACAGAAGACAAAATAGGGCTGGGGAAGTGGCTCAGTGGTCGAGTGACCCTGAGTTCAATCTCCAGTACCCCCAAAATAAATGACTAAATAAGAAGGGCCAGGGACATAGCTCAGTGGTAGAGCACCCCTGGGTTCAATCCCCAGAGCTGCCAAAAAAGGAGGTCCCTCCAGACAGGAGAAAGGTGTGTCCTAGCACCTCCAAACCTGGACAGGGAGCCCCTGAGCCCTTGGACAGTGCCAGCAGACACTGTCAGATCCAGGCACTGATCACATGGCCCACTTGTCTTTTCAGTCTCTTAGCTAGCTCTAGGAGCAGAACTGTCAGGAAGGTGGTTTTATTTTATTTTATTTTATTTTTTTGGTACCAGGGATTGAACTCAGGGGCACCCGACCACTGAGCCACATCCCCAGCCCTTTTTTGTATTTTATTAGAGACAGGGTCTCACTGAGTTGCTAAGTGCCTCGCCATTACGGAGGCTGGCTTTGAACGCACATCCTCCGGCCTCAGCCTCCCATGTGCTGGGATCACAGGTGTGTGCCACCCCACCCAGCAGGAAAGTGGTTTCAAGTGGCCTCCCCTTTGTCCTCAGATCAGTCAACGTGTACACAAGGCTGGACCATATCTGATTGACCTTTGTCTCCCCACAGGACTTTGGACCTGGCCAAGGGAGGTTTAAACCAGCCACAGGGTACATGCTCTAACCAGGTTAGAGGTCTGGGCGGCCAGGACCATGCTCAGCCCACACGCGACCACTCCCTCCTCGTCCTTTCTTTAATGAATTCCTAGAGCCAGCTGTGAGTGATGTGCACTTATTGCCTAGAAAATCAAGGAAAAAACATGGTACAGGGAAACTCCCTTGAACTGGCTGTGATGCAAAAAAAACAAAAACAAAAACCGAGAAGCAGTCAACAAACCTGTGCCATCTGGGGCACTTCCTTCTTTGCCAGCTGCTTCATTTCATTCAGGGCTTTTGTTTTTGTTTTGCAAGAATGCTTCAGGTGTGGCGACTTGATACTTCACTGATCAGCATCTTGTAATGCTGGATTGATCGGCCTGCTCCTTCCATTACAACGTACACATCAATCTTTTACCTAATGGTTTTAGCAGCCAGCAAAGATTGTTGCCCGGATTTATTATTTCATTAGGGCTCTTAAAAAGGAAACGTGGCCAGACATGGTGGCGCACTGTAACCCCAGCTAGCCAGCCTCAGCAATTTAGCAAGCTCTTGTCTAAATTAAAAAATAAAAAGAACTGGGATGGGGGCTGGGGTTATAACTCAGTGGTAGAGCCCTTGCCTCGCACATGTGAGGTACTGGGTTTGATCCTCAGCACCACATAAAAATAAATAAAGATATTGTGTGTCCATCTTTACTCATTTTTTTTTTTTTTTTTTTTTTTTTAGTACCAGAGATTGAACTAAGGGCACTCGACTACTGGGACAAATCCCCAGCCCTTTTTTGTATTTTATTTAGAGACAGGGTCTCACTGAGTTGCTAAGTGCCTCACTATTGCTGAGGCTGGCTTTGAACTTGCAATCCTCCTGCCTCAGCCTCCCAAAAGCTGGGATGACAGGCGTGCGCCACCACGCCCGGCTGTGTCCATCTTTAAAAAAAAAAAAAAAAAAAAAAAAAGGACTGGGATGTAGCTCAATGGTAAAGCACCCCTGGATTCAATCCCAGTACTGAAAAAAACAATAATAATTAAAAATAAAATAAGCCTGTTGAGTGCAGTGGCACACCCCTATAATCCCAATGACTCAGGAGACTGAGGCACAAGTTTAAGGGCAGCCTGGGCAGTTTACCAAGACCCTGTCCCAAATAAAAAATAAAAAGGACTGGGGATAAGCCAGGTGCAGTGGTGCATGCCTGTAATCCCAGCGGTTTGGGAGGCTGAGGCAGGAGGATCGCAAGTTCAAAGCCAGCCTCAGCAACTTAGCGAGGCCCTAAGCAACTTAGTGAGACCCTGTCTCTAAATAAAATACAAAAAAGGGCTGGGGATGTGGCTCAGTTAAGTGCACCTGGGTTCAATCCCCAGTACCAAAAAAAAAAAAAAAAAAGTAGTGGCTTCTCCCTCCTCTTTCTCACTCACTTCCCCACAGTCCCTCTCTCTGACTTGGCACCACATGGCAGGTCCCCTCCGAGTCTCCTATCCTATCTGTCTCCCAAGAGCCCTTGTGGACTGATTTGGAAGGAATGCTGACCCCAAGGAGGCACCCCATAACAAGCCTACTTCCCAATTCCTGACTCACCCCCACACACCGCCCCAACTCAGAACCCAGAGCGCGGCCGAAGCTTACCCTCCTCGCGCTCGAGCTCCCCAAGGACCACGTACAAGGAGCCCACCTGGGCCTGGAACGGCTCCACCAACCTGGTGCAGACAAGAACCTGATGCTGATCAGATCCGTGCTGAGCCCTCAGGGTCACCCTGGACTGGGTCACGTCATAGAGGCACAACCTGGAGAGCGGAGGAAGCGAGATCGTCTCTATCCAAAGAAGCACCACAGAACTCAAAAGGTTTCAGGAGGCCAATAAATCTGTAGAAATACATGGCCACCTTCAATCCATCAGAGAAAAAAATAGAAACAACAAATGTTTCAGTCTCCGTTATAGACCAGGAGAGGACTTTCTTTTAAGTTTCTTCCCCTTGTTTGAAAAAAAATTTTTTTTTTTTTTTTTTTTGTGGTACTGGGGATTGAACTCAGGGGCACTTGACCACTGGGCCACATCCCCAGCCCTTTTTTGTAATTTTTAAATTTAGAAACAGGGTCTTACTGAGTTGCTAAGTGCCTCGCCATTGCTGAGGCTGGCTTTGAACGCGCGATCCTCCTGCCTCAGCCTCCCAAAGTGCTGGGATTACAGGTGTGTGCCACCGCGCCCGGCTTTGAAATTTTCTTAATGGTATTGTTTTTCAATTTTTTTTAGCTATACATGGACACAATAACTTTATTTTTGTTTATTTTGGGGGGTTTTTTTTTGGTACTGGGGATTGAACTCAGGGGCATTAGGCCACTGGGCCACATCCCCAGCCCTTTTTTGTATTTTATTAGAGACAGGGTCTCACTGAGTTGCTAAGTGCCTCGCCATTGATGAGGCTGGCTTTGAACTCGCGATCCTCCTGCCTCAGCCTCCCAAGTGCTGGGATTACAGGCGTGCACCACCGTGCCCGGCTCCAATAACTTTATTTCGTTTATTTATTTTCATGTGGTGCTGAGGATCGAACCCAGCGCCTCACAAGTGCTAAATAAGCACTCTACTCTGAGCCACAACCCCAGCCCTCCTAATGGTATCTTGTGAGGAGTGCAATCATTTAATTTTGTTTGGCATCCAATGTAGTCACTTTTTTTTTTCTTTTATGGTTTTTGCTTTCTGTGTCTTAGCTGAGATCTCTGCTGATCACAAGGACATTGTGAAGATACATTCTTGGGTTATTTCTGGACATTTCATAATTTTATATTTCCATGATACAGTGCAGATTATTATTCTTTTATATGTTGTGAGGTAGGGGTCAAGTTGTTTTTCTCCCATAAAAATATCTGGTAATTCCAGCACCATTTGTTGAAACAATTATCCTTTTCCCACTGAATTAAATTAACATTTTTCAAAAACCATTAGAGAAAAGGCTAAATGAATTACGGCACAGTCATACTCGCCTAAGGACAGGATATGCTGAGAAGTGAGTTGCTGGGCAATTTGATCACTGTGCAAGCAGCACAACGCACACTTACACAAACCCGGGTGGCTGCCTACCATGCTACGTCGAACAGTCTGTTGCCCCTGGGCTACAAACCTGTACCACATGTTACTGTGCGGAATATGTAGGCAATTGCAACACAAGAGAAAGTATTTGTGGACCTAAACATATCTAGACATAGAAAAGGTGCAGTAAAAATATGAGGTGAGAGGCTGGGGTTGTGGCTCAGTGGTAGAGCGATTGCCTAGCATGTGTGAGGCACTGGTCCAATCCCTGGCACCATATAAAAACAAAGAAATAAAATAAAGTTATTGTGTCCATCTACAACTAAAAAATATTTTTAAAAATATGAGGTGAGCCGGGCGCGGTGGCGCACGCCTGTAATCCCAGCACTTTGGGAGGCTGAGGCAGGAGGATCGCGAGTTCAAAGCCAGCCTCAGCAATGGTGAGGCACTTAGCAACTCAGTGAAACCCTGTCTCTAAATAAAATACACAAAAGGGCTGGGAATGTGGCCCAGTGGTCGAGTGCCCCTGAGTTGAATTCCCAGTACCACAAAAAAAAAAAAAAAAAAAAAAAGAGGTGATCATAATATTTTGGCTCCATTACTCCAATATAATCTTTTGTGTGTGTGTGTGTGTGTGTGTGTGTGTGTGTGTGTGTGTGTGTGTTTCCAGGGACTCTACTATTCCGGTCCTTTCTTTTTTTTGGTACCAGGGATTGAACTCAGGGGCACTCGACCACTGGGCCACATCCCCAGCCCTTTTTTGTATTTTATTAGAGACAGGGTCTGAGTTGCTAAGTGCCTCACCATTGCTGAGGCTGGCTTTGAACTCGAGATCCTCCTGCCTCAGTTGTTTTGTTTTGATTTGCTTTTAGAGGCAGGGTCTTGCTAAGTTGTTGAAGCTGGCCTTGGACTTCTGATCCTCCTGCTGCAACCTCCCAAGTCGCTGAGATTACAGGCATGCGCCACTGTACCCAGCTCCACTGTAATCTTATGGGACCACTGTCATATAAACTCTGTTGTTGACCCATATGTTATGCCATGTGTTAGATAAAATCAGGCCCACAGGCCATACCCCCCAGGTGCCTTAGGGTTATCCAATGAGCCTGAGCTTCGACTTCCGGGAAGTGCCCATCGCTCAGGAGAATCCAGCTTTGGCAGGCTCTGAGTCCTCGCCCTTTCTGATCCTGGGAATACTTGCCTCTAGCAGGAATTCACCCAGGGGCGGGCTCTCCCTTTTTGAGCCAATCCCGACCATACAAGTCATTCTTCTGCCCCTCTGCACTTAAGCCCCTGCAGGTCCAGAACTCCTCCCTTTTTGCTGCCGTCTTCTCACCAGCTCTCCCCTTTCCCCTCTCCCTTCTTCTCTTTCCCCTTCTCCCTTTCTCCCCTTCTCCCCTTCCCTTCCCCTCCACGTGCCCTTTTGGTCCCAACCAAAGGGTCAGTTAATAAACCCTTTTACTACATGGTGGTCTCGGCGTGGGTTTTTGCCCTTCACCATGCATGATGATATATTCAGACAACGAAAGAAATGGACCGAGTAAAAATGTAATGAGGTAGATTTATACACATGGCATGGATGTAAGTCTAGCACATGCAGCTACTACGAGCATAAATGGTACAATATAGAAGCACAACAGGACCTCATCTAGGCTAAAATACGTCCTCAGGTGTGTACACATATATCCCAAGATGCTCCCCACTGATTTGCATTTCCTGGGGTCCACATGCTCATACAGTGTAACCAGATCTGTGTAACCAGAAAGATCCTGCAGGAATGACGGAGAGTGGCTTCTGGCTCTCTGTCATAAAATACATGGTGGCTTCCACCTTGCTCTGTCTCTTGCATCACTTGAGAGACAGCTGTTAACAAGGAACCTCATGCAGCCCTACGGAGAAAGCCACGCTGTAGGGGCTGAGTCTTCCTGCCAGGAGCCAGCAGTAATTTGCCATCCTTGTGAGTGAGTGACCTTGGAAGCAGATCCTCTAGTCCCTCAAGGGACAAATGGCAATGGAGCCAACATCAGGGCTGCAATCTCACAAGAGACCTGAGCCAGACCCAGTCAGCTAAGCCATCCCTGAATTTCTGACCCACGCTAACTGTGAGCTGATAAACATCTGTGGTCATTTGACAGGGCTTACTGGGGATTTAACCCAGGGATGCTTTACCACTGAGCTACACCCCCAGCCTTTTAATTTGTTTTGTTTTTTTTTTTTTTTTTTGGTACCGGGGATTGAACATTGAACTCAGGGGCATTCGACCCCTGGGCCACATCCCCAGTCCTTTTTTGTATTTTATTAGAGACAGGGTTTCACTGAGTTGCTAAGTGCCTCGCCATTGCTGAGGCTGGCTTTGAACTCGTGATCCTCCTGCCTCAGCCTCCCAAGTGCTGGGATTACAGGCGTGCGCCACCGCGCCCGGCTTGTTTTGTTTTTGAAATAGGATCTTGTTAAATTGCCCAGGGCCTTGCTAAATTGCTGAGGCCGGCCTTGAACTTGGGATCCTCCTGCTTCAGCCTCCAGAGCTGCTGGGATGACAGCATGTACCACCGACCACTGTGCCGGGCTAAGGCACTAATTTGAGAATGATCTCTTATACAGAATATGTAATCAACAGAGTATACATGTATATACACATATTGGCCACTCAGGTGTGTGTATATACATACATACAACCATGAAAAAGTGCCTAAAGATAATCACAAAATGTAGGCAGTAGTTATCTGGACAATGGGATTGCAAGTGATTTTGCTTTCTTTACTCTTTTCTGGACTCTATTTTGTTTTTTTTACAGTTAATACATATTCATTTTCAGCATTTTTCATAATTAGACAAAAGTATATAAAACTACTCTAATTGCTTCATTTTCAGCGGGGAGCCATTTAAACATTCCTCCTCCCACTATGTGACAAGACCACCTTTCTCACCTGCCAAATGTTCTCAGGGTACTCCCATCAGGAACCTGGCCAGCACTGACCTCCCAGGGGAAGTAATAGATACCAGGTCTGGGCAGCATTGTTGGTTCCTGTAAGCAAATAGGATGGATTTTTGAAGTCTCCTGATAAACCAAGCAGAACACAAGACAGATCCAGAGATGCAACAACACCTAGGAGACTAGTTCTAGTGGGGAGAGAGATACAATTAAAAACAGTTTTGAGCCAGGCGTGGTGGCACACACCAGTAGTCCCAGCAATTTGAGAGGAGGAGGCAGGAGGATCACAAGTTCAAAGTCAGCACCAGCAACTTAGTGAGACCCTGTTTCAAAATAAAACATAAAAAGGGCTGGGAAGCCGGGTGTGGTGGTGCATGTCTGTAATCCCAGCACCTCTGGAGGCTGAGGCAGGAGGATTGCGAGTTCAAAGCCAGCCTCAGCAAAAGTGAGGCACTAAGCAAATCTGTGAGACCCTGTCTCTAAATAAAATACAAAATAGGGCTGGGGATGTGACTCAGTGGTTGAGTGCCCCTGAGTTCAAAACCCAGTACCCCCAAAATAAATAAATAAATATCAATTTCACTAAAAAGGCGGGGGGCTGGGGATGTGGCTCAGTAGTTAAGCACCCCTGGCCCTGGTACAAAAAAAATTTTTTTGAGCCAGGCGTGGTGGCGCACGCCTGTAATCACAGCACTTTGGGAAGCTGAGGCAGGAGGATCGCGAGTTCAAAGCCAGCCTCAGCAATGGCGAGGCACTTAGTAACTCAGTGAGACCCTGTCTCTAATAAAATACAAAAAAGGGCTGGGGATGTGGCCCAGTGATCAAATGCCCCTGAGTTCAATCCCTGGTACCAAAAAAAAAAAAAAAAAAAATTTTTTTTTTGATAGGTTATAAATTCACATAAAACACACACACACACACACACACACACACACAGACCATGTGGAGAAGTACTGCTTCCTACTCTGATCTCAATGCAACCCATTCCCCAGTAATGCCAAAAAGCATGGGTCTGACAATATTTCTAGCTTCCCAGGCTAGACGATGTCTGTTGCAGCTATAACAAGTTTCCTTATACTAGGTTTTCTTTCAAATGTTCGGGAACTGGCTGGGCCTGGTGGCACATGTCTGTAATCCCAGCAATTTGGGAGGCTGAGGCAGGAGGATTGCAAATCCAAGGCCAGCCTCAGCAATTTAGCAAGACCCTGTCTCAAAATTAAAAAAAAAAAAAAAAATTAGGGGCTGGGATTGTGGCTCAGCGATGGAGCGCTCGCCTGGCGCGTGCGCGGCCCGGGTTCGATCCTCAGCACCACGTAAACATAAAAAATGCATTGCATTGTGTACAACTAAAGCAAATAAATAAATTTAAAAAAATTAATAGAGGGTTGGGGATGGGCTTAGTGGTAGAGCACCCTGGGTACAATCCCCAGTACCATAAAATAAAATAAAATGTTAGAGAACTGGGGATTCAAGGATAATTAATTGCTCAATGACAAATGAATCCTGAAAGCAAGAGCTTTCAACTATTTCTGGATAGGACAAGCACAGAGAGATGGGAATGAAGACAGTCGATAATAAAATAACCCTAAAAACCCTGTAGAAAACAGATGACACAGCCTTTGTCCAGAAGTTAAATATAACCTAGAATCTTGCACAATTGGGCAGTGTTGCAAGTCAATGTGCAATGGACGTTTTGAGATGCTGCCAAGAACAGGCTTGGTTTGTGCAGCTCAGGAGCGACTGGCTGAGTCCCAGCTGACCCCATTCCCCTAACTGTGCATGAATTGCTGTGGCCAGTGAGCAGAATTGCCAGTCACCAGACATGAAACAGTCCCCTAATCACCTCTGGCATGACCGAGAAGCAAAAATTGAAAGAAAACAAAAGACAACCAAGGAGAGAAAAAACAGAGCAGTGGTCCATTAGGGATCATGGGGGACAATCTCCTTCAGTCCAGCAAAAAGCTGACGTGTGATGGCTGTGGTGGCACATGACTATAATTCCATCTACTTGGGAGAATAGGTAGGGGGATTTTAGCCCGGGCAACTTTGTGAGAGCCTGGATCATAATAAAAAAACTAAAAAATAAAATAAAATTTTAAAAAGGGCTGGGTATATAGCTCAGTGATAGAGACCCTCTGGGTTTAGTCCACAGTCCTGGAAAAATAAAATAAAAAGTGGAATAGGCGTGTAGCTCAGTGGTAAAATGACCCTGGGTTCAAACCCCAGGACTATTAAAAAAATAGTTTTTTTTTGTAGATGGACATAATATCTTTATTTTATTCATTTATTTTTATGTGGTACTGAGGATCAAACCCAATGCCTCGCACATGCTAGGCAAGCACTGAGCCCCAGCCCCAGCACACACAGAGTTTTATTTAGGAAATTAGATACATATTCAACGAATTAGAGCAATCTTGAAAGATACCTTTGGGATAAAGTAAAAAATACACATTCAAGGGAGAATGTGGACTATCTTCAGAGGAGAGACAGCCCTATGCCTTTATTTATTTATATTTTTGGTAATGGGGTCTTTTTTCTTTTCTTTTCTGTTTTAGAACTGGGGATCAAATCCAGGGCTTTGCATATGCAAGGCAAGTTGACACTGAGCTACATCCCAGCCCAGTTTTTGGTACTGGGATTGATCCTGAGTGCTTTACCACTGAGCTATCTCCTTCTTAATTTTTTTTTAATATTCATTTTTTTAGTTTTAGGTGGACACTGTGTCTTTTTTTTTTTTTTTTCTTTTTTTTTTCTTTTTTTTTTTTTTTGGTACCAGGTATTGAACTCAGGGGCACTCGACCACTGGGACACATCCCCAGCCCTTTTTTGTATTTTATTAGAGACAGGGTCTCACTGAGTTGCTGAAGTGCCTCGCCATTGCTGAGGCTGGCTTTGAACTCACGATCCTCCTGCCTCAGCCTCCCAAGTGCTGGGATTACAGGCGTGCGCCACCGCGCCCAGCTTGGACACTATATCTTTATTTTATCTTTATCTGGTGCTGAGGATTGAACCCAGTGCCCCATGCATGCTAGGTGAATGCTGTACCACTGAGCCACAACCTCAGGCCCCTTAATTTTTATTTCGAGACAGGGTCTCACTAAGTTGCCCAGGCTGGCCTCAAACTTATGATCCTCCTGCCTCAGCCTCCCAAGTAGCTGGGATTATACATGTGCACCACCATGCCTAGCTGTGCCTTTAAAAATTTTGTAATTACTACAATAAAGACAGATTTGGGGACAAATTATCAATGGATGCTAAAAATACTATGAAAGTCTGATAAGAAATTGGTCTCAGTGTATCTCCCTGTGGACTCTTTATTAATTACAAAGGGAAAAAGGATGCACTTTATGGTTGAGAACTGCAGGAGCCCTGTTTGGGGATTGACTTGAATTGCGGTTGACTATGAGCCGTGGAGATTTGGGCTTTGTCGCCTCCCGTAGTCTCACGGGACTTGTTGCGAGATCTCGAGTGACTTGACCGAAATTGCTGATCGGGTCGGCGCCATTTTAGGGTGTGTTTTGGCGTGTGTTAGTCGTTGTTAGAACCAGAGAGAAAAGTTATCAGAATAAAAAGCTGTTTGTCTCCAGTTTGCTTCTGAAGTTTTTCCCGCGGCTCCGTTGCTCCAAGTGCTTCAGGCGGCAACAGGTGGCGGCCCGTACGGGGAACTTCGGAGCGGACAGGTAAGAACTGAAAGGTCTCTAAAGATGGGTTCGAATATAACTGAATCCCAAGTGATAGAGGCTATGCAAAGACTCCTTGATATACCTGACTCTGTTCTCAGTGAGGAGTATATAGACAAAAGTGAAAGTGATCAAAAAAGTGTAGATTCCACTGGTCCAACTGAGACCAGTAAAGAGAGTATTAGAAGAGACCCAAAAATGACAAAAATCCAAGCTATTAAAGCTATTCGGGAGTTATTGGCGAAAGCTGAAGGATACTTGCTCTCACTGGAACCTGGGCCTCAGGATATTGCTGTCAGTGAAATTAGCAGTGGTGAGGAATCTAGTAAAAGTGATCCTGAGAAAATGAGGAAAAAGAAACTAAAAAAGACCGAGAAAAAGGACGGTCAGGTAGAGGAGCCACTTGTGTCCTCTACTCCCCCATGGGTGGAATCCATTACAGAAAATATGAAGGGTATTACTAGGCATTTGCATACCCTAGAAACAGAAATAAAAAGTCTTTCTGATTGCTTATGCGCTCTCGAGGACAACTCACAGATACATTGGGAACCGCCAGCATTTGAAAAGAAAAATGGACAGAGTGTCCATCAGTCAGTAGATTTCAAAACAATAAAAAATCTCAAAGAGGCAGTAATGACTTATGGGCCCCAAGCTCCTTTCACGTTGAGTATGCTGGAGTCCCTTAACACCTTTACCTTAACCCCCTCAGACTGGAAAAGTCTATGTAAAGCAACATTAAGCGGGGGGCAATTCTTGGTTTGGCGATCGCAATTCCAAGAACTTTGTATAGAAACAGCTAAAAGAAACGCGGCTGCAGGGTTTGAAAACTATAATATAGACATGCTCACAGGAGAAGGGCAATTCGCAGACTTACAGGCTCAAACAGATTATGACCCAGATGTATATGCTCAGATAAATGCAGCTGCCTTAGAGGCATGGAAAACTGTACAAGGACCTGGGGATCTACAAGGTAGCTTGTCAAAAGTGATTCAAGGACCAAATGAGCCGTATGCTGACTTTGCTGATCGACTTTTGAGAACTGCAGGTAGTGTGTTTGCAGATGTTGACCAAGCTATGCCATTAGTTGTTCAATTAGCTTATGAAAATGCAAATAAATGGTGCCAAGCAGCCATTAGGCCATGGAGAACTAAAAAGGATCTTTCAGTATATATACAACTATGTAAAGATATAAATGACGCCTTTGTCACAGGAAATGTGATTGCAGCCTCAATGAGAGGTGCTTCCTCTCGAAATTTCACAAAGGCTAAACGTAGATATTATAATCAATCAGGATATTCCAGGCAAAATTATCATAATCAATCAGGCAATTCTAGGCAAAATCCCAAAAGAGAAATAAGACCAAGCTCATACCGTGCTCCAGGCCGCTGCCCCAGGTGTAAAAAGGGAAATCATTGGGCCAATAAATGCCATTCAAAATTTGACATCCATGGAAATCCTTTGTTCAGGAATTCAAAAAACGGGGCACGGGGCCCAATACCCCGGGGCCCACAAATGTACGGGGCATTGCAGAAGGAGTATCCTCAAGCATCCACTCAGATGTTTCCCCGACACAATCCCTACTACCCATCCACTCCCTCGCCAGAGGAACAAGAGGAAATGCAGGATTAGACCTCTGTTCCACCGCCCGAATAGTGTTAACACCTGAAATGGGGGTTCAACTGATTCCCACAGGAGTCAGGGGACCTCTTCCCTCAGGGACTGTAGGACTTATTATCGGGTGTAGTCCTAAAAGCTTATTAGGTTTGCAAGTGACCCCAGGTGTAATAAACTCAGACTACAAAGGGGAAATAAAAAATAATGCTTAGCTCACCCCAAGTATAACTTCTGTTAATCAAGGAGATAGAATTGCTCAGTTGCTTCTCCTTCCCAATTTACATAATTCATTTAAAATGGGTATGCCTCAAGAAGGGAACAATAGAGGATTTTGTTCCACTGACTCAAGTCCCATGGCTTGCTGGGTTCGAGACTGTTCAAGGAGGCCTATGAGTAAAATAAAAATCCAAGGAATAGAAATGGAGGGATTAATAGATACTGGAGCTGACTCTTCCATTATTAATTTCCGCCAATGGCCCAAGCACTGGCCTCTGCAAAAAGCTTCAACCAGTTTAAGAGGCTTGGGATATAACAACCTCCCAGATAAAAGTGCGGTAATTTTAAAATGGGAGGATGATGAAGGCCATAAAGGAACATTTCAGCCTTATGTTTTACCTAATCTACCGGTTACTTTATGGGGAAGAGATATTTTGGAACAAATGGGAGTACACCTTGCAACCAAGCCTGCAGATGTTAAATGTGAAAACCTACAGGGTAATCTTAACCCTAAAAGAACACATTATCAAAAAGTACAGAATAATCTTAACCCTAAAAGTAATCATTATCATAAAGGAAAAAGATATTTTTTTTCGGGGCCACTGAGAAAATAATTTTGAAAATACCATGGCTTTCTGATAAGCCAGTGTGGGTCCCTCAGTGGCCCCTATCTAAAGAGAAATTACAAGCGGCCCACCTACTAGTTCAGGAACAATTAGAAGCAGGACATATAGAACCTTCCACCTCTCCCTGGAATTCCCCCATATTTGTGATCAAGAAAAAGTCAGGAAAATGGCGATTGTTACATGATCTTAGACAAATTAATAAAACCATGCAAGTTATGGGCCCTACTCAACCTGGACTTCCTAGTCCCGTAGCTATTCCAAAAAATTTCCATCTTATTACTCTTGATATAAAGGATTGCTTCTTTTCTATTCCCCTACATCCTCTGGACGCCCCCAGATTTGCTTTTTCCGTTCCTTCTATGAACAATAATGGCCCTGATCAGAGATATCAATGGAAGGTTTTACCACAGGGAATGGCTAATAGCCCCACCATATGCCAAATATATGTGGACAAGGCTATCCAACCCATTAAAAATAAATATCCAAACCTCATGTGTCTACATTATATGGATGATATTTTATTGGCCCACCCTAATCAAAAAATCTTATTTAATATATTCAGTGATGTGGTAGAAAATTTAAAAAAATATGGATTATATATAGCAGAAGAAAAAGTTCAAACCAGATCTCCCATATTATATTTAGGATTTAAAATCATGGATACTTTTGTTAGACCCCAAAAAATTCTAATAAATAAAGAACATTTGACCACCCTCAATAATTTCCAAAAACTACTGGGAGACATTAATTGGCTTCGCCCTACACTAAATCTCACTACTGGCCAACTAAAACCTTTATTTGACATCCTTCGCGGAGATCCTCATCCATCTTCACCACGAACATTGACTCCTGATGCTAGGAAAGCTTTAAAGTTAGTAGAAAAAGCCATCGAAGGAGCTCATTGTGATAGATTTGATTTAACTCAACCGCTGATGTTGATTATTATTTCTTCACAATATACACCCACAGGAGTATTTTGGCAACAAGGGCCTTTATTATGGATACATTTGCCCGTCTCTCCTAAAAGTATAATTGAATCTTATACCTCCATGGTGGCTAAACTTATTCTTCAAGGACTTAAGACTTCTACTAAAATATTTGGCATTCACCCTGCTACTATTATTACTCCCTATTCATCATCACAGATTGAATATTTATGCTTCAATGATAATGATTGGGCTATAGCTAAATGCTCTACTTCTGCAAATTTTAATAATCATCTTCCTAAGTCCCCTATATTATCTTTTTGTATTAATCATCCTATTATATTTCCACAGGTAATAAAAAATCAACCTATTCCTAAGGCATTTAATGTATTTACAGATGGGTCCTCAAATGGTACTGCTACAGTAGTCACTAAAAAAGAAAATATGACTTACATAACTGCACACAAATCAACTCAACTAGTGGAATTGGAAGCTGTGGTAAGAGCTCTGGAAAATTTTAGGGACCAACCCGTAAACATTTTTTCAGATAGCCACTATGTTGTACAAGCCGTCCCAAAATTAGAGTTAGCAGGACCAATAGCACCTCATACTCCAGCCTTTAAATTGTTTTATCAAATACAAAAACTTTTGTGGGCAAGAAAAGAACCTCTATTCGTAGGCCATATTAGAGCACATACTAATTTGCCTGGTCCCCTCCATGAAGGTAATCAAAAAGCTGATGAACTTACAAAAACAGTAATTATACTTTCAGCGCTACAACAAGCTACTTTATTTCACTCCCAGTTTCATGTCAACAGCACCACCTTGCAACGTAGGTTTAAAATCACAAAGGAGCAAGCCAGAACAATTGTAAAAGATTGTAAATCTTGTATGACACATTTGCCCAATCCTCATTTCGGAGTTAACCCTAGAGGATTAATGCCCAATCATTTGTGGCAGATGGATGTTACTCATGAGCCAAGTTTTGGAAAATTGCGATTTATTCATGTGACCATAGATACATGTTCAGGCATGATTTTTGCTTCCTTACATTCTGGAGAAAAAGTTAAAGATGTTACATCTCATTGTTTGCAAGCTTTTGCTGCATTGGGCATCCCCAAAATGCTTAAAACAGATAATGGCCCCGCATATACGTCCTTATCTTTCAAACAGTTTTGTGCAAAATTCAATATATCCCATAAAACAGGCATCCCATACAATCCTCAGGGTCAGGGCATTATTGAAAGAGCAAACCGAACACTGAAAATTATGTTATTAAAACAAAAAGAAGGAAATTGGAAAAATCCTAAGGACAGATTGGCAGTTGCCCTGTTTACCTTAAATTTTTTAACTTTAGACTCTAATGGTTATTCTGCTGGAGACAGACATTGGAATCCACACCAACAACATAAACCTTTGGTTTACTGGAAGGATGTTCTTTCAGGTACATGGAAGGGTCCAGATCCAGTATTAATTTGGGGAAGAGGATCTGTTTGTGTTTTTCCAAAAGACGAATCCTCTCCAATATGGATACCATCTAGATTAATAAAACAGGTACCACATCAAAATGATCAAGATGAAGTTATTGAAGAATCAAGATTAATAAAAAAGGTACAAAATCAAGAGGACCAAGATGAAGGTATAGAATGATTCCCTCAAAAGAGTCCTTCAAAATATTTCACAACTCAAGAGTCATTCCTCCCGGCCGGGACAAGGAGATCTCTCTTTAGTGTGCACACAATTGTATTTTTTTTTTCCTTTTTATACATGTCTTTATGTCTGTACATTTGTCTACATTTCATGTTAATGTGACGTCACAAATATATGTTTGTATGTTTGTTCGTCTGTGCAGTGTGACGTCACAAAGAACAAAGCGCTTATGAAAAAGAAAATATATATATATATGGATCCAAATAACTTTAATTCATTTTAGGTTAAGAGTATTCAATTTAGGTAAATAATTTTATAAATGAAGGTACTTTCAATTTTGATTTATAGGTGTCCCTGGGACTTCTCTTTAGCAAACAATATGACTAGTGCTATATAACCTGATATTTTGGTGTTTTGACTTAAGATTGTTTATTTGTTATTAACTTCATTTGTTTAATAGCTCATTAATTTCAATTATCTCAACAGGTAAAAGATTGCTCTGTATACAGAGACTCAAGGGTTCCAGCTAACAAATTATTTCTCTAAAGTGCCTTTACCTTTTCTTTAATCTATCTTTAATGCAGTAATTACCCTCAGTCTTTCTTTGTTTTGTTCTAAATATTACATTTTTCCAACTTATGTTTGTAGAAGCTCAACCAGCGATGTGTGTGAACAAAAATCAACTTTAATTTTCTAATCTAATTATTCTATTTTGTAGTTTGACAACTCGCCTCTTGACTCAGTGCTGCAATAGCACTGCCTTTCCTTTAATAATTGATGCTTGAGTTTCTAGGTAGCGGGCCCTGAAGATTTGCCGGTGGCATTGTCTAAACATAAAAAAGACGTCTGCTGCTACAGCTGCAGGGATCGCGGCCGCCGCAAGCATCCCTGCTGCTCAAACATCAAACAACCTCACCAACAGTGTGGCCTCTGCTCTACATGCATGGGGCCTCCTACATCAACATGAACCTTAGCAAATACAGCTGTTGTGAACCTCCTGATAAATACTGAGCAAGGCACATCACTTCTGTTGTATTCCTGCCAGTGTGTCACCTGAATGTAAGGAATAAGAGCCAAGTCTGAGTTGAGGGACACTGTAGGAAACAAACTTATTACAATTCAGAAGCGCAACAGTCACAGCAGACAGAGTGCTGCAGGTAGGAGAGATGAAAATAACATGACAACCATATGGACTGCATTGGGTCCTCCCAAACCCAGTGGAGAACTCTCAGGACCTCAGAATGTGCCCTTCGTGTGAGACAAGGTCTTTGCAGAGGTCCTCAGAATGGTCCTAGCTCAACATGAGCAGTGTCATAAAAAGGGACAATCTGGATATAGAAACAGACACAATACCAGGAGAAGGCCAAATGAAAATGAAGGCAGAGGGGGGTTGATGCGAAGACAGGCCAAGGGACGCCAAGGATTACCAGCAAACCACCAGATGCTGGGGCTGAGAATGTAGCTCAGTGGTACAGTGTTTGCCTGGCATGTACGAGGCCCTGGGTTCAAATCCTAGCACCACACAAACACACACACACACACAAAATCACATCATCGGAAGCCTTTTAAAGGGGAGGCCTGGAACGGATTCTCTCTCACAGCCTCAGAGGAACCCACTCTGGACAGCTTGATCCCAGACTTCTGGCCTCCAGAACGGAGGCAATAACTTCTGCTGTTTAAGCCCCACAGTCTGTAGCGCTTGGTTGCAACATCCCTAGGACATGAATACCACTGAATATCATTTATGACGCTGGATTGGATCTTAGGCTGGAGAAAAAAAAATCGTGGTAAAGGTCATTACTGGACAATTATAAAACCATTTCTAAGAATGCAGATCAGATCATAGTATTGTCTCCATGTGAAATTATCTTGGCAGTTCTGTTGGTGACCTTGCTCTTAGGAAATGAACACCAGTTCTTAAAAGTAAAGGATCAGGATTTCTGTCTTGTTTTCTCAAATGGTTCAGAAAACAAAAAGCAAGTCAACAAGAGTTGACCCAGCAGCTATGGCAAAAATTATCTAGTAGATCTGGGTGAAAGGTATGTTGATTCTTTGTTCTTCAATTCTTGTACAAGTTCGAAAATATTTCACAATCAAAAGACAAAGCTCACCAGGATCCAGCTCTCTGATTAAGCTACTCTACTTAGTGCTGAGTAACTATCATCATCACCTCCAGAGTGTCAAAGGACAAAACTACAACAGTGTAAAGATGTCCACTGGCTTTATTTTCCATTCTAGAATCAGGCAATGCTGCACTCCACGGCATAAAATAAGTGTTCCAGTGAGCTGGGCAGCAGAGGTAGGCTGCAAAAAGACAGAAGCAGAGAGGGGCTGGGAAAAGAAGGGGCTAGAAGAACAGAAAGGACTGGTCATTTCAAAATTACTTTCCTCCTAAGGCAGGGACAGGGAGACAGAACAAGATAATCATAGTTGAGGGGTTAACTTCAAGGTTACTTTTTGTAAGGATTAAAGGATTAAGGGAACTAAGGATTAAGATAAGGGGAATGTCATGCTAATGGCCTGTTTGGGAAATTTGGCTGTTGACCTCATTCTCCTGATTTCAGATGGTCAGGAAACAATTCAGTTTCCATCCAGTGATGCAAACCTTTAGCATGGGTGACTCCATGTTGATATTTGGTCTGGCCTGTCGGGCCCCAGTGCAGGAGTCAGAATTGTGGCCTCCTGTAATTTTTATTTAACAAGAACAATCAACTTTCTAGATATTAGGACTGGAAGAGTCTTGTTGAACACCTACTGCAGGACAGGGGACCTTTGCACTGACCCATTTTCTTTTTTAAATTTTGTTGTTTTTTTCTGTTTTATTTTATTGTACACTGACCATTTATTTTCTTCTTCTTCCTCCTCCTCCTCCTTCCTCTTCCTCTTTCTCCTCTTCTTCTTCCTCCTCCTCCTCCTCTACCTCCTCCTCCTTCTTCTTTTTTTCTTCTTTGCAATACCAGAACTGAACCCAGGGGTGCTCTGCCACTGAGCTACATCTCCGTACCTTTTTGTTTTGAGGCAGGGTCTTGCTTAGTTGCCCATGCTGGCCTCAAATTTGTGATCCTCCTGCCTTAGCCTCCCAAGTCGCTGGAATCACACTGACCCATATTCTTTTTTTTTTTTTTTTTTAATATTTATTTATTTGCTTTAGCTGTACACAATGCGTTTATTTGTACGTGGTGCTGAGGATCGAACCCGGGCCGCGCACGTGCTAGGCGAGCGCTCTACCGCTGAGCCACAACCCCAGCCCCTGACCCATATTCTTAACATGAACAATCACAGATTACCAGATCTGGGGAAAATTGAAACGTGAAACACAAACGCTGATCAAATGAAGAGCAAAGCTGATCTAGGAGGAAATACAAACAGCACAGGGAATAGAAAAGGATTTCATTTTGAAATTTTTTTGTGGTCCTGGGGGTGTTGTATTTACATTCCTGATAACTATACATGTTAAAAATTTAAATTATCATCTTCATGGTATACATTGACATGTTCCAGATGCTGCAACATTTATTCAGTACTCATGTTGTTTTCTCTCATAAAAGCTCCCATCCCTGTTGACTTTACAACCTTCCCCAGACTTCAAAGTAAAATCTATCCTTCATTAGACATCAGCTATGGACGTGCCAAGATTACATCCTGCCTGACCCAAGTAGACTCACTGCTTCATTTTCATTAACACCCGGTTCTTGGGTATATTTCTCCCCTCCCCAGGACACGGGATCAGTCTCCCTTGTCCCAAAGTGGACAGGCCCCTTCCAGGTTGTGCTGTGCACACCCACAGCTGCTAAGCTTTGTGAAACCTCAGGGAATTTGACTTCTTGGATTCATATTTCCAGACTGAAACCAGCTGCTCAACCAACTGAAGATCCACAGAAGGATGACAAACAACTACTTCAGTATACTTGCTCTCCCAGTCCCACCGATCCCCTAAAAATTTGTTTCTCTCACGTCCCCAATACTGACTCAAAATAATATTTTCTGTTTTTCTCGTTTTGAACCTTTAACCAGCTTTTTCTCAGGGACTATCAACTATTGAAAAAAGCCAGTGGATGACTTTCCAACCAGAGATGACTTACACTCTTCGTTAGCCGAGGCCTGCCCCTATGCTGCCACCAGATGCTCATTATGATACGCCTCACACTCTCCACTGGCCTCTTCACCGAAAGTCCCACCTGGTGGAAAACATGCCTATGGACAATGATCCATCTCACCTTCTTTCCCTTTGTTGCTTCCATAATAGTGTTACCTGTAAACTCGCAAGGCCTACAATTTCTACATGCTCTTCGAGAAGATAGCCTGCTGACTCCCTCAGTGATGTTCAGCAGAAGCCTGGCTTGACACCCTCACCGACCTATGGCTTCAAGGAAACTTCATCCATCCCATACCTGGACAGATTCATCTTTTCCACGCCTACCTCCTGGGAATTCTTTCCACCCTCGAGCCTGACCTGCCTGCCCACATCTCCTCCCCTCATAGCACCCCGCATTACCCCACTTCAGCCTGAAGAAGCCAGATTGAAACACAACGCCCCACTTCCTAAGAAAGCGAAAAGGCGGGAATGTTGGATTCCAGGCAGGGAGGCCACACCTCCCCAAGTACTTTGTGAAAAGACTACATCTCCCAGGTGCCTCAGGCTGGTCAGGCCACCAGGTGCCCTAGCCACCACCTCCTGACCTCCGGCAGCCTATGGAAGCACGGACTCGCTCCAGGGTTTCTCTGACCACCAGTTCGCTATTTAAGCCTGCCCCGGACTGAAACCGCCCCTGTTCTCCCTTGTTCCTTGTTCTTGTTCTTCCCTTGCTCTCCACGTCTCCCTACCCTTCCGCGTGGTCCCTAATAAACCCCCTTTTATTAAAAGGGCGTTCCCGGCCCTAGGTTAACTTTGTCTAATCTCTAACACTGGGATTGAACCCACAGGTACCCTACCATGGAGCTACACCCCCAGTCTTTAATTTTTCAGTTTGAGACAGGATCCAATTAAGTTGTAGAGGCTGGACTCAAACTGAGGATCCTCCTGCCTCAGCTTCTGGGATTACAGCAGTGTGCCTCCAGAGCCACAGCCCCCCCACGCCCAGCAGTCCTCTTGTTTTTATTTTATTTATTTTTATTTATTTATTTTAAATATTTATTTATTTTGCTTTAATTGTACACAATGCATTTATGTTTACATGGTGCTGAGGATCGAACCCGGACCGCGCACGTGCTAGGCGAGCGCTCTGCCGCATGCCACAACCCCAGACCCCCTCTTGTTTTTAAATACCACCTCCGATCCTGTCCCTCACAGTCCCTGAAAGTGTCACCGTGCTCCATTTGCTTAAACCTAGGATCATTCTAGATGCCTCCCTTCCTCTCGTGACCTCATCCAATCCACACCACTTCCTGTCAGCTCTATCCAAGCCAGAGAGTGAGGTCGCTCCCTTCACTCTGTCTCCATGGTCATCAGCCCCATCCAAGCCTTTACCAACCTTGTAACTAGGCTTGTCCTTTCTACTTTCATCCTGCTACAGTTCATTCTCTGCACAACAACCACAGCAATGTTTTAAACTGGAAAAAAAAAAAAATGCTGTAGGGAGTATTTTTGGCCAAAACCTCAAGTCTGAGTCTAACAGAGCCTCCAGATGTTAACCAACAAGGTACAGAAAGTTCAGAAACAGGGATACGTCAAAGATGCCACAGAGAGGGGAAAAATGCGCATTGTGGGAAATTCCACAGGAAAAAGGGATCTGGTTTCTTCAAAAAATAAATTGAAGGAAAAAAAAAAAAAGATGTACAGGAGAAAACTACATACTGTCAACTTGTGGACCTTGCGTGGACCCAGATTTGAACAAAGCAACCTTCCCACATCTTTTCACGGAGGAAACTTGATAATTGATCAGGTCTGTGATGACATTAAGGAACTTTAGTTAAGATTTCCAAATGTGATAACTATTTTTTTTTTTTTTTTTTTTTTGGTACTGGGGATTGAACTCAGGGGCACTTGACCACTGGGCCACATCCCCAGCCTTTTTTTGTATGTTATTAGAGACAGGGTCTCACTGAGTTGCTAAGTGCCTCACCATTGATGAGGCTGGCTTTGAACTCAGGATCCTCCTGCCTCAGCCTCCCAAGTGCTGGGATTACAGGCGTGCGACACCGTGCCCGGCTAAATGTGATAACTATCAAAATAAAAATAAATATAACATACTAAATCTATTTATGGACAACACACAGAACTTGCTTAAAATTAATGTGGTAGCAGCTGGTTGGAGGTGTAGTTGATCATGGTGGAACCCGGGTACAGAGTACATGCGGAGTTCTCCGTAGTATTCCCCCTTCCTCTGTACCAGTTTAAACATGTCAATCAGACCACATGACTCCCTGTTGAAAATCTATGAGAGGTGCCCGATGATAACTATGAGAATCGAAAGCCTTTACCTTGGCTGTAATACCACGTGGGGTCCACTCCTGCTCTACCTTTCTGCCTTCCCCTTCCTCGGGCTCATACTTCAGGACCTGGACCTGCACATTCCTTGGCTGGTTCCTTTTCTTTCAGGTCCCAGTTCAAACACCTCTTCCTTGGTAAGGCCTTCCCTGTCCACCCCATCTAAACTAGTATTCTCCCATACCCCACTCTACCCTCACCTTGATTTATTTTCGTTAGTTTACTAAACAATTGGATTTCAAACAGCATGTTTTTTTTTAAACTGTCTTTTTAAAAAAAATATTTATTTATTTACTTTAGTTGTACACAATGCAATGCATTTATGTTTACGTGGTGCTGAGGATCGAACCTGGGCCGCGCACGTGCGAGGCGAGCACTCTGCCGCTGAGCCACAACCCCAGCCCAGCATGTTTTTTTTTTTTTTTTTTAATATTTATTTATTTGCTTGAGTTGTACACAATGTGTTTATTTGTATGTGGTGCTGAGGATCGAACCCGGGCCGCGCACGTGCCAGGCGAGCGCTCCACCGCTGAGCCACAATCCCAGCCCCAGCAGCATGGTTTTTTAAATTTGCTTAAAGCCCATGTCACCCACTAGACTGCAGCTCTATGAGGGGGATTCCAAAGCCTTATTCCCTGCTGTATCCCCTGTGCCTCACACAGGGTCTGAGACATTATTAAATATTCATAGAATGGCTGAAGTGATTCATCAAGAGGAAAGCGAAAACCAAAACCACCTGTTCCCACACGCAGCCTGGACACTGAGAACCAAAGCTACACCTTAGTGTCTACAGGACTCTGCAGAACTCTACATTCCTTGGCACTTCTTTACTTTTTCTGAACTGTCTACCCAACAAATGGCTAGAGCATCAACAGCCATTCTGCATACTGAGATTCCTTCAATTCCCTCGACTTGCAGTCTCCAGTCATTTTAGACTATGGTCTTGCCCACTCATAATCAAGACCCAGCACTGAAAGACCCACCTTAAATCAATCTTTCAAATCTCAATAAATTTTGACCTTGCCATCCCCTCTGAGACACTGCCAAAGTCTTGCCAGGTAGTAGTGCTCCCCCTTTACCCAGTAAGCAATAAACTCAGCTTTATCTTATCAGCAGCTTGTTTTGATTATATTTGTAGTGCCAGCTTTTTCTTTCTTTCTTTTCTTTTTTTAATTTTTGTACTGGGGATTGATTCCAGTGGCACTTTACCACTGAGTTACATCCCAGCCCTTTTTTGTTGTTGTTGCTGTTGTTTTGAAATCTTTTTTAAAAAACATCTTTATTTATTCATTTATTTTTTTTTTTTATTTTTTTTTATTTTTTTATTTTTTTGGTACTGGGGATTGAACTCAGGGGCACTCAACCACTGGGTCACATCCCCAGCCCTTTTTTTGTATTTTATTTAGAGACAGGGTCTCACTGAGTTACTAAGTGCCTCGCCATTGCTGAGGCTGGCTTTGAACTCGCGATCCTCCTGCCTCAGCCTCCCAAAGTGCTGGGATTACAGGCGTGCGCCACCGCGCCCGGCATTTATTCATTTATTTTTATGTGGTGGTGAGGATCGAACCCAGTGCCTCACATGTGTGAGGCAAGCGCTCTACCACTGAGCTACAGCTCTAGCCCCCCCTTTTTTTTTTGTATTTTGAGACAAGGTCTCACTAAGTTGCTCAGGGCCTCACTAAATGGCTGAGGTTGGCCTCAAAACTGCTTCAGCCTTCCAAGTTGCCACCATAACCAGCAATGGATACCAATTTGTGTGTGTATGTGTGTGTGTGTGTGTGTGTGTGTGTGTGTGTGTGTATGCACGCACGTGCAGTGCTGGGGATTGAACCCAGGCCCTTGTGCATGTGAGGCAATCACTCTACCAACTGAGCTATATCCCCAGCCCAGAGGACAAACTTTTGACAGGAGTAATAAAATCAACAGGAACTTAGCAAAATAATGTTTAGTAAGGGAGGGGGGTATTAAATTCATTGACCTCAGGTAATAATGCCTTGCCCAGGTATATTGGGCCGGAGACAAAAGAAATCATCAACAATGATCTTGTCTTTATTTAACATTTGGATATTTTGTTCATTGTGGGCTTTTTCTTCATTTTGATTGTGGCGCTGGGGATGTAACTCAGTGATAGCGCACTTGCCTAGCATGCTGGAGGCCCTGGGTTCCATATTGCCAGCAAACACACACACAAACTGCATTACAATATTATTTATCTTGAGTATTGGCTTTAGAGACTCCTTAAAATTTGTATCCAAGGTGAATGCTAGTACCATATAAAAACTTAAGTATGGGCCGGGCGCGGTGGCGCATGCCTGTAATCCCAGCATTTGGGAGGCTGAGGCAGGAGGATCTGGAGTTCAAAGCCAGCCTCAGCAATGGCAAGGCACTTAGCAACTCGGTGAGACCCTATCTCTAATAAAATACAAAAAAGGGCTGGGGATGTGGCCCAGTGGTTGAGTGCCCTTGAGTTCAATCCCCATTACCAAAAAAAAAAAAAAAAAACTTATGTCGAAATTTACAAAAACAAATTAGGGAGAGGTAAAGTAAAGGGTTTGTGTAGTGTGCTACATCTTATCATGGCATGACCTCAAAAGGTAACTAAAACAAATGCAGAAATAATTTTTCTTGGGGTGGGAGTACTAGGAATTGAACTCAGGGACACTCGACCACATCCCCAGCCCTATTTTGTATTTTATTTAGAGACAGGGTCTCACTTGAGTTGCTTAGCACCTCGCTTTTCCTGAGGCTGCCTTTGAACTTGCGATCCTCCTGTCTCAGCCTCCCCAGCCGCTGGGATTACAGGCGTGTGCCACCTCATCCGTCCAGAAATAATTTAAGCATTTAATTTAGCAATCTTTTGAGCCATATGAACTAAAAGTGAAAAGTGGTTGCTTCTGATGATGGCGAACTCGTGCTTTCTATTGTGAATCCTATGATTTTTAGACACGTGCAGTTATCACTTTGTTGACGATAACAGCAGCGCAAACAAAAAAGTCTGGATCCCAAGACCTCTAAGAACTGCCCTTCATTTTAGGGAAACAACAACAAAAAGTCTGGCCTGACGCGGTGGCGCATGCATGTAATCCCAATGACCGGGGAGGCAGAGGCAGGAGGGTCACAAGTTCAAGGCCAGCTTCTGCAAGACCCAGTCTCAAAATAAATAAAGAAGGCTGGGGATGTAGCTCAGTGGTAAGAGCGCACCTGGGTTCAATCCCGAGTGCCAAACACAGACACGTACACACACACATCTAGCCTTAAAGGCAGGTCTCAAGAGAAGCATGCCTAGCTCTTAAACAAGGACCCTCTGCAAATCTGCACCCAGATCCATACAGCCCACGCTGGCTGCAAGCACACCACTATTTTAACAGAGGATAAAGAACCCGCTCCCCAATTGAACTTTGACGCCGTTCCTTTTTCTCCAATCTGGGAAGATTCTGGAACCCTAGGTCTTCCCCCTACAATTCCGCAAAGGCCTCCCACACTCTCTCCGCCTACAGGCCCCTGAGTCCCATTCTTCCACTTGTTTCCGGGGAGAGTTTAGCAAGAGAACCCAGAAGGGCGGGGCGGACGAGTCCCAGAGCGCAGGCGCAGTCCTCTGTTTTTTTTGTTGTCCCGCCCCTTCCCAAACCCCCAGCCAACCCGTTCCGGGCGTCGCCGGCTCTCAGGTTCCTTATTTCCGCTCCGCGCGATGACTGGACGCGAGAGAGGCGGGATACCGGAAGCGCTTAGCTCCCCCTTCCCGCCCCGGGCAATCTCTTGACCTTTTACCTGGGGCCGCGTGGCTAGGGGCCGGGAGCCCGGGATTCGTCCGCTTTGCGGGCGGTCCGGGCGCGGGCGTCGTCTTCTCCGACTCCGCCCGGACCGCCGAGGGTCACGCGCAGAGGGGCGGTGGTAAGGAAGAAGGGGCGGGCCGGGGCGGGCCGGGGCGGGCGGGGCGGGGACTCGCGACGTCTTGGGACTGCTCTTAGAGCCCCGCCGGCGCTGGAGTGCGGACACTGTCGCACCTGCACCACTGTCGCTGCCTCCTCCGTCTCTCACGCCGGCCGACACCATGAACCCGGACCTGCGCAGGGAGCGCGCCGCCGCCACCTTCAACCCCGAGCTGATCACACACATCCTGGACGG
Organism: Tamias sibiricus; assembly: GCA_025594165.1. Lineage (NCBI taxonomy): Eukaryota > Metazoa > Chordata > Mammalia > Rodentia > Sciuridae > Tamias > Tamias sibiricus. The sequence continues at coordinate 6,095,682 of CM046660.1, forward strand.
CAGCCCCGAGAACACCCGGCGCCGTCGAGAGATCGGTGAGGGCGGCGGGCCGGCCTCCCTTCTCTCGCGAGCAAGGCTGAGATGCCCTCGGAGAGGAGTGGGTGGCGCTGTGGGGCTTCGGGAGAGCCGAGACTCCCACTTGGAGGGACGGCCCGTGACAGGGGTTGGGGGTCTCGCCCTGCCCGAGATGTGCTTGCGATTCAAAGCTGCGGTAAATCAAGGAGGGTGGATTTCGCCGGGCGCGGTGGCGCACGCCAGTAATCCCCGCTACCCGGGAGGCTGAGGCCAGAGGATCGCAAGTTCGGGGGCAGCCTCAGCAATTTAGCAAGACCCGGTCTCAAAGGTTTTTTTTGTTTGTTTGTTTGTTTTTTTCATAAAGGGCCGGTGGTGCTGCTCAGTGTCAGAGCGACCTTGGGTTCAGTTCAATCCCTTTTACCGGGGGCGGGCCTTGGGGAAGAAATGTCTATCTTCCTCTTGATGTCCTTTAACTCCCTTGTAGAGAACCTGATTATGAACGACCCAGACTTCCAGCATGAAGACTATAACTTCCTCACTCGTAGCCAGCGTTACGAGGTGGCTGTCAAGAAGAGTGCTAGCATGGTGAAGAAGATGAGGGAGTTTGGCATCGCAGATCCTGAAGAAATCATGTGGTTTAAAAAGTAGGTATGCCTTAGCACAGGGCAAGTATTGTTAGCCCAGACTTTACAGCTGCAGACTCGTTAAGCCTTTTATCATCGTGCTTGGCATTTGAAGGCCCACACAGGCGTAGTTTTGTGCCATTTTAAAGTTGTACGTATGGAAAATAACGTGGTTACTTTTGTATTTAAGCCTTTGAGTGAAATGACATATTTATAGAATGCTGATAATGAGCAGAGAAGCTGGAGTTTTCATTCTCAAGAATCTTATTTTTCAAATTCTTTCCCAAGCATCTCAGTTTGGAGTGATTTAAATGCAGAAAGAGGTTGCTGTTTCTAAGAAGGAGACCTACTGAATTTCTGCGTTTGGAAAGGTTTTCAGTTGCAATACCAAACGTTGAAATATTTTGCAGTAGTAGCATTTTATTTTTATATGATAGTGTAGTTCTTGAGTTTAAAATAATGGAAACTGTGGGGATGGAAGAAGAACATTATTCCAACCTCAGTATGAATATGAAGTATTCTAAGAAACTAGCATTGTTGAATGTAGTGACAGGGTTTAAATGATTGTCTTGTGCAGAAAAATCTGCCTTGGTCCTCGTGCTGGAAGAGAGTATGTCCATTTCTCAGACCACCCGTTTTTGTTGCACTTTCTTTGGTTTTTAATTAGATAAAAAAATATGGACTTTTTGGCTTAGCCTAAATTAACACTCCAGATTGTTTTGGCTTATAGCATCTCTTACATGTCCAATTTATTTCTGGGCATCTCTTTGTTTAGGTTTCTCTGTTTTAGAGGAGCTCCAATATTTTCATCAGTAAAGATTAAATTTGGGGCTGGGAGTGTAGCTCGTGGTAGAGGCTTGCCTAGTATATGCACAAGGACCTGGGTTCAATCCACAGCATTGCAAACAAATAAGTTAAAAAGCTGAATGTGTAGCCGGGCGCGGTGGCACACGCCTGTAATCCCAGCACTTTGGGAGGCTGAGGCAGGAGGATTGCGAGTTCAAAGCCAGCCTCAGCAATGGCCTCAGCAATGGCGAGGCACTTAGCAACTCAGTGAGACCCTGTGTCTAAATAAATACAAAAAAAAAAAAAAAAAAAAAAAAGGGCTGGGGATGTGACCCAGTGGACGAGTGCCCCTGAGTTCAATCTCCAGTACCACACACACAAAAAAAAAGCTGAATGTGGTGGTGCACACCTGTAATCCAGTGATTTTGGAGACTGAGGCAGGAGGATTGCAAGTTCAAAGCCAGCCTCTGCAATTTGGTGAGACCCTAAGTAGCCTAGTAAGACCTTGTCTCAAAATAAAAAATAATGGTGGGGCTGGGGTTGTGGCTGAGGGTAGAGCGATTCCTACCATGCGTGAGGCACTGGGTTTGATCCTTGGCACCACATAAAAATAAAATAAAAATATTGCCGGGCGCGGTGGCGCACGCCTGTAATCCCAGCACTTTGGGAGGCTGAGGCAGGAGGATCACGAGTTCAAAGCCAGCCTCAGCAATGGCGAGGCACTTAGTAACTCAGTGAGACCCTGTCTCTAATAAAATACAAAAAAGGGCTGGGGATGTGGCCCAGTGGTCGAGTGCCCCTGAGTTCAATCCCCGGTACAAAAAAAAAAAAAAAAAAAAAAGTATGTGTCCACCTACAACTAAAAAATAAATGTTTAAAAAAAAAGTAACTGGGGATGCAGCTCAGTAGTAAAGGGCCCCTGGGTTCAATCCCTGTACCTAAAAAAAATAAATAAATAGATTAAATTTTGTGAATGTTGTGTTTCCAAGAATGAAGATATACCATCCCCCCAAACCAAAAGCCTAATGTTTTTTCTGATATGCAGATGCTAATTCACAATTGGTGGGGGTCAGGAAGAATAGAATTACTTTAGATTAGGTAGAGGAGAGTGAAGGTAAGGGAGGGGTGTGGGAGGGGATGATAGTAGAATAAATCAGACATAATTATCCTATGTACATATATAACTATATGACTGGTGGGATTCTACATCGTGTATAACCCGAAGAATGAGAAATTATACTTCATTATGTATGATGTATCAAAGTGCATTTTGTGATTTATAACTAATAAAAACAAATTAAAAAGTTATTATATAAAAAAATGAAGATATGAGAAACATGTTACAAGTACTACTTTTGTGTAGTAATGCTTCCCTATACTACTTCTCTAAGGCATTTAGCATGGATTTTCAACTTGGCTTAGTTATTGTGAAGCAAAAATGACCAATCTGGTCCTTAAAACTTTTCCCAGAACTACATTCAATTTGTTATTCAAAACTTTTTATTTTTGGTATCACAAATTGAAGTATTTACCAATTGGCAAGTGTTCATTTTTGTTTCTGAAGTTTGTGACTCATGGCTGTGAGAATATTGAGGGAGAGTAAATCCTAAATTGTTACCTGACCTGCATTGGTTTTGTAAACTTTTAAAAATTAGTGAAGATTGTATACCTCCTGTAATCCAGCTCGTGCCTGTAACCTCAGTAGCTTAAGAGGTGAGACAGGAGGATTGCCAGTTTGAGGTCACCCTCAGACCCTGTCTCAAAATAAATAAAAAGGGCTGGGATGGAGCTCAGTGATAAAATGCCCCTGGGTTCAATCTCCGGAACCAAAAAAAAAGAAGAGAAATTTTAGGTAGGTTTATTTATTTATTTATTTATTTAAATATTTATTTATTTTAGTTATACACAATGCCTTTATTTGTATGTAGTGCTGAGGATCACACCCGGGCTGCACACATGCTAGGCGAGCGCTCTACCACTGAGCCACAACCCCAGCCCAGCCCAGGTTTAGTTTTTTTTTTTTTTTCTTAATAATTATTTACTTGTTTTAGTTGTACACAATGCAATGCATTTATGTTTACGTGGTGCTGAGGCTCGAACCCGGGCCGCTCACGTGCTAGGCGAGCGCTCTACCACTGAGCCACAACCCCAGCCCAGGTTTAGTTTTTTAAGTGGTTGATGCAGCAACTTTCAGAATTCATGTATATTTCATAACTTGGTAGTTTGTCGTGTGTAACCAAACATAAGTGAAGTCACGTGAACTAGAATAAAGTTCTTTGTGTTGGCTAAAGATCCCATGGACTCCAGTCAGTTTTTTTGTGTATCATTTTTCACCTGAAATATTGCAGTACTAACTTTAATGACCCCTTGGCATCCTTTCAGTGTCCTGTGGCTATGACAAGGAGATCATAAGTTAGATTGGAAATTAGTTTTGTGCAGTTACTGCTTGTGATCAAATAAGCCTGGAGCATATAATCTCATAAATATGATAAACTCATCAGTTGTAACCAATGTTTTGGTTTTCAAATAAAAAAAAAAAAGTGTGAGTTGGGGCTATAACTCAGTGATAGAGTGCTTCCTTAGCATCTGTGAGGCACTGGGTTCGATCCTTAGTTTCACATAATAATAAACAAAATAAAGGCATTCTGTCCATCTATAACCACAAAAAAAGTTTAAAAAAATAATGTTGCCAGTTAACTATGACATACCATTAATTGTGAGATATATTGGATTTCTTAAGTGCTAAAATGAGGGAGAGAGTGCTAGAATTAATGAAGTACAGTAATATTCCTGGGGATTTGGAGCATTTATTTGTCTCTTTTTTACATCCATTTCTCCTATTTTGAAGCGGACTGAATATTGGTAAAATACATTTTAAAGATTTCCCAACTTCAGCAAAGAACTGTTTTCTCTAGGCTTTGCTGCTTGGGGAATGTAAATGCTCTACTAAACTTTCCTGTCATTTTGTCTTTAACTATACTGTTTGCTATGAAAAGAAAACTATAAAATATTCTTAAGAGTTATTTGATTTTTTTTTTTTTGTGGCGCTGGGGATTGAATCCAGGGCCTTGTGCATGTGAGGCAAGCACTTTACCAACGGAGCTATATCCCAAGAGTTATTTGAAATTCTAATGAGGATTTGTCTGTTTTTTGTTATCCTTCTTAGGTTTTTAAAGCTTGTTTCCAGTGGCTAGGGGTGTAGCCCAGTGGTAGAGCACGTGCTTAGCATTTGTGAAGCCCTAAGTTCACCCTAGCACGCCAGAAATAGAAATAAAAAATTTAATTAAAGCTGGCTCCTTGAAAACCATCTTCAGATGGAATTAAACATTTAACATACACACTCAGTTTTTATTTTTTTTTTTTTTTTTTCTTTTTCAGTACTGGGAATTGAACTTGGGGGTGCTCTACTATTCCCTAGCCCCTCCCTTGTGTTTCCTATTGTGGGGATGGAACTCGGGCCTTGTGCATGCTGGGCAAGTGCTCTACCACTATGCTATATCCCCAGCCCCAAATTTTGTTCTTGAGTTGAATTTCAAATGGCCTAGAAACAAATACTTTGGGGTTGTGGCTCAGTGGTAGAGTGCTTGCCTAGCATGTGTGAGGCACTGGGTTTGATCCTCGGCACCACATAAAAATGAATAAATAAAATAAAGGTATAAAAAATGTTAAAAAAAAACACTTTAATATTTAATACTTTTATTAAGAATGAAAATATTTGGGGCTGGGGTTGTAGCTTATCGGTAGAATGTTTGTACGTGTGAGGATCCTTAGCACCACATAAAAATAAATAAACGAAATAAAGGAATTTGTCCGTCTGCAACTAAAATATTTTTTAACAAGGATGAAAATATTTGATAGTGCTTATTTTGTATCCCATATTTTTTATTTTCTCGAATTATTTAGTATCATTTTATACACTTCAGAGTACTTTACTAAATTATTTGGGCTTCTCAGTTCCCTCATGGAATGTGAATGCTTTAAAACTTTCACCTAAATTACCATGCCACACTTTTTTTTTTTTTTTTTGGTACTGGGGATTGAACTCAGGGGCACTCGACCACTGGGTCACATCCCCAGCTGTTTTTTTTTGTATTTTATTTAGAGACAGGGTCTCACTGAGTTACTAAGTGCCTCGCCATTGCTGAGGCTGGCTTTGAACTCGCGATCCTCCTGCCTCAGCCTCCCAAAGTGCTGGGATTACAGGCGTGCACCACCACGCCCAGCACCATGCCACTTTTTTGTCATCTTCTCTTTCCTTTTTTTTTTTTTTTTTTTTTTTTGTTTGTTATTTTGAATTTTGAGACAGGGTCTTGCTAAGTTGCTGAGGCTGGCCTGGAACTTTCAATCCTTTCACCTCAGCCTCCTGTGTTTCTGGGATTACAGATGTGTGCCATGGTGCCTGGCTCTTCTCTCCTTTTTTCTTATGGTACTGGGATGGAACCCAGGGCCTTTCGAGTGCTAAGCAAGAATTCTACCATTAAGCTACATCCCCAGCCCTTTTTAAATTTTTATTTTGAGCTGGTCTCAGTAAATTGCTCAGGCTGGCTTTGAATTTGTTGTAATCATTCTGTGTCGGCTTCCTAAGTAGCTAGAATCACAGGCACGTACCACCATGCCCAGCTACCACTTTTATTTCTCAGAAATTCTGTATGTTCATTTCTTTACATATTTATGAAAGGAAATGGGAAGGGTATAACTCCTTGTTGGTTTTAGTGAGAGGTGGAATGTCACTGAGAGTGATTTGTTCATCTCATCAGGCTTTCAGAACTGCATTGTTGAGATGTGGTATGTTTTCTGCGTTATGGAACTTGCACACTAAAGGAATAAACTGCTGCTTGCCTATAGTAGTTAGAAATGAACTTCTCTTTTCTGCATATTCTTATTCCTTTCTCCTATTTTCCTCCAGTTTAACAAATGATGTTAGGGCTAAAAGGCATTTTACTATTTTGGGGCTTTGTTGTTGTTTGTTTATCTATTTGTTTATTTAGATGTTGGCTAGTCAGTCATTTCTTGGATATTTGGCAGAGTTTATCCCTAGCATTCCTGAAATGTGATTTTTCTACCCTAAGCTATGACTGAAACTACTGGTGCAGAGAAAACATTTTTTCACTGATGCTAATGAGCAAACTCTATTTAATTTCACATGACTTTGGGCACATTCCTATCTAGCCAGGTGAGGTGGCATACTCCTGTAATCCCAGTGACTTGGGAGGCTGAGGCAGGAAGATTGCAGCCTCAGCAACTTAGCAAGGCCCTAGCATCTTAGTGAGACCCTGCCTCAAAATAAAAAATAAAAAGGGCTGGGGATGTGGCTCAGCAGCAGAGTGCCCCTGGATTTAATTGCTAGTACCTAAAAAAATAATATCTAAGAGCATCTATGGAGAGAGTTGTTGGTTTCTAATTGGTTTATGATTTGTTGAATAAGAGGCTGCTCTGGGCTGGGGTTGTGGCTCAGTGGTAGAGCACTCGCCTAGCACGTGCGTGGCCCGGTTCGATCCTCAGCACCATGTAAACATAAATGCATTGCACTGTGCACAACTAAAGCAAATAAATAAATATTAAAAAAAAAAAAAAAAAGAGGCTGCTCTTCCATGCCTCGTTCATATTCTGTTCCTGTACGGGCTGAGGTACACTGCCTTCCTAGTCATTCATTGTGAACACATGAAGATCAGTAAAATAAGCTGGGCACAGTGGTGGTGCACGCCTGTAATACCAGCACTTGGAAGGCTGAGGCAGGAGAATCGCGAATTCAAAGCCAGCCTCAGCAATGGTGAGGCACTTAGCAACTCAGTGAGACCTTGTCTCTAATAAAATATGAAAAAGGGCTGGGGATGTGTCCCAGTGGCTGAGTGCCCCTGAGTTCAATCCCTGGTACCAAAAAAAAGATCAGTAAGATAATGTGTATTTTGTACTTCAAACTCTTAGGATGTGTCAAAGTACAAAATATACCCCTAGAAAGTCTACAAGACATCATAACCAAAACACACTAGTATGTGTAATTTGTATTTTGACTATTTCATGGATTTGTATCATGAGAAGATATCAGTGTGATGTAGACTTCCCTTAATCTGGGGTAATGTTCATTGGCCTTTGGGTAAGCTTTTAACCTGTAAGCATCACCTACTTGCCCATCTATGAACACTGGGGACCTTTAGACATCTTTAATTCTGTTCTGGAGTATATATTTACTCTTTGGGATATTTGCTTAGATCATTTAGAAAAAGACGGTTTAAATTATTCATAAGAGCTTTTGTTACCCGTTCTACAAATCAGTGTTCTATGGAGTTTCTTTTGATGTTCAAAACAAACTAATAAAACCTGAAAGTAATGTAAAAACAAATAAAAAAAAAATTCAACCAATCAAACCAGCAAATAACATGAACAAAACCAATTGTTTGGGATTAAGTGTAGAATTTAAGGGGCTGGGGTTGTGGCTCAGTGGTAGAGTACTCGCCTAGCACGTGTGCGGCCCGGGTTCGATCCTCAGCACCACGTAAAAATAAAGAAAAAATGCACTGTGTACAACTAAAAGCAAAATAAAAATAAATATTAAGGGGCTGGGGTTGTGGCTCAGCGGCAGAGCGCTCGCCTCGCACGTGCGCGGCCTGGGTTCGATCCTCAGCACGATGTAAACATAAATGCATTGCATTGTGTACAACTAAAGTAAATAAATAAATATTTAAAATAAATAAATAAATAAATATTTAAAAAAAATAAAAAGGAATCCTGGGGGGTGTGGTTCAGTGGTAGAGGCTTTGCTTAGCATGATGAGGCCTAGCTTCAATCCCCAGCACCAGAATTATGACCCTGAAATTATCAGAGGGAGAGAGATACCACCAGATCCTGATGTTGACTTTTTAGGTAGTAAAATAGTAAAATTGACATTTAATTTAATAAGAAAGGGATTTCAGTTTTCCTGACCTTCATCCTAAGGGACAAGGTTGTTAGGATTGGGTGATAGGGATGCAGTTTCTAGAGTAAGGCTGAGATCCTTTTCTTTTTTCTCCTGTAGACTACAATTGGTCAATTTTGTGGAACCTGTGGGCCTCAATTACTCCATGTTTATTCCTACCTTGCTGAATCAGGGCACCACTGCTCAGCAAGAGAAATGGCTGAAGTCATCCAAAGGACTCGAGATAATTGGCACCTACGCCCAGACGGAAATGGGTCACGGTTAGTTCACATCTGAGGGTCCGCGGGTAATCCACCTCAGGACTTCAGTTAAAAGTGACTCCTGCCATTTTATTTTTATTTTTCTGCTGCTAGATGTTTGGAATTTTATTTTTAAATTGTTATTTAAAAATTTGGCTTCTCTTTTTCTCCTAGGTTATTTATTTTCCCCTAAATTGGTTCAGAATTCTGGCCTGTAAACATTTTTCAGTGTTGTTTCTTAAAACCTTTTATCATTGTCCTGTAAACAAGTGCTAAGCAGTTTAGAAAGCTGTGGTTGAAAGGTATCTAAGCGCCTTTTGTGTTGGTGTATTTATTAAAAACTTTGGAAATTCTCTGGAGGATTAGTAATATTTGGAATATGTCTCTCTGTTTTAACAAAATTAAGAGTTGTGGATTTTAATAGATACAGGGTGATGGCCAGTAAATGTCTTATTCTTCCATTGACCAGTAGCAGCCTTGCAGTTAGGAAAAATTTCCATGGTTATCTTCATCTGACTCCAACATTCTTTACATACATTTTTTCCATACATATCTGTGGACCCTTTATTGCTAGTAATTCTTAGTTAAATTGTTCTTAAATGCCTGACTATTTTCATAAGCTTTGCTTGTGATCTTAATGGGAAATAGGTTCATTTAATAGATAAAGCCATTGGCAGATTTGAGTGTTTTGAATTTAAGCTTGTTCAGTCTCATCTCACTGTGAAAATGGAAGGGAAGGTGGAAGGGCTATAAGAATCAGGAAAACTGGGGCTGGGGGTTGTAGCTCAGTGGTAGAACGCTTGCCTAGCACGTGCAGGGCCCAGGTTCTATCCTGAGCACCACATACAAATAAACACATTGTGTACAACTAAAGCAAATAAAGAAATATTTAAGAAAAAAAAAAGAATCAAGAAAACATTTTGTGTTTAATTGTTAATTGGCTGCTCTTTGATTTATGAATTGGTTTAAGGAAAGTGTTGGTCATCATAATATCTCCATGGGGACTGCAGATTCTGTTCACATTACAAGCGCCTTACTAAACACTCAACACATTAGTGTCAGGATACCAGTACTGAAATTAGAAGCCTGAAAAAGATTTCCTGAGGAAAGAAACATTCTTTATACAGTCTCTGTGTGTGTGTGTGTGTGTCTCTGTCTCTGTGTGTCTGTGCATGCACGAATGTTTGTAATCTTGAAGTACTTTGTGGTACAGACCCTTTTTTTTTTTAATATTTATTTATTTGCTTTAGTTGTACACAATGCGTTTATTTGTATGTGGTGCTGAGGATTGAACCCAGGCCGCGCATGTGCCAGGCGAGCGCTCCACCGCTGAGCCATAATCCCAGCCCCTACAGACCCTTTTTTTGTTTTCATATATATCACTTTAGCATTTATTTCACTTAATAGCATCCTTCATAAGAGACATGAAATGTGAAATATCCTGAGGCTAATGGGTCTCTCTCTTTCTCTAATTGGTTTACTACTTCTGCCTCTATAAAGTTCATTGCAAATATATATTTGCCCCAGATTTCAAAGAGAGGGAGGAGGAATTGAAGACTTGAACTTTACTGATTTGAGAACAGAGATTGGGCTAAGATTCTATGTTGTTCTATTTACATTTGCTAAATTTTCTTTCCCATATTGTTTCCAAATATCTTTGGGTATTTTCTTATGTTTAAACAGACTTTGTCTTAATCTTTATAGTTTACTTCAGAGAACAGTGTTGTGAGATTAAAGTTTTGTTTCTTGCTGGAATTTTGTTAATTTATATTGATGTTTTATGTTGACTTCTGTTCTTTTCCGAGTAAATCAGTCACTTTGTTGGTTAATTTGTATCACAGGACAATATTACCTCATAAAGAATAGGTAAGCCCAGCATGGTGGTACACATCACACTGTGTCTCAGAGGTTGAGGAAGAGCACCCTGGGTTCAATCCCCAGAACCAAAAACAAACAAATAGTAAAAAGTTCGTCAGCATCAGGGAGGTGGCAGTCTAGTCACCCGCAGAAAGAGTTCATTACCACTTTCTCTCTTCTCCCAGAGCATGTCCTCCCTCTTCTAAAAACATGCCAGGAAACTCAGACACATTTTCTTGCTCTGTGGGATTGTGAGCCTTAATTAAAGGCTGAGGCCAGAACCAAGGGGGCTGTCTTACCTGGGGTTCTGGGGTTGAAGGGACATTCTGTGGAAGCTGGTCCAGCACTACCATCCTGACCACACATTTCTTTAGACCACAAGTGGGTAGTTAAACATGACAGTAGAATGCATTTTGACACGTGATACACAAATGGAGTATAACTTATCATTCTTCTGGTTGTACATGGCGTAGAATTATGCCTGTGTCATCGATATGCATGTAGGGTAATAATGTCTGATTCATTCTGCTAATATGTTAGTTCTTTGTTGGTCTCTCATGAGGATTCTTCTTCCCTTGTTTTCTTTCTTTCTTTTTTTAGTACCAGGTATTGGGTTTTCCACATGAATGATCCTAATGAATAAGAATTCAGATTTTTTTTCCAGTCCTGGTGGGAAAAAGCCTTAAATCTTTTCTCAGTTGCTTATTTGCTGGTGTTTTATTGTTTTTGTTGATTTCAGAATTATAATCATGTTATCCATACAGATGCTATTTATATTTTTTCATGTATTAAGCTATTTTCCCACTAGTATTGGTTTTCATCCTGGTAGCTTCTAGGAGAGACCTGGAAAGGCTGTTTGGTGTTATGGTATATAAAAAGAACTAACTCTAGCGCGTCTCTCAGTATAGTATTGTACTTAGTTTTTTTTTTTTTTCCCTTTTTTTTTTTTGTAGTACTGGAGATTGAGTCCAGGCCTCATGCACGACCATTCTACCACTGAGCTATACTCCCTCCCAACCCTTTTTTAAAATTTTATTTTGAGACAGGTTTTCGCTAAGTTGCCCACATTGGCCTTGGACTTGCTATCCTCCTGCTTCAGCCTCTTGAATAACTGGGATTACCGCAGAGCACTACCAACCCCAGCTGGTGCTTTTTAATTTTATGATAATTTTTTAAAAAGTAATACATATAATCATCATACCAAATCAACTTCTTACAACAAATACTTGGTTTAAGTCAAAAAACCTGTCACTTCCTCCTGGTAGCATTTCTAAATTTTATCCACTTCTGAATCACACTTTCTTACTCATGAGAAACATTTTTTACCAAAAGCGTTCTTCAGTTTCTGATTGTAGTAGTTTTACCCCCTGCCCTCCTACGTGTATTCCATGGTGGCCCTCAGTGCTCAGTATTACTCCATAGCACACCACATAGGTCCACCCCTCGAGTCTGATAGGGGCTCCCTTGTGACCTCGCCTTCACCAGGAATCACTGATTTCTAGTAACACAAAATAGCTCCCATAACAGTGCTGAAAAGGCTGCTTCCAGGTTTCAGTGCAAGGAGCTAAGTTGCTTAGTAAAATTTCAGTATTTTGTTACTTTTGTAAATTATCCTTTTCTCTTTTCTGGGGTTTTACATGAATGATCCTAAAAGATAAGAATTCAGTTGATTTCCCTCCACCCCACTTATAGCCCTTCCCGCATACTGGGGATTGAACCCAGGGATGCTTTAGCACTGAGCTATATCCAGGCCGCTTTTTATTTTTTTATTTTTATTTATTTTGTTAATTTTTTGGTACTGGGAATTGAACTCGGGTACTCAACCACTGAACCAAATCCCCAGCCCCATTTTGTATTTTATTTAGAGACAGGGTCTCACTGAGTTGCTTAGTGCCTCTCTAAGTTGCTGAGGCTGGCTTTGAACTCGCGATCCTCCTGCCTCAGCCTCCCAGCAACTGTGATTACAGGTGTGCGCCACCGTGCCCAGCTCCGTTTTTTTTTTTTTTTTTTTTTTTAATATTTATTTATTTGTTTTAGTTTTACCCAATGCCTTTATTTTTATGTGGTGCTGAGGATTGAACCCGGGCCACGCACGTGCTAGGCGAGCGCTCTACCACTGAGTCACATCCCCAGCCCCGTTTTTTTATTTTTTGAGTTGGGGTCTCACTAAGTTGCTGAGGCTTGCCTCAAACTTAAAATCCTCCTGCCTCAGCCTCCCAAGTCTCTAAGAGACTTATTGGTGTGCGCCACACATTCTTTGATTTTTATGTGGTTGGTTAGCTCAAAGCCCAGCTACTTGATTGCAAGTCATTGATCAGCCTTTGCCTGAGCAACGTGACCTCATTATTTTCCTACTTACCTTAGATAGAACAAACTGAGAAATTTAAAAACTGAAACATTGTGTAAGCTAATTTTTAAGTATAATAATAAGTACAATATAGAGTTGATTAATTGGGAGCTGGAGGTAAAACAGAATGCTAGTGACATGAGATACACAGAGGCATATAGAACTGCTTCCTATTCTGAGACATAAATTCACACAGAAGTCTGAGACACAAACTTTTAAGTGGAACAAAATCACCACAGAAGTGGATTTAAGACTAAAACCAAGATGTTTATAATCATTGGTGATAATTCCTGAATAATCATAATGGAGCACTTGTTATGCATGGATCTGTAATTTGTGATTATTATAGTCTTCACTAGAAATTGCATGTCTTTTTGATTATTGAAACTATTGGGATGAAGAGCACTGTCAATTTTTGTATTAATTTGTTTCAGTAGATGGGCTGGGGTTGTGGCTCAGTGGTAGAGTGCTTGCCTGGCATGCATGAGGCACTGGGTTCAATCTTCAGCACCACATAAAAATAAAATAAAGATATTGTGTCCACCTAAAACTAAAAAATAAATATTTAAGGGTGGGGTTGTGGCCCAGCGGTAGAGCGCTCACCTAGCACGTGCGCGGCCCTGGATTCTATCCTTAGCACCACATAAAAATAAGTAAATAAAATAAAGGTATTGTATCCAACTAAAACTGAAAAATAAATAATTTTTAAAAATAAATATTTTAAAAAATTTGTTTCAGTAGAGCATGGCACAAAGTATCCCAACCTAGAAGCATTATTGAAATTGCATCTAGGAAAAACTTGAGTGTGGAGGAATCATATTGTTGTTACTCTGAGAGAATTGCAGTTTTCTCCTGTTTCTCTTCCATCAGAGTAATAATCTCATTCTACTTAAATTCTCCACTCCATACAACCTTTTCGAATTTTTCATTAACTTGGATTTAATTGCTGGACTGGAGTGCTGCTTTGTACATGTGGCTTTGTGCTGCATGGACTTGGGGATTGGCAGCTGTCCCTGCTCTACTCCTTGCCAACTGAAGAAAGGTGGCGATTGCCTGCAAGCCATGAAGTAATACAGAAAGCAGCAGTGCTCCCATCCATGTAACGTGCACATGACTAATTCATACTTACCCATGTTTTGTTTTTTTTCCTCCTTCCCTCTTCTATCTGTTCAAATTGATGGTTCTTTCACACCTGATGATGCTTCTTTCAAATGCCCGTCCTTGGTATTTCTCTGAAGCTTTGTGCACCGAGGGCGACCTGAGCCTTTGGATCTTCACTTGGGCATGTTCCTGCCCACCTTGCTTCACCAGGCCACTGCGGAGCAGCAGGAGCGCTTCTTCATGCCCGCCTGGAATTTGGAGATCACTGGCACTTATGCCCAGACAGAGATGGGTCATGGTACAGTGTGTTCAGTCTACCTTCTGGGTGGGGTGGGCTCCTACCAGCTGGGCAGGTATGGACTTAGGAATGGCACAACAGCCAACTAGGAGCTATTTAAATGAACTCCCTCTGTGCTCTGTGCTCTACCAACTGAGCTATATCCCCAGCACACAGGTTTGCACATGGATAATGATTTGGTCATGGGAATTAAAGGTTATGTCATCATAGTGATTTTTCTGATTGATTTTTTTATGTTTCCTATTCAAAAGATCAAGAATGACAAATTGCTGGCCGTGGTGGCGCACGCCTGTAATCCCAGCACTTGGGAGGCTGAGGCAGGAAGATCGCGAGTTCAAAGCCAGCCTCAGCAATGGCGAGGCACTTAGCAACTCAGTGAGACCCTGTCTCTAATAAAATACAAAAAAAAAAAAAAAAGGCTGGGGATGTGGCCCAGTGGTCGAAGGCCCCTGAGTTCAATCCACGGTACCAAAAAAAAAAAGAATGACAAATTAAGACATTTACCATCCGGGCACTGTGGCGCACGCCTGTAATCCCAGCACTTGGGAGGCTGAGGCAGGAGGATCACGAGTTCAAAGCCAGCCTCAGCAATGGCAAGGCACTTAGCAACTCAGTGAGACCCTGTCTCTAATGAAATACAAAAAAGGGGGGGGCTGGGGATGTGGCCCAGTGGTCGAGTACCCCTGAGTTCAATCCCCAGTATCAAAAAAAAAAAAAAAAAAAAAAAAAAAGACGACTTATTTATCAAATGATTTTTCAAGTTCATTTATGTTGCATAGAATTTACACAGAGAATCTTAGCCCATGTATTTTCTTCATTACTTTGTGATTACTACTGGTACCCTAATGCACCTTTGCGGATCCCAGAAGTACATATTTAACTGTATGTATGCTCTTTGGCTTTCTTGAGGGAAATGAGTGGCTTAGTATAATGAAAATTTGCAACATTTTATGCCTTGAAGTTATTTGTATTTTGATTCAGTAAATTCAGAAAAGTTCTGAAGGTGGCTTGGCCAGAAAAATTAAAATAAGCCATACTTTCAAGCTGTTGGCTTCAGACTTTGTATATAGCACCTTTCTTTTTTCTCCATCCTCATCTGCCTTGCTTCATGAACCTAAATGGGGCTGAAGGTAGTAGCTGTTCCTATTATCTGTTCTGAATTGGTTTCTCTGTTTGCCATTCATTTAGTTCTTCCTGCTTTTTTCCTGCTCTGAGATTTCAGGAAACCTACTGTATTGCCTCTTAATTCCTTAATTCTGTAGAGTTGCCTCTTACTGCTCAGTGCTGAGTAGTTTACAGGATTTTCACAAGAGGCACAGCAGAATAATTCAGTTGCTTGTGCATTTGAAAACATTTTGTCTATCTGTTCTGTTTAGTATATTTTTGTTTTTTTCTGTAAAAGCTTCTTTGGTGAAAGGAATATAAGAGCCTGGGTTCTCAACTCCCCTGCAGGAGAAGACTGAATTGCACATAAACTAGTCTTTTCTGTTACTCGTCTTGGAAATTTCTAAATATTTCATAGTTTAAGCATTCAGTGAGATCTAGCATTTTGCAAGTAGTTTGGTAAAAGGTCTTCAGTATTTGCTTCAGTAGAGTTTAATTAGAGTGCCACCAGGGACTTTCTTTTCAAAGAATTTTAGCTTTTTTTTTTTTTTTTTTTTTTTTTTTGGTGCTGGGGATTGAACCCAGAGTCTTGTGCATGTGAGGCAAGCACTCTACCAACTGAGCTATATCCCCAGCCCACATTTTTAGCATAGTTGTATTAGGCTTTAAAACAGAAGACCCTGTCTATCTTCAGTAAAACATGAAGGAACCCTTCCCCTATCACACTCGTGGCCCAGCCAGAATTTTAAAAGTCACCCTTTTTCCTAATAATCATTCTGAAATAAATTATCAATTTACAAAACAAAAACAAACTTTAGCTGGAGTCTGTTCCTGTCACTCATTATCTCATTTTCAGTAGTATGTAGCTCCAGGATGTTGAAGTGGTGTGGTAAACACTGTACACATAGTTGAAATTGGTACAGTTGAAACTCAGAGATGGGTTTAAAAGGACAGTAAACTTCCCTGGTAGATTCATACATTGCAATCTTAGGAAAATACGGTTCAAAGCTACCTTTGCATTTTCTTTTGGTTGGTCTAAAGAAATGTTAAAAATTAACTAAGTCAAATTTAAAAATGGAACATGCATGATACATACCTTTTCAACCTATGGGAAACTATCTGATAGAATGAGAAGTTAAGTATCTTGCTTATCATTCATTTGTACTCATCTACAAATGTGGTGGTGTTAGGTTTTGCTTTTCTCTGAGATTCTAGAGCTATGAACTGGACAGGAAATTTTACCCCGCACCAATATTTTTATACATGTTTTATCCCAGGGAAATATAATTTATTTCCACAGGAACTCATCTTCGAGGCTTGGAAACCACTGCCACTTATGACCCCAAAACCCAAGAGTTTATTCTCAACAGTCCTACGGTGACCTCCATTAAGTGGTGGCCTGGTGGGCGTAAGTGAATTTTTTAGCATTTATTGGATGTTTTGAAGATTTATAATGAGATTATATATGCAGTGTAGACCTTATATGAGAATATCATTTTGAAATGCAGAAAAAAAACCTCTTTAAGTCTTTAAACGTCTTTAAACTAGTCTTAACTTCCTCTTGTGATACATATTACATATATTTATACATCTTAGCACAGAAATGACTGCTATCTTATGCTGTTTTTCTTCAAACGTTCCCATATATTACCATACTTTCCATCATTTTCATTTAAAGTAACTTAATGTTATCTTACCAAACTGTTGTGTATTTTTAAAATTTTTATTATACAAACCTTTTTTCTTTTTCTTTTTCTTTTTTTTTTTTTTTTTTGATACTGGGAATTGAACCCAGGGATGCTTTACCACAGAGCCACATCCCCAGCCCTTTTTATTTCTTTAAATTTTGAGACAGGGTCTTGCTAAGTTGCAGAGGTTGGCTTTAAGCTTTGGATCCTCCTGCTTCAGCCCCTCAAACTGCTGTTTTTAGTATTTTTCATTCTGAATTGTCTTGGGATGTATAGTTCAGACGGCATAAGTGGTTGAAGGATTTTTTTTTTTTTTTCCCTCGGTACTGGGGATTGAACTCAGTGGCACTCGACCACTGAGCCACATCCCCAGCCCTTTTTTGTATTTTATTAGAGACAGGGTCTCACGGAGTTGCTAAGTGCCTCGCCATTGCTGAGGCTGGCTTTGAACTCGCGATCCTCCTGCCTCAGCCTCCCAAGTGCTGGGATTATAGGTGTGCGCCACCATGCCCGGTTTGGTTGAAGGATTTTATTATTCACATTGTTTTTACTATGTAACATTATGGGTTTTTTTATTTGTTTGTTTGGGTACCAGGGATTGAACTTGGGCACTAAACCACTGGGCCACATCCCCAGCCCTTTTTTGTATTTTATTTAGAGACGGGGTCTCACTGAGTTGGTAACTGCCTCGCCATTGCTGAGGTTGGCTTTGAACCTGTAATCCTCCTGCCTCAGCCTCCCAAGTGCTGGGATTATAGGCGTGCACCACTGCGCCCAGCACTATGTTTTGATATGAAGAAAACTAGAATGCAAAATTATGATATTTTAAAATATTTATTTACTGTAGTTGTACACAATGCAATGCATTTATGTTTATGTGGTGCTAAGGATCGAACCCGGGCCGCACACGTGCAAGGCAAGCTCTCTGCCGCTGAGCCACAACCCCAGCCCCCAAAATAATGATTTTTTTAAAAAAAAATATTTATTTATTTGTTTTAGTTGTACACAATGCCTTTATTTTTACGTGGTGCTGAGGATTGAACCCGGGCCGCGCACATGCTAGGTGAGCACTGTATCGCTGAGCCACAACCCCAGCCCCAAAAGAATGAATTTTTAATCTCTGCTTCTCAATGTGGTAGCCACTGGCCACATACAGTTTTGGGGCAGTTGAAATAAGGGTAATTAGAGAACTGAAACTTTCATTTATTTATAGTTGATTTTTTTTTTTCTTTTACATTTGTCGTTATAGATGGACACAGTACCTTTATTTTATTATGTGGTGCTGAGGATTGAACCCAGCACCTCACATGTGCTAGGCAAGTACTCTACCACTGACAAATCCAGACCATAATTATAATTAATTTAAATGTGAATAGCCACATGTTGCTGCTTTAAGAGAGAAAAGAAATAATTTAAATTAACATTCTTATGGTTATCCTAAAATTTTCTTTATGTAAATAAGTGAGAAGTAAGTAGAATAAAGCTGTTTTTAAATGAAGGATTGCTTTGCCAAAATTTAATACATTTAATAACTGAACTTAAGTGACTTCTTTGTGAAAACTACGTGGAAGGCTGTCTTTTTTGTTGTTGTTGTTAATATTTTAATTTATTTGCTTTTAGTTGTACAAAATGCGTTTTATTCAATGTATTTTATTTGTACGTGGTGCTGAGGATCGAACCGGGGTCGCCCACGTGCTAGGCGAGCGCTCTACCACTGAGCCACAATCCCAGCCCAAGGAAGACTTTCTTTTAAAAAAGGCTGTCTAGGGCTGGGGTTGTGGCTCAGTGGTAGAGCACTTGCCTAGCATGTGTGAGGCACTGGTTCGATTCTCAGCACCACATGCAAATAAAATAAAGGTCCATCAACAACTAAAAAATATTTTAAAAAAAAGGCTGTCTAGACAACTTGCTCTGGCTTATGTTACTTTAACATACTATATCTACTCTTCTGTTTGGACCTTTTGAAAATATAAGCGCATCTGCCTGCTCAGTGTCTCCTCCTGTTCTCTTTGATGTTGCAGTCGGGAAGACTTCAAATCATGCTATAGTTCTTGCCCAACTCTTCACTCAGGGGAAGTGCTATGGATTACATGCCTTCATTGTACCTATTCGTGAAATTGGGACCCACAAGCCCTTGCCAGGTAAGGATTGTTCATTTGATGTCAAGGTGAAAATTAAACTGAGTACTTGCCTCTGCAAAAGGTATGAGGCACATAGCCGGGCGCGGTGGTGCACGCCTGTAATCCCAGCACTTTGGGAGGCTGAGGCAGGCGGATCGCGAGTTCAAAGCCAGCCTCAGCAGTGGCGAGGCACTTAGCAACTCAGTGAGACCCTGTCTCTAACTAAAATACAAAAAAGGGCTGGGGATGTGACCCAGTGGACGAGTGCCTCTGAGTTCAATCCCCGGTACCACAAAAAAAAAAAAAAAAAAAAAGTATGAGGCACAGCTAAACAGGAAGCAGGAAGTTGCACCAGGAATTCGAGAATCTCATGTCTTTCTGTCATCTGTTGTAGGTATTACTGTTGGAGACATCGGCCCCAAATTTGGTTATGAAGAGATGGACAATGGCTACCTGAAGATGGACAACTATCGTATTCCCAGAGAAAATATGCTGATGAAGTATGCCCAGGTATATTTAGATAGAAAACGGGGCCCGGGGGCTGGGGTTGCGGCTCAGCGGCAGAGCGCTCGCCTTGCACATGCGTGGCCCAGGTTTGATCCTCAGCACCACGTAAACATAAACGCATTGCATTGTGTACAACTAAAGTAAATAAATAAATATTAAAAAAAAAAGAAAACGGGGCCTAGGGTGACCAGCATGGGGGTGCAGTGACTATTGATAACCATTGGTAACCATGGGGCTAGAATAAATGTTTTTTATAAGGTGATGATGTTTTTATTTTTGATGCTTCTTTTATTGTGGCAGTGAAATCAGGAGGAGTTGACAGGGATGAAGAACATAACCTGGTTTTTAAACCCTGGTTCTCAAACTTTTATATGCTTTAGAATCACCCGGAGAACTGGTTAAAACCCAGATTGCCAGGCCTTGCCCCCAGAATTTCTGATTCAGCGAATCAGTTTAGGGACTGAGGTGTACTATTTCAGACAGGCTTCCTGGTCATTGCTGATGCTGCTGTTCTAGAAACCTCACTTGGAGAACCACTAAACTACCACTGGGGTCACAGAAAGAAACATCAGTACCATATTGTTCTTCCAGGTGAAACCTGATGGCACATATGTGAAACCTCTGAGTGACAAGCTGACCTATGGGACCATGGTGTTTGTCAGGTCCTTCCTCGTGGGAGAAGCAGCTCGATCTCTATCCAAGGCCTGCACCATTGCCATCCGCTACAGTGCCGTGAGGCGTCAGTCTGAAATCAAGCCAGGGTGAGGATGGCACCTGAGATGGTGCAGTACCAATATTGAGAGATCAGAATTAAATATGAGTAGAGAAGACGCATTGACTGAAAAATTAGCTAGGGTGTCCGGGCACAGTGGCCCATAGCTATAATCTCAGTTACTCAGAGGCTGAGGCAGGAGGATCACAAGTTTAAGGCCAGCATGGGCAACTTAGTAAGACCCTCCATGAGACCTTGGACTCAATCCCCAGTCAAAAAAGCAAACAAACAAAAAATAGAGTGGCAGTGTACTAGCCTTTTACTTGGTATCTAGACTTCCTTGTTTTAAGAGGAAAAATGAGAATAACCATCTTATTGCTGCCCCCACCCCAGTGCTGGGTATCTAACCCAGGGTATCAAGCATTTTAAGCCAGATTCTACCACTGAGCTATATCTACAGCCTGCCTTATTATTTTTAGCCTTCCAAGTAAATAGAAATAATGTTGCTTGAAGTATTATAAAGGAAATGTTCAAAACACTAAAATCGGTGTGAAAAATTAAAATTACTGATAACAGTTACAAGTTGTATGTAATGGAAGTAGCATTAAACTTGATTCCCTTAAAGAATAAAGAAACTGGAGCTGGAGGGTATAGTTCAGTGGTAGAGCACTTGCCCAGCATGTATGAGGCCCAGGGTTAGAACCCCAGAGCTGCAGAAATTAAAAAGAAAAGAGTCCAATAATGGGCTGGGGTTGTTGCTCAGCGGTAGAGCACTCGCCTAGCATGTGCTCTGCCCGGGTTCGATCCTTAGCACCACATAAAAATAAACACATTGTGTACAACTAGAACAAATAAATAAAATATTTTTTAAAAAGTCCAATAAGAGCTGGGCACAATAGCTCACACCTGTAATCCCACTGGCTTAGGAGGCTGGGGCAAGAGGATCACAAGTTCAAAGCCAGCCTCAGCAAAAGTGAGGTGCTAAGCAACTTAGATTATGTCTAAATAAAATACAAAAAATGGCTAGGGATGTGGCTCAATGGTTGAGTGCCCCTGAGTTTATTCCTCAGTATCCAAAAATAAAAAAAAAGGTCCAATAAGAGCAGACCTTTGTTAATTCTTAACACTTCAGAATATTTATCTCTATGTATTTGGTCTTCTCCAAGATTGTGGTCAAAATACAGCTGATTTACCATATGGAATGCTGGGCCTTGTTGGCATCACCTTCCTTTTATGAAGTTACCTAACTCTGGTTTTGTTTGTTGCTCATGAAGTGTGATTTTTTTAGTTGTACTGGAAAGACTGAGATGGATGGGACTTTTGCACCTATAAGATTTTGTCCGGGCTGGGGATGTGGCTCAGCGGTAGAGCGCTTGCCTAGCACGTGCACGGCCTGGGTTCGATCCTCAGCACCATGTAAAAAATAAACTCATTGTGTACAACTAAAAGCAAAATAAATAAATATTAAAAAAAAAAAAAAAAGATTTTGTCCATCTGTGGTGGTACAGTAAAGTAGCTAAGGGCATGGTTTTACAGAGCCAGAGAAACTAGATTTAAGTTGAGGATCTGCCACTAATTAGCTGTGTGACTTCTGATTCTTAACCTGTTTCCCTGTGTGTAAAATGAGGATAATGACAGCTATTTTGCAGGGTCTTTATGAGGATAAATAAGTGTATCAAGAGTGCTTATGGGGTTGGGGTTGTGGCTCAGCAGTATAGTGCTCGCCTAGCACATGTGAGGCCCTGGGTTCAGTCCTCAGCACCACATAAAAATAAATAGATAAACACGAGTTCAAAGCCAGCCTCAGCAATGGTGAGGCACTTAGTAACTCAGTGAGACCCTGTCTCTAATAAAATACAAAAAAGGGCTGGGGATGTGGCCCAGTGTTTGAGTGCCCCTGAGTTCAATCCCCGGTACCAAAAAAAAAAAAAAAAAAAAATAGATAAAATAAAGGCACTGGGCGTGGTGGCGCACACCTGTAATCCCAGCACTTGGGAGGCTGAGGCAGGAGGATCACGAGTTCAAAGCCAGCCTCAGCAATGGTGAGGCACTTAGCAACTCAGTGAGACCCTGTCTCTAATAAAATACAAAAAGGGCTGGGGATGTAGCCCAGTGGTGGAGTGCCCCTGAGTTCAATCCCCGGTACCAAAAAATAATAATAATAAATAAATAAAGGCATGGTGTCTACAAAAAAGAGTGCTTAGACCAGAACCTGGCACCTGGTAGTTTCTGCATAAGCATTTATTTATCATTTTTTTCCTTTGTCTTGTAATTTAGTGAACCAGAACCACAGATTTTGGATTTTCAAACCCAGCAGTATAAACTCTTTCCACTCCTGGCCACTGCCTATGCCTTCCAGTTTGTAGGTGCATACATGAAGGAAACCTACCATCGGATTAATGAGGGCATCGGCCAGGGGGACCTGAGTGAGCTGCCTGAGGTACATGTTGAGTCTCATTTTCTAGTGGGTGCCCTTCTGTTTCACATTTGCCTGTTGGGAAATGTCCAGAAGAAATTACATGGGGTGATTACCTGAAAAGAATGACATATTCTTGTTACTTTAACTGATTAAAAGTAGTTCAAGCACAAAGACATGATTTTAATTTTGTGAGTTCTGTTAAGTATTGAACCACATTGGTCATTTGTCAAGGGAACATGAAAAGAGGTGACTTTTGCTAAGTCAAATGCTCAGAAGTGTGAGAGTGTTATTAATTCAGGCCTGGCAGCTGACTGCTGCTTCAGTTGATTTGGAGGGCAACTGATGGGTTAGAGAAAGGTGTGTGTTTTCTGGGTAGAACACAGACACTGAGCACCATAGGTGTTCTTACGGATTGTGCTTGTCCCTCAGCTTCATGCACTCACTGCTGGGCTTAAAGCTTTTACCACCTGGACGGCAAACGCTGCTATTGAAGAGTGTCGGATGGCTTGTGGTGGTCATGGCTATTCTCATAGCAGTGGTATTCCAAATATTTATGTCACTTTCACCCCAGCCTGCACCTTCGAGGGAGAAAACACTGTCATGATGCTACAGACAGCCAGGTGAGAACTGAATTCACAATGTCTGATATTGGTTTGAGTTCTTTCCACGGGTCCCTGTTGCCATGCTTTCTCACGCATGTACATCTATATTTGTTTTTAAAAGGCATAGTTTGGCATCTGTTCTGACACACTGTTTTATCTGGTCATCTAACAGGTGTAAAACACCTGTCACATGGTGTGGTGTGTTTCAGGAGTGGGGTTACTAAAAGCTCTTGTGCTGGTGATTTTAGGTTCTTGATGAAAAGCTATGACCATGTGCACTCAGGAGAGCTGGTGTGTGGCATGGTGTCCTACTTGAATGACTTGCCCAGTCAGCGCATCCAGCCACAGCAGGTGGCAGTCTGGCCAACTGTGGTAGATATCAACAGTCCCGACAGCCTGACAGAAGCATACAAGCTTCGTGCAGCCAGGTGAGCTCACCCTGGGAGCTCAGAGACCCAGCTGTGGGGGCCTCCTGGCAGGGGGCTGGGTAGATAAGAGAAGGCCTGGGTATTGTGGATCATTTACTCAGCTCCCACTTTTTCCTCATTTCTTAACAGACTAGTTGACATTGCTGCGAAAAATCTTCGGAATGAAATGAGCCACAGGAAAAGCAAGGAGATAGCATGGAACCTAACTTCAGTTGACCTTGTTCGAGCAAGTGAGGTCAGTAGTAGTTCTCTCCCCTCCCTCTGCCCACCCCACTGTTCTTTATTGCCATGTTGCTGTGTGTTGGGTCTTCCCCAAGGTCCCCACACACTGTTGTTTTCTTTTTATCTAGGCACATTGCCACTATGTGGTAGTTAAGCTGTTTTCTGAAAAACTCCTCAAAATTCAAGACAAATCCATCCAAGCTGTCTTGAAGAACTTATGTCTTTTGTATTGTCTGTATGGAATCAGTCAGAAGGCAGGGGATTTCCTTCAGGTAAGAATTCTCTAAGTAGAAAAATAATTATTATCTATTATAGCTTTGTGTATATAAACCTCTGTCTACATACATATTTTTATATATCTATTTTGGCTTGCTTTAGGGGAACATCATGACAGGGTCTCAGATTACCCAAGTGAACCAACGTATAATGGAGTTGCTCACTATAATTCGCCCCAATGCTGTTGCTTTGGTTGATGCATTTGATTTTAAGGATGTGACACTGGGCTCTGTTCTTGGCCGTTATGATGGGAATGTGTATGAAAACTTGTTTGAGTGGGCCAAGAAATCCCCACTGAACCAAACAGAGGTAAGAAACACGTTCTCGCTACCTTCTGAAGTTCCTCATTTATTTATTTATTTTATTTTATTTAGTGCTAGAGATGGAACTCAGGGGCTTGCGCATGCTAGCAAGGCAAGCGCTATGTCACTGAGACACATTCCCAGCCCACAGAAGTTCTTTTCAGTATGAGGTAGAAAAGGCCTCTACAAAGCCCAAAGGCACTGTGACCACTTTATTTGGGCAATAGGTTCAGAAAGGAACTGTTCATTCCCATAATAAGCAGAGTTTTAATTCCCTTGAATATTTAATAACTAATTGTACATTTTATTTTGAAACAGGATCTTGCTAAGTTGCCAAGAACTTACAATCCTCCTGCCTCGGCCTCCTGAGTTGTTGCAATTACAGGTTTTTGTTTTTGGGTTTTGAAACTCAGTCTCACTATGTTGGACAGTCTGTTCTCAAATTTAGGAGCTTAAGTGATCCTCTGGCCTCCATCTCCAAAGTAACTAGGACTATAGGCATGTGACACCACACCCAGCTCCTCAGATACTTTTGTCTATTAACATTTCAATACTTAGCTCTAAAACAATATCAGGCCTATACCTAAACTAGTAAACTAAACAATGATTCCTGTCATGAAATACCAGTGTCCATATCTGCTAATTTGACTTAGGTTTTTTTTTTTTTTTTTTTTCTAATTTTAATCTGAATCCAAACGAAGCCCAGAAAACTTCTCAATTTAAAAAGTAGGCTATGGGGCTGGGGTTGTGGCTCAGTGGTGGAGTGCGCACCTGGCACGTGTGCGGCCCGGGTTCGATCCTCAGCACCACGTAAAAGTGGATGCATTGTGTACAACTAAAGCAAATTAAAAAAAAAAAAAAAAAAAAAAAAAGTAGGCTATTTTACATGGCAGTCTGTCAAAGTCTTTAACAGTATTTCTTCGCTCTCCTTTCTTTACAGGTCCATGAATCTTACCACAAGCACCTGAAGCCGCTGCAATCCAAGCTCTGAAGTGTGAGAAGGACAAGTTACAGTGGCTCCAGAAAGCAGAGGTGTGCATCTCTGCCTCCTCTCCAGTGCACACATCTGTGCAGAATCTATCAAATTCACATAGCTGTAGAGCAAATGATAAATTGGCCCTTTTTCTCTTTTTTATAAATGAAGAAAAAAATGAACATATTTCAGAGATTAAATGAAAAAAAGGATGTGTTCTAAGTGCAATTAACACTGAAAGAGACTTCTCAAGCATTCAGAGAAAAAAAAAAAAATGGCAGTGTGACTTCCATTTGTAATGCTGCTGATCCCCGTTAGGTCATGACTTTTGATAATTAGCAGAATTTATCTACTAAGTACTTAATTGTTTTTTGAATTTTAATTGCTAATCACTGGAATCATGGGCTATTTAAGTGTGTTTAAGTAAAAGTACTTTTTAAGTGGGGCAGAACCCTTCCAAGCTTTCCTGCTACATGACCTGTTGCTCCTGCTAGGCCTGGCTAAGAAGTAGGACTGAAGAAGTGGGATGGGGAAAGAAACTAAAAGAAAATTGAATGTGAGTGAATGTGCGCTTGGCACATTTCCTGTGTGCTTCCTTCCTTTGCTGATGCGTTGCTCCCTTCTGACCCACATTAGCGTTTCCAAGAGGGCCACTGCAGGCCCTTTGTCTTACTAGTTAGGAATTCATCACTGCTCTAGGGATTTCTAATTGTCATTCTAGGACTATGACTCTTTGTCCCCAGCTTCTTGGGAAGGAATTGATAACAAAGTTATCTCTATATATGATTTTGGCCATTGATGGGGTCTGAAAGAGGTACTGAAGAAAGGAGGAAAAAAGCATTCCTTAGTAGAGTACATGTAGGCAGAACCTGCAGCTGTGGCGCTGCTGTAGTTTTGCTAACCTTATTAACTAGATTTCCTGGGACAATCCAGATTTTGTGTTCTCTCATCTTGGCATAAGCCATTAAAATACTTGGAGGTTACTGATTGTTTGGCATTAGAAAAATAAATGAAAATGTCACTTAGGTCACCACTTACACCCAGAAAAACCCTTTGATACAAACCATGTGTTCCGATTTTTGTTTAAAAAATATAATTGAAAGGACTAAAGAATAAATAAAAATTCCATAGATTGTTTCTTCTTATCTGGTTTCGTTGTATGTCTCAAGGAAGGAGCTTTATCTGAGAGTTGCTAAATTGTTCTTCCAGTTGAAATCTAATTTGCAGAATCATTCTATATTTAAAGGTTAAATACATACCTTTAATGAAATTTTTTTCTTAAAATCAATGTTAAAAATGTAAATTGATTCTCTTTTCTTTTTTCAATACTGGGTATTGAACCCAGAGGCTCTCTACACTGAGCTACATTCCCAGCCCTTTTCATTTTATATTTTATTTTTAGGCAGGATCTTGTTAAAGTGCGGAGGTTGGCCTCACTTGAATCCTCCTGCCTCAGCCTCCCAAGTAACTGGGATTATAGGCGTGGGCATTGTGCCAACCACTTAATTTTAAACTTGTCAGCTGTATATGTGACCCCTGCCTTGTGAAAAAGTTCTAGGACAGTTTCTGAGAATATGATAAAATTTGATGGAAACAATTTCTGCTTATGAACCTGATATAAAATCTGTTGTGGGGAAGCTGGTAATATGAGACTTTTAGGTTACAGCAGAAATACTATCTGTTCAGACTGGGAATATAGCTCAGTTGGTAGAGTGCTTGCCTTGTGTGCACAAGTCCCTGGGTTCAATCCCCAGCACTGCAAAAAAAAAAAAAAAGCTGTGTTGACACAGCCCTAATCTTTTCTCTCTGAGAACTGACAATTGTGTTATGATTGAAGAGTCGCATTGTCACACATTGGCTGTATATTGACAGTTCAGATTCTGGAAAATCAAGAAATGAATTGTTTGACTTAATATTGACCTGCTAAATGTAGAATTGCCAGGCATGTTGCATGCCTGTAATCCCAGCTGCTGGGGAGGCTGAGGTAGAAGAATTGCAAGTTCATTTGCCTGAGAAGCTTAGTTAGTTCCTGTCTCAACATTTTAAAAAATAATAAAATGTAAGGGCTGGGAATATAGCTCAGTGGAGGGCACTTGCTTAGCATGTGCAAGGCCCTAGGTTCAATTCCTAGCACCACCAAAAAAAAAAAAAGTTAATTTCAGAATTAGCATTTAAATGCCGTATTCACAGATGAACATTTGTGGGCAGCATCTGACGATGTCTGAACTGACCCACTTAACAGCCACATAGAGCTGGGATCGGTTTTAGCAGATTTCAAAGATTATGGGCCCACAGAGTCACCTTCATTCAGCACCTCGAGTTTTATTTTGAAACTAAATAGAACATTTGATACTAGTATTTTTCTTAATATTGGAATGTTTTGTCTTGAACTTTGTGCAATGTAATCAACGAATAAAAATATAGTAAAACCTTATTGATTTGTATTATTGAGAGAAACATGCCACACAAATATGTTTAACTTATGAAGAAATTTTTAATATAGGTTTGCAAGGTCTTGGTAACACTAGGAATGAGCAAGAGGGGCTGGGGTTGTGGCTTAGTGGTAGAGCACTCACCTAGCACGTGCGTGGCCCGGGTTCGATCCTTAGCACCACGTAAAAATAAGCACATTGTGTACAACTAAAGCAAATAAATTTTTTTTTTAAAAAGAATGAGCAAGAAAGGAGACATGCCTGAAGAAGTAGCAGATGTAAGTGAATAGAATTAATGATATTTTAATATGGAACTCTTCACAAGTTTGTGTGTCATTCTTGCACAGGGGCCATATAATCGTCTATAGTTCCAATTTTAGTGTATATGCTAAAAAATTTTTTCTAAAAAAGTAAACAGTATAAAAAATAATGATTACTTTTTTAAAAAAGTAAACAGTATACAAAAATGAATTTTTTAAAAATTTATTTGCTTTAGTTGTACACAATCAATGCACTTATGTTTACATGGTGCTGAGGATCGAACCTGGGCCATGCACGTGCTAGGTGAACACTCTACTGCTGAGCCACAACCCCAGCCCCCAAAATGAAATTTTGACACTAGCTAGATATTTGTTATTTTAAATGGATGGAAATTGAACTACTTCCTCAGTTTTTGCCCCAATAGGTGTATACCAAGATATTTCAACATTTGGACATAGTGACTTCAAGGCACGGTTAAGTACTTGCTTTGGCAGCATATACACTAAAATTGGAACTATAGACGATTATATGGCCCCTGTGCAAGAATGACACACAAACTTGTGAAGAGTTCCATATTAAAAATAATAATAATAATTGGGCTGGGGTTGTGGCTCAGTGGTAGAGCGCTCGCCTAGCACATGCGCAGCCCGGGTTCAATCCTCAGCGCCACGTACAAATAAAGGCATTGTGTACAACTAAAATAAATAAATAAATATTTAAAAAATAATAATAATTGGTCCCAAAGCCTTTGTGGCCTTTAATCTTAACGTTTGCTTAATTGTGATGTTAACTGTGTTCACATACTTTCTTGTGACTTCAGATTCCACATACCTCCTCACATGCACAAGGCCCTGGGTTCAATCCCCAGCACCCCCCCCCACAGGCACACACACACACACAAGATTCCACATACCTGCAGGCATTTTATAGTTAGTTCCTGAAGTTATAACATATTAGATCTTAATTTTTCATCATAATGCTTTGGAGAAATAACTCCATCATCCTGGAGTTCTCTGGGATCAGTAAGTCTCCAATTGCTGCTCAGTTTCTTCTCCCCTTTTTCTGAGTTCTTCCCATCCCTTATTAGGAAGGAAGTGAGTTGCATGTAGTCTGTAATACCACTCAACTTTTCATTTATGTGGAGGATACACCAGGAATTAGATTGTCTTCAAGCAGTAACTGTGCTTGGAAATTGATCCTGAGACCAAGACTTGTTGATTCTTTTTAGATGGTTTTCATTAAATGATGCAGTTGGAAATCGGCTAACTTTCAGTACTGTGTTCTTGTATGATTAAAACAAATCACACAGCCGGGCGCCTGTAATCCCAGCACTTTGGGAGGCTGAGACAGGAGGATCGCGAGTTCAAAGCCAGCCTCAGCAATGGCAAGGCACTTAGCAACTCAGTGAGACCCTGTCTCTAAATAAAAAAATACAAAAAAAGGCTGGTGATGTGGTCCAGTGGTAGAGTGCTCCTGAATTCAATCCCTGGTACCAAACAAACAAACAAAAAAAAAATCACACTGTAATTAAATGACTTCATTTTAAAATGTTGATGATAGAGTTCTGCTTACAATTGTCTACAAAAAAATTTTCAGTGCCTAGTCATGTGATCCATGATAGTATGAATATATAATGAGTCAGTCTTGCTTTAAGGTTACAAACACTTGATGGCTGCAGATCCCAAGATTCAGGGTGTTTTGTTTAAATTTTTTTCCAGTGCTAGGGACTGAACCTAGGACCTCACACATTCTGGGCAAGTGTTCCACCACTGAGCTACTGCATCATCCCTTGTTTTGCCTTAAATTTAAATGGGCCACTGATTGTCTTGGGACTATAGGGACAATTAGGAGTGATTTCAAGAATTCTCAGTTAAAAAATGATTTGGTACAGTACTGTTGACTGTTTCATAAGATTATTTCTAGGTAGCACATATGTGATCTTTAACATAACATTCCGATTGCTGACTACGTTGGTAAACATCTAATTTCCAGTTGCTATGGATTCAACTAAATGACTTCTATCCTTTGGGGTTTAAGCTTGGTTTCTACTTAACATGCGTTCAGTTGGCTTTTTTTTTTTTTTTTTTTTTTTTTTTTTTTTTTGGTACCAGGGATTGAACTCAGGGGCACTCGACCACTGGGCCACATCCCCAGCCCTTTCTTTTTGTATTTTATTACAGACAGGGTCTCACTGAGTTGCTAAGTGCCTCGCCATTGCTGAGGCTGGCTTTGAACTCTGATCCTGCCGCCTCAGCCTCCCAAGTGCTGGGATTACAGGCGTGCGCCACCGCGCCCGGCTTAGCTGGCATTCTTACTCAACCCTGGCTTGGCCAACCTGTAGGGGTGGGAGTGGGACTCATGGGACAACAATGGCCCGCCAGTACGGCTCGATCTGGGAGTAAGCCAAACCACTACCCCTACTTTGCTTTGTGAAACTGAATAACCCTTAATAAAGAGCACAGACAAGAAAAAGTGTTCTTTGTTGGGTGATGGTGTTGGGTTTCACCCTGGCTGCGTAGCTTTCATCAATGAACAGGAAAGTCACAGTCACTTCCCTCAAGCTTTGGGCGTGGGATAAGCACAAAATTTACTTATGGATTCACCCGCCAACACGTTTCTCAAGTCCCCACCCGGCCGCTATCGACTCGTGCGAAGAGAGCAAGACAAAGAACTGCTCCGCCTCTCTGCGCGGTGAGTGGGCACGTCCGGCACGCCCTCCCGGCACCGCCCCTCCCTCAGTGGCGCGCTGGCAGCGCCTAGCAACGCGCAGAGACCCTAGCAACGCGCAGAGACCCGGGCAGGCTCGCCGCGGGGCACACTGGGAAGCGCGGCTCCCAGGGCGCCTCCGCCCTCGGAAGAACGGGCGCGGACTACAACTCCCAGGATGCCTCGCGCTACCTGAAGCCCCTTGGCGACGGCGCGGTCCCGGGCTCGGGAGCGGGAGGCCTGGCTGAGTCGGGCGGGCAGAGTGGGGCCGTGGTCAGCGGCTTTGGCCAGGCCAGGTCCCCGCGGCCGGGCCTGCGAGCGGACGGCGCGTAACGGGGGCCTCAGAGGCTTGGAGGTTGCAGGCCGTGCTCGGGTCGGAACTGGCTGGGGCGCGCGGGGTGACGCTTTGAGCTCGCAGTGTCTCGGACGAGGGCTCAGGCTTGGACGGGCTCGGGGCTTAAAAACACGCCTGGCGTGGACCTGGCTGAGTAGACGCGTCCACGCGACTCTGCTCTGGAGCCCTTGGGCCTTTACAAACCTCTGCTAGAAAACTCCCGCCTCCTGGGGATCGGGGACGGAATGGGTAGGAGATGACAGATGTCTCCCGGTGTGTCTGTTATGAGCCAAAACGCGTTTGGACCTGTGGGTCGCCGAAGTTGCCATTGCAAAGAAAGAGAAACACAAGCATTCCAAGTGGCCTTGTCCCTAACCCCAGATAAACTTGGCATTCTAAAACCAGGACAGGCCAACACCCGGGAAACAGAGATGACCGCCTCTGACTCCTTTCTAACCAGGTGCGGCAAAGGTGGGTTTCCGTAAAGAGGAGGGGGAGGGAGACTGGGAGTTCTGAGGAAGACTTCCACTTACAGCTAGGGTGAAGGGAAATCTTCCACCATCAGTGAAAATGGAGTCAAGGGGTAACCAGAGAACACGCCTGCTCTTTGGGCCGAATGCTGTCTAGAAAGTAATCTTTTTTTTTTTTTTTTTTTTTTTTTTTTTTTGGTACCGGGGATTGAACTCAGGGGCACTCGACCACTGGGCCACATCCCCAGCCCTTTTTTGTATTTTATTAGAGACAGGGTCTCACTGAGTCGCTAAGTGCCTCGCCATTGCTGAGGCTGGCTTTGAACTCTGATCCTCCTGCCTCAGCCTCCCAAGTGCTGGGATTACAGGCGTGCGCCACTGCGCCTGGCTGGAAAGTAATCTTGAATGTTGCCTGGGAAGGGGGTTTGGCCACTTTTCCAGAGACCCACCTTTCTGAAGTGGGTTCCTGTCATTTTCCACATCCTCTTTTAGGGTAAGGACACTGACCACTGCACTTTGATCAGTTATTCAGAAAACCCATTAAGTTATCCAGACTACTTTGCTTCTCATCTGAATCCCTTTCCCATAAGGAACTTTTATTATTTGGGGGTGGGGAGGTAACTGGGAATTGAACCCAGAGGCACTTTACCACTGAGCCACATCCCCAGCCCTATGTATGTATTTAATTTTGAGGCGGGGTCTCACCAAGTTGCTTAAGGCCTCTAAATTGCGGAGGCTGGCCTCAAACTTGGAATCCTCCTGCCTCAGTCTCCTGAGCTGCTGGGATTACAGGCATGAGCTACCAGGCCCAGCAGATTTTGTCCTCTTGAATGAATAAAGTGGAAGAAACCCTGACAACCCTAGGAGTCAAGCTCTGTTAAAGCTACATTGTTTTTAAGCAACCACTTCAATTTTCTTCATTAGGGAGGATGAACTTGATGTGAGCGGAATTCAGATGAGCTGGACAGTGCTGTGAAGGACCAGCAAGCAGCACCCAAGATCCCTGATATGGTAGGCAAAATGCATAGTAAGATGTGTAGGAAGGGGGCTGGGATTGTGGCTCAGCGGTAGAGCACTCGCCTAGCATGTGCGCGGCCCGGATTCGATCCTCAGCACCACGTACAAATAAACGAATTGTGTACAACTAAAGCAAATAAATAAATATTTAAAAAAAAAAAGATGTGTAGGAATGTGAACACCATGCCTTCACCCCACTCCAGGCCCCCCAAAATCTTGACTGCGTGGAATGCTTCGGGAGATGCATGGCAAGGACCAGGATGTGATCCCCAGAGAAGGGTGATAGGAAAAAGCATTGATATCAAATTGCCAGACTTAAACTACAGCAGGTTTTCTCCTGAGCTTCTGAATGTACAGCTGCGAGCATTTTTGGTTTTGTGGTACTGGGAATTGAATCCAGGGTGTCATGCACCCAAGGCTAGAGCTCTGCCACTGAGCTACATCCCTAGCCCAACTGGGAGCTTTTTTTGGGGGGGGGGTACTGGGGATTTAGCCCAGGGGTACTTTACTGCTGAGCTACATCCCCAGTCTTTTTTTTTTTTTTTTTTTTTTTTTTTTTTTTTTTTTTTTTGTGTACCGGGGATTGAACTCAGGGGCACTTGACCACTGGGCCATATCCCCAGCCCTTTTTTGCATTTTATTTGGAGACAGGGTTTCACTGAGTTGCTAAGTGCCTCACCATTGCTGAGGCTGGCTTTGAACTTGTGATCCTCCTGCCTCAGCCTCCCAAAGTGCTGGGATTACAGGCATGCGCCACCGCGCCCGGCCCTAGTCCTTTTTTTGTATTTTATTAGAGACAGGGTCTCACTGAGTTGTTAAGTGCCTCACCATTGCTGAGGCTGGCTTTGAACTCGTGATCCTCTGCCTTAGCCTCCCAAGTGCTGGGATTACAGGCACTCTGTGAGACAGGGTTTTGCCACGTTGCTTAGGGCCTCACTAAGTTGCTGTGAGACTATAGTCAAACTTGTAAACCTCCTGTCTCAGCCTCCCAAGTCTCTGGGATTACAGGCATACACCCCATACCCGGCAGCTGGGAGCATTTTTTTTTTAATATTTATTTATTTGTTCTTTTTAGTTCTACACAATGTATTTATTCTTTACGTGGTGCTGAGGATCGAACCCGAGCCGCGCACGTGCTAGGCGAGCGCTCTACCGCTAAGCCACAATCCCAGCCCAAGCTGGGAGCATTTTTAAGTGACCATCAGTAGTATTGAGGATTCAGGCTCACAGAATAGAAAGAAACATTTCCAGTCATATTGTATCCCAGCTGGGAGGGTTTGCATGTGGTATTTGGAAATCTGGGAAGAGAAGAAATTTCTGTCCATCTATAGGTGCCACTGCTGCTTATTGGTGGCTCTTGCCATGTTCTGAATAAGTCCATTTTCAGACACAGGAAAACATAAAGGAATTCTGTCTGAAAATGCCATTGGTATTCCTTCCTAAAGCAAAACAATTCATTCTTCTTTTCTAGCTTCAATACACATTCATTATTTGATTTTGTTAATGTGTTCTTTTTGCCCCACCATTTTTAGGCAACCAAAACCAGGAAGGGACTGAAAGGTCAGTAGAGAGATGGAACATCACCCTTAAGCCAATGTGTCTCTTTTTTCCCCTTTGGTACCAACACAACATAGACATGTCTATATTTAAATGTTCATGGTGAGAGTCTTGTTTCTCCTGTAAGTCCACAGGCAGCCTGCATGTTCCTAGGGGGCTCCTTATTCTGCCTCTTTGGCAGAATAAGAAAAGAGGTTTTGGGGGCTGAGGGGGTAGCTTGGTGGTAAAGCACTTGCCTTGCATGTGGGGTCCATCCCTCACACCACCAAAAAAAAAAAAAAAAAAAGAAGAAGAAGAAGAAGAAAAGAAATAAGGTTTTGGAAGAAATTCTTCCTGTTGGTTCCTGTATTCAGGTGACTTGGTTGAGGTTAAGTGTAGTAAAGGCACTTTCCCCAAGTGGGAGAACTGATTCAGTGTCCTGACCTGGTTTCTCCACGTGCCCCCATCAGGAAGTGGCCAGGGAAGGTGCGTCCAGACCACTGAGGGGTGTGTGTCAGGTGGAAAGGTATAAGGACGCTACTGCATTAAAAGAAGCTTGCGTGTGCCTAGAAATTTGGATGATTTTCCCAAAGACTCATACTGGGCTTTTCAGAGTCCAGAACACTGAGTGTTGGCCAGTGTGTTGAGGAGGCAAGTAGAAAAGGGGTGCTACTGAAAAGCTTCACCAGCATCCTTTGAGAAAGTTATTTTAAGTTTATATTTGAGGTATTTCAACAACGTTTCACAGCTTGTTGCCAGAGGGTTAGAAAACATCCCATGGCCAGTGAAGACAGAGCCATGAGCCCTGGGGCCTTGGGGGAGTCCCAAGACTCAAGGTTTGTAGACACTACTCTTCTTTCCTTCCTAAGTCGTGCCAACCCTTTTCTCTTCCAGGCTCCATCGATGATGTCCTTGGTGACCTCCTGGGGGATGATAGTAAGTGTCCCTTTAATTCACAGGCCAGACCATAAGATTCACTTTTTTTATTTTTTATTTTTTTTAAATCTGGTATGACATTGAACCCAGGGATGCTTACCACTAAGCCATATCCTCAGCCACTCCCTGCCTTTTTTTTTTTTTTTTTTTGAGACAGGGTCTCACAGAGTTGCCAAGGCTGGTCTCAGACTTTCAATCCTCAGCCTCCCAAGTTGCTGGAATTACAAGCATGCACTTCTGCAGCCATCTTAAAATTTACTCTTTAAAAGTGTAGAACTCAGTGGGGGACTGGGGTTGTGGCTCAGCGGTAGAGCGCTCGCCTAGCACGTGCGCGGTGCGCGGCCCGGGTTCGAGCCTCAGCACCACGTAAACATAAATGCATTGCATTGTGCACAACTAAAGCAAATAAATAAATTTTTAAAAAGTGTACAACTCAGTGGCATTTAAAATATTAGAACATCACCACTACCTAATTCCAGAACATTTCATCACCCCATAAATAAACTCCATGCCCATTAGTAGTCAGTCCTTACTCTCCTTCCCCAACCTTAGGCCACCATTTATTTCTTCTCTGTCTCTATAGATTTGCCTGTTCTGAACATTGTATATAAAAGGAACCATACAGAATCTGACCTTTGCCTCAGACTTCTTTCACTTAACATGAAGTTATCAAAGTTCATTCACACTACAGTGTGTATCAGTACCTCATTCTTATTTACTTATTCATTTATTTTTTTGAGGTACTGGGATTGAATCCGAGACCTCTAGTTTGTAAGAATGCTCTATCTCTGAGCTACATCCCCAGCTTTTTTTTTTTTTTTTTTTAAGTACAAGGGATTAAACTCAGGGGGTCTCAACCACTGAGCCACATCCCCACCCATATTTTGTATTTTATTTAGAGTCAGGGTCTCACTGAGTTGCTTAGTGCCGCACTTTTGCTAAGGCTAGCTTTGAACTTGTGTACCTCCTGTCTCAGCCACCCAAGCAGCTGGGATTACAGGTGTGCGCCACCACACCCAGATAAATGTTCTTCTTTCTTTTGTTTTTTGGTTGTAGATGGACACAATACTTTTATTTTGCTTAACTTTATATGGTGCGAAGGATCAAACCCAGTGCCTCACACATGCCCGGCAAGTGCTCTACCACTGAGCCACAACCCCAGCCCACATCCCCAGTTTTTTAAGTTTTTATTTTAAGACAGGCTCTTGCTACATTACCCAGACTGGCATTAAACTTGGAATCCTCCTACCTCAGCCTCTCAAGTAGCTCAGATTACAGAAGTGAACCACCATGCCTCCTCCTCATTTCTTTTTATGACTAGAGAATAATCCACAGTGCAGGTATACCACATTTTGTTTTTCTGTTCATCAGTTGAAAGACATTTAGTTATTTCCACCTTTGGCTATTATGAATAATGCTGTTGTGCCAATCTGTGTACAGGTCTTGTGTGGACTTATAGTTCTTTCGCGTGTGACCTAGGAGTGGACTTGCTGGGCCTTGTGGTAACTGTGTTTTACTTTGAGAAGCCACCATTGTAGTCGTGCCTTTGTGTCTCCCCTAAGGAGCATGAGGGGGTCCTGGTTTCCCCACACCCTCGCCAGTGCTTCCTCTGCTTTTGCTCATAGCTGTTCTTGGGAGTATAGACTGTGTATCTCACTGTGGCCTTGACATGCATGTGACCAGTGACTCATGATGGCAAGCATCTTTTCAGGTGTTTATTGGCTATTTGTTCATTTTTTCTGGAGAAATGTCTAATCAGATATTTGCCCATTTTTGGCTAGGTTCTTTGGCTTTTCCTTGTTGAGTTGTAGCAGTTCCTGCTATATTCTGGAGACTGGCCCCTTACCCTCTGTCTGTGTTGCTGTGCTGAGGAGCTGGGCTTCAGATTGCTCAAAGCTCACTGGGGACAATGAGGCTTAGCCTCCTCCACTTGGCAACTCTAAAGCCCATGTGTTCCAAGCTACAGTTTGGGACTACAGATGTGCCGTGGTGCCCTCTGCCAACCCTGGGGTTCAGTTGGCTTGACTTGGGTTGAGCTGTTTATGTGACACACACTGATGACTTCTTCCTTGGAAATGTACACTCCCTCCCCTATTCAGGTTTTCCAAGGGACATCATTGGGACCTGCCTCTGGCACCAGTTTCCTTCATCCAAACTGCCCTTCTTTCCTTGGGAAGGTCAGGGAGACAACTGGGTGCCAGGATGTGACATCCTTTTCATCTCAATTGAGTCTCTGTAGCTGAACGACTTCTTTTCTGTTGTCCTTTGTTCCAGTGACACTCCCTGAGAAGCCTGTTGAACTAGCTTCACATGCCAGAGGCTCCACACGTGCACCTCAGGGGCTCACTTCTTCAAAGAGCAGAGGCAGGTAAGCCTGGGGCAGCCTGGGGATGGAGTCTGGTCAGCCCAGTGCCCTGTCTGTCCACCCCACTTCCCGCTTGGTGCATGCCCACTGCTGATGTCAGGAACTTCCACTCTCTTTCCTTAGCTTCCAGTTATTGCAGGGTCCTAGAGGAGTGAAGGAGTACTGACTTGGAAGTCAGAAGCCATGCCTTCTGGTCCTTTATCTGTTACTTGGGCAGTTCCTGAACCTGAGTTTCAATTTCCTTATGCTCAAAATAATGGAATTGGCCCAAATCAGTGATTTTCAAATTGTGTTTACTTTCCTGTCAGATGAGCAATAAGGGGGGAACCTTGTCATGCTCCACCCTCCACCTTCCTCTTGCCTTTTTTTTTTTTTTTTTTAATATTTTAGTTATAGGTGTCGATGGTCCTTTATTTTATTTATTTATTTTTATGTGGTGCTGAGAATCGAAGTCAGTGCCTCACACATGCTAGGCAAGTGCTCTACCACTGAGCCACAACCCCAGCCTCCTTTTGTTTTTAACTTTTTTTGTGTGTGTGTGGGGGTGGGGGTACCGGGGATTGAACTCAGGGGCATTCGACCACTGGGTCACATCCCCAGCCCCTTTTTTTTTTGTATTTTATTAGAGACAGGGTCTCACTGAGTTGCTAAGTGCCTCGCCATTGCTGAGGCTGGCTTTGAACTCGCGATCCTCCTGTCTCAGCCTCCCAAAGTGCTGGGATTACAGGCATACGCCACCGGACCCGGCTTAACGGTTTGTTTTTAAAGGGTCTCTACCACTTAAAGAAAAAGAAAGGAAGGAAGGGAGGGAGGGAGGAAGGAAGGAAGGAAGGAAGGAAGGAAGGAAGGAAGGAAGGAAGGAAGGAAAGAAAGTAAAAATCACTGCACTAGGTGGCCCATGAATTTCTTTTTTTTTTTTTTTTTTTTTTTTTGTGGTACCGGGGATTGAACTCAGGGGCACTTGACCACTGGGCCACATCCCCAGCCCTTTTTTGTATTTTATTTAGAGACAGGGTCTCACTGAGTTGCTAAGTGCCTCGCCATTGCTGAGGCTGGCTTTGAACTCGCGATCCTCCTGCCTCAGCCTCCCAAAGTGCTGGCATTACAGGCGTGCGCCACCGCGCCCAGCTCCCATGAATTTCTTTTTGCATGTTTGTCCTCTTGGAGAAGTCTCTACAAGTTCACTTTGACTCTCTAAGCCTCTCTTTTTTGTTTTGGTGGTGCTGGGATTGAACTGAGGGCCTCGTGTG
The DNA here is from genome assembly GCA_025594165.1 of Tamias sibiricus. Lineage (NCBI taxonomy): Eukaryota > Metazoa > Chordata > Mammalia > Rodentia > Sciuridae > Tamias > Tamias sibiricus. The sequence goes on from CM046660.1 coordinate 6,134,521, forward strand.
TCAAGCATATGCTCTACCACTGAGCTGACTCTCATCATCAGCCCCTGACTCTCCATTTTTTAGAATAATGTGACCAGGTAGAGGGGTTAGTGCTGACCCCACCCATCTCTTTGCAGGTCCTTCCTGGAAGACAATCTTTTTGATACCCTGGTAGAAGCTGATGCTGAGGTAAGCCTGGCCCACTCCCCAGTCCTTAGCCTCTCTACTTATCCCCGAAAACAGTGAGATTGGTGTGGTGGCCTAGGAACCTCTCACAGAAGGGTATAGAAATCCATGCAAAGTCAGTTTGTTCTTAAAGCAAAACGATACCCAAGGGCTGCCGCATGGACCCACCAGAACCTTGAGCTAGAAGGTGGAGCTCTTGCAGCTGTGGGAGCTGGATGTTGCCCCTCCCTGTAAGAAACTCCACACAGTCTGGTCACATGATTGGGAAGCAGTAAAGCTGGAGTCCTATCATGGAAGTGACCTCTCCATTGGGAGGAACACAAAGTGGCAGCAGTTTACAGGTCTCCACAGCTGGACAAGTTTAACTTCACTACAGCTGAGCCCCAAGGGTAGAGGACAAGGGACCCTTCTGTTTATGCCCGTTGGCCAACCTCTATCCCTGCTAAGTCACCTGGTCCCACAGAAGCAAGGTGACAGGAGCTGGGTCCCTTAATGTTCCTGGGCCTTGACTAATGTGCCTGTCATCTGCATCCTTGCCTCCTGTGGACTTAGATTTCTGATGTGTCAGAAGCAGACCCGCAGGCCTTGCTACAGACCATGAAGGTAGGGAAACAGCTCCCATTCCCCAGGGCTGGGCTGGGCTGGGGCACTGTTTTCTTATGTCAAGGCTGCGCGCTCTCTCTGATGTCTCCTTTGGTACCGGGGATCAAACCCAGAGGCACTTAACTACGGCACTTAACTACTGAGCCACATCCCCAGCCCTATTTTGTGTTTTACTTAGAGACAGGGTCTCACTGTGTTGCTTAGGGTCTCACTAAGTTGCTGAGGCTGGCTTTGAACTTGTGATCCCCCTGCCTCAGCCTCCTGAGCTGCTGGGATTACAGGCATGCACCATTGCACCTGGCTACACCTGTGTTTCTGACCCTCTCCTAGTGCAAGAACAGAGGTCACCCCTGAACTATTGCCCTTTTTAAATTTTTATTTATTTATTCATTTTTAAAATATTTATTTATTTGCTTTAGTTGTACACAATGCATGTACTAATTTTACGTGGTGCTGAGGATCGAACCCGGGTCGCGCACGTGCTAGGCGAGCGCCCTACCGCTGAGCCACATCCCAGCCCCTGCCCTTTTTTTAAATTAATTTTTTTAAAAAATATTTGTTTATTTACTTTAGTTGTACACAATGCAATTCATTTATGTTTACGTGGTGCTGAGGATCGAACCCGGGCCGCGCACGTGCGAGGCGAGCGCTCTGCCGCTGAGCCACAACCCCAGCCCATAAATTAATTTTTAAAAAATATTTATTTATTTGTTTTTAGTTGTACACAATGCCTTTATTTTTACGTGGTGCTGAGGATCGAACCCGGACTGCGCATGTGCTAGGCGAGCGCTCTACCGCTGAGCCACAATCCCAGCCCTTCCCAACCCTTTTTTGTATTTTATTAGAGACAGGGTCTCACTGAGTTGCTAAGTGCCTCGCTATTGCTGAGGCTGGCTTTGAACTCGCGATCCTCCTGCCTCAGCCTCCCAAGTGCTAGGATTACAGGAGTGCACCACCACACCCAGCTCTCTGATTCTGTTTTTGGTGGTGACTTTGAGTCTCCCATTCCCAGACCATGAGCCTGGCCCCTGACTCTGCTCTGCTCCCCTTCAGTTCCATTTTCTTCCCTAACTCACCATTTTTCTCAACAGCGTTCTTATTTTCCTCTGTTCTCTCAGAGTTCGTCCCCTGCTTGCCTGCCCCTCCTTAGATGGAGCCACTCCTCCCGTTCTGACTACCAGCTTTGCGGTACTGCAACGAAGTACCCAGGACAGCTCACTTATAAAGAGAGGGGGGTTGTTTAGCTCACAGTTTTGGAGGCTCAGTGTCCAAGATGAGGTGGAGGCGGGGATTGGTTTGGCCTCAGGTGAGGGTGGCAGATGGTGGCACATGGCAGGAACACGTATGGGAGCAAATGATCACATTTGAAACTGGAGCAAAGAAAGAGAATGGCTATCCCACAGGCCCGTTCAAGGTCCACAGTGACCTATGGACTTTGTACAAGGCCCCACCTTCCAAGGCCACCACTCTGGGGCTAAGCCTTTTCATGCAGACCTTAGAGGGACACTGAGCACACACACCATAGCAACCCCCCAGGCATTGTGCCCCACTGGCCTACTGTCTAGGGTCTAGATGACATGGACGCCGATATCCTGGGTTTGAAGAAGTCTCATCCAGCCTCTGGCAAAACAACTACCAAGGGTTCTGGGAAAGAGGAACTGCCTAGCAATCCCAAACCCGCCGGCAAGCTCACAGCCAGTGAGAAGGGTGAGTGGAGGCAGTGCCTCAGAGGTGCTCAGAAGGATGCACACGTCCTGTGGGTTTTTTCAGTTTGGGTCAGAGAGGCCAAGGCTAATTGTTCCTCTGTGCGTGTGTGTTTGGTGGGGAAGGGGGGGTTCCATTTCCTCTAAGTCCGACATGGGCCGCTCCTCAAGGAGCTTTTCCAGTTAAAATGGAAAGTGGGGGCTGGGTGTAGCTCAGTGGTAGAGCACTTTCCTGACACACATGAGGTCCTGGGTTTGATCCCCAGCACCTCCGAGAATAATAACTTTTTAAAAAGGAAAGTTGCACGGTAGCCTCTGCCTCTCCCTGCTCCCCCATCCCCGCTCCCGTCTCTGTTTGCAGTGATGCATGACGATGGGCTGACAGCAGGCCTCTTACCACATTGCCTGCCAGAAGCCCGGTGAGAACCGTGTGCACCCTTCCATGGCTGTGCCCACTCCCATGAGCTCAGGCTTCCTAGGATGAAGTATGCCCCACCCAGGTTCGCCAGTCCAAGGTGTGGAGGAAGACCTCAACCAGGAAAGACCTAGGCCCACAACCTCTCTCTCTCTCTGTTCTTCCTACAGGGGACACCATTGCCACCAAGCAGCCAACCGCCTCTCCCAGCAGCTTTGGGCATCAGTACAGGAAGCTTTCCTTTGAAGGTACCAGAAGCCCTAGTTCTGCTCCTAGACACTTGGGTCTAAGAGTAGCCAGGGTAGCCAGGCGCGGTGGCGCACGCCTGTAATCCCAGCACTTGGGAGGCTGAGGCAGGAGGATCATGAGTTCAAAGCCAGCCTCAGCAATGGCAAGGCACTTAGCAACTCAGTGAGACCCTGTCTCTAATAAAATACAAAAAAGGGCTGGGGATGTGGCCCAGTGATTGAGTGCCTCTGAATTCAATCCCCGGTACCAAAAGAAAAAAAGAATTAAAAAAAAAGAGTAGCCAGGGTAATGCTTGCTGCTTGCCTGAGGCCAAGTCTGTATATCAGAGGAGGAGCAGACAGCTGGTATCCCGATGCAGCTCCCCTTAAATCCTGGAGGAGGGATGAGCTGTGTTGTATGGGCCGGGGCATTTGGGGAACTTACTTGCAAGGACTTGAAAACCAGGTATCAAAATGCAGATTTTCTGAAGTATAGGAAAAGGGCTATTTCTCTTCATGAACACACAGTGTTCTACTTCTCTTCTGATGCTTTTAAGACATTTCCAGGAGCGCCTGCAGCAAGCTAGTAGAGTCAGAGTTGCCCACTGCCCCCATGCGTGCTTTGTCTCTGTGTCATAGGCCTACTGCCACGGGCTGCACCCTGCAGTGCTAAAGAGCTTGTTTGTGTCCTGGTGGTAGCTGCCCCAGCCCCAGCTCTGTATTTCCTGGACAAAGTGCTATAGTCTAACCTCTGCTTTCCCTTTTGGCTGTGAGACTTGGAAGACCCATTGGCAGGACTTCTCTCTGATGATGAGGAAGAAATTGCCAAGAAGCCACCTGTGACGGAGAGTAAAACAGCTTCCAACAGGAGTCCTATCACAGTCCGAGATCAAGGTGGGTTGGAGGAGCTTGTTCCTCATCCTGGGGGCAGAGTCTGTTGGAAACAGACAATTTGACTGAACTTTCTGGGGTGGAATCTCAGCAGAGTGGGACCACAGGTCTCTGGTCCAGAAAAGATTACCAGAAGCAGGGAGGTGGAGGCATGGGCCTAGGAGTGTGGGGGAGTCGGGTCCTGTGGGCAGCCCAGACAGGTGCGGTGCCTGTCACCCCCGTCCTGGCCTATCAGTCATGATAGAGGGCAAGAAATCTGTGAGACCTGGATCCTGGTTCTGTCTTCTAGGTCCCTGTATTCCTCTAACTCCTGGGGACACTCCCATCCGAAAGAAGGAGTTGCTGTTTGATGATGGGGACGACATCATGGCTACCCTGGGGTTTGGAGATAGCCCCAAGGGAGAGAAGAGACAGATGGGTGACCAGTAAGGATGATTATGGGTGGGGGATCCCTGGCCACGCTGCCACCTCAAGAATGCTCAAGAGAGGGGACAGTATGATCCCCCTGGGAGCCTCCTGGCCACAAATTCCTTCCCCACATTCCCTCCTGCAGGGAGGGGCCCCGCCCTGCTCGCTCCAAGCTGGATGAACTGCTGGGTCGAAGCACAGCCACAAAACTCCTGGCTCATCCGAATACTGGACAACACAGAGAGTTCAAACTAGACAAAAAGTATCAGAAACTGCAGGGTGAGGAAGCTAGGGGAACAGGATGGGACAGGAGGGAAGGGGAGGGCACCTGGTCTCTACCACACTGGCACCATGACATGATCTCATGACACGTACGCATGATCAACACATCTGTAACGGAGACAGAAGAGTCAAGAGATAACTCTTATTCTCACCCTGTCCAACACCCTGTTGCTTTATGTACATACTGTTTGATTGCAAATCTACTGGTTGAGACTATTTAAGTTGATTTCTCTACCCTCTTTTTTTGGGGGGGTACTAGGGACTGAACTCAGGGGCACTCGACCACTGAGCCACATCCCCAGCCCTACTTTGTATTTTATTTAGAGACAGGGTCTCACTGAGTTGCTTAGCACTTCACTTTTGCTGAGGTTGGCTTTGAACTCTCAATCCTCCTGCCTCAGCCTCCTGAGCCACTGGGATTAGTTGCGCACCACCGCACTCGGCTTGACCCTCTCGATAGGCGGCAGCTCATGTCTTAAAAATTTCTCTGGACCAATGTTTCTCAGAGCATCATCCCACCAGCCATCTGTTGAGATTTGTTCTTGTGACACACAGCGTTCTGGGCCTGACCTCGAGGGAGGTGGGCAGGGCTCAGCCAGCGTGTCTCCACAGTCCCCGGATGTTCTCCTGTGGCCGCAGCGCTTCCTCTTGGGCAGCCCCACCTCTGCTTGTCTTACATGTAGTGCTGCCAGTTCCCCTGCTCTAGGTCATGGTCACAGGCCCCTTATTTTACAGACAAAGAAGAAGATAGCTGGGACAACGAGGACCTCGTCTTTGGGGCCTACCAGCCCACCATGGGCTCCTCCGAAGGTCCACAGTCTCGGCGGCAGTCTGTCAGGTAAGCAGGGCCTGGGCCAGCCTCTGGAAAGGCAGGTCCCTGCAGCCCTCCCCATCCTACCTGACAGCCTTGTTGAGGGAGGCAGGGTGCAAGGCTCTGTGGGTGCTGAAGGGAGAGGAAGGCTGCCCTGTCCCAGCAGTTCAAGCAGAAGTGGGAGACAAGCTTGATCCTGGATTCAGCCCTGACCAGCAGCCTCCGGACTTGCAACAGAAGATTAAGTCAGTGATGGAATTGTCTGAATTTGTTTTCTCTCCGTATATATGTTAAGTAATTTCAAACTTGTAGAAAAGTTGTAAGAACAGTACAGAGAATTCCCTCCCGCCCTTCCCCAGGTCAGCATGGTCAGCTCTGCTGCACTGGCCTTGTCAGCCTCTCTGCATCTACATAACTGCTCCACGTGGAGTTTTCTTCCCTATCCCAGAATTTATTTATTTTTTTCCCCTTGATGCTGGGAATGGAATCCAGGGCTTCATGCATGCTATGCATATGCCCCACCACTGAGCCACACTATCCCCAGCCCCTCAATCCCAGAATATTCCTATTTATTTATTTATTTATTTATTTATTGTCATTCTTGGATTCAAACTGAGAGTTTGATGAATGCTAGGCAAGCACTTCACCCAGAGCCACATGCTCAAATAGCACAGGGCATGCCACTGCCCTGCACCCAGGCCTAGTCCAGGGGCTGCTGCTCACTGGGCCTCAGGTTGGTTGTGCAGAGTTGCTGGGCACCGCTGACTCCTTGCTGTGGACGTCATATTCCACGCCCCCCCACACCATCCTCCCCGCTCCCAGCAACAGAGGAAAAGACTGGCAAGGGGATGTTGGGGCATGGTGCCTCCCCTGCCTGATGCCCTCCTTTCTGCCTTACAACAGGGTCTTAGAAGGAGGCCCAGACCCCAAGGGAGAACCAGGCACCAAACAAAGCCCTCCAGCGGCTTCCAGCCCAATCTCCCCCAGGAAGGGAGGAGCTGACTGGTTGGGCCTCAAGGATGACGACTTGGACCTGCTGCCTCCCTCTCCCACCCAAGAGTCCTGTCGGGGAGGCTTGGCAACTTCCACACCCTCTGTACCCGGTCCTGTGAGCCAGCACTCTGCCCTAGACCCTAACTCTGCCCCATCTGGGCTGTCCTCCTTGGGGTCAAAGCCACCAGCAGAGAGTATGAGGCTCTCTGCCCAAGCCAGCCAGGCCTCCAAGCTGGGAGTATCTGAAGAAAGAGAGGAGGAGGATTGGCTGAGCCATGTCTTGTCTCGGAAGAAGTCCCAGGGTGTGGCCAGAGAGGAGCACGCTGAGGCTTATAAGGGTCCGAACTCAGTGAGGACAGCCAGGTATGGGCCTGGGCTGCTGTATCTGGGGGACGGCCCAGGCAAGGTCTCCAGGGCCGGCCTTCCCATCTCGAGAGCCTGCCAGTCTCTGTGGGAGACGCTAGCAGTGTGCCTTGGGCCACTCTCGGCTCTGCTTCTCTTCCTGTTGGGCACAGCGGAAAGGGCTGCTGTCTGCACAGGCACGGATGCTAGAGAGCTGGGGGCTGTGGACACGCACGCCTGCCGTGGCACCAGGGACTTACTGGCTCAGGCAGGGAGATGGCAAGGGGATGTTGCCATCCGAGTGGCCACCGAGGTGGGGGTGGTTCTGGAAGGGAAGGGCAGTCCACACATCCCCGGAGCTCAGGCCTGGGAGAATTCCCCAAGATGATGGTGGGAACAGGAGGGCCAAGGAGAACCAGGATGAGGAGAGGGTGCCACAGCGTCCCATTGGGAGCTCATCCACGGCCATGTTCATCCAGCCTAACCTGGGCCTTCTGTCACCTTTGCCTTTAACATGCACTGTCCTCAGCCAACCTGTCGCCAGCACTCAGGGACTTGATCAGGCAGCTGTGGGAAGGACCTCTGGAGCAACAGCACAAGAAATACCAGCTACCAGGCCCCTCGTCACAGGGTATGTCCGCAGCCAGGGCTGGGAGGGAGGGAGGCAGCGAGGCCTGCCCAGGCCTCCTTCCCCATGGATGGATGGCAGGTGGCCGTGCTGGGACCCGAGGTGGCCACTGGCTGTGTAGTGTTCAGCATGTCTGTCAGGCCCACCCACGGCAGATCTGGTGCAGGCTGTGTCCCCATCTCCTTTACCAGCCACCAGCACAGCCAGGTCCTGCTCCTCGTAAAAAGTTCTTTGCCTGGGGCTGGGGTTGTGGCTCAGCGGCAGAGCACTCGCCTCGCACGTGCACGCCTGGGTTCGATCCTCAGCACCACGTAAACATAAATGCATTGCATTGTGTACAACTAAAGCAAATAAATAAATATTTTTTTTAAAAAAAGTTCTTTGCCTGCAGTTTGCCTTGACTCCTACTGCCACCCTTTCCCTTCTCTCCCCTGTCCTGCACAGAACACTGTTCACCTTTCCCTGTCCCTGTGTCTGCAGGTCCCCCGAGAGTTGGAGCCACTCTCCCTTGGCCCTCCCTGCAGGTGACCTAAAGAGAGGAACAGCCTCTGGAGACCCCTCTGGCACCGGTTCGTCAAGGGTTTTTTTTTTTTTTTGTGGTACTGGGGGTTGAACTCAGGGGCACTCGACCACTGGGTCACATCCCCAGCCCTTTTTTGTATTTTATTTAGAGACAGGGTCTCACTGAGTTGCTAAGTGCCTCGCCATTGCTGAGGCTGGCTTTGAACTAGCGATCCTCCTGCCTCAGCCTCCCAAAGTGCTGGGATTACAGGCGTGCGCCACCGCGCCCGGCTTTGGCACCAGTTCGTTTCTGCCTTATTTGGGATATAGTTCCGGGTGAGGAAGAGGTACCTGGAGCTCCTTTGAGGTCCCTGAAAGACAAGTAACAAGGGACTCTCAGAACAGACCAAGGCAGAGAGCCCTGGGCTCCTCTGGGCCTCCTGTTCATTTCTCTGCTGTTTATTTTTCAGAGCCTGCAGTTTGTTTCTCAAAATCCCAGGAACCCACAGGGCTCTCTGTACCTGTCAAGGTAGGGAGCATGGACAAACAGGTACAGGTCTTGGGCTTGGGGAGTCCTCCAGGAGTTGGCAACCTTCTGGGAATGCTGTGTCAGGCATGCCCAGCATGGTACCTGCCAGCACACTGGCACGCCTCACCAGCGCTCTCTTCAGCTTTTAGTCTCAGGACTCCCAGGTGGTGGTGGGTGGGAATCTGCCAGCATCAATAGGGAAGTGCAGGTGGCAGCCAGGCTGGGATGGCCAGGAATGCTCCAGTCAGAAAGCAAGGCCACATCCATCTAGAAAGCCTCCTCTAGCCGGGCGCGGTGGCGCACTCCTGTAATCCCAGCACTTGGGAGGCTGAGGCAGGAGGATCGCGAGTTCAAAGCCAGCCTCAGCAATGGCCAGGCACTTAGCAACTCAGTGAGACCCTGTCTCTAATAAAATGCAAAAGAGGGCTGGGGATGTGGCCCAGTGGTCGAGTGCCCCTGAGTTCAATCCCCGGTACCACACACACACAAAAAAAGCCTCCTTTATTCCTGCCATCCTCCCACCACACCTCCAACTCTGTTCTCCAGGTGTGGCAGTCAGTCACCTCTGATACCTGGGCCTGGGAGATGTGGCACCAGGATCATGCCCCTGGAAGACAGTGGGTGAGGGGCGGCTTGTAGAAAGCAGATTAGTGTTTGCTATCTGGCCCAACAGAAAGGGCCAGTGTCATAGCTGAGGCTGATTCTTATCTCAGAAGCGAGAGACATCATTTTGGGGGACAGAGGGACACTTACTTTCCTGACCAGAGCTGGATGGGGAGATGCTGCTGGATGCTCAGTGGCAGGGCCTGGAACTTTCCAAGACCTTGTCCTGTTCTTCTCCCCTGTCTGCAGCCACCCATGAGGGGAAAGCCAGGAAGTCCAGTGAGCAGAGGGCCAGGAGGCAGCCAAGCTCAGCTCCCTCCCCTGCAGTCCCTGTTCCCTGAGCCCCTGGAGCAGAGCCTGCTGCCAGGATACCAGAAGCAGCTCCTGGCAGCCCAGGCACAGCTTCAGAGTGGCAGTACCCAGCTCCAAGCAGAGCTGCTGCAGAGCCACACACGGCTGGCAGAGCTGGAGGTGCAGGTGAGGGACATTGGGCATCTGTGTGGTGGGCGAGTCCAGGGGCAATGGGTTGAAGGCTTTGCTAGAGGGGGGAGGAGGAGCTGCAGGCACAGAGGGTATGGCCGCCTCTCCCTGCAGCACGCTGGCTCACGCTGCCTCCTAGGTGCGGAAGCTGGAGCTGGAACGGACCCAGCACCGGCTGCTGCTGGAGAGTTCACAGCAGCGGCACCAGGCAGACCTGGAGCTCATGGAGAATGCGCACAGGTACCACCAGCTCCTTCCTGTGATCTGCTCGGCTTCCCAGGCTGGGGTCCTGCCCCAGCTCTGCTCACTGAGCTCGGAGACCATGCTGATATGCTCGGAAAGGCCCTTTAGGTGGGCATTCTCTTGGCAGAAGCCGCATCAAGATGCTGGAGACATCGTACCAGCAACGGGAGGAGCGGCTCCGGAGAGAGAATGAGGAGCTGTCAGCTCAGTATCTGTCTCACTGCCACGAGGCTGAGCAGGCCCGAGCCGAGCTCACAGCCCAGCACCAGCGGCGCTTGGCAGCAGCTGCACAAGAAAAAGACCAGGAGATGGAGCGGCTCCGGGAGCTACAGCGGTGAGGGCAAGACACTGGGGCAGAGGAGAGCAATGCTCGAGAGACCCCAAGCTGTGGTTCCGCAGCCTTTGCATGGGGTTTGAGTCCTTCCCTTTGGCCCACTGAGGTGAGGACCATGCTAAGCACAGCAGCCTATTGGCCCCCTGAGCACTGCTGCTGAGGCAGGAGGGGCAAAACCAAGGGGGTCTAGCCTTCCAGGAGGCAGGGCATAGCAGCAGCAAGCACCTGAGGACGCAGCCACGCTAGGCTCCTCCACTCACCTCTCCCGTGGAGGCTGGTGACCGGCTCCACCGTGGGGAAGCTGGGCTTCTCGTTGCTGGTGTGGCCATCTATTGTCTTCCTGGATGAGCATGAAGAGGTGCCTGAGCAGGCGTGTGAAGACTGGCCCGATGGACCAGACTCAGGGGACAGGCACACAGCTTCATTTTGCTCTGTGAAAAGTGGGCTTTGCTTAATAACAGGAGGGATCTTTTGGTGCACCTGGCCTTGAGGCACCAGGACAGGTGACACAGAAGGGTCAGGAAGCCGGGTACGGTGGCGCCTGCCTCTAATCACAGTGGCTCAGGGGCCTGAGGCAGGAGGATTGAAAGTTCAAAGCTAGCCTTGGCAACTTAGCAAGGGCCTGTCTCTAAATAAAATATAAATAAAAAGGGGCTGGGGATGTGGCTTAGTGGTTAAGAACCCCCGGGTTCAGTCCTCAGTACCAAAAGGAAAAAGCAGAGTCAGGGAGGCTGAGTGCCTGGGGGAGGAGGGGAGGGACCGCGCAGAGATGCCTGCCGCCACGAGGAGCGCCGTGGCGTTCTCTCCACATCCGGTCTGTGGTTCTGCGAGGGTGACCCTGGGCCAACCACCTCCACAACCCTCTCCTCAGGGCATCCATCCTGGAAATGCGCAAGGACCACGAGGAGCAGCTGCAGCGACTGAAGCTGCTGAAGGACCGAGAGATCGATGCCGTCACCAGTGCCACCTCCCACACGCGGTGTGTGTCCCACTCAGCACTGCCCACCCAAGGGGCCGGGCCTGGGCCTCCACAGGCCGGGGTTCCCTGATTGATCATCCTCCAGGTCCCTGAATGGCATCATTGAGCAGATGGAGAAGTTCTCCAGCAGCCTGAATGTGCTGTCCTCCCGCGTGGAGGCCTCACACCTCACCACCTCGCAGGAGCGGGAGCTGGGCATCCGGCAGCAGGACGAGCAGCTGCGAGGTACCCCACCCCCACCTCGGTAGCCCAGCTCCCCTCGGGAGGAAGGCGGGCAGGCAGTGAGCGTCCTGTGGGCACTCCAGCACTGCAGGAGCGACTGGGCCGGCAGCAGCAGGACATGGAGGAGGAGAGGGCTCGGCTCCAGGAGGTCATCGGGAAGATGGAGGCGCGGCTGAGTGAGCAGAGCCGGCTCCTGGAGAAGGTGAGCCTCCTCCTCCCTGAGCCTCCCACCCGCAGCCCTGGGAGATCTGCCCTCTGACCTGCCTCCTGAGCCCCGCAGTCGCCCAGGCCCAGGTGTCCTCTGAGTGTCCCTCCTGCCCTTCCTGCCTGTGTCTTCCAGCTCTGCCCTGCCCTGAGCACTGCCCACTTGAGCACACAGGGTCTCCCTGGCCGGGCCACCTATCACTTAATTCCTTGGCCACTGGCCCTGGGGCCCCTCCACGTCTTCCCCCACCAACTGTGCTTCTTTCCTCCAGTTACCCAGATCTGTCATGTCAGATGATGCCTGTGACACTGGGACAGAGGCTCTTGCCCACTCAATGTCACTAAATGTCATTTAACCTCTCTAGCTATGACAGATTCATTTGAACTCCTAATATACATTCAAATATAAGAGCAAGCTCTGTTCTTTAAAAAGGACTGGCATTAGCCAGGCGCAGTGGCGCACGCCTGTAATCCCAGCACTTTGGGAGGCTGAGGCAGGAGGATCGCGAGTTCAAAGCCAGCCTCAGCAATGGCGAGGCACTTAGCAACTCAGTGAGACCCTGTCTCTAAATAAAATACAAAAAAGGTCTGGGGATGTGGCCCAGTGGTCGAATGCCCCTGAGTTCAATCCCTGGTAACCACAAAAAAAAAAAAAAGGACTGGCATTTTCTTCTTTTGTGCTGGATCGTAACAGGAGCGCTGGCGAGTGAATGCCGAGCAGTCCAGGGCCGAGTCCATGCAGCGAGCTCTGGAGGAGCAGAGGAAGGTCATGGCCCAGCAGATGGCCATAGAGCGGGAGGAGCTGGAGAGGGCCAAGGTGAGTCCAGCACCAGGCTCAGCTGTGGACCCACCATTTCCACCAGACGCTCACCACGCCCCCACCCCCAAATCCAGAGTGCCTTGCTGGAGGAGCAGAAGTCGGTCATGCAGAAGTGTGGGGAGGAGAGGCGGCGCCTGGCGGCCGAGTGGGCCGAGTTCTTCACGCAACAGAAGCTGAGTAAGGAGCGGGCTGAGCGCGAGGCCGAGCGCGCACTGCAGGTGGACACCCGGAGGGAGGGCACCCTCATCAGCCTGGCCAAGGTAGGGCCCGCAGCCTCCAGCGCAGCTGTGGCCTTCCTCCTAGGTGTGTCAGCTTCAGGCTTACGAAACAAGAGCAGAGTGATGACATACTTAGAGTGCAGTAGTTAAACAGGTTATCGTCACCACTCCCTTGAGTCAACAGGGGCATTTTATACATTTTTTTTCTCATTCACTTCTCTTTAGAGCCGGGCATGGTGGTGCATGCCTGTAATCCCAGGCGCTCAGGAGGCTGAGGTGGAAAGATTTCAAGTTTAAGGCCAGCCTAGGCAACTTACTGAGATCCTTTCTCAAAATAAACAAAAAGGGCTGAAGCCACACATGGTGGGCATGCCTGTAATACCCGTGACTCTGGAAGCTAAGCAGGAGGATCACAATTTCAAGGGCAGCCTCAGCAAGTTAGTGAGGTTCTAAGCAACTTAGGCCATGCCTCAAAAAACAACAAGGAGCTGGGTATAGTGGCACACATCTGTAATCCCAGTGGCTTAGGAGGCTGAGACAGGAGGATCAGGAATTCAAACCTAGCCTCAGCAATGGCAAGGCACTTAGCAACTCAGTGAGACCCTGCCTCTAAATGAAACACAAAATAGGGCTAGGGATGCGGCTCAGGGGCCGAGTGGCCCTGAGTTCAATCCCTGGTGCCCCCCCAAAAAACAAGCAAGCAAGCAAACAAAAGGAGCTGGGGATATGGCTCAGTGATACAGTGATAAAGTACCTCTTGGTTCAACCCCCAGTACCAAAAAATAAAAATAAATAAAAAGGGCTGAGGATGTGTAGCGGTAGAGTGCCTGCCTAGCCCGCAGACGGCCCTGGGTTTGATTCTCATTAGCTCCCATGACTTAAATAGTCTAGAAATGAGGCAACTGAGGCTCAGGGTGAAACTGCTGCAGTTATACAGCTTGTGGGGGAGCACCTCGGCTTGGCCTCATGCCTCTCTGGTCCATCCTGGAAGCCCCTGCCTCCACCACCCCCACCCAGAAGCAGGGTAGGCAGAGGGGACCCTGGGGTGCTGCCCAGCCTGCTATAGCTCCTCAGAGGCGATGCAGCGAAGATTCTGCCTTCTCCAGGAACAGGGAGAGCTAAAGGTCAGGGCCAGCGAGCTCCGGGCCAGGGAGGAGCAGCTGGCAGCTGCGAGGGAGGCTGTGGAGCGGGAGCGGCAGGAGCTGCAGCAGGAGAAGGAGAGGGTCAAGGCCGCCACCCTGCGCCTGCAGCGCCGTGCTGAGGAGGTGGAGCACATGAGCAAGGTGAGCTTGGAAGGGTCTGTGGGTTGGGGGCATCATCTGACCTGGCCCTGACCCTGAAGCCTCCTTGCAGGTGGCCTCTAAGAAGTACCAGGAGGGTGAGCAGGCGCTGCAGGAGGCCCGGCAGGTGCAGTCTGAGCAACAGGCCCGGCTGCAGGCCGTTCGGCAGCAGCAGGAGCGGCTGCAGCAGCAGGAGCAGCATGTGCATCAGGCAAGGCTGCCCCCTGCCCCTCCCCCTGCCCGCCCATGCCCAGCCACCTGCCCTCCCCACTGAGTTCTAGTTTCTGGGGCTGGGGACAGGAGCACCTGAGCCTGGCGCAGCAGAGGCTACAGCTGGACCGTGTTCGACAAGACCTGCCCTCCAGCCTCCCAGGGCTGTTCTCAACAGGCCAGGGCCCCGCAGCCTCCAGCCTTGGTGGTAAGTGGCTCCAGGAGGAAGGGGGGATGGGGCTCAGCCAGCCCAGGGCAGGGGCAGAAGTAGGAGCTGGCTCACCTCCAGCTGCTCAAGTTGGGGAGTGGGGGGGTTGCTTTTGTTTTTATTTGGTACTGGGGATTGAACCCAGGGTTGCTTAACCACTGAGCCACATTTCCAGCCCTTTCTATTTTTTATTTTAAGATAAGGTCTTACTAAGTTGCTGAGGCTGGCCTCAAACTTGCAATCCTCCTACCTCAGCCTCCAGAGTTACTGGTATTACAGGCATGTGCCACCATGCTTGGCCATTTTTTATTTTTTGAGACAGGGTCTCCCTAACTTGCTGAGGGCCTTGCTGGCTTGCTGAGGCTGACCTCAAACTTCAGATCCTCCTGCCTCAGCTTCTTGAGTCACTGGGATTATGGGTGTGCACCACCGTGCCTAGTGCTAGGTTTTTTCTGGGTTTTTTGTTTGTTTTGTTTTGAGACAGGGTTTTACTAAGTTGCAGAGGCTGGCCTCGAACTTGCAATTCTCCTGCCTCAGTCTCCCAAGTTGCTATTTACAGGTGTGTGCCACTGTGCCCAGTGCTGCCTGAGTCTTAAAGTCATCTTGTTATTTCTTATTTTAAACAATTAATATATGTTAACTTAAGAGAAATAAGTCAGAAATAGAGGGGGAAACTTTTTACAATATCACCCTCAATCCCAGTCTCCAGTCCAGAGGGAACCACCTTGAACATTTTGGTGCCTAACGATCCAAACTAATGGTTGTTTTCAAACAAAATTGGGAATATATCACACGTTGTTTTATTTTATTTTTATTTTTATTTTTGTGGTACCGGGGATTGAACTCAGTAGCACTCGACCACTGGGTCACATCCCCAGACCTTTTTTGCATTTTATTAGAGACAGGGTCTCACTGAGTTGCTAAGTGCCTCGCCATTGCTGAGGCTGGCTTTGAACTCGTGATCCTCCTACCTCAGCCTCCCAAAGTGCTGGGATTACAGGCGTGCGCTACCGCACCCGGCACTATCACACGTTGTTTTATAAGCTGGCTTTTATCACTCAGTGATACACACATGAAACGTGTCCTCCTGTCGGTAATTTAACATTCTTGATCAATATGACTTTCCATGCTGAGGCTGTTCCACACCGAGGGTTTTTGTCACTGAGATGAGCAGTGCCTCCCTGGAAACCTTAATCTGTGCTTCTTGGCTCCTTTGTCTGATTCCCTTGAATAAATTCTTAGAAACAGACTTGTCAGACAGGAGCACATGAGCGTTTTTCAGAGGCTGTTGAGATTTGAGCCCCAGAGCACTGGTCCAGGCTGCACTGTGGGCAGCACGGGAGCAGGCCCTGAGGTGCAGCCCTGCGGTCCTGTTTTCCTGCCAACACTTTGGCCCTGACTTCCTCCTCAGCCTTCTCAGCCTTCGTGACTCCCGCACCCACCACCCTTCAGGGCAGCCAGCTGCTGGCCAGCCCGGGCCCTGCGAAGCTCCTTGCCAAGCTGGTGCTGCTGAAGCACACGGCCGAGCAGGTGAGTGTCCCCTGGGCGTGGCTCCTGCTGTTCACTGTGGTGACACGCAGAGTCCTTCCAGCTCAGGGCAGAGACGTCAGGGAGCATGCCACGGCTCTGGGGGGCTGGCCCCAGCTCCTGGAGGAGACTCGGAAGGCAGACTACGCGGCGTGCAACCTGGAGGCGTCTGCTCTAGGCCAGGTTCTGTACCCAGCAGCTGGCACCTACCACCTCGTTAAACCCCACAGCCTGTGACGGCAGTGGCCACTCGGGCAGCATGTCCTGTGTGCTGGGCTTGGCGCTCAGGCTTTACGTACATCAACAACTTCACCCACGCTCAGCTCTACGTGGGAGAGGTTCTTAGCTCCAGGTTAGATGGGGAAACTGAGGCTCTGTGCTGGCAGGAGTCGTGTGCTAAGAATCAATTCCACTGCTAACAAGTGGCCTCCCAGGACTGAGACCAAGGTCCGTCTCACTTACGCCTGGGCTCTTTCATGCCCCCACTCTGCCTCCCAGAGCCAGCCACTAACTGGAGGAGGGGCCCCTAAGCGAGGGCCGCCTGGCGCCGCTCTCAGTGCACGGAAGTGTGAGCTCTCCTCCGAATCTGCCTGGCAGGACCGGGACTTCTTGGAGAATGAGCGGTTCTTCCTGAATGCCCTAAAGAGTGCGTCCTACAACATGACTCCCCATCCCACCTAACCCGGACCTGCTGCCCCTCAGCGAGCGCCTGGACCCTGGAGCGCGCCCTCACCACCCTGCCCAGGCCTGCGGGTGCCCTCCATGCGGACAGCCGGCCAGCGTGCTCCTGCCAGGCCCTGCACCTCTGGGCGCTGACGTGCAGCAGCCCCAGGAGCCGTGACGCCGAGGCTGTCCCTTCACAGGCGTCTGGCTCCAGTCTGAGGGTCTGAGGAGGCAGCGAGCCCTGCCAGCTCCACCCACGGGCAGCCGCTTCGGGGTCTGCATCCCTGGGCCTTGTCAGAGGCAGGGGTTTACTTGAGGGGTGCCACCAACAGCCTGCTACCTTCTTTGCCTGAGAGGTCCCCTCCCTAATGGGGACATGGAGAAAGGCCTCCTGGGCAAGTGAGAGGGAGGCCTGCTGGGGGCAGGGAGGCGCCCTGCCAGATTCCTCTCACAGCTCCACGACCCGGGGTGCAGCCACCCTCCCCACCCCACTCATCCCCAGTTTCTGCCCAAGTGACTGACCAGCTCACATGGGCTTTGGCCTCCAGCTTCTTCCTCCTCATCTAGGCCCCCACCAGAGGCAAGAGTAGGGGACTATGGTGGTGCTGGGGTGTGGATAGGGGACAGGGAAGGACAAAAAGGTGACCTATGGGTTCCCATGCACTGCTACTGCCACCTGTGCCTTTGCCGGCCTCCAAGTACAGGCCATGTGCCAAGGTCAGCTGGCGGGATGCCAGGAGAGGGGCTGGAGGGGAGCTCATTGTACCCAGCGGACCAAGGACCGATCAACTCCACTAATAAAATTGCAGTTGCTGCTAAAGCCACCTCTGTGCAGGAGCGATTCCTCGCCTGGCATCCCAGAGGAAGCCACCCCAGGGAACAGGGGGGCGGCGGAGGAGAACACGAGGGAGAAGGGGCACCATCTGTAGCTCTCTGCTCCTCAGAACAGCCTTCAGAGGGGCCTAATTTATTTGCCAGCAGTTTGTACCTTTGGTCTTGAACCCATTAAACTACTATGTTCTGCTTACCTGTTATACTTATGGTACTGGGGATTGAATTCAGGGTGCTCTGCCACTGAGCTATATCCCCAGCCCTTTTATTTATTTTATTTTGAGGCAGGGTCTCACTAAATTATCAAGACTGACCTTGAATTTGTAATCCTCCTGCTTCAGCCTCCTAAGTAACTGTATTTTTCATTTTTTTAACTTTATTTATTCATTTATTCATTTTTTAACTATATTTATGTGGTGCTGAGAATTGAACCCAGTGCCTCACATGTGCTAGGCAAGTGCTCTACCACTGAGCCACGACCCCAGCCCTGTATTTTTCATTTTTTAAAAATATTTATTTATTTGCTTTAGTTGTACACAATGCAATGCATTTAAGTTTACGTGGTGCTGAGGATCGAACCCGGGCCGCGCACGTGCAAGGTGAGCGCTCTGCCACTGAGCCACAACCCCAGCCCCTTCATTTTTAATTGTGTGTGTGTTCTATCACTGAGCTACACCCCAGCCCATAAACTGTCGTATTCTAAATGATTAGATTCTTAGAATTTTCTGAGGCCCATCAGGATTTGTACCTATTTCTTTCTTTCTTTCTTTTTTTTTTTTTTAATATTTATTTATTTGCTTTAGTTGTACACAATGCCTTTGTTTTTACGTGGTGCTGAGGATCGAACCCAGGCCACACACGTGCTAGGCGAGCGCTCTACCACTGAGCCACAACCCCAGCCCTGTACCTATTTCTTAGAATATTTTTTTGTTTTGTATCCTTTGTCTTTGCTGGAAAACAAGTCCCACAGAACAGGAAGACATTCCTATAAAAAGCCAACCTGGGCTGGGGTTGTGGCTCAGTGGCAGAGCACTTGCCTGACATGTGTGAGGCCCTGGGTTTGATCCTCAGCACCGCATATAAATAAATAAATAAAATAAAAGATCCATTTTATAATTAAAAAAAAAAAAAAAAAAAGCCATGCTATCGAGCTCCTCTAGTCAAGCCCCTCCCTTCCAGGACAGAGAGCTCAAACTGGGTAGTATTACCATCCCTGCTTTAAAATGAGGAAACTGGAGCTGAGGTTGTATCTCAGTGGTAGAGTGCCTGCCTAGCATGTGTGAGGCACTGTTTGATTCTCAGTACCATATATAAATAAATTAAATAAAGGTCTATCAACAACTAAAAAATATTTTTTAAAAAATGAAGACACTACCTGGGTGCAATGGCACACACCTTTAATTCCAGCAACTTGGGAGATTGGGGTGGAGGATCATAAGATCAGTTCAGCCTCAGAAACTTAGCAAAACCCGTCTCAAAAGAAAAAGAAAAAAGAAGAACCTGAGACTCAGGGAGATGGCATACCCTGCCCAAAGTAACAGCAAATAGTAATAGAGCCTGAGTTCTGCTCAGGCAGATAGATTCCCAAAACCCCAGGCTCTCAGCCACATCCTTCCTTTACCCTCTAGAGAAGCGTGCCACACAGTGCTGCTGTATGGACAAGATCTTTATTTACCCCCACTTACTGAGTTAGTGTCCACCTGAGGAAGACACCACTAATTGCTTGTTCAAGCCTGGGATTCAGTTCTCACAACACTCGTAACCAAGCCTGAGCCAGATGTGGCAAAGAGCCAGGAGTCAAGGTTGGGCATATCCATGGGCAGTTATGGAGACAGCTGGTGTTTCTGTAGTTAACTGGAGGGAGTGTGGTACAGGGAGAACCAGGACCCTGGCCTTCAGGACAGTATCAAGAGTTTAGAACTAGGGAGCAGATGGAGATGATGGCTTTTTGTCTTGTTTTGATACTATGGTTGAATCCAGAGTCACTTAACCACCAAGTCACATCCCTTTTTATTTTGAGAAAGGGTCTCACTAAGTTGCTTAGGGCCTTGCTTGATTGCTAGGCTGGCCTTGAATTTACAATTCCCCTGCTTCAGCCTCCAGAGTTGTTGATATTATAGGCATATGCCACCACACCCAGCAGCTTTATATATCTTGTTAAAGTGTTTGAACTTTTATCTTAAGGGAAATGCTTTATTCTGCAAAGTATTCACTGAAGAGCTTTATTTGCATTTTAGAGAACCCATTGTGGCTGTGGGGTGGACACCAGACAAGAGAGGGCAAAAGTGGGGACAGAGAAAGTGTTAGAATACTGCAGGGGCATGGGGGAGGGGAAAGAGGGCAAGATCACCCTGCATGTCCATGAGTGTCCGAGTCAGGCCCGAGGCTCCCGAGGAAGAAAGAAAGAAAGAACAAAGAAGAAAGCAGCTCTAAAAGGCTAAAGCTCTCTTCTCTCTCTCTCTAAAGAAGGAATCTCTCTCGTGCAAACTCTCTCTCTTTCTCTCTACGCTTAAGAAGAAAAAAACAAAAAAAAGACAAAGCTATCTCTAATCTTTCTCTCTAAAGCTCTTTCTAAGGCCAGAAGAAAAAATCATTCTTCCACTCTCTAAGCTCTCTCTAAGAGTGAGGGACGAGAGGAGAAGAAAGCATAGCCTCTGACTCAGTTTGAGACCGCGAGCAAAAGATAGTAGTTACTCAGTTGAGGGCCAGTTAAGAAATAGCGATAAGCCGAAGCGAGTAAGCCCGTGCGAGAGACGGCGAGAAGCCAAATCCCATGAAGCGAGAGTAGCCGGACCAAAAGCCATAAAAAATAAAAGACAGGCCAGAAAGTCATAGCATGGAGTAAAAGCCATTGCAGGAGAAAAAGCCATGAGGCTTTAGCAACAAGCCATACAGAAAAAAGTCCTTGAGTGAAGGAGCCCCAATTAGGGAGATGGCTATTGCGGTCAGCTGGAAGCCATAAGTTCCACCTGATAATAAGTATGTATGTGACGCACCTGTAAATGCACGTGAGGCACCCGCAAAGCTAAAGGTATATAACCGGGTGAAAGCAGTCGGAGTCAGGAGAAGAATGAATTCATTCAGTCAGTCATGCAGTCGCTCGGTCGGAAGAAGAGTTCGGGTCGGAGAAGAAGAAAAGAATCAGAGCGGCCAGAACATAGGCAGAGCGGTTACAGAAGAGAAACCAGATAGAAGAAGTAATTCCTGGTCAGAGTCAGGCCGAGGCTCCCGAGGAAGAAAGAAGAAAGAAACAAGAAGAAAGAAGCTCTAAAAGCTAAGCTCTCTCTCTCTCTCTAAAGAAGAAATCTCTCTCTTGCAAACTCTCTCTCTTTTCTCTCTAAGCTCTAAGAAGAAAAAGAAAAAGCTATCTCTAATCTTTCTCTCTAAGCTCTTTCTAAGAAGAAGAAAAATCTTTCTTTCTCTCTCTAAGCTCTCTCTAAGAGTGAGGAGAGAGGAGAAGAACGCATAGCCTCTGACTCAGTTGAGACCAGCAAAAAGAGTAGTACTCAGTTGAGGCCAGTTAAGAATTAGCGAAAAGCCGAAGCGAGTAGCCGGCGAGAGCCGGCGAGAAGCCAAAGCCATGAAGCGAGTAGCCGGCCAAAAGCCATAAAAAATAAAGAAGCCAGAAAGTAATAGCATGGTAAAAGCCATGCAGAGAAAAAGCCTTGAGCTTTAGCAAAAAGCCATAAAGAAAAAAGCCATGAGCTTAAAAGAAAATAGAGAATTAAAAAGCACGGTGAAAACCATGCAGAGAAAAAGCCATTGAGCTTTGGCAAAAAAAGCCATAAAAATAAAGAAGAGACAAGGAAAAAAAAAAAAAAGTCAAAGCCGCTTATGCAATTGTGCTTAACTAAGTGCGTTAGCTGCTCCTCAGCAGTAGGCTTCCTTAAAGCCGCAGTACCTCCTCAAAAAGGGCTCAAATATCCACCCTTTTAAAACAAAAGGTGAAAAGCCAGGTAGGGACAAGAAAATAAAAGAATTAAAAAGCACCTTTTAAACTAAAAGGGAGGAATATGAAGGAGCCCTAATTAGGGAGATGGCTATTGCGGTCAGCTGGAAGCCATAAGTTCCACCTGATAATAAGTATGTATGTGACGCACCTGCTTTACTCTGCCTCCGAGAGTTTTCCTCCCGCGGTGTTGTGGCTGGCCACGACAGGCAGCTTACACATGGTAATCCATGCTAGTCCTCTCAAATAAATGGATTCTAAGCAAGTCTCATTCTTAGGGCCTTCCAGGAAGGAAGAGAATAAGAAAGGAAGCACAAGCCACCTGGTTGAGCAGCAAGCCCCTGTGCTGCTGGGGACCCTGCACAGGGCTGGAGTGGCTTTACAGGCACATAGAAGAGCATTCAGAAACAAAAGGAAAAGGTAAAACAGCCAAGGAGGCCACAATGACCACGCGCAATCCAGTTATGCCGACGCTGTTCAGTTCCACTGTGTCTCAGTGGGAATTTCACAGTGAGCAGCCACCCCTTAACAGCAAGTTTGGGTGTTACTGGCCTGTGAATTGCCCTCACCACTTAGCAGACAGCAAGTACACACTGTTAGGCAAAGCAGAAGTGATGGTGAGAGGATTAGCTGTTTGATATTTATGGAAACAGGCATGGCTACTTCCTACTGGATGGAGAGACCTCTCAGTTCACTTCCGTCTGAGTGTGAGGTTAAGCTTCTGCTGGTGCCAGAGCAACTGACCCTGCCACCAGCCCTCATTTGGGATGTCAGGGTAGACTTCCCAGAGGGACCATTCTACTGGTGCTGCAAGGCAGTCAGGCCACAGAGGGAAAAGTGAGGAGGCAGAAAACAAAAGTGATAGCGTGTGGCCTGCGGAGCAAACTGTGGAGGAACAGAAGGTGTGCTGTGCTGGAAGCTTGTGCTTTAGGACAGAGGGACTGGGGCAGGGATAGACGAGGGTCCAGGTAACACAGGCTACCAAGTTTTACCTCGTTAGAACTGGATCCCCAGAGCAAGGCTGAGCCCTGGCCGAGCCCTGATCCCGTGTGTGTGTGTGTGTGTGTGTGTGTGTGTGTGTGTGTGAGAGAGAGAGAGAGAGAGAGAGAGAAAACAGGCCCCTTCTGCTGCTGTGTAGATAATGGTAAACTGGAGATGATGTAGCATGTATTCCAACTGCTAGATGTTAATTCATTTCCTTCCCCTAGCAGCTCCATGAGGTGAGCACTATTACAACTGTTATGAGGAGCTGCTTCAGAAAACACTCAGAGTCCGAATTTTAAACAAATTAGAGAGCTTTATTGAAGGAGCCCTAATTAGGAAGGGCTGTTGCAGCTAGCTGGAAGCCATAAGTTCCACCTGATATGTATGTGACGCACCTGTAGGCACCCGCAAACCTGAAGGTATATAAACCGGGTGAAAGCGGTCCGAGTGAGGAGAACGGAGAATTCAGACAGTCGGGCAGTCACTCGGTCGGTCAGAAGAATCAGAGCGGCCAGAACGTAGGCAGAGCGGTTACAGAAGAGAAACCAGATAGAAGACAGAAGAGAAACCAGATAGAAGAAGTAATGACTGGTCAGAGTTAGGCCGAGGCTCCCGAGGAAGACAGAAGACAGAAGAAAGAAGAAGGAAGAAAGAAGAGAGAAGAAAGAAGCTCTAGTCTTTCTCTAAGCTAAGCTCTATCTTTCTTTCTCTCTAAGACAAGAAGAAAAGCTCGCTTTAATCTTTCTCTCTAAAAATCTTTCTTTCCCTCTCTAAGCTCTAAGAAAGTAGAAGTAAAAAGTAGTAAAAGCTTTTCTCTGCCTCCGAGATTTCTTCCCGGGTTTCGGTACCAGGCAGCTTACACTTTATTACCTGGCCAGGGGCTGCCACCCGCAGAGACGTAAGCTCTATGGGAGAACAGCCTTTCCTGGCTTTCCTTGGGAATTTAAGAATGAAAACCGGGGGATGGGACTATGGTTCAGCGGTAGAGCACTCGTCTCCCATGTGTGAGTCTCTGAGTCCGATCCCCAGCACCACATAAATAAAATAAAACACATTGTGTACAACTAAAAGCAAGTAAATAAATGTTTCTTAAAAAAGAATGAAAACCACAACCTTCTCAAGCATCATGCAAGCAAGCCAATCACAGAAGCTAAAAAAGAGCATTTGTCGGGTCTAGTTAGCAAGCAAGCAGATTACAGAATCTAAAAAAATGTAAGGCAGCCGGCACAGTGGCGCACGCCTGTAATCCAGCACTTGGGAGGCTGAGACAGGAGGATCGCGAGTTCAAAGCCAGCCTCAGCAATGGCGAGGCACTTAGCAACTCAGTGAGACCCTGTCTCTAATAAAATATAAAAAGGGCTGGGGATGTGGCCCAGTGGTCGAGTGCCCCTGAGTTCAATCCCTGGTACAAAAAAAAAAAAAAAAAAAGGCAACTCAGACAACCACAGCTTGGGTCTGAGCAGGTGTTAGCCATATCCTGGCTTGAGCAGGTGGTTAGCCGAGTGACTTCAAAGTCATATAGGTCACCAAGACCACTATCTCTTGGATAGAGTACAATTTGTGGGGTACAAAGTACAGAAATATAATAAGAAAACACCTGCCATTTCAGTTTCTCAGAAACAGCTCTTTAACAGTTTTTTATAGAAGGGAGCAAAATGGAGTCTTACACCTATGACAGTTCTTGCTTTATAATTGTCTTATCTTACCTCACTTATCAAAATCTCATATCGATGATCTATATTTTGCACTCTTATTGATTAGTTTACACCACAACAATAACCTGCTTCTTGGCACGAGGGAGGGAAATACAAGGACGACGGGAAGGCTTCCATCTGGAACTTCAGCCCATCGCCCTGCAGAAGCCAGGCGTGCACCGCCCTCACGCGCGCAGGCGCCCCAGAGCGCAGGACGCGCCCCAGAGGCTGGCTGAGCGCCCCGGGCTGCGTCGCCCCCTGGTGGCCGCTTGCACTCCATCCCAGGCCGCCCAGGCACTTCCGGAGGCGGCTCCGGCGGGGGAGGAGTCGGGCCTCGGGGGCGGGGCGGGCTCCGGCGGTCGCGGCGGCCTGCGGGAAGATGGCGGCGCCCTGGTGGCGGGCGGTGCAGTGCGGGAGGCGGGCGTGGCGGGGCTTCGGCACCTCGGGTGAGGGCCCTGGGGCGGGGAGCGCTGGGCGGCCTGGGGCTCGGCCGGGCTGCAGCCCGCGTGACGCCGCGCTCTCCGCCCGCAGCCGCCCTGAGCCGCCGGACGCCCCCGCTGGGGCCGATGCCCAACGCGGACATCGACGTGAGCAACCTGGAGCGGCTGGAGAAGTACCGGAGCTTCGACCGCTACCGGCGCCGGGCGGAGCAGGAGGCGCGGGCCCCGCACTGGTGGCGGACCTACTGGGAGTACTTCGGGGACAAGACAGGTGCGGGCCCGACCCCGGGGAGGAGCCGCCGGCGTGCTCCGGACGCGCCTGCGCTGGCGCACTTCAGCCCCCTCCGTGGCACCCCCACCCCAGGGGTTAGAGTTCCAGCTTCTCGAAGAGCCGCTCCTAAGATCCGTTCCTGATCGTCCCGGCTTAGGCTGGGGGGCAGGAAGATGGCAAATTGTAGACAGCCTCCACAATTTAATGAGACCCTGTCTCAAAATTGAAGGAAAAAAAAAGGCTCAGGATGTGATAGACTACTTAGGTTCAATAACCAATCCCCCAACCCCACCCCAGAAAAAGAAAGAAATGCAGGTCCTGAATCAAAATCTGAATTTTAACAAAATTCCAAGGTTATTCGATTTATCTCCCCCTTAACGGTGAGAAGTGCTTCTTTGATCCTTCTGGTTTCAGCTGTTCATTCCACCAAGGACACAGGTGCATGTCCATGGCCTGCTGTGAATCCTAACTGTAATTATGACCTCTGAGCTGGGTGCAGTGGTGCTCGCCTGTAATTCCAGCACTTGGGAGGCTGAGGCAGGAGGATCACAAGTTTAAGCCAGCCTCAGCAATGACAAAGCACTTAGCAACTCAGTGAGACCCTGTCTCTAAATAAAATACAAAAATGGGCCAGGAGCCAGGTGCAGTGGTGCACGCCTGTAATCCCAGCACTTGGGAGGCTGAGGCAGGAGGATCACGAATTCAAAGCCAGCCTCAGCAATGGCAAGGCACTTAGCAACTCAGTGAGACCCGGTCTCTAATAAAATGCAAAAAAGTGCTGTGGATGTGGCCCAGTGGTCCAGTGCCCCTGAGTTCAATCCCCGGTACCAAAAAATAATAATAATAGTAAAATAAAAAATTATGACCTCTGCCTCAATATTGTGTGACCTGGTTTAGAGATCAGAAAACACAACCTCACCTTTTTTTTTTTTTTTTTTTTTTTGGTGGTACCGGGTATTGAACTCAGGGGCACTCGACCACTGGGCCACACATCCCCAGCCCCCTGCCTTAGCCTCCCAAAGTGCTGGGATTACAGGCGTGCGCCACCGAACCTGGCTACAACCTCACCTTATATCTTATTTGTTTAGCTGGGCCCTGTTCAAATCGGGGAAGCAGACCGCACAGTGTGTTTTAGTTTTGTGAGTCAAAGGGAAGGACAGCAGCAGAGGCTGGAACTACAGAGCAAGAGGACTAGGTAGGGACAGCTGCTTAGCCAAGAGATGTAATCCTGCTTCCTACAACACACTCCTTCCCAGATCCCAAAGACAAAATTGACATTGGGCTACCTCCACCCAAGGTCTGCCGGACCCAACAGTTACGTGAAAGGAAGCAGGTCCTACGGGAGCTTCGGGCCAGTGTGGAAGAGGAGCGAGCTGCTCGCCTCCGCACAGGTGAGCCCTCATAGGGGAAGGGCCCCGGTGGGTCCCTGACCCCACCTTGCATCCCACCTGGCCTCACTCCTTCCTAGCCAGCATTCCCCTGGAGGCTGTGCGAGCCGAGTGGGAGAGGACCTGCGGCCCCTACCACAAGCAGCGCCTGGCTGAGTATTACGGCCTCTACCGAGATCTGTTCCACGGTGCCACTTTCGTGCCCTGGGTTCCCCTGCATGTGGCCTATGTTGTGGGCGAGGAGGACCTAATGCCTGTGTACCATGGCAATGAAGTGACTCCAACTGAGGTACCACGCAGTGTGCCCTTCTCCCTGCCCTGTGTGCACACAGACCCTTTCCATTGTACCATCACAGCTCCCAGGGGTGGGGTTCTGTGGTTTTCTTGGTTCCATGTGGACATTGCTGCTTACCAATCTGGGTAGGTGTCTGGGGGTTACTGAGCCTCCTGTCTCCTCTTTCTCCGTCCCCTGGGTCAGGGCACTGGGTCAGGACTAGATGGAGAGCTCCAGCATCACCTCCTTCCCGGGGAGGAGAGCCGGGACCCTGGTTAGTGAGGTGTGTCTCTGTGCAGATGGACACCTGCTGGAGCCAGATGCCGAGTACGTCCACTGGCTGCTGTGAGTATCTGGGTGGGGGGTGGGCGGGGGCGGGCCAGGGCATCAGAGAGGCCCTGGGAGCCTGGGAAGAACAGCCCCTGGGGCTGGGGTTGCAGCTCAGTGGAAGAGCGCTTGCCATGCGCGCGTGAGGCGCTGGATTCGATCCTCAGCACCACATAAGATAAAATATCGTGTCCACCTATAACTAAGAAATGAATTAAAAAAAGAAAAAAACAGCCCCTGGATTTCAGAATTGGCTTCACCGTAGGTTAACCATGGGATTTTGAATTAACCTCCCACCCCAGGAGGTGACCCTCTCCTGTGCCTCCTGAAAGCACAGGAGCCCCGTGATGAAGTCGTGTGCTTGAAGATGAGCACAGAATAAAGCAACAGCAGGCCTTGGCTGGCCCACAGCCTCATCGCCTCTGAACTCCCAGCCTTTCCTGTAAAACGGGGATGTTGCCACCATGTGCCTTGCCTACTCTGAGGGGCACTGTGACTAGGGGAAGAACTGGGAGAGGCCTCTGGCAGCTGTGACATCTCCAAACAGTCATTGAGCCGCTGGGCTTTCCTTCCCCAGGCAATTCAGACTGGGCTGCTGTGTGTTTTCAAGGTGGCTCTTGGCTCTGAATGCCAGGCCAGGGGGAGGTCAGGCAGGCAACCCCAGCTTTGGGACTTCTGGGTAATTAAAGCCAGTAAGTGGGAGACTGGTTTGTCATTTTCATTCAACTGCAGTTACCAACCTGTGGAGCAGGACCCTCTGGGGAGTTGTACCTGGGCAGGTGAAGTTGCCACCCCAGGCCAGGCCAGGCCAACTCTTCCCTGACCTCAGAGAATTGGCCCAAAGGTGGTGCAGCTTTCCAGCCTGAATGACTAGGACAGACCCCCTGGCTCCCAGGTCCTGGTAAATGGGCTGCTTGGCCTCGCTGTCATCCTGTGGTCTCTGGAAGCCTTGTCCTCAGCCTCTGGGCCCCTCCTGCTCCCTTCACCTATTTGCACTATGTTTGGAGGTCACAGAACTCTGCTAGAGATTGGTCAGGGTCTGTCCCCACAGGGAATGACTCAGCCTCTAGGGTTTACATTCTGAGGGTGTTCTTGCCATCTCCTAGTGACAATTGATACTTTCCCCCAACCAGAACCAACATCCCTGGCAACAGAGTGACTGAGGGACAAGAGACCTGTCCTTACCTCCCTCCCTTCCCTGCCCGAGGCACCGGCTTCCACCGCTTTGCCTTCCTGCTCTTCAAGCAGGACAAGCCGATCGACTTCTCTGAGGACACCCGCCCCTCACCCTGGTAATTTGTACCCCACACACATCCCAGGCCTCAGACCAGCTTCCCCAGGATGGTGGCTCTTGCTCTGTCCTCCTCATTTGACCTAGACCTTGAGACTAGTAGGCCAACCCTGAGAAGCCTGCCAGACTGCCTGTGAGGGGGGAGGGCTCTGGTGCCCCCTCCCACTCTCAGATGTTCCCCATCTTACAGCTACCAGCTGGCCCAGCGGACCTTCCACACTTTCGATTTCTACAAGAAACACCAGGAAACCATGACTCCAGCTGGCTTGGCCTTCTTTCAGTGCCGCTGGGATGACTCAGTCACTCAAACCTTCCACCAGCTTCTGGGTAAGGGGAAGTGGGGTGGGCCCAAGCACATGGACCTTTCCTGTGTGCCCTCCTGGCTGGAGATGGCTGTTGGCAGGCATGCTGCCCCTCAGGTGGGCAGTCCCTGGCAGGAGCCCACCCCTGGGTCCTTCACTTTTCTTGCAGACATGCGGGAGCCAGTGTTTGAGTTTGTGCGGCCGCCCCCTTACCACCCCAAGCAGAAGCGCTTCCCGCACCGACAGCCCCTGCGCTACCTGGATCGGTATAGGGACAGTCATGAGCCCACCTATGGCATCTACTGAGGGGTCCTAGTGCACCCACTTTGGAGGGTCAGCTGGACTGGCAGAAACAGGAAAGACAGCTGCTGTGGTCCTAGCTCTGGGGTTCTGGTCCCTGCCTGAGGCAGCCCCTCCATCAGGCCCAAGGCTTGGCGTAAAGGAGATTGTCAGGTGGGAATGGAAGGATGTGAATAAAGACGATTTCTGCTCTTGCTGGTCTGGGTCTGTGTTCCAGGAGAAGCCAGAGTCCCCTGGTGGAGCTGTACTGCTTCCTGGGTGGACGAGGGTTTCTTCTCACCGCTACCTCTAGGTAGGGTCAGGGCGCTATGATCCAGTGGCTTCAGAAGACTCAAGGGAGAAGAAGATGTGGGCAGTGGGCCTTGGTTAGTCCCATAAGCTCTCTTTATTTCCACGTATTTTTTAAAAAACTTTTTAAACATTCTATTTAGTTATACATGACAGTAGGATGTATTTTGGCATAGCATATACATGGAGTATAACTTCCCATTCTTTTTTTTTTTTTTTTTTGAACTCAGCGGCACTAGACCACTGGGCCACATCCCCAGCCCTTTTTTGTATTTTATTTAGAGACAGGGTCTCACTGAGTTGCTAAGTGCCTCGCCATTGCTGAGGCTGGCTTTGAACTCGCGATCCTCCTGACTCAGCCTCCCAAAGTGCTGGGATTACAGGCGTGCGCCACGGCGCCCGGCTACTTCCCATTCTTATGGTTGTACGTGGTATGGAGTTAACACTGGTCGTGTATTCATACACTCATAAGCTCCTGACAGATGTGCCAGCCCTGAGCATCACTGCCTCTGCATGGTGGCAGACTCCTGCCACCTGGGATGAGATACCCTGCCAGGCAAGACAGCAACTCATTGCAGAGACCTCTGACCCAATCAGCACTCCATGCCAAGACCCTGACAGCTCACTGGATGGCTAGGTGTTTCCCCCTCCCTAAAGGTCATTTTGTAGAAGGTCAAGGTGATCCATCTTGTGTATCACTGTAGAGGGCATGATGCTGCATCTCGGGTATGATCAGGCTTGCTTGGTTAAAGGAGTTAATCCTCCTGATTCACTTGGCCAGACAATTGCCCAGGGTGGCCATGGGCAAGTGCTCAGGCCCCTTCTACTCTGCTCAGCCACAGGGGAAACGTTTGGGTTACCCAGTAAAAACTGGGGTTCCAGGGGCTGGGGTTGTGGCTCAGCGGTAGAGCGCTCGCCTAGCACATGCGCGGCCCGGGTTCGATCCTCAGCACCACGTAAACATAAATGCATTGCGTTGTGTACAACTAAAGCAAATAAATTAATCTTTAAAAAAAAAAACTGGGGTTCAAGGGGCTGGGGATATAACTCCGTTGGTAGAGTGCCTGCCTTGCATGCACAAGGCCATGGGTTCAATCCCCAGTATCACCACCAAAAAAAAAAAAAAAAAAAAAATTGGTTGCAGGGGCTGGGGTTGTGGTCCAGTGGTAGAGCGCTTGCCTAGCATGTGTGAGGCACTCGGTTCTATTCTCACCACCACATACAAATAAAGGTCCATTGACAACTAAAAATTAAAAAAAAAAAAAAAAAAAAAAAAAAAAATTGGGTTCCAGAACAACTTGAAGTTCCAGACCAGGAACTCACCCTAACAGGAGGGCATATGAAGCCCAGCAGCTAGAGGGTGACTGGGTGTCCTGTAAAGGGGCTCGGGGGGGGGGGGGGGGGGGGGGGGGGGGGGACCAAAACCACTGTTTACTGGTTTCTTGGTGATCAGAAATTTCCATCTAGCTGTTTACTTTTAAAAGAACCAAAATTACTCACAACCCAGAGAAGGGAGACACCCCAATCTGGCAAGTGTCTGGGAACACGGCTCCAGGAAAAAGTGCAACAGCACCTCTGCTCAGGAGGGAGCATTTATTGAGCTCTAGCTATGCCCTGGGGTTCCACGTGTCTCATTTAACTGCCCAAGCTTGCAGCGGATGAAGGAGGGTCTACTCAGAAGAGGTTCCTTGATGGCCCCTGGCCCAGAATCTCCAGCCCTGGCTGGGCCTAGGAAAGCGGGAGGCGGTCGGTCGGAGAAGGGCCACACAAGGGTCCGACCCGCGGTGCCCAGCACCTGCCCTAGTGGGTGCGTTGTCTTCCGGGGCTGGGTGCTGGCTCCTCCCGCGGTAGCCACGCCCGCAGCAGTCAGTTTGGGTCCCTTTAAGAGACGCCGGCCGGCCGGCCTGCCTGCTGCCTCCAACATGGCCGCGCTGCCGCTGGACAAGCTGACCTGTGCCATCTGCCTGGGGCTCTACCGGAACCCGGCCACTCTGCCCTGCGGCCACAACTTCTGTAGGACCTGCATCCAGGACTGTTGGCACCGCTGTCTTAAAGAGTGCCCCGAGTGCCGCCAGCCCTTCCCGGAGGGCGCCGAGCTGTGCCGCAACGTGGCGCTCAGCGACCTGCTGGAGTGGCTGCGCCCCGGCCACGGCGCCGGCGCGGACCCCGGCGCGGACCCCGGCGCTAGCGCGCGCTGCCCGCGCCACGGGCGTCCGCTCGAGCTCTTCTGCCGCACCGAGGGCCGCTGCGTGTGCAGCGCCTGCACTGTGCTGGACTGCGGCCTCCACGAGCGGGCGCTGCTGGACGCTGAGCGCCGCGAGCGCGAGGTGACGCCGCCGGTCGGCCGGGCGGGAGGGGCCGGGCCGCGCTACCTCGCGGACGCGCGCGCTGCGCTCGCGGGCTGGGCCGGCAGGAGGCTGGAGGCGCCCAGACCCGGGCTTAGCTATGGGGTGACCAGTCCCCGCCAGGGCTCACCAGGTCTCCGGAGCTGCTCAGTACAGTCCTCTGATTGGTGGAATGCAATGCCAGGGGGTTGGAGTGGACCCCGACTCCATCCCCGGCCCCTGGGGAAATGTTGTGTGCAGCGGTAAATGCGCAGAACCCCTGCAGTATGAGGGGAGGGGGAGCACACTGATAAATAAGTCATCTGTGGTCTCTGTCCTGGAGAAGCTTAGGATCCACTTAAGGGGTCGGTGTCCCATTAAAACCTGAATATATTGTCGAGCACCAGGGCTCGCACCGGTAATTCCAACGACTTACGCAGGAGGATCCCAAGTTCAGCAACTTTGTGAGACGCTCTGCAATTTAGTGAGACCCTTTCTCAGAAATAAAAAGGACTGGGGATGTAGTTTAGTGGTAAAGTGCCTCTGGGTTCCGTCCCTCTTTACAAAAACAAAACAAAACAAAACCCCAGCAAGACCCTGAACATAGTGTTAGAGCTTGCAGTAAGGATGAGCGAGCGCGACAAGGCAACCCTGCTTAAGGGGGCCAGAGGAGGGAGGGGAATTGGCCTTAAGGTGACCCATGAGGGCTGAGGGAGTGCCAGCCAGGAGGAGAAGGATCTGAAGAAGAGCATCCAGGTGACCAGGCAGCCTGGGTCACAGTCAGTGGGTGGGAAAGAACAGGCACTTCTCCTGGAGGCCTTCCCGGCCCACTGGGGCCAGACCATGACATGCAGTGGGGCCTGGTGAGGAGGGACTCTCTGTAGAGACCCAGGGGTGGGGAACCCTTGCAGGCTTGGGACAGGGCATCAATGAGATCCCATTTCAGCTCTATGAAGATTGATCCCTGTTGGGGGTGTGGAGGGGGCAGGAGGTGAGACCCAAGTAGGTAGGTCCACAGCAGGAACTTAGGGACAAGGATAAGCTGGAGTCGGGGGAGGAAAATCTGTGAGTGGGAGTCCCAGTGCCTTGTGGAGGTGGGAAGCAGGGGACTGGATGTGGGCAGCTAGGGACTCTGGGTTTCTGTCTTGAGCAAGCGCTGGGGGTAATGTGTGCTGAGAAGTGTGAGGGAGAGCAGAGTTTGGGATTGGGGACACCGGTGAGGCAAACCAGGAGAGGGATCATAGGCGTCTGTTGAGATCTCAGAGGACAGCTGAGCAGGAAGGAGAAAGATGGTCCCTGAAAGGAGTGGGGTCTTCTGCTGAGCCCAGGATAGAGGAAACCCTGCCTGCAATCGAACCAAGCAGGAGCAACCTTCGAGAGTGCTTGGCACTGTGGCAGGGAGACAGTAGGTTGCAGGAAGGAGAATGTGATCCAGGGTGCTCCATGCTGCTAGGAGGTAAGAGGATGAAAATGGCCTTTGGATTGGCACCACTAGTGGCTGGTGCCCTTGCCTATAGCCACTTCAGCAGGGAGGATGTTGGAATGAATTCTCTGGGGATGGGGCAGGGAGAGGGTGTTCTAAGGAGTGGCAGGATGCTGGTGCATGGTGGCCCGGAGGCCCATTGGATGGGGAGGCAGAGGGTGGCAAAACTGGGGTCTGCCAACGTGGGAAGACTGGGACAGATAGGCTGGAACAAGTGAGGCACAGGACGTGGTGGTCAGAAAATGAATGCCTGGAATAGAGATTTTGGAGCTGGTGCTAGGGTCATCGTGAGGTCACTGGAGTGAGTGGCTACGATGCAGTGAAGGAAAGGGGCTTCAGGGTGTTGGAGGATGATCCCTGTGGCTGCTGAAGCCACCCAGAATGAGGACGCGGTGTTCCTGCTCGTGGCAGGTGCATGAGACTGAGCTAAGCCCCAGAGTCTGCAGCAGAGACCGTGAGACCACAGCTACAAGGAGCAGGGCCAGGGCAGGGGCTTCTGCCAAATGGCACATGGTCCGGAGGGGCAGAGTTTTGCTGGAGAGAATACCCCGAGGGGTAAGAGGACAGAGGCTCGTCCCTGAGGGAGGGCTGAGTGAGCCAGGAGGGGCTGTCCCCCGACTTTGTGCATTCTCAGCGGGTTATAATTCTGGAGGCAGAGGGTCTGGGCAAAAACCACAAGTGTTAAGACTTTGGAAGATCTGAGAACTGACTGAATCATCGGCCTCTCTCAGCCCATTTCTTCACCTCCGTGGATACTGGTCCTGCCTCAGAACGGTACTGGGAGAGGTAGAATCGAATAGTAAGGCTCTTTTTTTTTTTTTTTTTAATATTTATTTATTTACTTTAGTTGTACACAATGCAATGCATTTACGTTTACGTGGTGCTGAGGATCGAACCCGGGCCGCGCACGTGCCAGGCGAGCGCTCTACCGCTGAGCCACAACCCCAGCCCTAGTAAGGCTCTTGACCAGGGACAAGGAACCAAGTTCTAGCAGTGGCCAGGGAACAGGACTCCTGGCATCAGCATGGCCCCTGTTCCCATGAGAGCGCGTTTTGATCCTCTAGGGAATCAGTGCAACCAAATGCAGGTCCCCCCTCCCACTTGGGCCCACATGCACCGGAACACCCACTTGTCGGACAGCTCTGGTACATTGTCAGATGCCCTTTCCTCACAAGTTCTCCTGCACCAGCATGATTGCTCCCATCTGTTGCTAGGAGGTGGAGTAGAGGTTATTGCCCACAGAGGTAGGGGCTCTGCCCCAGTTTGCCCAGACTTCTTCAAGAGGCATAAGTGAAGCCGGAACTGGAAGTTGGGTCTTTAACCCAAGGGCTTCTCGGCTGCCCCTGCACCATCTGCAACGGT
Source organism: Tamias sibiricus (assembly GCA_025594165.1). Lineage (NCBI taxonomy): Eukaryota > Metazoa > Chordata > Mammalia > Rodentia > Sciuridae > Tamias > Tamias sibiricus. The sequence goes on from CM046660.1 coordinate 6,168,518, forward strand.
GGAAGCAGAGGCTTCGTCCAGGCCTCCCTGGGACTTGACCTAGCTCTCCTAGGCTTATGCTGAGGCTGAGGCTGTGTGCTAACCCTCTGGTCACCCCAGACTTGGGCAGCACGCAGAGGGTGCCCAGCTTCTGCTGGTGGTGGTGGTGGTCTGAGGGAGATTTCACAGCCAATCCTGGCCCTCTCTTGTTTGTCCCCTGGGTGGGCACCACAGGCCCAGCTAAGAGCCAGGCTGGAGATCACCCAGCAGCAGGCCACTCAGGCCAAGACCCAGCTCCAGGAGCTGCAGCAGCAAAGCAGCCAGATCGAGGTAAGGAGGCCTGCCGATGGTCACTCCACCACATCCTCACACTGTCCTGTGCACAGCCACCACATGGTCCCTGGATATGTGAGCTATCTTGAAAACACCTCCTGGCAGCAGGAAGTAAGGGCCTAGGCAGGATGCTGGGCCCCAGGGTGGGGGGGGGAGGCTGTCCACATCCCACCTCTAAGCCCAGGTCTGCCTTGGCGTGGTGCAGGACCTGGCCACCCTGACGCTCCTCCTGTGCCCATGCAGAACTCAGCCTTCAACCTGATCTCAGCGGTCTCTGGCAAGTTCAGCTGCCTGTTGCAGGCCCTGGAGACGCGGAGGGCCACGGTGCTGAAAGGCATCGAGACCGCCAAGGAACAGGCGCTGACCCAGGCCCAGGATGAGGAGCGGCGGCTGCACAGCCACCTGGAGGACCTGGCTCAATATGGCCACAGGGTACAGGGTCTCCTGGAGCAAGTGGATGACCAGACCTTCTTGCAGGTACCAGGCCTGAGGGCAGTGGACGGGGCCAGGCTTCCCTGCCCTTGTACCTGGGCTTACTGTGGTTTTCCCCGGGGCTCTCAGGAGTCACAGCAGCTCTTTGAGCCCCCAGAGCCCCTTGGGCCACTGACCCTTCCACAGTGGGATGAAGACCAGCAGCTGGGTGACCTAAAGGAGTTGCTGAGCCTGCTTTGTGGCCTTCTCCTGGAAGAGGGGCAACCCTCCAGAGTGCCAGCCAAGGCTGCTGACTCGGGCCCTGTGGGTAAGGCTAACCCTAGACCTCTCCCTACCTTTCTGGGCCCAGCTGTTTCTCCCACTAAGAGGCGGAAAAGGTCAGGGGTCAGCCCTGCTGGCCTCCACATCCATTCCCTTCATACTGCTTTGTTCCCTAGAGGCCCTGCAGCCCCTGGCACTGGTCCCAAGCACACGCATGCTGTGTCCGCTGAGGAGGGAACTCTGGCAGAGTAAGGTGGCCCCAGGCCTGTCTGTGTGTACCTGTGCGTGCGTGTCTGTGTGCGTACGTGTGAGCATGTCAGCAGGCACCTGCTGTGGCTGTCCTGTCTAGGTCATCTGTCCTTGGGTCCTTCCCGCGCAGACCTGTTGCAGGCCATACACCTCGTCCACATCCACCCTGCAGCAGGTGCAACCAGCACAGGGTTAAAGGACAGGTTCTGATCATATAGACCTGTGACCACAACGATTTGCCTCACTCGATATCAAGTTAGCTTATCTGTGAGCCCCATTTTCTCACCTGTGCAGTGGAGCTCCTCGATGATTCCACCTCAGAAGGAGCCGCGAGGATTGAAGGCTGCCATGACACCAGGGCTCAGCCTGCGGCGTGCCTGGGAGACATTTGGTGGTTGCTCTCCCCCTCGCCCCTGGGCATAGGATGGCACCTTTGCCCACTGCTATCCATCTCTCCCCAACAGATTATCGCAATCTCACCTTTGACCCAGATAGTGCCAACCGCTACTTCAGCCTGTCCCACCAGAACCAGCGGGTGAAGCACCATCGCCAGCCCCAGGGCCCAGCCAGGCCAGGCAGCTTTGAGCTCTGGCAGGTGCAGTGTTCCCAGAGCTTCCAGGCTGGACGGCACTACTGGGAGGTGCATGCTTCTGGCCACTCGGTGACCCTGGGTGTCGCCTACCCAGAACTGATGCGACACAAGCAGGGCACCCACACAGACAACATCGGCCGTGGGCCCTCCTCCTGGGGCCTGTGTGTGCAGGAGGACAGCGTCCAGGCCTGGCACAGGGGGAAGGTGGAGAGCCTCCCCAGCTTGTCTGGGCAGCTCGTGGGCATGGATTTGGACCTGACCTCAGGCTGCCTCACTTTCTACAGCCTGGAGCCGCAGACCAAGCTCCTGTACACCTTCCATGCCCTCTTCAGCCGGCCCCTTTGCCCTGTTTTCTGGCTCCTGGAGGGGAGGACCCTCACCCTGTGCCATCGGCCTGGAGCCAAGCTCCCTCCGGGGTCCTAGGAAGAGACCTCAGGCCTCAGCTGAGGAAGGCACAGGATTGAACTCTGGGCTAAGGACAGGTGCCACTGTGCCTCGTATGCCCAAGTGCAGCCTGGCCTCTGACCTGGGGACCTGAGGCCCGAGTTCTAAAAGGACTAGGCATTGGCCTCCGTTGACTCAGAGGGAGGCAATGGGGAGCCCAAACTGAGTTTGCTTTTCTAGCTACTTTGAAGGGAACAGGGACCAGAAGGGAATAAAATAGGAGACCCTAGCCTGAGCAGAACCTAGTTCTTAGCATTACCTGGGCTTCACAGACTAGAGCAGTGCCCGTGGTGGCCTTCCAGGAGAGCACCTGTGACCAAATAGATCTGTCAGCCCTAGTTTACCTGTCAGGAGACCCTGCAGACAAAAGGAGCAGTCAGCTTGTGGGCACGTGAGCCCCAAATGAATCCAAGAAACATCCTAATGACTATCCAATTTATTTACCCATTACTGAATATTTAAATTGTTTTATTTTTGGCTATAAAAATATTGCTATGATGAATACTTTTAGCAAGAATTTTTGGCCATGTTTATTGTTAGGCTAAATTCCTAAAGTAGAATTATTTGTCATAAGACAATGAGCATTTCTTTTTGTACCCAGGGGCACGTTAACCACTAAGCCATATCCTCAGAGCCCTTTTTATTTTGAGGGTCCCACTAAGTTGCTTAGGGACTCACTAAGTTGCTGAGACTGGCTTTGAACTTGCGATCCTCCTGCCTCAGCCTCTTGAACTGCCGGGATTACAGGTGTGCACCACTGCGCCCAGCTCAGACGACGAGCATTTGAATATCTGACCAGCCAGGTGACTTAGGCAAGTTGGCATGACAGGTACTCCAACTCCCGTTAACCCATGCGGTGGGTTATGGGAATCAGATGTAGTGGTGGGTATAGGTGCTGGCAGGGGTGAACTCCTTTTGTTTCAATTTGGTATTTGCTATTCCAGAACACGTTTCCATGAAGATCCTTGTATGTTTGTTCTTTGTGCTCATTTCCAAAAAGGGGTTGCTGGACCATTTGCAGGAGTTTTTGTGGGTTTTGGGGGGCGTTTTTTTGTTTTGCTGTGCTGGGGATGGATGGAAGCCCAGGCCTTGCGAATGCTAGGCAAATGCTCTACCACTGAGCCGCATACTCTGCCCGATGTGATTTTTTTTTTTTTTTTTTTTTTTTTTTTTTTTGGTGGTACTGGGGATTGAACTCAGGGGCACTTGACCACTGGGCCACATCCCCAGCCCTTTTTTGTATTTTATTTAGAAACAGGGTCTCACTGAGTTGCTAAGTGCCTCACCATTGCTGAGGCTGGCTTTGAACTTGTGATCCTCCTGCCTCAGCCTCCCAAGTGCTGGGATTACAGGCGTGTGCCACCGCGCCCAGCCTCGATGTAATATTTTTTTACTTGAAATGTTCTACTTCATGCTCTGGGTGGTGTTTACAAGGGTGTCTGCTTTTGTAATTTTTTAAACCCTAACCCTTTGCTGTGTCTTATGTACTCATAAATAAACATTTCACAATAAATGTTTTAGGGCTTTTTTTGGGGAGTACATACTAGGGATTGAACCCGGGGACATTTTACCACTGACAGCCACATCCCCAGTCCTTTAATTTTTTTTAAATTTTGAGACAGTGTCTTGTTAAGTTGCTAAGACTGGCCTTGAATTTGCAATTCTCCTGCTTCAGCCTCCTGAGTTGCTGAGATTACATGAGATTATAGGTGTGTGCCTGGCCCAATAAAGGTTTTTTGTTTGTTTTTTGTACTGAGGATGGAAACCTAGGGGCACTTAACCACTGAGCAACACAAGCCACCTTTCGTGTATAAGGTAGACATGAAACGGAATTGAATTTCAAATAATCCAATCCCAAAATACAAAAAGCCAAATGCTTTTTCTTTTTCTTTTTTTTTTTTTTTTTTTTTGGTACCGGGAATTGAACTCAGGGACACTGGACCACTGGGCCACACCCCCAGCCCTTTTTTGTATTTTATTAGAGACAGGGTCTTACTGAGTTGCTAAGTGCCTCGCCATGGCTGAGGCTGGCTTTGAACTTGCGATCCTCCTGCCTCGGCCTCCCAAGTGCTGGGATTACAGGCGTGCGCCCCGGCGCCCGGCCCCAAATGCTTTTTCTGATATTTGGATGCTAACATATAATAAGGGGTGTTATGTTTTTTTTTTTTTTTTTTTGGTACCAGGGATTGAACTCAGAGGCACTCAACCACTGGGCCACATCCCCAGCCCTTTTTTTGGTTTTTATTAGAGACAGGGTCTCACTGAGTTGCTAAGTGCCTCACCATGGCTGAGGCTGGCTTTGAACTCGCGATCCTCCTGCCTCAGCCTCCCAAGTGCTGGGATTACAGGCGTGCGCCACCGCGCCCGGCTGGGTGTTATGTTTTGTTTTGGTTTTTGGTACCAAGCATTGAACCCAGGGGCACTCGACCACTGGGCCACATCCCCAACCCTCTTTTGTATTTTATTAGAGACAGGGTCTCACTGAGTTGCTAAGTGCCTTGCCATTGCTGAGGCTGGCTTTGAACTTGCGATCCTCCTGCCTCAGCCTCCCAAGTGCTGGGATTACAGGCGTGCGCCACCGCGCCTGGCTGGTGTTATGGTTTTGATATTAGGTGTCTGACAAAAGCTCATGTGTGAGACAATGCAAGAAGGTTTAGAGGAGAAATGATTGGATTATGAAAGTTTTAACCCAATCAATTCATTATTTTTTATTTATTTATTTATTTTTTGTACTGTGGATTGAACTCAGGGGCACTGGACCACTGGGCCACATCCCCAGCCCTCTTTTGTATTTTATTAGATACAGGGTCTCACTGAGTTGCTAAGTGCCTCGCCATTGCTGAGGCTGGCTTTGAACTCTTGATCCTCCTGCCTCAGCCTCCCAAGTGCTGGGATTACAGGCGTGCATCACCGCGCAGGCTTCAATTCATTAATCTTGATGGGATTAACTGAGTATCAAGTAGGGTGGGGCTGGAAGAAGTGGATCCCTGGGGGTGTCCTTTTTTAATATTTATTTTTTAGTTTTAGGTGGACACAATATCTTTATTTTACATTTATGTGGTGCTGAGCATTGAGCCCAGTGCCTCATGCATGCTAGTCAAGCACTCTACCACTGAGACACAACACCAGACCCTGGGGAGGTCCTTTTGAGGCATTTATTTTGTATCTGGGGAGTGGAGTGTCTGCTTCCTGATCACGATGTGAGCTTCTTCCCTCTGCCACACTCTTCCACCACGATGTTCTGCCTGAATGCGAGCCCCAGGGAATGGAGCCTGCTCTCTATGGATAGAGACCTCTGAAACCTTGAGCCCTTTTGCAGGAGCCCTGTTTGGGGATTGACTTGAATTGCAGTTGACTATGAGCCGTGGAGATTTGGCCATTGTCGCCACCCGTAGTCTCACGGGATTTGTTGCGGGATCTCGAGTGACTTGGCCGAAATTGCTGATCGGGTCAGCGCCATTTTTTGGTGGTGTGTTTGGCGTGTGTTAGTTGTTGTTAGAACCAGAGAGAAAAGTTATCAGAATAAAAAGCTGTTTGTCTCCAGTTTGCTTCTGAAGTTTTTCCCGCGGCTCTGTTGCTCCAAGCGCTTCAGGCGGCGACAGGTGGCGGCCCGTACGGGGAACTTCGGAGCGGACAGGTAAAAACTGAAAGGTCTCTAAAGATGGGTTCGAATATAACTGAATCCCAAGTGATAGAGGCTATGCAAAGACTCCTTGATATACCTGACTCTGTTCTCAGTGAGGAGTATATAGACAAAAGTGAAAGTGATCAAAAAAGTGTAGATTCCACTGGGCCAACTGAGACCAGTAAAGAGAGTATTAGAAGAGACCCAAAAATGACAAAAATCCAAGCTATTAAAGCTATTCGGGAGTTATTGGCGAAAGCTGAAGGATACTTGCTCTCACTGGAACCTGGGCCTCAGGATATTGCTGTCAGTGAAATTAGCAGTGGTGAGGAAGCTAGTAAAAGTGATCCTGAGAAAATGAGGAAAAAGAAATTTAAAAAGACCGAGAAAAAGGTCCGTCAGGCAGAGGAGTCACTTGTGTCCTCTACTCCCCCATGGGTGGAATCCATTACAGAAAATATGAAGGGTATTACTAGGCATTTGCATACCCTAGAAACAGAAATAAAAAGTCTTTCTGATTGCTTATGCGCTCTCGAGGACAACTCACAGATACATTGGGAACCGCCAGCATTTGAAAAGAAAAATGGACAGAGTGTCCATCACTCAGTAGATTTCAAAACAATAAAAAATCTCAAAGAGGCAGTAATGACTTATGGGCCCCAAGCTCCTTTCACGTTGAGTATGCTGGAGTCCCTTAACACCTTTAGCTTAACCCCCTCAGACTGGAAAAGTCTATGTAAAGCAACATTAAGCGGGGGGCAATTCTTGGTTTGGCGATTGCAATTCCAAGAACTTTGTATAGAAACGGCTAAAAGAAACGCGGCTGCAGGGTTTGAAAACTATAATATAGACATGCTCACAGGAGAAGGGCAATTCGCAGACTTACAGGCTCAAACAGATTATGACCCAGATATATATGCTCAGATAAATGCAGCTGCCTTAGAGGCATGGAAAACTGTACAAGGACCTGGGGATCTACAAGGTAGCTTGTCAAAAGTGATTCAAGGACCTAATGAGCCGTATGCCGACTTTGCTGATCGACTTTTGAGAACTGCAGGTAGTGTGTTTGCAGATGTTGACCAAGCTATGCCATTAGTTGTTCAATTAGCTTATGAAAATGCAAATAAATGGTGCCAAGCAGCCATCAGGCCATGGAGAACTAAAAAGGATCTTTCCGTATATATATACAACTATGTAAAGATATAAATGACGCCTTTGTCACAGGAAATGTGATTGCAGCCTCAATGAGAGGTGCTTCCTCTCGAAATTTCACAAAGGCTAAACGTAGATATTATAATCAATCAGGATATTCCAGGCAAAATTATCATAATCAATCAGGCAATTCTAGGCAAAATCCCAAAAGAGAAATAAGACCAAGCTCATATCGTGCCCCAGGCCGCTGCCCCAGGTGTAAAAAGGGAAATCATTGGGCCAATAAATGCCATTCAAAATTTGACATCCATGGAAATCCTTTGTTCAGGAATTCAAAAAACGGGGCACGGGGCCCAATACCCCGGGGCCCACAAATGTACGAGGCATTGGAGGAGGAGTATCCTCAAGCATCCACTCAGATGCTTCCCCGACACAATCCCTACTACCCATCCACTCCCTCGCCAGAGGAACAAGAGGAAATGCAGGATTAGACCTCTGTTCCACCGTCCGAATAGTGTTAACACCTGAAATGGGGGTTCAACTGATTCCCACAGGAGTCAGGGGACCTCTTCCCTCAGGGACTGTAGGACTTATTATCGGGCGTAGTCCTAAAAGCTTATTAGGTTTGCAAGTGACCCCAGGTGTAATAAACTCAGACTACAAAGGGGAAATAAAAATAATGCTTAGCTCACCCCAAAGTATAACTTCTGTTAATCAAGGAGATAGAATTGCTCAGTTGCTTCTCCTTCCCAATTTACATAATTCATTTAAAATGGGTATGCCTCAAGAAGGGAACAATAGAGGATTTTGTTCCACTGACTCAAGTCCCATGGCTTGCTGGGTTCGAGACTGTTCAAGGAGGCCTATGTGTAAAATAAAAATCCAAGGAATAGAAATGGAGGGATTAATAGATACTGGAGCTGACTCTTCCATTATTAACTTACGCCAATGGCCCAAGCACTGGCCTCTGCAAAAAGCTTCAACCAGTTTAAGAGGCTTGGGATATAATAACCTCCCAGATAAAAGTGCAGTAATTTTAAAATGGGAGGATGATGAAGGCCATAAAGGAACATTTCAGCCTTATGTTTTACCTAATCTACCGGTTACTTTATGGGGAAGAGATATTTTGCAACAAATGGGAGTACACCTTGCAACCAAGCCTGCAGATGTTAAATGTGAAAACCTACAGGGTAATCTTAACCATAAAAGAACTCATTATCAAAAAGTACAGAGTAGCCGGGCGCGGTGGCGCACGCCTGTAATCCCAGCACTTTGGGAGGCTGAGGCAGGAGGATCGCGAGTTCAAAGCCAGCCTCAGCAATGGTGAGGCACTTAGCAACTCAGTGAGACCCTGTCTCTAAATAAAATACAAAAAAAAGGTCTGGGGATGTGACCCAGTGGTCGAGTGCCCCTGAGTTCAATCCCCGGTACCACCAAAAAAAAAAAAAAAAAAAAAAAAAAAGTACAGAGTAATCTTAACCCTAAAAGTAATCATTGTCATAAAGGAAAAAGATATTTTTTTTCGGGGCCACTGAGAAAATAATTTTGAAAATACCATGGCTTTCTGATAAGCCAGTGTGGGTCCCTCAGTGGCCCCTATCTAAAGAGAAATTACAAGCGGCCCACCAATTAGTTCAGGAACAATTAGAAGCAGGTCATATAGAACCTTCCACCTCTCCCTGGAATTCCCCCATATTTGTGATCAAGAAAAAGTCAGGAAAATGGCGATTGTTACATGATCTTAGACAAATCAATAAAACCATGCAAGTTATGGGGCCTACTCAACCTGGACTTCCTAGTCCTGTAGCTATTCCAAAAAATTTCCATCTTATTACTCTTGATATAAAGGATTGCTTCTTTTCTATTCCCCTACATCCTCTGGATGCCCCCAGGTTTGCTTTTTCCGTTCCTTCTATGAACAATAATGGCCCTGATCAGAGATATCAATGGAAGGTTTTACCACAGGGAATGGCTAATAGCCCCACCATATGCCAAATATATGTGGACAAGGCTATCCAACCCATTAAAAATAAATATCCAAACCTCATGTGTCTACATTACATGCATGATATTTTATTGGCCCACCCTAATCAAAAAATCTTATTTAATATATTCAGTGATGTGGTAGAAAATTTAAAAAAATATGGATTTATATATAGCAGAAGAAAAAGTTCAAACCAGATCTCCCATATTATATTTAGGATTTAAAATCATGGATACTTTTGTTAGACCCCAAAAAATTTTAATAAATAAAGAACATTTGACCACCCTCAATGATTTCCAAAAACTACTGGGAGACATTAATTGGCTTCGCCCTACACTAAATCTCACTACTGGCCAACTAAAACCTTTATTTGACATCCTTCGTGGAGATCCTGATCCATCTTCACCACGAACATTGACTCCTGATGCTAGGAAAGCTTTAAAGTTTAGTAGAAAAAGCCATCGAAGGAGCTCATTGTGATAGATTTGATTTAACTCAACCGCTGATGTTGATTATTATTTCTTCACAATATACACCCACAGGAGTATTTTGGCAACAAGGGCCTTTATTATGGATACATTTGCCCGTCTCTCCTAAAAGTATAATTGAATCTTATACCTCCATGGTGGCTAAACTTATTCTTCAAGGACTTAAGACTTCTACTAAAATATTTGGCATTCACCCTGCTACTATTATTACTCCCTATTCATCATCACAGATTGAATACTTATGCTTCAATGATAATGATTGGGCTATAGCTAAATGCTCTACTTCTGCAAATTTTGATAATCATCTTCCTAAGTCCCCTATATTATCTTTTTGTATTAATCATCCTATTATATTTCCACAGGTAATAAAAAATCAACCTATTCCAAAGGCATTTAATGTATTTACAGATGGGTCCTCAAATGGTACTGCTACAGTAGTCACTAAAAAAGAAAATATGACTTACATAACTGCACACAAATCAGCTCAACTAGTGGAACTGGAAGCTGTGGTAAGAGCTCTGGAAAATTTTAGGGACCAGCCCGTAAACATTTTTTCAGATAGCCACTATATTGTACAAGCCGTCCCAAAATTAGAGTTAGCAGGACCAATAGCACCTCATACTCCAGCCTTTAAATTGTTTTATCAAATACAAAAACTTTTGTGGGCAAGAAAAGAACCTCTATTCGTAGGCCATATTAGAGCACATACTAATTTGCCTGGTCCCCTCCATGAAGGTAATCAAAAGGCTGATGAACTTACAAAAACAGTATTTATACTTTCAGCGCTACAACAAACTACTTTATTTCATTCCCAGTTTCATGTCAACAGCACCACCTTGCAACGTAGGTTTAAAATCACAAAGGAGCAAGCCAGAACAATTGTAAAAGATTGTAAATCTTGTATGACACATTTGCCCAATCCTCATTTCGGAGTTAACCCTAGAGGATTAATGCCCAATCATTTGTGGCAGATGGATGTTACTCATGATCCAAGTTTTGGAAAATTGCGATTTATTCATGTGACCATAGATACATGCTCAGGCATGATTTTTGCTTCCTTACATTCTGGAGAAAAAGTTAAAGATGTTACATCTCATTGTTTGCAAGGTTTTGCTGCATTGGGCATCCCCCAAATGCTTAAAACAGATAATGGCCCCGCATATACGTCCTCATCTTTCAAACAGTTTTGCGCAAAATTCAATATATCCCATAAAACAGGCATCCCATACAATCCTCAGGGTCAGGGCATTATTGAAAGAGCAAACCGCACACTGAAAATTATGTTATTAAAACAAAAAGAAGGAAATTGGAAAAATCCTAAGGACAGATTGGCAGTTGCCCTGTTTACCTTAAATTTTTTAACTTTAGACTCTAATGGTTATTCTGCTGGAGACAGACATTGGAATCCACACCAACAACATAAACCTTTGGTTTACTGGAAGGATGTTCTTTCAGGTACATGGAAGGGTCCAGATCCAGTATTAATTTGGGGAAGAGGATCTGTTTGTGTTTTTCCAAAAGACGAATCCTCTCCAATATGGATACCATCTAGATTAATAAAACAGGTACCACATCAAAATGATCAAGATGAAGTTATTGAAGAATCAAGATTAATAAAAAAGGTACAAAATCAAGAGGACCAAGATGAAGGTATAGAATGATTCCCTCAAAAGAGTCCTTCAAAATATTTCACAACTTAAGTGTCATTCCTCCCGGCCGGGACGAGGAGATCTCTCTTTAGTGTGCACACAATTGTATTTTTTTTTCTTTTCTTTTTATACATGTCTTTATGTCTGTACATTTGTCTATATTTCATGTTAATGTGACGTCACAAATATATGTTTGTGTGTTTGTTCGTCTGTCCAGTGTGACGTCACAAAGAACAAAGCGCTTATGAAAAAAAAAAAAAAATATATATATATATGGATCCAAATAACTTTAATTCATTTTAGGTTAAGAGTATTCAATTTAGGTAAATAATTTTATAAATGAAGGTACTTTCAATTTTGATTTATAGGTGTCCCTGGGACTTCTCTTTAGCAAACAATATGACTAGTGCTATATAACCTGATATTTTGGTGTTTTGACTTAAGATTGTTTATTTGTTATTAACTTTATTTGTTTAATAGCTCATTAATTTCAATTATCTCAACAGGTAAAAAATTGCTCTATATACAGAGACTCAAGGGTTCCAGCTAACAAATTATTTCTCTCAAGTGCCTTTACCTTTTCTTTAATCTATCTTTAATGCAGTAATTACCCTCAGTCTTTCTTTGTTTTGTTCTAAATATGACATTTTTCCAACTTATGTTTGTAGAAGCTCAACCAGCGATGTATGTGAACAAAAATCAACTTTAATTTTCTAATCTAATTATTCTATTTTGTAGTTTGACAACTCGCCTCTTGACTCAGTGCTGCAATAGCACTGCCTTTCCTTTAATAATTGATGCTTGAGTTTCTAGGTAGCGGGCCCTGAAGATTTGCCGGTGGCATTGTCTAAACATAAAAAAGACGTCTGCTGCTCAAACATCAAACAACCTCACCAACAGTGTGGCCTCTGCTCTACATGCATGGGGCCTCCTACATCAACATGTTATAACAAATGGACATTTTGATCTTTCATTGTTTGGGACTTTACGGGACAATGCCTTGCGGGTATTTGTCTAGAGAATTCAGTGTGTTACTTGATGGAACTTAGGGCAGCTGATTTGTTTAAACAATTTGATATGCTATGCAATTTGGCTCATCACCAAAAGGCTTGTCGCCTTAAAGCCGCAACATCTCCTCACAATTGGACGGCTGTTAGTCATCATATATAGTAGATCCTAAAGGGCTCCATTGGATGGCTGGTTAGCCAATGACGGGTAAGATCCCCAGAGGGGGACAACCTAAGACAGGCACAGTCGCACGGGACAGTCTCATGTGGCCGACATATCAACCTAAGACAGGAGTCAAGGGCACAGCCTTGATTATCCGATGACGGGTAAGAATGTTGGTTGCACATAGACGTCCTAGAGCATTACCTCTTTTAAAACAAAAAGGGGGAAATGCAAGAGCCCTGTTTGGGGATTGACTTGAATTGCAGTTGACTATGAGCCGTGGAGATTTGGCCATTGTCGCCACCCGTAGTCTCACGGGATTTGTTGCGGGATCTCGAGTGACTTGGCCGAAATTGCTGATCGGGTCAGCGCCATTTTAGTGGTGTGTTTGGCGTGTGTTAGTTGTTGTTAGAACCAGAGAGAAAAGTTATCAGAATAAAAAGCTGTTAGTCTCCAGTTTGCTTCTGAAGTTCTTCCCGCGGCTCCGTTGCTCCAAGCGCTACAGGCGGCGACACCCTTTAATAAACTTTTCCTCTACAATCGTGCTGGCTGGGTCTTTTAGTCACAGTGTAAAAAAGCTGACTAAAATAGCAGGGGGAGGGAAGAACAGAAATTCAGTGGATTAGACAAAGGGGAATGAAGGGAAGGGAGGAGGATGGGAATAGAAAAGTCAGTACATGAATCAACCTCACTTTCCTATGTTCATATATGAAAACACGACCAGTGAAACTCCACGTCATGTACAACCACAGAATGGGAAGTTATACTCCATGTATGTATAATATGTCAAAATACACTCTACTGTCATGTATAACTAAAAAGAACCAAAAAAATGAATTTCATATTCATACTTGGGCCCTCTTTCCAAAATATCTCACATACATGAAAATATTCTAAAATCTGAAACACTTTATTTGCAATACTTTCAAATAAAGAGATACTCAACTTGTGTTTGAAAAAAAAAAGAAAAAGGCTGGGATTGTAGCTCAGTGGTAGAGCACTTGCCTAGAATGTGTAAGGCGCTGGTTTCTATTCTCAGCATCTCATAGAATTAAATAAAATAAAGGTCCATGGACAACTGAAAAATATATATTAAAAAAAGAAAGAAAGGGGCTGGGGTTGTGGCTCAGCGGCAGAGCGCTCGCCTCTCACGTGCGCGGCCCGGGTTCGATCCTCTGCACCACGTAAAACATAAATCATTGCATTGTGTACAACTAAAGTAAATAAATAAATATTTAAAAAAAAAAGAAAGAAAGAAGAGAAGATCTTCCTCCCATATCATAACCATTCCCTGGCCACTGCCACCATTGCAAACTCCAGTTTTGTATCCCTACTCCTCACCTGTGGCTGGCTGGATGTCCAAGAGCAGGGCTGGTCCTCCGATTACAGGTGCCTGGGCAAGGACCTTCCAACAAGGATCGTAAGGTGGGGAGCTCTTAAACACGGGAAGGGGGTCCTCACACCAAGCAGCCCAGCAGAAGACCCAGCAGGCCCTTGCTTAACAGCTATGGACTCCTGAGGAACTGAAAGGCCCAGGAAGGTGGACGCAGGGTCAGTAGGGCCAGGAGGCCATCATGGCTGCCTACCCCAGCCTGTAAGTTCTTACCCTCCCTCTCCATCCAAAAGCTGCAGCAGAAATGGCCAGTTTGCTGAGCCCACTGAGGGGACAGAGAAAGGAAGAATGCCCCCCTTTCTGCTTCCAAAGTGGGAGATATTTTGGGTCACTTATTCTATGAGTGTCCCTTTCTGAACTGATCGTTAGTCTTTTCCAGTCTGTCCTGTGGGCATGCCTATGTCATAAATATTAACCTATTTTGTTGGGTGCAGTGGTGCACACCTGTAATCCCAGTGGCTCAGAAAGCTGAGGCAGGACGATTGCAAGTTCAAATAAAATACAAAATAAGGGTAGGGATGTGGCTTGGTGATCGAGTGCCCCTGAGTTCAATCCCTGGTACCGTACATAGTAACCTCTTTCTTTAGTTACATGTGACAAGATGCTACTGCCATTTTTATAAAGGGTCATACACAGCAGTGCTTCACCCCTCTCCCTGCTAGCCTGGTAGTGGGAATTAATTTGAGGACCACACACTTGCCAGGCAAGCACTTCACTACTGAGCTATATACCCCAACCCTTTTCATTTTTATTCTGAGGTAAGGTCTTGTTAAGATGCTGGCCTTGAATTTGGGAGACTCCTACCTCAGCCTCCCATTGTAGCTGGGATTATAGGCATGTGCCACCACACCTGGTTTAGAGCAGAGCTTCTTAACTAGGTGTAGGGGTGAACCCTTAAACTCCCAGAAAACTTCCAGCCCAGTTCACTCGACCTCCTGATCCCAGTGGAACGTTCCATCTCCTCTGAACCAAATGCCCTGATGCAGGAGAAAAAGCAATGTAGACTTTGGAGTGTATTATTTGCACTAGGGACACATTTGGCGATTTCTGGTTTCTGGTTTCTTCTGCCCCATCCACAAAAACCCCTTCCTAGGCTTCTGGGATGCAGAATCAGGGGAATGGGCACCTGAGACAGGACAGGAGCAGGAGCGGGTCTAAAGACCTCATGGGGGGGGCTGGGGTTGTGGCTCAGCGGCAGAGCGCTCGCGTAGCACGTGCGCGGCCCGGGTTCAAGCCTCAGCACCACGTAAACATAAATGCATTGCATTGTGTACAACTAAAGCAAATAAATAAATATTACAAAAAAAAACAACTCATGGGGTTGGAGGGAGTTGGACCAGAGGCCAGAGACCCAAGGGATAAAGAGGAAAGGGTCTGCTCTTTTCTGGGCAGGATGGGCACAGAGTGGCAACTGGGCAATGTGGTTTCTTCCAGTGGCCTCAGACAGGCAGCCAGGAGACAGTGGAGCCACTCTTGAGATCCCATCCTGGCTCCCCAGCCAGGGCCCAGCTGGCAAGCCAGGAGGAAGCCTGAACAGGTCATCTGGGGAAGCTCCAGTGTCGCTGCCTGAAGCGCTTGGAGCAACGGAGCCGCGGGAAGAACTTCAGAAGCAAACTGGAGACAAACAGCTTTTTATTCTGATAACTTTTCTCTCTGGTTCTAACAACAACTAAACACACGCCAAACACACCACTAAAATGGCGCTGACCCGATCAGCAATTTCGGCCAAGTCACTCGAGATCCCGCAACAAATCCCGTGAGACTACGGGTGGCGACAATGGCCAAATCTCCACGGCTCATAGTCAACTGCAATTCAAGTCAATCCCCAAACAGGGCTCTTGCATTTCCCCCTTTTTGTTTTAAAAGAGGTAATGCTCTAGGACGTCTATGTGCAACCAACATTCTTACCCGTCATCGGATAATCAAGGCTGTGCCCTTGACTCCTGTCTTAGGTTGATATGTCGGCCACATGAGACTGTCCCGTGCGACTGTGCCTGTCTTAGGTTGTCCCCCTCTGGGGATCTTACCCGTCATTGGCTAACCAGCCATCCAATGGAGCCCTTTAGGATCTACTATATATGATGACTAACAGCCGTCCAATTGTGAGGAGATGTTGCGGCTTTAAGGCAACAAGCCTTTTGGTGATGAGCCAAATTGCATAGCATATCAAATTGTTTAAACAAATCAGCTGCCCTAAGTTCCATCAAGTAACACACTGAATTCTCTAGACAAATACCCGCAAGGCATTGTCCCGTAAAGTCCCAAACAATGAAAGATCAAAATGTCCATTTGTTATAACATGTTGATGTAGGAGGCCCCATGCATGTAGAGCAGAGGCCACACTGTTGGTGAGGTTGTTTGATGTTTGAGCAGCAGACGTCTTTTTTATGTTTAGACAATGCCACCGGCAAATCTTCAGGGCCCGCTACCTAGAAACTCAAGCATCAATTATTAAAGGAAAGGCAGTGCTATTGCAGCACTGAGTCAAGAGGCGAGTTGTCAAACTACAAAATAGAATAATTAGATTAGAAAATTAAAGTTGATTTTTGTTCACATACATCGCTGGTTGAGCTTCTACAAACATAAGTTGGAAAAATGTCATATTTAGAACAAAACAAAGAAAGACTGAGGGTAATTACTGCATTAAAGATAGATTAAAGAAAAGGTAAAGGCACTTGAGAGAAATAATTTGTTAGCTGGAACCCTTGAGTCTCTGTATATAGAGCAATTTTTTACCTGTTGAGATAATTGAAATTAATGAGCTATTAAACAAATAAAGTTAATAACAAATAAACAATCTTAAGTCAAAACACCAAAATATCAGGTTATATAGCACTAGTCATATTGTTTGCTAAAGAGAAGTCCCAGGGACACCTATAAATCAAAATTGAAAGTACCTTCATTTATAAAATTATTTACCTAAATTGAATACTCTTAACCTAAAATGAATTAAAGTTATTTGGATCCATATATATATATATATTTTTTTTCTTTTTCATAAGCGCTTTGTTCTTTGTGACGTCACACTGGACAGATGAACAAACACACAAACATATATTTGTGACGTCACATTAACATGAAATATAGACAAATGTACAGACATAAAGACATGTATAAAAAGAAAAGAAAAAAAAATACAATTGTGTGCACACTAAAGAGAGATCTCCTCGTCCCGGCCGGGAGGAATGACACTTAAGTTGTGAAATATTTTGAAGGACTCTTTTGAGGGAATCATTCTATACCTTCATCTTGGTCCTCTTGATTTTGTACCTTTTTTATTAATCTTGATTCTTCAATAACTTCATCTTGATCATTTTGATGTGGTACCTGTTTTATTAATCTAGATGGTATCCATATTGGAGAGGATTCGTCTTTTGGAAAAACACAAACAGATCCTCTTCCCCAAATTAATACTGGATCTGGACCCTTCCATGTACCTGAAAGAACATCCTTCCAGTAAACCAAAGGTTTATGTTGTTGGTGTGGATTCCAATGTCTGTCTCCAGCAGAATAACCATTAGAGTCTAAAGTTAAAAAATTTAAGGTAAACAGGGCAACTGCCAATCTGTCCTTAGGATTTTTCCAATTTCCTTCTTTTTGTTTTAATAACATAATTTTCAGTGTGCGGTTTGCTCTTTCAATAATGCCCTGACCCTGAGGATTGTATGGGATGCCTGTTTTATGGGATATATTGAATTTTGCGCAAAACTGTTTGAAAGATGAGGACGTATATGCGGGGCCATTATCTGTTTTAAGCATTTTGGGGATGCCCAATGCAGCAAAACCTTGCAAACAATGAGATGTAACATCTTTAACTTTTTCTCCAGAATGTAAGGAAGCAAAAATCATGCCTGAGCATGTATCTATGGTCACATGAATAAATCGCAATTTTCCAAAACTTGGATCATGAGTAACATCCATCTGCCACAAATGATTGGGCATTAATCCTCTAGGGTTAACTCCAAAATGAGGATTGGGCAAATGTGTCATACAAGATTTACAATCTTTTACAATTGTTCTGGCTTGCTCCTTTGTGATTTTAAACCTACGTTGCAAGGTGGTGCTGTTGACATGAAACTGGGAATGAAATAAAGTAGTTTGTTGTAGCGCTGAAAGTATAAATACTGTTTTTGTAAGTTCATCAGCCTTTTGATTACCTTCATGGAGGGGACCAGGCAAATTAGTATGTGCTCTAATATGGCCTACGAATAGAGGTTCTTTTCTTGCCCACAAAAGTTTTTGTATTTGATAAAACAATTTAAAGGCTGGAGTATGAGGTGCTATTGGTCCTGCTAACTCTAATTTTGGGACGGCTTGTACAATATAGTGGCTATCTGAAAAAATGTTTACGGGCTGGTCCCTAAAATTTTCCAGAGCTCTTACCACAGCTTCCAGTTCCACTAGTTGAGCTGATTTGTGTGCAGTTATGTAAGTCATATTTTCTTTTTTAGTGACTACTGTAGCAGTACCATTTGAGGACCCATCTGTAAATACATTAAATGCCTTTGGAATAGGTTGATTTTTTATTACCTGTGGAAATATAATAGGATGATTAATACAAAAAGATAATATAGGGGACTTAGGAAGATGATTATCAAAATTTGCAGAAGTAGAGCATTTAGCTATAGCCCAATCATTATCATTGAAGCATAAGTATTCAATCTGTGATGATGAATAGGGAGTAATAATAGTAGCAGGGTGAATGCCAAATATTTTAGTAGAAGTCTTAAGTCCTTGAAGAATAAGTTTAGCCACCATGGAGGTATAAGATTCAATTATACTTTTAGGAGAGACGGGCAAATGTATCCATAATAAAGGCCCTTGTTGCCAAAATACTCCTGTGGGTGTATATTGTGAAGAAATAATAATCAACATCAGCGGTTGAGTTAAATCAAATCTATCACAATGAGCTCCTTCGATGGCTTTTTCTACTAACTTTAAAGCTTTCCTAGCATCAGGAGTCAATGTTCGTGGTGAAGATGGATCAGGATCTCCACGAAGGATGTCAAATAAAGGTTTTAGTTGGCCAGTAGTGAGATTTAGTGTAGGGCGAAGCCAATTAATGTCTCCCAGTAGTTTTTGGAAATCATTGAGGGTGGTCAAATGTTCTTTATTTATTAAAAATTTTTTGGGGTCTAACAAAAGTATCCATGATTTTAAATCCTAAATATAATATGGGAGATCTGGTTTGAACTTTTTCTTCTGCTATATATAATCCATATTTTTTTAAATTTTCTACCACATCACTGAATATATTAAATAAGATTTTTTGATTAGGGTGGGCCAATAAAATATCATGCATGTAATGTAGACACATGAGGTTTGGATATTTATTTTTAATGGGTTGGATAGCCTTGTCCACATATATTTGGCATATGGTGGGGCTATTAGCCATTCCCTGTGGTAAAACCTTCCATTGATATCTCTGATCAGGGCCATTATTGTTCATAGAAGGAACGGAAAAAGCAAACCTGGGGGCATCCAGAGGATGTAGGGGAATAGAAAAGAAGCAATCCTTTATATCAAGAGTAATAAGATGGAAATTTTTTGGAATAGCTACAGGACTAGGAAGTCCAGGTTGAGTAGGCCCCATAACTTGCATGGTTTTATTGATTTGTCTAAGATCATGTAACAATCGCCATTTTCCTGACTTTTTCTTGATCACAAATATGGGGGAATTCCAGGGAGAGGTGGAAGGTTCTATATGACCTGCTTCTAATTGTTCCTGAACTAATTGGTGGGCCGCTTGTAATTTCTCTTTAGATAGGGGCCACTGAGGGACCCACACTGGCTTATCAGAAAGCCATGGTATTTTCAAAATTATTTTCTCAGTGGCCCCGAAAAAAAATATCTTTTTCCTTTATGACAATGATTACTTTTAGGGTTAAGATTACTCTGTACTTTTTGATAATGAGTTCTTTTATGGTTAAGATTACCCTGTAGGTTTTCACATTTAACATCTGCAGGCTTGGTTGCAAGGTGTACTCCCATTTGTTGCAAAATATCTCTTCCCCATAAAGTAACCGGTAGATTAGGTAAAACATAAGGCTGAAATGTTCCTTTATGGCCTTCATCATCCTCCCATTTTAAAATTACTGCACTTTTATCTGGGAGGTTATTATATCCCAAGCCTCTTAAACTGGTTGAAGCTTTTTGCAGAGGCCAGTGCTTGGGCCATTGGCGTAAGTTAATAATGGAAGAGTCAGCTCCAGTATCTATTAATCCCTCCATTTCTATTCCTTGGATTTTTATTTTACACATAGGCCTCCTTGAACAGTCTCGAACCCAGCAAGCCATGGGACTTGAGTCAGTGGAACAAAATCCTCTATTGTTCCCTTCTTGAGGCATACCCATTTTAAATGAATTATGTAAATTGGGAAGGAGAAGCAACTGAGCAATTCTATCTCCTTGATTAACAGAAGTTATACTTTGGGGTGAGCTAAGCATTATTTTTATTTCCCCTTTGTAGTCTGAGTTTATTACACCTGGGGTCACTTGCAAACCTAATAAGCTTTTAGGACTACGCCCGATAATAAGTCCTACAGTCCCTGAGGGAAGAGGTCCCCTGACTCCTGTGGGAATCAGTTGAACCCCCATTTCAGGTGTTAACACTATTCGGACGGTGGAACAGAGGTCTAATCCTGCATTTCCTCTTGTTCCTCTGGCGAGGGAGTGGATGGGTAGTAGGGATTGTGTCGGGGAAGCATCTGAGTGGATGCTTGAGGATACTCCTCCTCCAATGCCTCGTACATTTGTGGGCCCCGGGGTATTGGGCCCCGTGCCCCGTTTTTTGAATTCCTGAACAAAGGATTTCCATGGATGTCAAATTTTGAATGGCATTTATTGGCCCAATGATTTCCCTTTTTACACCTGGGGCAGCGGCCTGGGGCATGATATGAGCTTGGTCTTATTTCTCTTTTGGGATTTTGCCTAGAATTGCCTGATTGATTATGATAATTTTGCCTGGAATATCCTGATTGGTTATAATATCTACGTTTAGCCTTTGTGAAATTTCGAGGGGAAGCACCTCTCATTGAGGCTGCAATCACATTTCCTGTGACAAAGGCGTCATTTATATCTTTACATAGTTGTATATATACGGAAAGATCCTTTTTAGTTCTCCATGGCCTGATGGCTGCTTGGCACCATTTATTTGCATTTTCATAAGCTAATTGAACAACTAATGGCATAGCTTGGTCAACATCTGCAAACACACTACCTGCAGTTCTCAAAAGTCGATCAGCAAAGTCGGCATACGGCTCAATAGGTCCTTGAATCACTTTTAACAAGCTACCTTGTAGATCCCCAGGTCCTTGTACAGTTTTCCATGCCTCTAAGGCAGCTGCATTTATCTGAGCATATATATCTGGGTCATAATCTGTTTGAGCCTGTAAGTCTGCGAATTGCCCTTCTCCTGTGAGCATGTCTATATTATAGTTTTCAAACCCTGCAGCCGCGTTTCTTTTAGCCGTTTCTATACAAAGTTCTTGGAATTGCAATCGCCAAACCAAGAATTGCCCCCTGCTTAATGTTGCTTTACATAGACTTTTCCAGTCTGAGGGGGTTAAGCTAAAGGTGTTAAGGGACTCCAGCATACTCAACGTGAAAGGAGCTTGGGGCCCATAAGTCATTACTGCCTCTTTGAGATTTTTTATTGTTTTGAAATCTACTGACTGATGGACACTCTGTCCATTTTTCTTTTCAAATGCTGGCGGTTCCCAATGTATCTGTGAGTTGTCCTCGAGAGCGCATAAGCAATCAGAAAGACTTTTTATTTCTGTTTCTAGGGTATGCAAATGCCTAGTAATACCCTTCATATTTTCTGTAATGGATTCCACCCATGGGGGAGTAGAGGACACAAGTGACTCCTCTGCCTGACGGACCTTTTTCTCGGTCTTTTTAAATTTCTTTTTCCTCATTTTCTCAGGATCACTTTTACTAGCTTCCTCACCACTGCTAATTTCACTGACAGCAATATCCTGAGGCCCAGGTTCCAGTGAGAGCAAGTATCCTTCAGCTTTCGCCAATAACTCCCGAATAGCTTTAATAGCTTGGATTTTTGTCATTTTTGGGTCTCTTCTAATACTCTCTTTACTGGTCTCAGTTGGCCCAGTGGAATCTACACTTTTTTGATCACTTTCACTTTTGTCTATATACTCCTCACTGAGAACAGAGTCAGGTATATCAAGGAGTCTTTGCATAGCCTCTATCACTTGGGATTCAGTTATATTCGAACCCATCTTTAGAGACCTTTCAGTTCTTACCTGTCTGCTCCGAAGTTCCCTGTACGGGCCGCCACCTGTCGCTGCCTGAAGCGCTTGGAGCAACGGAGCCACGGGAAGAACTTCAGAAGCAAACTGGAGACAAACAGCTTTTTATTCTGATAACTTTTCTCTCTGGTTCTAACAACAACTAACACACACCAAACACACCACTAAAATGGCGCTGACCCGATCAGCAATTTCGGCCAAGTCACTCGAGATCCCGCAGCAAATCCCGTGAGACTACGGGTGGCGACAATGGCCAAATCTCCACGGCTCATAGTCAACTGCAATTCAAGTCAATCCCCAAACAGGGCTCCTGCACTCCAGCAGACAGACTTCTCAAAAATGAAGAAGTAGCCAGGCGCAGTGGCACTCGCCTGTAATCCCAGAACTTGGGAGGCTGAGGCAGGAGGATGGCGAGTTCAAAGCCAGCCTCAGCAATGGCGAGGCACTTAGCAACTCAGTGACACCCTGTCTCTAATAAAATACAAAAAAAAAGTCTGGGGATGTGGCTCAGTGGTCGAGTGCCCCTGAGTTCAATCTCCAGTGCCAAAAAAAAAAAAAAAAAAGAAGAAGAAGAAAATTAATAAATGGAAAGGAAGGGCTGGGTGCCAGGAAATGGGGAATTTAACAGCAAAGAGAAGTGATAATGCATCTAAAACAGGAACACCAACAACTACAGGGGTGTTCAAGGCTTCCAGGCTTGTGACCAAGAGACAGGGAGACAAATGCTACAAGGAGAAGCTAACTCTCCATGCCAAGCAGGAACCTGAAGCAGGTAACACAGGTCTGTTAATTTCTGTTATGGCCTCATTAAACTGTTTACTCTTTGAATAACCTAATATACCAATGAAATATGTCTAGGGGCGGGGGTTGTGGCTCAGCGGCAGAGCGCTCGCCTCACAAGTGCGCGGCCCGGGTTCGATCCTCAGCACCACGTAAACATAAATGCATTGCATTGTGTACAACTAAAGTAAATAAATAAATATTTTTTAAAAAGCTTTAAAAAAAAAAGAAATATGTCTACAAGTCAAAATAAATTTTTTTCTGACATTGGGGATAGAACCCAGAGCTTCAATACTAGGTTCCAAATTTCTTCAGGGGCACTTTACCACTAAGCTATATAAACAGTCCTTTTTATTTTCAACTTGAGACAGGGTCTTACTAAGTTGCTGAGGATCTCTCTAAATTGCTGAGGCTGGCCTAAAACTTGCCATTCTTCCCGGGCACAGTGGTGCACGCCTGTAATCCCAGCACTTGGGAGGCTGAGGCAGGAGGATCGCAAGTTCAAAGCCAGCCTCAGCAATGGTGAGGCATTTAGCAACTCAGTGAGACCCTGTCTCTAATAAAATGCAAAAAAGGGCTGGGGATGTGGCCCAGTGGTCAAGTGCCCCTGAGTTCAATCCCTGGTACCAAAAAAAAAAAAAGAACTTTCCATTCTCCTACCTCAGCCTCCCAAATCACTGGGATTTTAGATGTGCCAAAATTTTACAGTGTATCAAGAGCAAAATGGAGGGCTGGGGATGAAGTTCAGAGGCAACACACTTGCCTTGCATGCATGGGGCCTGGGTTGGATTCCCCAGCACTGAAAAAAAAAAAAATTGCGTAAAGAAAACCAAGTACAGTGCCACTCACAGATTATCCCAGCTATTCAAGGAGGCTGAAGCAGAAGGATCTCAAGTTCAAGGCTCTCCTCAGCAATTTGATGAGACCCTGTCTCAAAATGAAATATTTCTAAAAATATATTTATTTTTTTACTTTAGTTGTACACAATGTGTTTATTTGTATGTGGTGCTGAGGATCGAACCTGGGCCACGCACGTATTAGGTGAATGCTCTACTGCTGAGCCACAACCCCAGCCCCAAAATGAAGTATTTAAAAAAAGGATCTGGCCGGGCGCGGTGGCGCACGCCTGTAATCCCAGCACTTTGGGAGGCTGAGTCAGGAGGATCGCGAGTTCAAAGCCAGCCTCAGCAATGGCAAGGCACTTAGCAACTCAGTGAGACCCTGTCTCTAATAAAATACAAAAAAGGGCTGGGGATGTGGCCCAGTGGTCTAGTGCCGCTGAGTTCAATCCCCAGTACCAAAAAAAAAAAAAAAAAAAGGATCTGGGGCCAGGCATGGTGGCACATGCCTGTAATCCCAGTGGCTTGGGAGGCTGAGGCAGGAGGATCACGAGTTCAAAGCCAGCCTCAGGAACTTAGCAAGGTGCTAAGCAACTCAGTGAGGCCCTGTCTCTGAATAAAATACAAAAAAAGGGCTGGGGATGATGTGGCTCAGTGGTAGAACACCCCTGGGTTCATAATGAGCATGGGGAGAAAAAAGAAAAAGCATAAAAAAGAAGTGCTGTTGGGCACAGTCTGGATCCCCTTCAAAGGAGGTGCAGTAAAACTAGAAATGGCTTTCTAATTATTCTCATGGGCTGAATTGTTTCTGACTTGCTATTGTTTCTCTTTGCGGGTTTGCTTTCTGAGCAATACTGCAGCCAGACCTCCATGCACAGTTGAGAGTTGTTCTGCCTCCTCCGCAGGACCAGCTATGGCAGGAGGGGTAACCTGTCAGATTTCCATTTGCCACCCTTTAAAATGGAGTCCTCATAAGGATGGTGCCAGAGGCAGGTGTGAACAAGTTCCTGCTGAGAGCCGGGCGCGGTGGCGCACGCCTGTCATCCCAGCACTTTGGGAGGCTGAGGCAGGAGGATCGTGAGTTCAAAGCCAGCCTCAGCAATGGCGAGGCACTTAGCAACTCAGTGAGACCCTGTCTCTAATAAAATACAAAAAAGGGCTGGGAGTGTGGCCCGGTGGTCGAGTGCCCCTGAGGTCAATCCCTGGTACCACAAAAAAAAGAAAAAAAAAGTCAGTTACCCTTGTCCCTAAATGTTTCCAAAAGGTTTCAGACACTGGCCAACACCTTTGAAACTCTGATAATGGATATGTGCTATCATGATGCCACCACTGTGCCAGGAGCAGTGGCACAGCCTGTAGTCCCAGCTACTCAGGAAGTTCAAGTCAAGGATGGCTTGAGCCCACAAGTTCAAAACCAGCCTGGGCAGCACAGCCAGCCTCAATCTTAAAAAAAAAAAAAAAAAAAAAAAAAATGCCACCACCCTGGCCAAGCAGCTTTTCTCAAGCAGCAACCCTTCCCATCCAGAACTACACAGGTCTGTGGTCTCAGCAAATCCAAAATCCACGCAGCCAAGCTCCGATCAGGGTGGTGCAGAAGATGCCTGGGCCTCCTGGCCACCCCTGGGTCTTGGCAAACAAGGGACAGCCGTGATCAAGTGCTCCTCATCTAAACCAGCAACCAACGTATGGAACTCATTATCTGCCTTCCTGCCAAGCCGGGCACACCCAGGCTTCCCCCCTCCACTACAAATTCTGTCCAGAAGATCTTTTCCCAGCACCCTCTCTGCCTGCCTGAGCCATCGCAACCAGTGACAGCCCGGCTCAAGTGCCGTTTCCACAATCCCCCCAGCCTTCGCCGTGAGTCCCGGGCATGGAGCGTAGCTCTTTGGCGCTTGTTCCCTACCTGAAAAGGGTTTGCAATGATCAGAAAGTGTCTGTCCTCCCAGTGTTCATATGTTGAGAGCCTCACCCCCAAGGAGGAGGGACCTTTGCAAGGTGATTAGATCTTGAGAATGGAGCCCCAGTGGGGGAGGTTAGTGTCTCTGTCAAAGCAGCTCCAGCTCTCTGTCCCGGAGAAAACAAGATGCCAGCAATATGCAGCCTAGGAGAGGGCGCTCACCAGAACCTGACCATGCTGGTTCCCTTCCAGGATCCTCAGATAACCATCTCTTGTTTATAAGCTACCCATCTCTGTCCTGTTACAGTAGCCTTAACTAAGGCAGGACTCATCACACACCATAGACTGGCTCCCTCCTTATTCCTTCACTCCCACTGACTGTCCCCACCCCATACCCTCCACAAAGGCTTGGATGACAGCCTAGGGGAGGCACCCCCGCCCGTGAAGGGCTTGAAGGACAAAGTGTTGATGGCTACACAGCGAGGTGGCAGTCAGGAGACCATCTCCATCTTTCTGTGGGACCAGAGGAATGACAGCTTCCTGCATCAGTGGGAGGGAAGCCTGAACACTTTGGATAAAACAGGAGGCTCCAGCTGAGAGTTGGTCCCTTCAGAACACTGGGCAATATCTGGAGACAAATCTGATTGGCATGACTGGGGTAGTTGGTGATCCTGGTACCTTAAGGTTGGAGGCCGGATGTGCTGCTCACCTTCCTGCGTTGCCCAAGACAGCCTACAACAAAGGTTCTGTGAATAGCAGAAAAAACAATGCATTGCACACTTAGAATGCTCAGATTGTACAGTTTATGAATTAACATTAATAAAGCTGCTTTTAAAAAAAGAACAAAACATGGGCTGGGGTTGTGGCTCAGCGGCAGAACGCTCACCTCGCACGTGCGCGGCCCGGGTTCGAGTCTCAGCACCACGTAAACATAAATGCATTGCATTGTGTACAACTAAAGCAAATAAATAAATATTCAAAAAAAAAAAAAAAAAAAAAGAACGAAACAAAACTTCAGGCCTGTGGGTGTAGTTCAATGGTACAGTGCTTGCCTATTATACATGAAGCCCTGGGTTCGTCCCTAGTACCAAAAACAAAACAAAAACAAAACAAACAAACAAACAAAAAAAAACTGGCACAGGTTGAAAGGGCCTGCTCGGGGGGTCTGATGGGTGCATCTGCGTGAGGAACTTCTACTCTGACACAGCTTCAGTCAAGCCAGCTCCTTGACTAGATTATTTGGAAGGTGGGAGGTCTGGAGGGGCAGCCTATACTGGCAGGGAGAAGAGGGAAGGGGGTAGCTGTGGAGGGTGGCACTCGGCACCATCTGGTATGGCAAGGATGTGCGTCCTAGAGGCCCAGAGAATGCTACAGAGGCAGGTGGGCAGGAGGGATTGCCGTGGTGGCAGCAGCGTGTGCTCAAGCATGAGGAATGCCCAGGGTCCTAGAGTGCAGAGAGAGAGAGAAACAGAGGGACGCTCGTGACCCCTGGCACTGCTAATCTGGGTGTCCTCTAAGTTTCTCCTGATCTGTGCACGGTTACAGGTTGAATTGTATGCTCCCTCAACGTTTTCATGTCCTAACCCTCATACCCATGACTCTGACTTTATTTGGAAACAGGGCATTGACAAACATAGACAGTTAAAATGAAGGCAACTGGAACCGGGTGTGGTGGCTTGCGCCTGTAATTTCAGTGACTTGAGAGGCTCAGGAGGATCCCAAGTTCAAAGCCAGCCTCAGAAACTTAGCAAGGCCCTAAGCAACTTAGGGAGACCCTGTCTCTAAATAAACTATTAAAAGGGCTGGGGAGGCCGCTCAGTGGTTAAGCACTCCTGGGTCCAATTCCTGGTACCAAAAAAAAAAGAGGGCATACTGGAGAAGGGAGGACTCTAATCTAATGACAGGTGTCTTATAAAAAGAGGAGGGGCTGGGGTTGTGGCTCAGCGGTAGAGCGCTCGCCTAGCATGTGAGCGGCCTGGGTTCGAACCTCAGCACCATGTAAAAACACATTGTGTACAACTAAAAGCAAATAAATAAATATTTTTTAAAAAATAAAAAATAAAAAATAAATAAATAAAAATAAAAAGAGGAAATCTGGGCCTAGGGTTGTAGTGCAGTTCAGTGAGATATGCTTGGCATTTGCAAGGCACTGGGTTAAAAAAAAAAAAAAAAAAAAGAGGAAATTTGTCACAGAGAAGAGGGCATGTGACAATAGACCAATATCAGAGTGATACACGGTCAAGCCAAGGAACACCAAGAATTGCCAGCCAAACAAAAAGCTGGAGACAGGAGTGGGACAGGTTCATCCTTGGAGCCTCTGAAAAGAAATGGCCTGCTAACAACTTGATTTCAGATTCTGGCTTACAGAATAGTGAGAGAAAAACGCTGTGTGTGTGTGTGTGTGTGTGTGTGTGTGTGTGTGTGTGTTGCAGTATTGAGGACTGAACTGAGAGCCTCGTGCATGAGAGGCAGGTGCTCCAACACTGAGCCCAAGTCTCTGCTGTCTTTTTTTTTTTTTTTAATATTTATTTATTTGCTTTCAGTTTTACACAATGTGTTTTTACGTGTTGCTGAGGTTCGAACCCGCGCCGTGCACATGCTAGGCAAGCGCTCTACTGCTGAGCCACAACCCCAGCCCCTCTCTGCTGTCTTTAAGCTATCTAGTTTCTTACAGCAGCTCCCAGAAACTCAGACCCTAGACCCTTCTTGTGGCAGACCTCAGCCCCTCCTGGAGATGTAGTCTCAGTGGGAGAGCCCTGGCCTAGAATATCAGGGGGTGGGGGACTCTGCTCTTCCCATGCCCACCCCTCCCCCAGTATCAGGGATTGAACCCAGGGGCACTCTACCACTGAATGCAGCCCCAGACCTTTTTTTGTTTGAGACAGGATCTCACTAAGTTTCCCAGGCTGGTTTTGAATTTGTGACGTGTTGCCGCCTGAAGCAATGGCCGCTTGGAGCAACGAAGCCGCGGGAAGAAGTTCAGAGGCGAACTGGAGACAAACAGCTTTTTATTCTGACAACTTTTCTCTCTGGCTCTAACAACGACTAACACGCGCGCACACACCACCAAAATGGCGCTGACCCGATCAGCAATCTCGGCTCAAGTCACTCAAGATCCCGGGCCAAGTCCCGCGAGACTACGGAAGGCAACAATGCCCAAATCTCCATGGCCCATAGTCAACCGCAATTTAAGCCATCTCCCCAAACAGGGCTCCTGCATTTCCCCCCTTTTGTTTTAAAAGAGGGGATGCTCTAGGACGTCTATGTGCAACCAACATTCTTACCCATCATCGGATAATCAAGGCTGTGCCCTTGACTCCTGTCTTAGGTTGATATGTCGGCCACATGAGACTGTACCATGCGACTGTGCCTGTCTTAGGTTGTCCCCCTCTGGGGATCTTACCCGTCATTGGCTAACCAGCCATCCAATGGAGCCCTTTAGGATCGACTGTGTATGATGACTAACAGCCGTCCAATTGTGAGGAGATGTTGCGGCTTTAAGGCAACAAGCCTTTTGGTGATGAGCCAAATTGCATAGCATATCAAATTGTTTAAACAAATCAGCTGCCCTAAGTTCCATCAAGTAACACACTGAATTCTCTAGACAAATACCTGCAAGGCATTGTCCCGTAAAGTCCCAAACAATGAAAGATCAAAATGTCCATTTTTTATAACACGTTGATGTAGGAGGCCCCATGCATGTAGAGCAGAGGCCACACTGTTGGTGAGGTTGTTTGATGCTTGAGCAGCAGGGATGCTTGCAGCGACCGCGATCCCTGCAGCTCTAGCAGCAGATGTCTTTTTTATGTCTAGACAATGCCACCGGCAAATCTTCAGGGCCCACTACCTAGAAACTCAAGCATCAATTATTAAAGGAAAGGCAGTGTTATTTCAGCACTGAGTCAAGAGGTGAGTTGTCAAACTACAAAATAGAATAATTAGATTAGAAAATTAAAGTTGATTTTTGTTCACACACATCGCTGGTTGAGCTTCTACAAACATAAGTTGGAGAAATATCATATTTAGAACAAAACAAAGAAAGACTGAGGGTAATTACTGCATTAAAGATAGATTAAAGAAAAGGTAAAGGCACTTTGGAGAAATAATTTGTTAGCTGGAACCCTTGAGTCTCTGTATACAGAGCAATCTTTTACCTGTTGAGATAGTTGAAATTAATGAGCTATTAAACAAATGAAGTTAATAACAAATAAACAATCTTATGTCAAAACACCAAAATATCAGGTTATATAGCACTAGTCATATTGTTTGCTAAAGAGAAGTCCCAGGGACACCTATAAATCAAAATTGAAAGTACCTTCATTTATAAAATTATTTACTCTTAATTGAATACTCTTAACCTAAAATGAATTAAAGTTATTTGGATCCATATATATTTTTTTTTTCATAAGCACTTTGTTATTTGTGACGTCACACTGGACAGACGCACAAACATACAAACATATATTTGTGACGTCACATTAACATGAAATGTAGACAAATGTACAGACATAAAGACATATATAAAAAGAAAAAAAAATACAATTGTGTGCACACTAAATAGAGATCTCCTCGTCCCGGTCGGGAGGAATGATACTTAAGTTGTGAAATATTTTGAAGGACTCTTTTGAGGGAATCATTCTATACCTTCATCTTGGTCCTCTTGATTTTGTACCTTTTTTATTAATATTGATTCTTGAACAACTTCATCTTGATCATTTTGATGTGGTACCTGTTTTATTAATCTAGATGGTATCCATATTGGAGAGGATTCGTGTTTTGGAAAAAACACAAACAGATCCTCTCCCCCAAATTAATACTGGATCTGGACCCTTCCATGTACCTGAAAGAACATCCTTCCAGTAAACCAAAGGTTTATGTTGTTGGTGTGGGTTCCAATGTCTGTCTCCAGCAGAATAACCATTAGAGTCTAAAGTTAAAAAATTTAAGGTAAACAGGGCAACTGCCAATCTGATTTTTCCTTCTTTTTTTTTTTTTTTTTTTTTTTTTTTTTTTTTTTTTTTTTTTTTTCCAATTTCCTTCTTTTTTTTTTTTTTTGATTTTTTTTTTTTAAAGATTTATTTATTTGCTTTAGTTGTACACGATGCGTTTATTTGTACGTGGTGCTGAGGATCAAACCCGGGCCGCACACGCACCAGGTGAGCGCTCTACCGCTGAGCCACAACCCCAGCCCATCCAATTTCCTTCTTTTTGTTTTAATAACATAATTTTCAGTGTTTGGTTTGCTCTTTCAATAATGCCCTGACCCTGAGGATTGTATGGGATGCCTGTTTTATGGGATATATTGAATTTTGCGCAAAACTGTTTGAAAGATGAGGACGTATATGCGGGGCCATTATCTGTTTTAAGCATTTTGGGGATGCCCAATGCAGCAAAGCTTGCAAACAATGAGATGTAACATCTTTAACTTTTTCTCCAGAATGTAAGGAAGCAAAAATCATGCCTGAGCATGTATCTATGGTCACATGAATAAATCGCAATTTTCCAAAACTTGGCTCATGAGTAACATCCATCTGCCACAAATGATTGGGCATTAATCCTCTAGGGTTAACACCAAAATGAGGATTGGGCAAATGTGTCATACAAGATTTACAATCTTTTACAATTGTTCTGGCTTGCTCCTTTGTGATTTTAAACCTATGTTGCAAGGGTGGTGCTGTTGACATGAAACTGGGAGTGAAATAAAGTAGCTTGTTGTAGCACTGAAAGTATAAATATTGTTTTTGTAAGTTCATCAGCCTTTTGATTACCTTCATGGAGGGGACCAGGCAAATTAGTATGTGCTCTAATATGGCCTACGAATAGAGGTTCTTTTCTTGCCCACAAAAGTTTTTGTATTTGATAAAACAATTTAAAGGCTGGAGTATGAGGTGCTATTGGTCCTGCTAACTCTAATTTTGGGACGGCTTGTACAATATTATGGCTATCTGAAAAAATGTTTATGGGCTGGTCCCTAAAATTTTCCAGAGTTCTTACCACAGCTTCCAATTCCACTAGTTGACCTGATATTTTCTTTTTTAGTGACTACTGTAGCAGTACCATTTGAGGACCCATCTGTAAATACGTTAAATGCCTTAGGAATAGGTTGATTTTTTTATTACCTGTGGAAATATAATAGAATGATTAATACAAAAAGATAATATAGGAGACTTAGGAAGATGATTATCAAAATTTGCAGAAGTAGAGCATTTAGCTATAGCCCAATCATTATCATTGAAGCATAAATATTCAATCTGTGATGATGAATAGGGAGTAATAATAGTAGCAGGGTGAATGCCAAATATTTTAGTAGAAGTCTTAAGTCCTTGAAGAATAAGTTTAGCCACCATGGAGGTATAAGACTCAATTATACTTTTAGGAGAGACGGGCAAATGTATCCATAATAAAGGCCCTTGTTGCCAAAATACTCCTGTGGGTGTATATTGTGAAGAAATAATAATCAACATCAGCGGTTGAGTTAAATCAAATCTATCACAATGAGCTCCTTCGATGGCTTTTTCTACTAACTTTAAAGCTTTCCTAGCATCAGGAGTCAATGTTCGCGGTGAAGATGGATCAGGGTCACCGTGAAGGATGTCAAATAAAGGTTTTAGTTGGCCAGTAGTGAGATTTAGTGTAGGGCGAAGCCAATTAATGTCTCCCAGTAGTTTTTGGAAATCATTGAGGGTGGTCAAATGTTCTTTATTTATTAAAATTTTTGGAGGTCTAACAAAAGTATCCATGATTTTAAATCCTAAATATAATATGGGAGATCTGGTTTGAACTTTTTCTTTTGCTATATATAATCCATATATTTTAAAATTTTCTACCACGTCACTGAATGTATTAAATAAGATTTTTTGATTAGGGTGGGCCAATAAAATATCATCCATGTAATGTAGACACATGAGGTTCGGATATTTATTTTTAATGGGTTGGATAGCCTTGTCCACATATATTTGGCATATGGTGGGGCTATTAGCCATTCCCTGTGGTAAAACCTTCCATTGATATCTCTGATCAGGGCCATTATTGTTCATAGAAGGAACTGAAAAAGCAAACCTGGGGGCATCCAGAGGATGTAGGGGAATAGTAAAGAAGCAATCCTTTATATCAAGAATAATAAGATGGAAATTTTTTGGAATAGCTACAGGACCAGGAAGTCCAGGTTGAGTAGGGCCCATAACTTGCATGGTTTTATTAATTTGTCTAAGATCATGTAACAATCGCCATTTTCCTGACTTTTTCTTGATCACAAATATGGGGGGAATTCCAGGGAGAGGTGGAAGGTTCTATATGTCCTGCTTCTAATTGTTCCTGAACTAGTAGGTGGGCCGCTTGTAATTTCTCTTTAGATAGGGGCCACTGAGGGACCCACACTGGCTTATCAGAAAGCCATGGTATTTTCAAAATTATTTTCTCAATGGCCCCGAAAAAAAATATCTTTTTCCTTTATGATAATGATTACTTTTAGGGTTAAGATTACTCTGTACTTTTTGATAATGAGTTCTTTTATGGTTAAGATTATCCTGTAGATTTTCACATTTAACACCTGCAGGCTTGGTTGCAAGGTGTACTCCCATTTGTTGCAAAATATCTCTTCCCCATAAAGTAACCGGTAGGTTAGGTAAAACATAAGGCTGAAATGTTCCTTTATGGCCTTCATCATCCTCCCATTTTAAAATTACCGCACTTTTTTCTGGGAGGTTATTATATCCCAAGCCTCTTAAACTGGTTGAAGCTTTTTGCAGAGGCCAGTGCTTGGGCCATTGGCGTAAATTAATAATGGAAGAGTCAGCTCCAGTATCTATTAATCCCTCCATTTCTATTCCTTATTTTACACATAGGCCTCCTTGAACAGTCTGGAACCCAGCAAGCCATGGGTCTTGAGTCAGTGGAACAAAATCCTCTATTGTTCCCTTTTTGAGGCATACTCATTTTAAATGAATTATGTAAATTGGGAAGGAGAAGCAACTGAGCAATTCTATCTCCTTGATTAACAGAAGTTATACTTTGGGGTGAGCTAAGCATTATTTTTATTTCCCCTTTGTAGTCTGAGTTTATTACACCTGGGGTCACTTGCAAACCTAATAAGCTTTTAGGACTTCAGCCGATAATAAGTCCTACAGTCCCTGAGGGAAGAGGTCCCGTGACTCCTGTGGGAATCAGTTGAACCCCCATTTCAGGTGTTAACACTATTCGGGCGGTGGAACAGAGATCTAATCCTGCATTTCCTCTTGTTCCTCTGGTGAGGGAGTGGATGGGTAGTAGGGATTGTGTCGGGGAAGCATCTGAGTGGATGCTTGAGGATACTCCTCCTGCAATGCCCCGTACATTTGTGGGCCCCGGGGTATTGGGCCCCATGCCCCGTTTTTTGAATTCCTGAACAAAGGATTTTCATGGATGTCAAATTTTGAATGGCATTTATTGGCCCAATGATTTCCCTTTTTACACCTGGGGCAGTGGCCTGGGGCACGGTATGAGCTTGGTCTTATTTCTCTTTTGGGATTTTGCCTAGAATAGCCTGATTGATTATGATAATTTTGCCTGGAATATCCTGATTGATTATAATGTCTAGGTTTAGCCTTTGTGAAATTTCGAGGGGAAGCACCTCTCATTGAGGCTGCAATCACATTTCCTGTGACAAAGGCGTCAATTATATCTTTACATAGTTGTATATATACAGAAAGATCCATTTTAGTTCTCCATGGCCTGATGGCTGCTTGGCAGCATTTATTAGCATTTTCGTATGCTAATTGAACAACTAATGGCATAGCTTGATCAACATCTGCAAACACACTACCTGCAGTTCTCAAAAGTCGATCAGCAAAATCAGCATATGGCTCATTAGGTCCTTGAATCACTTTTGACAAGCTACCTTGTAGATCCCCAGGTCCTTGTACAGTTTTCCATGCCTCTAAGGCAGCTGCGTTTATCTGAGCATATACATCTGGGTCATAATCTTTTTGAGCCTGTAAGTCTGCGAATTGCCCTTCTCCTGTGAGCATGTCTATATTATAGTTTTCAAACCCTGCAGCCGCGTTTCTTTTAGCCGTTTCTATACAAAGTTCTTGGAATTGCGGTCGCCAAACCAAGAATTGCCCCCCGCTTAATGCTGCTTTACATAGACTTTTCCAGTCTGAGGGGGTTAAGCTAAAGGTGTTAAGGGACTCCAGCATACTCAACGTGAAAGGAGCTTGGGGCCCATAAGTCATTACTGCCTCTTTGAGATTTTTTATTGTTTTGAAATCTACTGACTGATGGACCCTCTGTCCATTTTTCTTTTCAAATGCTGGCGGTTCCCAATGTATCTGTGAGTTACCCTCGAGAGCGCATAAGCGATCAGAAAGACTTTTTATTTCTGTTTCTAGGGTGATGCTTCTGCCTCCGCCTCCTGAGTAAATGGAATTACAGACCTATGCCACCATGCCCAGCAACATAGCATCTTTCCAAAGTAGGCATTCTGCTAGGCCAGTTGAAGCACACCTATAATCCCAATGACTCAGGAATATGAGGAAGGAGGGTTGCAAGTTCAAAGCCAGCCTTAGCAATTTAGTGAGACCCTAAGCAACTCAGCAAGACCCTGTCACAAAAAAGGTGGGTGAGCTGGGGATGATGTCATCTCAGTGGTAGAACACTTGCCTAGAATGTTCAAGGGTCTGATTTCAATTCCCAGTCCTTGGGAGCAGTGAGGGAGAGAAAGTATCAGTCCATGCTAACTTTTTTTTTTTTTTTTTTTTTTTTTTTTGGTACCGGGGATTGAATTCAGGGGCACTCGACCACTGGGCCATACCCCCAGCCCTTTTTTGTATTTTTTTTATTAGAGACAGGGTCTCACTGAGTTGCTAAGTGCCTCGCCATGGCTGAGGCTGGCTTTGAACTCGCGATCCTCCTGCCTTGGCCTCCCAAGTGCTGGGATTACAGGCGTGCGCCACCGCGCCCGGCTAACTTTTTTTAAAAATATTTATTTATTTTCTTTAGTTGTACACAATGCGCTTGTTTTTACATGGTGCTGAGGATCGAACCCAGGCCGCACACGTGCTAGGCGAGCGCTCTACCGCTGAGCCACATCCCAGTCCCATACTAACTCTTGACGTTGACCTTGATCGCCTGGTTAAAATGGGGTTCAGCAGGATTCTCCACTGTGAAACAACTCTTTTGCTTCTTTTAGAAGAAAATCTCTATTCACAACCACACATAAGGAGTGGAAGACTATGCTCCACCTTGGAGAATCTACAAAATTACTTGGAACTCTCCTGAATGAGAAATGTGCCTACTCTACCCCATTATTCATTTATCCAATTACTTATTAGTATTAACATGAACTCATGGATTTGTTTTTCATACTTTGGGTTATAACCCAATACTACATTTATTTTGCTGCCGTTCTTTTTTTTTTCCCTCTACTTAACATTATCGAGGTATAATTTACAAAAGGACACACCGTTTTAAGCGCATGGCTGGACGAATTTTAACCCATGCCTCTTCTTGGGGAATTCCCAGTTCCCGCCCTGACGCACCACAGGTGCCTGCAAGAGTTCATGGACCAGACTAAATTCCTTATACCAAGGACTTTGGAGAGTGACGTCAACTTCCCATTCCAAGTCTAAAAAAGTCCAAGTTCCCCACTGGGGGTAAATAAAGTCGCTAAGGGGCAAAAACATACACACATCAGCAGTTACTTTCTCTGCAGTCAGCAGCTCACAACCTTTGCTAACCGTGCCGAGGTCTGGAGTTGAGCTAAGGGTGCTGGTGTGACAGATCGGGGTCCGCCCACTTCCCTGAGTCCCGCGCCAAGGGCGGGTGGGTGGGAACTCTTTCCCAGCCTCTTTCCATTTTGCCCCCTCGAATTCCCTGCCCTCGTTCCTGCCTTTCACACCCTTTCAGCAGCGCTTCCCTCCGAGCGCGCGCGCGGGGTGGAGGGCCCAGGAGGGGCGGGCGCGCAGGAGCCTCTTCAAGTCAGGCGGGGCCCGGCGTCCGGGGACCGCTAGCGGGTTGCGCCGAGGCTCGCCGAGCCGAGGGCGGGACGTGGGGGGCGGGACCCTTGGCCTTTGTCCCAAAGGGCGGCGCCAGGGCGCGAACGGTCTGCGTCCCTCCCAGGCGGGAGCAGAACAGGCGGCGCCAGGCGGCCGCGGAGCCATGGACGGCAGCGGGCCCTTCAGCTGCCCCATCTGCCTCGAGCCGCTCCGGGAGCCGGTGACACTGCCCTGTGGCCACAACTTCTGCCTCGCCTGCCTGGGCGCTCTCTGGCCGCACCGCAGCGCAGGAGGCACGGGCGGTTCCGGAGGCGCAGCCCGCTGCCCTCTGTGCCAGGAGCCCTTCCCCGACGGCCTGCAGCTCCGCAAGAACCACACACTGTCCGAGCTGCTGCAGCTACGCCAGGGCTCGGGCCCGGCCATGCCCTCCCAGGCCCCAGCCCCCGAACGGGGGCCCGACGCCGGAGCCCTCAGCGCCCAGCGTTCAGCCCAGCGCTCCGGAACCGTCCGCTCCGTGCGCGCCGGAGCCCTGGCCCGCGGGAGAAGAGCCCGTGCGCTGTGACGCGTGCCCCGAAGGCGCGGCCCTGCCTGCGGCGGTCTCCTGCCTCTCCTGCCTCGCCTCCTTCTGCCCCGCGCACCTGGGCCCGCACGAGCGCAGCCCCGCACTGCGCGGGCACCGCCTGGTGCCACCGCTGCGCCGGCTGGAGGAGAGCCTGTGTCCGCGCCACCTGCGGCCGCTGGAGCGCTACTGCCGCGTCGAGCGCGTGTGCCTGTGCGAGGCCTGCGCCGCCCAGGAGCACCGCGGCCACGAGCTCGTGACGCTGGAGCAAGAGCGCGCGCTCCAGGAGGTGGGGTGTGGGCACTCAGGAGGCCGGCGGGGGGTGACCGGCCGTGCGCGAGCGGGCCGAGGGCCATGGACCCCACACTCTTCTTGGGTTGTGTCTTAATCTCCTCTGAGGATCTTTACAGTCCCGGCTTGACAATGTTGGTCGCTCGCGGTGGTGGAGATGGAAGGTGGGAAGGAGGGACTAGTGAGATTGCTAAAAAGGACACGGAGGGCGAGCAGGAGCAGGAGAGCTGAAGCAGGGTTAGTGTCTCTGGGAAGGCGAGGCAGCGGGAAGCCGGGTTAGACCCCCCAGAGCCTGGTAAGGGCGGGAGCGGCTGGTCCCAGCAGAGGCAGCGGAGCTGGTGAGGCTTGGCTCGAGCCAGTCCCAGCTCAGATTTGCCCTAGCATGAGGCAGCCACTTTGGATGGGTGTGGCAGGCGACAGGAGTGCGACAGAGGGTGGGCTGGACACACAGATCCTCTGTCTAGCTGTTCCGGGCAGTGGTGGGAACTTGTGCGCAGCGCCCCGCTACCTCCCTCCCCCAGTTTCCTTTGGCCTCTTGCCGGGTCCAGACGCCTCTGGCCTTGGGATTTTCCGTCTCTCCTGCCTGAAGCCGTGACTCATAAGACCCAGGGGATTTGCCCGGAATCCCCTTTTTTCAGGCCTGGGTTGGGGATGCAGTCTCTTTGGGGACAGTGATCCCCACCGATTAATGCTCTCTTTTGTGGTCACACCCTCACACCCCATTCTCTTCCCCACTGGAGGAAATTCTCAAATGAATTTCAGCAACATTGAGGTGGGTGGATAGCTGATCCTGTCTTGGTGGGGCTGATCCAAGGGGAAGCAGACACCCACAGTCAGCCCGCCCCTCACCAAGAATTTGGTAATGGCACTACCCTGGGCTGAAGGCACCTTTGGCATATTATGGGATACGCTGGCCACTGGGATCCCACCCATCCATGGATATCCCTCCTGGTCACCATTCCCCTCTTCCCTGGCAAGTCCTGGAAACTTTGTAGGGCTGGGGCAGAGCTCTGCCAGACCTGGTACTCAAAAGGGTGTCATCCACAGGCTGAGCAGCCCAAAGTCCTGAGTGCTGTGGAGGATCGCATGGATGAGCTGGGCGCATGCATTGCACAGTCCCGGCGCACGGTGGCCCTCATCAAGGTCAGACCCTCCCTAAGCCCCATCCCTGTGCACCTGGCCTCGGGACCTTTCAACATGGTACAGTCACTCCAAACAAGACCGGCCTCGGGGCACTCTCAGTCCCCACTAAGCATAAGTGTCTCCCCTGACCTGTCACAGATCCAGCTCCTCCACCCTCCCAGGAGGGCAGGGTGGGCATGTGGGGTCAAAGGCCAGGCCTGTCCTCTGCCCTCACTGCTGCCTCCTCTGCTGTCCTTGCAGAGTGCCGCTGTAGCAGAGGGGAGAGGGTGAGCCAGCTATTTGCCGAGGCTGCTGCCACCCTGCAGGGCTTCCAGACGGAGGTGCTAGGCTTCATCGAGGAGGGGGAGGCTGCCATGCTGGGCCGCTCCCAGGGCGAACTTCGGCGACAGGAGGAACAGCGCAGCCGCCTAAGCCGGGCCCGCCACAACCTCAGTCAGGTCCCTGAAGCCGACTCGGTCAGCTTCCTGCAGGTGAGGGCATCTCACTGTGCGCCAGGGTGGAGCAGAGGGGTGGGGTGGGAGTGGAGCTGGGAGTGCTCGGCTTTCTGGGGCTGTGCCAGCCTCCTGGTGGTGCTGCCGCCGTCCCCAGCCTGGTGGAACTGTGTCCAGGGCAGACTTAACCAGCACTTGTCTGACGCAGGAGCTCCTGGCACTACGGCTGGCCCTGGAAGAGGGGTGCGGCCCTGGCCCTGGCCCTCCCAGGGAGCTCAGCTTCACCAAGTCCTCCCAAGCTGTCCGGGCAGTGAGAGATGTGCTGGCCTCAGCCTGTGCCAGCCAGTGGGAGCAGCTGCGGGGCCTCGGCGGTGACGACGGGCTGCAGAAGCTGGGCTCAGAAGGTGGGTGTCCCCTCAGATGACTCACTGTCCCCTGGGTTCCTCACAGGCCCCCAGGCCTGGCCCCATTCAGGATGGAGGAGGGAAACTGTGCCTGGCACCGGGAGGGGCCCCAAACCTGCCAGGGACTGCAGCCACCACCCTCTGATGACCAGTCAGCTCTTTGGCTACAGCCTAGGGGACAGAGGGGACTTTACCCCAGCTTCTAGTTTCAGAGGGGCTGAGGCCCAAGGAGTGAGTGGAGTACAATTCCGGCATAGACCGGTATGAGCACACCAGGTGGCATGTTCGGATATGTGTCTGTCCCCAGGTGGCTCTGAGAGGAAGGTGGGCAGAGGGAGTTGCAGTCACAGTTTCTGGGGGTGGGCAGGGCTCAGCCCAGCCTCGGGCAGTCCGGGGAGATATGCTTGCCACCGTCTCCGCTTCTGCAGCTGACAGCGAGTCCCAGGACCCTGACAGCACGAACCACCTGGAGAGTGACATTCCCAGGGACTATTTCCTCAAGTGTAAGTAGACCCCGCCCTCCTGTTCCCACGGGGGGGGGGGGGGGGGTCTCATGGTCCTGTCACCAGGAGGTGGGACTCGCCTCCCTGCTTCCTCGGGTGAATGCAGTCAGCTTGGTGTTGAGTTGTGCTGGTTGCAAAAGAGGGGTGAGGCCGTGTTTAAGGCGGGTGGGCACCTGTGGGGGACCATCCCGTCTGAGTCCGGCCCTGAGCCCTGCATCTCTCTCTCTTCCGTCTGTGGGTGCAGTCGCTTACATCGTGGACTTGGATAGCGACACGGCAGATAAGTTCCTGCAACTATTTGGAACCAAAGGTGTCAAGAGAGTGCTGTGTCCCATCAATTACCCTGAGTCACCCACCCGCTTCACCCACTGCGAACAGGTGCTGGGGGAAGGCGCCCTGGACCGAGGCACCTACTATTGGGAGGTAGAGATCATCGAGGGCTGGGTCAGCGTGGGGGTCATGGCCGAAGGCTTCTCCCCACATGAGCCGTACGATCGGGGCCGGCTGGGCCGCAACGCCTTCTCCTGCTGCCTTCAGTGGAATGGACGCAACTTCTCCGTCTGGTTCCACGGGCTGGAGGCGGCCCTCCCCCAGCCCTTCTCACCCACGGTCGGAGTCTGCCTGGAGTACGCAGACCGTGCCCTGGCTTTCTACGCCGTGCGCGATGGCAAGATGAGCCTTCTGAGGAGGCTGAAGGCCTCCCGGCCACGCCGGAGTGGCGCTCTGGCCTCCCCTGCAGACCCCTTCCAGAGCCGCCTGGACAGCCACTTTGCAGGGCTCTTCACTCACAGGCTCAAGCCTGCCTTCTTCCTGGAGAGCGTGGATGCCCATCTGCAGATCGGGCCCCTCAAGAAGTCCTGCATATCCGTGCTCAAGCGGAGGTGATGGGGGGCCAGCCTCCTGCAGCAGCTCAGCCCTTAGGGGCTTGAGTCCCGGGGTCCATCTTGCCCCCCAGGGAAGGCATCAGCCTTTGAGGCCTCCTCCAGCCTCTTACTTCTAGAGGCTTCCGCCTTCTATGATTGGGCCTTCCACCTCCCAGGGAGGAGGACCCCGATCCTTGTTTCTGGAAGAGAAAGCTTCAGCTGGCACAGATCCAGTCTGCCCAGACTCTCCTCTTCCAGGTTTTTTAGAACAGTGTTGGACACACAGTAGGTGCTCAATAAATGTTTGCTGAATGAATGACTCCCTTTTCAGTGCCTCTCTTTAAAAGAGTTCACAGGAAGCGGGGGCGCGGTGGCGCACGCCTGTAATCCCAGCACCTGGGAGGCTGAGGCAGGAGGATCGCGAGTTCAAAGCCAGCCTCAGCAATGGCGAGGCACTTAGCAACTCAGTGAGACTCTGTCTCTAATAAATTACAAAAAAGGGCTGGGGATGTGGCCCAGTGGTCGAGTGCCCCTGAATTCA
Organism: Tamias sibiricus; assembly: GCA_025594165.1. Classification (NCBI taxonomy): domain Eukaryota; kingdom Metazoa; phylum Chordata; class Mammalia; order Rodentia; family Sciuridae; genus Tamias; species Tamias sibiricus. Next base: position 6,209,763 of record CM046660.1, read on the forward strand.
ATCCCCGGTACCAAAAAAAAAGAGTTCACAGGACTTCTCAGCTTTCAACAGCTGGCCTAGTGTGGGCAGGCGGGAGACGAACAGAGCCCCTTCAGGGCCCCCCACTCCCTATTTCCCGGCAGAGCAAGCCAGAGGTGGCTTCTCCCACAGGCTCCAGCCCCATAGTCCTCCCGGCGGCTCCCGTGTTTGCTCTGGACAGCCCAGCTCCTGCCAGCTCTTTTTTTTTTTTTTTTTTTTTTTTTGGTACTGGGGATTGAACTCAGGGGCACTCGACCACTGGGCCACATCCCCAGCCCTTTTTTTTGTATTTTATTAGAGACAGGGTCTCACTGAGTTGCTAAGTGCCTCGCCATTGCTGAGGCTGGCTTTGAACTCGCGATCCTCCTGCCTCAGCCTCCCAAAGTGCTGGGATTACAGGCGTGCGCCACTGCACCCGGCTACCTGCCAGCTCTTTTCATCCTTGAAGCCACACCAGCTCTGGACCTGCCCTTTGCTGGTTGTGGCCACCCCCACACGTGTACCCAAGAGCAGGGCAGGACACGTGGGGAAGGCAAGAGTGGCGACCTCGGCTTCTTTCCCATACACACCTCAGCCCGGGAGCTGTGTGGCCGAGACCATTCCAGGCTGCGGCTGGAGCGGGGAACATTGACAAACCAGGCCCCATGTCCTCTCCTGGAGACCGCCTGGGCCTCGGGTCTCCACAGGCAGCTGTGTCTCTGCACCACAGCACTGGTCCTCCAGTCTGAGGACCCCAGGGCCTGGCGCAGCAGGAGAGCTTCTGGCTCTCTTCAAGGAGGGCTCAGTACCCTCTGCTGTCCCAGTGAAACCACTTTTTTACCGTGAGGAGTTCTTGCTCCCTGAACGCTGAAGAATAACGCCGAAGAAGCACTCCAAGGCAAGCGTAGAATGGAAAGTGGACAGCTTTATTGAAAGGATAGCAAAAGACTTCCCCCAGAGGGAGAAGGGGACCTGGAAACCAGGAATCCAAAGGGAGGAGACGCTTTCTCCCTTTTATATCTAAATCTTTCTTTTGTCCCTTCCATGTTCCTTATCTCTGTCCTTCCTAGGACAGGAATGTCAAAAGGAGGGCCCATGGTGGGTGTGAGATTTACGGGAAGGGTTTAGGGCTAGTTGATTAGCATCTAGCATCTCCGTTTACTGGAAGTTGTTTCATTATCATTCCATAAGATGAGCCCTAAACTTGGGAACATTAACCATCTTATCTCTCTTGGAGTTGCTCTGTGATTTTCCAGGACTCAGGCTGACTCCATTTTCCTTATGGACTCCATGTTCTTTATGAAACTCGATGTTAGACCTGATTTGCCTGACTACACTCACTACTTCGCTTTAAATCTGGCTTCACCAGAACCTCCCCGTGCCCTGCCCGGCCTGGGTCTCCTCAGCCTACTGGGCACCTGTGTTTCCAGGCCAGCTCCCGCTGTTCTCCATGGCCCAGTGCACCCCAGAGTGGGCCTGGAAGGCAGGGGCCGACAGAGAGGCCTCCCGGCATCAGGTGAGGTCAGGCAGGACAATGGGTGAGTTATACAGCCAGACAGCAAGGCCATACAAGTCCTGCCCCAGGCCTCAGCAGCTAAAAATAGGCCTCCCTGGCAGCCTGGGGGGGTGGCCAGGGCAGTGCAGCCAGGATGTTGTGTTTCCGGGTGGGGCCTCCCTGCTCCTGGTGCTTTGTTTCAACCTCGTTCCCATGGTAGCCACCATCCCACAAGTCCCAGCTCACCCAGCAAGGGGGCCGCTCCACTGTTCCAGTGTGGCTGTTAGGGGCGTCCTAGAGCCCCGCCCCACCTGCTGCCAGCCTCCACCCTCCACAGGCCTTGCCTCCCCCTAGGCTACCTGCTCTGGCTCATCTCCTCCCTCAGCTTGGCACCATCCGCCCGACCTGCTTCCTTACTGGAGAACCCTCTGCTCCCAGACCCTGCAGGAAGCCCTGACATGTTCTGGAATGTGAGTTTGACAAACAGGCCTGGAGCTTCTTTGGTGGAATTTGACCTGACTGCTCACATCCATGGCCACAACCACCCACAGGTGTGCCACTTGCAGCTTTCAAAGATTGGCATGGAGCCTTGTGAGACAAACTTCTCAATCCCAAATCCCAGTTTTACAATTTAGAGTGGGGGATTGCTTCGCCCATGGCTGCATAGCTAGCAAGGGGCTGGGGCTGGGGCTGCGGCCCAGGTTTCAAAACCTCCAGTCTGCAGTGTGACCCACGACTCGGCTCTTCACCTGTGACCCTAGGACAGTGCTAGAGAGGGCACGTCTGGGAGGGGCGTGCCTCGTGTGTCTGCGTGCTTATGTGTGTGTGTATGTGTGCTCACGTGTGAGTGTCTGCCTGTATGGTGTGAGTATGTGGATGCATTCCAGGGTCTTGCAACAACACTCTGAGAAGCCCTAGGAGGATGGGCTAGGTGGGCTAAGAAGGGGACGGATACAGGGTGGGAGCTGTCCCCCCTAACCCCCTGCCAACACTTTAGTTACAGATGATTTACTCAATAAAATCTGAACCGCTGGGCATGGTGGCGCACGCCTGTAATCCCAGCACTTGGGAGGCTGAGGCAGGAGGATCGCGAGTTCAAAGCCAGCCTCAGCAATGGTGAGGCACTTAGCAACTCAGTGAGACCCTGTCTCTAATAAAATACAAAAAAAGGGCTGGGGATGTGGCCCAGTGGTCAAATGTCCCTGAGTTCAATCCCCGGTACCAAAAAAAAAAAAAAATCTGAACCACAGATCTAATCCCACTACCATTTATAGATGAATCTGAGGTCTGAGGCACGGAGGCCACAAGGAGCTGCCCAAGGCTGCCCGTTCAGGCCATTCTCTCCGCATTCCACAGCTTAGGTGTGTCCTGTGCTTAGAAATGTGTAAAACACACACACACACACACACACACACACACACACAGCCCTGCCTCCCCGCATTGTGGCCTGTGTAAGAGCTGCCCTTTGCCAGGCCCCAGTTCCCACGGTCCCCAGAGTCTTGGCAGAGGTGCCCAAGGGTCTGTGGTCTCAGAAGCTCCTGCCAGAGGCCCTGCCAGTCTAGACAATGGTGGAGGGTGAAGGTTTGGAGCTCTGGTACTGTTGAGCCGAATGTGGCTCTTCTGGGCCAGGCGCAGAGCCAACCTCTACTTGAGCCTTGTTTCTGTGGGAAATATGCTGCAGTGTTCCAAACAAGCAGTGCAGAAAGGGCCTCTGCATCACTCCCCTCTGGGCAGCTGGAGACTGCCAGTTCCTGTAGCCCTCCTGGAGCGCAGGGAGGCCCACAGTCCTCTTCTGGCTCTCCTTTGTCCCCTCCCAAGGCCCAAGGAGCACTCCCCTCCCCTCCTCCCAGGCAGAGAGGGTGAGGCTGGCCCCAAGACTGTGGCCGGGAAGATGGGGCTGACCTGGGTGTGGTTGAGGTTTGCAGACAGCTCTGTTGGGCTGTAGCTTGTTTTTGCCCCAGGGAGAAAAAGAGCCCTGAGCTGCAGAGTCAGAGCCCATTGAGCCCCACACCCAGCAGGGCTGACATTTGGAATCTAGAACACAGGCCCATTCACTTTCTGCACAGTCACACCTTCTGGAAGATGCATAAGAACTGCAGGATGACTGGGCTTGGAAACACGCCTGTAATCCCAGCCACTCAGGAGGCTGAGGCAGGTGGGTCACAAGTTCAAGACCAGCCTGGGCCACTTAGCAAGACCCTGTCTCAAAATACAAACAAAAAGGGCCAGTGATGTAGCGCATTGGTAGAACACCCCTGGGTTCAGTCCCCAGTACCTGGGGGTGGGGGAAAGAAATGCAGGACTGTGTCTGGGGTGTAGACTGCTTGCCTAGCATGGAAGAGGTCTTGGGTTCAATTCCCAGCACCGCAAAACAAACAAAAGCAAATGAACAAAACCTCAAAGAGAACAGCAGAAGCCCCTAGGTCACCTCGATGGGCTAGGGATAGAGAACCTCCACGTCCTTTGCAAGTGCACTTAGAGAAGGGGTTGTAGAGGGAACCGTCGCCGCTGGTGACACAAGCCAGCACTGAGGCAGGAAGGCGATATTCTTCACTATTTTGTATACTTTATCTTTCTTTTATAAGACTTTTTTTGCATGATACCTTTATTTTATTTATTTATTTATTTATTTTAAGATATTTATTTATTTGCTTTAGTTGTACACAATGTGTTTATTTTTTTTATTTTTTATTTTTTATTTTTTTTGGGTACCGGGGATTGAACTCAGGGGCACTCGACCACTGGGCCACATCCCCAGCCCTTTTTTTTTTTTTTTGTATTTTATTAGAGACAGGGTCTCACTGAGTTGCTAAGTGCCTCGCCATTGCTGAGGCTGGCTTTGAACTCGCGATCCTCCTGCCTCAGCCTCCCAAGTGCTGGGATTACAGGCGTGAGCCACCGGGCCCGGCTCAATGTGTTTATTTTTATGTGGTGCTGAGGATCGAACCTGGCTCGTGAACGTGCTAGGCGAACCCTCTACCGCTGAGCCACAACCCCAGCCCTATTTATTTATTTTTATGTGTTACTGAGGATCAAACCCAGTGCCTCACACGTGCTAGGCAAGCGCTTTACCACTGAGCTACAGTCCCAGCCCCTGTATGTATTATCTTTAAATTATGTTCAAATGTTAAATTTTACTGTAGAATACCTCAGATCTTGCTTTAATATACAAACAATGTCTTTTTGGTCCAGCATCTGAAAATGGTTTTGTGTGTGAGTTCTGGAATCGGAGATTTGGACTGGGGATGTAGTTCAGGGGTATGGCGGGCCCAGCACATGCTTAGTGTGCATGGGGCCCTGGATTCAATCCCCAGCACCATGAAACAAAATCAAACAAACAAAACAAAGCAACAAAGAGAATCAGAAAAACTTGGCTAAACATTCTACTTCAATCATTTCCTGTGCCCCTTCGAGCAAGGCACTTAGCTTCTCTGTGTCTCAGCCTCCCTTATTACTCAGCCTCCACTATCGACCCTGTTACAGAGGGTCCCTCCAGCCCTTGCTCCTCAGTGTAGGGGTGCAGCATCTTCAGATGTGACCCCACCTCTCTTCAGCTCTCTGGGGTTTGGAAAGCAGAGAGGGGAAAACGGACCCCAGAGGTCTTTCTAAACACCCCTCCAGCAGGAATCACTCAGAACAGACCTGGCAGCTGCATCTGGGGAAGTTGAACTTGACAGAGCCAGGAGGTCCGGGCTGGGAGCCTCAGGGTGGGACCCGTCTCCATAGCAACCAGAAATAGCCCCAGATGAGCAGACGAATGTTGGCCTTGCCTCCTGAAGAAGGAGCCGGAACTTGTGTTCCCATAATACCCACAGCCAAAAAAGGACCTGCCTGCCCTGAAATAGCTCACGTCCACATCACCAACATGTCACTTGATGTCCACCACTCCATCACAGCCCCACTAACGCAAATGGTAAAAAGTTGAGGGTTACCAAGAGCTTTCTTTTTTTTTTTTTTTTATTTCTGACTTATTTGGAAGACTACAACTGACTGGGTGAAAAAAAAAAAAAAAAAAACTCAGTGTATCAAGCATGAATCTGTCCCATAACACTCAGATGCAAGAAATGTCCACTGTGATATTTATCTTAAATCTAATAAAACTTGAAACTGGGCACAGTGGTGCATGCCTGTAATCCCAGCAGTTCTGGAGGCTGAGGCAGGAGGATTGCAAGTTCAAGGCCAGCCTCAGCAATTTCATGAGGCCCTAAGCAATTTTTTTTTTTTTTTTTTTTTTTTTTTTGGTACCAGGGATTGAACTCAGGGGCACTCGACCACTGGGCCACATCCCCAGCCCTTTTTTTTTTTTTTTTTTTTTTGTATTTTATTAGAGACAGGGTTTCACTGAGCTGCTAAGTGCCTCGCCATTGCTGAGGCTGGCTTTGAACTCGCGATCCTCCTGCCTCAGCCTCCCAAAGTGCTGGGATTACAGGCGTGCGCCACCGCGCCCAGCTGCCCTAAGCAATTTAATAAGACCCTGTCTCAAAATAAAATATTAACAAAGGGCTGTGGATGTGGCTCAGTGGTTAAGTGCCCCTTGAAGGGCAAAACATCACACTGGGGACAGCCATGCAGCCAAGAGATTTATTCAACAGCCTTCGTGGCTGGTAGCAGAATCAGAGAAGAGGTGCTCTGGTCGAAGGTCAAAGAGGTGCTGGGAGAGGGGAGTCAGGGAGAAGGGAGTGTGCAAGCTCTGGTGGGAGAGGGGAGTCAGGGAGAGGGAGTGTGCAAGCTCTGGACAGAAGGTGGGTGCTTGGTCACACCGGCTAGGATCTCTGGAGCTATCAGCTAAAGCAGCTGCTGTCTGGCTGGAGGCTGGAGCTGTCAGCTGGGAGCGGCCGTCAGGCTGAAGGCGGTGGGTCTGGAGCTGCCGGCTGGGGCAGCTGCCGGCTGGAGGCGATGGGTCTGGAGCTGTTGCAGTGGCTTCCTCCTCTCTGCAGGTCGAGCTGATGTGTCTGAGTGGCTTCCTCCTCTCAGCAGCGACAAGCTGATGACATGTCTCTGTGTGTCTGTGTCTGAGTCCCTCGAACAGGGCCCTATATAGTGATTTCTGGTGGGCGGTGCACCAGAGCAACCCCAACGCCATTGGCTCTTTGCCCCTAGAACAGGGCGACCTTTAAGCGTATTGGCTCTTGCCCGGGGGGGGGAAGAAACATCCTGCCGAGAATGAAACAAGGTTGCTTCTCTCAGGATGTGGAGAACTCTGGGGGGACGGTAGCCCATCTATCACCCCTGAGTTCAATCCCCAATACCAAATAAATAAATAAAACAAAAATTGATTATGTGTTACTCTTTGTTAAGAGAGTGAAAAGTTCAGCCTCAGGCAGGTTTGGGGGCCTTTTGCTTCGGTGGAATTGTAGTCTGGGATTTACATGGTGCTCGGAGGATGGGAGAGCTTCTAATCTCCTGCCCACCAGAGCTGATGCTAGAAGGCTCACTGTCCCAGCCCTAGGTGCTCCTTGCTGTGGCCAAGGCCTGTGGTGCCACACCATCATGTCTCACTCCAAACCCGTAGTATTTGTTTGTGAGGGCTGGCACAACAAAGTATCACACAGCAGGTGGCCTCGGCAATCCAAAAGCCTCGCACAGCTCTAAAGGCCAAGCGTCCAAAATCAAGGTGTCCACAGACTTCGCTCTTTCTGGAGGCTGAGAGGCGACGGGTCCCGTGCTACTCTCCCAGCTCCTAGCTGGCTGTGGGTTGGCTGACAATGTGGGCCCTCTACTGTCCTTGACTTGTAGGCCCCTACCTTCATCTTGGCACAGCAATCTCCCTGGGCAGGTCTGTGTCTGAGTTTTCCCTTCTTATGAAGGCCCCAGTCATATTGAATTAGGTCCCACCTTAATGACCGCTCCTTGACTATGTTTTCAACAACCCTTTTTCCAATAAGGTCACATTCTGAGGGACTTAGGGTTGGGGGAAAGGAACCCAATTCAGCACACGTGACACTGTGGCTGGAACTCCACCAGCCCCACACCAGCCCCCTTCCTCCCTGGGCCGCTGCTTCCTGCCAGGCCCTGCCAACGCGTGGGGGTGCTGGCTAGGAAGGCCTGCAGGGCTGGGTCCCCGCCTCCCCCTCACACTGCTCACCCACCCCAGCTTCGCCTGGACAGCTGCAATTCCAGTAGAATCCAGTTTCTCCGTTTTCTGACCCTTGCAGAACTCACCACCCTGAGCCTTTTTCAGAGACACCAGCAGCAGCAGCGGCCCTCTCCTCGGTCCCCTAGGTTTTTGTTTTTGTTTTGTTTTGTTTTGTTGGTGCCGGGGATTGAACTCAGGGGCACTCGACCACTGGGCCACATCCTCAGCCCTTTTTGTATTTTATTAGAGACAGGGTCTCACTGAGTTGCTAAGTGCCTCACCATTGCTGAGGATGGCTTTGAACTTGCCCTCCTCCTGCCTCAGCCTCCCAAGTGCTGGGATTACAGACAAGTGCCACCTTACCTGGCAGGCTTATTTGTTTTAATGAAATTCCAGCATTTTACTTTGGTCTCCTGGCTCTGGGGCTGGTGTCTGCATCTTGTGGTATGCTGTCTTTATGACACCTTAGAATGCTTTGGTCTACATTTTCAGTTATCTTGTTACCTTCTAGCAATGTGACTTGTCTAACTTTATATCTAGCTAGTTGTTTTTTGTTTATCCCAGTACTGCAGATTGAATTTAGGGATACTATTAACCACTGCACTACATCCTTAACACTGTGTATTAGTTAATTAATTAATTAATTGATTAATTTGGTACTGGGGATTGAAACCAGGGGGTCTAACCTCTGAGTGACATGCCGAGCCTTTTTATTTATTTATTTATTTATTTGGTACCAAGGATTGAACCCAAGGGCACTTAACTGTTGATCCAAGATGCAAAGAAAAGACCACCAACTCCAATTTTAAATTAAAGCAAGCTTATATTGTGTACACACAAAGAGAGCTGGCCAGTGGCTGTCTCTCCCAAACACTGGGCTCGAGGTCAGCCCTGCTCTCAGGGAAGACATGGTTTTTATAGTTCAAAGAGTTACAAAAAATCTTGGGAACTTACAGCTAACAAGGTCAGACATATGCAATTCAAGAGCAAGTAGCAAACTAATAATCTACATGGCATTGCATTCCAAGGGAGGGAGTAATAGTCAAACCCCACATCAAAAGTTTATGAGGCACCATTAGTTTTAGAGAGAGAGAGAGAGAGTTGTTATCTGGTCAAGGAAAGCCAGGCCTGAGTGAGCTCAAGGCCTGGGCATGAATGCCAAACAATTTTAAAACACCAAAATGCACTCAGGCCAAATAGGAATCCTAGCATTTCATAGAAACCTGAAGTGGGCTTTTCATAACTTTTTTGACAGGATGGCTCCCGGTCTTAAGATGGAATTAGGCTGGTTTATCATTAACCACTGAGCCACATCCCTGGCTCTTTTTTTATATTTTATCTTGAGACAGTATCTCACTAAGTTGCTTAGGGCCTCATTAAATTGCTGAGGCTGGCTTTGAACTCACAATCCTCCGGCCTTAGCCTCCTGAGCCTCTGGGATAACACGAGTATACCACCATGCTCAGCTATTAGCAACTTTTTTAAAATGACAAATACAATAGAAAAATTCAGCATACAACATGCTAAGAAATAAAAACCTCACCGAAATAAATTAAATATCAAAAGGAACAAACAACAATAAATGAAAGAAAAAAATAAAGGAAGAAAAAAACCACCTGAGCAGGATGCAGGGGTACACATCTGTAACTCCACCAACTAGGGAGGCTGAGGCAGGAGGAATGCAAGTTTGAGGACAGCCTCAGCAACTCAGTGAGAACCTATCACAAAATAAAAAAGGATCTGGGGATGTGGCTCAGTGGTTAAGTGTTTCTGGATTCAATCCCAAGTGCCACCCAAAACCGATCAAACAAACAAAAAAACTGTCCCAAACGTGGATTGGGCAATGTTTTTGTTGTTTTGGGCTGTCAAAATTCACAGTCTCCGGCTGGGGTTGTAGCTCAGCAGTAGAGCACTTGCCTAGCACGTGTGAGGCACTGGGTTCGACCCTCAGCACCACATAAAAATAAATAAATAAAATAAAGGTATTGTGTCCATCTGCAACTAAATTCGCAGTCTCCCACTGGGGGGAAAATAGCATTTGTGATAACATGTTCAAATGATTTTCAGATAAACTTGAATGGGATTAAAATTGTTCTGGGAAATCAGTTACCCAACCACTCAACCAGCTGCTGTTGGTCAGAAGCCCAGTGACTTCTGGCCTAACGGTGGCTCTCTGACAGTTCTCTTTTGCTATAAAATGTCCCTCCCAAGAAGCAATCTTAGAAATGGCCCACCAGGAGCCTTCTTTGCCTGCAAGGCTGCAGTAAGACTTCCACGTGCTCAGGACTAAAGAGACAGCAATGGTTCCTCAAGGAGCATGCAGTAAGTGCAGGTATTGTTCTAGGAAACTCAGTTTGCTGAAGCCTAATCATCAGGAGCAGCAGGCACAGACCTCCAGGGGAATCACAGCATGCCTAACCATCCATGAGACAGAGAGGCCAGAAACAGTTTGGTCAGTTTGTGTGCTGAAGGATGCCATGAGAAGCAAGAATCGGTTGTGCAGTGGCTGCTGTTTCTGAGGAGTGATAAGAAGCAGCTGGGATTGCCAAGTATGGTGGGGCACACCCAGACACTCAGGAGGCTGAGGCAGGAGGATCGCAAGTTCAAGGCCAGCCTCAACAATGTAGCAAGGCCCTAAGCAATTTAGTGAGAACCTGTCTCCAAATAAAAAAAAAAAAAAAACCCCAAGGGGCTGGGGTTGTGACTCAGCGGCAGAGCACTCGCCTCGCACGTGCACGGGTTCGATCCTCAGCACCACGTAAACATAATTGCATTGCATTATGTACAACTAAAGTAAATAAATAAATATTAAAAAAAAAAAAAACAAGGATGTAGCTTAATGGTAAAGTACCCCTGGGGTCAACCACCAGTACTTAAATAAATAAATAGAAAAAAACAGAAACAGCAGGGATTAACTAGGGGTAGGATGCTGTTGAGAGGTGAGCAGTTTGGTACTGGGGCTTCCCCATGAACAGCCAAAATCGCAACCATCAATGGTTAAGAAAGAAGCCTTTGGGCAGGGGTTGTGGCTCAGCAGCAGAGCGCTCGCCTCGCATGTGCACGGACCGGGTTCAATCCTCAGCACCACGTAAACATAAATGCATTCATTGTGTACAACTAAAGTAAATAAATAAATATTAAAAAAAAAAAGAAGAAGAAGAAAAGAAAGAAAGCAGCCTTTGCTGAGAGAGGGGGGTCAATGTGCCATTTTACAACTGCTACCTGGAAGTTTTTTTGTTTTTTTTTTTAAAGTTGTAGATGGACTCAATACCTTTATTTATTTGTTTGTGGTGCTGGGGATCGTACCCAGTGCCCCATGCGTGCTAGGCAAGCTCTCTACTACTGATCCCCAGCCCCAGCCCCAGCCCCTTAGGCAGCTTTTTTTCTTTTTTCTAAATATTTATTCACTTGCTTTTAGTTGTACACAATGTGTTTTCACGTGGTGCTGAGGATCGAACCTGGGCAACGCACGTGCCAGGCGAGCGCTCCACCACTGAGCCACAACCCCAGCCCCCCTTAGGCAGCTTTTATCCATTTCAGTCTGATGTGAGTTTTCGGTCCTAAGTAGGTTTTTACTCTCGTAGTTTCACTTATGAATATATGGGACCAGGAGCCAGTATGGTGGTGGCACATGCCTACAATCCCAGCGACTTGAGAGTTTATGGTAGGAGGATCACAAGTTCTAGGCCAGCCACAGTAGTTTAGCAAGACTCTCAGCAGCTTAGCAAGACGCCTGTTCCAAAATAAAAACTAAAAACGTCTGGGGATGTAGCTCAGAGGTAGAACAATCTAGGGTTCAATCCCCAGTACCAAAACAAAAACAAGAAACAAACGAACAAAAAGTGCACAGGTCAGTCACAATGCACACCTGTAGTTCCAGCTGCTCAAGAGGCTGAGGCAGGAGGAAGGCTTGAGTTCAAGAATCAGCAGCCTGGGTAACACAGTGAGACTCATCTCAAAAAATCTATATCTATATCTATATATGTTGTGGGATCTTAACATATTTGTCCCATTGTCTCAGATGTAGAACACCTATAAAAACTTAAATTGTGGGGCTGGGGTTGTGGCTCAGCGGCAGAGCGCTCGCCTCATACCTGTGCGGCCCGGGTTCGATCCTCAGCACCACGTAAACATAAACACATTGCATTGTGTACAACTAAAGTAAATAAATAAATATTTAAAAAAAAAAAAAACTTAAATTGAGCCAAGCACGGTGGCACATGCCTATAATCCCTGCAGCTAGGGAGGTGGAGGCAGGAGGATCATGAGTTCAAAGCCAGCCTCAGCAATTTAGCGAGGCGCTAAGCAACTCAGTGGGATGCTGTCTCTAATAAAACACAAAATAGGCCTGGGGATATGGCTCAATGATTGAGTGCCCCTGAGTTCAAGTCCTGGTACAAAAAAAAAAAAAAAAAAAAAAAACTTACATTGAGCAACAAATATACCACTCAGAGTAACTAAGATAATTATTAGGTTTTTAGAGGTCTATTCTTTTTATTTATTTATTTGTTTGTTTGTTTGTTTGTTTTGGTACCAGGGATTGAACTCAGGGGCACTTGACCACTGGGCCATGTCCCCAGCCCTTTTTTGTATTTTATTTAGAGACAGGGTCTCGCTGAGTTGCTAAGTGTCTCACCATTGCTGAGGCTGGCTTTGAACTTGAGATCCTCCTGCCTCAGCCTCCCAAGTGCTGGGATTATAGGCGTGTGCCACCGCGCCCGGCTACCTTAGCACTTTGTGTGTGTGTGTATACTATGGGTTGAACCCAGTACCATGTTACCACATCCCCAGGCTTTTTTATTTTTTATTTTAAGACAGAGTCTCACTAAGTTTCTGAGAGTCTTGCCAAATTTGTGGGGCTGGCTCCAAACTTGTGATTCTCCTGCCTCAGTTTCTTGAGTCACTGGAATTATAGGAATGTGCTACTGTGCCAGGAAAAAATTGGGACTTAATGGGTTAATATAAATTGTTTGTGTGCTGTACTATGAATTGAACCCGGGGATGCTCTACGACTGAGCTGTCCCCAGCCCTTTTTTTTTTTTTTTTTTTTTGGTACCGGGGATTGAACTCAGCTGCACTAGACCACTGGGCCACATCCCCAGCCCTTTATTGTATTTTATTAGAGACAGGGTCTCACTGAGTTGCTAAGTGCCTCGCCATTGCTGAGGCTGGCTTTGAACTCGCGATCCTCCTGACTCAGCTTCCCAAAGTGCTGGGATTACAGACGTGCGCCACCGCGCCCGGCTTGTCCCCAGCCCTTTTAAAAAAAAATTTTTTTTTAATATGTATTTATTTGCTTTTAGTTGTACACAATGTGTTTTCACATGGTGCTGAGGATCGAACACGGGCCGCGCACGTGCTAGGCGAGCACTCTACCGCTGAGCCACAACCCCAGCCCTGTGTCCCCAGCCCTTTTTAAAATTTGTTTTCACAATAGGGTCTCACTACAGCAGGGCGAGGTGGCACACGCCTGTAATCGGGACACGTGGGAGGCTGAGGCAGGAGTGAAGGGCAAAAATCACACCGGGGACAACCATGCAGCCAAGAGATTTATTCACCAGCCTTTGTGGCTGGTTGGAGGTCAAAAAGGTGCTGGGAGAGAGGAGTCAGGGAGAGGGGAGTGTGCAAGCTCTGAATGGAAGGTGGGTGCCTGGTCGTGCGGGCTGTGGTCTCTGGAGCTGTTGGCTAAGGCAGCTGCCATCGGGCTGGAGACGGTGGGTGTAAGGCTGGTGCAGTGGCTTCCTCTGAGCAGGGTCAAGCTGTTGTGTCTATGAGTCTCAAACTCTGAACGAACAGGACCCTATATAGGGATTTCTGGTGGGGGGTGCACCAGAGCGACCCCAACCCCATAGGCTCTTTGCCTGTGGGGTGAGGGCGACCTTTAAGCCCATTGGCTCCTGCCTGGGAAAATGAAACAAGGTTGCATTGCTCAGGACACAGAAGCCTCCTGGGGTGGGGGGAGGGTAGCCCATCTATCCAGGAGGATCGGGAGTTCAAAGCCAGCCTCAACAATGGCAAGGAACTTAGCAACACAGTGAGACCCTGTCTCTAATAAAATACAAAAAAGGGCTGGGGATGTGGCCCAGTGGTCGAGTGCCCTAGTTCAATCCCTGGTACCAAAAAAAAAAAAAAAAAAAAAAAAAAAAAAAAAAAGATAGGGTCTTACTAAATTGCCCAGGCTAGCTTCGAACTTGAATCCTGCCTCAGTCTTTGAGGTCACTGGGATTATAGGTGTGTGCCACCACACCTGGCTAAAAAATATATTTCTTATTACAAGTCAAAGCTTTTAAAAATTTGAAAACCACAACCTGATAAACTGTTCGCAAATCTTTTAAATATCATGGTACAAAAAATACATGATTAATTGTTCAGTAAATTTGATAATGATGTGACCAGGCACAGTGGCACATGCCTGTAATCTCAGAGATTTGGGAGGCTGAGGCAGGAGGATCATGGGTTCGAGACCAGCCTCAGCAACTTAGTGAGGCCCTTAGCGACTTAGTGAGACCCTGTCTCAAAAAGGGCTGGGGATGGGGTTCAGTGGCTAAGCACCCCTGGGTTCAATCCCTGGTACCAAAAACAAATGAACAAAAAATAACAATAGGGCTGGGGTTGTGGCTCAGTGGTAGAGCGCTCGCCTAGCACGTGTGGGGCCCTGGGTTCGATCCTCAGCACCACATAAAGATGAATGAATGGAATAAAGGTATTGTGTCCTTTACAACTACAACTAAAAAATAAATATTTAAAACAACAACAACAAAATGAAGGCAGGCACAGTGGCACACGCCTGTAAACCCAACACTTGGGAGGCTGAGGCAGGAGGATCACAAGTTCAAAGCCAGCCTCAGCAATGGCAAGGCACTTCAGCAACTCAGTGAGACCCTGTCTCTAATCAAATACAAAAAAGGGCTGGGGATGTGGCCCAGTGTTCGAGTGCCCTGAGTTCAATCCCTGGTACTGAAAAAAAAAAAAAGAAGGGGAATAAAAACCACACACACACACAACAAAATGATGGTGACAAATAGACGAAGTTTCTTGGGGTCAGCAGGGGGCCTGTTCAGGGGCTCAGGCACCCTAGGCCCTGTCTGGTTGGGATCTAGGAATGCCAGCACCCCGCCTTAGCACACTTTCAGGAGGCTCCAGTCTGGAAAACAGAAGCACTTACAGCTCAGTGAAAAAAGATCATTATGCTACTTGAAACAAGCTGCGTGGGGCAGAGGAAGCAGCAGAAGTCTGGTTCTGAGGCCTGCACCCAGCTGCTTCTTGCTGCTGCCTGGGTTCAGCAATGAATTATCATGTGGACCTCTGCATACTGGAAATGACCAGCCCCTCCAAGCCCTGGGAGCAGCCCTGGCAATGTGTTCACATGATCATGTTTTTATTAAACTTGCCTAGGTTGGGCTTTTTAGCCAGAATTGGTTAAGCCTGCTATCTTTCTTCACTGTGACTTCCTCTTCATGACATTTTCCCTCCTGTCAGGGCCTCAGTGTGGCCTTATGGATATGCATATAATTCTTTTTTTTTTTTTTTTTTTAAAGAGAGTTGGTAAGCCAGGCACAGTGGCACACGCCTGTAATCCCAGCCCTTGGGATCGAACCCGGGCCGCAAGCGCTCTACCCGCTGAGCCACAACCCCAGCCCGGATCTTCTTTTTCTTATTGAAACTTACTATTAATATTTTAAGTTGTAAACCAAGAAACCATAAATGAGCTTAAAATAAAAAAAATCAAAGACCCAACCTGGTCTTCTTGTGCAGGACTTCACCATGATCTTTGCTAATGTGGCCGTTTTTATTCCCTTCTATGGAAATCTGTGAAGAGCTGGTGGTGACTTGCTCTGTTGTACAGATCAACAGTGTGTAGCCCTTTGTTACTCTATGTTATAAAGCAACAGTTTGCCATGAGCTACTCCATTTTGAGTACAAGTACCAAGGCAAAATGGAAAAAACCCCAGCCACACAGCACAATCAGAAGACATAAATTAGCTACATGCAGTGGCGCACACTTGCAATCCCAGTGACTTGGGAGGTTGAAGCAGGAGGATCGCAAGTTCAAGCCAATCTCAGAAACTGAGCAAGAATCGGTCTCAAAATAAAAATTCAAAAGCACTGGAGAGGGATGGGGCGGTAGCTCAGTGGCAGAGCACTTGCCTAGCATGCGTGAGGCACTGGGTTCACTCAGCACCACATAAAAAGAAACAAATAAAATAAAGGAATTCTGTCCATCTACAATTACCAAAAAAAAAAAAAAAAAAAAAAAAAAAAAGCACTGGAGATGTAGCTCAGTGGTAAAGTGCTCCTGGGCTACATCCCCAGTACAAAAAAAAAAAAAGGCCTAAATTGAAGCTGGGAGTGGTGGCGCATGCCTGTAATCCCAGCAGATTGGGAGTCTGAGGCAGGAGGATCATGAGTTCAAAGCCAGCCTCAGCAACTTAGTAAGGCGCTAAGCAACTCAGTGAGACCCTGTCTCTAATAAAATACAAAAAAGGGCTGGGGATGTGGCTCAGTGGTTGAGTGTCCCTGAGTTCAATCCCCAGTACCCTTCCCCCGCAAAAAGGCCTAAACTGATAAATCAATCTTGCCAATAAAAATTTGCTCACTGTGAACTTATCAAATTAAAACAGAAGCACATGGATACATGGAGCTTCCAACTCCACCTCAAATAAACCAGGCCCAGGAACTCACCAGTCTCACCAGAGGGAACCCCTTCAACCTGAACCACGTGAAAGAAGCAGCACCCCTGATACCACACGCTCACCCGTCATCAGACCATTCAGCCCTACAGGCAACCTCTCTGCCCGGTGCCGTCTCCCTGATCTATGTGGCCATACTTGCAAACTGCCTGCTGCCCAGACCCTAGCATAAACTCTAGGCCTTCAGAGCTCTGTGCTCTGAACAACTTCGATGGGTTCTCATCACCTGCAGGGTCTGTTTGGCATTTTTATCTGTTCTCTCCTTTGTTCTTGGTGGGCCTCTGTAACCCCATGGTAGTAGCTTCAACATTTCTTTGCTTTTCTGTACTCTTATCATTGTGAAAGTGTGATGTGTGGCTTTGTTACTAGCTCAGTGGTTCTAGAACTCTTTAAATGGGACTTCTCACTTGAGCAGAAGAGAGACAAAACACTGACCAAGAAGGCTGGGCTAAGTAAAAGAGTTTTCCTTTTTCTTTATTTTTTTTCTTTGATACCGGGAATTGAACTCAGGGGCTCTCGACCACTGAGCCACATCCCCAGCCCATTTTTTTTTTTTTTTTTTTTTTTTTTTTTGGTGGTATCAGGAATTGAACTCAGGGGCACTTGACCACTGGGTCACATCCCCAGCCCTTTTTTGTATTTTATTTAGAGACAGGGTCTTACTGAGTTGCATTTTTCTGTACTCTTATCATTGTGAAAGTGTGATGTGTGGCTTTGTTACTAGCTCAGTGGTTCTAGAACTCTTTAAATGGGACTTCTCACTTGAGCAGAAGAGAGACAAAACACTGACCAAGAAGGCTGGGCTAAGTAAAAGAGTTTTCTTTTTTCTTTTTTTTTTTTTTTTTTTCTTTGATACCGGGAATTGAACTCAGGGGCTCTCGACCACTGAGCCACATCCCCAGCCCTATTTTTTTTTTTTTTTTTTTTTTTTTTTTTGGTGGTATCAGGAATTGAACTCAGGGGCACTTGACCACTGGGTCACATCCCCAGCCCTTTTTTGTATTTTATTTAGAGACAGGGTCTTACTGAGTTGCTAAATGCCTCGCCATTGCTGAGGCTGGCTTTGAATTCGCAATCCTCCTGCCTCAGCCTCCCAAAGTGCTAGGATTACAGGAGTGCATCACCGTGCCCGGCTCCCAGCCCTATTTTGTATTTTATTTAGAGACGCGGTCTCTTTGAGTTGCTTAGCATCTTGCTTTTGCTGAGGTTGGCTTTGAACTCAAGATTCTCCTGCCTCAGCCTCCGGAGCTGGGATTATAGGCGAGCGCCACCGTGCTCAGCCAAGAGTTTTCTTTAAGTGAAAGTGCTGTTTACGATGGGGACTAAGGTTTAGGAATTGTTTTTAATATTTATTTATTATTTTTTTAAAATATTTATTTGCTTTAGTTGTACACAATACAATGCATTTATGTTTACGTAATGCTGAGGATTGAACCCGGGTCGCACACGTGCTAGGCGAATGCTCTACCGCTGAGCCACAACCCCAGCCCCCAAATATTTATTTATTTACTTTAGTTGTACACAATGCAATGCATTTATGTTTACGTGGTGCTGAGGATCGAACCCGGGCCGCGCACGTGCGAGGCGAGCGCTCTACTGCTAAGCTACAATCCCAGCCCTAGGAATGTTAATTACTACATTTCAAAGGAGTTTTTCTTTTCCTGGTGAGCACTTCAACCCTGATCGTTGGGTAGGTAACTGATCATCCATGTGACAAATATTCACATCTCATATCGATGTCACATCTTGTATAAACGTTTCATTTTTTGGTCGTGGGTGGGTACTAGGGACTGAATCCAGGGGCGCTTTATCACTGAGCTACATTCCCAGTGCTTTTTATTTTTTCAGATAGGGTCTCTCTAAATTGCTCAAGCAGGCCTTGGACTTGTCAATCCTCTTCCCTCAACCTCAATGTAGCGGGGTTCGTGTGTGCGCCACTATGCCTGGCTTTGAATTTGATATTCAATAAATTTTGACTTCGTGGAAAAAAACCAAACGGGACTATGCTAATGACTTGCTCACAGTGTCTCTCCTTAAAAGCTAAGTCACGCAGGTAGATGGGGAGGCTGGCTGCTACGTATCAGGAAATCAGTTCGCTTAAAAATCAAACTTTGATCCTTTGATATACTAAAACAGCCACCAGTGGACCTGAGGACCCTCATAATCTCCCCCAAGGACTGACTTGGAGGTGGAGGGAGTCTGGAGAAGAACAGGGCAGTGGAAGCGCCCAGTGCTGAATCATGAGCAAAAATGAGTCAGCTCTATTTTGAAAGTCATATTAGCTGGCTGCCGGCCTCGCACGGTGCCTGGTTCCATTCAGTCTTGTAAACCTGGCAGCACGGACACTGCAGGGCGGCCAGGCAGCAAAGCCGGGACATTCTAAAGCGAGCAGCGCCACTGCGAGGCCAGCTGCGGTGGAGGCGGCGGTAGGTGGGCACCCTCCCTACGCGGCAGGCCGGGGCGCCGGGTGCAGCCTCGGCGCCCCAAGAAGTTCTCACACCTCGGAGAGTCTGGGTCTGAGGGTATTAAGCGGGTGGCAGTTTGCGCTGCCTCCACCAGCCCAATACGGCCTGGGTCCTCCGTTTATCCACAGGGCTGCATCGACTACCCACGTCTGGGGTCAGAGCCACACACAAAGTGCCCCCAATACGTCTGTGAGTGAATAAAGGCGCCCCATTGCGTGACTGTTCAGCGATCCACACGTCACGTTTCGGTTACATTCTGTCCGTGTGGGCTTCACGAACGCGAGCCCAGTCTTTAGAATTAAGGCCAATGTAAGGAGCCAAACTGCTGACTGCGACCCTTCAGAGGAGGCGGGGTGGGGAGAGCACGCGCTGATGGTTATGCAAATAAAGGAGTCTAGCGGGGCCTCTGATCTCGAAGACTACAAGTTCCAGAATGCATCTCCAGCCCCAGCGTAGAAAGAGGTCGAGGTTGCGAGAGCATTGCCTGATGGGAATCGTAGTACTGAGCTTGTTTGTGATGCAGGAGTTACTAGTAGGGAGGGGGAAAAGGAGTAAACTGTTACCACGTGACACTCGGGCTCTTGTGGTTGGTCCAGCCTCCGCGCAGGAGCTGTGATTGGCTGACTCTAATACGAACGACGCCACTAGGGGCGGGCCACAGAGGGGCGCAGGCGCACTGCAGTGCGAGTCTCGGGACCCCTCTCGGAGAGACTATGGCGCTCAACAAGAACCACTCGGAGGGCGGCGGAGTGATCGTCAACAACACTGAGAGGTGAGAACACTGCGGAAGGATCCTGGAGAACCGAAAGGCGGATGTCTAGGCTGTGGGCGGTGGGCGGTGGGCGGTGAGGGATAAATCCTGGAGGAGAGAAATTGATGGAGCGCGGTGGGGGTGGGTAACGGCCGGGGGCGGGGCTGCTGCCTTCAGCTGGGGGCTGGGGGCGGGGATAGGTCGGCGGGATTGGGGATGGGGTTTGGGGCAAGCAGTGGAGCCTAGGGGCGCTGCTTGAGCCATTTGCTGGGAAGAGCCTTAAAACAAATAATTGCTGTTTATTGGGCGTTTACTGTGTTGTTACTACGCGGCAGCCGCTGCGCCTCTTCTGAAATACATAAATCTTGTGCGGTAGAAACTATCATACACATATTACAGGTAGGAAAAGCGAGACCCAGGGAGGTTAAATAACTTGACCTAGATCTGAAGTCTGAATAACAGATGGGAATTTCAGAAAAGAGGTCTTGACCCCAGTGTCAGTAGGCTTAACAGTAAACACCCTTCGAGTGTATTCCAAAACGGCTCAGGTTTCCAGTGAAAATCTCAGATCCCACAGGTAAAATTAAACAGGTAACGTTTGTCAACTGCCTAACAGTTGCTGGCGTGAGTGTGAGCTCTTGTAAGGGTTCCTTTTTTTTTTTTTTTTTTTTTTTTTTTAATGTAGTTAATGCTTTTAATCTTACTAGTTACTGGTTCTCTTTAAAAAAAAAAAAAATTCTTTTAGTTGTCAATGGCCCTTTATTTTAGTTATTTGCTTATATGTGGTGCTGAGAATTGAACCCGGTGCCTCACAAATGGTAGACAAACTCTACTACTGAGCTATGACCCAAACCCAGTCTCTTTCCTCTTCTTGAATGCTTTTGGCTCAGGTCACCCAACGAAGCAGAGGTGTCTGAACTTCAAGGTTCTTTCTGCTCTACCCTCCTCAACACTTCCCCACGCATTCTCTCTCTCTTCTAATTCTTGAGCTGCTGCTTGAAGGCAGAAGAGCTTAGGCGGAACTTGAGTCCTCAAGGGAAACAGGCTGGAGCCAGAGCCTAGCCTGGGACCTGTCACTTAGGAAGGCTTGATGAGTCAGGGTGACCCAGACCTCAGAATTTCCCTCCATGTTACTCTCTGATTCAGGGTCTCATGTTCCTGGTGAATACTTCTCTTATTGTGCCAGTTCTCTTCCCACTTACTGTTTTCTGGTCAAGAAAGTTGTGATATTTGGGAAAAGGAGAAGGAAGACAATGGAACCATGTGAACTTGGACCCTTTTATCATGTAATCTGAGAAACCTCACAGTGCTCACTGGTTTGTTACGATTCTGAATGTGAACCAGTTCCTGGGCCTGCACACTTTTGATTCCATTTACTAACATCTGCCAGGACTGTTTTTCTTTCTCAGTGTGACTTTTTTTTTTCTTTTTTTCTTTTGTGATATTGAAGTTTGAACCCAGGGGCACTCTACCACTGAACTGTATCGCAGCCCATTTTCTTTTGATACAGGTTCTCCCTAAATTGCCTAAACTAGCCTCCAACTTGTGATCCTTGTGCCTCAATCTCCCCAGTAGAGGGGTTTCTGGCATGTGTCACCCTTCGCAGCTAAGTGGGTGTGTCTTATTTTGGAAAGTGCTTTAGCCTCATTTGCGGGTGTGTGTGTGTGTGTGTGTGTGTGTGCGCGCATCTACTGAGGGTGATGGCACACACCTGTAATTCTAGCAACTCAGGACTAGGGATGAGCTCAGTGGTAGAATGCCCATAGATTCAATCCCTAGTATTTAAAAAAAAAAAAAAAAAAAAAAAAAAAAAAGTCTATAATTGGAGTTTAAATCCAATGTTTAAAATTTAATATTTAAAATGGTGAACTTTGCCTGGTGCAATGGTACGTACCTGTAGTCCCAGCTACACGGTAGCCTAAGGCAGGAAGATCACAAGTCCAAGGCCAGCCTGGGCAACTTAGGAAGAACCTATTTCAAAATAAAAAAGTAGAAAGGGCTGAGGTGTAACTCAGTGGTATAGTACCCCTGAGTTCAGTCCCCTGTACCACACACACACAATGGTGAACTTTATTTTTTTTTTTTTTTGTGATGCTGGGGATTAAACCCAGGACCTAATGGTGAATTTTTTATTTTTTAATTCATGAACCCCCTTTGAGTGTGATTAAAGCTGTGGAATGTCCTAGAAAAATGCACACACACCATCTTTTCAAGAACTCATGGAACAGCATCCCTGCTGACCCAGCTTAAGAAGCCCCTATGTAAGGGAGCCCTGGAGGAAGCCCTTTTGCAATGTGTGGAGTCATGTCTTAGAATCTTAAATGTGTTCATTTATTAGGCTTAAAAAGCCAACAAAGCTGGGCATGGTGGCACATGCCTGTAATCCCAGCAACTTGGGAGGCTGAGACAGGAGCATCTCGAGTTCAAAGCCAGCCTCATTAACGGGGAGGCGCTTAGCAACTCAGTGAGACCCTAAAATAAGAAATAAGGCTGGGGATGTGGCTTAGTGGTTGAGTGCCCCTGACTTCAATCCCCAGTACCCCCGCCTCAAACAAACAAACAAAAAAAACAATAAAAATAGAACATGTATGCAGGACTTCAGACAGCACCTTGAAGGTTAACGTTTCTTTGCAGCCTGTTGGAATGTGCTGGGCAATCTCACCCAGTGTCTGGGGGTGACAGATGACATCTCCAACTGTCTCATTAGGGCCTTTCTTCTTTTCTTATCACAGCATCCTAATGTCCTATGATCATGTGGAACTTACATTTAATGACATGAAGAATGTTCCAGAAGCCTTCAAAGGGACCAAGAAGGGCACTGTCTACCTTACCCCTTACCGGGTAAGTGGCACAGCAGGACAGTTGGGTTGGAGGCTCATTGCTTTTGGAGGGTGACATGTGTCTTAGCCTCTGCCTTGTGAGTCAGCTGACCTCTGAACCCTGATGAATATTGGTGCCTTGCTCCTCCTGTTTCTCTTGTCACATGCTTCTGGGTTCTAGAATTACCGGACTCTCTGTGCAGCTGAACTGGCTGCCAGGCTGTGAATCCATGCAGATTTCAGAGCCATTGTCATAAAATCTGTCTAGGGTTGGATGTAGCTGCCAGAATGACTTGGGCCTAGAGTAGCCTGCGAGGCCTGTATGTGTATCCAGAGGGATAGATGTGGTAAACAGGACACAGCAGCGTGGCCACAACTTCCAGACTGGGCACCGAGCCCAGCAGAACCCTGCAGAGAGAAATGCCAGACAGCAGAAAGGGCCCAGCCTGCGTTAGCCATACAGACTCTGAGAGTAACACAAAATGTGCAGTCTCAGAAAAGAGTCACTGCCTGTGGTTAGCTACTAGTGAGATTTCAAGATGGCTAGAGGACGGGGAGTACATCTTTAGGTGTCTGTCACCACAACATACATAGGTAGAGACTCAAAACCCCATCTCTGGGAAAATCAAGTTAACATCTTCAGTTAAATTGAATATACCTCGTGGTTTAAAACCCAAGGGGTTCTCCAGGCACAGGACAGGAAAGCTCTTGTTGCCAGTGGGCAGGGTGTCATCTGCAGGAAGATCACGAAGGCCCTTTCTCCTGAGTTATGGGCCCCTGCCACTCCATCGTTCTCTAAAAGGCCAGGCCAAGCCTCCGCCACCCAGGCCCCCTACCTGCCCTGTCCCTGCCTATGCTCCCCCAGTTTTGCAGGTCCTTTCACGTCTGCACCACATCTGCCACCTTCTCCTTACTTAACTGACAGCAGTTGTCCAGTTCACATATTCTGTCTGTGATTGGGACATTGTTCTTGTGACTTCTACGTCTGGCCTCTCTAGGCTGCATGTGACTCTGTCCGGAAGAGTCTGAGAGAGAGTCCTGAGCCTGTTTGGCCTGGCATGGGCCACCAGCTCCCAACTGGGAATAGACTCCACGCACAGGAAGCAGTTGGGAAACAATGGCCTAGCAGGCTGCAGTTCCAGCACTAATGGCCCTTGTCCTTTCCCACCACAGGTCATCTTTCTGTCCAAGGGGAAGGATGCCATGCAGTCCTTCATGATGCCATTTTATCTCATGAAGGACTGTGAGATCAAACAGCCTGTGTTTGGTGCAAACTACATCAAGGGGATGGTGAAGGCTGAAGCAGGAGGTGGGTGACAAGGATGCTCAGGGACGTGAATGCTGCCTTGGGAACATCCTCTTCAGACTCTTACTGCCCCAGCCTTGTCCCCTTCCCCACTCTGGATTACCTTCAAAAGGACTGTCTGGGCCGCCAGCTAACCAGCCTGTGTGGGTTTTTAGTTGCTAAGAGCTGGGAAAGGCTGGCATAAGAGTTGGCAGCTCAGATCACCTCTTCAGAGAGTAAAATCAGCAAAAAGACCAAAAACTAAGTAAAGATGCTTATTGTACCCTGGGGAACATGTGCAGATTTTAGATGGTGGAAGGAGCTGTGTCCTGTTTCTGGGAGGGGCCTTCTCCTGAGAACAGGCAGAGGCAGCTGCCCTCTGGGAGGCTGGAGAGGCCCTGCCTTGTGGCTGACATTTGCACAGACACTGGAGACCTCCTCATGGACCCTGCCTTCCCCTCACACCCACCTAGGCCCAAGCTTCTCTTGGTTCCCCTTTGGACAGAAGCCAAGCCAGAGGGACCAGGGTTCATGCTTAGGCCCCCTCAGAATGCAAGGTCTGCTCTGAGCTTGAATGGCAGTTCATGCTGAGTGCTCTCACTCCTGGAAGCTGCCTGGTGCTTTTTTGGGGGGTCAAAAGAAACCCCTTAGTATTAGTTCTAAAGCCAAACTATGTGGACTTTGTGCCTGTGACCTCAGGGACTGGGCTGGAAGGTTAAGCTTGTTCCAAGAAGGGAAAGCTTCTGTTCCAAAGGGGGAAGCCAGGACAGCAGGAGCCAGGCCAGTCTGCAGCACCAGGTGGCAGGTGGGGCATAGGCTTGGGAAGCAGCTGCGTCCATGAGGAGGAGGCAGAAGAAAGCCTGGCTTTTTCCTGAAGGCTTTGGGGGCATTTGGTGGAGCCCTAAAAAATACATCTTTGGATGTACCTGTTTTCTTTTCCTGCACAATTCACTTGCTATCTTGCCCCCTTCTCAGGTGGCTGGGAAGGCTCTGCTTCATACAAGTTGACCTTCACAGCAGGGGGCGCCATCGAGTTTGGTCAGCGCATGCTCCAGGTGGCATCTCAAGGTATCCGGGCTCTGGAAATTAGGGGCCACAAATACATTGTACGTGTGGGTTTTTTGTTTGATGGTGTTTCCTTTTGGTTTGTAAGCGCCAGGAGATAAACATCTGACCCTGCTGACCAGGGCTGGGAGTTGGGGACAAAGCCTGTAATTTTTACTCTGTCCTATACCTTAAAGCCTGGGCCTCCTCTGCCTGGAGCAGGCATACAACATTCTGACAGAGCTGTTTGGACTTGACATTTTACTGCAGCCTCATACAAACAAACAAAACCCCGACCATTAAACCATTAAGCAACCGTTTTAAGTTACTAAGCACTGTGTTCAGCAGACAGCCTCACCTGGCTCCTCCTCTGCCCCTTCCCCAGCCTCCTTCCCTCCGTTCACCTCCACCCTGTTGACCTCTCTTGCCTTGCCTCATCCCTGACAGACCCAAGTGTGGGTGGAGAGTGGAACAGAGGGTAGGCCTGTCTGCTGGCACATTCCCGGGTCCCAGCAGCTCCCCAGCAGGCAGTGGGGCCACACTTCACCAGCGTGAGGCAGGTGGCACTCATCTCTCTCTCCCCTTGTGCTTATAGCCTCCAGAGGTGAAGCCCCCAATGGAGCCTATGGGTACCCTTACATGCCCAGCGGGGCCTATGTCTTTCCCCCACCAGTCGCCAATGGAATGTACCCCTGCCCTCCTGGCTACCCCTATCCACCGCCCCCACCTGGTGAGTGTGTCCTTTGCTGCCCACCCTCAACCCACCCACCTACTCAACCACTAACTGCTCCTCCCAAGCCAGGGGGTGCAGAGGGGAGACTCATAACTAACAGATGCTGGAGAGGTCCAGAGGCTGCCCCTGAGGAGCCATATGGGGCAGCTCCCGGGAGGCAGCCTTCTGAGGGAGCCAGGCCTGACTAGTCACTGGGTCCCTGTTGCTCTCTTGCCAAGCAGAGTTCTATCCAGGAGCTCCTGTGATGGATGGGGCCATGGGATACATGCAGCCCCCACCACCACCCTATCCTGGACCCATGGAGCCTCCAGTCAGTGGCCCTGATGTCCCCTCCACTCCTGCAGGTAAGGCCCCTGGGCTGCTAGCAGTCCTTTGAGACCAGCCCTCTCTTCCTCAGGACCTTGCAGGAGCTTCAGAGAATGTCTGGAGGCTCCTGGGAGCCCCAAATGATGAAGGGCCCCTGGCCTAGGAACCAGCAGGGTGGTGGCCTGGTGGTGAAAAGCTAGATGCCAGTCCTCTCTGTCCCTCAGGTAGCTGTGTGACCTCCCTATATGGCTCAGGCTCCTCCATCTATAAACAGATGGTCATGGGACCACCTGGGGGGCTTGTGTCAGGGGTTAAGACATGTAAAGGGACTGGAAAAAACAGTGCCAGCAAGTGGCAGTTGCTTAGGAAACTTAACTGCTGCTTTTATTTGTGGTCTGGGTCACTAGCACCACCGCCCTGGGCCTCAGGGCTGGGAGGAGAGGGCTTGCACCAGTGCTTACCTTGTGCTTGCTCTCCAGCTGAGGCCAAGGCCGCAGAAGCAGCTGCCAGCGCCTATTACAACCCAGGCAACCCACACAACGTCTACATGCCCACAGTGAGTCCGGGCCGCATCCCCTCAGCCGTATAGGCAGGGAGTTGGGGGCGGGATGGTGGGCCTCCTCTTATGCTGAGGACCTTCTAACATGATCTTTCCTTCCTTCTTTAGAGCCAGCCTCCACCACCTCCCTACTACCCTCCAGAAGATAAGAAGACTCAGTAGACCCCGCCTACTTCCCTGTCCCCACCCTCATGGGCCTTCCCTACCCCTCCTTGTGGGACTGCATCTGGCTGGGGGAGGCCAGGGAGGACCTTATTCTTCCCCAGGTCTGATTATAAAAAGTTACCAGGAACTAGTTTTGCAGGAAGGCAGGGCCCCTGGCCTCTGGAGAGGTGTCCCCCCAGCTTCCCACGCTAGCTCAGCCCACAGCGCCCCTCTTACCATTTCTGGGGCTGTCCTTGGGAGCACGGGGTGTTCTCCTTGTTCCTGTTTCACTCAGTAGTAGCTCCTTCCCACAGAGGGACTCTCTGGCCACCTCCTCTACTGCAGTCCAGCCCCTCGATCTGGTAGCCATTCTGCACTCAGCCTTGTGAGCTCCCCAGACCAGCCACGTGTCTTCCCAGTGGGCCGCCAGGCCCCACCAGGCCCAACTCACATTCCTTCCTCTGGTCTGCGCTTAGCTCTGGAAGGCCACTGTCCCACCTGACCGTCAGCCCACATTCCATTCAGCCAGGCCTGCCTTCCCCGTCCTTGGTCATTCTGTTGCCACTTCTGACTTCAGGAGCTTTACAACAAGCCTGCAGGGTTTGGGGGCTTCAGGGGAAGCCCACTGCAGCTGGGGATGAAGCTCCTCTGTTCCCTTGCTGCTGTTTCTGGAATTCGTTTTTCCTCTAGTCTCTTCCCTCTACGAGGGTCTTCTCAACTGAAGCTGAAGAGTGCATGTCCATCCCATCATGCCATTTGGGGGCTGCGGGGTGGGCTGAGAACAAAGGGCCCCCAACCCTTCGTGCCGATCATAGCCTGCTGCCGGCCCCGCAGTCTGCCCCTCCCTTTTAAGCATCATGCCCCATGGATGCTCGAAGATTTGCTCGTTTGTTCCTGGACCAGCCACGAAGTGAGGAGAGATGGTTATTTAAAGAGAATTCCCTATTTATTTGACAAAGAAAAAAAATCCAGTTAATATATTAATGTGAAATAAACCCTGTTTGCACCTTGATTTGTTTGCTAAAACTGTGAAATAGTAAAAGTGAAATAACTGGACCTTTCTGGCTGTGTGTGCTGACCAAGGGGAATCTTGGAAGGAGAGCTGTCCAGCTGCTGAGGCCCGGGGTGCTGAGGAGACTATTCCCTCCTGGAGTGAGAGTCCCTTGTTCTCTGGGCCCACCTCCCCACAGAGGCCCATGCACCTGGCTGGGTGGCCAGTGGAGCAGCCCAGCACCTGGTTGGAAGAGGGAAGGCCAGCCTTTGTCCCACCTGCTGGCTCTCCAGAGAGCTGCAACTCCAGGCTCAGAGCAGGAACTCAAGAGAGGAGGTAGCTTGGGGCCCCCGGAGCATGCTGGGACTCTGAGCTGGACACCTCATTGAAGCCTGGCTGGAACGGCTGGGGGGGACGCTGGAGTGAGTGCCCTGGCACTGCCTCCTGAGTACCTGAGGGGGGGGGGGGGGCGGGGACATCTCGTGCGCCACTCCAGCCCGGGCAGGGGCACAGGGTCAGTGGGCGAGGGACCTCCGGGGTGCTGGTGCTGAAGTCTGTTTTCCTGTCCCCAATGGACCACATGTGCCCTTTTGGAGAGGCTGGCAGTGGGTCTTCTCTGCTGCTGCTGCTGCTGCTTTTTTTTTTTTTTTTTGGTACTGGGAATTGAACTTGGGCACTCGACCACTGGGCCACATCCCCAGCCCTTTTTTTGTATTTTACTAGAGACAGGGTCTCACTGAGTTGCTAAATGCCTGGCCGTTGCTGAGGCTGGCTTTGAACTTGCGATCCTCCTGCCTCAGCCTCCCAAGTGCTGGGATTACAGGCGTGCGCCACTGTGCCCGGCCTTCTCTGCTTCTTTTAATGCCAGCCCCACCCAGAAGCTCTCAGGGTTTGGCTAAGCCCCCCTACAAGGGCATTTGACCATCATGGTGGAGCAGGGACTACCAGGAAGTCCCAGGCTGGTACAGCTTGTCCCCGTCACCTCCATGGAATGTCACCTGTGGGGTGGAGCAGGCTGAGCAGTTGGCTGCCGGCTGGGGAACTGTGTCTCAGGAGCCCTCACTTTGAGCCTGCCCCACCCCGCCCAGGTCTGGGAAGCCTGGGGTGAGAACCCCAAGGACCAAGGTCAGCTTCCCTGGGTGCAGTACATAGATGGGGGAGGGTGCCCCTGCTGGGAGCACGGGACCATCCCTAAAGTCTCTGTGGGAGGCTGGGTGGGGCTGGCCCGCCTACAGTGTCCACTTTCTGCGCCAGCACAGAGAGGCTCCTGCAAGGATCTGGGCTGGAGGAAGGTGCAGGAGACTGGGAGACAGCCCCTCCAAGGCAGTGACACCCTGACCCTTCCGCCCTCCCCACTGCCCTCCCTCTACCCTTCCCCGGCAGAGGGTGGCAGCCTTGGGGCTCTTTGCATCATCCTGTGGCTTCACAGTCTTCACTCAGCAGCAGCAGGGCGGCAGAGGGAAGGGTAGAGCCAGCCACCATGGCGACAAGCCTCTCCCACCCCCAGCGGCGCCCTCCCCTCTTGCGCCAGGCCATCAAGATAAGGCGCCGCAGGGTCAGAGACCTACAGGATGCCCTGCCTCCAACAGCCCAGGAGGTAGGAGTGACCTCAATGGGAGAACTAGCCTTGGGGACTAAGCAGTCTGGGGGCACGGGTGCCAGGCCCCACCTACCTGTCCACCCTGCCCCTGGGCAGAGCCTTCTGGGTCAGCAGAGTGGGGTCTGCCGCATGTTCGCTGAGCCAGCGTGGGGGTCTCAGGTTGGGGGCCTGAGCCTCTCTAGCCCCCATTCCACCGTGGGCCAGCCCTCGCTCTCCTGCTCCCCTAGTTCCAAAGGCACTGGCTGTGAGGCAGGTGTCCCTGATGTGGGGTGGGTTGCCTGGGGACCCCCTAAGCTACCTCAGGCTTGCTCAGCATCCCCCCAAGTCTCCCACCTCGGCTGCAGGCCTCACTTCCGCCACCGGGCTGGCCGGCGGCTGCCTGATAAGCAGCGCTGTTTCCTCCGGAGAAGGAAGGGAGGGTGGGGGCAGGTGGCGGAGGGCTGCGCTGCTGGGCCAGCTGAACGCCCATGGACCTCAGCCTCAGCAGGCCAGGGGACGAGCACGGTGGCCCACGGGCCAGGCCCCAAGGAGGCCTGCTACGGGAACAGGTGTGGGGCTTCAGCGGGCTTGGAGTCGGGGCTGGGGCCCCACTGTGCTAGGCCTGGGCCTTCCTGTCCCTCCAAGCTGGCCTCCAGGGACACCTTTCCTTTCCACCTTGCTCCCCAGATTGAGCCTCCATCCCACCACTTCTCCCCTGAGGAGGTAAGAGTTGGAGTGATGGGGGGGGGGTGTGGAGGAGTTGGAATGATGGGGGTCACAGAGAGGCGCAGGGAGCAGCCTTCCATCCTCCTGAGTGCCCCTCAGTCACTGGCCAAGGCTGATGGCGGCAACCTGGGAGGGACTTCTGAGCCTCAACCCCCTCCACTGCACATGGGCGGCCTGTCTCTGCCCTGGGCCTGAAGTGTTGCTGTGAGAGGTGGCTGGCAGGGGGCAGTTCCCGATGTGGCCCTGCTGTGCCTCAGCGGGACCTGCTCTATGAGGAAGCACTCTACACTGTCCTGCACCGCCTGGGTCAGCCGGAGCCCCACCATGTGACCAAGGCCTCTGAGCTGCTGGAATATCTACAGGAGGTGAGCCCAGCCGCCACCCCTCCACCTTCCGGCAGCCTGGACCCAGGGGCTCTGCCTTCTCGGCCTGGCCACCCCGACCCCTGCCCTCACACTTGCACACGACTTCTGCCTCCGCACAGGCCTTCCAGCTGCAGCCTGAGGAGCACCAGCAGAGGCTGCAGCGGGTCAGGGAGCTTGAGGTAACTAACCTGGGCCAGGAGGGGGCCTGGGCAGCCCAGCCCTCTTAGGGACTCAGGCTGCTCCCTCCCCTCCCTCCAGAGGCCAGTATTTTGTCTGAAGGCAACAGTGAAACAGGCCAAGGGCATCCTGGGCAAGGATGTCAGTGGTGAGTGCAGGGCGGAGAGTCGCGAGGGGCTTCTTCCTAACTCCTTTCTCTCCCCATCACAGTCTGACCCGGAACTCCTGGCAGGGGCTCCTGTCACCCAAATGTCTCCCAGGACTGGCCTCCGTGTTCCTGGTCCCTTGCACTTGCCATGTGGGCTGGGGGAGGTGGTGCTCTGTCCAACCTTCCCTGTCCCTCTCCCAGGAGAAGCTCCTCAGGTGGGCTGAAGAGGGACTCCCCCAGGGAGCCCAGCCAACTCTGTGGTGTCTCATCCTCCCTCCTCCCCAGGGTTCAGTGACCCCTACTGCCTGCTGGGCATCGAGCAAGGGGTGAGCGTGCCAGGGGGCAGCCCCGGGTCCCGGCGCCGGCAGAAGGCTGTGGTGAGGCACACCATTCCCGAGGAGGAGACCCACCGCACCCAGGTTGTCAACCAGACACTCAACCCCGTCTGGGACGAGACCTTTATCCTGTACGTGCCCTGCCCCAGCCCCCTCCCATGCCCTCAGGACTCCCCAGTCAGTAAGATCAGTGGCTCTGGGGAAGGGGCTTGGCCCTGGGTGGGGTACACAGAGAGTAGGCCAGACAGGACAGACCTAGGGTGTCACTGGGGCAGGGTGGAGTCCCTCCAGGTGAACTGGGGATAGCAGCTTGCAGGAAGGTGCCAAGTGGGAGTGGGGACATTGGGGGTGGCAGCCTGGGAGGACAGGATCTGGAGTCCTTGTGGTCTGGCCTGGTGAGGGTCCTACCCCTCCAAGTCCCTCAACCACGCCCTTTTCTCCCTTTAGGGAGTTTGAGGACATAACCAATGCGAGCTTTCACCTGGACATGTGGTGACTGACGTGGCCTGCTCCAGGGGAGGGGGAGAGGAGGGGGCAGGGGGGAGGGTGGCAAAGTCTCCTCCCTGAAGGGGTGCTGGGCACCCTCTCTGTCTCTTGTTCAAACCTCTGCCCCACCAGGGACATGGACACTGTGGAGTCTGTCAGACAGAAGCTTGGGGAGCTCACAGATCTGCACGGGCTCCGGAGGTGGGTGCTGGACGCATGGGAAAGAAGGGGACGCCCTCTGCCCACCGGCCACGCACTCCGTCACTGGGTCCGTGCTGGCTACTGGTGGGGGCAGAGTCCAGCCTGATCCCTTCAGATCCCTGATCCGTCTCCCTCGTGGATCCTGCCTGGAACAGGATCTTTAAGGAGGCTCGGAAGGACAAAGGCCAGGACGACTTTCTGGGGAATGTGGTTCTGAGGCTGCAGGTGAGTGTGTGTGGGGGTCCTGCGGGAGGTGAAGGAGGGGAGGGTGGGGAGGGAGCGGAGGGAGGGGAGGAGGCAGGTGTAAAGGCTGTGGAGCAGGCTCCAGGTGCCTCCCGCCCCTGATTCCAGGACCTTCACTGCCGAGAGGACCAGTGGTACCCCCTGGAGCCCTGCACCGAGACCTACCCAGACCGTGGCCAGTGCCACCTCCAATTCCAGCTCATTCACAAGCGGGTAGGTCTGGGGGCTGGGCCAGGGACTGAGCCCCCCGCCTCAGTGGCCTGCTGGCTGTCGTGGGGTCCTCTCTGCTCACAGCCATCCTGGCCTCATTGCAGAGAGCCACGGCAGCCAGCCGCTCCCAGCCCAGCTACACTGTGCACCGCCACCTGCTGCAGCAGCTGGTGTCCCATGAGGTCACCCAGCACCAGGTACTGCCCTCCTGGGGCTGGGCGCTGCCGGGGCTGACTATCAGGTCCTCACACCTCTCCACTGTTCCCCTCAGGCGGGCAGTACCTCCTGGGATGGGTCACTGAGTCCCCAGGCCACCACCATCCTCTATCTCCATGCCACGCAGAAGGACCTGTCTGACTTCCACCAGTCCATGGCGTGAGTGCACAGCCCTGGTGGGACCCTAGGGGCTATTGGTGGCTGGCAGCCTCCTGGACTCTCTGGCAGCTCAAAGCCTCACCCTTAAGAGAGTTCTATTTGTCCCAACAGTGTGTTTTAAATCAGTGGCCAACTTTTAAAAATCTGGAAATTTCACACACAATCCAGATCTCTAGCCGCGCACAGGACAGGGGTATTTGAATGAAAGGAATGGTCAGAGCAGGGCAGTGTGTCCTCTCTCCAGCATGGTGGTCATTAAGTCTACTTCTTTCCTTCTGTCTCCCCAGTGCTTCTGGGCATTTGAGTTTGCCAGCCCTGTCCCAGACCCTGGCCCCACTTTCCAATGTCACATGCTTCAAGTTAGCAAATTAGCAAACATTAACATTAGTTGAATGTCTATGGAGGGGGTGCTGGGGATATAGCTCAGTTGGTGGAGTGCTTGCCTCACATGCACAAGGCCCTGGGTTCAATCCCCAGCTACACACCCACACACACACACAGAGATGAATGTGTATTAGGGATCTATCACATCCCCAGAACCGCGTCAGATTTTGGGAATGCCAGGGAGGGGCACATGGGAGTCACAGACTTTCCCGTGCCTGTGAAAAGAACCGAAGTAGGGCCACACCCTGGTGGGAGGAGTGGGAGTGGAGGAGGGGAGCGCTGCCTGGGTTCTGGGCCCAGGCTTGGCATTGACTGGGAGGCAGGAGGAGGCTGGGGAAGGCAACTGGGGGCCAGGGGCAGTGAGTGCCCAGACCCTCAGGCAGGTGAGTATTTTGGGAGACGAGGGTAGGATGCAGGCGAAGCTGGTTGCAGCCTCCAGATGGTGAGGAACCTGGTTTTCTCACAGGGCCCAAGCACATAGATAGGTGGCAGCTGTGTCCATTAGGGACCTCGGCCTGTCCTTGGATTGCTCTTCTTCCCTGCCTCTGCCCTTCCACTGGACCCTTGTCCAGCTCAGCCATCTCCTCCATCATGTCCCCCGAACCATCTCAAGGGGAGTTCCAGCTGACGGCTGCTGTGTGCACACGCAGGCTTAAGTCCTGAAATCCCACTTTTCATAAGAAGCAAAAACTTCTAGAGTTTTGTGATCACTAGTTAGCCCGTTTTAAGAGATGGGCAATTTGAAAAGCATCTATGGAAATCAACCGTGTGAGTCACCTCCAGTCACTAGCCTTCAGCCTCTGCTGGTAGATGGCCTCCATGGGAGGCTTTGGAGCGGGGAGGGTGCCAGCCCTCCCCCTGGGCCTGGCTGAGGGCTTCCTGTCCCTGCAGGCAGTGGCTGGCCTACAGTCGCCTCTACCAGAGCCTTGAGTTCCCCAGCAGCTGCCTCTTGCACCCCATCACCAGCATGGAGTACCAGTGGATTCAGGGCCGGCTCAAAGCAGAACAGGTGGGTGTGGGAGTGTGGTGGGCAAGGGCTGGTCAGGCAGGGCCGTGGGGGAGGTCAGGGGACCACAGGAGGTCAGGGACCCATAAGCAGCTCCCACCTCCTGACCTCTTCCTGGCTTTGCAGCTGGAGGAACTGGCCACCTCGTTCACCTCCCTGCTGGCCTACGGCCTCTCCCTCATCCAGAGGTTCCGCTCCGTCTTCCCCCTCTCTGTCTCTGACTCCCCATCCCGGCTGCAGTCTCTCCTCAGGTAGGTGGCGCTGCTTCTGCTTCTGCGGGGGTGTCAGGGATAAGGGCACAGTGGGGCACCTGCAGGGAGAGGCCTGCTGGAGGAGTGACGGTGGGTGTGGGGCAGCGGGCCTGTGGGACACAGCCCTCTCTCTGTCTCCCAGGGTCCTGGTGCAGATGTGCAAGATGAAAGCGTTTGGAGAACTGTGCGCGGACAGCGCCCCACTGCCGCAGCTGGTGACGGAGGCTTTGAGGGTATGACACCTTCCCTGAGGTGGGGAGGCTTGTGCCTGGACCCGCAGCTCCTCCCTGCTCATGGCCTCTCTTTCGGCAGACTGGAACGGTTGAATGGTTCCACCTGAAGCAGCAACACCATCAGCCCATGGTGCAGGTAGGGGCTGGACGGGGGGCAGGGCGGAGTGGGGCACCTGCCTCTGCAGCCCTGCTTAGCCCACCTGGTCCCTTCCAGGGCATGCTGGAGGCCGGCAAGGCCTTGCTGAGCCTGGTGCAGGATGTCACGGGTGACCTGCACCAGTGCCAGCGCATGTGGAACAAGATCTTCCAAAAGTGAGCGGACCCAGGTTGGTGGGTGGTGGGCCTGTGGACCCCGGTGGGTGCCACAGGGTCACACTGCGGTCTCTCCTCCAGTGTCCTCAAGATCGACCTCTTCTCCATGGCGTTCCTGGAGCTACAGTGGCTGGTGAGGCCCTCCACTGACCCCGGGTTGGATCCCTCAGCCCAGCTCGGCCACCCTGTCTACTAGGCCTTTCTCTGCAGGTGGCCAAGCGGGCGCAGGACCACACATTGGCAGTGGGCAGCCCTGTGTCTCCAGAGGTGGGCGAGAGTCTGTTCCAGCTCTACATCAGTCTAAAAGAGCTCTACCAGCTGGGCCCAGTCCCTCCGGACAGGTAGGCAGCAAGCAGGTGGCGTGTGGCGAGCTGGGTGTGCCTCAGAAGACAGGTGGGTGTACAAGGGCTGTGACCTGGGGCTGGTCGCAGCCTTCCCCAGGCTGAGCTCTGGCTCTCCCCAGGGAGAGGGCCCTGGCTCTGGATAGTTTTCACCGCTGGTTCCGGCCAGCCATCCCCTCCTGGCTGCAGAAGACCTACAGTGTGGCCCTGGAGCGGGTGCAGCGCGCCGTGCAGATGGACAAGGTGTGGCCGGGGCCTTGAGTTGGGAGTTGGGGCGGGTGGCTCAGCCCAGCCCTCGGGTGGGAGAAGCTGGTAACTTGCTGGGACACCCCCTCCCTGCCCACTTCAGGCCAGGTGTGTGCAAAATGCTGCTGCCTCCTGATATCCTGGGGTTAACTGTGGCTTCCCTCTGCCGTCGGTCCTTCAGGCTGGGGCTCTGGACAGAGCCTCGCCTGTCCCCTCTGTAGCTCCCTGCCCAGCTCTGTGCTTGGTAGTGGGAGAATGGATTTGTCCCTGTGCTGAGCCTCCTTTCTAAGTGCCCTCCCCTCCCCCCAGCTGGTGCCCCTGGGTGAGCTGACCAAACACAGCACGTCAGCCGTGGACCTGTCCACCTGCTTTGCTCAGATCAGCCGCACTGCCCGGCAGCTGGACTGGCCAGACCCAGAGGAGGCCTTCATGATCACTGTCAAGTTTGTGGAGGTGCAGCATCTTTCCTGTGCCCCCCATCTTTCTAGGACGTTTCTACCGCCTACCCCACTTCTCCCAGGCTCGCCCACCAGACCTCCCAAGGCCTGAAATTCCCCAACTTGCTGAGATGCACATGCCCTGCTCTCCACCCTGCATGGCAGCCTCACCCACTGATCACTTTCTTCTCCCTGACCCCTCCTCAGGACACCTGCAGGCTGGCCCTGGTGTATTGCAGCCTTATAAAGGCCCGGGCCCGAGAGCTCTCTGCAGGCCAGAAGGACCAGGGCCAGGCTGCCAACATGGTAATGGACCCCATGCTGGGGCTGGCCAGGGTTGGGTGGGGCCTGGCAGTGCTGGCTCTGTTTAGGAAGCCCTGCATCCTTCAGCCTGTGCCCGTCCCCAGCTGTGCGTGGTGGTGAATGACATGGAGCAGCTGCGGCTGGTGATCGGCAAGCTGCCCACTCAGCTGGCATGGGAAGCCCTGGAGCAGCGGGTGGGGGCCCTGCTGGAGCAGGGCCAGCTGCAGAACACACTACATGCCCAGCTGCAGGGTGCACTGGCTGGGCTTGGCCACGAGATCTGCACCGGTGTCCGCACCCTGGCTGAGCAGGTAGGTTGTTGTCTGACTCCACAGTGACCCCACCTGGCCCCCAGCAGGACCTGTCCATCCCTCTCTTCCTAAGCCTAAACTCAGGTCCCAAACCATGCCAGGCACAGTGGCGCACGCCTGTAATCCCAGCACTTTGGGAGGCTGAGGCAGGAGGAGCGCGAGTTCAAAGCCAGCCTCAGCAATGTCGAGGCACTTAGCAACTCAGTGAGACCCTGTCTCTAATAAAATACAAAAATGGGCTGGGGATGTGACCCAGTGGTCGAGTGCCCCTGAGTTTAATCCCCGGTAAAAAAAAAAAAAAAAAAAAAAAACCTCCCAAACCTCTGCTTATTCCCTGGCCTCCTCCATCTACCATTTTGTGTCCCCAGCTGGAGGTGGGCATTGCCAAGCACATCCAGAAACTCGTGGGTGTCAAGGAGTCCGTTCTGCCTGAGGATGTGAGTGACTCTCCTGCTCACTGACCCTTGCTGCCCTGCCAGCTCCTTGGGTCTGGGCTGTAAAGGTTGTTTCGGGGGCTGAAGGCCTTAGGGGTGTCAGAGATCAGCCCAGGTATGTTGTTTCTTTGGGCTCAGTTTTCTCTTTGGACGCTCAGGGGTGCAAACTGGGTCACTGTGTGGGCTCTCCCAGCACTGTGTGGGGAGGCAGCAGCCCCACAGGGCTGGGCACACATCCTTCTTGGTGTCTCCTAGCTCTGCTGCCCTGTTTATGTGAGCCAGCTCACCTCAGTCTCCCTGTCTGTAAGTCTCCCTGTCTGTACACACCCCTGATTGTTTTGGGGGAAGGCTACTCATTAATTCATCAACTGTTTAGTAAGTGCCCACCTTGTCCCTGACATTGATTCAAGCCTGGGGATAGATCAGTGAAAAGTTCCTGCTTTCCTAGAGCTTACGTGCTAGCTGGGCAAGTGAAAGAAGAGCTGAGTATGGAAATACCTGTTAACCTTAGTTACTAAGTACCGTAAGCTTAGTTATGGCTCTAGCTATAAATACACATACAGAAGTGTATGTGTGTGCACACACACTTACATAGTGTGTTAGATGATGATAAGTTCTAGAGAGAAAAAGAAAACAGAAGGAGGGGTGGGAAGTGTCAGAGGGTTGTATTTTTAGAAGCAATGGGAAGACCTCATTCAGAGGGCAACAGCTGAGTCAAGACCACCAGGAAGGGGGGAAGAAGCCATGAGGATTTCTAGAGGAAGAACATTCCAGCCAGAGGGAACAGCAAAGGCCAAGAGGTGGCACCATGCCTGGCTGTGGAGGAGGCTAGTGTGGCTGGAGCAAAAAGCAACCAGGAGAGGGAGGCAGAGAGGCGGGCAGGGCCCAGAGCCTGCAGACATTTCAAACCCATACATAGAAGCTCCTGGCCCTGTTTCCTCCCCAAGGCAAGGAAATGGGGGTGGGACTGAAATGGGCCTCTTCATCCTCCCCAGGCCATTCTGCCCCTGATGAAGTTCCTGGAGGTGGAGCTTTGCTACATGAACACCAACCTGGTGCAGGAGAATTTTAACAGGTCTGCCGCAGCCCCTGCCCTGCAGTGCCCACACCCCTTCTCCACCTGCCCTGCCCTCCAGGGCCTCAGCATCCATAGGGGGACCTGTTGTGAATCCCTTTGGTGAAGTCCCTTAGAGGGTACAACCAGCCTCTGCTCAAATGTTCACTTCCAGGAATAAGAGACTCACCACCTTACAAACCTGAGAATTACCAGCTCTTCCTTAGACTGAGCTGAAGTCTGCCTACCCATTCTCCCTTAGTCCTGGCCCGTCTTCTGGAACCCCTGGCTGCTTTTCCGTTTTTTTTTTTTTGTTTTTTTTTTTTTTTTTTTTTTTTTTTTTGAGTCCCGGGGATTGAACTCAGGGGCATTCGACCACTGAGCCACATCCCCAGCCCTATTTTGTATTTTATTTAGAGACAGGGTCTCACTGAGTTGCTTAGCGCCTTACTAAGTTGCTGAGGCTGGCTTTGAACCTCCTGTCTCAGCCTCCTGAGCTGCTGGGATTACAGGCATGTACCACCAAGCCCAGCCTTTTCCTTCTTTCTTCTTCTTCTTTTTTTTTTTTTTCCTTATTTTTAATGTTTCTGGCATCTGGTGTTATTGGCCATGATCCAGGGGAAACTTCTAGTTAGAGTCTCTTAAAGCAGGGCATGGAGGCACAGGGCGTGGACTCCGGATGGCCTGACTTCAGACTCCAGACTCCGTACTCCTCGGTGGCTTTGAGCAGTTAGTAAAGTGCCGATGACCATAAGCTCTTACTGAGGACTAAATGGGTCATGTGATGTGCTGAGAGTAGGGTTGTGGTCAGTGACCACACAGGAAGTGGCCAGTGACTGTTAGTTGCAGAGATGCCCAGGAGGATCTGCCTCCAGGTGGGACTGGGGCCCTGAGGAGGCTGCTGACCCTTCTTTCCTAGAGTCCTTCTCTTCCTCCTGGACAGCCAGGACCCTACAGCCAGACCCTTATTTCTTAGGCCATTTTATAACATTTGTTCAGCTCTCCCCTCCCGCCGCCCTCCAAAACAAACAAACAAACCAGAATTACTTCTTCACTAAGACAGGAGCTTTGCTCAGAAGCCTTTAGAACAGCGCTTGGTGTATAATGAGCACTTACATGTTGAATAAATACATAGGCCTCCTCCATTCTTCTTCTTTTTTTTTTTCCTGGAGCTAGGAATGGAACTCTACCAATGAGCTATGCCCCAGCCCAGATCTCCGAGATCACCAATTTTTTAAAGACATTTTTAAATTATACATGGATGCAATGTCTTTATTTTGTTTATTCATTTTTATGTGGTGCTGAGGATCGAACCCAGTGCCTCACATGTGCGAGGCAAATGCTCTGCCACTGAGCCACAACCCCAGCCCTCCTCACCAATTAAAAAAAAAAAAACAACTTTTTTTTTTTTTTTTTTTTTTTTTTTTTGTGGTACTGGGGATTGAACTCAGGGGCACTTGACCACTGGGTCACATCCCCAGACCTTTTTTTTTGTATTTTATTTAGAGACAGGGTCTCACTGAGTTGCTAAGTGCCTCGCCATTGCTGAGGCTGGCTTTGAACTCGTGATCCTCCTGCCTCAGCCTCCCAAAGTGCTGGGATTACAGGCGTGCACCACCGCGCCCGGCGTTTTTTTTTTTTTTTTTTTTTTTTTTTTAGTTGTAGATGGACACAATACCTTTATTTATTTATCTTTATGTAGTGCTGAGGATCAAACCCAGGGGCTCACACAGGCTAGGCGAGCGCTCTACCACTGAGCCACAACCCAAGGCCCTCTCCTCACAAATTTTAATTACGCAATAATTTTTTTTTTTTTGTACATAACTGCCAGACTCTACTTTTTTTTTTTTTTTTTGTACCAGGGATTGAACTCAGGGGCACTTGACCACTGGGCCACATCCCCAGCCCTTATTTTTGTATTTTATTAGAAGCAGGGTCTCACTGAGTTACTAAGTGCCTCGCCATTGCTGAGGCTGGCTTTGAACTCGCAATCCTCCTCCTCAGCCTCCCAAAGTGTTGGGATTACAGGCGTGCGCCACCGCGCCCGGCCAGACTCTACTTTGATACATGTTAAATTCAGGCTGTTGGGCTGGGGTTGTGGCTCAGCGGCAGAGCGCTCGCCTAGCTCATGCACGGCCCTGGGTTCGATCCTCAGCACCACGTAAAAATAAATGCATTGTTTACAACTAAAAGCAAATAAATATTTTAAAAAAAACTTTTAAACTCAGGCTGTTGTAAGGACTGTGTCCCTGTCACTGTTTTATTCCCCTGCAAGGTAGTAGATGCTTATCCCTGCCATGTGTTGCAATTCTATCCATTTTGGCTACTCCATCTTGAATCATGCTTTTGACACGGGGATCCTGCTTCCTTGCCCATCTTTTGTGGTTTATTGGGGTTTCATGATCCTACTGAAGATTCTTCACAGAGCTTGAGGTGTGTCAGATAGGACTTACCCTCCTGCCCCTTATTTGTCCCCTTCCCTCAGGAGACCAGCCCTCTCACTTCCCTACGCTGCCTGCCAGCTCTGACCATAGCTTCAACTGTGGAGCTGGTGTGGGGGAAGGTTGGGGTGGGTCTGGGTCCTTGAGGCCTCCCCTTTCTCAAGAGCCTCTTTGCTTCCTCCTCCTCTACTATATCCTGTGTCTGGCACCCTCTGCCCTCGGCCAGCCTTCTGACCCTGCTCTGGACCCACACACTCGCAGTGCTAGCAGAGGCAGCCGCCTCCCAGCGCAGCTCATCCCTGGCCTCTAGCAGGCTGAAGGTTGCCCTACAGGTAAAAATGCCAGCCATAGGACAGTAACCCTGGGGGAGGGTCCCTGGGGCCACTTCTGATGTCTTCCCCAGAACCTGGAGATCTGCTTCCATGCTGAGGGCTGCGGCTTGCCACCAGAGGCTCTGCACACGGCCACCTTCCAGGTAGGGACCTTTTGGTGAGCTCTCAGGTAGGAGGTCAGGGTATCTGTCTTTCTGCACTCACCTGTGTCCAGGACCAGCTACTTAATTTGTTGGGCCCAGTGCAAAATGAAAAGGTATGTACCTTATTCAAAAACTATTACCAGGGCTGGGGATGTAGCTTGGTGGTAGAATGCCTGCCTAGCATGTGCAAGGTCCTGGGTTCAATACTTAGCACTGCGGGGGGCGGGAGGGGGGGGCGGGGAGGAAAGACATTTAAGATGGTGACAACAGAGCATTAACCCAGGTGTGGTATCCTTCAAAGCACAGGGCCCAGTGCTCCTGCATTGGATGGGGACATGCCTAAGAAGCCCAATGTCTGTGCCTTTGTCCCAGAGCCTCAGGCATTGCTGAGGGTGCATCCTTGTCCATGGTCCCAAAGCCCCAGGACTTTCCTTTTCCAAGTCATGTCTCAGCCTCAGCTGTGAGCCGGGTGA
This sequence comes from Tamias sibiricus, assembly GCA_025594165.1. Taxonomy (NCBI): domain Eukaryota; kingdom Metazoa; phylum Chordata; class Mammalia; order Rodentia; family Sciuridae; genus Tamias; species Tamias sibiricus. Next base: position 6,250,664 of record CM046660.1, read on the forward strand.
CAGGGCTGACTGTGGTTATGACATTCAGGTGATACTCAGATGTGTCCTTCTAGGCTCTGCAGAGGGACCTGGAACTGCAGGCGGCCTCCAGCCGGGAGCTTATCCAGAAGTACTTCTGCAGTCGCATCCAGCAGCAGGTGAGGCTCCCTTCCCCACCCCCGCCCCTGCCCCACCACAGTTGGGAGTTGGCCCCATCCTGCTTTGCCCAAGTGACCCTGCTTACGCAACCCGCACCCAGGTGGAAACCACCTCTGAGGAGCTGGGCGCCGTCACCGTCAAGGCCTCTTATCGCGCCTCTGAGCAGAAGCTGCAGGTGGAGCTGCTCAGCGCCTCGGGCCTGCGGCCCTTGGACTCCAATGGTGAGTGGCGGCTGGTTATTGGCCACTCTCTGCTTCCTCTATGGCCCTCCCTGCCAGTGTCCCTGGGACCACGGCAGGAGTTCTGGGTGTATTCCCCATGAGGTGCAGGGCTGCTGAGTGGCGTAGCTGCAGGGGGCGACTGGAAGAACCCTGCCAGCACCCTTCCCCTGGGCACTTGCTAGGCTCCAGCGACCCCTTTGTCCAGCTGACCCTGGAACCCAGGCATGAGTTCCCGGAGCTGGCCCCCAGGGAGACCCAGAAACACAAGAAGGACCTTCACCCGCTGTTTGATGAGACCTTTGAATTGTGAGTGGGTCCCTACTCTTCTCCCAGTTCTTCCCCTTGCTTCCCTTCCCTGAACCTCCCTCAAAGGGCCCCTGAGATGACCACATTGGACCTAAGGAAAGGGCACCTGGGACAAGTGTTTCTTCCATTGAGGGGGTCAAATTTGAAGGTTTCCAGGGAAGGGTCCTGACTTCGAGGTCCTTGGGGATCTGCTCTCTGTTGCCTAAGACAGGTGGGCCTGGGGCCACAGGACCCCTGATTTCAAGCATCAGCCCATGGTCAGAGCAGGTGTCATGTCACGCGGCTGAGATGTGCCAGGCAGAGCTGACTTTGTAATGTGCTTGTGCTCAATGAGGGGGTGACCCACAAAATGGAGCAGGGCTGAGGTGATGGTAGTCTTGGGCACAGCCGAGCCTGATTATGTCCTCACCAGCCTGGTGCCTGCTGAGCCATGCCAGAAGGATGGGTCGTGCCTCCTGCTCACGGTGCTGGACCATGACACGCTGGGGGCTGATGACCTGGAAGGGGAGGCCTTCCTGCCACTGCGTGGGGTGCCTGGGCTCACCAGCTCTGAGGAGCCCAGTGAGGCGCCCCAGACCCGCCTGCCTCTCACGTACCCTGCGCCCAACGGTAGGCCTGAGTCCCAGGATAGGGCAGAGTAGGGACGGGGCACCTGGAAAACTCAGGCAGGGGCTCTAGAGAAATGCTTCCTTGGGAGATGGAAGCCTGTGGAATAAGTGCCTGGGCTTGCATTGCTAAGAAGTTGGGCAAATCTCTTGGCTTGAGACCAATGAGATTCAAGCTCCTCTTCTCTCTGGTCACCAATGAGTTTTCTTGGGGAGAGGAAGAAGCCTGGATCTGTGAGTAGAGGGGCACATCCCTGCAAAGAATTCCCCCAGCTTGATAACAGGAATAGTTCACCTTTGTGCACATATTGTGAGCCACTTCTGAGTACTTGATGTACATTAACTCTTTCAATGCCTACAATCCATCAATGAGGCAGGAGTTATCATCAGCTGTGACCAGAAGCCTGAGGCACGAAGCATTAACTAGCTTCAGGGTCTCTTCAGAAAGGCAGTATCACCACTTCAGGCAGATGTGTCAGGTCATGTCTTGGAGTTTGGCTAGTGTGTCAGTCACTGGTTTCCTTTTATCTTGGTGGTGGGTGGGGCATGCTGTGTCCCCCTACAGACCCCAGACACTGCCTCTGGCTTCTCTCCACAGGAGATCCAATCCTGCAGCTGTTGGAGAGCCGGAAGGGTGATCGAGAGGCCCAGGCTTTTGTGAGGTTGAGGAGGCAGCGAGCCAAGCAGGCCTCCCAGCATGCCCCAAGGCCAGGGCAATAGAGGAGGAGTTGGAAAAGGGGCTGGTCCCTGGTGGGGTCTTTGTCACCACAGTTCATCTCCCTAGCCTGGCCTAACATTTGGGGAGCCACAACAACTATAAGGGCCAGACTGCAGCCTCTCTGGACTCTTTCATGACCCACAGTGATGGGGGCATCATTAACAGTATTTATACTCCCTCCCTTCTTTCCTCCAGCCCTGACCTCAGCTTTCTCTGACACAACCCAGCACAGAGGAGCAACTCCTGCCCCTTTTTCCCCTGGAAAAACTGCTCTGGTGGAGCAGGGTCTAGAGCCCTCTGCCTCCTGGCCTTCCTCCTTCAGCTTTGCTGGTGTGTGGGCCCAGACTGTCAGGACCTGGGCTATGAGCAGAGCCTCCCTACCAACGACAAGGCTCCAGCTGCCCCAGTGGAGGGGTGGTGGTGGCCATTATTGGAGAGACCCAAGGACTTTGGCTCTGGAATGAGAGCTGGCAGGTAGCAGGGCTGGCACCAAGGGACAGCAGAAAGGACAATGCAACTGCATCTGCTGAGGGTTCTTCCTTCAGGAGGTACCTGTCACCTAGAAACTTTCTTAGAAAAAATAAAAATTAAAAAATTATCCACAGCCCTCATGGGATATCTGTTGGCATCCAGAGGGTCCCCAAAGACTCAGTCAGGCCAGCTGGCCTCCTCAACCCTCAGGAGACCTTGAGCTGCCCCCAAGCTACAAAGCAGGGAGGAGAGTGTGGGCACAGCTGCTACAGCAGGGGCTGAGGTGGCTGCAATGCATGTACTTTTGACTGTGGGCTTTGACACATCATTTTATCAGGCCCATCACTTATGGTGGTCACTACCCAAGAGAAGTGCACCATGAGGCTGAGTGGCTGCTCTGGACAGCATAAGGGGCAGCTCTGCTGAGGGGAAGGGGACCTTGCACACTGGGAATCCAGTGGTCATTTTAGCTGTGACCCAGATGAAGACCCTGACATCCGAATCAGTACAAGCTGATGGAAGAGCTGGAGCTGGGCAGTTCTGAGGCCATGTGGAGCCACCCGTTTTCTTTTTTTGTGGTGGTAGGGATTGAACCCAGGGCCTTGTGCATGCAAAGCAAGCACTTTACCAACTGAGCTATATCCCCAGCCCCCTCCCTGTTTTCTTTACCCCCAGCACACAGCCTGGTGGGGAGCAGGGCAGGAAGACTCAGCTCCTAGAGCACAGGCCTCTCTGAAGCAGGAGGCAGGGTACTTCCTCTGTGCCTGCTCCCCACTTATGCTTTTATGCAAACATTCCAAAGGGACATCATTGTCTGCTGCTTAGAGAAACAATTAGGAGCTCTATTGCCTTTTGGAAAACATCAACAATAAAGAAACCACTCATAGCCGACGACAGACCTGAAGAGAACAGTCACAGGGCCTAGGAGCTATTAGTATCCAAGGTTAAAGGTCACCTTCATGGTGGTCCCAGCAGGCCTGTGTCACAGGGCACTCAAGCTGTGGAGGACTTTTGGGGCTTGAACCAGCTCTAGGCTTCAGTAGCTGCTTTGCCACTCCTAAAGATGTGGGCAGAAGCCATTCCATGCCTGAGGCAGGAGTCTGCTGCCTCGAAATTTGGAGGCCTGTGTCTGGGGACCCACACCCCCATTTAAGCAAGTACCACTGCAAGTTCATATTTTATTTCCAATAGATTTGCTTTGTTGATTTTTGCATTTTCGTAAAAAAGGAGAAAGTTTTTACTTAATTCATTGAAAGCCCTTTCGTGCTGAGCCCAAGGGGGGCCTGGGCCAGGGCAGACCCTTCGTAACCCTCTTGAGCCCACCCGACACCCAGAGCTGGGAGCAAGGTCACTTCCCTCTGCCCACTCTGCCCTCCCACCCCCGCTGCATCTCTGTACAGAATGACTTTTAAAATCGAAGCTAAGACACAATATACACTGGACAGCACACACACACATGCACACGGGCGTCTGCCTAGAATGGGCAGGACGTCAGCTGCACTCGGAGAGCACCAAGGAATGCATACGGAGCCCCTCTTGCCAGGAGGGCAGGGCCTGCGCCCCCTTGGTCCTCAGGCCGCACTCCTCCCCAACAATTGCCCTGCTAGCTGCCAGAGGGAGGGGGCGAACTGCACAGAGGCCACGGAAAGGGGCCAGGGCAGGAACAGCTGAGGGCAGTGCCAGCCTGGTAGGTGGCCCTGGGGCCAGGAAGGCTGTTCTGGGGAGCCCAAAAGGAAAGAACTGAGGGGGACATAACTGGGCCTTGCCCCTCAAGGGGCTTCAAGGGCCCAGCTTGGAAGGGGGGCTGGCCCTGCAGCTTTGGCCTGCCAGCCCTCGCCATGGTCCCCAGGACTAAATACACATTTGGTAAACCTAGGAGCTTGACTGGCTTCAACCCCCATCACACCCTCAGGCCTCCCTGAGGCCCTCACGTCTGGGAACCAGGTCCGCCTGCCCGGGGGGGCCTGGGGAGACAGGGTGAGCAGGGCCTTCCCTGAAGGCTTCTCCCCTCCTTAGCCCCTTCCAGCTCCCCACCCTTCCCCACTTAGGCCCCAGGAAGAAGTTAAAAATAGTTAGTTCCTACATAAAAAAGACAGAAACAGATTCTCTGCCAAAAGGCCAGTGGGAGAAGAGGGGACTTTGTCTCTGAGCAGAAAGGGTGGGGAGCGGGTAGGGGAGAACTGCAAAATAGTCTTTTATTTTAAAAAGTGCTTGGTAAGTCTGTTTTAAAGTGTGTGTCTATATCTATGTACAGATATACACACAGACACTGCATACGCTGGCCACCACGCATACCTGCACACACACAAATGTATTCATGTACATAATCATATACATATACATACATACATACATACATACATACATATATATATATATATATATATACTTTAAAGAGTTCTAGGTGAGAGATCTGGGCCCGGCAGGGCCAGGCCAGGCCTGCAAGGTCACGACTGGAGGGTATGGGCCCTGCCGGGTTGGCAGACAGGGCATTCACTGCCCTCAGCACAGAGCTCGCACAGCACGGCGTGTTGGCACGGTAGCACCGCCCGAGTCTGCTCCTGACACTTAAGGCATTTCACCGACTGCATGTGGAACACCGCCTGCAGGGAAAGTGAGGTTGTAGTCACAAGCCTGGCCTCTGCCACCAGCCTGGTCCCAAGTCAAGCAAGGAGTTCCCCTGACTCTCGCTTTAGGAGGAGGAAACTGAGGTCCAGAGCTCAACAGTGTGCTCACAGGATGCTGCTAGCAAGCAGGAGCAGGGTAAGAGCTTGGATGCTCAGCTCAGGCTCTGCCCACCACTCAGTGGATCTGGCTGGGGCCAGGGAGCAGGCTGGGGCTACAGCCTCTGTGCCTTAGGGCTTCTCCTGACGGACATTAATGCCTCTCATCTCATTTGATCTTATAGTGACTCTAGGCCCTCCAAGTGAGAAAAATGAGGCCTAGAGAGGACTGTGACATGCCAAGGGCCTGGTTGCTGAAGCCTAGTGCCAGCTCTTTCTACCAGGGCACATGGCTGGTGGGGACCTAGGAATGCAGACAGGAAAGCCCTGACTGCTGGTATGTGGAGAGCTACAAGAGGATGCCACTCAGGGCCCAGGCATATGAATGCAGCTTAGGTCAAGAATACTAGGGAAGCCGGGCGCGGTGGCGCACGCCTGTAATCCCAGCACTTTGGGAGGCTGAGGCAGGAGGATCACGAGTTCAAAGCCAGCCTCAGCAATGGCGAGGCACTTAGCAACTCAGTGAGACCCTGTCTCTAATAAAATACAAAAAAGGGCTGGGGATGTGGCCCAGTGGTCGAGTGCCCCTGAGTTCAATCCCCGGTACCACAAAAAAAAAAAAAAAAAAAGAATACTAGGGAGTGGGCACTGCCGCCCCTGGCTCCCCCGGAGGGCACTCTCTTCCTCACTCCCTCCCAGCAGCTGGCATGCTGGCTTAGTGCTGGGCAGAGACTCTCAGAAGAGTGGCTGTCCCTGGACCAGCTGGACTGGATCAAGGGTCCCAACACTGGCCGAAGCCATGGTATGCACCCAGTGTTCCCTAACCTCCAGGGCTGACCTTGTCCACTTGTTCCAGGTGGGCCCGCAGCTGCTTCTGGAGGGAGTAGAGAGTGGAGAGCGAGAGTGCCTCCAGGTCAGGGAAGGTGGGCAGGGCCTGGGGGTCAGGCCCTGCATGCAGCCGCTCTAGCTCTTCCTGGAGCTTCTTCACCTGCACCTCCAGCGCGTCCCGCTGTTCCCGAGCCAGCTCGCATTCGGCACCTGCTGCACTGGCCCGCTCGCCGGCCTCCTCTGCCTCCTTCTTCCAGGCATCACAAGCCTGTGGGCCCAACACGCAGCGCCTCATCACGATGGCCCCCTGCCCCTGCCCCCCTGCCCCCCCAGAGAGCATCTCTGGGAGCCTGTGTGGGCCACTCTGGCTGTAGGGCCTGCTGGGAAGCTGGGCCTGCTGTCTGGGGAGGGGGCAGGGAGGAGGCTGACGCTGCCTGCAGAGGAGAGAGGTTTCAGGACCTGCAGGAGACCCTCCCTCCACGGGCAGGGCCTATCTCAGAACCTAGAACCCTGGAGCCCTGGGAGTTGGGTCTTCCAGGAAGGAGCAGGTGGCCCTGTGGCTAGATGACACAAACAGCTCCCAGAGGGAGATCTAGGCCTGTAGCACTAGCCACCCCAGTGACCCAACTGGCAGGGCCAGTCCTCCCCAGGGAGAGAGGGCCAACAAAAGTTTCTGTTCTCTTCTTTGGGCCCCAGGTTCCCCCACCCCCATGCCTGCTCTGTGTAGGCTGGACTTAGGCAGGATGCCACCAGGCACTAGGGATGGCAGGTATGTGAGGGGCTAGTACCTGCTTGGCCTGCTTCCAGGACTCTTCCCACTGCTTGATGGTCCCGTTGGCTTCATCTAGCTCTTGCCGAAGCCGGGCCAGTTCAGCAGCCCCTGGCCCTGATAGGAAGGCAGGGGAAGTGCCTGGGGAGAAGCTTCCAGAGGCAAAATGCTCCCAGATGCTGCTGTTCATCCCGTTCAGACCTGCCCCAGGAAGGGGAGGAACATCAGCTGTGGAGTGCTTGGGCCCTGGCCACCTCTGCATGGGAGTTTCTAGGGCTGGTTGGACACTGGGCAGGTGGGTGAGACTCCAGTCATGTCAGGTCAGGGTGTTTTGCAAACACAGGACAGTAGGCTGTGAAGGTACCCTGGGCTGAGTCAAACCTAGACTTCAGTGCTTCCTGCTCCTTAATGGCTCTTCTATGAATCTCAGTGCTTTCATCTGTACCTTGGGTCCCATCACTAGCCTGACCAGGGGCTCAGGTAGTATTACAAGAGAGGGCAGTGTGAAGGCCCCTGCTGGTGACAACTGGTAGTGGTAACATCACTAGAAGTCTAAAGGGCTAGAGCTCAGAGAGCTTTCTTTGTTTATTTTTATGTGGTGCTGAGGATCGAGCCCAGTGCCTCAAGCATGCTAGGAAAGTGCTCTGCCACTGAGCCCCAGCCCCAGGCCCTCATCAGAGAGCTTTCTTGTACTTAATGTGAGGCCTGAGAGGGTCCTGGATGGCAAGATCAGGAAGAAGAGATATGGGAGAAAAGCCACTGGCCAGCACCGCATGTGATAAAAGGGCCGGATCAAGAGAAGCCAGGGAGCCTTGCCCCTTATCCCCTTGTTTTACAAAGGACACTGAGACAGGACATGCTACAAGAATCTCATGAATCTGGGTGTAGTGGTGCACACCTGTAGTCCCAGCTACTTGGGAGGCTGAGGTAGGAGTATCGCAAGTTCAAGATCCTCCTCAAGCCGGGCGCGGTGGCGCACGCCTGTAATCCCAGCACTTTGGGAGGCTGAGGCAGGAGGATCGTGAGTTCAAAGCCAGCCTCAGCAATGGCGAGGCACTTAGCAGCTCAGTGAGACCCTGTCTCTAAATAAAATACAAAAAAGGGCTGGGGATGTGGCCCAGTGGACGAGTGCCCCTGAGTTCAATCCCTGGTACCACAAAAAAAAAAAAAAAAAAAAAAAAAAGATCCTCCTCAGCAACTTAGCGAGATCCTGCCTCAACATAAAAAGAACAAAATGGAGCCAGGTGTGGTGTGGCACATGCCTGTAATCCCAGCAGCTTGGAAGGCTGAAGCAGAAGGGTGGATTTCCAGTTCAAAGCCAGCCTCAGAGCCGGGCACGGTGGCGCACGCCTGTAATCCCAGCACTTGGGAGGCTGAGGCAGGAGGATCGCAAGTTCAAAGCCAGCCTCAGCAATGGTGAGGCACTTAGCAACTCAGTGAGACCCTGTCTCTGATTAAAAATACAAAAAAGGGATGGGGATGTGGCCCAGTGGTCGAGTGCCCCTGAGTTCAATCCCCAGTACCAAAAAAAAAAAAAAAAAAAAAAAAAAAAAAAGCCAGCCTCAGCAATTTAGTGAGGCAGTATAAACTCAGTGAGACCCTGTCTCTAAATAAAATTAAAAAAAAAAAAAAAAAAAAAAGGATGGTGATTTGGCTCAGTGGTTAAGTGCCTTTTGGTTCAATCCCCAGTATAAATAAATAAATGTGCTGGGGTGGTGGTGTTCAGTGGTAGAGCATTTTTGGGTCCAATCCCCAGTACAAAAAAAAAAAAAAAAAAAAAATCATACAAATGGTGAGTGGTGGACCAGGACAAAGTCAGGACTTCTGACACTGATGCCAAAGGTCTGCTCTTCCCAGTAGGCAAAGCTGCCACTCACCCACCCACTCATTCAACTAAAAGTAGGGCAGTAACACCTCCTGCCCTGCTCTTTGGCCCCCAGTGTACCCTTGTCTTCCTGGCAGACTCATCTCCATCTCTGGCTTCCTTTAGCCCACACATAGTACCCTTCCCCACTAATCCAGCCAAGACGTTCCAGAACCAGATTTCAGACATTCTGTCCTCAGAGCAATACAAATGATTGATACAAGAAGATGTATAGCTGGGGATATAGCTCAGTTGGAAGAGTGCTTGCCTCCCATGTATAAGGCCCTGGGTTCAATCCTCAGTACCACAAAAAAAAAAGATGTTTTCCTGTGGAGCCTCTGCAGTATGTACTGTCTGTCCGTGAGCCTGGGGACCTTTGGATGAGTGCACTGACATGACTGGCCCAGCCTGCCCACTCTCAGGTAGGTGGCATTTACTCTGTTGGAGAGGAGCCACTTTCTTAGAGAGGGGTGTACTCGACTGCTCCGTCCACGTGAGGCCCTACTGGGATCCCAATGTCTGTACTTGTACCTCCTGCTCCAGTGCCAGAGGCCACTGGGTTGACTGCTCTGTGTAAGTATGCTCAAGGGCCACCTGGTGAAAAGACAGGTGGGGCCAATAGGCAGGGCTACATCAAGATGCCTCTGCAACATGTGTGAACCAGAAACATGACCCGGTAGTGGACACAATCCACCCCAGAGAACCTCTTCCAAACTGGGAAGATGCTAGGAAAACCCCTGGAATGAGATGAAGTCCTCACAAATGATCAGGATTTTTTTTTTTTTTTTTCTCCTTTTTGTGGTTTTCGGAATGGATCCCAGGGCCTTGTAAATGCTAGGCAAATGTTCTACCCCTGAGTTACAAATTAGAACTTCAAAGGGCTCTCAGTCTGTCTGATGGGAGGTCCTGACCCTCAGAGGAGGGCAGTCCTGGTCAAGGAATAGCTGCTGGGGAAGTGGCTATAGGAGAGGCTGCTGCTGCTCACTGACAGGCACCCAAGCTGGGGATTAAGTGTTTTATGCCCATTACCTTACAAGAGACCAGACCCTGGCCACTAGACCTGGAAGATCTTTGAGGGCTCCAGTGCCCAGTGTTTTAATAATTCTGGGTGAGGCTGGGTAAACAGCCCACTGGGCTAGCTCTGGGGCTCCCTGTGCCTTTGCCTGGAAGAGCACCCTAACTTTGGGGTAGGTCTGTGCTACATTCTCCCTTGGTCGCCTGTGACCCTGGTGTGAATGTCTTCTGGGAGCTCTGGGTGATTAGGAAAAAAATGATTAACTTACTTCTCTGTGACACTGGGGATCAAAGCCAGGCCTCATGAGTGCTAGGCAAGCACCCCACCACTGAGCTGCACCCCTAGTCCTTATTTGTTTTTCACCAGGCAAAACCACACTGAAAGCTAGGCCTTGGCCCTGGTGATTCCAAGACCACTACTATTTGCTGCACTAGCCTGTCCTGGTGCTTCCTTCACAGTCTTTAATCCTGCATTCTTTCATAGCTTAAGACATAAGGCAGAGGCCAAATCACTCGTCCAGGGTCATAGATGTAGGGGTGGTGGAGCCTCCCAGTCTAAAGACTCTGCTCTGGGGCTGGGGTTGTAGCTCAGTGGTATAGTGCTTGCCTAGCATGTGTGAAGCACTAGGAGTTCAATCCTTAGCACCACATAAAAATTAAAAAATAAAATGGAGCCGGGCACAGTGGTGCATGCCTGTAATCCCAGCAGCTCAGGAGGCTGAGACAGGAGGATCAAGAGTTCAATGCCAGCCTCAGCAAAAGCGAGGCACTATGCAACTCAGTGAGACCCTTAAAATACAAAATAGGGCTAGATGTGGCTCAGTGGTCAAGGGCCCCTGAGTTCAATTCCCAATAACCAAAAAAAGGTCTAAAAAAATCAAAACAAAATGAACAGCCCTGCTCTGACCTCTAGCCTAGGTGATGTGCCAAGGAGGGAATGGCCAAAAGCACATTCTAAAAATTCTTGCCCTAGTCCCCTCTTACCTAAAGATCCATGTGATGCTGAGGTCCCCAAAAATGTGTTTTCTGACTGGCTCAGGTGACCCTGGGGCTGCTGTAGAAAATGTGAAGAGAGGCTGACAGGAGGAGAGGGGGACGCAGAATGGAAGGAGGTAGAGCTGCCCAGGGAGCCAGGGATATTCACAGGAGCAGAACTCTGCAGCAAACTGCCACCTATAAGAGGAGCCCCGAAGGGCAGGCTGCGTAAGGGCTGGGCAAGCAATATGGGCCACATTGAGCAGGTGGCCTGGGCTCGCTGGGACCCTGAGGCACCCTCCAGGCCACCCTGCCCACCCAGTGCCCAGTACCGATTGTGATGCTGCTGGGATGGGGCACTGTGCTATTATCGAAAGTCTTCTCCAGGGCAGCCACTCCAAACTCGTTCAGGTCCAGGTCATCCAAGGCAGATTCTAGGGACAGAGAGACCAGGATGTGGGCCTCTCAGGGGCCACAGCCCAGGCTCTAAGCCCTACCTGACACAGACCACCTCATATCCTGCCTTGCAATGTGCCTTTGCTCAGGCTCTCCTGGAACACTGACGCTGGATGCCTTCCCTGTCCAGCCCCAGTGTCCTCCTTTCTGAAGTCTTCTTTGACACTTCAAGGAGGAATCAAGTCCCAATCCAGGGTCCCTGTCTCTGACGGAAATGTCCTGTGATGTTTCAGGACGTGTGTCTCACCCTGAGCTCAGAGGTCTCTGGTGATCAACAAATGCCAACACCCACCACTGAAGTGGCCTGGGAGGGAGGGTGGGGACAGTTTCCCTCCTAGAGGCAGGGAATAGCACATCATCATTTCTGTCTCCCCAGTGTTTGCCATGGGACCTGGCAAAAAGTGGGCACCCATAAATGAGTGGTGCAGGAAAGGAGCACAGATGGATGACTGCTTGCTGCTGGGGATGGAACCCAGGGCCTTGAATATGCTGAGTGGCACCCCAGTCCAGGGGCACTGACACTCTGAGGACAGCTGTGCTTACAGTTCACTTCACAAGTATACCTAGTAAAAGAATCATCAGGGACAGCATGACCCGTGTCTTGGGATGAGCCTATCTCTACCCGCAAGAAAAAGCTCCAAGGACTAAGTCTTGGGCATATACTTGGAACTCATTTTCCCTTCAGCTTAAAGGGCCCCTGACACCACCCAAGCCAGATATCTAAGGTGACCAGTGTGCTGATCTGACCTCACTTCAGAGACCTTCTGTCTCTACAGGCCTAGAACTGGGCTTGCAAACAGATCCAGCTAATTACCTATGACCGACTCTACTGTGTCACTGGTGGGGTAGAAGGGCAGAGCGTTTGCATTCATGCCAGGGGCGCTGCTGGTGCCTGCAGGGCTGGGGGGTGTGGCTGCCAGGCTGGAGGTGATACTGGAAGAGATGCTTGAGGTCAGAGGGCTGCCCACAGGGAGGATGCCCAGCACGTCCTGTAACGAGAGTGAGGAGAGGCAATGGGATGCCCGCATGTGGAGGCAATAGCCAGAGGCTGGGACAGGCCAGTGGGGCACAGGGAAGTGGCTCCTCTCTGTTCTTTGCTGGCCTCCCCAGGCTCAGGCAAGCTGTATCCCCCACCTTGTCAAGAAGCTGGAGGTGGAAGAATGAAGCTGGGAGGCTGCAGGTCCCCAGTGAGGGGGAAGAGTGGGTGCCAGCCTAGCAAGGTTGACACTCCCTTAATACTCCAACTAATGGATGGGTTTGTCTAGGAGGGGAGGGGCTCCAGACCTGAGCCTCATCTTCTCTGGATTTGGGGCTGGGCCCACCTTATTCCTACCCTAGCTTATGGGGACAGTGGTGCTCTCGCTCCCAGCAGCCTGCTAGGGTTCTGGGTCTGTTCCGCCCATGGCAGGTACCAGAAGGGAAGGTGGAGGTTGAGAGTTCTGTACCTGTTTGGGCTGAAGCAGAGGCTGCTCTTGACTCCTGGGCTCTAGTGAATGGGGTTTCAGTTTGGTCTGAGAGAGAAAAGTCAGGGAACAGGGGGTGAATGTGGTGCTAGGGAGCTCCGAGTCCAGGAGTACACCTGACCCTGCTATGACCACTGGGGCAAGTGGTGGTGGCAGATACCTGTTACTTGCCACGCAACCTTCACACCCACCGCCCCAATACACACACTCCTTCCCTTATCCTAAACTGGGAGCTTCCTCTCTCCGCCCAGATAAGCCCAGGTTTCTCTCCAAGTCCAGTCAGAATCCCACCCCTGTCCCACCCTCAGGCCCTGCCATAGCAGGAAAAGGACTGCACCCTGGTGGAATTCCTGCTCCTCTACTGACTGGCCCTGTGGCCCTAGAGAAGCTGCACAGCCTTTGACGCCTTCCTGTCCTTGGCTGGGAATGACATTACTCACTTTTCTTGGTTCTGAAAAGGCTGAGGCCAGAGAATCCTACCTCCCAAAGCATCCTTCCCAGAGTGGCGCCAGGCCTCTCCTCCAAGTTTCTCTCAACTCAGGCAGGAGAAGGCCAAGCTCACTGGGCTTAAGTGTCCTGTCACCCTGCTTATCCCTTACCTGGCATTTGAAAGTTTTCAGGTACTCGGCTCCCACCTGGTCTTCCCTCTCGAAGCCAGGAGCTTTCTTGTAGCTGCCGGGTGCTAGGCCAGCCTCCCCAGGAAAGACGAGACCCTCCAGGTTTGGTGGCTTCCTGCCAGGGCCCGGTGGGGAGCCACACAGGTTGGATGGGCTGCCCAGGCTGCTGCTCCTGCAGAGGAGCTGCATAGGATGGGGGGCTGGTGGGCATGATGCAGGCTGGGGACATGGACCACCCTTCATCCCAACCTTTGGCAAGGGCTCAGTTCCATTTCCATCTGCCAATGGGCAGCAATAAGCACTCAGGAACCCTGAGCCTCATCTGGGACTTGGAGGGAAGGAGTGACAGAAGGCTCTATCCCAGCTCTACCCAGGCTAATCAGCACCCAGGCTGTGCTGCCCCACTTTGACAAGACCCTGGGACAGAAAAGGCAGAACCATTTGTCCAGAGGACAAATACCAGGGTCTCTTCCCAAACACAGGCTGAGGGCTTGGGGTGCATGAGAGGCAGGAACAGCCCCTGGGCAGGCACAGTGCCCACCCACTCCCCAGAACAGGCACGTACAGCGCTGAGGTCGGGGGCATGTGGGCTGGAGGGGCTCACAGGCACCGAGTCTCCAGCAGCAGATGGCATGTACAAGATGGGACCCGGCTGGGTGGGGCTGGACACAGCTGAGGAAGGCTGCAGGTCGTCACTTAGGGGTGGCTCTGTAAAAGAAAGATAGGGGTCAGCAGGATTTTTCTTTTTTTTGGGGGGGGGGGACTGGGGATTAAACTCAGGGGCATTAGGCCACTGGGCCACATCCCCAGCCCTTTTTTTTGGGTATTTTATTAGAGACAGGGTCTCACTGAGTTGCTAAGTGCCTCGCCATTGCTGAGGCTGGCTTTGAACTTATGATCCTCCTGCCTCAGCCTCCCAAGTGCTGGGATTACAGGTGTATGCCACTGCACCCAGCTCATCTACACCTCTTTTTTTTTGGTACCGGGGATTGAACTCAGGGGCACTTGACCACTGGGCCATATCCCCAGCCCTTTTTTTTTTTTTTGTATTTTATTAGAAGCAAGGTCTCACTGAGTTACTAAGTGCCTCGCCATTGCTGAGGCTGGCTTTGAACTCGCGATCCTCCTGCCTCAGCCTCCCAAAGTGCTGGGATTACAGGCGTGCGCCACCGCGCCCGGCTCACCTCTTTTATTTATTTATTTTAAATATTTATTTATTTGCTTTAGTTGCACACAATGCAATGCATTTATGTTTACGTGGTGCTGAGGATCGAACCCGGGCTGCACACGTGCTAGGCAAGCACTCTACTGCTGAGCTACAACCCCAGCCCCCCTTTTTTATTTTTTTAAGACAGGGTCTCAGCCAGGTGAGGTAAACCCAGCACTTGGGAGGCTAAGGCAGGAGGATCACGAGTTCAAAGCCAGCCTTAGCAAAGGCAAGGCACTTAGCAACTCAGTGAGACCCTGTCTCTAATAAAATACAAAAAAGTGCTGGGGATGTGGCCCAGTGGTCAAGTGCCCCTGAGTTCAATCCCTGGTACCAAAAAAAAAAAAAAAAAAAAAAAAAAAGACAGGGTCTCTTTAAGTTGCTCTAACTTGCTAAGTTGCTGAAGCTGTCCTTGAACTTGTGATCCTCCTGCCTCAGCCTCCAGAGCTGCTGGGATTTATGCACCACTGTGCCTGGCATCCTCTTTTTATTTTTTATTTTGAGACAGGGTCTCTAAGTTGTTAAGGCTGGCCTGGAGCTTATGATTCTCCTGCTTCAGCCTCCCAAATAGCATCTGATATGTATTTTAATATCTATAGTACATTTCAGACCAGACCAACCCATTTCAAGTGCTCAGTAGCCACAGATGGCTTGTGGCTGTGTGTGGGACAGCACAGATACATTTTACTCCAGGCTGCCACTCCAGTCTCAAGAGAGAGTAAGGGTTGACAGCCCTGTTAAGAATGAATAGAGCCGGGCGTGGTTGTGCACACCTGTAATCCCAGCACTTGGGAGGCTGAGACAGGAGGATCTCGAGTTCAAAGCCAGCCTCAGCAATGGCGAGGCACTTAGCAACTCAGTGAGACCCTGTCTCTAATAAAATACAAAAAAGGGCTGGGGATGTGGCCCAGTGGTCGAGCGCCCCTGAGTTCAATACCCAGCACCAAAAAAAAAAAAAAAAAAAAGAATGAACAGTTGGGGCTGGGGTTGTAGCTCAGTGATGGAGTGCTTATCATACACTTATGAGGCACTAGGTTCGATCCGTAGCAACACATGAAAATAAATAAATAAAGATATTGTGTCCATCTACAACTAAAAGAAAAAAAAGAGTGAAGAATAAACCAAGGGCCTTGGGAGGGAGAAGCATATTTGGAGTGCAGAGATGGTCCCCAGCTCTGGGCTGGGAGACCACGTAATTGAGATACCACAGAGAGGGGCTGGGGATATATAAGTCAGTGGTAGAGTGCCTGCTGAGCATGCACAGAGACCCTGGGTTCCATCCCCAGTACTTAAAAAAAAAAAAAAAAGAGCTGAGCCGGGCGCGGTGGCGCACACCTGTAATCCCAGCACTTTGAAGCAGGAGGATCGCGAGTTCAAAGTCAGCCTCAGCAATGGCTGAGGTATTAACAACTCAGTGAGACCCTGTCTGCCCCGGAGTTCTGATTAAAAACACAAAAAACTTGGGGGCTGGGGATGTGTCCCAGTGGTCTAGTGTCCCTGAATTCAATCCCTGGTACAAATAAATAAGTAAATTAATAAATAAGTGAGTGAGTGAGTGAGTGCAGATATACCTCAGTGGTAAAGTACCTCTGGGTTCAATTCCCAGTTAGAAAAAAAAAAAGAGTGGGGTATGGTGATATAGCTCACTGATAGAGTACCCTGGGGTTTAACACTGCCAATAAATAAATAAATAAAATAAATAGGGGCTGGAGTTGTGGCTCAGTAGCAGAGTAGCAGAGTGTTTGCTTTGCACATGTGAGGCACTGGGTTCGATCCTCAGCACCACATAAAAATAAACAAAATAAAGATACTGTGTCCATCTATAACTAAAAAATAATTTAAAAAAATAAGGGGGCTGGGGTTGTGGTTCAATGGTACAGCACTCGCCTAGCATGTGCGAGGCCCTAGGTTCGATCCTCAGCACCACATAAAAATAAATAAAGGTAATGTGTCCAACTACGACTAAAAAAAAAAAAAAAAAAAAAATAAATAAAATAAAAATCAGACATCCAAGACTTAGTACAAAAAAAATGTATTTTTTCTTTATTGAACCCACTGGGGTGGGTGCTTTACCAATGAGGTACATCCAAACCCTTTTTATTTTTTATATTTATTTTTTTTCTGGTACTGGGGATTGAATTCAGGGGCACTTGACCACTGGGCAACATCCCCAGCGCTCCCCCCCCCCCCCTTTTTTTGTATTTTATTAGAGACAGGGTCTCACTGAGTTGCTAAGTGCCTCGCCATTGCTGAGGCTGGCTTTGAACTCGTGATCCTCCTGCCTCAGCCTCCCAAGTGCTGGGATTACAGGCGTGCGCCACCGCGCCCGGCTCCCAACCCTTTTTAATTTTTATTTTAAGACAGGGTCCTGCTAAGTTGCTGAGGCTGGCCTCAAATTTATAATTCTCCTGTCTCAGCCTCCAGAGTGGCTGGGAGTACACATGTATACCAGCACACTTGGCAAATAAGTAAAATATCTTTTTTTTTTTAATTTTGTTTTATGTTGATGAGCCTTTTTAAATTTTTTTTAAATATTTATTTATTTGCTTTAGTTGTATACAATGTGTTTTTAGTTTTACGTGGTGCTGAGAATCGAACCCGGGCCGCGCACGTGCCAGGCGAGCGCTCTACCGCTGAGCCACAATCTCAGCCCAGTAAAATATCTTGATTCATTTTTTATATTGATTACCTATTAAAATGGCAACATTTTGTGTCAGGCTACCTAAAAATGTTAAAATTAATTTAACCTGTTTCCTTTGCTTATCTTATTATGTTACTCAGAACTTTAAAATGACATACAGGGGGCTGGGGTTGTGGCTCAGTGGTAGAACACTCGCCTAGCATGTGCGCGGCCTGGGTTTGATCCTCAGCACTACGTAAAAATAAACGCATTATGTACAACTAAAAGCAAATAAAATAAATATTTAAAAAATGACATACAGGGCCACATTATATTTAAATTGGATAGCTTTGTTCTACAGGAGTGAACAGGGCTCAGTAGAAAAGAGCTCCATGCTCCATTAGTGATGTCTATCATGGGTGACACATGGTGGCTGGTGAAATTTGCCAACTTGGATACAGGAAAAATAATGCCTTAATTTTCCTGGGGACTACTAGTACCAACCAAGGAGATGGTTCCTGTAGTCTCTGTCTCATGACCTTGGAAGTTCCAGGCTTTAAGGCCATTTCCAGAAGGGCAAGGGAGTGGGACTTTTAGTGGGAACAAGGCCTGCAGCTGGCAGACAAGGACTCCTGTGCATGGCCTGCTGCCAGGTGCTATTCCCTTGCCTGAGCAGAGGTTTAGGGGAGGGGAGGAAGGAGCCGGTACTGCCCAGGGCAATGAGAACAGCATACGTTCTACGTGGGCAAAGGCGCAAAAAGGTCCTCGGGGACAGCTGCCCGACTGCTGCATGTCATTGCACTTGGTGGATTTGTAGATCTGGAAGAGGCAAAGCAGAGCAGAGACCAGTCAGACTCAGCTAAGAGTAACAGGCAGGCTCCCCCTCCTTAGCAGGGTGGACTAGCTTGGGCCTCTCTTACCACCCCGCCCCTTCCACTGCACTTCCCTAAGTCTCTCCCTACCAACCTCTTACTCAAACTCCTAAGGCAGCCCTCTGTCACCCCCACTGCCACCAATGTCCTACTTTCTAGGATCCCAGGTCCATCCAGCCTCATGAAGGCACTGGCTCCACTCCAGACCTGGACCAGGGCTATGATTCTAAGTGTGCCTCCTAGACTTCAAGTGAGCCAAGACCTGAAGCAGCACACAGCCACTCCCAATGTGCCCTCTGCCCCGGCACCCTGGGTTGTAGTCTGCACTGGCTCTAACTTCCCATTCTGCTGTTTACAGCAACATGAGGTCATCTGTCTCTGTGTCTCTCTTTCAAGGTGTCCTGGCTTCCATGAACCCAAGGGCAGGGACAGCATGTTCCTCTTTATTGCACAAGACACAGGAACACTGACAAGGCCCAGGTGGGCAGGGGAACTATTGTCACGGAAGTTGCTGTCTTCTATGCTCTGACCTGGGACAAGACAGCTAGAAGGGGCTTTTTTATTTTTTAAATCTTTGTGTCACTGGATTATAATCACAATGAGTGGCACAAAGCCCAGAATGGCCAGGCCACCATACTTAGCCCTATCCTGTCAAGCAGCCTGGGGAACAAACTGAAGTAGAAGTCTGTAACGGGAGCATGGGCTCAGAACAAGAGAAGCAACATGCCCAGGAGTCAGGCTTTTGCAGGCTCTGCCTGAGGATCCCTCTTTCAAGTTGGTACCAGCAGCTGCCCTCACCCTCTTTTGTCTCTCTCCTGGCTTCTGAAGGGATAGGCTGACAACCCATGGCCCCTCAAAGGACTTCAGACCCCAACCTAAGGACACACCTCCGGGTGGAACTGCTGCTCTGTGCGGTGTGTGGCAATACTGGCAGGCATCTCCATTCTCACACTTGCCGGGATCTCCCCACTCATCGCCGTGTTTGACATTTGGACAAGGAGATGACCTGGTCCAACAAAGGAAGGGTCAGATGGAGGAAAAAGAGGATGAGATCAGGGCCCAGAAGGTGCCATTTGGATACCTGCTCTGGGCCCCTCTCTGGTATCCCTGCCTTACAGGGGCAGGTGCAGAAATGGAAAAGACCAACTGCAGAGTGAAGGCCTCACTAGTGCCAACAGCCAGGCTGATCCTCTGGCTGCATCACCAAGGAGGGCCCTGTTTTGCTCCCCTTGGCAAGGAGCTGAGCCCACACCAGCCTGAGAGAAGTAGGCCACAGCCATGACCACACTTCCCACACTGTGGCCTGGCCCTGCTCTAGCTCACACCCTGTAGGCCCAGAAATGGATGGGTCTCAGACTGATCAGGGTTTTTGTTCATGCAAGAGCTGGACTAGACTCCCACCATTTAGCCATTCATATTAGTCCCTCCCCTAAATCTGAGCCCTATGACCCTGTAATCCCCAGGACTGGCCTCCCCGTCTTCCTGAGAGCCACAGTGGTAGCAGCCTCAGCCATGATCCCTTCCCTGCCACTCCTCCCTCCCGTGGCTGGCCTCCTGGGGCCAAAGGACCTGTATTTGTGCTTCCGGGGGCTCCGCCGCCGGTCCTTGCTGTTGTGGTAGTAGGGACAGGCATAGCCCTGGCGGCACAGCCGCGGGGGCTTCTTGCACGGCTCCGTCTTATAGTTCCCCAGCACATAAGCGGTCTCTGCACAGGGGGCCAGAGGGCAGGGGTCAGGGAGTGGAGCTGGAACACCCAAGAACAGGAGGAGTCGAGTGTAGGGAAGGCAAGGAGAAGCCACTGGGAAAGGGTACTGGAGCTGAGGTTCCCATAACAGGCATGAACAGGCACCTCCTTACAGGCCATGGGCACGCTAAAGAGGTCAAAGCCAAGGCTGAGAGTCCAGTTAAGCAGGACATTACTCCTCACTGGAGACACTCACAACTCACAGGGCTTAAAGGGCTCCCCATGAGAGTGGAGAACACATGCACGTGTACTTACATACGTGCATGAAAGCCTGAAGTATCTTGGGAACACGGTGTATCTGGGAAAGTCCCTACAAGTGCCTTTTGAATCGCAGGCATGAGGGATGAGAGGGCAGAGTGGTTCCCAGAAGAGGTGGTGGCTTTGATTGGAGAAGGTGGTAGGTAACTGTGAGTTGAGCTCTTAGGGAAGCTATGGGCAGCGAAGGGGAGGGGGAAGAAGCCTGGCTAAAGGGAGCATGGCCACTTGTGTGGCGCCTATACCTTGCCACCGAGGCTCCTCACTGAGGATTTTTTCTATCATTGCGTGGCTAGCAGCCCCAGAAGACTGGCCTTCTATGCTGCCCTCTACTGTGGTCTGGCCATTCTGCAAAGCCTCCATGGCCTGGAGCTCCCTGGAAAAGGAAAGGAGAGGGTGGGGAAGAGGCATGAGAGCAGGAAACAGTACCATCCATTCTTTACAGTCACACCCAGTAGCCACCAGACCCCAGACCCCAGCCCAGTACCTAGCCCACCTGATGTCATAGACAGGGGAGCGGAGGTCATGGGGCCCGTGGGCAAAAGCACAGTGCAGGCCGTTCTTGGTGCAGTTGCCTTTTGAGTCAGTCTCGTGAATGCAGATTCCAGTTTTGTAGTAACGGAGGTGGTACCTGCGCTCAGTGTCTCCTGTGGTCCTGTGCAGGAATGGGCACCTGGAACACAATAGTGGAAGTCGCTCAGCTTTGCCCCTTGCAGCCCGGGCTGCTTTCCTCAGCCCTACCCTTCCACCATTGAAGGGTTGTCCCATGACCCAGAGGGGCAGTGACAATGGATCAAGGAGAAAGGTAGTGATGAGCTCTCTTGCTACCATGGCTCCACCACTTGAGTGCTGGGGCCTGGAGGGTCCAATGGACCTGGTATTCCTAAGCTGCCTGCAGAGGTGCTCCAGGGGAGGTACTTCTGTGTGGGACAGATGCCTGGAGAACAAACACTGCCCAGCCTTGGGGATCTCAGAGAGATGTTCAATCCTTGAGACAGCCCCTCACACCCTGAGTGCTTCCATAGGCCCAGGAGAGAGTGAGCAAGCCTCCGAGCTTTGTGAGAGAGAAGGAATGATGCAGGGATGGCATGGCAAGCTTGCACCCCTTTGGTGTCTCCCATCAGTCTCTGGCAAGTTGAGACAAGACAAAGCAGGGCCAGTGAATATTCCCTTTGGGGACATATTTGTCTTTAGTAGTGTCTATATTTGTCATTAGTAATGTCTTCCTTTTTTTTAATAAGAGGGATCAAACCCAAGGGTGCTCTACCAATGAACTACATCTCCAGGGTCTCACTAAGTTGCTGAGACTGGCCTCAAACTTGTGATCCTCCTGTTTCAGCCTCCTGAGTGGTTGGGAGTATAATCATGAGCCACCATGCCTGGCTAGCAGTGCACTGTTCCTTTAGAGAGATATGTAGAATGTTTAAGGTAAACAAATTAGGGAACTGGAGGCTCTCTCTAAACTGCCAGCCCTGGTGAGAACTGCATAAGATGTAGTGGGTGGTGGAGGGATAGGGGGAAGATCCATGAAGTCTGCAGGAGAGGATCAAAGAAGACCCTGGGAGCCACCTGGATTCAAATGTGGTCCCTTTGGCCTAATGGAAGCTACTTTGGGTTTCCATAAAGTAGAAAAAGAAGAACAGAAAGCGCCCCTTCCCCTACACTCTCAGGATGGCAGAGTCTGAGCCCAGGTTTAGGATACAAGAAGGCAGGCTGGGTGCACACAGTTCTTCCCAAAGCAGCCTCTGGTTGGCTTTACAGAATCTGCCTGGCCTAGTCTTAGGGCAGCTGACTGATGAGACCTGGAGCTCCTTTGAGGGCAGGCTGGGCACTCACTCGTCGCCCTCTGGACAGAGGCCTGTTGCCTCGTCGTACTTGGTGCAGTAGACGTCAGGACTATAGTTGAAGGTGCCGTCGCGACGGCGAATGGAACGGCGGCGCCGCTGGTTCACGAAGTGCCAGTGGAAACAGGTGTAGGGCCGATGCTGTGTACATTTGTGTTGCACAAAGAGTGGGCACTGCTCCGTACGGAACTCCTTCAGGTACCTGTAGAGAGAGACTGTGTGGAACAGGCCGGAAGCAAAGAGTGCTTCCCAACAAGAAGTCGGCCGAGTCTCCCGAGGGCCCTGCTCTGGGGTACCAGTTCCATTTGCACACACCAGAAGAGGCCCAAGGCTGAGGATGGACCTCAGCATTTGGATCTGTTCCAACATCCAGGTCCCAAGTCAGCCTGAAAAGCAGGAACCATAGGCCACAGGGCCCTTGGCAGTCAGTTGTCTGTTGTAGTGGCTGGCTGTGATCCTAAGCAGCAGCTTGGGAGCCCTCCCCTAGGTCTCCCAGGTCGAGCCACCAGTCATAGGAAAGGGCTACACACAAGAACTAGGGCAGCCTCTCCCACACTTCTTGCAGGTCCCTGCTGCCCACGTCCATTTCCCAATTCCTGGAAGCCTCCCCTGTTCCACCAGCAGGGCTGGTGTTAGGCACTAAGGGGAAGAATCTGCAGAAAAGCACATAGGAAGAGGCAGCTCTGGAACTGAAAGCCCAGGTCAGAAGGTGTCCCTCTGGACTACTGATTACTGTCCCAGAGATATTTGCTGGCACTGGCTGGGCAGGTGTTTGGAAAAAAGCTCACAATGGCATTCTGAAGAGACCCTCCCTTTCAGTCTGGCCTGTCCCTAGTAGTCTCACAAAGAGGACCTGTAGCAGCTGAGGTCATACACATCCTTTGGATTTATGGGCTGTCTGTCCATCTGGCGTCCTCACACCTCATATAATTATCTTCTCTGCCCAATGTATAAGACACCACCAAACCTCTCCCACCACCCACCCAGTGGAGGGCCCCAGACCCACTTTACCCCCTTACAGAACATACTGTCCATCTGTTTTCTGGTTCACTACCTATATCCAGGTTGGGTTTCTCTTAGGCTGGGGGCCTTATGAGGGGGTGATGAGTACAGTTCCTGTTATTTATTCTCTGAAGTCTAACAGGCCCCAAATGGCTTGAGAGAGGGAATTTGGTGTCAGTGAGGAAGATGGTTGCAGAAGGCTCAGACTCTTGCCCAGATCCTTGGGGCCTTACTATTCTGTCCAGAAGGAAGGGAAGGCTGGGCAGGTCTAGGACTGGGACTAATCAGATACATTTTCTGTGCTGGGCACCATGGCATGCACCTATAACAATCCAGTGACTCCAGTGGCTGAGGCAGGAGGATCACAAGTTTGAGGCCAGCCTCAGCAATTTAGCAAGACCCTGTCTCAAAACAAAAAATAAGAACTGAAGATGGGGCTGGAGGTGTAGCTCAGTGGTAGAGCACTTTCCTAGCACGTATGAGGTACTGGGTTTGATCCCCAACACTTACATATAAATAAAACAAAGGTCCATCAACAACTAGAATAATTAGAAAAGAACTGAGGATGTAGTTCAGTAGTAAAGAGCACCTAGGTTCCATCTCTAATACAGAAAAAAAAAAAAAAAAAAAAAAAAAAGACACCCTCACCCCATGTGAGACAAATGCTCCACTGAGCTACCCTAGTTCAATAGGTTTTCTTTAAGATTAATTCCCCAGCTTTGAAGTGTGAAGTGTCTTGTCTGTGTCAGGGGCAGGCAGAGGGGTTTAATGCGCCTAAGGAGCACAAATTGGGGGGTAAGGGATAGTAAAGCCTCCAAAGACCTGCCATTCATTCAGCACATATTTACTGGGCACCTCCTGGGTGTAGGCACAATGGTAAGCAATGAGGACGATAAGGAGCAGGCCCTTGTCCTTTAGAAAGCTCACATTTTTATGGAGCATGCACATAAGTAACAGGTGAAGCCAATCAAGTGTGGAAAGGGTTATAAAGGACGTTTGTTTAGGGTGCTTTGGGAACTCAAAAGGAGGATTCTCCACCCTGGCTGCAATGGAAGGAGTAAGGAAAAGAGCAGTGCTAGTGGATAAAGAATTCAAGAAAGGTGTTTTAGGCAAAGGAAACAGTATGAGCTCAGAAACAAGACTGACTGCTTTCAAAAGCTCCAAGTTGCTCTGTAGAATGTGAGTGGAAAAGGAAAAAAAGATCTGAACTGAAGACATAGATCAGTGGTAGAGTGGTTTGCCTAACAAATGTAAGGCCCTGCCCTGGGTATGATTACTGGCAACACACACACACAGCACAAAGGGTGGGTGGGGGGGGGGGGGGTTGGGGGGGATCCATTGCTTATCTGAAATTCCAATCCAGCTGCAGTCTGGGTTTTTTTGTTCTTGATTTTGAGACAGGGTCTTGCTATATTGCTCAGGCTGGCCTTAAACTCCTAGGACTCAAGCAATCCTCCTACCTCAGCCTCCCAAGAAGCTGGAACTACAAGAGCACACCACCTTGTCTGGCTAACTTTCTATATTTTTACTTATTGTATCTGGTAAAGCCAATCTGCTTAGTGTCGGGCATCTGTCAAAGAACAGGACAAGGAAAGAATCTAAGATGTGGTCCCTGATGAGGCTGGGGTTGTACTCAGTGGTGGAGCACTTGCCTAGCATGTGTGAAGCACTGGGTTCAATCCTCAACACCATCCAAAAATAAATAAATAAACACTGGGTGCTGTGGCGAACGCATGTAATTCCAGTGGCTCCAGAGGCTGAGACAGGAGGATTTTGAGTTCAAACCCAGCCTCAGCAATGGTGAAGCACTAGGCAACTCAGTGAGACCTTGTCTCTAAATAAAATACAAAATAGGGCTGGGGATGTGGCTCAGTGGTTGAGTGCCCCCGAGTTCAATCCCTGGTACCCAAAAATAAATAAACAAAAAAACCAAACAAATAAAATAAAGGGGCTGTGTCCATCTACAACAAAAAAATATTAAAGAAGAGGTCACTAAGGGCAACAGTGACACGTGGGGAGCCTGCTTACTGGTGGCATAGTTGTGCCACATGCAGACAGGCTCCACAAGACTTTGTCAGGAATACCAGAGATAAAGACAGAGACTGAGGCAACAGATTACCTCATCTTAAGCCTCTTTATTTCCATTCCCACTACCACTGTCCCAGGTCAGTACCTTTTAAAAAACTGGTCTCCTGGTCTCTGGTCTCCCTTGTCCAGTGTGCACTGCATAGTGCTCATTATTCTTCCTAGAGCACAAATTTAATTCTATCATTAAAGCCTTCAGCCCCCTCCAGGATCCACTGAACACACACCACCTATTTAGCCTGAAGTTCCAGGCCCTACACATCCAGCTCAATGCACTTTTCCAGCATTATCTCCTTTGATTCCTCACAACCATGCCAGCATGTACAGAACCCTTGGTGTCTTGTGAGCAGACCTTTCACTTTCCTGCCTTTGCTCATGTTCCCTTCATTTCCTGTAGGAACTATTCAAGGCTGAATTTCATAGTCATGTATCTTCTGATGCTACCACCTCTGTGATGCCCTCCAGGACTTCCACCTAACTCCTTATCTCCAGCTAACAGCTATCATTCTTTGAAGTTTTCACAGCACTTTTTCTTTTCTCCTTCTTTTCTTTTTATTTTTTATTTACAGACAGGGTCTTGCTAAGTTACCGAGGCTGTCCTCAAACTTGCAATTCTCCTGCCTCATCTTCACAATTACAGGCATGGGCCACCACGCCAGCTTCTTCAGACATTCTCATGGCCTCAATCCTGTTGTGCATGTTAATTTTTTTAAAAGCATTTATTTATTTACTTTAGTTGTATACAATGCAATGCATTTTTTATGTTTATGTGGTGCTGAGGATCGAATCTGGGCCACGCACATGCGAGGCAAGCGCTCTGCCGCTGAGCCAGAACCCCAGCCCTGTTATGCATATTAATAATGTAAACATTTTTCTTTGCAGGCTAAGTATCCCTCATTTGAAATACTTGAAACCAAAAACATTTTAAATTTTTTGAATTTTGGAATACCTGTATATATTACATAATGAGCTACTGAGGGGTGGAAGCCAAATCTGAACACAAAATTTAGGTTTCACATACACCTTGAGATGTACATAAGCTGAAGCAATTTTATAGAATATTTTCTGTGTCCCTGCATTTTGACTGTAGCCCACTATGTGAGGTTAGGCGTGAACTTTTCCACTTGTGATGTGGGGTGCTCAATGCTCAAAAAAACTTTACCAGGGGCTGGAGTTGTGGCTCAGCAGTAGAGTGGTCACCTAGCATATGCGCGGCCCAAGTTCGATTCTAAGCACCACATAAAAATAAAGGCATTGTATACAACTAAAAGTAAATAAATAAATATTAAAAAAAAAACTTTACTACTAGATTTTATATTCTTTAACAGTATAAACCTACTCTAGTGCCTTTTTTTTTTTTTTTTTAAAATTTATTTTATTTACTTTATAAACCATTTATGTTTACTCTAGTGCCTTTAATAAGACAGGGTAAAAAAAGTTTGCTGAATGAATGTATCAAGGAATAAAGTCTCAAAGTCACATCAACAGGGTTATAATGCCACCTTTAGGCAGAGCATTGGAGGAAGAACCTAGCCCTATACTGTTGTGAAAAGCACTACTGTACAGGCAACTAATAATTTATCAGACAGGGATGACTATCCTGCAGAACAGGCCCTCATAATTGAGAAGGGGTACCCAGGCAGGCAAAAAAGCCCACTTTCAATCAATTACAATTGGGTGGAAGAAAATTCTAACCTTTTGTTTAAGTCACTAATGAAAATGTACCATTCACTACCTAGGAACCAAAACGTTTGCCTAAAATTTCCCTTTCTTGGGCTGGGGGCTTCATATTATGCACAAAGCCTGGGTTCAATCCAAAACAGAGTTGCAAAAAAAGAAAGAACTAAAAAAAAAAAAAAAAAAAAAGTCCCTTTCTCCCTCTCCCACCTCATGCTAACAGGAAAGCAGTTCCCCAAACTAGGGGGGAGAAATTTAGATATCATTCTTTTCTATTTTTAGGATTAGCAAATTAAATATATTTAAACTGGAATTTCAGATAAAATTACTATTTCTCCAGTATGAATACATCCCACATATTGCATAAGACATAGTAAAGAAATGATCCGGGCTGAGGATATAGCTCAGAGGTAGCATGCTTGCCTAGCATGTGTAAGAAAAAAACTACTATGTGTATATAAATTTAAAGGCAAGGGGATGGGGAGCCCTGCATGGCGGCGTAAGTAATCTCAGTTGACACAGGAAGATGGCAAATTTGAGACCAGCATGGACAACAGAGAGAGAGACCCTGTCTCAAAATAAGAAAAATGGGTTGGGGATGTGATAGAATGCTTGGCTAGCCAGAATGTGGTCCTGGGGGCTGGGGTTGTGGCTCAGTGGTAGAGCGCTTGCCTGGCACGTGCACAGCCTGGGTTCAATCCTCAGCACCAGATAAAAATAAACGCATTATGTAAAACTAAAAGCAAATACATAAACATTAAAAAAAAAAAATGTGATCCTAAGTTCAATTTCCAGTATCCCCCCCACCAAAAAAAAAAAGTCATGGGGAGAAAGTAGATAATTTTTTTTTTTAAATCTATACATAGTTCTCCATTTCTTGTAGAATAGTGTTTATTATGTTCTCAGGCTAAGCTCTCCCTCTGCTGTTGCTTCAGACACCCTACAGAAGGCATCAACAAACCTTAACATCAAGGATCAAATAGTAAATATTTTAACAATTGACTACTATCTCTTTTTAATACACATCTACTAATAAGAATGGATTTCTTGGGTTGAGGTTGTGGCTCAGTGGTGGAGCACTTGCCTAGCATGTGTGAGGCCCTGGGTTCAATCCTCAGCACCACATAAAAATAAATAAAATAAAAATTAAAAAAAGAATGGATTTCTTCTTTTTTGGGGGATGACATTTTGCCAAGTTGGAGATCCTTTTCACCAAAATTGTTCACAAATGTCACACATCCTCATGAGATTTGATGTATTTCCTCTTTGAAAATGTCTTTTCACAAAGTCGGGCGTGATGGGGCATACTGGTAATCTCAGAGACTCAGGAGGCTTAGGAAGGAGGATCACAAGTTTGACGCCAGCCTCAGCAACTTAGTGAGACCCTGTCACAAAATAAAAAATAAAAAGGGCTGGGTATGTGGCTCAGTGGTTAAGCACCCATGGATTCCCTGGTACAAAAAAAAAAAAAAAAAAAAAAAAAAAAAAAAAAGTCTTTTCACTTTTTTTTTTTTTTTTTTGGTACCGGGAATTGAACTCAGGGGCACTCGACCACTGGGCCACATACCCAGCCCTTTTTTGTATTTTATTAGAGACAGGGTCTCACTGAGTTGTTAACTGCCTCGCCATTGCTGAGGCTGGCTTTGAACTCGCGATCCTCCTGCTTCAGCCTCCCAAGTGCTGGGATTACAGGCGTGTGCCACCGCACCCGGCTCTTTTCACTGTTAAATGTTGTTATCAGTCAGTCTACAAGCATGTGATGTTGAGTATATTCCTCTCTTAAATGAATTTATAGAATTTTATTAGTTGCTATTTCTCCTTTAATCACATGCAGTTGAAGGTTTGGTGTAAACTCTTCAGCTGAACAGGTAAATGGATTTGAAATAGGGAAATTTCCTCTGTACTCACATCAAGATGCACAATCACTGCTAGTGCTGTAGTTTGTGCTTGGAAAATGCACTCATGGTAAATGAATAGGAATGGAGACCCTTTGCCTTTGCTTTCATTTTTTTTTTTTTTTTAAGTTGTAGATGGACACAGCATGACCTTATTTGTTTAGCTTTTTTTTTTTTTAATGTGGTGCTCAGGATCGAACCCAGTGCCTCACACATGCTAGGCAAGCACTCTGCCATTGAGCTACAGCCCCAGCCCTGCTTTCATTTTTTTAAAATTAATTTATTTATTTAGTTATACACAATGTCTTTATTTTTATGTGGTGCTGAGGATGGAACCTGGGCTGCGCACGTGCTAGGTGAGCGCTCTACCGCTGAGCCACAACCCTAGTCCCCCTGCTTTCATTCTTAACAGCACAGAAAGGGTATAAAGCAGCTTGACAAGATATAATGATTCAAGTACTGTTGTCAAAATGACTTTACTGAAACATAAGGTTTGCCATATGTGCTGTTTTAACCTTGTAATTTTAATATTTATTAAGAAATATTATCAAGACTGCAGTATAAGGTAATTTCCAAAGCTACTCAGTAATAGTAGCTGAGAGCAATCAGCCCCGAGTGTAAAAATTGCAAGAGAACTTTACTACTGATAAACCATCAAATTGTTGTGTGCTAGAGCATATGAGAATATTCAGCTTCTAAGAAAAATTCGTGGAATTGATGATGGTTAAGTCCTTAGAGCAAGTGAAATTTATCACAGATGCTCACAACCTAACAATGTAACACATTCATATATTTTATGCAGAGTACCTACTGACTGATCATAAGATGAAGCAGCAGCAGGGCATGGTGGTGCACACCTGTAATCCCAGCAGCTTGGGAGGCTGAGGCAGGAGGATCACAAGTTCAAAGCCAGCCTCAGTAGATTAGTGAGGCATTTAGCAATTCAGCAAGACCCTGTCTTTAAATAAAATATAAAAATGGAGGACTGGGGCTATGGCTCAGCGGTAGAGTGCTTGTCTCGAATGTGTGAGGCCCTGGGTTGGATCCTCAGCACCACATAAATAAAAAATAAAGGTATTATGTCTATATGTCTACCTACAAATAAAAGGGTGTGGCTCAGTGGTTAAAGGTCCCTGGGTTCAATCCTTGGTACAAAAAAAAAAGGTTTCTCAAGATGAATATTGATTGATATGTTTGTTTGTTTATACTGGGGATTGAACCCAGGGGTGCTTAACCACTGAGCCACATCCCCAGTCCCTTCTCTATTCTTTGTTTTGAGACAGGGTCTCGCTAAGTTGCTTAGGGCTAAGTTTCTGAGACTGGCTTTGAACTATTCTCCTGCCTTGGCCTCCAAAGTTGCTGGGATTATAGGCATGCACCACTGCACCTAGCTAGGCACCACAGGTTTTTATTTTATTTTATTTTTTTTGGTGCTGGGGATTGAACTCAGAACCTTGTGCATGTGAGGCAAGCACTCTACCAACTGAGCTATATCCCGAGCCCCACCATAGGTTTTAACATCTGATATTACCATAAGATTGTCCAACTACACCTTTTTGTGCTCCTCACATTCTTAACCATCAGTTGTAAAAGATATTAGCAGATTACAATTTGGGTTGTATTGAACTACAGCTCCTTAACTTTTTCAAAAAATATCCTCATCTGTAGTTGTTCCAAGCTATTCACCGAGGCAAATTCTTCTGTCACTTCCAACCTGGCAATAATTCCATGAATAAACAAAAGCTAGGCAGTAATAGTAATATCTGTTGATTCAAGAGCCAAGAAACACCAAATGAAATCATTACCTTTTTTTTTTTTGTTTTCTTGCAGTGTTGGGAACCAAACCCAAGACCTTGAGCATTCTGGAGAGCTCTACCTCTGAGCCTCATTTGCCTAGTTTTTTCTTTCTTTTTAAGCAGTACTGGGAATTAAACCCAGGGGCCCTTTACCATTGGGCTATACCCCCATACGACAGCGTCTCACCAAGTTCAGGCTGGCCTCAAACTCCCGATACTCCTGCCTCAGTCCCCTGAGTAGCTGGGACTATAGGGGTGCACCACTGTATCCAGTTTTCCTCCTTCTTTTAAATACTGACATATAGTTAAAAGAATATCCTCATCCAATATCCAACATCGTCATCATTTTTTAAATAATTTTTAGTTGTAAATAGATCTTTTATTTTATTTATTTATATGCGGTGCTGAGGATCAAACCCAGGGCCTCACACAAGCCAGACAAGTGCTCTACCACTAAGCCACAACTCCAGCCTCACATCCTCATCATTTTGAAAAGCTGTTTTTGCTGAAAGGCTAAAACTCATAAACAAGTTTGCTTTCTCTAGACACTTCTTCAGCTGCCTTGCTCAGGCACAATTAATTAACTCAATATCAGTAACGGCTTTCCTTGCTCAGCTAACAAATGAGCCACTGGGAAATTTATTTCAGTTGTAGCCTCATTTGCATTTTTTACTTCTGTGAAGAAATTCTGCTGTGATGAGATACTCTTTTACAGTTTCTAATTTTTCTAACAGGTGCTTTTCAATGAGTTGGGAATATTGTGACAAGTGGTTTGGTCATGTTGGTGTATTATTTCAGCACAGCATTTTTTCTTTTCTTTTCTTCTTCTTCTTTTATTTTTGTATTACTGGAGACTAAATGGATGGCCTCACAAATGCTAGGCAAATGCTCTATCATGGAGCTATATCCCCAGTTCTATTTTAAATCTTTTTTACTTTGAGACAAAGTCTTGCTAAGTTGCCCAGGATGGCCTCGAACTTAAGATCTTCCTATCTCAGTCTCTTGAGTAGCTGGGATTAGAGGTGTGCAACCACCACGCCCAGCACAGCACAGCTTTATTAGATGCTTTGCACTGACTTCAGTAGTAAAATAATTTGTACCCTACTGTGCCTTAAAAGTGACACTTCAGACGGGTGCAGTGGTGCACGCCTGCAATCCCAGCACTTGGGAGGGCTGAGGCAGGAGGATCACGAGTTCAAAACCAGCCTCAGCAATGGCGAGGCACTTAGCAACTCAGCGAGACCCTCTCTCTAAATAAATTAAAACAAAAAAGGGCTGGGGATTTGTCCCAGTGGTCCAGTGCCCCTGAGTTCAATCCCCAGTACCAAAAAAAAAAAAAAAAAAAAAAAAAAAAAAGTCTTTTCACTTTTTTTTTTTTTTTTTGGTACCGGGAATTGAACTCAGGGGCACTCGACCACTGGGCCACATACCCAGCCCTTTTTTGTATTTTATTAGAGACAGGGTCTCACTGAGTTGTTAACTGCCTCGCCATTGCTGAGGCTGGCTTTGAACTCGCGATCCTCCTGCTTCAGCCTCCCAAGTGCTGGGATTACAGGCGTGTGCCACCGCACCCGGCTCTTTTCACTGTTAAATGTTGTTATCAGTCAGTCTACAAGCATGTGATGTTGAGTATATTCCTCTCTTAAATGAATTTATAGAATTTTATTAGTTGCTATTTCTCCTTTAATCACATGCAGTTGAAGGTTTGGTGTAAACTCTTCAGCTGAACAGGTAAATGGATTTGAAATAGGGAAATTTCCTCTGTACTCACATCAAGATGCACAATCACTGCTAGTGCTGTAGTTTGTGCTTGGAAAATGCACTCATGGTAAATGAACAGGAATGGAGACCCTTTGCCTTTGCTTTCATTTTTTTTTTTTTTTTTAAGTTGTAGATGGACACAGCATGACCTTATTTGTTTAGCTTTTTTTTTTTTTTTAATGTGGTGCTCAGGATCGAACCCAGGATCGAACCTCACACGTTAGGCAAGCACTCTGCCACTGAGCTACAGCCCCAGCCCTGCTTTCATTTTTTTAAAATTAATTTATTTATTTAGTTATACACAATGTCTTTTATTTTTATGTGGTGCTGAGGATGGAACCTGGGCTGCGCACGTGCTAGGTGAGCGCTCTACCGCTGAGCCACAACCCTAGTCCCCCTGCTTTCATTCTTAACAGCACAGAAAGGGTATAAAGCAGCTTGACAAGATATAATGATTCAAGTACTGTTGTCAAAATGACTTTACTGAAACATAAGGTTTGCCATATGTGCTGTTTTAACCTTGTAATTTTAATATTTATTAAGAAATATTATCAAGACTGCAGTATAAGGTAATTTCCAAAGCTACTCAGTAATAGTAGCTGAGAGCAATCAGCCCCGAGTGTAAAAATTGCAAGAGAACTTTACTACTGATAAACCATCAAATTGTTGTGTGCTAGAGCATATGAGAATATTCAGCTTCTAAGAAAAATTCGTGGAATTGATGATGGTTAAGTCCTTAGAGCAAGTGAAATTTATCACAGATGCTCACAACCTAACAATGTAACACATTCATATATTTTATGCAGAGTACCTACTGACTGATCATAAGATGAAGCAGCAGCAGGGCATGGTGGTGCACACCTGTAATCCCAGCAGCTTGGGAGGCTGAGGCAGGAGGATCACAAGTTCAAAGCCAGCCTCAGTAGATTAGTGAGGCATTTAGCAATTCAGCAAGACCCTGTCTTTAAATAAAATATAAAAATGGAGGACTGGGGCTATGGCTCAGCGGTAGAGTGCTTGTCTCGAATGTGTGAGGCCCTGGGTTGGATCCTCAGCACCACATAAATAAAAAATAAAGGTATTATGTCTATATGTCTACCTACAAATAAAAGGGTGTGGCTCAGTGGTTAAAGGTCCCTGGGTTCAATCCTTGGTACAAAAAAAAAAAGGTTTCTCAAGATGAATATTGATTGATATGTTTGTTTGTTTATACTGGGGATTGAACCCAGGGTGCTTAACCACTGAGCCACATCCCCAGTCCCTTCTCTATTCTTTGTTTTGAGACAGGGTCTCGCTAAGTTGCTTAGGGCTAAGTTTCTGAGACTGGCTTTGAACTATTCTCCTGCCTTGGCCTCCAAAGTTGCTGGGATTATAGGCATGCACCACTGCACCTAGCTAGGCACCACAGGTTTTTATTTTATTTTATTTTTTTTGGTGCTGGGGATTGAACTCAGAACCTTGTGCATGTGAGGCAAGCACTCTACCAACTGAGCTATATCCCGAGCCCCACCATAGGTTTTAACATCTGATATTACCATAAGATTGTCCAACTACACCTTTTTGTGCTCCTCACATTCTTAACCATCAGTTGTAAAAGATATTAGCAGATTACAATTTGGGTTGTATTGAACTACAGCTCCTTAACTTTTTCAAAAAATATCCTCATCTGTAGTTGTTCCAAGCTATTCACCGAGGCAAATTCTTCTGTCACTTCCAACCTGGCAATAATTCCATGAATAAACAAAAGCTAGGCAGTAATAGTAATATCTGTTGATTCAAGAGCCAAGAAACACCAAATGAAATCATTACCTTTTTTTTTTTTTTTGTTTTCTTGCAGTGTTGGGAACCAAACCCAAGACCTTGAGCATTCTGGAGAGCTCTACCTCTGAGCCTCATTTGCCTAGTTTTTTCTTTCTTTTTTAAGCAGTACTGGGAATTAAACCCAGGGGCCCTTTACCATTGGGCTATACCCCCATACGACAGCGTCTCACCAAGTTCAGGCTGGCCTCAAACTCCCGATACTCCTGCCTCAGTCCCCTGAGTAGCTGGGACTATAGGGGTGCACCACTGTATCCAGTTTTCCTCCTTCTTTTAAATACTGACATATAGTTAAAAGAATATCCTCATCCAATATCCAACATCGTCATCATTTTTTAAATAATTTTTAGTTGTAAATAGATCTTTTATTTTATTTATTTATATGCGGTGCTGAGGATCAAACCCAGGGCCTCACACAAGCCAGACAAGTGCTCTACCACTAAGCCACAACTCCAGCCTCACATCCTCATCATTTTGAAAAGCTGTTTTTGCTGAAAGGCTAAAACTCATAAACAAGTTTGCTTTCTCTAGACACTTCTTCAGCTGCCTTGCTCAGGCACAATTAATTAACTCAATATCAGTAACGGCTTTCCTTGCTCAGCTAACAAATGAGCCACTGGGAAATTTATTTCAGTTGTAGCCTCATTTGCATTTTTTACTTCTGTGAAGAAATTCTGCTGTGATGAGATACTCTTTTACAGTTTCTAATTTTTCTAACAGGTGCTTTTCAATGAGTTGGGAATATTGTGACAAGTGGTTTGGTCATGTTGGTGTATTATTTCAGCACAGCATTTTTTCTTTTCTTTTCTTCTTCTTCTTTTATTTTTGTATTACTGGAGACTAAATGGATGGCCTCACAAATGCTAGGCAAATGCTCTATCATGGAGCTATATCCCCAGTTCTATTTTAAATCTTTTTTACTTTGAGACAAAGTCTTGCTAAGTTGCCCAGGATGGCCTCGAACTTAAGATCTTCCTATCTCAGTCTCTTGAGTAGCTGGGATTAGAGGTGTGCAACCACCACGCCCAGCACAGCACAGCTTTATTAGATGCTTTGCCACTGACTTCAGTAGTAAAATAATTTGTACCCTACTGTGCCTTAAAAGTGACACTTCAGACGGGTGCAGTGGTGCACGCCTGCAATCCCAGCACTTGGGAGGGCTGAGGCAGGAGGATCATGAGTTCAAAACCAGCCTCAGCAATGGCGAGGCACTTAGCAACTCAGCGAGACCCTCTCTCTAAATAAATTACAAAAAAGGGCTGGGGATTTGTCCCAGTGGTCCAGTGCCCCTGAGTTCAATCCCCAGTACCAAAAAAAAAAAAAAAAAAAAAAAAAAAAAAAAAAAGTGACATTTCATGTCTATTTTTCTGTTCTTCTCATTTTATCATGAGTTTTATGAGGGTAATAAAGGATAAATAAAATGCTATGGAACACTAACATGCACAGCACAAGGAAACAAAGCTGAGTGCACTGCCAGGTGTGGTGGTGCACACCTGTAATCCCAACAACTCAGGAAGCTGAGGCAGGAGAATCTCGAGTTCAAAGCAAGCCTCAGCAAAAGCGAGGTGCTAAGCAGTTCAGTGAGACCCTGTCTCTAAAAAAAAAAATACAAAAAAGGGCTGGAGATGGGCCTCAGTGGTTAAGTACTCCTGAGTTCAATCCTCAGTACCAAAAAAAAAATAAGCTGAGTACACTGACACAACACCACTAGAGAGCCCTCCATGGTCTCTGTGGTGGCTACTCAGTACTGCATTTATAGTGTGCAACCTCAGATAGGTACATTTACATGAGCGTGGGTTCAAATACAGCTTTATTCACAGATTCTTTGAAGTTTTACCTCATGAAATACTGCTCTTTGGGTTGAAGCTGTAGCTTAGGAGCAAAGCGCTTGCCTAATACATGTGAGGCACTGAGTTCAATCCTCAGCACCACATAAAAATAAAAAAGAAAGGTATTGTGTCCACCTACAACTAAAAAATAAAAGTTAAAAAAAAAAATGTAAAACCACTAGACACAGTGGCACACGCCTGTAATCCCAGCAGCTCGGGAGGCTGAGACAGGAGAATCAAGAATTCAAAGCCAGCCTCAGCAATGATGAGGCACTAAGAACTCTGTGAGACCCTATCTCAAATAAAATACAAAATAGGGCTGGAGATGTGGCTCAGTGGTTGAGTGCTCCTGAGTTCAATCCCCGGTACCAAAAAAAGTAAAACCATTGTTAGCCCATGAACCATACAAAAGCAGGCAGCAGGCAGGCTGGATCTGATAAGCAGGCTGTAGTTAGCCAACTCTGCTTTAAGAGTTGCTATTGCCCAATACATCTCACACCTCCATTTTTTTTTTTTTTTTTTTCTTGGCACCTTGGATTGTTCAATCAAGGGCACTGGGCCACAACCCCAGCCCTTATATGTATTTTATTAGAGACAGGGTCTCACTGAGTTGTTTAGTGCCTCGCCATTGCTGAGGCTGGCTTTGAACTCACGATCCTCCTGCCTTAGCCTCCCAAGTGCTGGAATTACAGGCATGTACCACTGCACCCAGCTACCTCCATACTTTTGATCTTGTTGTCTCCTGTGTCTCAATCACCATTTTGGCTTCTTTTCTACCCTGAGGGTTCCCAGACCCTCCCTGCCCAGTGGTGTTAGTTGCACACTCCATACTTCTAATGCATTGTGTGAACACAGCTGGTTCAGTCCCAGAGCAGTTGATTCTGACTGCTGTAGACAGACACAGCAATTCATCTTCACATCCCTGCACAGAACTGACCCATAGCATATGCTCAAGACATGTAACTGAAGGAAAAAGAAGCATCCCAAATGGAACAAGTCTGGCACTCAGCAGCTCTACATGAACCCAGCAAAAAAGGGAGAAGCATCTCTCATCATTCCTGGCAATTAATTCCTTTGCAGTGCTTTCATTTCTTTGTAAAATAAATGACTAAATGGCATCTTCTTTGTTTAGGATTTGTAAAAGTTGACTGTGACTCAGCTATAAATTGGAATAAAAAGGCAAACAGCCTAGACAGTGGTAGCCTCTGGAGAACTAAGAATAGGAAGAGATGGTGTTACAATACTGGATGTGCTCTGCACTCGGAGAATCTCAACATACAAAACGCACAAGATAGAGTCTAACAAAAGGGACAACAGACTCAACTGACATAAACTCACTCAGAATGCTTGATACCTCTCAGTCTGGAGCACATGGCCATGGGTTCTGAAGCAGGAAGGGCCAGTGAGGAAGTATCTGCTCTTAAGGAGCCTACTATTCTCCTGGCCTGTGGCAGTCACCACTCAAGAACCTTGTACGGCAACAGGCAGAGATCTGCAACTTGAGCTGGGCGCGGTGGCGCACACCTGTAATACCCCAGCACTTGGGAGGCCGAGGCAGGAGGATTGCGAGTTCAAAGCCAGCCTCAGCAATAGTGAGGCACTTAGCAACTCAGTGAGACCCTGTTTCTAAATAAAATACAAAAAAGGGCTGGGGATGTGGCCCAGAGGTTGAGTACCCCTGAGTTCAATCCCTGGTACCACATACAAAAAAAAAAAAAAAAAAAAAAAAGAAATGGTCCTGGCCAGGCGCGGTGGCGCACGCCTATAATCCCAGCACTTGGGAGGCTAAGGCAGGAGGATCACAAGTTCAAAGCCAGCCTCAGCAACAGCGAGGCACTTAGCAACTCAGTGAGACCCTGTCTCTAATAAAATACAAAAAAGGGCTGGGGATGTGGCCCAGTGGTCAAGTGCCCCTGAGTTCAATCCCCAATACAAAAAAAAAAAAAAAAAGGTCCTGATCTTAAACATTCTTTACTGGAATCTAACCATAACAATAGGATTCTGCAAATAGCACCAAAGGAAAGATAAATAAATAAATAAAACCAAGTCATTGTTGGAAGATTGTATTTCATATACAAAGGCTCAAATGAGGGGCTGGGATTGTGGCTCAGGGGTGGAGCGCTCGCCTAGTGTGTGCATGGCCAAGGTTCAATCCTCAGCACCACGTAAAAACAAAGGCATTGTGTACAACTAAAAACAAATAAATAAATTTTTTTTGTGGTACTGGGAATTGAACTCAGGGGCACTCGACCACTGGGCCACATCCCCAGACCTTTTTTGTATTTTATTTAGAGACAGGGTCTCACTGAGTTGCTAAGTGCCTCGCCATTGCTGAGGCTGGCTTTGAACTCGCGATCCTCCTGCCTCAGCCTCCCAAAGTGCTGGGATTACAGGCGTGCGCCACCGCGCCCGGCACAAATAAATAAATGTTAAAAAATAAAAAAATAAAAAAAAAGCTCAAATGAGGAGCTGGGGATGTGGTGTTTGCCTAGCATGCACAAGGCATTGGGTTCCATTGCCAGCACTGCCCAGCCCCCAAAAAAGACAAAGGCTCAAATGACACTTATCTGTAGATGGTCTTCCATATTACCATTAACCCTACTTGTTACTTTTTTCTTCCCTATACAGAATTCCTAAAAAGAAATTTGGTCATAAAAGCAAATACAGTTCATGGCTTACCAAAATTTCCTTTTTTTTTTGGTACCAGGGATTGAACTCAGGGACACTTGACCACTAGGCCACATCCCCAGCCCTTTTTTTTTTTTTTTTTTCTTTAGAGACAGGGTATCACTGAGTTGCTAAGTGCCTCACCATTGCTGAGGCTGGCTTTGAACTCGCAATCCTCCTGCCTTGGCCTCCCAAGTGCTAGGATTACAGGCGTGCGCCACCACACACCCGGCTTGCTTTTCTTTTTTAAGTACTGGGATTCAACCCAGGGGTGCTTAACCATTGAGCCATATTACAAGCCCCCCCCCCCCCTTTTTTTGGTACCGGGGATTGAACTTAGGGGTACTCGACCACTGGGCCATATCCCCGGTCCTTTTTTTGTATTAGAGACAGGGTCTCACTGACTTGCTAAGTGCCTCGCCACTGCTGAGGCTGGCTTTGAACTCACACTCCTTCTGCTTCAGCCTCCCAAGTGCTGGGATTACAGGTGTGCACCACCTTGCTGGCTCACCAACCCTTTTTTGCATTTTATTTAGAGACAGGGTCTCAATGAGTTGCTTAGAGCCCTGCTAAGTTGCTGAGACTGGCTTTGAACTCTGGTCCTTCTCCCTCAGCCTCTTGAGCTGCTAGAATTATAGGTGGGTGCCACTGTGTGCAGCCAAATTTTCCATTTTAAGGCCAAGAACATAGTACTTTTTAATCTCAAAGAGAATACTATAAATGCATATCCACTTGCTAAATTGCCCAGCAGTGGATCAGAATTCTAAGCTATTTAACAAACTATGTATCTATTACAATCTGCTAAAGATCTTTCCTTTTTTTTTTTTTCCATAAAGCTGATAGGTCAACTATAAGCAGTTCTAGATTTGATATTTTTTAAAAATATTTATTGGGCTGGGGTTGTGGCTCAGCAGTAAAGCGTTTGCCTAGCACGTGCGCGGCCCATGTGCGCGGCCCAGGTTCGATCCTCAGCACCATGTAAACATAAATGCATCGCCTTGTGTACAACTAAAGCAAATAAATAATTTTTACAAAAAAAATATTTATTTATTTGCTTTAGTTGTACACAATGCATTTATGTTTACGTGGTGCTGAGGATCGAACCTGGCCATGCAGGTGCTCGGCAAGCGCTCTACCGCTGAGCCACAACCCCAGCCCCTAGATTTGATATTTATAAGGAAATACATACACATTGTTTGACACCAGCCATGACCCAGAATCCATACAATAACTATGCTAGTGGGAGTTACAAAATAAAATGGGTTTTAAAAAACAATACTAAAATTGCTGTTAGGTAAATGTTTGGACCAGTCTGATACAGTGTTATACAGTTATAGAGATTTGGCTTCCAAATCTTCTGAAGTGATCCTAATTTAGAACATTCTCTTTAGCAGAAAAAGTAAACTCAGAGAGTATTATTCAGGCAAATAAAGTAAGTATCTAGTGAATTTCTGAGTGTGTCAGAACCTGTAATGCAGCCTCCGTTCCCATAAATGGCTTTCATCCAAAGAGTAAATACAATAAATAGGGCCAGTATGAACATCCTAGATACAATGAAACTACCCTTCTCTATAGACACAAACCAATAACCCACAAGACCAGTACTACTGGCACTTCAGTGTGAGTTTCAAGGTCAGGGAGCTGGCCATTTTAGCTCCCTTCCCCCCCCCCCCCCCCCCCCCCCCGGTACTGGGAATTGAACTCGGGGCACTCAAACACTGAGCCACATCTTCAGCCCTATTTTGCATTTTATTTAGAGACAGGTCTTGCTGAGTTGCTTAGCACCTTGGTGTTCCTGAGGCTGGCTTTGAACTCATGATCCTCCAGAGCTGATGGGATTACAAGGGTGTGCCACCAGGCCCAGCTCCCTTTTTTTAACAAAATAATTTTTAATTTTTATAAAGGTGGAACTTACTGTGGTATGTTGATACATGCACACAGCATTATTTTGTCAAATTCACTCATTTTCAGCCCACACTTCACTGGTGTTCACTGGAAAGATCATACCTGCAAGCTGTCCTGGCCCCAAGAACTAACAAGAGCTGTGAAGGGGTCAACACTGTTATGTAACCAGTCCTGCTAGTCCCTGGTTCCTTCTTTCTATAATTGTCTCCTTGCCCTAAGGCTCTTGGAGCTGGAGAAATGGGGGAGACAAAATTCATGTACGGATCACTCATATCACTGATGTTGGAGAATACACAGAAGCACAAAAAAACCTGGTTTATTTTTTCCGAATTAGTCACTACTTTTTTTTTTTTTAAAACATTTTTATTTATTTGCTTTTAGTTGTACACAATGCATTTTATTCAATGTGTTTTATTTGTATGTGGTGCTAAGGATCAAACCCGGGTCGCCCACATGCTAGGCGAGCGCTCTACCGCTGAGCCACAATCCCAGCCCTAGTCACTACTTTTACTTCAAGTTTTTCAGTACGTAACTGCCCTGAAAAACCTCCAATTTTATGAACATTTTGGTATACACATTTAAATCACCATGTTATTGTATACACTGTTATTCTGTGAAAAAATTATTTGGCCCTACAAGAGTAGATCAACACAGGCTAGGTGCAGTGGTGCATGCCTGTTATCCCGGCAGTTTGGGAGGCTGAGAGAGGAGGATTGCAAGTTCAAGGCCAGCCTCAGCAACTCAGCAAGGCTCAGTCTCAAATTAAAAAAAAAAACAAAAGACTAGGGATGTGGCTCAGTTGTTAAGTACCCCTGGGTTCCCAGAAAAAAAAAAGAGTGGGACACATAGCCATCACGTAAGATGATTTAGGCAGTCTAATGGAGGCTCTGAGAAAACAGGAGACTGAAGTGAGACTTGAGTGGACCTGCACTCCAAGAGACAAAGCTGACCCACAAGCACCCTGTGAAATGACTATTTTGGTACAGATGCAGTCAAAGAAGGCATGTGACTAAGGATGATGAAGGAGGGAACAATGCAACTGAAAGCAGTGACTTGGGCCTGGTTCAAAAATTGTTAAGATTCGTACTTACACCATGCTAGGTGCCCAGCACTTTTTTTTAAGAACTTTACATGTATTAACTCACTGAATCCTTTTAAAAACCCCATGAGACAGGTACTGTTGCTATTCTCAGGAAACTGAAACACAAAGAGGTAGAAAGCTACTTGCCTAAGGTACCACAGCTAATAAGCGGCAGAGCTGAGTCTCATACCCAGGGAGCATGACCCTGGAGCCAGTTAACACCATGCTGGTTGTTAACTAAGCTTTTCTTAATCGAGCTAAAGGAAAACAATAGTAGTAGCAAATAAGTACCAATGGCTCTACAGAATGCATTTAATATGCCAGGGAGAGTTTTTGGCAGGCCATAATTATAATACTATAAGTCACTAAAACAAAAACAAATATTAACTTTAACATGCTCCATTGGCTAGTTAACATATACTTTATATATTCATTATGAAGTACTGTCACTTCAATATTAAAATATAAGTCAGTTTGTTTTTAAGTAAGGAATACAAATACTGGTCTATATATTAGGTTTTGAGAGGTGTGATTCATACAATGCCTAAAGTGTCAGGCCACCAGGTACCTGACACCTCTTAAATAAAAGTGACATCAAAAAGATATAGTAAGCCGGGCGCGGTGGCGCACGCCTGTAATCCCAGCACTTTGGGAGGCTGAGTCAGGAGGATCGCGAGTTCAAAGCCAGCCTCAGCAATGGCGAGGCACTTAGCAACTCAGTGAGACTCTGTCTCTAAATAAAATACAAAAAAAAAGGTCTGGGGATGTGACCCAGTGGTCGAGTGCCCCTGAGTTCAATCCCTGGTACCACAAAAAAAAAAAAAAAAAGATATAGTAATGTTCTTAAGAAAATTCTCTCTCTCTCTCTCTCTCTTCAGTTTGGGTAGTTTTCAAAGTAGGGCAAAATTTTACAGGAAGATGGGATCTGGACCACCCTTGCTTGTTAGAAGTCATTGTTAGGATTGATGGTGGCCATATGGTGTTTCAAACACTAACAGAAAACAAATGAGTCAACTTCTGAACGTGAGAAGCAAACTGACGCGAAGAACAAGGAAAGGGAAGAAACATTTCAATAAATTCAGCTATGATAGGATGACACTGCCATAGGCCTTAGCATCTTCTTTATCTCCTAAACAAACTGAGCCACCAACAGGAAAAAGGTCACCTCACAGACAATGCTACGCGACTTCTAAGTCGCTAGATTCCTTTCCATCTTCGCCTCCTCCTCAGCTCTTGATACTGCTGTCAAATTCTACAAACTGGCAAAGAAAAAAGGGTGAAAGTTGAGGGATTTTAATGAGAATTAAAAGTTTGCTGTGATTACTAGAATTAATGTATTACAGCCATTAACATTACCTTAAATGCCTAAAATACATGGTCTGAAGTTAAAAAGAAATGCCCATATGAGCCTTAAAACAATCATCCCAGAAGCTGAAGAAAGGGCTCTAACACTCTTTTGCAGTACAGCGACTTTCTCTTCCACCTTCCACCCACCAAGTAACCCCAATACATTTTGTAAAAGCATTGGAAAAAATCTGCTTGTTCCTCTAATGGCTGTCAATTTAGAGACAATTTAAAATACAACTACCAACAACTAGGAACCTCAAATGTACTGTGAGTATATACTTATCTCAAAAGCCTCTCCACAGACTTACAACATGAGGCCATTCATCTAGAATGGATACACAGGGACACAGCCTTCAGGAAAAGAACATCAAGGTGCTTTTTTGCAAATAGCAGGCTTTCCCACACTGAACAAATGCGACTGAGCCTTGGCAATAAGTCACATGCTTGAAGTAGTGGAAACTCATGTACTTCATTTTAAACTTTTTAAGAAATTGAAATATAATTCATACAACATTAAAACTCACCATCTTAAAAGTATACATTTTGGTGATTTTCAGTATATTTACCAAGCTGTGTAATCACCACCACTATCTAATTCCAGAACATTTCTATCACCCTCAAATTCCATGCCTTTTATCACATGCTCTATTTTACCCAAATTCTCTATACAAATGGTTCTTTTGCCCAGGCAGGTATTTTTTTTTTTCAAATATTTATTTATTTGCTTTTAGTTGTACACAATGCAATGCATTTATGTTTACGTGGTGCTGGGGATCGAACCCGGGCCGCGCACGTGCTAGGCGAACCCTCTACCGCTGAGCCACAACCCCAGCCCCCAGGCAGGTATTTTAACATGACTGGCTGGGGCAAGTCTGTAAAGAGTATCTATATGTTAAGGAAAAAAGCTACAATGTTCAGAAATATACTAAACCCAAATTCTTAACATTTTTAGCAATTAGGCTAATGTAATTTTTCTACATTGGCTAAGAATGGCACAGAAACTTACATTCTACATCCATATTCACAGAACACAATAGTGTATCCCAAAAGCATCCAAGATGTTAAAAGAAGTGAAGATAATCTACTAGGATCAGCCATAACTGTCCACAGTTGCAATTTCAAAATTTAGAAGAAGCAGGAGGATAGTGG
The DNA here is from genome assembly GCA_025594165.1 of Tamias sibiricus. Lineage (NCBI taxonomy): Eukaryota > Metazoa > Chordata > Mammalia > Rodentia > Sciuridae > Tamias > Tamias sibiricus. Next base: position 6,294,386 of record CM046660.1, read on the forward strand.
GAAAACCTCCTGTAGTATCAAGCACAGCTGGATTAAAAAATGACAACAAAACCCTTAATCATTAAGCAAAAACTGCCCAGTTTGGGAAATAATCATAGACTAGTCACTATTTAAGATTGCTTTAAATGAAACCTTATTTTCACCACTCTTCTGACCTAGCATCTCTCCTAATGAAAAAGTAACCTTAAGGCAAAGGTCTGGCAGGAATGCCTGCAGGTATGTGTTATTCAGGCTCCTGCAGGGCTCTAATAACCTAGTGTGTTCATGGCTTCTAAGACACACAGGAAGGAGACCTCACCTTCAGTCATCAGGGTGTTGGAAGCGGGAGGTAGTAGGTCCACGAGGGTGTCTTGCTTTTGTGCACTTATCTGGGGTGCTATTTCCAGAGGAGCTCCTTTATAGATTGTGCCCAAGATGGATTTCTAAGATGCTCTCAGAGTTGTCCAGCTGCCCTCACCAATAAGTCACAGTCTTTGTAGGATGATAGAAACCACCAGTCAAAGCAGATGCATATGGGTTGTGGGGAAGCCTTCTTTAGTATCTAACATAGCTGGATTAAAACAAAAAAACTTAACCATTAAGCAAATCTTAATTATTAATTTAGATTACAGTAAATATCAACTAGGTGTTAAGCTTAAAAGTCTACCCTCAGCATGGGCACTTTAATACTTATTAACAGGGATTTTTTGAGCTTGAATAAAGGCCACAATGAGCCCTTAATTTTTGTTCAGCAAGAAATTAGTTTTATTTCATAAACAAGTCAATAAGATCCATAAAGGTTTATTGGTAATTTAGCTCATTCTCTCTGAGGTTGTTAACTAACACTTCTAGTGACTTTTGTTGTGCAACAAGTTGTACTCCAGTCTGTATTTACAATTTGACTGCAATTTACAATAATGACTTAAATACATGTTCATTTCCTGGATTTTCCAAAACACAATCAGATGCAATCAAGTGAAGTTCATGACATTTATGTAATGTATAAACTAACAAAACTGCCTTAAAATAGTTTTCTGTGGTACTACTGTGTTATCTTCATTTAATGATGCCCAGGAAACTAGTCCTAAGTTAAAATGACACCTAGATAGCAAAGGCTATGAAGCATTTATCATCTGTCTCCTATGAGAAATCACTCAGTGGCTAGAAAATACTAACAAACCTTCACTAAACTAGAATTGTCTTTTCCTTTAACATGAGAGCATTAAGAAGTCAGAATCAACTGCAGCTGAAGGAATCCAAAACAGATTTATCTTTGAGGCATACTTCCTCTTATAGGGCCAAAACAATGACAAAAGAAAATATTTTCGTGAACTTTCAACCATACTTTTTTTTTTTTTTTTTTGGTACCAGAGATTGAACCCAGAGGCACTTAACCACTGAGCCATATCCCCAGCCTTTTTTATTTTTATTTATTTAATTTTTAATATTTGTTTATTTGCTTTAGTTGTACACAATGCGTTTATTTGTACGCGGTGCCGAGGGTCGAACCCGGGCCGCACACGTGCTAGGCAAGCGCTCTGCCGCTGAGCCACAACCCCAGCCCTTTTATTTTTAATTTAGAGACAAGTCTCACTAAATTGCTTAGGGCCTCGCTAAGTTGCTTCGGGCATTGCTAAATTACTGAAGCTGGCTTTGAACTTGTGATCCTCCTGCCTCAGCCTCCCCAGCTACTGGGATTACAGGCATGAGCCACCATGCCCAGCCTCAATCTTAAACTGTTTTATTTTATTTTATTTTTTTTTTGTGGTACCGGGGATTGAACTCAGGGGAACTTGACCACTGGGTCACATCCCCAGATCTTTTTTTTTTTTTTTTTTTTTGTATTTTATTTAGAGACAGGGTCTTACTGAGTTGCTAAGTGCCTCCCCATTGCTGAGGCTGGCTTTGAACTCACGATCCTCCTGCCTCAGCCTCCCAAAGTGCTGGGATTACAGGCGTGTGCCACCGCGCCCCGCTTAAACTGTTTTATATAAAACTCTTCTAATGTACAAGATGGTCTTCCTGATTTAAATTTATCTTTGTCAAATAAAAAAACAAATCGCCTAATAAAAGAAAGTCATGTGGTTCTTATACTGAATGTTTACTAATACACATTATTAATTTTACTGAGTGCTAATCAAATATTGGGAACTGTACAGCAGATTAAATTCTGATATAACTGTTTTCTTTTACTTTCTTAAATTTTTTTTAGTTGTTGATAGACCTTTCTTATTTTTATTTATTTATATGCAGTGCTAAGAATTGAACCCAGTGCCTCTCACATGCCAGGCAAGTACACTACCACTGAGCCCCAGCTCCTAATATAACTGTTTTCTATAAGGACTTGATTCCTCAAGTCTAAACAATTGTATACTATACCAATTTGCTGAAAGGATCATTTCAGTTTCCCTTAATGCAATATTATTCAAAAGTTCAGGGGAAAATTGCTAACAAAATAATTATCCTTCAAATATGTTACGAATAATCCTCTTGACTTAAGGAGAGTTTGAGGACACAAAAATAAAGGACAAAACCCACAAGCCGGGCTGGGTTTGTGGCTCAGCGGTAGAGCGCCCACCTAGTACGTGGGCGACCTGGGTTCGATCCTCTGCACCACGTACAAATAAAACACATTGAATAAAATGCATTGTGTACAACTAAAAGCAAATAAATAAAAATATTAAAAAAAAAAAAACCACAAGCCTACAGAAAGGCAATTTTGGGGGGAGTTAGGGGTAGGTACTGAGGTATGAACTGAGGGTCGCTTTACCACTGAGTTACATTCCCAGTCCTTTTTTGAGACAGGGTCTTGTCAAGCTGCTGAGGCTGGCCTCAGTTTCCCAAGTGGCTGGAATCACAGAGTTGCACCACTACATTTGGTGGAAAGCAATTTTTGCTTTGGGTAGATTCACTATTTGTCAGATTATCATATGATAAATGAGACTCAATTTTAGTACAAGTTTCTCTGGATTATTACAAAACTATAGCAGTCACATAATTTCAAATATCAGAAATAAAAATACACCAAATTAGAAGTTGAGGATGTAGCTTAGTGTTCGAGCACTTATCTAGCACATGGGAGGTCCTGCGTTCAATCACCAGCATGGAAAAAAAAAATTACACCAAATTAATTAATATATGAGTTTTAAAAGGCAACAAAATTTTGACACGTTAAAAAAAATATAGCCAGGCAAGGTGGGGTACATCTGTAATCCCAGCAACTTGGGTTAAGGTAGGAGGATCCTAAATTCAAGGCCAGCTTGGGCAACACAGTGAGATCCTGTCTCAAAATAAAATAATAGGGCTGGGCATGGTGCCGCACGCCTATAATCTCAGAACTTGGGAGGCTGAGACAGGAGGATCACGAATTCAAAGCCAGCCTCAGCAACGGTGGGGCACTTAGCAACTCAGTGAGACCCTGTCTCTAATAAAATACAAAAAAGGGATGGGGACATGGCCCAGTGGTCAAGAGCTCCTGAGTTCAATCTCCAGTGCCAAAAATAAATAAATAAAATAACAAAAAAGACTGGGGATTTCACTCAGAGACTAGAATGCTCCTGGGTTCACTTCCCAGGACAGCAATAAATAAATTTTAAAAATAAATAAATAAAAAATAAGGGGTCTATATGTATTCAACAATTGGATCAATGCAATAGATAAAAGCCATATTGAGATTGAAACAAATGCTAGAAATTCATACTACCAGGGAGAATGGAAAAAAATGCAAGGCAGCTCAGGATTTCATAGAAAATACTAAAATAGAAATAAAAATGTTCCTGTCCCCTGTGGCCCCTAAGGACAACAACTGAGTTCACCTTAATAATAATAAAGTTAGAGCCAGCAATCTGTGTCAACTCAGACCTGGATGACAGGCGATAAAATTTTCCATATCATAGCTACTGAACGTCCATAAGTCTACCACAAAACACAACTATTTCCCCATGATTTCTGGAGATATAAAACACATGGATCATGGCTGGGCCGGTGGCTCACACCTGTAATCCCAGCACTTGGGAGGCTGAGGCAGGAGGATCACAAGTTCAAAGCCAGCCTCAGCAATGGCGAGGCACTTAACTCAGTGAGACCCTGTCTCTAATAAAATACAAAAATGGGCTGGGGATGTGGCCCAGTGGTCGAGTGCCCCTGAATTCAATCCCTGGTACCAAAAAAACAAAACAAAACACCACACTGATCGCTTCTTGGCCTGTTGGCTAAAATCAAGTGTAAAAACACACGGAGCTGGGGATACAGCTCAGTGGTAGAATGCCTGCATAGCATGTGCAAAGTCTTCAATCCCTACACTGGCATTTAAAAAAAAAAAAAAAAAAAAAATCAAAGAAAGTAAGTAATACCTACAACCTCCACCACCTAATCAAGTCAATAAGTTTTGGCCTTTCATCAACTCCTGTTGATTTACTAACACACCTCAAAAACAAAGTCCCGGGGCTGGGATTGTGGCTCAGCGGTAGCGCGCTCGCCTCGCACGTGCGCAGCCCGGGTTCGATCCTCAGCACCACGTACAAATAAACCCATTGTGTACAGCTAAAGCAAATAAATAAATAAATATTAAAAAAAAAAAAAAAAAAAAACAACAACAAAGTCCCACTACTTTGTACCTAATCCCACAAAGAACGGAAAGACAGCTTTCAAACAAATGAAAATCAAGAGAACAAAGACTGTTATTGACATTTATATAGCTGTCAATAACAATTTAATCTGTTAATTCCAAATAATCAGGAAGCCGTTCTAATATAGATTCCATAGTATATTAAATGACAACACAACAGAGAAACACAAGTTGTTGAAACCAAGACCTACATTACTCAAATTGTGTTTCGTAGTTTACAGAAAAACACAATCTGAGCTGAGAGATTATTACAAAGCTCCAATTATGAGAAGTTTCCAAACTGGCAAATCAAGATGCTCTTTTATGACATCATTCAAAGAGCAGGTATTCTCCAAGGTAAGTCCATCTGGTCAAAGGCAATGGATGGAGAAAGAACTCCAGGAAGAAAAGACCAACAGGGCTGGGGATGTAGCTCATTGGCAGAGCCAGGCCCTGGATTCCATTCCCAGCACCTCTAAAAGTAAATAAAACAAAGACCAGCAAAACAATGGCCATACCAGAAAAGTTATAGTTAACTTGTGTCAACACTGTAGTCGAGAGGCCTAGATGATTTCAGGCAACACGAGAGAATCCCACAAAGAAACGGATACACTTCCTATGACAGATGTTCCCTAATCCCAGAACAGTCTCCCAAAGGGTGTTTCTTCTGTGACAAGCCAGAGCTCCTCCTGTCTACTTTTCGTTTTCTCTACTCTTCCTTGCCCTTGGTTCACTGAACAACTTGAGGGTTATCTGACCCCTCACGTTCCAAAACCTCCCGCAGTGGACGTGGGGTGGTCTTCTAGACACGCACATCGCTCCGGGAAAACCAGCATTTTGCCATTTTGCGCAACAGGAGAAACCACTTCTTATTCACCTTTTCCCCTCCCACAGCACCTAGGCACTAAGTAGTGCTTAATGTGCCTTGAAAAGAACACTGGGTCCTACACGTTGCCACATGAAGATTTCCAGGGCTTTTCATCCTGCCCATCTTTCAGTGTCAACAACTGGGCCTCCCTCTATTGCCACATTTGGGGAGACCCTCCGGTCATATTTGGCAGCCATCACCCTTGAGGTCCCTGGCTGAGGCTGGGTCAGGACAGCCTGCGAGGGGTGATCCCGCCTTTGCGTGTGTTTCTCAGCCAACTGTTCTCAGTAAAATCAAGCAAGGATGCTCCTCCTGGACAACCTAGGGGCCTTCAGGACACAAAAGGCCTCCTGTGCACGTTGCACGGAGCCTCCTGACAGGACTTCGGGCAAACCGTCGTTCACAGGCGGTTCTAGGGCCGGCCCTACGGAACTAGTCTAGGTGGTGTCGTGGACTTCTAACCGCCCCGAAGGGTGCCTGGGACTGTGGTTTTACGGTCTGAGCAACAGTCAGGCCTCGAAGGCCGGGCCAGAGAAGTGTGCACTCCGCATCCCGAGCGCCCGCCTTCCCCACTCGGCCGCTGGGACCGAGTTTCCCGCCCCACGGCCCGACCAGAGATTGGTGGCAGTTGGAGGCAGCTGGGACCGGCCCCAGCAGGTTGGAACCGGTCTGGGCCGGGCCGGAGGAGGAAGGGGGGAGGGAGAGGCCGCCTCGCGCTCTCCCTGCGCGCGTGACTCACGCTGGCCGCTGACGTCAGGCGTGCGCGCGCGGCGGGGGGGGCTCTACGTACGTGTAGTGCTGCGGTTTCTCGGGCTGTGCCTGCAGCACCTGAGCGGTAGCGGCCGGGGGCGCCGAGGAAGCTGCGGAGCCGCCGGGCCCGGGGCCCTTCGACATG